>CM029504.1:5641613-10479113 GCA_017140595.1 Eucalyptus curtisii
AAGGCAACCTCAGCGAAGGCAGCCTTTGTCACCCTCACCTGTGAAAGGGCAACTAGCTAAGGAAATTAGGAAAAAGAAAAAGAATAAAACTCAGAAAATTAAAATAATTGCAAAAATTATCTATATTAGTGGCGGTTGTTCCACGAGAAGAAGTTGGCATTGATTGGACCGTTATATTAGCAATTTCCCTTACAAAATTAGTTGAAATTATTATATTGGTAAATTATAAAAAAATATGATTAAATTAGCCAAATTAAAATGATTATGATTGAATTGATATTTGTACAATAAATTCATGACCCTTTTTTTTTTGTAATTATCTCAATTTCATGCTTCCGACATGCTACATCATGCAATTGTTCTGGTTTCAATAAAACGTCTAGAGAGTACTTCAGACCCATCCCAAGCACAAATTATTTGGAAGTGTATATTGTTAAGTGTTTTGAAAAGAAAAATAGAGTTGAATATGATGTAGTTATGTTGTAAAATCGTTATATACTTGGATTTTTCCAAAAAAAAAAAAAAAATTGATTCCCCCGAAAAAGGAACAAAGATTATGTGCAAAACTTGAAAATCAATAGTTAAAAAGAGGAACCATGTGAGTCGAATTATTTAAGAAATGGACTCAATTTGATGTAACAAGGGCAAGATAAAATGAAGTTTAGAATTTATGAGAGATTTTGGGATCATTGAAATGTTCACATCGCTAAACAATGAATTTTATATATTCTTTATATACATATGCTCTCCCTCTATGTAAAAGTTTAAGATTTTGGTTGAACTTTCTAACGTAATATTAGAGCCAAATGTTATTCCTTTCACGTGGAGCCGCTCATAATCTAGCTTGCACATAAGATTGAATGTTGAGATATTTTTTATCGCTTGACAATAGGCTTTATATGCTCTTTAAACATTTGATTTCCCTTCACTTAATAGTTTAAGTTTTTTATTGGACATTTTAACATGGTACTAGAGTCAAGGGATATCCACCCGTTAATCAAATTCAATGCACTACTCCTAATCGCACTTGCGTGTAGGTCTTAACAATCGATCTTATATGCTTTTGATATGCAGTTGGTCTCCCTCCACTTAATAGTTTAAACCATTAAGTTAAATTTTATAATATGGTATCGAAGTCAAGCGATATTCCTTTCACGTGTGTGTTCACCCCGTTAATCAAATTCCATGTGCCACTCGTAACCTAGCTTGCATGTGAGATGGTGTGTCAAAAAATCTTACATCATTTGATAGTGGGTCTTATATACTCTTTATTGTTGTCTCACTCCATCTAGTTACTTAAGCATTTGGGTTGAACTTTTTTGACATGGTATTATAGGCAAGTGCTATCCCTTTCGCATTGTGTGTCCACCCCACTAATCAAATTCATGTGCCACTTCTAATTAGGCTTGCACGTGAGAGGAGATGTTGAAATATCTTGCGTTGCTTGATAACTAGTTTTATATGCTCTTTATAAACACATTGTTTCCTCCAACTAATGACTTAATTTTATTTGTTTAACTTTCTAATAGGGATAATATGATTTTTCCTAATTAAGATTTGCAAAAAGTGTCAATTTTATCCTTTTTTAACAATGAAATGTCATGATTAATTCATAAGTTATCGCAAACAAAAATATTATACAAAGAAATTTTTCTGCAAAAATTCAATCTGGCCGAAGGTCAATTTAGATTTTCTTTGCAACATCAAGAGAATATGAGCGAATAAATGTCCTCTTTCTAAGATTATCTCTTGAAAAGCAGCCTTTAATTGTTTTTTTTACTATCCCTTGTTTTGGTTCTGCATGGCCTTCTTTCAACCTCTTTTTTTTTTTTTTTTTTTTTTTTTTTTTAAGAAAAAGTTATTTCATCCAATGTAAACTTCACGTTCACTTAAATAAGCTATTAAAAACAACTCGCATGTGTTAAAAACGTACATCACAGCATGTTTTGCTAGCTTATAAGGATGATGTGTACATATATTTAAATTAGTGATCGGGATAAAAATAGGAATTGTTATAAAAAAATCTTAATTCTATATTACACATTTCAATTCGAGTCACAAACATTTTAATTTGACCAATTTAATTTTAAATATTTTGATAATTTACTAATGTAGTTATTCCGACTAATTTTAACTAATAATTATTTAAGTGGACACTAGCCGTCCCAAGTGAAATGAACAATTTTACAATTTTTTATAAATTTTCATTTTTTTATCATTTTTTCTTTTCTTTTGTATCTTTTTTTAATTATGGGCCGACGAGGGTCGCCGACCGACCCTTGATGGCACTAGTCTAATGAGGTTATGACAGATCGAGCCAGCATCCTACAAAACTGTTCCGAGAGCTAGAGTAGTGAAATTTTTCAATCCCAACGAATCTATCGATATGGTGTTCTCACGAAATCATCACGATAATGCGTCAAACCTGGACAATGCCATGATGGACAGAGTTTGTCAACAATTCAAGATCACTCATTGCCTGCCCCTAGGAGACCTAAGACGAATGACACATTGTTATGACCGATGAGGCTATAGATTTGCGAAGGAAATTTTTTTAAAAAAAAAAAAAAGAGTAAAAAATAGAAATAAAAAAAGTAAAAAAAATCAAAAATTTAGGGGAAAAAAAAAACTTCTCCACGTTAGTGTTGGCCGACATGCCACATGGAACAACTAGTGTCAATATTAGCTATTTTTAGCCAAAATTGACAAATCTCAAATTATGTAAGACGAAATTGGTCAAGTTAGAAGTTTTAAGACTAAATTAGCATCTATATAGTACGTTTATAATTTTTCCATCAAGAACATGCTTTGAACTAGTTTTGAATTAGGGTCATGATCGTCAGATCCAATAGGTCTCATTCGTTGTAAGGCCCCAATACAATTTAGTACATATAACACATTCATTGAGTACTTGCTCGTTGTAGATGTAACAGTCCAAAGTTAGAAACTTTAATTCAAAAGTTCAAATTTATAGATGAAGGATGACCGCATGAATACAAATCTTGTTAAAATCCCATAAATAAAGGACATGTGACACGTTAATTAACATGGATAATTACTTGAAATCTTAAATTGATGGGAAAAATTAAGGAAGTGATATTGGGAACAGTTTGCTTGCAACTTCTTCAAAAAGATGTTTAAGAATTAAGACTGTGCTTTTTTGCCAAAACTCTAGATTTAGGATCAATGAAACTTTGCTAGCCTCAGCAAAATGAGAGGGGCACTTTGTATTTTCGCAGCCATATTCATCACTTTTCATTTTCCCGATCGATTTAACTATTTATATTATCACTTGTGTTTCTTGTAGTAGTTAGACGCACCACCATCAATCCGTTCATATAATCTTGACGTCAATGGAGTCCCCCAAGCATGAGTTAATCGCATCTAATAATCCAACTTTTCAATCATCCTTACTAAATTTGTTATGATATACAAAATCAGTAAATCAAGCAAATAGAAATATTACCTAGAAATTCATGAAAATATCTCTAAATCTCATGAACCGATTAAATTCAAACCTTTTATTTTGGTGGATAGTGACCCTCGAACAAAAACAATTTATGTATAGTTTGTGGGAGCCGAACAAGTGATCTCCACTCTCTAGTTCATAAGCTGAAAATCCCACGGCACCTCAACCAACCGTGCTAATCATGGGGATTGAAAAGTAACAATTCTTTTTCTCCATTAGAAAGGACAAATTACTAGCAATGAAATTTAAGAATTGACTTTGTGAGGACCAACAAAATTCATGCATCATCATCATTCGCCATCTCTACAATCATAATGTTATGTATACCTCAACATTCTCTCAATGTATAATAAATAAATAAATAAACTCAAAGTACGAGGTTATATACCTCTTAAATAACTTGAAGTGAGCATTTCGCACAAGATATATGTCTAACCCCAAAAAACCCGACCCGAATCTGGCCCAGCCATTGCCCGGCCCACGGTATACTGGGCTAGGCCCAAAAAGAACAGTCCCGACAAACAAAGCGACCAGTTCCGAGGTGAGCTGAGAAACCTCGTCTCTTTCCCGATCTTCATCGTCTTCCTCGACCGGAAAATGGAGGAGAAATTCAAGACCCTGGAAATCGTCCGAGCCAGCCCCGGCTCCGCCGTCTTCCACCTCCGCCTCAACCGCCCTTCCTCCCGCAACGCCCTCTCCCTCGACTCCTTCGCCGAGCTCCCCCTCGCCCTCTCCTCCCTCGACCGCAACCCCGACGCCCTCGTCCTCGTCCTCTCCGGCGCCGGCCACCACTTTTGCTCCGGCATCGACCTCACCGCCCTCGACTCCTCCCCCACCCGGCGACCGCGGCCGCGCCGGGGAGAGGCTCCGCCGGCACATCAAGTACCTGCAGGACGCGGTGACGGCCATCGAGCGGTGCCGCAAGCCGGTGATCGCCGCCGTCCACGGGGCGTGCATCGGGGGCGGCGTCGACGTCGCCACCGCGTGCGACGTGAGGTACTGCACGGAGGACGCGTATTTCTCGGTGAAGGAGGTCGACCTGGCGATCACCGCCGACCTCGGGACGCTGCAGAGGTTGCCGAGCATCGTGGGGTACGGCAACGCGATGGAGCTGGCCTTGACGGGTCGGAGGGTGTCGGTTCGGAGGCGAAGGAGCTGGGGCTGGTTTCTCGGGTTTTCGGGTCAAAGCGCGAATTGGATGATAGAGTGAGAGTCGTCGCTGAGGGTAAGCAGTTTCAGATTCTAGTATCTTGGTTCCGCAAAGCGAATAAAGTTGTCTTTTTGCTGGAATGTAATTCATATGCTGAAATGCCATATGCAGCGTTCACTGATTGCATTAGTCATTATTGTATAGGACATTGAATTATTCCTATCAGAGTTATATAGACCGATCCCGGTTTCATGGTTGAGCATTTCGGTGGGAATTGTAAGTTAGGCTGAGTCTTGGATGTTTTGGTTATTAGAAACATTATTTGCTGGGTTCGATTCGGATTAGATTGGATGCATTCTTCCGCGAACTCGCGCTGCTACCAAGAACTTTAGGCCGGAATGTTTCTTGGGGGAAAGAGGATTTGGGGGTGTATACAAAGGGAAACTCGAGACCGCTGGACAGGTTGATAATGTGCTCACTTCTATCATGTATATGGCATTTCTATGGTTGCGTTTTTAGTAAATTAAAACCTGCATCAGCTAGTTGTCCCTTTCAGGCTTTAGTTTTTGGTCCATGAACTGACCCTTTTACCTGAGGTCGCAAAGCTACATTTAGCTAGAACCTGTGATATCCTAAAGTGGCCTTTCTAGATCATATAACACGTAGAAAAGGTTGGAATTCATAGAAAATTATACTGTTAAATTCGATTTCCATTCCAACCTTAGTCGCATTTCTTACCAACTAATCAACAGTCAATGGGAACAATAGTTATTGACCATCCAAAATAAATAAAAAAAGAACTCATTCCTGTAGGTTAGATCCAATTGAACTGTACTTATTGGTGGAGATTACTCTTTACTTAAATGATTTTAACTTCTTCTTCTTCTTCTTCTTCTTCTTCTTCCTCTTCTTTTTTTCTCTATTTTTTTAAAAGACCATGGTTGACGTTTGAATCAGTTGAGCAGTGTATTTTTGAAAATCATGTCAATCCTCGGCAAGTGAAGCTAACACTTTTAGTGTGTTTGCCTCCAGTTTAGTGGAACTTTGTTTAGCCGCTTTTTCTTTCGTTGAAAGGCTTTGTTGGCATTCATTTCTTAGGCAAATAAATTCGAGCTAAAGTATGTTCACAAGCTGTGAACAGTGCAATCAATCCTTAAAATTTTTCTGCTAAATCAGAAGGGTCTTAAGTTGGTGCAGCAGATCTTTTAATTGGAAAAACTTGGCGTAATTTTTTTGTGAGTTTGCATGTTGGCTTTTTCGATGACATCTTAAGAGCTTCAACTTTCTCGCATCTGTCTCACAATTGTCAAGAATTTTGAAATTATCAGATTGACATTGTACATAAAATTTCTGCCCAGGATAAATCATGTAACCAAATTGAAGATTCAGATGCTGTCAGACAAGTACTGTGTAAACCATATTTTGGCTGGCTGTGGTTCTGTTCCATTAAATTCTCATATCTTGTGGAGCTACTCATGACTTTCTTGTACGTGCTGTGATACATAGTTCGTACTTTGACCTTAGTCATTTGTAGGTTGTTGCAGTTAAACAACTGGATAGGAATGGTCTCCAGTGTAACCGTGAATTTCTGGTGGAGGTTCTGATGCTGAGCCTTGTGCATCACCCTAATCTCGTGAGTCTGATTGGTTACTGTGCTGATGGCGATCAACGGCTTCTTGTCTATGAATTCATGCCCTTTGGATCATTGGAAGATCATCTTTTCGGTAACGCTGATTATCCTTAATGAAAGTTTTTTTTTTTTTTTCCTATAATTCATCTAGGTAATCCAGTATATATTTCTTTGCACCTTTTCTTTGCACCTTTCTAGAACTCTGGCTTGAAGTGGCGTAGCATTGAAAGTGTGAACTTGAATTTTATTGCATTCTAACGAGAAGATATAGATTTGATACTATAATTTTTATTATGTTGACATGTGTTCACATTCTCGCTCAATTATGTGAAAATCAGCTCTTTGTAATAGGCAACTGATATTAGCATTATGCTATTGGTACAGATCTTCCATTGGATAAGGAACTGCTAGATTGGAACACCAGAATGACGATAGCAGCTGGTGCAGCCAAAGGTTTAGAGTACCTTCATGATAAAGCAAATCCCCAGTTATTTATAGAGATTACAAGTCATCCAATATATTACTGGATGAAGGGTTCCATCCCAAGCTCTCCGATTTTGGTCTCGCGAAGCTTGGTCCTGTTGGAGACGAATCACACGTTTCCACAAGGGTCATGGGCACTCAGGGATATTGTGCTCCGGAGTTTGCAATGACGGGACAATTAACCGTTAAATCTGACGTTTATAGTTTTGGGGTAGTCTTCTTAGAGCTGATCACGGGACGAAAAGCCATCGACAGCTCCCGTCCGCATGGGGAACAGAACCTTGTGACATGGGTAATTCTAGTTTAACTTATGTCTCGGTTGCATGACCATGAATTCCATCTTAATTGGACTACTTCTGCTTTGTTAACCTATAGGGCAATGTCTTAGAATAAGTTAGTGAGTATTTAATGTTCTTGAAGAATTTCTTCACGGATGAAAATGAAAACAAGTTTTAAGCTATTCTTCCTTTTAGAAGTACATATAGATGCTTTTGGAATGGAAAGAGTTTTCAAAGTGAAGCGTTCTGTTACTACATAGTTTTAATTGAATAGCAACGCAGCTGAACAGATAGGAAAACAAAGCGATTGCAAGTTAAAGTCCCTTTTTGATGCTTTCAGAGCTGGGCTTTATTGCGAGGTCTATGTCAGGCACTTGCTGTGGCATCCATGTGTATACAAGAGCAGGCGGCTGCACGTCCTCTCATCGGGGACGTGGTGACGGCTCTTTCTTACCTAGCGAACCAGGCGTATGATCCCAACATAGCTTCTAATTATGGGAACAAAGGATCCGGCGTTGATGAGAGAGGCAGCAAGATTTTGAGGAACGAGGATGCCGGAGGTTCCGGGCGCAGCAGGTGGGATTCGAGGGGTCCAAGAAGGACAATTCTCCAAAGGACGGTAAGTTGTTAAATAGGGGCTTGAATAGAGAAAGGGCTGTTGCGGAGGCGAAGATGTGGGGAGAGAATTGGTGAGAGAAAAGACAGCAGAGCGCTCAAGGCAGTTTCAATGGATCTAATGGCCGGTTGTCTTGATCAACAATTTCTCGCTTCGTTTCCTCCTTGAGCCTCCCCTTGGCTTGCTTTCTGTGAACTTATACGAAGCAAACGCAGGGCATTCATGTCGTGTCGTGCATATTCCATTTTGTCGAAGGGAAATGAGCGGAGAGATTGTGGTTGAATTAGGAGGACTTGGTCCCTGCTACTCTAACTCGGCTCTTTTTCGGGTCTAATCTCTCCATTCTCTGTTTATACTTTCTTGAAATTTGGAGGAAGAGGGAGTTGGGTGTACATCATTGCTAGAACAGCATTATAGATAAGAGAATCCAAAGGAAGAGGGAGATTGTCTTGTAATGCTTGTGCTGAATCTTGTAAGTCTATTCTGAGCAGGATTTGGCTGCATATTCTAACTCTAGTTTTAAGCAGCATCTGATCTACTGAATTGCCGTGCGGTTGGTAGTGTGGGGAGAGAACAATTCAAAGTGTCCGGAAAGAACAATTCTCCAGGGGACATGAATAGAGGAAGGGCCGTCACCGAGGCGAAAGTGTGGGGAGAGAATTGGCGAGGTAGAACGCTCAAGGTAGTTTCAATGGATCTAATGGCATGTTGTCTTGATCGAGAATTTCCTGCTTCGTTCGCTCCTTGAGCCTCTTCGCTTGCTTTCTGTGAACCATACGAAGCAAAACAGGGCATTCATGTTGTGTCGCACATATTCCATTCTGCCGAACAGAATGAGTGGAGAGATTGTGGTCGAATTAGTAAGAATCGGTCCCCACTGCCTTAACTCGCACGCACGAGAGAGAGAGAGATATTAGGCAATTCAGCACGAGCATCATCGAATATACTAGTAATTAACTTGTTCATTAATCAGAACACGGAATAATGAATACACTTCTGAGATATTGTCAGAGCACTATCTTGTTCATACAATTGTACACCAACCGAACACCGATAGAGAGAGATCGATGGAGCAAGTAGGATCGTCATGGAGAGGAGGATAGACCGAGGCAACCTTCACATTCTTAAATAAAGCCCCGCTCGATGATAAGTTGGGCTTGAGCCAACTTAACTTGGCTGATCAGACCCCGGGTCATCGCCGGAAACTACCACTTCCACGGCACGGGCTTCACCGCCGTTGACGGGGTGGACTTCAGAGGCTCCTCCTGAGGGGGGTTGAACACCGGGTTGCGGGAGTTTCTTGTCCTTGATGATGATGATCTTTTTGTTTCTGTAGTATCCGTACAAGACCATCTGAGACAGTCCCAAGACAAAGCCCATGATGTTCGGTATCTGCATGTCAAGGTCAAGAATATTCTTTAAGTTCGGCCGTCAGGATCGATATACTTGATGAAGTGTATTCGCATTCATCACATAATTTTCATCCGTAACAATTATAAAGATATTGGATTTATGTGTTTACATCGATTGACCATTTGAGAATCTAAGATTTCACATCAATTTTTTTTTTCCCAAAGTTATGTACTTAAGTTTTGTTAAATATTCTCACGTCAGTCCATTTTTCAAATGTAAAGTTTTCGACCCTCCAATAATCATAATCATTAATAACGATCCCACTCGGGTCGATATTATTTAATCTTTTTTTATTTCCAAAAAAAGATATTATGAACTCAATGCAAGAAATGATATAAGGGTATAATATGAAGAAAAAAAACCGAAAATTATCACCATGCTAAATAATTACATAAATTCATCCTACCCTAACAACTTGAAGAGTAAAGTCTAATCACACAAAATGTATACAGATGTCTATGGACATGGGACCCGCATATGCTCTTATTAGCTTTTCTTGAGAATTTAATTAGTCTTATTAGCCCATTAATGACGTGCCAACGCAACATGTTATCTATCAAATGCAGCTGAACCCAAAAGTGATGCTGAACAGATATTTGGAACTATATTACCCCAATGCACATTACGACAGAACATGCACTTTAAATACGAAGTAAAGTGATCCTTAACGTTTTTAAATTAAATTTTTCGAAGATGGGGATCCCTTACCATAATGCACCAGTCCTTTTGGAAGAAACCGTAGCCGAACCACATGATGGCACTCAACGTTAGAAAGAACGACAGAGAGAAGGGCATGAACTCCACGCTCTTCGTTCGCACAACTCGTGCCTAAGAAGATAATAGGTAAAAAAACAAGAAGATTAAAATGCGTTTTCCGTGGTTAGATATGAGAATTTGGAAAAAGAAATATTGGATTTTTTAAGTGCGCACCACAATGCCTAACGGCGCTGCAAAGACGCTCACGGAAATCGTTGTGCAGATCCATCCGAACACCGTGGTGCGTGCATCACCGTTTGGAATGAAGTGCATGATGAGAATTAGGAGAGAGAACAATCCCACGTTCATCAGAACAAAGAGCTTGATCGTGGAATTCTGCAGTAATCAAAATCATTAAGTTAGATAGAACAAACACAGGATAGTTAGAGATATAGGGGAAAAAGAGAGCTTTTAGATAGCAAGGATGGAGAGCGCAAAACATGTTCGGTTAACCCAAACAGTTGTAAACTCCCACTGGGATTTATTGTGTTCTTAAAATTTCAGTTCTTTTCCTGTCAAACGTATTTTCTTTCATTGTATACATCACGTGAATCGCCAAAGAAAGTTTCCTAACAAGCCCTTTGGTTCATTGTGATCGGAATATGAGCGTTGCATCGTCTAATGATCAATACGTACCCTGGCAGCTCTCAGCGCAAAAGCAATGTAGATGGCGATGTACACCATCTCTATGACGCATCCGAAGGAGTTAATGGTGATGAGAAGGAAGGAGTGTCCTTTGAGGAATGCGTAGTAAAGCCAGAGCATGGAGCTGAATAGAGCGACCAAATACGGTATTGATTGGAAATCCTCAGTCTTTTTGTTCCTGTAGATTCTGTAAAATGTCGGCCTGCAACAGGAGAAGAGAAAAAAATCAGGAGTTATTGTATCAGGATCAAATAAAATAAGACTATCTTCATCCTAGTGAAGGAAAAGAACTTCAAAGAAAAAAATGATTACTTACACGGAGCCAAGAAGACGAAGAACGAGACAATGTTTCCTATCATCGACAGAAGAAAAGCACAAACGTTAGATTATTCTGTGCAAGCGCGGTGCAGATGAAAATGCTCTTTTTGCTAGGGTCAAAATTAAAAAGAAGAAAAACAACCTCGGTCATTTACTAATCTAAGTGCTGAGCACATACGGCGTGGTTGAACAGAACTCAAACTAAATCATGTTGCATGTCGTTGTATAACCTTTGTATACACACGATATAGCCAAAAGATTAAAAGAATGAATTCCCATGAAATGCAAACCGACTCGAGACAATATAAATCCCACGTTAGTTGCAACAACTTGAAGACGGACCCATAAGTTTACGACAGATACTAGGGTACCGGCTTCAGTTTCTAAAAGTGCGCTAGAGTGAAAACAAAAATCGTTGGAGGAAATGGCCAAAAGGGTTGTGAAAAAGTTGGCAAAAGTCCAAGAGACTGAAAAGGTTGCCGGAGGTTTGATTTTGAGCGGGGTTTGTATCATCAAAAGAGATAAAAACTCCATGTGAAGAGTGGTGTCAAGATTAGTGCAAGGGGAAAAAATTTCTCATTTTCTTTTTGATCTTTTTTGTTGCTTTACGTGTGTTTTGCAACTGATAGAAAGAGAAAGAGTGAGGTTTTGGAAGAAAGAGTTGCCAAACGAAAAGAAGAAGAAAAGAAGAGAATGACCTGCTATTAATCATGCTAAAGATAATAAATATGAACGATTCATCAAGCGGAAAAAATAAATGCATGTAGACCATATGAAGATGGATGGAGGAAAGCGGGATGAAAGGAAATGACGCAAGCAAGCAGCATTATTGCGAAGAAGAAGAAGCAAATGGAGATGAAGGGCGAACAGCTTCTGTTTCTTCCTTCTTTACCTAGGATACCAAAAGTGATGGTCCCGGGATGGTGGTGATCAAAGAAGGCCATTTTTCACCTCCGACCGTGAGAAATGCTCTCCTCTCTCTAAGGCAAAGACCAAGAAAAGAAAGCAGGGTTTGCAGAGAAACCCTGGCTCTCCCTCTCTCCCTCCCTCTCCCACTAACTTTCTATGAAAATCATGCAAGGGATGGCTCGGCTTTATATACACACAATGTTGCATCCCACTAAGCACAGGAGAAAAATGGGGGTTGCCGTGTGTGTATGCGCGCTAGAGAGAGAGAAAATATGCATATTAAATTCATAGTGCTCGCATGACAAGTAGAGCACTAGTGGGTAGCGTACACAAAATCATTCTCTCCTCCACAGCAGCACCAGCCCCTCCTTCCCTCCTCCTCGTCGCCTCACGTGCCTCCCTCCTCGCGTGCCCGTACAGACTCCTCGGCCACCATGTCGGGGTCGAAAGTCATGCGGACGCAACTGGCCGTACCTCCCCTCAATTATGGCCCTCTGGGGCGGCGGCGGCACGCGCCCCCAGGCGAGAGTGGTGATTGGTGCGCGAAGCATTGTTACGTTACTCCCCCACCGCAAAGCTGTCCCCCGCGTAATGCTTCGTTCACGTGACTTCCGAAAATTACACTTTCGTTCCGTGGTTTTTTCATTGTCTTTTAGCCGTTTTTTCATTCGCATGGTGGTGGAGGAGGGTCGAGATAAGATATTTTCTCATGCAACATTCATTCACCCCCGTGGTTTCTCCTTCTTTTACCATATCGTGCGGTTGCTTGGCGTACGCATCGCGTTGACAACACGAGGATTTTCACAAAAGCGGTGGTTTCGCGAAACGTGAGCTGATGCGCTTGCTTATGGTGTCCTCCTACCAAATTGTGTGAAGCTTCAATATAGTTCCGGACGCGACGACGCGAAAACCTCGGCATTTTTGCGGAATTCCCGAACCGAGTGTCACCCCCAAAAGTAGTCCGGATTCAATGCGGTTTTTCGGCGATGGAAAAGTTGGTGAGCTGTGAAGTGATCGATCGTATGGTACGATACTATTATTGCTTATTGGACTAGTGACTATGGACCAAAAGTTTTCGAGTTCTAGCTTCCCTAATTACGGTGGCTTTGCTGTGTAAATGGCAAGACTATAGCATGACTTTTCATGGCTGCGAACTTCCATTACTGTTTGCAAATAAAGTGTGAAAGGGACTCTCGAGAACTTAGGTTACGTGTCGAATTTTGGAGGCCCCATGAAGGCTGACGTTTTACTAACAAAAACTATTAAATTCCAATGATTAACATTCAATCAGAACATGATACAATGTTGGGGTGGATCCGGAACGAGCAGAAGATTGAACACCTGGAAATAGTTTTGTGATTTGCTGTAGTTTGCCCCAAAACCATAATTGATATCGAGTGAGTTCTAGCGCACAAATGTGTAAACGTAACCCAATCCCTTGAAGGCTTTCAATCATAGGAAAACCTAGAATAGGTGGCCTTGTTCATCGTATCGTCATGATTGGCAAGGAGAGAGGGAGACCCCATTTAGCTATTTAAGGGTGATATGTTTCTTTATGTTGCCCGATGGAGAACGCATGTCCCTGTCAATACTAATAGAATAGGTTGATATCATAAAATGTGATAACGCTACATGTAAGTCGCGTAGAAAAATTGATGTCTTTAATATAATAATAAAATTCCGAAAGTCTAGTTTACAAATAATGTTTTTTTTTTAAATATTTTGCAATCTACCAGAGGAGCGTCACGTTTTCATATCAATCGGTATGAAATCAGCAACCAGCCCTACGCGTCTTCATCAGTTGACAAGAGAGAGAGAGAGAGAGAGAGAGAGAGAGAGAGTCTTTTAAGGATTCTCCAGACCAGATTGAGTCAAGGGATTGATGAAGAATTTTACCTGGAATAGTACCCTTAAACCCCCCATCAGATTCACGATAAACATGCCCAATAAGTCATTATGTGCCACGCACGAAATGAGATCTGAATAATTTGGAATGGCCAGGTTTCGATTTGATCATATCTCCCTTCTCGTACGCAACCCGGATAATCACTCCACCTCCCTCATTGATTTTTGCAAGGTCTTGTGACTCAAAAGGGGCCCTTCCTTACTGTCAACATCTCTCCCTAATTTTAGCAGAAATTTCGCCATTTCCCTCTCCTTCCATTACCCTGTGAGATTATCATTGATTTCCTAAACAGATGCATTCCAAGTCATCGTCAATAATTAGCAAGTACATAGATCCGGTTAAAATTAGCCAGCACATATAATTAGAGGTGATATTTCCTGACATGACACGAAAACGACTTAGATGCAATATAAATTTACCAATGAGAAATCGGAATTTGGCGTGATGCGGCTTAACTCGAAACCGACATAACATGACATTAAAAGTAAATTGAAGAATTTTTGTTATTGACATGGAAGGACACGGGTGGTCGACACGGACGTATAACACAAGAATATGAATTCCCAGCCCTACGTGCCATGGGAGGTAACCATTACACTATTTTGTGGTTTTTAAACCTGTAAAGCTTTCGACCAAAAGAAAAATAAAAACCTGTAAAGGCGGGGCACATGCGGGGAAATTTAAGGAATCAAACATGGATACGTTTTAGAGGAAGACATACGATAAGTTCCGACTTTCAAAAGTTCAGAATCAGTGAGCACATGCTCGACTTTAGGATGTACCTTGCACCCTCTACCCTGAACTGCGTCGTTACTTCTATAGGGACAATGAGAATTAAAGGAAATACAATAATATATGAATAATCTTGAGAGACAATGAGAATTAAAGGAAATATTCTAATTATCTTTAATATATGCTGATACCTAAATTTTGGCGATCTAGTTATTTATTTATTGCATAGAAAATTAGAGGTTAATTTTATCCCTGAAAAATATTAATTGCATAGCATATAAATTTAGGTGCATTTATTTTTAATTTGCATTTTTTGCGGTTATTGGACCGGTGGCGGATGTGTTCGAATTAGTGGTTTTGAGCTTTAATTTGATAGGCCGGACTAAGCCCAGCGAGCGAATTGGCTCAAGCCCTTTTTTTATGATGATCGGAAAGTATCTTATGAAAATAGGAATTTGAAATTTTCCGAGATATGATGGAATTTTTTCGGATTGGGCAAGTGTAAATAGATATTGCGTTCGGAAAAGTGAATATTGCGTTTTAAAAAAAAAAAGATCTTCGTAGATATCGATTTGGAAAAATTAAAAAACCCTAATCAATGGCCTATAAAAAAGTAAAAATGCATAGGGTTTTCGGGGGGCCACACAATAAAAACACACGGCCACAAAAAAGAGAACTCACGTTCTCCACGGTGAGGGTCGGCAAATCAGAAATCTCAAAGCATATTGAGAGAAAACACGTTGAGAAGAGAGAGAGGAGCCTCATGGCCGAACACCCTCGGCTGTGCGACCCTTGCGTCCACGATGCAACTCGACGACCCAGTTGTGTCACCGATCCACCTATTGCTCAGGGGCTGCACCACGATGACAATCTATTACCGCCATCGCTATTCTTCACCAAGCTGCAGAATTGTTCTTTTTTTTTTTTTTTTGCAGGTGAGTGACGCCGAGCACACCCACGGGCGAGAATCACCAAGCCAGTCCCACCAAACCTAGAGTCCACGGTCAAAAGGTTGTTGAAATTTTGGTGAAATAAGTAAAAGAGGGGAATTTGTCTTCTTTTGGGTTGTCCAAAAGTGAGATTGACGTGTGGATTTTTATGAGTTTATTTCATGCAAGCAAAGGGATATTTCTTGGGCGAGGATAACGTGAAGAGTTTGTCCGTGGCGTCATACAAATTTTGGAAAATAAATAGTCAATGCTTCCTTGTCGAGAAGTTGTCACCACCTAGAACCTGCAGTTCCCAGTTTACATCGCGCGTCGATCTGTCTTTGCAGTTGTCGATCTTTTGCTAGGTTGTGGAGTTGTTCCTCTGTTTTGCAGGTTATCTATCACTGACGAACCACTCCAAGACTCCCGAGCCGTGAGTCCCTATGTGATCTCACTGATCATCCATGAACCATCACCGTTGACACTGCCAAGCACCACCACACACCGCTAGTCACCCATTGAGCGGATTCCGTTCGTTTCGAATTTGGCAATATTACATGTGAAAGTAGGTAATTATCTTATCTAAATTTGATTTAGATATTTTATTGCCTAATACATGCAATTACTATTTATTGCCTAATCTGCAACCACACGTCAATTTTTTATTTCATATATAAGGCTTTAGATGGACTAATTTATCACGCGGGAATAGAATTGATATCTTGATCTTTAAGGCTTAAGATCAATTTATCGATTTTATTAACGAAATAATCAGGTTTGATTAGATATCGTTTCCAAATTCAAACAATGGATAATATCTTTGATGATCGTGAATGATTTGGTGCTTATCTTTTAATTGTTTTGTTTATCCTAAAAATACCAAAAAAAAAATTGCATTTGCATTTCATGTAGATTAGAATTGATTTCCTAGATAGAATTGCATGATAGAATAGTTAGATTATTTTCTAATTATATTAAAATGCTTGTTTAGATGGTATCTAGGTTAGGTAATATCTTTGAATTAAATTGCATGTCGACATAAATTTCTAAATTAAGATAGGATTCATATTAATCTATTTCCTAACTTAAAATAGATAATATCTCACTTTAGTTAGATTTTTATTTTTAGCAATTTTTAATTACAAACTTTTATAGAAAAAATACAAAAAAATCATGTGCATGTCATATAGAATTAGGTTCATGAAATGCATGTCATTTAGTATTTGTTGTTATGTCCATTTAATTAGAAATTGCCCATCATTAGAATTAGGTCATTTGATTAGATTGCATTGCATATAGCTTAGATTTCATTAAACAAGAGAAAATCCTAAAAATTGGAGTGATGCGTGTTAATTAGAAATCACATCTAGGGTTGTCGATGTGAATTCCCGATCTAACATTGCAGATGCTTTCGATGCCATGAGGTAAGTGCTGCAATTTATTCACGGCTTTTTCTGGATGTTAAATTGGTTGTTTACGCACCCGCATGATCACCTCACATGTTAGGGAGGTAAATTAAAATCAATTTATGTTGTTTGCAAAATATTTTTTTTGAAATAAAAGAGAAAGGTATGCGAAAGGATATTAGAAAAGTCTAGTGTAACCAAATCCCTGTACCCAAAGTCTCTAGTTCGTAAAAGTAAAATAACTCTCCTATTATTTTACTTAGGTGTCTAATTGACCTATCGTAAACTGATTAGTGACGACTCCCTTTTGCACGCTAAATATTTGAACCTGAGTCGTGATTTGGTATGGGCTTGGGAGAGCCCGAGCTAAGTTAGACTTAGTAGTCCATTAGCCTAATCCTAGGTGGTGCACCCGAAAATTAGGTCGTGACTCCGCTGGGGACTTGAGTTAAAACTTTTAGTGGACTTAGGCTAATTTTCTCTTATTTTGAAAAATATTTTTTTTTTGGTAGCAAGGATCCTAGGTACGTCCCTAACATTTGAAGTGTTAAATGTTCTTGCAGGATGGGAGGTATAAGAGGAAGTGTTTGCTAACCTTTGTTTTGTAGGGAGGTGTAGGAATTTATGGTTTACTTTCACATATGAAGTGTTGCTTGATATAAGCTGTTGTGCATGCCCTGCATTTAGCACTACACTTTTGCACACACAACCTGCCGCCGGACCTGGGCCGCACTAGGATACTTAGGATGGTATTGAGTTGGATACGACTTCGACCACAAGGCCGCGTAGTAGAGGTTGCCCAACTCAATCCCGAAAGTTTCTTTCATGGTGTCAAGAATGTTTACCTCTGCCCGCTAGACTGCGTCGTATTAGGGTATCATTCTTGATCGAGTCGTAGTTAAGAGGACTTGACTTAGTACGCGAGGCTGCGACTAGTCATCCCACCCTTTAAACTCCACTTTGCTAAGCCTGTCTAGAGTAGAAATCGAGCCTCACATTTCATGTGCTTGTCTATGTAATTGCCATTAATTTTCTTTGGTAAAGTAAGTCTTCTATCCCTATACTATGCAATTTACTTACTTTGTCATACTTTTGGTCTGTCCATGACAATCTAGGTTAGGCATTTAATCTAATTCCTTTATCAATTAGAAATGAAATGAGGAAATTGTTATGCAATGAATCATTTGAAAAAACTTTGGAGAATTTGTTTTCAATTCATGTCTTTATTGTTCTTATTAGAAAGTTTCAAATTTTGGCCTTTCCTAATTCATCTCTAGGAAATTTGGTCCTTGCTAGGGTGTCTATTTTTTTTCCCATCTTGTACAAACTTTTCATGAATAAATGAAAAAAATGAAAAAAATCGATTAGATCATTGTCATGGATTGACTCTCTATTTACACCTTATGCTTACGTGTTCTCGTTCATTTACATTAGGTGATTATGGAGCGATCTCACTCGCCCATCCGTACACGATCGAGAGCTAAAATGACAGATCAAAACGAGTGAGAAATTGCGACCCAAAGAAAGTCAAGAGGACTTTGGAACCATCCAATTTTCCTGAGGTAGCCGAATTTGATGCCACTATGAAGAGACTAGTGACATATCTGAAAGGAAGAATTTCTGACCTGGGGGTTCGCATCACAAGATTAAGAGCATTACTTTCTTGGCCTGATGAGAAAGAATCTGAAAAAGGGCACATCAGGTTTCAATGATAGATCAATTGGCCCAACTGTTACTCAACAAGTTTGAGAACACATTTCAAAAGACTTAATGAAATGAGGGGCAAGTAAAAGAGGACCATCATTCCCTAGTGGAAAAGGTACGTCTCGTCCTTGAACATAATTAATTTTGGGAAACGACACTGGGTCTTTTCCTTGCAGATGACAAATTGGGGGCATGACAGATTTTGGTAGTGACCCGACCGAGATAAAATCTCCACCCAAACCAAAATGGATATTCCATTTGCATTTACTT
Source organism: Eucalyptus curtisii (assembly GCA_017140595.1). Classification (NCBI taxonomy): domain Eukaryota; kingdom Viridiplantae; phylum Streptophyta; class Magnoliopsida; order Myrtales; family Myrtaceae; genus Eucalyptus; species Eucalyptus curtisii. Next base: position 5,660,228 of record CM029504.1, read on the forward strand.
TGATATTGCATAGTACCCTATTCATGCATGTTCTCCTGTGTAAGGGCAAAAACGGATTTTCAATCTTGATTATCCAACGACATCTATTGCTGAGGCAATCCGTTTGTGGAGCAATCCCCTGAATGAATACTTTTAAGTGTGGAAAATTGTCTGTTTTGAAGTCACAAAAGTTTTTCATACTTAAAGTTGCTAGACTCTTTTGAAAAGAGAATTTCCATAGTGATTTTTTCTATTTAACTCACCAATTTCATGTGGAGATTTGTCAAGATGGACAATTCATTGGAGTGATATCAAAGGCTTAAGAATGTGAAATGAGACGTGTCAGGATGATGAAATGCAAGCCTTATCCTATACACAATCCTCTACTTATACATTTGTGAGATGAGTGTAGAAAGTTCCATATCTACAAGGTAAAAAATTCTTTCGCAAAAAGTACGATGACCGAAATGATGAGAGGCGGTTTATTTCTCTATCCCAAACACTACAAGTGATCCATTGCTTAACCCCTTTGAGTCCCATACACTTATGGAGATTTTATGTTCAAATTATCCCTGTCAAGAACCACCACACATCGGAGCAAATTGAAGGGTAAGATGGCATCATGAGATGAGGAAAATGGAAAGAATTTTTCTTGCTCTCACTTGCATCAATCTTCAAGTCGTGCTATTATATTGAATTCATGTGGTAATTTAAGTGCCTTAGAATGATGAAGAGCATTTCTTTCTCTATCATATACAGCTACATCCTTTGCATAGCCCACTTGAGCCTGCAATTTCATTTCTTTAAACCCAGTTGGTGATCATCTCCCACACTAGGGCAAGGCAAAAGGCAGATGAAGACTCTTGAAAAGTTTGAGTGTCATTCAGAGTGTAATTGCTTAACGCACGTATTGTGCGCAAGAATTGAAATCAAAAGAGAACTAAGGGGCATGAAAAAAAGCAGTGTGCCTGGTAAAAGCAAGGCCAATGCCCATGAAAAAAGAAGTGAAGAAAAAATGAATGAAAATTAGAGGCTCGAAAAAGCGGTGTGTGGTAAAAGCAAGGCCGATGCCCATAGATGAAAAAAAGAGAGTCAAGATATATGACTATCAATTGCAAAAATTGAATCCCAATGGAGCAGTACTCAAAGAGTCAAGATCAATGGTGCATTTATAATGACAATCCCTAGTGAAGGAGAAGACCGGCTACAATGCCTAGATGATCATCAGCTTTGACCTCTATACACATCTTTGAGCCTAACGATCATTTCGTTTCTCAAGCTAAGAACCCAGCCTACATTACCTTCTTTGCAAAATCTCTTCTGATTAGGGCACTTGAATTAACGTAAGGGTTCACATGTTTTAAGCATCACTCGAAGAAATGCGAACAAGATTATTTCTTTCTCATTTTGTAAAGTTCTTGACTTGTAAATCCAAAGATGACTACATAATTGTTCTTTCAATTGCCTTGACTCAAAGAGTCCCTTTGTTAAGCCATTGACCAAGCACACATTACGGTCCATATTAAAGACCTCTCAAATTGGTAAGGTCGTAATACTTGCGAGAATACTCGGACCCTTGTCGATATGATGATGGTGAGATGAAGTGATTCTCATAAAATAACCCTTCTGAATGAGAGTGAGTGAAAGTCATTTCTAACTGAAAGTCTCTCATTTAATATTCTTAAGAAATCCATGTTATTGTCTTGAACGACAATTATCTCCTGTGGAAATTTGGGGTGATGCAAATATGGTAAAGTCATTATGCATAAATCTTGATTGAATTGATGAAAACCCACTGAACTTTGAAATGTGCATTCTAGAGTAGCTTAAATTGTCTACGTCTTTCATGAATGCATATCAATTTTTGCTCTAATCATGTTTGACAAGTAATATTTCCTTGAAGAACGAGTAATACCTGACGTTCAAGTTGCTCCTTGAAGCCTCGAGATTCGGCGTGCTTTCGTAGCCCGAACCCCTTTTCACTAACCCGGCGTGCTTCCATAGCCCAGTGTCTTTTATATCAACCCGGCGTGCTTTTGTAGCCTAGGGTCCTTTTCATCGATCCGGCGTGCTTCCGTGGCCCGGAGTTCTTTTATATTGACCTAGCATGCTTTCGTAGCCAAGTGTTCATTTTCATTGACTCGGCGTGCTTCCGTAGCCCGATGTCCCTTTTAATAGACCCGGCGTGCTTCCATAGCCAGGAGTTCTTGACTTGGCGTGCTTCTGTAGCCTAGAGTCATTTTCATTGACTCGGCGTGCTTCCGTAGCCCAATGTCCCTTTTAATAGACCTGGCGTGCTTCCGTAGCCCGAAGTTCCTGACCCGACGTGCTTTCGTAGCCCAGAGTCCTTCATATTGACCTGGCGTGCTTTCATAGCCTAGAGTCCCTTTTATCGAACCGGCGTGTTTCCGTAGCCCGGATTTCTTTTATCGACCTTGCGTGCTTTCGTAGTCCAGAGTCTTTTTTATCGACACTCGATTGAGCTATCCCCCAAAGGTTTTTCTCTAGATTCAGTTTGATTAAGGCGACCGAAGAAAGGTTCGGGTCCTAGCCAAGCAAAACCTCATTTTAGGCGACCGTAGAATGGTACGGGTCTTGGAAAAGCAATTTCCCCATTCAAGGCGATCGAAGAAAGGTACGGGTCCCGGGAAAGTGATTTCCTATTCGGCGATCGTAGAAAGGTACGGGTCCTGGAAAGTGAATCCCCGTTTAAGCGACCGTAAAAAGGTACGGATCCTGGAAAAGCAATTTCCCCATTCAGGCGACCGTAGAAAGGTACGGATCCTGGAAAGTCAATTTTTTCGTCAAGGCAACTGTAGAAAGGTACGGGTCCTAGACACAACCAAACACCGCCATACTAGGCGATCGTAGAATGGTACGGGTCCTAGGAAAGCAGTCTCCTTACTAACCCTCGTTACTATTCTAGGCGACCGTAGAAAGGTACGGGTCCTATACATGTAACACCAACTATCTTGAATTATTCCACCCTTCTTGAAGGTAAATTATTCCAGGTATGTTCCTTTATCATTTGCATTAGCATTTCCATATATCATATAAATTGTATTTCAAAATGGAATTCATTTTCCATCAAAAAATCATTCATAGCATGTGCATAGTCAAAATTTAGGTCCCAATTTGTCTTTGAATGCAACCTCTACGAGCTCACCTTCAAAGAGGAGCAGCTGTTGACACCTAAATTTTGGCGATCTAGTTATTTATTTATTGCATAGAAAATTAGGGGTTAATTTTATCCCTGAAAAATATTAATTGCATAGCATATAAATTTAAGTGCATTTATTTTTAATTTGCATTTTTTGCGGTTATTGGACCGGTGGCGGATGTGTTCGAATTAGTGGTTTTGAGCTTTAATTTGATAGGCCGGACTAAGCCCACGAAGCGAGCGAATTGGCTCAAGCCCTTTTTTTATGATGATCGGAAAGTATCTTATGAAAATAGGAATTTGAAATTTTCCGAGATATGATGGAATTTTTTCGGATTGGGCAAGTGTAAATAGATATTGCGTTCGGAAAAGTGAATATTGCGTTTTAAAAAAAAAAAAGATCTTCGTAGATATCGATTTGGAAAAATTAAAAAACCCTAATCAATGGCCTATAAAAAAGTAAAAATGCATAGGGTTTTCGGGGGGCCACACAATAGAAACACACGGCCACAAAAAAAGAGAACTCACGTTCTCCACGGTGAGGGTCGGCAAATCAGAAATCTCAAAGCATATTGAGAGAAAACACGTTGAGAAGAGAGAGAGGAGCCTCATGGCTGAACACCCTCGGCTGTGCGACCCTTGCGTCCACGATGCAACTCGACGACCCAGTTGTGTCACCGATCCATCTATTGCTCAGGGGCTGCACCACGATGACAATCTATTACCGCCATCGCTATTCTTCACCAAGCTGCAGAATTGTTCCTTTTTTTTTTTTTTTTTTTGCAGGTGAGTGACGCCGAGCACACCCACGGGCGAGAATCACCAAGCCAGTCCCACCAAACCTAGAGTCCACGGTCAAAAGGTTGTTGAAATTTTGGTGAAATAAGTAAAAGAGGGGAATTTGTCTTCTTCTGGGTTGTCCAAAAGTGAGATTGACGTGTGGATTTTTATGAGTTTACTACATGCAAGCAAAGGGATATTTCTTGGGCGAGGATAACGTGAAGAGTTTGGTCCGTTTCATCGTACAAATTTTGGAAAATAAATAGTCAACGCTTCCTTGTCGAGAAGATGTCACCACCGAGAACCTGCGGTTCCCAACTTACATCGCGCGTCGATCTGTCTTTGCAGTTGTCGATCTTTTGCCAGGTTGTGGAGTTGTTCCTCTGTTTTGTAGGTTATCAATCACCGACGAACCATTCCAAGACTCCTGAACTGCGAGTCCCTACGTGATCTCGCTGATCATCTGGGAACCATCACCGTTGACGCCGCCTAGCACCACCACACACCACCAGTCACCCGTTGAGCGGATTCTGTTCGGTTCGAATTTGGCAATATTACATGTGAAATTAGGTAATTATCTTATCTAAATCTGATTTGGATATTTTATTGCCTAATACATGCAATTAGGATTTATTGCCTAATCCGCAACCGCACGTCAATTTTTTTATTTCATCTATAAGGCTTTAGATAGAATAATTTATCACGCGGGAATAGAATTGATATCTTGATTTTTAAGACTTAAGATCAATTTATCGATTTTATTAACAAAATAATCAGGTTTGATTAGATATCGTTTGCAAATTCGAACAATGGATAATATCTTTGATGATCGTGAATGATTTGGTGCTTATCTTTTAATTGTTTTGTTTATCCTAAAAATATAAAAAAAAAATTGCATTTGCATTTCATGTAGATTAGAATTGATTTCCTAGATAGAATTGCATGATAGAATAGTTAGATTATTTTCTAATTATATTAAAATGCTTGTTTAGATGGTATCTAGGTTAGGTAATATCTTTGAATTAAATTGCATGTCGACATAAATTTCTAAATTAAGATAGGATTCATATTAATCTATTTCCTAACTTAAAATAGATAATATCTCACTTTAGTTAGATTTTTATTTTTAGCAATTTTTAATTACGAATTTTTATAGAAAAAATACAAAAAAATCATGTGCATGTCATATAGAATTAGGTTCATGAAATGCATGTCATTTAGTATTTGTTAGTAGGTCCATTTAATTAGAAATTGCCCATCATTAGAATTAGGTCATTTGATCATATTGCATTTTATATAGCTTAGATTTCATTAAACAAGAGAAAATCCTAAAAATTTGGAGTGACTGCGTGTTAATTATAAATTATATCTAGGGTTGTCGATGTGAATTTTGATCTAACATTGCAGATGCTTTCGATGCCATGAGGTAAGTCCTGCAATTTATTCACGGCTTTTTCTAGAAGTTAAATTGGTAGTTTGCGCACCCGCATGATCACCTCACATGTTAGGGAGGTAAATTAAAATCAATTTATGATGCCTGCAAAACATTTTTTCGAAATAAAAGAGAAAGGTACTGAAATGGCATTAGAAAAGTCTAGTATAATCAAGTCTCCGTACCCAAAGTCTCTGGTTCGTAGAAGTAAAATAACTCTCATTATTTTACTTAGGTGTCTAATCGACCTACCGTAAACTGATTAGTGGTGACTCCCTTTTGCATGCTAAATATTTGAACCTAAGTCGTGAATTGGTATGGGCTTGGGAAAGCCCGAGCTAAGTTAGACTTAATAGTCCATTAGCCTAATCTTAGATGGTGCACCCAAAAATTAGGTCGTGACAATATACATCAAAGAACTATCCAAGTTATCTCCAATATCCCCTCAAATCAAGTTGGAGAAAGCAATTGGAGTTTTAAGAATACATCCAATAAAAGAAGAAAACACCTACTAGTTCGCCGAAGCAATGACGTGGCTATTGTAGGGGCGAGCACCATTCGTGTTCGTTTTGGGCGATTCCGTATGAACCAGTCCGGTTCCTAATTCCTAAAATTGGAACCAATGTGATTTCAGGATGGAATCAAACTGAACCAAGACTATTGAATACCTTAACTTATTTCTTCTTTTTTTTTTCAACAACCCTGAATATGTTATAGTAAGCCATAAAGTATATATATATAATCCTACTAGTTGATGTAGGATCTCACACTTGGGCTTTATTTATTTTTCTTTTTTTTGTTAACTTTTAGTCATCCTAAAACGTGTCCCACATTGAATTTGTGAGGGAAAAAGACATGCCGCCTTTTTTTTTTTTTTAATCATTCAAAGAACAAAAAGGTGGACGACTGTGTTTTGTCCCGTTTCTCAAGAACCACGCTGGGTCAAACCAATCCTTATTGATTTGGTTTTCATTTCCAAAATTTTGGAATCAAGAGCCATCAGGTTGATTCCCTATTCAAAGCTAAGGACCAGTCTACCTTGGAATCAGCCAACTCTACGTTGTTGTATGTTGTTGTGTAAATTATGCACATTGACGCAGTAATAGGGATATTAGTAGTTATCAAAAACGATATGAGATACGAGGATGCTTAGGGCGTGCATTCAATTACAAAAAAGTCATAAATCTATTGTACAGATGACAATTCAGTCCTAAGCTCTTTAATTTCGCCAATTAAGTCCCAAAACTTTTAATGATTGGTCAATATAGTTTTTCTGATCAAATTTGGCTGGCAATGCACCAACAGCACGGATGTGGACAATTTTTTTGAATTCTAAAAACGAAATTTGGCTTATTTTATTTTATTTCTTTCCAATTTTTCATGTTTCCCTTTACCAATTGATGGGGCCTCAACAATCCTCCGCCAACCAGAAGTGAAGGTCGCCCTTGCTGGCCTTTGATGAGGGTAGCCTAGCCAAATTTGGCTAAGGCAACCTCAGCGAAGGCAGCCTTTGTCAGTCCTCACTAGTGGAAGAGCAACTAGCTAAGGAAATTAGGGAAAAGGGAAAAAGAAAAAACTCAGAAAATTAAAATAATTGCAAAAATTATCTATATTTGTGGCCGTTGTTCCACGGAGAGAAGTTGGCATTGATTGACCGTTATATTAGCAATTTCCCTTACAAAATTGGTTGAAATTATTATATTGGTAAATTATCAAAAAAATTATGATTAAATTAGTCAAATTAAAATGATTATGATTGAATTGGTATTCGTACAATAAATTTATGACCTTTTTTTTTTGTAATTATCTCAATTTCATGCTTCTGACATGCTACATTGTGCAATTGTTCTGGTTGCAATAAAAGGTCTGGAGAGTACTTTAGATCCATCCCAAGCACAAATTATTTGGAAGTGTATATCGTTAAATGTTTTGAAAAGAAAAATAAAGTTGAATATGATGTAGTTATGTTGTAAAATTGTTATATACTTGGATTTTTCCAAAAAAAAAATTATATTCCCCCGAAAAAGGAACAAAGATTATGTGCAAAACTTGAAAATCAATAGTTAAAAAGAGGAACCATGTGAGTCGAATGATATAAGAAATGGACTCAATACGATGTAAGAAGGGCAAGATAAAATGAAGTGTAGAATTTAGGTGAGATTTTGGGATTGTTGAAATATCCACATTTTTAAACAATGAATTTTATATACTCTTTATATACATATGCTCTCCCTCTATTTAAAAGTTTAAGATTTTGGTTGAACTTTCTAACGTGATATTAGAGTCAAATGTTATTCCTTTCGCGTGAGCCACTCATAATCTAGCTTGCACATAAGATTGAAAGTTGAGATATTTTATATCGCTTGACAATAGGCTTTATATGCTCTTTATACATTTGATTTCCCTTCATTTAATAGTTTAAGTTTTTTTATTGGACTTTTTAACATGGTACCACAGTCAAGGGATATCCACCCATTAATCAAATTCAACGCACTACTCCTAATCCCACTTGCATGTAGGTTTTAACAATTGATTTTATATGCTTTTGATATGCAGTTGGTCTCCCTCCACTTAATAGTTTAAACTATTAGGTTAAATTTTATAATATGGTATCGGAGTCAAGCGATATTCCTTTCGCGTGTGTGCTCACCCCGTTAATCAAATTCCATGTGCCGCTCATAACCTAGCTTGCATGTGAGATGATGTGTCAAAATATCTTTCATCATTTGATAGCGGGTCTTATATACTCTTTATTATTGTCTCACTCCATCTAGTTACTTAAGCATTTGGGTTGAACTTTTTTGACATGGTATTATAGGCAAGTGCTATCCCTTTCGCATTGTGTGTCCACCCCATTAATCAAATTCTACATGCCACTTCTAATTAGGCTTGCACGTGAGAGGAGATGTTGAAATATCTTACATTGCTTGATAACTAGTTTTATATGCTCTTTATAAACACATTGTTTCCCTCCAACTAATGACTTAATTTTGTTTGTTTAACTTTCTAACGGGGATAATATGATTTTTCCTAATTAAGATTTGCAAAAAGTGTCGATTTTATCCTTTTTTAACAATGAAATGTCATGATAAATTCATGAGTTATCACAAACAAAAACATTATACAAAGAAATTTTTCTGCAAAAAGTCAATCTGGCCAAAGGTCAATTTAGATTTTCTTTGCAACATCAAGAGAATATGAGCGAATAAATGTCCTCTTTCTAAGATTATTTCTTGAAAAGCAGCCTTTAATTGTTTTTTACTATTCCTTGTTTTTGCTCAGCGGGCCTTCTTTCAACCCTCTTTTTTTTTTTTTTTTTAAAGAAAAAAGTTATTTCGTCCAATGTAAACAAGCTATTAAAAACGTGCATCACAGCATGTTTTGCTAGCTTAGAAGGATGATGTGTACATATTTTTAAATTAGTGAATAGGGATAACAATAGGGATAGTAATCAAAAAATTCTTAAATCTATTATACGTATTTCAATTCAGTCACAAATATTTTAATTTGATCAATTTAATTTTAAATATTTTGATAATTTACTAATGTAGTTATTCCGACTATTTTTTACTAATAATTATTTAAGTGCACACCAGCAGTCCTAAGTGAAATGAACAAATTTTGCAATTTTTTTATAAATTTTCATTTTTTTTCATTTTTTTCTTTTCTTTCATATATATATTTTTTTTAATTATTGTGGGTCGGCAAGGGTCGCCGATTGACCCTTGATGGCACTAGTCTAATGAGATTATGACGGATCGAGGCAGCATCCTACAAAACTGTTCCAAAAGCTAGAGTAGTGAAATTTTTCAACCCCAACATATTCTATCGATATGGGATTCCTCACGAAATCATCACAGATAATGCGCCCAACCTGGACAGTGCCATGATAGACAGAGTTTGTCAACAATTCAAGATCACTCATTGCCTGCCCCTAGGAGACCTAAGACGAACAAAGATGACACCTTCATTATGACCGATGAGGCTATAGACTGGCGAAGGGAAATTAAAAAAAAAAAAGTAAAATATAGAAATAAAAAAGTAAAAAATTCAAAAAAATTAGGGGAAAAAAAAACTTTTCCACGTTAGTGTTGGTCGACATGCCACGTCGAACAGCTAGTGTCCATGTTAGCTGTTTTTAGTCAAAATTGACAAGTCTCAAATTATGTAAGACGAAATTGGTCAAGTTAAAAGTTTTAAGACTAAATTGGCATCGATATAGTACGTTTATATTTATTTTTTTTTTGAATTTTTCCATCAAGAACATGCTTTGAACTAGTTTCGAATTAGGGTCATGATCGTCGGATCCTAGTTTCGAATTAGGGTCATGATCGTCGGATCCAATAGGTCTCATTCGATGTAAGGTCTCGATACAATTTAGTGCATATAACACATTCATTGAGTACTTGCTCATTATAGATGTACCAGTCCAAACTTAGAAACTTTAATTCAAAAGTTCAAAATTTATAGATGAAGGAAGAATGCATGAATACAAATCTTGTTAAAATCCCATAAATAAAGGACATGTGACACGTTAATTAACATGAATAATTACTTGAAATCTTAAATTGATGGGAAAAATTAAGGAAATGATATTGGGAAGGGTTTGCTTGCAACTTCTTCAAAAAGACGTTTAAGAATTAAGACTCTGCGTTTTTACTAAAACTCTAGATTTAGGATCAATGAACTTTGCCAGCCTCGGCAAAATGAGAGAGGCACTTTGTATTTTTTTCGCAGCCATATTCATCACTTTTCATTTCCCCGATCGATTTAACTACTTTTGTTATCACTTATGTTTCTTGTAATAGTTAGACGCACCACCATCAATCCGTTCATATAATCTTTCGATGGAGTCACCTAGGCATGAGTTAATCGCATCTAATCATCCAACTTTTCAATCATCCTTACTAAATTTGTTATGATATACAAAATCAGTAAATTAAGCAAATAAAAAGATTACTTAGAAATGCATGAGAATATCTCGAAATTTCATGAACCAATTAAATTTAGACCTCTTATTTTGGTGGATAGTGACCTTCGACCAAAAACAACTTATGTATAGTTTGTGGGATCCGAACAAGTGATCTCCACTCTCCAATTCATAAGCTGAGAATCCCATGGCACCTCAACCAATCACGCTAATCATGGGGATTAAAAAGTAAAAATTCTTTTTCCCAATTAGAAAGGACAAATTACTAGCAATGGAACCACCGCCTGCGATATCCCAGTTGGATAAGTGCTCTCATGATGTTCACTAAGGACGGAGGAGTTCGAATTCCGCTCGCCGCACGGGATCTTAAGCGCGACGTCGGGGTGGTAGGTCCTCCGCTAGCGTCGCCTCAAGGTTTACCGCCACGGCCGCCGGCACAGACGTTGCTCCGGGTATCAAAAAAAAAATTACTAGCAATGAAACTTTACCAAAAAAAAAAAAAAAAAAAAATTACCAGCAATGAAATTTAAGAATTGACTTTGTGAGGACCTGCAAAATTTATCTCAATGTGTAAAAAAAAAAAAAAAAAAAAAAAAAAAAAAACCCCAAGTACGAGGTTATATACCACCTATACAACTTGAAGTGAGCATTTCGCACAAGATATATGTCTAACCCAAAAACCCGACCCGAATCCGGCCCAGCCATTGCCCGGCCCACGGTCTACTGGGCTCGGCCCAAAAAGAACAGTCCCGACAAACAAAGCGACCCGTTCCTTCTCCAGCTCCGAGGAGAGCTGAGAAACCTCGTCCCTTTCCCGATCTTCATCGTCTTCCTCGACCGGAAAATGGAGAAATTCAAGACCCTGGAAATCGTCCGAGCAAGCCTCGGCTCCGCCTTCTTCCACCTACGCCTCAACCGCCCTTCCTCCCGCAACGCCCTCGCCCTCTCCTCCCTCAACCGCAACCCCGACGCCCTCGTCGTCGTCCTCTCCGGCGCCGGCACATCAAGTCGCCGCAGGACGCGGTGACGGCCATCGAGCGGTGCCGCAAGCCGGTGATCGCCGCCGTCCATGGGCCGTGCGTCGGGGGCGGCGTCGACGTCGCCACCGCGTGCGACGTGAGGTACTGCATGAGGACGCGTTTTTCTCAGTGAAGGAGGTCGACCTGTCGATCACCGCCGACCTCGGGACGCTGCAGAGGTTGCCGAGCATCATGGGGTACGGGAACGCGATGGAGCTGGCCTTGACGGGTCGGAGGGTGTCAGGCTCTGAGGCGAAGGAGCTGGGGCTGGTTTCTCGGGTTTTCGGGTCGAAGCGCGAATTGGATGATGGAGTGAGAGTCATCGCTGAGGGTAAGTAGTTTCAGATTCTGGTATCTTGGTTTCTCAAAGCGAATAAAGTTATCTTTTTGCTGGAATATAATTCATATGCTGAAATGCCGTACGCAGCGTTTACTGATTGCATTAGTGATCATTGTATATGACATTGAATTATTCCTATCAGAGTTAAATAGATCGATCCCACTTTCATGGTTTAGCATTTCGGTGGGAATTGTAAGTTAGGCTGAGTCTTGGAACTTTTAGTTATTAGATAAATTATATGCTGGGTTTGATTGGGATTCGATTGGACACCTTTCCGATTCCAAATCAATGATTTGGAGGTGTTTCTCAGTGATGTGGAATTCTATGTCGAGCACTTACTTGGCACTACATAAGAAACCGATTTAAGACCGGTTTGAATGTTTGAAATTAACAATTTTGTAAAGCTGTGTGGGATTAGTATGTGATCGTAATTCAAATGAAAAGATTAAGGCGGTAAGGATCAGGCATTGGCGAGATGGTCATGACTCGGATGCCGGGAGCCGAAGGAGGCGTTTCTTGGTTTTGCAGCGAAAGAGAGAAACTATGGGAGAACAATTAGTATGGCTTCAAATTATCAAAGTGTGGAAGGTTCCCAGTCTTATCTCAGTTTTCCTTTTTCACATTAGACCCCGGCAATGGTGAGTAGACCATGCTCTTCATTCATAGAGTTTGAACCCGGTGGTGCCAAGATAATTGGAGTTATATCGGATACACCAAATCAACTTTGGCTCTTTCAAGGCATCTACTTTTTTTCTTTTTGGTAGTGGACACTAGCCATCCTAAGTGAAATGAACAATTTTTGCAATTTTTTATAAATTTTCATTTTTTCATTTTTTTTTCTTTTCCTTTGTATCTTTTTGTTTTATTGTGAGCCAGCGAGGGTCGCCAACTGACCCTTGATGGCACTAGTCTAATGAGGTTATGATGGATCGAGGCAGCATCCTATAGAATTGTTCCAAAAGCTAGAGTAGTAAAAATTTTCAATCCCAACAGAATCTATCGATATGGGGTTCCTCACGAAATCTTCACAGATAATGTGTCGAACCTCGACGGTGCCAAGATCACTCATTGCCTGCCCCTAGGAGACCTAAGACAAATGGAGATGACACCTTCATTATGACCGATGAGGCTATAGACGAGCGAAGGGAAATTAAAAAAAGTCAAAATTAGAAATAAAATTCAAAATTCAAAATTCAAAAAATTTAGGAAAAAAAAAATTCACGTTAGTGTTGGCCGACATGCCACGTCAAACAGCTAGTGTCCATGTTAGCTGTTTTCAGCCAAAATTAACAAATCTTAAATTATGTAAGACAAAATTGGCCAAGTTAAAGATTTAAGATTAAATTGGCATCTATATGGTACAATATAAATTTTTTTGATAATTTTTCCATCAAGAGCATGCTTTGAACTAGTTTTGAATTAGGGTCATGATTGTTGGATCCAATAGGTCTCATTCGATGTAAGGCCCCGATACAATTCAGTACATATAACACATTCATTAAGTACTTGCTCGTTGTAGATGTAACAGTCCAAAGTGAGAAACTTTAATTCAAAAGTTCAAAATTTATAGATGAGGGAAGATGCAAATCTTGTTAAAATCCCAAAAATAAAGGACATGTGACACTTTAATTAACATGGATAATTACTTGAAATCTTAAATTGATGGGAAAAATTAAGGAAGTGATATTGGGAAGGGTTTGCTTGCGACTTCTTCAAAAAGATGTTTAAGAATTAAGGCTGTGCTTTTTTGCCAAAACTCTAGATTTAGGATCAATGAAACTTTGCTAGCCTCCGCAAAATGAGAGAGGGACTTTGTATTTTTTTGCAGCCATATTTATCACTTTTCATTTCCCCGATCGACTTAACTATTTATGTTATCACTTGTGTTTCTTGTAGAATCACTATCAATCCGTTCATATGATCTTGACGTCGATGGAGTCACCCAGGCATGAGTTAATCACATCTAATCATCCAACTTTTCAATCATCCTTACTAAATTTGTTATGATATAAAAAATCAGTAAATTAAGCAAATAGAAAGATTACCTAGAAATCCATGAGAACATGTTGAAATCTCATAAACCGATTAAATTCGCAGACCTCTTGTTTTGGTGAATAGTGACATTCAATCAAAAACAACTTATGTATAGTTTGTGGGATCCGAACAAGTGATCTCCACTCTCTAGTTCATAAGCTGAAAATCCCACGGCACCTCAATCAACCGCGCTAATCAAGGGGGTTAAAAAGTAACAATTCTTTTTCCCCTTTAGAAATGACAAATTACTAGCAATGAAATTTAAGAATTGACTTTGTGAGGACCAACACTATTCATGCATCATCGTCATTCGCCATCTCTACAATCATAATGTTATGTATACCTCAACATTCTCTCAATGTATAATAAATAAATAAATAAAAACTCAAAGTACGAGGTTATATACCTCTTAAATAACTTGAAGTGAGCATTTCGCACAAGATATATGTCTAACCCAAAAACCCGACCCGAATCCGGCCCAGCCATTGCCCGGCCCACGGTATACTGGGCTCGGCCCAAAAAGAACAGTCCCGACGAACAAAGCGACCAGTTACGAGGTGAGCTGAGAAACCTCGTCTCTTTCCCGATCTTCATCGTCTTCCTCGACCGGAAAATGGAGGAGAAATTCAAGACCCTGGAAATCGTCCGAGCCAGCCCCGGCTCCGCCGTCTTCCACCTCCGCCTCAACCGCCCTTCCTCCCGCAACGCCCTCTCCCTCGACTCCTTCGCCGAGCTCCCCCTCGCCCTCTCCTCCCTCGACCGCAACCCCGACGCCCTCGTCCTCGTCCTCTCCGGCGCCGGCCACCACTTCTGCTCCGGCATCGACCTCGCCGCCCTCGACTCCATCGCCTCCGGCTCCTCCCCCCCAGCCGGCGACCGCGGCCGCGCCAGCGGGAGGCTCCGCCGGCACATCAAGTACCTGCAGGACGCGGTGACGGCCATCGAGCGGTGCCGCAAGCCGGTGATCGCCGCCGTCCACGGGGCGTGCGTCGGGGGCGGCGTCGACGTCGCCACCGCGTGCGACGTGAGGTACTGCACGGAGGACGCGTTCTTCTCGGTGAAGGAGGTAGACCTCGCGATCACCGCCGACCTCGGGACGCTGCAGAGGTTGCCGAGCATCGTGGGGTACGGCAACGCGATGGAGCTGGCCTTGACGGGTCGGAGGGTGTCGGGTTCGGAGGCGAAGGACATGAGGCTGGTTTCTCGGGTTTTCGGGTCAAAGCGCGAATTGGATGATGGAGTGAGAGTCATCGCTGAGGGTAAGTAGTTTCAGATTGTGGTATCTTGGTTTCTCAAAGCGAATAAAGTTATCTTTTTGCTGGAATATAATTCATATGCTGAAATGCCATACGCAGCGTTCACTGATTGCGTTAGTCATCATTGTATAGGACATTGAATTTTTCCTATCCGAGTTATATAGACTGATCTCGGTTTCGTGGTTGAGCATTTCGGTGGGAATTGTAAGTTAGGCTGAGTCTTGGAACTTTTGGTTATTAGAAACATTGTTTGCTGGGTTCGATTTGGATTAGATTGGACACCTTTAGATGTCGAGCACTTACTTGACACTACATAAGAAACGGATTTGAGACCTGTTTGAATGGTTGAAATTAACGATCTTGTAAAGCTGGATGGGATTAGTACGTGATCGTAATTCAAATGTAATTCAAATGAAAAGATTGTGGCGATAAGGATCAGGCATTGGCAAGATGGTCATGACTCAGATGCCTGGAGCCAAAGGAGGCATTTCTTGGTTTTTGCAGCGAAACGAGAGAAACTATGGGAGAACAATTAGTATGGCTTCAAATTATCAAAGTGTGGAAGGTTCCCAATCTTATCTCGGTTTTCCTTTTTCACAATAGACCCCGGCAGTGACCGTGCTCTTCATTCATAGAGTTTGAACCCGGTGGTGCCAAGATAATTGGACTTATATCGGATACACCAAATCGACTTTGGCTCTTTCGAGGCATCTACTTTTTTTCTTTTTGGTATAGCAGTCTAATTTAGCAGTTTTGAGAATGAGCAAATCGAGATTGAAGTTGGATATGGCTGAATGGCTTGGCTAAACTGAACCCAAATCGATAAACCGACAGACTAAATTTTGGGTTTAGTTCACATTGATTGTCTTCAGTTTACCAATTTTAGACTCTCTTGACATCCTCTCAGTGTGATGAAGGATAGAGTTACCATTTAGATTAGAAGGGCTCCACTTATCCATTTCTTCAAGGCTAATCGAAACACCTGTATTTTTCGCTCTATTTGTATGTACGATGGGTCTATTTGTCCTTCACTTGGAACTTTTATCGGTTTGGGATAAACCATGCATAGGACAGTATACTGAAGATGCTGGGTCATTGTTTTTCTTTGTTAAAATTGCTAATTATCCTTCAATTGCAGACTGGCGATGTGCATTTTTCGTTGCTAAACAAGGTTGTGGGGAAAAAAAATTTCCTATCAAGGTCATCAAATCATTGAGTATATCCTTGTAGAAATAGATAACAGCAAGTTGCAGGTGGAAAATAAAAAGTTCTCATTTCGGGTAATACTAAATGTTGGATTGGGGACTAGAAAAGTTTCTTGCATTGGTAAATCTTTTGAGGAGGCGGAGTTGTTTCTAGTTTTAATTCTCTGTTCTCGTTTTCTGAGAAAGATTGTTTCCTATCTTGCGCACAGCGATTGCTTCCAAGTCCCCGATGGCTGTTACCGGGACCAAAGCCGTGCTGCTGAAGAGCAGGGACATGAGCGTAGATCAAGGCTTGGACTATGTCGCAACCTGGAACTCGGCAATGCTTCTGTCTGATGACCTAACGGAGGCCATCTCGGCACACACGCAGAAACGGAAGCCTGTTTTTGCAAAGCTCTGATGGTTGGCATCACCATCTTAAGACAAAAGAACCAATTCAATACTTAACACGTAAAGGACTGCAAAAAGCAAGAAGAGAAGCCGATTCTTTGCCGGCTTCCAGCCTTGTTCGAATCACTGTTGTGCTTGTAATAATCCACTCGTCTTGATCCGACGAAATTCCAAACATCTAAATCAAATTCGTCTTATCACAAGACAAGAACATCATTTGTTGTTGGTGCTGCTGTTGTGTTTCAACAAAGTTAAGCGGCGTTGTTTTATATACATGGGCCGGGCGGCCTAGGTTTTTAGATGGTCAAGGAATAGACAGCAGTTTCATCCGTACCCTATGAAAAAAGACATTGGACATATAGTTACAAACTGTGAGATTTTTGTAATATCATTATTAACTATTTTAAAATTTAAATTATTAGATGAAAGCATAATTTATTAATTTAAATATTCTAACACTCTCCCATAACGTTTAGTCTAGTCTTTAAACATCGGAATTTATGGAAAGATTTAAATTTATAATCTTTAGCTCTAATAACATGTGAGAATTTATTGGACAATAATCAAATGTTCTGAAGGCTAGAATTACGATTCGTTTCATCAATTTTCGACCATCTTTGTCGCACTCTATGCATTCCTAGTAAATCTAGATTCTTTAGTTTTCTTGTCTTGTTGCGCTCTAAACTTTGTTTAAGATATTATTTCTGGGGATTCGAACCTCCTCGGATAATCTTTGTCGGGCATTTGATATTTGAT
Organism: Eucalyptus curtisii; assembly: GCA_017140595.1. Classification (NCBI taxonomy): domain Eukaryota; kingdom Viridiplantae; phylum Streptophyta; class Magnoliopsida; order Myrtales; family Myrtaceae; genus Eucalyptus; species Eucalyptus curtisii. The sequence goes on from CM029504.1 coordinate 5,677,509, forward strand.
CGATGGACTTCGCTTCAACTTGCTTTTTTGACTTATGTTGAGGGCGTCTGCAAGTGATTCATTTTCCCCCTCTTTTTTATTTTTTTTATTTCGTGCTTTTTCATCTTGGATGTGATCTTTCTTGACATTTCAGGTTCGGGCTGGACCCGGACCGGCCTGAACTGAAGCTATAAATGGGCCCACGCCGGGCCGGCCTGTCCAGGATTTCGGGCCGTGGAGCCCACTTTGGACTTTTGTCAATAATGGTCCAATTACTCCCTTTCCTAACCATTTCTTTTGTGTATCTTTTTTATTTTATTTTTATAATCATTAACATTAAAAAACATGGCTATATCATTATGGATGTCCACCAAAAATCTTAACCGGGGATGTTAAGGTAAAAAGGCATTATATCAAGAGGTAAAAAATTATTACATCGACCTTCGATGAATCTTCTGGTTAGTAGGTATATCGTAAACATAACATCACCAATCAATTTGATCAAAGATACGGAGTCAAAAACAACTAGCTAAAAGTATATCGCACGATTTACTTCGTCGATTGACTCCATGTGAGATTCAACAAGTTCTTTGACATATTATAGTTGACAAAAAAAGTTATTTCCTTCCCCTTTTTTCCTGTTAAAAAGTAGCTAGTGGGAATGCGAAGTTCAACACAAAACCGAAGATGCTTCTCGCCACGATCGACTACGAAGAAGAAGAAGAAGAAAAAGCAAGTCGTTTCCTGTCGATTCCCTCCTTGCTTGTACTTGCTTTTCCTGGGGCGGGATACGATATGTCACGTCTTGTCTTTGCTTCTGGGAGTTGACAAAAGGGTTTAGCTTCTCCAGGAAGGCAATGAGCTCAAACCCTACACTCTAAAAAAACCCAAAAAAAAAAAAAAACAGCGAGAGAGAGAGAGAGAGAGAGAGAGAGAAGCACTTCATGACCTCATTAAAGCTTATTATTTTCCGTCATTAAAGAACTGATGAGAGTCAACTTTGAACCCATACTGACCCTTTTGGAGATTCCCCATTCCCCTTTCTGGAAAGTTCTCTCTCCATTGAGTTTTTTGGGGTTTGCTTGCTGGGGTTGCCTACTCCATAAAATTTACAGAAATATTTGACTATCGCGGTTGGTTATTTGATGTAAATATATGGACTGACCAATAGGTGATGATAGACTTTCGCTGTACCGCGATGTATCTAATATAATTTTATAGGGTATGTACGTGGCATTGTGTGTTTGTATAAACAAATATAGACAAATGGGTGCATGGAAGTATATGACAAGTAAAATAATACAATATACTTATGTCCTGATAGGTGTAGAGCAGTATTCAATGACCATCCGCCCAAAACATGGTACCTTTTGCGACAAGGTGAGATCAGCTTGTCGATCCTGGAATTGTTTTAAGGCCCAATCAATTGTAGGTTGTCATCTTCGACAAGCTCTTCTGCGATTGCGAATTTATTACAATTTTAATTATGAGGTCACTTTCACGGGCGAAGAAGCTCCACCAAGCCATGGCAGCTGGGAAGAGATGATTTCTTGAGGGTTGGAAAGGCGTCGTTCGTAAATGATTGGCCAAAAGAAGAAGCAAGAGTTCATCTTGTTTTTTTACACCACCAGTTGCTCTCCACACCTCATTGTCACTATTATAAAATTGGTAATGATGTTTGTTGTCGGGTCAATTACGTAGTAACGTGAACTTCTATGTTTGTGATAAGTGATCCCGCACATTTGCTTATCGATTTGCAAATCTGCCATCGTATGATCAGATCAATAACAACACGTTAATAATTTCATAATTTTAGTGATACATAAGATCGTTATGGTCTAATTTTCCTATTCGATACCTACCTTTCTTTGAGCCAAGATTATACGCTCCGACTTGATTATGACCTATCTTAACATTCTTTCCTTCCACAATTTCGATTCATTGTTGTATTCTCTCGATAAATGGCATGAATTCGCTCTTCATTCAGGGGGTTAAGTGTAAGGTCACTGACGGTGGAGGGGGCGAAGTGCAAGAATGTTTCCTTTTTCTTTTATTAATAGGGCAACCGAGTGCTTTCCTATTAGATAACTAGTTTCAAGAATAGCACCATCTTTCGATTGACAAGAACAATAAGAGCACCTTCTTTCCTAATGTCCTTTAATTTAAAGTTTACTTTTCCTTCCAAGCATAAACTTCCCATTATTTTTCTCATAAAATGGGCACAACCCTTTAACACACACACTCTCTCCTCTCTCTCTCTACCATCACCTTATGGGTGATATGTGCACATGCGATAAAGTCAAGTGCCATAAAATGTTAAGGAATCCAAATGCTTCGGAGAGGGGCAAACCCCAAAAGGTCGAGCCAGTCTTGGAAAACCACAAAGCCTCGTGTAAAGGGGCGAAAAAATAAAAGCGAGAAGGGATCGAGAAGGAGCCCATAGCATAACCAAAACTAAAGAGGCGAGGAGAACATACGTGAACCCTAGACATCCGTTTTTCCCTCGCCAAAATCCCTCATAATCAAAGCACAATTATTGCAGCCTTTGACGTTCCAAAGCACCCCTGCCCTCTCTTCAACACCCACACGCAAACGCCTTTGACTCTCCCACGAGAAAAAAGTGGACAGAAGTTCGCAGCCGCAATCAGCTCACGAAAGCACGCTTTTTCTTACCGCTCGATACACATGTTGGTTCGAAAGACCCTTTCGCTTGTGGGAATCTCATTTTCGAGAATTTAGAATTTTTATCTTCTCCCCCGGTTCCAACCCTACAGAAATTCTTATATATGCCCGGAAGGGTTTCCCTTTGAAAAGCTTTGGTTTTTTTTTTCTATGCAAAAGAAAGAGAGGGGTGTCCCTTCTTTCCACGGAATCGGGCAGATTCCTCTGATTGTCAAAGTTTGAGGCTCCATCTTTAACTAATATCAACCATCCCACGTTACCTCCACTCAGACCTCTCTTTACAAATCCCTCCACCAATCCCTCTTATGAATTTTCATTAGATTAAACTCGCCACTAATGACAAAACTCTTTTCGAGAAGTTGTTATCGAATGCATAGTTCAATCGCCATCATTACTTTTACTCACATCACACTGATCTATGTCCTCACGAAGAGTTTTCCTTTTTGTGATGACGCATGTAATGTAAAACCTCCTAGAGCTCCCCCGATTTTTCCTTCTTGTCCCAAAAACTTCGCCTTACTAGAACATATATATATGATGGGACTTTTTTATTTATAATTTTGGTTGCTTGTTCCTTAGGGTTTGCATGCATAGAGATGCAAACTGTGATATGGGATCCCATGACTTGCTAAAACCCTTACTTTATTTGTGGATGATTGAGGGTTGTTGAAATATGATTTATTTTCTCGAAAATCTTTGCATCTTCAACTAAGTTACCCGCTGGATTAACCGATCGACTCAGATGCCACTAAGACTATATATAGTAAAGTAATATATCCCCACCCAAAGTTCCTAATTCAATCATTTGAGTGGGGGGGGGGGTTCCTAACCATTATTCAATACAATTAAATAAAAGGGTTGTGAAAAAAATATCAAGGCACCCTACGTCTCTTCTTGAATATTTCTTTTTTATTATAAATTATCTCTTGTTCCTTATGGGATGCGTCTTGCCATTTTGTGCACACCATGTCTGAATCGCCAACTTTGCAAGCCATCGATGTCTGCCGCCAAAGGGCAAAGACAGTTCCTTATTTCCCATGGCTACGATCTGATTGGATTGGATTGGAATTAGTGGAAGAATCAAACCCGTAACACGGAAATGAAAAGACCAGAAGAAGATGTGAGGAAGACAAAGTTCCGAGTAATGTCTATTTCGTAATTAAATTTTACGTGCAGGAGGAAAGATTCTGCAGGGGCGATTTCGCCTAAAAAGAACTCTCAAATCTGGGTCTAAACTAGCGAGACAAGAAGATTGAGGAAATCTTGAAAATGGGGCCCCGCGTTGAAGGTGGCATTTTGTCTGCTTCTCCAGATCCGACGTGGGTGCCCGTCGTTTCGGGGCGAAGTAGGTCCTGTTGCTTTTGTTCCCTCCCCCCCCACCCCCACTCCATTATGATGGTACCAACCACAGACTTCGCATTGACCAAGATGCCCTTCTCCCTCTTCTTTTTTATTTTTTTCTTTTCTTTTATAAAAAGGATACTGTGTCGGCCATTAAATATAGTTAATGAATGTCCTCGAAACACTTCTTTAAATTTATTAAATTATTAGATTAAACAGACACGAGACCACAAGTGTATTCGAAACTAGTAGACCAGAGTTAAAATGGAATTTGTGGCGAATGAATATTTTGTTTATCTTTTGCACTAAATCACGGTAGTTTTCTTTCCCTTTGCAACATTATTTCTTTTTTTACTACTATACAAATTAGTTTATTAAAAAAAAAAAAAGAAAGCATTAGATGAATATCATTCTACTTTTTTTCCAATAGCCGAAAACGAAATAATACTTAAAATATGAAAAATAAAAGAAAATGGGAGAAGCGTTATGAATTTCTCATGTTTAGAATAATATGACAAGGTCGATTGCATTATAAGGATAAGCAAGTAATTATCTCAAGTGCACTTCTTTAGGAGATTGCAAGTAAGTTTAGTTATGAAAAATGATTACGTGACAGTCTTTAATGTACTGTGATAAAAAAAAAAAGTCTACTCTAGATCACAAAAAATCAAATCACAAATAATTATAAATTATTGCAGAACCCACTTCTTCAAAAATTTGTAATTTACAATAGACTTTTATTCTCATAGTACCTTAATGGCTGTTATGCTAGCAAAATCCTTTATTTCTTTATTTTTATTAATGCAAAAGATAAAATGAATATTCATTCACGGCAAATTTTAATTGATGCCGGTCTACTAGTTTCGAATACACTTATTGTCTCATGTCTGCATAATCATTGATCCAAGAATTTAAAGTGTTTCAAGAATACTCGTTAACTATGCTGAGAGATAATCATCCAATTTTCAGATCGTTTATGAATATGAAAAAACACTGGTAGTTCTCATTTGAGAACCCACATCATCCAATTTTTTTCTTTAGTATGAAAGCCATTAACGACGTATCGACATATATTAACCCTCTTTGTTTTAGCTCTAAAAGTTGTCCGAATTACACAATGAAATTTTTCTTAAAAAAAAAAATCCCTCCACGAGTTGTATTACAAAATACAGATGAGAATTGCAATTTTACTCTATTATTGAGATCCAAAAAAAATCATATTGGTTTCTATACACGTTACTTACATTTCGTGCATGCGTTTTAAAGTATCCATGCAATTGAATTTGCCAGTGACAATGATTAATTAATGGAGTAAAACTTTTCATATTAATTGAGATTTATGTTCCCATTTTCTCCTTCCGTATTTAGACATTCGCAAGAAACTTATTGATTTACTGATTAATATCATGTCAAAACAATCATAATATAGAAAATTTACATTAGAAAAAGTATTCCTTGAAAATTTACCCTCGCAGCCGGGGCAAATTGTCCTGCCACGCGTACGATGGGGGGTGGGATCCCATCCCTGTCCCGTGCCCATCCCTACTCTTTGAGTCGTGTTCGTTTAGCAATTTATACTTATTAAAAATAGTAAAAGGGTATATTATATATATATATATATATTATATTTTGGGAGGAAATAAATAAATAAACAAAATGGAGGAGTCACTCAAGACTGGTCAAAGAGATGGCAGGGGAAAACGGGCCCGCATGCTTTAAAAGAATCTGCAGGGAATGGTCAATTTCAAGGACTCCTCGCCTCTCGATTGTTTTGGTCGGCATCTTCTTCAATTTTAGTGCCACTAAAAATTTACTGATCTGACGCGAGTTCCGTATTCAATCCTCCAGTCCCCTTCTTTTTTCTTTCACTTTTTGATCGAATGATTATCATGCAGAATAGATAGAAATAAGATGTACATATCTAGTTGATATGTCGAGTTACCTTCGTATCGATGTAATATTTTAAATAGTTGCTGTCGAATTCATTTCTAAAAGTGTGATTAAAGAAATCTGCAAATGAGAATCTTGCTTGAGATAAGAAAAAAAAATCACTTGATGGAGAACAAAGAACATGGAGCAGAGCTCCAGCATCATGATCCGAACGTCTCGCGTCGAACCGGATTATTTTTTTATATTCCAATCGAAAAAAAAAAGAAAATTTCTACCTCCGGGGGTCAACGTTTCCCCTGATTTTCGAGCCACAAGGGAATCGCCGTGATGAACAGCAATGTCGGAGTACGATAATCGTCCGACCATTTTTCTGTCCCCTTTTCTACCGGCAAAAACTGGCCTTTTGTCAGCATCGCTGTAGCCTCGATGAATTGAGGCATTAAACCACGACTTCATCGACATCTTTTTCACTTAAAACGTCCAAAACAAAAGTCACATGCATCTCACCATATTTCTAGACAATGTGACTTTAACAAGCAAATAATTTGCGAATTATTCAAAACCATTTCGAAAAAGCTTTCTCGAAGCACCACCATACGATGAGAGAGTTTCGTCGTCAGGGACTCGGATTCGGCTCATCGCAACCGTCGATCTCGAGGACCTAACGCATTCGTCCCGTCAGATGGACGGCCGCGGCACGTTTGACCGAGCGACGCTCGGGTGGTACTTTGGTACTTTCGCTTTTGGTGAGGGAGCATGACGCCATCTGACGTCACCCCGCATCTCTCCATCTGTGCCCGCGGGGGCCCACCGGAGTAAAGCCGCACCCTCGTCCGTTCGAAATGACCGAAAAGTCCCCCCGCGCGGCTTATATCTGTCGTTGTCCTCTTCCCCCACGCCCCGCTACCTTTTGTCCGAATTGCCCCTCGCACCGTCCAACATTTACTCCCATTCGGTCCTCTCATGTGATTTTGACTTTGACCACGATCACATTACTTGTCCAACCAATTCTAGATTAAAGCTCGATCGCCCATAGAAAAATTTGGCATCCAGAACTCGAATTATAAATTTTAAAATGACCATAAAATATACTGCTAATCTATAATCCTACGTTTCGTATCGTAAGGAACAAATGCGTCATCAAGAGATTGTTTGAGATTATGTTCGAATCTCGAGCTAAAACCACACTCTTGTGGATATAATTACTCTAATTGCATCTCACGTCAGAAGAAAAAATATATATCATAATGACCTCAAGCATGCTATGTTTTGTCACTATCTTGTAATTACATCCAAATCATCATTATACTCAATATTTTGAAAAATATCTTAAATATATGATTATTGCATGTAACACGAGATCTTTATCATTGCATTTACACACATTACCAAATCCTTATCAAGATTTCCTTCTTCTTTTGACATGCCCATCCTGTTGTACCAATTCCACCTCAAATGAAATTAAGTCTGCGAGCAAAATGCGATTGCCTTTCAAAATTTCGAAGATCGAAAAATAGATGAAGCATGGTTATAGATGATAAGGAACGATATTTAACATGCGAGGTTGGGAGTCGAAGGAACCCAATAAACCCCCTATGGATCTCAAACAAAACACATCGGAACAACACGGGACTGATCTTTACTATGTCAGATATTTTAGTCGGATCGAACTCCTCTCGATCTCGAACACGAACACAAGAACATGCCAATGAAACTCTTTATCCAAAAAGACAAATGAATCAAGAGCCGTACGCTCACGTTAAGTCGAAAACAGGGAGGGTGGGATCATCAATGCGAACGAGGACGATTTTTAAGGCGTTGTTTGGAAGCAAAGAAAACGTCCGAAATTTTCTTTTGACGTCTTCGGTCATTCCCACACTGCACAGCAGAAGGAGCACAACTAAGCTTCTTTGGCTTCCCTTCAGCGTTTGATCCCAAGCTCTCGTCCAAGACGATGTAAACGGGGCGAGACGTGAGATCTGGTTTTGACCCTTTTCGATCATTGCCCCGGACTCGGCTTCCGTAGGCGTACGTCGAAACAGCGTCGCCAGGAGAGAGAGAGAGAGAGAGAGGGACTGCCAAAGTAAAAAGGAAAAAGAAATTCGAGGGCGAGATTGAGTCTCGTTTACGCAAGATGGGTCGTCTTATTCTCTCTCCTCCCCTCCTCTTCTTCCCTCCGAGCTGAGAAGACCCTTGTGGGCGTGCTTATAAAAGAACCCCTGCTTTCCCTCTCTCTAGACCCCGCACACGCACGCAGACGGACGAGTTCCTCCCCTTTTCTGCGGCTTCTTTTATGAAGTCTCTCCGCCTCTCTGTCTGTCTGTCTGTCTGTCTGTAGTCTCTCTTGTCGCCTCTTGTTTCTTGGTTTTCTCTTGCTTTTCTTTTGGGTTCTTGCTCAGCCCAGCCGCTTTACCAGGGGTCTTCCTGTATTTATAAGAAGTCTCCTCGGATGGGTTCGTCGAACTGAGTGAGTGTGTGCGTGTCTCCCCCTCGGAACGGTTAATGAATTGATTAGAGGCGGGAGATTTTTGAGGGATTTGAAGAGAGCAGAGTGAGAGATAGAGTCATACTAGGCTGTAATTTCAGAAGAGACGGAGAGAGAATGGAGAAGGTGAGTTTTGTCAAGAACGGTGTGCTGAGACTGCCGCCAGGATTCAGGTTCCACCCGACGGACGAAGAGCTGGTGGTTCAGTACTTGAGGCGCAAGGTCTTCGCTTGCCCTTTGCCTGCCTCCATCATCCCTGAGGTTGATGTCTGCAAGGCTGACCCTTGGGACTTGCCAGGTGAGAAATCCGTTGATTTCGACAAGCTTTCTGATGTCCCTAGTTTAATTTCGTGGCACAAATTTGCAGTTTAAGTAGCATAAAGAGTCGTGCGTGCGTACATGATCTTTTGCAATGCTAGACTGATGATGTATCAGCTAAGTTCCTCAGGACGTGCTAGTTTCCAGGATTTTAAGGTTTTTAAGGTTGTATTGTCGGCTGTGACCTCAGGGGATGCAGAGCAAGAGAGGTACTTCTTCAGCACGAGGGAGGCCAAGTACCCGAACGGAAACCGGTCGAACCGGGCCACGGTTTCGGGTTACTGGAAGGCCACGGGTATCGACAGGCGGGTCGTTAGCTCGAGGAGCCATCAATTGGTGCTGGGCTTGAAGAAGACCCTGGTTTTTTACAGGGGGAAGGCCCCGCACGGCTCAAAGACCGACTGGATCATGCACGAATACCGCCTTGTCGACGGCCTAGCCCCCGACACCGCCACGCCGTCCAAAATGAACTTGAATCAGGTGGGCCGAGTTGGAATGCTCATGCCAAAAGGAACTTCTTACTCTACACATTGTTAGTCGATATCATGAGTATCCAATTTCCATTTCTAGGCACGTCACAATTTTCTAATGGACTCATGGTTGACATAAGCCGTGTTCAATTTGTGCATTATAACTAATGGGTGTAAATATTCCAAAATTCTTCTTCCAGAGCCCTGTGGTGCCAAGGGAGAATTGGGTCCTCTGCCGTATATTTTTCAAGAGGAGGAGTACCAAAAATGATGGCCACAATCACAACATAGAAAGCTTTAGGACTACCAATGAAGTTAGCAAAGTCAGGGGAAACGGGCCGGTCTTCTACGATTTCATGGCTAGACATAAGACCGACTTGAACCTCACGCCATGCACCTCGTCCTCAGGATCAAGCGGCGTCACCGAGCTGTCCTTGCGCGGCGGCGACCGGGAAGAGCACGAAGAAAGTAGCAGCTGCAACAGCTTCCCTTTATCCCGGAGAATACCATAACAATGCTCCTTGATCAGCACTCTCGAGTCGGAATCTCAGTAAAACCCGTGTTAGTCAGTGTTTCGAGTACGAAATTTCTCTGCATCTTCGCCCCTGGGATTACCTTAGGTCGGAGGTCTGAGATGTACGAACGAGGGAAAGCGAAGAAGTCGGCATTTACGATCTACTGTTTGCTGCTAATATATATGAGAGCCCATTTTGTATTATTAGCTTATAATGGTAGTTGATCATGTAATCTGATTCCCCCAAAAATTTCAATTCTAGTGAGCTGCTTTAGTCTCCTCTTTTTCGGCATTGACCTGTCAATTTGGCCTTGGAGAGTCCTCCGGTGCACCATGAAAAGACGACATCTTTAAGGGAAAACCATGTGAATTCCAAGAACGTGATCGTTTTCACATCTAAAATGAAGACGAACTTATGTTCAAAAGTAGGTGCCGCGTGACTTGCCACGCGAGGGACAGCCGGGGAGAAATTTGCTCCTCAGAGGGACCAAAAACTGCCTGCCCGTGTCGTGCTGAAAGTGGATTGGAATCTTCAGGAAATGGGACCTCCCCTCCCCCCTCTTTCGAAGGAAAGTCAAAATGCTTCATGGACACTCCAATCCCTTGTCGTTGAAAGGGATTAGGGGAGAGAGAATCTCGTTCGGAGGAAACAGACATTCTCGACGCAGCGATTCCTTTTTTCCAGGGACATCTGCTGCAGTTGTCTTCCTCTTCTTCAACCAACACAAGAAATGTCGCGAGTAGGTTTAGGCACCGTACAGGAAACCAAACAAGGGTTAGTTTTGAATTTAGATGAACTGGTGCGAGGTTCCTTCAAGTGGTCCAGATGAAAAATCTTTTTTTTTCCCCCGAAAGGATTTTATCAAAGGCGGGCTTCCTCGTCGAGTAACCAGATAGAAAAATGTCGTACCGACAACGACTTTCCTCTCGATATTCCTAAGCAACTAGATGGAAAACCATCAGAACTCTTGAGCGCTCTCGATTGATGATGCGCTTCGAGGCTGCTTTGTTTTATGTTCTGGAGAAGGGAAAGAGATTGCTTGAGCGATTGGAATACCCTTCCTTAATGTATAATCAATTAGATAAGAGATTTGACCTTTTTATCAGCAACGCTATTAATCTAAGATCGTGACATAATTGGCCAGCAAAATACCAGAGATTAGCGGGGAGATTCTCCCCCACTATCTTCCAACTACCTTGCGAACTTTGACCTCAGCTGCTTCTCTTTATGTCTGTCTTTCGTTTCTTTTTCTAAGAAAGAAAAAAAAAAAGGAGGTTTTACTTCGATTGCTTTCTGCATCACGTTATGATCTCAAATGGAGTTGCTTCGGATAGGGGGCAACCTCGGTGACAAGGGATCAAACGCAGCCCCCATTAGATGATTCATCCAAACCGAAGAAAATAGTCTTATCACCTTTATTCTTCTAACAGGAAAAATTCATTTTAAGCGAATAAATATCGGGCTCAAGTGAAATGTCCCTCTAGGCTCTAACTTCGTAAATGAAGCAAAAAAATTGAGCTAAAACCTGAGCATATAATTCATATATAAAACAGATGATTCAACAAAATATTTTTATAAAAACAATTACTCATAGTGTCAATAAAATGAATGAATTTAAAATATTTTTCATTATCTATTTAAACATAGATTATTATCTATAATGAAAAATAAATTATTGATTAATTATTTTAAGCGATATAAATGATTAAAAAAAAAAGTGTTAATAATACCCCGAAAAACCCCAAACTAGTACACGTGTGACAAATTTACCTCAAGCTATTTTTTTTACCACCAAAAACCCCAAACAGATATACCTTTGACAAATTTACCCCAAACCTGGTACACTTGTGACAAATTTACCCTATGGTAGTTTCCGTTAAAGTTAAATGATATGTGACGGTTGATCGATATACCAATTTGGGATTTTACGCTTCGTTTGTCACGGTTTACAATTTTTGTGATTTTTTTGTGGTATTAATCTAATTTACAAATTTACCAGTTTGAGATTTTTTGCAGTCGAATAAATTAGTTTGGGGTAAATTTGTCATAAATATACCAGTTTAGGGTTTTTTATTGTCGATCAGTAAATTTGTCACAGATGTCTGGGTTTGGGGTTTTTCATAATCAAAAAAATAATTTGTTGTAAATTTATCACATGTATACTAATTTGGAGTTTTTAGGGTATTAACCCTAAAAAAAAAAAAGCAAAGGCTTAGTTATCAATCAAAATATCAGCCGATCTTGCATTACCGAGGGGCTGCTTCTTTTTTTTTTTTTTTTTTTTTTTTTTTTTCTGGGGTCAACGCACTGAGTGCCACGTGTACAGAAGAGTCGCAAAGGACGGCATCGAATCCTTTTTTCTTTTTTTTGCTAAATTGTACATAATTTATCATTTTTCTTTGGGTAACTTGTACGTAATAATCTTTGATTACAACAGCAAGGAGGTTAGTCCATATCTGAACAGGAAAGGCATGCGAAATTTGGAAATCAGCTTCTGCAAAAGAAAAAATAAATTGCCGACCAGGGGCAAAAGTCTCTCGTGACAGGTTTTGTTAGAGTTCCGAACGTCATCCCATTACTTAATAAAGGATAGCGTATGGCTTTAACCTGTTTTGCGAAAAATTAATAATTTAAAAAGTATCTTTTCATTTTCAATTATTGTTATTGTTCACCAAATTGAATCCATGAAAAACCACCATTTGTAACGATAACGCATGCCTAAATATTTGGTTGATAATGAGAACATTTATTATTGTCTCTTTTCTTAAGAGATATAAAAAATTTAAAATTCAGATTTTTTTCTTTCAAATTATTGATTTTTTGTGAAATAAAGGAAATCATTATTGGATTTGTTTTCTTTCTTTCGGTGGTAAAGTGATATAACCTGCAGTTAAAACTAGTGCGTGTGCGAGATTGAGTCCATATGTCCAATTCAATCAAAGACAAGACACAACCTTCGAATCGGAAAAGAGGCCACTCACAAAGTGTCACTTCTTGGATGCTCTTGCATCATGGTAAGTGGTAGAGATAATTAGGATAATTTTCTATGATATTTTTCTATTTTACAAATAATTAGAACATTATCCTAATTACCTCTAACGGTAAGGATGTGTTACAATTTTTTCTAGATAGGCATTGAATTTGGCCTCGATTGTTTTGTCTTGTCATACATTTAAAACACGGGTGGAGGCGCGGGCACGTGTGAACAAATGCTACTTAATTCGAACTCGGTAGGATAGGATCTACCGAGCTCCAACTCCCTGTGAGACGAGGTTTAAGAGTCGACTAGCTAGCCGCTTGTTATATGTGACAACTTTACGTAAATTTTAGCATTAAGTGCGATTATGACTTCACAAAAGCCAATCACGAATCGCCGTATAGAGAATAAGAGCACGATTGTCTTAATAAGCACGGTGTTTTCCGCTTTAGGCCAAATAATGACGAGTCATGGAGACTGTTGAATAAAATTAGGCATATGAACCCAATCTTCCAACAAATCATTAAATCCGATGAGACTTGCTGATGTACATGCAATTGCAGTTGAGTTCCATTAACCGCCGACTCAAGCGATGTTGAGGTGTTGTTCATACTCTCCATTGATAAAAAGGTGTGGAGATTCAGGGACCATCCTAATAGAGGTTTAAGGGATAGCACCCTCAACCATTAGAGGACTTCATATTATATTAATAATTTGGGCTTCAACTTATGAATAGTTATTACTGTATATAATCTCTTAATTTATAGTTGTAACATAAAGATAGCACGTGTAACCCCTAATATAAGGATGAATGTTATATTTTGATTTCTCTTTTTTGTCTTTAGTCTCACCTGATTTGGTCAACGACATAAACTTGTCACTTGAGTCTCATCTCCAACAAAAGGGAACAGTAAAAAGAACTATTGTCACGTACTAAAATCAAAAGGGTCGATGGGCTAGCAGAACGATGAAGCAATCGAAGTTTTGCACCTAAACAAAGGTGTGAGACCTCGGTCACGAAAAAGCAATACACAGCAAATTTCCGGATTGACGACTTTACCTCGGACCATTGAAAAAACAGGTAAAAAGAGGCTTTAGTCAAGTGTCAATTGATGTTGCCAGAAGTGAAAAAGAAGTACTTTTCATGTCTAGCGAATAGCCGATGTTGCGTAACCGGTCTGTCATTTTGCGTTTTTGATATAAGTTCCAATCAACTTATCGACACGTATATTCCCTCGAATCGAATGTATATGAGGCCCACTTGTGTCTCGTCCTCAAGGTCCATCCCAAACCTTCTTAGTGGGGAAGACAAATCTTTTATCTCATTCGAATCTACGCCAACCTAGAAGTATCCAAAGCTTGGGGAAAATGAAAGCTGTGATCAAATCCCAAGCAGAAACTAACGTCAACTCATAACCAAAAGAAATGCCATGGAGTGCTAGGGACATATACCGCATCATATGACACGTCGCTACTACTACCACGACAATGTTTGCATAGTATAGTACCTAAATTTCACCTTTTAATTTCAGAACAACAGCATCCATCCTAGCATCCCAACCGCACATAACCAACCTTCTAAAACTCGGAAAGACACGCAAGTTCTGATGATAACTCACGTCATGTGTCCCTTGTGTAAGATATTCCTGTTCTAATGCCTGTGGTACGATTTTACATCCGATTCCCATGTACGGGAGGATTTGTCAGGGTTGATAAATGATAAATGATGGATGGAGTAAGTGATTGCAAAGATTTCGAAACGACATGCTAATCTCCTACACGTGGCAGATGGCACTATCAATCTCCTCGTCTTCATCGCCTCCCTCCCTCTCTCACTCTTTTCTCTTTCACCCACACCCACACACGCACAAGTCAATAATGGACCACAGCCTCGTAAGACAAGATTGTCATATCTCGTCCCATCGGTATCGCTAGAATTGATGAATCGGGACGAATCAAACATGTTTGAATATTCGTGTAACAGCTACTTCATGTACTGTTTGAGCACGACTTGCCATTAGCTGTCGACTGAAAAACAAGCACCTGTCACACTAGGCGCATAATCACCGCACAAAGCAATTCGTGCTATCGACTGATTGAACTGCGATGGTTATATCGATACTTAGCAATCTCAAGTATGAAATGGATTAAAGTCAAGAGGAAAAGAGAGAACTAATTGAAGAAACTATCAAGGTCCCATCGAGCACAAAGCAAAAGGGGGAAAAGAACTGTTCATTATACTTCCTCAAGGGAAGCGGGTAAGTTGCATGATGATGGGGTTGGATATGGGCTTTGTTTCGGCCATGGGCTCAGCTTTGAAAGAACAATTCTCAGAATAGTTGGTAAGCTTGAGCTATAACTTGTCATTGCGTGATACTGTCTCTTGATATTGGTTTTGTACATGGAGGTTGCTTCCAACAGTTGTAGAACTGGATTTGAGCCCATGAAGTTGCAAAACCACTTTTTTTTTTTTTTTAATGACCAGAAACATTGTACAGACAAATGGTGTATGGCGACGACGGGGGCGATCTTAGCGTGGGACCCACCTCTCGCGGTCGCACTTAAGCGCACGCGGAGAATCGAACCCCCAAGTGCGATGGGGAAGTCCGCCCGAGCAACGCGCCCACAGCGGGGTGGGTAAAACCCACTTGTTTATCATGTCTTGAAAGTGAAAATCTTGCGTGGCGGGCCTCCTGTTGGGTTATGAAAATCTGAATCAAAGAGTATGTTTGTTTCGTAGAAAATGAAAAAAATTATCCTACAAATGATCACTTATATCGCTTATGTTAGTGAGTAAAAAAATATTTTTATCATTCATGTAAATACATAGATATAAATTGTTGTTACTAATTATTTCAAACGATATAAGCGATTTTTTTTAATAGAAGTATTTTCTAAATCCTTCCTTTTCCTATGGAACAAACGAATGCTAAAATCAAAGCATCTCCATATATTTATCACGTCGATGAAGAATGTGATAATATAAGCCAACCCTAGCGAGGTCCTAGTCTAAAGCTCATGTCCTGCTACGCCTCCCGTAGTTTTCCCGTCCGACTTGAACATCAGCAGGTTTATGAAATACGAATCTAAAATCTAGATGCCTCCACATGTTTATCTACGCGAGTTGGTCTGGTCATGACCTTCTAACTTGAGTTCAATTTGTGTATTCAATGGCCAAATCTATACTAGACATGAAAAGATGACTAACTTTTGATTATTATCTATAAGCAAAGACTTAGTTGGTGAAAGCAAGTTTTGGTTCAAATATATGTCATTGATGAATAAAATAGTGGATAACTCTGAAATGAATAGGCAGCTTGCCAATGAAGCCATCTGGAGCAAACTATGTAGGAGTTTTCAATGAGTAACTTCACCAGTGGACGAAAGTTATCGACAATCAGCTATTGCAGATTGTGCTAAATATTAGAGTTTGAAGATACATATGATGGATCAACACAGGCATTTGATTGTGGAACTGATGATTTCGAAACTTGTAACTCCTTATAGATAACCATCATTAAAGCATTAGGGAATGTACCAAGGATATGGGGAATTGCTCATTGATTAATAACTATAAATAGCGCAAGGAAGTAATTATTAGATTCAAAATAAATAACTCCCGTTGGGGGGATATGGGATATAAGCACCTACGTCGTCATCTTTACAAGGGATCCAAACCTGTCAAATATGCAAGGGTTGAGTAAGATTTGTGTTATGTCGAAAATGGTCAAATCTAAATGCACCAATTTAATTCGTTTTAACCAAATTTTATGCAATAGAGATCTAGTGACTTATACCCAACCCGACATATATTATTTAAACAATTCTATACTTAACCTAATTTAGAAAAACTCAAATCCAAATTATAGTGAAAAAATGAAATAAGTGAGTGTGAGATCAAGTGAAATCGAGAGAGTGAATATAATCACGAGAGATGAACTAAATATAAGTAAGTTGTGAGCACATATAATATCCATATGATATCTATTTATAATCTTTAGAATTAGGTCTAAATGCATTTCTAACCTATATATTTAATATAACTAATTCATATAACATCTAAATTCATTAAAAATGGATTAAGAAATAGGTCAATAAGCTATTTAGACTGATCTAAAGAGATTACTAACCAATAACAAATCACAAATTTTGTGTCATAATGGCCTTAGTTAAAAGGTTTTTTTTTTTTTTTTCATGGTGTTTTTCTTATTTTGCATTCCAAACCATTTTGCATAGTTTTTCCTTTCTATTTTTTATTTGGAAGAAAGAGAAGATGTTGGGAATATCGGTAAAACCGGATCGACACTAAATCGAACCCCTAAAACACGGAAGACAAGCCCGGAAAAATCACGTATCACCGATCCTAAAGCACACCACGGATTCGAGCGTACCTTGTTAGCCACAGATTAAACACCAACGCCGATAAGAGGAAGAGAAAACCGATCCTGTTCGATCCGATTCAATTGGCCTTGGAGGGAAGATGGCGTCGCCGTTTGCGCACTTTTTCTTTTGGAGGGAGAGAGGGAGAGGAACATACGTTCGTTATGCCAACTCGTGTGTTCCTCTCTCTCTTTCCTCCCTTATATACGTTTTTCCAACAAAAAGGAACGTACCCCTTCATCCATGGGCCCTAATCTTGTGGGCCGGGCTTTTAGGCCCAACATGGGCGGACGGGCCTTAAGCCCATCACATAAAACCATCATCTCCCACTCGCACATGGTGGGCCGAACAGGATTCTCTTTACCTCTCTTCAACATTCATACCGGTGAATAATCCGTGCGACCAAGCATACTTTGAGAGCTCGTTGCTATACATCTGTTAGGAATATATAGCAGCTCATAATGGGCATCACATCCCGAGTAGATTTAGTATGCAGTTCCCTAGATCGATCGATCACATTTATATCTCTCTTGATCTCTTTCAAACAATGATATATATATATTGTATTCACAATTATGATTATCCCAAAGACAGTCATAATTGGTTAACCAGTGAATACAAAACTACAATGTGATTCTCCATATTCGATCTTCCTCTTTCCTTCAAACTCTCAATTTCAGTTCAGCTTGCTTTTCTAGAAATGTCCCATTAGATCGAATCAAACTCATGACCATTGGCAACATCCTAAGATAGCAAACACTAAATAGAAATCTTGAGAATAAGTAAGAGTCATGAGGGGACTAAAAAATTGAGGAACTCTTTTCCTCAAGAGTCTCACACGGCATAAAAGTTGAGATCAAACTTTTGCCACTCTTATTGGTCGTCTCATGCATACGTAGTATGAAATACGTATTACGGTATTAACTCCTTTCCCATGGAGCGTATGTCTACACCTTTCAATACCGTACAGATGATAGTTCAGACATACCCAATGTCTAACTTGAGTTCACGTATCTATTCATTTACAAAATTCATCAGAACTCACATCTGGCATCATAGACAGATGAAGTAAAATATGTGGGGTATTTTACTTTCGGACATAGTAAGTATTATGTCCTCATCTTAACACCTAGTTAAAGCGACATACATATTTTAAGCTTGAGCTCTCAATTATCACCTAGATAATAAGCTTAAAAACAGTCTCATCTCTATTTATCACACAGTAAATAGAGGCAATTACCCGTGTGAGTGGGCTAATCTTATATCTGTCCGACATACTTTCTCAACTTAAAGTAATGCACTAAGCATTAAGATGCATAAAGATCAAACAAAGATTCATAGGCATTAATGATGAAAACACAAATTCATCAAATGTGAACACTTAGGGAAATTACAATATTCAGTACATCCGCCTCTACGCAATCCTAGAGATTTCATATGGCCACAAAACACATCTCTAGGTATTGGCTTTGTCATAGGATCTGCTACCATTCTATGCGTAGTATGTACTCTAAGTTCACATCTTTTCGTGCAATCATATCATTGACAAAATTATACTTGGTATCTATAGGTTTGGTCTTGCCATGATATTTTGGATCTTTGGTGTACACTTTTGCTGCTTGGCTATTACAGTTAACCAACAATGAATCTGCAGCACTTCCAATAACACCTAAATGATCCAAAAATCTCTTAAGCCAAATACCTTCTTATACCGCTGCCGATAATGCCACGAACTCAACTTCCATCGTGGACAAGGCTATACATGTTTGTTTCTTCTTTGCTCCAACATATGGCGCCATTATTATTCGGTAAGAAAACAAACCCGAGGTAGATTTTCTTTCATCTAAATCTCCTCCTCAATCAGCATCAAGAATAGCCTTTGAGTTGCAGATCCTTTCCTTAATAACTCAGGATATAATCAGCAGTCCCCTTTAGATACCTCAGTATTCTCTTAACGGCTTTCCAATGTGCTTGACCTGAATTGGATTGGTATCTTCTCACCATTCCAACTGCAAAACATATGTCAGGTCTTGTACACATCATAGCGTACATCAAGTTTCCAACAGCACTAGCATAAGGAACATGTTTCATTTGTTCCTTCTCTTGTGGAGTCCTTGGACACAGTCTATGGCTCAATCCTTCACCTTTTGCAATAGGAGTGTCTATGGGTTTACAATCTTGCATACGAAATCGTTCAAGAACCTTGTTTATATATGTTTCTTGCGAAAGAGACAACGATCTCTTCGAACGATCTCTTGAAATCTTAACTCCAAGAATGTATGCAGCCTCACCCATATCCTTCATCTCAAAGTTGGAAGACAACCAACTCTTGACAAGTATTAACAAGCTCCATATTGCTTCCGGCAATTAGTATATCATCAACATATAATGATATGATCACAAATTGATCCTTGGATCTTTTGATATATACACAATGATCCTCATCTATCATTGTAAAGTCATATGCCATTATGGCATTATGAAAACGTATATACCATTGTCTCGATGATTGCTTAAGGCCATATATCGACCTCAAAAGTTGACATACCTTTTCTTCTTGGCCTTTCACTATGAAACCAGCAGGTTGTTCCATATATATTTCTTCCTCTAATTCTCCATTGAGGAAACAGTCTTTACATCCATTTGATGTAACTCAAGATCCATACTAACCACTATTGCCGAATAATGCGAATCGAGGCAAATCTTCTACGGGAGAAAATGTTTCTTCATAATCAATTCCTTCTGTTGATTATACCCCTTCGCCACAAGGCGAGCCTTATGCCTTTCTATCGAGCCATCAGCTTTTCGCTTTATTTTGAGAACCCACTTG
The DNA here is from genome assembly GCA_017140595.1 of Eucalyptus curtisii. Taxonomy (NCBI): domain Eukaryota; kingdom Viridiplantae; phylum Streptophyta; class Magnoliopsida; order Myrtales; family Myrtaceae; genus Eucalyptus; species Eucalyptus curtisii. The sequence continues at coordinate 5,697,376 of CM029504.1, forward strand.
TTCCCAATAGCTTTGTGTCCTTTTGGAAGATCAACCAGTTCCCAAACATGATTTGACTTCATTGACTCCCCTCTTCCATTGCATGAATCCATTTTTCCTTACTAGGGCAATTTAGAGCCTCATTAATATTTCTTGGCTCATCCTCATCTTGTGGAGCAATCATAAAAGTTTCCCCTTTAATGTCAAAACGTCGACGGGGAATACTTTGGCGACTTGTTCGCCGTATGGGAGATTGTACACTTTGCACATCATTCCCCATTATTCCCACTTGGATTAGATAATGATGACTCCATCATGTGGTTGCAATTAGAATTCAATTCATCATCATATTATCCCATGAACTCCACTAATATGACGTCGTCTCATCATGTGGTTGCAATTGAGAATGAGTTGAATTCAATTCATCACTTCTCATATTACTCCCACTTGGACGAACTCCACTAATATCATTATCTTGATCCAAGATTACAAATAGGGAGTAATCTGCCCCTATTTCGCCCTTCTTAGGAAATTCATCCTCTAAGAATGTGACATCCCGTGATTCAAATTCAGTTATACTCCCACTTTCCTGCTCACCTATGAACACATACCCTTTCGAGTGTTCGGAGTATCTCATTAAAATACTCATCTTTCCTTTGGGACCCTATTTCCCAAACTTGTGAGAGGACTCATGAGTATAGGCAGCACAACCCCATGGCTTAAGAAAACTTAAGTCCGGTTTTCTACCTGTCCATAACTCATATGGAGTGGAAGTAACTAATTTGGAAGGCACCCGGTTAAGTATATAGGCAGCAAGTTAACAACGCATCACTCCGAAAAGTGATAGGTAAGTTAGCATGCGCCATCATGGACCTAACCATTTCCAGTAGGGTTCTGTTTCTTCTTTCCACAACACCATTTTGTTGAGGAGTATATGGAATAGACAACTGTCTTTCTATTCCTTTTTTCATCACATAATTTTCTGAACTCATCAGATAAATATTCTCGACCTCAATCTGATCTCAATGCTTTTATTTTCTTGTCTAATTGATTTTCTTCCAAGTTCATAAACCTTTTTAAACAACTTAATGCTTCAGATTTATGAGAAATCAAATAGACATATCCGAATCGAGTATAATCATCTATAAAAGTGATGAAATAAACAGCCCCATGCCTTCCTCTCACATTCATTGAACCACAGACGTCAGAATGGATTAAATGCAGAGGAAATTCAGCTCTTTTACCTTTTCCAAATGGTTTCCTTGTCGTTTTCCCTACTAGGCAATGCTCATATATGGGCAAATCGACTTTTTCAATGTTGCCCAACAAGCCCTCTTTGGCTAAGTCTATTCATACGATGTTGGCCAATATGACCAAGTCTAGCATGCCACATAATCACATCATTATCATATGAAGTAGAAGACGTGAAACAAGGGAATAACAAATATTGACATCACTACAAGTCAACATTTAGTACAATAAAACCATCCAGAAAATTACCACAACCATAGTAGTTTGTATCCAAATACAAATCTACACCGCTATTACGGAAGTTCACACTAAAAACAAGCTTAACCAACACCAAAAACAGACACTTAAATTTCGACGAATCTCCGGAGCATATAGAACATCATGTAGGAACAAGGTGCGTCCACCACGCATGTTCAATTGGCAGGTGCCAATCCCTTTAACTTCATCTCTCGGAGTTATTTCCTACATAGATCCACTTAGTTCCAGTTGGTACTCGTCGGAATTCCACGAAGGATCCTCTATCCTTCGCTACATGGTCTGTTACTCCGAATCTACAGTCCACAAAGGATTGGATTCAGCCAATAATACAGAACTTGACACATAAGCAAAGTTCTCAAATGTACAAGAGTTGTTTACCTTTTTCGGCTCACAACAATTGCGAGCATAGTGACCCTTCTTGTCACAATTGTAACACCTCACCCTTGACATTTTCTTCACTTGAGGACGTTTTCCTCTCTTGTGTTGGTTAACTCTTGATTTCTTGCAACAAGGACTTGATCCTTTGCAATCCCACATATTGAACGAATCAATACGCTTGCGCTTAGAGCTCAAAGCCCTTTCTGAGCTAGAACCAGCATTGCAAATATCTATTTTCGGCTCACATGCCGTTAAGCGGTCCTCTACCAGCTCAAGGTGGCGCACAAAGCATCCTCAAGATCTTCCATAATATGGTCAAGAGCTTCTAGTGCTTCTTGCTTTTCCAGCACATATTGAATCTTCATATTCAATATTTCACAATTGTTGCCGTTCATATCAGCAATTACGTTCTTAGTTCTTTGAAACCATCGATCCGAACACATCGAGACATATATGCACGAATAATTAATGTCTATCATTTATGCATCCACTTTGCACAGACCCATCATATCAATGAATAATTTCAAGTAAGGTTTCAGAATCAAAAGGTCACTACGTTTCCAATCATCCTCCAAAAATCCTAACTTAAAACTATTATTAATATAATTGTCTTATGCAAAATAAATTCTATGAAGTTACAAAAACTTCTATGAACTACCCACAGCAATCAACAATAACAGAAAGCAAATAATATCTAACATCCAATAGAATAATAATGCTTTCACATAATACAACAATCAATTACACTAAGTAATATATTCAAAGAAAAATATCAACATAGAAAGAGATATTCACATTCAAAAACATCTCAAACTAATCTAAGAAATAAATAGGGAATGTCCCTTCTAATCTATCAATCAAAATATCTAAGAAATTTGTAGGCACATTTGCCAACCATGGAAAAACTTTTGGAGAGCTCTCATGTCGCCTCCAAGGCGCATTCACTCGCGCCATGTGGCGCTCAATCTAAGAGTTGAAGTTTTGGTTAACTCAACCCTATAGTACTCTCTAACAAAAGCTACCATTAGCCTCCTATAACCCGGGACCACGTTGACCTCCCATAGCCGATCTAACACTGCTTGCCATTCAGGTGGAAGAGTGTTCATCAAAGCCGGCACCTTCTCAAAATCCGGCATAAGATAACCATTGAGATGATTTCTTGTATTATCCGATTGACCCCGACCACGTGTGATACTAAATCACCGTCATGCCACCGATAATCAGCTAACTCTGTCATCAGCCTTTTAAGTCTTGCTTTTCCTTCGTCCGTTCTCGGGATTGCGGAGTATCCGTGCATAACGCATCATAGTTCCCGCAACAAATGCGGAACTAAAAATGGATCACTTATAATCCACAATAAACAAAATGGAAAATACATAATTTTCCATGATTCATGCAACAAATGCAGAATAAAAAATGGACTACCTCTAACCCACACAGACATAACTGAAAAAGAAACAAATTCCTTTTTTTTTTTTTTTTTTTTTTTTTTTTCGGGTCAAAGGTCAACGGTCAACGACGGTCAACGGTCGTCGGGCTTGCCGGTCGGACCGGAAGGGCCGGTCGGACCGGGTCGGACGAACCGACCGGCACGTGCGCGCGCGCGTGCGTGGAATGACGTCACGCGACGTCATTCGGCACGTGCCGCGCGTGCGTGGGATGACGTCACGCAGACGTCATCCGGCACGTGCGCGGCATGCGCCGGCTACGATGCGGGTCGGGTCGGGTCGCGTCGGTTCGGGTCGCCGGCGGGGGTCGGGTCGCCGGCCGGTGACCGGCCGTCCAACGGTCGTCGGCAATGACGTCATCGATGACGTCATCCCGGCGGTTACCGTGACGTCACGGTGACGTCGCACGCGTCGGTTCGCCGACCGGCGCGTGCCGGTTCGCCCGCCGGCCGGCGCGCGCACGTGCCGGTTCGCCGACCGGCGCGTGTGGCGCACGCGCGCGGCCGAGCCAGCGCCGGGCGCGTGGCGCCCACGCGCAGCCGGCTTCGGCCGCGCGTGTGGGCGCGTGCGGTGTTGCCCGGCGGCGGTCGACATGTCGACGGACTCGTCTCGACGAGCTCTCTCATCCTATGCTTTCAGAAATTTATTTCGACTTACAAAAACTCGAAAAAATGGATGAACAAGTGCTCGGGTGTCGGGATTTCTCGCCCGATCGGTTTCGGCCGAATAATTCCGCGAAAAATCAATCAAAAACATCAAAGGGATCGGGAAAACATGAACTAGGGCTCGATACCAATGTTGGGAATATCGGATTCCAAAAACCGGATTCGACACTAAATCGAACCCTAAAACGAATGCGGAAGACAAGCCCGGGAAAATCACGTATCACCGATCCTAAAGCACACCACGGATTCGAGCGTACCTTGTTAGCCACAGATTAAACACCAACGCCGATAAGAGGAAGAGAAAACCGATCATGTTCGATCCGATGACTTCAATTGGCCTTGGAGGGAAGATGGCGTCGCCGTTTGCGCACTTTTTCTTTTGGAGGGAGAGAGGGAGAGGAACGTACGTTCGTTATGCCAACTCGTGTGTTCCTCTCTCTCTTTCTCCTTTATATACGTTCCTCCAACAAAAAGGAACGCACCCCTTCATCCATGGGCCCTAATCTTGTGGGCGGGCTTTTAGGCCCAACATGGGCGGACGGGCCTTAAGCCCATCACATAAAACCATCAGAAGATTAGTAAAAAAAGAAAAAAAAAAAAAACCCAACTGGTGAGGTACCGAATATACCTCTTTTCACGGACACGTTGCGGCATGATACATGTCTTGAAGAGGAGACAACAAGTCCAACCGCTCCACGTGCGAATTCAGTGCTCTTTCTCCACGTGTCCGTAAAGCGCAGGAGGTGGTGACGAAGTAACCTAGATAATCCACCAGATCATCAAAGCCACGTCATCTCTGTCATCGGAAGTGATGCGACGCGACTCGAGGATAGACCTTCACTTGGGAAAAAGCAGGAAATGCCGTCGTCTGCACGATCCCTATCTTCACATGGAAATGAAAATCTAGAACAAGAGAGATCTAATCTTAAAACATCAAATGATATTGAGCCTATTTCCCATCTTTTCTCGAGAAAGAAGTGGGCTATTTTTTTGCAAAATTGTGCTCAATTTCATATGTGGTCACCCCTTCGAAAGCTTTCTTTCTTTCCCTTTCCATCGTACTAGAGCATCATCCTTTTATCTTCCTCGAACAGAAGGAGCATTCACCTACTGCACACTAGCGATGAAGAAGGAAGGGACAAAGAGATAAATCCTCCTTTTCTAGGGCTGAAAAGAGAAGCTTATGAGTTATTACAAATTCTACGAATCGATTAAGTTCCTAAGCTCCAAGCCGGACGAGTCTCGACTAACTAACCATGCAAATCCTAAAATATTCACTCTCTTGTGGTAAAAAAAAAAAAAAAAATTCACTTTTTAAGTGGTTGGTACGACACGATCCGATTTAACGCGAAAGTGAGAGGAGTTAGTGGTGTTTGGTTTGCTTTTAACGGAAGCACAAATTGCAAGCCGGTGGCCACCCGTCACCTTCTTCCACCACACATTTGAGATATTCTCCCGATCCACTGGCAGTGAACCGCCGCGTGGCCGGTCGGCTTATCTTACTGTTTTGATTATTTCGGATTTTTGTCTTTCACGAGGCAAAAGAAAAGGAGGAGGAAGAATCGAGATGATAAGCAAGTGCATGGACAACGCCATAAGTTGCCTTTTAGAAGGTGGACGCGTATGTACCTTCGGGTCCACCTTCGCAAGAAAGGAAACAAGCGGTTTTTTTTTTTTTTTTGCCTTTTTATTTGTCCTCAAGATGTTGTCCCCTGCAACCTCTTAAAGGGTGTATATATTGTGCTCGGGTTTCGAAGAGAGCAATCTTTACGTTCCAGAGAGAGAAGCAAAAAAGAGAGGGTTATTGGGGAATAGAAGAGAAAAAAGGAGGAGAAAATGGGTTTTAGGCGCACCCACGGGTGGTACCATCGCTACTTCAATTAAAACTTTTAGAAGGGACGATGGTGCCACGCTGTGTGCGTCTGAAAACATTCTCTTTTTTTCTCCTTAATGAATTCCCATTTCCTTTAATTTTACTTCTTTCTGTAGTTTTTCAATGACTGGGGATCATTCTTGAGCAATTTGCAGGACTGAAATTGGGGAGAGCTGATCCAAACTCAGTCCAACATTTCAGTCCAACATCAACCCAGCTAGCTATTTATTTATGAAGGGTAGGCCAAGTAATTCCAGTAGAAGGTTTCTTTCCAGGGGTGAATAAACAACGAGAAGATGGGATTTTGCTCCCTCCTAATTGAAGTTACAATAGTTCTATTGGTGTAGGTTTTAATGGGATAGGCGAGCGGTTTCAAAGCGTGATCCATGCTCGACTTCACCAATCTGCGAGGTATGGACTTTTGTTCGATTTGAGAGTTTGTAGCATATCACTCCTCATATCAGTCCTCACCACGTGCAAATTTCTATAGACAAATCCCCTTTGTTCTTTTCAAAGATGATAATGAGTTAGTGATCGAAGACATCATATTGGATCCCACGGCCGAAAACATGCCATTTGTTTGATGTCCTGAATGTTGTCTCAAAAGTTATTTAATGATAAAATTTATCTTGCCTATGTTATCCGGGGTGAATTTTTTTTTTTTTTTTTTTTTTTTTTTGAAGTGATGGTTGATGAAGGATTGGAGACTGTGTGTATGGTCGACACAGGCCTTGGCACCGCGTGGCATAATTCTGCGACGCGATATGAGCTTTCAAGCAGTGGAGGGAGATGCCGAGATCAACTAAAACCGAATGAAATTTTGGTCCCCGTTCTAAGCGAACTCGTAGGGTGGATTTTGTTCATTTTCTGGATTCTCGAAGGCACTCGAGACGCAAAAGATAAGAGTAATCTCAAGGTGAAATGAGGGAATACGTCCGATATACCCACTTTAATTTATGCAGCCTCGTCAAAGGATCCTTTCATGTGACGCCATGCGCTGGGAACTTGGCTTTTAGGTAGAAATATAGTATTTCGGGACGAGCTTAACATTAACTCAGCCCGGAGCGCTCGTAGATTCTTCGAAAGTTTCTTCTCTCGGAAGATACTGCTTTAGGTTGAGCTGTCGACAGCGCATAAGCTTGTGATGGTTCTGTACATGCACCGGAGCAAATCATGCAAGCAAAGGTGATCTTTCTGGTCGAGCATGAACAGTTTTCGAACGTCCCTGCATGTCTGGAGTGCGTGAAATGAGCAAAGTCTGAAGCAACCATGATGCCATCGTAGCAGCAACACGTTAGCTGCCCTCGCTTGATGGAAGAAGACGTATGCACACTCGAGTCGAGTGATTTCAGGAGAGTAGAGATTTTCGCCATCGGTGCTAAACCCTGACAAATACGATCACCGACGACAAAAACCAACCGGCTCGTACCGTAGATGAAGTAGAGATTCACGAATTTTAGGCTCCGGTTTAGGATACAAACTGCGGTGACAGATTGGTTAGATTTGCAGGGTGGTCGGTCTTTGTCAACTGCCCATGGAACAACACTGGGACGGTGAAAACCAGAAGCTGCATGGTGTCGCGTTCATCGCGACTGACAGTGACAGACGACAAGAGAAACGCAAAGATGGATATCGAGCAATACGAGAGAAGCCGTGTGGCACCCAGATAGAAGCAACTGTACAAGCTCCACCGGTGATTGGATGAAAACAAGAGAGCGCCATGCTTGTAAACAGAGTAAGCAGTCATGGGCATGTGATGAGATATTCTCCCTGAACCTCCATCGAAGTTGCTGAAAGCACGACGAAACTTTGGACTTCGTTTCAGACCCTGCAAGCAGAAGAAGAGATATACCGATTGCGGCTTTCGGACTGTACCTCCTCAGAATCAGCGGACTGCTGCAGCAGACGGTGCCCTCACCGTCGCAGATTGCGGCTGCACGTCCCCATCACTTGTAAAGTAGCTCCACCATGTCAATGTAATTAACGCAACATGCATTGTTATACCCTGTGACTAAAATAGTGAATGGACCAGATGTGCATCTGCCAATCGATAAGGAAATTGACTCTTTCCTTGGGCTGTAGTATTTTTCTCGCCTCCTGCCTTTTTCGCTTTTGTAGAGTCGCTTGGTCCGAAAGATAAGATGTTGAACTTCCTAATTTGCTTATATGATGAGATATTCTCCCTGAACCTCCATCGAAGTTGCTTATAATAATTGGCTATATTGTTCCACAGACAATCTATTCATGGTTGCCAATATATGAGGATTTGGTGCAACGTCTCTTGATAATTTTTTAGTGAGACGTTAGGAAGGTTTGCTCTCTCGTGTTGGCCTTCTTTTGTTGCTCGGTTAATTGCTGACGTTGTTGGGCTCTTGATGCTCCTCATTATCGGCATTGAATTTCCTCAAATTAAATCACTAAGTGTCCAACTGGGTGTGCCAAAAAGATGTTTCCCCAAAAGTGGGTTGTCGACGAAATTTCTTTTACTGAAATTCGCTCTTCAGTTTTTATTCATAGGAGATGGGTTGTGTGGCTATTCCAAACATGAGTTGTATTAATGGAACACAAAGAACAGATATTCTTCAATAAAATTAAATCAACGATGAAGTTTGATGACATAAAAACTTTGTCGGGATTTAATCAATGACAAAAAAACATAACGCTAAATAGGGAGATATGCGGAAACTATAACAAAAGTATAGGAATTGAAAGATTATTAGAAAATACAATTGATAAAAAATAATAGGTTTTCATTAATTGATCAAAGTTTACAAATAGTATGATGTGGCTAGCCTACAATCAACGGTTATCAATGGAGGTTACACTATTCGAATAAATAAATAACTTCCCATTCTCCTATTATCTAGCAACACTAATTCAAAAGAGTTTAACTATCCAAAAGCATTACTACTCATTAGTAAATGTCGTTGTCGATGTCGAAAACTAGTATTTGCTCTCGTTAGTCATATGTCGGTATCGATGATTTCATCTTAGATGACTGATATTTATTAAATTTAAATATCCAAAAATATCGCTACGCATTAGTTACAAGTTGATGGTGATGTCGACGACTCTTATTATTCACCAAATCTGCTATTATTGATCAAGTCTATCGCTTGTCGATTACAATAAAATCTACTTTTTGATGTCAACGCTATCTTAGAATATCCATTTGCTCGAAATTACTCCACTTTCATTTCCACTCTCCATAAACTGGTCAAGGCTTTTCCCGACTTGTATTTAAGATCCCCGTTTTTTTTTTTTAAATAAATAAATTTCATGACCTATTTTGCTACGTCTAATTTCTATATGTTGATGGTTCCTTTGCCCTTTTGTTACGGAAAATTCTAATCAGAGTTCCACGAAGAGTTCGAGCCCTGTCTGGGTAACTGCTAGTAATTATTTATAGCTTCTACTTACAACTTTTCCTCTAAGAAAAAAATTCAAAATTCAAACTTTAAAACCTTATGAAATGTGATTTTACACATCATTATCCGAATATTTCGAGTCAAATACACTTTAAAGCGACAACTTTAAGATAAAGAAGGGTTTAGAAGCAAAATTTACTTCCTCTATTTTCCGTGAGGGAAAAAAACATATAATTTTAAATAAAAATTCATCTTCTGTATTTTCGAGATATTAATCAATCTTAAAAAAAGGACAATATAAAAAAAAAAGATCGAGAAACGTTTGTTGGGCCTCGGAAGGCCCAAAACATTGGGGGAAATGGCCCTGGCAAGATGAGCAGGGCCTTTCCGGCCCATTACCGCAACGCTCTGTTTCCGGCTTTTTCAAGAGCTCGCTCGTGTCTTCCCGGGGAAAAAAGGAAAAGCGTCCAAATTCAAAACATCGAGAGAGAGAGAGCTGCAGGTGTCTGCTCTCATGGCCGTCCACGTCGAGATGCCTCCGCCCGATCGCCACCGTCTCCTCCGCTTCGACTTCAACCGAGGGCTTCTTCTGCTTCTCGAACGCTCTCCCTTCGTCTCCGCAGGTCGAGCTGACACCACACCTCATCTTCTCTCTCCCTTCCTCTGAGACGCCGTTCGCAGGAGCGCAGTTTCTGCCCAAACCGGACGGCTGCTGCGGCGGCGGCGGCGGCGCTGCTTTTGAAGTTCCGAGTTCTCTCCGGTCGTGCGGAGTCTCCTCTTTCTCTCGATCGGCGGCGCGTCGTGATTGCAGTTGTCTGGCGCGGCGAGAGCGGGCTCGAGAGATCGAGGATCGAGAGCGCGCGAGATGTTGTCGGTCCTGAGACGAAAGGCCGCCGCCGCCGCCGCCGCCGGAGGCTCGGATGCTATGGTAAATTCGCGCGGCGAAATCTCGTGTTCGTTAGGTGAGTGTGTTCGGTAGCTGATTTCGAAACTCGATCGATCTGTTGCAGCTGTTGAGAGGGAGGCTGCGGAAGAGTTGCGCTGCCGTGGTGGCGGCGCGCTTACAGGGCTATGCCACTGCGGCGAAGGAGGTATTGCGCAGCTTTGCTTTGTCGCGTCTTCCCTGATTTCGATTGAGCTTTGATAATCTTTGCCTAATTGCTCATGTTCCTGGGCGTACTTCTGCTTGTCTTCAACTGCAATTTTAGGATTTTGGATGGTGCATGTTTCTTTTCCGGATTGGTTGTACATCTTTGAATCTTTAATCTGGCGGGTTTTGATATCAACTTCAGCAGCTGCAGCATCTTCCCTTACTGCTCATGACTGCACGCCGCGCTAGTGCATAATGGTGGGAGGTTATGTACGGGAAAAAATGAATACATGTTGTGAGGATTGGAATGATTATTTAATGAAGTGGATGTAGTGGTCATGGTTAGTTTTTAGATAATCTCTTAACCATCTCATCAAATAAGTGCAAATGGGTGGTTACTCGATGAAATGAGCTTACGAGGTAATAAGGGTGATATTGGAATGTCTGAGAAGTGAGAGTGTTTAATGATATAAATACTGATTTAGGCGTGTTTTGATTTCTCTCCTGTACAAATTCATCATGTCTTCTAGAAAGGGGTCCTTACTATATTGATAAGTGCGTTATCATCTGCATAGATGACTGTGAGAGACGCTCTGAATTCGGCACTTGACGAGGAAATGTCGGCAGATCCTAAAGTCTTCCTAATGGGTGAGGAGGTGAGACACCAAGACATTTATTCAAAATGTGGCAATATTATTTGCTTTCTATTGACCGTGGTGGGTTTCTTTTGAATCTAGGTTGGAGAATACCAGGGAGCCTACAAGGTTTGGATTGCTGATCAAAGAAAGAACAAACCGTTTCTACATTCTTAATGTTTAGAAGGATTACATCTTTATGTAAATTCTATGTCCATTATTAAGCTTATAATATTTAATTATGTAGGTATCTAAAGGTTTTTTGCAGAAGTTTGGACCTGAGAGGGTTGTCGATACTCCAATCACAGAGGTAATTCATTCTTGCATATACTGATTCGTACTTGTGTTTTAGTTATTGCCTTCTAGAGGTAACAAGGCTAGTGTTGAACACCATTTTTATTAGTAATGCTTAATGGACGCATGATGTGGCTGTTCCATGTATTTGTCAGGCGGGTTTCACTGGAATTGGAGTTGGTGCTGCTTACTATGGTCTCAGGCCTGTCGTGGAGTTTATGACATTCAATTTCGCTATGCAGGTTATAATCTTGAATTTGTAGACTTGTAGCATGAGGGCATTCTTCATAGAACTATGTGCATTGAATGCGAAAAAGGTAAATGCAATCGGTTAATTGATCACTTCATTCATGTCATGATGTCCTCAGTAGCGAAATATTGGTCCACTCCTTGTACTATTTCACTATCTTTGAAGGTTGATGACATTCAGATTAGGTCACTAGATTTCTCTTTGTGAATGTCATTCTGATGTGGATCTGTTTTAACTTAACTTCGGAGGTCCATGTAATTTTTGTCTGTTTTCCTGCTGGAAATTGGTGAATAGGCCGTTAACTGCTGAATTTTGTTATCGATATAAAGATGCAATGACAACAGGAAGGAAGTAGAAGGAAAAGAAAATGGAAATTGTGATTTTCCTCCCTTTTCGGACATGCACTAAAGGGAAATAACGTGGAGGGAAATTAAGTTTATTGATAGATCAAAATACAATTTGTATCGTGGTTGTTTGCCACCTTTTACTAAGTATTTTCTTAAAATGGCAAAAGATATGAAAGAGTTTTCCATTATTACCCTCTATTTCTCTCCTGTTTTAAAGAGGAACTTTTGTATGAATAAAGATTAGTAATTTCGTCCATTTCTCTTCAATTCCCTTCTTTTTTCTTTCTCTAAACAATGGGATCATATTCCTCGTTTCTTTTTTTCTTTCTTTCACCTCTTTTTGATTCCTTAAAACCAATAAAGAAAAAGATGCTGAACAAAGTATAGATCAGTTGATCTTATCATCTCAAAGGCTGACATGAGAATGTCACATTCTCTTGTCTGATCGTGAGAAGATAATCTGGAAGCTTTCTATTTTCACAAGATGGATATTAGATGGGAAAGGGATCAGCAGAGATTTCTTGATTGTTTCCCAGTCTAATTTATCATGTGGTGCATGGTTTTGAAGACTCGAGAATTATATTGAACTTTTAAGTTCTTAAATAACTTCATAACAAAGGTGCAAGGACCTCCATTTGGGAATGCAATGCGCCACTCCATTTGCGATCCATGGTTCTGGTCTTGGAAATATTCATGGTTCTGATCCAGTGTTCCCTTTAGTAACACCATTTATGACTTTTTATAGTGACCTCTATTATCACTTGTTCTGCAGGCAATTGACCACATTATAAATTCTGCTGCAAAGACAAACTACATGTCGGCTGGCAAGATATCGGTCCCTATAGTTTTCAGAGGACCTAATGGAGCTGCAGCAGGAGTTGGTGCCCAACACTCTCAAGTACATAGACTAATCTTCCTTATGCATTTTTGCATGCTTTAGCTTGTCCATTGTTGCTAAGCTCACTGCATTTAAATCAACATGTAGTCTCTGGATCATCTTAACTCTACAATCACCAGACTTTTTTTTTTTTTGGGAATCTGTGCAGTGTTATGCAGCATGGTATGGCTCGTGCCCGGGTTTGAAAGTGTTGGCACCCTACTCGTCGGAAGATGCTCGAGGACTGCTAAAAGCAGCAATAAGGGATCCTGATCCTGTGGTCTTCCTTGAAAATGAGCTGATGTGGGTGACTCAACGTTAGCTGATTGTCTTTTCCTCTCATCATTTTTCACGGAACTCTGTGTGGTTCTTTATGATTCAGGTATGGGGAGCGTTTTCCTGTTTCAGCAGAAGCTCTTGATTCCAGTTTTTGTCTTCCCATAGGGAAAGCCAAGGTTTAATATCCTCTAATTCTATGAAACTTAGTTGAATTTCTGTTCTTACCTTTTTCTCTCTGAGAGACTGTTTTTCTTACTTCAGTAGCATTCTGTTGAACACACTCTGTCTCTCTTTCTAATGGTCACAGATTGAGAGAGAAGGAAAGGATGTCACAATTACTGCTTTTTCGAAAATGGTTGGCCTTTCTCTTGAGGTGCGTGCTACTAGTATTGTTTGAAGATGTCAGTGTGCTTTAACTTCAGATTCTCTGTAATCATTTATTGAGTGTGGCTGGCTTTTGCACTTTCATTGGGTGATAATTGTACGTTACAAGGACTTGGCTGAATCTTACAGTACTTAAGTGGAATTTACCAATTAGTGGTATGCGTTGGGGATGTGATGAGGAACCAACAGCACCCCCTCATAGTTGGTTTTCAAATCTTTTGCAATGAGCATCTGTTTCCTTGAAGTAGTGACCTATTTTTCTATAATTCTTGTAGAGAGATTTTTCTATAGTTCTTAGATAGGTTGTGTTATTTAGTTGGGTAAAAGCGCTCTGATGTAAAATGACTGATAAGAATATCCAACATAGGTAAGAATCCAAAAAATAACCAATGTGAAGAAAAAGGCCAATCTGAAAGAACTTTTAGCTTTTGGTAGAAAAAAGGAGTTTACGGTGAAGAAACTGTAGTGTTCCTTAGTGTGAAGTAATGCAATGAGTTCTAGGAGGATTTCATCAATGTTAAGAGACTGTGGGTGTAGGAAAATTTTATTCCATCACATGAACTATGGTGGAGCTGAAAATTTTTGCAAGATTGCCCAAGTTTGGCCCGGGGTCTCTAGGATAGCTGCATTTAGACTTGCATACGAGCGAGCATTTGCAGTAATTTTCCCATATTTGATTCTTCATTTAGCTGAGCATATTCCTTTCTTTTTTTCTTTTTGTCTTCCTTCATTTTGAGTTCCAAGGTTTGAGAGAGAAGTAGTTAGAAATGACCTGGGGTTTAATTTTCAGGCAGCTGAGATCCTTGCAAAGGAAGGAATCAGTGCAGAGGTAAACTAAAATTGAGAATTATATGTATGAGTTGTCCAGTAGAAACGATCCCTAATAATTCTAAAGCAGGTCATAAATCTGCTCTCTATTCGACCACTGGATAGACCTACGATTACTGCTTCAGTCAGGAAAACCAACAGACTGGTGACAGTTGAGGAAGGGTTTCCTCAGCACGGTGTTGGCGCGGAGATCGGGTTTGAACTTTTGCCCTGTAATTCATGATTTATTGTGTGACACAAGAAACATGGTATGGATATTTATCCTCTTTGCCTCTTACTCTGAGCAGCATGTCAATTATTGAGGACAGCTTTGGTTATCTCGATGCTCCGATTGAGAGGATTACTGGGGCTGATGTTCCCATGCCTTACGCAGCGAACCTGGAAAGAATGGCTCTCCCTCAGGTTACTTTTGTTTTATCGTATTTGTACTTAGCAGGTTTGCAGCAGATTTTCGTCCATTTAAAAGCTTTTAAGATGGTTGCAGTGTACGTATCATGTCAAACGATCTCGACTACTGCATTATGTTGCATCTAATTGTATTCCTTGTGATTGGGTTTTCCTTCATTGCAACTTAACTTAGCCTTGGTTTTTGCCTTATTCTCTTGGTGTGATTCTCAAGTTTTGTACAGATTGAGGATATTGTACGGGCTGCAAAGAGAGTGTGCTATAGATCGGTACCGATGGCTGCAACTGCTTAAGCTAAGAAACATTGCATACAGGGTTTTCGAACTTTGGTTTGCCCCTGTAATTGGACTCTTCAAGCGGCGGGTTACGATTTGGGAGTTCTCTGCTTATTTTCTCCTAGCTTGTTTATATCGAAGTATGTGACTTGCGTGGTTTCCTTCACCGCCTGTTTGTTTCCCTTTCCCGTTTCCTACAAGAGGTGGAGATGTCACATGTAATTCTCTGTATCATAGGTCGCAAGTGGCTGTTGTATGGCACTTGTGGGGAATCTTTGTAGCCTATTGATACCCACTGATAGTGCAATAATTTCTATAATTCTAGTAACTGAAGTTACAAACTCTAGATGTTTGGAAATGGAGAATTCTACTATGCTACTTGTATACGGCATTTTCACGGATTATGTTCTTTGTACCTCTGGGATATGATTTCATTTGGCAGGAGAAAATTGAAACTGTTGTATAGACCTCATTCATGTGCATCAAACTGTACTCCCAAGTTAAACTGTTTAGAACTGGGAGGCCCCCCAACGACATGGGCTATTTGAACTGGCGAGCTCGGGGTAGATGAGTATTTGAAATCTGCTTCCTTTGTGGAATTAGCGTAGGTCTGCACGTTAATTCTGTGACATGCAATGCATTACATACTTTCCCATACAAACTTTTGCTAGAATCTCTTCGGTTGATAAGTCGAGGAAGAGTGTAATATAGGTAGGGTAAAAACAGACATGATGTAACGAAATTGCTTTCCAGTTTCTGAACCTCCTCCCTAATTTCATGTTATCCATAAGAACTCAAGTTCCAAAAAAAAAAAAAAAACACCACCTCCGTAGCTCCTTTACTTAGCAATTTCTTACTTCTATACATATCCCAAACTCAAAAGGGAGAACAGGGATCTCCTAGCTTTTTTTTTTATGTATGTTAAAGAGGTTGATTCGGCCTTTTTCTTTCGTAAGTGGTCAGTCGCAACTCCCGCCAACGTCGTACCTCACGAATCCCATCAGTTCTGGTCCTTCCAATCTTGGATTGTTCCCATAACTGCATACAAAGAAAGCCAACACCTTAAAAACCCGAGTTATATCTAAAACTAAAACCCCAATAAAATAAAAAAGGGGAACAAAGAAGTTGCAATGAAAACAAATTCTGAGTAACCTTTGTTCGGAGAACTTGGAGAAGGAGCCGGAGGTAGGAATGGTACCGCACAAATCGTTGCTGGACACGTCTCTGTGCACAGTTTGGTAGTGTGAGTTGAGAGAAGAGAGCGACATGAAGCAAAAAGGGTGAGAAGTTTTGGGGAACCGGATGGAAGCGATTGGAGCTTACAGGATCTTTAAGTTGCCAAGTTTGGTAAGCTCTCTTGGGATTCTCCCACTCAGTCTGTTCCCATTCAGTCGCCTGCGATAAAAGACATTGCGTGAGCCGACACCCTCCTCAAAATTATTGTCGCTTCTGTTCACGTTTTCCATGAGAATGGCTGTGCCGCTCATAAATGACAGAGGTAATGTCTGTCGGCCTGGATTTATTCCTAGAGATCGAAGAGCTAAAAGTGCTTTGAGGGCGTTAATAGATTTTCAAGTCGTTCATCAAACATATATCAAAGAACGTCCATAGAAATTGTTATTTTACTCTAGTGATTGGATGAGTTTATCTAAGATACGTCCTTCCCCTTTTCGGTTTTTCCGAACTGGATGAACTGTTTCTGCACGGTGTCATCGTATCAGTATGAGTATCCGCTTAGATGTTCTCCTAGTTGTCAAGAAACTAGATTGTTCGATAGACACAATTGTTTTGTGTTTTTGGAACGCCAAAGTTTAAAATATCATCTGCGTTCCAAGATTATGAGAAATTCACATGAAATCTCTGTGTTGCCGTTTGTAATTGTGAAAGTTTCGGGTGTTTCGGGTTTAGCATAGTAAAAATTGAAAGTACACTCGAACGCTCTCTTAATAGTTTTAAGCAATCAATAAATTTGTCGACGGGCCTTCCTTGATGGTTGTGCGTGCGTGCGTGCGTGTGTGTGTGAGAGAGAGAGAGAGAGAGAGAGAGAGAGAGAGAGAGAGAGCTTACAGAAATTTGAGATTAGAGAGCTTGGAGAGGGAGGCAGGAATGGAGCCGGTGAGGTTGTTGTGGTAGAGATCCAAGCTCACAAGGCTCTTCAGCCCTCCAAGCTCCTTTGGAAGCGGGCCCTCCAACTGGTTCATGTACACCTCCCTGCAATCCATGTGCATCACCAAAGACCATTCAATTCCCCCAACGTCTTTGAATTTATTGCAAGAACTAAAGGACCCGGACCAGATCTATCACAGTCCAGGACCATAATGACGCTCGGCTGTCTTGAGTGTTTGATGGGTCAAAAGTTAATTCGCATCGGCAATCGTTCTATTAATTGTTCCTCCAAAAAGTTGCAACCCCACTTCTGTCCCTTCCTCCTAAAGCCCTTTTTTTGCCTCCCCTTCGTATCTTACTTAGATCCGCGTAATGAAAACTTACACGAACTTGGGTAGTTTATGAGTTTAATTTTTCCAACCCTGCTTACACCGACTTTGAAACGAGTGAAAATTCCATCTCGAAGGGACCTAGTTTTGTCGTGCGATTTTCGCTTGACATGAATGACAGTCGACGTAATCTCGTGTGACAAAAGGCAACTGGTTGAGGAGTTTTACTTACAGATACTGCAGACGCTCGAGCTTTCCCAGTTCCGGAACCAGACTCCCCGACAGCTTTGCATTCCCAAGGTCTCTGCACAAGTCCATTAAGCCATCAGTTAACTCCTGTTTTCTTTCCATCGCCCAACAACTCTCCTCTTCAGTGAAAGTAGCAGAGACAAAACATGCACATGGCTCGGAAAGTTTTTCTCTTTTGCATCAAACCCAGATCGATATATGTCACTGCTGCTAGATATTCCGCATGCACTTTGGTAAACAGAGGAGACATGCACGAAGGAGATTGTGCAGAGGCAAACGTTCTTATCCCTTGAGAGAGAGAGAGAGAGAGAGAGTTACAGTCGGGTGACGCGGTTGTCGCCGTCGCAGGTGACGTGAAACCAGGTGCAAGGATCGACGAGAGTAGGGTCCCAGCTCTCGAGAACGCCGTCCGGGTCCTTCACGGCCCTCCTCAGCGCGTACAGAGCATCTCCTGCTCAAGGTCATTTCAATCACAGTCACCACAACACGACCACACATCTTTCTTCCCCATCTCCTAGTAGTTAACGCGGAAAGTCGTTACCTTCTGAGTTCGCGTCGGCGGGGGCGGAAGAGAAGGAGGCGAGGACCAGGAGAGCGACGTGAAACAGAAGACAGATCGCCATCGGAGAGCGGTGCAACTCTGGACCTTCGAGCTTAGTTAGATGAAGACGATGGCTAAAGTGGGAAACTTGCAAGTTATATAAAGAAGAGAGAGAGAGAGAGAGAGGGTGTGTATTAAAATGGGAAAGCTGGGGAAGCAAAGGAATCAAGAATCTCTCTCTGTTGGGTTGAGGGGGGAATTATTATAGAGCCCATAAAAAGACACTGCTCCTCAGTGCACCCTCCACTTCAAAGTAGCAAAGGCAGAAATGGGGGGAAAAATACAAAACCCAAAAGAGAGTATTATGAGAAATGGATGGTTTCTATCCTTTTGAGACCTCACAATGAACAAAGACATCTTTTTTTAATCCAAGAAATCGTGGATGTCGCTATTTTCCATGGAGGATGTCTAGGCAAGCATGAAAAACATTCCAGTTATTTCGTAACCTAGGGGCATAAGAGAAAAGCTTTTTGGCTGGTGAAAAAGAAACGGGCGGGCGGGTGGGTGGGTGGGGGTGGTCTTTCCTAAGTCATGTTCGGCTCAATTTCAGACATCCCAAGGTTTTGAATGTTCCCATGTGCCCTCGAGAATAGATGCGTAACAACGTAATTAGAATAAAAAGACAACTTGTAATTTTGTTTTGTCGCTGCTAAATCGCGACTTTCGGAGCAAAGGACGCAATGAGTCAAAATTAGTCACGAGCCGGCCACTCGAATTTGACTCGGATTCTTTTCAAGCTCCAGTTGATTTTTTTTTTAATAGTCCAAAGTGCTTTGGTCCGGTCGAGTTCGAGTTTTGAAAATATTTGAATGGATTAACTTGCGAACGTGACTATATAATCTTTTTTTTTTTAATGTTTTCTAATTAATTGTGCATGTACAAAGATAAATAAGTGGGTGCTAGTTTTGTTTTAGTTATATTTTGTTTGTTATAATTTAAGCTGGAAAGCAAAGTCTCGTTGAAGTTTTGGGCAAAACTTTTTTGACTTGAGTTGAATCAAGCTGGAGAGCTTATTCGAGTTGTGGTCAAATTTGCAAAGAAACTCTCGATCAGGTTTAAGGCAAGTACAATTGTGTCGACTTGAATCAATTCAGTCCAAATTGAAAGCACGTCACTTGAAAGTTCTGCATGAACTCATTCAAATCTAAATTTCTTTTTTCGCATACGAGGAGGGTGTCCAAGATTTGTTGAACACCCTACTAATCCTGTTGGTGGGTGATAATCCTCCCATTCCACGCATACCAGATTATTACCCAAGATAGTTTGTGCTTCCGGGGTAGTCCTAAGAGAATGCACAACTGTGGTGATTCGAATTTAGGCTTTGGGTGAGGACTATTTTCTTATGCATTGTGTTAGTGGCGATTACTTATATCGGTGAAAAAAAGATACCGAGACCAAAATTTAACCAAAGAAAAGAGGACCTGCTTATGTAAACTTAAGTACTGGGAAAGTTGGCGCCATAAACAGAACTGTTCCCACCGAGCAGAGAACGTTCGCATGTGTAAGGAAATACATCACAAGGCCAAAAAGACGAGGGGGGGGAAGAAACGCTCCCGGGCGTTTCACTGAATCGAATCCGACTCCCGTCTCCGACGACAACAAACGTAAATTCTTCATGCCCACTTTCGAAATGCGCACTAACGACGATCACAGATGAAAAACCGAAAAGAGGCCATCGGCACGAGCGAATCATTTGACTTCGAGATCAGTGGCTGCGTCGGGAAGGCGTTTCTCCGTGCGTTTACCTTTGGCGACGGTCTCGTTCGGATGTTCTTGAGAATGCGAATCGTGTTCCCTTTCGTTTCCACCATCTTTTCGCTTTCGCGAGTGGAAATGCTTAGATTCGCGTTACGTGCGGCGCTGTTTTGTGATGGGATTATGCCGAGGAAAATGCGTTGATGTCCGACCGTGCTAAAGGACGCCCACTACCGATAAAGAAGAAATAATGATCTCAAGGGGCGGGAAAGGGAAAAAAGAAGTCTTTTGTGATTTAGTTGGATGATACTTGTAATTCGAACATAAAAAAAAAAAAAAAAAATAACGAAATTGCAGTTCAACCCAATCTCAGAGATGCATGTATATAGGGCTTGGCATCCTTTCTTTTGCAATTCTGACTAATAAATTGGAGTGCTAGTAGTCAACTCCACCAGCTGCTATAATATATATCTAGACACACTCTAAGCTAGCCAGGTCCAAGAAGGAATTATGCTGGATTTTGTTCGTACTGCCTTTCGAGCGTCGGTGAGCTCATTGGGCCGCCTGCTCATTAATTAGGTCTGTTGATTATTACTAAAACTTATCTCGAGTTGAAATAGGTTTAGGTTACCCTGCAGACTAATTTATATCTCTGTTTACAAAAGGTTAGTCATTTTAAATGCACTCCACTATCATCTTCAATTTTTCATATGGAAAACTATCAGTCGAGCACATAAACCCTAAACCCTCATACTCCAACGAACATCTAAAATTAAAACCTAATCACCAGTTGATATGTTTGGTATGACTACAGATAATAATTTGTGACACAATATCTCCTCTCTAGAGAAAAAACAAGAAAAGTCAAAAGGGAATAAAGAGTGAAACAAGAAGTGGGATAAGGGTTAAACATATTGACCGGCTACTTGGGTTCGTCGCTATTGCGTGCTAGTAGTAACTTTTTTAAGTACTGATGCTGCTTGAGCTTTAAATGTGGTGATGGCACGATTCAAGAGTACTCGGACAACTCCGTTCCAGCAGTTCCCTCTCTTCATTATCCAAACGCATGTGCATACACTACTAAACCTAACAATCAAAAGGCAAGGGCTAGCGAATTCTCTGGACTAATTCAAGGTTAGGCAGGTCCACAAAAAGAAGCAAAATACTCATTCTTGGCGCGTGAGGACTCTTCTTTTGATGTCATTCTTTTGCTTTGACTCCATCGGGGTCGATCCCTCCCACGTTCCATCTTGACGCCAACCTCATACTAATGTTCATCTCGTTAACCCGACAATGGATTGTCGCGTGGGACAAACAAGATCGATTGCAATTTCAACCCGGTCATGATTGATTTTCCCTTTCTTTTTCTCCTTCTCAAAAGATGTGACTTGACTAAGCCATGCATAGCACTGAGGATAGAATCTCAGCTTTTCTTCTTTGGCCCTTCTAGCCTTTTGGGTTCGATCAGAGTTGAAGACAGATAAAAGTGGGTTCAAACCGAACCATGAAAAGTCATCTAGCATCTGTGTAAAAGCATTACGAACATGATGAAATTGAAGAAAGAGAGTGCAATGGCTATGTCAAGCCTTTGCATTTCAAGAGAATTTGGATTCATGATTGTTTCTAAGTAAAGCACGTCTCTGTAGCTAACATGAACTAATAAGATAAGGCTGGAACGACGAAATAAAACCTGAGTAGATTATTTATGTTTATTATTTTTGGGCGATGAAAAGTTCTATGGTCTGATCATGACGACCTACATAAGACTCCAAACGTACGTTATCGCAGGACAACCAAGTAAAAATCAAAGCCGATCTCGACCTTTAAAGTTTCAGAAGAACCCTATTGAGCAGTTTCCTACCTATTTGAATAAATTGAATTTTAATTGAATGTAGTAATGGGAACATGAAAAGTTTAGATTGGCGTCCCCAAAGCATGAAAAAGGAAGGGTGGCTAATCATGACACACACCCAATTACCTGCAAAAGGTGGTCTGAGTTGCGAGCGTTTGGTTAGCTTAGCGACCATTAAGATCTTTTCAGTCGCTCAGATGTGTCCAAATTCAAAAAGCGACGAGGACATGGTCAAAACTGAGGGAGGGGAAAGGCCCTTTTTTCTTTTTTATCCTTCGGTTTGAACAATGAAGGTGCTGACCAGCATTATCACCATCGAAGGCAAAACGCCTTTCTGATGCCTTTCCCTCCAATTTCCATGTCAAATCTGTCTTTCGAGAGTTGGTCCCCGGTCCACATGAATAATTTCCATCCCAATCATTTTGAAAAATATTAATTGAGTCAAGCATACTATAGCCGTAGGGGTTGAAAATTCCATCAAACTTGATAAGATAGTGGAAAGAGGAAAAAGAAAGAAAAAATCAGAAATGCAATCATTGACTTGTTCCGACTTTCCTCGACATAAGCGGGCGATGCCGATGAGTATCAATCACATTGTATGGCCATAAATTTATTAAACCTAATATTGGAAATGCCAATTCAAACTTCATTATGAAAATATTAATTGAGTCAAGCCTACTATAGCCATACGGATTGAAAATTCCATAAAACTTGATAGGGTAGTGGAAAAAGGAAAAATAAAGAAAAAATCAGAAATGGAATCATTAATTTGGTCCGACTTTCCTCAACATGAACAGGCTACGCCGATGACTATCAATCACATTGTGTGATCGTAAATTTATTGAAACTAATGTTGGAAATGCCAATCCAAACTTTATTATGCTACGAGTCGATTCTTCTATAGTGAGTTCATCTACACGCCTTTGATCTTGGGATCTTGCGTTATGGTTGTAACGGCATATCCTTCAAAAGACAAAAAGAAGTAGCATTTGTCAGTTAACATCGTGCAAAAACTGATATAAACAAATAAAGAATGGAGCAAGGAAAAAAACCCTAATCAACAAGATCGAAAAAACCCTAATCAACGAGATCATGTAACACATGTTTATGTGTACCTGTAGGATCAGCAGGGTGGACTCTCCCTTGGAAATGGTTGTCGGATACATTCCTGATGAAATCAACCCAACAAAAAAATAATTCATTTCCCTAATTATCTCTCTTTATCACCACCATAATCCTTTTTTTTTTTTTTTTTTTTTGGGGGGCGGGGGGGGAGGGGGGTGGGGGAGGGGGTTTTAGTGTTACGTGTCCAAGCATGAAAGAACTCACAGGGTCTGCAGATCACCCCAAAGAACCAGTTCAAGCACCTCCACGGGTATGGTCCCGGTCAGCTTGTTACTGTTCAGTGTCCTGAAACCACAGCAGCGTAGGAAACAAAATTTCCCCTCATGCCATTGCTTTTTTTAAATCTCGAATATGATCAGAAATGGGGAAGGTGGTTAGTGTTTGATGTGGGAGTACGTACATGAACCTCAAGGACTTCAGTTGGCCCAGGGATGCAGGAATTGGGCCGGAGAGCCGGTTCTTTTGCAGCCCCAAGCCCACCAGCTCCTTCCAGTTCCCCAGCTCCTTCGGGATGGTCC
Source organism: Eucalyptus curtisii (assembly GCA_017140595.1). NCBI lineage: Eukaryota > Viridiplantae > Streptophyta > Magnoliopsida > Myrtales > Myrtaceae > Eucalyptus > Eucalyptus curtisii. Next base: position 5,720,735 of record CM029504.1, read on the forward strand.
CGTTGATCTCGTTGCCGTATACGATACTGCCAGATTCGCGAACCCACGACAGAAAAGCTCAAATCATATATTGGTACGAGCAGATGATGTGAAAAGAGGCGTGTGCTTTCTAATTTGATCTCTTCTTATACTGATCATGTGTTTGGCTGAGAGAGTTTTGCTTACAAGTACTGGATATTAAGCAGGCGACCCAGCTGCGGGATCAGAGGTCCTGATAGTCCTGCATTTCCGAGGTCCCTTCACCCAACAACACACAAATCGCATCGTTTAGCAAAGTCGAAGTTCTCTGGCGAATGCCCTCGAGAGATTTGTCACGTCCCCCGTGAATTTACATCACCAAAGGCCACAGTTGTGCAGGGATCACGATGTTTTGATAGATCTTATGTTGGAAATAACATAGAGTGACTCTTAAAAACACTAGATAAAACTGATGATTGGGAACTTTATAGGAGTATTGTAGGAGCAACAACAAAAGCTTACACTCGGACAACGGTGTTCTCGCTGTTGCAGGTTACATGAAACCAGCGGCAGGGGTTAACTAAAGTCGGATCCCAGCTTGCTAGCACCTTAAAAGGGTCCATCAGTTTTGTCTTCCATTCATACAGCACATCTCCTTTTGTTTTTTTGTTTCCAGGTACAAAAAAGTTCAAAGTTTAGTTACAAAGCTTATATATAGATCAAGTCCGTATTTAGCTTACAAATGGTAATTCAAGAAGATATTGAATGGAGTGCAACATCGGCGGTGTCGATGTGTAATGACATTGCGATCGAGTTACAAAGAATCTGAAGGTGAATAGGATGTCAATCCTAGGTGAAACTAGAAAGTAACACAGTGAAACGAGAGACCGTACCTTCCGAGTTACAATTTGCAAATCGGATAGCGATTGCTACAACAAGAGCCATGACAACCATCTTGGAACCCATCGCGCCCAACGATACAAGAACACCAACCTCAACTCCTCCTAGTGCATTTGCCATGAGAGGAAACGTCCCCCATTTATACTTGCTAAGTTTTGTCGCCACTGCAAGCTAACTAGCTAGGTAAGTATTTAAAACTACAATTTTTTTTTTTTTGATAATCGAGGACTCCATCGCGGGCCCCCGTGCCCGGACGGCACCGAAGGGCTGGGTCCCTATACCTCGGGGGTGAAACTACAAATTTTCAATACTTCAGTTTCCAACTTTCACTAGATTATTGATAATCTCAGCCCTCTTCCGATTAATTAACCAGTAGTTGAAAAGGAAAATCTTATGCAGATCGGATCGGTTGACAGAAGGTAATTTTTTATGGTTAGAAAACATTTCCACGTCGCCTCAGGTCAAATTTGCTCGCTCTTCAGTCCTTTTGACTACAGAACACTGCACCAACCAGGAATGCATGAATGAATGAACGAATTTAAATCTGATTCGGTTCTAGAATTGCACATGGCCGAAGCCCAAAAAGTTGACAATACAAACAATAATTTGGGACACAATCCAGAAGCGCCACCGTTGAATGATCAATTCTCAAACTCCAATGGTCAAATGACGATCAGAGTCATGCACGTGCATTTAACTTTAAGTCGAAGTCTACTCCTTTAAGAGTCGATTATCTAAAATCTCTTCCCAGGACAAACACATTGTCTCATGTTAGTTTGAATAGTTTCTAGTCCTTCGCTGCTGCAATAAGGGATAGAGACATCAACGATTGGTTGTCCAAGCTGTCCCGCATACCAAGCAGCAAAGATCGAACAATGAAAGGGCGACAACCGGCATACAGGTATAGAGACATGCACATGGTCTCATGTTAGTTTCTAGTCCTTGGCTGCTGCAATAAGGGAGAGAGACATCAACGATTGGTTGCCCAAGCTGTCCCGCATACCAAGCAGCAAAGATCGAACAATGAAAGGGCGACAACCGGCATACAGGTATAGAGACATGCACATGGTGTCGCCCTGCATACAGGTATAGAGACATGCACATGGTCTCACGTTAGTTTCTAGTCCTTGGCTGCTGCAATAAGGAATAGAGATATCAACGATTGGTTGCCCAAGCTGTCCCGCATACCAAGCAGCAAAGATCGAACAATGAAAGGGCGAAAACCAGCATACAGGTATAGAGACATGCACATGGTCTCATGTTAGTTTCTAGTCCTTGGCTGCTGCAATAAGGAATAGAGATATCAACGATTGGTTGCCCAAGCCGTCCCGCATACCAAGCAGCAAAGATCGAACAATGAAAGGGCGAAAACCAGCATACAGGTATAGAGACATGCACATGGTCATTTAACTTTAAGTCAAAGTCTACTCGTTTAAGAGTCGATTATCTGAAATCTCTTTCCGGGACAAACACATTGTCTCGTGTTAGTTCTAGTACTTGGCTGCTGCAATAAGGGATAGAGACATCAATGACTTGTCGCCCAAGCTGTCCCGCATACCAAGCAGCAATGACCGAACAATGAAAGGGCGACAACCGGCATACACGTATACCATACACAAAATCGATTTCTGCATTCAAGAATTTCACATCAGATCATAATGAGGATTGCAGAAATAGAGCGAACCCTTGAAAGTGTTCAGAAGCTAAGAAAAGCGAAAATTTCAGGTCGAAACTCTCGGCCAGGTAGGCGCAAAATTACTCGATCAAAACTTCATCTCGTGTCAAATGATGAAAAACAGCTTAAACCATATAGTGTTAATTAGAGTAGGATTACATATATTTTGACAAACGGAAAAGCACCAGCTTGTTCATGTGCAAGTTCAACCATCAGGAGCTTCCTCACTAGCCTTCACAAAGCGGCCTTTCACTCGCTTCCTAGTATCAGCTCTGGTCTTCCTCGACTCATACCGTATGTGCTTTTCAAATCTGTCCATAATAAGATTTTAGTTTAATAACACATTGCACGGAAGTCTAGATGTAGCATGCCAAATAAACAAGGAATAAGAGAAGCAATTACAGAATGTTACCTTCGAGTTTTTCTCTTCTCCTTGTAGCGGAGCATGGCATTGCCTCGGTGCTGAGCCAGCAGCTTCATGTCGGCTTTTGATGTAGCCATTGTTGTAGCGCTGTCGAGCTCCACAAGCAAATTTGGTTCTCCGATCTCATATTCTTTTGAGCAAACTGAGGCTTCGTATTTAGCAAGGGCTGAACCTGATGTGTGTTTGGGTACTGAATGGAAATCGCTCTCAATTGTTGCCGAACCATTTCTTGCAACTGGGTTATTCAGAATATTCTGCAATTTGGCCAAATAATAACCGGGATTAACATATATGCTGATCAGTCCTCTTCAGTTCAGTCCACTAGAAAAGATTCTCAGCGTGACAGTATTCTAAAGTCATTAAGCAAGAACTAGGCTGAACAAATTGTGCATTCTCTTCGCATTAATTTTAGAGCAAGCAAAGTCTCTACCTGCCAGCAATGGAAGAACCGAAGAGTAAGCATAACCATGCCTGAATTGCAAAATTCTATGTCATCATCATGGTTAAGAGCTAGAGGGGAAGAGTAGGTTTTTCCATCACTTTTAATTGTCAAAAAAAAAAAAAAAAAAAAACTCACGATCTCTGAAAGTGATGGACAAATACTTTCATACCTATTCTCAAAGATCAGTGAGAACTTCCCACTAAAACCAATTGCTAATCTGTTTCCTTTTCTAATAAAAATCTTGTATAGCAGCAGGCTAAACAAGTAGTTGCCCCCACATCCCAATCTTGCTTGATCAACATAAGAAAATATTTTGTTCCTTGGAAATAATGAAGTCGCTTAGAATTACTTTCAGTTGTATAATTAGAAACCCCAGCAAGGTTTTGGTACAATGTTTTTTCTGTCCACTTCTGCCTTTATGTCCAGGACAGGGCATGATAAAAGCAGGCTACAATAGAGAAATGAAATGTTGCCTCAAGTCCAGACAGCAGCAACTAAATACTTGAATAGACCAAGGCTATGAAAAACTGCCACTTATGATTGTTTCTCATTAAGAATACGGCATAATTTGATTCTGACTGACAGTAATGAAGGCGTAGAATGGACTCGAGCAAGCAAAATCAGCTCATGAATATAGAAAAAGCAAGCAAAATCAGCTCATGAATATAGAAAAAGCTTACATTCAACGATGCAATACTTTCGTGCGCGAAAGAGCAATTCATGTGATACAGTTCGTCTGAGGCTTTAGACGTTGACAAAGGCACTTCTCTCATAAGTTCATCATAACTGTTGATCATGAAGCCTTCGCTGTTTGTACTGAATTCAACTTCCGCTGGGCCAGGTTCCTCGTGACCCCTCAGCCGTCCCGAGTTAAAATCCCATATCTGCCATATTCACAATCTATTCAGCATCAAGGAATGTAAAAGTGTAGCAGTCTAATTAAGAAAGGAAACAACCGGAGATGAATATCGCTCTATGGGAGCATGTAAGAAAAGGCATTCCCTAACTATCATCGCATTGGCCGACTAAAAGGAAGGGGGAATCCTACTATTTCACATTACAAGGATGAATCTTGCCTAATAACCTGGACAACTATGTCTCAAGAGAAGCCAATTCTTCAGGACCAACCAATGGTTCAGCGATAAACAATGGCATGTAAAACTAAACCAGGGACTTCATAATTCATTAGAATCGCACCGAATCGAACATCACGGAACCTCATGTCGGCAATTGGCATCATTCAAGGAGAAATATACAAGTGAAGATGCAAATTCAACAGACAAAATAGAGAACAAATGCAAAAATAACATCTTTAGAAGACGCAAAGCCAAGCTCATCCGGTCAAGCCGAAGCAAACAAGCCGGGCACGAACAAGAAATCGCCGATCAGGAACACGAAAAAAGACCTGAGCGGCTTGATTGCTAGAATTACAATCCCACATCATGTCCCTCTCCAGACTCTCTTCCCAATCCCTCCGAGACGCCAGCATAAGCAACGACTCGACCGACGTGCCCTGATCCTCCGGCAACCCTTCGCGCCCGCCGTCGCCGCCGTCCGCCGCCTCGCATTTCTCCGCCGCGCTCGCCGCGGTCGGTGTCGCCGGCCCCAGATCCTCCCCTCCTCCGCCCCCGCCCGCCGAGCAATCCCTCTCGAACAGCTCCATCAGCTGCCTGTACACGGCCTGCCTGCGCCGTCCGCATTGCGGCCCGCGCCGCTTCCCGATCTCCTCGCGCGACCCCAGGGCCTCCTCGTCGGGCACCGTCATTTCCTGGACGCCGAACCACGTCTCCGAGGCGACGCCCCACAGCGACGCGAGCTCGAGGGAGGACGGGCAGCCGGACAAGCCCTCGGCGGGGTCGCGGCCGCCGCCGCCGCCGTGGGCGTCGGAGTCGGCGTCGCGGTCGCAGTCGTGGCAGAGGGCGAGGTCGTCGTCGGGGCGGAGGGCGGCGGCGGCCTCGGAGGAGCAGGCGTCGCAGATCCGGGAGCGGAGGTGCCTGCGGGCGAGGAGGTTGGCGGAGTGGACGTGGCGGTCGCAGGGGAGGCAGAGCCTGGCGGAGTCGGCACCGCAGTAAAGGACGGCGGTGCGGCCGGCGCAGAAGTCGCAGGTTGCGGCGGCGGAGGCGGGGGTCGCCGGCGGCGGCGGTTCTTGGGCCGGGGCCGCTCATGATTGGACGGCGGTGAAGATTGGTCGTTGGATGGAGAGTGGTAGGAAGGAAGGAAGGAGTAGGGGGAGATTTCGGAGTGGAGATGGAGAAGGTAATGGTGGCCTTGGTGACTTTCGATCTTCTCCTTTTTTTTTTTTTTTTTTTTGGGTGTTCATAATTTCATAAATTCACATCCCAATTTTAATCTTTTTCTTTCTTGTAAGAAACATTTTTTTTCCTAATTAAAAAGTCAAAACCTCACAAAGAAAATAATAAATGAAGATTTTCTCATTAATATCATGAAAAATCTCAAACTATTGTGTTTGCGATAAATTTACTCCAAATTAATTTTTTAATCACAAAATAGTATACTTGTGATAATTTTCCATAAAAAAATCTCAAATCAATATATTCATGACCAATTTAATCTCCGTCAGTTTCTGTTAAATTAGATTAATACCGTGACAAATCACAAATAAATACATGTGTGATAAACATAGGGTAAAACTCCAAATTAATGATCACACGTCGTCCAACTTAGTAATTTGACACTAATGAAAACAAACATAAAGTAAATTTATTACAACTATACTAGTTTAGATTTTTTTTTTTTTTATAGTTAAAAGATTAGTATGTGTATTGGTTTGAGGTTTTTTAATGATGAGTATATGTCACATGTTGGGAGAGAGGCAATGCCTTCTCAAAAATCTACTACTTATCAAAGGAAATTATTTTTCTTTTTCTCTTTCACCTTTTGGTATACACGAACTGACCAAATCAACCATCATAGGATACATGCCCTAATTGGTTAGGATCTCATCTGAAGATCGAGGAGCCAGAGGGCGGCCCCAAAGTCTTTCTCTCGCCCCTTGAATCGGGGCATCTCTCTTGGTGCCTCCTTCGTTCCATCTTCAGATGTCGTGTCTGAATCCTTCCATCCATATTCATTTCGAGCTTATCCGACAGCCAAAAGAAAAGATCACGCGTAGCGCTCTGTAATGGGTTCTGCTTGTCCTAATCGACCCGAGCAAGGACGGCACTGATTCCTGCGAAAGACGCGAGTCGACGTCCGCAATTCGGAAGGGTGATGGAACTGCAGAGAGGGATGGAAATTAATATCGCCAGAGGTGGGGCCCTTTTTGGAGAAATATCTCCTAAGAACTTTTTGCTGCGCTGGCATTTAGGTGGGAACGGCCAACCGGTCTCGGCATCTTTCTTCGCTCCAAGAATCTTTTATGCCGTTCCCAGGTGCAAGGGCAATTTTTTTTCCAAAGAGAAATAGATCTTGAGAGGAAAAAAAAAAAAAAACTCAATCATTGGCATGATATTAGTGAAAATGGAAATGGAAATGGAAATGAAAAATAATCAAAATTTTGGGTAGAAAGAGTATAAGAGAGTGTGGGGACCACCGGAGGGATTGACAAATCGCCATGGCGTGTCCTTCGACTTCTTCTTTTTTTGTGTCATTATTAGTGAGTTTAGTTGAGCGAAAAAATTCTTTTAAATTATTTTTGTAGGCTTCTAAATGTTTGGTATTACCAATAATGATCAATTAACAAAAAATCATTTGTGGTCAAACAAAGTATACATGTTTAAAATTAGAAAAATGAATTTTAAACGGAAAAGGGAGAAATATTTATTTTATTGCAGAATTTTCTCCATTAGGGTGCGTTTGTTTTGAGTGAAAGTGTGTTTTGAAAATTAGTTTTCCGTACTTTCACTTGTTTGGTTCGTCGAAAATGACTAGTCAACCAAAAATATTTTCCGGTCAACGAAAATATTCATGCACAAAATTAAGAAAGTGAATTCTAAAATCTAAAGAAGGGAAAGCTCTTCTCGATTTTTTTAATATTTATTTTTTATGTTCTTTTTTTCTTTTCTTATTCCTTCTCCTTTCGCCAGTCACCAAGACTTAACGATGGCTAGTGATTGACCACAGGCAAGAGCTAAATGAGAATTGACCTTGGCAAATCTTAATGAGATTCAACCTTGCTAGATCTCGGGTGAGGCTCAACCTCACCCAAGCCCACAAGGTGGAGCCTCATTTGTCGCCTATCACCGACTAGGGGTGAACATGGTCCGGGTGGCCAATTCCTACCTTAAAACTGGGAATTGCTCACTAAGGACTACTTTTGAAAAATTGAAATTAGGACTCACCTGTTGGTAAAAATTGCAAATTTTTTTTATCATCTCTGTTTGTAAAATTTTTAATTCATTTTTATAAATGTGTCGTTTATACCAAATACTATACATGATATTATGTGAATACATCCGACTTTATTAATATAGTCACCAAACAGTTGATAGGATATATCAAAATCACCTGGATTTCATATCCTATCCTATCCAGTCATATCTTGATTAGAAATTCGGATGACCAAACGTAGCCTTAGGGTTTATTAGACTCCACCTTAAATGTCATAACCTGTAGAGATTAAAATATTAATCGCTTGATCCATCTTTTTTCAACGCCAACCTAATTTAATCATAGGAGGTTAAGAAGAGACCTAATTATACTCATAAAACGAGCGGTGGCTCTTGATTTTGTATCACGACGACAAAGCGTTGCAACATTCATGGACATTTTCAATCGGTTCTCTCTTACCTCTTCGTTTGTTTATTTTGTTTTGGTCAAGAAATTAAATGGATTATTAAAATGAAAAAGAAAAGTAGGAGATTAATCCTATTACACGCCCAAGAGATAAAATTAGTCAATAATGTCAATTTAACTACAAACATATGTATATGTACATATATATTTGATCAAAAAACTACCAAATAATTAAGTAATTGAGATGATTTTTTTTTAATATATATATCGATCGAGTCCAGTTTAGATTCGTGGGTGGGCTGTTCCACGCCTAAAACAGAGAACTGGACTAGTACTTACGGATTCTACTAAATTGGAATTGAGAATCAGATCGACTCTCATGGGAACCGTTGATTTACTTATGGATTCCACTAAATTGGAATTGGGAATCGGATCGACTCTCATGGGAACCGTTGGTTCCGATTCAGTTTTGGGTGGTCTGGGTAGTTCCTAGTTTTTTTGCATACCTATATGGCTGACAGTCATCAAGGTTCGATGATCGGTAGAGGAAGGAAGAAAAAAACAAAGAAGGAAAAACACTTTTAAAATTCAATTTTTTTGTCTAAGATATAGTCATGAGATTGAAATCAATTTTCAAAAGAGATCCAAACACCAAAAAATATTTTAAGTCACATATCATTGAAGAAAGGAAAATTATCCATTTTCCTAAAAAATGATTTCCCAATTGTATGTATATATTTATCATGAAGTTTTCCCCAAATAAGGGCGCGTTTGATAACGATTTTGTTCCCAGGAACTGATTCTGAGTAAAAGAACACGTTTGGTAACTGTCCAAAATTTCTAATTTTGGAATAGAACTGCGTTTGGTACCGTGCTCATTGATTCCGTTTCAAATCAATTTCTTTTAATTTTTAAATAAATATTTACTTTTTTACTTTTTTACTTTTTACTTTTTTTTTTTTTTTTTTTCCCTTTTCTCCTATTCTTCTTCTTCTTGTGGTGGTTCGGACCTCACCGAGCGTCGCCGGCCCTCGGCGAGGTCGGCCCTCATCGGCCGAGCCTCGTTGGTAGGCCGGGCGAGGCCCGCCGGCCATCGGTGGGGCTAGGCATAGCGAGGCTTGGCCTAGCCTCGCCGGTGGTTGGGCTTGCCTCCGGCGAGCTCGCCGTACCTCGCCCTGACCTGGCGAGCCTCCGGCGAGCTCGCCGAACAGGCGGGCGGAGACCGGCGGCGGCGGAAGGCGGCGGGCGGCAGTGGCGGGCGGTAATGGTGGTCGCGAAATGGCGGAAGGGAAGAAGAAAAATAGTTGGTTTTGATTCTCAAATTTGTTCCCGGAACAAGGATCACCTTTTTTTTTTATTCTTAATTTTACTCCAAATCTGTTCCCGGGAACAAAAATTTTACCAAAAGCGATTCTATTCCAAAATTACTTCCGGGAACAAAAAATCAAAATCGGGTACTATTTGGCACGTTACCAAACAACCCCTAAACAGACTCTTAGAAAGGGGATTTGCGGCATTCTTGATAAAACGACGTCGTCACCCATAACATTCTCTTCCAACCGCTCTTCTTTCAATTGAATTAGAATGCCGCCTGCATTGTCGCGGTTAGCAAAAACTATATATTAATCAATAGTAATGTTATCATATTGAACAAATTCTAAATGCATGGATAGTCACCAATTTGGATTTTGGTTCACGTCTTACTATATTCATGAATTAATGAAGGTACTTCACGAATTAGGATATACCTACCTAACATGGGACTTTTTATCCTAAACGGTAAAAATCAATATATTCATGTCAATCATGAATAAAAAGCTAAGCATGGACGATGCCTGTAGCACTCGATACATTCTATTAGGGTGTATATTCCTACTTTATGATATTCCCAATCGAATTTTTATATCTCACCCTTCCGGATTAGGTTTTTGTACTATTTTTGTCTTATACTTAAGATAAATTTATGTTGTTGCTGCTTCTTCTTCTTCTTCTTCTGATGACTTTCTATGATATCTCGCCCGCTCCCAAATCAGGTTATTGAAACTTTTTCTCTCATTCTCGAGTTACATAACTAGTGCTTCTTTAGTACACAATCCATTCAGAAAAGTAGAAAGCAATGTGAAATTCTAGCTCTATGTTATGGATTCTTAAGCCGACTTCACAATGCGTGCACATCAGATTGTAAGATCAGAGACTAATTAGCGAATGAGAAAAACAATTCGTAGATAGATAGCATTTTGAAAGGCAAACCAAGCGTTCTTGCCCTCTTTCTTTACGGAATTCTCGTGAAGCATTTCTCTTAGGGCTTGCCGACGGAACTGCTAGATGGGCCGCCTTCTTGGTGAAATGGAATGGGTCCAATCTCCTATCTCTCTCGTCCCTTTCTCCCAAGATGGATTTGGCCCAACCGTGGACGCTAACGATTATTTGTCAATTGAGAATAACCATATCGTATAACTTATCTTAAATGGATAAATCGTTATCACTTTTTCTGGATTTGCCACTTGGAAGTTTGCATGATGAGAGATTAAACATGGTTTCTATTAAGCTGGACTGTATCATTCTCATGCTAGGAGTAGAGTGAGAATCGAGACTTAAAGAAATCCATTGTCTTTCCTAAGGCTCTTAACTTGAATGCATGGCTTATTGTTTACAATCTTTAATATACTCCCAAAGTTGTGGATGCGGTCATTAATTGAAGACGCTTGTGGCAAATTGCCTCATCACATTGAAGCACTTCTCTTTTTTTGAGTGTCGAGACCCTTTGCATATAGAGTTGACTAATTCATAAATACAAATCTAAAGAGAAAATATTGGGTAGGCCTGTCTTGCCACCTTAATGGTAGACTACTCTATTTAGTTCTTGCCACATGTTGTTCTACCTATCATAGTTTTTGAAGGTACCTCTCTTCTCTCTCTCTCCATTATTTCTCTTTCCCCTTTCGTGACATAGCATGTTACTGGCACTCTCTCTGCTTTCCCTCCTTCCCTCTTCACTTCCTCATTTCATTACCTGAACAAAGATGACCTCTTTCCATTATCTCAGGAATTTCAAAGAATGAAGGCATCTCTCTCTCTTTGAAGGTGTCTCTCTCTTCGCTTAGATAACTGTGAAGGCCCCGCTCTCTCTTCCACGACCGAACAAGCTGCTGCCTCTACCTCTGCCATCGCCTCTAAGAACCCCAACAGCGGCTTCGGTTCTCCATCTGCTTTCGATGAGCTCCAGTTTGCTAGAGGTTAGCGTTTTTCCCCTCTTTCGCGATTATATTGTCTACTTGTAGAGAACAATTTTGCCCACCTTGGCAAAATCAAAATCAGGTTAAGTAACGTCTCTCTGCTCAAAGTTTGATACTTTCTTTTATGGTGGATCAAAGGTCAAGTTATGGTTTTTGAGGGTTTCTTAATTTGGGTTCTTGAGTTTTAATACAATGTTAGGCCGAAAAGCTGAGTAAAATTTTTAGCAGCGATTTAGCTTTTGTGGGTATGATGTAAGCAAAATATCCTGATTTTTAGGTTTCATTAATGAGCGTATGCACCTGCCTTGATTCATTACTGAGAAAACTAGGTAGCCAATGTTTTATATATAAAAAATTTATTTGCACCGAATATTAGTTATGTAATTGACAATGGGCGTTTTTTTTTTCCCCTCTACGGGGATTGTTACTAATTTCTACTATTCGAGTTGTTGGCTCACAGTTTCTTTCTTTCTTTGCTATGTGGTCACGGTGGGAAAAAAATAACTTAAAAAGATAAAAACAAAATATAAAATATAGAAAATTTTTGAAAATTATTTAAAAATTACAAAAATTATTCACGTCAATGATGACAGATTGTATGATGTTAGACAACTAGCGTCAATGTTAATGGTTTTCGGTTAAAATTGGTTGGAATGATCAAATCGATAAATTTTCAAAATATTTATAGTTAAAATTGACTAAATTGAAAGATTTATGATTGAATTGGGATTCATATAGGAAATTTAGAACTTTTTTTTTTTTTCTTGGCAATGATCCTATTGGCATTGTAATTCTCTATTCATTTGTGCACTGACCCATCTTCTATCATGAATGTAGCAGCTTTATCCGAGAAGCGCAAAGGTGGCCAATAGTTATGGCAAATCTTTTTTTGTCAACTCTAATGATTGGCGGGATAACAGGACAAGCAAGGTGACCGATTTAGTATTTTGTTCCTTCATTAGCAACTACTGTGTTGAGATCATTACTTGTACAGCAGAAAACTTTTCAAAGCAAACGGTCATAGGTATAAAGAAAACTTTCTAGAACGTATTGCGAGGGATTAATCGATTTAGGTACAGAATTTCAATACCCAATTCTGAACAACCAGAGAAAGCCACAAGAACGTCCATCTCTTATAATGGACCGCAAAGATTAGGATATTTTGCTTAAACCGTACCCACAAGAGCTAAATCCCTGCTGAACATTTTACTCAGTCTTTCGTCCTAACATTGTATTAAACTCAAGAAACCCTAATAAAGAAACCCTCAAAAGTCATAACTTGACCTTTGAATCCACCATAAAAGAGAGTATCAAACTTTGAGAAAAGAGTCATTACTTAACCTAATTTGGATTCTATCTATGTAGGTAAACATTGGTCTCTACAAATAGATAATATAATTGCGAAAGAGGGGAAAACCCTAACCACCAGGAGACTTGAGCTCGTTGGATGCAGACAACGAACCAGAGTTGTCATTGGGGTGGGGGCGACAATGGAGGCAATGGTAGGAAGTGGAGGGGGCGGGTTGTTGGGTCGCAAAGAGAGAGTGGGCCTTTCGCAAAAATCTAAGTGAAGAGAGAGAGAGACACCTTCGGAGAGAGAGACACCTTCGGGGAGAGAGATGCCTTCATCCTTTGAAATTCTTGAGAAAATGAAAAGAGAATACCTTTGTTTAGGAAATGAAAAGTGGAAGTGAAGAGGGAGGGAGAGAGAGCAGAGGGTATCGGAAACGTGCTCCGAAAATGAGGGGGAAAGAGACATAACGGAGAGGGAGAAAAGAGTGAGTTTCAAAAATTCTGATAGGTGAGACCCGTATGAATACGTGGTGAGAGTTGAAAAAAATTATCAGTCCAATGTTTTTTCAAAAAGCAAAGTTAGTAAGAGAAGTGCTTACCTATTCGCTACATGGTCCACACCCCTATGGACAAGTGGCTTTGACTACTTGCGAAGCCAAATCGGATGTGCTTCTCAGCTTAGTTGAATTGCCACCAAGAGAGGTTGACTTTTCACTATTCGCGAACTGGGGCACGTGGAAACGGGGCTACGAGTTGATAGGAGAATTAGAATATTGAGATCATGAAAGTTGCAAAGATGGAAAGAATCATAATTGATGATGTGACTAAACCCCATCTTTACAAGTCCCCTAGTCCATTGCCTTTGGAATTGGTAAAGAGTCAGATACATCTCGCAACACCGTAAGTGAGTCATTGAGGAACTTCACATCAAATGCGTACCCTAATGTTCTTTTTTAGTGTTGAGCACGACCCGAATATATTCCATATTTAGAACAAATATCGAAAGGATCCTGCAAATTGGTATGTCTGTTGAGGCATAGTCATACCGTTTACTTTGTGATTGATTCGGCCTAGTGGGATGGCGCTTTTTGCTTATCGTCCTAGTGATATATAAGGGCTCTAAGGTCGTGGTACTATGCATCGGACCGGGCAGAATGCAAGACACGGTTGCATTTTGAAACAAGAGAAGTAGAAGAAAGGCCTAACATGAGGATCGAGAGTCTTGTTTTGTAGCCAAGGATGACTTGCCTGCAGTCTCTCGAGGGGTCTCGGCGATGCCGAACAGCTCATGAGCTCGTGTGGAGGTCGAACGGATTTTTAAGTACTGAAGGGAGAAGGAGTGATGGATCCTTAGGTGATTTACAGGCGGTCTCCTTGGCTATCGAGACGGGCTCTTGTCTCTCATGCCGGGCTTTCTCTTCTATCGGTTTCGTCTCTAGGCATTCTTGATCATTGGCAAGCGCAAGCATCCACGCGAAGTTTGGTGTCGTTCTTCCGCAATAATGACAATTGGTAAAGTCTCATAATTGAACTTTTGCTGAAATAGGGGCTTGAGTTAAGCCAACTGAGGTTCCGCCGAGTGATGCTTGTTTTTCCAATGCACGCACGATGTCATGCACTGAAGGAGTGTTAGGGAAACATATATGTTTATTAGCTAGCTAGGATTCGTTTGATGAGTTAGATTTTCTGTAATAAGAAATGAGTGTAGTTAGTTAAGTTAGTGGGTATGCATTATTGAAAATGCTCTACTTCATACATACAGTTTTTTTTTTTATAACTCGGGAGCATGAGCACGGTTATTTAGAAATCCATGAAACACCATACAAATTTAGTGAATTGGTTAAATACAGGCCTTTGATTTTTGCATGAGATCATGACCTAGACTAGTTCGCATGCACTTCGGTGAGATTTGAACAGATGGCTTTTAGTTCTTGCAATGCAAATTCCATCAGGTTTCAATCAACTGTGCCAATCTTGAAGGGTAAGATTATAGTTGTTAATATTCTTTTCAATCATACATATTTGCATCAATTTGTAACAATAAATACACTTGTTCTTTTTTCTGATCTTACCAGTACCATAAGTATACTTTTGTTAATAACCCTTTATGTAATCATCACAAATTCTCATATTTAGAGTTTCATTGCACATTTTCAGCACTTGCTACACCTCTATAGCTTTTTTCCCAATTACATTCACCTTTTCCTTAACAAGCGTTAAAGTCACTCATGTTCCCCCGATTGAACAGACCAACAGGGGATTTAAGTCACCTTCAAACAAAACAACAAATAAGAGCATAATCACACTTGTCACTTGCAACAAGAGTTCCACCAAAAAAGTGAAAAAAATAACTAGTGGATAACCTTTTTTTTCTAGGCCCCTCTACATTTTGATGTGGTCCAAGTCCAACTTGGCCACTGTATAAATTGTTGCTAATTCCGGAAGCAAGGAAGGGGGGGGTGTTATGCTAATGCATGTCTCTTTCGTTACTCTCCATGATTTTTTTGGTTTGTTATGTACTTAGCATAATACAATTCACCAAATGTTCTAAATATTTTACCTCTATTCTTGTGCATTCACACCCTCTCTAATCAAGTTATTGTATTTTCAATATGTTTAATCAAGTCATTCTTCTTTCATATATATTCTAATCAAATCCCTTGGACACGAAATTTGTCCAAATTCAGCTGACGTGACCGTCTTATAATGCTAGAATAGGATGTAGATAAAATTTAGTTAATGTGGACAACATTGTAACAAAATTTAGTCTATGTGAATGACGACGGTGCACGATGCAGATTAGATTTAGTCTATAGAAAACTCATGTGAGAGTATTGGGAAAGTAAAAGTGAAGTTTAAATGTTTCTTTTAGGGCGATATAATCTAAGCTAATTTTACATAAAATAGTGCCAAACTCTACATAACAAACAATGTTAACCCACGGAGCCTCAATTTCAAAAAAGAAGAAGAGGGAAACATTCATGGCAAAGCAAAAGGGGAAAGAAAAGGCATTTGGCTTCTTGTGGCTGCCCAATTTCCCAATTTCAATTTTTTTTTCTTTTTAAATAAGAGGAACGTAAATGGAATGTCTCCTAGCAAGGTGCAGAATCTGAATCTGTGGTCGAGTCAACATCAAATAGAACAACTCACTCCATTTTTACCTTCTACTTTGCCAACTCAATTTCTGCAGGTCAAGTTGTCATGTTCCAATCCGGTGGGCATCCCCCATCTTCAGACATTCCTATCATCACAGCGGCCCAAGCCCAACTGTCCGCTGTCGTAAATAGTTCTAAAATTTGAAATTATTGGCTGTACCACGCGACTGCATTGGAATAACAAACATCATCAATGGCAGAAGTTAGGTTAAACTCTGTACTTTTTTTTTTTTTTTTTTAAACTCTGTACTTGTTGAAGATAAAAAAATGTAGGCACATGTTTTCAGACTATTGAACACCGGGTTGTAAAGGAGGTGATCAAAAGGTGTGTTTCGGAGGACTCTTTTTTGGTACTCCGAATATTGTTTCTGTTATCCCTCCTCATAAGAATTTTAATTTTCTCCCTTTTTTCCAGCCGAACATTGGTTCCCTTTTGACCTCTTTTCGTGACCATAAGAGTTTACTCATCTGAGATAGTCATAGCAAAAAATTTGATAGTAAATAGAAATTGAGATGGCAAAGTTATTATGCATGAGTGAAATCGAGGTTGATAACGGTCAATAAACACGATTCAAAGATGGGGTATAGAAAATTTGAAATTTGGCCTATATATTCAAGGACATGTCCCGGTGAAATTTTCCTCCTATAAATTAATACTCATATCTTGCATCGAAGTCGTAACATTCTCCTACCCTAAAAAAAATAAGGGTTTTCTTCCCAAGTTCGTCCTTCCTCATTTTTAAAAGAAGCAGCACATCTCTCCAACCATGCCAATGATGACAGGTGTAGGCTGTACCCAATTGAGATGCTTAGGTTTAGTCAATGACCCAGTAAAGAATTCACATGGATTAATACTACTAAGAAAACGAGTTTAGCTCGTTAATGCAAGAACATACTTAATTTAAAAAAAAAAATTAACGAGGAGGGTCATGAAAAGGCGAGCCCATGGGAATAAGCAGCTCTACCAAGAAGCACGCCAGGTGAGGGAGAGGATGTTCCTTTCAAAAGTCCTTAAATTTAATAAATTTTACCACCAAATTCTTTTTTTTAAAAATAAATTTCGCAATTCCCCATCGCAGCCTGTGCAAAGGGAATGAATTGGAAAACCCGCCCTACCATCCCCCGCCACCCCCATGTGTTCCTAATTTTTTTTTTAAAACGACAAAAGATCTTTTCTTTTTCCGAACGAAAAACAATGATGGGAAAAGACAAAAATTAATCCAAATTCAATCATATCAGCGAATGCCATGTATACCCTTTTGTATATACAGCAAGATTCACCAGCTAATACCGTGTAAAATACACAGGTGATTAAGCAAACTAGAACCTAAGCCACGTCCGAAATGGAAAAAGCAAGAAAAGGTTGAAGGGACGTGTGTTACATTATAGACTGTCCAATACACACCCCCAGCCACAGAGCGTAGGCCACAAGGAATATTTCTGTACTATAGAAAGAGAGAGAGAGACAGAGAGAGGGAGGCATTGTTTGCTGTAGGGCAAGGATGGTGTCAGTGGTACTGGCAACGGCTGCACAGTAGAGATTCCCCAAGCCCCACAGGCAGTGATCATCGCCGTCCCTCCGGTCCCGAGTTTTGAATCTCGTACAGTGTTACAGTCCGAGATTAGAGATGCGGTCGTGTTAAGACCGATCGTAACGACGATGCGGGTGGGAGCGAGGCTTGACCGATAGACCGACCGACCGATCGGACTCGCGAGACTATTCGTGGCTCTAGGGCTTTGGGCATGCGTTCGATGCTTCGCGTCCTTCCCCCATCGCTTTCTGTCTTTCCTGTTCTCCTGCTCTTTGGTCCTGGCCACCACAGCCCACGTGCCCTGCGCCTTTCTCCTTTGTCCGAACTCCGCCATCTGCAATGCATTCTCATCTCCCTCCCTCCCGCCCGATCCTGGAAGGCAGTAAAATTCAGAAGGACTTTCTATTTCCGCAGATATGGTCCAAACGATGAACCCATCGTCCGTTTCCCTCTCCTTTTCTTGTTCTTTTCGCGGTTGATAGTATGTTTGGACAAGTAGACAAACGCGGAAGAGTTTTAAGGATCGTGAGGTTAAACGGGTTCATACCCTTGTACGAGACTTAAGGGTAAAACCGACTCGAATCGAACGCGAGTCGATACTCCAGCTAGACTCCACTCTGAAGTTAAAGATTCGACGCTCAGCTCGAGCTTGACTGGGTCGAGTTCTTGATTTTGGCTTGATTTGATCTGCAATGAGCTTCAGCGTGCAAACCCTAATTAGCTTGCAACTCGAGCTCGAATTCTAAATATACGCCATAACTGAAAGACTATGTATAAAGACATGTATGCATACATATAAAAGTATATGATCAAACCTTGTGAAACTTGATTGCTTGATCAGGCTTACGAGCTACTCTAGTCAAGTATTTTAAAGCTCGACTTTAACTAGATTAAGTACTGGAGCTACTTAGAATCTCACACTCGAACCCGAGCCAAGATTGAGTAATCCAGGAGTCAGATCTAACTAGCTCATGGGTAACACAATTGGCTTGCTTCGGTAACAAAAGCATTTTGTATGAAGGTTACCGCATCGAATATTGATATTAGGTCCGACACCTAACTCAGGCTTTCATGTTACCCAGCTCCCACCACTCTTTTCTTTTTCTAATCTCGTGAATTCCCATTTTTTTCCCATTTATCGAATATATTTATAAAAAGAATACAAAATGATGGTGCCACGCTTTTTCAAGCACTGAAGTTTTCGAAATAACCCCATTAACTGTACAAGAAAGTTCCGGCATTCTCTTTGGTAACCGCGTGCGTTTCTCGAGCCAGATCTGCTTCTTTGCTCTACTTTTTACCATAATATTCTCCTCTTTCGTCTCAAGAGATTGTCGATCAATGTCTCGAGATAATCGACAAATATGTTTTATTTAGAGAAAGTAGATCTTTCAAGATTCCGGGTGACAAAAAAGAAAATCGACATGGATTGAGAAATTTATAAATTTTCCTTAATTGATTTCTTAACAAGGGCTTTCATTAACAAAATCGTTTACTAACTAATCATCCCCCAGAAAAAAAGAGAGGTTAATCCAAAATTAGTCCGGCCGTGATCTCACGCGCCGTCGGTGCGTGTACAGTATTTTAAAGGAATATCTGAAGAGCGGGCACGCTGCCTCCCCAGCACTGGGCCCCACTCCCGTTCTTCCCCCGATTCCCCACGCGCCGTGTCTCGGTCGTGGCCAACACGCGCTCCTTTTTTTTTTTTTTTTTTTTATGAAAACGAGAATCGTCAACCCCCCACCCCCAACCAACACGCGGCCCAAAAATCCTTTCCACATACTCATCTCAAATTACCAAGTAGCCCCAGGAAAGAAGAGGAAATTAACAAATGGCCCCAGGATTCCCTTTTTACTTCGCAATTTCCCGTCAAATCTCTCTCTGACCCAATTCTTCCTCTTTCCAATATAATTCCACAATCTTCCACCCAGCACACACGCACTTTCTCTCTCCATCTCTCTCTCTCTCTCTCTTTCTCTCTCTAGCGTGCTTGGTGGGGGGATGATATAAATCCCCTGATCGTAAAGCTTCAGCGAATCTCTGCCCACCGCCCAATCTTTCTGGATAGGAGGCAGCAGCAGCGGCAGCGGCAGCGATCATGAGGGCTCCGAACATGGCCGCGATCACCGCGTCCCTCGAGAGGTCCCTCCAGAACTGCTCCCTCGGCCGCCGCCACCGGGGCGGCGGGGGCGGCGCCTCCTCCTCCTCCGGCGACGGCATCGGCCGCTCGTCCAGCTCCGACGATCTAGCCCCGTCGTCGGCCCACAATCCCGGCCACGACGACGACGCCGCCCTCGAGCTCAACTCCCACATTTCCCTCCCTTACCATTGGGAGCAATGCCTCGATCTAACGGTACGTTCTCTCTCCTCCCCGCACACCAAAGATTTGATTTTTCTCCTCCTTTTCTCTCTCCAGTTCATTAATTGCTTCTAGGGTTTCGCCTTCTCTCTCTCTCTCTCTCTTTTTTTTTTTTTTTTTTTTGGGTTTTTTGGAGTTTCGCCTGATCTGGGCATCAATAAAGGAGCGAACTTTTGGTTTTTATCAGTCGTCTTGTTTTAGTCCCTTTCCTCTTACAGCTTTTAATAAATGCGGAAGCCGATGTTCCAGATCTCGCGCTTCCCTCGTTTGTGCCTTTGGCTTCTGTTGTTGTTCCGTGGTGGTGGGCTTCCGGATGTGTGTGTGTGTGTCCTGCATGCATTTATTGCGCTCGTTGATTCGCTTTCTGCACCACGTATGAGGGCTCCCCAGAGATCAGAACAGAACTAGGGTTCAGGAATAGGACATGGAACCCTAGAATTGGTCGGGCTGAAGCTCGCCTTTTCCCCTTGTTTTCGCTGAATCTGACCCCCTTTTTCCCTTCCCCAAAGGCCCGCTGCAAAGAGGAAAAAATCCGTAGCTTTGACCATCTACGGATAGCCATTTGATTAGCGGACTGATGCCCAGGGAAGAAAAAGGTTTAACTTTGAGACTTCCTGAGATCACAGTATGAAGAAAGGTATACAATTCGTCTCATCAGCCATGGCGTTTGTCGAGTTTTTTGGGGAAGCAAAGAAATTTTTTTTCTGGGTCTAGCTCAAAAAAATATTGTCTTTCGTGATTACTTCTTATAATTGCAGCTTTAATCATCTCCCTTGATTTCCAAATGATAGTCCGAGAATGTATTGACTTGCCCTACGGTCACGCACTACTTCTCTTGTATTGTGAAAGAAACTTTTTACTGGGTCTGGATCTAAGTATTGTTTCTTCACGTCTAGTCTGAATGATATGTGCAGATACATATCTTCAGACTGGGGCATTTCATCATCAAACTATGATTCATGTGCTTGATCTTGTTATGCTTTTCTCTAGTAGAAGGAACAGCTTTCTGGGTCTGTATCAAAATAATGTTTTGCTGAGTTTTACAGCTAATTGACATTGCGAACTATTTATGTTTTCCAGACGGGAGAGATATATTACATCAACTGGAGAAACGGGACAAAAGCGAAAGAAGACCCAAGGCTAAAGCGGGACGTCGATGAAGACGATAACGACGGAGGCTTCTATTCGACGGACGAGAGCTCCTACGACAGCGAGGAATCGTCGTCAGAGTCGTCGCCTTCTACATCGAGGACAGTGATGACAAGGGATCAGCAACCGCGGGGCGAGAAGGACCACGTCCTGGTCGTCGCGGGCTGCAAGATCTGCCTAATGTACTTCATGCTGCCGAAGCAAGTGGAGGATTGCCCAAAGTGTGGCGGCCAGCTTCTTCACTTCGATCGGTCCGACAATGTCTCGGGCTCTCCTTGATTTGTCCTCATCTCTGTCATCTGTTTCTTTTCACTCTTCGGCGATCCTTCTTTATCTTGCTCCTTTTGTTTCTACTTTCTTCCTTTCTCTTGATTCCCCTTTTGTTCCATCCGTCACAAACCCTCTGGCCTGAAAGAGGTTTTGGTGCGGATTGATGAAAAGGGAGACGAGTGTTGCAAGTTTTATTACTCCCCTATTCCTTGCAGTCACGTTGCCTTCTTGTCATCCCCAGTTCATCTTCTTTCTTGCTTTTCTTGTTTAATTTACTCTTGTCTAAGTGTGGAGTTTATCTAGGGAGGCCCATTGGAGTTGCAGAGAGAGAGAGAGAGAGAGAGAGAGAGAGAGAGAGAGAGAGTTTTTCTGATAAGAAGAGCCAGCCAAGTAGAGGGTCAAAGCGGGAGAAAGAGGAGGTGGGAATAACTTTTTATTCGTAATGATTGCGACGCGTAGCTGGTACTGGTTCCCCTCATTTTCCTCTTTCAAAATCGTGTCCCTCATTTTCTTTATTCTCTTTCATCGTTTGTACTTTGGACACAGTTCATTTTTCATTTTTTTTCCTTCTCTTGCAATGCTTGTTTTTTCATAGTTTTTTTTTTTTTGGGGTGATATTTGAGGAGTTGCAGCCGAATCGAAACCCGGGTCGTCGCATTTGCAGACATCCTCGGTCGATGAACTGTGCCTTTGTGAATGGCAGACGAGCAAGAATTTGAAGCTATATGCGATTCTTAATCTTCAATGGTGTTTTTTCTTTGTCTCTTCGATCGAGCTGGAGGTAGGAAAATGAAGAATCTCTTTCTCTCTCTCTCTCTCTCTGACCAAGTCCTTTTGCGAAGAGAAGAGCTACATTGTATCTATCCCCTTGGCCAGCATTTGATTCCAAGCTTCACGTGCCATTTTCTGTGTCCTGACTGGTCGAACAGCTCAAAGATGAATAAGTCTCCGATGTTTTTTTCTATTCAATAGCTGTTGAGCTTTGCGATAGACTTTTGAAATGAGAACAATATAAATAATACCCGGTTTTCGGTAGGAGTTCATTTAGTAGGTGTAGCCGGATTAGGCGTTTGGCAATTAATTTGATTTCTCGCGTGATTTAAGTACATGCAATCACATGTTTGGAAGAGATTCTAGATTGTGGCGAAATTATTAGGTTGCTCATTTGCCCAACTAATCACCAAGCACGAACGAAATATCGTAGATTTATACTTTTAAGAAAAACAATGAAAATTATGATTGTTGGTACTTTTCATTTATTTATTTCCATACTGTCGAAACATGTAAAAGTCTCCCCGTAAACAACCATGATAACCCATCTCAGGTCTACACAATAGGCTTTCTAATTATCGAAAAATGGTTCTTTACTAAGACAAGGACCAAGAAAGCTGCAATGATGAGTTTTAAAGACCTAAAAAGGTAACATGCTCGTGTCGATTTTCATCTTGGTAGGTGAACTCATTGGACTTTATTCATTTCAGAATCCTCATGGAACATGCATTAGAGGATAGGCAAAAGCAACATTTGATTGTTCAAATGAGCTCGTTTGGTGACTTGCTTAAATAGTTACTGATTCTATTATTTTATTTTTGGGAGTAGATTTGGAACATAAATCCGTTTGATAAACTTTTTGTACTGCCTAACAAGCGAACACTACCTATATATCATGTTCCGGTTTACTTCATGACTATTCAAAGCATTGAGAAAGAAATGGTTTCATAAAAGTTATCTCCTCAACCGAAAGCAGCTCTTCCACTCATCTCATTAGCAAGAAAACCTCTTCCTTGCAAGGAGATAGATGCCTTATCATCCCTATACCCTATATTCTACCTGAAAACTAGGGCTATGTCTTCAATGTTGGCCTGACGAGTGAGAGAAATACCTTACGAGGGCTAATTTCCACTATTAATGGTCAATCAATTGACTTCCGACTGCACTCTACACTCTAGCTTTCTTTAATTCCGTTGGATTGCTTTGGATGCTTCCTGCTTTCAGTAAAGTAAGGACTATGCTTCTAAGCGGCATTAACATCAAAGAGAGGATTCGGTGGAAGTAGGGAAAAAAGCACAGTTGTAGTTCCTAGGAACAAATTTGTTTTTGAGAATAGATTTAGAATAAAATCAAAGAATAAAAAAAAGTTGCTTCTTTGTTCCTGAGAATAATTTCAAAATCAAGTCAATTCGAATTACTTTTTTTCTTCTTGTTCTTCTTCCTTCTCTCTTCTTCTTCCACCATCGCCATCATTATCCACCGCCGCCAGTAGCCAGCGATTGGTTGGGGGAGGTCCGGCAAGTTTGCTGGAGGCTCGCCCAATCATCGGAGAGGCTTGGCCTTGTCGATGGCTAGGTGAGCCTCATCTGGACCTCCACCAACACCGGTTAGGCTCAGCCAATGAGGCGTGGTCTCGTTGGCCCTCGTTTGGCCGGTCGCCGAGCATAAAAAAGAAGAGAAAGAAAAGAAAAAAGAAAAAATAAAAAAGAATAAAATAATTAAAAAAATTAAAAGAAAAAAGGTTTGGATTAAAAATTTTAAGAGCGGTGCCAAGCGCAATTCTATTCGAGAATAGAAATTTTAGGCAGTTAGGCTTTAAAATGTTTAGAAATTATTTTTGGAAACAAAATAAAAAAACATTTTTTATCAGAAATTGTTCTTGGGAATAGAATGGTTACCAAACGCACTCTAAGCTTTATCTCTTCGCTCGTGGATGATACAAACATAACAAATACGTATCCCTTAATCTTACCAAGCTTCTTGTAAAATGGATCACGGATGACGATAATGATATAAAGAAAGAGTAACATTGCAATTTTTTAATTTTGGGAAAACAATAGTAATGATTTCTAAACTTAGTTAATTTGCGATGTCATTTTTGAACTTTTTATTCGTTCATTGCTGTCTTAAATTATTTCTAAATGTTCAGTAAATTCCTTTTGTTCGATCAAACAAAGGCAAAAGTTATCACAAGTCCCTAAAGTGGGTAATTTTACTCTTTACATCTACTTGTGTAGATTCCTTTTGTTTTTTTTTGTTTTTTGTTTTTTTTGTGGGGGGGGGGTCGGTGATAAATGCTCCATTTTTCCACGAAGGAATTTGTGTGAAAGCGATGAACTCCATGTCAACATGGAAAAGGAATTGGAGGCGATGACGACAATGGCAATTGAGAAAGGGAGAGAGAGAGATTCATACAATGTATGTGACCATATTTGGTACATGGTACAACAGATAGGTACAACATCCTTTTGATGCAATTAGGGCACATATCTTCTACTCTTACAGTGTTCGCCTTGGTGCTTCAATAATTCTCAGCCATCGGCTCAAGGAAATGAGGAAATGAGGCTTTTACCAACCATCCGAGAAACAAAGGATCTTTGTCCGTGCAACCGAACGACGATATTGCATTAACACGGTGTCGGGAGGATTCGTAGGCCGGGCCATACACATTATCGATTGTTCAGCCACAACAAAATAAATAAAAGTCGAACTCACGATGGAAAGCCAAAACCAAAACCGCGTCAACGCATAAAAAGTCAACTCGTAGCGGGAATTGACACCAATAATGTCCATCGCACCGCACAAAATCAGCCAATGAGATAACCTCGTAACAACCTTATGCCCCCATATCATCGGCCTGCAAACCATGATTGATGATCATCTGTCAAAGAATTTGAAAATCGAGAGAGAGAGAGAGAGAGAGAGAGAGAGAGAGAGAGAGAGAGATTTCCACTTCTTGGCCAACGCATCACCTGCTTACATGCACGTGTTGCAAACTAATAAAGGGCTCTTACTAGATCTAATTTATGCTTTGTCATTTAATGAAAAGTCGCCGGCATCCTTGATTTCTTTTATGGAACCGACAACTTTCGTTCGCAAGCCACTTCTTCCCAATCGAGCCGTGTGGCATAAGAGCGCCATTATGTACGATTCTCCTCCACCTTATAAGGAGGTAATCATGCTTGACTGGGTGATGTCAATCAAGTTTACGCCAATCATAGAGTTCCAAAGCATATGCAATAAATGCTTCTAACATTGTGCAAAACTTTTGGCTCATTGTTTCGCAGCTCATGCACCTTGGCCAACGCCAGCTATGTTTTTTGACCCGATGATTGAATTACAAATGGGGCAAAATTGGTACCTAGAATTCTTAGCACCAATTGTTCTAACGCCAATCTCACGAACCAATTGTATTCATCCGCTCTACATTACTCGTTCTTCACTTTATAACCCCAATCTCCTCTCACAAGGGGTACACAAATACGGGAGGATTACAAATTGTGACATTCTCCCCCTCTCAATTCCGCAATGTCCTTGTTATAGGCTGCTTTGTTGCTTTCTTGGGTCGCTTCTGACCATCAATGCCACTTTTTCAGGACTTAAATGAGTGGTGGAAGCTCGCCCAATAGAACAAGCCACTCCATTGGTATCTTTTTTTTTTTTTTTTTTTGTAGCAATTCGGGTACCTTCATTCACTTGTGCGTTCCTTGACAAGTGTAGGGTCTAGGGCCAACTACACCATTTGGCAGCACCATATCTCACCTACTAAGTTTTTCTTGATCTTAGCAAACCAATAGTGGTTTCTCACCTTGTTGAAAACGTTGTAGCAGGACCATCTTGAGATTTGCCTATTGTGCCCCCATTGTCCTCCTAGAATTTGGTTGAGAGTCGCACCTTATTCAGTACGTTTTGCCCCGGCGATTCATTGTTTGCCTTGACTAGATAGAACATAGATTTTCTCCGACTTAAACTCACCTACTAGAGGGATCTTACTCTGACATCATTTGTTATGGGTTGGGAGTTCCTTGGTTGTGGAATAGCTTGTGTGACACTTGGTGAGATAATAGCAACATGCCAGCCTTTCTTCTATAGTTGTTCTAGAGAATAATGCTACGAATAATATCTTCATAATTGACCATACCACACTTGGCTTTGCTCATACGTTTAGTCCATCGAACAATAGAGGAGATCACTAGAGGCACAACAACTACTTTCAGGTTGCCATGGCCTCATTAGAAGAGTGACATCAGCTCCCGAACAATTTGTGTACAGGATGCAACTTCACCTTCATAGCTCCATAGAGATATAATCTTTTTATTCTAGAACTCCTAACACCAACAGTTCAGACGCCGCCTCCATGGACTAGCTGTTCCCATGTCCTCTATGCCACTTATTCTTTACTTGATAACCCCAAGCTTCACTTCACAAGAGTGTGCAAGTATGGGGGGATTACAGATCGCGACATATGCATGAGTGATTAGTTATCTAGTATACAAGCACACATGTATCCAATCAACACTACTTGTACAATAAAAATTTTCCACCATTTTTTTTTCTTGATATGTATGTCACTTTTCTTTGAAAAATTACCCGATAGTTATGAACATATTATATAAATGTCAATTTCGTCTTAAACTTTTTAATTTTGCCAATTCAATCCTAAATGTTTGCCCAAAATTCTAATATAGTCATTCCTATTAATTTTCATCATAATTTACTTTGTGTGACTAGACAACTACATTTGCAATATTGAAAAGTCTAGGATTAAATTGATATTTGTATGATAGGTTTATGATTAATCAGGTAATTGCCCCCACTTTCTAGTTCGGTTTCCTTATTTTTAACGCAAGAAATTCCCAATGGCCATTCGTTGATTAGGAGTGAGTATGGTTCTGTTCGGCCTTATTTTAAAGGCAATAGATTCAATTGAATGAACAAAATACGTTTGAGGAAATCTGGTAAGCAAATTCGAAGGAGCGAAATATCATATAATGACCGGATTTGGCTTGACAAAGACCGGACACACACCAATGGCATGGAGGTAATTTTCTCCGAGCTTCGAGGGCACTTCCGGGTCGTCGGTAACTCGGACTGTAAACGGTTCCTTTGCCCCAAGATGGAACTATCCGACGATTCGATGCATGCATGGTGCTCCTCTTCCCCCTTATCAGAGCAAAAAGATGGTCACAGAGAGAGAGAGAGAGAGAGAGAGAGAGAGAGAGAGAGAGAGAGATGTTGCAGTTGCTTGCTCTGTCTGAGGAAAAAGCGGGCCTCTGTTGTTAAAGATTCTATTTGTCAGACACCCACAGCGAGAGAGAGAGAGAGAGAGAGAGAGAGAGATGAACAGCTACGAGCTACAAAATGCAAACTAAAAGATGAGAATAGGGTGTCGAAAGGAACGTGACATGGAGAACCCCTTCTTCTTCCTCTACTCCTCCCTCCTCCCTCCTCACCCAGCAACTCCTTTCCCCTCTTTTTCTGTCTTTTGTCTTCGTTTCAAAAGAGAGCGAACCTTTTTTCCAATGGTTGGTTGGCACAAAGGAGGGAATCTATGCAGTCCGCCCTGCTTCCGAAAGGGACTGATGGAAAGTGTGCTGCAGATTGGGACTACATTGTCAGTTTCCCCACCCCCCTTTTCTCTCTCTCTCTCTCTCTGGGGCGTAAATGCATATTTATGTAAAAATGTATAAGCTGTTTCCATGGATCTACATGATAACTCCAATCATTTTTCTTTTCCAAAATAGAAGATTGAGAAAAGAAAGAAAAGGGCTTATCCGTTTCTTGATAATTAATTCAGTGCAAGTCACATCCCCCTTTGTTTGTTTTTTTTTTTTTCACACACATCCCCCTTTGTTAATTGATTTGAATTATCACAAGTGAGTTTCCCCACTGAAAATATTCTCCCCTAGTGTTCCTGTTTTCCTAGACCTCGTCTTTTCTCTGTATTTCTTTCAAATCAGTTTGGTCAATGACAAAAACCGCGACTGATGAGATGCGCCACTTTGCTTTCCTAGACTCTTTTTCTTTTTTGATCGTGTATTGTTCATCGAGGGACGTTCCTGATGGAGAGGAATCTCTGCGCGCCGTGTCGGTTCCTTCGTCTTTATTCCCTTGTCTTTCCTTCCCAATTTGCATCTTTCTCTTCGGCATCTTAAAACTCGCAACGCATCGGCAGTGCACTTTCTTTCTCACTGTGTTCTTGAGTTAGTATGATGAAACCAGTGACACAGTCATCAGGTTTTCTTTTTCTCTGGGGATTTAACGGGTTTCAAAAGGTGGGGCTTTTTTCGGGGGCAGTCTCTATCAGGCCTGTTTTTTATCTTCTTATGCTGGGCGAGATTATACTTAATGACCTCTGATAATGCAATCATTAGAGATTTATTTAACAGCACTCGTTCAGAGACTCTGTCAGACAAAGTTAAGTGCTCTGTTCTTGTGTGCTGTCTGCGAGGTCAATCGGTTTGTTTAAGAACATTCCTGCCAAGTCTACAGGTCCTAAACATTCGCTGTCCGGCGGCTCTCATCTTTTTCCAGCTGACATCTCCCTGAGACATTAGAGAAGATCAGGTTCAAGCTCAAGTCTCAACTGTTATTGACGTTTAATCCCGGCCCCGAGCTTCCGTTCGAATGCACCAGGCACAACCATCCAAGTTCAGGCACGACAGTATTATGGAATCTTATCGTATTCGACATTGGATTGATGGTTTAAATGGGTTTTGGTACATAAACCCTGCGGTGCAGTCTAGTAAATTTTCACCTTTTGTCGCTTTTGCAGACAAACGGAAGAATGTTGTTGCATTGGGCTTTCCCATTGATTGTGCATTCTATCAAGGGCCGGCCCATTGAAGAACGGAAACTAGGAGGAGACCTTGGGCTGAGCTTCGGCCTTTCACCCACCTAAGTTAGAGTTACGCGGGCTTGTGCAAAATGCATAACCAGCCATGAACTCCCCAAGCAGAAAACGTGCATTTACTTTGCCTAGAGACAAAGAACATGAATTTCTCGGACAGAAGTAGTAAATCTGGTCCTTCGCGATCGTCGATCACAGAGAAAGTAGGCATTATAACTTCACTTCTGCGGAACTCGTGGTTCATCGCATGAGTTATGTCTGTCCTTGTCCGAATTTCTAGCCCCGGTCCCTGTTGGGTTTGGATTGCATTCAACAGCATCACTTGCATATGGTTTTGAAAAAGTGCGTCGCTTATTAGAATTATGCAACCGCAAGCAAGTTCTATAGCCATAGACAAAAATGCAAAGGTCTAATCCACTGTTATTACGAACAAGATTTACAACCAACATGAATGTGCATCTGTAACATAAGACTAAAGTGACGGGAAAAAAAGAGTAGCAACAAACAATGAAGCAATATCACACCCTCAAGACTGCTGTACACAATGTCGAAATTCGCTGCTCACAAGAACTGAAAAAGACGCAACAAACTGATGCCGAGCTCAAAATCGAGCCATATTCGACTAGTGCGCGACTGGGGGGACCGATCTGAACTCCGAGAAGCTATTCAGCAGGTGGTGTGACGCCTTGTCGAAATTAACAAATCCCATGAACCAGAAGTCATGACCATCGGTCGTGACGATCTGAATGTACTTCTCAGGGGGGTTCTCCTTCATGACGACAGGATTGACCGTCCCGATGTTCGCCAAAGGAATCATAACCTGTTTGAAATACAAGCGAGTAAATAGTCAGTGAGGACGATACACTCTTATCAATATCTGTTACATCAAACGAATTTATCTTGAATGTTTGATGATTTTGATCTTGTAGATGTCAAGCCATTGTTACCTTGTAGTAGCTCCAAGCCTCCTGACCCGACGGCGCAGTGAAGGTCAGGGGACGGTCGCTGCAGAACGCCACGCGAACGGTGGACAGGTACAGCGTTCCCGCGACGGGGCCCGTTGATGTCGAGAGGTAACAAGCGAAGGTCTTCTTCAGCTTCTCATTCGGATCGGTCGTGAAGATCTGCTTGAAAAGCGACTCGAATCCTCCTTCCGATATCGCTTTTGCTGTCAGGTTCACCTTGCCCCACGCGGCACCAGACACCGATTGCCCCGTTTTCACTGCAGATTTATGTGCACAGCAATTATCAATATTAATGAAGCAAAAGAACGTTAAACTTAGTATATCATTTCCCGACCAGATCTTCTACTAGTTTATGCACAAAATTTTCGTACAAGAATCAACATACGATTGTGCGAGAAGTCACTGACTCGCGTTTCTACACCTGCCGGAATTTGAATCGCACAACAGCATCTTAAACTTCAACTAGGTCATAATTCAGCTCAGTTCTAGTATCTTGGCATGATTAGATTCTAAATTCAAAGCTTGCCCATCAGTACGTAATATTGTAGGAAAAGTTTTTGTGCCACGGCATGGATTCGGGTACTTACAATTGTGCCAGATGTTGCGGGCAATGGTCTCGGCCCTCTTGCTCCAGGTATTGAACATGTGGATCACGGACTCGAGCGGGCTGCTGCTCGGCCGATCGATGGGCTCGTACTGGATGTAGGGCTGGTGGCTGATCTGCTGGTGGTCGGCGGCGTTCCACGACGCGGCCTTCTGGTTGTCCGGGTGGACGGTGGGGACAGCGGGCTTGCCCATGACGTGGGTGCCCCATTTCTTGGCCTCCTCTTCGCTCGGCGGCTGCGGCTGAGAGGCGGAGGAGGACGGCGCCGGCTCGGCCGGGGCGAACAGGGAAGAGGGTTGGGGCGGTTCCGGCACGGCCGCCTTGGGAGACGATGGTTTCTCGGGAGTGCCCGCCATGGCTGATGAACGCAACGAGGAAAAGCGGAAGCGATTCGGCTAAGTTCAGGATCCGGACGCAAAGATGGTATGGTTTGTCTGAACAAAAGACAGGAGGCGATCTTATAGAGGATTATACGGAGACTCTCGTGATGCAATCTGCACCTCTTTTCTTTCTCACGCGGTTCTGTCGATTTCTTTGCAATTAAGAAAGGGAATCGGCAACTATAGAATAATGATCAAAATGTTAAGATCGGGCTTGGCTTACTACTGTTTCGATCTTCGAGAAGGTGGCAGGGGCATTTGAGTAAACGGATTGGCAGAAGACAAGAAGAAGCGTCTCGCCTGCGTGGCCCGTCGACCAGCAGCTGCTTTGTCCTTGGCAAGAGAATATAGAATAGAATGAAGCTTCTAGGTGCGCCGCGGAATCGAAGTTCGGTGGCGAATCGTGTATTAAAAGCCAGCTCACATAGGTCTCGCCACGTGGCCGGTGAGCTTAATGTGGTCGGCCCACCTTTCACGAGCTACGATATAGATATAATTATAAAGAAATCGTCATAAGCTGAGAATATGATGGAGCTATCTATTAAGTTATCCAAACGAAAATATGGTTGCACAAGTTGCTGTAGAAAGTTGGGCCAGCCGAGGCCCGGCCCGGATCACAAGGACGCAAAGGCTTTTGGGTGTGGATAACGATATTTAATTGGAAAGCCCGGCCCAAATATTTGCATGTGAAGTTTTTTACAATGAGCCGGCTTGGCCCAATTATTTTCAGCTTTACTTGGGCCGGCCCGGACTCTCCCTCGATTGCCTCTATTGTAAATCGAGCTAGGAGTGAATTAGGATTGAGGCACGTGGTATGCACGTGTTCATAATTGGGCGGTTGCACACCGGAAAAATGTGAAACATTGTGCAAGGATATGTTCGTGAGAACGTTCAAGTATCTTTTCACACTTTCCCCTTTCGAGTAACCACATTAACCGGTAAAAAAGAAGCCATTAAAAGCACGCTTGGAACGAGTATACTCGACATCTAGAGCGAGTCTATAATGGCTTTTCATTGTTGGATTGAAATGTGGAAACAAATCACATCCATTGAGGCCGACATCCGTTGGACAGTTGGGATCCGTTGCATTTCAATCCAATGGCGAAATATTATAATTTATATGTTCATTGAGTCTCTGGAGGACTGTAGAGTGATCCCTCCACATCCACATGCACGCTTTGGGAGAAAGCAAAAATCACACAAGGATTATGTCTTCTACTTAGAGATCTAAATCTTCTAGTTACTGCCTACTGGTTATAACCCAAGTCTCTTTGCACGGGAAAGAATGTAATCTTTTGGCTCTTTAGGCTATGATCTACATACTTTATGTTTTCAAATTAAGTACATTGAAGGTGCACATTACTCCTCTTTCATTGTGGCACCTGATTTTGCGTTCATTTAATCATGACCAGGATTTTTTTTTTTTAATGTAATATGCCACAAGTGCACAATTATATTTATTGTTCACTAAAGAGGCGTACAAAATCAATCGCATAACGTGTGCATGAGGGCTAGTATCTATCATATAAAAAAGAAGTAATTTAGGAAATCTGAAAGGGAAGTGAAGGTCACTTTTAGCATAATAATATAGATGGATAGATAGTACGATACTATCTCTCTTAGTCGTTAAAAATTACGTTCCATGGTTTTCATTATTGGTGGACATAAATATTAGGAGAAATTCAATGCTAGAAATATTATGTTAATAAATAAAAGAATGATAATCTCTTGAGGAAGAACTGAATAACCGACAATTTTGTTGTCACCAAGCTCTTAGAGTGACTTACATAAATATAGAGACAAAAGCAAGACTTTCCTGCAATGCGACGAGAAAGTGCAAGAAACGCTTGCATCTTGAAATACCTCTTTTACATCAATCACATCAACTATAGACTAAGTCCATTTAATGCAATTTTGAAACTTATTAAATTATTTCACCTAACCAACCAATATATATATATTGCCTTGCTCGTCCATCACTGGTTTATATGCTTTTATGCATACATACGTGGTCCCATTCCATTTATTAGTTTAGGAATTCCCGATTTTATGCGCAAGGGGCAGTGTTATATTATGTAAATAATAAATTGCTTTGTTGTTAGGAAAGAAATTGCATGTGCAGATTAGCTAGCAAATTGGGTTATCCAACCCAATAATGCAAGTGATGATTATGTTTTATTAGAAGAGTACAGATATAATTTCAGGTTCTGCCCATTTTTTAATCAAATATATAAATAAAACACGTCGTAACCGTAAAATATCATGCGGTATGGAAATTAGATTTTACCTAGTTTATTCCAAGTGTCAATCCCGATTCAGCTTGCACATGACATGAGAGGGGTGTTAAAAGACCTTGCAATGCTTGCCCTTGGTATATGCTCTTCTTTTCAGCTATTAATCTAAACTTTTGGGTTTGATTTTTCCTAATAAAGTTAGTGAATCAATCAGGACAGATGAAGAGCCTGCCGGGGGTAGCTGGGTTGAATGTTTGGTGCACTTCAACCGAAGAGTCATCGTCGAGACGTGGGCATTGCAGTGTCTTTATACCACTCAGAAGGAAAGGCAGGGCCAGGGTCAAGCCACGAACTTTCGTGCAGCCTTCCTACTGATATGTACGTCGCGACGGTCTCAGTAACCTCGTGACTTACGCGGTGAATCGATCGTTTGCTTCTGTCTTTCCAGGATTTATCTCGTTTCTTACCCGCGTTTATAAAAGCAAAAACCTTTTGTCACTCGATTGCTCACTCGGCTCGCTCGATCCTCGCTCGCCTCGTTGTCCCCTGGAGCTCCTCGGCCCATGAGTTACCAGCCGGTTCCTCCCGACCCGTATGGCCCTCCGCCGCCGCCTCCTCCGCCGGGTATGCCGCTTGTCGTGTTTTATGTTAGAGAGTAGTGCTATGTTTGCTAGGAACTTTCTAACTTCAAGTTTAGGAAGTACAAGTGTGGCTGTGTATGTGAGTTAGAGTAGCAGGGGCTTCATGCGATTGCCTAAGATTTCGGCTTCTGATCGTCGAAATTCAGGTCCCGAAGGACCCTATCCACCGCCGCCCGGGTATCCGCCTCCACCCCCACCACCTGGATACCCACCTCCGCTGCCTCCTCCTGGCGGATACCAAGGATACTTTGATCCGCCGCCTCCTCCACCTCCGCCGCCCCCGGGGCCTCCACAGGAGGATGAGCGAGATGATTTCTACTGCGGTTGTACTAATCTCATTAAAGGATGGTATGCATAATTTCATCTAAAGAAAAGGGATTACTGTGAATAAATTTATCCAATCAAATGTGTTTCCTTCCGAGGTTCAATGCAGCATGTCAGTATTGCGATTTCTTTGTGTTATTGGCCTGATCTAGTCAGAGTAGTCTAGACAATAATCACTCCTCTGCATCTGTTTTTCCACTTACTGACGACGGTATCTGTATTTCTGCAAATGGTGGGTACAAGGGAGAACTTACATGGAATAGCTGCTTTATTTCGCTTCCCTGTATCCAATTTATTCAGGATTAGCATATAAATGTTGAACCAAACCAATTGTCGGTTCAGTCTGAGAGCCATGGTTTTCGAAAAGGCCACCTTAAACTGAGTCAAATCATGGAAAATCGTACGTGATTTGGTTCGACCTCCGTAGTCATTTGTTGGCTCGCGGTCAAGATTCAACTAAGAGACTCGATACGTCTCGATGTACTTAGGAGTCTTGTTTGCTTCTTAGTGTCATCCTACTTATGGAAAATGGAATTTATTTTCCTAACCATCTCTTCCGCATCCAGGAGCGTCTGTTTCTCATATGGGTTCTTTGCATTTGCAGTTTGGCTGCACTCTGCTGCTGCTGCGTGTTGGAGGAGTGCTGTTTCTAGGCAAATTTTGCGTCTTTCCCAGTTGAGACTGCCTCCTTTAGACTAATTCCCTTCAAATCGAGACGAACTGTTAGACTTCTTGGGCTATTGGCTAGTGTATTTTCATCTGCTGTTCAGCAGCACCACCATCTGGAAAAAGATAATGTCTTGTGCTTGTTTCTGATAATGCATCCTTCCGTATTCATCTGAACTGTCTTCTTTTCTGCAGAAGAAAACAGAACCTGCATTTTAACCACAGATATTGCAATGTACGAGATGTTTAGTTTCATTTGGATCTTCTGTATTGTGGAATGAGACCATTATGAATCTAAGATCAGATACTCTTAACTATTAGATTTTTATTTGTTTGAAGAAGGGCATATTACTTTTCTCAGCAATGGCGCGTATCCTACTTCTAGATAAGATCGGACGATGACTTTGGAATATGCAATATCAAGACATATATGACAAAAGCGGAGCGGACAACTAAATAGCACCAACGCCTATTCACAAATTTTCGCACTAACAGAGCAAGAAAAATAAAGAAGATAGTACGACGGTGAAATGCTAGCCACAAATCCCTTTAATTTTGCTAATTGAAGTTTATGTTCACATTTTGTCCATTGAGTCCATTCAACTAATTTCAATTAAAAATTGCTCACATGGACAATTTTTAATAATATTTTAATATTTTTTTAATTCTATTTTTTTTCCCTTCTTCCTAATCTAGCTAGTGGTTGGGCCTCCATGACTGGGTAGAGGTGTCGAGTTCAACCTTGCTAGACCTCACCTCTGGCTGGGCTTGGCGACTTGGCGACCAGCTAGAGAAGGAAGAAGGGAAGGAAAAAAGAAAAGAAAAGAATAAGGATAAAAAAAGGAAAAAAATATTAAAATATCATTAAAATTATTCACATCAATAATTTTCAGTCAAAATTTGCTGGATGAATTCAATTGGCAAAACATGAAAATGTTTAGGGCTTAATTGACAAAATTAAAAGAATTAATAATTGAATTGGTAAAAGTACAATAAATTTAGGATTTTTTGAATAATTTTCTTTGATTTGAGGAAACGGATAAGCTTCTTGGACCGGTTTCGATTTTTTGACTCTATGTTTCTTATATTTTTTTCTTTTAACATCTATATTTCCTTATTGTAAGCTCAAATTTAGAGACAAAATTAGAAGATGACTCACATAATCAATTTTCTTGAATATGAAGAAATAAAAGATAAATTAGACATTGAAATATGAATAATTACAAGCAGAAAAATTTTGTCACTTAATAAAAATAAATCGTTAATATCATTATAAAGATCTATTAAATTAAAAAAATGAAAAAAAAAACATTTGAAATATTGGCTTTGTAACTAATAATGAAATCATTGTGCAATGAATTCCTTTCACTCAAATCAAATTGCTCTAGGAGGGTTCTCTGGTGACAAAAAATCAACACTAGTGATATCGATTATACATAAAACAAAGAAGTAGAAATTAATGAGCGTTTCTCCATAATTATGACTTATTCGATTACAAAATCCTACCCAACCACGCATGGCTGAGGTGGTTGAGGGCTTGCCTTTCCTTCCCGGAGGTTTTGGGTTCGAGCTCCCTAATCGACTCTGTGATTTAAGTGGGGGTTCATGGCGGTGGGTAGTCTTCCCCCAAGGTATAGTTGCGAATGCCAAATCGGCGTAAGCTGACAAGGGAAAGTGGATCCTCGGTCACAAAAAAAAAAAAAAAAAAAAAAAAAAAGTTGAAAGTATCCAGGATAATTACATTCTTATTATTTCAATATTATCACTTTAATTTCTTTATTCAAATAAGACAAGAAAATCGTTTTCTTTTTATTTTTTAATGAAAAATGCATTTTCGTATAATAAAAATAAGAACCTGATAAGTGAATCTCCTATTTTGAAGATGGAAAATGTGTGGCTAAGATTGGACGGTTATGCAAGCATTTTTTTTTTTTTTTTTAAAATAGTGGATATTATTTTCTAGTCAATGATACGTGGATATTGCTCATAAATAGAAAAAAATCTTAACAACTCCAAAAATGGAATACTTAATTAATTAAAACAAGTCATCACACATCGTAAAAGGTGACGGTTATGACCATTCTTCTCTCAAAGGAAAAAAATCAAAAGTCCATCTTTGAATTAAGTCCAAGTCCTTGGTCTCTAAGGAACCACTCCCTATAAATAAAAATCTCCTCTTAAAGTCGGTCCAAGTCCTTGGTCTCTAAGGAACCACTCCCTATAAATATAAGGAACCACTCCCTATAAATATAACTCTGCTCTTAAAGTCGGTCCAAGTCCTTGGTCTCTAAGGAACCACTCCCTATAAATATAACTCTCCAAAACCAAAAATCTTCAATCCAATCACCATCAATGGCTCCTCCTCCTCCCCCCTATTTCCCATCATCTCTCCACCCCCTCCTCGGCCCGCCCGAATGCCACGATCCGCCGCCTCCCCAAGCCCGGTCCGCTCCCACCGACCCCTTCATTGACCTGATGGTTGCCAACTTCAACGGCGGCGGCGACTTGCCTCAGAAGGGCTACACAGAAAACAACTCGGCCACGTTCCTGTTGACGGGCAACCCGTGCCTAGACTTCTTCTTCCACGTGGTCCCCGACACCCCGCCCGAGTCCCTGACCCAGAGGCTCGAGTCAGCCTGGGACCATGACCCGCTCACCGCCCTCAAGCTCGTGTGCAACCTCCGGGGCGTGCGCGGGACCGGGAAGTCGGACAAGGAAGGGTTCCACGCTGCGGCAAGGTGGCTATTCAAGAACCACCCCCGGACCCTGGCCTCCAACGTTGGGGCCTTCACAGAGTTCGGGTACTTCAAGGATTTGCTCGAGATCCTCTACCGCCTCCTCGAGGGCCCTGACATCAGGGCGAAGCAGAAGAGCGAGTGGCAACAGCGGAAAGGCACCAAAAGTAGGTGGCAAATGGAATCATTTCCGGGGTTCAGCTGCCGCGATAAATCAAGAAGAAAGAAGGGGAGAAATAGCTCGAGAACGGCCACAGCTTCAGTGCCCAAGGAAGTGAGGGTCGCAAACGCGGCGGCACGTGACCGGGAGCAGAAGCAGAAGGCGAGTGAGCTGAGGAACAAGAAGAGGATCGCCATGGCCAGGAAGCTCATGGAGCGGTATAAGCGCGATGGGGACTTCCGGTTCCTCCACGATGCGGTGTCTTGGCACTTCGCCCATTGCCTGATGGCCGACCTGGAGTTCCTGAAATCTGGGGAGATCAATAAGATTAGCCTAGCCGCCAAGTGGTGCCCATCGCTGGACTCGTCCTTTGACCTCGTGACTCTGCTCTGTGAGAGCATTGCGAAGCGGGTCTTCCCACGGGAGCGGTTTCCCGAGTACCAGGGCCTAGAGGAGGCGCACTACGCATACAGGGTGCGGGATCGGCTCAGGAAGGACGCCCTTGTGCCACTCCGGCGGGTCCTGGAGCTGCCAGAAGTGTACATGAGCTCGGGGCGGTGGGGCGACATCCCGTACAACCGGGTCGCCTCTGTGGCCATGAAACTCCACAAGGACAAGTTCCTGAAGCACGACCGCGAGCGGTTCCAAACCTACCTCGCTGACGTGAAGTCCGGGAAGGCCACAATCGCTGCCGGTGCTCTGCTTCCTCACGAGATTGTAGCCTCGCTCGACGACCCTGACAGGGGCGAGGTCGCAGAGCTTCAGTGGAAGCGCATGGTGGAGGATCTATCCAAGGTGGGGAAGTTGGAGAACTGCATCGCTGTGTGCGACGTCTCGGGGAGCATGAGCGGTACACCGATGGAGGTGTCGGTGGCGCTCGGGCTGTTGGTGTCGGAGCTTAGCCGGGAGCCATGGAAGGGCAAGGTGATCACATTCAGCGAGTTTCCTCAGCTTCACGCGATACAAGGAGAGGGCTTGCGCTCCAAGACCGAATTCATCAGAACGATGGAGTGGGGTGGCAACACCGACTTCCAGGCTGTATTCGACAGGATTCTAGAGGTGGCCACCGCGGGGAAGCTGAGGGCTGAGGAGATGGTCCGGAAGGTGTTCGTGTTCAGCGACATGGAGTTCGACCAGGCTTCCTGGAACCCGTGGGAGACGGACTACAAGGCGATCACGAGGAAGTTCGGGGAGCGTGGGTATGGGGCGGCGGTGCCGCAGATCGTGTTCTGGAACCTGAGGGACTCGAGGTCGACGCCGGTGGCGGCGAAGCAGGCGGGGGTGGCGCTGG
Organism: Eucalyptus curtisii; assembly: GCA_017140595.1. Taxonomy (NCBI): domain Eukaryota; kingdom Viridiplantae; phylum Streptophyta; class Magnoliopsida; order Myrtales; family Myrtaceae; genus Eucalyptus; species Eucalyptus curtisii. The sequence goes on from CM029504.1 coordinate 5,759,444, forward strand.
TGAGCGGGTTCTCGAAGAACCTGATGAAGATGTTCCTGAAAGACGAGGGGAACATAAGCCCCTTGGCCATCATGGAGGCCGCCATCTTGGGCGAGGAGTACCAGGACCTCGTCGTGGTCGATTGATTGATTCAGTTCTTTCCTTTGTATATTTAGGACTCTTAGGAAAGAACGAAACGAATGCACAAAAAAGGTCATTGTTTTTTGATAATCTTGCCATCGAATACTTAGAGTGCCTTTGGTAACGATATGATTTGTTTTTTATTCTATTTACGGAAATAATTTCTAAGCAAAAAAACCCGTTTGGTAACTTCCAAAAATTTCTATTCCCGGGATAGAAATACGTTTGGTAAGATTCTTATATTTTTTAAAATTCTTTTATTATATTTTTTTTCTTTTTTTCTTTTCCTTTTTCTTTTTCTCGTTGGCTGGTTGTCGGCCACCATCATGGCTAGCGATAGGCTGGGTGAGGTCTGGAAAGCTCGCTGGAGGCCAACCTGGTCATGGTGAGCCTCGGCCTTGCTGGTGGCCTGGCGAGGCCCAACCTCGTGCCTGCTGGGGAGGCCGAGCCTCGCTGTGGCTTAGTGACTCCGGGGGCTGACGATGCTTCGGTGAGGTTGCCGGCCCTTGTCTGGCCGGTTGCTAGCGCTGACCATGGCCAAGGCCGGTGACCGGCCAAAAAGAAGAAGTAGAAGAAAAGAAAGAGAAGAAGAAAAGAGAAGAAGATAGAAGAGAGAAGAGAGAAGAGAGAGAAAAAAAATAGATTCTAGAAATTGTTTCCGCGAACAAGAAGTTACTTTTTTCGCTTCTTGTTTCTATTCCAAATATATTCCCGGGAACAAAAAAATAGATTTTTTGTTACCGGGAACAAAAATTTTACCAAACAAATTTCTATTCTTTTTTCATTCCCCGAAACAAAAGAATAGAGATAGTTGTTCTGGGGAATAGAAATAAAATTTGCCAAACATGCCCTTAATTGCTTCCATGTTAAATTATATTCTTTATTGACTAGATGATGAGATCACGAGTAATAGAATCCGAGAGGCAATCATAAATCCCTGAAGATCAGGGTCGAGGGAAGTGGAAACTGCTCCATCTTGAATCAGATTTCGCCATAAGGAAGAGTCATACGTTTGAGAAAGAAAGAGAGAGGATTCGGTTATGTAATATTTTTAGGATCTCTAAAATTCAGCGAAAGCATCAACGTAAGAACTGGCAAATCGGGAACCTTATGAAAAAGAAGATTCGTCTACTCAAACGGGGACCAGCGTGGCTTGTATTTGAGACCATGTGCATGGTGCCGCAATCAACGAGTACTTTCAATAAATAATTCATTTTATCTTCCAGTAATTTCTGTTCCTTAGATGCAGTTTCAAAAATCCTTAATTTGGTGCTGAAATGAACCTTGTTGGCCCACGATATATATTCAAGGTATTTTTTTTTTCATAAAGAAGCATTTCATTCATATTTCGAGAATTTAAGATACACGAGAGATACAAAAATAAATAATTCCCAAATAAATCACAAATTAAACGGGTTTTCAGATCTAGATTTAAATTGAAATAGATCGAATGAGCATGGAAGCACCTTTAAGAAACTCCCCAGATCAAGATCTAGATTGGGAGAAAATGAGAGTTTCCAAAATTTAGAGAAGCCGCATAGCCACTTTTAGTGTAGTATGACTCATCATATTCCTCCTTGATCTTGTCAGACTTCCTGATTTGGAGGACCTCATGCAATGGGTTGATTCCCAACATGGAAGCGGAAAATCTGCCTAGTGAGTAGGGAACAACATTAGCAGCGAGTAAAGAAAAAAAAAAAAATAGATAAAATACTCCCAAATCAGATGGGGAGGGAAAATCTCAATTTGAATTGAGAAGATAGAGCCTTCTTCATTTGAGAGTTATTTCTCAGTGGAAAGAGCTTGGAGTGGAAGAGGAAAAAAGAACTAGAGAGTGGTGGGTGAGAAGTAACGTTTAGGTAATATCTTTAGTGAAAATTTCAAATAAGAGCTTGAAGTGAAAATCTTCTCAAAAAAGGGTTTAAAGTGGACATTGTCTCAAATAAAGTAATCAAATTTGTCTCAATAAGGGCCTAAGCTTCCATGTGCATCTCGCATACCACACTTCAAGCTATGATTGGGGGCATTTTCGTCCAAGTGCATTTTTTTCTTTCTCATTTTCTTTTCCTTCTTTTCTCTCTCATCTTTCTTTTTGATTGTTATGAAATTAAGAAAAAAAATACACCTGGTGTGAGCTGGGAAAAATGACTCGGAGCAAAAAAGGTAGCGGCCTCAACCTCATGAAATGCAAGTCCTGGAATCTAAAGACAAAGTCCAAAACCTTAATACCCAAACCTGGCAAATCCCCTGTCGGTCCTCCCAGGAATAATAACAACTGACAAAGAAACGCATACCCCACAACAATCCAATGCCCAGAACCACCAAACATAAGTCATATAACTACAAAAGGGCAAATTTGTTTTATTTTGTTTTTGGGGGTTTAGGGATTCCTGAAACTGAGGAATTGACCAAAGAAGAAGATGGGGTAGAAGTGGAGTCGGTGAGGCCAAAGACAAGGTAGAGACAAAGAAGAGAGCCATTACTTTGCTTGGGTCATGCCTTTGTCATGCTCCCAACTCCGAGCATGCAAACATCCCTCAATGATCGATAATTTTGCAATGTCTCAGGACACATCGCCAACTCATTCTTTTTATCTTTCGATTAAACACAAGCGGAAACATTTAATATAAACAACACCCAGTCAATCATAAACAAACAAGGATAATATCAATATAGAGAACATTCCCAAAAGTAGCACTTTCATTTATAAATTGTTAACCCTAGGAAGTTTAATAATGAAAAACCTTGGTCACTTCCCGTCGACTATCTTAAAGACCTGTAAGGTGATGGTTAACCTAAACTTCACTAACGAAGAAGTCAATCAAAAGTGATGCCAGGTATGCTCTCGTCTTGGTCCATTGAGACCCCAATTTACATGCAATGGTTCTTCATACTATGGGCTTAAAAATATTTAACAACAACGGGGTGAGATATAAATCCTAGCGAGTTAACAACTTAAGTCTCGATTAGGACACAAATTCATCTTAGAAGCAGCCTAAACACGCAATGACAAATAATCTTACATCACCTTGACATGTCCATGCACGTTAGTACATCACATATAACGCATTAAGTATAATCAATAATCAGAATTCATTCCACAATACTCATGCACAAAGTCAGCACACATGTTTCAATTATCACGACCTCTTAGGTCACGACCAACACAAGAGTCGGCGATCTTCCGGCATAATTGAGCATCATCCCGCCCCATTAGGCACGGCGTCGTTTAGAACCCCATCTAGACGGCATTTCATAAAGAGCATCGGTTTGGCCTCAACTGTAATTCGGCATCCAAACCTCCGCTGGGCATCCGATAAACATTGGGTATCGTCCCCAAACTTCTATTAGGTGATGGATTCAATTGAGGGATCACACAAGCACGCCAACACTCAAGAATTTTATTTGTCGTCAATTAGCCTAGTGTAAAAAATTCATGTTCAAGTAACAAATATCAGAAAATCTTTACATTTAAAATTCCGCTAAAATAATCGCACATAGTCACGTACTTAAAATCAACTCGCCAAATTTCATACATTTTCATTTTAAAGCCCCATTGCCCCATTTAACATGTAAAACACGGCATCCAAACACGATATCTTAAAATTTGCTATTTTCTTACCAATAAAACCTTATTTAAAAATAGCATTTAAAATACATAATTTGAGCAGTCAAGCATCATGGTATTACAAGCTTACACAATCAGAATTAGCATAATTTCATCAAAAAAATCAAGCATAAAATTCTACTTAATAGCTAATCCGTAATTAATTGTACTAATTGCGATTAATTAAGTTAACATCGATTAATTAAGCTAACAACAATTAATCAAAATAACCATAATTAATTAAGACTAATCACCGTTAATTAATCTAACCATGATTAATTAAGAATAACTTCAATTAATTAACGTAATTACAATTAATTAAGCTAACCAAAGCTTAATTAAACTAACTAAACCCTGGGGTTTGCCTCGGTGGCCACGCTTCCAACATGGAAGGGGGAGGTGGGGGTTCGAATCCTCACCTTCCGGGGGGTTGGGGTGGGGACGAATTTGTTTCGGGAGTGGGTCCCACGCTCGCCTATTTAGGAGGCGAGCGCAAAGTCTAAGAGTGAGTGTTAGAATAGGAGTAGAGTAGGACTGACAAATAAAAAAAAAAACTAAGTACAGTTAATTAACCTAACTACGATTACTTTAACCAACCACGGTTACTTTAATCTAACTATGGTTAATTAACCTAACCACGGTTACTTTAATCCAACTACGGTTAATTAACCTAACCACGGTTACTTTAACTAACCATCCTTAATTAAGACTAACTCTTATTAGTATTAATTTAGTCCATCTTTGATCACACTGAACTAAAACTAACTCCCCGTATCCCTAAACTAAACCTACCCCTAAACATAATTAACTCCCTAATCAAGGATTAGGAGTTAACTCACCGTTTTCCAGCAGTGACGCACTCAAAGTGACGACAGTGTGACGGCGTTAAGAATATGGCGTTTCCGGTTTGAACAGGGACATGAACGGTGACGGTTTGACTCTTGAAACCCACGGCCACTAAAGGTGATTTGGTGGTGGCTTGCAATGAAGGTTAGGGACAACGAGGGGCAGTATTGAGTGAGTGTCGGCGCGATGACTTGACGGACATATGGTGAATGGTGATGGTGATGAGGTGGTGTAGGCGATGGTCGGCCCAAGGAAGAAGAAAGAAGAGGAAGAAGATGAAGAAGATGCAGATGGAGATAGAGATGAAGATGGAGAAGCACAATGAGAGAGAGAGAGAGAGAGAGAGAGAGAGAGAGAGAGAGAGAGAGAGAGAGAGAGAGAGAGAAAAGGAGGAAGGAGGTATGGCTGTTCAAGTGAGGAAAATGAGGAGAGAGAGAGAGAAGGAGGAAGGAGGTTCAGCTATTCAAGTGAGGAAAATGAGGGGAGAGAGAGAGAGAGATTTTCCAAAATTTTCAACATTACACAACCAACAAAATCCCTTAAAATCCTCTTCTCATTTCATTTATTTTTTTGTGCTTTGGTCCATAAATGCAATGGCATTTTGGACAATTCACACACTTATTGTCCAAACTTTTCAATTTTGCCCTTTGATCCGTTTGCTTGGAATTGGGCTCGCCTTGGCCCACTTGGGCCTCCTTGGCCGATCCACATGGACGTGAGTCCCAACAACCTTTGCTTGTCTCGGCTTCTTTTTTTGATGTCCAATTTTCGTCTGATAATTCCATTTCCAAAAACTTCGAAGTTGTCGATAATTTGATGGACAATAAGGTGACGTCCAATAAATTAGTCTTGAAACCCTTGAAAATTCGATACTCAAAATCGAATTAAATTTTATGAGTAAAATCAATCAAATACAACTTTAACACAATCTAAACTATCAAGTGGCTTTTAGGGGTTTTCACGGGGTTGACTCGTGGTCGATAATTTGTTATCCACGTTTGTGTCTCTTTGAATTGTGTATGGCCTTCAATTGTTATGTAATTGTGAGAGTTCAACTACGTACTTTGAGTACAAGATCAATAGAAAATCGGTTAATTGTCGTTCAACGTGAGCATCGTAATTTTGCGGAATCACCAGCGAATTAACTACGTATTTCTATCGAATCAATTTATATCCATTCGTTAATTGACTTATAACAGTGTAATATTGACTCTTGTCAATTCTTATGGTCGAGCAGTCAATCTCTAATCGAATTTTTTGGTCTTTCGCTTTTTAACTATTTACAGTCTCGCCCAATAGATTAATTAACTCATGAGTGATCAGTTCAAAGTAAATTAACTATCAGTGCATCGATGAAATAATCATTTAATATATTTCAAAACGGGTCAAATTTTGGGATATCATTAGTCTCCTAGACAAATTCACCCATGCCCATGGCCTTGTCCATAACTAGTAGTAGAATGGGAATGCCATCATCTTCTTATTGAGACAAAGAAGATGAACATCAAAAAGAAAAAAGAAAAGAAAGAGAAGATGCTTTTGGACAAAAATGCCCTCAAACATGACTTAAAAAGTGACATGTTAGAAGCACATGTGAGTTGGGTCTTTATTTAAGATTAAGTTGGTCACTTTATGTGTTTATTTAAGACAAAATCTACTTTAAGCTTTCTTTTTTTGGAAAAGAGTTTCATTTTAGGTTTTTATTTGTAATTTTCCCATATCTTTATAAAAAGGTAGTTTCAAAACCCCATTTTGAAATCACAGGAGAAAAAAAGAAAAACGGGGGTCTACCATGGATCACAAGCGTTCGACAACTTAACCAAAGAATACTATACCTTAAAACATGAATCAAGTTTTCCTAACCTAGCTTGAAGATCTCATTGCTAAAGAGCCGAGTCATCACCAACAGCCGAAAAAGGTCATCCTTTCCAAAGCCCGCCGCCATCGCCGCCACCGCCTATTTTGTTTAACATTGGTTAGTAGTGCTATAACTTCTAGTTATTTTCTTAGTTCAAGTTTAGGAAGTACAAGTGTGACTATGTGGGTGATAAGTTAGTTAGAGGAGCAGGGGCTTCATGCGATTGCTAAAGAATTTTAGGGGCCACATGGGAACGTTTCTTTTCTTTGATTTTTCTGTTCTTTTACTCTTCGGAGTAGAAAAAGACATAAATTTGTTTGATAACGCTAATTAATTTTTCTATTCCTCGAAATAGAAAAGTGGTTGGGGAATAAATTTGGAATAGAAACAAGAAATAAAAAAAGTAACTTTTTGTTCTCGGGAATAATTTTTAGAAATAAATTATTTTTTTCTTTTCTTCTTCCTTGCTGCGACCGCCACCCTTAGATTCGCCGTCGGCCGCCAGTCGTCGATTGCAGCGGTGATGGTGGGTAGTGAAGGCTGACGATTGGTGATGATTAGTGGTAGTCGGTGGTGAGTAGCGACGACGAGCGGTGAGCAAGAAGAAAAAATGAAAAAATACAAAAAAATTGTGGATCGTCTCTAACGCATTCCTATTCTTTTTCTATTATGAGAATATAAATTTTGTATAGTTACTAAATGCGTTGTTTTACTCAGAAATTATTTCGGGGAGTAGAAATATAAAAAAACTATTTTTAAAAAGAAAATATTTCTCGGAATAGAAATGTTACTATTTGCATCCTTACTTGCTGATCGTCAAAATTCAAGACCCGAAGTGCCCCATCCACCACTGCCTAGGTAACTACCTCCGCCTTCGTCACCACCACCGCCACTTGGATACCAGCCTCCACCTCCTCCTACTGGTGGATACCAAGGGTACTTCTATCCTCCACCTCCCCTGCCTCTGTCGCTGCCGACGCCTCCACAAGAGGAGGACCGTGATGATTTCTACTGCAGTGGTACTAATCTGATTAAAGGATGGTATGCATATCTGTGTCATCTGTAAAAGAAAAAAAAAAGGATTACCTATGAATAGATCTATCCAATCAAATATGTTTCCTTCCGAGTATCAATGTGGCAAGTGGGTTTTGCGGTTTCTTAATCTTATAGGCTCGAGCTAGTCAGGATAGTCTAGACAATAATCACTCATCTGCATCTGTTTTCCCTTTTACACACAACAGAATTTGTGTTTGAGCAAAAATGGCGTGTGCAAGAGAGAACATCCATACAAAAGAGTAACTGCTTGATTTCGCTTCCCTGTATCCATGTTATTCAAGGGTAGTTGATAAAGTAACTCGTACTAATCAGTTCGTCTAGAGAACCAAGGTTTTGAAAAGGCCACCTTAAATTGAATCAAATCATGAAAAACTGTAGTTGATTTGGTTCAACCCTTTTAGTTATTTGTCAGCTCACGGCCAAGATTTTACCTAGAGACTCCGTGTGTGTCAATGTAAAAGGAATCCGTTTGCTTCTTGGGGTCATTCTGGTTATGGATGATGATGCAAATTATTTTCCTAAACATCTCTATGCATTTGCAGCTTGGCTGCGCTTTGTCGCTGCTGTGTATTGGAGGAGTGCTGCTTTTAGGCAAAATTGCAGTCTTTCCGCTGTTGAGAGTTGAGACCGCATCTTTCAGACTAATTTCCATAAAATTTGGATTCGTTAGATTTTTCAGGCTGTTGATCTGAAGCCATGATGAAAGCCAAGATGGGCTAGTGTATATTTCGTCTGCTGTTTAGCAGCACTACCATCTGAAAAAAGATAATATCCTGGACTTGTTTCTGATTATGCATCCTTCAGTATTCATCCGAACTTTCTTCTTCTCTGCAGAAGAAAACGGAACCGGCATTTTAACCACAGATATTGCAACGTAAGAGATGTTTAGTTTCATTTGGATCCTCTGTTTTGAGGAATAAATCCATCATGAATCTAAGGCTCCGTTCGTTTCGTGGAAAATAATTTCCGGGAAAACGTTTTCCGGATTTTTCAGCGTTCGTCTCATGGAAAATGAATTCCTTCGGGAAAATGTTTTCCATGAAAGGAAAAAAGTCTTTTAAATTAGGGAAAAATGTTTTCCACTTTTGAAAATGGGAAAATATTTTTTTCACTTGATCTCTCTTATCTTACACCTCTACAAATCCTCATTTCCTCCTCCCCTTTCTTCTTCTTCTTTTCTTTTTTATTCGAATTATTTTTTAATTTTATTTTTCTTTTTTAATTCGAATTATTTTTAATTTCCTTTTTCTTTTCTATTTCTTTTCTTTTTTTATTTTTCTTTATTTTTATTTTTCTTTTCTTTGTTTCCCATCTTCTTCTTTCTTGACTAGTCGTCGGCCGTTGCTAGGCGAACCTCGAGCTCGTCAATCGCAAGCTCGCGCTCTGCACTCTTGTTTATCCTTTTCTTTATTTACTCTACCCTACAGTTATACATTGCTCAAGCAAAGGCCTCTACATGCTTTAATTCTTTTTTCCTTTTAGAACACGAAAGATGTTGCTCAAGGAAAGGGCTCTACATGCTTTGATTATTTTTTCCATTTAGAACACGAAAGATAAACGGGGAGAACAGGCCCATGCTTGGATTCTTTTTTCCTTTTAGAACACGAAAAATGAACGGGGAGAACATGCCACTCAATTGGAAGATTCTCATGAGGGCTGTACATGCCTTGCTTCTTTTCTCTTTTGCTTCTTTTTAAAATCCGTACAAACATTTTTAAAGTAGATAAGCATTTGGTGATAATGAGGGAATAAAGATATGAAACAAGTTTGTTTGGTTTCAAAGGCAAGTTCATATTTGATGGATTTATAGGTCGGTAAATAATGCATGCCTAAGTGGTTAAGTCTTAGAAAATATTTTCCTTACTGAACACCGGAAAATATTTTTCAAAATATTTTTAGGTTTTAGCCGAACACCAGAAAATATTGTTATTTTCCTGGAAAATAACTTTCAGGAAAATATTTTCCGGAAATAGCCAATTTTTCACGAAACGAACGGACCCAAGATCATATGGAACCTGCATTTTCATTTTTTGGAGATGGGCATATTACTTTTTCTCAGCATTGCGCGTGTGCTTATTCTTGAAAACATTGGACGGTGACTTTGAGATATTCGATAGGAAAACATATATGAGAAAAGTGACGCCGACAACTAAATAGCACCAACGCAAATTCACAAATTTGACACGCAGTTTTGAGGCGTTGTGGTGTGGCCTGGGCAACACGTGTCGCCGGCAAGTGGACTCATAATTTGACACGTTGGAATCACAACTCCAATCAATATTTTCTCGAAGAGAAGAAGGGAGGGGAAGAGTAAGAAACTTTTCGCAGCGCATTCGTTCTAAACTTATTGGAGGCAGAATGCTTTTTGAAAGTTACATCTCCTTTTGAAGCTCTCTGGGATTTCATTTTCAAATATTTGAAACCTCCGAGACTCTAAATGGGTCAGAGAAACTGCAGCCTTATGGTGATTCACATCGTTTTCATTTGGGTTCTCTTTATTAGGAATCATATCAAGCTCGAACTTGCTCCCGAAGAATTTTGAGAACCCGAGCAACGAGTGCGAAATAATCAAATCTAAGAGCGAAGAAAGAGATTCAATTTTTGAGAGCCTTCGCTAGAGAGGAAAGAGGTTTGCTCTCCTTTCTTCTTCTTCAGATAAGGAAAGCACGAAAAAAAAGAGAACATGAGACCAAGAAATAAATGTGTGCAGAGCAGGAGAAACAGCGCGTGGGGGGCTAGTGCGTGCAGGCTAATGAGAGAGATATGAAATTATTCTTGCGCATAAATTGGTTTGCTGGCGAGCCGACCCCACACCTCCATGTGTCGCTTCCTGAGTGGTCTGAGATCATGCCGACTTGGGACCATCCGATATTTTCTCAAACAGAGCAACTCTCCCTATTAAGGTCGGTCCAAGTCCTTGGTCTACAAGGAAACCGCTCCCTATAAATATAACATTCCAAAACCAAAACACTGAAATCCAATCTCCATCAATGGCTTCTCCTCCTCCTCCTCCTTATTCCCCATCATCTCTCCACCCCCTCCTCGGCCCGCCCGAATGCCACAACCCGCCGCCTCCTCAAGCCCCGCCCTCTCCCGCCTCCTACTTCATCGACCTGATGGTTGCCAACTTCAACAGCGACTTGCCTCAGAAGAGCTTCACAGAGAAGAACTCGGCCACGTTCCTGTCCACAGGCAATCCGTGCCTCGACTTCTTCTTCCACGTGGTCCCCGACACCCCGCCCGAGTCCCTGACCCAGAGGCTCGAGTCAGCCTGGGCCCACGACCCGCTTACCGCCCTCAAGCTCGTGTGCAACCTCCGGGGCGTGCGTGGGACTGGGAAATCGGACAAGGAAGGGTTCCACGCTGCGGCGAGGTGGCTATTCAAGAACCACCCCCGGACCCTGGCCTCCAACGTTGGGGCCTTCGCGGAGTTCGGGTACTTCAAGGACTTGCTTGAGATCCTCTACCGCCTCCTCGAGGGCCCTGACATCATGGCCAGGCGGAAGAGCGAGTGGCAACGGCGGAAAGGCTCCAGAAGGAGGCGGGAATTTTTGGAATCGTTCGGCTGCCCCGATGAATCAAGAACGGAGGGGAGAAATAGCTCGAGGACAGCCAGAGCTTCGGTGCCCAAGGAAGTGAGGGTTGCAAACAAGGCGGCGCGTGACCAGGAGCAGAAGCAGAAGGCGAGCGAGCTGAGGAACATGAAGAGGATCGCTATGGCCAGGAAGCTCCTGGAGCGGTACAAGCGCGATGGGGACTTCCGGTTCCTCCACGACGCGGTGTCTACGCACTTCGCCCATTGCCTGACGGCCGACCTTGGAGTTCCTGAAATCTGGGGAGATCAATAAGATTAGCCTCGCCGCCAAGTGGTGCCCGTCGCTCGACTCGTGCTTTGACCTGGTGACGCTGCTCTGTGAGAGCATCGCGAAGCGGGTCTTCCCACGGGACCGGTTTCCCGAGTATGAGGGCCTTGAGGAGGCGCACTATGCGTACAGGGTGCGGGACCGGCTCAGGAAGGACGCCCTTGTGCCACTCCGGAGGGTCCTGAAGTTGCCGGAGGTGTACATGAGCGCAAGGCGTTGGGGCGACATCCCCTACAACCGGGTCGCCTCCGTGGCCATGAAACTTTACAAGGGCACGTTCCGTAAGCACGACAAAAAGCGGTACCAGAGCTACCTGGCAGACGTGAAGTCTGGGAAGGCCACGATCGCTGCCGGCGCACTGCTCCCCCACCAGATTGTAGCCTCACTCCGCGACTCCGACGGTGGTGAGGTCGCAGAGCTCCAGTGGAAGCGCATGGTGGAGGATCTATCCAAGGCGGGGAAGTTGGAGAACTGCATCGCTGTGTGCGACGTCTCGGGGAGCATGCACGGTACACCGGTGAAGGTGTCGGTGGCGCTCGGGCTGTTGGTGTCGGAGCTTAGCCGGGAGCCATGGAAGGGCAAGGTGATCACATTCAGCGAGTTTCCTGAGCTTCACGCGATACAAGGAGAGGACTTGCGCTCCAAGACCGAATTCATCGAAACGATGGAGTGGGGTGGCACCACCGACTTCCAGGCTGTATTCGACAGGATTCTAGAGGTGGCCACTGCGGGGAAGCTGAGGGCTGAGGAGATGGTCCGGAAGGTGTTCGTGTTCAGCGACATGGAGTTCGACCAGGCTTCCGCGAACCCATGGGAGACGGACTACGAGGCGATCACGAGGAAGTTCGGGGAGCGTGGGTACGGGGCGGTGGTGCCGCAGATTGTGTTCTGGAACCTGAGGGACTCGAGGTCGACGCCGGTGGTGGCGAAGCAGGCGGGGGTGGCACTGGTGAGCGGGTTCTCGAAGAACTTGATGAGGATGTTCCTGGACGGCGAGGGCGACATAAGCCCCGTGGCCATCATGGAGGCCGCCATCTCGGGCAACGAGTACAGGGACCTTGTCGTGGTCGATTGATCGATTGAGTCAGTTCAATCTTGCCAGCGACTTAGCTGCTTCCATGTTGTCAACTTATATTCTTTCTTGGCTAGATGATGAGATCACGAGCAGTGGAAACCAAAAGGCAATCATATAAATAGTCCCTTTAATCCAACCCAAAAAAAAAAAAAAAAAAAAAAAAAAAACCCTTTAGAAAAGCTGAACCGAACCCATCAAGCTAAGCTCCTCCACTAATTTATGCTCCGAAAAGTGATTCGATTTCCCATTTTCAGAAAGTATGGTTTCACATTATACGCTGATCATGAGCGAAGATCAGGGTAGAGGGGAGTGGAAACTGCTCTCATCTTGAATCAAATTCGGCCTTAAGGAAGAGTCATACGTTAGGCTATTTGTTGTCATTTTTAAAGAAATATTCATTTCACATTATCATTGATAGCTGGGGCTGAGAAAGAAGGAGAGAGACATATTCGGTTATGTAATCTTCTCTGAAATTTAGCCGAAAGCATCAGCATAAGAACCGGAAAAAGGAGAAACTTACAAAAAAGAAGGATTCGTCTAGTCACACAGGGACCAGCGTGGCTAGCAAGCAAAGAGTACCTGCAATAAACTATTTATTTTATGTCAAGTAATTTCTGTTCCTTAATTTACTTTAATCGATCCACCGACATCTGCAATTTCCAAAAATCCTTATTTTGGTGCTGAGATGAACCTTGTTTCCCCACGACATAATATACAAGGTGTCGCGACCAAATTTTTGGATGTGAACCACCTAGGGTTTGGCTAATGGATTGTTAAGCCTAGACTTAACTCGGGCTCTCCCAAGTCCATACCAATTCGCGACTTAGGTTCAAGTTCTTAACATACAAATGATTTTCAATCAGAAGTCGCCACTAATCTATTTTTGGTAAGTCGATTAGAAACCAAGTAAAGTAACGGGAGATTTACTTTACTCCTACGAGCCAGAGATTTTGGGTATGGGAACTTGGTTACACTAGACTATCCTAGTGCCTTTTCGGTACCTTTTTCTTTTTATTTCGAAAACAATGTTTTGCAGGCAGCTTGAATTAATTTTAATTCATTTCCCTAACATGTGAGGTGATCATACGGTAGCGCAAACCACCAATTTAATACTCTAGAAAGCAAGTGAATAAATTGCAGGACTTACCTCATAACAACAAAAGCATCTGCGTTGTTAGATTAGAATTCATATAAGCAATCCTAGATATGATTTCTAATTAACACGCCATCACTCAATTTTTGTTTTCACTTTTTAATGAGAATATAATCAATATGCAATGCAATGCTTCTAATCTAATATGAAATGATATGGCATGGCAACATGTCCTAAACTATATGAATGAGTAAAATTTTTTGTGATTTCTTAATGAACATGCAACAATTAGATATGCAATCTAAATTAGCCAAAATGACCTAATTCTAATGACGAGCAATTTAATTAGAAATGAACCTAATAACAATCACTAAAATGACGTGCATTTCATGGACCTAATTCTATATGATGTGCACATGATTTTTCTATTCTAAAAATGCAATCTATCATAGAAATTGCAACTAATTTATCCTAAGACAAATTTTATTTTTTTATGAAATTCGAAATTAAGGAAAATGCAAAACATAACTATCTAGATTAAGATTCTATCCAACTTATATTAAGGATCAGGTCAGACTAAATCCTAATTTAAACTAAGTTATTATCTTAACCTAGCAAGCTCTAACCTAAGATACAAAAATCAATCTAAACTTAAACATGCAATTTATTCTAATATGCCATGACGTACAAAAAATGCCTTAATTCTACATGACATATGCATGATGATTTTTTGTGTTTTTTTTATTTTTTTTATTTTTATAAAATTCGAAATTAAAATTGCCATTCTAAATATGCAAGATAACAAGAAATATTCTAAAATGAACCTAATCCTAATTCAGATTTTTTTGTTTTTCCTTTTACGAAAATAAAATTGATTCAAACGACAGCAAATCATGCCAGATAAGATTGATATCCATAAATTGGCGAACCATATCTCGCGTATGAGATCGGGTTGACCAATTTTAAAATTAAATCGTGAATCGAATCTCGGGCGTGAGATCGGATTGGCGATTTTTCCGTGCGATTGCGAGTCGTATTTCGAGCGTGAAATCGGACTGTCAACCATGTGCACGTTGCGAAATTAGGGAATAAATCCCTAATTTAAAAAGATTTTCGAGAAACTTTGGATAAAATATCAACGAATTAAGTAAGGAAATTATCAAATTAAATTTGGATAATATCTTTACCTATTTCGCAGATATTGTCCCCAAATTCGGACTCGTCAAAAGATGGCACTGGTGATGGTTTATGGTGAGCTCGACGCGGTGGTTCGATTGGGTGTGTCCACGGCTACAGGGCACGCGAGAAGACTGCGTTGCTGGAGGAGCTGAGGGCGCCGCTGCTATGGGACAACAGCAACACACCTGGCGTGGCAGAGAAATGGGAGCAGCACGACACCGGCATCAAGAAGGAGCTGCAGGCACGCGTAGGGATCACCCACGTCGATGGAGCCTCTATTGAACTACCACCAGCAAGAAGGCCGAGCTTTGTTCGATATCAATTTTTCTCTCACGATCCACCTTTTCTCTCGATTCTCATGTGCATCGCTCAATTTTCTGTCGTGTACTTAATTGTGCCCCCCGTCACATGCTGCTTGGATGAGCGTCAAAGTGGAGCCTTGTTAGAGCCGCCAAAATCTGGTCGTCGCGAGCTTTCAACCATCGTCATCGGAGGCTCCTTGGCTTGTGATCATCCGAAGGTCGTACCTCGGCTGGACAGCAAATCGTCATGGGCTCTCGGGACAGCAACTTCGTCGTCGGCACAGCAAAACCAGAGCAGCCGTGTTGTCCTGCGGCAGCGGAAGATGACTCGTCCAGAGGGAGCGCGGCGAGAGGAACGTCCCAATGGTGCGGCCTCTCTACCGTGCTATGGGCTTCCGAATTGTCAAGTAGTGATGGTCAGATCATGGGATAACCCATGTGACCATCCATGATAATGAGGAATTGTAAAAGGAGTATGTGATTTGCTCGAAGAAAAAGGGGGCAGAGGCGTGAATGTGATGAGGGGAGGAGAGAAATATTGTAAAAATCTGAATTGATGCAGTCGCTTCTCTCTCTCGTTACCTCTCACACTTTTTCTCTTTTTCGTGAATGAACATGCTCTTCCCAACGTGGCCATTTGTATCGATTGTGTGGCCCCCCTCGAAACCCTATGCGAACAACATATTTATAGGCCACCGATTAGGGTTTCAATTTTTCCAAATCGATATCCACGAAATTTTTTTTCAAATGCAATATTCGTTTTGCCGAACGCAATATTCACTTTTCCACTTGCCCTATCCAAAAAAAAATTAATCATATCCTGGAAATTTCAAATTCATATTTTCATGAGATAATCTTCAATCATTAAAAAAAGGGCTTGGACCAATTTGCTCACTCCATGGGCTTAGTCTGGCTTGTCAATTTAAAGCTCAGAACCACTAATTCAAATCCACCCGTCACCGGTCAAATAAATAAATGCAGAACATGTAAATTAAAAATAAATGCACCTACATCTATATGCTATGTAATTAATATTTTCTTAGGGATAAAATTAACCCCTAATTTTTTATGCAATAAATAAATGACCAGATCGCCAAAATTTAGGTGTCAACACAAGGTATTTTTCTTTATCGAAAATAAATATTTCATTCATATCTCAAGATTTCAAGATAAATATGAGAGATTTAAAGCAAAAAAATACAAATTATTGTGATAAGCACACTTTTATTCTACAAGAACAAATCATCTCAGTATCAAAACAAAACAAACGGCGATGTATCACCAAATCTCATAACATCATAAGTGATAAAACAAATTACAGTAGATTACCAAATCTCACAGTATCATAAGTGATGAGCAGACATCATAATTTCCTCCTTCAATAGTTTTGATTTACCTAGTGGGTGGTGCACATTTAGGTTGAGCCTCTTCAATGCGAGGACACTAAAAATAGGTTGGACAAGCTCTCAAATCTAGATTTAGATTGAGAGAGATTGAATGAGCATGGAAACTCCTCTAAGGAGCTCTCTAGAATTGGATCTAGATCAGGACAAAGATGAGAATTTCCAAAACTTGGAGAAGTCACATAACTGCTTTTAGTGCAAAAGGACTCACTGTATTCCTCCTCAATGCTGTCGGATTTCTTGGTTTGTAGGATCTGTGCCAAAGAGTAATATGCCTCGAAACATGAATCAAGTTTTCCCAACCTACCTTGAAGGTCTCATTGCTAGAGAGCCGAGTCATCACCGACTGCCAAACGAAGCTCATCCTTTCCAAAGCCCGCCCCTGCCGCCTGTTTTGTTTAACATTGGTTAATAGTGCTGTAATTTCTAGTAATTTTCTCAGTTCAAATTTAGGAAGTATAAGTGTGACTGTGTGGGTGAGAAGTGAGTTAGAGTAGCAGGGGCTTCATACGATTGCTAAAGATTTTGACTTCTGACAGTCGAAATTTAGGTCCCAAAGAGCACTATCTACCGCCGCCTGGGTACCTCCCTCCGCCACCGCCACCGCCACTGCCACCTGAATACCTGCCTCCGCCTCCTTCTGCTGGTGGATACCAAGTATACTCTTATCCTCCGTCTCTGCCGCCAACGGCACTTCCACAAAAGGTTGTGCGTGATGATTTCTGTCCTTTAACTGATGATTTGCATAATCTATCCTTTAAAAAAGAAAAAAGATTACTCTGAATAAATCTATTTGTTGAAAAAACTTCGAATTGGATAAAAGAATTAAGTTAAACTTTGAGAAGTGACATTTTTCTTTATGAATTTATTTGCCTCATAACATTGCTAATGATAACGGGTAAATATTCTTATGATATATAAAGTCTCGATTGAAAATACTATATAACAATTCTAATATTTTTGCATGGTCTCGAAAATAATTAAAATGATGGCTGTAGTTTTGGAAAGAAGACTTGAAAAAACTTAATGATCTCATTCAATTCAAAACTAACATACTTATATGAGTCCTAATGAAAGGCAACCCTTCGGAAAGGTTGTGGAGTGAACAAAGACAATTCAAAGGCGATTCAGGGAAGGTTGTACAGTGAACAAAGGCAACCCCTTGGAGAAAGTTGCAGAGTGTACAAAGACAACTCGTCGGCAAAGGTTACAAAGTAAACAAATGCAACCCTTTGGAAAAGGTTGCCAACTGAACAAAAGCAACCATTCAGAAAAGGTTGCAAAGTGAATAAGTACACATATAAAATTCGGAATAAAATAATAAGAAAATAATAGAATAATTTTTTTATAAAATAAAATTCCAAATTTCATAATTCCCAAAAATATTAAATGAATAAATAAAACCTTTTGACTAATAAAGATAACCATATGAAATAAAAATAAAAATAAAGACAAAGGGTTTAGCTAAATTTGTGCACCCGCACGCGAGTGTTGCGGGCCTAGCTTACATCCCCAAGCTTTTTTTTTGAACAAACTAGAAAAAGCCCATGTGACCTATCTCCTCTCAACTTTCTTACGTGGGATAAGGAAAAACACGTTTGGTTTATTTTGGAAACAAACAACCAACACTATCCGATCAATTATGTTTCCTTTCGAGTATCAATGTGGCACGTGGGTGTTGCGATTCGTATCTGTTTTTCCACTTACCCGGGACAGAATTTGTTCGAGCAAACCTGCGTGCAAAAGAGAACATACAATAATAGGAGTAGCTGCTTGATTCGCTTCCCTGTATCCATGTTATTCAGGAGTAGCTGATAAATGTTGAAGCAACTTGTACTAGTCAGTTCGTCTAAATAACCAAGGTTTTTGAAAAGTAGACCTCAAAGTGAATCAAATCATGAAAAACCGTACTTAATTTGGTTCGACCTTTTTAGTTCTTTGTCGGCTGACAGCCAAGATCCAACTGAGACTCCGTGTCTCAATGTAATAGGACTCCGTTTGCTTCTTAGGCAATTCTGATTATAAATGATGCAATTTATTTTCCTAGCCATCTCTATGCATTTGCACCTTGGCTGCTGTGTATTGGAGTACTGCTGCTTTTTAGGCAAATTTGCACCTTTCCCAGTCGAGGCCACCTCTTTTAGACTAATTTCCTTAAAATCTGGACCTGTTAGACTTTTTGCGCTGTTGATCCGAAGTAGGGGTGGCAAATGGGTGGGTCAGGACTAAAATGGGTTAACCCATATTTGACCAATTTAACCCATTTTGACCCATATTCTTGTAGTGTAAATCTAGTGACCCATACCCGACTAATACCCGACCCGACCCGTATTGCTAAAACCTATTAATATTATAGGAAAACCCATTTCTACTATATGCTAATTGGATTAAAAGTTCAAATTAAATTAAAAATAGTAAATAAAATAAAAAAAGTTAAAAAAAACCTATAAATTGAAATATTTATAAAAAAATTAGACTATGCACATGCTTCTCTTATTTGTAGTGAACATACCATTGAATAACTAAAAACGTAACATGAAATTTTTTTAACTAAACCTAAAAAAACTCATTTTTATGATTTTTTTTTTATAAAAAAAAGTATTGTTAAAACATTTTTATGCAATACAAATATTTTAACAATTTATATGCAATACAAATTTAATGGAAATTTTTTATAATTCTTTTTAAAATTTTTTAAAAAAATCGAATTTTTAATTTTTAAAATATAATTTTTAATAATTTTTAATTTTTAAAATATAATTTTTAATTTTTAAAATATAATTTTTAATTTTTAATAATTATTTTTAATTTTTCTCTTTTCTTTTTCTTCGGTTGGCCGCCGGCCACGACGACGGCCGGCGACCGGCCATAGGCGAGATCGAGCTCACTAGCGTTGGGCGGGGCTCAAGCTTGCCGATCTGGCGAGGCCGATGTGCTGCCCGACGTCGACGAGTTTAAGTCTCGCCAATCATTGGTGACCTACCTGCGAGGCTCGGTGCCAGCGAGCTCGAGCCTCGCTTGGCTTGTCTCCGACCGGTGGTCGGCCGTCTCCCCGCCGGCCATCGGCTAACGAATGAAGAAAAAGAAAGAAAAAGAAAATAAAATTGAAATATAAAAAATAATTATAATTTCGATTTTATATAAAAAAACATTTTATAAAATTAGAGAAGGCCATGACCCATGGGTTCAAAGTGGGTTATTACTAATAACCCATTTAGACCCATTTCTTTTTGTGTTTTACTTTCTCAAACCCATTTTTGACCCATATTTAATTTTTACTGGACTCATATATAACCTATTTAACTAAAAATGGGTCATAATATGGGTTTATGACCCATTTTGTCGGCTCTAATCCGAAGCAATGATGAAGGCCAAGATTGGATAGTGTTATTTTTCATCTGCTGTTTAGCGGCACTACCATATGGAAAAAGATAATTTCCTGGGCTTGTTTATGATAATACATCCTTCAATATTGATCTGAACTATCTTCTTTTCTGCAAAAGAAAACAGAACCTGCATTTTAACGTCAGATACTGCAACTTACGAGATGTTTAGTTTCATTCGGATCCTCTGTATTGTGGAATGAGTCCATCATGAATCCAAGATCAGATACTCTAACTATTAGATTTTTTTTTTTTTTTGGAGATGGGCATATTAATTAATAGATAACATCGGACGATGATGACTTTGAAATATTAAGTATAAAGAAAACAAATATGACAAAAGTGGAGTCAACAGCTAAACAGCACCAAAGCATATTCACAAATTTCCGCACTAAAAGAGCAAAATAATAATAATAATAATAAAATAAAGAAGATTATCCTTTCAAGAAAGAAAAGAAAACGAGACGATTTTGTATTTAACTATTAAATTTCTTTAATACTTCCCTGGCCCCCAAAAACAATCAGAATAAAACCAAATATTATGCTAATCAAAGGAAAAAGTGAATCTTATAACTAATTGATAAGAGATATATACCAAATATCAAAATAACAGAAGGCAAACCTCAGCAAAATCTTCCAGTAATAGACACCGCCAATCAAGTTGATACTTGATATCGTCCATTAGAAAAACAAGAAGTCCCTCCTAAAGTCGGTCATGTACCTTGGCCTCCAAGTAAACCATAACCTATATATATTACTCTCGAAACGCCCTTCCTCCATATAATCTCCATCGATGGCTCCTCCTCCTCCTTGTTGCCCATCATCTCTCCAGCCCCTCCTCGACCCGCCCGAATGCCACGACCCGCTGCCTCCCCAAGCCGGGCCCACTGCCGCACACCCCTTCACCGACCTGATGGTTGCCAACTTCGATGATGGCGATGGCAACTTGCCTCGGAAGGGCTACACAGAGAACAACTCGGCCAAGTTCTTGTCGACAGGCAACCCGTGCTTCGACTCCTTCCACGTCTTCCCCGAGACCCCGCCCAAGTCCCTGACCCAGAGGCTCGAGTCAGCCTGGGCCCACGATCCGCTTACCGCCCTCAAGCTTGTGTGCAACCTCCGGGGCGTGCGCAGGACCGGGAAGTCGGACAAGGAAGAGTTCCACGCTGCGGCAAGGTGGCTATTCAAGAACCAACCCCCGGACCCTGGCCTGCAAAATTGGGGCCTTCGTGGGGTTCGGGTACGTCACTAACTTGCGTGAGATCCTCTACCGCATCCTCGAGGGCCCTGACATTAGGGCGAGGCAGAAGCGCAAGTAGCAACAGCAGAAAGGCACCAAAAGAAGGCGGCGATTGCGAACATTTCCAAGGTTCAGGGGCCGCAATAAATCCAGAAGAAAGGAGAGGAGAAATAGCTCAAGGACGGCCACAGCTTCGGTGCCCAAAGAAGCGAGGGATGAGAACGCGGCGGCACGTGACCGGGAGCAGAAGCAACAGGCGAGTGAGTTGAGGAACAAGGAGAGGATTGCCATGGCCAGGAAGCTCCTGGAGCGGTACAAGAGTGATGGGGAGTTCCAGTTCCTCCACGACGTGGTGTCTGGGCATTTTGCCCATTGTCTAACGGTCGACCTGGAGTTTCTGAAATCCGAAGAGATCAACAAGATAAGCCTTGCTGCCAAGTGGTGCCCGTCGCTCAACTCGTCCTTCGACCTCATGACGCTACTCTATCAGAGCATTGCGAAGTGGGTTTTCCCACGGGACCTGTTTCCCGAGTACAAGGGCCTAGAGGAGGCGCACTACGCATTCAGGGTGCGAGATCAGCTCAGGAAGGACACCCTTGTGCCACTTCGGAGGATCCTCGAGCTCCCAGAGGTGTATATGAGTGCAGGGCGGTGGGGCAACATCCCGTACAACCGGGGTGCCTCCGTGGCTATGAAAATTCCACAAGGACAAGTTCCTGAAGCACAACGGCGAGCGATTTTGCAGCTATCCGGCAGACGTGAAGTCTGGGAAGGCCACAATCGCGCTTCCCCACAAGAATGTAGCCTCACTCGACGAGCCCGACGGGGCCGAGGTCGTAGAGCTCTAGTGGTAGAGCATGGTGGAGGATCGAGGAAGTTGGAGAACTGCATCGCTGTGTGTGACGTCTTGGTGAGCATGTCAAGTGTTGGATATATTGTTAATATAGTCCAAATAATATGTTCATATATAAGCCCAATAGGTGAAAGCACGGTTATTTGACTCCATATAAGCTGGAATCCAATAACTGCTGGAGTCCAATAACTTGCATATATATATAAATCCTAAGGTTTTCCTACGCTGGAGGTAACACTGTTGAGCGTTCCAAATTTGAAGTCTCTTGGTGTAATACTTCAAGCAACTGAAAAGACTTTCTTCTCTCTCAAACCTATAGCCTCTAACAATCTTAAAGTATTACGTTCGTGTGTTGGACGAACTTGCAGGTGTAATTTACTTTTGATTTCGACGGTGGTATTGGCCGGGATCTCAATTTGAAGATTCGGGTGATCGGAATCTTTAATTCAAAAACCCAAAAATTAAAGCCAATTTTGGAGGGTGAAATCACTTAGGCTTTGTTCTACCTGTCGATACCAACGTTTTGAGTGGTCACTCGCGTCAATCGGAGGTCGGACGGAGAAGTTACGGCACCCGGAAGTTTCCATCGAAATTTTTAGCGAATTTCGGCAATAGAAATTTCTAACGAGTTTTGGCGACAAGGGCAATCTATCTTAAGGTTTTTGGGCGCTTTACATCTATTTTTGGGGTTTGTTTCGGCAAATTCCATCTCTATAGAGCGGTTTGATTAAGATTAGGGGAGTTATTCGACTTTGTGGCTCCGAGAATTCCAAGGTGCACTCTTTCTAACACTTTGCTCTAATTAAAATGGCAAAGCGTAGTTCCTATGATATTATAAAGTCGCAATAATTTGATGTTACTAAACTATATGGCTAGAAATTACATGTTCAATTTGGCATGAAAGAACATGGCATATTCTATACTGTATTGAGTGATTTTGCATCTACCACTAAAGATGTGGATGAATATCAATGGAACAAATATGAAGATTTTTGTAGAGATTTTTTGTTGAACTCTCTAAATCCTAATATGGCTATGACTTATAGTGAGTATAAGACGGCGAAAGAGATATGTGATCACTTAAGCGCTTAGTTCCAAAAATAAGAGGGACTCTTTAAAACTCTCGTAGTGGAGAAATTCTTTAACTTTAAATTCACTATGAATTCAAACATTATCTCTCAGTTAGTTGAATTTGAGAATATGAGGAACAAGCTGAAAGGTGATAACTCTGATATGTCCGACAATCTCTTTGTCGGTCTTGTTTTGAGCAAGCTACCAACTGAATGGAGTTCTTTCAAGATTGAAATGCATAGACTGAAGGTACAGATGAGACTGGATGAATTAAAGAGGTATATTCACATTGAGGATCAAAATATTACTAGAAAGAGTTTGGAACAAGTAGGACAACAAAAGTCAGTTGCTAATTTAGTTTCACACTCCAATAAATCTCAGAAAAAGTCCAAGTCACTAAAAGGTGAATCCTCTTTACAGTTAAATGCCAAAAAGACTATCTCCAAAAAGAAGAAGAATGACAAGTGCCGTAATTGTGGAAAGTGGGGTCACTGGGCAGCAGAGTGTAGGTTATCAAAGAAACCAAAGAATGACACACCACAAAATGAGGCCAATATGTTAATTAGTGAATCTGAGTCTCGAGCCTTAGTTGGAATGATGAAGAATGGAAATGTTAGCGTCTCTTCGGAGTGGTGGTTGGATAGTGGCGCTACTTGTCATACTACAAATGACAAGAATTTACTCAGTGAGGTCACAGAAGTGAAAGATATTGTGGAAAATTGCAATGGTGGTGAGGCAGAGGTGACTTATTTTGGAACTGCAAATTTGGTGCTTTCTTCGGGCAAATTACTAACTCTGAAACATGTTAGAGTAGTACATTTACTTAAAAAGAATTTAATATCTATGAGTTTACTTGATAAAGTCGGTATATCTTTTTCAACTATGAATGGTAGAGTAACTTTATTTGTTAACTCATGTTATTTCGGTTGTGCATTCATGGTTAATGATATGTATAGGTTAAGTTTAAAAACTGATAACATAAACCATATGAATTCTACTTCGATTGATCCAAAGTTGCTATACAATAAACTTGGACATGTGAATTACAGGAAAATACAACATCTAGTTAAAACTCATAACATTCCATTAGATACTTCTATTAACAAATGTGAAGTGTGTACACATGCTAAGATCATTATAAAACCCTTTAAGTTGGTTTCTAAAAGTACATAACTTCTTGAGCTAATATATTCTGACATTTGTGATTTTAGAAATTATATTACTAGAGGTAATCAGAAGTATCTAATAACATCCATAGACGATTTTTCTAGATATTGTCATGTCTATTTGTTGAAATCGAAAGATGCATTCGAAAAATTTAAGATTTTCAAGTCTAGAGTAGAAAATCAATTCAACTTGAAAATTAAGAGATTTATGAGTGATAGAGGATGAGAATATTCAATGACAAGGTTCAAGGAATTTTCTGTTTAAGAAGGTATAATACTTGAAACCACTGTTCCTTATTCACCTCAATCAAATGGTGTTGCCGAGCATAAGAATATAACGTTAACTGAAATGTTAAATTTTATGTTACTTACATCAGGCATGCATTCCTCCTACTGAGAAGAAGTAGTTCTAATTGCTAATAACATCTTAAACAGATTGTCGCACTTTAAGTTGTCTATGATACCTTATGAGATATGACATAAGCACCCTTGTAGATATGATACTCTTAAAACTTGGGGCTGTATTGCTTATGTAAGCATACAAGATCCTAAGAGACCTAAGGTGGAATCTAGAACCATTACTTGCGTATATCTAGGTAGTGCAGAAGATAGTACTGCAAATAGGTTTTTAGATCTATCTACTAACACAGTGATAAAATCTAGAGATGCGGTGTTCTTCAAAAACAAGTTTCTCATAGATCAAGGCTTGAATGTTTCTGGATCTACATATATGATTTCAGAATCTCCTGTAGAATCTGAAGCGAGCCATTCTAACACTAATTCCACACAGCTGGCTATTGAACCATTTCCAGTTGAAGTATCTACAAGAGAGAGAGTTCCCAAAACTTTTTATGAGGACTTTGTTACTTACCATATTGAGGATGATCCATTCTCCTATCAGGAAGCAATGAGATCTAGGGAATCCCTACTGTGGGCAGAAGCCATAGATGATGAAATGGGCTCCCTGTTGCAAAAGCACACTTGGCAGCTAGTAAATTTACCAAAAGGGGCTAAGGCTATAGGCTGTAAGTAGGTATTAAGGAAGAAACTTAACAGCGATGGATCAATAACTAGATACAAAGCATGTTTAGTAGCTAAAGGCTATAAACAATAGAGTGAAATAGACTATTTTGATGTATATTCACATGTGCGTCATCTATCAACTATAAAAATTCTTCTTGCTTTGACATCTATTGAACACTTTGTAGTGCATCAAATAGATGTAAAAACAACTTTATTAAATGGGGAGCCAAATGAGGAAATTTACATGGAACAACCGAAAAGATATGTTATGAAAGGTCTTGAGGATGAAATTTGTAAATTGAACAAATTCTTATATGGTCTTAAACAAGCACCTAAGATGTGGCATCTTAAATTTGATAAAGTGCTAAAGAGTTATGATTTTCAGTCTAGTTATTAAGATAAATGCATTTACCATCATTCTATATTAAATAAAATAGTCATAATTTGCTTGTATGTTGATGACATGTTAATTCTTGATTCCGATCATTCTGTAGTGAGTGACATGAAAGTTACTTTAGCTAAATAATTTGACATGAAAGATCTTGGTATTATTAATACGGGATAAGTGCTGCGGAAGTCCTAAAACTTGTCACGAAAATGCATTTGAGTCCTAAAACTTGCAAAAAGTGCAAATAAGTCCTAAAACTTGTCAAAATGTTTCATTTGAGTCCTAAAATCGACGCCGTTAGCCTTTTCCGTTAAAATGCTGATGTGGTATTTAAAATTAATTATTATTTTCCACGTGGCTTTTTTAATGATTTTTTATTCATTTAAAAAAATAGATTTAAAAGCTAAAACATTAGATTTATTCATTTTATCTTATTTTCAACAAAAAATAGATAAATGAAAATTTATTTAAAAAAGAAAACAGTTAAAAAAAAAAAAAAAAAAATCGCAGCCTCGCCGAGGGGGCCGGGCGACCATCGCCGGCCCTTGCC
Organism: Eucalyptus curtisii; assembly: GCA_017140595.1. Classification (NCBI taxonomy): domain Eukaryota; kingdom Viridiplantae; phylum Streptophyta; class Magnoliopsida; order Myrtales; family Myrtaceae; genus Eucalyptus; species Eucalyptus curtisii. The sequence continues at coordinate 5,785,520 of CM029504.1, forward strand.
TTGGGTGGCCGGCCCTCGCTTGGCAAGGGCGAGGCTATTTTTAGTTTTTAAATCTATTTTAAAAAAATGAATAAAAAATATTTAAAAAGCCACGTGGAAAATAATAATTAATTTTAGATGTCACGTCAGCATTTTTAACGGAAAAGGATAACGGCGTCGATTTTAGGACTCAAATGAAACATTTTGACAAGTTTTAGGACTTATTTGCACTTTTTGTAAGTTTTAGGACTCAAATGCATTTTCGTGACAAGTTTTAGGACTTCTATAGCACTTATCCCTATTAATACCATTCTTGGTATGAAAGTAAGCTTTAAACGGCAAGCCATCTCTCTTAGCCATACTCATTATATTGAGCAACTACTTTTTACTTGGGGATACAATAAGTGTAAACCAAGTGAGACACCATTTGATTATAATAACAGACTGAGTCCTAATGAAGGGACTGGCGTGGATCAATTAAAGTACTCGAAACTACTTGGTAGTCTCATGTATGCTATTAGTTGCACTAGACTTGACATAACCTTTACAGTTGGCATACTGAGTCGTTTCACTAGTAATCCTAGTAAAGAGCATTGGGATGCCCTCAAAAGGCTAATGAGATATGCTATCTATTATTCTGGTTATCCTCCAACTGTGGATGGATATTCTGATGTCTCATGGTGCTCAGATATTGAAAATAGTAAGTCCACTAGTGGATATGTATTCACTTTGGGTGGAGCTGCTATTACTTGGAAATCCAAACGATAGACTAGTATTGCATTGTTGTCTATAGAATCGGAACTTTTTGCTTTAGCCTCAGCAGGCGAAGATGCCAAGTGGATAAAGAATCTGATTATGGATATTCCTTTGACTCGGCTAACGATTAATTCTTCAAGCCTATTATGTGATAATCAAGCAGCTGTCCAAGTCGTCAAGAATGCTCTCTTTAATTCAAATTGAAGACATGTGAGACTAAGACATGTGTTGTTGAATTATCTGAGAGAACAAGAGGTTATCACCTTGATCGATGTGAGATTGAATGATAACATAGCCAATACTCTCACCAAAGGTATGGCTTAAGATCGATTATTCAAAATAGTGGGGGAAATGAGGTTAAAGATTATATGGACAAGTCTTAATTACCATTTACTTACCTTCTAATTGTGTGTTTTGAATTATCGAATCTTCCGTTATTGGCCACAATAATAAGCACGGTTTATATGTTTCATCAATATTCACAGTTGCTGACTAATTTGAAAAGGGTGAGTTGTCTCATTCTAAACTTAATGAAGATAACTTTAACCTAATTCAAATGTTCTATCGGGAAGCTTGTGTCATTCCAAACTTGATGATACAATTCAACTAGATTGGACTATCCTTTTGGTTAAATGATCCCATTTCAAACTTGATGCTAGATTATTTGACTTTAAGAAATCAGTAACTGTGACGTTCCAAATTGAAATATAGAAATAGTTTCTTACATAAGAAGCCTACTGGTCTTGTTCTTAATTGAAACTTGATATTACATGACTAGGTTATTATAAGTGACTTGACTATTGGTCATGTTCTTTGAAACTAGACAATAATTATTCTCTTGCAAATAAACTTAAGTTGATGGCTCTTTGTAAATCACATTGTTTAGATCTTGTTCATAATTTATGAAACTGACTTGATACTTATGATGTTTTATGACATCTATATATGTTCTTCTCTGCCTAATGAATGTTGCTAAGTTTTTATTCAAATGATTAAATTCATGATTATATGAAATTCATATTTGACATTCTACAGGGGATGATAGAGATGAAGGAGAGCTTAATGAGTGGGATCTTGACCATGATGACCTACTTGATGAATGAATATATATCATTGAGAGCGTGTGGGGACTTGACAGTTTACTTGCTATTGCCTATTTTGATGGAGTCCATTTACTTGAGACTTGCATTTTGCTATCTCTATTTGTGAATATTATTATGCATATGTTGGTTGTGAATTGAGTCTGAGATTTATTTTGGGTGTTGGGATTTGGATGAGTTTAGACTGAATCTAAAAGTCATAATACTTATTTTGATTTGTTGATCTCAGAACGGATTCATGATAAGGATGATTCACTTACTTGGATTGCAAATGATGATTGAGTTTAATACTTTACTGCTGAAAAAACTCTTTGACCGATTCGAGTTGATTGTCTTGGACTGAATGTGGATGATTCATGTTTGTTTGAACATTACACTGACCACCATATTAGATTGTGTTGTATGGTGAACATAGGAGGAGATTGTTGGATATATTGTTGATCTAGTCTAAAAATATGTTCACATACAAGTCTAACAGGTGAAAGCACATTTATTTGGATCTATATGGGCTGGAGCCCTATAACTTGCATACATATAAATCCTAGGATTCTCCTACGCTGGAGGTAATATTGTTGAGCGTTCCAAACTTAACGTCTCTTGGTGTAATACTTCAAGCAACCGAAAATACTTTCTTCTCTCTCAAACCCATAACCTTCAACATCAGGTGCACCGATAGAGGTGTTGGTGACGCTCGGACTATTGGTATCGGAGCTTAGCCAGGAGCCATGGAAGGGCAAGGTGATCACATTCAGCGAGTTTCCTTAGCTTCACGCGATACAAAGATAGGGCTTGTGCTCCAAGACCGAATTCATTAGAACGATGGACTGGGGTCACAACACCGACTTCCGGGGCGAGTTCGACGGGATTCTAGAGGTGATCACTGTGGGGAAGCTGAGGGCTGAGGAGATGGTCCGGAAGGTGTTCGTGTTCAGCGACATGGAGTTCGACTAGGCTTCCATGAACCCATGGGAGACGGACTATGAGCCGATCACGAGGAAGTTCGGGGAGCGTGGATATGGGGCGGTGGTGCCGCAATTTGTGTTCTAGAACCTAAGGGACTCGAGGTCGACGCCGGTGGCGGCGAAGCAAGCGGGGGTGGCATTGGTGGGCGGGTTCTCGAAGAACCTAATGAAGATGTTCCTGGAGGACGAGGGGGTAAGCCTCCTGGCCATCATGAAGGCCGCCATCTCGGGCGAGGAGTACCGGGACCTCGCCGTGGTTGATTGATTCTCTTCTTTCTCATTGAGGAGTCTTTGGAAAGAAGGGAAAAAATGCAAACAAAAAAAAAAAAAAGGGAAAAAAGAGGGAAAGAGTTTTGTCTTTTTGCGAATCTTGCTAACGAGTACCTTACTGCTTCTAATATGTTAAATTATATTTTTCATGGTTAGATGATGAGATCATATATTTCTTATGTTTTCCTTTTTTTTTTTTTTAAATGAATTTATTTTCATTTGCCATCTAATAGCACTACCATCTAGACAAAGATAATTTCTTGTGCTTGTTATGATAATACATCCTTCCATATCCATCTGAGCTAGCTTTAATAAGCAAAATAAAATAGAACCTGCAATTTAACCTCATATATTACGACGTAGAAAATGCGGGATCTTGAGCTGTGTCAAAGGCGATTGATGTTTAGTTTCATTTGTTATTGCATTATGTGATAGAAGATTTTACCGGACACTCAGATAGACAAATGCTCAGTTCATGTAACTCTTAATCTTCTCTTAATGATCGGCGCCGCATAGATTCTCATTTGACCACGCTAATTGAATTTGCTTATTGTCGCAATCTTCCAATAGTCCCTTTACAGCTTCAATACAATCAGGCTGCCATAAAATTCGGGATAGAATATAATTTATCCTATCCTACGTTTGATACTCGCTCAGGACATGATAAAGTCGGATATAAGGGGGATATAGACTGAATAAAATTATCTCATGAGGGAGATGTGATAAAGGTGGATATGATTTCTAACGTCCATAACAGGAAAATTATTTTTCTCGAATAACAAAATTATTAAATTAATAAAATTGAAATTATATTTCAATATAAATAATATTTGAATCCTAATTTAAGAAATTAAAAATAAATAAATAAAATTTATTTTTAATTAATCTTATTTTAATTTATATATTCAACATTAATTCTATCTTATAATAAACATTCAATCTATAAAATTATATATTTATACTTATTATATATTTTAGGTTTTTATTTTATTTTAGGTATGTTAGTACAGTTTACTATTTGATATAATTTTATTAAAGAATGATGAAAGGGGATTAAACAAATAATAAAGAAAATAATATAAAAATAAATTAAGGAATGGTATTAGGAGAGATTTTCACCATCTTTGTTTATGAACATTTAAGTTTATTTACAATGATATGCCGTTACATGATATGATGTGAATATATCCGACTTTAATACTATGATATACCAAACAATGGACATGATATAAAAAAAATCATATGATTTCATATCTTATCTTATCCAGTTCTATCCTGATTAGAAATCCGGACGACCAAATGTATCCTCAGTGCTTCTTCCTAATCTATATTAAAAGAAGCTAATCAAGGAAAGGGTCTTTCCTTTGGGTCCTTTATAATGAGGAATGAGTCCATTATGAATATGTGATCAAATATTCTACTCTTTGATATTTTTTCTGCATTGCCACATACCCCACTTCTAGAAAACTTTCCACTATAGAACGTGGGGGAGCGTGCAATGCTTGCATGCTCCCGATCTTAGCTCACATTAATTATTTGATCTTGTAAATTCAACATATGATGGACTTAATGGCTAGATCAACCCATTGATATGATTCATACGGTAATTTCTCCTCTTTCACCTCCACTTTAACCTCTTCTCTATTAATGGAGGACTCTTATTTGACCCCTCAATTCCTCATCTTATAAGAACCTTGTTGATAGGTCTCTCCTGATCTTGATCTAGAAAGTTAGGAGATATATTTTTGGGAATTCAATGTCCCTGCGTTTATGTACAAATACTCCGCCTCCAATTTCAATGGTAATTGACTAGTGTCTTGTTAAGTGTGAATATTTGCTCTTTCAAATGTTAGATTTGTATTTGTACAATTGTTTTGGTTGTCTTTGTATGACGATAGTGCAAAGGAAGCTGAACCTAGGTACCCATTGCCAACTAACAACGCCATAGGTACTAGAGAAGGAATTTTTAATGTGTCCTCATCACTGATGATAGTACGAGATCTAGTGATTAGTCGTCGATTATTTTGCTTAACAGATCAAATCTTTGCTAATACTCTAATGATCCTTTGTTTTTTGGATTTAGTTTTGTTTTGTAGTATTCTGGGTTTTACTCCTCTTCAATTTGTTTTGCTATGAAATTTATATGTACTTCTCATATATATATATATATATATATTTTCTAGCAATGAATATAATTTTCTTTCAAAAAAATTCCTATTGAACATGCTTAATAAAGAAGTATTCGATTTTCAAAAGCATTAATTGTACATATCATTGAGAGCTTATACATTAAAAGTTGCAACTTTTGTTTATAGGGAAATGAGGATAGAACTCGCCGTTATTCTAAAAAAGGGACAGTGCCATAAGTGGGGATGTGCAAAAAAATTGAGAACTACCGAAACCGAATTGAACCAACATAGTGTCGGCGACTCCAGTGTGGAACCACCCACCTAGACCATTCGAACTAGATTGGTGCACACAAACATATAATTTTTAAGTTTTCAAATGAAAAACCTAATTCCTAGTTTCCTACCTGCCTTTTCGTTTATCGCTTCACTCATCTCATGGCCTCTCTCTCTCTCTCTCTCGGGATTCGTTGTTGAAGATAATGGATTTCCAATTTTAGTAGCCGACTTTTCTATTATGAATCATAAACCTTCAAAGTATTCGGTGATTTACAATGGCCTAGCCAGTAAGTCACCACATTAGCGACTGTGCAAGTCACCGGCTCCTTTCAACGTTGATTAAGTAGTCTCTAACTCTTCCTTTGGGTCTTTGTTGAGGATTTGTCTGCGGTTGAGCCGAAGTTTGATGCTGGATTCGAGTGAAACTTTTCAAGAACTCAAAAAGGTTTTGAAGATCGTTGGGAACTGGCTAATTTCCAGGTAGATCTATGGAACCAATGGGTAGTTCCTCAATCCCATTTTATGAAATTAGCCCTTAGTGGGCAGTTCTCAGTTCCATAGTAGGAACCACCCACCTTAAAACCAATTACTTCTAACCACGTGTGTTAAAAGATGGAAAATTGGAGAAACTTGACTAGTTAAGGAAAATATTTAAGGTGAATATTGAGCAGATATTGATCCACAAGTTTTGGAGGATATTGTTCCACCAAAAGAAAGATTCAAGTAAACTCAAAAATTTTAAATTACAACTTTTTAAATTAGTAGATATTATTATTTGGCCAAAGAAAAGAATTTATTTAAATAATTTTTAAAAATGGTCTAAGGGAGGCGGGCGAGAGCCGAGCCCTTGCCGCTAGTGGGAAGGGGCGGCGACGGAGGGGGAAGGTCGGCCGGGGTTGCCGGCACTGATTGACCGGCGGCGAGGGCCACGACCCTCACCTACATCGCCGGCCCTCGGCCGACCTGCGGCGAGGGCCCGCGAGCCCTCGCCGCCGTCGCTGGCCCCGCCGCCCTGTCGTCCAAGGGCCGGGGACCCCACCCGACCCTCCTCCCTCCGTCGCCGGCCCTTCCCGCCGGTAATGGCGAGGGCTCACCCCTCATCCACCTCCCTTCCCCCCCGCTTTTTTTATATATAAATATTCTAAATAAATTTAGTTTTAAATTTACTTTAATTAATTTTTATAGTAATTATTACCACATTAGAGACAAAACGACGTCGTTTTTGCATTTTCTAGCCACGTTAGTGTGCAAAATGACCCTGTTTTATATTTATTTCACCGGAAAATTACCATGTCAACAATTTGGCCCGATTGGCACTTAAGTGATCAATTATGTTCCGATTTTGGCACTTAAGTGTTCCTCTGTACCAAATTTTGACACCCCAGGTGTCCGTATCTCTAATAGAAACACACGGCCACAAATTGGGAGAGAGCAAGTTTGTTCACGAAAAAAGAGAGGAAACGTGAAAGGGTAGAGATCAGATTTTTAAAGGTTTCTCTTTTCTCTTTTGTTCAGGTCAACAAAAGAACTTTTCCCTTTCTCTGAGAAGGTTTAGAAGGAAAAGAAAGGAAGGACGTGCGAGAATAGAAAAGTGAGCAGCCCACGCAAAGAAAAAAATAAAGAAAAAAGAGAAAGGGAAGGGGAAGTCTTCTTCTTCATCTTCCCCAACTAGTTCGATGATGTTGCCCATATTTTCTTGCCGCTACGCCGTCACCGCTGCGGATTGCCGAAAACCGACGCCCATCGTCCTCAGTCACCGCTGCTGCTCGACCAAACTAACCCCCACACCGCTGCTGCTGCTGCCGACCAGCCCGTTGTGAACTGCCCGTTGACGCTGCAACTCCGTTTGTGGCTACTCTTTCGCTAGACAATGTGTCTCCGCCCGACGCCAACACCATTGTCCCAAGTTCGATTGCCTTGACGTCGCTAGCTGCTTCAACATTCGCTAGTCCTAACGACGCTTCCGACGTTCTCACGGATTTGCCGTCCGAAACCCCAAGGTCAACCGCCATTCCTGCTTGTGTTCGAACCGAGTCGACTTCGCGAGCTTTTTAATCTTGTAGGTTCATTGGTTGTGAGCCTGATGCTGCTAAGTCTATCCTGACGCAAATCGTCATTTGTGAATCCTTGGCGTTGGTCCCGTTTTGGGAGATCTTCAAGGCTCATCTCCTTCCGTTTGTGCTTCAAATAATTTTCGAAGTCTGACCAGCCCGGAGGTAGTTTCTCAATCATGGCTGCCACTTGGAATGATTCACTAAGTATCATTCCCTCAGCCGAGATGTCACTCAGAATTAATTGCAATTCTTGAACCTGACTCATGACAGATTTAGAATCCACCATCTTGTAGTCCAAGAATTTGGCAACCACAAATTTCTTGGTGCCAGCATCCTCAGTTTTGTATTTTTTCTCTAAGGACTCCCATAACTGTTTAGCAGATTCAATATTACAATAAACATTATAAAGAGAATTCACTAAACAGTTAAGGATATAATTTCGGCATAAGAAGTCTCCATGCTTCCAAGCCTCCAACGCACCGAGCATCGTGACATCTTGCTCATCTGGACTAATTATCGGGCACACCTCCGATACATATTTCGTCAGATTGAGCATGGTCAGATAGAAGAACATCTTCTGCTGCCACTGTTTAAAGCCCACTCCGGTGAATTTCTCCGGTTTCTTATTAGCTGTAACTGGAGGTGTTGCCATCACAGTAGGCATAGTTTGTTGAACTACCCCTCCAGAAACGGAGCCAAAAGCCATTTGGCCTATACTGTTCTGAAAAACAGTCCTGGGCATACCAGTCGTATGACTTGTACCCGCACCACCAAAATTGGTGTTGGCCCAAGGGCCCGTAGCATTGGCTGCTACAAATTCAGACCCTGAGGGTTGAACATCTTCCATAGCAACGGTCGAATCGACCAAAGGAACGTCTCCTGAAACATTCGGGACATTGAAGGGCACTTGATTGTTTCCAGCCATCTTAATAATCTGACAAGAACAACAAACAGTGAGTGAGATAATCGCCTTAAGATTGTTGGAAATTAATACAGAGAATACACACTGTTTGTTGTAATCAGAATATAAAATTGGAGGTGAGGTACGGATATCCGAATCTCCTTAAGGCGATTAGTTCCTGCCAAAGGTGCTCCGCAGATTCACGAACTATGCCTCCCAAGATACAACACCTCGAACCTGTTTGGATTAGCACTATGCAAACAGGACTTAGTCGAACTGTTCAATTGAACCAGCACACTCAGAAAAAATAGAAGAGTAGAAGAGTATATCAAAGCCTTTTGGAATCGAGTCGGAAAAACCAAAAACCAAAAGCCATAATGAAGCTCTATACTCCCATCTATTTATAGAGATTTTTAGTTCATGTACAGAAGAGATACATGAATTATCTAGACGCATGTATCCACGAAGTTCATAAATCAAGAGATACATGAAACCAAGAGATTCATGAATCCAAAGATACATGAATTCAAGAGATTCATGAACTCAATAAATACATGAACTAAAAGATACATGAATTTAAGAAATTCATGAACTCAATAGATACGTGAACAGAAAACAACAGGAAATTCATGAATCCAAAAGAGATACGTGAATAGAAAAAACGTATCTTAAATTATTGGCTTTCGTTGATCCATTAATCATAATTATAACCATAATTACAACAGTTGCCCCCACGACATATATACAAGGTAGTTTCAAGACCCCATTTGGGGACCATAGGAGAAAGAAAAAATAAAACGGGGTCTAGCATGGACGACAAGAGATTGGCAACTTAGCAAAAAATACCGTACCTTGAAACGGGCATCGGGTTTTCCCGACCGACCTTGATGATCTCATTGCTAGAGAAGCCGAGTCATCACTGCCCGCCAAATGAAGCTCGTCCTTTTCAATTGAACATCTTTTCCTTAGAAGAACAATCCATTCCTCGATAAACCGTTTCCCTTGATGAACAATCTCGTAACCATATCGATGAAACCTCTAATACTGTCGGGGAAGATGGAGCCTAACATGAAAGAGAAGAGCCTGTCTAGCTAGCCAAAGGAGACAGCCTGCAACGAAGCCCCAAAACATTTCCAAAAAGGTCTTGCAATTTTATTGGCAACATTTCTCTCATTGGAGCAGGCTAATCATCCTTGGCTACCAAACTGAGACTCTTATCTTCATGTCGAGGCCTCTATTCCCAATTAAACCCTAGCTCTCTCTCTGTCGTTCTTTGGTTTCGGACTCCTGCATCATTTATATAGCCAACCAGAGAATAAAGATCAGATCCAATTTGCACCTGATGTTCTCTCCCTCCTATTTTTTCGAAGATTTAATGATTCGAATATATTCTCCATAGAGAGAAAAGAGAGGGATTCTTGCACGACTACTTGTCCCTCCAGATTGGTATGCCCTTCTTAATTCTGAAGGCTACAAATATGGCAATGGCCAGCAGTTGGATTTGGTTAATTCTTGTGCAACTTGCAACAATGATAGGGAAAAAAAGTCAAAAGTATCAGCCCACTAATTTGTTTTCAGGAATTTTGTACATTAGAACCACAATTCTCCGTAAATAACAGTTCAAGCTGGCAGGAAAATAAGATAAATTTACTGAAGAAACCTTCGGCTATTAAATTTGACAAAAACAAAAAACAAAACAAAACCTTTGGCTATTAATTGATTTTGTGAAAGGACTGCAGTAATTTGCTTTTCCATCGTGCCATTATGCTGGCGTTAGTTTCCATGGCATTGCAAAAAAAGTCAAAGTTTGGTCCAATATGATGAAAATGATTAGCATGATTAACGGGGTCAAAATTTGTAAAGCCGTGTCGCTTTCAAGTTATTCATGTTTATGCTTTGTCGGATTGGGATTCTCTTCATAAGTTTGTCCCATCGAAGTTTGTCATTCCTACTAAATTGTCACGCCCTCAAATTAAGTCACTGGGTATTGAGTTAAAATTAAAGAAAAAGGAACATTCTCAAGTAAAGTTAAAAGGGAATATTTAAAGCGAGTGCGCTAGAGTATTTCATAAACAACAAAGTGAAGAAACTATGTAATGTTCCATCTATTGATATATGTAATAATTATTTTGAAAATTAGATTATTTCTAATTACAAATGCGTAATAAGTGTTTAGAGGCACCCCTTGATATGATCTAACTAAAATCGTTTTCTTAAAGTCAATTAAAATCTCTTTTGTTGATAAATGATAAATAGTGGGAAAATTACCAAAAATGTATTAAATCTACTGTTTGAATGCCAATTCAGTCCCAAAACTTTTAATTTGGCTAATTTGATCTTGAATTTAGTTTTTCTAGCCAATTTTCACTGGAAATCACTAACGTTGATGGTGTTCATTCTATGGGCACAACTGGCGCCAATGTAGTCAATCTTTATATTTATTTAAAAAGTTCAATTTATTTTCTTTCAAGTTCTTTTCTTTTTTCCTTTTTCCTCTTTTGGCCGTTGAAAACCTTGTCGAATCTAGCGAGAGCAAGCCTAGCCCAAGACTGGTGAAGTCGCCCCTTGCGGACCCTTGCTTGTGGCTGACTGTTGGCTTTTTTCTTAAGGTTTGGTGATCAACGGTGGAAGAAGGAGAAAAAAAAAGAAAGAAAGGGAAAAGTTCACTAAAAGACATAAGACTTGTCGCAAAAGTGTAATTGAGTCTCAAAATTTTAAAAAAGTGCAATCAAGTCTTAAAACTTATCAAATCTGTGTAATTCAATCCTTTCGTTAACACTGTTAATTTGGATGACGAAAAATACTGACGTGACATTTTTAATTAGTTTATCTTTCCCAGTTGTCAATTTATATTATTTTCTTCTCTAAATATTATTCAAATTAATATAAAAAAACTCAAAAAGGCTCAAATTTTGTTTTTTTTTTTTTTAAAAACTTTGAAAAAAAGAAAAACAAAGACAAGGGCCTCTCCAATGGGGTGCCACCATTGCCGCTCATCGTCAACCCTAGGTGAGGGTGGCTGGCTTCGCCTAGCCCTCGCCGACCCCAAGCAACGGTCGAGGAGGCTTGCCTCGAACTGGGTACCCAAATTTGGGTGACATCGACTCTCACTCTTGGGCTAGCAACCCTCCCCAATTCTTGGTGAGGGCGAACTAACCTCACTAGGCTAGGCAAGGGCCAGCTTCACTTAGAATTGGACGCCCTCCATCCAAATCTAGGCAAGCCTCGCCAGCCCTCACTTGGGCTCGACAAGGCCTCACATCAGCTTAGTGAGGGTTGCCGACACCAAGCAATGGTTGGCATCACCTAGGGTCTACAACCTTCGCCAGCAGATCCAGCGATGGGCGTTGGTGGCGGCAGGGTCCTATAAGAGAGCCCTACATTTGTTTTTCTTTTTTCCTATTTTTATGTATTTTTCAAATAAAATTTTGGCCTTCTTCTTAGTTTTCAATTTAATTTAAATAAGATTAAAAGAAGAAAATAATTAAAAATGACAAGTAAGAGAGAGAAATTAATTAAAAAATGTCTCATCAGTATTTCCCGTCATCAAATTGACGGTGTTTACGGAAGGAATTGATTGCACTTTTACAAAATTTTAGGATTTAATTATACATTCACGACAAATTTTAGGACTTGTATTGCACCTGTTGCAAAAAGAAAAGAAAAACAAAGAAAAAAATATATAAATATTAAATTAAAAAATTGCAAAAATTGCCCATAACACCGGTCGTATTATGTAAGATAGCCAATGTTCACTTTAATAATTTTCAACCAAAATTGATCAGAATGAATAAATTATCAAATTGTCAAAATGTTTATGACTAAATTGGACAAATTATAAGGTTTATGACTAAATTGATGTTTATATAATAGGTTTAGAATTTTCTTGATAATTTTCTCAATAAACAGCTTACTCTTGGTAATTATATTTATGAGTTGAAGTCAGTACGAAGCTTACAAAATCAGTAAGTCTGGTTCACAGGCTCGAGGGATATAGATGAAGTGCCTATATAGAGGCGCAGATACCCTCACCTTCCACAGAACCAAACATATATACAGCCTCACTTGTGCACGGGCAGGCAATGTAGGACTTATCCCTACCTAGAGGCCTCTTTTTTCACTTATGCACACAGAAGCGATGTTGGGCTCCGTCTTGCCTAGAGGCCTTTTTTTTTTTTTTTTTTTCTTCTAATTGGTAATAAATTTAGCAACTTGGCGAGATTTCGACAAGCGATAATTTCGGATCAAAGTTTTAAAGAGTTAGCGAGACTCGCTCATGGGCTTGAAAGACACATTTAGAATGCATGTAGAAGTCCAGTGCACGTTAGAAAGGAGATTTTCAAATGGTCTCACCTTACGTGAAACTTGATATACATGTATATACATTTCTATTTGTGCATATTCAAGCCACGTGAGGCTTTGGCCTGCTGGTCTTTCGGCGTCGTGGAGATCGAAATTCGCCATAAACCGAAAATGATTGGTTGACTTCTGATTTTCCGAAAGAAAAGGCAGAATAAAATCTCTTAAAGGAGATTTTATTCTGCCTCGATGGCGTCAAATATGTTCTATTCGTCAAAAGCCGAAACACAAGGCCAAATTTGATTTCTCGCCAAATATATTCATCTTTCTAATTTCTAAATGCAAATTATTTTCAACGATTTTACAACCATCGCGTTAATATGTTTTAGAACTTTTAGGTACTCAAAAATTAAATCAAAGCCTGATTCCAAATTTCAAAAGCTCAAAAAAAGGCTTGTATCAAATACCCACCTACTTTTAAAAGTATCAATTTGTTCTCGAATGGTCAAGGGCAAACCTTGCTACAACCAAATAGGAAAAAAAAAAGCGTAAATCTCACGTGAGAGAATTTTATTTATGAGTGTAGGCTAGGTAGAAAATAGCATTAAGTGTGAAAATAATTTTTGTTTCAAGTTGACAAAAATAAAATTTCTTCCAAAAGTAATTGTGGAAACGAATCTACTCTCTCTCACCTTAGGGCAAAGATCCGGATGTATTTAAGATGCTTCACGTGCACAGATGGGCTTCCAACTACAAGATGCATCTTCTTGCTCTCTCTTCCTTCGCCTTGATTGCCCTTAATTTGCAGGTTAGGCTTATAATAGTGATTATCATCATTGACCCATTCTCGATTAGTATTGGTACGAATCGATTTGATACGATTCAACAGTTCATTGTTCTTTGACCCATCGAAGAGGTGGTTTTTGACCTACGCTATATTTTGATAGTTTCACACAACATAAACTATTTTTAGAAATCGCAATTTTTTAACTGTAAAGGATGCGGCACATAAGCTTTTCTTTTTATGTCTAAAGGGGATACATTTTAAAAAAGTAAGGCCTTCCAATAAATTTTATTATGCTGAGCATGTGTTCAAAATTAAGATATGTTCATCTTTTAACACGCATCGTACAAATAACTCTTCTCTTTAGCATTTATTTACTTAAATATGCGTTTGTCTATGTTAAAAAAAAAAAAAACTACCGTTAGATACTTTATGTAATCTTAGGATCAAATCCGATATCGATTCATGAGTTGTGGATGTGCAATTTCAGCTCATTTCTTGATATACATTCGACTAATCGCTATATTTCGATTCAATGCATCATGCATGCACACAAGACCATGCATGTGAAAATGACTCTAGAGATTGCACGTTTGTAAGTGATTCAAGCACCGATTTTGATTGAGGAAAACAAACAATTACTCCTTTTGAGATTAAATTAAAGTGGTAATTATGCTGCGATTAAAAAGCTAAACACGCTTGTTTTTCCTTGATGCTATCCATTTATGTATTTGTAGCGAGAAAAATCATGATATGAGTGTAGAAAATAGAGTAAATTGAATCCTGATGTAAAATTTATGTGAATTTCATCAGATTTGATGGTCCAAATACAACATCATCGATATATTTACTTCATCGAACGCTTTCTCTCGTTCAGTGCACATTGATAATAGTCCACCCCAAGGACTAAAATGCAGTGAAAGAGTACACTCGAAGATGGTCAAAAAAACCGGAAAGAGTACACTCGAAGAGGTGGATCAGCAAAAGCGATATGGGGGAATCAAGGGCCCAGATTTCATGGGAGAAAGCGGAGACCAGTCAACCAATCCCGCATCGCCACTTGTCGCGTGACCCATCACTCCAGCCCACTAGCCAAGGATGGTCCCTCTTTAAAATCTTTCCCGTCTTCCACATGCTTACTACAGAAGTCACAGCTCACTTTTCAAGAACCCCAAGAAAGAAAAGAAAAGAAAAGAAAATCAAGAAACCAAGTTGGATGAGCAAGCGGAGATGGTATTCTCGCTACTCGTTTCAGATTCACAGTAAAAAGAATTAAAAAAAAGCGACCGATGTTGAGTTGAGTTGTCACCTGGATAAAAAAATGACCAAAGAAGCGGTAATGGTACAGCAGCTGTGATTGATTGAAGTTTCCACGAGTTGCCTTTAAACAAATTTGGCATGTAGACCTTGCTTCAGGTTCCGAAGTCTCCGCCATGTGAGATGCCTCTCGATCCCTGAGCCTCTCTCTCTCTTGCCGTGCCTTATGTGATGCAGGTTTCCACTCTTATAATGCAACCTGGAAGCTTCACTGCCATCTCTGTCCTCTCTCCACTCTGTTGTCAGTAAGACAATTTCAAGATCCTCTGCTCTGTCATTTACTATTATTTTTCTTTTTCTTTCTTGCTTGCTTCTTGTTTTATTTTCTGTCATTTTGCTTCACTCAGGTGATCATAATGCATGGTGAAAGATGTTTGTTCGTTTTTACCTCTTATTTAATGCTTCAACCATAAATATGGAGGTCGCTTGGATTTTGCGTAGTCAGGCTTCTCACTCGCTTCGTGTGCCCTTGCCATTTAAAATTGCGCCGTCACGGGTCCATAAAATCTAGTTCTTCAGGAAAAGAAAGGGCAAATCTTTTTCAAGTCAATGCTGCTGAGTGATGGAATTAAAAGGGTCGGGCTTAGATGATTGATTTTGCTTAGGATACTGGAGCGCGAGCGCTGCAGGAACAATGGGTTGCACTGCTTCTGTTTGCTTGGCTGGGAAGAAGAAGAAGTTGAGAATCCCGGAAATCGCCGTGTTCGTCCCTTCAATGCGAGTGCCAGTCCAATCCAATCTTCAAAGGGCTCTCAAAGGACTAGTTCCGCGGGATCTCGTTGACAGGTTATCAGCGCTGCGGAATCAGATTCTTTTACTGGCAGAGGACACTGGTTAGTGCTCTTAGAAATAGCTATTGATTGCAACACCATTTGAAAGTTTTGGCATTGTTTGATTGATGAGGAATTGGGAAAAGGGTTGAGTTTTAGTTGGATTCTGAATTTTAGATTCCAATCGAAAGAGTGATACCATGACTGACTATTCTGTCTCAGTTTCACAGATTGTAGCCAGTAACAAATTTCAATTTCATAGCATTTGCAAAGAGTGAAAGATTTCTGTTTTCTTTTTTCTGCTAAATTAGATGGATCCGCCACGAATGAATTGACACAAGCCCTAGAGGAGTACTCGACTCTTGTGATTGGGCTGACGACGAAAGGTTTGGACTATTGAAATTGCTCCCTCCCTTTTGCATGTGAATGCTGCCGGAGTTCTCTCTTTGCGACTCAATTATGGGTTTGATTTGCAGAACAAAGTCTCGCGGAGTCGGTGGAATTTAAGTGGAAAAACCTTGGCGATGGACGGCAAGTAAGAAGCTTATGGAGATTGTGCAACCTTCAAATTTCTGTCTTGTGAGTTGCGAGTGATGAGTGGGGTTAAAATTTGATGAGCAGGAAGCCTCCGTGGTGAACTCCTGGTTCGAATTATTGTCCGTCATTCACATGATGGCCATGGTGACGCTATCCGAGGCGAATTCGCTGATGATCCCCAAGGATCATTCTGGCTCTGAAGTGAGGACTGTTTCCGCAGGTATGGGATTCGGTTTCTCGCCCAAGCAGCTATAACCGATGTCCATTCTATCTTTACTAATTCCTGATGGATGCTTTTGTTATCAGACTACAAGAGGGATGCGGTCGACTTGTTATTGAAGGCGTCAGGTTACTTGGACTTTTGCATAAGGGAGCTATTAATACGCATCCCGCCCGAGCTAAAGTATGCGACTTAACCCAAATCTCAGATTTTATGTCTTCGAGGCACAATACCTACATGATGTTTTGGGGCTATCTTCATTGACAGGGAAAGACTGCCAAAAGATTTGCAGGGCGGTGTACTGGAGGCTACATATATTCAAGCTCTAGGACAGGTAAAAATGTTATATTACAAATCCCAGAACCGGGGTGGGTTCAGGTGAATAAATTATAGTACAGGCTCTTTGCTGTGTAATTAAAGATGGCGATATTCAAAGAAAAATCGGTAATCATAGGATGCTTAAAAGCACAAATGCAGATAGATAATTTAGTGGTGCTCATGAATTGCTCTGCGCATTTACTGTATTAACATATTCAGGGAACTGAAATTCAACTGGGATTGGCTGTTGAGAGCCAAAAGGCCAGCTTGTCGGTCAAGAGGAGGTTGGCGTGCGAGCAATTAACCTATTTTAGTCAGGTCAGTGAGAAGTCGTTCCACCTCATTTCGACTTTGGATTGATGAAAATTATCTGAAGCCCCACATGGTTTTGTCGTACTAATATTAGACCTTTTGATTTCACAACAGAAAGTTTCTCAGTTTTATTCGTGTGGGGCTATGCAGAAAAGCCGTTCTGCTTTATTTTGATTATGACTGACGTCTCTCCTCTGTTCATTAGGCTCATTCCTGCTTGTCTGAGTGCGACCTTAGTCACGGGTATGGAAAGAAGCAACTGCTGTTCATCAAATGGAAGTACCTCGAAGCAAAGGTTCCTAATTCTGTGTATTTTTATTCATTTCGATTCAAAATAAAGAACTTCGGTCTGTGTCAATTCAGCAGCAGTACAGAGTCTAATTGCTGTGAAAATCATCAGGCCGCTGCTTATTACTACCATGGACTAATCTTTGATAAGGGAAACGAACCATCCTGTCATGTTACCGCCGTGTGCTGCTTTCTGGCCGCTGAAGAACTCCTAGCAGAAAGCAAGAAGGCATGCCTAAGCTTTTGCCTTGCGGATCCTGTCTCTAGGTTGGTTTTTTGCGACGCTGCCTTAGTCCCTATATCAATTTTTCCTTATTTTCTTGAGCCGTTTCATCAACGATTTGCTCCTCTTTTCCCTTGGCAATAGGATCCCTCCGCTCTGGGGCATTATGAAATACTTGTATCAGAAGATCCCCGAAGTCGCAGCAAGGAAATCTCAAACGTATGGTTACCTTTTAGAACAAGAAAAGTAAGGACTTTTCTTAGTACGTCTCTCTAATGTCAATCATCGTATTTGCTTACCGGGTTGATGCACAGCTTTGAGCGATTCTTATCATATTTCAGAGAACTCTTTCTATTTTGGTGTCACAGGGCTCTGCAGACACTGCCTGATCTACCCGAGTTTCAGTTGTCTTTGAGACCGGATGACTACGAATTACCCGAGATCGATCCCGCCTGGGACCGTGGAAAGTGGGAGATCGAAAGCCAGACCCTCAAAGAACACCTCAAAGATTATGAAGACGAGATCGAATCTTGAGGACACGGCTCGAATGACTGACCGAAACTGTGAGCGTTCCTTGTTACTCACAGCCCATGACAGTTTTAGAGGAGCTGACAGATTACTTGAGGAAAGCAACGCACTGCATCAGGCAAATAATCTGTTGCGGAAAGGCCTATTTCAAGACCGGTCAGATTGTGAAGAATCGGCTCGAGTAATCATCTCCAGACAGCCCCCTTATCAATCTTAAACATATACGTATACTGAAAATAGCCAAGAAAGCAAGAAAGTAATCTGCTCGAGTTTTTGTTTTTTTGACGCTTTAGTTCAGTTTGGTTTGGTTTTTGTACTTGGGACAATGTTGTTATGCGACACCTTTGTATATCAGGGGACTGGTTGACTATTAACATGGTCATGTTACAAGTTTATGATACTATTGGCCCACCGCACTCGATGTGGCTGCTCACAGATCTAGCCCTCTATAATTTCAGCATTTGTGCCCCTTCAGTTTTATTTTGCGCAATCAAGCCCTTTTAACTTCCTAGATTCGCATAATTCGATTTTGTGAGTTTTACTTTGTGCAATCAAGTCATTTAAATTTCTTGGCTTGTGTAATCAAGTCCTTGGCTTACCCACTGTAACTAATGGTGTCAAATTTAAGATCCCTATTTTCCTCGTTTTTCTTGTTTGATTTATGCTCATTTGACACCGAATCAGCATCATGTCATTTTCTATTGCATAAGCGATGCCGCATCATTAATTACTATGGCAATTTAGTCAGGATGGTTGATTGAGGGTATTTGATTGCTCAAATTAAGAAAATTGAACGACTTAATTACACAAAATCAAACTTAGATGACCAAATCACACAAACCCATAAAGTTAGAGAATTAAACAAAATAAAAGTAAGAAGACATAACTGAACAAACAAAATTTAAAGAATTGAATCTTGAGTTTTGCTTCTTTGTTCACAGAGATGGTTATGGAATGAGTTTCAACCATAAGGTTAGGTTTAACTTGTCACTCAACTTTGATCATAGCAAAAAGAAAGTTTTGGTAATCCTTTGAGCCTGGCTCAACCGGGTTGGGCCGGGCCGGGATTAGGGCAAATTAGTCTTATCCAAACTTGTGGGCCACCAAACATCATGATCATCTCTATTTATTTTCTATCTCCAAAATACTCATAAAAACATATAACTAGTGGTAGAAAAATAGAAGGTGCTTGGTTAGTAATTTCTTTGGTCATGTCGGATTTCCCACTTCTTTTCCGTAATTTTTGAAACTAAAAGGCAAAGGTTTTGATGCTATCCCATGTTAATATGTGTCGATGTGATTGAGGATCCACTTAAATGGTGGAATCGACATTATGATTCTTGAATGACGAGCCTAAGTTGTCTTTTGACTTGGCCCAACTCCTCTTTCCTCTCCATCTTCTAGTTTTCTTTTCTTTTTCTTTCCTTTCATAATAACAAATGGGATAATCTTTTCATTTAGGATTTTTCCGCGATAGACTTTAACTAATTACACTATTCAATTAACTGTATTACCTAACTAAAATAATTAGAGAAGGCTCCCTTCTTTTTTTTATGTGCTCCAACAGAAAGAAACGTACAAGTGACCCCTTTTTTAATCATAAAATCAGGAAGAAAATTGGTTCAATTTCACACGGTGCGTTATTTATCAAAATTAGCAAATTCAGTAGATTTACTTTGGCCAACGGAAATAGCTAGGCATTTTGCGCACGAACGATGCTGTTTACATTGCTTTATTGCTTTAATATGTCAAAGAAAATAACCATGTAAATGGGGGGAAATCAAATGTTTTATATTCTCTCGATCTAGCTGAGAAAAAAATTTCATGTGCATGATTAACACGATAGTGCTTGATCAAAGAAATAATTTTTTCGTACCATCAATAAATACAAGATAAGAAGATGACTGAAACAAATCCCTTGTTGCGAAAATTAAAACCATGAGAAAATTATCCTCATTTGCGCAGGTTTTTCATTAATAACTAACTAAGGTTGGTTTTTGGCAAAAAAGTTAAAGAAAAAATCAATACTTTGTCCCAAGTAGCTGATTTTTTGCAAACAAAGAATAATTTACTTATAGAGAAATGGCCACTAATTCACTTAATTTCGCGATTGTACATATATAGAAATCTTCATGCTATATTAACTAGATAGACACTCCAAAATCTTTATTCATACTCTAGGAAGTCCTTCATCTTCTCTTCGTCGTTTCGATTTAGCACAACTTCTTGTGGGGTTGGATAATTTCGATCATTGGAAAGCAGCAACAGTTTGAGATCGTGGGAAATACCTGATACCCTGAAATTCATGCGACCACACCTTTTTCGGTGCGGTCAAAAGTACCAAGATCGACACATCGTAACGCGACAAATTTATAGAGTGCAAGTAATTATGAGCTCATTACGTTTGACAGAGGAAAACCTAGTGAAAAGGACGTGGCCGATGCTAGTGCCAAAATCACGAATATTATATATAATATCAGATGTCCTTCCTCGAGGGAAAGCAAAATTTCTCTTTTTAAAAATTTGTCTTCTTTTATCCTCCGGCCATGCATAGATCAGGTAAATTTCAAGCAAAGAAATGCTACCTAAACCATCGGGAAGTGAAAATGCGAACATGCAGAAACGAGATCGATCTTCAGCTTATACATTCATTCCCAGTTTTTAATGTTCGATGAAGCACTCGAAGATAGCCAGGGGCTCGTTCCCGCAGAGCCCCTGCAAACTTCTCTGCAGAAACCTGCAGAAAGTGAGGAGGAGCTTCAACTTTTAAGGTTGATGCTCGGCCTCTGCAGGTACCTGCAGATTCAGTGGGTTCGCCCGTAACGCGAACTGCAACCCTCTGGTTGCCGTCGTTATCAGAAACGAAAGAAGGAAACACTGAAGTTCTTGAAATCATTGAGAAAAGAAATAATAAGAAGAGGAAGAAGCGAAACGTGCGTACGAAAACGAAGGTAATCGACACCCACGCGAAGCGTTGAACTCTTACATGGTATGCGTTAACACGCATTTCCACATCAGACCACTCACGCCATTACTTTCGTTTTCTGGTTCTTTTTCAGCATTTTTAGTGGCTGAAAAAACCGATGGGATGCATCAGAAATTCCAAAAAAAGAGGGAAGAAATAAACCGTCTTCATCAACTTGATCGCATTTCCTATTCGAGAGTATCATCAAGTGGAATGAGTTCCATCAACAGTCAGCTCAGATATGTCGAACCCATGTCTGCCACATGCTAAACACACTCCCAACTCCAACCGAAAGAAAAGAAGAAGCAACAAAAAGCAAAAACCCAGAACGTCCTGAAGTCGTTTAAAGGAAAGAAAGAAGAAAGGACCCCGCTTTTTTTTTTTTTTTCTCATAGATGCAGAGAGAGATCGAGGTTTACTCTGTCATCGTCAACATCGTCGTCGTCATCCTCCTCGCCGCCGTAGTCCATTGGCGGGCTCACCTCCACGAACCCGTGAAGCGCCGGGCGGTGGCCGGGCACGGCCCGGAGAGGGTCGAGCCACGCGGGGGAGGGGGCGTCGGGAGAAGCGCCGGCGGCGGCGACGGCATTGCGCGGGCCGGCGCGGGGTCGACGAGGAGCTGCTGGTGGCCGCGAGCGGCGGCGCGCTCCCTCTTGTGGGCGTTCTGGTGGCCGCCCAGAGCCTGGGAGGTGACGAACTTGCGGGAGCAGTAGAGGCAGGAGAAGACCCTCGGCGGCTGCGAGGGCGGGGAAGGGGGCTGGGACGGCGGCGGAGGATGGGGGTAAATGAAGGGGTGCGGGTGCGGGTGCGGGTGCGGGTGCTTCGGCTGCTTGCTGTTGTGGAGGGGGTGGTGGTGGTGGCCGGGGTGCTTCGAAGGTGGCTTGGAGGAGGGAGAGGTGTGGCTGAGGAAATCGTAGAAGTTGTAGGAGTCCGCCATTAATTTCTGCAGTTGGATTCTGACGGCTGCTGCTTTGAGTTTGCAGAGGAGGAGGAGCAGATGGAAGAAGGAGAAGAGAAGAAGAAGAAGGGGAGAGAGAGAGAGAAAGAGAGAGGATGGAAGGAAGGAGGAGAGAGGGGTTTAAATGGGGGTTTAAGTGTGGACGGACGACAAGGCCCCCCCTCCTCCCACCGGATAAGAAGTTTCATAAAATTGGCATCTTTTCTCAGCCTTTAGGTTTTTAATTTTTCTAGACAAATATCTCAAAAACTTATATTGTGTTAGGGATTTTGGGAGTGAACTTTCAGATTGCAAATTACTTGTCGGTCTTGAAAAGTATGGTTGTCTTGTTCATTCTTTATGTATGAATAATTTCATTTTGTTTCCGTCTCGAATATTTTCTATCTTCTTGGCCCCCACTTTTTGAATTTAAATAGGACTATAAACCGATTGAGCAGGATAGGACTAATGGGAACATTTGACCCGGCTTGACCTAATTGGGCCCGACTTTTTTGGGTCAAGGCTATATGTCTTGCTCAAGATAAGGGGAAAAAAAAAGACCAAGAGCGAAATTACTTGGTTTAGTCTGAGCTAGTTTGAGCTATATAGCTCGGTTCATTTTGCCATATCCTTGTTTCTACAAAAGAATTTCATACCTTATCAACTTTTACAGCTCTCATACAACTAACCTAAATTCACTTGGGAAACAATAGATTCCATCAAAGAAAGGAAATTCACACGGCTCAACTTTAACATGGAATAATTATTATCAACCCCATTGAAGTTTTTACGGTTAATTTCATATAGTCATGACTTTATTGAAGTGAATAAATAACAAAATATGACTTATCTTTTTAAGTTATTAATCTCGTCTTATCCAAATATCAAATATGTCGCAATATTTTAAGTTTGAGAAAGCCAAATGAGTCAGCAACGGAGAGGGGGGGCAATGGGAAGAGGAGATTGAAAAAGGAGAGAATGGTGGGATCGCCATGGAATTGTCGAACAAGAAATGGGGAATTGGAATCAGAATCAAAACGGAATGATGACGGGAAAGGACATGAAGTGGCAACTCTCTCTCTCTCTCTCTCTCTCTCTCTGTGCGGTACGGCCACGTCTGTATCTGTCCTTCATACTCGCTTAGCGCGATGCTGCTTGGCCTGCAACAGCGACAACAGCGAGGGACGGCTAGGGCAGACGCGTGTAAGAGGATGGATTTGGCGAGCCAATCATCCGGTGACCCAAAATTCCCCACTTCTCTTAACGCATTTTTCCTTATTTTCTCAACCAATCCAATCCACCAGTGGAATCTGTTGCAGCGTACATTACATATGGTTCGGCACTTCGCACCCAAAACCAGATTAAAGACAATCGCCCTCCATTAGCATCCTAATCATTGTATGTCTTAAGTCTCTTCTTAGGTTTAACTCAGCAGCGCTCTCTCGCTCTCTCTGAGATTGCCTAACTTATTTTGAATGTGAAGACTTGTCTCCGAATTAATTATAAAGTTGATTTACAGAAAAATCTGAACTTTTCAAGAAGTGGGTTCACGCATATTTCATTACAATGAATCTATAAATCCGATTCTTGAATTAGTATTTGTGTCTCTCTCATTACTTTCGAAGTGGATTTATGAAATTGATTTTACAGAAAAATCTTAACTTTTCAAAAAGTGAGTTCACGCATATTTCATTACAATGAATCTGTAAATCCGATTCTTGAATTAGTATCTATGTTTCTCTCGTCACTTCACGGAGAGTGACGCTGCTTTAGTGTGTGCGTGTTGCTATTGGAGTGAGCTCCTAAAAATGAAATCGACGCTGTTTGAGCACATTCATACCGACGCATGCGGTTTTCTGTTGGTGGGATGTGTGGATGGAGAGAGAGAGAGAGAGAGAGAGAGAGCATAAAGGGCAAAACGTTTCCGTACAAACGAACCTGATAATTATGGCTAGCATAGGTCATTCCAAACTAAATTATAGACATAATCATCCAATCTTTGAACCGGGTATACATGCAGCAAAGTCTTCCCACTTTAGTATCTATGGCATGCTTTTCGATAGGTTCACTTGGTTTTTTCTGCTGATTTGGTCTATATGCCTATTTGCATATTCGATAGGGTCTTAGTTTCCAATTGTGTAATCATCGAGCCCTATTCTCTTCTTGCAAACACGATCCCTTATCACCACACAAGCCCACATTGCACTCCCCAAAAAGCTTATGAAAGGGGATGAGTTTGGTTGGTTGATGCAAACATATCATTTCTCCATATGACTGAATTACGGAGTCATAATGAGATTTTACAGTGGTACAGATACTCCCCCGTCCATCCAATAGTTTTAAGTTTTTCAGACAAGACAGACGTGAACATAACTTTATCTCAATATGCATGCCATCACAATCTCATATTCAAACAAAGATGGATATGCTTTAAAAAGAAGGGCACGTGATTACGTAAGATTCAGAATTGATGAAAATCATTTTGTACAATACTGTCTGCCATTTTCCGTGTCTAGCGCTCGAGATGGTTGACAATAATAACAAGACAAAGGAGGTCCTTTTCAAATGTATTTATCAATCATCTAAGACCTCAATGAAGACTCTTGCTTCACTAGAGTCCTTCTCAATCTTGAATGTGCAAAAGAACAATTGTCACTTCTACTTAACACACAACTTTTCAAACTTAAGTACTTAATCCTAGATTAAGGGATGCATGTTCTAAAATGACGGATAGTGGGAACTAGAGTTCGCAAAAAAGAGATCATACGACGGAGAGGATAGACTGGTGCGAGCTAATAAGAAATCCACTCGAAAAAAATAATCTAGTTTTTAGGGATTTCATTACAAGCACATTTATAGGTTTTATTTAATGGAGATGATGTGTTACTACACTTGATAGAATATAAAAATAATAAATCACGCATTCATTTAACAATTTAAACTTTTGAAACAGTTGACAGTGATCCTATAAAATCTTTCGACACTAAGCAATGGAATTGAAAAGGTCAAACTTCTAATCGGGACGTAAACTATTGCATAGAAGTGAAGATCGTGCAATTCTTTCCTTCTCTATTAAGAACCCCTAATCAATGTTTTTCACTCATTGCCCTCATTAGGGCTTCATTAGAACAGGTCAGTTTCAACTTTTGGAAAGAGAGAGAAAAGTGATGTGGCGATCGGTGCTGTTGCTAAGGTAGGGGCGAAAAATCGAGGCCCCAAGGGACTGCCGTCATGTCGGGCGACCAATTTAGGAATATTACATTCAACTGAGGACGATCCTCCATCGTGGGGTCACGATCGAACAGTCCCGAGAAAACAACAAAGCTGGAGTAAACAACAAAAACAGTTATTCTCACTCGCCATCTGCGTCCGGGGAAAATAACAAGACCGTCCCTAGGCCTAGCTCGAGGACACGTACCCTACACAAATTCTTGTCGGGAGCTGAATGGCCAATCACTAAGCCGAGAACGCGAGGGGCCGAAGGGGGACACCTCCCTAGGCTTCTTTTCCCCCCTTCTTGGTGACATTTCTTGATGAGATGGGTGAACCAAAAGATGGTATCTTGTCAAAGCATTTCTTGGGTGAGCCCGGAAAAAGGAGAAGTTGAATTGAGCGAAGGCCAATCCCAATGGCTTTGAGGAGAGAAAAAGTTGAAGTCTTTCAGCTTCTTAGGAAGTTGTGTTACTGTGGATGAAACGAGGACATGTGATCTGAGGGGGGGCGTCGTGGGGTGCTTGCAGCACTTTTTCCTCAAATGGTTTGGTCTTAGGAGGGTCGGTTCTTTCCAGGAGTCCTCCAAAGGTTGGAGAAACGGTGCAAGTTTTGGCAATTCCTAGGATGCGCAGGCTGAGTGTGTCACCATCTTTTCACTGAGCTCTCTAGCAAGGAATAAAGGGAGAGAAGCCAGCAGGAAGCACAGATGGCTAATTAAGGAAATATTCGGTCAAGTTTCTTTGTCACAATAGATTTAATGTTTAGTCCCCTCAACGTTGTCTACTAGTTTAAAGTCATAGTAGATCAGTAGACAGAGACTTCCCTAAAAATCCTGAACTTTCCAGCACATCAAAAATTGGAATCCCCTTAAGTATAGCTCAACTTGTAGTCCTGCAAGTAGACTAGATCTTCAACTAGTCGTTTCGGATCGGGCAGATTGATTGTGTAAAGAAATTCTTTTTGATACTTCTATGGGCGAATCTGAACGGTGATTTTCTAGGCTCAACCTCGAAGCCTATACTTTTTCCTAGGCATGGCTGAGGGTGCTTAAGTCCACCCACTCGAGAGTACATAATCACCTTAAAGATAGTGGTGTCGTCAAAATACCCTAATCGTACACTTGATCATGTAGACTTGGCAGCCCATGGGTCCATCAGGGCACAAGGGCTCGAAAGGCACTTTTGGCTGCGTTCTTGTAAGGCTATTTACTTGTAAAGCTCGGCACAGTTGGGTCCGTGATAGCCTAGCCTTGCCCACATGTTTAGTAATTTCTTTTTTGGACAGGTCTGGATAACAAATTCGAGTCGAGCTTGTTTACTAATCACCTCTATTTTTATAATTTGCAGTGGTGATGTTTTATCTTTTCAAAAGAGTAATTTTATATCCTCGCGGGATTATAATCCAAACATTTTAGAATTCATTTTCGTGCGTTATCTATAAGGACAATAGTACATTGTTTTAGTCAATCTAATCCACTTCATTCATTTGTCGGACAGTGATTTGACGCCGCGATGCAATTATCAATCAAAGCAATTTGATTAGTTGATGGTCGCTGCTCTTGAACACTGCTCTGACCGATGGCCAACTTGGTGACTGATATTTCCACACCCCCACGCCCCCACAAAACAAAAATTCAGCTACAGCAAGAAGAGAATCTTAGTCACTTCAATAGAAGATAATGATGTTAAATGGTGTATTGAGACACTTATTAATTTGTTACTTTTGGCACTTTACGTGTAATCAACTCTTTAAAATAAATAAAAGAATTAAAAAAAATGCTGATTGGTTATTTGGTTGCCGTTGTTTGGCTGTTGGTTTTCCCTTTCCTCTCGACACCCTTCCATTCGTTTTGACACGCTCGTTATCATGAGGGTAAGTTTTTTAGTGCCGAGATCCCTATGATGTATAGCTTTTGGTTAAGTCAATATATTACTTACCTTACCCAAAAAAAAAAAAAAAAAAAAAAACTCTTTAAAAAAAAATTTCTAATTAAACGTAGTAACCTGGCTGACCGTCTCCCGAGTTGGGGCGATCGATCAGTTCATTAGTACTCATGGAGAAGGAAGGATATTGCAAGGAGCAGTCTAGCCTCTTAACAAGCACAGGACAAGGGCGGCGAAGAGGTCTTACTTCACCATGTTGTGGTTTCGAGGGTCCCCGTCACGAAAAGATCCTCCTCCGGGTAGGGGTGAGCATGGTCCGGGTTGGTCCGGGCCACCCCCTAACCCTAGGACCAACCCGTATAGTGTCGGTCCTCAATTTTTAGGACCGAGGACCGACCCTATTGAGTCTGGGACTAAGGACCGGACCGACCCAATGGGTTCGGTCCGGTTCCAGGGTCAACCCGGGACCAATCGATAATTTTTTTTATCTTGTTTTTTATACTCCCTAAAAAAGCAAACCTACAATTCAAATTACACATACATCAACAATGCGGCATTGTGCAACTAAACTATAAATATCAATACATATTCGGCAAATTTAAGATGACACAATAATAGAAATTTCGTACCTGCTAACCGCTCATCGAGATATGGGACAAGATGGAAAGTTCTTGTAATAATCTATTTTTAATATTCATAGCACCATATGCAAAAGCGTTTTCTTGCATTTGATCATGTAGAGTCCACTCAACCAAAAAATGAGCTTCACACCACTTGACTAGCAAATCACCGTAGCAATCTAAAGTACTACTCTACTTTTCAAAAAGTTCTACCATTTGACACAAATTGAAAAGCAAAGTGCAGCTGAAATTCATTAGTAAAATACAATTAAACCATAAAAAGTTTAAAATACTTAATATAAACCATGAATATATAACTTCACATCTTGTTAATTCACTTGAACTTCTAAACACCTGAAAACAAAACAAACGATACATAATTAATACTCAACAAAAGTTTTAAATTGAAATTACTATTAGTGCTATTGATAGAACATCTCACCATAACTCTTAGATTTTACTTAGGTTTGAATATATAAAAGAATTATAAATAATATAATGTAATATAATATATATACGGGGTTGGTCCGGGGTTGGACCAACCCAAAATTCTTAGGACCGAGGACCAACCCGCACGGTGTCGGTCCGGAATTTCAGGACCAAGGATCGACCCGGTCCCCTTGGGAACCGGACCCCGGGGACCGATAGGGTTGGGCCGGTCTAGGGTTGGTCCGGGGTCAACCCTAGACCGCTGCTCACCCCTACCTCCGGGTGGATGCGCGGAAGCACGCCTACGATTCTCGGCCCTATTTAGCCCTACCCTTAGACGGTAGCTCGGATTGCCCTATCCATTTTCTTCTTTCTGATCCGTAGTCCTTTTCTCACTAATGTGAATACTCCAAGGTTGGCTCCTTGCACTGCGTCGGCTCTCTTCATTTTGCCTTGGAATCTCAACTCGGCCTTTTTTCAGATACACAGCATCGGGGCGGCCTTTTCTTGTTAGGCTTGGGAAAAAATTACCAGGAACTCGTATGCCTCCCATCTATTGAAAATTGCTCTTGCCAACCACGACTAAAAATTGCTAACTTTTAATAGTTTCAGAATCACACATACGTAAAGAAAGTTACTGAGTATATATGACGTAATCACTAAATTGTGACGGGAGAAACTTACTTTGTAGTGAATGAAATTGACCAAACT
The DNA here is from genome assembly GCA_017140595.1 of Eucalyptus curtisii. Lineage (NCBI taxonomy): Eukaryota > Viridiplantae > Streptophyta > Magnoliopsida > Myrtales > Myrtaceae > Eucalyptus > Eucalyptus curtisii. Next base: position 5,814,301 of record CM029504.1, read on the forward strand.
CTTTATATGCACCGACGTAGCTTCATTGATCATGTGAGGCCGATTTAGCATCCACATGACACTTTCGATGTCACATTTTTTAATTAAGTCACTGAAATGCAAACCGTTTTTCTGACAATTCATATTGTTAATCATTAAGTGGGTAAATAATTTTAATCTGTTATATTGCATGATGTTATAAGTGTGTCCACTGGTCGATTCCTATTTCTATGCCTACCTTAGACAGAAGAGCTTAATTTGTACAATTCAACGCAATTTGATGAATTATCCTTGGGTCAACTTTTTCCTAAATGCACGTGTTATCATCTGACCTTGATTGCAGGATATTTTCTCCCATTAGTCTTCTAATTTGTGACTTATACACATGGACATCACGTATGTTTAAATTTAACTAAATCAAAATGTGGGTGACTTGTAACCGACCAATCACATTTTCATTCATGGATGGAAGAAAACATGTCTCTTCCTAAGAAAAATTCAATACTCCTCCCACATTAAGCATTTGACGATTTGATTCTTTTATCTGCATTTAGTCGAGAGATACCCTCCTATATTGCATATAAATGGAAGAAAGGACGCCTCTTTCCTAAGAGAAATCATAATACTTCTCCTACATAAGCGTTCGACTTAATTGAGAGATACCATTTTCCAAGAAATTTTTTCTATTTTTACTTTCTAAAAGTTGTCTTTACCGACCACATTATTCGAAGGAATATGCCAAAGTACAATTTCTCCTTTCTTCATCAAGATTAGAGCATGATATTGTACTGGTAATTTAAAAGCCATTTCAGTAATCATGATATTGTATTGGTAATTTAAAAGCTGTTTCAGTAATCACACGTTCTATTCAGTATTTGGACGTTTCTTGAAGAGATAGCCTTTCGATCAAGATGGAGTATGATCTCTCACTAAGATGAAGTATGCTACTTTGGGCGGTCATTTGGCATAAAATTAGGGGAATTGTCTACATGTATATAGAAAAGATCTTCCATAAAAATCAACTCTTCGCAGGCCCCCTCCACCCGACCAATTTTCCATTAGCGATATTTACAGTCGAGCTTGCGTGCCCTATAAATAAGAAGATAGAGTCAGCCCACAACACCAAGGATCGACCATAGATGGTATTCGAGGACGACATGAAGAATAAGTTATACTTGGTCAGGCTACTTCTGATTGCTGGCTTTTTATCCGGTTAGTCTTTTAATTTCTTCAATCAAGTCATATCTCACATTTATATCACCGTATAAAGGACAAAAAAAGAAAAAAAAGAAAAAAAAGAAAAGTAACGTGTCGTTTTCTGACTATTAGGTACACATGCGTTCAGGGATGATGTTTCTACGTTATTGTTAATCAAAGGAAGGAGGCGAAGCGAGGATGAATTAACCATGACTCCGGTTACATGACATAATCGTTATAAACTCAAATGCAAAAAATGAGGGGAACAGATGTGACGTCTGATTATTTGCATTTGCGCGTCGTCGATGAAGTTGTATCAACGACACTATGTTTCTCGGGAAAAGTTTACATTATATCATGTTGTTTCTATTTCTTTTTCTATTTCTTCGGTTGCACGAGTGTAATATTTGTTCAAAACCGTTGATTGATAAAATAATAAGGATATGTCATCATAACGATGAAGAAGAAATACTATAAAAAAAACAGTATTCTCAAATTTAATCTAATTGGCTAACAAAATTGAATATGATTCCCAATGAAGAGAATTAGTCAAAAACGACTTTTCGTAGCCTATGTACCAAACTTAATCCAAAGCCTATCCTTGGCTAAGTTCGTTTCGAATAAAACATTTTTTGAGAAAATATTTTTCTCATTTTCTAGAGTTTAGTTGGTGTAGAAATATAAGTATACGGGAATCTTTTCCTTGTCAACGGAAATCCAATATTAAAATTCTAGAAAATGATTTCCCTCTTCGAAAAACCAGCAAACATTTCCCAAAATAGGATTGAGTATCGATACTAGGACTTGAAATTCTATGCTTGAGTACGAAAACTCTAACATTGGTCCCTAAGTCCTGATGTTCAAGACCATATCTCTAACGGTCGGGCCCGGGCCCTCGTCACCCACTCTTAGGTCTATCAAGACCAGGCCAAAACTGCTAGTGCTTGTGCCTAATTCCCCGGTGTTTGAGCCCGGGTCTCCAAAAGATGTGCCTAGGTCCCCAATACTTAAGCATTGGTCCACAAAGGTCATGCACAGGTTTTCGATGCGTGGGGTCAGGTCAATTAAAGAAATGTTTGTTCTCATAAAAATAATTAAAAAAATATTTTTAATTTTTAGTCTTTTTTCTTTTTCTTTTTCCTTCTTCCTTGGCCACGGTAATAGCTAGCAATTGGCCACAAACAAATAGCGAGCTTGAGTCTCGCCAAATCAAGTGAAGCTTGAGCCGCACTAGAGGTTGGTGAGGCCTCAGCCTCGCTAGATCAGCGAGCTCATCCCTCACCTATGGTCGATTGCTCGCCGGCCTCATGGCTAGTCACTGGCCGAGGAATAAGGAAAAAGGGGGAAAAAAGAAACAAGAAAAATAATTAAAAATTTAATTTTTTGGTAACTTTTCCTTGAAAATCTTCTAATGTCCCTAACAAATGTTAGAAAATATTCTTTTAATTTATTTTCAGATTTTAATCAAACGTTGAAAAATATTAACAATTTCCTGAAAATGATTTATTATAAAACATTTTCTAGAAATGTTACATTTTCTGTAAAATGAAGAGAGCTAAAGTCAATGAGGTAAAATTAGCAACCCTTTCGATGTACCTCTAATTCGAGTTGATTTTGCATGCACCACCATTTACTCTAAAAGATTAAAAGATTAGAAATTAACGGGTATAAACATTAGTATACATGCATGCCGAACAAAGAAAAAAGTATTTTGTATGAATCTACAATGTAATCTTGGGGTCACTGTTATGCTACGGGTAAGTAACTACGACGCGAGTGAATGAGTGTTGTAGCAAAAACTGAGGCATCCATTTAATCTAGTGAATCCTGTCAAATTAATTAATATGGTGGGCACACTTAATATAACTCCAAGGGAGCCATACGATCTGTTTTATAAGGGCGCGTTTGGTAACGATTCTATTCTCGGGAACATATTCTAATAAGAAATTATTCTTTTTTATTATGTTCTCGGGAATAATTTCTAAGCATTTTAAGCCGTTTGGTAATTGTCCAAAATTTTTTATTCCGGAATAAAATTGTGTTTGGTACCGTGCTCATTGATTATGTTCCAAATTAATTTCTTTTAATTTTTAAATAATTTTTTTTTTTTTTCCTTTTTTTCATTTTCCTTTGTTCCTTTCTCTCTCCTGTTCTTCTTCTTTCGGTGGCTAGTCGCTGGTCCAACAACGGACCAGACGAGGGTCGGCGACCTCATTGGAGCGTCGCCGGCCCTCGTTGGCGAGCCTTACAAGCAACTGGGCAGGGCTCGCCTAGCCCTGTTGAGGCTCGATCTCGCCGGTGGTCAGGACGGCCTTGCCGGGGTTGGGCGAGGCTCGCATGGTCATCGATGAGGCTTGCCCTAACCCGCTGAGGTTCGGCCTCGCTAGATCTGGCGAGGCCGAACGAGCCTCGCCGGTGGCAGGGCTTGCCTCTGACGAGCTCGCCGGACCTCGCCCTGGCATGGTGAGCTCATCGGATTGGTTGCCGGCGACCAGTGGCGGACGATGGTGGACAGCAACCGTGGGATGGCAGTAGAAGAGAAAATGGTAGAAGAAGAGAAATAGGATTTTGATTCTTAGATTTGTTCCCGGAACAAGAATAAACTTTTTTTTTTTTTTTTATTCTTGATTCTGTTCCAAATCTAATTCCGGGAACAAAAAAAATGAAAATTTGTTCCCGGGAACAAAAATTTTACCAAATGCGATTATGTTCCCAAACTGCTCTCGGGAACAAAAAATCAGAATTAGGCACTTTTTGGATGGTTACCAAACAGGCCATAAATAGCCAATTGCACTCTTCCATTATAGATAACAAAGGATGGCAATCGGATTAGACAAGTGACTGACAAAAAAAAAAATCAGATTAGACAAGTGCTTCATGATTCTTTAATGTCTTATTACAATAAAAAAGTAATATTAATAATAGGCCACATATTCTTTATTTTTCTTTTTCAGGATCGAATCATCATAATCCTCCCATTATGATGAGTTATTTAATCAGATTACTCTTACTTATTTTAGATAATGATGGATTTCCTTCCATATTTCTTAATAATGGTAATATATCTAATATGCGAAAATGGGTATATAAAAGGTTCTCCCTGCGACAACATTTCATTTACAAGGAAGATCATAAGCATGTCGGGTATAACCAGACAACCTTATCCACCTTGCGTCAATGGGGGCGCCGGCGGCGATTGCTTTGGTGGTATGCCCCCAAAACTTACGTTTCTCTCTTTTCTTTCTTGTTCTTTTTCATTTCGTTTCTATCTTACAATTTTGTCTATCTACATCAACCCTTTTGGTAATTTGAGCCGTCGAGCAGTTGAATTTTCCGGCTTGTGAAATTTAGTAGTGTGCTTGGATGATGAGGCATGCAATTTTGATGGAGTGCGATGACATAGCTTGACATTGAGGTGATAAATGACTGACTGTAGACCGATGCCGCTGGCCTGAGTTGGTGGGACAAAATGCAGAGAAAGCGAAGGCAGTGATCGAGAAGGAAAATGCGTACGTGACGGTCGTGCTGCTACAGGACGGAAAAGAACTTGGGAAAACCGATTATTGCATTAATCGAGTGTATGTTTTTGTCGATGATAAGGGCAATGTCTCTCAACGTCCTTTCGTTGGATGAGGGTTAAAAATGTGATCCCAAATAAAATAGCTCATGAAGCTATTTGATATAATAAAATGACATAATTAATTATTTGATGCGGTCCGCATGTGATTCGTTTGTGCAAAATCTCCATCTTGTTTAAACTAGCTGCTGCCAGAGATCTTAAATCAAAGTTAGCAAAGGGATTACAATTTCATAAGAAGATCGATCTTCAAGACAATAGAGGTTCATTCCATGGCTATGGTCTAAATTCATAACAAACATCATGCATCTAAGAAATTTTTTGAAAAAAAGAAAAAAAAGCGAAAGAGAGAGAGAGAGAGAGAGAGAGAGAGAGAGGGAGAGCTTATCGAATTACATGGACGTTATATCGAAGGCACAACTTGCTGATTCTGATTAGCCATCTATGCGTTTTGAGAGCTTTCATCTATTAGGCAATCTCCGCTCCATCCGTCCTCTATCCGGCATCTTCATCCCGTCCCAATGCGTCACCTTCGGCCACCGACGCAATGTCCTTCTTCTCGGACTCTTATGTCGTTCCCTCTCGATGCCTTGGAATTCTTAGCATGTTGTAGATGCTGCAGAAACCCTTCTACAAGAGCATGAAAACCGACCAACTTGGTGTTTACCCTACTTTTTGTGGCTGTTATTCACACCTCTCCCGCTTCTCCTGTGGAAGGTGTCCCGCATTTGCTTTCACAGGGAAGTCGTGGAGCGTCTCTGCAATTTGTTGTCCCTTGTCGTCGCAAACTTCTTGATGGTGGTGGAAGAGAATATGACACTTTCCTAAGAGAAATCATAATACTTCCCCTACATTAAGCGTTCGACATTTTTCCAAGAAATTATTTTTATTTGTACTTTGTAAAAGTTGTTTCCACTGACCAAATTGTTCAAAGTAATATGCCAAAGTATAATTTCTCTTTTCTTCATCAAGTTTAGAACATGACATTGTATTAGTAATTTAAAAGCCATTTCAGTAATCACACGTTTTATTCAGTATTTGGACACTTCTCAAAGAGATAGCCTCTCAATGAAGTTCTCACTAAGATGAAGTGTGCTATGCATTAACTGAAGTTCTTCTTGGGCAGTCATTTGGCATAAAATTAGGGTAATTGTGCACCTCCACCTGACAAGTTTTCAATTAGCGATCTCTATAGTCGAGCTTGGTTTGCCCTATAATAAGAAGATAGAGTCAGCCAACAACACAAAGGATGTACGTGGTCAGACTACTTCTAATTACTAGCTTTCAATTCGATAAGAGTCTTTTAATTTGTTCAATGAAGTCGTACCTCATATTTATATCATTGTATGAAGAAAAAAAGTGATGTGTTGATTTCTAACTATTAAGTACACATGCCTGCGGGCACGATGTTTCTACGTTATTGTTAATTAAAGGAAAAATAATTTTGTTTTTCGCAAGCGATAAAGCGAGGATGAATTCTAACATGGCGTAATCATTGTAACTCAAATGCAAAAAGTAAAGGGAGCTGATGTCATGTCTGACTGGTTATGCTCGCGCGTCGTCGATTAAGCTGTAACAGCGACGTTGTGTTCCATAGGAAGTTTACATTATATCATGTTGTTTCTATTTCTCTCTTCTTCTTCTTCTTATTTTCGTTGGTTGCACGAATGTAATATTTGGTCAAAACCATTGATGGATAAAATAATACGGATATGTCATCAACATATTGAAGAAGAGATACTACAAAACAACAATAGTCTCGAAATTTAATCTAATTAGCCAACAAGATTGAATATTGTTCACTCTCTCACTCTAAGGAAATTTTTTTTGAAAAGTCATAAACAAATTATATGGCGGTTAATTTAATCTTAAATTTTTTAATTATATCAGTTCAATCATAAACCTTTCAATTATGCCAATTTAGTCATAAATCTTTTAACGAATTACCAATTTAGGTCTTTTCTGCTAATTTTGGTCAATTATCACTTACATGATAATCAAGTCAGTGTCAATCGTCCTACCTGGTGCGGTTTACGTGATGCGACTAGCACCAACTTGGATAAATTTTAATTTTAAAAAATTAAATTTTTTAATATATATATATTTATGTTTTCTTTTCTTTTTCCTTCTTTTTACATAGGGCCAACAGAGCCACCAACCCCTAGGCGAATGGCCGTGAAGCCCTTGTTGTGGCCAATGAAGGAGTTGCGATTCCTCACCCAGGCTATTGCAAGCCATGGTGAGGGCATCACAACCCTTGCCCACGGACCGGCGTCCCCTATGTAAAAAGAGGGAAAAAAAGAAAGAAAAAAAAAAGGAACAAAATCAATAAAGAAATCAAAATTTTTATTAAAAGATTAAAAAATTGTTCATATTAGCCAGCCACTCTACATAGCATGGTCAACACTGATTGGACTGCCATGTTAATAATATCCAACCAAAATTAGGCAAAATGATTAAGTTAGCAATTCGTTAAAAGGCTTTAGGATTAAATTAGCACAATTAAAAGGTTTAAGACTAAATTGACAAATTGTCAAAATGTTTAGAATTAAATCAATACAAAGGAATGGTTTTAGACTGAATTGACTGCCGTGCAATAGGTTTAAGATTTTATGGATAATATTCCCTTACTCTAAAGAAAGAAGAGGATTAATCCAAACGATTTGTAGCCTATGTACCAAAGATTAATCCAAAGCCTATCATAGTTCTCAACGTAAATGAGTGACCCTTTTGATGTACTTTTAACTGGCATTGAATTTGCATAACCATTTAGTCTAAAAGTTTAAGAGACTAGAAAATAAAGGGCATAAAGATTAGTAGATATGCATGTCGTACAAAGAAAAAAGTAATTTGTATGAATCAACAATGTAATCTTGGGTTCACTTTTTGTAATGAAATTTCTGCAGATTCCAGAAAATTACCACAAGCAAACAATTCACCAGTAATAATAATAATAATAATAATAATAATAATAATAATAATAATAATAATAATAATAATAATAATAATAATAATAATAATAATAATAATAAAATTAATGAAAGATGTAAATCCATTGGAAAATCAAAACTACGCATGTCGGATGAAATGGTTGTTGCTATCTGTTCCAATAACGAATCATTGGTTTAAGTTTAACTGAATAACTAAATAAAATAGATAGACTTTTCTATTCGTCTCAGGTCGATGGATCGTCTCGATTGGAAGACAAAACCCTTGTATAGCTTCTTCGACTTCTCGAAAAAGAGAAATATGACCGACAGTTGTTCGAATGTATATACAAATAATTTCTTTTTTAACACTTACTATTAGATAGTGCCCATAAATTTCATGATAGGTACCCAAAGTTGGTATCTCGATTGAACTACCGATAAATGGAATTTTACGTAGAAATAGTATTCTTGCTTATTTCGATGATCCTCGATACAGAAGAAAGAGTTCGGGAATTATTAAATATGGGACTCTAGGGGTTCATTCAGTCGTTAAAAAAGAGGATTTGATTGAGTATCGAGGAATCAAAGAATTTAAGCAAAAATGCCAAATGAAACTAGATCCATTTTTTTCATTCCCGAAGAAGTGCATATTTTCCCTGAATCTTCTTCGATAATGGTACGGAACAATAGTCTGATTGGAGTAGATACACGAATCACTTTAAATACAAGAAGCCGAGTGGGCGGATTAGTCCGAGTGGAGAGAACATACCCAGTTGAGATGTGATATGATTGCATCACGATGCCTAAGGACACGATCTAATAGATCGTTGTATCGAGTAGTTGGATCATAATCTCTTACCATAAAAATAGATGCATGCGCAGCAGCACCAACTATGAGAAACCCGCCAATCCACATGTGATGTGTGAACAATGACAGATCGATTACGTATTAATCAATATTCGATTGATTGGTCTGAGGTTATCGACAAAAAAGATTTGTCTAAGTCACTTCGTTTCGTTTTGTCCAAGTTACTTCCAAATGTTCGGGAGTTCCTCTATTCAATCCTTTTCCTTCTTCTTGTTGCTACATATATCGTTCGTACACATCTTCTCTTTGTTTCCCGAGCCTATAGTGAGTTACAGACAGAGTTCGAAAATAGGATCCACACAGGGAAAAGCACTTGCCATTCGTTGGTTATTAGGAGCATCCCGAAAACGTCCGGGTCGAAATATGGCTTTCAAATTAAGTTCCGAATTAGTGGATGCTGCCAAAGGGAGTGGCGATGCCATACGCAAAAAGGAAGAGACTCATAGAATGGCAGAGGCAAATAGAGCTTTTGCGCATTTTCGTTAATCCATGAACAGAGGATCTATCAAAGTAACTTGCTGTAAAATGAAAAGAAAGGTTTGAAAACTCACTCGTTTACCCTATTTTGCTTTTTCTCATTCGAAAATAAATAGAGTTGCCTTCAAATCCAATTCGTGAGACCAAAAGATAGGTCTTGTAGACCATCGGAATAATTTTTGGCGGTATTTGCTAGCAACAACATAATGGAGGCAGTCAATCAATATAGATGGATCCGCTTGGACTGGGGGGAGAGCGTCGGCCCACGGGAAATGGTTTGAAGATGCGATCTTGAATCAAACAAATTCGAAACATAATAATAATAAAAGAATCAAAAGAACACGCCAAAAAATTTGTTATTGAAGTTCACCCAAACTTGGGCTATGTATCCCCGCAGAGACACTCTGCGACTCCACTAGACTTCAAAAAAAAAAATTGGAATACAACGATAATCTTCTCTCAAGATCATAGCACAAAAAGTGTAAGAACCCTTACAAAGAAAAAATCCAATTTTTTCTTCTCTCTATTTCTTTCCTCTCTATTTTCTTACTATCGCTAATATAAAAGTATAGCTTTTAACCTAAAAGAAAATCTAATAGAAAAGAAAAAAAAAATCCCTAAAAAAGGTTTGGCTTCAGCTACAACACTTTTGTTATGCTACATTCCAACCTTAGTCGCATTTCTTAACAACTAATCAATAGTCAATTGGAACAATAGTTATTGACCATCCAAAATAAATAAAAAAAAGAACTCATTCCTGTAGGTTAGATCCAATTGAACTATACTTATTGGTGGAGATTACTCTTTACTTAAATGATTTTAACTTCTTCTTCTTCTTCTTTTTTCTCTATTTTTTGAAAAGACCATGGTTGACGTTTGAATCAATCGAACGATGTATTTTTGAAAATCATGTCAATCCCTCGGCAAGTGAAGCTAACACTTTTCGTGTGTTTGCCTCCAGTTTAGTGGAACTTTGTTTAGCCCCTTTTTCTTTCGTCGAAAGGCTTTGTTGGCATTCATTTCTTAGGCAAATAAATTTGGAGCTAAAGTATGTTCACAAGCTGTGAACAGTGCAATCAATCCTTAAATTTTTTTTGCTAAATCAGAAGGGTCTTAAGCTGGTGCAGCAAATCTTTTAATTGGAAAAACTTGGAGTAATTTTTTTTTTTTTTTGTTAGTTTGACCTGGTTGGCTTTTTTGATGACATCTTAAGAGCTTCAACTTTATCGCATCCGTCTCACAATTGTCAAGAATTTTGAAATTGTCAGATTGACATTGTACATAAAATTTATGCCCAGGATAAATCATGTAACCAAATTGAAGATTCAGATGCTGTCAGACAAGTACTGTGTAAACCATATTTTGGCTGGCTGCGGTTCTGTTCCATTAAATTCTCATATGTTGTGGAGCTACTCATGACTTTCTTGTACGTGCTGTTATACATAGTTTGTACTTTGACCTTAGTCTTTTGTACGTTGTTGCAGTTAAACAACTAGATAGGAATGGTCTCCAGGGTAACCGTGAATATCTGGTGGAGGTTCTGATGCTGAGCCTTCTGCATCACCCTAATCTCGTGAGTTTGATTGGTTACTGTGCTGATGGCGATCAACGGCTTCTTGTCTAGGAATTCATGCCCTTTGGATCATTGGAAGATCATCTTTTCGGTAACGTTGATTATCCTTAATGAAGGTTTTTTTTTCCTATAATTCATCTAGGTAATCCAGTATATATTTCTTTACACTTCCCTAGAACTCTGCCTTGAAGTGGCCTAGCATTGAAAGTGTGAACTTGAATTTTATTGCATTCTAACAAGAAGATATAGATTTGGTACTATAATTTTTATTATGTTGACGTGTGTTCACATTCTGGCTCAATTATGTGAAAATCAGCTCTTTGTAATAGGCAACAGATATTAGCATTATGCTATTAATATAGATCTTCCACCGGATAAGGAACCGCTAGATTGGAACACCAGAAAGACGATAGCAGCTGGTGCAGCCAAAGGTTTAGAGTACCTTCATGACAAAGCAAATCCCCCAGTTATTTATAGAGATTTCAAGTCATCCAATATATGAGTGGATGAAGGGTTCCATCCCAAGCTCTCCGATTTTGGTCTCGCGAAGCTTGGTCCTGTTGGAGACAAATCACACATTTCCACAAGGGTCATGGGCACTTATGGATATTGTGCTCCGGAGTATGCAATGAAGGGACAATTAACCCTTAAATCTGACGTTTATAGTTTTGGGGTAGTATTCTTAGAGCTAATCATGGGACGAAAAGCCATCCACAGCTCCCATCCGCATGGGGAACAGAACCTTGTGACATGGGTAATTCTAGTTTAACTTATGTCTCGGTTGCATGACTATGGATTCCATCTTAATTGGACTACTTCTGCTTTGTTAACCTATAAGGCAATGTCTTAGAATAAGTTAGTGAGTATTTAATGTTCTTGAAGAATTTCTTCACGGATGAAAATGAAAACAAGTTTCAAGCTATTCTTCCTTTTAGAAGTACATATAGGTGCTTTTGGTATGGAAAGAGTTTTCGAAGTGAAGCGTTCTGTTACTACATAGTTTTAATTGAATAGCAACGTAGCTGAACACATAGGAAAACAAAGCGATTGCAAGTTAAAGTCTCTTCTTGATTTCAGAGCTGGGCTTTATAGTGTAGTACTGAGAAACGGTAACCACAATGCAGTTTCACAAGCTTGGCTTTGCCTCTATTTTGGAAAACCTTGAAGTAAAGGTCTTTTCCAAACAAATTCTAAGTTGCTTTTTCGATGTTTTGCCTGTGCAGGCACGTCCACTATTCAATGACAGGCGAAAATTTTCGAAATTGGCGGATCCAAGTCTGCAAGGGGCGTTATCCAATGCGAGGTCTATATCAGGCACTTGGTGTGGCATCCATGTGTATACAAGAGCGGGCGGCCGCACGTCCTCTCATCGGGAACGTGGTGACAGGTCTTTCTTACCTAGCGACCTAGGCATATGATCCCTACATAGCTTCTAATTATGGGAACAAAGGATCCGGCATTGATGAGAGAGGCAGCAAGATTTTGAGGAATGAGGATGCCGGAGGTTCTGGGCGCAGCAGGTGGGAATTCGAGCGGTCCAAGAAGGACAATTCTCCGAAGGACGGTAATTTGTTAAATAGGGACTTGAATAGAGAAAGGGCTGTTGCGGAGGCGAAGATGTGGGGAGAGAATTGGGGAGAGAAAAGACAACAGAGTGCTCAAGGCAGTTTCGATGGCCGTTTGTCTTAAATAGGGTAGTTTTGTGTTCTTGCTGCCATTTCCGTGCTCTCAGGTAGGCTCTGATACCATGTGAAGATGAATAGAATGAAAGGAAGAGAAAGATGAAAATGAATGAAGAGTTTTGGATTCTCTCTTCTCTGTATTCAATGAACAAAAGAAGAAACATTCATCTGAGAGCTTACATCTCGCTTGCTCTGTTTCTCTTATTTATATTACATGATCTAAACGAAGAAGTAACAGAACTAAAACAGAACTAACAGAAAAAGAAGGTCAAATGAATTAAAGATCATAATCCATTGCTTATTCTGTTAAATCTGCAAAACAGAATAACGGTTCCTCAGTAAGAAAGCTCCATTCATAATTGCACATGTTGAGCTGGAAGTTGTGTCACCGACTCCATTCCTCCTAGTTGAACCAGTAAGATCATGTACACGTGTGGCTAACATAGCTGACGACTCACTGCTTACTTCACTTCTTATGATCTTCGTTGTAGCATCTTCATTCCTTTTCTTTGATGAAACAGCAACATCAACAGAGTGTGCGTGTACTTGTGCAGACTTTGCTTCCACGAGCTCTACTTCCACATGATTCTTACCACCGAGCTTACCACACCACCCCGAACCATCCCCTGCATGATTTTTACCGAAAGTTAGTGAGAGAGTCGGAGGACAGGGAGAGAGAGAAAGAGAGAGCTAGGGTTTCCCTCCAAACCCTACTTTCTTTTCTTGGTCTTTGCCTTGGAGAGAGGAGAGGATTTCTCATGGTCGGAGGTGGAAAATGGCCTCCTTTGATTACCACCATCTTTGGACCCTCACTTTGGGTATCCTAGGTATAGAAGGAAGAAACCAAAACTGACTTGAATGGTGCTCGCCCCTACAATAGCAAGTCATTGCTTCATCAAGCGGAAAAAATGAATGCATGTAGACCATATGAAGAAGGATGGAGGAAAGCGGGATGAAAGGAAATGGCGCAAGCAAGCAGCATTATTGCGAAGAAGAAGAAGCAAATGCAGATGAAGGGCGAACAACTTTTGGTTTCTTCCTTCTTTACCTAGGATACCGAAAGTGAAGGTCCAGGGATGGTGGTGATCAAAGAAGACCATTTCCCACTTCCGACTGTGAGCAATCCTCTCCTCTCTCCAAATCATGCAAGGGATGGTTCGGCTTTATATACACACTCACAATGTTGCATCCCACTAAACACAGGAGAAAATGGGGGTTATTGATGTGCGCCAGAGAGAGAAAGGGAGAGAGAGAGAGAGAGTATGCATATTAAATTCATAGTGCTCGCATGACAAGTGGAGGACTAGTAGGTAGCTGTTGGGAAAAAGAAAAGAACTTTCTTGTTGAAAAAGAACGATATTTGTGGAGCAAGCCAAGATAATTTTTCCAGCTACTATTACTGTGAAAATTCAATAGGATAAAATATTAAAAGAAAGCAGTAAAGATGAATAGTAAATAACACCATAATTTTTAACGTGGAAAACCCTTCAAGGTGAAGGGAAAAACCACGGGACCGTAGTCCACTTCAAACTTCTACTATGATAAATAATGTGATACAACTTCACCCAAAGGTGGATCTCTCGCTGTCTTCAATTTGTGAATCTGAACCTCTCACAAACTGGATAACTCACTCAAAGATAACTCTCTTTCTTGGAAGAAGAAAACTGTTTCTTCCGCTACGCTATTATGATATTCTAGCTCTTTGGTCTTCTTCTCCGTTGAGGAGGACTCCTTTTATAGGAGCAAAAGCAATCCCCATTGAATTTATAAGATATGAAAATCACGTAGATTTATCTCATAATCTCTTGTGATTTTGTAGATATCAGAAGATCACTTTCATTTCTTTCCCAATCTCCCTTGATTTTCTGGATTTGGAAGATCACGTTGATTTATCTCCCAATCGCCTTTTGCTTTTACACACTCACTACCATACATATTTTACTACAGATATACATAATTGCATTGGGCTCTCCAATTGGGAGTGACCTACTCAACAGTAGCGTACCACAAAATCATTCCTCCTCCTCGTCGCCCCACATGCCTCCCTCCTCGCGTGCTCGTACAGACTCCTCGGCCATGATATCGGGGTCAAAAGTCGTGCGGACGCGACCGGCCGTACCTCCCCTCAATTATATTTTTGACTTCCTCCGCAGCGAGGTGGAGGCCCTCTGGGGCGGCGGGGCACGCGTCCTGGGGCAAGAGTGGTTTCATGCGAGATGCCACGTTCATGGCATCTCCCCGCTCTGGCTTTTTTGTTCTTGACGTCTCGCGCACGTGCGCCTTGCGATTGCGTGAGGCATGTTAGGACAAGAAGGGTGATGACCATGTACAGAACAAAATGATGGGTTCTTTTTGCGCATTTATGTTTTTTGTTTGGGTGATGAATGAGGTTGTTGGGGCTCGCATGCATGGATGGTTGGAACTCGGGAAGTGCTTAAGGGATTCGCAAGGTGGTGGAGGATGGTCGAGATAAGATATTTTCTCATGCAACATTCACACCCCCCCCCCCCCCCCCCCCGGCCCCCGGTGGAGGGTTTCTCCTTCTTTTACCATATCGTGCGGTTGCTTGGCGTACACATCGCGTTGACAACATGAGGATTTTCACAAAGGCGGTGGTTTCGCGAAACGTGACCTGATGCGCTTGCTTATTGTGTCCTCTTACCAAATCGTGTGAAACTTCAATATAGTTCTGGATGCGACGATGCAAAAACCTCGACATTTTCATGGAATTCCCGAACCGAGTGTCGCCCCCAAAAGTAGTCCGGTTTCAATGCGGTTTTTCGGCGATGGAACAGTTGGGGAGCTGTGAAGTGATCGATGGTATGGTACATATGCTATTATTGCTTATTCGACTAGTGACCATGGACTAAAAGTTTTCAAGTTTTAGCTTCCCTAATTACGGTGTCTTTTGCTGTGTAAATGGCAAGACTATAGCATGACTTCTGATTGATGCGAACTTCCATTATTGTTTGCAAATAATGTGTGAAAGGGACTCTCGGGAATTTAGGTTACGTGTCAAATTTTGGAGGCCCCATGAAGGGTGACGTTTTACTAATGAAAACTATTAAATTCCAATGATTAACATTCAATCAGAACATGGTACAATGTTGGGGTGGATTCGGAACGAGCAGAAGATCGAACACCTGGCAATCGTTTTGTGATTTGATGTAGTTTGCCTCAAAACCATAATTGATATCGAGTGAGCTCTTGCGCACAAATGTGTAAGCGTAAGGCAATCCATTGAATGCTTTCAATCATAAGAAAACCTAGAATAGGTGGACTTGTTTATCGAATCGCCATGATTGGCACGGAGAGAGGGAGATGCCATTTAGCTATTTAAGGGTGATATATTTCTTTACATTGCCCGATGGAGAACGCATGTCAATGTCAATACTAATACAAAGTCATCATAAAATGTAACGACGCTACGCTACTAATGCATAGAAAAATGGACGTCTTTAGTATAATAATATAACCTCGCGAGTCGAGTAAGAAATATAAAATCACAAAACTTAGGTACAGTTTAATTCACAAATAATGACCTTTTTAAAATTATTTTGCAATCTACAAGGTGTCTCCGTAGACGGTACAACACTTTTCATGGTAGAGGATGCAAGGTACATCCTAAAGTCGAGAATGTGCTCACTGATTCTGAACTTTTGAAAGTCGGAACTTATCGTATGTCTTCCTCTAAAACGCATCCTGAATCGAATCCAGCCATGTTGATTCCTTAGATTTCCCCGCATGTGCTCCACCTTTACAGGCTTTTATTTTTCTTTTGGTCGAAAGCTTTACACGTTTAAAAACAACAAAATCGTGTAATGGTTACCTCCCATGACACGTAGGGCTGGCAATTCATATTCTCTTGTTATGTGTCCATGTCAACCATTCGTGTCCTTCCATGTCAATAGCAAAAATCCTTCAATTTACTTTCAAAGTGTCATCTTCTGTCGATTTCGAGTTAAGTCGCATCATGCCGAATTCCAATTTCTCATTGGTAAATTCATGTTGCATCTAAGTCGTTTTCTCGTGTCATGTCAAGAATTATGACCTCTAATTATATGTGCTGGCTAAGTTTCACCGGACCTCTGTACTTTGCTAATTATTGATGATGACTAGCAATGCACCTGTTTAGGAAATCAATGAGTGTATTTTAAGTTATTTTGGCAATATTACAAAAGATACATGAACCGGAGAATTAAAGCAAATACAAGAATATATGAATAATCTTAAGAGATAATGAGAATTGAAGGAAATGTCCTAATTATCTTTCATATACACTAAAGAAATATCCAAGTTATCTCTAATATCTCCTCAACTCAAGTTGGAGAAAGCAATTGGAGTTTTAAGAATAGATCCAATAAAAGAATAAAACACCTACTAGTTTGCCGAAGCAATGACGTGGCTATTGTAGGGGCGAGCACCATTCAACTAACAAAATAAGGGCTCGAAGCTGCTGGACACATACTGTTCACCGCGCGCCGGAAACTTCAAAATTTTGTTTCGAGCAAACCGTAAGTTCAAATCACGATCCGTAAAATCTCACGGCTCCACAACACCCTAAACTATCATTTCTACAAAAACACACAACTCAACAACTTCAAAATCGGACTTCGCCGCTCTATTTTCCAAAAATTCAGAATTGGAGCCCTAAACCCGTAAATTACTTCGATTGGACGAGTGAGGGGCCTAATTTCTTACCGGGTGCTGCGTTATAAAGTGGAGTCAGCTTGGCGAGGGACGTGCCAAAACCCCTTTCCTTTCTTCCCCCTTCTTTTCTTCTTCTTCTTCTTCTTCTTCTTCTTCTTCTTCTTCTTTTCTACTTTTTTAGTCGAGGGAGCTCTCAGATGCTTTTTAGCCGAGCTCCCCCTCCCCTCTCCTTTTTACTTTATTGACTTTTCAACTTATTTTTCTTTTTCTTCTTTTGAGCCCCACCAGCCAAATATTACAATACCAAAGTCCAGGGATATCCACCCGTTAATCAAATTCAACGCACTACTCCTAATCCAACTTGCATGTAGGTCTTAACAATCAATCTTATATGCTTTTGATATGTAGTTGGTCTTCCTCCACTCAATAGTTTAAACTATTAGTTTAAATTTGGCAAAAGAACACCTCAAGTGCCAAAACCTGGCACAAAGGGACACTTAAATGGCAAAACTTACGAAATAGAGACTTAAGTGCCACTTTTTATAAATAAATAAAAAAAATGGGACACTTGAGTGCCACATCCGACAAACCCCGCCCGAAATCCTACGTGACAATTTTTTTATTAATTTTCTCGCTTACGTGGCTCGCCGAAAGACTGACTTAGCAAATCACACACAAAAACAACGTCATTTTGGTATAATTAAATTCAATTTTAATATAATAATTAATTAAATTAAATATTTAAAAATTAATTAATTAATTAATGATAATAAAAATAATATTTAGCCCTCGCCGCTAGCTGCCTCCCTCCTCCTCCTCCCCTTTTTTTATTAAATTAATTAATTATTTATTATATTAATTTTTTACCACGTCAATACCAAAACGAAGTTGTTTTGACACTGTTTAGCCACATCAGCGTGCAAAATGTTGTTTTACACGCAGCTCGCTAGAAAATTGCCATATCAACGTTCTGGCTGGATTTCTCACCGATGGCACTTAAATGATCTATTTTGCTCCAATTTTGGCACTTAATGTCACTTTCGTAAATTTTGGCACTTAAGTATTCCTTCGTGCCAACTTTTGGCACTCCAGATGTCCTAGTGTCAAAATTTTATAATATGGTATTGGAGTCAAGCGATATTCCTTTCGCACGTGTGTTCACCCCATTAATCAAATTCCATGTGCCGGTTGTTGACACTGAAATTTTTGCCCAAAAATCATTTCAGAAAAAAATGGGAACTTGTTTTTCCACAAAAATAATTCATG
This sequence comes from Eucalyptus curtisii, assembly GCA_017140595.1. NCBI lineage: Eukaryota > Viridiplantae > Streptophyta > Magnoliopsida > Myrtales > Myrtaceae > Eucalyptus > Eucalyptus curtisii. The sequence goes on from CM029504.1 coordinate 5,832,500, forward strand.
TCAAATTCTTGCATATTGATTATATAGGTGTTTAGTATAGTTTTTTTTTTTAATGGAAGATGTTTTCCTTAAAAATAATTATTTAAAAAAATTTAAAAAAAAAGATTAGAAAAATAAAAAAGATACAAAAAAAAAAGTTGGGGCCAATGATCTAAATGTGACTAGCCAAACCCAGGAGGTCGATTGGAATTAAAATGGTAAATTGGCCCAAAATGCAATTTCCAAAAGTTGAGGGACCAATTTGCAAATTTTGCAAAATTTGCGCCCGAGCCGTTAAATCATCGTCTCGGTTCCCCAATTGAATTAAAATTGAACTTGGGTCAGGTCTAATTAATCGAATCGGGCAAAAAGGACCAAATTGCATTGAGTTGGGCATTCTCGTGCAAGAAAATGGCCAACTTTGAGGGACTCCCTTGCAAAATTGGGTGGAGACAATTGTGAAAAATGGTCAAGATCTTAAAATACTATACAAGAGCTTTGTGACATCCCGGAATTTTAGAAAAAGAAATTATCGGTTGATAAATCGGAGATTGGAAGAAAAAGAAAAATGATAACAATATTATTATTGTTTTTCTTTCTCTCTCCTCTTCCTATTCTCCTTCACGCTCCCCCTCCTTCGCACGCAATTTCCTCCCCCTCTTTTCTTCTCTCTCTCCCACTTTTCCACCCCCTCACTTACGGTGACTTCTTCTGCTCTCTTTTCTTCTCTCTTTCTACTTTTTCTCCCTCTCTTTCCCACTTTTTCACTCCCTCACGGTAACTTCTGCTGCAATTTCCCTGCAACTTCCCCTTTTCTTTATTGTTTCTCTCTCCCCTATCCCCTTCCCCCTCACGACAACCCCCTCCCCTCTTCCTTCTTCTCTTTTTCTCTGTAGTTTCTTTTCTGCCTTGCTTCCAAAACAGCAGCCACGAAAACAGAGCAGTCCTCTGTTTCGGTTCTGCCAAATCTGGTGCAGCAACCGGTCCGACTTGGCTGAGGAACCGACTTTCTCAGCAGTAGGCCGAGAGCCTTGCCGGCCTGTGTAGGGCCATACTGAGGTGTTCCGGCATCTCCTGGAGTTGTGACCTGGTTGCCGTCGCCAGGAGTTCTTCAATACACGAATTGAGTAAGTTGTCTCCTAACTCTGGATTAGGGGCTGAGTACATGAATTAGGGAATTCTATGTAGATGAAAGATGTAGATGACGTTATATATGGATGGATGTTGGTTAAGGATGTTAGGATAGACATAGAAAAGCTTAGATAAGGTTTAGAGAGCAAGACAACCACCGTGGGTGAAGTTTCGGACAAGAACAGAAGCTGATTTCTGAAACAGTTTCCAGGACGTGGGAGTTTTACTAATTTTGTAGACGACTTTGTGTTGAGATTTTGAAGAAATTTCCTTCTGAATAACTGTTGTAGACATCCTAAATAATAACATATATTTTTCTCATAATTTTTAGAATTTAAAAAGATGACGATTTTCATGACGTCATCCTTGAAACAGTAACTCGGACAGTTCTGTAAACCGTGACCTGTTATGATTCCGAGGGCTGTTACTGACCTTTAAAGGTCGAATTTCCAATCTTTTTCTTCACAAAAGTTGTTCCTTACAACTTATAGTTTAACATACTCGAATTTCAAATCAAACGGACCAGATTTCGATCCAAAACAGAACTGATTTTGATGAGTTAGGCTCTCTGGAACTGGACCCGATTTTAGTGCTGGATTGAGTGAATTACTGGGCCGAATCCAGAAGGATCTGGACTTTGGTGTCTTCATGAAAAATGTTTGTTTACATGTCCTTTAGGACTTGTTCAAGTTTGAGAAATTTTCAAACTCATATGAATTGGTTTCTGGTCTTGAACCCGAAAGTGCGCAATTGGGCAGTTTCTGCCAATTAGGATCTATATTAGTTTGGTGATGGTTCTTGATGTTTTGCTTGCTTTAATTAGTGTTTTGTAATAACTTGTGGACTTAATTTATTAATTAATTAATTCTGGAATTTCACTGTTCATGACGCACTGTTCACGAGACACTGTTTACGAAACACTGTTCACGCGCACTGTTCACCCGAGAATGAAAAGTGGTCTAATTTCATGTGTATTGATTTTATGAAGTGAATGGATATCCCAATGCATGGGCATTCGCATGAATTGGGTGATGTTTTGTGCAATTGTATGGTGATTGAAAATTGTTGGTATTTAATTAGGAAATACCGGGTGTCAGGTTCTGGACACCGAAAGTGTTTTTAAATACTATATCAAACTGTGGGATTTTAAAAGAGACGACACAAATTTTCTGGTTCGATCTGACCGTGTCCCCACACACGATTATTTTATCATGCATTTCTAATATGAAGAAAATAGGTCGGGATCACCATTTTAATTGAGGTATTTGAGTGCAATGCACGGTGTCCTGGGCCGAAATTGAATGAATGCATGAATGATATGAAATGCCGTCGCAAGCCTTTGGGGCCAGACGATGCTCCTTCGGGAATGCCCCACGTCAACGGATGCCGGTCGCAGTGGAGGTTGGACCGATGCTCCTATATGGAATGCCGTCTAGATGTAGACGTTGCCGCGCTCGACGGTGCGAGGCGATGCCCGGTTATGCCGGACGACTGTTATCTGTGGGGTTGGCCATAACCAATGAATGGAAATTATGAAACGCATGAATAATTGAATATTGAGGGACCTAATTAAGAGACAAAACTGTATGGTGCGGTATGGGACGTACCATCACAGTTTAGTCTACTAATTGGGGGCCCGTATGATTGTATTAATATGTACATTCCTGAGCATTCATTTGTGAGAATCATGGCATCTTTGGTCCTGGTCATGCATGAGTTGAGCACACTGTTTATGGCATGCACGCATGAACCGATAACGCATTTCACACATGCTTCTGTTGTGCTGAGAACAAAGCCTTGAGGGGTGACCCGACTGGGATGGCGGTTCGTCCGCGCCAGTGCGGGGCCCAAAGAGGACAATACTGGGCTGGGATGAGGGATGGCGGTGCGTCCGCGCCCTACCCCGCACAATGCGTTCGTGTGGCAATGGCCGGTGAGATCGCTTGTAACGCGATTCGTATGTGATAATGTGATTGATCGAGCGAGACGATGCCCGGTCATGTCGGAAGACCGTTATCTCGTGCATTGAAATCATTTGTGACACATGAATGGGTGAAAGCGAGGACCTAATTAAAAGACGGAACGTGTGTGGTGCGGTATGGGACGTGCCATAACGGTTTAGTCTCGGTAATTGGGGGCCGTGTAATTATGTTGACATTTATGTCCTGACATATGTACATGTGAAAAGTATTATGATGATATATGATCTCGATATCTTATGCATGATTTGATTAACACTGACGTGTAGGGAAGTACTAGTATTAAGAAAGTGTGAGAAAGGCGATTAGACTGCATGTTGAGTGTACCCTTCTCCTAATCTAGATTTAGGGGATTGACTTGCTGAGATGTGATCTCACCCCTTAGTGGGCTAACATTTTCAGGTCCCTAGTTGGAGGGTGGACGGGCGAGAGACGAGAGGTCTACGGGCGAGAGGAGTACGGATGCCTTGGTAGCTTCTTCTAGATAATGACGAGTCTGCCGTCAAGGTTGGATGATGGGTGACAGTTCACCCTAGAGAGGTCGAGAAGTATGATAGTGTAGTAGGGAACCCTAGTCTTGTAAATGGAAGCTTAGCGCGTAGGTAGCCGAACAGCTTCACTTTTTGTATTAGACCTTGGGGTGTTAAACCGGGTCGTATATAGGCACTACTTGTATGGTAGGTGTGGTTTGTGAAAATATTATCCTACGTTTCTATCCCCTTGTCATGTTGTATGGATATTGTTTTACGCTTCCGCATGCTTGATAAAATGAATGGGTCGGCAACACTTCCGGGATGTTGCAAAATTATAGCGACCACGGAGGGACGTGCATGTGCTCGGAGTTCGGGACGTGACAAGCTTGCTAATTGATCAAAAACCGCAGCCAAGTTGATGGATTAAAGCACCCAAACTAGCTACCAAAACCCAGCCCACGGTTAAGTCTTAATTCGGAGCTGCTAAGTAAGCATATTGGTGGCCCTACCATATCCCACTCAGCCACCCATATAGCTTGATCTTTGCACGTGATGGGAGACCATTATTGGTAGTACAAGTGGATAAAAATTGGTCAGGGATAAGCAGCTGAAAGCACGGGAAAATTGCAGCAATATCTGCACACTCAACAGCTGTAGAAGTCAGAAAGTTGTTGAAGCAGTCCGGTTGACAAGCTTGGTAGGTGGACAAAAGACCTACCAAAAATCCCTTAATTCAGGGGATAAGATCACGGAAGCAAGCTCTTTGAAGTCGCGAAAGAGAGGAGACAAGAAGGAGTGGACAGAGCTGACAGTTGTCCCCCAAAGAGGCCCTCAGAAGCAACTCCAGAAAGGCAAAACCCAGAAATTCCATACCGACCTTGAGAGAGAAAAGTGAAATTTTCACACAACAGCGGCCAAAATTAGCCAAAACCTTCAACTAGAGAGTGAAACCTCACTAAAATATGTTTCCATCTATAGGTTGCACGTCCCAAATAGAGTTGTGGAAGGTCTCCTAAAGTGCCCCGAAAGCCACCCTCCTGGAAGGTCTCCTCAAGTGCCCCGAAAACCACCCTACTAGGTCATTGTTTTTCTTTGTTAAAATTGCTAATTACCCTTCAATTGCAGACTAGCAATGCGCATTTTTTGTTGCTAAACGAAGTTGTGGGGAAAAAATCTTGCCTATCGAGGTCATCACATCATTGAGTATATCCTTGTAGAAATAGATAACAGCAAGTTGCGGGTGCAAAATAAAAATTTCTCGTTTTGGGTAATACTATATATTGGATTGGGGACCAGAAAAGTTTCTTGCGGTTGGTAAATCTTTCGAGGAGGCGGAGTTGTTTCTACTTTCTAGTGTTAATGCTCTGTTCTCATTTTCTGAGAAAAATTGGTTCTTTTTTGCTCACAGCGATTGCTTCCAAGTCCCCGATGGCCATTACCGGCACTAAAGACGTTCTGCTGAAGTGTAGGGAGATGAGCGTAGATCAAGGCTTGGACTACATCGCGACCTGGAACTCGACAATGCTTCCGTCCGACGATCTAATGTAGGCCATCTCGGCACACACGCAGAAACGAAAGCCTGTTTTTGTGAAGTTCTGATGGTCGGCATCAGCATCGTAAGGCAGAAGAACCAATTCAATGCTTTACATGTAAAGGACTGCAAAAAGAAATGAGGGAAGCCGATTCTTGACCGGCTTCCAGCCTTGTTTGAATCACTGTGTTTGTGCTTGTAATAATCCACTCGTCTTGATTCGACGAAATTCCAAACATCTAAATCAAATTCGTTTTTAGGAAATCGAGTTACTCGTTCAGATTTACTTCAAGATTTGTTATTCGTATTCGAGTAATCTAGATCCTCTTGATCCGCGAATTATACTTGGAAGGTTTTACTTATGGAAACCGAGATCCTTATTGTATGGGCGAGCAGGATTGATGGGCTATCGTCATTTTCCTTGAATAGCATGAGATCTCTCTAATTGATTCTGTCCAATGGGTTGATTGGAAGAACTTCTTTGGAAGGTGCCAACGGTATTGAAGGCATAAAGAAGTATATAAGGGAGATATTCAAATTGTTCAAGAGTGCCCGATAGAAAAATTTCAAAGTCCGAATCTCCTTGTTCTTTTGCGATCTTATTCGTCGAGCTATACTTGTAATCAAGGACGTGAAACTGTAAATTCTCTTTTTGATTCTTAGTGAAATCCAGCCGGTGGGCTGTTAGTGCGGGAGAGTGGACGTAGGCTTGGTTTAAGCCGAACCACTATAAACTTGGAGTCTTGATTCTCTATCCATCATCCTTTTACTTTACATCACATCTTCATACATCTATTATTGCTTTCAATCTCTTAGTCTATCAATCAATAAAAATTAATATATCTTGTTACGATCAGCAAAAATCTCTTTGATCACCTATTCACCCCCCTCTAGGTGCTCGTACTAGTTCTATCAAGTGACACTATTTCTTTTCTGTATTTTAAACTCATGTTTCGAGAAACTTGGTGGATTATATATTCTATGAGTTGATAAAAAGCATATTTTGTTGCATAAAACAGGATCGAGCTATTACTGCCATTTTTGTTGTTCAAAGGGAGTTATATTTTGACTTCGATTTGAATTGTTGTTTGAAAAAGAATTTGTGAAATTCTTTATGAAAGAAACTTGAAATGTTTTGGAGAATGCTTTGATATTTATATATCAAATTTTGAGTTGTGATATGAATTTCTTTCTGATATTGGATTACTGGATATTGTGATTGGTGGTTGGTGCTGAATGTCTCTACGGACCCTGAGGGGTGTGGGTATGCACATACTAGTCTAGGATATCCTTGTGGGCGGAGCCACCGGCCGGCTAATAATAGGTGAAGACCTTGCCAAGGGGGGAATCTTGGTCGTCTTGTCACGGGCGTTATGCGTGACCATGGTTAGACATTTGAGCATGAATTGGTCAATGGAGTGGACCATTGACGTGTCATTTGAGTTTGGTCGATGAAATGGACCATCGATGTGATTTGATGAGATTAGTCAATGGAATAGACCGTTGATACATGTTTTATGAGATTGACTAATGGACTGGACCATTGATATTTTTGGTATTTGCGTTATGATTATATATTATGATAAAGTGAATTACGATTGTGTTTTAAATGTGCATAGTGATTTCTCGATCCGCTTAGAAGAAATGTGTTACTCACTGAGCGGTAGTAGCTCACTCCTCTCATCTACTTACTTTTCAGGTTCTTCAGCGAGTCGCGAGTAGGCGTGAGCGTTCGTTCGGGGAGGACTTTTGTGGTGGAAACTTTTTGGTATGACTTGTGAATAGTTGATAACCTTATAAGTTAGTCTTTGCAGAAGGTATATGTTTTGATTTGGTGGATTACAGACATACTCTGATATTGTAACCAAATGCCCATTTTGTCAAATATATATGTGGATGTATATATGTTGATATCGGGTTGAATTTTGGTTGCGTTGAGGCTGCGTTTTGGTGAAAGGACGGCCGTGTCATGCCCTTGTTTTTATTCGAGGGAGGAAGAGATGCTCAACTCGGACAAGGGGAGCAACGACCCGAAACACGGCGTCCCAAATGTTTCCTCCAAGATTTCCGGCTTGCGGTCCGGTCAGTTTCGTTTAGTTTTTCACTGATGAATTCTTGCCCTTTTTGGCATTTTGCTTCTTGATCCGATCTTTGGTAGGTGAGTTTCACCGAGAGTGTAATCATGGTCGTAGCTTGATTACTAGTAGTCCAATCAGTCGACGAAGTTTCCGAAGAGTAGGTTGGATTTCTTTTGCTGATGTAATAGCTCAGGATCATTTTTTATAGTTCAGGTCCGTCTGATTGATGAAAGGTATAGGTTTCTCTAGTTCAAGTGGTTAGCTTGTCGGTACCCTGATTTGCTAACTCTGCAAGTCACTTGTTAATGTTGAGTGCCTTCGGATTGATAGCTGTTCAGCTATACGAGTGATGTATCTAATTTAAATCTTTGAGCTCATGCCTGCAGAGAGCGATTGTTGTCCCTGTGCACATCATCATAGATCTATTTGTTAAATGTCGAGTGGCGTGATTTGAAATTATCCGCATCTGTTTGCTGATGAATTTTACAGGGCTAGAAAGACTCAGCAATTGGGGGTCATGTAGGGATCTAATTGGCCCTAAGGATGGACCGGGTGTACATGTTGCTGCTCAAACCTTCACCTTCCGCGAACTCGCCGCTACTACCAAGGACTTTAGGCCGGAATGTTTCTTGGGGGAAGGAGGATTTGGGGGTGTATACAAAGGGAAACTCGAGACTGCTGGATAGGTAGATAATGTGCTCATTTTTCTCATGTATATGGCATTTTTATGGTTGCGTTTTTAGAAAGTTAAAACCTGCATCAGCTAGTTGTCCCATTCCAGGCTTGAGTTTTCGGTCCATGAACTGACTCTTTTACCTGAGTTCGGAAAGCTACATTTAGCTAGAACTTGTGATATCCTAAAGTGGCCTTTCTAGATCATCTAACACGTAGAAAAGGTTGGAATTCATAGAAAATTACACTGTTAAATTCGATTTCCATTCCAACCTAAGTCGCATTTCTTACCGACTTATCAACAGTCAAAACTATATTTAGCTAGAACTTGTGATATCCTAAAGTGGCCCTTCTAGATCATCTAACATGTAGAAAAGGTAGGAATTCATAGAAAATTATACTGTTAAATTCGATTTCCATTCCAACCTTAGTCGCATTTCTTACCGACTAATCAACAGACAATTGGAACAATAGTTATTGACCATCCAAAATAAATAAAAAAAGAACTCATTCCTGTAGGTTAGATCCAATTGAACTGTACTTATTGGTGGAGATTACTCTTTACTTAAATGATTTTAACTTCTTCTTCTTCTTCTTCTTTCTCTATTTTTTGAAAAAACCATGGTTGACGTTTGAATAAGTCGAACCATGTATTTTTGAAAATCATGCCAATCCCTCGACAAGTGAAGCTAACACTTTTCGTGTGTTTGCCTCCAGTTTAGTGGAACTTTGTTTAGCCCCTTTTTCTTTCGTTGAAAGACTTTGTTGGCATTCATTTCTTAGGCAAATAAATTTGGAGCTAAAGTATGTTCACAAGCTGTGAACAGTGCAATCAATCCTTAAAATTTTTTTGCTAAATCAGAAGGGTCTTAAGCTGGTGCAGCAAATCTTTTAATTGGAAAAACTTGGAGTAATTTTTTTTTATTTTTTTTGTGAGTTTGACCTGGTTGGCTTTTTTGATGACATCTTAAGAGCTTCAACTTTATCGCATCTGTCTCACAATTGTCAAGAATTTTGAAATTGTCGGATTGACATTGTACATAAAATTTATGCCCAGGATAAATCATGTAACCAAATTGAAGATTCAGATGCTGTCAGACAAGTACTGTGTAAACCATATTTTGGCTGGCTGCGGTTCTGTTCCATTAAATTCTCATATCTTGTGGAGCTACTCATGACTTTCTTGTACGTGCTGTTATACATAGTTTGTACTTTGACCTTAGTCTTTTGTACGTTGTTGCAGTTAAACAACTAGATAGGAATGGTCTCCAGGGTAACCGTGAATATCTGGTGGAGGTTCTGATGCTGAGCCTTCTGCATCACCCTAATCTCGTGAGTTTGATTGGTTACTGTGCTGATGGCGATCAACGGCTTCTTGTCTAGGAATTCATGCCCTTTGGATCATTGGAAGATCATCTTTTCGGTAACGTTGATTATCCTTAATGAAGGTTTTTTTTCCTATAATTCATCTAGGTAATCCAGTATATATATTTCTTTACACTTCCCTAGAACTCTGCCTTGAAATGGCCTAGCATTGAAAGTGTGAACTTGAATTTTATTGCATTCTAACAAGAAGATATAGATTTGGTACTATAATTTTTATTATGTTGACGTGTGTTCACATTCTGGCTCAATTATGTGAAAATCAGCTCTTTGTAATAGGCAACAGATATTAGCATTATGCTATTAATATAGATCTTCCACCGGATAAGGAACCGCTAGATTGGAACACCAGAAAGACGATAGCAGCTGGTGCAGCCAAAGGTTTAGAGTACCTTCATGACAAAGCAAATCCCCCAGTTATTTATAGAGATTTCAAGTCATCCAATATATTAGTGGATGAAGGGTTCCATCCCAAGCTCTCCGATTTTGGTCTGGCGATGCTTGGTCCTGTTGGAGACAAATCACACATTTCCACAAGGGTCATGGGCACTTATGGATATTGTGCTCCGGAGTATGCAATGAACGGACAATTAACCATTAAATCTGACATTTATAGTTTTGGGGTAGTATTCTTAGAGCTAATCATGGGAAGAAAAGCCATCGACAGCTCCCGTCCACATGGGGAACAGAACCTTGTGACATGGGTAATTCTAGTTTAACTTATCTCTCGGTTGCATGACTATGAATTCCATCTTAATTGGACTACTTCTGCTTTGTTAACCTATAAGGCAATGTCTTAGAATAAGTTAGTGAGTATTTAATGTTCTTGAAGAATTTCTTCACGGATGAAAATGAAAACAAGTTTCAAGCTATTCTTCCTTTTAGAAGTACATATAGGTGCTTTTGGTATGGAAAGAGTTTTCAAAGTGAAGCGTTCTGTTACTACATAGTTTTAATTGAATAGCAACGTAGCTGAACACATAGGAAAACAAAGCGATTGCAAGTTAAAGTCTCTTCTTGATGCTTTCAGAGCTGGGCTTTATAGAGTAGTACTGAGAAACGGTAACCACAAAGCAGTTTCACAAGCTTGGCTTTGCCTCTATTTTGGAAAACCTTGAAGTAAAGGTCTTTTCCAAACAAATTCTAAGTTGCTTTTTCGATGTTTTGCCTGTGCAGGCACGTCCACTATTCAATGACAGGCGAAAATTTTCGAAATTGGCGGATCCAAGTCTGCAAGGGGCGTTATCCAATGCGAGGTCTATATCAGGCACTTGGTGTGGCATCCATGTGTATACAAGAGCGGGCGGCCGCACGTCCTCTCATCGGGAACGTGGTGACAGGTCTTTCTTACCTAGCGACCTAGGCATATGATCCCCACATAGCTTCTAATTATGGGAACAAAGGATCCGGCATTGATGAGAGAGGCAGCAAGATTTTGAGGAATGAGGATGCCGGAGGTTCTGGGCGCAGCAGGTGGGAATTCGAGCGGTCCAAGAAGGACAATTCTCCGAAGGACGGTAATTTGTTAAATAGGGACTTGAATAGAGAAAGGGCTGTTGCGGAGGCGAAGATGTGGGGAGAGAATTGGGGAGAGAAAAGACAACAGAGTGCTCAAGGCAGTTTCGATGGCCGTTTGTCTTAAATAGGGTAGTTTTGTGTTCTTGCTGCCATTTCCGTGCTCTCAGGTAGGCTCGATACCATGTGAAGATGAATAGAATGAAAGGAAGAGAAAGATGAAAATGAATGAAGAGTTTTGGATTCTCTCTTCTCTGTATTCAATGAACAAAAGAAGAAACATTCATCTGAGAGCTTACATCTCGCTTGCTCTGTTTCTCTTATTTATATTACATGATCTAAACGAAGAAGTAACATAACTAAAACAGAACTAACAGAAAAAGAAGGTCAAATGAATTAAAGATCATAATCCATTGCTTATTCTGTTAAATCTGCAAAACAGAATAACGGTTCCTCAGTAAGAAAGCTCCATTCATAATTGCACATGTTGAGCTGGAAGTTGTGTCACCGACTCCATTCCTCCTAGTTGAACCAGTAAGATCATGTACACGTGTGGCTAACATAGCTGACGACTCACTGCTTACTTCACTTCTTATGATCTTCGTTGTAGCATCTTCATTCCTTTTCTTTGATGAAACAGCAACATCAACAGAGTGTGCGTGTACTTGTGCAGACTTTGCTTCCACGAGCTCTACTTCCACATGATTCTTACCACCGAGCTTACCACACCACCCCGAACCATCCCCTGCATGATTTTTACCGAAAGTTAGTGAGAGAGTCGGAGGACAGGGAGAGAGAGAAAGAGAGAGCTAGGGTTTCCCTCCAAACCCTACTTTCTTTTCTTGGTCTTTGCCTTGGAGAGAGGAGAGGATTTCTCATGGTCGGAGGTGGAAAATGGCCTCCTTTGATTACCACCATCTTTGGACCCTCACTTTGGGTATCCTAGGTATAGAAGGAAGAAACCAAAACTGACTTGAATGGTGCTCGCCCCTACAATAGCAAGTCATTGTTTCATCAAGCGGAAAAAATGAATGCATGTAGACCATATGAAGAAGGATGGAGGAAAGCGGGATGAAAGGAAATGGCGCAAGCAAGCAGCATTATTGCGAAGAAGAAGAAGCAAATGCAGATGAAGGGCGAACAACTTTTGGTTTCTTCCTTCTTTACCTAGGATACCGAAAGTGAAGGTCCAGGGATGGTGGTGATCAAAGAAGACCATTTCCCACTTCCGACTGTGAGCAATCCTCTCCTCTCTCCAAATCATGCAAGGGATGGTTCGGCTTTATATACACACACTCACAATGTTGCATCCCACTAAACACAGGAGAAAATGGGGGTTATTGATGTGCGTCAGAGAGAGAAAGGGAGAGAGAGAGAGAGAGTATGCATATTAAATTCATAGTGCTCGCATGACAAGTGGAGGACTAGTAGGTAGCTGTTGGGAAAAAGAAAAGAACTTTCTTGTTGAAAAAGAACGATATTTGTGGAGCAAGCCAAGATAATTTTTCCAGCTACTATTTCTGTGAAAATTCAATAGGATAAAATATTAAAAGAAAGCAGTAAAGATGAATAGTAAATAACACCATAATTTTTAACGTGGAAAACCCTTCAAGGTGAAGGGAAAAACCACGGGACCGTAGTCCACTTCAAACCTCTACTATGATAAATAATGTGATACAACTTCACCCAAAGGTAGATCTCTCGCTGTCTTCAATTTGTGAATCTGAACCTCTCACAAACTGGATAACTCACTCAAAGATAACTCTCTTTCTTGGAAGAAGAAAACTGTTTCTTCCGCTACGCTATTATGATATTCTAGCTCTTTGGTCTTCTTCTCCGTTGAGGAGGACTCCTTTTTATAGGAGCAAAAGCAATCCCCATTGAATTTATAAGATATGAAAATCACGTAGATTTATCTCATAATCTCTTGTGATTTTGTAGATATCAGAAGATCACTTTCATTTCTTTCCCAATCTCCCTTGATTTTCTGGATTTGGAAGATCACGTTGATTTATCTCCCAATCGCCTTTTGCTTTTACACACTCACTACCATACATATTTTTCTACAGATATACATAATTGCATTGGGCTCTCCAATTGGGAGTGACCTACTCAACAGTAGCGTACCACAAAATCATTCCTCCTCCTCGTCGCCCCACATGCCTCCCTCCTCGCGTGCTCATACAGACTCCTCGGCCATGATATCGGGGTCAAAAGTCGTGCGGACGCGACCGGCCGTACCTCCCCTCAATTATATTTTTGACTTCCTCCGCAGCGAGGTGGAGGCCCTCTGGGGCGGCGGGGCACGCGTCCTGGGGCAAGAGTGGTTTCATGCGAGATGCCACGTTCATGGCATCTCCCCGCTCTGGCTTTTTTGTTCTTGACGTCTCGCGCACGTGCGCCTTGCGATTGCGTGAGGCATGTTAGGACAAGAAGGGTGATGACCATGTACAGAACAAAATGATGGGTTCTTTTTGCGCATTTATGTTTTTTGTTTGGGTGATGAATGAGGTTGTTGGGGCTCGCATGCATGGATGGTTGGAACTCGGGAAGTGCTTAAGGGATTCGCAAGGTGGTGGAGGATGGTCGAGATAAGATATTTTCTCATGCAACATTCAACCCCCCCCCCCCCCCCCGGCCCCCGGTGGTTTCTCCTTCTTTTACCATATCGTGCGGTTGCTTGGCGTACACATCGCGTTGACAACATGAGGATTTTCACAAAGGCGGTGGTTTCGCGAAACGTGACCTGATGCGCTTGCTTATTGTGTCCTCTTACCAAATCGTGTGAAACTTCAATATAGTTCTGGATGCGACGATGCAAAAACCTCGACATTTTCATGGAATTCCCGAACCGAGTGTCGCCCCCAAAAGTAGTCCGGTTTCAATGCGGTTTTTCGGCGATGGAACAGTTGGGGAGCTGTGAAGTGATCGATGGTATGGTACATATGCTATTATTGCTTATTCGACTAGTGACCATGGACTAAAAGTTTTCAAGTTTTAGCTTCCCTAATTACGGTGTCTTTTGCTGTGTAAATGGCAAGACTATAGCATGACTTCTGATTGATGCGAACTTCCATTATTGTTTGCAAATAATGTGTGAAAGGGACTCTCGGGAATTTAGGTTACGTGTCAAATTTTGGAGGCCCCATGAAGGGTGACGTTTTACTAATGAAAACTATTAAATTCCAATGATTAACATTCAATCAGAACATGGTACAATGTTGGGGTGGATTCGGAACGAGCAGAAGATCGAACACCTGGCAATCGTTTTGTGATTTGATGTAGTTTGCCTCAAAACCATAATTGATATCGAGTGAGCTCTTGCGCACAAATGTGTAAGCGTAAGGCAATCCATTGAATGCTTTCAATCATAAGAAAACCTAGAATAGGTGGACTTGTTTATCGAATCGCCATGATTGGCACGGAGAGAGGGAGATGCCATTTAGCTATTTAAGGGTGATATATTTCTTTACATTGCCCGATGGAGAACGCATGTCAATGTCAATACTAATACAAAGTCATCATAAAATGTAACGACGCTACGCTACTAATGCATAGAAAAATGGACGTCTTTAGTATAATAATATAACCTCGCGAGTCGAGTAAGAAATATAAAATCACAAAACTTAGGTACAGTTTAATTCACAAATAATGACCTTTTTAAAATTATTTTGCAATCTACAAGGTGTCTCCGTAGACGGTACAACACTTTTCATGGTAGAGGATGCAAGGTACATCCTAAAGTCGAGAATGTGCTCACTGATTCTGAACTTTTGAAAGTCGGAACTTATCGTATGTCTTCCTCTAAAACGCATCCTGAATCGAATCCAGCCATGTTGATTCCTTAGATTTCCCCGCATGTGCTCCACCTTTACAGGCTTTTATTTTTCTTTTGGTCGAAAGCTTTACACGTTTAAAAACAACAAAATCGTGTAATGGTTACCTCCCATGACACGTAGGGCTGGCAATTCATATTCTCTTGTTATGTGTCCATGTCAACCATTCGTGTCCTTCCATGTCAATAGCAAAAATCCTTCAATTTACTTTCAAAGTGTCATCTTCTGTCGATTTCGAGTTAAGTCGCGTCATGCCGAATTCCAATTTCTCATTGGTAAATTCATGTTGCATCTAAGTCGTTTTCTCGTGTCATGTCAAGAATTATGACCTCTAATTATATGTGCTGGCTAAGTTTCACCGGACCTCTGTACTTTGCTAATTATTGACGATGACTAGGAATGCACCTGTTTAGGAAATCAATGAGTGTATTTTAAGTTATTTTGGCAATATTACAAAAGATACATGAACCGGAGAATTAAAGCAAATACAAGAATATATGAATAATCTTGAGAGATAATGAGAATTGAAGGAAATGTCGTAATTATCTTTAATATACATCAAAGAAATATCCAAGTTATCTCTAATATCTCCTCAACTCAAGTTGGAGAAAGCAATCGGAGTTTTAAGAATAGATCCAATAAAAGAAGAAAACACCTACTAATTTGCCGAAGCAATGACGTGGCTATTGTAGGGGCAAGCACCATTCAAGTCAGTTTTGGGCGATTCCCGTATGAACCTAATTCCTGAAATTGGAACCAATGTGATTTCAAGATGGAATCAAACTAAACCAAGACTATCGAATACCTTAACTTATTTTTTCTTTTTCATTCAACAACCCTTCATATGTTATAATAAAACGTAAATATATATATATATATATATATATATATATGTATATATATATATATATATATAATCCCACTAGTTGATGTAGGATCTCACACTTGGGCTTTATTTTTCTTTTTTCCTTTTTTTTTGTTAACTTTTAGTCATCCTAAAACGTGTCCCACATTTAATTTGTAAGGGAAAAGACATGCCGCCTTTTTCATTTTAAAATCATTCAAAGAACAAAAGGTGGACGGTTGTGTTTTGTCCTGTTTCTCAAGAATCACGTTGGGTCAAACCAGTCCTTATTGGTTTGGTTGTCGTTCCAAAATTTTGGAATCAAGAGCCGTTAGGTTGATTCATAGTTCAAAGCTAAGGATCAGTCTACCTTGGAATCAGTCAATCCTACGTTGTTGTATGTTGTTGTGTAAATTATGCACATCGGCATAGTAATAGGGATATTAGTAGTTATCAAAAAAAGATATGAGATAAGAGGATGCTTAAGGCATGCATTCAATTATTAAAAAAAAAATCATAAATTTATTGTAAATGACAATTCAGTCTTAGGCTTTTTAATTTGGCTAATTAAGTCCCAAAACTTTTTATGATTGGTCAATATAGTTTTTTCGGTCAAATTTTGCTAGCAATGCATCAACAGCGTGGATGTGGACAATTATTTTTGTATTCTAAAAACGAAATTTGGCTTATTTTATTTTCTTTTATTTCTATCCAATTTTTCCTGTATCCCTTTACCAGTTGCTGGGGCCTCAACAATCCTCCGCCAACCAGAAGTGAGGGTCGCCGTTGCCGACCTTTGGTGAGGGTAGCCTGGCCAAATTTGGCTAAGGCAACCTTTGTCGATCCTCACCTGTGGAAGGGCAACTAGGTAAGGAAATTAGGGAAAAAAGAAAAAGAGAAAACTTAGAAAATTAAAATAATTGCAAAAATGATCTATATTAGTGGCCAGCTATTCCACGGAGAACAGTTGGCATTGATTGGACCGTTATATTAGCAATTTACCTTACAAAATTGGTTGAAATTACGTTATCGTGTAACACTTAGTCCTTGACCACATATAGCAATAGTACAAGGCCCTAGAGGTGGCTCCCACGAAATTACGTTTTCGTGTAGCACTTAGCCATTTACTATGCACATCAATAGTGCAAGGCCCTAGAGGTGGCTCCCATGTGACTCGAGTCTCCATGTAGCATTTAGCCCTTGACTATAAGGCTCTAGAGGTGACTCACACAAAATTTCGTTGTCGTGTAGTACTTAGCCCTTTACCTTTTCATAACACATTTGATTTCCTCAGCATAACACATATCATCTTGTAATAGTCATCACATAATCACATAAATCAATTATACCAAAACAGCATCCATAACCCTTCAAGAGAGGTTTGTCGAATCATCCCACAATAACTCATAATTGGACTTCGCCGCTCTATTTTCCAAAAATTCTGAATTGGAGCCCTAAACCCGTAAATTACTTCGATTGGACGAATGAGGGGCCTAATCTCTTACCGGGTGCTGCGTTATAAAGTGGAGTCGGCTTGGCGAGGGATCCGTGACATGCACGTGCCAAAACCCCTTTCCTTTCTTCCCTTTCTTTTTTCTTCTTCTTCTTCTTCTTCTTCTTCTTTCTACTTTTTTGGTCGAGGGAGCTCTCAAATGCTTTTTAGCCGAGCCCCCCCCCCCCCTCCCCTTTTCTTTGTACTTTATTGACTTTTCAACTTATTTTTCTTTTTCTTCTTTTGGGCCCCACCAGCCAAATATTACAGTACCAAAGTCCAGCGATATCCACCCGTTAATCAAATTCAATGCACTATATGTAATTGGTCTTCCTCCATTTAATAGTTTAAACTATTAGTTTAAATTTGGCAAAAGAACACCTCAAATGCCAAAATCTGGCACAAATGGACACTTAAATGCTAAAACTTACGAAATAGAGACTTAAGTGCCATTTTTTATGAAAAAATAAAAAATAAAAAATGGGACACTTGAGTGCCACATCCGGCAAATCCCGCCAGAAATCCTACGTGACAATTTTTTTATTAATTTTCTCGCTTACGTGGCTCGCCGGAAGACTGACTTAGCAAACCACACACAAAAACAACGTCGTATTGGTATAATTCCAATTTTAATATAATAATTAATTAAATTAAATTTAAAAAATTAATTAATGAATTAAATGATAATAATAATAATAATAATAATAATAATAATAATAATAATAATAATAATAATAATAATAATATTTAGCCCTCAGTCGCTAGCTGCCTCCCTCCTCCTCCTCCCCCTCTTTTTTATTAAATTATTTATTTATTTTTTAATTTAATTAATTAATTAATTAATTAATATTTAATTATTTACCACGTCAGTACCAAAACGACGTTGTTTTGACACTGTTTAGCCATATCAGCATGCAAAACGTTGTTTTACACGCAGCTCATTAGAAAATTGGCATATCAGCGTTTTGGCTGGATTTTCTCGTCGGTGGCACTTAAATGATCCATTTTGCTCCAATTTTGGCACTTAAGTGTCGCTTTCGTAGCTTTTGGCACTTAAGTATTCCTTGGTGCCAACTTTTGGCACCCCAGGTGTCCTAATGTCAAAATTTGATAATATGGTATTGGAGTCAAGCAATAATCCTTTCGCGCGTATGTTCACCCCGTTAATCAAATTACATGTGCCGCTTGTTGACACCGAAATTTTTACCCAAAAATCATTTCCGAAAAAAACGAGAACTTGTTTTTCCATAAAATATTTCATGTCAAATTATTGCATATAGATTATCTAGGTGTTTAGTATAGTTTGTTATTTTAAATGGAAGATGTTTTCCTTAAAAAGATTATTTAAAAAATTAAAAAATAATAAATAAAATAAATAAATAAATAAAATAAAAAGATTAAAAAAGATACAAAAAAGATACCAAAAAAAAGTTGGGGCCAATGATCTAAATGTGACTAGCCAAGCCCAGGAGGTCGGATTGGAATTAAAATGGTAAATTGGGCCAAAATGCAATTTCCAAAAGTTGAGGGACCAATTCGCAAATTTTGCAAAATTTGCGTCCGAGCCCTTAAATCATCGTCTCGGCCCCCAATTGAGTGAAAATTGAACTTGGGTCAGGTCTAATTAATCGAATCGGGCAAAAAGGACCAAATTGCATTGAGTTGGGCATTCTCGGGCAAGAAAATAGCCAACTTTGAGGGACTCCCTCGCAAAATTGGGTGGAGACAATTACAAAAAATGGTCAAGATCTTAAACTGCTATACATGAGCTTGCTAATTGATCAAAAACCGCAGCCAAATTGATGGATTAAAGCACCCAAACTAGCTACCAAAACCCAGTCCACGGTTAAGTCTTAATTCGAAGTTGCTAAGTAGGCATATTGGTGGCCCTACCATATCCCACTCAGCCGCCCATTTAGCTTGATCTTTGCATGTGATGGGAGACCATTATTGGTAGTATAAGTGGACAAAAATTGGTCAGGGATAAGCAGCTAAAAGCACGGGAAAATCGCAGCAAAATCTGCACACTCAACAGCTGCAAAAGTTGAAAATTTTGGCCAAGTCAGAAAGTTGTTGAAGTAGCCATGTTAATAAGCTTGGTAGGTTAACAAAATACCTACCAAAAATCCCTTAATTCAGGGGATAAGATCACGGAAGCAAGCTCTTTGAAGTAACGAAAGAGAGGAGACGAGAAGGAGAGGAGAGAGCTCACGGTCGTCCCCCAAAGAGGCCCTCAAAAGCAACTCCAGAAAGGCAAAACCCAGAAATTCCAAACCGACCTTGAGAGAGAAAAGTGAAATTTTCACAAAGCTACGACAAAAATTAGCAAAAATCTTAAACTAGAGAGTGAAACTTCACTCAAATATCTTTCCATCCATAGGGCGCACGTCTCAAATGGAGTTCGGGAAGGTCTCCTAAAGCCCCCCGAAAACCTTGAAGCCTCTTCAAGAGTCATACATGTTTCACTTGCTACTCCCCTTTGCATGTGTTTTATATCTTCACAAGCTTGATGAATGTTGT
This sequence comes from Eucalyptus curtisii, assembly GCA_017140595.1. Taxonomy (NCBI): domain Eukaryota; kingdom Viridiplantae; phylum Streptophyta; class Magnoliopsida; order Myrtales; family Myrtaceae; genus Eucalyptus; species Eucalyptus curtisii. The sequence goes on from CM029504.1 coordinate 5,851,933, forward strand.
ATGGGAGTACAAATGATGCTGAGGTCAACTTGGTTGAGCCCGGTTGGTCACAGGTGAGGGAAAGCAAGTGTTTTTGAGAAAATTGAGAGACAAATGAGGAAAATCTTGACTTTCACGCCAAACTATAATACATATAGTTTGATTTGGTGTTAATTTTTCCAACAAAAGAGGTCTTGAAGTCTAATTTTAGAGGTGGACAAAAACCTTCGTTGTTGGTTCTTGTTTCTGCAGATCTCATTTCCAGTTTGAAGGAGCCAACTTCCACATGCTCCCTGAGGATAATTTCTTGGTTTTCTCAGCCAAGAACCACTTGAAAAAGATACTAGGAAGCAAGGTAAGTATCCTAGATGTATTTATGTTCAAGTTTGAACATGTTTTTATAGTGAAAAATCAAGAGGAAAATCAGCCCAGAAAACTGATTTTTGAGGCTGAAATTTATCGAAGTGTTTGAAGCCTCTTCAAAAGTCATACATGTTTGACTTGCTACTCCCCTTTGCATGTGTTTTATATCTTCACGAGCTTGATGAATGTTGTATGGGAGTACAAATGATGCTGAGGTCAGCTTGGTTTGGTCCCTAAATCCCCGTGTGAACTATGAGATCGTTTAAAACTTTGGCCAAAAACCAAACCTATCCACATTGATTCATGGCTGGTTAGAGTGGACTTTGCATGTGTGCTTCTCGGAGAGATCGTTTTGATGTGTTCGGCTGGTCATTCTTTATGATGTTTGTTGCATTTGAAAGCTCATGTTACATACTTTCACTCGGATCAAGTAATGTTTCCCTTAGATCTCGTATGTGATGAGTGTCGGGATTTGAATATGGGTGTTGTTTTTTGAAAGAACAGAGAAGGAGTTGACTGCAAAAGCTGTATGTCTTGTTCTGAAAACTGAAAAAAATTTGAAATACATACTAGAACTAACCATAAACCCACGTTGCCCACTAACAGCTTGCTTGGTCCACAAAACCAGCAACAAACTAATAGAACAGCTAAAAAAACGTGCAGTTAACTGCTCCTACATGATAAGATTGACCAAGTAAAACAATAATTAACCAACTCCTAGAAAACAGGACATTAACAAACTGACTAAACAAAACAAAGAAAAAAAAAAACAGAACATGCAATCTTGATGCATCAACACTCTCCTCCTGGATCAAGTACTGCACACTCCTAGCTTTGCCCTGAGAAGTTCAAATTGACCAACATGAAATGACTTCGTGAATATATCTGCAATCTAGTTTTTTGAACTGCAGTACACCAATTTCACCTCTTCAGCCTTTTGCACTTCTCTCAAGAAGTAAAACTTGATCTTAAAATGCTTTGTTTTTGCATGAAAAACTGGATTTTGTGAAATGGCCAGAGTAGCTTGATTATCCACAAACACTTCAATGTCTTCTTGTTGCTGCATATGCAGATCATCCATCAGCTTCTTCAACCATAATGCTTGATTCACAGCTACAGTAGTTGCAATGAGCTCAGCTTCTGTAGTTGATTGAGCCACTATTTCCTGCTTCTTTGAACACTAGGAAAAACATGCCGACCCAAATTTAAAGCAATAGCCTGAAGTGCTCCTCATATCATCCACTGATCATGCCCAATCACTGTCAGAATACCCCTGCAACTTAAACTCCTAAACTCTGCAAAACTTAATCCCATATGAAATAGTACCTTTCAAGTACCTCAACACCCTTTTTACAACTACCATATGCAACTCACTTGCACAATTGAGAAATCTAGACAAGACACTTACAGGAAACATGATGTCCGGCCTAGTTGCTGTGAGATACATAAGACAACCAATCAAACTTCTATAAACTCTTTCATCTATAGGTTCTGATCCATCCTTCTTTTGAAGCTTTTCCTTATGACCCATTGGAGTACTCACACTTTGCACTCCTCCATGTTGAATCTTCTTAGGATCTCCTTCAAATACTTCTTATGATAGATAAAAACTTCATTTTGAGTCTGCCTAACCTCTATTCCTAGAAAATATGACATCTCACCAAGATCAGTCATTTCAAACATCTTCATCATCTCTTGCTTAAATGCAGTAATTTGAGCACTATTACTCCCTCTCACCAGCATATCATCCACATAAAGAGACACCACCACTAAGTCAGATACTAACTTCTTGACTTATAGAGTGGATTCACTTAGGCTATTCTTGAAACCTAGGCCTAGCAAATGCTCATCCATCTTACTGTACCATGCTCTGGGAGCTTGCCTCAAGCCAGAGAGAGCCTTTCTCAGCAAATAAACTTTCTCCTCCTGGCCTAGTGTGGCAAAGCCTTCTGGCTGCTCAACATAAATCTCCTCTTGCAACTCTCTATTCAAAAATGCAGATTTCACATTCTAACTTATATACCTTCCATCCTTGTTGAGCTACAAAAGCAAGAATCATTCTAATTGTATCAAGTCTTGCCACGGGAGCAAAGGTTTCTGAGAAATTAACTCCCCAAACCTGTGCATATCCCTTCACCACCAACCTGGTCTTATGCTTATTCACTGAGCCATCCGGATTAAATTTGGTCTTGAAAACCCATTTTACTCCAATCACCTTCCTATCTTCAGGCCTCTCCACTAGCTCCTATGTCTGGTTCTTTTCTATCATAGCCACCTCTTCCTTGATTGCATTCATCCACCTCTGATTGCTTTTAGCTTCCTCATAACCTGCAGGTTCCAAAACAGCCACACTGCACCTTTGATATATATATCAGTCAAAGATCTGGTACCTCTAACTGGAACATCATCCACCAGCTCATCAAGTTCCAATGAGACCGCTTTTTGCTTGCCTTATGGCTCATTTGTCCAATCCCATTTCTCATCTTCCAGGAACTGAACATCCCTGCTAGTGATCACCTTCCATGTTTGTGGTTGATAGATCCTGTAAGCTTTTGACACTAAATTGTAGCCAACAAAGATCCCAGGTTCAGCTTTCTCTCCCAACTTGTCTCTCTTGACTTGTGGAATATGAGAAAAACACAAACAACCAAACACCTTCAAATTTCTTAAAATTGGCTTGACATCAAACCAAGCTTCAAAGGGTGTCTTCATCTCCAATACCCTCGTAGGTAGTCTATTCAGCAGAAAAACTGTTGTGTTTGCTGCTTCTGCCCAAAACTCTTTTGGTAGATTCTTCTCATACAGCAGACACCTAGTCATCTCCATAATGGTTCTATTCTTCCTCTCACTAACTCCATTTTGCTGTGGAGAGTAAGGAGCAATAAGCTGATGCTCAATTCCAGCCTCTAGAGTTAAACCTCTGTGAAGTGTATTCTATTCCATTATCAGATCTAATGACCTGAATCTTGCAGCCACTTTAGTTCTCAACCCATTTCTTAAACTTTAGAAATACCTCAGCAACTTTTGACTTTTGCTTCATAAAGTAAATCCAGCACATTCTAGTATAATCATCAATGAAAATAATGAAATACCTGCTGCCATTTAGTGAATGAGTCACTTGTGGACCACATAGATCTGTATGAATCAGCTGCAGCTTCTCTGTAGCTCTCCAAGTGGATTCCTTGAAGGGAAGTCCTGTCTGTTTGCCCAACAAACAAGTTTTGCACCTTGTGATCTGCTCCTTCAGGCTTGGTAACCCAGTTGTCATTTCATTCCTCTGCATGAACAGCACGCCTTTATGATGAAAGTGCCCCAACCTCTTGTGCCATACTTCTGAATCATTAGCCTGACACTTGAATGTCATTTGCTCCTTCTCAAGAGGATTCAAAGAAAAACTCTTTCGTTGCATCTTTATTTTGAACAACTCCTAACCACTATAGTCAAAGATCAAACACTTCTCCTCTTCAAATATCACCTTAAATCCCTTTTCTACCAACTGCCCAACACTCAGCAAATTCTAATCAATTTTAGGCACATACATCAGATCAGAAACCAATTTAGTTCCAGCACAACTCTCCATTGCTACAGTCCCTTTACCTTTCACTTCTAAGTACTCCCCAGTCCCAATCCTCACTCTTGACTTCAACGACTTATCAAGGTTTATAAACAGTGTTTCATCACTTGTCATGTGGTTTGTGCAACCACTATCAACAAGCCAACTGTCACATGGAGTACTAGAAAAGAAACACGAGGCAACAAACAGTTGATCTACCTCTTGCTGGACTGCAACATGTACCTCACCCTGCTATTGATCTCTCTTCTCTTTGCAGAACTTCTCAATGTGTCCAAGCTTATGACACTGTCTGCACCTTACATCTGGCCTCTTCCAACACCTAAAGTGTGGATGATTCTTTTTTCCACAGTGCTAACACGAGGAATATCTTCCCCAATTGTTCTTGGAGTTGCCCACACTGTTCTCTCTTGCAGCAGCTTCTGAACCACTACTGCCAATTTCCTTTCTTCCTTTTCCACTTCTTGACTTTTCCTCCTACATTCTACTGTTCTTTGGCCAGCAAAGCTCCTTCTGTACTTCCTTCTAGCCTCATTAACCTCCTTTGCTCTTGTGCTTGCAGAGCACTTAGCAATTCTGCCAACTTGATCTGAGACAAATCCTTGGTATTCTCCAAAAAGGCAATGGTTGCCTCAAACCTTTTAGGCAAGGAGACAAGAATCTTCTGCACTAACCTATTATCAGAGAGGTCAGTGCCTAGAACTCTTGCCTGATTTGCAATGCTTATCAACTTATCATAATACTCCTTAATTGTCTCAGACTCCTTCATCTGCAGTCTCTCGAATTCTGTGATCAGATTTAGCCCCTTCATGCTTCTGATCCTCTCATCTCCTTGATACTCAGCTTTGAGGAAGTCTCAGATAGCTTTGGCTGATTCACAAGCCATAATTCTGCTGAAAATGACAAGTGAGACAGCAGCATATAAACAAGACTTTGCCTTTGCTTTTCTTGTTGTCCTCTCCTTGTGAAACTTGATTTGATTGATGGTTGGATTGTCAGGAAGGGGAGAAACTTCATAATCTTGTTCCACAGCTTCCCAAAAATCACAACCCTCTAGATAGGCTCGCATTCTCACTGCCCAAGCTTGATAATTTTCTCCATCAAACGCTGGTGGAGCCATTGCTGAAAAACCACTCGATCCTGCCTCCATCTTGCTTTTAACTTCTATGGATGCAGACACACCTCTCAATCAATCTCACAACTCACTCACAGCCCCTTACGATCAAGAAAGCTCTAATACCATTGTTGTTTTTTGAAAGAACGGAGAAGGAGTTGACAACAAAAGCTGTATGTCTTGTTCTGAAAACTGAAAAATGTTCAAAATACATATTAGAACTTAACCATAAACCCACGTTGCCCACTAACAACTTGCTTGGTCCACAAAACCAGCAACAAACTAACAGAACAGCTAAAAAACGTGCAGTTAACTACTCCTACAAGATAAGATTGACCAAGTAAAACAACAATTAACCAACTCCTAGAAAACAGAACATCAACAAACTAACTAAACAAAACAAAGAAGAAAAAAACAGAACATGCAGACTTGATACATCAACAATGGGCATGCAACCTATTTGCTTGACTTGGATTCAAACCCAGATTTCAAAATCAGCTCAACCCACATATTTGAACCTGATTTTAGTTTGGTTCTTTTGTGTTGTAGGCTATGATTTCTATCTAATATTGCTCCTTGCATGTGGTAGTATAATCTTGATGCTTTAGTTCCACATAAGATTGCTCATGGGTCAAGATTGAAGGTTATGAATATGGCTCAGGGAAGTTGCTTAAGGTGGGTTGATGTACACCACTTGTTCGATGAAATGTTCAAACCAAGTTTCGATCTTGAAATGATCGATTTGAGCTGGATTATTGTGAAATTCATGTGCTGTGTTATTCCATTTTAGCATAGATTCGTTTAAGGAATTATTATTAATATTTTAAAAAATAAAAATAAAAAATCTGAAAATTTCAAAAATATATAAAAAAAAAATTGTTAGATAGTATCAAATTAGGGCATAAATGACATCTATGAAATTTTATTAATTTTATAAGGTCATTTTTCCGAATTTAATGCTATTTTGATATTCTATAATCATTTTTGTAAATAATCTATTTTGCGTAGACTAAAATTATTTAACACAATTTCATGCATCTAGAGTAATTTCATGCATATTTAAATTCTTATTTCGCTCACGGGGGTCCTATCCCGGGGCATGATAACAAGGCCATGTAATATTATTTGTCCGACTTGTATCGGGTCTTTCTTTTCCGCATTACTTTCAAGTCCTTTCAATTTCTTGGATGTTTATTTACCGTACCGCTTTTCAATAATTTGAGTGTAACTTTCTTTTCTAAATTATGTTAGGATTAGTCTAGATATTAAAAAAAAAAAAAAAAAACTATAAACACACTTGCATGGACACTTAGCGGTTTCATAAAGATTATAATTGGTAATCAAGATTGTGTGGCCATTTAGATTAAAATCTTCCAAGTTAGTGGTACCGCAAGGGCGCTAATAGAAACATTGGCGTAAATAAGTCCCCATTCCTAGAAATCTCTAGTTGTGTAGGAAGCGAGACAACACTCTCGTGTCTTGATTGGTTTCTAGCCAACCCCAGTAGGCTAGTGGCGACTCCTAGAAATACATAGATTGTCAAGAATTGAAATACGAAATCCAACGCCGTGCAAGGTATGGGCTTGGGAGAGCCCGCGCCTAATCTAGGGCCATTGGTCCGCCTCTTTAGGCAAATACCCCTAAACCATCTTCTTTCTTTTCCCCTGGACGGAAAAAGAGAGGTCGCGACACCGCTCATAACCTAGCTTGCATGTGAGATGGTGTGTCAAAATATCTTACATCATTTGATAGCGGGTCTTATATACTCTTTATTGTTGTCTCACTCCATCTAGTTACTTAAGCATTTGGGTTGAACTTTTTTTACAGGGTGTTATAGGCAAGTGCTATCCCTTTCGCATTGTGTGTCCACCCCATTAATCAAATTTCATATGCCACTTCTAATTAGGCTTGCACGTGAGAGGAGAGTTGAATTATACTACATTGCTTGATAACAAGTTTTATATTGTCTTTATAAACACATTGTTTCCCTCCAACCAATGACTTAATTTTTTTTGTTTAACTTTCTAACAGGGATAATATGATTTTTCGTAATTAAGATTTGCAAAAAGTGTCGATTTTATCCATTTTTAACAATGAAATGTCATGATAAATTCATGAGTTATCACAAACAAAAACATTATACAAAGAAATTTTTCTGTAAAAATTCAATCTGAACGAAGGTCAATTTAGATTTTCTTTGCAACATCAAGAGAATACAAGCGAATAAATGTCCTCTCTCTAAGATTTTTTCTTGAAAAGAAGCCTTTAATTGTTTTTTACCATCCCTTGTTTTAGCTCTGCGGGCCTTCTTTCAACCCTCTGTTTTTTTCTAAAGAAAAAAGTTATTTCGTCCAATGTAAACTTCGCATTCACTTAAATAAGCTATTAAAACAACCCGCATGTGTTAAAAACGTGCATCACAGCATGTTTTGCTAGCTTAGAAGGATGATCTGTACATATATTTAAATTAGTGAACGAGGATAAAAATAGGGATAGTTATCAAAAAATTCTTAAATCTATTATACGTATTTCAATTCAATCACAAACATTTTAATTTGACCAATTTAATTTTAAATATTTTGATAATTTACTAATGTAGTTATTCTGACTAATTTTTACTGATAATTATTTAAGAGGACACTAACCGTCCTAAGTGAAATGAACAATTATTGCAATTTTTTTTTATAAATTTTCATTTTTTCATTTTTTTCTTTTCCTTTGTATCTTTTTTTTTTTTTTTTATTGTGAGCCAGTGAGGGTCGCCAACTGACCCTTGATGGCACTAGTCTAATGAGGTTATGATGGATCGAGGCAACATCTGATAGAATTGTTCCAAAAGCTAGAGTAGTAAAATTTTTCAATACCAACAAAATCTATCGATATGGGGTTCCTCACAAAATCTTCGCAAATAATGTGTCGAACCTTGACGATACCAAGATCACTCATTGCCTGCCCCTAGGAGACCTAAGATGAATGGAGATGACACCTTCATTATGACCGATGAGGCTATAGACGAACGAAGGGAAATTAAAAAAGTAAAAATTAGAAATAAAATAAAAAATTCCAAAATTCAAAAAAATTAGGGAAAAAAAATTCCACGTTAGTGTTGGCTGACATGCCACGTCAAACAGCTAGTGTCCATGTTAGCTGTGTTTAGCCAAAATTGACAAATCTCAAATTATGTACGACAAAATTGGTCAAGTTAATGATTTAAGACTAAATTGGCATCTATATGGTACAATATAAATTTTTTTGATAATTTTTCCATCAAGAACATGCTTTGAACTAGTTTTGAATTAGAGTCATGATTGTTGGATCCAATAGGTCTCATTTGATGTAAGGCCTCGATACAATTTAGTACATATAACACATTCATTGAGTACTTGCTCGTTGTAGATGTAACAGTCCAAAGTGAGAAACTTTAATTCAAAAGTTCAAAATTTATAGATGAGGGAAGATGCAAATCCTGTTAAAATCCCATAAATAAAGGACATGTGACACTTTAATTAACATGGATAATTACTTGAAATCTTAAATTGATGGGAAAAATTAAGGAAGTGATATTGGGTAGGGTTTGCTTGCAACTTCTTCAAAAAGATGTTTAAGAATTAAGACTGTGCTTTTTTTGCCAAAACTCTAGATTTAGGATCAATGAAACTTTGCCAGCCTCGGCAAAATGAGAGAGGGACTTTGTATTTTTTTGCAGCCATATTTATCACTTTTCATTTCCCCGATCGATTTAACTATTTATGTTATCACTTGTGTTTCTTGTAGTAGTTAGATGCACCACTATCAATCCATTCATATAATCTTGATGTCGATGGAGTCACCCAGGCATGAGTTAATCACATATAATCATCCAACTTTTCAATCATCCTTACTAAATTTGTTATGATATACAAAATCAATAAATTAAGCAAATAGAAAGATTACCTAGAAATCCATGCGAATATTTCAAAATTTCATGAACCGATTAAATTCAGATATTTTGTTTTAGTGGATAGTGACCCTCGACCAAAAACAACTTATGTATAGTTTGTGGGATCCGAACAAGTGATCTCCACTGTCTAGTTCATAAGCTGAAAATCCCACGGCACCTCAATCAACTGCACTAATCATGGGGATTAAAAAGTAACAATTATTTTTCCCCATTAGAAAGGACAATTTACTAGCAATGAAATTTAAGAATTGACTTTGTGAGGACCCGCATAATTTATGCATCATTGTCATTCGCCTTCTCTACAATCATAATGTTATGTATATCTCAACATTCTCTCAATGTGTTATATACCTCCTAAATGACTTGAAGTGAGCATTTCGCACGAGATATATGTCTAACCCAAAAACCCGACCCGAATTCGGCCCAGCCCTTGCCCAGCCCATGCCCACGGTATATTGTGCTCGGCCCAAAAAGAACAGTCCCGACAAACAAAGCAACCCGTTCCTTTCCCGATCTTCATCGTCTTCCTCGACCGGAAAATAGAGGAGAAATTCAAGACCCTGGAAATCGTCCGAGCTAGCCCCGGCTCCACCGTCTTCCACCTCCGCCTCCACCGCCCTTCCTCCCACAACGCCCTCTCCCTTGACTCCTTCGCCAAGCTCCCCTCGCCCTCTCCTCCCTTGACCGCAACCCCGACACCCTCGTCCTCGTCCTCTCCGGCGCCGGCCACCACTTCTGCTCCGGCATCGACCTCGCCGCCCTTGGCTCCATCGCCTCTCACTCCTCCCCCCCCCCACCTGGCGACTGCGGCCGCGCCGGCGAGCGGCTCCGCCGGCACATCAAGTCCCTGTAGGTTGCAATGACGGCCATCGAGAGGTGCCGCAAGCCAGTGATCGCCGCCGTCCACGGGGCGTGTGTCGGGGGCGGCGTCGACGTCGCCACTGCATGCGACGTGAGGTACTGCACGGAGGACGCGTTCTTCTTGGTGAAGGAGGTCGACCTGGCGATCATCGCCAACCTCGGGACGCTGCAGAGGTTGCCAAGCATCGTGGGGTACGGCAACGCGATGGAGCTAGCCTTGACGGGTTGGAGGGTGTCCGGTTCGGAGGCGAAGGACATGGGGCTGGTTTCTCGGGTTTTCGGGTAAAAGCGCGAATTGGATGATGGAGTGAGAGTCATCACTGAGGGTAAGTAGTTTCAGATTCTGGTATCTTGGTTTCTCAAAGCGAATAAAGTTATCTTTTTGCTGGAATATAATTCATATGCTGAAATGCCATATGCAGCGTTCACTGATTGCGTTAGTCATCATTGTATAGGACATTGAATTATTCCTATCAGAGTTATATAGACCGATCACGGTTTCGTGGTTGAGCATTTCAGTGGGAATTGTAAGTTAGGCTGAGTCTTGGAACTCTTGTTTATTAGAAACATTGTTTGCTGGGTTCGATTTGGATTAGATTTTACACCTTTAGATGTCAAAGGAGGCATTTCTTGGTTTTGCAGCGATATGAGAGAAACTATTGGGGAACAATTAGTATGGCTTCAAATTATCGAAGTGTGGAAGGTTCCCAGTCTTAGCTCGGTTTTTCTTATTTCACAATAGACCCTGGCTCTGGTGAGCAGACCAAGCTCTTCATTCATAGAGTTTGGACCCGGTGGTGCCAAGATAATTGGAGTTATATTGGATACACCAAATGGACTTTGGCTCTTTCAAGGCATCTACTTTTTTTCTTTTTGGTATAGCAGTCTAATTTAGCAATTTTGAGAATAAGCAATCGACATTGAAGTTGGATATAATTGGCTTGGTTAAACCGAACCCAAATCGATAAACCGATAGACTAAATTTTGGGTTTAGTTCACATTGATTGTCTTCAGTTTACCTATTTTAGACTCTCTTGACATCCTCTCAGTGTGATGAAGGATAGAGTTACCATTTAGATTAGAAGGGGTCCACTTATCCATTTCTTCAAGGCTAGTCGAGACACCTATATTTTGCTCTATTTGCATGTACGATGGGTGTATTTGTCCTTCACTTGGAACTTTTATCGTTTTGGGATAAACCATGCATAGGATAGTATAAGCTCTCTTTTTCCCCTCTATCTCTAACTATCCTGTGTTTGTTCTGACTTAATGATTTTGATTACTGCAGAACTCAACGATCAAGCTCTTTGCTCTGATGAACATGGGATTGTTCTCTCTCCTAATTCTCATCACGCACTTCATTCCGAACGATGATGCACGCACCACGGTGTTCGGATGGATCTGCACGACAATTTTCGTGAGCGTCTTCGCAGCGCCGTTAAGCATTGTGGTGCGCACTTAAAAAATCCAATCTTTCTCTTCCCAAATTCTCATATCTAACCACGGAAAACGCATGTTTTTTCTTTGAAGTTCTTTTCCTTCACTAGGATGAAGATAGTGTTGTTACTAATCAAACAGTAAACAAGAAACAGAAAACCAGAAGCTATAGATTTCGAATGAAGAAGAGAAGCACAGAGAAACAGAACACGAACTTGCATTCATCGGTTCTCTAAAGGAAACTGTCAAGTACAAGACAACTTAAACAAGAACAATAACTGCTTACAAACCACACACACGTGCAGCATATAACTGCACCTAAACGTGCTAATTCACTTCCTAAATAACAAAAATACCAGCTGCATAATATAACCAACTTAGCAAGAAAAAATAAACCATAAGAAGAAAACAGAACAGAGGAACATCAGTCAAAAAACCAGAAGCACTGAGACATTATAATCCAACAAACTCCTCCTTGGATCAGTTGCTGCTGCATACTCCAATTTTCTTTCTTAATACTTCAAATCTTCCAGCTTGAAGTGGTTTTGTGAACATGTCTGCAAGTTGATCTTCAGATCTGCAATAAACTAGCTTAACTTCACCATTTTGTTGCACCTCACGTAGAAAGAAGAACCTAACCTTGAAATGCTTAGTTTTGCCATGAAAAACTGGATTCTGAGATATTGCTAGAGCAGCTTGATTATCCACATTGATTTCGATACAGCCACGGAATTCAGCCATAAATCTTTCATTATCTTCTTCAGCCACAAAGCTTGATTTGCAGCTGCGATAGCAGCTATAAATTCTGCTTCGCAGTAGATTGAGCTACAATTTCTTGTTTTTTAGAACACCAAGAGAAACAAGCTGATCCAAAACCGAAACAATATCCAGATGTACTCTTCATATCATCCATCGAGCCAGCCCAATCACTATCGAAAAACCTTGTAAATTGAATTCTTGACCCCTCTGAAACTTCACACCAAAGAACAAGGTTCCTTTTAGATACCTCAAGATCCTCTTTGCTGCAATCAAATGAAGCTTACTTGGATCACTCATAAATCTGGATAGAACACTTACAGCAAATAGAATGTCTAGTCTCGGTTCTTTGTAAGGTACATGAGACACCTTATCGACTTCTATACATCGAGGCATCCACAAGATCTGTTCCATCAACCTTTCGCAACTTCTCTTTAGCCGTCATCGGTGTACCGACACTTCGACAGTCTTCCATCCGAAACTTCTTTAGAATTTCCTTCAAATATTTCCTCTGGCAAATGAAGATTTCATATGGACTTTGCTTAACTTCCAAAACTAAGAAATAAGCCATTTTTCCTAAGTCTGTCGTCTCAAAACCTGCAAACAAACCTTGCTTAACATTTTCTATCGTTCTCGCATCATTTCCGTCACCAATAAATCATCCACATAGAGTGACAGAACTACCCCACTTTGATTTACTTTCTTGATATAAAGAGTGAACTCACTTAAACTTTTTGCAAAACCAAAATCCTGTAAATATCGATCTATCTTTCCATACTAGGCTCTTGGTGCTTGTTTCAGTCCATATAGAGCTTTGCGCAATCTGTATACACTTTCCTCTTGCCCTTTAATATTGAAACCTTCAGGTTGTTCAACAAAAATTTCCTCTTCAAGCTCTCCATTTAGGAATGCAGACTTGACATCTAACTCGAAAGATAGTCCATCCCTTCTCTCGCGCAACAACAGCTAACAGAAGCCTTATTGTGTCCAGCCTTGCAACTAGAGCAAAAGTTTCAGAATAGTCTACTCCCCATATTTGAGCATAGCCTTTCACAACCAGTCTTGCTTTATACTTATTGACAGAACCATCAGGATTGAGCTTTGTCCTAACCACCCACTTAACTCCAATCACATTCTTGTCTAGTGGCCTGTCTACTAATTCCCAAGTCTGATTTTTCTGAATCATTGCTATCTCCTCCTGCATTACTGCAATCCACTTATGATCTTCCTTGGCTTCTGCAAAGTTGGATGGTTCGAGCACTGCCACATTACTTCTTTCATAGATCTCAGCAAGTGGCCTTGTGCCTCTCATAGGTTGATCATCTATACTCTCTTCCATTTCCTCTATAATTCCATTAGTCTCCACATCTGTTTCAGGATGTCTTTCGAAGTGCTTTAATTCTGTGATCCTTCCATCTATCCAATTCCATTCATCTTCCTCTAAAAACATGACATCTCTGCTCACAGTTATTTTCCCTGTCATGGGATTGAAAAATTCTGTAAGCTCTTGATTGAAGACTATATCCAACAAAGATCATAATCTCTGCCTTTTTATCAAGTTTGTCCCTCTTAACATCAGGAACATGAGTGTAACACAAACATCCAAAAACCTTCAAGTTTTTCACAGAAGGTTTAATATCTTCCCAGCCTTCGAGAGGTGTTAATTTCTCTAAGGCTTTTGTAGGCAATCTATTTAATAGAAATACAGCGTATTGGCGCCTCGGCCCCGTAACCTCTTAGGCAAATTCTTCTCTTGCATCATACATCCGGCCATCTCCATAATACTTCTGTTCTTTCTCTCACCGACCCCATTTCGTTGAGGTGAGTAAGGAGCTGTAAATTGCTACACAATTCCCGCTTGCTCACAAATCGGCTTAAATTTGTTAACCGTATACTCGAGATCCATTGTCAGACCGAGAGCTTTAATTTTCTTCCCACTTTGATTCTCAACTAAAGCTTTAAACTTCATAAATGCATCAGCTACTTCAGTCTTAGCTCGCAGAAAATAGATCCAGCTCATCCTAGTCAAATCATTAGTAAAGGTAATAAAATACCTGCTTCCATTGAGAGAGGGTTCAGACATAGGTCCACATACATCAGTGTGAACTAATTCCAGCTTTTGACATATCCTCGAGACTCCTCCTTTGAAGGGAAATCTAGCTTGTTTACCAAGAAGACAGGTTCTGCATTGTGGAAGTTCTTCCTCCAAGCTTGCCAAGTCATCTACCAAGCCATTTTTCTGCATAAACAGCATACTCCTCCAGTGAACATGCCCAAGTCTTTTATGCCATAGCTCTGTATTTTCTTCTTTGCATTTCAAAGCCATCTATTGCATCTCATGTGGCTTGAACATAAAACTTTTATCCCTCATTGGAATTCTCAAGACTTCTTTGCTGTCGCATTTTTAATGAGACATTCCCTTCCTTCGAACTTCACTTTATAGCCCTTCTCCACTAACGACCAACACTTAACAGATTTTGGTCAATATTTGGCACAAAGAGAACATCCCTGATTAGCTTTACCTCCTGGTTTCCTTCAATAGCAACTACACCTTTACCTTGCACTTCAATATGCTGTCCATTGCCAATTCTGACTCTGAACCTTACTGTCTTGTTTATGTTCCTGAATAGCTTTAAGTTACCAGTCATGTGATTGGTACAGCCACTATCTACCAGCCATGTATTATTTTCGATGAAGATTCACCAGCTGAAGCTACAAACAGTGCTCTTCATCAACTTCATTTACCGCCACTTGTGCTTCTCCCGCTTGCTGATAAGTTTTCCCTTTGCAAATAGCTTCCATGTGACCCAACTTGTGGCATCTTCTCGCACCTAGCATCCGGCTTTCTCCAAAGCATCTAAAAGACTCGATGATTGGTTCCACCACAATCATCGACATGGCCTTTTATTATTTTTCCATTTGCTAGATCCACCAGTGTTCCCTTCTTTTGGTAAAAACCTCGAATCAGCAACATTTCCTCTAAATTGAATCCATTTCTTCCCTTTGCCTCCATCATTTTGCTTTACTTTGGCTTGCAATGCCCCCTCTACATGTTCTTCTCTCCTCATTAGTCTTCTGTGTTCCTGTGCCTGCAAATCATTCAACAACTCTCCAAGTTTTATATCAGCCAAGTCCCTTGTGTTTTCCAGAGAAGCTATAGTAGCTTCGAATTTCTCTGGAAGAGACACCAGGATCTTCTGAACAAGCCTATCATCCTTCAAGTCACCCCCAAAACTCGATTTTATCAGCTATCCCCACTAGCCTATCGAGTATTCCTTCACCGACTCGAGACTCTTTCATCTGCTGTCTCTCAAATTCTCTCAAGAGATTCAGCACCTTCATACCTCTTATCTTCTCATCTCCTTCATATTCTTCCTTCAAGAAGTCCCATATGGCCTTTGCGAGTCACACTTCATAATTTGGTAAAGATGGTAGGCGAGACAGCAGATACGGGCAAGATTTTGCCTTGGCTTTTCTTGTGGTTCTCTCTTTATGAAGTTTGATTTGATTCATGGTCGGATTATTTGGAAGTGGAGCAACTTCATAATCATCCTCCACAGCTTCCCACAGATCATGACCCTCCAAAGATGTTGTCATCTTAACAGCCCATGCTTGATAATTCTCTCCAGTAAATACTGGAGAAGCCATCGCAGAGAAACCACTCGACCCTATCTCCATCACCCTTTAACTTCTTTACACTTCGATACTTGCTTCACTTCACAATCCCTCAAGATCATTCATGCTCTGATACCACTGTTGTTACTAATCAAACAGTAAACAAGAAACAGAAAACCATAAGCTATAGATTTCGAATGAGGAAGAGAAGCACAGAGAAACAGGACACGAACTTGCATTCATCGGTTCTTAAAAGGAAACTGTCAAGTACAGGACAACTTAAACAAGAACAATAACTGCTTACAAACCACACACACGTGCAACATATAACTGCACCTAAACGTGCTAATTCACTTCCTAAATAACAAAAATACCAGCTGCATAATATAACCAACTTAGCAAGAAAAAATAAACCATAAGAAGAAAACAAAACAGAGGAACATCAGTCGAAAAACCAGCAGCACTGAGACATTATAATCCAACATATAGTCTTATTTTATTTGATCCCGATACAATAACTCCTTATTTTTTTTCTCTTCTCCTGTTGCAGGCCGACATTTTACAGAATCTACAGGAACAAAAAGACCGAGGATTTCCAGTCGATACCGTATTTGGTCGCTCTATGCAGTTCCATGCTCTGGCTTTACTACACATTCCTCAAAGGACACTCCTTCCTTCTCATCACCATTAACTCCTTCGGATGCGTCATAGAGATGGTGTACATCGCCATCTACATTGCTTATGCGCCGAGAGCTGCCAGGGTACGTATTGATCATTAGACGATGCAACGCTCATATTCCGATCACAATGAACCAAAGGGCTTGTTAGGATACTTTCTTTGGCGATTCACGTGATCTATATAATGAAAGAAAATACGTTCGACAGGAAAAGAACTGAAATTTTAAGAACACAATAAATCCCAGTGGGAGTTTACGACTGACTGGGTTAACTGAACGTGTTTTGCGCTCTCCATCCTTGCCATCTAAAAGCTCTGTTTTTCCCCTATATCTCTAACTATCCTGTGTTTGTTCTATCTAACTTAATGATTTTGATTACTGCAAAACTCCACATTGATCATTAGACGATGCAACGCTCATATTCCGATCACAATGAACCAAAGAGCTTGTTAGGAAACTTTCTTTGGCGATTCACGTGATCTATATAATGAAAGAAAATACGTTCGACAGGAAAAGAACTGAAATTTTAAGAACACAATAAATCCTAGTGGGAGTTTACGACCGATCAAGTTAAGCGAACGTGTTTTGCGCTCTCCATCCTTGCCATCTAAAAGCTCTCTTTTTCCCCTATATCTCTAACTATCCTATGTTTGTTCTATCTAACTTAATGATTTTGATTACTGCAGAACTCCACGATCAAGCTCTTTGCTCTGATGAACGTGGGATTGTTCTCTCTCCTAATTCTCATCACGCACTTCATTCCAAACGGTGATGCACGCACCACGTGTTGGAAAAGTTTAGAATACATAAAAAATAATAATAACTATTAATACATTGCGAAGGATTAGAAAATAGAAAAACAAATGTCTGAGGCGTGCAAGCACTGTCCTTAAGGATAATTCCGCCCCTCGGAGTACGAAACTTGGTGCGTAAGGCATCAGCGACTATCCTCCCAAGATACAACAGACCTTCCTCTATACTCCACACTGAATATTAGAAGGAAACAGAACAACTTTTGTGTATAACCCAGCTAAAAGAAAAGGAAAGATATGAGAACATTTTGTGTCTTATGAGATCTTATTTTTATATTCAGACAAAATAGAGCCGTTAAAAGAGTCGTTGTAAAATAATGGAGGATTTATTTGAGAAATAAATTAAACGTTACAAAATGATTAAAAAGTCGTTATATGACCGTAAGAAGCCGTTATGTAATCGTAAAAAATAATGATGGTTTTCAATGCGGTCATAACTTTTATCAAAGCTATTATTATAAATATTTCAAAACTACTGAAATATCCAACACCACGGTGTTCAGATGGATCTACACAACGATTTCCGTCAGCGTCTTTGCAGCGCTGTTAGGCATTGTGGTGCGCACTTAAAAAATCCAATATTTCTTTTTCCAAATTCTCATATCTGACCATGGAAAACGCATTTTAATCTTCTTGTTTTTTTACCTATTATCTTCTTAGGCACGAGTTGTGCGAACGAAGAGCGTGGAGTTCATGCCCTTCTCTCTGTCGTTCTTTCTAACATTGAGCGCCATCATGTGGTTCGGCTACGGTTTCTTCCAAAAGGACTGGTGCATTATGGTAAGGGATCCCCATCTTCGAAAAATTTAATTTAAAAACGTTAAGGATCACTTTACTTTGTATTTTAAGTGCATGTTCTGTCGTAATGTGCATTGGGGTAATATAGTTCCAAATATCTGTTCAGAATCACTTTTGGGTTCAGCTGCATTTGATAGATAACATGTTGCGTTGGCACGTCATTAATGGGCTAATAAGACTAATTAAATTCTCAAGAAAAGCTAATAAGAGCATATGTGGGTCCCATGTCCATAGACATCTGTATACATTCTGTGTGATTAGACTTTACTCTTCAAGTTGTTAGGGTAGGATGAATTTATGTAATTATTTAGCATGTAGCATGGTGATAATTTTCGGTTTTTTTCTTCATATTATACCATTATATCATTTCTTGCATTGAGTTCATAATATCTTTTTTTGGAAATAAAAAAAGATTAAATAATATCGACCGAGTGGGATACGTTATTAATGATTATGATTATTGGAGGGTCGAAAACTTTACATTTGAAAAATGGACTGACGCGAGAATATTTAACAAAACTTAAGTACATAACTTTGGGAAAAAAAATTGATGTGAAATCTTAGATTCTCAAATGGTCAATCAATGTAAACACATAAATCCAATATCTTTATAAATGTTATGGATGAAGATTATGTGATGAATGCGAATACACGTCATCGAGTATATCGATACTAACGGTCGAACTTAAAGAATATTCTTGACCTTGACATGCAGATACCGAACATCGTGGGCTTTGTCTTGGGACTGTCTCAGATGGTCTTGTACGGATACTACAGAAACAAAAAGGTCATCATCATCAAGGACAAGAAACTCCCGCAACACGGTGTTCAACCCCCTCAGGAGGAGCCTCTGAAGTCCACCCCGTCAACGGTGGTGAAGCCCATGCCGTGGAAGTGGTAGTTTCCGGCGATGACCCGGGGTCTAATCAGCCAAGTTAAGTTGGCTCAAGCCCAACTTATCATCGAGCGGGGCTTTATTTAAGAATGTGAAGGTTGCCTCGGTCTATCCTCCTCTCCATGATGATCCTACTTGCTCCATCGATCTCTCTCTCTATCCGTGTTCGGTTGGTGTACAATTGTATGAACAAGAAAGTGCTCTGACAATCTCTCACTATTATTCCGTGTTCTGATTAATGAACAAGTTAATTACTAGTATATTCGATGATGCTCGTGCTGAATTGCCTAATATCTCTCTCTCTCTCGTGCGTGCGAGTTAAGGCAGTGGGGACCGATTCTTACTAATTCGACCACAATCTCTCCACTCATTCAGTAGCACGGCTTCAGTGCCGGTAACGGCCATCGGGGACTTGGAAGCAATCGCTGTGCGCAAAATAGAACCAACTTTTCTCAGAGAATGAGAACAGAGCATTAACACTAGAAAGTAGAAACAACTCCACCTCCTCGAAAGATTTACCAACGCAAGAAACTTTTCTGGTCCCCAATCCAATATATAGTATTACCTGAAAAGAGCTTTTTATTTTCCACCTGCAACTTGCTGTTATCTATTTCTACAAGGATATACTCAATGATGTGATGACCTCGATAGGCAAGATTTTTTCCCCACAACCTCGTTTAGCAACAAAAAATGCGCATCGCCGGTCTGCAATTGAAGGGTAATTAGCAATTTTAATAAAGAAAAACAATGACCCAGCATGTTCAGTATACTATCCTATGCATGGTTTATCCCAAAACGATAAAAGTTCCAAGTGAAGGACAAATACACCCATCGTACATGCAAATAGAGCAAAAAATACAGGTATTTCGACAAGCCTTGAAGAAATGGATAAGTGGAGCCCTTCTAATCTAAATGGTAACTCTATCCTTCATCACACTGAGATGATGTCAAGAGAGTCTAAAATTGGTAAACTGAAGACAATCAATGTGAACTAAACCCAAAATTTAGTCTGTCGGTTTATCGATTTGGGTTCGATTTAACCAAGCCATTCAATAATATCCAACTTCAATCTCGATTTGCTTATTCTCAAATTGCTAAATTAGACTGCTATACCAAAAAGAAAAAAAGTAGATGCCTTGAAAGAGCCAAAGTCAATTCGATGTATCCGATATAACCCCAATTATCTTGGCACCACCGGGTTCAAACTCTATGAAAGAAGAGCATGGTCTGCTCACCACTGCCGGTCTATGAATGAAGAGCACGGTCTGCTCACCACTACCGGGGTCTATTGTGAAAAAGGAAAACCGAGCTCAGACTAGGAACCTTCCACACTTCGATAATTTCAGACTCTCTCTCTCTCTCTCTCTCTCTCTCTCTATTCTCGTTCTAGATTGCTGTCCTAGCGTTGATATACACATAAGTCTTCTTCCCCCAAGTTTCAACAAGAGCATAAACAGAGAATGGAGAGATATACACTTCAATCTCGATTTGCTTATTCTCAAAATTGCTAAATTAGACTGCTATACCAAAAAGAAAAAAAGTAGATGCCTCGAAAGAGCCAAAGTCAATTTGGTGTATCCGATATAACTCCAATTATCTTGGCACCACCGGGTTCAAACTCTATGAATGAACAGCACGGTCTGCTCACCACTGCCGGGGTCTATTGTGAAAAAGGAAAACCAAGATAAGATTGGGAACCTTCCACACTTTGATAATTTGAAGCCATACTAATTGTTCTCCCATAGTTTCTCTCGTTTCGCTGCAAAAACCAAGAAATGCCTCCTTTGGCTCCAGGCATCTGAGTCATGACCATCTTGCCAATGCCTGATCCTTATCGCCACAATCTTTTCATCTGAATTACATTTGAATTACGATCACGTACTAATCCCACCTAGCTTTACAAGATCGTTAATTTCAACCATTCAAACAGGTCTCAAATCCGTTTCCTATGTAGTGTCAAGTAAGTGCTCGACATCTAAAGGTGTCCAATCTAATCCAAATCGAACCCAGCAAACAATGTTTCTAATAACCAAAAGTTCCAAGACTCAGCCTAACTTACAATTCCCGCCGAAATGCTCAACCACGAAACCGGGATCAGTCTATATAACTCGGATAGGAAAAATTCAATGTCCTATACAATGATGACAAACGCAATCAGTGAACGCTGCGTATGGCATTTCAGCATATGAATTATATTCCAAGAAAAAGATAACTTTATTCGCTTTGAGAAACAAGATACCACAATCTGAAACTACTTACCCTCAGTGATGACTCTCACTCCATCATCCAATTCACGCTTTGACCCGAAAACCCGAGAAACCAGCCCCATGTCCTTCGCCTCCGAACCCGACACCCTCCGACCCGTCAAGGCCAGTTCCATCGCGTTGCCGTACCCCACGATGCTCGGCAACCTCTGCAGCGTCCCGAGGTCGGCGGTGATCGCCAGGTCCACCTCCTTCACCGAGAAGAACGCGTCCTCCGTGCAGTACCTCACGTCGCACGCAGTGGCGACGTCGACGCCACCCCCGATGCACGCCCCGTGGACGGCGGCGATCACCGGCTTGCGGCACCGCTCGATGGCCGTCACCGCGTCCTGCAGGTACTTGATGTGCCGGCGGAGCCTCTCCCCAGCGCGGCCGCGGTCGCCGAGTGGGGGGGAGGAGTCGAGGGCGGCGAGGTCGATGCCGGAGCAGAAGTGGTGGCCGGCGCCGGAGAGGACGAGGACGAGGGCGTCGGGGTTGCGGTCGAGGGAGGAGAGGGTGAGGGGGAGCTCGGCGAAGGAGTCGAGGGAGAGGACGTTGCGGGAGGAAGGGCGGTTGAGGCGGAGGTGGAAGACGGCGGAGCCGGGGCTGGCTCGGACGATTTCCAGGGTCTTGAATTTCTCCTCCATTTTCCGGTCGAGGAAAGAGACGAGGTTTCTCAGCAGCTTGGAGAAGGAACGGATCGCTTTGTTCGTCGGGACTGTTCTTTTTGGGCCGAGCCCAGTAGACCGTGGGCCAGGCATTGGCTGGGCCAGATTCGGGTCGGGTTTTTTGGGGTTAGACATATATCTTGCGCAAAATGCTAGCTTCAAGTTATTTAGGAGGAATGTAACCTCGTACTCTGAGTTTATATTATATATATATATATATATATATATATATATATATATAGATACATTGAGAGAATGTTGATTGATATATACATAATAAGATGATTGTAGAGAAGGCGAATGACGATGATGCATAAATTTTGCGGGTCCTCACAAAGTCAATCCTTAAATTTCATTGCTAGTAATTTGCATTTCTAATGGGAAAAAGAATTGTTACTTTTTAACCCCCTTGAATAGCGGTTGATTGAGGTGCCGTGGAATTTTCAGCTTATGAACTAGAGAGCGGAGATCACTTGTTAGGATCCCATAAACTATACATAAGTTGTTTTTGATTGAATGTCACTATTCACCAAAACAAGAGGTCTGAATTTAATCGGTTTATGAGATTTCAAGATATTTTCATGGATTTCTAGGTAATATTTCTATTTGCTTAATTTACTGATTTTTTTATATCATAACAAATTTAGTAAGGATGATTGAAAAGTTGGATGATTAGATGTGATTAACTCATGCCTGGGTGACTCCATCGACGTCAAGATTATATGAACGGATTGATAGTGGTGCGTCTAGCTACTACAAGAAACACAAGTGATAACATAAATAGTTAAATCGATCGGGGAAATGAAAAGTGATAAATATGGCTGCAAAAAAATACAAAGTCCTCTCTCATTTTGCCGAGGCTGGCAAAGTTTCATTGATCCTAAATCTAGAGTTTTGGCAAAAAAGCACAGTCTTAATTCTTAAACATCTTTTTGAAGAAGTCGCAAGCAAACCCTTCCCAATATCACTTCCTTAATTTTTCCCATCAATTTAAGATTTCAAGTAATTATCCATGTTAATTAAAGTGTCACATGTCCTTTATTTTTGGGATTTTAACAAGATTTGCATCTTCCCTCATCTATAAATTTTGAACTTTTGAATTAAAGTTTCTCACTTTGGACGGTTACATCTACAACGAGCAAGTACTCAATTGTATCAGGGCCTTACATCGACAATCATGACTCTAATTCAAAACTAGTTCTTAAAGATGCCAATTTAGTCTTAAATCTTTAACTAGTTCAACAAGCAAGTACTCAATTTAGTACTCAATTGTACCATATAGATGCCAATTTAGTCTTAAATCTTTAACTTGACCAATTTTGTCTTACATAATTTAAGATTTGTCAATTTTGGCTAAAAACAGCTAACATGGACACTAGCTATTTGACGTGGCATGTCGGCCAACAATAACGTGGAATTTTTTTTTTCCCCTAAATTTTTTGATTTTTTGATTTTTTATTTTAGTTCTAATTTTTACTTTTTTTAATTTCCCTTCGCTCGTCTATAGCCTCATCGGTCATAATGAAGGTGTCATCTCCATTCGTCTTAGGTCTCCTAGGGGCAGGCAATGAGTAATCTTGGCACCGTCGAGGTTCGACACATTATCTGTGAAGATTTCATGAGGAACCCCATACCGATAGATTTTGTTGGGATTGAAAAATTTTACTACTCTAGCTTTTGGAACAATTCTATAGGATGCTGCCTCGATCCATCATAACCTCATTAGACTAGTGCCATCAAGGGTCAGTTGGCGACCCTCGCTAGCTCACAATAAAAAAAAAAAAAAAAAAAAGATACAAAGGAAAAGATAAAAAATGAAAAAATGAAAATTTATAAAAAATTGCAAAAATTGTTCATTTCACTTAGGACGGCTAGTGTCCACTTAAATAATTATCAGTAAAAATTAGTTGGAATAACTACATTAGTAAATTATCAAAATATTTAAAATTAAATTGGTCAAATTAAAATGTTTGTGATTGAATTGAAATACGTTCACTAATTTTTATCCCTATTTTTATCCCCGTTCACTAATTTAAATATATGTACACATCATCCTTCTAAGCTCGCAAAACATGCTGTGATGCACGTTTTTAACACATGCAAGTTGTTTTTAATAGCTTATTTAAGTGAACGTGAAGTTTACATTGGACGAAATAACTTTTTTCTTTAAAAAAAAAAAAAACAGAGGGTTGGCCCGCGGAGCAAAAACAAGGGATAGTAAAAAACAATTAAAGGCTGCTTTTCAAGAAAAAATCTTAGAGAGAGGACATTTATTCGCTTGTATTCTCTTGATGTTGCAAAGAAAATCTAAATTGAACTTCGGCCAGATTGAATTTTTACATAAAAATTTCTTTGTATAATGTTTTTGTTTGTGACAACTCATGAATTTATCATGACATTTCATTGTTAAAAATGGATAAAATCGACACTTTTTGCAAATCTTAATTATGAAAAATCATATTATCCCTGTTAGAAAGTTAAACAAAAAAAATTAAGTCATTGGTTGGAGGGAAACAATGTGTTTATAAAGACAATATAAAACTTGTTATCAAGCAATGTAGGATATTTCAACATCTCCTCTCACGTGCAAGCCTAATTAGAAGTGGCATATGAAATTTGATTAATGGGGTGGACACACAATGCGAAAGGGATAGCACTTGCCTATAATACCCTGTCAAAAAAGTTCAACCCAAATGCTTAAGTAACTAGATGGAGTGAGACAACAATAAAGAGTATATAAAACCCGCTATCAAATGATGTAAGATATTTTGACGCACCATCTCACATGCAAGCTAGGTTATGAGCGGTGTCGCGACCTCTCTTTTTCCGTCCAGGGAAAAAGAAAGAAGATGGTTTAGGGGTATTTGCCTAAAGAGGCGGACCAATGGCCCTAATTTAGGCGCGGGCTCTCCCAAGCCCATACCTCGCACGACATTGAATTTCGTTTTTCAATTCTTGACAATCTATGTATTTCTAGGAGTCGCCGCTAGCCTATTGGGGTCGGCTAGAAACCAATCAAGACACGGGAGTGTTGTCTCGATTCCTATGCAACCAGAGATTTCTAGGAACGGGGACTTATTTACGCCAATGTTTCCATTAGTGCCATTGCAGTGCCACTAACTTGGAAGATTTTAATCTAAATGGTCACACAATCTTGATTACCAATTATAATCTTTATGAAACCGCTAAGTGTCCAAGCAAATGTTTTTGTAGTTTTTTTTTTAATGTCTAGACTAATCCTAACATAATTTAGAAAAGAAATTTACACTCAAATTATTGAAAAGCGGTACGGTAAATAAACATCCAAGAAATTGAAAGGACTTTGAAGTAATGCGGAAAAGAAAGACCCGATACAAGTCAAGCAAATAATATTACATGGCCTTGTTATCATGCCCCGGGATAGGACCCC
The DNA here is from genome assembly GCA_017140595.1 of Eucalyptus curtisii. Lineage (NCBI taxonomy): Eukaryota > Viridiplantae > Streptophyta > Magnoliopsida > Myrtales > Myrtaceae > Eucalyptus > Eucalyptus curtisii. The sequence continues at coordinate 5,877,071 of CM029504.1, forward strand.
CGTGAGCGAAATAAGAATTTAAATATGCATGAAATTACTCTAGATGCATGAAATTACGTTAAATAATTTTAATCTACGCAAAATAGATTGTTTACAAAAATGATTATAGAATATCAAAATAGCATTAAATTAGGAAAATGACCTTATAAAATTAATAAAAAGTCATTTATGCCCTAATTTGATACTATCTAATATTTTTTGATATTTTTGAAATTTTCAAATTTTTTTTTAATTTTTTTAAAATATTAATAATAATTCCTTAAATGAATCTATGCTAACATGGAATAACACAGCACATGAATATTACAATAATCCAGCTCAAATCGATCGTTTCAAGATCGAAACTTCGTTTGAACATTTCATCGAATAAGTGGTGTACATCAACCCACCTTAAGCAACTTCCCCGAGCCATATTCATGACTTTCAATCTTGACCCATGAGCAATCTTCTAAAGAATCAAGATTATACTACCACATGCAAGGATCAAGATTAGATAGAAATCATAGCCTACAACACAAAAGAACCAAGCTAAAATCGGCTTCAAATATGTGGGTTGAGCTGATTTTGAAATCTCGGTTTGAATCCAAGTCAAGCAAACAGGTTGCATGCCCATATTCAAACCCCGACACTCATCACATATGAGATCTAAGGGAAACATTACTTGATCCGAGTGAAAGTAGGTAACATGAGCTTTCAAATGCAACAAAAATCATAGAGAATGACCAGCTGAACACATCAAAACGACCTCTCCAAGAAGCACACATGCAAAGTCCACACTGACCAGCCATGAATCAATGTGGATAGGTTTGGTTTTTGGCCGAAGTTTTAAACGATCTCATAGTTCACACGGGGATTTAAAGACCAAACCAAGCTGACCTCAACATCATTTATACTCCCATACAACATTCATCAAGCTCGTGAAGATAGAAAACACATGCAAAGGGGAGTAGCAAGTCAAACATGTATGACTCTTGAAGAGGCTTCAAACACTTAGAAAAATTTCAGCCTCAGAAATCAGCTTTCCGAGATGGTTTTCCTCTTGATTTTTCACTATTAAAACACGTTCAAAATCGAACAAAAATACATCTAGGATGCTTAACTTGCTTCCTAATTTCTTTTGCAAGTGGTTCTTGGCCAAGGAAACCAAGAAATTATCCTCGGGGAGCACGTGGAAGTTGGCTCCTTCAAACTGGAAATGAGATCTGCAAAAACAAGAACTGACAACGAAGATTTTCATTGACCTCTAAAATTAGACTTCAAGACCTCTTTTGTTGGAAAAATTAACACCAAACCAAACTATATGTATTATATTTTGGTGTGAAAGTCAAGATTTTCCTCATTCGTCTCTCAATTTTCTCAAAAACACTCGCTTTCCCTCACCCGTGACCAACCGGGCTCAACACTCGGAAAAATTTTCGGACTTTCTTGGCCCGCCAAGAGGGTGGTTTTTGGGGGGGGCTTTAGGAGACCTTCCCGAACTCCATTTGGGACGTGCGACCTACGGATGGAAAGATATTTGAGTGAAGTTTCACTCTCTAGTTGAAGGTTTTGGCTAATTTTGGCCGCAGTTATGTGAAAATTTCACTTTTCTCTCTTAAGATCGGTCTGAAATTTCTAGGTTTTGCCTTTCTAGAGTTGCTTCTGAGGGCCTCTTTGAGGGACGACCGTGAGCTCTCTCCTCTCCTTCTCGTCTCCTCTCTTTCGTGACTTCAAAGAGCTTGCTTCCGTGATCTTATCCCCTGAATTAAGCCCACTCCGTCCGTGATTTCTTCCAAATGATGATCGCTTCTCGCATGTTTCCGCACTTCTATCTGCATAATCACTCTTGTTTCGGCTGCTTCATATGGTTTTTCGTTTGACTTGGATAGCATCATTATCGTCGTTGTTGTTAATGTGTGTAGCAATGCAACGTTTTGTACTCCTTCAGATTTGATCTGCTCTGCGCATTCCCTCCCTGGTGAGTAAGTTGGAGATATACTCCCGGAATTGACGAGGATGGCAGCTGAGCTCGTCAATGCTGTGACGAGCGATAAATTGGGGGAGACGGATTGGGCCAAGAACATCCAGATCTGCGAACTAGTGGCATGTGATCAGAGGTACATCTGCCGAGTGCTTTTGGCTTCTCTCTCCGTTGATGATACAATGTGGTGTCGGCTACTACATCGTGTTTTAGTCATCGATAAGAATGTCGGATGTCTCTTGTCGATTCAAGTAACGTGACTTTGCTCATCTGACTGCGCATGGATGTGAAAGATGTCGTGAAAGCAATTAAGAGAAGGTTGGGAGGTAAAAGCCCACATTCGCAGCTGTATGCAATTACGGTAAGGACAGAATGCTTCGAAAGATTCTTACTTTAATCGTTATGCGTAAACCGCTAGTCTCTCTGCATCTCGCTAGCCGCACACTAGTGATCCATCGCATTTCTAACTGTGCAGTTATTGGAGATGCTGATGAACAACGTTGGTGAATATATTCATAAGCAAGTGATTGAATCTGGAATTCTTCCCTTTCTTGTAAAGATGGTGAAGACAAAGGTGTGGGTCTCAATGTTCAAGTAAAATCACATCACTTCGTCGTATAGTTTCGTTGCTATTATTTACTTCATGAAAGTTACACTACAGACTGATTTCTCCATACAAGAGAGGATATTTCATCTGCTAGAGGCAATACAATCCTCCCTTGGGGGCGCTTCAGGGAATTTCCCTCAATATTTTTCTGCATGTCGGGAATTGATGGTATGAACGTGCACGCATGAAACCACTCTCGCCCTAGGGCGTGTGCCCCTGCCGCCCCCCAAGCCGCCCCAGAGGGCCTCCACCTCGCGGCGGAGGAAGTCGAAAATATAATTGAGGGGAGGTACGGCCGGTCACGTCCGCACGACTTTTGACCCCGACATCATGGCCGAGGAGTTTGTACAGGCACACGAGGAGGGAGGCGCGTGGGGCGACGAGGAGGAGGGAATGATTTTGTGGTACGCCACTGTTGAGTAGGTCACTCCCAATTGGAGAGGCCAACGCAATTATGTATATCTGTAGTAAAATATGTATGGTAGTGAGTGTGTAAAAGTAAAAAGAAAAAAAAAAATATCAAAAGAGATTGGGAGATAAATCAACGTGATCTTCCACATCCAGAAAATCAAGGGAGATTGGGAAAGAAATCAAAGTGATCTTCTCATATCTACAAAATCATGAGAGATTATGAGATAAATCTATGTGATTTTCATATCTTACAATTCTAATTGGGATTGCTTTTGCTCCTATAAAAAGGAATCCTCCTCAACGGAGAAGAAGACGAAAAAGCAAAAATATCAAAGCAGCGTAGCAGAAGAAATAGTTTTCTTCTTCCAAGAAATGCTAGCTTCAAGTTATTTATTTATTTATATATATATACACATTGAGAGAATGTTGAGTGATATATACATAACATTATGATTGTAGAGAAGGCGAATGACGATGATGCATAAATTTTGCGGGTCCTCACAAAGTCAATTCTTAAATTTCATTGCTAGTAAATTGTCCTTTCTAATGGGAAAAAGAATTGTTACTTTTTAATCCCCATGATTAGTGCAGTTGATTGAGGTGCTGTGGGATTTTCAGCTTATGAACTAGAGAGTGGAGATCACTTGTTCGGATCCCACAAACTATACATAAGTTGTTTTTGGTCGAGGATCACTATCCACCAAAACAAAATATCTGAATTTAATCGATTCATGAAATTTCGAAATATTCTCATGAATTTCTAGGTAATCTTTCTATTTGCTTAATTTATTGATTTTGTATATCATAACAAATTTAGTAAGGATGATTGAAAAGTTGGATGATTAAATGTGATTAACTCATGCCTGGGTGACTCCATCGACGTCAAGATTATATGAACAGATTGATAGTGATGCGTCTAACTACTACAAGAAACACAAGTGATAACATAAATAGTTAAATCGATCGGGGAAATGAAAAGTGATAAATATGGCTGCAAAAATATACAAAGTCCCTCTCTCATTTTGCCGAGGCCGTCAAAGTTTCATTGATCCTAAATCTAGAGTTTTGGCAAGAAAGCACAATCTTAATTCTTAAACATCTTTTTGAAGAAGTTGCAAGCAAACCCTGCCCAATATCACTTCCTTAATTTTTCCCATCAATTTAAGATTTCAAGTAATTATCCATGTTAATTAAAGTGTCACGTGTCCTTTATTTATGGGATTTTAACAATTATTTGAATTGTTAATTTTTTTATTTCTAATTTTTACTTTACTTTTTATTTTTTTTAATTTCCCTTCGCTCGTCTATAGCCTCATCGGTCATAATGAAGGTGTCATCTCCATTCTTCTTAGGTCTCCTAGGGGCAGGCAATGAGTGATCTTGGCACCGTCAAGGTTCGACACATTATCCGTGAAGATTTTGTGAGGAACCCCATATCGATAGATTCTGTTGGGATTGGAAAATTTCACTATTCTAGCTTTTGGAACAGTTCCGTAGGATGCTCCCTCGATCCGTCATAACCTCATTAGACTAGTGCCATCAAGGGTCAGTCGGCAACCCTTGCCGGGCCACAATAAAAAAAAAAATAGATACAAAAGAAAATAAAAAAAAGGAAAAAATGAAAAATTATAAAAAATTACAAACACTGTTCATTTCACTTAGGATGGCTGGTGTCCACTTAAATAATTATTAGTAAAAATTAGTTCGAATAACTACATTAGTAAATTATCAAAATATTTAAAATTATATGGTCAAATTAAAATGTTTGTAACTGAATTGAAATACGTAATATATATATTTAAAAAAATTTTGATAACTATCCCTATTTTTATCCCTATCACTAATTTAAATATATGTACACATCATCCTTCTAAGCTAGCAAAACATGCTGTGATGCACGTTTTTAACACATGCAAGTTGTTTTTAATAGCTTATTTAAGTGAATGTGAAGTTGACATTGGATGAAATAACTTTTTTCTTTAAAAAAGAAAAGAAAAAGAGAGAGGGTTGAAAGAAGGCCCGCAGGGCAAAAACAAGGGATAGTAAAAAACAGTTAAAGGCCGCTTTTCAAGAAATAATCTTAGAAAGTGGACATTTATTCGCTCATATTCTCTTGATGTTGCAAAGAAAATCTAAATTGACCTTCAGCCAGATTGAATTTTTGCAGAAAAATTTCTTTGTATAATGTTTTTGTTTGCGATAACTTATGAATTTATCATGACATTTCATTGTTAAAAAAGGATAAAATTGACACTTTTTGCAAATCTTAATTAGGAAAAATCATATTATCCTTGTTAAAAAGTTAAACAAAAAAAAATAGTCATTAGTTGGAGGGAAACAATGTGTTTATAAAGAGCATATAAAACTCGTTATCAAGCAATGTAAGATATTTCAACATCTCCTCTCAAGTGCAAGCCTAATTAGAAATGGCACATGGAATTTGATGAATGGGGTGGACACACAATGCGAAAGGGATAGCAATTGCCTATCCATGTCAAAAAAGTTCAACCCAAATGCTTAAGTAACTAGATGGAGTGAGACAACAATAAAGGGTATATAAGACCAGCTATCAAACGATGTAAGATTTATTGACACACCATCTCACATGTAAGCTAGGTTATGAGCGGCACATGGAATTTGATTAACGGGGTGAACACACACGCGAAAGGAATACCGCTTGACTCCAATACCATATTATAAAATTTAACCTAATAGTTTAAACTATTAACTAAAGGGAGACCAACTGCATATGAAAAGCATATAAGATCAATTGTTAAGACCTACACGCAAGTGTGATTAGGAGTAGTGTGTTGAATTTGATTAATGGTTGGATATTCCTTGACTTTGCTACCGTGTTAAAAAGTCCAATAAAAAAACTTAAACTATTAAGTGAAGGGAAATCAAATGTATAAAGAGCATAGAAAGCCTATTGTCAAGCGATAAAAAATATCTCAACATTCAATCTTATCTGCAAGCTAGATTATGAGCGGCTCACGCGAAAGGAATAACATTTGCCTGTAATATCACGTTAGAAAGTTCAACCAAAATCTTAAACTTTTAAATAGAGGGAGAGCATATGTATATAAAGAATATATAAAATTCATTGTTTAGCGATGTGGACATTTTAGCAATCCCAAAATCTCTCATAAATTCTAAACTTCAGTTTACTTTGCCCTTCTTACATTGAATTGAGTCCATTTCTTAAATAATTCGACTCACATGGTTTCTCTTTTTAACTATTGATTTTCAAGTTTTGCACCTAATCTTTGTTCCTTTTTCGGGGGGAATATAATTTTTTTTTTTTTTTGGAGAAATCCAAGTATATAACGATTTTACAACATAACTACATCATATTCAACTCTATTTTTCTTTTCAAAACACTTAATGATATAAACTTCAAAATAATTTGTCCTTGGGATGGCTCTAAAGTACTCTCTAGACCTTTGATTGCAACCAGAACAATTGCACAATGTAGCATGTCAGAAGCATAAAATTGAGATAATTACCAAAAAAAAAAAGGCATAAATTTATTGTACGGATACAAATTCAATCATAATCATTTTAATTTGACTAATTTAATCATATTTTTTTTATAATTTACCAATATAACAATTTCAACCAATTTTGTACGGGAAATTGCTAATATAACAGTCCAATCAATGCCAATTGTTCTCCATGGAACAACCGGCCACTAATATGGATAATTTTTGCAATTATATAAAATTTTCTGAATTTTTTCTTTTTCTTTTTTCCCTAATTTCCTTAGCTAGTTGCCCTTCCACAGGTGAGGACCAACAAAGGCTCCTTCGTTGAGGTTGCCTTAGCTAAATTTGGCTAAGCTACCTTCACCAAAGGCCGGCAAGGGCGACCTTCACTTCTGGTTGGCGGAGGATTGTTGAGGCCCCAACAACTGGTAAAGGGAAACAGGAAAAATTGGAAAGAAATAAAATAAGCCAAATTTCGTTTTTAGAATTCAAAAAAATTGTCCACATTCGTGCTGTTGGTGCATTGCCAGCAAAATTTGATCGAAAAAACTATATTGACCAATAATTAAAAGTTTTGGGACTTAATTGGCCAAATTTAAAAACTTAAGACTGAATTGTCATCTATACAATACATTAATGACTTTTTTGTAATTGAATGCACGCCCTAAGTATCCTCGTATCTCATATCTTTTTTTATACTTAATAATATCCCTATTACTGTGCCAATGTGCATAATTGACACAACAACATACAACAACGTAGAGTTGACTTATTCGAAGGTGGATTGGTCCTTAGCTTTGAATCGGGAATCAACCTAACGGCTCTTGTCACGACCTACCCTTGGGGGGAGGGCACGAGTTTAGGGGTATTGCCTAAAGGATGGGCTTATGGCCCTTGATTAAGCGCGGGCTCTTCCAAGCCCATACCGCGCGTGACATTGGGATATTTTAAGAAATTTTGCACAAAAGGAGTCACCACTAGCCTATTGGGGTCGGGTAGAAACCAAGTGAGGTATGAGAGTGTACCTCACTTCCTATGCAACCAGAGAATCTAGGGTTGGGGACTTGATTACACTAATTGACCAATTAGTGCCCTTTCGGTACCCAATCTTGTTCATTTTAACAAAATGATTTTTGGCAAGCAGTTTTGATTGATTTTATACCTATCCACTAACATGTGGGGTGATCATGCATGTGCACAATAATTAAAATAACAACCATAGCTACCAAGATCCTAATTGCAGCAAAATTAAATAAGTGCAATTAAACATAACTAGATATGCGAATTAAACATGCTATAAAATTAATATACGAGTAAATAAAAGCCTAATTACTCTAAAAAGGCAAGACATAGCAATTCCTAACCAAACCCTACAATTTTTTAATTTTCGAAATTTTTTAATTTTTTTAATTTTTTTAATTTTTTTCTAAAATAAAATAAAATATATAAATAAAAGGTGAACCGGGTTGGGTCCGGTCGGACCGGACCTGGGTTCGGCCCGGTCGGGTCGGGTAAGTCGGACCCGCCCAGGTTCGGCCCGGATGCGGGCGGGCCGAACCAGCCCACCCGAAGGACAAGGCCCGACCAGCCTTGGTCGGGCCTTTCTTTGGTTCGAATTGGGCCCAATCTGGTCCAATCTCTTTTATGTTAAAAATGAAGCCCACAAGTTCATAAGTTCTTAAGCCCGCAAGCAAAAACAATCCAAAACGAAGCCCATTTCTTTTTTTCCTTTTTTTTTAAACCTTTTTGTGGTTTCTATTCTCCTTTTTTTTTTTAAATATTTTCTTCTACCCCTTTTGGTCGTCTTCTCCGAGAAAATATTCGGTACCCCTAAAAGTGTCACGTAATCGATGCTCTGAACCATTCACACGTCGACACGTGTCCTCGGGGCCCGCCACGTCAGCCAACTTCAAACCAGCACTCTCGCGCCCTCTCTGAGAAAATATTGGGTGCGCCGGGCGCTCCACGTCACCGTGCGCCCGCCCAATCAGGATGCGACACGTGTCGCCACCTGGAGCCGAGTCTCGCTTTTATTTTTAGCCAAATTTTTGCCGATTCCTTCTCTCTCTTCGTTAATGGCCGCGTCCTTCTCCCGCCCTTCGCATTTGAAGCTTCTCTTGCACAAAGTCTCTCTCTCACAAAAATCTTTCTCTTCTGTCTTCTCCTGCACAAAGTCACGACGCCTCCACGGCCTTCAGCACGACACCTCCGCTGTTCTCGAGACACTCCTCTGCATAAAGAGGCGCCATTTTGAAAAAATTTCAGTCAGAGCCGAGGAGCAACCGGTGGAAGTGGGAGGTGGGCGGCTTCGAGCCGCGGAAGTAGTCATCGACCTCCGCCTCCTTCGACGCCGACGACCAGCACCGGCCGAGCACCCCTTTGTCCAACGGTACTTGATCTCCGCCTCCTCCTCGCAGCTCCCGCGGCCTCCAAGGTCCCGGCTCGCGGACAATGTCCAGGTTTTTCCGAAACGCTCCAATCGTCTCGCGCTTTGTTTTGGCTCCCGATTGAGTTGGGGGATTTGCCGGTTTCGAATTTTTGCTTCTTGCTTCGGTTGATTCCTTTCTGTTGCCGAGCTCGAGAAGAGCAATTTCCGATGCGGCTTGCGAGGCGGGATTACTTGGAGCCGAGACAAGAGGCGAGCGAACTGCAGGAGTATTCCAACGCGAACTCGATCGAGTCACGCACTACCTCGGCGTTCTCGCCGACAAGACGCGGAAACTAGGTGAGGCGGTGCGGCGTCTGTTGTGCCTCGATGCACGTTTGCTTTCTCATTTCGGTTTTTGACAGGTTCGTCCTTTGTGTCGATCAAGTCGCCCTTGAAGGTGAGGCTTGTTGGGAAAAAAAAAAAAAAAAAAAAAAAAAATATATATATATATATATATTTGTGGAGAATGCCCAGATACTTTTTCCGCTACTATTTCTGTGAAAATTAAATAGGATATTAAATAAAAGCAGTAGAGATGAACAGTAAATAACACCAGAATTTTAACGTGGAAAACCCTTCGAAGTGAAGGGAAAAACCACAGGACCGTAGTCCACTTCAAACTTCCACTATGATAAATAATGGGATACAACTTCACCCAAAGGTGGATCTCTCGCTGTCTTCAATTTGTGGATCTGAACCTCTCACAAATTGGATAACCCTCAAAGATAACTCTCTTTCTTGTAAGAAGAAAACTGTTTCTTCCGCTACGCTGCTATGTTATTCTTACTCTGTGTGTCGCCTCTTCTCCGTTGAGGAGGACTCCTATTTATAGGAGCAAATACAATCCCAATTGGAATTGTACGATATAAAAAAAAATCACGTAGATATATCTCCTGATCTCTCGTGATTTTGTAGATATGAGAATATCACTTTGATTTCTTTCCCAATCTCCCTTGATTTTCTAGATGTGGAAAATCATGTCTCCCCATAACTTTTGATATATTTTTTTTTTCTTTTTCTCCTTTTTTTTTCTTTTTCTTTTACACACCCACTACTATACAAATTCAACTACATATATACATAATTGCATTGGCCTCTCCAATTGGGAGTGACCTACTCAACAAGGCTAGGTTAGCACCGCTCGTCAGTGAGATGAGGAAGTTGTTCAATGAGTTGTTGACATCCAAAGGTCAGTCTTTGGTTTCATAATTGAGTTCTCCCACTTTCCACACGAAGCATGTGGAGCGGAAGTACTTGGATACATGAGCCGATAATTCAGAAAATTTCTAGTTTGAATTGCAATTCATTTTCGGAATGATGTTCCTGTTGGATGGATGGGTAGAGATAGCTTGTTTGTATGGCAATTTTGCAGTGTAGTAGGAGGACAAAACTTGAGTTTAACGAGTAAGATCGAGTTGGAATATGACTGATAGAGTTTTAGCGATGAAGTGCAGATTAACTTGAGATAACAGCTGCCAGTTTGTGATGCATTTTTCTGATCATTGTTAGTCTGAAAAATTGAGCTGTTTGTTAGTTCAGGACTGATTATGCCTAAGAGATACTAGATATCAAGAACAGAAATGATTTTTTTACTCTGTGTATCTTCTTCCTCCTCCGTTAGGATCCGTCTGATACTTTGATTGATGGTTACATAGAAATTGAATCTCTTGGATTAAACTAATGGAAGAACTCCCAAGAAATATGATTTTCAGACAAGAGTCCAGTCACCTGTGATATAATTTCCATTTGGACTCCTTTCACATCATCAATTCACCATTGATTGCCCAATCACTAGATTGGTCGACCTAAGTTATACTAATAGTGTTTAAACTTCATGCTACGTTTCTGTCCTAAAGGAATGCCTGTCAGTTACATTTTATGGCAGATCTAATGGACAAGAATATGTCATGCTGACATTGCATTTTTATGTTATTCTTTTTGGCGTGTACGTGACTATTTTGCAAAAGATGTGAGATAAATGGAGTCAGCCAGTCAGTAGTATACTCAATTGGAAATTCTTTGTGCTTGCTATTGAACAAATTATGAATGTATCTCTCTTAATTCTCTGCAGTTGTAACTGCCACCATACATTTGTGGGAGGCAATGGTGATGCCTAACACCTCATACTTTAGGATTCTGTGGACGAACCAGTTGTGTGGAGGGATTGCACTTTGTTTTGAATAAGAATCTTATCTTGATATTGGGTGATGATGATAGCACTTCCACCTCTGGAATTGCTCCTGTGCAAAGATGAAGAGATGTCGAATAGTTGAACGATAATTCTTCTATTTGAGTATTCGGCATACAACAATAGGAGCACATGATTGATGCCTGAAAGGAGTTCCATCTTTGCTTCTCCTTCTTTGTACGGCAGCCCTGTTTCGACACTCTCTTAGTTTACAGATTTCATGAAAATTGTGAACATAACTCCATATAGTTTAAAGCATTTGGGCTCGATGGGTCTATTTGTTGGCCCATCCTCAATGGACCTCATTTTAGTTAGAAAACAAGAGGAGAGTTGTCTTTCCGCAGAGTTGCTAAATAGTGAGGATGTTGAGCTCCAGTAGCCTTTGCTCGGCCACCATTTCCCTCTCTCTCTCTCTCTCTCTCTCTCTCTCTCTCTCTCTCTCTATGTCTCTATGTGTTGTTGTCACCAAGTCTCTTGTTCCTTTTAAGCCCAGCCTTAGTAAAAGTGAGTACCGGCACTCGGTGGACAGGCTATCCACCCTAAAGTGGTATTGCCAGCCATTCTGGAGGAGCAGTTGATTCAGCATTTTCTAGTCTTTAGGAGTGATATGTAGCTTGAGCAAAGATTGGATTAGTCTACATTGCGATATGTCTAGGCTAGTAGGCCATTTCTTCATGGTTCCATGGATTCTGGATTATAACTACAAGTATCAAAATTGTGGGTTATTCTATTGAGAACTCATGGCTCAATGCTCTTGCCTATTGTGCGTTTGACTATCTTTACCTAGGACTATTTTCTTTGGTTTTTGGTATTTTGTGATGGACTCATGATCATCATCAACATAGTTTCCGTGTTTGCCTCTTTCATTAGTTTGATGGGAAGGATTAATAATTGTTGTTTCCTTTTGATAACAGTTGTTTTTCTAAAGTTAAGTTTTGCTTACTAGGAGGTCTTTCCATATTACAGAAATGTCCCTAATTGCCTTCTTGTGCAATATGCAGAGTAATTATGATAGAAAAGCATCACCTTTTCTGGCGAAAGAATTACTAAGAATTTATACAAAGGAGAAAAGTTGGAGGGAGCAACTCTCGAAAAATGGCATTGTAAAATCATCTCCAATGCCACCACGGACACGTCCTGAATGCATGGGGACTGAGGAGGTACTCGACCTTTCATGTTTAACTCTTGCTTTCTGATGATTTTGTCAATATGATGCTAGTTGATGAATTTGTTTTGGTTTATTTGTAGGATCCTAAGTGCATTATATGTCAGCAATATCTTTATCTTTCTGCAGTTGTATGTGATTGTAGGCCATCTGATTTTTTTTTGTCTTGAGGTATGTGGAAACTGTGTTCTGGTTTATTATCCTGTCAAATTAGTTGATTTGTAGTGCAAATACAAGCCTAGTACATGTGCCATACTGCAATGTCAAAAACATTTGCCCCTGAAGGGGGATCTTGAACTCATGGAACTTGGATTATTCCACTTAGCCGGGCACAATGAGTGAAAGCATTCATGACAAGGGCCTCTGTCATAATGAAATACATCCTTAAAGTCATTATGTTAAAAAGCGTATGATACGATTGAATTTGCAAGGAAAAATCTGATTACATCAATGGTTCTGGTTCTAATTTTGATTTGTCACATTATTGCTGGTGACATATACTTTCCTGTCTTTGATCTGACATGGCACCGTAAATAACATCTTCTTTGGTTGGGTTCATATTCAAAGAAATGGATCACCCAATCATATGAAGTGTTTCTTCTTCATCATCATTTTTGGGCTTAAAGCCAGAATTGGTAATTCTCGATCTCATCATCAGACCCCTTTTGTGCAGCACTGGCAACACATCTGTGAATGCAAACCCAGCAAACATTGCCTCCTTTACCGTCATACATAAGCAGAGTTAAGTGACTTGCTGCTCACTGTCGATAAATACAATGGTGAGGTGACTCAAAGGAGTAAGGTGCTCCAGCAAAGATCTCTCTCCAGTGAAACAAGTTCTTCAGCGAAAAAGGTATTGTCAGATACAAGACTTGCTTAGTCAATTAACAAAGAGACTGGATGAGGTATCAAATAAAGCATGTAGAAAACAAATTGCAGCAATTAAAACAACTTCAGCCTTGGTGTTCATTCTATAAATTTATGACTGGATGAGGTGTCAATCTTAAGCAAGGTGGATCGTCTCATTTTTATACTTACTAGGTATTATATGATCTTTGTTTTATGGAAGAGTCTAACTGAAGTTGGTTTTATTGCTTTGGTCTTAGTTGCCAATGTTTTTTACTGGTTGGCTGGCAAACTATGTACATTCTAGGAAATTCTTTTCTACCAAGGTCACTGCATAATTGTTTGGTGTTGGAATAAATGTCAATGACCAAGAAATCTCACAAGATGAACCTTCATCAAGTTAGCATCAATATCCAAATCCTCACCTTTGAATTCTCTCATTCAAATTGTCGAAACTTCTTCGATAATGATCGCTAAAGTGATGCTCGAACTCAACAACTCCTGAACTGAAAAATGGTAAATCTCAAATAACCTACGAAAACATCAATCTTGTTCTTTAGTGTGCGGTTCATTTGCCCCATAGGCTAGTTTTTGCAGAAACCAGAATATACAATGTTAAAGATTCTCAATACGTTTATAATTTGAATTTAAGAATCCTCAATCAAACATTTATAATCTCAAGCAAGAATTTGATCGAAATTTCAGGAAGTAGCGGCATGGGAAAATATGCAATAGCAAAACAAATTTAATGATATGCCAACATAAAGGTTCACTTTATTCATCCTACAAACAAAATGCACATACATTTACAAACAACAACTAAAACTCATGAACAACCCAACCAACATCTTTAGGTTTGCCAAGTTCTCACAATATGTCAAGTTTTAAAGCTAAAATTACCATAAACAACAGCACAACCAACATTTTCAATCTAGAATTTTCTTCTTCTATTTTGCCAAATCTTGCTTTAATTTTGCATTGAGATTGGATTCATTGTCCACTGTTTTCCTGCCAGTCAGCAACTCTAGTAAAACAATTCCACAGCTGTAGACATCTGACTTCTCTGTGACGCGAAAAGTGCGGGCATATTCTGGGTCTATGTAGCCAATGGTCCCCATTATGTATGTAGAAGTATGGGACTTCGTTGTGCACAGGCTCTTTGCAATCCCAAAATCAGTGAGATGCGCCTCAAATTCCTTATCGAGTAGAATGTTTGACGATTTTACGTCCCTGTGGATGATACGCGGACTACAATCATGGTGAAGATATGAAAGCCCCTCAGCGGCACCAAGTGCTATCTTGAGACGAGTATCCCAATCAAGCTTCGCAGGGCCTACAGAAATCATTAAAAGCCACTCCAGATTTTCACTCTTTCACGCTCGCTCAATCTAGTTCTCACGTATGATGGGAAAAAGTTTTGACACGCATATTCACCTAAGAGGCTCTTGAGCAGGACATCCAAGTCATTAAAAAGAAACTTCACTCACCATGGAGAAGATCCCAAAGGCTGCCATTATAATCTATGCAGCATTGGGGACAACAATGGGACAACAATAAACTTACAGAATAGTCAGGCTAGGGGTGAGAAGATGTTCTAAGTGGCCTGAAACATGCAGAACGTATTCTAATTGATGTTTATTAAAGCTTATGAAGGATGCTAGAATTATCATCAGAGCGGACTTGGAAAAATTACATAGAACAGGAGAATGAAATAGTTATAAAGATCCTCAATCAGTAAAAAAGCTGCAGAATTGGACTCCCCATGCAGATGAAATCACATGCATAGCTTCAAAACAATCCAATATATGAGAAACTAAGCATACAAATAATGAAGCTTTGACATATTTCCAAGCTCCGGAGGGATTTGTCCGGTCAGTTTGTTGCCATGCAAGTACCTACAACATGTTTCATACCCAGGTCAAGCTTAAACCAGCACAAGAAAGATGCCAACGTGACCCCTAGAATTAAGTACAAGTGTAAAAAAATGATAGCAAGTATCGAGGTAACGCACAGTTTTTCCGTGTAGGTGAAATTTCCCAAAATAGGAGGGATGGGTCCAGTTAACTGTTATAGCTCAGATCTCTAGGCGATTAAAGAGAAACAAGATGTTAAGCAACTGTTTGAAAAACAACTATTCTGACCTTAAAATAGGAGAATGAAAACTCACAAGACTGCAAGGGCCTGCATGAGACCAATCACAGATGGAATTTGCTCTGACAGCTGATTACCTTGCAATGACCTAGTACGCAGACAGATTACAAAAGGAATTAGGGAAAGCTGATACAGATCAAATGCCACATACAAGGTGACCACTTGCAGGAAACCAATGTTGAATGGAATTTTCCCTGTTAACCGATTATAGGACAAATCCCTACCAATAAAAGATAAAAGATTTTATGATTTTAAAAAAACAGAACACGATAATGAAGTGATCATGCAGAGAAAAGGACGAAGCATTAAATGAGAGAGAGAAGCAGCAAAAATTTAACTGAACCCATCTCTAGAATGGTTGGGAGTCTGTAAAGACGGTGTGAGGTGCAGCTGAACCGAAAGATGCATATATGCGTCTAAATATCTCCTCAAATGTCTCTTCATCATACTCATAACCTGCCTGTTAGCAAAAAAAATTAAGATTAGTAACACATCCAGACATAGGATTTTGAGAAGTAAATAGAACTCTCAAGCTATTAGCAGAATTCTCAACTTGCAGTACTAAAATCACAAAAATGTTGCAATCAGAATGACAGTTACAGCACTTCGATATATTAAACCATTAAGTTATCAAAAAATAACTGTACAGCTTCAGAAATTTAATAAGATAAACCTGGAACCAGGATTACATACTCAGACATGCAAAAGAAAATAGTATTCTAGCTGCATTAAGCAAGCAAATCACAGAGCTCCATTTCATAGACTTGGCTATCTTACCTGGACAAATGAATTTCTCACGCAAGTTTTCCACCATACAATGTTTGGCATTTTGGCAGCATATCCGAAGCATGGATATTTTTTTGCCATTTCTGTATATGCAAGTTTAAAGCCCTCATGGACGCGCTTGTAGTCGGGACATGGAAGACCGACTGATTTGGCAGCCATGCAGTAATAGTCACCAAGCTCCCCTATGTAGGCCATGAGCGTGCCAGTGACATCTACAGTGATGCATCGTAATTTGGATAGGATTTTCATTTGCAGATTCTTGATCGAGAGGATAAGGCTTTAAGAGTAAATTCTGGAGTCCACCAAGATAAATTTGGACGACCAACTGTTAAAGTAACTTGAGTTCCCACACATCTGCAAAAAAGGATGAGTTGGATTAATCAGTAAGTAAAGGAACACTAACACCAATTTCCAATCTTAGATCTATTAAACATACAAAGATAATGTCAATATGTTAGAATTTCATTCAAGCTCATGAATTATGTTGTGCACAAGAGATAAATGATCTCTACACAGGGCTAGAGAGGTTGATTCAAAGGGTTTAAATATTAATCTTGCAGATATCAGTGTCATACACAATATATGCAAGAGACTTTTCCAATTGTTTTCAGCATGATAATTGCAAAGGAAGAGGTAAGGCCTAAGTTTTCCATGCTTATTGCTCAAGCATTCAATCTACAACATGACATTGAGGGATTCAGCTTGGAAAATGTTAACGACAAAGGTTAACCCAGCAGAACGGACAGTCCTTCCTCGAATTTGGCTTGGATTTGATGATTTTGATCCACAACATTCTCCCTAGTTGACTGAGCATGCCCATGTGTTGTGTGTACAGTTGTAAAGTTAGATAAAAGCAAATACTCAAGAAGCAAAAAGTAACATATGCCACGGCACATTTACCAAAAATGGAGGAAACTACAGACAAATAATGAGCATAACATCCCAACAATTAGATTGTCAGAAAAGAGGAAGCCTATCAATGCATCCTTACAATGAGAGAAAGAAACCAGAACAAATTATGAGTTAAAAGACATAAAGCTAGGCAATTGGATGACCTGCTTCTACTTAAGTAAACCAGGAAAAGAAAATGATAATGTTGCAACCATCACAGATCACTCGGTATCTCATCATGAGCTCAGAAAATAGGACGTGCATAGGTAACTGGCTCTGGAAAATTACATGGTCAAAGTAAAGACACGACCCAGAAACATCCTTCAAGCTAATGGAATTAATTGACACATATACTACATATTTATCGTGAAGAATCCACATTTTGAGAAAAGGGAGTTCTTATCTTCCTTCAAACATCTATAAAAATTAAATACGATGGCACCGGCAAATGGAGCTACTAACACTAGCTTTCCCAACAGAGGCATGAAACACCGAGCAAAAACTCGGTGGCTAAATTTTTTAAGACAACACCAATGCTAACTCAGGAATCCTAGGCAGTTAAGTTCTAGTCATACATCCCAAGAAATGAACTACTCGAGATCCTAACAAGAACTTCACTATCTCCTAAGACAGCAAGCATCAAACTAAAAAGATTGCCTTAAAACTGAAAATATGATTAAAGAAGACAAGAATGCAGGGTCTGAAATACAAATTGCCATCTGCTTAAACAACAAAATTTTGTTGAGTCATCACAGAATCCATACCAACAGGTAAGATTCATAAGAAGGTGCTCTTGGGAGAAAGTGGCAATGGCGGAGGCGGCCGAGCTCGGACGCGCCCGGTGAGCTTTTGGGTGTCCGCGATCACCGAGGAGGCACAGGCAGAGAAGGTCAGAGCTTGGGACGCAGCCACGACCGGCAGGGCTCTTCGGAGCGAGTAGCTCCTGGGTGACAGCGGAGGCGATCGAGCTTGGAGACAAGCAGGCTTTTGGTGTCCACGCTTGCTGAAGAGGCCAAGGCAGAGATTGTCGGGACCCAACCTCGACCGGCGGAGTTCTTGGGAGCCAGTGGCTCTTGACGGCAACGGCAGAGGTGACCAAGCTTGGAGGCGACCGGCAGAGGTGGCCAAGCTCGAAGGCAATCGGCGAGGCTCCTTCAGAGCGAGTGGCTCCTAGCGACGACGGTGGAGGCGGCCGAGCTCGGAGGCGACCAGCGGGTGTCTGCGCTCACCGAAGAGGCCGAGGCGAAGATGGTTAGAGTTCGGGACCCAGCCACGACCGGAAGGGTTCTTGGGAGCGAGTGGCTTCCGACGGCAACGGTAGAGGCGGCCAAGCTTGGAGGCTGGCAAAGGTGACCGAGCTCGGAGGTGACTAATTGGGCTTTTGTTGTACGCGATCGTAAAGAGGCCGAAGCGAAAACGGTCAGAGCTTGGGATCCAACCACGACCGGCGAGGCTCCGGAGTGACTGTCTCCTGGCGGCAATGGCGGAGGCGGCCGAGTTCGGAGGCAATGGCGGAGGTGGGCTTTTGGGTGTCCGCGCACGCCGAAGAGGCCGAGACGGAGATGGCCAGAGTTCGGGACCCAGTCACGATTGGCGGGGTTCTTGGGAGCGAGTGGCTCTTGACGGCGAGGCGGCCAAGCTTGGAGGGAACCGGCGAGCGTTTGGTTGAGAGAGATGGCGTTGCAGCTTTCATGGACAAAAAATTTTGAAAGAGAATGGGAGGGGAGGGACGCACGCTTGCGTGCAAACGGGAGAAATCGTGCGGAGAAAAGGACGAAGCATTAAATGAGAGAGAAGCAGCAAAAATTTAACTGAAAACTAATGGTGGGCCTTGGCTCCAGGTGGAGCCACGTGTCGACACGTGTCGCATTCTGATTAGGCGGGCGCACGGTGACGTGGAGCGCCCGGTGCACCTAATATTTTCTCGCTCTCTCTTCTCTCTTTCTTTACTCGGCGGGTCATTTCTCTCTCCTCTCTCTTCTCACTCTCTCCCCTCTTTCCCGACCCGACGACGTTGTCTCTCCGATGAGGGCCGCGCTCCCACCGACGACGACGGCCCCTTCCTCCCGACGCTAGGCTTTCTCCGACGACGGCCGCGCTCTCTCCCGAGAAGCCCTAGATCTGCGACGACAATCCCCGCTTTTCAGGTTCTATTTTTTTTTCTTCTTCTTTTCGCCGGGGTTTTATGTGCGCATCTTTGTCTTGGGTGAAGCTGGCATGTTGATTGTGAAAATTTCTTGTTTTGCCACAATGTGTGTAGGGGTGGTTCTTGCAGAACGGAGATGCAGTCGCTCTGTTCTCTCGTCTAATCTTCAATCGCTTTCACACTCGGCTCGGCTCGGCTCGGCTCAAAGCCGTCCCCCCGAGAAGCCCTAAATCTATGGCGCATCGCGATCCGACCAGTTCACTGGTCTCTGTTCGATTCTCTCGGCTCAGCATGTAAGCCCCTCCCTCCTCTTCCTTCTTTTTTTCTTTTTCTGCTCGTGTTGCATCCAATATTCTGGATATATGGCCAGAGCAAAATGTTCTCGGGTCCTGTCGTCACTCTCAAGGTATTCGAGGACAACATCCTGGTTCGGAAGCTGCTTGAAGCTAGAGGCGAAGGGAGAGTGTTGGTCATCGATGGCGGAGGAAGCTTGAGATGCGCTCTGGTGGGTGGCAACATGATACAAAGTCATCCTGCACAAGTATGAAGTCATTTTTTTTCTTTTTTTACCTTTCTTGACATTTTGGTTCCATGAAACTTCTATGGCAAAAGCTTCTTGTTTATGTTTAAACTCTAAGTAAAATTAATGCTTCGATCATATTTGGAGGTAGCTCTTGCTTGCATCATATAGTAATCGAACTTGGCCTTTTTTTGGAAGTAGTATTCAAGGAACTGGAGCTCATTATTTTGTCCTCCTGCTCTTTCTAGGCTGCTCTCGACTTTGATGTTGGTGATGCTCGAAGGCAGCCACCTGTTGACACCATGTGGCAGCAGGTTATGGCTGCTTCCCTTTTGTAGTCCATTTTCTATTTTGGTGGCGAAGTCAATACCATAATAATGTAGAAATTTGGTCTTTCATGATGAAGTCCTCATTTTCGCTGGGGCGCTGCAGTAAATAGAAAGTGCTGATGTTTTATTGAGATTCAGAGTCTTTTGGTTGAGATGACTGTGACTTATGGTTCTGGAGATGGCAGTGAATTATCCTGATCGATAATTCCTAGGTACATAAGATTTTGGGTAAATTTGTTTTTGATAAATCTGAGTTTCTTTTCCAAATTTTCCGCTGCAAAGTAGTCTTTTAGCAGCTTAAGTGTCCGGACAATCAGAAGAGTGCAAATTTCATACGATTTTTTTCATAATCTTTAACAGGGTTCAGGATTGTTTACCTTTATATGATATATTAAACCAATTCCAAAAGGGTCATAGCCACATGGCTGTGGTTGTAAAATGCAGAAAGGGCTTAAATGACATTGGAGAAAATGCAAAACCTACCACAATCACTATAAATTTAGATTCAGATTCAAAACAGCAAGGTAACATAAGAGGTAAGAGCAATTGTCTTCTCTAATCGATTTAAGGTGATGACAGAAGCTAGGAACTTTTTGCGAACCTTTTGCAGGCTCTGCTCATCAATTCGGGCAGAAGGAGCAACTTATCATGTTAAGTAACTCGCCTGCTGGGTACTCCACAGATAACGAAACCCAAAGCCCATATCAGAAGAGTATGACTGAGCTGCACAAAAAATCATACCCCCAGTCGAAGAAACTGAAGCAAGGAGAGGCCAATATCTTAAAAGAAGATTGGGAATCTATCCCGAGTACAGAGGATGAAGTCGTCGGCATCATCACATTGGAGGATGTCATTGAGGAACTTTTACAGGTCAGACAAATAGTATAGTGCTTGTCACTTGTAAGTCTGTAAATTCTTCTCTCTGCATCTACCGGCATAAGCATATAAATTGGGGATGACCTCTTGGATTAAGTAAGTGATCCGGTGTAATCTTGTTTAGGTTAGACGAATGGTAGCTGACATAGATAATAGCATATGCAATTGTCTTTCACCATATGAATGTAAAAGTAGCCTGTCTAAATATTATAGCGCTTCCCTTTGCATCATTAGAGACTTCCGATCTACTTTTCAGGCATATTGTCAATTTGCTTGTTGAATCTGTTTGATGCCACTTCTTATGTTTATGTTTTTAGTAATCAGTACGTGTGAAAGATAAGTCTACTGATGCGTTCATGTGTATGCCTAACTATTAATCTGTTGATGCAGGAAGAAATACTGGACGAGATAGATGAGTACGTCGATGTTCATAACAAGAAGCTGGTTAGTTGAGAGTTGCATTAATATGTGCTCTTTTCTCCTTTAGCTAATCTTGTCCGCTACCACCCTGTCTTAGGATTAGCATCTGCATGGTACCTTCAAGAACATCATTATCTCGATCGCCCAGAGCAGCATCGGCATCCCAGATAAACTGGCGGATGCCAATCATGTCTCCAGTTTCCTCATATCACCCTACGCCTGTTTCCTCATGCAATCATACTCCTATTTTGTGTTCGCCAATCGCTGCATGGAGTCAGTCGCCTTTCATAAGGCCAACATTGTGCAATTCCCCTGGAGATCCCATTCCAAAAACTCCATCGAGACATTCAGGCCTCTTTCCCACCTTCACCGTCCCAGGTAAGACTCCTTTCTTGAATATGATCCTGGTAAATGTCAAACATCAACTACCCGAAAGATTTGACGATTAGTAGGTCTCAAACATCTCAATTTGCTAAATCTTTTCAGTTACAACAATGGTTTGGCGCTTTTGCCAGATATCTCGAAGATCTTGCTAGTTGCTAAGTTAAATTCGTCAACACTTGATTTCGATTTATACTAAAAATAAAGATGCAGCATTGTTTATAGCTCCAAAATGAACCAGCTATTGCATAGTTCACTCACTATCTAGTGTTGTTTCAATCTTAGTATAGACAAATACAGTAATGGCATGCATCATCTTTCTTTTCTCTGTCGGAGTCGATACATCCACGATTTGGCATTGAAGCATGTCCTCTTTCCTGGTTGTGTTGCAGGGTTCAAAAAAATACGAGAAACTAAAGAAATCAAGCGTCCTATGAGTTGATTCCCAATTACATCCTCTATTGCTGATCCACGAAAAGGAAGGAACACAGCATGTGAAGCAAACAAGCAAAGCTCTGTTTTTCTTGTATGCAGAAAGCAACTAGAAGAACGCTGTATTATAACAAAATGCGGGACTTCCTTTTCCCATATGCTATATTTTGCTCGCTCAGGGATGGCAGTCCTGAATATACAGAACCAGTAGAGATTGCCAATCACATTTCTATGAGGCAATCCGAACATGGTTAAAGCCAATGGACAGAACTATGTAAACTTTTCTTTCATTCCTTGCGCAAACTTTGGTGCAGAATAGTACAACCGTGACTTCCTACTCGATGCGGAGTAGGGAGACCCTTTCGTGGGTAATGCCATGCACATGCGAGGAACGAGTAGGTAGATAATTGATCAAGAAGCTGTCGCCTCAAAAAAGTGCTCTGTATTTCTTCCACCATGTTTGAGTCCATTCCGCGCTCACTGTTCGAACAGGCTCATGCCCTTAGGGACTCTGCATGCACCGAACTTTGAGAGTTTCTTACATTTTCAAGTCCAATTCACGCAACAATGAAGCCTTAAGGAGTTGTTACCCTGAAATTCTATCGCAGAGAACGTTTAAGCAAGTTCAAAACCAAACACGAAACACGATAACAAGATTTGCCAAACAAAGTCATTTACACACTGCTGTTGGCAACAAAGCATCGGATTCTTTTCAGATCATAAGCCTTATGGATACAATAATAGAAGTAACAATTTAGAAGCACTATATCCATTAGCATATCACACACCCCTCATCTTTCTATGGCACTAGTACAAAATGGAGTTCACTGATGTCGCAGAAGCTTAGTCCACTTCCTCCATCTTGCTCTCCTCAGCACCATCCTCTTCCAAGGCAGGCATGTCAACATCATCACCAGCAGTCTCATCCTCGTCAATGCTCAGACCCAGCTTCAGCATCCTGTGAATCCTCGCTGCGAAAGTGTTGGGGTCATCGAGACTGAACCCGGATGTTAAAAGAGCAGTCTCAAACAGCAACATCACCAAGTCCTTCACGGACTTGTCGTTCTTATCAGCCTCAGCTCTCTTTCTCAGCTCCTCCATGATGCCATTATCAGGGTTGATCTCCATTGTCTTCTTGCTTGACATGTAAGAGCTCATGATGTTGTCCCTAAGAGCCTGAGCCTTCATAATCCTTTCCATATTTGCGGACCATCCATATTCTCCAGTCACCAAACAGCAGGGAGAGTCCACAATTATGTCCGATACCACCACTTTTTCAACTTTGTCTCCCAAAATGTCCTTCATTGTCTTGCACAAGTTCTCAAAGGACTTCTTTTTCTCCTCCTTTTTCTTCTTCTCTTCCTCGCTTTCATCATCAAGTTTCAGGCCCTCTTTGGTTGCAGAGACCAACTTCTTTCCATCGTACTCCTTCAATTGTCCTACAGCATACTCATCAATTGCGTCCACCATGAAAAGCACCTCATAGCCCTTTTTCTTGAGCCGCTCCAAGAACGGAGAGTTCTCTACAGCCTTCTTGCTTTCACCAGTGATATAGTAGATATCCTTCTGACCCTCCTTCATCCTCGTGACATAATCCTTCAGACTTGTCATTTCGTCCCCACTCTTCGTCGAGTGGTACCGGAGGAGGTATGCAAGTTTAGCTCTATTCTGGCTGTCTTCATGGATACGCAATTTCAAGTTCTTCAAGAAGGCCTCATAGAACTTGTTGTAGTCCTCCTTGTTCTCTGCAATCGCATTGAACATCTCAATGCACTTCTTGACAAGATTTTTCCTGATGACCTTCAGAATCTTGTTCTGTTGCAGCATCTCACGAGAAATGTTGAGGGGCAAGTCATCAGAATCGACAACTCCTTTCACAAATCCGGTTGGGCCGACTGGGGAAAAGAGAAGCTGGGCCGAAAGAGCCGGCCCGTGCGCGGGGGGAAAGGAAAAAGGGGGCAGGCCGGGCCAAGGCCGGATCTGGCCCGACCTGATCCTTAAGGCCTTTTTTTTTAAATTCGACACGCAACCTACGTTTCCGAGAGTCCCTTTCACGCATTATCTGCAAACAGTAATGGAAGTTCGCATCCATCGGAATCATGCTATAGTCTTGCCATTTACACACAAACGCCACCGTAATTAAGGAAGCTACAACTGGAAAACTTTTATTCCTTAGTCACTAAGTCAAATAAGCAATACAAGCATCGTACCATACGATTGACCAATCACAGCTCACCGACTTTTCCGTCACCAATAAACCGCATTGAAACTGGACTACTTTTAGGGGGCAACACTCGGTTCAGGGAGTCCAAGAAAATGTCGAGGTTTTCGGGGAGATGCCATGAACGCGCACGCACGAAACCTCTAGAGCTCTTCCGCGTGAAGGGCGCGTAATACTTGAGAGGGAGGGAGGGAGAGAGAGGGGGGGGGGGGGGGTTCGGCAAGGAGGTGGAGTGGTTCGGGGTTTTGAGGGGGGGGGGGGGGGGTGGGGGGAGGGAAAACGGCTAAAAGACAATGAAAAAACCACGGAACGAAAGTGTAATTTTCGGAGGAGTCACGGGAACGAAGCATTACGCGGAGGACAGCTTTGCGGTGGGGGAGCAACGTAACAATGTTTCGCGCATCAATCACCACTCTCGGCCGGGGGCAGCGGAGTAACGCAACAACACTTTGCGGCGGAGGAAATCGAGGGGAGGTACGGCCGGTCGTGTCCGCACGACTTTCGACCCCGACATCGCGTCCGCACGCGAGGAGAAAGGTACGTGGGGCGATGAGGAGGAGGGAAGGAGAAGCTGGTGCTGATGTGGAGAGATTGATTTTGTCCTAACGCTACCTACTTACTGGTCCCCCGCTTGTCATTCGAGCACTATGAATTAAATGCGCATATTCTCTCTCTAGCGCGCATACGCACACGGTAACCCCCATTTTTCTCCCGTGCTTAAGTATAAATAAAGCCGAGCTTCCCACACCACCTCAAACAGTCCCTTGCATGATTTTCATTGAAAGTTAGTGAGAGAGTCCGAGGAGAGGATTTTCATTGAAAGTTAGTGAGAGAGTCCGAGGAGAGGGAGGGAGAGAGAGGGAGAGAAAGAGAGAGAGCCAGGCGAGGGGAGAGGATTTGAGGTGAATGATGGCATTCTTTCATCACCACCATTTTTGGACCCTCACATTCGGTTTTCTAGGTAAAAGAAGGAAGAAAATAGAAGCTGTTCGCCCTTCATCTCCATGTGCTTCTTCTTCTTCACAATATGCTGCTTGCTTGCGCCATTTCCTTTCATCCCACTTTCCTCCATTCATTTTCATATGGTCTACATGTGTTTATTTTTTCCGCTTGATGAATCGTTCGTAATTAGTATCTTTAGCATGATGTTTAGCGGGTCATTCTCTTCTTTTCTTCTTCTTTTCGTTTGGCAACTCTTTCTTCCAAAACTTCACTCTTTCTCTTTCTATCAATTGCAAAACACACTTAAAGCAACAACAAAAATCACAAAGAAAATGAGAAAAATTTTCCCCTTGCACTAATCTTGACACCACTCTTCACACAGAGTTTCTTTCTTTTGATGATACAAACCCCGCTCAAATCAAACCTCCTGGCAACCTTTTCAGTCTCTTGGACTTTTGCCAACTTTTTCACAACCCTTTTGACCATTTCCTCCAACGATTTTTGTTTTCACTCTAGCGCACTTTTAGAATTAGCTTTAAATGCTGTACGCTAGCGTCTGTCATAAACTTCTGGGTCCATCTTCAAGTTGTTGCAACTAACGTGGGATTTGTATTGTCTTGAGTCGGTTTGCATCTTGTGGGAATTCATTCTTTTCATCTTTTGGCTATATCGTGTGTATACAAAGGTTATACAACGACATGCAACATGATTTAGTTCGAGTTCTGTTCAACCACGCCGTATGTGCTCAGCACTTAGATTAGTAAATGACTGAGGTTGTTTTTCTTCTTTAATTTTAACCCTAGCAAAAAGAGCATTTTCATCTGCATCGCGCTTGCACAGAATAATCTAACGTTTGTGCTTTTCTTTTTCAATTGATGATAGGAAACATTGTCTCATTATTCGTCTTCTTGGCTCCAGGGTAAGTAATCATTTTTTTCTCTGAAGTTCTTTTCTTTCACTAGGATGAAGATAGTATTATTCTATTTGATCCCGATACAATAACTATTTATTCTTTTTCTCTTCTCCTGTTGCAGGCCAACATTTTATAGAATCTATAGGAACAAATCGACCAAGGGTATCCAGTTGATACCGTATTTGGTCCCTCTATTCAGCTCCACGCTTTGGCTTTATTACGCAGTCCTCAAAGGACATTCCGTCTTTCTCACCACCATTAACTACTTTGGATGCCTCCTAGAGATCATGTACATCGACATCTACTTGACTTATGCGCCGAGTGCTGCCAGGGTACATATTGATCATTAGACGATGCAACGCTCATATTCCGATCACAATGAACCAAAGGCTTACTAGGAAACTTTCTTTGGCAATTCACATGATCTATACAATGAAAGAAAATACGTTGGACAAGAAATGAACTGAAATTTTAAGAACACAATAAATCCCATTGGCAATTTACGACTGACTGGGTTAACCAAACGTGTTTTGCGCTCTCCATCCTTGCCATCTAAAAGCTCTCTTTTTCCCCTATATCTCTAACTATCCTTGTGTTTGTTCTGATTTAACGATTTTGATTACTGTAGAACAACAAGATCAAGCTCTATGGTCTGATGAAGAAGGGATTGTTCTCTCTCCTAACTTTCATCCGGAACTTTATTCCAAAAGATTATGCACGCACCCCGGTGTTTGGATGGACCTGCACGACAATTTCCTTGATCACCTTCGCAGCGCCGTTAATCATTATGGTGCGCACTTAAAATTCATATCTAACCACGGAAAACTCATTTTAATCTTCTCTCTTTTTTTTTTTTTCCCTATTCTGGTCTTCTTAGGTACGAGTTGTGCGAACGAATAGCGTGGAGTTCATGTCCTTCTTTCTGTCGTTCTTTCCAACGTTGAGCGCCATCATGTGGTTCGGCTACGGTTTCTTCCAAAGGACTGGTACATTATGGTAAGGGATCCCCATTTTCGAAAAATTAAATTAACGATCGTTAAGAATCACTTTAATTTGCATTTGAAGTGTATGTTCTGTCGTAACGTGCACTGGGGTAATGTAGGTCCAAATATTTGTTCAGCATCAATTTTGGGTTCGGCTGCATTTGATATGTAACATGTTGCGTTGGCACATCATTAATGGGTTAATAAGACTAATTAAATTTTCAAGAAAAGCTAATAAGAGCATATGCGGGTCCCATGTCCATAGACATCTGTATACATTATGTGTGATTAGACTTTACTCTTCAAGTTGCCAGGGTAGGATGAATTTTTGTAATTATTTATCATGGTCATAATTTTCGGATTTTTTTTTTCTTTATATTATACCATTATCCGATTTCTTGCATTGAGTTCATAATATCTATTTTTTTTAAAAAAAAGTTGAATAATATCAAACGAGTGGGACACGTTATTAATGATTATGATTATTGGAGGGTCGAAAACTTTACATTTGAAAAATGGACCAACATGAGAATATTTAACAAAACTTAAGTACATACCTTTAGGAAAAAAATTGATGTGAAATCTTAGATTCTCCAATGGTCAATCGATATAAACACATAAATCCAATATCTTTATAACTGTTGCGGATGAAGATATGTGATGAATGTGAACACACGTCATCGAATATATCGATACTAAGCCTTGGGGCAGACTAAAATGTTTTGTCAAGTTTTAACGTAAGTTTCGGCGGAACTTAAAGAATATTCTTGACCTTGACATGCAGATACCGAACATCGTGGGCTTTGTCTTGGGACTATCTCAGATGGTCTTGTACGGATACTACAGAAATAGAGAGGTGGTCATCATCATGGACGAGGAGCGCGTCACCGTTGAAATCCCGCCCCCCATCGACGCCAGTGAAGCCCGAGCGGATGAGCAACAGCCACAGCCATCACAACTGCCGGAGGGTGCTGTGGAAGTGGGAGTTTCCGGCGACGACCCAGGGTCTGATCAGCCACGTTAAGTTGGCTCAAGGCCAACTTACCATCGAGGGGGCTTTACTTTTTTTTTTTTTTTTTTGGTCGGTGAGGGGGCTTTACTTAATAATGTGAAGGTTGCGTCGGTCTATCCTCCTCTCCATGATGATCCTACTTGCTCTATCGATATCTATCTATTCGTCTCTCTTGTTCGGTTGGTGTACAGGCAATTTCTTAGAAGTTTGTTCATTATTCCGTTTTCTGATTAATGAACAAGTTAATTACTAGTACATTCAATGATGCTCGTGCTGAATTGCCTAATTACCTAAACTCACTTGAATACCGCAGTTGGGTAGAACTAACCTATTGTGCCATTTATCAGATGGTGCTTCTGATATAGCAAGCGTTTTACTTGAAAATGCAGGCGAATCCTACTCAGAATAAACTTATAAGATCCAACGGAAGCATCACAAGAATCTCTCTCTCTCTCTCTCTCTCTCTCTCTCTCTCTCTCTCTCTCTGCTCAGAATGCACTCTTCCATTAGAGATAACACAGGATGGCAATCAGATTAGACAAGTGCTTCGTGAATCTTCAATGTCATGTTACAGAAGAAAAGTAATATCAACAATAAGCTACATATCCTTTATTTTTCTTTTTGAGAATAAAATCATCGTAATCCTCCCATAATGATAAGTCACTAAATCAGATTTCTCTTACTTTATTTTGGATAACAATGGATTTCTTTCTAGATTTCTTAATAATGGTAATATAGCTAATATGCGAAATTATATATAAAGGGTAGTTCCTGCAACAACATTTCATTCACAAGGAAGATTAAAAGCATGTCGGGTATAACCAGACAACCTTATCCACCTTGTATAGTTGGAGGCGGGGCGGCAACTGCACTGGTGGTATGCCACAAAAAAGCGCCCCTCTCTCTCTCTCTCTCTCTCTGTTCACTTCGTTTCTCGATTGCAATATTGTCTCTTTACATCAACCCTTTTGGTAATATAGGCCCTTTATCATTTGAATTTCCCAGCTTATGAAATTTAGTAGTATGAATGCATGATGAGACATGCAACATTGATTGAGTGTGTTGACAACTTGAGATTGAGGTTGATATTTGACTGATTGTAGGCCGATGCCAATGGCCTGAGCTGGTGGGACAAAATGCACAGAAAGCGAAGGAGGTGATCGAGAAAGAAAATACATACGTGACAGTAGTGCTGCTACAAGAGGGAAAAGAAGCTGGGGAAGGCGATTATTGCATTAACCGAGTGTATGTTTATGTTGATGAACAAGGTAATGTCTTTGAACCTCCTGTGGTTGGATGAGGGTTAAAAATGTGATCCCAAATAAAATAGATCATGAAGCTATTTGATATAATAAAATGAAACAAATAATCATTTGATGTGATCCGCATGTGATTCTTCTATGCCAAATCTCGGTCCTATTTAAATTAGTTGCTGCCAGAGATCTTAAATCAAGTTAGCAAAGGGATGACATTTTCATAAGACCGATCTCCAAGACAATGGAGGTTGATTCCACGGATATGGTCTAAATTTACGACAAACATCTATGGACTTTCACCGGGCAATTTCAGCTCCACCCGTTCCCCATTCGGCATCTTCATCCCGCCGCAATCCATCGGCATTAAATGTGATTTTGAATGAGTTAAAAGTGCTCTTAGATCAGGGGAACTGTGGAATATCAATTGCTCCTTGTAAGTATACGCGTTATTGGATGAGGTCTATCAGTTAACCTACAAGAGCGTCACTGGTCAACAAGGTTTTATGTTACACTATCGGTTATAAAATACCAAATACAGAAAAAGAACCTACTGATTTCATGAATGAAGGGAAAGACTCCACTTGACCTGGTTTTTTTGTCAACTTAGGAGTCGAGGCAAAATATGCTTGCCATTCTGTGTAGGATAACTTTTAAGTGTAGAGTACAGTCACATGCTCAGATCTCTCATCCAACATCATAAAACAAGTATCGCATGAGAGCTTTCGATCCAATTAGTGGATTCTTGTAACGACACATGATCCTAATACAATAGTTGCTTCGACATATGTTGTTATGAGTCAACGGAGAGTCTAATGCTAGAACATTTTCAAAACAATGTAGCTCCAATTGTACAAAACTGACCCAGGATTTGCTCAAGAAATGAAGTGCTTTCATGAGATGTAACTCAAGATTGCATCAGATGCTTAAGAAATATCTAACGATGAAGGACCTCTTCGGTTTCATCATGTCGTAGCGTATGACCATTTTTCCATTTGCAAGAAAGATTAACAAATGAGGAAGCTTACCGTAGTATTCAAACACTTCGATATAATCCAATTTTAGGTAGGAGGAGATGGATTGAGTTTCAGGAAGTTTCAATTACGTGCGAGTGGCCACTTATACGAAGGTCATGAGTCATGGATTTGTGAAGGGCTTCAATCATTCCAGCGGTTAACAGTAACAGGAAAAACAATTGATTATTGAAGTAGCTGCAAAACCAGGATCTAAACTGTTCATTTTCTTCTCTAGAAGTCTATCCATACAAGACAGGCTAAAGATCACACCATTGACATACCGTTTAAAAGCCCAAAGAGCAGAAAATGATGAAAGAACATGCAGGGGTATTGGTGCATGGATGTGGTGTTTCTACCTTGCACTACTGTCCAACATATCTCAGTGCAGAATGGGGACTAATTTGTTGTTTTGCTGTTCTTGAACCTTGCCAAGTTTACGTGCTGGAACACAGATGAGAAGGGAGTAATCTTACGAGAGAGTTTATCTGTTAATTATTTTTTAATTAACCGATACACAGATGAACACAGAATCGACATTTATCTGTCAATTATCTTTCAAGTGGGATTGTGACGTCCATGAAATCTTCTTAATTTTGCCCTTCTTTCGATGCTTTGGTCAAAAGAGCAAATTTCCCTTTATTTCTCTCTCTACCTTTCAGAGGTTTTTCTTTCACAACTTCCCTGAATAGAAAAAGAGAATCATGCTCGCTCAAGCTCTCAAAGCCAAGCTTTCAGTCGGTCATCAATATTAGGTCCGTACGTCTCTCTCCATGTACAAGCTAAAAATTCCATCAGGTCATACCGATGCTAGGTTGTCAAATCATGAATACTAATGTTATATCCCGTGTCCCGATATGCGGATTAGATTGAATTTTTATCTGCCAAAATGAGGATTTGTGAAAATTGGTTTCAAAATTAAAATTATACCATCATGTAGAACATAATGCGAATAAAATTGTTTACATCATATATAGTGAGATATAATCTTTGGGGTCGAACTAGATTTACAATACTTTTGTCACAGCCAAGTAGTCTATTATCGAGCTTTCCATAATCTGATATCAATTAAAGTTCAATCTGGCCAAACATATAAGAACAAGTAACTGCATGGAAAAAGCTGAGTTTGTATGTGAAACAAGTGGATCTCTCTTATCTCACTGGAACAACATCAAGGACTTCGACAGGGCCAAATCAAGTACAAACCATAAAAAATCCAGCCTGACTACCAAACCAAATTAATGCACAGCCGATCACGACACAAATCAATCTTGGCCATAAGCAACAGACTTCCAACCAGTCAGTCTAAGAGTTACATTATCTACTACATCTCGAAAGATGGCATTAACATCAGGAAAGAATCTGGCATCATGAACTATTCTATTTCGAGCTTTCCATAGATGGATAAACCACTGCACACAAAGAAGTCTTTATAAGCAATGTAGGGAAAGCCTTTCTTCCTTATAGTGTGAAGTTTAATCCAAGCAAATTCCAAAGGCTATGACCCAGGCAATATATCAAAACCATACAAATTCAAAACTCCAACCAAATAAGAGAAGCAAATCCAGATTCAAGAAATAAGTGGTCCCTGGTTTCCTTGATCTATCCACAGAGAAGAAGGTCAGCAGATGCTATAATACTATAATACACCAACTCTTCAACCTGTCCCTAGTTGGCAAACTATCCAAGGGTGAGCGACCAAGAGACAGAACAATGCCTTCATATGCATGGAACAAACCATATTCACTTATACCAATCAACATAGATTCCCTTTACTCAAATGGCATTCTAACCACTAGCAGCTGAACACAAACCATAAGAACTAGGAAGCCAAACAAGTTAATTAGCAACAGAGACATTAAGACTAAGAACACCAGAAATAGCAACATTTCTGTTCAGGAGATCCTTAGACCTGGTTTGAATAACATCAGAAACTTTGCAGTCAAGCCTATTCCTGAATCATAGACTACTCTTCTTGAGTAAACATCAAGAAGTGGACCTGCAGGATGCCAAACATCATAACAAAGAAAAACAGATTCACGATTGCCCAATTTGAACTTTATTAACTCTTTAGCAACAGTTCGAAGTTTAGGGAAATACAACCCTCATATGTCATTGTAAAAATAGAATCTCCTCACTATCTTATGACCTTTCTTCTGGTAAAGAGAGGGGATCAGATTTACATCTTGCAACTGACCTACTCTTTTATGTCTCGCCTGATGAATTACCAAATGACCATGGCCCTCGCCTGCCATTCTAGGTTTGCTTTTCTTCAAGCCAGTCACCTAAGCAAATATTGGATACTAGGATTAAATATTTTAGGTACCCTAAGACCAATCAGAATCCACACCCATCAATTTAATAACAAGGAGTCAGCATGAATGATACGGATGATGATGATGATGATGATGATGATCAATCCAGGCCTACCAAAAATATATACTCCAGCATCACAAGGACCTAAAATATTTTCATCTTGAAGCTAGTAGCAGCGCTAAGACCTTCATAACATCAATCATCAAGACGGAGTGGGAAAGGCACTACCCACTTTCTGGTGGGGTGAAGGGCGCGGTCTGACAAAAGGATTCTGCATAACATCAATCATTAGCCATAACCAGGCAATATCAAAAGATCACTGCAGATGCTCGCAGCTTTGTGTATTTTGATTCGAGTAAACCCATACTGGCTCAAAATTTAAATTAAGACACGAGAATCAAAGCCTTCCAACAACATTTGTGCATCCCAATGATAAAACCATAAAAGAAGGTAAAAATGAGGGCTACAGAGTAATATCCACAGCAATAATCACTATCATTCATATAGAAGAAAGAGGAGCATAGAAAAATTCTTCTGTTAATCCATCACTGAAAAAACTGTTGATACACAATTGGAGTTGGACTAGCACTGGCAGCAAAGAGAGGCACGTAATGCATGAAGCAGGCATGTCACAATTAACCATTTCTCCAGATTGTCCACTAAGCTTGATCCATGGCCAAAAAGCATATATGTATTTAGCTCCACATCATGGTTTTATGAAATGCTCCTTACATATAGGTCAAGATTTGTATTGAAAAGGTCACACCTTCAAAAAGGAAAAGAAAAGGTGTAAGAAGAGAAAATAACAGCTTCAGCCATTATGCAAGTATAACTCACAGAAAGAAAAGCAATGGTCACCATGAAATGTGTTTATCCCAAATTCCAAATGATATGTCCACAGAAGTACTAGTATAAAAAAGATGCAAGCTAGGTGCCGAAACTGATGACCCGTATCAAAAGCATTGGGACAGTGCAGGGTTATTATCCAAAATGACAAAAAAGTATCATTAAGGATTTTAACAGACAGATATCTAGCAGACAATCTGACTATTTTGGTCCCCTATAGGACACTATTTAAATAATAGATCATCAGCATTGACGCGCGTCATCTAATCAACTAGTTTAAACCAACAAAAGTTCATCAGTCACCTGATAGGAGTTCCTGGATCGTAGAGAGGGTTTTTAGCCACATATTCAACATATAGACTGTATATATACTTCAAAGCTTCCCGTAGATCACCAGTCCTAGGATGCGTTACCAATATTATCTGCAAAGGCATGAGGAATAAGATGACAAAAAGAAAAAAAAAGCAGATTGATGGTTAGCAAGAGTCTTCTAAAGAGAAGTGCACCAATGGGCAAAGATCTGATCCAAGAATGCATTGACATTAATGTATTTGCTGAAATAGAAGCATAAGGCAAATCCTTAACATATGGCAATGTGATTTTCAACAAATTCATTTTGCATTGTCAAGCATAAATAATAAGTAGTCGATGCACAGATAATATAAGTCAACAGGAGCAAACTGTTCCTTCTTTGTGTTATGAGATTAAGGAAGCCCAAACACCTTCTGATTGTGCTTTACCAAAAAAAAAACCTTCTGATTGTGTGGTGCCTTTAGATACGTCGCTAAAGGTGTTGGTTCCTTAATGATGCTCAGTTTCAACAGATCTTGCTAATTTGCTAATATTATGGAAGTTTTAGCACGAGCTCATTATGAGCAACATCTGAGGTAGAAAAATACTCCAAAGACTGCAGAATTAGTTTAACTAACCTTTATACCAGAAGGACTTTCCATGAAACTAAGTTTGTATGTGTTAGTGCGAAAACTGTGAAATGAACAGCCCTGGCCTGGTAACTGCGGCACCCCAAGATTTCCTTTGTCTGCACTGCAAGAGGGAAAAACAGAGAGCATACACGTTAATCGCTGAACATCTGGTTCTCCTGTATCTGCTTGCATACTTGACACTCGGCTATGTAAAGGTTTTGCAGCCTTAAGCTTGCAGTAGAAAAAATATCTCCTACTCATGAGCTACTTGAACCCGACTAAGTGACTAATCGAGCAACTGCATGAATGAGGGAGCCTGTGAGTGCACATAAACATAAATAACACAAATTTCATTCAGTCCAAATTTTCAATGCCGTTAGATTTTTCTTGTTCTCCGAGCTCGAACTCGACTCGAAAATTTTCAAAGTCCTTTCGATCAAAGGTTCGCTGACAATTCGTGAGGATCAACAACAATTCAGCAAAAGAACAAGTAAATTACCAAATTAAAAAACCGGATTGCCATCAAATGGTGCCTGAATTGAATACACACGATTCAAAAGGTCACTTATTTCAGCGATTTCGGCAACATTTAATCGCATTCAGCCATTTACAACAGTGTTCAGAGACCAATTACGTAAAAGAATCGAAGTCAAAGCAGATCATCAAGCAACCGAACGGCATCTACATTCCCAAGACAACGCAAAAAGATGCAAAATTCTACACCCAGACATATCAAGACCTGCCATTTCCGATGCCTCGCGCGATTGGCCAACCGCACTCGGGAATTCATTCAACTGCCCCACGAATTCGAGGAAAGATCGGGAGAGGAGGGACATACCCGGTGGGGTCCATCTTGGCGGTGAGGGATTTGAGGGAGAAGAGGAGGCCGAACATGAGCTTGTGGTCCTGCTGCGGGTTCAGGGTCCGGAGGGGGCGGTTCCACTCCCGGTAGAACAGGCACACCCCGTTCCGGTTGAACATGTACATCACGTTCGCGTTGTGCCCCGCCGCCGTCGGCGCCGGCGGCGACGGGCTGATGTCGGAGCCCCCGAAGAACTGCATCCTCCCTTCCCAGATCGCGATTTCGCCCGAAGAGAATTTGCTGCAACTGCAGCAAAGCCTGCAGCTCTTCTTTATGTTTCGGATTTTAATTTTTTTTCTTTTTTTTACTAATTATTTAACGCTGCATTCTGTGTGAGGATATAAAAATCAAAATGTTTCGATGTTTAAGGTTCATTCATACCCAATATTTTCAAGACGATATACGAGCCCTTTACAAGCATAGACAGATATTTTAATTGTTAAGCACTTGTCCTTGTATAATAACACTGGCAATTCATGATGCACTATCTTGTATCTATAATTCAATCGAGTGACATTTTTTCTCAGGTACAAGCACAAGATCGATGATCGTCTTTTGTGTAGTCCAAGTTGATTGATTTGGATTTATGATCTCACATTAACATGTGATATTGTGTTCACTTACTTGTTTCTCATCTACATGTCAAGCATGGCTTAAGCGCGCATAGCTTACACAAAATGATTCCAAAAGGGTGCACCGGACAATCGATAAATTATATACCATCCAAGGATCTTCATTGCAAAATCCAAAAGGGATAAGTCAAAGACTACAATTTCACATCTTTAGTCCTCACACTAATCTCTTGCCATTTCTCATATTAAAGATGGAAACCAAATAATCGTTTATTATCATTTACGAATCAACGACCTATTATTCATAAAACAATTCAGAGTTCACAACCTTCACATCATATAAGTACATAGTTATTCCCAATTTTCTATTAAAAACCAAAACGTATCATTTCACCCTCTAAATGACACGAATCACATGTATGTATAGCAACAATAATATGACCATGTGCATATCTCAAAAGATATCAACAAAGAACTTCATGATGGTTCAATATCAATCTCTCGATTATTTTCATATATTAAAGTGAGCTTCTAAAAAATCATATGTGCCATAATATCTCCCCACTATATGCTACATAATTTCGTTGGTGGAAATCACATAGCAGCAATCCCAATGCGGTTCACATCTCAATTTTTCTCTTAATCTAGCTGTTGCTGATGCCATTCATTTGCTATTTGTTCCAAATGATCATCTTATTGACATTATATAAATGTCCCGGATTTTGTAAAATTACCAAAACAACAAACTTTTCAAAATACATTCAGAATTAGGTCAACATTTTGACCAGTTGGATAAATTGTCTAGATTAGACAAATAATTGTATAATTATCTAAGAACATACCATCATAAGCATCCTTAACAAATAAACAACCCCCATAATTTTCAGTTTTAGGATATGAGACTTCTAAATTTATGAAATTATAAAATAGCCCATATTCTACAATAGTTGGATTTTTCACCTGATTTTAATTCCTTTAATTAATCTAACTTAACCACTAACTAATGAAAAATTTATTTAATAAAAATTCATTGTTTCATATAAGAATTTATATGTTGTAAATTTACATTTTTGCCCTTGTATTGCAAAAATTTCTACCTTACCCTTTTGCATGCATAGTTCTATCTCTCTAACACTTTTGCTCATCAAAATCATTCAAAATCCTCTTGAAATCATTTGACCATGTTCTTATTCGTGAGACATAGTCATGATGAGTCATACATATAAAATCATACCTCATAGCAAATTACGTGGCATCAGTAAACATAATTTTAATCTCATATTGACAAAGCAATAAACACTGTGCAAGCTCATCTAAAGTCACTCATACATAGTCTTGCCTCTTATAAGCTCATCATGTAATCACTTATTTCCCTTTAATAACATGGATCTATAACATTGTCCATACTTTAAGCTAACATTACGCAAGGAACAAAAGTATTAAGTGGATCAACCCACTTTATTCCCAGAGATTCACTTACCTTGGATGGAAAGATTGGTGTGAACATAGGCTGCGTTTGGTCGTCCGGATTTCTAAACAGGATAGGATTGGATAGGATAGGATAATAAATCCAGGGATTTTTTCATATCCTATCCACTGTTTGGTGAGTTACGGATTCAAAGTCAGATATCTGATATCCTATCTTATCCACTGTTTGGTGAACTACGAATTTAAATTAAATATTTACATGAACAATTATATTTTTGAAAAAAAAAAATAGGAAAGCACAAACTAACAGATTATATTATAGCAAAATCATCCAAAACAATTTTTTTTTTTTTTTCAAATCAACATATTCTCACATCGTACAAAATCAATCCATGATTATGCATTATATGCGAAGTGCATATAGAATCAAAAAGTGATATTGTGTATGCTAATATGAGATGAGTCAATTAAGACTAAAATGAAAGCATTAGAAATTTGAATAGATGAGAAGCCGGATCATTCGAAAAATATTAAATTCTTGAAGGAAAAAGTGCCATGGCACAATTCTAATTGCTCATTGACCTGATGGCAGGTGACGACGATACAATACATGTAATTCGTAGGAGCTAATCCACAAATCAAATGTCAAAGAGACTCAAAAGTTATTCGCTCTAAACATTTGCACCGACGCGACACTTTCCTCTTGGTACAGCAACTAGCAGTTTCAGATGCTTAGTGAAGTTAAAGGGTTGCTTGGTGGCAAGAAAATAACATGCAAGCATCGATTGGTGAACGAGATTTGTTGTATAGCGTGTGAGTACTAATGTTTTGGCATCCATGCAAAACTTGAAACAGATGAATGATTAAGGCTTTTTAATTGGTCATGAAATAACATACTCTCTTGGCCTTTTTCCTACTTGTTTTGAACCCCTGCAGATGATGCATTCCAGTATACCGACTGCAGTTTACAGAAAATTGAGAGTGTCAAGCTTCTAGAATGAATTAATGCACACGTTTTGATGCCAAGATCTCCCACAGCTTTACTCTTTACTAAAAATTAAATCATTATCTTGCTATTTGCATTGTCCATCTAGGAAACATGCTACGCTACAGAAGTTAATGACGGAAACCTAATATGCAATTCAGGCCAACCTGAGTAGAAGCACTCAAAGAAAAAAGCATATGTCCTTAAGATTGGCCAAAGCCAGGCAGTAGAAATTGAAGACACTCTTCTTCACAAGAGGGATGCAATCAGAAAACAAATGAATAAAATTGCAGAAATGCAACCACAGGAATACATAAATCGACAAGATAAAACAACAATGCAATTCTAACATTTACTTCTGATTTATATATGTTTTCCCACGCTGAACTTGTAAATAATACCCCACAAGTAATGAATATCTCTTATTGAGATCAGGTATTCACCAATGAATCAATGATGATATCCACCACGCGAGTAAAATTGCAAATATACAATCACAAGAACACATAAACCAACAACAACACAGTTTTAACATTTACTTCTGATTCACATTTTTTTTTCCCGCATTGAACTTGTAAAAGATAATACCACACAAGCAATGAATATCTCCTATTGAGATTAGGTATTCACAAAGCATAATTGTGAAAATATAAAGATCGCCTTAACAATGGAAACATTATTGATCGAATCTCACTCTGGATAAACATTAGCTCATCGTCACAAAAACATGGTATGAGAAGAAACAGTGACCAAATGATGAAATTTGTGAAAAAAACAAAAGTAGGTCACACAATAAAGTAGGATTTCATGGAAGAAGAGTTGCCTTTTCATGAGCCACAATTGACTGCACCTATGAAAGGAAATCGCAAACCTTGTGAAGCGTGCAAATATCAATGCACAGAGAGAGACGAAATCTTGCGAGAAAGCAGAACCGCCGTGGCTCCTCACCAGAGATGGCGCTTGAATTCGTCGGATTAGAGCTACCGAGAAAGACGTGTTTTTTGTGAGAGGAGTTGTGCGTGAGAGAGAATGAGAAGGAAAAGGAAAGCGTAGGGTTTTTTATCAGCAAGAGAAATCCTATCCGGGTCTATCCCACCCTCCCCCTCAGATTTTTTATCCGGGCTATATACCCTCTATATCCAACCTTATCCTATCCTAGCTGGCTACCAAACACAGGATAGGATAAAACATATCCTATCCAGGCTTTTATCCGGTCGACCAAAGGCAGAGAGAATCAACCCACTTTATCCCCCAGAGATTCACTTGCCTTGGATGGAAAGATTGGTGTGAACATAGAGTTTTATTCGCCTTAAAACCAAGTGAGAAAATATTAAATCAACACCAGTTAAGGGGCTAGAATTCAAAAATGATGTCATTCATGAAATAATTTCATAGTTAAAACATATGGTTTGAAATGAACGAGATGTGACAAGTTAAATGAGCGATAAGTGGCCTATCTTAAGTTCGCGGAGCTTGTGATTATAATAGAGGAGAGAGAATGTAACTGAAACAGGTGATAAATATCAATGTCTTTGTGAAAAAATAGGAGACTCGTGTATAAAATGGTTGTGTCTCCTAGAGGCATTTTGGGCATTTTTAGTGTATAGTAATCTTGCCACTATCGCAATATCATTAATCTAGTGGCACTTTTACAATTATAATGAAGTGCTTACGAAATTTACGTAATCCAATGTGTGCTAGATCTAATGTTAGAATCATAAAGTGCTAAGCATGCCTTATGTATTGTAATATACCTATACATATAACGTAAGATCTATATCTGACATGCCAATGATGTACAATAGTTGCTAATCTAATAAATAGAAGGAAAACTTAGAATGTCACGTGATTCATTCCCTTGATCTATCCAGTCCTATCTATTGTGATGAGAAAGCCTAACCAAAATGATTGAACAAGTGTGCCACCGACCAGAAGGAATAAACAACTTGAAAAAGGAAATATCATTTAAGGTCTATTATAGTTTCAAAACACATTTGTACTTTCGAGAACAAAAAAATAAATTGCAAGTTCTAAACTTTGGAAAATTTCCTAATCAATACACACTACTTGTAAATATTTGCGTGTCTTAAGTGACTTTAGATATGCAATACTAAATAAACCCAATTGTCAAACGATAGAAGAAAATGAAGAAAGAAAAACATCAATCAATTCATAACATTCTTAACATAATTAGCATGATGTTTTGCTGGTCATGATAATCCAAAGTTCTTAGTAAGTGCTTATTTGATATTATTTTGTGACAACAAACAGCTACTTCTAGTTCTAAAAAAAGTTACTATGTATGGCGACTCCTTCTACCTTTGCAAAGTTAACGATGACATTTCCGAGCGAAAGGAGGTGGAAGCTAGAGCAGTTTGGTAGCAATTGCGCCTACTCAAGAAGGGGGCCATAAGGAGTGCTTTGTACTTTTCTTGTTTTATTAATTGGTTCCGAATTTTGAAATGCCAAACTCATTAATCAAAGCAACACTCGAAATCTTAGCTTAAAAGCTCCTACAACATATAACGGTGCAATAAAGTATCGAGGTTATACTACCTAAAGCTAAAGTTGCAACGATTTGAAACTGACCTATAAGTCCAACATATATTTTTGCATTGATGATCCAGGGGCGGAACCGTAGTCAATCTGCTATTTGAAGGGAAATTAATACTGCACGACTCCGAACTTTAAGTCCAAGTTTCCCAAGGCAGGAATAGAACACACAATTAATAATCCGAGTTTCCCAATGCAGGAATCGAGCACACAACCATCGATTTTTAAGCTGAAAGCATGAAAATGCCCTAGCAACCGAGTCAATCCCACACTGGGTACTAACTAATAATGAGGTAGCAAACCCTGAATCCTCTCTTCAAATTAAGGTAACCTTCAGCTTATTACGATGTGATTGATTTTGTTAAATCTATATAATGTTACTCCTAAGACTGAATGCGGTGAACGTTAAATTGTGCCCCCGTTGACATCATTTCTCTGGATCACCAGACTCAGGCATGCATTCCTTAATTCAAATCACCCTGAGAAAAAATAAAAAAGTATATCTTACTGCGTACTAGGTGGTGCCACGTCGAGATTAATGTGGAAAAATGATGACAGAGCCTTTCCGTGTTAGAAATGGAGAGATGGTACCGTATCGAACCAAAAAAAA
The DNA here is from genome assembly GCA_017140595.1 of Eucalyptus curtisii. NCBI lineage: Eukaryota > Viridiplantae > Streptophyta > Magnoliopsida > Myrtales > Myrtaceae > Eucalyptus > Eucalyptus curtisii. The sequence goes on from CM029504.1 coordinate 5,918,525, forward strand.
AAAATGTCTGCCTCAGAAGAACTCTGATTTCCAGCAAGAACTGCCAAAAAGGCAGTGAGCCAATATCTGATATGAAGGCTGTGATGATAAAGTTAACTTGGTCATGGAATTACAAGGTTAGCATTACTGAGAAACTGGAATCTGTACAAGAGGAGGAATGAAGATATTCGAAAAGGAAGACTGAATTATGTACAGCACCTCTGAATTATGTACAGCACCTCCAGGATTTACCTTGAGACATTTCAATTGCCGAGGTCAAAGTATTTTGGATCTTCTGGGTAACGATAGTCCACCTTGAACTGCATTTGACATTGTACACTCGTCAGATACATCGAGAATTAACACCATCATGGACAGAGTCACCAATCCAAAGACGCGAATCCTAATGGATGTCAAACCAGGGGCGTCGATGTATGCAGCTATGTGCGCCCTGCGGTTATAATCAGAAACTATAGCTTCGTATTCTTACCAATTCCGGTCTAACATGAAAGGTCGACTGAATATGGCCGGTCGAACATAATGCACCACATTTCAATGAGCTAATTTTACAAGCTTCATGTACTCACGTGAACACATCTAGAACCGCAAGTCTAAATTCAAAAAGAAATTTAATGCGCGGTATAATACCATGCATTTGGCGTATATCATATCCAATGAGTCTATGGATTGTTGCAAGGATATAATCTATATGTGCATTGCGGGCAGGGACAAAGCCAGCCTGATTTCACATTGGTTACATCAATACAATGACTTTAATTAATTAGGATTTAATTAACAAGGGAAAAAAAGGAAATTACTTACAAGGATTACACAAAAAGGCCCTATTTAATAATTGTTATATTCCTCTATTTTTCTGTTTTTTGTTTGTTTTCCGGAACAGAAAAAGAACAAAAATCTATTTGATAATGTTAGCTAATTTTTCTATTTCCCAGAACATATGAATGGCCAGAAAATATAAATAGACCAGTGTAGCTAGGGAATAGGGAATGGATTTGGAACAAAAACAAGAAATTGAAAAATCCTACTTCTTTGTTCCTGAAACAAAAAGACAAATAAAGTCATTTTACAAAAAGCAAGCTCAACGTAATCTAATGCTCGCCTTTATACAATCGACACAAGGTACATTATCATGACTCGATCTGAGTCCCATTTTTTGCAATCAAAAAATGAAATTAAAAAAAATCAGAAATTTAGGAAAAAAATAGAAATTAGATTTTGAGTAGTTTTACTAAATTTTAATGTTAATTCTATTTTATAATTAGTTTAGCATAACAAAATGTAAAAATCTTTTGATGAAAATTAGATTTAAAATTGAATAAGATTTTAATGCTAGGTCCCGAAAACTTGGTGACTCCCCTTAAGATTCTATTGGAGACATCCTATAAGATCATTTCCAATTATGTTTTAATTGAATATTAGATGGATTTGAATGAGACATTTGCATTACCATTTGTCTTGTGTTCACAACAATTTATGATCCATGGATTTCCGATGTCATTTGCTTGAAGGTTTGATAAGTTTGTACAAATAAACGCACCAACTTTATGACTGCCTCCACCCTCAGTTGTTTTGTCATTGCTCATTCTACCAAGCAACGTCTGCTCTTTTTCTTGTGGCTAAAAAAGGTCAAAATGTCTATGCAATTTTTTATTGTAATGCGCATAGATTTACCATCAACCTCTTCATATTACAAGTTATAAATCAGTGGGACTCTTTGTACTATTTCCAGTCATCCATCTTTGAATAACAATTACACAAAATATTCTAAGGTCATCTTAGAATATCTTGATAAATTAAATCCTTACAAAAGTCCACTTTTTATCTAAACATGAAATGTTAAGTCTTCACTGACATTTTTATAGTTAAAATGAAGAAAAAGATTGGGAATAAAAAAAATTTGAGTCGTACTAAACACATTTATGTTCTTTCTCTTCGGGGAACAGAAATTATATACAATTATCAAATGTATTCTTCTACTCAAAAACTTGTCCAGAAAATAAAAATAGAAAAAAAAAATATTTTTAAATAGAAATTTTATCAAGCGCAACCTAACTAAGCTAAAAAAGAAGTCAATGGGGGTAGAAAGCGGCCCCATTGACAATCCACCCAAGGAACGTACCACCTACATTTTATCGATAATGCAGATTCGTCTTTTGACTACATGTATCATACAAATATTCATTGCAAGTAATATGAGTCTCTCTTACCAAAAGGAAGAAATAAAAAGGTTTAGTAATTAAAAAAAGGCAAAAGTCACCAAAAATCTTAAACTATACCCACTGTGATACAATTACCTCAATTTTTTTCTATGATATCAAAAACCCAAAATTTATAGCGGTATGACATATTTGCCTTCAGTCAAAATTTTGTCAATGGGGACCATTAAAAATATGTCTACATGAACGTGAAAAAGCGAACAATGTTGACACCGCCCATGTGTCTTAAGTGAAATAAAAATGATGTTGTTTTGGATGAAAAATCATTTACCTTGACAAAAGGTAAATGTGTGACATAAGTACAAGTTTTAAGTTTTTTATCTTAAAAATATATATAGGTAAATGTATTATAGTTGGCATGATTTGGGGTTTTTTATGGTACATAAAAAAAGATTCACATGGGTATAGTTGTCAACTTCTTTGATGTACGAATCTATCTACTTCAGAGAGAGAGATAGATTCCAGGATGGAATATACCTCTAGGTACGTTGTCTGCCGACGCATCCGTCATCAGAACCCACGCGTGTACGAATCTGGATTTATTAACAACAAGAAAGGAAAAATAATAATAACATAGAAGAAATAATGCTGTCGGAACAGGGGTAGCGCTCCAACAAGGTGCAAATAAGCACTTTCTGTTGATTAGCCTTTCGCTTTCGGGACGCCTACATGCGGATTGCCATGAACAGCCGATCAAGTAATCGAGCCCCTACTCAACTCCTTCCATTTGACCGAAAAAAAGAAGAAGAAAAAACTCCCTCTATTTTGTATTATTCTATTGAAATGACGAGAGCACTGTCAAATCCGCATCGCCGCGGCTCCAGCTCCGATTTCCTACAGCACTTCGTCCTCTGTTTCCCCAAGCACTCAAGCGAAATCGTTATTCCCACATTTCATATCCTTCTCGAACTCTCCAGGAAGGCATCGTCGGAAGGTAGTGCCACGTCGAGATTACTGTGGAAAAAGGATGACAGAACCTTTTCGTGTTAGAAATGGAGCGATGCTGCCTTAACAAAACAAAACAAAACAAAAATCGTTTGCCTCAAAAAAACACTGATTTCAAGCAAGAGCTGCCAAAAGGGCAGTGAGCTCAAGAGGAGGAATGAAGATATTCGAAAAGGAAGACTGAATCATGTACAGCACCTCCAGGATTCAATTGAGGAGGTAGCTTGAGACATAATTGCCGAGGTCAGAGAGTTTTGGATCTTCTGGAATGATAGTGCACCTTGAACTGCATTAGACATGACGTGTAATTTGCAACGTCCTGGATATTCGAAAAGGACTGCGTTATGCTCAGAACCGCCGACGATTCAAGTGAGCGTCTTTCTATAGGATTGCCTTTCGCTTTCGACATTTGCCAAAAGGAAGTTTGACTTGATCAGCTAATCATGAAATACTGAAAGGACCAGAACACCCTCAACGCGGCGCCACGAAAACGCTTGTTACCACCAAAGCTTTGTCCTCTGTTTCCCGAAGCACTCAAGCGAAACCATCATTCCCACATTTCATCTCCTTCTCAAACTCTCCAGGAAGGCATCGTCGGAAGGTTAATGGAGATGCCCGCAGATTTCGGTGGTCAGAGGTAAGCTTTAGTGAACTCAGTTTCATAACTTAATTGAGGCCAGACATCGCAACCTCAAGATCACGAAAAATCTTGATTTTTCTTTCCTGAATCCATGTCTGATCATGTCCATCGTGCATATTCCATTAGGTGAATGCTGTTTTGTTAAGAAAAGACCGACCTTTATTTAGGTGAACTTGTCCCAATGCATTTTGATCTCGTATGGTCAGCTCTTGATAAACCCAATTCCAAGTGTAGAACTTAGAAAGGAGGACTCGAGTACAAGCTACACAAGTCTCGAGTAGAAGCTAGAACAGAGACTTGGGTACATTCTCGGACCAAAACTCAGTTTCATAAATTACTCGAGGCCAGGCATCAAGTATATATCATAACTTACTTGAGGCCAGACATCAAGCTATCATAACCTCTTCAGCGACCTCAAAATCATGACAGATCCTGATTTTCTTTCCTGAACCTATGTCTGATCATGTCCATTATCATAACTTACCTGTATGCCCAAGACTTGGTTTCTAGATTCTAGCCAAGACTTAACTTCTACCCAGTAAGCGTGGGCCTTGTCTGGTTATATATACACTCTTTCTAGAAGGGAAAATTCTGTCACATTGATGAAGAGACACAATTGTATATACGCACTGTTTCTTACTTTTGTCAACAGAAACTCATGTTAAGAACAACGTAATAATTGAAAATCTTATTAGTTTTTCTCATATGAAAAGATAGAACCTGCAATTAGCTTTACTCTGTTTCTACCCAATAAACCAGGGGGCTTACCTGGCAGTTTTGTGCGTCTGGGTGATCTTGTTTTGTGAACAACTGCTGTAAGAGAAGGTTAGGAAAGATTTGTAGGCGTTAAGGAGTATTTCTTGGTACTCCAGCGTTCCATTTTGTCGAAAAGAAGAGTTTCAGTAGCTTAATTATCCGCGGATCCCTAGATGGGTTAAATACCTGTAGTATATACAGAGGTTAGACTCTCTGCAATGCATACTAACAACTGGTTTGTTAATTTCATTTCCAAGGCATGGAGTTGACCTTGCAGATCGAATCGCTCCATGCACACGACGCCTTCGTTCCCTGGTGGGAATCCTGGATCAAGTCATTGAGTTGAAGGGTGTTCCAGCCAACAATACCTGTGCAAAAATCATGCGTTTCTACGGACTGCTCAAAACCATTAAGATGGGAGCGCTTGATGTAGACCCAAGGTTCCGACCTGTGGCCACTGTCATTGAGGCTGGGCTTGAAAGTGTCAAGTGTGTTCTGTTAATGTACATCCTGCTTAGTGACATGCCGTGGCCTGCTGTCATTCTCTGTATTCTGATGGCATTCGCGTTCATTGCAAATTAGAGAATGGTGAAGGTTTCTGGTTTTCTATATTTTTCAGTTTGCTCCGTGTGAATTTGGTTTATATACGGGTCCTAATGCTGGATCAAACATAAACTTCTGTGTTGTAATATTATTATTTTGAATACCTTCTACATATATACAATGTTGATGAATACCATGGTGGTGTTTGGTTAAGATCCTCATGCAATAATATGAGATTGGAAGAACAGGGAATTTTTTTTTTTTTTTACTTTGGCCCTATAGAATCAAGGGAATTGATCAAAGAATACGAGAAAGAATTATATTATCCTCATTCACTAATCTTCTTATTCACGAAATGTAATTTTGACTTGGTTCGTGACCCAATCCTCGTATCCCAACCTCAGCAATATTATACGTCTTGCCTTGACATGTATTTCAAGTCACAAATGAAAATTACTGAGGTCAACATGCTCCTTGACATAAAAGAAGCATTTTGTATGTGAGAGATTAACCTTTCAAGAACAAAGTGAAATCACATTAGGAAAGTGAGATGCACGACCTTTTATATGTTGTGTAGGCCAATCAAACGGGTGAATTGGGTCGGGTCATCTATGATCCAACCCAATTGACCCATTTATTTCCAAAAGAAATTTCTTGACAAATATACCTAACCTGTTTCAGGATTCATTTTTAGCATTTTTCTCCTTATATTGTTGCATTTGAAGAATGGGTGGTTCCATGAACTAGCTTGTCAAGTTATTGAGAGAACTTAGGGCTTGGGTTATGAACAAGGGATGAAGACGGTGATAGTCCAACCCTCGCCATCCACAAATCATATAAATTATTTGGCCTCTAGTTTTGGGTTAAATATAAGAAAAGCAACTGCAAAAAACCTCAACTTATACCTACTACGATATATTTATCTTGAACTTTTTTATGACGTCAAAAACCCCAAATTATGCCCATTGTGATACATTTATCTTAAACTATTTTGAAATTTAAAAAAAACAAATCATGAACCGATACATATTTGACATATTTAACCTTCGTCAAAAATCCATTAAATAATTTTTCACCCAAAATAATGTCATTTGTATTTCACTTAAGTAATGTACCATGTCAATATTGTTGGCTTTCCGATATCCATATAAGCAGATTTTTAATTATTCTTATTGATAGAATTTTGACGAAGGGTAAATATGTAATGGAGGTATAAGTTTAGAGTTTTTTGTGTCACAAAAAAAAAAATTAGAGTAAATGTGTTACAATAGATATAATTTAAGATTTTTGGTGACTTTTGCACTTCTAAAAAAGTTATTTACAATGTATTGCGACTGCTTCTACTTTTATGGAGTTAACAAGCGAAAGGAGGTGAGAAGCTAAAGCCGGCAGACACAAGGAGTGCTTTGTACTTGTTTTGTTAATTGGTTCCGAAATTTAAATGCCAAACTCATTGATCAAAGCAACACTAAAATTTTAGCTCAAAAGTTTCTGCAGCATATAACAGTGCAATAAAATATCAAGGTTATGCTACCTCAAGGTACGACAATCTGAAATTGGCCTAGTTCTGGCATATTTTTGTACCAATGATCCAGAGGCGGAACCGTAGTTGATCAGCCATCTGAAGGGAAATTAGTACTGCAGTCCATCAGCATAACTCCACACTTTAAGACCGAGTTCTCAAGCCGATAGCATGGAAATGCCCCTACTACCGCGTCAATTCCATGGTGAATACTAAGGGTAAGCATGATCCAGATGAGCGGTTCCTACCTTGAAATTGGGAACTGACCATTAAGAATCCATTCTGAAAAATGAAACAGGGAGCTGCTTGTTGGTTCCATAGAACCAATCCCCAATCCCTACAAATTACCTTCATCAATTGACATTATGGTGCACCTATTTTCTATTTTTGCTCTTAAAATGAGCCGTTGGCTCTTAATTTCATACATGACGACAAAGCCAATTGGTCATCTCCTTCCTCTTCATTGTTTATTTTATTTTAGTGGAGAAAGTAAGTAAATGGATTATTAGAATTAAAAAAAAAGTAGGGGTTAATCCTATTACATACCCAAAAGATAAAACTGGTTAATATTATCCATATACATTTGGTCGAAAAATTACAAAATAATTAAGTAATTGATATGGATTTTTTTAAAAATATATATACCGATTCGGTCCGGATGAATGGATAGGAAGCTCCACACCTAAAATCGGGAACCAAACCGGTCATCATGTAAACTGCCGATTCTAAGCCAATCTAATTCGATTTCAGACGGTTCCCGATTCCTCTGCACACCTCTGGTAGGTACTACCTTATAATGAATTAGCAATTCCTAGATCCTCTCTTCAAATTAAGGACATCTTATTGCCGTGTAATTGATTTTGTTAAACCCGTCTCTTCTTTTGTATCTTAAATCAATATGATGTTACTTCTGGGCTTTTACGCTATGAACATTAAAATGTGCCCCCTTGACATGAATTCTCTGAGTAACCCGTCTCCAACGTGCATTTCTTAATTGAAATCACCTTGAGAGAAAAGAAAAGTATATCTTATAAGGTCCTAGGTAGTGCCACGTGGAGATTAATGTGGGAAAGAGGTGACAGTACATTTTCGTGTTAGAAATAAGAGCAATGCTGCTATATCAAACCTGCAGGGTGCTGAATTTAACTCCTATTCTAATCCAAGATTCTAATTGTTCCAAAGGATCCAGCTACAGGAGAATTAGAAACGGAGAACTCCTGCCCCTTTTCCATCTGTTCATCTTCGGCACACGAGCGCTCAATCAATGAATTATTACACACTCTTTCAAGGGTGGCTGCTATCTTAAAGGCTATCTATTGCTTGGGACGATTCCGCCTAATCAATGTCAGCCTCTACTAGCCGTTCTTCTTATTGAGCTAGCATTATTCCTACACATTTTTGCGTTTGATATAAGAGTGATGCTGCTCTATCAAACTTATTATAATATATAAATATTAAATAATGCCTTCATCTATCAATTTAAATTTTAGAACTACATAAATTTCTTACTTTGCATCAAAGCCAGTATTATCTCTTTCACAATTGTTATTCCACATCGCTTGACAACGGATCTTATATGCTCTTTATATTTATATGATTTCCATCCCCCCATTTGCTTAAGCTTTTCTTATTTCAAATCTCCCCTATTTATCTCCCCAATTATATATTTTCACACTTTAAACTCAGGCCAACAGCTAATTTACGCATGAAGAGCATTAGAATATGTAGATAATAAACCATAACTTCATTTATCAATTTAAGCTGTAGTGAGCCCATATTTGATATGAAGGCTGTGATGGTAAACTTAATTTGCACAAGGAATTACAAGGTTAACATTATTGAGAAACTGAAATCTGTACAAGAGAAGGAATGAAGATATTCGAAAAGGAAGACTAAATTATGTACAGCACCTCCAGGATTTAATTAAGGAGGTAGCTTGAGAAATTTCAATTGCCGAGGTCAAAGTATTTTGGATCTTCCGGGTAGTGATAGTCCACCTTGAACTGCATTAGACATGGCACACTCGTCAGAGATTTAGAGAATTAACACCATCTTGGACAGAGTCGCTAATCCAAAGATGTGAATCCTGATGGACTTCAAACCAGGCGCGTCAAGTCGATGTATGCGACTACATGCGCCCTGCGGTGATAATCAGAACTACAGCTTCATGTTCTTGCCAATTCCGGTCTAGCATGAAAGGTCGGCTGAATATGGCCAATCGAACATAATGCACTACGTTTCGATGAGCTAATTATAGAATCATTAAACAGATTCAAGTTTTCCTTTTTTGTAGATTTAGACAGACAAAAAAAAAAAAAATCTCAGTCCTGTTGTACGGTAAAAGAAACGAAACAAAGCATCAGATAGCCCTATAAGGAGAGAGAGAGAGAGAGAGAGAGAGAGAGAGAGAGAGAGAGAGAGAGAGCGGTGAAGTCCTGGCTACATGAACATGGAGCCCAAAGAGAACATTGATTAATCAGAAGATATCGGGGGGCCAAAAAGGAGATAGAAATAGATTTGAAAGTCCAAAACACTTAAACAAAGAAAGATCAACAGAATGTGCCTCCTTCATATTCTTTTAAGGACGACAGAAGTTAAGGGAGACGTTAAATGACATTGAAATAACACTACAAGGGCAAAAATTTAGTCAGGCATTCAGCGCCACAGTGATGCCACATACGATATTTGGAGAACAGGCACTAAAAGCACTTCAGCAAAAGTAAAGGCATACAATAAGTCAAAGATAGATCACATACCTTGCCTTCATCAGCATCTGAATGTCGTTGAGGAAATACGACCCTCATGTCATTGTATAAATAGAATCTCCTTTCCCTATTTGACAAATTTTCTTTTGGTACAGAGAGGGGATCAGATTTACATCTTGCAACTGACCTTCTACTCTTTCCAGGAAAAGGGCAAAGAAAACGGAGGTGAAGAGCATAGCGCAAGGCACCAGCTCCGGTCATGTTCTCATTGACCTTTGAACAACCATGAAAGATTTTTCTGTCACTATCGTCGCAAGTATCTTCACAATAACAGTCATTACCAGCTTTACCACTCCTACACCCATCGTTAAACTGAGAAGAGGGAATATTTTGCTTTCCAAAGCTGTCAGGCTACTCAGACTAATCACCTTCCCCCACTGAACCCACCACATCAGAGGTTTCATTCCCAGTAGCATTGGATTGTGTAGCATCAACTTCCCGCTATACAAGATGGTTCGACATTGGAGTCACTACGTCTGTGACTTTTGAGTTCAAATCTAGCTGCTCTTTCAGCTGTGCCAAAGCTGAGCAACAAGATTCTAGTGTAGCCTTCTGGCGCAAAAATGTCTGTTTCATTTACCAAAGTGAAGCAGAGAAGAAGATTCTAGTCAGAGTAATCATACCATTGCTAACTGCACGTAACTCTAAACAGAAACCAACATTTTCTTTTGGCTAGTGGAGAACACAAACCAGCATCTTAAATTGATTAATTTAAAGCCTTTTTCTTTCCACTTAAAGCCATGAGATCACAGGTACCAATAAGTACAACAACTTACGCCCCTATGAAAGATATATTCAACCAGAAACTGAATGCTCCAAAATTTTAGACATGAAAGTCCGGTAAGAGTTAAAAGTGGGCTTCAATTTGACAGAGTGACTTTACTTTCAGTATAAACACAAGGCAGGACTTCAGACACAAAAGCCCACCCGATTTTATTGCATCATTGTTGAGCATTTCTCCCAACTAAACCAAAATTTAAGGTCGCATTCCTCCTCCTTTTGATCACCACCACCTCCTCCCTCCGGTCCTGTAACCTCCTTTTGTCTTTATACCGATCCTCACAAACCAACACTCATCCCCTATGTCAAGATCCTTCTAAACCATTTATTATCGCATGAGAAAATGAGTTGTGTGCTATGGAGTTTTCAAGGAACCCCAGATAAACTACTTCCATTTCCAATTTTCAAAATTAAGTAGTACTCAGGTAGTGTGGATGATGGTACTAGAAATGATTTTAACAGAGTCCCTTCATGCTACTTAATGTAGTATCCCCAAAATATCTGATGTCTATTACATTCATTAAACAGCCTCTTTTATGGGACCGAGGACCTAGACTTATCTAGTATCATAAGTTCAAGAGCCCTTACAATGGGTCCTTGGAGGGAGGCAGTATCTTGTGCATCTAATTCATCGCATGGTGGTGATAACTGGAGAGGTGGGGATTTTTATAATCCAAACGTAAAGTTGGATGGGATACTACCTCGCAAACGATAGACATGGTTGTTTGCACCACGTCAACAGTGTAATAGATATGTCACTGCTTTCTCCTTTTAAGCGGTTGAGAGTGACCCAATTAACATCCCAACAATACCAAATTGTCTTGACAAAATAAGAAAAAGTCAAGAATATTTCTTTTGTTTGGTTTTCCTTGATCAAACCTATGAAAATGGTTGACGAGTGCACACCGAAAATTTTCAATTGAATCCAAAAGAAAATGAATTTCTTTGGCTGGGAACCTTTTTTCAGTTCCTTAATTCTGGAGAGCTAGGCACCTTCCCCACCATGTTGTTTTAAAAGGATCGATCTGCTTAATATCTTCCGCTTCCTGAGTGGGGAATTGGGTTCTGTAGGTTAAGACACTTCACTCCAACTCAGGGCCGCATGAGACCAGTCATATTCATTCTTTATGCACAGCCAGTTCCAATCATTCTTTATTATAGAGAAGTTGATCCAATCGAGGATCATGAGTAAATACATGTTTTATCAAGCTTTGCAATATTAGAACTCTCATGAAGCTTATTAGCCTTTAATGTTGTAACATTTTGTCATACATTTTTTATATGATATTAATGTGAATTTCATCCTAGATGAATAGCTTTATGCTTTCAAATTGTTACATTCCAAATATTGGTTAAATCCACAAGGGACAGTTATTTAGGCATCTGTATTTGTGAGCACGAGCTTATGGATGACAAAATAATGCTTAACTTGAGAAAATATGTCAATCTACTCCTTGAGAGAAATTGTGCATAAAAAGGAGGAGACATATATTTGTTTCGGTAGAAAATTACTCCAAAGACTGCAGAATTAGTTTAACTAACCTTTATAGCAGAAGGACTTTCCATGAAACTAAGTTTGTATGTGTTAGTGCGGAAACTGTGAAATGAACAGCCCTGGCCTGGTAACTGTGGCACCCCAAGATTTCCTTTCTCTGCACTGCAAGACGAAAAAGCAGAGTGTGCAAGTTAATTGGTGAACATCCAGTTCTCCTGTATCTTCTCCTGCATACTTGGCACTTGGCTATGAGCTCGCAGTAGAAAAAATTCCTCCTACTCATGAGCTACTTGAGCTCGGCTAAGCGACTTACTCGAATATTAAGTTTAGTTGAGTTTCGAGATTTGCAGTGTTTAACTTGTGCAACCGCTGAGTTATTGAGTAGTCATGTTTTATGCGTTTGTAATACGTTTGCACGTACGAGGGAGCCTGTAAAATTTGTACAGGCAGGTTCGACTTCTGTTAGATTTTTATCTTCCTTTGAGCTCAAACTCGACTTGAAAATTTTTTAAAGCCCTTTCAATCAAAGTTTCGCTGAACATTCGTGAGGATCAACAGCAATTCAGCGAAAGCGCAAGTAAATTACCAAATTAAAAAGCCGGATTGCCATCAAATGGTGCCTGAATTGATCTGGGAAGGGAGAATCAACATGTGTTTTTTTGGACCCACGGTAGATCTCAATACTTATTGGTAAAAAAAAAAAAATTGCCATAGTTTATTAAAATTCTATACTTTTACAATGTTTACGGAGCCGAAACTAAGAGTGAATGGTTCCATTGAAATCTATCTATTAGGACCGGTTCCTAATTTTTGGAGTCTAAAACCAATTTTGTAAATCTTGGAATTGACTCTAGAATCAACCCTATTGATCTAGTTTGATTTCAGGGTCTACTTGGGAATTGACCTATTTCATATTTTATTTCATTTTTTTTATTCCTTGATAGGATAAATTTTAGTAAAGTCTTCCCTTATTTGCAATTGAGACAGATAATAGTTACAACAAGATAGTAGAGTAACAACGCAACGAGAAGTACGATACAAAATACAGAGACATATAAAGCAATTGGAAGCTGTCCAACTCATTCCATAATAGCAGAATGAAATTTAAAGTAATAACCAAAATTCCAATATGCCAAAAGCAACAATCCATAAAAAGATCCAAAAAAAAAAAAAATTACAACATCTTCAGCTATATTTTTATGAAGTGTTGAGAGCCATTGACAGCTTGAAAGAAGGAGATGGAGATTAGACAATCCATGTTCACAAAAAGTTTTCCCAATGTGCCTGTGTTCACCAAGTTGGAGACAGATGGATGCGACCAGAAGCTGCAAACAAACCATTTAGCCAAGGAAGCAATTGCAACTTTCGATATTGTAGGACAAAATAAGCACCATCTTAAAAGTGTCGGGGCCTCCGCTAGATGAGTCTGAAAGGTATGCAAATTAGGGGTAAGCAATTCCAAGGTGAGTAGGTTCAAGGTCCAAGGAGTGTAGGAACCTACCCTGTCGGAATTGGTTTCCAAATTTTAGAATCTAGAACCTATCCTATAGACTCTTAAACCAAACCAAAACTTATCATTGAGGATTGGTTCAATCTGCTTCTAAGGACGTCCCTAGGTTGATGCCTGTCCCTAGTTGGAACACTCTAAAGTTTGTCAAGGGCCTGTCCGGTAACCTCTTGTTGCCGAGAATAATTTCTACATAGAAATAATTTTTTCTAATTTTGTTTTCTAGGTGAGTTTCTGAGCATTCAAATACTTTTAAAAACTGCATAAAATTTCTATTTCCAAAATTAAAAAAAAAAAAGAATAAGAATACGTTTGATACGATCCTCTATTTTTATTTTTATTTTTGTGACATAGAATTTTTTGAAATTTTTTAATAATTTTCCGAGAATTTTCTTTTCTTTTTTCCTTCTCTTCTTCTTCTTTATCTAGCTGGTCGCCAGGCCTCGACGATGGCCGGTAACCAATCAAGTGAGAGCTAATGACCTCGTCAGCCTCAAGGGAGCCTCGCTAGCCCCAAGCAAGGCTCGACCTTACTAGATTTGGGCGAGATCGAGCCTTGCCTAGCCACGGCAAGGCCAATCTTACTTAGCCAAGGCGAGACTCTAGCGACTGACTAAAGGAGGAAGAAGAAGAAAATAAAAGAGAGAAAAAAAAAACGAAAATGGCTTGATTCTAGAATTGTTTCTAAAAACAAAGAAGTAACTTTTTTCTACTTTTTATTCTGTTTCAAATTTATTCTTGAGAGTAGAAAAATTAGTTAACGTTACTAAAAGGATTTATATTCTTTTTTAGGTTCCAGGGAACAAAAAAACAAAAATAGCCAAGAATTGGCCATTTCCCAAACAAGTCTTGAGAACATTCTAAAACTCAATTATTGCTTAATAACATATAGTTGCTTAAAATATGACCCAAATCCACATAGATCTTGTTACTCAAAAAAGGGGTTTATTAGTATATTAGTTTTTGAACTACCGTGAAAATAGCAGTTTATTATGAACCACAAATTCGTGAATGAGTGAATCCCACAATAATTTATAATTATTTGTTATTTGATTTTTTTGTGATCAAGAATATATTATTATTCTCATAATACAATAAAGAGTATCACCCAACCATTTCTCTACAAAAAAAATACTTCTATTGGCTTGTGAGATTATATATAATTGGGCTCTAAATCCTCTCACATTAGCATATAATTAGACAATGAGCAATTAAACTTAACATCTGACACGTCATATATCAAACAACAGAAACGTCTCCTTCTTCCCTCCATACACGATACTTGAAACCTTTGAACGCCACCATCTGACACCAGGTCATTGCCAGCTTCTTGGTTGCGTTGCCTTCGCCGACAATACGTCTCAGGCATGAGCACAACTCCGATGCCACACATGGCGGCCCCATCCTCAATCTACCCACCAAAAAAAAAAAAAAAAAAAAAAAGGGGGGGGGGGGTTGATGACGTTACCCAAAAAATGTTCTGGAAAATTATTGAACATTATGTCAAATTTCAGGGACAATTTATATAATTTCCTTAGAAACAAATGAGGTCACCCTGGATCTACTTAAAACATTTGAGGGAGGAGAGAGAACAAACTTTAAGTAGGGAATAATACAAGTACTGACATATGCGTAAGCTGAATATGGTTAAGAGCGTCTGATTTGAAGCTCCAACTGAATGGAGCATTTCTTTTTAATGCGGTTCTATTGATGCATTCAGAATCAGCTTAAACGAAACAACGCAAGATTGCATAGGAAAATTGATGGAAGGGTCGTGGCACCTCCATATTCATTTTCGATTCATTCCAAACTGCGAATATAAAATAAGGAGAAATAGCGTGATGGTCGTCAAGTACATCATTTTTGGACCATCTGACGTTGATGATTCTATAATTAGGCAATAAAATATATGGTCGTGGCATCCAATCAAATTTATGCTTGGGGAATCTTCTTTAGTGGGACACAAAAGATTGGTCAGATGTCATAAAGAAGAACTGCATCCTCCCTTCCCATATCGCGATTTCACCCGAAGAGAAATAGCGTTTCCGTCGATATATATGAGTAGAGTATCGAAAATGAAATTTGCTGCAACTGCAGCAAAGCTTGCAGCTCTTCTTTATGTTTCGGATTTTGATTTTTTTTTTTTTTTACTAATTATTTAACGCTGCATTCTGTTTCTGTGTGAGGATATAAAAATCAAAATGTTTCGATGCTTAAAGTTCATTCATACCCAATATTTTCAAGACGATATACGAGCCCTTTACAAGCATAGACAAATATTTTAATTCTTACGCACTTGTCCTTGTATAATAACACTGGCAACTCATGATGCACTATCTTGTATCTATAATTCAATCGAGTGACATTTTTTCTCATGTACAAGCACAAAATTGATGATCACATTTTGTGTAGTCCAGGATGGTTGATTGGATTTATGATATCACATTAACACGTGATACTATGTACGCTTACTTAATGTGGATTATTGTTTCTCATTTACATGTCAAGCATGGCTTAATCGCGCATAGCTTACACAAAATGATTCCAAAAGGGTGCGTCAGACAATCGATAAATCACATACCATCCGAGGATCTTCGTTACAAAATCCAAAAGGCACATATCAAAGACTACAATTTCAGATCTTTAGTCCTCACACTAATCTCTTGCCATTTCTCATATTAAAAATGAAAACCAAATAACCATCTATTATCATTTATGAATCAACGAACTATTATTCATAAAACAATTCAATCCAAGAGTTCACAACATTCACATCATATAAGTTTATGGTTTTTCCCAACTTTCCATTAAAAACCATAATTTATTATTTCACCATGCACATGGCACGAATCACATGTATGTATAGCAACAGTAATATAACAATGTACATGTCTCAAAGGATATCAACAAAGAACTTCCGTCTTGATAGTTCAATGTACAATTTATTAATCTCTCGATTATTTTTATATATTAAAGTGAGGTTTTAAAAATTATATGGGCCATAATATCTCCCCAGTACATGCTACATAATTTAATTGGTCGAAGTCACATAGCATCAATCCCAATGCGGTTCGCATCTCAATTTTTCTCTTAATCTAGCTCTAGCTAATGCCATCCATTTGCTATCATTTGCTACTTGTTCCAAATGATCATCTTATGACCCTAGGTACGTTGTCTGCCGAAACGTCCGTCACTCGAAACCATGCGTGTAGGAATCTGGATTTATTAACAACAAGAAGGGAGAAAAAAAAAAACAAAGAGAGAGAATAATAGAGAAGAGACAATGGCGTCGGATCAGGGTAGTGCTCTGACGAGGGCAAACAAGTACTTTCCAGTGATTAGCTTTTGGCCTGCGGGACGCATACATGGGAATGCCTTTATATATATATATAATTTTTTTTTTTTTTTTTTTTGGCTGACGAAGGCAAACAAGTACTTTCCAGTGATTAGATTTTGGCCTGCGGGACGCATACATGAGAATGCCTTATGTGCTATATATATATTATATATTTTGGCCGACTAGGGCAAACAAGTACTTTTCAGCGCTTAGCTTTTGGCCTGCGGGACGCAGACATGGGAATGCCTTATCTGCTATATATATATATATATATTCGGTAGTGCTCCGACGAGGGCAAACAAGTACTTTCCAGTGATTAGCTTTTGGCCTGCGGGACGCCTACATGGGAATGCCTTATCTGTTTTATATATATTTTGGGTAGTGCTCCGAGGAAGGCAAACAAGTACTTTCCAGTAATTAGGTTTTGGCCTGCGGGAGGCTGCTTCCATTTGACCCAAAAAAAAAAAACCTAGTTTGTATTATTCTATTATATATCCGGAGTACCGTCCAACAACAACATTTCGCGGATTCACCGCCAATTTCCTACGACACCTCTTCCTCTGTTTCCCCAAGCACTTAAGCGAAACCATTATTCCTACATTTCATCTCCTTCTCCAAACTCTCCAGGAAGGCATCGTCGGAAGGTTAATGGAGATGCCAGCAGATTTCGATGGTCAGAGGTAAGCTTTAGCGAACTTAGTTTCATAACTTACTTGAAGCCGGGCATCAAGCATATATGATCTGAGTTTTCTGACGACAGACAGTTCAGCGATTTTGACAACAGACATCAGGCTATCATAACCTCTCCAGAGATCTCAAAAACACAACAAATCTTGATTTTCTTTCCTCAACCTATGTCTGATAATGTTCATTGTGCTTATTCCATGAGGTGAATGCTGTTTTGTTAAGAAAAAACTGACCTTTATTTAGGTGAACTTGTCCCATGTCCCATGCGTTTTTATCTCGTATGTTCAGCTCTTAAAGGCCCAATTCTAGGTGTAGAACTTAGAAAGTAAGACTCGGGTAGAAGCTACTCAAGTCTCGAGTAGAAGCTAGAACAGAGACTTGGGCACATTCTCGAAAAGAAACTCGGTTTCATAACTTGAGGCCGGACATGAAGATATCATAACCCCTGCAGTGACCTCAAAATCATGACAAATCCTGATTTTCTTTCCTGAACCTATGTCTGATCATGTTCATTATCATAACTTACCTGTATGCCCTAGACTCCGTTTCTAGATTCTAGCCAAGACTTGGCTTCTGTCTAGTATGTATGGGCCTTGTCTGGTTATATATACATTCTGTTTTTAGGGAGGAAAATTCTGTCACGTTGTTGAAGAGACACAATCGTATATACACGCTGTTTCTTTCTTTTGTCAACAGAAACTCATTAAGAACAACGTATTAATTGAAAATCTTTTTACTTTTTTCTCATATGAAAAGATAAAGCCTGCAATTAGCTTTACTCTGTTTCTACCCGATAAACAAAGGGGCTTGCCTGGCAGTTTTGTGCGTCTGGGTGATCTTGTTTTGTGAACAAGTGTTGCAAGATGAGGTTAGGAAAGGTTTATAGGCGTTAAGAAGTATTTCTGGGTACTCTGGCGTTCCATTTTGCCAAATAGAAGAGTTTCAGTAGCTTAATAATCCGAGGATCACTAGATGGGTTAAATACCTGCAGTGTCTACAGAGGTTAGACTCTCTGCAATGCATACTAACAACTGGTTTGTTAATTTCGTTTCCAAGGCATGGAGTAGACCTTGCAGATCGAATCACTCCACGCACGCGACGCCTTCATTTCCTGGTTGGGTTCCTGGATCAAGTCATTGAGTTGAAGGGTGTTCCAGCCAACAATACCGGTGCAAAAATCATGCGTTTCTACGGACTGCTCAAAACCATTAGGATGGGAGCGCTTGATGTAGACCCAAGGTTCCAACTTGTGTCCACCATCATTGAGGCTGGGCTTGAAAGTGTCAAGTGTATTCTGTTGATGTACATCCTGCTTAGCGACATGCCTTCGCCAATTGCCATTCTCTGTATTCTGATGGCATTCGCATTCATTGCGAATTAGAGAGGGGAGACAGCTTCTGGTTCTCTAGATGCTGCGGTTTGCTCTCTGTGAAGTTGGCTTTTGTGCGGGTTGTAATGCTGGGCTCAAACATGAACTTTTTGTGGTACTATTATTACTTTGAATAACTTCTACGTCATGAAGCAGCGTATACAATACAATGCTAATGAATACCGTGATACGGTTTGGTTAAGATCCTCATGCAATAATGTGAGATTGGAGAAACAGGGAATTTTTTGTTTTTTTTTTCCTTTGCCCCTAGAGAATCAGGGGAATTGATTCAAATAATTTGAGAAATAATTATATTATCCTTGTTCACTAATCTTCTTATTCACAAAATGTGATTTTGACTTAGTTCGTAACCCAATCCTCATGTCCCAACCTCAGCAATATTTTACGTCCTACCTTGACATGTACTTCAAGTCACAAATGAAATTACTGAGGCCGACATGCTCCTTGACATAAAAGAAGCATGCTGTATGTGAGATAGGGAGGCCATCGACCACAGCATTAGCAAAAGATAAACCTTCTAAGAAAGTGAGGTGCACCACCTTTTATATGTTGAGTAGGCTAGTCAAACGGGTGGATTGGGTCAGGTCACAAATAATCCGACCCAATTAACCCATTCATTTCCAAAGCAAATTTCTTGACACATACTTGACTCGTCCCGGAATCCATTTTTAGCATTTTTTTTTTCTCTTCGTATTGTTGCATTTGAAGAATGGATGGTTCCATGAACCGGCTTGTCAAGTTAATGAGAGAACTTGGGGGTGGGGTTTTGAACGAGGGATGAAGATGGTAAAAGTCTGACCCTCGCCCTCTACAAATCATATAACTTATTTAGGCTATGGTTTTGGGTTAAATATAAGGAAACAACTGCAAAAAAATCTCAACTTTTGCTTACTATAACACATTTATCTCAAACTTTTTTTTGTAATATCAAAAATTTCAAACCATGCCCACTTTGACACATTTATCCTAAATTTTTTTGACATAAAAAAATTATAAACTTGTACCTATGTGACACATTTACCCTTCATCAAGATTCCATTAAATGATTTTTCATCCAAAACAATGTTGTTTGTATTTCACTTAAGTCACATGAACACCATGTCAATATTGTTGGCTTTCCGGCATCAAAGTGAGCAGATTTTTAACAGTTTTTATAGACAGAATTTTAACGAAAGATAAATGTGTCATAAAGATAGAAATTTGGAATTTTTGGCGTTACGGAAAAGAGTTTAGGATAAATATATTACAAAAAAACATAATTTATGATTTTTGGTGACTTTTGCTCTTCTAAAATAGTTATGTTCAATGTATTGCGACTGCTTCTACTTATGAAAAGTTACCAAGCGAAAGGAGGTGAAAGCTAAAGCAGGCAGACAGAAGGAGTGCTTTGTACTTGTTTTATTAATTGGTTTCGAAATTTAATGCCAAATTCATTGATCAACTAAAATTTTAGCTCAAAAGTTTCTACAGCATATAACAGTGCAATAAAGTATCATGGTTATGCTACCTAAAGGCACAATGGTTTGAAACTGACCTAGTTCCGACATATATTTTTATACCGATGATCCAGGGTCTGAACCGTAGTTAATCAGCTATCTGAAGGGAAATTACTACTGTAGTCCACCAGCATGACTCCACACTTTAAGACCCAGTTCTCAAACCGACAGCATGGAAATGCCCTTGCTACCGAGTCAATTCCATGGTGGGTACTACCTTAGATTGAAATAGCAATCCCAGGATCCTCTCTTCGAATTAAGGAGGTCTTATTACCGTGTAATTGATTTTGTCAAACCCCTCTCTTCTTTTGTATCTTAAATCAATATGATGTTACTTCTAGGCTTTTACGCGATGAACGTTGAAATGTGCCCCCATTGACATGAATTCTCAGCGTCATCCCTCTCCGACATGTGTCCCTTAATTCAAATCACCTTGAAAGAAAATAAAAGTATATCGTATAGGGTCCTAGGTAGTGCTACATGGAGATTAATGCGAGAAAGGGATGACAGAACACTTTCGTGTTAGAAATAAGAGCAACGTTGCTATATTAAAACTATTAAAATATATAAATATTGAACCACGTATTCGTCTATCAACTTAAATTTCAGAACAACATAAAATTCTCACATGGTATCAAGGTCAGTATAATCCCTTCCGCAATTGTATCTCCACCCCCAATTAGTCAAATTCCATGTGCCGTGGTCAAAAGTTCTATGTGCCACTCATAATCCGACTTGCACATGAGACGGGATATTAAAATATTATCACACATCGCTTGAAAATGAATCATATATACTATTTATATTTATGTGGTCTCCATCCACCTGTTCGCTTAAGATTTTCTAGTTTAAATCTTTCATGCCTTTATTTGTCTCCCTAATTACATATTTTCATCTCTATTTGCCTCCCCAATTATATATTTTCAAGCTTTAGGCTTAGGCTAATGACCAATTTACACATGAGGAGGAGCCTCATAATATATAAATAACAAACCATACCTTCATTTATCAATTTAAGCTGCAATGAACCCATATTTGATATGAAGGCTGTGATGGTGTACATGGAATTACATGGTTAACATTATTGGGAAACCGGTATCTGTACTAGAGGAGGAATGAAGATACTCGAAAAGGAAGACTGAATTATGGACAGCACCTCCAGGTTTTTAATTGAGGAGGTAGCTTGAGACAATTCAATTGCCGAGGTCGAAGTATTTTGGATCTTCTAGGTAATGATAGTCCACCTTGAGCTGCATTAGACATGGCACACTCGTCAGATACATAGAGAATTAACACCATCATGGACCGAGTCACTAATCCAAAGATGTGAATCCCGATGGACGCCAATGAGCTGATTTTACAAACTACGTGCGCCCTGCGGTTATAATCAGAACTATAGCTTCATGTTCTTGCCAATTCCGGTCTAGCATGAAAGGTCAACTGAATATGGCCAATCGAACATAATGCACTACATTTTTTTTAATGCACTACATTTCGATCAGCTAATTTTACAAACTTCTTGTACTCACATGAACACATTTAGAACCGCAAGCCTAAATTCAAAAAGAAATTTATGCACTAAATCATATCCAATGATTCTATAGATCGTTGCAGGAATATAACCTAAATGTGCATTGCGGGTGGGGACGGAGCTAGTCTGTTTTCACAATGGGTGCATCAATACAATGATGTTAATTAATTAGGATTTAATTAAAAATGGGGAAAAAGGAAATTACTTACAAGGATTACACAATAAGGCCCTATTTAGTAACCACTCTATTCCTCTATTTTTCTGTTCTTTTGTTTCCCGAAACAGAAAAAGCACAGAAATTTATTTGGTAATGTCAACTAATCTTTTTATTTTACGAAACAAATCAGTGGCCAGGAAATAGAAACAGACTAGTATGATCAGGAAATAGATTCGAGACAAAAACAAGAAGTTGAAAAATGCTACTACTTTGTTCCTAGAAACAAAAAGAGAAATAAGCTTGTTTTAGAAAAGCTAGCTCAAGGTAACCTAATGCTCGTCTTTATATAATCGACAAAAGGTCCAATCTCCTTACTCAATCTGAGTCCTCATTTTTTAGAATAAAAAAATTAAAAAAAAAAAAGAAATTTAATAAAAAAATTAAAAATCAGATTTTGAGTAGTTTTTCTAGATTTTAATGTTAATTATATTTTAGAATTAGTTTAGCACAAAAAAAATTGATGAAAATTAGATTTATAATTGAATAAGCTTTTAGGACTTTACTATATGAATTTTTGAATGGCGTTTTCTTTTAAAGACAATGCTAGGTCGCCAAAACTTGATGACTCTCCTTAAAATTCTATTGGAGACTTTTTTAAAGATTTTTCGCAATTATGTTTTAATAGAAAATTAGATGCTCTCAACAAGTGATTTGTATTACCATTTGCCTTGTGTTCATAGCAATTGAATAACCCTGTGATCCATGGAGTCCTAATGTCATTTGCATGAAGGTTTGATGAGTTTGTATAAATAAGCACACCAACTTTATGATTGCCTCCATCCTCAGTTGTTTCATCATTGCTCATTCCACCAAGAAACGTTTGCTCTTTTTCTTGTAGCTAGAAAAGCTCAAAAGGCCTATGCAATTATTTATTATAATGCGCATCGATTTACTGTCAACCTCCTCTTATTGCAAGTTATAAACCAGTACGACTCTTTGCTACCATTTCCAGTCATCCATCTTTGATTAACCATTACGTTGGATTTTTTAAGATCATCTTAGAATATCTTAATCATTTAAATCCTTACAAAAGTTCAGTTTTATCCAAACATGAAATATTAAGTCTCCACTGACATTTTTATAGTTAAAATGAGAAAAATTGGGAATAAAAATTTTTTGGATCATACCAAATGCATTTATGTTCTTTTTCTCTTCCGGGAATTGAAATTTTATATAGTCACTAAACACATTCTTTTACTAGAAACTTGTTTAAGGAATAAAAATTAACTGAGCTAAAAAAGAAGTCAGCGGGGCAAAAAGTAGCTCCATTGAGCACCACCTACATCCATTGATAATGCAGATTCGCCTTTTGACTACGTGTATCGTACAGATATTTATCGCAAGTAATATGAGTTTCTCCTACCAAAAGGAAGAAATACAATAGTTTAGCTAATAAAAAATGGCAAAAATCATCAAAAACCTTAAACTATGCCCGCTGTGAGACAATTACCCTAAAAAATTTTCAGTGATATCAAAAATCCAAAATTTGTACTGTTGTGACAAATTTACCTTTCATCAAAATTTTATCAATGGGGACTTTTAAAAATCTGTCTACGTGAACGTGAGAAAGCAAATAACAATGACATAGCTATAGCACCCACGTGAAACGATGTTGCTTTGGTTGAAAAAACATTTATTTTAACGAATGGTAAATGTGTCACATAAGTACAAGTTTTAAGTTTTTTACATTAAAACAAAGTATAAGGTATATGTGTCACAGTATTCATGATTTGGGATTTTTTATAGCACATTAAAAAATGTAGGATAAATACGTCATAATGAGCATAGTTTTGAGTTTTTTATGATTTTTTTTCTAGATGCTACTTGATAGATATACGCTGACCGAGTACACCTCTAACTACGTTGTTTGCCGATGCCTCTGTCATCAGAAACCGCCCGTATAGAAATCTGGATTTATTAACAAAAAGAAGGGGAAAAAAAGAAAATAGAGAAGAACTATTGGCGGAACTGGATGAAGTTACTTCAAGTCAAGGCTTAAGTAATCATTTTATACTAATTCGTCTTTCGCTATCGACGAGGCGAGGCGAGGCTAGAAGTGCAGATTATTCAAAGGAGCAGAACACCCTCAAAGCATATTACCCTGCCGCAAGCCTAATTATCAAATTCTCGACCCGATAAAGTTGCGACCCAAAATTCAAGTCAAGGCGTAAGTAATCATTTTCTACTGATTCGTCTTTCGGTATCGGCGAGGCTGAGAGAGCAGATTATTGAAAGCGAACACCCTCAAAGGCATATTACCCTGCCGCAGGCCTAACAATCATATTTTCAACCCAATAAAGTTGCGAAAGGTCAAGTCAAGACGTATGTAATCGTATTCTACTGGTTCGTCTTTCGGTATTGGCGATGCTAAAAGAGCAGATTACCGAAAAGACCTCAAAAAAGCATATTACCCTGCAACAAGCCCAACCATCAAATTTTCGTCCTCCGTTTCCCCACGCACTCAAGTGAAATCCCAATTCCCACATTTCATCTCCTTCTCCAACTCTCCAGAAAGGCATCGTCAGAAAGTTAATGGAGATGCCAGCAGATTTCGGTGGTCAGAGGTGAGCTTTAGCAAACTCAGATTCATAACTTACTTGAGGCCAGACATCAGCTTTATCATAACCTCTTCGGCGACCTCAAAATCATGACAAATCATGATTTTTTTTCCCTGAACCTATGTCTGATCATGTCCATTGTCATAACTTACCCGAATGCCCAAGACTCGGTCTCTAGATTCTAGCCAAGACTTAGCCTATACCCAGTAAGCATGGGCCTTGTCTGGTTATACACACACTCTGTTTCTAGAAGGGAAAATTCTGTCACATTGATGAAGAGACACAATTGTATATACACAATGTTTCTTTCTTTTGTCAGCAGAAACTCATATTAAGAACAATGTGTAAATTGAACGAGTCTTGTGAATTTGTCAAGATTATTTAAGTTTTTTTAGCGCAAACTCAATATAAGCAACATCTGAGGTAGAAAGTTACTCCAAAGACTGCGGAATTAATCAATCTAACCTTTATACCAGAAGGACTTTCCATGAAACTAAGTTTGTATGTGTTAGTGCGGAAACTGTGAAATGAACAACCATGGCCTTGTAACTGCGGCACCCCAAGATTTCCTTTGTCTGCACTACAAGAGGAAAAAACAGAGAGCGTACAAGTTAATCACTGAACATTCAGATCTCCTGTATCTGCTCCTGCATTCTTGGCACTTGCCTATGGAAAGGTTTTGCAGCCTTAAGCTTGCAGTAGAAAAAATTTCTCCTACTCACGAGCTACTTGAACTCAACTAAGTGACTAATCGAGCAATTGCATGAAAGAGGGAGCCTGTGAGTGCACATAAACATAAATAACACAAATTTCATTCAGTCTAAAATTTCCACTCCAGGTTCGACTTCAGTTAGATTTTTCTCTTCCTTTGAGCTCAAACTCAACTTGAAAATTTTTTAAAGTCCTTTCAATCAAAGTTTCGCTGAACATTCGTGAGGATCAACAGCAATTCAGCGAAAGAACAAGTAAATTACCAAAATAAAAAGCCGGATTGCCATCAAATGGTGCCTGAATTGAATATACATGATTCGAAAGATCACTTATTTCAGCGATTTCCGCAACATTTAATCGCATTCAACCATTTACGAGAGTGTTCAGAGACCAATCACGTAAAAGAATCGAAGTCAAAGCAGATCATCAAGCAACCGAACAGCATCTACATTCCTAAGACAACGCAAAAAGATGCAAAATTCTACACTAAGACAGATCAAGACCCGCCATTTCCGATGCCTCGCGCGATTCGCCAACCGCACTCGGGCATTCATTCAACTTCCCCACGAACTCGACGAAAGATCAGGAGAGAAGGGACATACCTGGTGGGATCCATCTTGGTGGTGAGGGATTTGAGGGAGAAGAGAGGCCGAACATGAGCTTGTGGTCCTGCAGCGGGTTCAGGGTCCGGAGGGGCCGGTTCCACTCCCGGTAGAACAGGCACACCCCGTTCCGGTTGAACATGTACATCGCGTTCGCGTTGTGCCCCGCGGCCGTCGGCGCCGGCGGCGACGGGCTGATGTCGGAGCCCCCGAAGAACTGCATCCTCCCTTCCCAGATGAGCGATAAGTGGCCTATCTTAAGCTCGCAGAGCTTGTGATTATAATAGAGGAGAGAGAATGTAACTGAAACAGGTGATAAATATCAATGTCTTTGTGAAAAAATAGGAGACTCGTGTGTAAAATGGTTGTGTCTCCTAGAGGCATTTTGGGCATTTTAAGTGTATAGTAATCTTGCCACTATCGCAATATTCATTAATCTAGTGACACTTTTACAATTATAATGAAATGCTTACGAAATTTACGTAATCCAATGTGTGCTAGATCTAATGTTAGAATCATAAAGTGCTAAGCATGCCTTATGTATTGTAATATACCTATACATATAACGTAAGATCTATATTTGACATGCCAATGATGTACAATAATTGCTAATCTAATAAATAGAAGGAAAACTTGGATTGTCACGTGATTCATTCCCTTGATCTATCCAGTCCTATCTATTGTGATGAGAAAGCCTAACCAAAATGATTGAACAAGTGTGCCACCGACCAGAAGGAATAAACAACTTGAAAAAGGAAAAATCATTTAAGGTCTATTATAGTTTCAAAACACATTTGTACTTTTGAGAACAAAAAAATAAATTGCAAGTTTTTAACTTTGGAAAATTTCCTAATCAATACACACTACTTGTAAATATTTGCGTGTCTTAAGTGACTTTAGATATGCAATACTAAATAAACCCAATTGTCAAACGATAGAAGAAAATGAAGAAAGAAAAACATCAATCAATTCATAACATTCTTTACATAATTAGCATGATGTTTTGCTGGTCATGATAATCCAAAGTTCTTAGTAAGTGCTTATTTGATATTATTTTGTGACAACAAACAGCTACTTCTAGTTCTAAAAAAAGTCACTATGTATGGCGACTCCTTCTACCTTTGCAAAGTTAACGGTGACATTTCCGAGCGAAAGGAGGTGAAAGCTAGAGCAGTTTGGTAGCAATTGCGCCTTCTCAAGAAGGCAGAAATAAGGAGTGCTTTGTACTTTTCTTGTTTTATTAATTGGTTCCGAAATTGAGAAATGCCCAACTCATTAAGCTAAGCAACACTCGAAATCTTAACTCAAAAGTTCCTACAGCACATAACAGTGCAATAAAGTATCGAGGTTATACTACCTAAAGCTGAAGTTACGACGATTTGAAACTGACCTATAAGTCCAACATATATTTTTGCATCGATGATCCAGGGGCAGAACCGTAGTCAATCTGCTATTTGAAGGGAAATTAATACTGCACGACTCCGATTTAAGTCCACGTTTCCCAAGGCAGGAATAGAACACACAATTAATAATCCGAGTTTCCCAATGCAGGAATTGAACACACAACCATCGATTTTTAAGCTGAAAGCATGAAAATGCCCTAGCAACCGAGTCAATCCCACGGTGGGTACTACCTAATAATGAGGTAGCAAACCCTGAATCCTCTCTTCAAATTAAGGTAACCTTCAGCTTATTACGATGTGACTGATTTTGTTAAACCCCTCTTCTTTTGTATCTTAAATCTACATAATGTTATTTCTAAGACTGAATGCGGTGAACGTTAAATTGTGCCCCCATTGGCATGATTTCTCTGGGTCACCAGAATCAGGCATGCATTCCTTAATTCAAATCACCTTGAGAAAAAATAAAAAGTACATTTTACTGGGTTCTAGGTAGTGCCACGTCGAGATTAATTTGGAAAAAGGATGACCGATCCTTTTCGTGTTAGAAATGGAGAGATGGTGCTGTATGAAACCAAAAAAGAAAAAAAAATTGTCAGCCTCAAAAGAACTCTGATTTCCAGCAAGAACTTCCAAAAAGGCAGTGAGCCCATATTTGATATGAAGGCTGTGATGATAAAGTCAACTTGGTCATGGAATTACAAGGTTAACATTATTGAGAAACTGGAATCTGTACAAGAGGAGGAATGAAGATATTCGGAAAGGAAGACTGAATTATGTACAGCACCTCCAGGATTTAGCTTGAGACATTTCAATTGCCGAGGTCAAAGTATTTTGGATCTTCCGGGTAATGGTAGTCCACCTTGAACGGCATCATCCATGGCGCGCTCGTCAGATTCATAGAGAATTAACACCGTCATGGACAGAGTCACTAATCCAAAGATGAGAAGCCCGATGGATGTCAAACCAGGCCCATCGGTGTATGCACCTATGTGCGCCCTGCGGTTATAATCAGAACTCTAACTTCATATCGTTACCAATTCCGGTCTGGCATGAGGGGTCGACTGAATATGGCCAATCGAACATAGGATTTTAGAAACTTCATGTACTCACGTGAACACATCTAGAACCGCAAGTCTAAATTCAAAAAGGAAAAAAGACCACCAAAAACTAGGGGTGTGCAAAATACCCGGGAACCGCCCGGACCGCCCGGAACCGGACCGGAACCGCCCGGAACCGGCGGTTCTTGAGGGAACCGGTCCGGTTCCCGGTTCCAAGTTTCGGAACCGGTGGGTACCGGTCCGGTTCCCGTTCCATGGGCGGATCCATCCACCCGACCGGACCGGAACCTTTTTAATATTAAAAAAAAAATTACTAAAAGAAACCCTAGATTAGATCTCATCTCCTCACTCCCTTCGTCTTCGGTTCTCTCTCTTTGTCTCTTCCTCGGTTCCTCCTAATCCTATCGCCATTTCGATTCCTCCCCGAGCGTCGACGCCGTCGCCTCTGCTCCTCCGCCACTACTATTTGCCCCCTCGCATCGGCCACCACCCGCCACAGCTGCGGAAAATTGTTTCGCGACCGTTCTATGTTGAAAACCCGACCATAGATCTCCTCCCCTCCTTCCCAACTCATAGACCCGACCGTTTTATGTTGAAAACCAAAATTGTTTTGCGTCAAGATCGATTCCATGGATCCACCGGGAACCGGACCGGACCGGCGGTCCGGTTCCGGGTGGATCCATGCAACAAACGGGTGGATCCCGGCTCCAATTTTTCGGAACCGATCCTTAGCGGGCGGTTCCCGATTCTAGGTCGGGAACCGCCCGCCCAGACCATGCACACCCCTACCAAAAACCCCAAATTTTGTCCAAAATGACAAATTTACCCTAAACTTTTTTTGTGATATGAAAAATCTCAAACTTTGCCAACCGTAACACATTTATCCCAAACTTTTTTCCGTGACACAAAAAACCCCGAACTTCTATCTGTGTGACACATTTACCCTAAATGATATAGCATTTTGGTCTTTTTACTTTTTAATTTTTTTTCTTTTTTTCTTCTTCTTCTCTCTTCCCTCCGCCACGGCCGGCGGAGGGAAGAGAGCAGAAGAAAAAATAAATAAAAAATAAAAAAACGAAAATGCCCTTGGTGGAGAACATGTGTTGTAGTTTGCAAAATTTGGGATTTTTGGTGGTCTTTTCCCAATTCAAAAAGAAATTTAACGCGTGGTATAATACCATGCATTTAGCGTTAATGATATCCAATGAGTTTATGGATCGTTGCAGGAATATAACCTACATGTGCCTTGCTGGCAGGGACAGAGCTAGCCTAATTTCACATTGGGTGCATTAATACAATGGTTTTAATTAATTAGGATTTAAATTACAAGGAAAGAAAAGAAAATTACTTACAAGGTTTAAACAATAAGGCCCTATTTAGTAACCGTTCCATTTCTCTATTTTTTCTCTTCTTTTATTTCCTAGAACTGAAAAAGAACAAAAATCTATTTGATAACGTTAGCTAATTTTTTTTATTTCCCGAAACATATTAGTGGCTAGGAACTAGAAACATACCAATTTTTAGTTAAGGAATATATTTAGAACAAAAACAATAAGTTGAAAAATCCTACTTCTTTGTTCCCGAAAATAGAAAGAGAAATAAGATCATTTTAAAAAAGGCAAGCTCAATGTAATCCAATGCTCGTCTTCATACAATCTCCACAAGATCCGGTCTCCTGACTCAATCTAAGTCCCCATTTTTTAGGATCAAAAAATTAAATAAAAAATTCAGAAATTTAGGAAAAACTTAGAAATTAGATTTTGAGCAATTTTACTAGATTTTAATGTTAATTCTATTTTGGAATTAGTTTAGCATAAAAATGTAAAAATCTTTTGATGAAAATTAGATTTAAATTGAATAAGATTTTAAGGCTTTACCATATGGATTTTTTAATGCCGTTTTCTTTTAAAAACAATGCTAGGTCGCAAAAACTCGATGACTCCCCTTAAGATTCTATTGGAGACATCCTTTAAGATCGTCTGCAATTATGTTTTAATTGAAAATTATATGGCTTTGAATAAGTCATTTGCATCACCATTTGTCTTGGGTTCATAACAATCGAATAACTCTATCTATCGATTTCCGATGTCATTTGCTTGAACATTTGATGAGTCTGTACAAATAAGCACACCAACTTTATGACCGCCTCCATCCTAAGTTATTTTGTCATTGTTCATTCTACCAAGCAACATTTACTCTTTTTCTTGTAGCTAAAAATGTTCAAAATGTGACATCCTGAAATTCAAGCCCTCTGAAGGACGAGTGAAAGTGAATTTCGTCAATGCATTGTTGGTTGATCTCACTCGGAATTGATCACTCCTGAGATACTGACCTTGAGGGAAAGGCTAATGAGGACGAACCCGTACGACTAAAGAACTCGACACAGGAAAACGACTTGACCGTGAGACTTGCGTGAGGATGATCCTGTAGATAGGCAGGCCGATTCTAAGGACGACTAGAAGTCGATTCGTGGACAGAACATAATGGAACGACGGGTGATTCCGTTTACCGTTATCGAACCCGCGAACGACCCTATGTCGATCTTCAATGATCGTGTACTTTGAAATAAGAATCTATCCTCCGTAATTTCATGCAGTCAAGGACGTCCATGCGTCGAGATGTCTTGAACGTGGTTTGGCACAAGTCGGTTACGCGTGAATCCTCGAAGCCGCCCGTCAGTCTGAGTTGTAACCAAAATGGCATTAGGGCGAAATTGACATGGCAAGAGAACTTAGGATTGGACTTCGAATTGTCGGGAATGTCGGGACGGATTTGGATGAAGCTACATCAAACAAGTCGACGAGTCGGTTAAGCCGAGCAATTGGAAAAAGAGTTTTCGGACCGAGGAAGCAAGCCCATGAGGACGTGGGCCGGGCCAAGCCAATGTGGGCCTCAGGCCAAGTTGGGACAGCCACCAAATGGGCCTAAGTCAAGCAAATGAACCCATTGGGCCAAACCAACTATTCATCTTCTAAGCCCATGGGCCAATCTTAGCCTTTTCAAGCCCAACCAATTCCCAAGCCCATTCCTATTCATGGCCAAGCCCAATTCCTAGGCCCATCCACCAATTTCAGTCCAAGGACAGAATGGTAATTGTGCAATGTGAAATGACCAAAATACTCCTAGTTGTAGGGAGAAAAAGGCTAGAGAAGAGAGAGAATGTGATGTCATCTTGCATGGGAACTTGAAGCAGCCATTTAATGGCTTTAATGAGGAGTGCAACAGCTCTCCCATCACCCTCTCTCCCTCATGCGGTCTCCATCTCGAACGGAGCTCTCTCTCTCCTCGTTTTCCCTCTCCTTCAGTTTCTGCTCCAGCTGACCCTTCAGTGAAGAATCGAGTCAAAAGTGATCTTCTCGGATGAATCAGAGAATGAACCACCTATCACTGTGACCGGGAGAGACAGACCGTTCCAACGACCCTGATTTCGTCCCGAACGGATCCGTCTTCCGTCCTGTACGGCCGTCGTAAGCCGCCGGTCGCCGGTCCGTCGGTCCGCCTGCAGCCTGGACTGTTTCGACTTTGCAGCCCGTTTTCTTCCATTCCAGCCATTTCTCCGCCCATCCTAACCTCCAGCAAGACCCCCAAGACCCCCGGGAGCCTCCGGTTGTCGACCAACCCCCTCGCCGGAACTCCGGCCAAGCCGTTCAACTCCGTTTCTCCTCCGGCAGTCAGTTTTTGAGAGTTGCAGAGAGAAGCAGAGGCTGTGGTTGCTGTGTTGAGCTTGGGACCACCTTGGATCGTCGTGGTAGAAGTTCCGGTGCGTAGCCACCGCCGTCGCCGCCGCGTCGGTGTCTCCGACCCGCTTAACGGGTGAGTTTAGCTCCTAATCCTTCGTTTAGTGCCTAAACTTGCTTAGGATTGGTTTAGTTAGATTTAATTCTAGTTTAGGTGATTTAATTAAGTTGTATTAGCCCTAAGATAGGTGGTTAGATGGATGGATTAAATTAGTTTAACTTAATCTTGCTTTATTTGCTTAATTGTGCTTATGTGTTTAATTAAGCTTGTTTTTCTTAATTAATTGTTTGATTGTTTTAATTAATGTTTTTAATGATTTCTGAGTTTAAATTATCATTTATTAAATTCTGGAAATTACTGTTCACTCGACACTGTTCACGAGGCACTATTCATGAGTTACTGTTCACAAAATACTGTTCACGATTACTGTTCACGAAACACTGTTTACCCGAGAACGAAAAGTGTCTAATTTCATGTGGGTTTAATCCTATGAAGTGATTGGATGTGTTATTGCATAAACATCCACATGAATTGAGTGACGATTTGTACAATTATGTGATGATTGTGAAGTTGTGTGTTGATCGTGGTTTGTAAGCAATTGATTTCAACACCTGACTAAGCCAGAGAACCGCCAAAATATGGTTGTGCCTTTATGGCCGTGATTTACCACCTATTAAAGGTCGTGCCTTCGAGGCCGTGATTCTGCCACCGAATTTGGAATCGGTCGCGCCCGTTGGGCCGTAAATTGCCACCTGATAAAGGTCGTGCCCGTTGGGCCGTAAATTGCCACCCGATAGGGGTCGCGCCTAATAAGGCCGTAATCTGCCACCTATTAAAGGTTGCGCCCAATTGGGCCGAGATTTACCACCTAATAAAGGTTGTGCCGAGTGGGGCCGTGATTACCACTAAGCCTGGACTGTGTTGCTGAGCCGTAATTCGGCGTTGGGATTGAGTAAATGAGATGACCGTGAGTGGTCTTGTTGGCGTGTAATCGACTGAGTCGATTGATCGATGATTCGATCTGAATTGATGCATTGATGTGTGAAATTGTTATATGCATTAATTATATGCGTGAGTGAATCACATTGTTTATGCCACACACGCATGAATCAATAACGTGCAGAGTGTGGCAATGGCCAGGTGAGATCGCTTGTGATGCGACTCGTATGTGATTGATGAAATGTATCATCTAATGGCCATGTGCATTGCATGTATCGTGCTGAATTATAACGTGCAGGGTATGGCATACCAAGTAAGGTTGTATGCGAATCGATTGTTGGTTGTTGCTTGTGGTGGGGTAGTTCTGGATAGATACCCTGGGTTGAGTTGGTGTACTAACCGGGGCTTAGGGGTGGAACTCGCTGAGATTTATATCTCACTGGTTATTGAATAACCACTTTCAGGTCTTTAGAATGGCTCTTCCGCCGATGAGGTTCGGTATTCCTAAGGACTGGGATACTGTCGTGTTGCACCACCGCTTCTCGAGTCGAGCAGGTTTGTATTAGAAGTATCTCACCACCATCTGGGTGGATGAGGGACCGGGGCAATGGATACCCCATAGGTTCCAGGCGTGGTTCGTCCGGAATGGCGACATGCTGATAGGTCCTCTGAGAGGTGTTGATGAGCCGCCCGTTAGGGGCCCCGAAGAGGACGCTGACTGGGATCCCATGGAGCCGGACCCTCCCGATGGTGCTTTGTGGTGGATGCTGCCCCCGCTCCGCTAGAGATCGACCGTTCGCCTTCGGCTTCGACTCGACCGGATCTCGAGTCCTCTAGGTCCGAGTGATCGCGAGTCTTGAACCCGAGGGTTCTTTTTGGTGTACAGTTGGGTTAGCCTTGACTAGTCTCTTTTTGGTCTGGCTTAGTGGATGGATCGGCCCCTTTGTTAGGCTTGTAAATCGGAAACGATCCTCCATAGGTTAATTCAATATGTAAATGTAAAAATGTGTATATATATATGAATATAGGTTGCGTTTCTGCTGTTCATCTCACTATCCCTATTTGATTGCTTTATTGTATGTTGATGGGGAGATGATACGTTTTCCGCTTGCGCTTAATGAAAGATTAAAAAAAAGAAGGGTCGGCGACGAGTCCTGGGATGTCGCTTTCTATCGACCACCGAGGGATGTGCGCGCGCTCAAGGTTCGGGAGGTGACACAAAAGGTCCATGCAATTGTTTTTGTAATGCACATAGATTTACTATCAACCTTCTCATATTGGGAGTTATAAATTAGTGGGACTCTTTATGCCATTTCTAGCCATCCATCTTTAAGTAACTATTACATTGGATTTTTTAATGTCATCTTCAAATTTCTTGATCAATTAAATCCTTACAAAAGTCTAGTTTTATCCAAATATGAAATGTTAAGTTCCATTATTTACATTTTTATAATTAAAATGAATA
The DNA here is from genome assembly GCA_017140595.1 of Eucalyptus curtisii. Lineage (NCBI taxonomy): Eukaryota > Viridiplantae > Streptophyta > Magnoliopsida > Myrtales > Myrtaceae > Eucalyptus > Eucalyptus curtisii. The sequence continues at coordinate 5,952,826 of CM029504.1, forward strand.
AAAATTGGGAATAAATTTTTTTTGGGTTGTTCCAAACGCATTAATGTTCTTTCTCTTCCGAGAATAAAAATTTTATATAATTATCAAATACATTCTTCTGCTCAGAAACTTGTCCAAAGAATAAATATAGAAAAAATTATTTTTGAATAGAAATATTATCAAGCGCATCCTAACTAAGCCAAAAAAGAAGTTGATGGGGGCAGAAAGTGGCCCCATTGTCAATCCATGCAAGGAATGTACCACCTACATTTTATTAATAATGCAGATTTGTCTTTTGACTACATGTATCACATAAATATTTATTGCAAGTAATATGAGTTTCTCTTACCGAAAGGAAGAAATAAAAAAAAAAAGTTTAGCAAGTAAAAAAAGGCAAAAGCCATCAAAAATCATAGACTATGTCTACTGTGACACAATTATCTCAAATTTTTTTCTGTAATATCAAAAACCCAAAATTTGTAATAGTATGGCACATTTACCTTTCATGAAAATTTTGTCAATAGGAACCATTAAAAATTTGCCTACGTGAACATCAAAAAGTAAACAATATCGACATAGTGTGTGACTTAAGTAAAATAAAAATGACATTATTTTGGTTGAAAAATCATTTATCTTGACAAAAGGTAAATGTGTGATATAAGTATAAATTTTAAGTAAAGTATAGGATAAATGTATTATAGTGGGCATGATTTGAAGTTTTTATAGCACATAAAAAAGATTCAGAATAACCCACTGGTGGGTAGTTGCGTTGGTAGGGGCGGCTTGGTTCCTCGTCGAGAGGTTGCAAGTTCAAACTCCCGCGTCGCTATCACGTCTTAAGTGGGGAGCCACAGTGGTAGAGTCATGTGCTAGTCTCCCTCGAGGTATAATCGTGGATACTCGGGCATAAGCCTTACGAAGCAATGAAGTAGATCATGTCACTGTCACAGTGAACATAGTTTGGAGTTTTTTATAATTTTTCTTAAATGTTATTTGTCAACCTCTTTCATATATGATAGAGATAGATCTTCAGCTCGAATATGCCTCGAGGTGCGCGTTGTCTTCCGATTCCTATGTCATTAGAAACCACGCGTGTAGAAATTTGGATTCATTAACAAAAAGACGGGAAACAAAAAAAGAAAGATAGAGAAGAAATAATGGCGTCGGAACGGGGTGGTGCTCTTTTCTGTATTATTCTATTGAAAAGGACCAGAACTCCCTCAAAGCCCCCCACCGTTGCCTTCACCTCAGTTTCCTAAAAAACTTCGTCCTCTTTTTCCCAAGTAAGCACTTTCTATTGATTATTAGCCTTTCTCTTTCGGGGACGCTAAAGTACGGATTGACTTTGATGAGCTTATTAAGGAATCACGCCCCAATTCAGTATTCATGCACTATTCAAATCGATCGGCTGTTCTTTTTTTTGTATTATATTGAAAGGACCAGAATACCCTCAAAGGCCCCCACCATTGCTCCATCTCGTTTTTCCTTATAAAACTTCGTCCTCTTTTTCCCAAAGCATCCGACAGGCGCAAGTATGCACTCTCCACGGATTAAAAGAATCCGACAAGGCGCAAGTAATCACTTCCTTTCTATCTGATTGAAAAGGGAAGAACTCGTATCAGTATCTCAATTTCAATTCAAACATGAGTCGTTAGGTGCAAGAAATCACTTCATTTCGCTTTCGACGCTAAAAAGCAGATTGACTTTGATGAGCTTATCAAGGAATCACGCCCATTCAGTATTCATGCACTGCTCAAATCGATCGGCTGTTCTTTTTGTGTTATTCTATTGAAAGGACCAGAGCACCCTCAAAGCCCCCCAGCATTGCCTCCATCTCGTTTCCTGTAAAACTTCGTCCTCTTTTTTCCAGAGCATCCGACCGAAACCATTATTCCCACATTTCATCTCCTTCTCCAACTCTCCAGGAAGGCATCGTCGGAAGGCTAATGGAGATGCCAGCAGATTTCGGTGGTCAGAGGTAAGCTTTAGCGAACTCAGTTTCATAACTTACTTGAAGCCGGACATCAAGCGTTTATCATGACCTTCTTACCCAAAAAAAAAGCTTTATCATGACTTACTTGAGGACAGACATCAAGCCATCATAACCTCTTCAGGACCTCAAAATCACAACAAATCTTGATTTTCTTTCCTGAAACCATGTCTGTTCATGTCCATTGTGCATATTCCATTAGGCGAATGCTTTTTTGTTAAGAAAAAACTGACCTTTATTAAGGTGAATTTGTCCCATGTCCCATGCATTTTGATCTCGTATCTTCAGCTCTTAAATGCCCGATTCTAGGGGTAGAACTTGGAAGGCAAGACTCGGATACAAGCAACTCAAGTCTAGAGTAGAAGCTAGAACAGAGACTTGGGCACATTCTCGGACCAAAACTCAGTTTCATAACTTACATGAGGCCGGACATCAACCATATATCATAACTTACCTGAAGCCAGGCATCAAGCTATCATAACCTCTTCAGCGACCTCAAAATGATGACAAATCCTGATTTTCTTTCTAGAACCTATGTCTGATCGTTTCCATTATCATAACTTACCCGAATGCCCAAGACCAGTTTCTCGATTCTAGCCAAGACAAGACGTAGCTTCTACCCTGTAAGCATGGGCCTTGTCTGGTTACATATACACTGTTTCTAGGAGGAAATATTCTCACATTGATGAAGAGACACAATCGTATATACACACTGTTTCTTTCTTTTGTCAACAGAAACTCAAATTAAGAACAACGTATTAATTGAAAATCTTATTAGTTTTTTCCTACATGAAAAGATTAAACCTGCGATTAGCTTTACTCTGTTTCAACCCAATGAACAAGGGAGCTTACCTGGCGGTTTTGTGCGTCTGGGTGATCATGTTTTGTGAACAAGTGCTGTAAAAGAAGGTTAAGAAAGGTTTGTAGGCGTTAAGAAGGTATTTCTTGGTACTCCGGCACCATTTTGTCGAAAAGAAGAGTTTCAGTAGCTTAATTATCCGTGGATCACGAGATGGTTTAAATACCTGCAGTATATACAGAGGTTAGACTCTCTGCAATGCATACTAACAACTGTTTGTTAATTTCATTTCCAAGGCATGGAGTAGACCTTGCAGATCGAATCATGCCACCCACACGACGCCTTCATTCCCTGGTGGGGTTCCTGGATCAAGTCATTGAGTTGAAGGGTGTTCCAGCCAACAATACCTGTGCAAAAATCAGGCGTTTCTACAGACTGCTCAAAACCATTAGGATGGGAGCGCTTGATGTAGACCCAAGGTTCCAACTTGTGTCCACCATCATTGAGGCTGGGCTTGAAAGTGTCAAGTGTATTCTGTTGATGTACATCCTGCTTAGCGACATGCTTCGCCAATTGCCATTCTCTGTATTCCGATGGCATTCGCATTCATTGCGAATTAGAGAGGGGAGACAGCTTCTGGTTCTCTAGATGCTGCGGTTTGCTCTCTGTGAAGTTGGCTTTTGTGCGGGTTGTAATGCTGGGCTCAAACATGAACTTTGTGTGGTACTATTATTACTTTGAATAACTTCCACGTCATGAAGCAGCGTATACAATGCTAATGAATACCGTGATACGGTTTGGTTAAGATCCTCATGCAATAATGTGAGATTGGAGAAACAGGGAATTTTATTTTTTTTTCCTTTGACCCAAGATAATCAGTGGAATTGATTCAAATAATTTGAGAAAGAATTATATTATCCTCGTTCACTAATCTTCTTATTCACAAAATGTGATTTTGACTTAGTTCGTAACCCAATCCTCATATCCCAACCTCAGCAATATTTTACGTCCTACCTTGACATGTACTTCAAGTCACAAATGAAATTACTGAGGCCGACATGCTCCTTGACATAAAAGAAGCATGCTGTATGTGAGATAGGGAGGCAATCGACCACAGCATTAGCAAAAGATAAACCTTTTGAGAAAGTGAGGTGCACGACCTTTTATATGTTGAGCAGGCCAATCAAACAGGTGGATTGGGTCAGGTCACTAATGATCCGACCCGTATTGTTGTTAACCCATTCATTTCCAAAGCAAATTTCTTGACATTTAGTTTTAAGAACATTTTTACATTTACGGTGAGTCGGTGGATGGGTTCGAATTAATGTTTCGAGCTTTAGTGTGGCGCACCGGACTAAGCCCATGAAACGAGCAAATTGGCCCAAACCTGTTTTCTTTTAATAATCCATTCAAGGAAAATAAAATGATTTTTTTTTAGCATTTGTTTTTTTTTTTCTACGGCCACAATACAGAGTGATCGTATTGTTGCATCTATTAATGCGCGCTGCCACTACGCCACGCCAACGCACCCTCAAGAATGGATGGTTTCATGTTGTAGCTATTTATGTTTTTGGTGGATACTTATCAAGTTAATGAGAGAACTTGGGGTTGGGAGGGTGGTTTTCCTTTAGCGGTCAAAGGGAGATTCAACTAAAATATCTCTATTTTGAAACGTGGAAAGGGATGAAGATGGTGCAGTCCGCTTTAAAGTCCGAGCTCGTTGTTTGCGGATTCCGATTTGGAAAACCTTATCCACACAATATCGAGAGCTAGGTAAGATTCTTGATTAATTCAATTTTCTCACATTTTATTGCTTAATTCATGGGATCGCGACCTTGTTTGAATATTTGTTCGTTTAAAATCCATCTACAAATCATATAACTTATTTAGGCTATGGTTTTGGGTTAAATATAAGGAAACAACTACAAGGGATGAAAAAACTCGCCATCTACAACTATGGTTTTGGGTTAAATATAAGGAAACAACTACAAAAAACTTCAACTTTTGCTTACTATAACACATTATCTTGAACTTTTTTTGTAATATCAAAAATTTCAAACTATGCCCACTCTGACACATTTATCCTAAATTTTTTTGACATAAAAAATCATAACCTTGTACCTATGTGCTATGTGACACATTTACCCTTCATCAAGATTCCATTAAATGATTTTTGTCCAAAACAATGTTGTTTGTATTTCACTTTAGTCACATGAACACCATGTCAATATTGTTGGCTTTCCGGCATCAAAGTGAGCAGATTTTTAACGGTTTTTATAGACAGAATTTTAAAGAAAGGTAAATGTGTCATAAAGGTAGGAATTTGAAATTTTTGGCATTACGGAAAAGATTTTAGGATAAATATATTACAGTAGACATAATTTATGATTTTTGGTGACTTTTGCTCTTCTAAAATAGTTATTTTCAATGTATTGCGACTGCTTCTACTTATGCAAAGTTACCAAGCGAAAGGAGGTGAAAGCTAAAGCAGGCAGACAGAAGGAGTGCTTTGTACTTGTTTTATTAATTGGTTCCGAAATTTAATGCCAAATTCATTGATCAACTAAAATTTTAGCTCAAAAGTTTCTACAGCATATAACAGGGCAATAAAGTATCATGGTTATGCTACCTAAAGGAACAATGGTTTGAAACTGACCTAGTTCCGACATATATTTTATACCGATAATCCAGGGGCTGAACCGTAGTAAATCAGCTATCTGAAGGGAAATTAGTACTGTAGTCCACCAGCATGACTCCACACTTTAAGACCCAGTTCTCAAGCCGACAGCATGGAAATGCCCTTGCTACCGAGTCAATTCCTTGGTGGGTACTACCTTATATTGAAATAGCAATCCCAGGATCCTCTCTTCGAATTAAGGAGGTCTTATTACTGTGTAATTGATTTTGTCAAACCCCTCTCTTTTTTTGTATCTTAAATCAATATGATGTTTCTTCTAGGCTTTTATGCGATGGACGTTGAAATGTGCCCCCATTGACATGAATTCTCAGCGTCACCTGTCTCCGTCATGCATCCCTTAATTCAATCACCTTGAGAGAAAAGAAAAGTATATCTTACAGGGTCCTACGTAGTGCCACGTGGAGATTAACGTGGGAAAGGGATGACAGAACATTTTCGTGTTAGAAATGAGAGCAACGTTGCTATATCAAACCTATTAAAATATATAAATACTAAACCACGCATTTGCCTATCAACTTAAATTTCAAAACAACATAAAATTCTCACATGGTATCAAGGTCAGTATAATCCCTTCCGCAATTGTATCTCCACCCCCAATTAGTCAAATTCCAAGTGTTGTCATCAAAAGTTTTACGTGCCGCTCGTAATCCGACTTGCACATGAGACAAGATATTAAAATATTATCCCACATCGTTTGAAAACGAATCTTATATGTTCTTTATATTTATGTGGTCTCTGTCCACCTGTTCGCTTAAGATTTTCTAGTTCAAATCTTTCATGCCTCTATTTGTCTTCCTAATTACATATTTTCATTCCTATTTGCCTCCCCAATTATATATTTTCATGCTTCGGGCTTAGGCTAACGAACAATTTACACATGAGGAGGAGCCTTAGAATATATAAATAATAAATCATACCTTCATTTATCAATTCAAGCTGCAATGAACCCATATTTCATATGAAGGCTGTGATGGTAAAGTTAACTTGTACATGGAATTACAAGGTTAACATTATTGGGAAACCGGTAATGAAGATATTCGAAAAGGAAGACTAAATTATGGACAGCACCTCCAGGATTCAATTGAGGAGGTAGCTTGAGACAATTCAATTGCCGAGGTCAAAGTATTTTGGATCTTCTAGGTAATGATAGTCCACCTTGAGCTGCGTTAGACACGGCACACTCGTCAGATACATAGAGAATTAACACCATCATGGACAGAGTCCCTAATCCAAAGATGTGAATCCCGATGGACGCAATGAGCTAATTTTACAAGCTAAGTGCGCCTTGCGATTATAATCAGAACTATAGCTCCATGTTCTTGCCAATTCCGGTCTAGCATGAAAGGTCAACTGAATATGGCCAATCGAACATAATGCACTACATTTTTTTTTCAATGCACTACGTTTCGATGAGCTAATTTTACAAACTTGTTGTACTCAAATGAACACATCTAGAACCGCAAGTCTAAATTCAAAAAGAAATTTAATGCACTAAATCATATTTAATGATTCTATAGATCGTTGCAAGAATATAACCTATATGTGCATTGCGGGTAGGAACGGAGCTAGTCTGTTTTCACAGTGATGTTAATTAATTAGGATTTAATTAAAAAGGGGGGAAAAGGAAATTACTTACAAGGATTACACAATAAAGCCATATTTAGTAACCCTTCTATTCCTCTATTTTTTTGTTCTTTTGTTTTTCGAAATAGAAAAAGCACAGAAATCTATTTGGTAACATCAACTAATCTTTTAATTTTCTGAAACAAATCAATGGCCAGGAAATAGAAACAAACTAGTATGACCAGGGAATAGATTCGGAATAAAAACAAGAAGTAGAAAAATCCTACTTCTTTATTCCTAGGAACAAAAAGAGAAATAAGGTCATTTTAGAAAAGCAAGCTCAATATAACCTAATGCTCGTCATTATATAATTGACACAAGGTTTGGTCTCCTGACTTGATCTGAGTCCCCATTTTTTGGAATAAAAAATTTAAAAAAAAAATAGAAATTTAGGAAAAAATTTAGAAATTAGATTTTGAGTAGTTTTACTAGATTTTAATGTTAATCTATTTTAGAATTAGTTTAGCACAAAAAATGTAAAAAAAATTTGATGAAAATTATATTATAATTGAATAAGACTTTAGGGCTTTATTATATGAATTTTTGAATGCCGTTTTCTTTTAAAGACAATGCTAGGTCACGAAAACTTGGTGACTCTCGTTAAGATTCTATTGGAGACTTTTTTAAAGATCATCTGCAATTATGTTTTAATAGATAATTAGATGCTTTGAACAAGTGATTTGTCTTACCATTTGCCTTTTGTTCATAGCAATTGAATAATCCATCCTTAGTTGAAGGTTTGATGAGTTTGTACAAATAAGCACACCAACTTTATGATTGCCTCCATCCTTAGTTGTTTTGTCATTACTCATTCCACCAAGAAACATTTGCTCTTTTTCTTGTAGCTAGAAAAGCTCAAAAGGTCTATACAATTATTTATTATAATGCGCATTGATTTACTATCAACCTCCTCTTATTGCGAGTTATAAACATGTGCGACTCTTTGCTACCATTTCCAGTCATCCATTTTTTATTAACTATTATGTTGGATTTTTTAAGATCATCTTAGAATATCTTGATCAATTAAATCCTTGCAAAAGTTCAGTTTTATCCAAACATAAATTGTTAAGTGTCCATTAAAATGAAAAAAATTGGGAATAAAAATTTTTTGAATCATATCAAACACATTTATGTTCTTTTTCTCTTCCGGGAATAGAAATTTTACATAATCACCAAAAACGTTCTTCTATTAGAAAGTTGTTCAAGAAATGAAAATAGAAAAAATTATTTACGAATGAAAATATTATCAAGCGCACCTTAACTAAGCCAAAAAAAGAAGTCAACGGGGCAAAAAGTGGCTCCATTGACGATCCATGCAAGGAACGTACCTCCTACATCCATTGATAATGCAGATTCGCCTTTTCACTACGTGTATCATACAAATATTTATTGCAAGTAATATGAGTTTCTCTTACCAAAAGGAAGAAATAAAATAGTTTAGCTAACAAAAAAAGGCAAAAGCCATCAAAAACCCTAAACTATACCCGGTGTGACACAATTATCCTAAAAAAAATTTGTGATATCAAAAATCCAAAATTTGTACCAGTATGATACATCTACCTTCCGTCAAAATTTTATCAGTGGGGACTTTTAAAAATCTGTCTACGTGAACGTGAGAAAGCAAATAACATTGACATAGCGATAGCGGCCACGTGAAACGATGTTGCTTTGGTTGAAAAATCATTTATCTTGACAAAGGGTAAATGTATCACATATATACAAGTTTTGAGTTTTTTACATTAAAAAAAAATTATAAGGTATATGCGTCACAGTTTGAATGATTTAGGGTTTTTTATAGCACATAAAAAATATAGGATAAATGTGTCATAATGAGCATAATTTTGAGTTTTTTTATGATTTTTTTTTATAGATGTTACTTGATAGATCTACGCTGACCGAATACACCTCTAAGTACGTTGTTTGCCGATAACTATGTCATTAGAAACCGCGTGTATTGAAATCTGGATTTATTAACAAAAAGAAGGGAAAAAAAAAAAAATAGAGAAGCAATATTGGCGGAACTAAATGAAGTTAATTCAAGTCAAGGCGTACGTAATCATTTTATACTAATTCGTCTTTCGCTTTCGGGGAGGGGCTTTGAGGGTGTTCTGGTCCTTTCAATAGAATAACACAAAAAGAGCAGCCGATCAAAGTAAATCCGCTTTTTAGCGTCCCCGAAAGCGAAAGGCTACTAATCAATAGAAAGTGACGAAGGTTTATAGGAAAAACGAGATGGACGCAATGGTGGGGGGCTTCGAGGATGTTCTGGTCCTTTCAATAGAATACACAAAAAGAACAACCGATCGATTTGAATAGTGCATGAATACTGAATGGGGGCGTGATTCCTTAATAAGCTCATCAAAGTCGATCGGCTGTTTAGCGTCCCCGAAAGAGAAAGGCTAATAATCAATAGAAAGTGCTTACTTGCGCCTTGTCAGATGCTTTGGGAAAAAGAGGATGAAGTTTCATAGGAAAAACGAGATGGAGTCAATGGTGGGGGGCTTGGAGGGTGTTCTGGTCCTTTCAATAGAATACACAAAAAGAACAGCCGATCGATTTGACAGTGCATGAACACTGAATGGGGGCGTGATTCCTTGATAAGCTCATCAAAGTCAATCCGCTGTTTAGCGTCCCGGAAAGAGAAAGGCTAATAATCAATAGAAAGTGCTTATTTGGGAAAAAGCTGACGAAGTTTTTTAGGAAACTGAGGCGGAGGCAATGGTTGGGGTCTTTGAGGGTTTCAATAGAATAATACAAATAAGAGCACTTCCCCGTTCTAATGACATAGGAACCCAGATTTCTACACGCGTGGCTCCTAGTGACAAAGGAATCGCCAGAGAACGCACCTCGAGGCACATTCGCGCTGAAGATCTACATCTATGGTATATGAAAGAGGTTGACAAATAACATATTTATAAAAAATTTCAAACTATGCTCACTGTGACATATAAAACTTCATCCTCTTTTTCTCAGAGCATCCGACCGAAACCTTATTCCCACATTTCATCTCCTTCTCCAACTCTCCAGGAAGGCATCGTCGGAAGGCTAATGGAGATGCCAGCAGATCTCGGTGGTCAGAGGTAAGCTTTAGCGAACTCAGTTTCATAACTTACTTGAAGCCGGACATCAAGCATTTATCATGACTTACTTGAGGACTGACATCAAGCTATCATAACCTCTTCAGGACCTCAAAATCACAACAAATCTTGATTTTCTTTCCTGAAACTATGTCTGTTCATGTCCATTGTGCATATTCCATTAGGCGAATGCTGTTTTGTTAAGAAAAAACTGACCTTTATTTAGGTGAATTGGTCCCATGTCCCATGCATTTTGATCTCGTATGTTCAGCTCTTAAAAGCCCAATTGTAGGGGTAGAACTTGGAAGGCAAGACTCGGGTACAAGCTACTCAAGTCTCGAGTAGAAGCTAGAACAGAGACTTGGGCACATTCTCGGAGCAAAGCTCAGTTTCATAACTTACTCGAGGCCGGACATCAACCATATATCATAACTTACCTGAGGCCAAACATCAAGCTATCAGAATCTCTTCGGCGACCTCAAATCATGACAAATCCTGATTTTCTTTCTAGAACCTATGTCTGATCACGTCCATTATCATAACTTACCCGAATGCCCAAGACTCGGGTTCTCGATTTTAGCCAAGACTTAGGGCGTGTTTGGTAACGAGAACAAATTCTGATAAAAATGATTCTTTTTTATTCTGTTCCCGGGAACAGATTATAAGCAAAAGAACGTATTTGGTAACTGTACAAAATTTCTGATTCTAGAATAGAAAAAGAACATAAATGCGTTTGGTAACTACATAAAATTTATATTCCAATTCTTTTTTAATTACCTTTTAGATGAGTGTAAATTTGATATTGAATTCTCATAAACCACTCACTAATATAATTGTCTTCTTTTATGAGTGAAGAAATCATATTATATTTTATTATATTTTCAATTTCAAAATAATTTGAATTTAGAATTCTATTATAATTTAAAATTCTATCAAATCATAGAAATTCTATTGATTAATTATATTTATACTAAGTAATAAAAATATTAACTAATCAATTTTTTATTAAATTGTAGATAATAAACCATAATATAAACTATACTAATATACCTAAAATATGTAATAAATATAAATACTAAATTATAATACAAAATTAAATATGTATTCTATATATAGCAAATATATATTTCAGAATAGGAAGAAATTAAAATAAAATATAGAAATAAAAAATAGATAAAAATAAAAACGAAAATTGTTGTTATTTTAAATTTTACTTTCTTATTAGAATTTCAATATTATTTATATTTAAATAAGAGTTTTTTTATCATTGTGATTTCTCATTTTCAATTAATATTTACTTTTATATGATTAAATATCTAATCCATTTTGAACTTAATATGGATGGATGTTAATTTTAATTTAGCCAAGATTCCTCTCTCTCTCTCTCTCTCTCTCTCTCTCTCTCTCTCTCTCTCTCTCTCTCTCTCTCTCTCTCTCTCTCTATATATATATTCCCTTCCCCAAAACCAAACACCCAACATTTAAGAAGCTAAGTCTTCAAACCAACATGACTCTTTGAAACAAAGAAAAGGCTTTAACGAGAAACTCATCACTACAACTTATCCATAATGAATAATGAAGTAACTTAGTCCATTGTTCAACTTTGAAATATTGGCTTTGATAAGTCAATAATTAAAAACAATATTACAAAAGTCGAAAACATAAAGTTATGGAATATCTGGCATATTGTAGTCCCTTGCCATTTTATTTGTAATACTTATCCAAAGCATGTTTATCTCCATTGCTTGCTCATTTGATGTATCATCTACAACCTCCACTTCTCTAGTTCCAAATGGGTACTCCGGATCTCCATATCGGGAAAAGTTTTTTTCCATCCTGTCTTGATCACGAATATAATTATGAAGAGCACAACATGCAATTACAATAAGTGCTTGCTTTTTAATTGTAAATTGAGGCATGTGTCTCAAAATGGTGAAGCGATTCTTTAATGCCCCAAATGACCTCTCAATGACATTTCTTAAAAAAGAATATCTATGGTTGAATAATCCTCTTGCTGTCCTTGGCCGTCTTCCATTCCCCCTATAATCGTTCAAATGATACCGTTCACCTTTAAACAGAGTTAAAAATCCTGGGAGTGCTGCATAACCAAAATCTACCACGTAGTATTTGCCTATCATGTGTGTGTGTGTGTCTATATATATATTAGTTATGATATGCAACGATGAAACAATCATAAAATGAATTTCTCCTTATAAACAAATCAAATACCTGGTGGCAGTCGAGGAAATTGCAATTGATGAGTCTCAAGTGCAGCCGAAAGCACTCGACAATTATTGGCAGATCCTTCCCACCCAGAATATACGAAAGTAAATTTCATATCAAACGAACAAACACATAACACATTCTGAGATATAATCGTATATACACTCTTGATGAAGAGACACAATCGTATATACACACTATTTCTTTCTTTTGTCAACAGAAACTCATATTTAAGAACAACGTATTAATTGAAAACCTTATTACTTTTTCCCCATTTGAAAAGATAAAACCTGTGATTAGCTTTACTCTGTTTCTACCCAATGAACAAGGGGGCTTACCTGGCAATTTTGTGCGTCTAGGTGATCTTTTTTTTTTTTTGTGAACAAGTGCTGTAAGAGAAGGTTAGCAAAGGTTTGAAGGCGTTAAGAAGGTATTTCTTGGTACTCCGGCATTCCAATTTGTCGAAAAGAAGAGTTTCACTAGCTTAATTATCCGTGGATCACTAGATGGGTTAAATACCTGCAGTATATACAGAGGTTAGACTCTCTGCAATGCATACTAACTGGTTTGTTAATTTTATTTCCAAGGCATGGAGTAGACCTTGCAGATCGAATCACACCACGCACGCGACGCCTTCATTCCCTGGAGGGGTTCCTGAATCAAGTCATCGAGTTGAAGGGTGTTCCAGCCAACAATACCTGTTTAAAATCATGCGTTTCTACAGACTTCTCAAAACCGTTTGGATGGGAGCGCCTGATGTAGATCCAAGGTTCCGACTTGTGTCCACCGTCATTGAGGCTGAGCTTGAAAGTGTCAAGTGTGTTCTGTTAATGTACATCCTGCTTAGCGACATGCCTTGGTCAATTGCCGTTCTCTGTATTCTGATGGCATTCGTATTCATTGCAAATTAGCGAATGGTGGCAGTGTCTTGTTTTCTAGATGCTGCGTTTAGCTCTTCGTGAAGCTGGTTTTTATGCGGGTCCTAACGCTAGCTCAAACATGAACTTCTGTGTTGTTATGTTATAACTTCGAATACCTTCTACATTTATACGATGTTGACGAATACCATAATGGTGTTTGGGTAAGATCCTCATGCAATAATGTGAGATCAGAAAAACAGGGAATTTTTTTTCCTATGGCCCTAGAGAATCAGGGGAATTGATTCAAATAATTTGAGAAAGAATTATATTATCCTCATTCACTAATCTTCTTATTCACGAAATGTGATTTTGACTTAGTTCATAACCCAATCCTCGTGTCCCAACCTTAGCACTATTGTACGTCCTACCTTGACATGTACTTCAAGTCACAAATGAAAATTACTGAGCCCGACATACTCCTTGACATAAAAGAAGCGTGTTGTGTGTGAGAGAGGAGACGAAAGCAATCGGCCACAACTTTAACAAAAGATAAACCTTTTGGGAACAAAGCGAAATCACACTAGGAAAGTGAGATAGCTGACCCTTTATATGTTGAGTAGGCCAATCAAATGAGTGGATTGGATTGAGTCATATATGATCCAACCCAAATTAACCCATTTATTTCCAAAGCAAATTTCTTGACACATACCCGACTAGTCTCGAAATTCATTTTTAGCTTTTTTTTTTCTCCTCATATTGTTGCATTTGAAGAATGGATGGTTCCATAAACCAGCTCGTCAAGTTAGTGAGAGAACTTGGGGGTCGGGTTTTGAACAAGGAATGAAGATGGTGAAAGTCCGACCCTCGCCATCCACAAATCATATAACTTATTCGAGCTCTGGTTTTGGATTAATATAAGGAAACGACAACAATAAACCTCAATTTATGCCTACTATGACACATTTATCTTGAACTTTTTTTGTAACATCAAAAACCCCAAATTATGCTCACTCTGATACATTTACTCTAAAAAATTTTTGACATAAAAAATCATAAACCTGCACCTATATGACACATTTACCCTTTTTCAAGGTTCCATTAAATAATTTTTCACCCAAAACAATGTTGCTTGTATTTCACTTAAGTCATGTGGACATCATGTTAATATTGTTCGCTTTCCGGCGTCCATGTAAGCAGATTTTTAATGGTTCTTATTGACAAAATTTTAACAAAAGGTAAATGTATCACAGAGGTAGAAATTTGAAATTTTTGGTGTCATGGAAAAAATTTTAAGGTAAATATATTATAGTAGACATAATTTATGATTTTTGGTAACTTTTGCTCTTCTAAAATAGTAATTTTCAATGTATTGTGACTACTTCTACTTTCGTGAAGTTACCAAGCGAAAGGAGGTGAAAGCTAAAGCAAGCGAACAGAATAAGGGCTTTGTACTTGTTTTACTAATTGGGAAAATTTCAAATAATGGCCTGAAATGGACATTGCTTCAAATAAAGGTTCTAAGTATTCTCATTTTCTCAAATAATGACCTGAAGTTAATATTATTTCAAATAAGGACATGAAATGTCAATATTAGTCTCAAAGAATGACTTAAACTCACTAGATATAAAAGGCAATTTTGTCTTTTAAAATTTTTAAGTTTTTCCTTTTTTCTTTCTTTTTCCCTTTTTTCTTTAAAATTTAAAAAATAATAATAATAATACAGGCCGAAGGGTGCTCCCTCCCACCTGTGGCAATCGCCCCATCATTTATGGGGCAATGGCAATAGCTAACGGGGTCATTGGCGCCGGGCAAAGGCCAGCAACCCTCTCCCAAATCTAGGCGAGGTTCACCAACCCTCGCCCAATGCCTCCGAACCTCGCTCAAGTGCTAGCGAATGTCTAGAAGTGTTGGGTAAGGGCCTGCGACCCTCGCCCAAGCCAGGGCGAGGGCAAGCGACCCTTGCCCAAATTTGGGAAAGGGTCACCACCCTCTTCTGCAACCCTCTCCAATGGCTAGTGAGGGCCTACTGGCCCTTTCCCAAGTGCCGATGACCCGTTGACCTTCATCGCCACCCCACCGGTGATGAGGTAGTGGCCACAGGCAAGAGGGAGCCCATCCAACCTGTGTTTTTCTTTTTTTAAAGTTTTATTTTTAAAATTTTTAATCTAATTTAATTTAAATTTAACTTGTGTTGGAATATTTTGTCAGCCAGCGAGACTAAACCCTTATTTGAAACATCCATAACTATTTAAGGCTCTTCTTTGAAACTAATATGGCCTCTTCAAGTCCTTATTTGAAATAATGTTCACTTCAGGCCCTTACTTGAAAAAATGAGAGCACTTTAGGTCCTTATCTGAAACTTTTCCTTTATTAATTGGTTTTGAAATTTAAATGCCAAATTCATTAATCAAAGCAACACTAAGATTTTAGCTTAAAAGTTTCTACAACATATAACGGTGCAATAAAGTATTGAGGTTATGCTACCTAAAGGAACAACGATTTGAAACTAACCTAATCCCGACACATATTTTTATATCGATGATCCAGGGGCGGAATTGTAGTTAATCAGCTATTTGAAGGGAAATTAGTACTGTAGTGCACCAGCGTGAATCCAGGGATAAGTCCCAAAAAAATCATAAATCTATTACATTGGTATCAATTCGGTCCCAAACTTTTCAATTGAACCAATTCAATTATAAACCTTTACACATTGATATTAATTCAGTCCATCTGGCTAATTTTGGCAGGTCGGTGTTGACGTAGATGCCAGCCAGTGGTTGGACGCTGACGTGGATGCCAACAGGTGACTAGACGCTGACGTGGCAATTTTGAACGTTTTTTAATTTGTTCAATTTTTTTATTAATTTTTCTTTTCTTTCTTTTTCTTTTCTTTTTCTTTTCTTTTTCTTTTCTTTTTCCTTTTTCTTTTCTTTTTCCTTTTCTTTTCTCTCTTCTTCTCCTTGAATCCCCGAGGTGGCCAGTGAGCTCTAGCGAGGCTTTATACAATCGACACAAGGTACATTCTCCTAACTCGATCAGAGTCCCATGTGACATCCCGATTTTTCCAATTCTATTTTCAGTAAAATTTAGATGGGCATTTCATCTTTGCACATATTGTTCTTTTTCCTTGAGTTGGCCACTCATGTGAAAATTAATTTATCGGGTGAAGCCGGTAAGAGATTATAATGCATTAGATTCGAGAATTTGACCAGGAAACGACCCTTCGACCGAGCTAATCTACAAGGGTCATTATGGCACAGTTAAAAATCGATTAGAGACCGGAGATAGGTCGACTCGATAGAAGCAGGTGATCAAGTGTGGGTGATTCCACCAGATTTGCCTTTGTTCTTGTCGGTCGGCCAAGACGGGTCGGTTTTTACGTCGATTGGGTCCCCCGTGTCCGTAAGAATCGAAACCTTGAGATTTCCACGACAACCGAGAGTCGCCAATGTGTCAAAGATGTACATTGTGGCTTGAATTGATCAACCACAAGTCAAATGCACGAAAATTTCTAAAAAGCTACCCGGTAGGTTAGGACGCGCTAATATCGTGCCAGAGTGAAATTAACCGTGAAATTGAAAGTGAATTCAGCAATTGGAAGTCTTGTTATGTCACAAACCTTATTAGGAACATTGGATTAATTTATGGATTTTAATTGGGCTCAATTGGAAGAGAATTGATTGGAATTGAAGGAATTGTTGTACAAAATTTCATGCCGCGGAGAAAGAAATTGCACCCATTGGCATGAAGTTGTGGGAGTTTTAGTTAGTGGAAGATGACATCAGGTGATGTCATGGTGGTTGGCCAAATTGAAGAAGAAATTGACAAGTGGAGGGTGGAGATTTCTTCTTGGAAAGGAGCACCCATCAACATCATCTTCAACCTCTAGCTTGGGAAGAGGGAGAGAGGAGAGAGAGGGGGAGAGCAGATCCGACCAGCCAAGCCAGCCGACGCCGCCCCTTCGCTGGCCGCCCGTCCGTCGCAGCCGTCGCCACCGCAACCGCCGCCCGTCCGCTCGCCTCGCCGCTCGCCGTCCGATCGTGGAGACGCCTCCACCGTCGCCCTTCGTCGTCCCGAGCTCCCCGCGCCTCTCCGCCCGGCCCATTGCCGTCGCCGCCAAGGTCGCCGGAGGACCGCCGGAGCCGCCGCTTCCTCCCGTTCGAGCCGCCACCGCCGCCTCTGCGGTTTCTCGCTCGAACCGCCGCCGAATCTCCTCCGTTCGGCCTTTGGGACGGTGGCTAGACTTCCAGCCTAGATCTAGGACTTTAAGGCCCGCTTTGGGTGTCTTCCCGGCCTCCTTTGGTGTCGCCCCGAGAAGGTTTGTCGTCGGACTCGCCGTCCTCTTCGCCGGGGACTCGTCGGAAAGCGATTCGGTGAGTTTAACCCACTAAATATTGATTAGAGGGTTAATGATGCCCTAAGTGTGCTTAGTCTAAGTTAAGTAAGTTTAGGTGGTTAGATCAATTTATTTTAATTGTGAATTAGATTAAGGGGTATGATTAGATTAGAATATGTTTAATTAGAGATAATTGAGTGGTTATATTATTTTAACCCTCGATGGGACATAAAAGGGTTTATTTTTTATTTAATTAAATACTTCGAAATTCTGGAATTTTTATAATATATTATATTCGAAAAAAAAATTAAAAAAAAAAAAAATTATTTTTGACCTCAATTGCTTAGAATTTCGTGATGATCGCTGCTTTGTGCATTTAGAATTTGAATTTGATGAATGGATATGGAAAATTGACTATTTAATGTGATAAATAGGGATTTTACTCATAAAAACCCAAGAGTCGGGTTTTGATGCAAAAATTGGATGTTAAGGATTAATATTGTGATTTGAGTATATGAATGAAATGTGGAGTGTCCGAAGGTCAATTTTGATTGTCGTGTGCTGGTTGAAAGACTCGGTCGCAGTAGTGGCTAAGCCAACTGGACCTGTATTACTTTTGGTTCGCCGTTAATGTAGTGACGAAGCTCGGGTCGCAATAGAGGCTAGGCCAACTGGACCTATGCTCCTTCGGGAATGCCGTCGACGTAGAGACGAAGCCGTGCTCCAAGGGGGGGAGGCGATGCCTGGCAATTAATGTCAGTAGATAGCTGAATTGCGAGTAGGCTATGCCCTTGTGTGGCGGTGAATAATAATTGGAATGTGTGCTAAGTGCGATCGTGGTTTATATGAAAGTGTTGGTGTTCCAATTGTTTTAATTCTCATGATTGCCTGAGATTTCGTGGTGTAAATTGTGCTAACCTACAGGAAGGAATTAAGACGAGGTAAGTCTTCTGTGTGAGGGGGTTAGGCCACCCGGGGTGTATTTTCTTTCTAATAGGGGTTTAGGGGGTTGAACTTGCTGAGACAATGTCTCACCCCGTTGTGGGCCAAAATTTCAGGACCGTAGATGGCAGAACCCCCGGAGCGTTACGGTCTTCCCGTGCATAGTACGAAGCAGAAGTTCAGTTGTCCCAATCCTGAGGGCCATTGGATCTATGAGCTGGTTAAGACCACGGTCTGGGTCCAAGAGGGCTTGGTTGTTAGGGTACCTCATAGATATAGGGCTTGGTTTCGTTTTGGGCCCAATGGTTTCAGGATTGGTCCACTTAGTAGTTTTGATATCCCATCTGCTGTTATGGAAGCCATCCTAGGAGAAGGAGTAGATGACCCTCCTGATGGTAGGCTGGAGGACCCCTCGTCTCCGGAGGCTGCTCATTCTGAAGTGGGATCGAAGAGCGAGTCCGACTAGTAGTCTTAGGATCACTCCTTCTTTTTGGTGAACTGATCCCTTTTTGTAAGCTGACCATTTTGGCATATATGTAATCCATGGAATGATGTTTATCTATGACAGTACGCTTGTTTATGAATGTGTTGATTTCCTGCTTTCCTATCTCGTGAGTTTTTGTCAGGGGTTTTATAGCACGTTCCGTATGCGTATAATAAATTAATTGGGTCGGCGACACCACCTGGGGATGTCGCATTTGTATGACCATGGCGGGTTGTTCACATGTCTCGGGGTTCGGGGCGTGACATCCCATTTTTTGGAATCAAAAAATTAAATAAAAATAAAACAATTCAGAAATTTAGGAAAAAAATTAGAAATTAGATTTTGAGTAGGTTTACTAAATTTTAACGTTAATTCTATTTTAGAATTAGTTTAGCATAACAAAATGTAAAAATCTTTTGATGAAAATTAGATTTAAATTGAATAAGATTTTAGGGCTTTACTATATGGATTTTTTAATGTTGTTTTCTTTTAAAGATAATGCTAAGTTGCGAAAACTTGGTGACTCCCCTTAAGATTCTATTGGAGACATCCTTTAAGATCATTTGCAATTATGTTTTAATTGAAAATTAGATGAATTTGAATGTGTCACTTGCATTATCATTTGTCTTGTGTCACAGCAATTGAATAACCTTATGATCCATGGATTTCTGATATCATTTGCTTGAAGGTTTGATAAGTTTGTACAAATAAAAGAACCAACTTTATGACCGCCTCCACCCTCAGTTGTTTCGTCATTGCTCATTCTACCAAGCAACGTCTGCTCTTTTTCTTGTGGCTAAAAAAGCTCAAAAGATCTATGCAATTGTTTATTGTAATGCATAGATTTACCATCAACCTCCTCATATTACAAGTTATAAACCAGTGGAAATCTTTGTGCTATTTCTAGCCATCCATCTTTGACTAACAATTACACTAGATTTTCTAAGGTCATCTTAGAATATCTTGATCAATTAAATCCTTACAAAGGTCCAGTTTTATCCAAACATGAAATGTTAAATCTTCACTGACATTTTTATAGTTAAAATGAAAAAAAAAATTGGGAATCTAATTTTTTTTTGAGTCGTACCAAATACATTTATGTCCTTTCTCTTCAGGGAATAGAAATTCTATGCAATCATCAAATGTATTCTTCTGCTCAAAAACTTGTCCAAAGAATAGAAATAGAAAAAATTATTTCTAAATAGAAATTTTATCAAGCATACTCTAACTGAGCCAAAAACGAAGTCAATGGGGCAGAAAGTGGCCCTATTGACGATCCATGCAAGGAACGTACCACCTACATTTTATCGATAATGCAGATTTGTCTTTTGACTACATGTATCATACAAATATTTATTGCAAGTAATATGAATTTCTCTTACCAAAAGGAAGAAATAAAAAAGTTTAGCAAATAGAAAAAGGCAAAAGCCACCAAAAATCCTAAACTATGCCCACTATGATACAATTACCCCAAAATTTTTCTGTGATAGCAAGAACCCAAAATTTGTAGCGGTATGAGATATTTACCTTCGGTCAAAATTTTGTCAATGGAGACCGTTAAAAATCTATCTACATGAACGTGAAAAAGCAAACAATGTTGACATAGCGTCTACGTGTTTTAAGTAAAATAAAAATGATGTTATTTTGGTTGAAAAATCACTTCCCTTGACGAAAGGTAAATGTGTGACATAAGTACAAGTTTTGAGCTTTCTATCTTAAAAAAAATTATAGGTAAAGGTATTATAGTTGGCATGATTTGGGGTTTTTTATGGTACATAAAAAAAGATTCAGAATAAATATGTCATGTCATAGTTTGGGTTTTTTATGATTTTTTTTCTAAATGTTACTTTTCAACTTCTTTAACATACGAATCTATCTAATTCAGAGATAGAGATAGATTGCAGGATGGACTATACCTCTAGGTACGTTGTCTGCCGAGGTATCCGGCATCCGTCATCAGAAACCACGCGTACAGGAATCTGGATTTATTAACAACAAGAAGGGGAAAAAAATAATAGAGAAGAAATAATGCACGAGGTGCAAATAAGCACTTTCTGTTGATTAGCCTTTCGCTTTCGGGACGCCTCCATGCGGATTGCCTTTAACGGCTGGTCAAGTTATCGGGCCCCCTACTCAACTCCTTCCATTTGACCGAAAAAAAAAACTCCTTCTATTTTGTATTATTCTATTGAAATGACGAGAGCACCATCAAATCCGCATCGCCGCGGCTCCAGCTCCAATTTCCTACAGCACTTCGTCCTCTGTTTCCCCCAAGCACTCGAGCGAAACCGTTATTTCCACATTTCATATCCTTCTTGAACTCTCCAGGAAGGCATCGCGGAAGGTAGTACCACGTCGAGATTACTGTGGAAAAAGGATGACAGAACCATTTCGTGTTAGAAATGGAGCGATGCTGCCTCAACAAAAATAAAAAAATAAAAGAGTGTTTGCCTCAAAAGAACACTGATTTCAAGCAAGAGCTGCCAAATAGGCAGTGACCTCAAGAGGAGGAATGAAGATACTCGAAAAGGAAGACTGAATCATGTACAGCACCTCAAGGATTCAATTGAGGAGGTAGCTTGAGACATTTCAATTGCCGAGGTCAAAGTACTCTGGATCTTCTGGGTAATGATAGTGCACCTTGAACTGCATTGGACATGGCATGCTAATTTGCAACGTCATGGATATTCGAAAAGAACTGTGTCATGCACAGCACCTCAGACGATTCAAGTAAGCGTCTTTCTATAGGATTGCCTTTCGCTTTCAACATTTGCCAAAAAGAAGTTTGACTTGATCAGCTGATCATGAAACAATTTACACGATATTTATCCATTGAAAGGACCAGAACACCCTCAATGCCGCACCACAGCAATGCTTGTTACCATCGAAACTTCGTCCTCTGTTTCCGCAAGCACTCAAGCGAAACCATCGTTCCCACATTTCATCTCCTTCTCCAACTCTCTAGGAAGGCATCGTCAGAAGGTTTATGGAGATGCCGGCAGATTTCGGTGGTCAGAGGTAAGCTTTAGCGAACTCAGTTTCATAACTTACATGAGGCCAGACATCACGACCTCAAAATCACAACAAATCTTGATTTTCTTTCCTGAACCTCTGTCTAATCATGTCCATCGTGCATATTCCATTAGGTGAATGCTGTTTTGTTGAAAAAAAAAAGACCTTTATTTAGGTGAACTTGTCCCAATGCATTTTGATCTCGTATGTTCAACCCTTAAAAAGCCCAATTCTAAGTGTAGAACTTAGAAAGCAGGGCTCAGGTGCAAGCTACACAAGTCTCGAGGAGAACCTAGAACAGAGACTTGGGTACATTCTCAGACCAAAACTTAGTTTTATAAATTACTTGAGGCCAGACATCAAGCATCGATCATAACTTACATGAGGCCAGACATCAAGCTATCATAACCTCTTCAGCGACCTCAAAATCATAACAAATCCTGATGTTCTTTCCTGAACCTATGTCTGATCATGTCCATTATCATAACTTACCTGTATGCCCAAGACTCGGTTTCTAGATTCTAGCCAAGACTTAGCTTCTACCCAGTAAGCGTGTGCCTTATCTGGCTATACATACACTCTGTTTCTAGGAGGGAAAATTCTCTCACATTGATGAAGAGACACAATTGTATTAATTGAAAATCTTGTTAATTTTCCTCATATGAAAAGATGAAACCTGCAATTAGCTTTCGTTCTGTTTCCGCCCGATAAGCAAGGGGGCTTACCTCGCAGTTTTGTGCATCGGGGTGATCTTGTTTTGTTACAGGTGTTGTAAGAGAAGGTTAGGAAAGGTCTGTAGGCGTTAAGAAGGTATTTCTTGGTACTCTGGCGTTCCATTTTGTCGAAAAGAGTTTCACTAGCTTAATTGTCCGTGGATCACTAGATAGGTTACCTACCTGCAGTATATACAGAGGTTAGAATTTACACAATGCATACGAACAACTGGTTTGTTATTTTCATTTCCAAGGCATGGAGTAGACCTTGCAGATCGAATCGATCCACGCATGCAACACCTTCGTTCCCTGGTGGGGTTCCTGGATCAAGTCATTGAGTTGAAGGGTGTTCCAGCGAACGATACCTGTGCAAAAATCAGGCGTTTCTACGGACTGCTCAAAGCCATAAGGATGGGAGCGCTTAACGTAGACCCAAGGTTCCGACTTGTGTCCACCGTCATTGAGGCTGGGCTTGAAAGTGTCAAGTGTGTTCTGTTAATTTGCATCCTGCTTGGCGACATGCCTTGGTCAATTGCCGTTCTCTGTATTCTGATGGCAGTCGTATTCATTGCAAATTAGAGAATGGTAGCGGTTTCTGGTTTTCTAGATGCTGCGGTTAGCTCTTCGTGAAGCTGTTTTTTATGCGGGTTCCAACGCTAGCTCAAACATGAACTTCTGTGTTGTAATATTATATCTTCGAATACCTTCTACATATACACGATGGAGACCATGATGGTATTTGGCTAAGATCCTCATGCAATATTGTGAGATTGGAAAAACAGGGAATGTTTTTTTCCTTTGGCCCCAGAGAATCAGGGGAATCGATTCAAATAATTTGAAAAAGAATTGTATTATCCTCGATCATTAATCTTCTTATTCACGAAATGTGATTTTGACTTGGTTTGTAACCCAATCCTGATATCCCAACCTATGCAATATTGTACATCCTACCTTGACATGTATTTCAAGTCACAAATGAAAATTACTGAACCCGACGTGCTCCTTGACATAAAAGAAGCATGTTGTACGTGAGAGAGGAAAGCAATCGACTACAACTCTAACAAAAGATGAACCTTTTGAGAAGAAAGCAAAATCACATTAGGAAAGTAAGATGCACGACCTTTTATATGTTGAGTAGGCCAATCAAACGGATGGATTTGGTTGGGTCATATATGGTCCAACCAAATTGACCCATTTATTTTCAAAGCAAATTGACACATACCCGACTCATCTCGAAATTGATTTTTAGTATTTTTTTTCCTCCTTGTATTGTTGCATTTGAAAGATGGATAGTTCCATGAACAAGCTCGTGAAGTTAGTGAGAGAGCTTGGGAGTCGAGTTATGAACAAGGGATGAACATGGTGAAAGTCCGACCCTTGCCCTCCACAAATCATATAACTTATTCGGGCTCTAGCTTAGGTTAAATATAAGGAAAACAACCACATAAAACTTAAAATTATGTCTACTATAACCTAAGTAGCATCGACACTGACACGCGACACGACACAACACGACACGCTGACACGACTTTTCTAAAAGAAACAGAGAATTCCGACACGTTGAGACACGTTGATACTTGCAGGAAACTAACTCTTCCTTCCCTGGTTCTAAGTTTAGGTCCATTCATAGTATCAGAGCCATGGTTTTGTTTGTAACATCATCCGTTCCATGCGCTTAGTAGGTGAATCCAGTGCTGAGAAGATCTCTTTACATCATGTCCACAGAACCCGAAATTCTCGAAGCACCTGTTTCTCTTGCTCCATCATCCTCAACCCCTTCTGATTTCCGTGTTTCTTATGCCTCTAAGATAGACTATCTCTTTGAAGTCTCTCTTAGTGATGAAACTAAAATCTCTGAAACTCAACTCCCCCTCATGAATCCCTGCTCCGCCTTTGCTAAACCTACTTCATCATTTTCACATATCCGCTCCATTCGACAGCTCATTCGTCAAACTCCAAAGGAAGTAAAGGAGTATGTTCAGTCCTCCAAGTTTGACCAACTTTCCATTCTTGTTACTGAAAAAGAATACTTTGTTACTCTTCAGATTCCCCCAGAGTTTCCTAGGCAATGGACCCAACAAGGATATTCCCATGTCCACTATGGGGTTGTTCGTCTTGCTCTCACTTTTCACGGTCGTAAAGGCTTGCCAGTTGTGGCAAGAATAGCGTTGTTAGATACTCGATTCCTAGAATACCAGCATGCTTGTATTGGCACTGTCTAAACTACTCTAAATGATGGAACAGTCTTCGTGACTTTGTATCCAAATTTCAACATCGCTCTTTCAGACCCCCAATTACTTTCTTTTTTGAAAGTACAGATCCAGCTCACTGGAGCTCCCCAAACTTCTGACTCTGTTGCTGTAACACTGCACTACCATATGGTTTATCGTGTGCAGAACCATGCCCTTGATCTAAATTTCCACAATGGAAATGAAGATGCTTTGTTCATCTCCATGCAGAATGATCAAGCATCTTGCATCCATGTTCCTAAACAGATTCCAAAGGAAAAGTTGGCCAAGCTTCTTCCAGAAACTTGGATTACCAACCATGAAAAGTTGCATCAGAACAACAAGCATATTCAATCATCAGACTCAGAATTTGTCAGAAAGAAAGATGGAACTATTTCCATCAAATTTGGTAAGGAAAAGGAAGAAAGTCCATCTATCTTCCAGACTCTTTTTATGATCGAACCATGTGTTCCAGAATCAATTTCTGAGTCAAATCCAAAGAAACTTGTTCGACATTTCAATAGTGATGGGCATCATGTCCATTACTACAAGGATAAGTATGGTCATTGTTTTTGGGATCCTTTCTGTCAGTGCTCTTACTGCACCAATTCTCCAGACGAGGTAAATCCAGATGATCTTCCTCGAAAAAGAAAGAAAAAGCCAAAAGACCTCATGTACCAAAGGTACTTAGACGAAGACCCCTCCGTTGATACTCTTGGTGAGTGTAGTAAGTTCTAGTTTATGGTTTCTTATCCTCCGTCTCCACCACCAGAGTTCACAACTCCACCTCCAGTCTTACCAACTCCACCACCGTCACCTCCTTCATCTCCTCCTCTGAAAAAGCCGACTCTTTCACCATTTTATAAGCCAATCCTAAAGTGGGCCAAGAAGCACTCTTACCCACTTGAGATTCCAGCAGAAACACCATCCACTTCTTCTATTGCTATGTTTCATGACACGGACTTTCCTCCTCTTGTCCGAGAAAGTTCCAAACTCTCATTTCATGCTCCAGAGGATTTTGTTGATCCACAAGGCAGATATCGTCATACTCCCAAAATACATGCCCCCACTGACGTGGATGAACATGGAAGACAGAAAAGAACTCCTGCTGCTGAAGCCGTCCTAAATTGGCAATCGAAGACTCTTTTAGCACAAAACAATGCGTTCAAAGCAATTGATTCCAAAATTGGGAATATGCAACAAGATATTCGAAAGTATGATGAAACCACCAAGAAGATGCTTTCCAAGTTCCAAAAAAGCTTCATGCTTTGGACATCTAGGGTACAACATCTGAGAGGTCGGAAATCATCATCTTGAAGAAAGGAGGTTCATTCCTTTCAATCCATTTCCAATTCCAGTACGGACAGAGTATCCGCCTCCACCACCCCAAACGTCTATCTTTGCTGACATCGCACAAGATCCTTACATAAAGGAAACAAGTGTGGCAGAGATGCGAAATCTTCTTAAAGAATTGGACCAAGCAAGGAAAGAAAGAGGAAAAGAGAAGGTTCTTCCAGAATTTCAATTGTTATCAAAGAAAGACCAGAACATATGATGATGTCTAATCCATTGGAATCTTTTTTAAAGGATTTGAGCAATCGGGAACAATAACCTAATCCCGTTATCCAACAGACTGCTCCTGTCATCTCAGATAACCAGATTTTGTTTCCAGCAGAACAAACTTTCCCAAATATCTTTGATACTGAATCGGATTCCGTATCTCTCTCATCCTCTTCATCATTCTCAATCCCTGCCATTGATTCCTCTCCTATTGCACCAATAACGTCATCCATATTTATGGCTGATCCTCCAGATCAGGACATGGAATCAAACTATTCTGAACCAGAGCTTGTTCAGACTAGTAATCCCGGACAAAATGTGTCCACTGCATCAAAGCAGTTTTTTACACTTGATGGTATTCCTTATCACAAATGGCCAGAAAGACTTGAGGAATTTCATACTTGGTTGAATACCCAAGCCATCACCAACCATGATTCAAATTATGTGCTTTTCAACTTTGTCACAAGATTCACAGGTAGTCTCAAACTTTGGTGGAAATCAGTGGGCGAACAAGACCAAATCCATTTTCTTTGCTCCCCAGATTTTAGCCATGCCATCACTCTTTTATACCACTTTTTTTGTGGGAAAACCGATTGATCTCATTGAGATGAAAAGGAGAGAATTCTTTGAAAGAAAATATTGTTCTCTCCACAAGAAATACCTTGATAAGCATTATCGAGAAATGCTTAAACTTTTTTACCAGATTGGAGCTGATCCAAATCTAAAGCATGTCTACCTGACTTCCATCCCCAAAGAATTATCTCAAATGGTTGAGAGATCTTTTTTTGGAAAACAAAGAAGAATACAGGAAATTCCATTGGGAGAAATCCAACAAGAAATCCATTTGTGCCTTGAAGAATTGTGTTTAAAGCGCCAGATGGTCCGAACCTACATCACAGATGACAGAGAACTTGAAACAGCCTGTTCTCGTCAGAAGCTAAAGATCAAATGCTCCAAGCGTGATTGCGATGGTACTTGTGGAAAAGCTTCCCGAAAGAAGAAGCACTTCAAGAAGTTATGGATAAAGAAATCCAAACATGGCCCCAAGAACTTCCGAAGAAAAAAGAAATGGTGATACCTACGCAAAAGGAAAGATCGCACAAGCCATAAAAAATCAAATCGATGCTTAATTTACAACCAAAAAGGACATTTTGCCAAAAATTATCCTCAAGCAAAGAAGGGCTAGAATCATCTGATACATCATGTAGAGAATGAAACAGGTATTTCTCTTGATAATGATGATATCGAATCTTTATTATCTGCTGATGAAGAACCATCCGAACAGACTCTTTGTGTCATCCCTTGTTACCAAACTTCCAGTGAAACTGATTCAGACTCAGATTCCGAAGACATTTTTCATATATCTCTCACTTCTTCAGAACAAAGTCATGATATATTTTCGAGCCAAACTCATTGTCCCCATTTCCCTATAAAAATCTTCACTTCGAAGTTTGCCAAAGCTATCACTGTCATTGCTCTCATAGATACTGGAGCAAGTTGTTCAATTTTGGATACTAAAGTTCTTCCTGAAGAATATTGGACTTCTTATGTTAGATATTTCAACTCTGCCTCAGAAGATACTTTCTCCACAAATGTCAGAACTACTCCAGTAACTGTCCAGTTTTTCCCTCAGTGTTCTACAACCACAAAAATCTTCAAATCCAGTCTCCCCAACAAAGATTTGATCATTGGTTAGGACATTATGACTCAGATTTCACAGCTTCGTATCATTCCTGGAAAATGCCTTAAGTATAAAGACCAATTTTCTAAATTTGTCAATATCCAAATACTTTTTTCCATTCAAATGAGTCTGTTAGATCCGATCATGCAAAAGTTATTGGAATCTTGTTCAGAATCCCACTCTGAATTTGCCTAAAAATGTTCCCATCCTCTATGGGAAAATCTAGAGTTCTTTATTCGCCTTCCTTTCAAAAAGAATGAAGATATCAATCCAACAAAGGCGAGTCATATGGGAATGAAGCCAGAACATTTGGTTTTGGCTCAAAGCGAATGCTCAAAATTATTGCAACAAGGCCTTATTGAAATCTACAATTCTCAATAGGCTTGTGAAGCCTATGTCAATAAGCGTGCTGAAAAAACCAGGGGAAAAATGAGATTGGTAATCAATTACCATACCAACCTCTTAACATTTTCCTACAAGATGATAAGTTCCTTTTACCATCTAGAGATTCCCTCTTTACTAGTTTAACCAAGGCCCACATCTATTCCAAATTCGACCTCAAAGCCGGATTTTGGCAATTAGGCATCCATCCTGAAGACAGATCTAAGATAGGATTTTGTATTCCAAACCAACACTTCCAGTGGAAAGTTCTCCCTTTTGCCCTAAAAGTAGCACCATCTCTTTTCCAAAAGGCCATGTGTCGAATTTTCCAACCCATCCTGTCAAGTGCGGCAGTATATATTGACGATATCCTGCTCTATAGTTCTGATGAGCAGTCACACTACCGACTCCTTGAGCAATTTGCAGACATTGTAAGGAAGCATGGTATTATGCTTTCTCAGAAAAAGATGAATATTGCCCAGACAGAAATTGAGTTTCTTGGTATGCACCTCAACAAAGGTACATACTATCTAGGGCCACACATTGCTCAAGAACTATTGAAGTTTCCTGAAAATAACTTCACCACCAAACAAGTTCAGCAATTTCTTGGGATAATCAATTATCTCAGGGATTTTGTCCCAAACATTACAAAACTGTTGATTCCAATCTAGTCAATGCTAAAAAAGAATCCCCCACCTTGGGGAAAATCTCAGACTAAAGCAGTTGCTGAACTCAAGGAGATTATGCAGAATCTCCAACCATTGAAGGAATATTGGGCGGCCATCCTCCTTGAAGAAATTGATGGTAAGAGACATCTCTGTGCCTACAAAAGTGGAAAGTTCTCCCAAGCTGAGATGCATTATCACTCCACTTTTAAAGAAATCTTGGCGGTGAAAAATGGAATAAAAAAGTTCGAATTCCATCTCATCGGCCATCACTTCCTAGTAGAACTAGACATGGCATATTTCCCTCAGATGACTAGGTTCAAGCAGAAGCAGATTCCAAACTCCCAACTGCTTCGATGGACTGAATGGTTTTCAAAATACTCTTTTGAAACCAAACATATTCCTGGAAAGAAGAATGTGCTTGCTGACTTCTTGTCAAGGCCAAAAGCACCAGCCGGAATCAACATGTACATCAAGAGACCTGCTTTCCATATACTCAATCATGACGTAAAATACAAGATTGAGAAGATCAAAGATTTGTCAAGTTGGAAATATCCCCAAGAGATTATCGAACAAATCCAGAATGACGGTCTCACTGAGAACCTTGGAAACCTCATGTGGCAATGCCACACAGATCTGTTCAGACTCAATGAAGGTTTGATTCTTTATCATTTTGGATTAAATGCAGATTATCCGTTCATACATCCTCTAATCTGGAAGGATGATGATTTTCCTTATCAACTCAAATGGTTATTATGGTATTTAGGGGTGTGCAACCGGACCGGGTCAACCCGGTTCCCGGATCGACTCACTCGGAAAACAGGGTCGGGAACCGGTTCCGGTTGAAACCGGTCCGAGAACCGGTTCCAACAACTCAGACCCTGTTTGAACCGGTCCGGGAACCGGTTTCGAGGGATTACCCACCCGGGAACCGATTCGACCGGACCAGTTTGGGAACCGGTTAGAGAACCGGTTAAGCCACCCCCAAAAAACAAAACGCGTAACCCTAATTTCTATCTTTACCTCTCTCTCTCACGAGTCTCACCCCCTTCGCGAAGATGCTGCTGCTTCTCCGCCTGAGCCCCGTCCTTCGCGAAGCTGGGCGCCACCGCCGCTGCTTCTCCGCCTGAGCCCCGTCCCTTCACGAAGCGCGCGTCGCTTCTCCGCCTGAGCCCCGTCCTTCGCGAAGTTGGGCGCCACAGCCAGAAGCCGAGCCCCTGCTTCTGCCCGTCCTCAGCCCGTTCGTCCGAGCCCCCTGCTCACCCACGAGATCTGCAGCCGAGCCCCTGCTTCTGCCCTGCAGCAACTCCAGCGTCTCCTGCCCGCCTTCTGTCCTCACCCACGAGATCTGCTTCTGTCTTCAGCGTCGCTTGCCCGCCCGCCTTCTGTCCGCGACCTGCAACCAAGACTCCTCCGCCGACGCCTGCACCCGCAGTCGCACCTCTGCTCACCCGTGCCTCCCTCCGCCCGAGCGCTGATCCCGGTTCCATCCAACGCCGCCTCTGCCGCTCTCATCGCACCCCTCGCGCTCGCACCACCGCCTCACGATAACAACTTGACTGAGCTGAGCAAGTTCAATGTTTTCTTTAATCCATTGATATCTGGCGTGATCCCCGCGATAGGGCAGTTAGGTACGTTTGAGATAGAGTCCTTCCTCGGCGACCCTCTATTGGTCCTTCATTCTTTCCCTAATCAAACACTCCATCCACCGCCAAATCACAAGAGATTAGGCCAGAAGAAGCCTCCGAAGTTTAGGGTATTTCTGGCACTCTTTGCTCTGGCTGTTGCTTTCTTATCATTCGGGATCTTATCATTCATACTTTTCTCGTCCGTCAAGAGCCCGCTTGACTTACCTAAATACCTGGTAGAAAAAATAAAGTCTTCACTAGGTATTGTTCAGAAGCATTTAGATAAAATTATTCTTGGAGCATGCATCAAATTGCATACCTTTTTTCAGTCCAGATACTCTGATTTTGGGGGCAGGATAGTAACGATGTTCTAAACATAACATGAATTTGGACCTAGGATAGCGACAATCTCAGTATCATCAAATCTGAAGCTGAGAATATATGTGCTGCACACATGGGTTGGTGTGACAATCCCCCTTATTTTAGCCCCTGAGGTACTTTTTTTAGACTAAAATAATCACTTGGCGGGTTTGACATCGGCATAGTCAAGAATACTACTATAGCAAGTTCTACTTTTAAATTGTTTGTGTGCAAGAATTTTTGCATCTAATATGTATACTTCATTACATTATCTACGGTACATATCCTCGGCAATATAACATTTTGCTCGAGAATCTTGGAGAGACAAGTTCTACTCTCTTTCTTTTCCTTTTCTAGTGATGTTATGAGGTACAAATTATTTGCTACAACGGTGGATGTGCTTATGCTGATCGATATGAGTGTTAAACGCTTTATTTTAAATATGAGTGATGTACATCAATTTTTGCAAAACAGGTTCCAATATAAACAGGGTTGACCCTGTTTCTGGACCGGAGAAACAGGGTGGGTCGGGAACAGGGTCCAATGTAAACAGGGTCAAGAACAGGGTCCAAAAAAAGAGAATCGGTTATAACAGGGTCGGGAATAGGGTCCAGGTCTAGACCCTACCCACCCTGGACCCGATCACCCCTACCAATAAGTACTTAATAGCTATTGAAGTTCCAACTAGAAGATTCATTGCAAACCTCACCAGGATATTCTTACTCGGCAGAAATGTTGAAAGAGAAAGTGATAAGAATCTTTTAGACTTTCTCAATTGGTTCTATCCTCCTACCCATTGGAAATACCTCTTAGAGAAAGAACTAAGAACCATGACACCAAATCCTGAAGTCCATACCATCTTGTTCTTCCGACGCCCATGGCATTTTCTCAGAAATAATGGTAACATAATTAATGCCCCACAAATTGTAGGAACCACATCCTACAAACCTCACCTAGATAGCAGAGAAGCTCAGATTCATAAATCTTATCTAGGACCTGTTGGATGTTGTGAACATCAGTACCGAGAACTCCAGAGAATTTCGTGCCAAGAAAACAAGACTATTCCTGAAGATGTATGGAATTATAATGTACCCACTGCATGGGATCATTATAGCCTAGCACCAGAAGCTGTGGAAGCACTAGAAGAATTCAGACAGGCTGCATCATCACAAGAGCATGAAATGACAGACACAGACCCAGCACAGTCCTCCCAAGACCCCTATGCACAATGGGGAGGTCCTCTTTCCCAGGACCCCTACGATCAAGGACCCTTGTCCTTATCCTCAAGCATGGACACATCCTATTATGCTCAGCCATTCAATTGACCTCAGCCATGCATTCATGCCGACACTTCAGATGTCAACAAAACGAACTGGGCGCAAGAGGAAACATCCGAATCTACATCACATTAGTTAAACCAAATCCTCTCACCAGAAGACCTTGAAGCTCTTGTACAAAAGTATGAACAAAATCTTCTAGCGACGACACACAGCTCAGATGACTCGAATTATGACTACAATGCTCATGACAGACGAGACCGCTGAACAAAGCCATTGTTCATACAAGTTTACTGTAGCAAGTTATTGTTCACTTTTACTGTAGCAGTAGGTAGGGAAATCATTGTTCATTGTCATTGTTCATAGCCGTGCGAATAATTCCCTACCGGAAGTTTCGGATGCCTCTGTTTGTATCCGGACCCGTGAGCTTGGTCCTTGCTTGTGTGTGACCTCTTATTGTCTATATATGGTAAGGAGGGTGTAATGTGTTGGGCAGAGTCCCTTGAGTAAAGTAAGTGTTTTGTGAAAAACTCTCTATGGCTTTCTAAACTCTTCTTCTTCTCCAGCCTGGTAGGATCCTCTGGGAAATGCAACTCAGGTGGGTTAGAAACGTTATCATCCTGGCATCTTTGAGTGTCTCTAAGCTCTTAACTAAAGGGCAAAGTGGTTTTTCTGCTAAAATGATGTCCCTGAAGGGCTTGAACAAGGTATTCGTCCACCTTTGTCGGAAGGCATACTTGCGGAAACTGATTTTTATATATACATAATAAATTATCATTTTTATGATTATTTCAATCAAATTAATTTGAATCAAATTTATAAACAAATAAATAATTAAAAAAACCTAAAATGAATATACGCTAAAAACATTAATCCGCTATTTATCAATATCATTCATTATTTCAATTTGACAAATTCAACTCTATTTCAATAATTCATAAAACTTGGAGAAAAAACAAGCGATCCATATTCTAAACTCGTATGTTAGATATGTTGGAAAATAGAAAAAAAAAAAAAACTTAAGAGGGGAATTGTGTATCACGGGAAGTTGGCGTCAAAAGAGAATAAATGACTATATTTTTCTTCTTTCTCTATTTATTATTTTTCTTATTGTGTTTTATTTTCACACACACACACACACACACACACACACACACACACACACACACATATATATATACATTTTTTTTTTTTTTTGCAACTGGAGGAACCACCTCACAGTGAGCGCTCGGCGTAAATCCCCAAGGAGCACTAGCGCGAGGACCCACCTTCCACGGTGCTCCGCTTAAGTCACGCTATATGCGCATGCGGTGACTTAAACCTCCCCCCTTCCGCAATTAGAGGGGGAAAGGCCTAAACCAACGCGCCCACAGCGGGGTAGGTTATATATATATTAACCTCTCATTTATTGAATTTTTAAATTGAACTCGATATCGAAATCACATATTGGAAACTCGTATGTCAATATTCTGACTCGAGTGAAATTGACCAGGTATCGGATTTTCCGACACGTGTTGATTGAGTGTCTAAGAGTGTCAAAGAGTGTCTGACACGTGTCGAAGTATCCGATACGACACGAAGGCTCTTGGAGAGTGTCGGTGCTTCATAGACTGTAACACATTTATTTTGAACTTTTTTTGTGATATCAAAAACCCCAAATCATGCCACCATGACACATTTACCTTAAAGTTTTATCACATAAAAAACCATTAATCTATAGATGTGTAACAGATTTATCTTCCATCAAAATTTCATTAAGTGATTTTTCGTATTTCACTTAAGTCACATAAACATAACGTCAATATTGTTGGCTTTCCGGCATCCACGCAAGCAGATTTTTAACGGTTCATTGTTAACAAAATTTTGACAAAGGGTAGATGTGTCACAAAGGTGTAAATTTGGAATTTTTGGTATCACAGAAAAAAGTTTATGGTAAATCTATTACAATAGACATGATTTAGGATTTTTGGTGACTTTTGCTCTTCTAAAAAAGTTATTTACAATGTATTGTGGCCGCTTCTACTTTTATATAGTTACCAAGCGAAAGGAGGTGAAAGCTAAAGCAGGCAGACAGAAGTGCTTTGTACTTGTTTATTAATTGGCTCCGAAATTTAAATGCCAAATTCATTGATCAAAGCAACACTAAAATTTCAGCTTAAAAGTTTCTACAGCATATAACAGTGCAATAAAGTATCAAGGTTATGCTACCTAAAGGCACAAAGATTTGAAACTGACCTAATCCCAAAATATATTTTTATATCGATGATCCAGGGGCGGAACCGTAGTTAATCAGCGATCTGAAGTGAATTAGTACTGTAATTCACCAGCATAACCTGTAGTACTGTAGTACTGACCGAGTTCTCGGGCCGATAGAATGGAAATGCCCTTGCTCCGAGTCAATTCCATGGTGGGTACTATCTTATAATGAAATAGCAATCCCAGGATCGTCTCTTCGAATTAAGGACGTCTTATTATCGTGTAATTGATTTTGTCAAACCCCTCTCTTCTTTTGTATCTTAAATCAATACGATGTTACTTCCAGACTTTTACGTGATGAACGTTGAAATGTGCCCCCGTTGACATGTTACTCTGCGTCACCCGTCTCCAACATGCATCCCTTAATTCAAATCATCTTGAGAGAAAAGGAAAGAATATTTTACAAGGTCCTAGGTAGTGCCACGTGGAGATTAATGTGGGAAAGGGATGACAAAACATTATCATTATTGTGTTAGAAATGAGAGCGATATTGCTATACCAAATCTTCACGGCGCTGAGTTGGAATCCCGGTCCAACTCAGAATTTTTGTAGTTCCAAAGGATCCAACTACAAGAGAATTAGAAACGAAGTACTTTACCCCCCCCCCCTTCCCGCCCGTTCCGCCCATTCATCTTCGGTGCAAGAACGCTTGATCAGTAAGCTATTACACACTCTTTTAAGGATATGGCTAGCTGAAAAACTATCTATAGCGGACGACTTTGCTCATCAATAGCAGCCTCTGATAGCCTTTCTTCTTTTTGAGGGGAGAATTACCAAAAAAGTCATAAACCTATTATAATTGTGCCAATTCAGTCATAAACTTTCTTCTTTTTTTTTGTCAATTTAGTACTAAACATTTTACAATTGTGTCAATTCAATCCATCCGGCCAAAATTGGCCAGCCGACGCTAACGTGGACGCCAACCGAGGACAGCTGGCTGGCGAACGCTGATGTGGCAATTTTTTTTTTCCGAATTTTTTTCTTTTTTGAATTTTTCTTTTTTTTTCCCACTTTCTTCTTCCTCTGGCCAGCCGGCACCAGCCAGAGGCGAGGGCCGGCGACGTCAGCCTCGCCAGCCACTAGCGAGGCTCGCCCCTGCCAACCACTGGCGAAGGCGAGCCTCGCCCAACAACGGCAAGGCCGCCGTCGTCACATCTGGCGAGGTCAAGCCTCGCCGTCCCTAAGCAAGGAGCCTCGCTGGCCACTGGCAAGGTCGACCCTCGCCTTGGCTGCGCGAAGCGTTCCTCTCGTCCGCTTGCATATAAAGGGGCGCGCATCAAGCAGCTGGATTCAATTGAATCGAAGAGAAAACCCTAATCGCATACTAGTAGAGAGAGAGAGAGAGAATGTCTCCGCGACGGGCAGCGGCGGCGGCGATCGATCGAGGAGGCAAGAAGCCCTCGTCCGGCCAAGGCGATGGTCGACCTCGCCGGTGGCCGGTGAGGCTTCTCGCCAAGGGACGGCGAGGCTCAACCTCGCCATGGCTAGGCGAGGCCGAGCCTCACCAGATGTGGTGATGGCGGCCTCATCGTCGCTAGGCAAGGCTCGTCTTTGCCAGTGGCTGGCGAGGGCGAGCCTCGCCAGCTAGAGGAAGAAGAAAGTGAGAAAAAAAAATTAAAAATTAAAAAAAAAATTAAAAAAATTCGAAATAAAATAAATAAATAAAATTTGCCACATCAGCGTTCGCCGGGCAACTATCCCCGATCGGCATCCACGCGTCACACCGACAATTTTGAATGGATGATCGAATTAAAGACAATTGTAAGAGGTTTAGGACTAAATTGATTTAAAAAAAAAATTATGACTGAATTGGCACAATTGTAATAGGTTTAGGACTTTTTTGATAATTCACCCTCTTTTTGAGCTAGCATTATTCCTAAACATTTTCGTGTTAGAAATAAGAGTGATGTTGCTATATCAAACTTGTTAGAATCTATAAATATTAAATCACGCCTTCTTCTATCAATTGAAATTTTAGAACATAAAATTCTCATTTAGTATCAAAATCAATATTCAGTATTATCCCTTTCGCGATTGTATCTCCACTTCCCAATAGTCAAATTCCAAGAGCCTTGGTCAGAAGTTTCCTGTGCCGCTTGTAATCCAACTTGCACGGGAGACAAGATGTTGAAATATTTATATTTATATGATTTTCATCCCTGTTTGCTTAAACTTTTCTTAGTTCGAATCTTCCAAGCCCCTCCTTGCTTCCCCAATTACGTATTTTCACACTTTAGACTCAGGCCAACAACTAATTTACACGTGAGGAGCATTAGAATATATAAATAATAAACCATAACTTCATTTATCAATTTAAGCTATAGGAAGCCCATATTTGATATGAAGGCTGTGATGGTAAAGTTAACTTGCACATGGAATTACAAGGTTAACATTATTGAGAAACTGAAATCTGTACAAGAGGAGGAATGAAGATATTCGAAAAGAAAGACTGAATTATGTACAGCACCTCCAGGATTTAATTGAGGAGGTATCTTGGGACATTTCAATTGCCGAGGTCAAAGTATTTTGGATCTTCTGGGTAGTGATAGTCCACCTTGAACTGCATTAGACATGGCAGACTCGTCAGAGATATAGAGAATTAACACCATCTTGGACAGAGTCGCTAATCCAAAGATGTGAATCCTGATGGACTTCAAGCCAGGCGCGTCGATGAATGCGACTATGTGCGCCCTGCGGTTATAATCAGAACTACAGCTTCATGTTCTTACCAATTCCGGTCTAGCATGAAAGGTCGACTGAATATGGCCAATCGAACATAATGCACTACGTTTCGATGAGCTGATTATTGAATCATTAAAAAATTCAAGTTTTCCTTTATTGTAGATTTAGACGGACACCCCAAAAAAAAAAAACTCAGTCCGGTTGTACGGTAAAAGAAACGAAACAAAGCGCATCAGATAGCCCTCTTAAGGAGAGAGAAAGAGCGGTGAAGTCCTGGCTACATGAACATGGAGCTCAAAGAGAACATTGATTAATCAGAAGATATCTGGGGGCCAAAAAGGAGTAATAATAGATTTGAAAGTCCAAAACACTTAAACAAAGAAAGATCAACAGAATGTGCCTTTTTCTTCATATTCTTTTGAGGACGACAGAAGTTAAGGGAGAAGTTAAATGACAATTGAAATAACACTACAAGGGAAAAAATTTAGTCAGGCATTCAGCGCCACAGTGATGCCACATACGATATTTGGAGAACAGACACTAAAAGCACTTCAGCAAAAGTAAAGGCGTACAAGAAGTCAAAGATAGATCACATACCTTGCCTTCATCAGCATCTGAATGCCGTTGAGGAAATACGACCCTCATGTCATTGTATAAATAGAATCTCCTTTCCCTATCTGACAAATTTTCTTTTGGTACAGAGAGGGGATCAGATTTACATCTTGCAACTGACCTTTTACTCTTTTTAGGAAAAGGGCAAAGAAAACGGAGGTGAAGAGCATATCGCAAGGCACCAGCTCCAGTCATGTTCTCATTGACCTTTGAACAACCATGAAAGATTTTTCTGTCACTACCGTCACAAGTATCTTCACAATAACAGTAATTACCAGGTTTACCACTCCTACAACCATCGTTAAACTTAGAAGAGGGAATATTTTGCTTTCCAAAGCTGTCAGGTTTCTCACACTGATCACCTTCCTCCACTAAACCCACCACATCAGAGGTTTCATTCCCAGTAGCATTGGATTGTGTAGCATCAACTCCCGGCTGTACAAGATGGTTCGACATTGGAGTCACTACGTCTGTGACTTTTGAGTTCAAATCTAGCTGCTCTTTCAGCTGTGCCGAAGCTGAGCAGCAAGATTCTAGCGTAGCCTTCTGGCGCAAAAATGTCTGTTTCATTTACCAAAGTGAAGCAGAGAAGAAGATTCTAGTCAGAGTAATCATACCATTGCTAAGTGCATGTAACCCTAAACAGAAACCAACATTTTCTTTTGGCTAGTGGAGAACACAAATCAGCATCTTAAATTGATTAATTTAAAGCCTTTTTCTTTCCACTTAAAGCCATGAGATCACAGGTACCAATAAGTACAACAACTTATGCCCCTGTGAAAGAAATATTCAACCAGAAACTGAATGCTCCAAAATTTTAGGCATGAAAGTCCGATAAGAGTTAAAAGTGGGCTTCAATTTGACAGAGTGACTTCACTTTCAGTATAAACGCAAGGCAGGACTTCAGACACAAAAGCCCACCCGATTTTATTGCATCATTGTTGAGCATTTCTCCCAACTAAACCAAAATTTAAGGTCGCATTCCTCCTCCTTTTGAGCACCACCACCTCCTCCCCCCAGTCCTGTCACCTCCTTTTGTCTTTATACCAATCCTCACAAACCAACACTCATCCCCTATGTCAAGATCCTTCTAAACCATTTCTTATTGCATGAGAAAATGAGTTGTGTAGTATGGAGTTTTCAAGGAACCCCAGCTAAACTACTTCCATTTCCAATTTTCAAAATTAAGTAGTACTCAAGTAGTGTGGATGATGGTACTAACAATGATTTTAAAAGAGTTCCTTCATGCTACTTAATGTAGTACCCCCAAAATATCTGTAGTCTATTACATTGATTGAACAGCCTCTTTTATGGGACCGAGGACCTATACTCATCTAGTATCATGCGTTCAAGAGCCCTTACAACACGTCCTTGGAGGGAGGCAGTATCTTGTGCATCTAATTCATCGCATGGCGGTGATAACTGGAGAGGTGGGGATTTTTATAATCCAAACATAAAGTTGGATGGGATACTACCTCACAGATGATAGACATGGTTGTTTGCACCACGTCAACAGTGTAATAGATATGTCACTGCTTTCTCCTTCTAAGCGGTTGAGAGTGACCCAATTCCTAACATCCCAACAATACCAAATTGTATTGACAAAATAAGAAACGGTCAAGAATATTTCTTTTGTTTGGTTTTCCCTTGATCAAGCCTATGAAAATGATTGATGAGCTCACGCCAAAAATTTTCAATTGAATCCAAAAGAAAATGAATTTCTTTGGCTGGGAACTTTTCTTTTTAGTTCCTTAATTCTGGAGAGCTAGGCACCTTCCCCACCATGTTGTTTTAAGAGGATCAATTTGCTTAATATCTTCCGCTTCCTAACTTTAAGTGGGGAATTGGGTTTTGTAGGTTAAGACACTTCACTCCAACTCAAGGCCGCATGAGACCAGTTACATTCATTCTTTATGCACAGCCAGTTCCAATCATTCTTCATTATAGAGAAGTTGATCCAATTGAGGATCATGAGTAAATACATGTTTTATCGAGCTTTGCAATATTACAACTCTCATGGAGCTCATTAGCTTTTAATGTTGTAATATTGTGTCATACATTTTTTATATGATATTAATGTGAATTTCATCCTAGATTACTAGCTTAATGCTTTAAATTTGTTACATTCCAAATATAGGTTAAATCCACAAGGTACAGTTATTTAGGCATCTGCATTTGTGAGCACAAGCTTATGGATGACAAAATAATGCTTAACTTGAGAAAATATGTCAATCTACTCCTCGAGAGAAATTGTGCATAAAAAGGAGGAGACATATATTTGTTTCAGTTTTTGCACATTGTGGTTTGGAGGTGGGTAGATGATTGGGGATAGCTCCTCAAGTTTCTAATGGGCATTTGCATGAGTTGATTGTAGTGTTGCTCCCGTGTCAGGAGGTAATTCCTCATTGTTCTTTCTCCCATTTTGTAGTGTGCATTTTTTAATGAACGGAGGTGCACGTGATTATATCTGATAGTTTAAAAATGGGAAGAAAAAGATATCTGAAGCCATAAAAGGGCCACGGAACTACCTTAAACACTTTCAAAATTTCCCCTAATTGGTAGGGTTGGTATGGTAGGAGACCTCAGAGCCACAAATCTGAGTCCGCTAAGCTGGCAGACCTGATGTAACAAGCGATTAAGTACAGAGCTATACAGAATTTCCCCTAACTAACAGGGTTGGCATAGTGAGCATAAAACATGTAATCATTCTAAAGTTCTTCAAACTGGTGGGTATGGTAAGCCAAGCATGGTTGAGGAGGATCCATAGTTAATGTCATACTTATATTGTTATTTGTTGCATTTGCATATGTGGTATTGTCATCCATACTGGGAATAATGTCAGCCTTTTATCTATATTCTTGCAGCAGGTTGGATTATATTGACAGGGACGATAGCCTTGGCAGAATTGACCCTTCTGCTCCTAGGGGTATGATATTCAGTTCTTTTCACTTTTATGGGAGACCTAGCCAGCAGAGAATTCTGTGATCACCCAGATGTCTCAGATTAGTTGTGCATTAGGTGATGCTGTACAGGATAGTAATATCAATGCTACATAAAGAGATATTAATGCTTCCAAAGTCCCTCTTCACTGGAATGCTTTCTAGTACATTTTACAAGATTTGTGATGTCTAATGGCTGGTTGCCTGATTATTGATTTTTCGTAAGCCCATTTACTTATTTGAATCTTCTTTATAGAGTATGAGTGCATAAGTAGCAGTATGTTTAAATCTAGTCGGTCTATTGTGTGGGCTCAAATGTAGCAGAATGTGGGCAAGAACCTTGAAGAGCAGCCCCATAACACAAGCACCTCTCCATGCATAAATCTTAAGAGCCATATTAAATTGTCGGCCAAACGTTAATTTACTACACATCCTTATCTCAGAATGTTTCCTCTTTGCCGTTGAAAGGCATAGCATTTTGATTGCGTGTGAATGAAAAGCTTAACAGACATGGTTATGGCTACAGAAAGCATGCAAGACTCTTTGTGCTAAAGGTGAAACCGTAGTGAATTTCTGTTTCATTCACTCAGCTAAGCATGGACCTATTTTTATCCCATGTCAGGTCCAAAATACTCATAAAAAAGCAAACCAAAAAAAAAAACAGGTTCAGCTTAAATTGAAACTGCTGGGCCACAAACAAGCCAAATTCCTCAATTCAATTTATTCAGTCTCATTCAGCTATCATGACTTAAGGACAGAAAATCCAGTTAAGATCATTATGGGATTGTTTTGCATACCTTGGTACCCAGTGGCATGTCGCTCAAATCATAGTTACAAAGAAATGTGTGAACAGGTGTCTTCTCGGGATTGCTGAGAACCTATAAAACACCATTACCTTTTAGAGTCGAATAAGAAATTCTTAACTTCCAATAAACAGGACATTACAATTGGTCAACAGGTTTTTATCTTCCTAATAGGTGGAAGAGATCATAACAAAAAGTAGAGTGATTAAAAGGGAATTCGCCATGGCCTTGGTCAAATTAGACAGTCGCTTCCTAAGATAAAATCAACCAGTAAGCCACTCCACAAGAAAGAAGCCGAGTACCAGTTGAATGCGCCCTTTCATAGGAATGCGCAGGCGGCTCTTGACAGTTTGCGAATCCTCACAGCTGAGACTCTTTCCAGATTTTTGGCCAACACACTTGTTTGACAATGAAGATCCAGCGAGATCAATGGATGCAAAGTACAACAGAGAGCAATCTCCATCCACACTGCTTACAGAGAATGGAAGCTTCTGTGACTGCGGTGAAAAACTCCCCCCAACAATGCTCAGCACAGCAAGAAAACCATCAATTTTCTGCATGGATCAAAAGCAAAAATGGGGCTATAAAAATTAATTGTCCATTCAAAAGATAATTATCAACTAGTTAGGAGTGAATCCGAAGCCCAAACTCATGAAACATACAAACTCACCTGACAGAGTTTCCCAGAGAGAAGTCTACCAGACAATAGAGACTCCTCAAAGGAACCAACCAATGACCTCCTAACAGATAGTCTACTGAAGCTTCTAAATCCATGTCGAGATTTAGGAATTGATTCTTGATACCATGGCCAACACACCTCAGCAGTACCTTCCAAGGAAGACGGACGAAATTCTTTGTTTAAGAGATCAACGTCTTCAAAAGATCTGGTCACTTCACTAAAGGCATCCTCTTCAGTGTCAATGCTAATGTTCGTATCTGATTTGTGGACAAAACTCTCTATGTTCATCAAGCTCGAAGAGTCATCAGTAACATTCATTAAATTCTTATTTCCTCCCACAGTTTTCATCCTTTCAGAAAATTTTGGGCCAAGAGGAGATGAAGAAACAGTAGATGAGGTTATCTTTTCAGTAGCCGATGGTACCACCATGCTTTTGGATCTTACCTTACTTGATTTTCTCAAGTCCTCATCTGCAGATGGCAACACACGACAACCATGACTTAGGGGTTCCTTCTCTTCCAGCAAGGGCCCATCAGTGAAAAAGCTAGAAGCACTTGTAGTTTCCCATGGAGTGCTCCTACTCTCTAAGCTTCTTGAGAAGGCCCAGCTTCTGGTGGTGCAGTATTTTGTCCTTCCAAAATTTGCTTTCTTGTAGTCTTTCGCCAAAAAAGAACCAGGTGTGTCGGTTAAGGGGGCGGAATATTTCTGGAAACTGCTACAGCCAATTTCAAGAGAATCGTCACCAACTTTTTCTGAAGAAAGAGCATGGCTCAAAGGTGACAACAAGCGTTTCCTAATTACTGACCCACTGGAATCAGTCTCATTCATTTTCACACCAGGCACGTCAAAGGATCGTTCACATTCAACTGAAATCCCATCAGAGCCGCAGGTCACCCCGCCAGACTCAAAACCCACTATTCTAGATATAGGATCCTGAATGCTCCTCTCACTTTTAGCAGTAAGCCAACTTGCCTTATCTGCCACGCCAATCCTAAACCCATTAGCATTAGATGCAGCTGTCATCCTATACTTAAATGAATCACCTTGAAACTCAGAAACCTCCGAGCTAATAATTTCCTCAGTATCTCGTGGGTCAGCATCCTTCCTACTCATATCTTCTCCATGCATCCCATCCAAATCACAGGTGCTTACACTGGCAAACTGCCGTGAACCACTGGGGCAAACTTGCGGCAACCCCATTGCTGAAATCCAATTCACTTACACCTTGTTCCCTGGAATAACTACATATGCTTGGCTTTCCCCTCTTAGTCCTTCATCCCAATCTCCTTAGTGCAGTTTTCACCTTACCTAGTTGGCAAAACTATCTCTTCTTCCCATTAATTTCTTACCTTAGGCACAATCAAATAACTGTCGACACACATTCAAAGTCTCAAGTCAAATCAACACCATTCCATGGATATGCCCATAGAATTCACAGTTCAAAGTACAAGCTAAGAAAAGAACCGCACCGATCTAAAAGGAACCTATAATCATGTATCTACGACAGGCATCCACATTTCAACCAGATTCCCACTGTACGAATGGATATAGAAACACAAGCATGTACTAAGCATCCATGAGAATCTGTCTTGCGAAGGTGTCTGAAATATGTTCCAGCAGGGAATGAATCGCCTCTGCTTCATACTTGATCTGAGCATTAACCCCAGCAACTGAGACTGCCAAAAAAACCCAAACGAGCGAAATTCAGCTGCTAATGCATCGATCAGCAAGACGTTGGTCTCTAACTAGAAAATTCAGCTGCTAATGCATCGATCAGCACGTATAAAAAGGTCGAAAGACTATATCCACAGCACTATATGCAAAATCAATACACCCGTAAATCCCCACATTCAGACCAACAAATGACCGTAAATACGCGCTACGCGCAAAGTCACTACACCGGCAAATGCTCACATCCAGACAATCGCGTGCACTCGAAACCACGAAATCCCCAAACGATCAGCCTCTCAGGGAGCATTATAACTCCGCATTCGTAATGCGAGCATCTACTCAATAGCAACCGCAGCTAAGAAAGCAGCTCAGCACAACCGGCCTCCGATCCTACCATCACCATCATCGCGCAACAAAATGCAGCAACTTTCGCCAATTTTCCGCCGCAGAAAAAAAAAAAGGAATTATTTTTATAATCAACTAGGAGATAAGCTTCTCAAACAAAGAACATCCGATTGCTTCGAACGATCAACCGAGACAACCGACGGCACGTACCAAAAGCAACCACGCAAAGAGGTGCCTTGTACGGCATACATTCACCCCGGACCACAAAAAAAAAAAAAAAAAGACGACGACCGGCGAAGTAAAGCAAAACCCAGCAAATCCAAGAGCTTTACCCAGACGCGCCGATAATGCGAGCGGCGACGGAGTGACGCGGAAGGCAAGTCATGTCAGC
The DNA here is from genome assembly GCA_017140595.1 of Eucalyptus curtisii. Classification (NCBI taxonomy): domain Eukaryota; kingdom Viridiplantae; phylum Streptophyta; class Magnoliopsida; order Myrtales; family Myrtaceae; genus Eucalyptus; species Eucalyptus curtisii. Next base: position 5,997,720 of record CM029504.1, read on the forward strand.
GCGACGCGCCCATCGACGACGAGGAGGCGGAGGAGGAGGGGGAGGGGGAAGCCGCAGCCGCAGCCGCAGCCGCCGTCGCCGGAACAGGAACCGGCAATGATCGGGCCGGCGAGAAGAACCTTCCGATCAGGATGACGGAGGAATCGGAAGAAGGAAACCGAGGGAAGGCGGAGAAGTTTTTAGAGATAGAGAGAGAAGGGGCGGAGGGGAGAGAGAAGTCAAAGTGGTGGATGATGGCTTTGGGGGTGGGGTGGGGTTGCGTTTATAATGGCGGATGCTGCTCGAAACTGCAAAATCCCGAGAGAATTCTCTTCTTCTTCTTCTTCTTTCTTCTCCTCTTATTTTCCGGCTGTGACATTTGGACAAATCCAATCTTTAATATTTTTTGCCCCTTTTTCAATAATTAATTAAAAAAGCGCTTCGCGAAATACATTTATTTATACCAGTTGACACAAATGAATTATCATCATCGACATATGTCGTTTCGAATTAGATTTCGTTGAGATAATCGAAATCAGTGCGATCGTAACTTTCGGTGCATAATTATTAATTTGAAAAATCGAATGTTCACGTTGGGAAAATTATGTTTCGATGGATTGTTAATCTTTTAAGTCCTTCTTGGACAAGGTCTTGCAATTGTCATGTTGAGAATTCTATAGTCTTAGATGTCGCGATCGTCAATGAATGATTTGTTAATTTACAAGATGGCTTTCTCGGTTTTGTTCCCTTTCTTTATGCTTGTTTTTTTCTTTCTTTTGGCCCTCTCGATCTTATCACTAGGCTGGTTCCACACCCTTTCGTTCGTCGTCATGTCCATTGTCCACCCAATTTTTTATCTTCTTTTTTTTTTCTTTTTTTCCTTTTACATCACGGGAAAAACTACAGCTAAAAAAAATATTAGAAATGGAACAATTGATGTGTTGCCACGTGTATACTGAAGTCCAGCTTTTTCAGAAATTTTGGAATTTAACTCTCCAAATTATCAAAGCACCTTTATTTCATCTCGACCTATATAAAAAGATAAAGAGAGTATCCTGTATCATTAAAGACTAAAACTCGATAACTCTTGTGTGATTACTGGACGAATATCCTATTATTTAAACTATATATTCCTTTTATCATGTTAAAGCTTATCCAAATCCGTTTCGAATTAAGTAAGCACATGACATGTGGAAAAGATATTAGTTTACTGTAAAGATATCTTTCAATCCGCACTTACCAAATTATGACACACTATTTGCATTTGTTAGGGATAGTTTGGGTTTTGGTAAAACTTGAAATTTAATTTTTTTTATCTTAGAATTAATATCACAAAAACCAAAAAATGATAATCTGTGATAAATTTACACCAAACTAATTTCACCAAATCCATATACATATAACGAATTTACCATAAACTAATGTGGTTTATTAACGTTAACTTGCCAAGTCAATTGAATTATTGGCATAAGTCATTTAACTCAACAATTTGATGGTGAAATTTGACAAAAGCTAATGAATAATAAATATGTTATGAGTATATTAATTTAAGGTTTTTAGTGATCAAAAAAATTATTTGGCTAAATTTGTTATATGTATATCAATTTTGGGCTTTTCTTGATATTAATACAAATTAAACCCATATTGTAAAAAAAAAAATGTAAAAAGAAGGCCAGCGAAAATTCAAAAGTACTCATAGCAGTCCCACTTGTGAATGTCCTAAAGAGCATCATGTACCATTGAAAGCCACGAGGCGATCGACCTAACTAAGATTCAAATCCTGTGGGCCTAATAACTAGCGTCGATAAGAAGCTAAATCCTATTTCTGGTCTAACTAGCATTATTTTAGAATAAAGCAGAGGCTTATGATGGATCCCGTGATCCATGCACCGCGTGAGCGACTCCACTTGTGGAACCATCGAAACATTCACCTAATTTAATAGGCAAAATTACCAAAAAGAAAAATTATAAACTTATTATACAAATGCTCATTAGTTTTAAATCTTTAAATTTAATAAATTTAGTCTAAAATATTATGGCAATTTGCCAACTATAGTCCTTTTGGTTAAATTTAGCCGGAAATTACCAATGTTGATGCTGGTCAACTTACGTGACACAACCGACATAAACTTGGATATTTTTTTTGCAATTTTTTTTTAAATATGGATTTGTTTTTTTTTTTTTTCCTTTTCTTTTCTTTATAATTTTTGCTAATGTTGCTTGAGGCTCGAGTGACCTTTTGAGAGCCAATTCTCTTTTGACATTATAACGTATCTGATCTTTTGGGTGAGAGTGTGCTTAAAACTGCAAGTCGTACTATTTTATTATTTAGGTCGTGTTTTGTTTTGCAGCCTTTTTGAAATTTTGCTTTGTTTGGAAGTTTTCTACGCTCTCATGTTTGATTATGCTAAATGAATCAAATTTTCTTTTGACAAAAAAAAAATTCAATTTGCTAATGTTTTCGTTTGAATGGCTCCAAAGGGCATTGAAGCTTTTCTTTCTTTTCCACTTCTTTTGCTACCAAACTTTGGGAACATTGAATGTAGAGTAGAAATGAAGGAGGGGGGGCGGGGTCTTTCGGTTAGCTCCATGTTCCTGCCTTTAAGTTTGAAATGACGAACTTGACTTTCGCTTCCTTTACGACTTCGATTCGAGACTCAATCAAAGCAATTTAATTCAAGTACTAAACAAGAGGGAATAAGAAAATGTGGGTAGAAACTTGAGAGAACAACACCTTCACGGCTTCCCCTCAAGTCATTTTCGGCTTCATTTTGTTTAATAAATCTGATCTTTCGGACACGAGTAGAGTTTGAAAAGGTCCCTTATACATATCCACGTTTGATGCGTGACATGACCCAACTAGAAATATTGATGGAGACTCCCCTTTTATCCATAGGAGCGAAACGAAGAAGAAGGTGGCAAAAATTTGATCATGCAGGAGAAAAACAATGTTTTTTTTTTTTTTTTTTTTTTTTTTTTTTTTGATTCGGGAGGAAGGCAGAACTGCAGCGGTCGCCAGTAAACCCCCCGGTGACGCTAGCAGGGAAACCACCACCCTCGACGTCACGCTTAAATCACCACTTCACGTTTCAGCCTCCAAGGAGAAAAACAATGTTTATTGCTACTTAGAGCGTAAAACACATTGATATCGTGTCAATATGCTATTGAGGCTTCATTTAATTCATGAGAAAATAAATGATTTGAAAAATGTTTTCCTAAAAATGATCGTTTATAACTCTTACAAAATTGATTGAACAAAAAATATTTTTATTATTCAAAATAATATTTGGACAAATTTTTTTGGAGATAATGAAAATATTTTTTATTGCCTAATTATTTTAAGCAATACAACTTATCAAATTTAAGGAAAATATTTTTCAATTTATTCATTTTTTTGAAACAAACGGAGTCTACGTGTAGTTTGATTATATATTATTTTGATTGTCTAGCACACATGGATCTAGATATAGACGTATGGAGGTAAATCTAGCATTAAAAATGTGGGCTTCACTTGTAATTTAGGATAAAACAGGAAAAACGAAAATTTGGATTGAAAGATTTTGAAAAATATGAAATTCTTACAAGAAGGGAAAGGATGGAAAATTTGACGAAAAATGAATGGTTTAGGAAATATTTAGTAATAGGGTTAATACCCTGAAAAATCACAAATTGGTACACGTGTAACAAATTTATTCGAACTTTTTTTTTACCATAAAAAACTCAAACCGGTACACTTGTGACAAAATTACTCAAAACTAATTTATTCAATCTTCAAAAACCCTAAACTGGTATATTTGTGACAAATATACCTTCCATTAAATTAGATTAATACTACAAAAAATCACAAAAAAATATATAGAGAGTAAAATCGTAAATTGGTACATCAATCAACTATTACATATCATTCAATTTAGTAATTGACAGTACAATTTAACAGAAACTACCATAGGATAAATTTGTCACAAGTATACCAGTTTGGGGTAAATTTATCTAGGTTTTTTGTGGTCAAAAAATTAGTTTGAGGTAATCAAAAAATTACCCGCTGGCTAAGGTGGTGGTTTCCTCGTCGGCCGGCCTCGGGGTTTACCCGTACGGCTTCATTGTATGCGAGACGCTTCCCTGGGTATAAAAAAAAAAATTAATTTGAGATAAATTTGTTACAAGCGTACCAGTTTGAGGTTTTCCAGAGTATTAGCACTAATTAGTAATGAAATATTATTTATTGGTTAATTATCTGAAGCGATACGGGTGACTTTTTTTGACAAAATAAATTTTGAATTATTTATTTTTCATAAAAGTAACGGAGCAACTATTTATTATCGATATTTTGAAGAAACGAATTATTTTACGCTGAATTTGCTAGACGCGTGCACTGGAGACGCGTCCACTGGAGTAGCATGAATCATTTACGCTTCCATGCCTTTAAAAAATGAGCATCGACTTCGAGGAAACCGATGCATGTGAAATTTCGAAAAGCTTGCGAGGGGGGCGGGGGGTTTGTTTACAACAACTAGGCCGCACCAAACTTCCGTGCTGCCGAAGCGCACCCAAGGTCATGGACTGCCGAGCCCAAGCGAGGCCCAACGGCAGCCGACCACGTGGCGCCGAAAGCGTCCGACAGGATTGGGACGTGGCAGTGCGCGGCATCGGCACGTGGCAGGCTGCTGCCGGCGGCAAATTCGCCCACTTCTCGGGGAAATATACATAGAGCCGTAGATATTGCCGATTTCAAGCGGGGCTGTTCCATCATCGGACCGCAAGATACCATTTGAAATTCGAGTCGGGATTCTCTTGCATCCGGTACATGAGCCGAGCCCATAAACATGATTCAACGACATCGAGAAGTGAGAGAAGCATATGTACTTGTAGTCAGAAGGGCCTTAAAACAACCTAAAAATGAATCTCATTTAATTCACCCGACTATGGTGATGATATCTGCATGTTTATACCATGTTAAGCCCGGAAGTCATTAGTAGAGGTGAATTCTCCCGGCCACCATTATACTTCCACAAGAGGAAGGAAACGAAGAGTTGGCTAATCGACCTTAGGATAGAGGATGACATGAATCATGCATTTTCGCTTTTATGAAATTTCTTTTACAGTGTGAATCTATTTCATCTCAATTAATAAATACTATGAATTAACATGATTTAACCGTTGGAATGTAGTAGACTCACATGCACTGCACACATGCATAAATTGCTCATATCATCACCGGCACTAGAAGTAGTTGGCCCAAAATACGTAATCCGTTGGCTAATATGACTTTCACCTAAGTCTATACTCAAACCAAATACAACCAATGTCTTTCCCTGCTGAAGGACGATGGCATGTTTATATTTGCCTTGCGAATTTCGATATTATAACATTTTTTTATTGGACAGTTTTGAAGCATTCAATTATCTGTATTAAAAAAGTCGAAAGAGGACGTCTCTGGCCATCTTTAGGCATTATTCTAAAAAACATTTATTTTCACAATTCATTTTTAGTCATAGCCATTGCCAATGTTGAGCAAACTCGTTCATTATTAAACTATGAGATATCACTTGAGAATTAGTAGAAATTCTCCTACTTCTGATATATGAAAGGTAAGGCTCAGGAGTATATGCTGGAAAAGATTTTAAACGACGAAGGATTTTGCACAAATGACATGTTTGACGCCCCCAAAAGGACATTTCTCTCCATAAAAGGGATTTAATATATCGTAGCTGAAGTTTCGGTCTTAAAATTACGTGCACTACCCATTTTGATGAAGAAAATGGGTTTTAACAGATGAAAATTTTGTGGGTTTCAGAAAGCCAAATGTATGGTTTAAGTGTCTTGAAGGAGAGCGAGAGCTTGAGAGGGAAAGAGGGAAAGGATTGAAAAACTAAGGGGTTTCATATGTACGAGAATGGGAGTATGCAGGCGTAAAATGTCATTTCCCCCTACAATTTAATGAACTCGTAATTGCCAAAAAAGAAGAAGAAAAGAACTCATTGTTCCATGAAAATTAACACAAGGTAGGCCTTGATCCATAATAAGGGAGAAAATGATCCATTTAATCTTAAACCTGTCGTGGAGATGTCAATTCAGTCCTACACTTTTTCAATTTTGTAAATTAATCTTAAATCTTTATGCAAAATTCCAAGTTGCCAATTTTCGTTAGAAATCGTTGATACAATAATCTAATTATCATCAGTCGTCTTACGTGGCACACCACCATTTTGGCAATATCAATAATTTGCTGGAATTTCATGCAAAAATTTAGGATTAAGTTGACAAAATTAGAAAGTTTGTAATTACATTAGTTACATAAATTTTTGGGATTCATTGGATAATTTTTCCACACCAAGGTGTGCCAATTTGAAATCACGGCGTCTCAATTAGGCTGTCTTTTTCTTTACTGTTTTTTTTTTTGTTGACTTTCCCCCTTTTCTCCAAAACTTCATTATTATTATTATTTTATTTTCTCTTGAAACAAATATAAGGCGCCATCCTTTTGGACAAGTTGATTCTTTTTTTTTTAATTGGGTTTTCCTCAAAATAAACGGTAATTAACTTGATAACAGATCATTAACAAATCAAAGAAACAATTTGTGGATGAAAATTCAATTTTTTTTATGAATTTAAGGATGTATTTGTTTGGGTGAAAGAGTTTTCCGAAAATTAATTCTTTCGACTTTCATCCATTTGATTCATTGAAAATGACTAGTAAACCAAAAATAATTTCCGATCAACAAAAATATTCATACATAAATTTAGGAAAGCGAATTCCATAATCTAAAAAAGTGAACACACTTTTCAAAGTTACTCTTCTTACCCTTTCACTTTTTATCACGAGTTTCCGTAGCTTTTTATCTTTGGTCGAGGTAAGCTATTTCGTTCACTCTTCTTTCCCTTTTTAAGCTCTTCTTCACCGACGCTCATCATCTTTGTCATTGAAGGTTCAACTCTTATTCAATGACGTTTAACATAGATTTGTTCCAGGTTCTCTCTCCCCTCTCTAATTTGAAAATAATCTCTGAAAATCTTATCAATGCTCTACATAGTGAACTAGTTGTTGATCCTTTGTGCTACAATCATTTGATTCTCGTTTCCATTCATCTTCTTCAAACGAATTTCAGAAATCAGATTTCAAATTTTCACATCTTCTAGAGATTCGTCTTATCAAGGTTAATTGGAGATTCTACCTTATCACGAGAGATATAAGGTAATTTATCTAAGCGCTTGACCTTTTTTCTCGAAATTTCATAAAATTGCTCATGTAGAATTTGATTGAAAGAACTTTCCCGAAGTTGCTTGGTAGAATCTGTTAGATTAGGTTCATAGATTTTGCATTTCATGCATTGGTTGACCTAGGAGATAGATAGTGTAATTATTTTTTGTTTCCCTGAACTATGCAAATCATATTGTTAAAAGCATAAAAGATATTTGTTAAAATGTCAAGGGAAAAGGAAATCACTGATTGTAATTTATTGCGATACCTCATTGAAATTGTTCATAAGCTTTGTCGTTTGGGATCTTTCATCGTGCATGTGTTGTTGCTGCGGTGAGCCTAACCCTACTGAGTTTTTTTTTAAGAGATTCCTTTCGTAAACTTAGCAAAATCGAATTTTGAATCTTAAGAAGTGTCGAAATCCTATATCACTTTATTGACTAAATCATCAATGTCCGCGTCTACTTCTTTTAACTAAATTCCAATTACGAGAGTTTGCAGGTTTGCCAGGGATAGGTATCCATCAGAGCCCACATTAAGTTTCTCGATTAACTTGCAATGTTACATATGTAGAAAGTTAGATCAAGTTGGACATTGTTTTTAAGTAGAATAGAACATCCAATCTCATCTCGACCATTTTTTAGTGAAACTTGACACGGATTTTCCTTTCTTAACATATGTTTGTTAAAAGCGGTAAAAAAAAAAAAAAAACATATGTTTGTTAAAATGTCAAGTTAAGCTACATTAGTCTTCACTTTTTTATGACATTTTTTTTTTCATTTCATTTTAATGTTTGCTATTGGGTTTACTTTCGAGACGAAACATTTGCCTTAACTGCCTTTAAAATTAAGAGATGAAAATTCTTACCATTGCTTGTAAATGGAAAACAATGATGTTAATGGAGCAATAATGGATGCAACTACATCAGTAATGGCAGTTGGTATGTTAGTTATGGGTGATGAATCTTTTAGGATTCAAACACCTATAGTGCCACATGGGGAAAGAGATTTTCAAAGGAAGAAGAATCGCATTTTATTTTATTTTATCTTGGAGATACTAATTGTCTCAAGCAATACGTATGTCATCATAAGTTTACTTTGAATTGTGTAGAGTTCTTATGTCAAATAAATTATTATGTGAAACGGTAAATGTGTCAATCAAATACCAAGTGCTGGTCCATAATTTAGGGCATGATGTGAAGTTGAAAATAATTGGTCTTTTGTATTTTACAATGAATAAACAAAAAACATTATAGTTATCTAAGAAATTTGTATATATAAGTTGTTGTTGATAATGAAAACGATTGTTATTTACTATATTTCAAGTGATATAAGTAATTATTTTTAGAAAATATTTCAAACCATTTATTTTTCACTGAAAGAATGGAGCCTAATTCAAGTTTACTTTTGTCAAACATTATCTCTCTCTACATGATATCGTACTTTGCGTTTCCCGAGTATTTAATTAATCTATCGATCGTTGAATCAAATCAGTGCATTTTGTCATCACATTTTAATTTTACATACTGCAAATGGAGTGACTTTATGCAATTATCAAGGGTCACAAAAGGTTTCGAAAATGGGCCTAGTGTATGAAGCCCAAATATAAGGTCACTCGGGCCTTTAGTGAGTTTTGTGAGATACCAGATAATTGGGCTGTGAGGTTAGTAGAGCCCAGCCCAGGTAGTAAATCAACCATGGGCCTGCCGACAAACATTCTTCATCTTATAGATTATAGTAAAAGTGACTTCTTAACATTAAATGCATTCAATTTAATCAAAAAAAGTCTTTTCGCGTTTTCCAAATTAAATTTTAGTGTTTTCCCAAGAAAAGCAAGAAATTAAAGGAAAATCTCTTAAAATCTCAACCTAAATATAGATATAAAAGTGAAATTTTATGTGTAGTAAAATAGACTCTGTACCATATACAACAATTGTGGAATAGAGAGAAATCTTTTTTGTCTTTCTAGAAAGATATAAATGAAGAATATTCGAAAAAAATCTACATATTAATTGATATCATATACACTTAATAGTATTTAAAATATCGAGTGTTAAAATTAGATTCCGTGAAAATAAGAGACTATTCATGTTGATAGATATAAAAAGAGTAGACTCTGTTAGGCACAACAAATGATGTAATAGAAAGAAAAAAATTACTAACATATCTGTACAACGGACCAACGGTGTACAAAGAAAAATTGAATTTGTTGATTAAAACATAATTTGAAGTAGAATTGATGGGAAAATTATCAAAAGAAAAATCCTAAATTTATTATATGGGGCCAACTCAATCCTAAACCTTTTAATTTTAACAATTCAGTTGTAAACCTTTTGATAACTTGTCAATTTAATTATAAATATGTTAATTGTGTCAATTTAATTATAAACATTTTAATCATTTGCCATATTAGTCCTAAAACATTTTAATGAATTGCCAATTTAGTCATTTCCAACTAATTTTAACCAGATATCGCTAATGTGGCGACACAATCAATGCTGACCAACTTAATTTTTAAAAGTTTTCTGAATTTTTATTGATTTTTTTTTAAAAAATTTCTTTCCTTTTTTTTAACACAGGGCCGAAGAGCTAGTGACCTCCAACGCCCACTGAGCAAGCGCTGGCTACCCCGCCGGCCCTTGAGCGAGGCCTAACAACCCGTGAGGCGTAGCTTTTCAACAGCCTTTCCAGATTACATCAAAACCCTCGAACATTATACGAACGAAGTCAACCAAGATTAAGGATACTTCCTTCGCAAGAGACGCGTGTACATACAAACGGATACCCAATAATTGGCAATGTCATTATCCAGTCGAAATTGGAATGATTTATTTGGACATCTCTCTCTACTTGGTCTCTTCCCTGTTCGGCTAAATATGCCTTTGCCGCCATAGTCCAACCAAGAGGAAAACTCCCTTTTTATGCATTCCTTCGTACTTGTGCGGCTTGACCATGTCAAAGTCCGGAAAAATTTATTGCAAGAGTTAACACAAGAGGACAAGAGCATCTTTGGCCTGTCTTCGAACTTTGGGTACGGCTCGACCGCATCGAAGTTGGGAAATCTTCTTAACTGCATTCGGCGCTGATGAGGCCACGTCATATGTTACCGTCAGATGACGCACGTTTCATGTGGAAGTCCCCTGATATGACGGTGAATGTGAGTTGGACTAACGCGTGATCTGAGTGCACTCAATATTTATTGGTAAAGATCTCTATTAAATGCATCCGATGGTTGTAACTTCCTCGAGATACGGTATCTCGAGACAGTAAATTGCGGTAAATCGTTTTGAAGCGCCGTAAATCATGAGCGCTTCATTAAAGACAATAATTCACATAAGCATAACATTTTTATATTTGACCGTGAAGTTTTCATTAGCTAAGTTGAGCTCGTAGCATGGCCTCCTAGCTCTATCTGTGCTGATAAAGGACCGAACACATCCAAAATCTTGAATTTCATCGTAATTGCGAATACCAAGTCTTTTCTTTTATCATTAAATAGCTGTTTATTACTACTCCGTTAAATTGATTTAGGATGGGGATCCATAGGTTGAAAACACCATTTAGGATCCTTTTAAAGCAACCGCGGTGTTGAAGATGACATGTACAACCTCATAAATTTCGCGGCATCGTGCTCTGCCATGGGGTCAACGACCATACCTGCCCTCCTTTGACAAAATGGCCAGTGGCGAAAGTCAGAATTCTACGCCGGAGGGCCGAGACGAATCTGCTTTGAATTTTTTTTGTCGATGTCTTTTAATCGTGATCGATGACAAGCGGCGCGATATCGACCTTGCGTGCGGAGAGAATCCCAATCGGATTGCGATTCTAAACCTCCACGGCAAGAAATCGCCGTCGGCTAAGCTTTCCCTTTCACTTTCCAAGGATTTTGGGACGGTGAAGTCTTCCTTTTCTTGACGGTATTTTGGTACGGCACGGATTTCCAAAATAGCACGTGATCTCTCTCGTTTTTCTTTAGATCCTACGGGCACGGGCATGGAAGCGTCGGCAAAGCGAAAGCGATGAAATATCCTACAAGTTCTACGGGATGTTTGAGTCTAAGGTATCTGATCTTTAAAGCGGTCCTCACTCAGAATAGTTTGCACGAGATTAATGAGATCTGAATATGTGACTTTAGCTTCCACACCGAACATCCCCTGACCCTCGAACCGAAAGTGCCGATCCCGAGGATCTAAAAGCACCCATGACCTTTTTATTCTAAGTTAGACGGGATTGCCATTTCTTTTCAAAGTTTCTTTACAGGTGTAAGTTGATTGACACCGTCATTTTTACCGAGCCCAATTAAGCAAGATTGCTACTTCTTTTCCAAGCTTCTTTCTTGGTGTAAGTTGAACCCTCATTTCTATTGAGCTCATCACTTTATTTGACTAATAATCACCATCAAACACCCTGTCTCCAACTACATATTCCCCACGTGTTAATGTCTCGAAATCAAACACGTTCGAATTTCAAACCCGATAGGTGACACATCCACATTTAAAGATGTCGCGCCGTACGTTATCGAACTTCAGATTTCACGTTTTTGCTGGAGGTAAAAACCTCGCACACGGTTTTCCCTATAGATTTTGCGTCTTTCTGATGCCTAGTGGATGAATCAACTATAACTGCTGTGGGAAGGCCTTTCCCCCAAACTCCAACCAAGTCGTTGAATGTCAAGTCGCCATCGCCCATCCATTTTAGAGATCACACGCCTGTGATCAATAATCAAATCTGTACCCAACATCGCATTTTCTCTTTTTCATTTTCAGACACCATCTTCTTGTAAGCACCAGAACCCGATTGTCCTCATTCTCTGCTCTTACTCACCCGCAGGGTTGTGTGGTCCAGTGTCCACTGTCATCCCCTCCACTTCTTCCTTTCTTTTCCTCTTAAAATAATCTCTGCAATGCTATGTATTCTCTCTTTCTCTATGCCGCTGGTGATTGCCTAGGGAAGCTAAGCATTCATTGCTGCACCATCGCTATTACATTTTAAATCTTTCTTTGCAAGGGCATCTTGTTCTCTGTGTACATATCATGTTGCCTTTTGGGCATTTGCGTTTTATCCTGATTCTTGAAGCATTCGGGAAAGAGGAAAGCACACCACGCTGGCTGTGCCTTCTCCCTTTCTCCAACTCAACCCACACCATCCTTTTACTCCATATGCATGGAGAATCAAATCATTCTGATGGAAAGACACGAAGCGAATGAGTACCGTATCTTTCGACTATAGAGTATACGTCAAAGGACCACGTCACGTGGATCTAAGTGCATATATGCATGATCGTCAACACCGATATGACTATTCGAATGATAATAGTGTGAATGGAGAGGATGGAGAGAGGCTCACGACAGCTCTGTCCAATCGAGCACCTCTGTAGAAATTAAAAAAAGTTTAAGATGCTTCAAAAACCGGCGCGCGTTCAGATAATTTTAAGTTAAAAGATTTATTTATCGACTTCCCATCAAAGTAAACGAAACATGTGTATTTTAGTTCGAGGATATAATCATAGGAGATTTCCTATGGTTGCAATTGGCGTTCAGTGTCCATGACACACGATTCAGATTAAGCCCAAGTCAATCACGGGAATCATGAAGAAGAATCCTGCTAAAGCCACAAGCATTTTCCCTATTCTTATATGCTCCTGCAGACTCCACCTTCGCTAGTTCTGGTACTGTGAAATTCTTTCTTTAATGCTCTCTCTCTCTCTCTTTCACGAACAGACAAGGAGCAATCCCTAAAATTTAAGTAAGGAACCAAATTGAACAGTGGTTTAATGGGCGTCTATGTATGGTGCACTGAAAGATTCCCATTCGAACAGCATTTATAAGCGGATTATCGGTTGGGGAGACAGAAAATTATGGGGTGGGGAGGAGTAGACCCATGTGGAGATGCCCTCCTTCCATAAGTTTTTGTCTGGTTTTTCGTCTGTATCTCCTTTTATTATTGTTCGTTCGTGTGTGCACACAAATGAGGGATAACTTTCCGGAGAAGTCATGATTAAGCAACACGCAACCTCTTCCCATTCTTTCTTCGGATGCCTCTCTTTGTACTGATGCCCTCTTTTTGTGTTTTTTCTCACGTAACATATCTTCGCTGGACCATCATTTCTGTCTCCAAAGTCATTTACCCTTTTCGGATAAAGTCATGGTCATGAATTAGGCGCGCGAAACCGCGCAGTTCGGATCGTGTGAGATTTATGTTCACATTTTCTCGATCAGGTCTGAAGTGGTCATTTTGGTTTCGCGTGGAAACGATGTGTGGCGAGGCAAGAACCATGTAAAGAAGATATTGAGCGCGATTGCAAAAGCAAAAAGAGCAAGAAAATTCTCCAATTGAAATGTGAAAATGGCACTTCGTTTCCTTTCCCCGCCTCTTTTGGGCTGGCAATGTGTAATTTCGCTGTGCGAGAAAGGACTAATGATTCGGCAAAAGGAGAGAGGTCGATTTTACTGCATCTGAAATCTAAGTAGATGGAAAAAAAACTAGCGAGAAGAGCTGCTAATATCCTCCTGATCCAACGCTTTGCAAGAGGAGCCATTGTCAATGATTGAGCTTGAACATGGAGATGATGGTGGTGGAGGAGTGCCTGGTGAATCACCAGCAATGGCTTCACTCCTGAGATCAATCACTGAACTACTCTTCTTCCTCTTACGAAGAGAAAAATCGCCTCCATTGCCATTGTCGCTTCTCTTGGGCCTCGTTTTCTTCTGGAACAGCCGATAGACCGCCCAATTTTCATCTCCCGCGCGAGCCATCTGCAAGAATTGGGTCAATCCAAACAAACACCATAAGTACCGGGCCAGACCACGCAGCATGTCCACTTAGCACAAGTGAACTGCTGCTACAAGATGAAACGAAATTTAAGTTATCTTGGTTAAGAATTCTCTCTTTTCCTTTCATTACCGAGGTCGATTTCGAGTTTTCGCGAGTGCCCGTGAGGCTAAATTCGTGTAATATCCATCGCGCGCCGGCGGCATCACAAGCCGAACGCTTCCCTTCGCAGAAAACCAGAGTCTTCCTCATCCCAATGACCTGGTTTCCGGTGCCATCAGAAGCTAAGATTTGCTTGCTCTTGGCCTTGTACTTCCAATAGCCAAAACCAGCTGCGACTCTGGTGCACTCACGGCCACTGGAGCTCCTGTTTCTTCTGCTGAAGAAGTACCTCCTCTCCCTCAAATTGCCTAAACGCAACCAAACACGCACACGAATTTTCCTCAACAACGATAAAGAGTAGACCAGCACAACAACAAAGTCTCAACATTTTCATTTCGACCATTCAAAGCCTCAACCGATTTTTCCATGGCTTCAGCACATGCTGGAGCTGCTCATGGCCATGTCTAATTGACATTATTCTATCGATTTAGACGCAAAGAGGCGATAAGCGATAAGATATTACGACAAAGCAACAAACTTGCACCGGCAATCGCGAATTGCACAGCTCAAAGCATTGAAACAGTCGCTCCCACCGTCCAAAAGGCCGCGACGATAACGACAACTCCTCCCCGGGAATCGACATAATTTCGATAAAAGAAAAGGAGACAACTTTAACCAGCCGAGACAGGCAAACGATACGGCCAACCAGGGTCAAAGCCCGGAGCTGGGTCTCAAGCAAGAGGTTTTTACCTGGCAGGCCCCCGGGATCGGTCCCGAACACGTCGAGCTCCGGGATCACGGCAGCGGGCAAGGGGACGGCCAGGACTTTCCGCCTCAGGTAATGGACCACGAGCTCCTCGTCCGTGGGCCGGAACCTGAACCCGATCGGCAGCTTGATCCCCGCGGCGCTCGCGAAGAACCTCGGCACCTCCATTTTCTCACACGCCCCCACAGAAAGAAAACGAAGGAGAACGAGAGCAACCTCGCGGCGACGGACCCTCGTGACTTAGCGAGCTGCAGCCCAAGAACGCATGGCCAGAGAGCTTAACGGGGAGAGAGAGAGCGGCGGAGAGGCATCCGGGAGGGGGCTGCGGGTGGTGGTGGTGGTGGTGCTGCTGCTGCTGCTGGGTTAAGAAGGGGGGAAGTGAGGAGAGGGCTTATTTATATGCGCAGGGAAGAGTAAGAAGCCGCTGCTCCGTCCAATGTCTTGACTCGCGAAAACACTCTCCTTCTTTGACAAGGAGTGTGCTGCTGTAGGTTGTGTCTCTTCGGGGTTTTCTTTTCGATTTTGGACTTCAATTTTGACGGTCCGATGGGCAAACGTGTTAGAAGGTGTGCGTATGGGAAAAGGGCCAATGAAAACTTGCCTCGGTGGTCAACGCTGCTTCGAACCGACCGTGTCGTCTCACTGCTTGTCAGACCCATGTGTGACACGTTGGTCCGGTGGCCATTTCGATTAGTTTAGTTTAGCCCAACGAAACTAGCACCTCGGTGGGGCCCATCCGACCCTTTTTTTTTAAAATTAATCGAATTACGAAAGTTGAGGTAATCGAAAAAAAAAAACTTCAGGACAGGCTACCTTCGAACAGAGAGAAGCGTAAATGACTTCTCTTTCTCTTTCTCTTTCTCTGTCTTTCTAAGTTCGTGCTTTAAGGGCTTCAGTTCATGGAGCCGACCATTTCGGGCAAACCTTCCTCACTTCGATCGCGATGGTTTCATTTGTCGAGCAACCGGGAGTCGGTAACTGCCCTCGTGTTGCAAGTCTTCTGGAGTCGCCCGTTGATGGGGGACGAGCGATGGAACTGCCTGCTTTTATTGCGGGATGTTGAGGTGTCTATGTAGCTGGGGGACTCCGCTTTTAGCCCTTGATGATGTTATAGGTTCAGCCTTAACGGGAAAAGATAAAATCGAACACATGATGACATATCTCCACGGATCAAAAACTATGAGATTGTGTGAGTCGTTTTAGGGTGATGAAGGGATGGTACCATTCGAGACGTCTTCTCATACATTTTCCAAATCTTGGGAGAAAGTTACAATCAAGAATGTGAAATTCTTTTTTCTTTCTGCAGGAATCAAGAAATTGAATCTAGCCATAAGAAGAATGCTTGGATGATAAAAAAAAAACTTCACTTCTTGAACATCAAACCCTTCGGTCATTTCCAACACCCTTGATTAGTGTAATGAGATGCTTCTATTTATTTATATATTGACTCGAAATGGGAATCGATTTGAAAAATAATCTTTGATCTTGAAGTGTCTAGAGTTGGGCTTGGACAATCTATCTAATGTAAGGCATGACGTTAGCCAAGAAAGAAAATAAATCTAAAATACAACAAGCAATTTATGGGCTTTTTATTTATTTATTTATCCTTATCAATAAATACCGATCTCTTATACTTTGTAAGCTAATTTATGTTTGTCTCCACTCTTATGCCGGTCATTTTATGAACAAAGTATAAGATAATCAGATCTAGATGATTTATTATCTTATCCTACCCAGTTTAGAAATATTGGCGATTAAACAGCTCTATATTATCATATTATGTAAGATTTCTTTTTTAATTTTTGTAGCGTAGAGTCTACTTATTATATTGATTTAATTGAGTACAAAGAACGAGATTTTTCCCTATTTAACTTCACAAATGAAAGCACAAATCCTCTCTCAATTATTCTCTCGTGATTGGTATTGTCCTAAATATCATCTTAAAATAGATAAAGATAATGAAGTTGTTAGGCATTATGCTCATTGCTAGAAATTCAAAATTGCCTATCTATTTTTTTTCATTCAAATTAGTCATGAGACCTTTTATAGGGTAAATTTCCCAATTAGTCCTCAATTCATTATATAATTGCCAATCCAATCATTAGCTTTCTAATTTTATTAATTTAGCCCTAAATTTTTGTGAAATCCCAACATTGTCCTACCATCTAATTTCTATCCGATATTCCTAATGTGGCGATGTAACATATAAAAAGGCCGACCGTAACTAAAAAATTGGCAAAACTAAAAAATTTAGAATTGAATTGATATTCATATAATACGTACATGATTGATTGGATAATTTTCCATCTTTCTATGAATTCATATATAACGTGTGCTTAGTCCAGCTGTAAATTTCGATGAGCTCATCTTAATGCCGTTATTGGCTGTGAGATATCGACTGGAGAATGTCATGATTACCTCCTCGCGGTCGCGGTAATCAGAATGCAACGTATATGCTCAATTTTCGCAAGGGCATTTTTATTGACCTCCGGCTCAACATACTGATGGACCGACTAAATTGAAGGTCTCACGATCAGAATTTCCCAAAGGTCGAGGAACATTCGGATGGACAGAAAGCGCGCGAAATGATTTTGCAAAAGCACGTGGATCGTGGCGACATAATCTCAAATGGATATGATTTAAGATTATACTGAAAGAAAGAACTCACATGTTTCTTGGCCTTTGGAGCCTTAAAGAAGTCGGGTAACTTTACGCTTCGAGAGATGAATGATTAGGCATGTGAATTAGGACAATGCCGGCGGGCATCTTATTCACCTTGTCAAGTTCACATTCCATCACTTAATGGCACGCGATCAATTGTTCAAGAAATGAAGACTTCGGGGGTGCATGATAACCAAAATTTCTGTCCGGAAATAGTTTTTCTTTTCCAGACCTATTTCTCGGGAACAGGAAATTCGTTTGATAAACCTATTATGTTTTTCTATTTCTGGAATAGATTTCTATTCCAGAAATAGATTTGGAAGAGAAATTAGAAATAAAAAAAAGCTACTTCTCTATTTCTGAAACAGAAATCAGAAATAAAAATTCTTCTCACCGTTCAATCGATCCTTCATTCGCCGTGACCGACCACCGTCCGTCATTTGCTACGCCATACTTACGGCCGCTTGTCGCCACCTTCGCCGTCGCCAAATAAATTATTTTTATAAATATCATTTTAAAATGAAAATATTCGAATAAATAAAATGATTTTTACGAATAAATATTTATTTTACGAATACATTAAAAAATCCTTAAAAATAAATAAATATCATTTTATTTTTAATAAATAAATATCATTTTAAAAATAAAAATTATTATAAAAATATCATTTTTTTAATTTTTATTTTTAATTTTTAATTTTTATTATAAAAATTATATTTATTTCAATAAATAAATAAATTAAATCAATTTAATCGAAATAAATTTATTTATTAAAAATAAATTTAATTAAATATCATTTTATTAAAAATAAATAAAAATAAAAATAGAAATATTCATTTTATTCATTTAAAAATTAAAATAAATTTACTAAAAATAAATTAAAAGTAAATTTATTAAAAATAAATAATTATTTTTATTTATCATTTTATTTTGAGTTTATTAAAATAAATTTATTAAAAATAATTTATTTATGATAAATAAAAAGAAATTATTTTTATTAAAAATAAATTTAATAAATTTATTTTTATTTTTAATTTTTATTCATTTTAAAATAAATTTATTCGTAAAATAAAATAAAATAGAATAAATAAAATAAATTTATTTTTAAGGATATTTTTATTTTAAAATAAAATGATATTTTTATTTTATTTTTTTGCTAATAAATCATTTTTATTTTTTTATTTTTTATATTAAAGGTCGCCGATCGTCGCCGCCGCCACCGTCCGAAAGGAAGAAATTTTGTATCGTTATCAAACGAGTTTCTATTTTTAGAGTAGAAATTTTGTGTCGTTATCAAACGGTTATTTTTGCTTAGAAACTCTTTTAGAAATAGAAATAAAAAAATCTATTTCTGTTCTAGAAACTATTTGCGGAACAGGAATGGTTGTCATCTTGCGCGCCCTTCAAGACCAGCTCCAATCATGAACAGTCAATCCACAAAAAAAGGAAAAAGTACTAAAAAAATCCTAAACCTATTACATTGACACTAATTTATTCATAAACATTTCAATTAAACCAATTGAATCCTAAACATTTTCACATTGCACTAATGTGGACACTTTAATAATATTTCAATAATTTTTTGAATTTATTAAATATTTAAAATATATATATTTTTCTTTTTTTCCCCTTCCCCCTATCTTTTCCTTTCTTTTTCTAGTAGCTATTCCTGGCCACTAGCCACAGGTGACAATTGGCTTCACCAGGCCGATGCTCGATGAGGGCAAGCGCCAACCATCCAGGCAAGGCCGACCCTTGCCCAAGTTGGAGTGGCCTTGCCCTGGCTAGAGTGAGGTCGATCTTGCATCGAGGAGGTCGACCCTCGCCTAGTCGCACCTCGATAGCTGGCGCTAGCCCTCGGCTAGGCAAGGCCAACCCTCCCCTATGACCAGTGCCCAATGATGGCCACCAAAAAAAGAAAAGGAAAAATAGAAAAAAGAATTCGATAAATGCAAAAAATATTAAAATACTATTAAAAATGTTCACGTTAGCATCAACTGCACTACGTTGGTCGGTCGGTATCCATATCAATAATTTCTAATTTACACTGGCTAAATGGACTAAATTGGTATTAATGTAAAAATGTTTAAAACTAAATTGATCCAATTAAAATGTTATTGAATCGATACTAATGCAATATATTTAAGACTTTATTGATACTTTTTCCCACAAAAACATGTACATTCCTTCAATGAACCCATATAAAAAAATAAAAAAATAAATACTTACTAGCGAGCTATATGTCATTCATTCGGCGTCATTCATGTAGACATTTGATCTGAAAAATACTCCGACCCGTACGATAAAATACAATAAAAGAAAGGGGTCGAATGAGGAGCCTAGCAGGGGCAAAAGCTAAGATTCCGGACCGCGGACGAGAAGAGTCCGAGGCGTACCGAATGCTTCGCATCTGAAAACGATGCAAAGGTTCCCTTCCACTTTATTCCTACGAGGTAATGGCCTCTGAACTTTTGACTTCTTGGCGTCCCCACGATTCTCACGACCTCATCCGATCTACCCGTGGCCCCGAACGAGCTCGCTCTATTTTATAATAATGTCCTTTGCTCCAATGAAGTCGGACACGAGGGGAGGATCTTTCGATCCCGTCTGTCGTGTCATTCGGGTCGAAAGAGACGGCTCCTTTTTTAAGCTTTGATTGTTACCGGGGCGAAACCTTCTCGAGCCGGCACCTTGCTTTCGAAGCAGTCGTGCGAAGACGGGAGGGGGGGCTGAGCAGAAGCTTGAGGTTGAGCCCACCGAATCCAGCTCAGCCCATTTCTTCGGAGGATTGCTTTTGTCTTTCCCCGCTAACTTTCAACGCGTGCGCCGCCTTGCGTACAGTTCCCAGAAAAGGCTCGGCCGAAGGACGCGTAAGTACGACCGGGACGCGAGACAGGAGCCGCGCTTGGACATTTCGTGGCCGGAACGTGCGACATGTGCTGGTTTCGCTTTGACGAAATTCTCTCTGTCCTCTCTTTGTACTGCACCGGTGCGGGCGGCTTCTGCTAGCGGAGAGATCCGGTGAAGGGGGTTTGGACTGCAACCGTATACGGACGGTTCGTTGGTAGGGAGATCATCGCCGGACTTGATCTTTCAGGGGCTCGGAAAAGTTATGATAAATTATCCTAAGTTAATTGGATCGCAATATATTGCAATGGAATTCTAATTGTTGCGTAATATGCGGAACGTAATAGATGAGAGGAAAAAAGAATGATACACCAAAAAAATTTATGTGGAAATCCAAGATGAGAAAAATTATGGGACATTAATTAAAAAATTCTCCACTATAATCCAAGGATTACAATTAATACACTAAGGCTTCGTTTTGTCGTCCGAATTTCTAATTATGATAGGATTGGATATGATAGAATATGAAATTCATGGGATTTTGATATATCTTATTCATTATTTGGTAATTATAGTAATAAAGTCGAATATATTCACATTATATCATATACATTGTTTGGTATAAGTGACATATTAGTAAAAATAAACAAAAAAAAATTTATAAACGAAAATGATAAAAATCTTTTGCGACACTCTTGGCTACATTATTTTATTTGGTTTTTTATTTTCTTTTCCTCTCTTTTATTAATTAATTTCTTTTTTATTTTTTCCCTTCCCATCATTCTCTAATAAATTTTTATTAAATAGTAGACTATAATAATATAACCAAAATACTAAAATACCTAAAATATATAATAAGTATAAATATATATTTATATAAAGCA
This sequence comes from Eucalyptus curtisii, assembly GCA_017140595.1. Classification (NCBI taxonomy): domain Eukaryota; kingdom Viridiplantae; phylum Streptophyta; class Magnoliopsida; order Myrtales; family Myrtaceae; genus Eucalyptus; species Eucalyptus curtisii. Next base: position 6,018,927 of record CM029504.1, read on the forward strand.
TTCATTGTAGTGATGGTAGGGGGATGTTGGAAATCGGACACTTCCTCGGCCCAGCATGTTGAGACCAGAGCGTGACTAGAGAGCGAGTTCTTTAAAACTCCCATTTTTTCGTTGGGGTTCTTAGGAGCTTCCTGTTCATCCGCCACGTTGATTTTTCCTTCTTCTATGAAATCTTGGATTTTTTGCTTCAAAGTCTAGCTTGCATCCGTCGCTCTTGCTTGTGAGGGTAATGAAATTATCCGTGAGACTAGCAAATGGAGTTCTGAACTAGCTGTGCTTGTGAAGTATGGAAAGAGATCAAATTTGAATTCGAAGCAATGGATACTTTGTAATCCAATAATTAACGTCCGTTCTCTTAATTTAATTGCAACTAAACTTGGCCTAGAAGGTAGGGTTCCTCTACAAACCATTTGAGCTAATATTGATTATTGTTCCTATGGAGTCCGAACGATCTATGGAGTATTAGGCATAAAAATTTGGATATTTGGGGAATAAGAATACTTTCCTTGTCTTTACCCTTTACACTATATCCAACTAAAATCTTTCTTGCATAAAAAAAAAAAATCAATATGATTATGATATAAAAAAAAGTATACAGATAAAGGGAAGGTTGAGAGAAAGAAAAAAAAAAGAATATCAATGATATAGGATTCCAATATATGTAAGGTTTATGAGTCATCTCATAAAAGGCAGTGTAATAAAGCATCAATACTGATTAGTAGTGAATACTGTAGTTATAGTCAAAACTATCCCATCCTCGAATAAGTTTTTTAAACTTATTCCACTTCACAGAATGACTTCTTCCAGCTTTTTCCACATCATTTGCGTCACATCCGCACACATTCCTTACATAAAAATCATAATACTAAACTATTTCATCAATCTTACTTAGCAATTTATTCATTTCACTAGATTGAATTTTCTAGATTGGAATCGTTAAAGGAAATCTATGGAATCATAGGGATGTTTTTACCTATTTTGACTCTTGTATTGGGAATCACAATAGGCGTACTCGTAATTGTGTGGTTAGAAAGAGAAATATCCGCAAGAATACAATAACGTATTGGTCCCGAATACGCCGATCCTTTGGAAATTCTTCAAGCTTTAGCATATGGGACAAAACTTATTTTCAAAGGGAATCTTTTTCCATCTCGAGCAGATACTCATTTATTCAGTATAGGTACTATATTGAAATTATTTTATAAAATATAATTAAATTCGAAAATATATAAATAAAAATAAGATTAAATTAAAAAACTAAATTGTTATTTTTTGTTATTTTGAATTTTTTATGTTAGAATTCAAATATTATTTATATTGAGATACAATTTTAATCTTGTTAATTTAAAAAGTCTGTCATTCGATAAAAATAATTTTCCTATTATGGATGCTAGAAATTCTATCTACCTTTATTCCACTTCTTCCATGGAATAATTTTATCCGGTCTATATCCCCATTTATCCTGTCTTGAACAGCACCAAACACAAGGATATGATAAATTTTATTATATCTTGAATTTTATCATGACTGCCAAACGCAGCCTAATAATGTTTCTCTTATAATAATTTCTCACAACTATCGCAAAACACATCATCTTTTAAAAAGCTCTCAAGAACTTTTGTGTTTACTCACGTTGTTAAAGACTCTTGTAATCTCTATAGTATTTTATGGTGCTCATTAAATCTCCATCCAATCCTTCTATTAATAGTGGTAGACCTTCACCCAAATTAGGAATTCTACCTAATTGATAATCACCTTCCAATTAAAAACTTTCTCGATTTATTGATTCTTCTAATTTATATCCTGGTATTCTTCCTAGATAAGACTAATTCTTATTTAGATTTCTTCATTTTCAGTGTCCTACCATAATAAGACTTTCTTCCTATTATGTAATCTCAATGAGCAATCTTTGGAATATTCCAAATCGACTCCCGAACATGTTGGGCTACTTCCAACATAAGTCTTGTACTAAATTTGAGCACAGATAACGATATTAATAGCGAGCATGAAGTCTTATCACAAGTTAAACCCAATCTGCTGCCATCTTACAAAGGAGCTTAGCTCTTGAGGCTATCTTTGGTGGATATGATCGCCTAGTCTTTTGCTTTCTCTCATGTGCATTGACAATAACTTAGGAAAATTGTGCAAAAAATCATAAACCTATTATATTTTTGCCAATTTAAACCTAAACATTTCGATTTTGTCAAACCTTTTCAAAATTTATCAATTGAGTCCATCCGACTAATTTTGGCCAGAATTTGCTAATTAGAATTGTCCTATATGGTATGATTAGTGCTGACACAGATAATTTTTTATAATTTTTTAATTTTTTTCTGATTTTTTCTTTTCTTTCTTTATTTTTTTTCCTTTCTCATTCCTTTTGGCCACTAACCATAGTAGGCTAGCCTCGCTTGCCACAAGGGAGGCCCGGCTAGCAAGCTCGGGTGAGTGGACCCTTGTAGGGGGTTGAGCCCCTTGTTTGGGGTTGGCCTTGCCTAGGCCAAATCTGGCAAGGCCAACCCTTGCCCAGTGTCGCCTTTGCCCGAGGAGGCTACCCTGGCCTGGGAGAGGCCAACCGGCCCAACTATGGTCGGTGGCTGGCCATAGAGGTGGCAAATGGGTGGGTCGGGTCGGGTCGAAAATGGGTCGAACCATATTTGACCCATTTAACCCGTTTTGACCCATATTCTTGTAATGTAAATCTAGTGACCCATACCCGACCCGACTCGTATCCGACCCATACCCGACCGGACCCGTATTGCTAAAACTTATTTATTGTTAAAACATTTTTATGTAATACAAAACTTTTAATAATTTTTATGCAATACAAATTTAATGGAAATTTTTTATAATTCTTTTTAAAATATTTTTAAAAAATCGAATTTTAATTTCTTTAAATATAATTTTTAATTTTTTTAAAAAATATCATTTTTAATTTTTTTATTTTTTAAAAATATAATTTTTATTTTTCTCTTTTCTCTTTTTTTTTTCTTCTCCTTCGGCTGGCCGCCGGCCACGACAACGCCGGTGACCGGCCACAGGCGAGATCGAGCTCATCGGCGTCGGGCGGGGCTCGATCTCGTCGATCCGGCAAGGCCGAGGCTCGCCCGACGTCGGCGAGCTCGAGCCTCGCCGGATCCGGCGAGTCTCAAGCCTCGCCGGTCATTGGTGAGGCCGAGACTTGCCGGATCGGCGAGGCTCGAGCTCGCCGACGTCGGGTGGGGCCTCGGCCTCGCCGGATCCGATGAGTCTCGAGCCTCGCCGGTCATCGGCGAGCCGAGCCTCGCCGGATCGGCAAGGCTTGAGCTTCGCCGGATCCGGCGAGGCCTGTCGCTAGTCGGCGGGTGGCCGTCGCCCTACCTACCCGTCGGTAAGGAATGAAGAAAAAGAAAGAAAAAAAGAAAAAGAAAAAAGAAAAGAAAAAAAAATTGAAATATGAAAAATAATTATAATTTCGATTTTTTATTAAAAAAACATTTTTATAAATTTAAAAAAGGCCAATGGTTTAAACTTTAAAATGGGTTTCCTTATAACCCATTTAGACCATTTCTTTTGGTGTTTTACATTCACCGACTCATTTCCGACCCATATTTAACTTTCACTTGACCCATTTCTAACCCATATTTAACCTTCACTGGACCCATTTCTGACCTATATTTAACTTTCACTTGACCCATATATGACCCATTTAACTAAAAATGAGTCATAATATGGGTTTTTGACCCATATTGCTAGCTCTAGCTAGCCATCAGAAAAAAAGAAGAAGAAGAAAGAAAAAAAAAACAAACAAAAAAATATTAAAACATTATTGAAAATTATCCACTTCAATACCAACCATTCTATGTGGCATCGTCACCATCCAGGTCATCGATTTCTAGCCAAAAATGACCGGATGAATTCAATTACCAAAAAGTGAAATTATTTGGGATTTAATAGTAAAATCAAAAGTTTATGATTAAATTGACAAAAATAAAATAGGTTTATGTTTTTTTGGACAATTTTCCCCAACAACTACCTTGCAATAATAGTACGACCACCACGAGTGGTGATGGTTCCCGAGTGGCAAAGCGTGGTTAATCGCCGTCGTGTCTCTCTCTCTCTTGGCAACAAATTTTGGCTTCTGAACCTTGCTATCAGGTGACCACCATGTTGGGGACCCCGATCCTGCAGCGAAAGGGATTGCAACCCCCTCGCGGCTGTCATGAGGCAATTACTAATCCAAATCTCCACCCAAAAAAAAAAAACACCATTTCTTTGTTATGCTTAATCTTGTTCTATTCCTTGTAGAGTAAGCACTCGTTCGGATAATATATACTCGTGTCCATTTATTTGGTCGTTCACCAAATAATACCCTATCTGTACCCTTACGTCGACGGATCTTATCTTATATGTTAAAAAAGTTATCGGTGCATCCTAATTTTTTTGTGTTTGTGCATGTTTGAGGGCAAAAAATATAGGAGCTATAGAATAAGATCGAGAATTTCAATTGCATAAAATTTTCCTGAGGAAAATTGTCCGAAAATATTAAAACTGAAATTTTTTGCAAAAAAGTTCTAAATTTAATATATAATTGCCAATTTAATCTTAAACTTTTTAATTCGACCAATTTATTCTTAAACCTTTGGGTGATTTGCCAATATAATCCTTGCAGCCAATGTTGATCGAAGATCATTTATGAAGACAATGGGTATCTTACGTGGTACGGTGGATGCTGATATATTTTAGGATTTGCAAACTTAGATAAATAACTTCATGTTTTAAACTGGAGTCCTTTTAATCTGCAAATGATCATAAACTAAATTCTAATAGAAGCAGTTCAAACTTCTAAAACTTGCAAAATATAGCTTGCAATATATAAGATCAAATGATCGTAAAGATTGAAGACCTAATCATCCTGAAATCAAAACAATAAACTCAAGTTTGATGTAGTCATTGTAGAAAACTTTTAAAGTTATCGGTAGCATGTATTAGGATTTGCAAACTTAGATAAATAAGATCATGTGTTTTAAATGAGTCGGGATGATTTATAAAATTACTTTATCGAGCTGGATTCTTGGATGAACCGTTAGACATATCTCAAGCACATCCCAAACCGTAGTAACGTCAGATCTCATGAAATCCTAAACCGCACATGAATCTCAAAATTTATGCAAAATCTATTGTTACATTTAGTAGTCAGAATAAAATTCAAGATAGCTATCATGTTTGGTGCCTACCTAAGATAGGATGAAATGTGATATAACTATAACAGGGATATGATAAGATAAAATTATCTTATAAAGAAGATGAGATAAATGTGGATAAGATTTATAATATAAATTTTCTCAAATAATAAACTTCTTAAATTAATATAATTAAAATAATATTTGAATATAAATCATATTTGAAATCTAATATAAAAATTCAAAAAAAAATTAATAACAATTTCTTATTTTTTTGTTCTTATTTTTATTATATATTCAAATTTCTTTCCATCACATAATATAAATTCATATATATGAATATATATAGTGTTTATATATATTACATATTTTAGGTATAGGTATTTTGGGTATATTAGTATAGTTTACTATTTAATAAATATTTATTAGATAATGATGGAATGGGACAAAAGAAATAAAAAAAGAAAAGAATTTAAAAAGAGGGAAAATAATAAAAAAAAAAGCAAATAAAAATGAAATAAGCAAGGGTATGGTAAGAGATTCTTACCATATCTATTTTTGCAATTTTTAGGTTCATTTACATTGACATGCCATTTGTAGCAGATAGTGGTAATGATAGAATGTAAAAATATTTGTTCTTATTACCAATTCAAGAAACAATTGATACGATACAGCAAAATTCATGAATTTTACATTATATCAAGTCTTATTTGGAAAAAAATCCAAATGACCAAACATGGCATTAGGATAAACTCGAGCCATTTTCATAGTATTCATCCATTTGGTCATTTTCGTTTAGTTTTTTTTAGTTACTGTTTTATTTTTTGCCCTTTTGGGCCAAGAGTAACGTACGAGCTCATTGCAAATATGAAACACGGCATGCAAGTTTGAGGTCGCGAGAAGATAAGTCCTGGGAAAGGAAAGAAATCCAGCCGAATCAGCAGGAGACCAGCTATACCAGAACGAGATCATCGACTCCTCCGAATTCCCTGACCACATTCTGCATTTTTCCACATAAAAAACACAGTCTTCCCCGCGAAAATCATTCCCACTTTCCCTCGTCCCGTCAACCGATTCTCATGAGGACCACGTTAACTTCGTGACGATTGGCGGAAGCGTCGTCCATCGATGCTGCATCATCGTAAAGGCGCGAGCTTCGGCGAATGTCCTTCCGTTGAAGCGTTTTTCCTGTATTTGGGATCGACTTATACGTAAAAGGGTGGTTGGTTTTGGGATTTATCCCCTCGATCCCATCTGAAGCGGCCGGAAAGCTTTCCCATCTTTCTACGTGCCCAGAACTCGTGGCGAGCGAATCCATGGGGTTGTGATGGATTTGGAGCCTGTCGTTTCAAGAGCTCTCCCCCACTTTTTTTTCCACCCCGCTCTCTCGTTTCTGGGTTTATCTTGATCGATGTGGCCAAAAATGGATCTTTGTCCTTGTTTCGGGTCAAAGAAAGGGAAGAAGCTGAAAAGCCAGGAGGACAAAGATTTCAGCAAGCAGTCCAAGCTTTCGGGAAATGCTCCTGCCGATACGTTTCAAGGTTTCTATCTACTTTTGCTCTGAAATTGCGTCGTGTTTGAAGACTGTTTATGTTTTTGACAAATGATAATTCGTGTATTAGTTCGTTAAATATTCAGGTTTTCATTGTTTTCTTAGTATGCCAAGAAATGATGCCCTTTAGGAAAAAGATTTCGTCCCTTTTCTGACCATATGGGTATGATATGTTCCGAGTGGGTAATGAGTTGATCGATCACCCTTTTTCTTTCATGGTTAGTTGATCACGATGACCTTAGTTCATTTAGTTTATGACTTTTGAGGCAACACTGGCCTGTGAAGGTGACATTTCAGTTTTTTAATCATACGTTCATCTGCATATACTTTGATTAACTTAAGCTAGTACTCTCGGAGATGTTTAGGCTTGCAATAGATTTCCCTTCATTTGATTATATAGTTAGAGCCTTGCATGCCCGAAAGACGGAAAGGGTGATTAAATTTTCCTAGTGCACATCCCTCTTTCATGAAATTCGAACTGGCCTTCCTAACTTTCCAGCTTTATGCTGGAAACTGAAAAGAGTGAAGCCCAGTCACAGTTGCTCGGAATTATGGATCTCCTGAAACTCCAACATGCACTAATGTCATGGTTTATTTAGATTGGATCACCGTGTAAGAGCATATGTTTCGCTTCCATCTAGAAATATGTGCTGCTGACAAAAAAATTGTTTATATTGGTGCGCTATAATATCTTGTATTGGACAAAGCACTGCTGACCGCTCGTTACTGGTGACAAATGCATAGAATCGAGACTGGAACCGTCGGTTTCAGGAGAAGGGTGTGAAACCCATGAGGCTCGAGTATTCAGCTACCGGGAGCTTGCAACAGCGACGAAAGATTTTAAGGATGAAGTGCTCGGGCAAGGTGGATTTGGTTCAGTTTACAAAGGGAAATTACAAAAGACAGGTCAGGTAATGTTTACTGGCTGAAAAGCCGGACACCCTCTTCTTCTATGAGTGACATAAGAAGGCGAGGCTGATTATCCCGAGCCGTACCAACATTTTTTCAGTCTGAGTTAGGTTTTGTTTATGTATTGCCATCCTTCAATTGTCAAATGTGTCATGTCTTTTGCATTGGGTTGCTGTTTTTGTTTCGATGATGACTTGGCTCAGTATTCGAGCAGGTAGTAGCCGTTAAACAGCTGAACCAAGCTGGTCACCAGGGAGACCATGAGTTTCTGGTGGAGGTTTTGATGCTCTCTCTTCTGCGTCATCCTAATCTAGTCAGTTTGATCGGTTACTGCGCTGAAGGCGATCAGCGTCTGCTTGTGTACGAATACTTGCACTTCAAATCCTTGGATGATCTCTTGCACGGTAAGATATCTATTCTATTTTGTTTCCTATTAACAGGACTATGGAGTAATGGGTAAACCTCTCATATTGTCATAGCAACTATAGTGCTCTCGGTGTACCCAAGGAAAAGAAAAATTAAGAGAGGATACACCAACTAGCAACATCCTTTGAATTAAATCGGATACATGAAAGGAGATAAGACTAGATTCCTGTTTGAAAAATTTGACCTAATTCTGGTTCTTAGGGGGCTCAACGATAAGGACTGGATGGTTACTCTGTTATTTTGTGATTGTTGTTTCTCACTGATAAACGAGGAATTTCAACACTGTCCAAGTGCTGCAAAAGACATTTCTCCTTTGCTGCGATTCTAAATGTCTCGTTCTTAATTACTCGATCATGCTGGACTTGAAAAAGCTCGACTTTTGTTAATCATAAGCAGAGTCTCACTTTCTTGGACATCTCAAACTGATCTCATTAACAATAATGCTGCAATAATGCCGCAGATGATAATTCGACTATCTAATGGTCTCTACGAAATTATATGATTATGATGTGTAATGATCAGTGTCATGCAGATCTTCCTCCTGATAGGGAGCCGCTTGATTGGAACACAAGGATGATGATAGCTGCCGGTGTGGCAAGGGGATTGAACCATCTTCACAATGAAGCAGATCCGCCCGTTATCCATAGGGACATGAAATCATCCAATATATTGTTGGATGAAAAATACCAAGCAAAGCTTTCTGATTTTGGTCTTGCCAAGTTTGGTCCGACTGGAGATAAAACACATGTCTCGACCAGGGTTTTGGGAACCCAGGGCTATTGTGCCCCCGAGTATGGACTGAGTGGGAAATTGACGAAGAAGTCCGACATCTACAGCTTTGGGGTGGTCTTGCTGGAGATTATTACCGGACGTAGAGCTCTGGAATATGTCGATGGTCATGCTAGATACATTGTTGAATGGGTAAAAAGATTTTCATAATCCTATATGTTTGGTGCAATGCCTGATTCCCGTCTGTTCATACAAATAGTCCTATTGCTTGTTTCTTAATCAAGTTTTGTATCTGATGAAATCCATATTTTTTGTGCCTGCAGACGCGTCCAATTATTAAAGACCGCAAGAACTGCATACAATTGGCAGATCCGATGCTCGAAGGTCAGTTTCCAGAATCCGTTCTAAGGAAGGCCCTTGACATGGCCTCAATGTGCATTCGAGAAGAGCCGAGCAAGCGTCCCCCCGTCGAAGAAGTCGTGCTCGCTCTTGATTACTTGGCATCCCAAAAGTACCATCCCCATACATCGACCAGGGTCAGCACAAAGTATGCGCGCAAGGACAAATCTCCAAATGAAACGACGACAATGCTAGACAAGGAGCTGGAGCGCGAGCAAGCCATTGCAGAGGCCAAAATGTGGGGTGAGAGCTGGAGAGATAAGAGGCGGCAGATTTCACTAAGCACCACCGATGTCTTGAGTAGGTGACGGCTGGAACAAGTCGCTCTATGTTGGTCCTTCTTAACGTTGAGCACAGAGATTTTCGGAAATACTGGTTGTTGATTTATAAAGCCTAGATGGTTAGGAATTGGCAGCGAGACGTTGCAACATAGATGCTAGCAACTCTTCACATCTTGAGTGACAATTTCATCTCAAAATTCTGAGTCTACTGTCTCAATACCTGGGTTTTTTGCTGCTGCTTTTTCACAGTGCTGCAATTAAATGCTGGAACGATTATAGAAGTTTAATATGATTGGAATCCGGTAGGCATGAGCTTTGAGAACACGAGCAAACTAACAAAGACACCGACGTTCCGTGCTATTAGTTTTAACGCCCTTTTTCTCTCTCGTTTTAAATTTGCGGTACTAAAGTTCGACATGCTTTTGTGGTATGAAAACTCTCACAGACTATCACATCCTGATCATGGACCTGGAATACAAGAGCCTACACAGTCAGGGCACGAGCAAGATCCTGTTCGGTTCCAGAGTCTTCGGTTCGGACAACAATGATTCGAATGGATGTGATCTTCTCAGTATAAAATTTTTAGTTTAAATTTAATATTCTTGAAAAGTTAGCCAGCAATTCCGTTGTCGTCCAGCGGTTAGGATATCTGGCTTTCACCCAGGAGACCCGGGTTCGATTCCCGGCAACGGAATGCCTTTTTTTTTTTTTTTTTTACCGATTCATATTTTTACGAGATACGAATATATAATTGCGTTAAAAAATTCAAAAAGAAATCTCCTGGGTTCGATTCCCGGGAACGGAATTACCTCTTTTTTTTTTTAACTATTCATATTTTTTCGAGATACGCGAATATATAATTGCGTTAAAAAATTCAAAAAGAAAGGCGTAGAAAATTGAAACAAAAAGGTCCCACCGGGAGTCGAACCCAGGTCGCTGGATTCAAAGTCCAAAGTGCTAACCACTACACCATGGAACCGATGCTTTGCGCGTTGCCTTCATTTAGAATTAAAAATAATTTAAATCACTAAAAAAAATCAAAATCAGAAAAGCCAAGAAAACCAAGGAACGTCAGCATAGATGATAACCGAGGATAAATCAAGGAATGTCGCAAGGATTACTTAGGCCCTGTTTGGCAAAAAGTGTTTCTGTTCTCCATAACAAAAAAGAACGTAAACATATTTGATAAAACTTTTGTTCTCGGGAATAAATTTAGAACATAAATAAGAAGTAGAAAAAAGTTAATTATTGTTCTCGGGAACAATTCCAATAAACAAATTTTCTATCTTCTCTTTTTTCTTTCCTTCTTCTTTCTTTTAGCCGGTCGTCAGCCTCGGTCATAGCTGGCGACCGACTGACAAGGGCCGGTGACCTCGCCGAAGCATCACTGACTCCTAGCGACGCTGAGCCTTGCCATGGTTAGGCAAGGCTCGGCCTCACTTTGGCTAGGCGAGCTCGAGCTCGCCCAAATCTAATGAGGCCGAGCTCGCCAGATCTGGGCCAGCTCAAGCTCGCCCAGCCAAGGCGAGGCCGAGCCTCGCGGTGGCCTGGCAAGGGTTCGACGAGCTCGCTGGACCTCACCCAACTGGTCGCCGGCCGCCGCCGTGGCTGGCAACCGGCCACAAAGGAGAAAGAAGAAAAAAAAAAGAAAAAAGAAAGGAAAAATATTTAAAATTTAAAGAAATAATAAAATTATATAAGTTTACCAAACACATTTCTATTTATGGAATATAAATTTTTTGCGATTCTACCAAGCATGTTCTTATGCTCGAAATTGTTCCCGGGAACAGAAATAACATTATAGAAAATGTTATTTCTGTTCAAAAATTATTCCCCGGAACAGAAACATTTTCAAGCGTGCCCTTGATGTCTAAGTACTTGACATTTGTTTCACATTCCTAGAGAGGGCAGAGAATTAGGGCGAAAATGATAACTATTTTGTTTCAAAAATCAATTTCTAGCTTATTCCCTAGATGAGTTTTTGAGCGAAAATACGCATTTAATAAGGATATAAAATTTGTCCCTCCAAGACAATTGATGGCTGGCTAGTAGCAAGAGTAAGTGATGAGAAAAGTTTTTATTTTTCATTTTATTCCAAATAGAAAATTTTTACTTTTCATTTATGTTACAAATCTATTTCTAAACAAAAAATTAATTTTATAAATAGAAAAATGAAATTGTTTTACCAAATGGATTCTTGTTTCAAACCGTCCTACGTAACAAATAAAAAACAGAAAAACAAAGAATCAAAATGGTTATCATGCATGCTCTTAAAAGCATATATGATTTGTCTTTCCTTTGACCAAAAAGAAATTATTATTTGAGCCTTATTTTTTTATTACGCACGTGGCCTAATGGTAAGGAAGCTCCATTTATTTCGCAGATAATGTTTCGTTTTCAGAAAATATTTTTTAGGAAGCTATTTTTTAGGAGAATAATGATAATTTCGGTGTTCAACTGAAACTTGAAAAAGAATTGGAAATATTTTCCACCATTCGGTTTGGAAAATTTGATTCGATTTCCTCCATGCACTCATTTTAATAAATTTTTATTTTCTTTATTTTTTTCTAAAGAATCAATTTTTAAAATTTTTAATTTTCTTTATACTATTTTTTTTTGCCCCTTCTTTTTCCTTGGCCGGTCACCGGCCACAGGATGGCGAGTCCAAGGTCACCTTTGGCTTATCACCAACCACCGGCCATCTTGTGGCCAATAATCGGCTAAAGGCAACCTTGGACTAGTTGGCAAGCTTGAGCTCACTCTCCAACCTCTCGCTCACCAGATCAATGAGGCCCAAGGCTAGTGAGTGAGAGCCTTTGGCTCGTTTATCTGGTGAGCCTCTACCTTGTCATCTTCTGGCCTCGCTAGATCGGCGAGCTCGAGGCTCTCGCTCATTGGCGAGCTCGAGGTTACCTTTGGCCAATCGTCGACCGTCACGTAGTCAACGACCGGCTAAGGAAGAAGAAGGGGCACAAAATAAAAAATAAAAAATTCGAATTGTTCAAAAAATTTTTAAAAAAAGAAGTGGGGATTAGTATAGAGTGTGAGATAAGAGAGGGTGAGTGAATAAAATATTTTTCCTTATTTGAAATGTAGAAAACATTTTCCCCCAATTCTAGAAGACTTTTTCCCTTCATGGAAAATGTTTTCCCAAGTCAATTCATTTTCCATGAAACGAATACCGTAAAATCTGGAAAACACTTTTCAAGAAAACATTTTCCGCGAAACGATGGAATCTTTCAAATGTAGGGTTCGACTCTCATGTTCTTTGCAAAGAGATAAAGTAAAAATTCGAGAAAAAGAGAAAAGTTAGAATAGGATTTTCAAAAGGATTGGACTTGTCAAAGTGGGTTATAAATTCATTTCTTAACTCATATTTGAGTTGTTACATGTATTTATTATATTCAATAAATGAGTTTAAAATGATAAATCTAAAATAATATAGGTATTGAATGAGTTAATAACTTAAACCCACTCCACCAATATAACTTACTCTTCACTCTATCTCGTTATTATTCAATCTTACTTGTGTATGAATTTTTCCAGATTTTATTAAATATGAAAGTGTTTTGGTAGTGTGGGTTCTAAGGGTCAAAATGAGATAAATTGATCAATTCGAGTCGAACGATTTTTTGTTCGATGCAAAACCCACCTGTTTAATATGTCTAGCATTTATAGATTCTCGAGAGACGAAAAATCCTAACATATAATAATAATGACAAATGTCCAGACACATGCAAAATATAAAAAGAGAAGTTAAAATCCTCATGTGTACCAATACCCATTTCTCCAGTTCCAAGATTTATCAGCCTAGGGAGTTTCATCGTCCAATGGATAATATATTATAACTGGGAAATGTACGACGCCCCCCCTTGCAACAAAATTTAGGTCTCCGAGTCGGTCCCATCACTTTAGCATCTTAAAGACGACGAGTGGCGTAGAATCTGCACAAACATTTTACCTAAACCAAAATCCAGCACACACCGCATGTGAACAAGGCATTTAGCCCGCTCTTGCCCGCCTGTGACGTCCGTTTCGTCAAACCAATTTGCGCTACGCGATGGAGGGGGTGAGGAGGCATTGATTGATCGACATCCCAATTTGATCTCCTACAGAGAACCCCATTTCAAAAGAGAGTTTTAATGACGACATGACTCCGGTGTTCTGCAGGGCTTGGACCACCCTATCCCTACTCTCTCTCTCTCCTCCTCCCTCTGTTTCAGCTCCAAATTAAATGCATTGCTTCAAGGATGATCCCGTGGAAACTTGAGCCCTCGAAGGACTGATCCTCGTCCCGTCGTCCCGTACCCGACATTTTTTCAAAAAACATACAGACCCTTATGCTCTTGAGTCTTAACGACTTTTTTTCTGGCGAGAAACGGTTCCTCCTGGAGACATTGGAGAAACCTCGCAATGCGTATGTCTTGGGGGAAAAACAATACATTGCGAAGATTTAGAATGATCTATGTCTTGGTCTGCTATGTCAAGTCTTTCATGGAAGAGAGCACATCACCCAACCCAATGTCTCAAGCCAATCCCCTGTTTTGTCGAACATTAACTCGACCTCACATGACCTCTACCACGTACTACAGACAATATATATTTGTAATATCTGAAAGTCAAACACATGGGAGTGTCTGTCCAGTCAATTCTCAATTTTAAAAAAAAAAGAAAAAGAAAAATCCTTGGCTGGTGTCAGGGAAGCAACAGATGACTGCATTTTGGTAAAATATCAAGTTTTGCTTGGCTAATATTGGTGGGCACTCAGTGACTTGACCCAGTATAGATGAGCCAAATGCCGCATATTTTTACAAATCGAATATAATCCAGATTATTGAAGTATCTGTCAAATTCCATGACCATTTACATTGGCACTTGTAATTTTATAGTTTAGGAGTTTGAAGGGGGAGTCCATCATCTTATAATGTCACGGTAAAAACGATTTGAAAACAGTTTTGAGATTCTCAAATTTCCTTCTTTTTTTTTCCCTTTATTGTTTTCGTTCGATAGCACACATAAGTTAATTTTCAAGCATCATCTTAAGCAAATTTTCATTTTCATCAATACCTGCTTAAAACCTTGTTGCACCAGGAAAGCAAAAATGTTTTATCGTGTCATTCAAACCCAATTTCCTTGATTAAAAAGAATGGTGTTAAAAAAGAAAAAAGAAAATTGGACAAGCAAGTAAATTTAGCTCTGGTAGAGTCCCGGACAGACAGAAGCAGGGCTCAGAGGTCACTTCAATTCCCGGGTTCATCTTTCTTTTTCTCTTCAGAAAAAGGCAAAGCCTCATTTGTCTTTCTCACTCTAGTCAACTACCTATTGTTCCTGAGAGCAAAATATACCCACAGGCCGATGTAAAGAAAGAGGGAGCAATCAGGTGAAAGTACCATGTTCTTAGCCCTCTTCTCTCGCTCAGATGCTTTCGTGTCTCCGATGATCTTGCCTCCACATTGTCATTAGTTATTTTTTAAGCGAAACCAAGTGCTGTCCTTCAATGTGGTTACTTTGCTTCGTGGGCAGATCATGTATAAGAACCAACTGCAAGAACTTGCGCAGAGAAGCTGCTTCAACCTCCCTTCTTATGCCTGCATCAGAGAAGGACCAGATCATGCTCCGAGGTTCAAAGCTTGTGTGAACTTCAATGGCGAAATCTTCGAAAGCCCAAGCTACTGCAATACGCTGAGGCAGGCAGAGCATGCAGCCGCAGAAGTAGCCCTCAATGTCCTCTCCACGAGGGGTCCTTCAAGATCTCTCACTGCAAGAATCCTTGTTAGTTTCCTCAAATTGATATTTCGGATGTTTCCCATCTTCGAAGGGGATGTTTTTTCGCATATTGTTTTGAGCTTTTTTAGCTAAAGCTTCCATTTTGAGAATATTCATGTGGCTTTTAAGCAAAACAGAGCAAACCGCATGGGGTTTTACGTTTTAGCTTCTGAATCATCTTGGTCATTGATCATTGTGAAGGACGAGACGGGGATCTACAAGAATCTGCTCCAGGAAACAGCTCACAGGGCAGGCCTGAACCTGCCTGTGTACACGACGGTGAGATCAGGCCCTGGTCATGTTCCCACGTTCACTTGCACCGTGGGGATTGCTGGAATGAGCTTCACTGGTGAATCAGCCAAAACGAAGAAACAAGCAGAGAAGAATGCAGCGATCGCAGCGTGGTCTGCACTCAAAACAGGTAAAGCACTAGGGTGCAAAGTTACCCTCTTTTCCCTTACTCATTAGCCATATTTGAGTCCATCAAAGACCAGACCAGATTGATCAACATCTCTTGCTTTTGCAGTGCCAGACCTGAGTTCTTTGAGGCCCAGAGATGAGGCTAAGCAAGGGATCAGGAGGAGGGATCAGAACCAACCAAGAAGAGGATCGATCAGGGGTAATGCAGTGAACCACTCTGCTTCCCCCTCCACAACCCTTCAATTGCACAGGCTCTTGGAGAAGTTGCTAATGAATTACATCCCACAAGCACAAGGTGGTTCTTCTCCTTTTTCATCGTCACCGTTGTCGTCATCTTCACAGAAGCAGAACAACTTCCTCTCTCTGCTTCCTCCACCCCCACCAAGATCAGCTTCAAAGATTCTACCTCCACCAAGAGAGAATCGATGGGACATGGAACAAGACAGTGGGAAGAGACCTATCGGGTCAAGTATTTACCCAAGTCCAAAAATTGTCAATAAACGAAGTGATCATTCGAATCTCGCAAGACCCAACTCCTCATTGTCATTCCTTCAAGGGATTAGTACTAGCAGAGACGGACATCATGGCCACAACAGAAATGTGTCCGGATTATCCCCGCCACCCGTTTACACGGGCGGATTTCGCCCGCACCAGATCGCCCCGGCGGTCCAGATCCGATCGGTCATTCCGGTCTGTGCAGCACCACCGGTGCCATTGATGAGGACACAACTACCAAATCCAGCGGACGATCCATTGTGTCCACAAACGGGGCCACGGCCAGAGATTCCACCAACCAACTCGAACCCAAAGTTGGACAAGCTCGAGCTTGAGTCAGACCCGGCTCGACTCGGTTCGGAGCTGAACAAGAAGTTACAGCTGGAAAGAAAATCTATATGATATCTAGTTTGGACCATGGTAGGTAATTTTATGGATGTTGATTGTCCCGTGGATTCAATTTTCTTTTTCGTTGTTCTGAAAGGATCGTTTTTGACTCCGAGAGGACTGCGGTCACTGGCTATTACCACCCTATGGTCATATTTTCAAGAAAAGGGGCGGATCAATTTTCTATCTTTAATCTATGAATTATCATTTTTATTTTGGCTGTGCAAAGGTGAGAATGCTAACATATCTAAACCTTTTTAAACGCTCCGTAGATATGCCATTTTCGAACTCCAATTGAATAAGCTGCCGAATTTGCGAATTAAGGTCGAATGCGAGTTCAAAAAAGTCCTCGGCCATGATTTTTCCAGGATCAAGGTCTTGACACAAGATTCTTGAAGCACTCATTGCTGCACGCATGGCTCCTGATGGATTCCAAGTATCAAGAATCAGGTCAAAAGTACAGTACTTGAACACGCTTTATGCAAAGTAAGCTAATATACTTGCAATCAACTGTCTGACTTACTCTAGAAGGATGAAGAAATTTAACTGTGCGATCGAAGTTGCTTCGAGAAAACATTAATGAAACGACCTCTTTAACTTTTTTAACTGCGGTGTTTACATAGCTTGAATTATTGCACCTGCACCTAGAGAGAGAGAGAGAGAGAGAGAGAGAGAGATGGGGGCATTAAATGAGATGGGAGGGAGTGGGTTCGAAGAGATAAGAAGGGTATGAAGTGGACGAACAGACAATTGCAGCGATTAAGGCAAGCCATTAATTTTACTCTCTCAGTCTGAGTAGTATTTAATGTTCTTGTCTTGGCCATTAAATGCCCTCCCTCCTATCCTCCTTTGGCTCGTCTCTCCTTGTTTATTCGTTCGTTTGTCCCGACCCCTTTTTTCTTCTCCTCCTTTTGATGCTATTGCCTAAGCATTACCCTTTTTCTTGTCTATTCATAGAGCCCATCGCGAATTCATGGCGTGTCAAGTCCCTTTGATCTTTGCATAGGAGAGATTCTATGTAGTTTTAGTTGATTTATGTGATCTGATTCGCCTGACTTATCGGGTTTGTGGTATAATGATGGCATCCCGGAAGGTTTTTTTTCGCTGAAAAAGGCCAAAAAAAAACATCAACTTTCATCCGAGGAAATGAGAGTGTCACGTGAAAAAGCACCTGCTTTAGTTCGGGAGATAATTTTGACCATGACTTTTAACTGTAGCTTGAAAAGGTGCCAACTGTTACCCAAGACACAATAGTGACGGAAATTTTAATGGTGGTCAATGTAGTTCCTTAAGTATGCAATATTTAAAAGTTTTGGCCAAGAATTGTCTTTCGGGCCAAGATTCATTTTCTAATTAATTATGAATCATATTTAACGAATTGTAATGAATGAATATATGACTAACAAGAAATAACAAACAAATGCAAATTATGTTTAGAAATTTTCATTATGATATTTTTCAATTGCATACAATAATTAAAAAATAAAGAATTAGTGAATAAATACGATTGCCAAATAATGTGATTAATATTAAGATATTGATGTTCCAATTTGTATTTGAGAAATACCTATTATTGCACTATCATATCAATGAAAGTACATAAAAAAATTGAATTTAATTGAAAATTCTCGTTCCCACAACCTTTTTTATTCTCACAGCCAAATACACGAATGCTCATATCTATTCCCACGGTTTACCAGACAAAATATCGAAATCATCTTGGCATAAAATTCTCTTTTAATTTTATTATATCTCATTCTCTGTTTCATTCCATTCCGCCGTAGCAAGCGCAATATAAGTTTAATCCTTTTTTATTCCGTTTCTCATAGAATGACTGTAGTTAGGTAATCAATTTTTACTTTGTTTGAATTGGATAAGAATTTCAGATGACTTTGTACTGATAAAATTAGGATTGAATATTGTAAAAATGGACAATCAAGGGTGATTTGCCTATTTGAAAGCATAATAATTATCAGTCCATCCATTGATGTTGGTTAAATTTACCCGAGCATTAGTAGGCGAAATACTCCATTTTGAGGACCAACTTCAGTCTTTTTTTTCCACCGTGGAATGCACTTAAAAATGCTTAAAAAATCAAGCAATACTACCCGCACACATGTTAACGGTTTATCCTTGAGCATTGGCTTTCCACATCAGTCAAACTTTCCATGTTTCCAAACAAAGAACACACGACAATCTCTCTCTCTGTCTTGCATGTAACTTTCCTGTCCGTACGTTCCCAAACTCTCTCTCTCTCTCTCTCATGCATGCAACGACCATTTCAACCCTCAAACAATGTAAACCAAAAACAATCGATAGAAGTCCCAAACTAACATTAGATGAATCTCTTTGAAATCTCTCTTCCACTTAATCTTCCATCTTCGCCTCTTTTTTCTCTTGACCTTCCAAGGAAATAAAGAGAGAATTTCGATTTGTCGTTCGGTAGCATCACAACACAACAAACAATGGAAAGCGACCCTTCTGACAAATCCAACCCGATCACCCCCAAAAAGCATGATCTGAAAGATGATGGGGATTCTTCGCCGGCGTTGAGGTCTCCTGGAGCCAATCCACAAGAAGGTTGGGTCACCGGTCATGTAGAGAGGAACGATGAGGATGAGGGGAAGAAAGATCAAGAGAAGATCGATACAAGTGAGATTGCTGAAGAAAAGGTTGACGTTGTTGATCCTGAAGTTTGTTATAGCCTTGAGAAGGCTTTGGAAGACATTGACAAGCTTGCCACAATTCTTTCCTCCTCTAACGATGAAAATGATCCTTCGGAAATCCCCGAATTCGTCGACAGGCTCATGGATTTTGTTGAGGCCAAAGTAGCGGGATATTGCACCGACCTGGGTGAAGGGAAAGCAAAATGGTCTCAAGACCCACAGGTTAATTCTTTCTTGGAAATTGTTGGTCGCGTCTCGAAGCTGGCAACTGTACTCGCACCCTCTAAAGGCAGAGAAAAGTTTGCTTCATTGATTAATCGGATTGGGAAAATCCAACAACAAGCTCTGTCGTTTTTGGAAGATGAATTCAGGTAAAGAAGCTTTCAACTACGTTAGCCTCTTAGCTTTAGTTTTTTGTCAATTTTTAGCATAATTTAGACGTGTCATAAAACATTGTGATTGAATGGTGTGGCATGAATGCACGCTGATGAATCTACTGGGTAATCTTTTCCATATTCCAGGGTGTTATTAGATGAATGTCGGCCTATTGATTTAGAGAAAGAAGGAGACGTCAAATCAAAACAAGAATCCACCGACGAATCAGATCAATCCATTGAGGAGGGCGATTCATTTGGATACACAAATGATATCGTGTCTGGTTTGAACAAGATAGCAAAGGAGATGATCTCATGTGGTTATGAAAGCGAGTGCTGTCAAGTTTATATAGTCACAAGGAGGAATTCATTCGAAGAATTATTTAACAAGTTCGGCTTTGAGAATATTAGCATCGACGACGTGCAAAAGATGCAATGGGAAGCTCTAGAGAGAGAGATTGTCAAGTGGATCCAAACCTTCAAAGAATGTGCATCGGTGCATTTCTATCGAGAGTTGAGGCTTGCAGAGGCTGTGTTCGCTGGATATCCATCAATTGCAACTCATCTATTCTATAATCTCACTCGAAGCATGTTGATTCATATCTTGAATTTCTCTGAAGCAGTAGCAATGTCATCGAAGAGGTCAGCTGAAAAGTTGTTCAAGTTCTTGGACATGTTCGAGACTTTGCGAGATACGACATGTGCCATGGATCGATATTTCAAGGACGAAGACAGTGCAAATCAATTGAGGACGGAGATTAATACTGCACGATCTCGGATTGGCGAGGCTATTGTGAGCATGTTCAGTGACTTAGAAAACTCAATCAAAACAGATGCAGGTAAGAAACTCAGACATTCAATCCCAAATTGGCATTGCTCAATAGATTCAAAAGATTGAATCAATTAGTTAAATTGTTATTTATCGAGTCCATTTATTGCAGGTAAAAACCCTGTGCCTGGAGGTGCAGTTCACCCCTTAACAAGTTACACTATAAACTATCTAAAGTATGCAAGTGAGTACAAAGAAACTCTAGAGCAAGTTTTCAAAGAGCACTTGAAGATTGAACGAGCTGATTCCAATAACAGAACAGAATTTCAAGGCGAGAACAATCAGGACAACTCAGAGAAGGAACCATCGCCGTTCTCAATGCAGTTAACAAGAGTCATGGATTTGTTAGATTCGAATCTTGAAGCGAAATCCAAGCTCTACAAGGACGTGTCCCTGAGATTCATATTCATGATGAATAATGGACGGTACATCTTGCAGAAAGTGAAAGGCTCGGCCGAGATCAATGAGCTGATGGGCGACAATTGGCGACGCAAGAAATCATCGGAGCTAAGGCAGTACCATAAGAATTACCAGAGGGAAACTTGGAGTAAAGTCTTGGGTTGCTTCCGAGACGAGGGGTTGAACGTGCATGGGAAGGTCTCGAAGCCGGAGTTGAAGGAGAGGTTCAAGACCTTCAACGCGATGTTCGAAGAAATTCACAAGACGCAGAGCGCGTGGATTGTGAAGGACGAGCAGCTGCAATCGGAGCTTAGGGTTTCAATAGCTGCGGTGGTAATTCCGGCGTACCGGTCGTTCCTGGGCCGGCACTCACAGCATTTTACAGCGGGAAGGCAATCGGAGAAGTACGTGAAGTATCAGCCGGAGGACTTGGAGACGTACATCGACGAGCTCTTCGATGGGACCCCAGCGACTACGGGCAGAAGAAAGCAATAGAAAGTGAATAGAGCTCGATTGTTAGTCCAGAATCCCATCTGAAAGCTACAAGGAGAAAAGAACAGAACCTCATTTGACGCCATGAAATATGCGATGGTCGAGACTTGTTTTGTACTCCATTTGAGTTGATGGCTCGAGAACTCCCGGAAATAGCTTGTGGCCGGTCATCTACTAGAACTTGGTTTTTCTTTGTCACTGTGACAGGATTTTGAGTTGCTTAGGGCTGATAAAATGGCCCCATTTTGTCTATATGTCTTTTTTGTCTTGGTTTCCGTTTCTATGTCATTTGTGAAATGATGTTTGTATCATACGCTTAAGAACAATGTAAAATTTATTTTTTTTGTAGCTAAAGAGGTTATATGCAAGAACTGTAGCAATATTCAATCGAAAGGGCATGAATCCAATATCGAATTTCACCTCATGAAGGAAAATAGTGCGCTAGTAATTAACGAGGACGAATCCAATCCCATCGAAACGACATTCGATTTGAATGTCAGCATAAGCATACAACTTCAGCATTTCAACGTATAATCCAATATTGGCATGCCGAAAATAACATGCAATTGATGAGAAAATTATCAAAATAGTTCTAAACTTATTGTAATTTTTTCAATTCAGTCATAAACTATTTTTTGGCCAATCTAGTCCTAAACCTTTTGCAATTATGTCAATTCAGTCTATCCGATCAACTTTGGTCTACCGGCGCTGACGTGGATGCTAACCGGCGCTAGCCATCCAGCCGACACTGACGTGATAATTTTTAATAATATTTTATATTTTAAAATTTTTTATTATTTTTTTTTCTTTCTTTCTTTCTTTCTTTCTTTCTTCTTGTGGTTGGTCATCGGAGGTTACGGCCAGCGAAGTTGACCTTGCTAGCCACTAGGCCTTGCCATCGCAGGCAAGCTCGCCCGGCCCATATCTTTTATATAAAAATTGTGACAAAGGCAGCACCGATAGTAGATAATTTTGATCATGGACTCAACTTATATTGAAAATATAAATCGAGGTTGAGCTCGTCCAATAATACCCAGTCAGATAAAGTGAAGTATATGGACTTCTTGGCCGTGGGCATTAAAAAAAGGGGCACACAAATTAATTTTCTTGTTGAAGTGAGCCAGGTGACATGGAAAAGGAAAGTTGGACTTGGTTGACTTGAATCAGCCGAACTCAATTAGGATTACATGAAATATAAGTCTCCATCTTGAAGACGGCTACTTCACTTTGTTATCCTAGATGCTTGGCTGGTTTGGTAAGATATTAAGCCTATATGGAGGAGTTTTGGGTGCGTTCGATGATATTTCTATTTTTAGAAACAATTTTTGTTCTAGAATAGTTTTTTCAATTTTTACTCTCTGGACAAGTTTTCAAGCAAAATAACATGTTTGGTAACTGCAAAATATATCTATCCCCAAAATAGAAAAAGAGCAAAAATATGTTTTGTACGACCCTAAGAATTTCTATTCCCAATTTCTTTTATTTAATTATAAAAATTTCAGTGTACACTTGATAAAATTGGACTTTTGTAAGGATTTAATTCATCAAGATATTCTAAGATGGTCTTAGAAAACCCAACGTGATAGTTAATAAAAACTGGGTGGCCGGAAATGGTAATAGAGAGTTCCACTGACTTAGAACTCACAATATGAGGAGGTTGACTGTTAATTTTTGGATATTACAATAAATAAATGCATAGACCTTTTGAGCTTCTTTAGCTGCAAGAAGAAGAGCAAGTGGTTGCTTGGTGGAATGAGCAATAACGGAACAACTAAGAATGGAAGCGATCCCAAAGTCGATGCGCTTATTTGCACAAACTCATCAAACTTTCAAGCAAACGACATTAGAAATCCATGGAGCACAAGCTTTTGATTGCTATGAACAAAAGACAAATGGTAATGCAAAAAGCTTGTATGTAGCTATCTAATTTTCTATTAAAACAAAATTGCAGATAACCTTAAAGTATATCTCTAATAGAATCTTAAGGGAAAAAGGCTGGAGTTGCCAATCTTTCATGACCTAGCATTGTCTCTAAAAGAAAACGACATTGAAAAATCCATACCATAAAGTTCTTAAAGCTTATTCAATTTTTAATCCAATTTTCATCAAAAGATGTTCACATTTTTTTTATACTAAACTAATTCTAAACTAGATAATAAAAAAGTCTCACCCTTTGAATTAATTATAGAGGTGAGAGAGGCCCATGTTTGTTGAACACTAGTATTAAAGCTGGCATGAGTAGCTAATTGAATGGAGGAAAATAGTGGCACAATGTTTAAGTTAAATACCTTGAGTTACTCTATTTGGAAGCCTCGAATGGAAGATGACAATAACAATATCAAATTTTGCGTGGAAAACCCAATGCGGGAAAAAATATGAAGTGCTAAAAAACTTTCATTGATTACTAAGAATAATATAATACACAAAGGTTTTCTTCTAACCACATACTAGAAACTCGACATCAACAATATAATAATATTCTATCATATTGCTTAAGGAATGGAGGTTGATGATTTATGGAATAAATTACAAGATCTCTATGAGAGGAGAACTTCATAATATAAAGCTTTTCTAGTTTAAAAAAACTTGTAAATTAGAGATATAAGGAAGAAAGCAGCATATCAAACACATAAGTGAATTTCAAGATTTGATAAATTAATTGCAATCATGTCTATTGCTTGGTATTCTCACTGATAGTTGGGATACCTTGGTTGTCGCATTGAACAATTCTGCTCGTTATAGTGTGCTTTTGATGAACATGATTAAAAAACGCTTATTCAATGAAGAAATCAGGAAAAAAAAATGCATGAATTATGCTTCAAAATCAAAGGTTTACATGAGAAGAAATCAATCAAGAAATTCTTAGAGTAATGATAACAAAAGTAAGCCAAGAAGAAGGTCGAAATCAAGGCTGAAAAGGAGTGTGAAGTGTTACAATTATGGTAAGATGAGACATTATACTAAAGAATACAAGTTACTAAGCAGAGATAAATTCTATGATAGAAATGGAGATAGAAAGAAAAAAAGAAGTAAGTTATAACAACAATTGCATCCGATGGCAATATTGTTCCATATGTGACAATGCTCGTGTAAACAATATATGCCAATACTTGAGTTAGGTTATTGATTCTGCAACTTCATTTCATGTCACCCCATGGCGTGACTACTTTATGTTCTATCGCAATGGTGATTTTGTTGTGTTATAATGGGCAAAAGTACACCCCAGGTGCTAAAACTTAACACGGATGAACACTTAAGTGTCAAAACTTTCAAAATGTATACTTAAATGCCACTTTTTCCGAAAATTAGACACTTAAGTGCCAATTTCGACGAGGCTTGCTGGAAATCCGAGATGACGTTATTTTCATAATAAAAGTGGTCTACATGACTCACCAGAATATCCACTTAGCAATTAATGTGCAAAATGACATCGTTTTGCCCCCAAATTTATTAATTAGATATTGATTAAATTAAATTAAAAAAAAAAAAGATACATCATTTAGCGAGGGCCTCTATAGCCCTTGCTACCACTCTATTATGGTTGGAAAGGGCTGGCGACCCTCGCCAAATTGGGAGAAAGACCGCGACCACTCGCCGTAGATCTGGGCGAGAACCTATAGGCCCTTTCTTATGGTTG
This sequence comes from Eucalyptus curtisii, assembly GCA_017140595.1. Classification (NCBI taxonomy): domain Eukaryota; kingdom Viridiplantae; phylum Streptophyta; class Magnoliopsida; order Myrtales; family Myrtaceae; genus Eucalyptus; species Eucalyptus curtisii. Next base: position 6,043,850 of record CM029504.1, read on the forward strand.
ACTAGGGTCGCCAACAACTGGTCGGGGCCTGGTAACCCTTGTCGTCCCTCACCCCATCGTCATCGGCCCTTTCCAACAATGGTGGGGCAACAATGGTAGGGCTGTGGAGGCCCTCACTAAATGTTGCCTCCTCTCTTTCTTTCTTTTTTCAAATAATTTAATTAGTATTTAATTTAAAATCAAATTTAGGGGCAAAACGACATCGTTTTAGGCTTATTTAGCCATGTCAAAAAATTGAAGACAAGAGCTTGTAGCTTTCAAAAAATTTCGTGTCAACGTGAAAAGAGAAATCCGGAAGAAGTTGAAATGTGTTCAGGCTAACAATGATGATGTATACAAAGGCCTGATTTGAACATTATTACAGAGATTATGGTATCAAGCTTGAAAAGACTGTTTCAGAAATGCCATAATAGAATGGAGTAGTGAAAAGAATGAATTAGAGAATTAATGGTGAGATTCATGGTATACTTTCTTATGTGAGATTGTCTAAGTCATTTTGGGGTGAAGTGATGAGAATAGTAGTGGACTTGATAACCTTTCTCCATCAATTCCTCTTAAGGGATGTTTATGCTAAGAGTTTGAAGTGGGAAAAATGTTTCATATAATTATCTAAAAGTGTTTGGTTACTAGGCATTTGTGCATATTCCAAGAGATTAAAGGTCCAAGCTTGATGGCAAGTCTAAGCATTGTATCTTTTTTAGTAAAGGATACGAAGAGTTTGGCTACAATATATATAGGATCCAACTGCAAAGAAGGTTATTAGAAGCTGAGATGTAGTGTTCTTTGATCATCAAATCATTGAAGACATTGATAAGCCAGGGATGTTAAAGAATGTGGCTTACACTCTTGCTAGTTTCAGCTTAAACCCTCTTGCCATATGGCATGAAAATCAAGAAGGAGAAGTGCATGGAAATCATAAAGATGTTGAGCCCTTATTGAATGTTAATTTTTCAACTGATAGAGGGAAATAATTAAGCTAGAACAATCAATTAACCAAGAGTAGTCTATTGAGTTAGAGGAGCCAGTTGAGCAATAACAACCGATTCTACCTCAAGTTAGAAGATCTGTAATAGAACGTAAAGTTTCATAGAGATATTAGTTGTCACGCGCCGATCCTCAGGCACGCGCACATCCCTTAACTTTGGTTGATTTTAAAATGCGATATCTCAGGACTATGTATCGCCGACCCTTTCATTTATATATGCACATGCGGAAGCAGTTATAAATCCCCAGACAATAAAACAATGGGATAGAAAAGTATGTCATATTTTTCAAATTGAAATTCACAACCACACATGTACATGGTTCACAAAAGAAGATAGGATCTCAATCCTCATCCGGATCATGCTCGGGATCATCATCCCGATCCTCTTTAGATCTTTCACCACTGGGCTCATTTTCTTCAAAATCTTCATCTACTTCTGCTCGCTCATCCTCGGCTTCAAATGCCGGCTCGTCTTCGGGAAATCTAGGGAACTGAAATATTATCCCACAACCGGGATGAGACTACGTCTCAGCAAGTTCTTACCCCCTAAGACCCGATTAGTAAACTAATACACCCTAGGGTTGCCTATGCACAACATGAGTCAGATGACTTACCTTAGCCTCAGATTCCACCTGCATATTATCACAGATCAAATAGGCACCCAAGCAATCACATCACTGATCGAAGCATCGATCAAATCGACCTAGTCGATTACATACTAACAAGACCACTCACGGTCATTTCCATCCAATCAATCAATTCACCACATCAAATCTAAGCAAAGATTAATCGACTTAGTTGATTATATGTCAGTCGGACCATTTATAGGTCATCTCACTCCACACTATATAATCTCCAATAGTATACTTAGTCACAGAGCTACATTAATGCTCTCGGGCGTCGTTTTCGCCAACGTGATGTACAATAAACACTTTATGTGCATGCTCTTAGGCATTCCGATTACTTTCAGCCACACGGGCACAATACTCGACACACAGAAATAAGGCCACGCAGGCACGATCTACGCCACACAGGTATGTTCTACGCCACACAGGCATGATCAATTATCGCCACTCAGGCATGATCAATTATCGCCACACATGCATGATATATATTCAACAATTTACGTGCATTCTCTAAGGCATCCTATATGCCAAAGCAATGTAATAATCGCCGAGTCACGCCACACAGCATTTCTTCTCATCTTTTATCATACCCGATAAAATATCGTGCGAGGGCACACGGTTGGCCTTAGCCAAAATATAATATTTTCCTTTCCATAACTCCCACATTTTTTGTAGTCTACTCAAATATTTTTGGCTTTATCAACCGATTCCCGATTATTTTTCAATTAATAACTAACAATTATCCAATTAAAGGATAATTCTATATTTCACAAATAATTCAATTCAGCACAAAATAAAGCTCAATTAAATAAATGGATTGCGCCACGACAATTGGCATAAAATCCCGGTCACTAGCCATCCCAGTTGAATTTTCGAAAAAATAAATAATTAAATAATTAATTTCGAAAATTAATATTTAATTCCTAAAAATTCCACTTAGGCCCGAATTGCCTAATGAACACACGATAAGGGTCGGGAAAAATCCCAAGAAGTATCCAATAAATACTATAGGCAATTCTCTATCTAAGTACACTAACCACCTAACTAAAATGCAATACAATTAACTAATAATCGCTAATCTATTCTAATCTAACCACCTAATTACACTTAACTAGCACTAATCAATTTTTAAGTATAATTAGCAAACTTAGAAGGCATTAGTGAGCAAAACTCACTCAAAACGACGAGGTCGACGCGAGGATCGACTTTCCTCAAAGCGGGCCAAGCATCCGGGCTCGGGAAGATGGCCAAAACGGGCCAAAACCCCACTGTCATACCCATTTTATGCCTTCTCTGTGCGCTACTGGCTGAGGCGATTTTGACGTCGGTTGAGGCGGCCAAGGGCGGCAGAGGGCAAGGCGGAGCTCCGGCGAGTCGAGGTGGCGGCGCACGGTGGCTGGAGGTGGCCGAACGGTGGCCTGTGCTGGCCAATACGGAGCTGAACAGAGGCGGTTGGGAGCTGGGGTCGCACGGCGAGGCGGTGAGGGGCGTGGCCAAGCATGGCTTCACGCGTGCTCGTGCGGGGACAGGCGACAACGGCAACTCCTATTCAGTGACGTCGGTTGCTGCTCCAACTCCGGCGTCCTCCCAGATCTGGGACCCTGAGCAGCAAACGGAGGGGAAGACAGAGGGTGTCGACGGCGGCTGAGATGGGTGAGGGAGAGGCGGAGACGAACAACAGAGCGGCGGAGCGGGTGATGCGCGGGCGAAGACGGCTTGCGGCGTGAGGCGGGGCGGAGCAGCGACGGCAAGCTGCCGTCTCTGTTTTCTGCTTCTGCTCGTTTGAACCAACCGAGAAGGAGAGGAGGAGAGAGAGAGAGTCGTGCGGGTGAGGTTAGAGAGAGAGAGAGAGAGAGAGAGAGAGAGAGAGAGAGAAGATAAGTGTTGAAAAGTCAAAAAGTAGAAAAGAAAGGAGAAGCAAAGTTGAACACAGCAAGAGGACAGTCGGTAGAAAGGGGGGCATTTCGCACGAGGGGGAAAAGGAGAGAGAGAGAGAGAGAGAGAGAGAGAGAGAGAGAGAGAGAGAGAAGGAAAAAGAAAGAAAGAAGGAAAGAGAAACTTGTGGGAAAATTAGGTATTTGGCCAAATGGGGTAAAAAGAAATGGGAATAAAATCAAAAGAAAAGAATTTCCTCAAATAGAAAATTCTTATTTCATTTTCTTTTGAATAGCTCATAGATTCCCAAAAGAAGTTTCAGACTAGAGTTCTTGGTCCCCTCTTGCATTTCTGCATCCAATTCCCTCTTAAAATTCTCTCAAATGACTCAAAAAAATCAATTGATGTCTCACTTATCAAATTGATTATTTTTCTCATCCAAGAATCCCTCATACTTCTCAATTCCACAATTCCCGGCTTCAACTAAACGAAAACGGCCCTAAACTGACTTTTTCCCAAAAAGTCTCGGCTATCAAAAAATCTTCTGAGACTGAGTCGACGTTCTTAAAATTTATTGTGACATGACAGAATCTTCAATTTCTGAAATCGGACTTAGGTTGGCGGTTAATTTCACTCGGACTCGTTTTTAGTGTGACCTAAGCTACCGGGTAGTTTTCAAAACTTTTTAGGACAAATTACCCATGGTTAATTTTCTTCGAGCCACGATGAACCCACTCGACACATTAGCGACTTTCGGTTGTCGCGAAAATCTCGAGGATTCAAATACGGACACAGGGTACCAAAACGACAGTAAAATCAAATTAGTGCCGGTCGATGAGAATTTTCTAATTTAGTGGAGTCACCCACGATCAGTCATTCATCTCAGTCGAACCGACCTATCTCTGATCTTAATTCGATTTTTTAACTGTGTCGTAATGATCTCTAAAGATGAGCACGGTCGAGAAGTCGATTCCTGGTCGAATTCTCAAGTCTATCTGCCCTAAAGTCCTTAATAGCTCACCCAACTAGTCTAGTTATCTCGTGAGTGGCCAACTCAGAGAAAAACACTATAGTCACGTCGATGAACTGCCCAATTTATCTAATCGAAATCAGGACCCGAAAATCTGGATGTCACATTAGTCGCATGAGTATGCCTTATTCACTTATGCTGGAGAGCCAAAAACTCATGAAGATGCTTTGTCAAGTAATCAAAAGAATGAGTGACATAAAGTTATACAAGAGGAACTCAAATCCTTACATGAGAACTACAAATTTGAATGGGTAAAGTTGCCTAAGGGCAATAGAACACTAAAAAATATGTTGGTGTAGAAGTCAAAGATAAAAGGAAGTAGTTTGCAACCATGATGAAAGGTTAGATTTGTGGTGAAGGGTTTTCGTAAAAAGAAATGAATTGATTTTGAAGAGATCTTTTCACCAGTTGTAGAAATGCCTTCTATGAGAGTTATTTTTGGGTCGACAACTAGTTTGGATTTAGAAATTGAACTAATTTTTGAGGTGACAAAGACTTAACAACATCAAAGACACTTCAATTGTCGTCACAATGAGGAGTTTTGGCACAATGGCCACCACCAACGCCCCACTTCTCACAGCACTACTTATCTTATGTCAAAGGAAGATCATACTTGCTCTTACTCTCTTAGGGGTTGCCTTTCCGTCAATGGTCTAGGAATGAGTGCATTATTCATGCAAATTCCTTGTGTAGAATAAGATGGAAGAAGCTATATTTAAAGTTCTACAACATCTTCTTTGGTGCTTCAATCATGCTCGTTTTAAGAAAGTTTGGCTCATTTTGAGTCAAATGCTTGATATTGTTATTTATAGAGTTTCCAAATCATCAAATTTACTTATTATTGTGTTAACTTTGATTCAGTTAGTACTTCGATCAGTTTAGAGCACGAGTTAAGGGTCATAGTTCATTATAAAGGAAGCACTTCCTATTTTAAGAATTTATGACTCCTTTCGAGCCATCCCTAATGAAAAAGAAATTGGGGAAAAGTAAAATATATTGTAATTGAGTTGGATTGCAATTGAATGCAACGAAATTCTAACTATTAGAATTGTGCAATATGCGGTAGTATATTCTCTTTGCAAAAAAAAAAAAAATGTAAAAACTCAGTAAACAAGAGACAAGAAGAACGATACACCGAAAAGTTTTACCTAGAAAACCAAAAATAGGAAAATTCATAGAACGTTGATCCTAGAACTACTCTACTATAATTAAAGGATTATAATTAATACTAACAATATTCCTCTCATAAAAAATCCTTAGAACTGTCACAAAACACATCCTTACTTGATGAACTATCAAGATCTCTCGTGTTTACAAATATTGTTAATAGGGGTAATTAGCTCTTGGTCTGGTCTGATCCAATGTAATAGGTCACTTGGCAATGTCATCTCTAAATTTTAGCATTATGAAAGTAAACCTTTTCTCTAAAAATGGCACAATAGACTAGGTAAATGTGACATCCTGATTTTCCAATTCTATCTTCAATTGAATGAGTTGGGCTTTTCATCGATGCGCCTATAGTTCTTTTCTCTGAGTAGGCCACTCACGAGATAACTAGCCTATCAGATAAAGCCATTAAGGAATCTAAATGTAATAGACTTGAGAATTCGACCAGGAATCAACTGCTCGACCGTGCTAACTGCAAGGGTCATTACGGCATAGACCGATTAGAGACTGGAGATAGGTCGATTCGACAGAGCCATGTGATCAAGTGTGGGTGATTCCACCTAATTGTAAAATTCTTGTCGATCGGTACTAGATCGATTTTTCTGTCGTTTTGGTACCATGTGTCCATATTTGAAATCTCGAGATTTCCAAGACAACCGAGAGTCTCCAATGTGTCGAAGATGCACTTTGTGGCTTGAAAATAATCAACCACAAGTCAATTGCACGAAAAGTTTCTAAAAGCTACCCGGTAGGTTAGGACGTGCTAAAATCGCGCCAGATTGAAATTAACCGTGAAATTGAACCCGATTTTAGAAATTGGAAGTCCTGTCATGTCACAAATCATTTTAGGAACGTTGACTCATCCTTTGAAGATTTTTTCTGCAAACCAAGATTTTCGGCGAAAAATCCAAAGTAAGGATATTTGGATCGGGAAATTCGTGGGATTGTTTTTTAGCGCACCCATGGCCGTCAAGTTAGACTAATTGGTGAGGAAAAATGTTGGTTGGGATGATGGCACCTTGGTTGGATTTATGGAAATCAATTTGAGTCCAATTGGAGATGAATTGAGGGGGAATCAAATGAAATTGAAGAATAAATGTCACAAATTCGTAGCCCCCCATGGTATGTAACATTTGGACCTTTTGGGAGGCTTGTTGGGGAAGCCAAGAGGCTGCATTTTGGCTGAGGATGACAGCCCATGTGGTGGGGCATGTGTAATGAGTGATTTGGGGATAAGAGGGAAGACTTTGAAGGCTTATGGGCCCCCTCTATCTTCAGCAGCTTCTCTCTCCTTCCCTTGGCTACTTTCTCCATTATTGAGGCTTACGAAAAGCTCAAGAGAACCAGGAAAACCGAGCATCAGCTTCCCCTCCACCGTCGCACGCTCGTAGGCCATTTTTCCCCTTATGTTTTCTCTTCTTCTAGTTTTTTTCCAATTGACATTTCTCCAAAAACCTGAGTTAAAAGTTGCATTCCTAGACGAATTAGCTCACGCTCCACCTACCACCGTGACCAGGAGACACAGCTCATACGGACCTAGCCTCGCCCAGAACGAAGCCACTGGCTGACCTGCTTGGCCTTCGGAAGCCGCCGCTCGCCGGTCCGTCGGGCAGCTCGCCCGCCTGCACTGTTTCGCCTGTTTCGCGAATTTCACCTATTTTCTCCCCCATTTTGACCTTACCTCCACCCATACCAACCTCCAGCAAGTCCCCCTTGACCCTCAGGTGTCGCCGGTTGCCGACCACCTGCTCGCCGGAGCTCCGATCAGCCCGTTCCTTACTGTTTCAACCCCAAACCAGCCACCGGTTCAGCTCTGTGGTTCAGCCTTGAATAGAAGTAGAAAATCAGCAAGGCTTTGGGACTTCGTGGCCTGTTTCCGAGCCCTTTCTGGCCTAAGTTGGTGTCACCGTTAGGAGAATTGTCGCTCGCCTCCACGTTGTTGTCGTCGTGGACTCACCGGAACGCTAAACTAGTGAGTTTACTCACTAACCTCCGCTTAGGGAGTTAATGATGCTTAATGGGTGTTTAGATTATGCTAAGTATGTTTAAGTGGTTAGATTAGTTTATTTAAATGTTAATTAGATTTGATAAATGATTAGTTTAGTGGATGGATTCTTAGTCTAATTATGCGATTAGATTAGTGTTAAGCATGATTAGATATTTAATTAATTATTTAAATTAAATATTATTTAAATTATATTACTTAACATTTAAATTAAATTAATTTTTCGGAATTTATTTAATTATTAATTAATTAATATTTTCTAGAAATTATGCTGGGAGAGCCGCTCTATAGAATTTCGAACTGATCGCTGTGGTATGGCTAGAATGTGCAATTGATTGCTGGATTGATCAATTGAGTGAGGTTTTGTGCAATTATGTGATAATTGTGAATTTGTTAGATTATGCAATTGATGATTGGGTTGTGTAATTGTGTATTGATTGTGAATTGTAAGCAATTGTGTATGACACCTAGCTAAGCTAGAAAACCGCCTAACTTGGAATAGGTTGTGCTCATTGAGCCGTGATTAACCGCCAAAGTATGGCTGTGCCCGTAGGGCCGTGATTAACCGCCGAAGTATGGCTGTGCCTATATGGCCGTGATTAACCGCCGAAGCAGGCTATGCCTATAAGGCCGTGAATTAGCGCCAAATTTGGAATAGGCTGTGTCCATCGGGCCGTGATTTACCGCTGAATACTTAATAGGCCGTGCCATGGGGCCGTGATTAATAATTGGGATGAGTAATTAATTGTGATTTAAAGTGATGCGTTCCAATTGTTGAGTGATGATTGCACGTATATAAGATATGAATTGTGCTAACGTGCAAGAGGAACTAAGGCGAGGTAAGTCCTTTATTGTGTGTGGCTAGGTCACTCTTGGGTGTATTTGCTTCCTAATAGGGGTTTAGGGGGTGAACTTGCTGAGACATTGTCTCACCCCATCGTGGGCTTATCTTTTCAGGTTTGTCGATGGTGGTTGTGAAGGACCGAAGCCCCGGAGTCTGTGGAGGTGGAGTTTGAAGGATCGGTGTGTGTGTCTGACTAATATGTCGTAGGACAGCTTCTTTTTGAGAGCCGACCTGTTGTAACTTTTTGACCAGACTTGTTTTGTAACTAAACCCCGTTATTTATAAAAGTTGGTTTCGTGAAATGTTGCCCTACTTTCCTATCCCATGCTATTTGTTGTCAGGGGTTTATTGTTTCGCTTTCGTATGTACCTTAATAATGAATGGGTCAGCGACGCGTCCTGAGAACGTCGCATTTATATCGACCGAAGAGAGGGATGTGCACGCGCTCGAGGATCGGGGCGTGGCAGTAAATCTTTCTCCTAAAAAAATACTAGACTTGTTGCTATTTTAGGGTTTGTTGCTATTTTAAGAAATTTAAAAATTTTTTAAAAATATAGCCGGTCTGATTCCCTATTGGAATCGGAAACCGGACTGAAAATCACCAATGGAATTGGGAACCAGACCAACGCTCTTGGAAAAAGCCAAGAATCGATCGGTCCAAATGGTTCCCAATTCGATTCCCCTAAATAATACTCCTTATTTAGATTTCTTCCTTTTGAGCTTCTATTCTAACAGAACTCCTTCTTATTAACAATCATTAGGATATATCAAACGAACTCCCCAAACACGTCGAGTTGCTCCCAACAAAATGAATGCATGAAAGGAGCGTGCAAGAGTGAAGAAAGCCAGACAATTAGAGTTGGCAAGCCATTTCAAATTTCCAAGCATTAACTAAAGCTAACGTCGTCATAAATTCATGATTCGTAGTGCTATTGACGAGCTCTTAATCTTCTTCGACTCGATTTCGCCACGTGTCGAGTCGTGGCGAATTTGATTAGATAGATGCGCGCCACGTCCGCAGGCGGTGAGGTGGCCGGAAGATGATGACATGGAACTTTCTCCCTCCACGTGGACAGGCGCATGCGAGGAGCGCGGCGAAAGAGGGAGCCAAAATCCGAGCCCATTTTGCAATTTGCAAAAGGTCTCTCCTTCCCCTTCGTGCGAGGCCGATCTAGTAAATTCGCCCTGTCAGCTCGCTGTTCGTTTCAATTTCCATCACTTCGCACGCAAACACCGCTCCCTGCAAAAACCCAGAGCTCTCTCTCTCTCTCTCTATGTCTATAAAACCACGTCTCTCTCTCTCTCTCTCTCTCTAAACCACGTTCTCCTCAACACGCAGCTTCTTCTTCTTCTTCTTCTTCTTCTGCTACTCCTACTTCTCCTCTCTCGTTTCATTCCGAATTCGTGTTCTTTCGCCCCGATTTCACCTCTCTCTCTCTCTCTCTTCCGGCGCTCCGCCGCAATGAACGACGGAATCTGTCGCCCCGCCGCCGCCGCCGCCGCCAATTGATTCCCGCCGCGCCATTCCGCTCAGCATTCGCGTAAAGCAGGTCTCTTTCTTCTCCCTTTTTTCTTTTCAAATTGCCTGGCTCTTAATTTCTGTCGTCGCGGTGGAGAGAGGGGAAAAGTGGAGATTTTGTGCTGTTGGGCTTGCGCCCGCTTGAGATGGTGTGCGTGTTTTGGGCTCTTCTCTTCGAGGATGCGTGCGGACTTGGAGCTTAGCTTGTGTATTCAGTTGCTTCTTGTGCCTTTTTTTTTGGGGGAATTATAATGGTGATTTCGTTGGGAGTAGTTAATTCGCAGCGTCGAGGTTTCGGCGGAGTTTTATTTAGTTGCGGTTCGTGTGGGAGGTTTCGCGTGTTCTATGGTTTAGAGGGTGTACTGGAAAGATGCAATTTTTTGTGTTTTGTGTTGCTGATTGATTACTGGAGGTTTTCTTGTTCTCAATCATTGGCATCGGAGGTGATTCTGGTCGTGCTCTGATGATGCTGCACCTGATTGGGATGGTGAGAAACCTTTGATTTTGCAGAATTTGTCAGGACGCCACTTTCATTAAGAATTTTATTAGGACTGCTGCATCCTTTGGTTTCAGAATTTTCAGGAGAATCATATATTGCTCTGCACTTTTGGTTGAAACTGATGGGGCTATGATATATTCATGAGAGAATTTTGAACTTTGATTCAGAATTCTTTTAAGATGATACAGAAAACAATCCTCTGCTCTTTCCATTTTTCTTTTTTTTTTGCTACAATATTAAGTTTCTGCAAATGAGAAATAGGGAAACACAGGGGTACCTACAAAAGGCGATTTGTAATTTAGACAGAAAACTATCCATGAATAATAAATGGCACAGAAAAACCTGAGATAGAATTTATCATCAAATGGGTACGCAGTATGGAGCATGGGTTCTATATGCTAGTTCTAACTGCTTTGATCCTTGTAGAGTGAGCAACATAATTTTTTTTTTTCAAAGTAAATGATGTTACTTTCGACCAAAAAAAAAAAAAAAAAGTAAATGATGTTACTAGCTGTTCACTGTTTGCTCGAAAAGGCCATTGGCCTTGCAAATAGAGATTTTGCTTTCTTTTTAGCATTCTTATTTCTTCATACGAAAATTTAAGATAATCTCTTCCACGATTTGACAATATACCGTATTGTTGATTTATTTAATAAATGTCCGTATATGGTCTACAAAAACCAAGAGCCCCAAAATTCCAGATCTTCTGAACCAATGGATGAAATTAATTTTTTGTTTCTGAATCCATAATACAGGGCCACAACTTTAGACATGTGCGTATACATCAACGTAAAAATACACTACAGGACTCTCTGAGATCGAGCCTATTATGGTTTGACCCTGCACAGGAAAATAGCGATAGGAATCTATTTTATTCTATTCTCAGTTTAAGATTTCTGTGCTCCTACAGTTTTCTGAGATCTTCTCAGGGAACAGAGGCTTATAAACTTGGAGGTTTTCCTGTGGGCGTTATGGTCCATTTTCTCCCCTGTATTATAAATGCAGTTCTAATTGTGTTTCTGTGTACTAGTAGTACACATTTCTCAGTGTTACCCTCTGTTTGATATGAAGAATGCCTTTTTTTTTCCCCTTATTTATTATAAAAAGTATAGCACTAGAATTCTATTGGTGACATGGAGATTTGTTGTTTAGTCAATAAATAAGATACTGGTTACTGAATAGCTTCTTCCTACCACAAGGTCATCATAGTAGCGTAGTATATCGTTCCATGATGAATATGCAGATAACTCCATAAAATTCTGCATTAAATTTGTGTCCAGAATATGTAAAAGGTAATGGGTATGTCAATGCTTGAATATTCACATCACATACTTTGATAGCATGTACCTCTTCTATAAATTATATGGTTATTAGAATCAGGTTAAGATTTATATATTTTCTATGAAGTTTGGTTTTGTTGTGCTTACCCATTTTGATTGGTAGTCCTTATAGTGTATACCTTTTTCATAAACCCTAGGGTCATTCTTTATCTTGTGAAATGTGGATCTTTTATATGGAGTTCAGTTATTTTGTGCATTCATTTTATTTAGTATCCCTTTTCTTTTTTATGATGTCATAACGTAATTTAGAATTCATCAGTTGCCAAAATTTGTTTTTTGATATGAAGCTTCTGTGGAATTTGTGATCCTATTAGGTTGTCCATGTCTGTGGAAATCTTCTTTCTTCTTATTTGTATTCTTTTAACAATACCTCTGTAAGGTGCTGTCAAAATCATGAAGTTAGATGTAAGATCTTTTCTGAAACACCTCATAGATTGTTTTTTCTCACTTTGTTCTTTATAATTCATTCCTTTCTATAGACCCGTTGGGAGGATAACATTTTGAATCTTTCTTACCAAGACAATGTTATTCAATGCATGACTTTGTCCTGGAAGTAATGTAGTCATCCTATGCAGATAGTGTCAGGTTTTCTGCAACTAACTCAAGTTGGACCTGTGTAGGAATTGGTTGAAAAACTTCCATTAACAATTAAAACTTTAATCTCACAGCTTAGAGTACTGATGCGCTCCACTGATATTATTGTGTTCAGCTGTCTATTTCCATTACGGATTTTGATTGTTTTGTCCTCTCTCTCCCCCTTTCCCTCCACAGGTGTTTGCTTCCAGCGGAGGTTCAACAAATTTTAAGGTAGACTGGGGCTAATCTGCCCAGTCTAATCTCATCACATCAATGGGCAGTACCTTCAATCCACAGATTTTAGTTGAAAAGTTAGCAAAGCTTAACAGTTCACAGACAAGCATAGAGAGTATCCTTTTTTCCTTCTTGTTGATTGTTCAGCACCAGCTATTCCCACAAAAATGTGCTTTCTTTAGTAAGTTATGATGATTGCCAATAAGAAATTTCTTTAATGTGCCTACACTTCTGTAGATGGGTCAAGCTTCTGTTGTTTAAGACCTTATATTAGGTTTTTCCTTCCTTCTGTTTTGGTTTAATATGTTGTTTGCTGATATGTAGACATTCTCCATTGACATGCTGGGGGTTCTTCGAGAGGGAAGTGAAGACCAATGTTAAGTTAACTCACATATTTTGTGATCTGGTCGACTGCTATGTTAGGTTGTGTGGAGGTCAATTACGTTATTGGTGCTACTGCACTCTGTTTGGTCTGTTTTCTATGGTTCGTTTCTTTTGTTATTTATTACTGGCTTTCAGAACCGGCTGACTGTTTCCATCAAGTTTGTCGATTTCTATTTATCTTTAAGTCCTTGTTGTTAGAGTTCAAACTCTCTGTTCCATCTAATATTTGGAAAGTGGTGTTTGTTCCTGAGTTGGTGTCCTTAATGCTGTTAAGCTTTGTCACATTGGTGTATTTTCCATATGAACAAGGCAAAACAAGTGGTCGAAACATGGGATAGGCAGTTTCACTGCTCACCTAGGGAACAACGTGTGGCTTTTCTATATCTTGCGAATGATATATTGCAAAACAGTAGGCGAAAGGGTTCTGACTTTGTCGGTGAGTTCTGGAAGGTTCTTCCAGAGGCCCTTCGTGATGTGATTCAAAATGGGGACGATTTTGGAAAACCTGCTGCCCTGCGATTGGTATGTTTTTCTTACTCCACTTGCTTTCATGTGATTTACTGGTGCACTCCTTTGTCTTTTCATTAGCGATTTATTTTCTTCTTCTTCCCTGAGCCTAAATACCCTAATGGATTCAATCAGATGAGTTTCTATTTTCCTATCTAAAGAAGTCTCTTGGGCTTGGAACTTTGTTTGCCGTAGATCTATATGACCTTTTTGTAAATGCTTGGCATGCCTTTCTTTAATGTGAAAGAAAACTATCTGAATATTGTACATTTTGTAACTATGTTTTTAAAAGGATGAGAACCCAGGAAGAAGATACATGCTGGTCGCTAAATAATGACTGCAACAGAGAAAGGTCTTGCAAAATTCGTTCTCAGTTCCCTTGTATGGGGGCATTGTTGTGAGGATTTGATAACTATGCCATGGCTTGTCCTCATTTCCACTCCTTGTCCTCCAGATGATTCATTTTGTAATATGCTTTCTGCTATACCATTTTTTGCCAGCATATATTTTTTAGGCAATATTCAAATATGTAAGGGCAAAGTCAAATCAGCAAACTTGACCTTATATGGTCATGTCTTCTGCTCTGTGATGTGATCTCTGGCAATCAAACTAAAGAATTATTTAATAGGCGAAGGTGGAACTTGTGCAAAACTCTTGCTTGAATAAGGAATGCCTTTTGGAGTGCTATATATCGACCGTTAGTGATTATATTGTTATTTGTGGTAACATTATGAGGGACCAGGGTTGTTTGGTTATGGATGAAAGCTAGCCCCTTAGAAATCACTGTATGTGGAAGTGTCAGTTATATAATCATTTAATATTTTCTTTTGGTTGATATCAACTACTTTATTTTGTTGAACATACATTAATGTTATATGGATACTGCTATTGCTGGAAATGTTCCATGCATGTGAACATCTCCCTATGCAACTGCAACTTTATTTTAGTTGGTTATCTACTTGATAATCATGCAAGGTATTCGATGAGGTTTTGAGACTAAAGCGTTCAACTGCTAGAATTTCACATTTGATGACCTCAATCTAGTCCAGTTGTTTGGTAGGCTGGTATCCCTTGTGCTTTAAAGGGGTCAGCATCATTTCAAAGGAATTTTTTCCGTCTTCTGTCTTCAATTCTGTTTCTTTCTTTGGGGAAACTAATAGGAGAGTTAAGTGCCTTCATTAACCTCATCTCATCTCTCTTTCTTTCTCTCTCTCTCTTCTGAATCGACTTACCCATTTCTGATTGGCAACATCTGTTAGCTGCTTGCCAGCCGGAGACAAGGTCTTGCTGATTCTTGCCCTTGTCTAGGATTTATATTTTCGGTTTCTTGACTGTATCTTTTCCAAAGTCTGCTTAATGTAATCAAATCATCTAAATGAGCCAATCATCTAATAGGATAGTGCAGTTCCATGTTTCGGATGATACGTACCATAATTTTCTAAACGTGAGTTGCTCTGGACAAGGATCTCAAGACTTGTTTTAAAATTGTATCTGAAGCTTTAAAAGAATTCTTAGGCGTAGTCTTAGGCATAGTCTTGGACTAAGACTGTTGGTGACTTAAAGATAGAGGAAATTCCTTTTTGTGATCTGGTAAAGATCCTATGATCTTCTAAGATTTTAATGTCTTGTTTTTCCCTCCAAAAATGTACAGCTCCATAAGTCAGGGCAATATTTATTATGGTACTAAATCATACCTAGGATGATTTCTGGAAGCTGTCGTGTAAGTTTTATGGTGATGAAGTGTTTTGAGAAGCCATGCTTTATGCTTCTGTTGTTCTGTAGACAATGCGGACCATGTTTCTCTTACTGTAAAAGCTCTATAATGTTCTTCTCCAGCATGCACTATTCTTTGCCTGGCCTCTTTTTTGTTCTTATTTTCTTTTATTTTCTTTTTTTTTTTGGGGGGGGGGGTGTTTAGTGAGTTATTTAAGCTAATGCTTGCATTAGTTAATCTGTTTGATTCGTGATGTTGCATTCATGCTGTACCTGCAGATTAACATATGGGAAGAGAGGAAAGTCTTTGGTTCAAGGGGCCAGATTCTTAAGGAAGAATTTGGCGGCAGACACCTGGAGAACAGTGACAGGAATGGAAAAGATATAGGACATAAGCTGGTAGCTTAAATTCTGTCTGCTTATGTTATTTCCAGTACTCCTTTTTTTTTTATTTTTTATTGCTTTCTTTCTCTTTCTCTAGAGAGTAGATGAGTATCATTGTACCTTTCTCCCCTAAAAGTTTTCTTTCTTTAACAGAAACAGCCTGTTGGAAATATCATGGACAAAATAGTGTCAGGTTATCATCATCTTTGTAGTGGCCAAGTGGATGAAGAGGTCATATTGAGCAAATGTAGGAATGCTGTCAGCTGTTTTGAGAAAGTAGAAAAAGAAATTGGCAGTGACAGCATTTCAGGTACCCGAAATGCAGTTTCTCCTCTGAATCTATATCACCTTAGTATCCACTTGGGATTTTTTTTTAACTTTTTGCTTTTTGTGTTTTGTTTATATAAATCTTAAAGCCTACGTATTTTGAATTTTTTAAAATCACAGGCTTTTCTAAGTTTCACAAAACTCGAATGGTGACACATCGATTCGTGTATAATTTTACCACAATTTTGGAAGTTGAATAATATTTAAATTATCACGGTGTTGAAGTGGAAATAAACACACATATAGCTTTTTTTTCCAGTAGGATACCCTTGAGTAACCAATCATCAATCAAGCATTCTGGTTGTGTACCGTTGTCCATACCAGAGTTACCCAAAACATGGAATGTTCCAATGGGGGTACAAAAACGTGAATGCAGAATCCGGAATGTTTTATTCTAATGAAGTTCATTTATCTAGGACGTGGAGCGATTCTAAGATTGATTATGGAAGTTATAAAATTAAAATTTAGCTAGATGAACAAGTTTTCTCTTTTAAGTAAATTAAAGGGTTAGCTTTCTTCCCACGAGTAATGAACAATTTGTGGTCAAAAGTGAAAGAAAAGCGCATGTTTCTTGAAAGAAGGACAAGCAAAATATATACTTTAATGCATAAACATGAAGGATGAGGAAAAAACTGTAGACCATGTTTGTTTGTTTCTTATAACAATAGTTCCCCTTCATGATTTATATGCTAGCCAGGAAACTACACTTGATGGATTTTATTCTTCAAATTTTTTTCCTGTTTATAGAAATTATTGTGAACTCATGATCCCTGCATATCTCTGGCAAAACAATATGGGATCAACCTAATTTGGGCAAGGGCTATTGTCCTTATGGGTTATGTCCTTTTTGTTCTACCCAGCTGAAGTGGAGGAATTCCCAAATGTAGCATCAGCCGATTCTGGACTTTAATGGATCAATGCTGGCTGATCTAATATGAAATTTCCTCTTCGGCTTTCCTCTTTGGCTTTTGAATAGTGTAATCAACACAACCAATGAAAATGTTAAAGCATCTGTCAATCAATATCGATATTGCGAGAAGTGTGTGTTGTCTGCTGTGATAAATTTACATCAGGAGCATTTCAACTCGTGGTTTCATTGCCTAAACTCTTTAATAGAGTGAAATCATTTTAAAAGGTCTGGATTATGCTACATAAATTAAGCCCCTTCTGTTATTGGGACATCAGTTCATGAATAAGGTCGAAAAATAAGCTGGTGATTAGGATGGAGGGAATGCTTGTGTTGGAGAGTCAAAAAATTTAATGGAATTCTCAATTAACTGATCTGACTTTCTTCTTTCGAAGTACAGAATAATTTCCACTATTTTTTTGACTGTCTGTGTCAAACCAATTTCTTTTGAACAGGGGGATCCCATGATTCTGCATTCATGGAGGAGGTGCAGGGGCAGTATACTGTACTGAGGACCTGCATTGATCAATTAAACACAGTTGAATCTTCAAGAGCAAGGCTTGTGTCTCATCTTAGGGAGGCTCTTCAGGAGCAGGTTTGAATTTTGGTTTGACTTGTATGTAGTTTAAGTGAACTAGATTTGGTCGAGTTCATACTGACATTGGTTTAATATCAGGAATTCAAGTTGGAGCGAGTCCGTAGTGAACTTCAGGTCAGTTCCTACCTTTCGTGTGTTGGCGCCATCTGATGAAAGTTTCTTTGAGTAGAAGGTATTTAGATCAATAATCCTAGCCTGCCTAGATATTTGTAGAAGTTAAGGCATCCCTTCAGAAAAGTTAAATATAGAGTGGAAGCTCTAAGCTAGGGATGCACTTGATTATCCAACATCCTGCTGCTTGGTCGGGTTGAAGTGTTTGGCCTGACATTGTGTCCCTTCCTTGAGCTCTGCTCAAGTCCCACCTGTTTGGCACATGGCATTAAATGGGCCATGCCTGCAATTCTATTACAGGTGTGCTTTATCCTTGAAATAGTTAGTCAAGCTGAATACTTAGAAGAGGCATAATGCCCAATCCTCGTGGTTCATCAAAAGCCAAAAACATCTGCTACTAAGTTACAGATTGTTGGGAATTCTATGTTTACTGAATCTCTATGGCCATGCCACCAGCCCACTCATTGCCCTATGATGAAGAAGGAAAAGCTCACCTATTTAAGCTGTCTATGCTTGCTAGGGATGAGATACCATATGCATGTACAAGACCGCATAATTTGTTGAGTTTCCTTCTTTCTGAGTTTATTGTGAAGTATGGTTGTTTATTAGTTATATTAATGCTTCAGGCTGCTCGATCAAAGTCGGAGCAGGCGAACACTATCTGCCAACAGTTACTGGATAGCAATGGCAGTCAATTGCTGGCCAAGCAGAGCTTGAAGGTCATCCAGACATCCATAGCACCTCAGACCTACATACCAGCAGAGAGGGAACAATCTGTCCCAGTAATGTACTCACAGCGGGCACCATCTTATCCTGAGCAGTCCAGCCACAATGAGGAAGACCCTCGGAAGTCTGCTGCTGCTGCTGTGGCTGCGAAGCTGACGGCGTCAACATCATCAGCTGAAATGCTGTCTATGGTCCTTTCCTCGCTGGCATCTGGGGGTGCCATTGGTAATCCGGTGAAGGACTCTTCCGGTGATTATGCTTCCGAAAAGCGTCCTAGGCTCGAGAACAACCAAACGCCTTACATACCATCTCAAAATCCTGAGCAGCCAACCATTCCTCCATTTGCCCATCCAGAGTCCCTCCTACACAATGGCACAACCAGTGTGCAACAGCCTCTACCTCCTCCTTCATCCTCTCCACCTCTTGCGCCACCCCTCCCACCCATGACTTCATACCCAGCACCGCCTCAGTTCATGCAAGCTGCTGGACCAATGAATAATGGCATGCCTTTCAACTACAGCATCAGCCAACAGCCACAATCACTGCCGGGTTATCCAGTAGTTGGAACTTCAGTGTCTGGTGGATTACCACCATTCCCTACACCTCCAGCAAGCTCCTATCAGGGTTTCCCCGGTTCAGAAGGCGGTTTCTACAACCAGCCAACGTCCCTGCCAACAGCACCAATGTCTCGGCAATAGAGATTACAACCCGAGTTTTTTGATTTCGAGGTGCAAGTGTTCAATATCATTGTAGACTGCCAGAATATCAAAGGCCCTCTCTTGACATCTAAGGTGTGAGCCATTAGTTAGGAGTTCCCTTGCCTTGGTGCCATCTGCAGTTGACATATTTTCATCTGCACATATAGCATAGCTTGATCGTCTGTAGTCAGTAATTATGCGATTCTTACTTTATGCGAGTACGAAAATGTGAAGTTAACTTGAACTGACACAGGCATTACACCCTTTTAGAGCCATTGTACATTGATTGTTATGACAAAATCAGCTGACATTTATTTAGTTGGTTGTGGATCGTGTTATGGTCTGTGAATGAGCGTGCTCATGTATTCATGAATGTTTTCATAATGATGTGATGACGAGTAGGACCCCTATGCAATTACTTTTACAATTTTTTTTTTTAAATCATTCAATTTTTCACGAAACAAGTGTGTTCTAATAGGTTGATTATAGAGATTTTTTACAGGCACATTATTCTATAAATACACTGAACTGCAGATGAATACATGAAAGATTCCAATATTGGACTAAGCAGCGATAGCTTAAGCGGCAATGCTCGAGAATCTTTTCTATTAGTGATGTCGCTATTTTCTTTTTCCCTTCGTATGCTTTTCTTTACTATTAAGGCTGAAGCTGGTCTGCGCCATTAATGTTTGCTACGGCAGCAACAAAACCATCGTGCGTCTAAACAGACGCATTTCACTTTCTTGATCGAAGAAAACGTCCAAACAGCTTTCTCCTCGCGTTTAAAGCTCTAGAAATACGCACCCTTTTTAGTTCCGTGTCATTTTTTGACTTCTCCTTTCGTTGTCCGCTCTGAGATATCCAGACATTACCCGACATTCAGATTAAGAAAACCTGAAATGAACTGAGGACGGTGGACATGGGAGGGAATGCAAGTGACCGAGGAACCAAAAATGGATTTTGATTATCAGCAACAGGACGAGGGACATTTTCCGGAGAGAGGTCTCCGTGCCATGGACTGGACAAAGGGTCGGTGGTGGCGATTGTGGAAACCATCCATCACGTGCGCATGATGTGTCAACTGGGTCTTCGAAAAGAATCACTTTTCTTTTGTCGACATGCTGGTTAAATCAAAAGGGGTAAGAGAGTTTAGTAAAAAAGAAAGGCATCATGGGAAAGTGTTCTGTAGCGTCGTGGTCAAGCTCATGATCCTGGTTCCAACGAGGCAAGGACACCAGCAAAAGCCACGGGAAGCCATGAACCCATGGACCCATGAAAATGTCTTGGAGAGCTAAGAGAAGAGGAGGAGGAAAAGACAGCAAGCTAGTTGGGTTCGAAAAGGTCGGAGAGAATCTAACCTCTCACGTCACATGTAGATCAAAATGCACAGATGCTTACAAATGGAAAAGGATGTGATTGGAGCAAAACCTTAATTTAGTTAACCTCTTCTTTTGAAGTTGGAAGAAGTGCAGATTGTCTCTAAGTCGGCTTAGCATCGAAATGTTAGCAGTAAGTTTCGATTCGCTTTCAATTCTGCTCTCTATTCAAAGCTCGTGAATGGTCGAGTCCATTGTAATGAGTTAATCATGCGACTATATAAAATAAGATGGGCAAATGCCATCAAAAACCTTAAACAATGCTAACTGCGACACATTTACTCTAAACTTTTTTCTATGACATTAGAAATATCAAACTTATATCCATGTGACACATTTACCTTCCATCAAAGTTCTGTCAATGAGAACTATTAAAAACCTACTGACATTGACGTCAAAAAGTAAACGGTAATAAAAACGACGCTATTTTGATTGAAAGTTTATCTAACGTAACCTTGATGAGTGTAAATGTAACCACATAAGTGCAAGTTCGTGGTTTTTTATGTCACAAAAAAAAAAAAAGAAGATAAATGTGTCACGGTGAATATAGTTTGGAGCCCTTTTATGATTTTTTTTCCCAAATAATAATTACCATCATTTACCACTTTCATCAAATTTTAAATGATAATCTTATAATTCATAGTACCTTCTTAGGATGAATACTTGTATAGATCACATTGCACGGGTCATATGTTATGTAATCACAGCTAAAATTATTTTGGGATTTGTGTGAGATCCACACGATCAATGATCACAATTGATCCAATTCATGTTGATTCAATTCATGCAAATTTAGCTCTGCAAATATACAACAGGGACTTCATGAGGCCACCGGTAATGTTCTGTTCCTCCGGTTGGATATTCTGCTGTGGATTCTCAGCAAATTTTTTCCTCACAAAATACCCACCAACCAATGGTCGAGTAGCAGTAATAATAAATAAAAACGAGAATGGAAACAAGAGGCATACATTCCCAACGTGCGACAACGTAGGAACACAAGGCGGGACAAAAACGCACCGTCCGATCCCAACACCAATACCCTGTTCCTCTCCCTTTTACTAATCCCCCGACATTATTAAAATTAATTTCACTAATCGAAAATTAAAGAAATCCCAATTCAGCTCAAAGCCCCAAAAAAAAAATCCCAAAAAGAAAAAAATAATAATAAAAATCCTCGGAAGTGAAGCCCCCACTCCTCCTCCTTTATGGCGTGCTGATGGGGCCGGCCATTTGCTTGTTGCGCGTGGAAAGTCGAAAACGACAAGCCGTAGGATCGTGCATCTTTGCCCCCCCTTCAGTTCAATTATTTATTTATAATTCGAAAAAAAAGGGTAAACATTAATAAAAATAAGTAAATAAATAATCAAGTCAAGATGGATTAAAAAGAAAAAAGGGGTGGGTTGAAAAGCAGTCAACGCTGAGAGAGATGGACGTCACGAGTGGAGGAGCAAAAGGCTGAGGAAAAGCCGTCGTGTCGTTTTTGCTTTTAACGGCTCGAGCCTGCAGTCGATAAAGCGGGGCTTGTCGTCGTTTCGGAAAAGGGGGAGGGGGGCGTTAGGGTTTGCGTCAGGCTTTGCAAAGTGGGAACAGTCTCTGAGTGCTGGCCTAATTTATGGAAATAGGGGTACGAATTTGAGGAGATAAAGTTGCGGAGACCATCATTTTCCTCGAGAGCTTTTCTGTAAAGTATTTGAAATCCGAATTATTGCGTGGATTTGAGTAAAAATGACGTCACGTTGCCATTAAAATGCATGGCATATCAATTTTTGTTTGTGAGCCAACCAATTGTAATATGAAAATCGATTAGGACCGTTTGTGAGGATAAAGAACGAACCGTGAATAATAGTGAACTGTAGAAGAGGTGTGCTTTGTGCTCGCGCTGTAGAGAGAGATTTTGTCGGTGACGGTCTTGTGATAATGGATAAATGCCAGAGCGAGGCATGCATTCAACATCATGTGGAAGGTAGACAAGAGATGGAACTTCATGATGGTGATGCTCTCTCTCTCCCCCCCTAAAATTATACCATAGCCATTGAGTTTCTTATTGCAATAATGCTAAGAGTTGTTGAAAGTACGATATTTATCTAATTAGTAGTAGCTATTTAGCGACTTTTACCCTACTTTTCTATTATAGGGTTTTTTACTTTTATGTGTAGCATTCTAAATCTTACATGGAATGAGAAATATTTTATTTCTTGACTTGACATTTACATCCAAAAGTTGTCATGAGAATACTCTCTTTTTTGAGAATTCGATCAATGTGAATTGTGATTTTGACCATATGAGTTAGTACTTCTTCCACCCGCTTCGTCGTACAAATCACACGAAAGGTAGTAATGCAATTCTAACAATTCAATCAAGTACTGACTCCGAAGGCAATGCTCCAAATTTAGGAGTTTATTAACATCTACAGATCGTTCATTGAGTAGAATGGGGCTCTACTTTGCACATGATTTATGTTCTCGTATTCATTATGTGCTGAAAGAAGTGGTTTCCAAGTCATGACATGCTTCGATGTCCTCCTTATTTTCTGTTTTCTTTGTTCTTTTTATCCCTCTCTTTTTTTGTCCCTCTAATCTTTTGATAAATATAAATTAGATCACACATTATAGAAATTTAATAATCAATGCAATGAGCCGACATGCAATCCCTCGGCTAATGAATTATAAAGGCCGGTGCGAGCACTTCAACGGCATGGAGTGGGGACATGTTGTTTTGCTGCCTTGGCCTACTCCAACATCATAATTACACTCCCCAAAATAAATCCTAGTTTCCAACATGTCGCATATCTTACCACGTGCTTACATCATTCTCTTTTTTTAAAACCATCTTCCTGAAAAATCTCGGAGCAGTGATTTTTTTTTTTTTTAAAAGTTTAATTAATCGGTTCTAAAGCGAACTTTCTCGTGAATTGAGATAACAGAATTAACTTACTAGGGTTTTAATTAAAGAATTCTTAAAGCACACCTTCTCAAAATTTTTGAAGGAAAAATGACGCAAATAATCATTGAACTTTGGTCCATTATGCAATGTGATTTCTGAACTTTTAATTTGTTTGATATAATTATTGAATTTTAACTTAATATGTAATATGGTCCCTAAATTTTTAATTTGATTAACATAATCTCTAGACTTTTGGTATGTATTCAATGTAGTTTATGAATAATAAATTATATCAGAAGGATAATATTGAACATTTTCATATAGTTCAATGACTATATTGAATATGTGCAAAAAGTTCAGGAAACACATTATACATTGAGATGGAGTTTAGAAATCACATTAAACAAATTAAAAATTTAAGGACTACATTAAATATTGAATCAAAATTCATGAATCATTTATATTATTGTCAGATTTTCCACCTCATCTCAAACATACTCCACGTACAAAGAGTGTACTCCTCTAATTGTTGAATTCACATAAGCTTACACTTTTTACGGTGTATGGTCTAAACGACGTGCTGCAAACATGATGGCGAATAAGGTATCACAAGGCTTTCAAATTCAAATATTCACCAACGGTATCATCGACACTATCGATGAAGTCGTTCTTTTGATTATTCAGCATTGAACAACCGAAGGTTATCATAGTATATGTGGGCTAATTCCCTAAAAACCTTTGAACTTTAAGTCTAATCCCAATCTGTCTTGAACTTTTTTTTGTCTAAGAAAAAAGCGCAATCTTTAGGTCCAATCCAAAATTTGTCCCAAACTTTGTTTTGTTTTAGAAAAAAAAAACCCCAAACTTTAGGTTTAGTCCCAAATCTACCCCGAACTTTTTTTTTTTATCTAAAAAAAATCTCAAACTTTAGGTCCAATCCCAAATATACCCCAATTTTTTTTTTGTAAAAAAGAAAATCATCAATATGCATTAGCCCTTTGTCCAAAACTCGCAGTTAGTCATCCCTAATTTTTTATATGTTAGAACGTTTTTATTTTGAAGATAATTTTTCATGTCACATTGGCAATGCATATTTATTATCGATGTGGAAATACCACGTTAAATTAACATTTGTATTTTTTTTAGAAAACTAAATTTGGGACTGATTTTTTTTTTTAGAATAAAAGAAAAGTTCAGAACAGATTTAGGACTAAACCTAAAATTTGAGATTTTTTCAAATACAAAAAAAAAAAAAAAAGTTCGGGGCAGATTTGGAACTGAACCCTAATATTTGGGATTTTTTAGGGAATTGACTGACTATATATATAACTGATGACATATACAAATACCCAGAAATTTTTTTCGGGAGGGAAAGTGGAATAAAGTATAATTTTCAGAATCACCAAAACCAAAAATCCAAATTTTTTCCTTTTGCACCTGACCCAACCATGAGTCCTTCGACCAAAAAAAAAAAAAGAATCCCATGAGTCCACAGATTTCATCGGAGTGTAGAATATATTATTTTTTCCGAAATTATGGACGTATATAACGCGTCTATCGCTTCGACGAGCATAAAATGAATCCGAAGGATAAACCATTTCCGGAAATTAGAACAGTCACGCCACCGACCAAACTGCGACCCACATCACCGAGTCCCTGCATATCATATCCATGACTTATCTAAAAAAGAAGAAGCATGGTTAAAATTCAGAATATTCGAATAAATAGGATGCATTAGTAAATAAATAAAAAAAAGTTACTTTATCCTCTCTCTCTCTTTCTCTCTCTATCTTTAGGACGGTTGTCTAACGTCAGAATGCTGTCTCATGCAGCCGACAGTAAGAGAGCCGACAAGCACGATCCCGCCGTATCATTTTCTTTTTCCTCCTCTCTCTCTCTCTCTCTCTCTCTCTCTCTTTCTTGAATTTTCTGGGAAATTTAAAAAGGGTTCCGAGAAAAGACATCGCCTTCGAGGAAACCTAGATCGTTTGCAGGGAAAGCCCGACCTTCCTTTTCTCTCGTGGTGGGAACATCTGCTGTACGGATGACCGCTGCTGTTTAATTGCTGTCCGCTCCTCCCCCGTTTTGTTCAGAGCGTCGTCGTTCTTCTGCACTGATTCAGCAAATTTGAAAGAAGAAAAAAAAGGGAGAAAAGAATGGCGGAACTTTGATCGTTGAGGGTCAACGTTAAGTGAATAAATAAGGTCCGTACGATTGCGTCTCCGTCTCGACGAAGCACGCGCAAGTAATTTTCGGAGTTATTTACGTTTGAAAATGCTATCCTATCATGATTTTCATCGAATGAATAATCTGTCGAAATATTTTATCTAAACTGTAATGTTCTGGACATGTATTACTTTGAATTTGAGTATGCTCAAATCTAATAATAAAATCTTCAACTTCTCCACATATTTATTATATTGATTAAGTCGTAGAGGTATCGAATCAATCACTCTTTAAATTTGTCATTTTTAGTTTTACATGTACGTAAAAAATAAATTTTTTAAAGGAAAATAGAGCATATTTCAAGATCTGACCACTGAGGCATGGTGATATGGAGCATCTGCTTCGTGGGATCAAAGCAGAGAGAAATGAAACACAAACATTGATCACTTCTGCAGGTACAGACCACCTGGTTTGATGCTTATCAGATATCATTTTTTAAGACACAAATTTGATGCTGCTGCTACTGCTAGAGATAAAGAGAGAGAGAGCTAGAGAGAGAGAGAGAGAGAGAGAGAGAGAGAGAGAGAGAGAGAGAGAGAGCGCCCAAATCCAATATAATGCATGGAGAATATTCATCGAGTCTTATCTTGAAGAACAGACAGAGAATATTCACCAAAATCTCTCCTTTCGCAGCAACTTGATCTCCTTCCGAATTCGAACTCATCTCTTCCGACCCTCGGAACATTGGACGACAAGACCAAGATGGGAAAATGTGGGCGTTGCTTTGACTTTTGAGTTTATCCATTGAGAAAAGTTTTGAGCATATCGTGGAATTTCTCTCGCTTTCAGATAAGTCACATCTATCTTTGTCGATTGGGATACTGGGTCACTTTTTCATTGAGTAATGAAGGTGGTTCGTGCGAAATGAAAGAGTAAACGGATCATGTGTATCGTGTGAAAATCCTGATGCAAATGACCCGAAACTCCTTTTTCATCCATTGCACATGAGAAACCTCTAATCATGTTGATCTAAACTTATCATATCGGAGCTATAGATTAATATATTAGAAAAATTCAATTAACATTGGTAGTAATTTGCTAAGAGTATGGACAAAAATAAAGAGGTCTGCTAAAAATTTTAGTCCACGTATAAATGATGCGTGACCAACATTCGAACCCCCCACCAAAATGACAAGGAATTTGTACGACTACAAAGATAAACAATCTATTTACAAAGTAGTATGTACATTTATATATTTGTGTATAAAGGATTACCCAAAAGTAAAATTAAATGAATCATGCGGTACGCCAATGTCCCTCCGGCTACAAACATTCCATCAAAATCTACCACGCAGTACAATGCTACCTGGTCAAGAAATTCCAGCAAAGGAACAGAACATCCCTAGAGACCTGCTGCTATGGCAAGAAATCGAGCTCTTAGGTCGATAATGTTTCTCTATTTTCTCTATAGGCGAAAGCGCGAGATGGGTGACGTGTGCTTAGGAGGCTTAAAACGGCCAAGCTAAAACCCAAGATGAAAAAAATGCTCATGGCCTGGAGAGAGAAGTGAGAGAGAGAGAGAGAGAGAGAGAGAGAGGGTGGCCACGTGGCAGGTGGACAGTCATGGTGCCGACAAGAAGGACGGAGACAGCCGTCTGATGGACCAAATTTAACCAACAACTCCTCCCGGAAAAAGCCTGTTCTTCATGTCCCTCCACCTCCACTTCCACTTCCACTTCCACATCCGTCTTTCCCTTCCCAGTTTCTTACGTCATATTTCTCATTTTAATTTAGTCACTCTTGATCCCTGCTTTTTTCCCTCCATCCTTTTGTCCTTATAGAGATATATATACACAATTATCAGAGCAGAAAAATCAAGGGATAATACCCACACAAAAAAAAAAAAAATCCAAACTATGACATGAATATCCAAACATTTTTTTATTATAAAAAATACCAACTTATAAGAGTATGACAAATATACTTTCAATGGAATTGAAATAGAGAGTATATGTAATACACAAATACAATTTCAGATTATTTGTATCAGGTTTAGTATAATTTAAATTTTTTTGCTTTATTTTTTTGCAATAATTTTTTATGGTATTTTTTCATAATTAATAATCAGAAAAGGAAAAGCAAAGCGTACAATCATTTTCACGGCTGGCGCATTCAATGGGGTAGCAGCAAGCTTTCGAAAAAGTAATAAAAACACGGGCATCATTATTGGAACTCGAAATAGGCAAATGGCCTAAAAAAGCAAGATTATCAAGCTCGATATTTCCTTTTCTTTTTTGTATCCTTCGTCTCCAAGACCAAATTCAAGAACCCTAAGAGTCTCGATCCGTCACATCACGATTCCGGGACCAAGACCATGATGATTTTTATTATTATTTGCCTACGATGTAGAGATATATATATATATATATATATATATATAGAGAGAGAGAGAGAGAGAGAGAGAGAGAGAGAGAGGATAGGATCGTCCATGTGCTTCCATATGCCACCCCCAAAAAGCCGATGATGATGTTTTTACGTGGCGCGGTACGAAAGCTTGATAACAGTCATGACCTTCAGCCATGTTGACTAGCCCGACAGCTTTTATCGATCGAGCTTCGTAAAGTAGGATCAAAGCGTGAGTACAAGCTTTTTCGTATTGGATTTTTCAGATGGGTATGGAGAAAAAAGAGACAGACGTCATGCTTTCGCACCTTTCCTTCCAATTGTATATCTAGTTAGTGAATTTTTAGGGATGGACATCGCCTGTACTTAATTCATTGATGCTCGTGACTTAGTCTCCCGTCAATCTTGAAGGCACAATTAGAGGAATTCACCTCCACTAGATATTATTATCCTTTGTGAAGGTAAGTTTTAGATGTTTAGATAGTGGTTCGGCATATCCCTTTTTACGTTAACAGTAATCGCAAGATATTTCTAAAGTCAACGAAAGGAATATTATTAGCCATAAAAGCATTTTATCATGTATTGCAAAATACATAGAAGATATTATAAATCTCGCGCATTCATCTCCATCACTGATCATGTGAGATCTGCATTTAAATTCACGCAATTATTATCAGTCGAGTCGATATTAATTCATATAATATTTAATCATGCGATAAGGAAAACTTAAAAACCTAACTCACTTTTAGAATTTTTATTTCTAAAAATCCCATTCGCAATATATCTGAGCATATGCACGAACTACTGTTTTTGTATCCGTCACCATCGTGCGCTGACCAAGGACGACTCGGGGGGCCCACTTTGATATTTCCTTTGCTGTGTCTCTTTATCTTTTTTCTTATTTTTTTCGGCCCTGCCGAAACTCCACTTCCCGCGTATCCATCGCAATGACTAAAATAACAATAAATAAAGAACCCTGGATCCTTCGACTCGCGAAAGTCTCGCCTGCACCCGGGTTCACGGACCCAAAACAGCACTGAACCGCCAATAATAGAGAGCCGGGTGCGGGGCCCACGAGATCGACGGCCGCGATGGACCTGATCCGTGTGGACCCAGGGCCAGGCAAGTCTATGCCCCTCCCACCCTCTCTCTCTCTCTCTAAACTCAGATTCTCTCTCTTCGTTCCTCCCTCTATAAGTACCAACCTCCATCTCCATCCGTGTCTCGCTCAACCTTCCTCTCTCCCTCTTTCTCTCTCTAGCTCTCTCTCTCTCTCTCTCTCTCTCTCAGAAAACCTCACTCGCTCACTCACTAACTCGACAGTAGCTCACCGCTGTTTCCGCCGGAGACAATGCATTACCAGACGGAGTCGTGGGGCTCGTACCTGCCGGCGGCGAGGCCCGTCGGCGACCCGGTGGAGCGCATCGAGCGGATGGCGGCGGAGAGCGCGGTGGTCATCTTCAGCGTCAGCACCTGCTGCATGTGCCACGCCGTCAAGAGCCTCTTCTGTGGCATGGGCGTCAACCCCACCGTCCACGAGCTCGACCACGACCCCCGGGGGAAGGAGCTCGAGAAGGCCCTCGCCAGGCTCTCCGGCGCGCCCCCCTCCGCCGCCGTCCC
This sequence comes from Eucalyptus curtisii, assembly GCA_017140595.1. Classification (NCBI taxonomy): domain Eukaryota; kingdom Viridiplantae; phylum Streptophyta; class Magnoliopsida; order Myrtales; family Myrtaceae; genus Eucalyptus; species Eucalyptus curtisii. The sequence continues at coordinate 6,073,353 of CM029504.1, forward strand.
CGTCGTCTTCATCGGCGGCAAGCTCGTCGGGGCCATGGACCGCGTCATGGCCAGCCACATCAACGGCACCCTGGTGCCCCTCCTCAAGGAGGCCGGCGCGCTCTGGCTCTGATCGCCGCTCTCTTCGCCGCCGCCGCCGTTAACCACCCCCGTTTTTTTAGTGGGCTCTAACCAGGAGGAGAGAAAAAAGAAGAAGAAGGAAAAGATTAAGACGTTGACGTTTGACGTACACAGATGGAACGAAGAAAATGCAGAGGAAGAGGAGTTCGTTGGGCTGGTGTTTGGTCGTAGGTTGTCGCCTGTTCTGCTCCGGTTTAGGATTATGGCTGTCTTACGTTTGTTTTAGCAGAGCGTCCGGTGTATTTTTTTGTCGTCTTTTTGGTTTTGGTCAAAGGTCGTGCGTGAAGTATGGACAGCGTGCGTGGTCGGCTTATTTTGGTCTTCTGTTTTTTTGGGGTTTATGTTGGGTTTTCCATTGGTGACTGTAATTTGGTCCCTCCTCTGTATAGAAAGCGAAGAAGAAGTTCCCGAAAAATAGAAGATGACTTCTCTTAGCAATCACCTTTCACTATTTTGTCCTTCGTCAATGAGCATTTGTAGTTACTAGTCAGTGGCTGAAAGGGGAAAAAGGAATAAGCAAATGCAGTTAGCAATTTTCGAATCTTGTTACTGTATAATTCATATTCGGCTTGCTATAGCAGACATACATATGTATAGAGTTTCGAATCTTGTTACTGCATAATTCATATCGGCTTGCCATAGCAGATATACATATGTATATATAGAGAGAGAAGGCAGCTTCCTTGTCCTCGTAACACAAGATCTATATTTTTGGATTGATTGTGAGAGAATTCAGAATCCAAGCGTTGAACGAGAAAGGCAAACACACTTATCGTTTGAGCATGATATCCAATTTTTAAGATTGTGTTTCTTCTCCATCAACATTACTATATGGGTTCGAAGGCAAGGGAATCATGAAGCCAAGGACATTGTTAATGAGTGCATTGGGAATTGGTTAAGCACGAATAATGAGGAAGAATTTGCTTTTCCTTACTTGGGTTGTCGGACAAGTCCCCTCTTAATGAAATCAAGGACGCAACAATGCAATCACTAAATTGACAAAATAAGCAATACCAAAATATGTAGGGGTATAGTTTTCTTCATTTACGGTCGAAGAAAAATGCTCCAACCATGCCTCTGATTTGAATGGTGGTTTTTTTTTTTGGGCTTGTATTTGAATAGTGATTTATAAGTTGTGAATATTGTCCATGTATAAATAACAAATCAATCCGTTAAAGATAATTGAGAGATTTCTCATATCTCCCATGATTGTGTATATTATGAATCGATCATGATTGAGTGTGACCCACATCATAATATGCCGGTCCATTAAATAGTCGTCATCTCCTAAATCTTATAAATTAGCTCAAGCACTTCTCATCTGTCCTTGGTAACATTGACATGCTGCGGGTTCCGGGACGACGTCTAGCAAAAGGGCGGGCGTACTCGATTTTTTCCCAACCCGACAGTGACGCGACACTTCACCTATCTAATCCACCAAATATTCCATTATCGACATGTTTTTCTCCTCGTCGTCCGAGCCGAAAGGCCGAAGAAGAACCACATGATGATGCGGCGTAGGGCCTAAAGAGGGAGGAGGAGGCGGGTTGTAATTGGAGGTGCATGCAGTCCGTAGACCGCGACGCCTCCTCTAGGGGACCATAAAGACCGGCCGTTTTCCTCGCCGGCAAACAATAATCGCGACGAACCAACCGCCCCTTTTTGACTCCGACGTTCGCTTGAATTAGGGCGGGCGTGGTCCCCTTGCGCCGTAGAGCCGGAGCCACAATCCGTTCTCCCTTTACCACGATCCAGTGATGCGTAACGCTTTCTAAATGATTGCATTGGTTTCCACAAAATTCACGATAACAACAAATTATTACAAACCCAAAAATTTAGGGAAAATTATTCAAAAAAACCCTAAACCTATTATACTTTTGTCAATTTAATTATAAAGCTTTTCATTTATTGCTAATCAATTTTTGCTGAAAATTGTTGACATGGCCAGCTGACATTGACGTGGTGCTTTTTAATAATTTTTTTGAATTTTTAATATATATATTTACCTTTTTTTTTTTTGGGTTTGGGATTTAGGTCAGCGAGGGTCGGCCGGCAACCCTCATTGGCCCTAACCCCAAATAAAAGAGAGAGAGAAGAAAAAAAATTCAAAATAAAATAATTAAAAAGTGCCACATCAGCGCCGACCAACTACGTTAGTAATTTCTAGCAAAATTGATCAGATGAACTCAATTGAGAATAAGTAGAAAGGTTAAGAGCTGAATTGACAAAATTGGAATATTTAGGATTAAATTAGCGAAAGTGTAATAGTTTTAAGATTTTTTGGACAATTTTCCTCAAGAATTCACAACATGGTTTATGTGGGTACAATTAGGGGTGTGCAAAAAAATCGGAACCCGCCCGGACCACCCGGAACTGCCTGGAATCGGTGATTCTTAAGGGAACCGGACCGGTTCCTGATTCCAATTTATGAGAACCGGTGGGTACCGGTTTGGTTCCCGGTTCCATAGATGGATCCGCTCACCCACCCATTTGGACCGGATCGTTATATTATTATAATATATTAATTTTTAATATTAAAAAAATTTAAAATTAGCAAAAGTATCTATATAGGCTCCAGCTTCTACCTCCCCTCTTCCTCCTCTCCCTCCTCAGGTTTCTCCCCATCATCCTCATCTCCGGGGACGGGCGAACTCTAGGTCTAAGAACGGCTCATCGTCCTCGTTGTCCTCCTCTTTGTCGGTCTCGAGGGAGGAGTGGGAGACGACGGAGGCAGTGGCCAAGATGGTGGTGGTGGCCGAGACGGACGCAGAGCGAGGTTGCAACCGGTTGAAGGAAAAAAGGGGAAGGCGTGGAGGTTGGACCGGTTCTATGGATCCACTCGGAACCGGACTGGACCGCGGTCCGGTTCCCGGGTGGATCCATGCAACTAGCGGGCGGTTCCCGGTTCCAATTTTTTGGAACCGGTTCTTAGCGGGTGGTTCTCGGTTCTAGGTCGGGAACCACCCGCCCGGACCATGCACATCCCTAGGTACAATAGATTAGCCTATTGAACATTGAGAAGTCCTAAACCCAATGTCAAAGCGCATGCGTTGAAGGATAGAGATTACACACCTCATCTTTTTTCGTTGACGAGGGTTTAGAATGGCATGATCTCCTTGCTCCATTTGGAAGTATGGACAAGAAAATTTGTGCGGCTCTCGGTTCGATTGAGTCGAGTCGACCTAATCCGACACGTGCGAAAGGGGTCTCCTCGTGCGCTATTTATCTAGCCAGGTTTAGGTGGGGTTCTTAAATTGGTCCTTATTGAGGTTACGCTTTCCGCATTTTTGATAATCCGGGCCTCTGATCAGTGGATTACGGAATCATACGCCATCACGGCGCAAACTTGCCAAAAAATAATGTTAACGATTGATACTAAGAAGAGGAAAATTTGACCTTATTTTTTTATGGTACAAAATTTGTTTCCCCTCTTGAATAAGAAAGAAAAAAGAAAAGAAAAAAAGGGCCAGCTTGGGGGGGTGGTACCACTCTGTTGCCTATTTGGCAAAGCTGGCATTGCAAAGCGCCAACGCCAGCTCAACGGGACTGTGCAAGTGGGCCCCCACGAAGTAGTTGGTCCGGACTCCCCATAATTTCGGCTACTGTATCCTAGCCGGGCCCAAACTCTCGTGTCATCTGCCTGTCGCATAATCTAAGAGAGCGACATTACGAGGTCGTGTCTCTTCTTGTTTTTCTTCTTTACTTTTTTTCCTTTTCTATTTATTTTTATTTTTTTTGGTTTTTTTAGGCAGAAGATCCAGGTTGCGGCAATGCTTTACTGGCCATCTAGCCCATTTGACGGATGACAACTTGATTGACATTGACTTTGTTGTTTATAAATTAGAAAAATGGCATAAATGGTACATAAACTTTAGTTCAATATGTAATATCATTCATGAACTTTTATGTGGTTTGTGAATTTTGATCTAACATACAATATTATTTCTGAACTTTTAATTTATTCAATATAGTCCGTGAATTATAGTCCAATGTTCAATGCCGTTCTTAAACTTTTAAACATTTTCACAAAATCTAGGGATTACATTAAGTAATTTACTAATAGTTCGATTATCATATTAAACAAATTAAAAGTTTAGAAATGACATTTCTTGTTAAGCCAACGTTCGAATACTATATTGGCACAAATTAAAAATTCGGGAATGTCATTGCACATAAACCAAAGTTGCAAAAGCCATTTGTGCCACTATCCCTTTTTTTTTGTGCCACTATACCTTAAAAATATTAGTGGTGTACGTCCTTAGGTCGCGCGTTTACTTCATCCATTATGATAAAACGTTGATGTAAAATGAAAGTAAAGGCACTCGTGCGAGTCGCAGTAAAACAAAGCTCCCAAAGTGTGATTATTCATGTAGATGATCAACCCACATAATCATTCGAGCTAAGAGTCTCGCGAGATGGATAAGATTTCTCAAGCAAGCAGTATCTTTACCACTCATATGGAAAAAGAAGAAGAAAAAGAAAAACCCGATTCCATCCTATCTATATCCACGTTATTCTGAGTTTACAATGCCGATCGAGAGGTTAGCAATGGTCGGGATGCCGTAGAATCATTAATGATTAAAGCTTCGGACATCAAATTCCTCAACAAAACTATATAATAAAGAAGATTCTTAGCTCTTACTCTGACATGCCGCTTCTTCACGTGCGGCGTCTAAGTTGGCCGAATGTCTATACCTTTTGCTCCAGTTGAGAGAATCTGTACTTTTATTCACTATCCGAAATATTGCGATCAGGTCCAGATGCAAAAGCATTTTATTTTTCTTTTGGCCCATGATTATGCAATACGGAAGATGCTCCAGAGCCGTATGAAAGATATCGACAGTGACTCGTTTCGATCATGAGTGATGCAAGATGGACGGAATTGATTCTCGTACGAAGTCTTGCTTTTTCGGTACGTCGAACGAATTGAATTCTCGATAAGTGATTGACTATGTCAGCCACCCCCATATCAAAGGAGATAATCTAGGGCACGAAAATGTTTAAATTTGAGTTATTGTCAATAATAGAGGCATTTTTCATTGATCAATTATCATTTTTAAGAAGATATTTTTTAAATCATTTTTTGTTCACAGAACATACAAACCCTAAGATCAAATAGATTTATGATTCGGTGGAAATATAGATGTCCCAATGCATGTGATTGCCACAAACAAAGGAGTTAGAATGGGGCAAGCAAGGGGCTGTTGCAAATTCCCATTACTGGACATAATCCAACCCAAGTTTTAAATTTCATGTAATCCTTTTTACGATGGGCTTTGGCGATCCAGTTCACCACCTTGTTTGCTTGGACCGCTCTTAAAATCTGAAGAGTCTTATCTAAGCCTATATTTTCTTGATAGGTGACTCATCTCCCACAAGGACTGATCCGTGCTACTTAGACACCTTATCAGATCACATTAAAAAGTAATTCCAAAGTAGTTTGTGATCTTGATCGAATGTATTCTAGAGTCCCCAACAAAGCGAGCACTTTAGTTTGCATAGCAGAGGATGCCTTGACCATGTGTGCAAAACCATCGACAAGAAGATCTGAGCTTTCACGACACGCGCATTCTATGGCACATTCATTTTCCCCATCAAGGCAAGAATCGTCAACATGTATCCTCCAAATCCCCAGTTCCGGTTGCACCCTAGTGCTATCTTGTTCGATTGAAACTCTAGTCTTCGTTTAGGCCTCGTTGCCCCAATGAGCAACACTTACATGCATGGCCAACTGCTGAACCCAACAGCTTTCCGATGTCTGAGACTTTTGCTTTGAATACGGCATTGTTTCTCTCTTTCTAGATTTGCCAAAGGACTATCGAGAGGAGCTCGAATGGAACCGAGGTAGATAAGGCATTTCAACAAACCCCAGAGAAAGGTTTTGATTTTGAGTTAGGGCAAATGTCGGACAAGTTTTTTATCATAGAGCTCGAGGTATCTGATATGATGAGGATGCCCGGTTTATATCGACCCACACTCTTCTCTTTGTTCTTATTATAAACACTGTGAAGATCCCTGTTTTGGAATTAGTGTAGACAAGTCTATCTGCTGTGGTTTTAGATCCTAGTATTTTTTTTTGCAGGTCTTGATCAAATCCATCTCTGCTCCTCCTTTACAATTAGATCAGCAACCATGCATGGTTCTCCTTAGCCAGTCGGTCCACCCATTGGTTCGCTTTTAAGTCATCTGTCTTCTTTAATTTTTTATACATTCCGATTGCCTACAGCTACATCCCACATAACCGAGGGTTCTATGGCTTCTTCGTTATGAAATCGCACGCCAATTCCAGGAAGATACCGAAAGCAAACTATCCACTATGTAGAATATAATAATAAAATAGAATCATAAGAACATGCTGGAAAATTTGTTATCGAAATTCACTCAAATTTGGGCTACATCATCGTGCAGAGTCACTTTGCAAATCCACTAAATTTCAAAGAAAGTTGGAATATAATGATGTTCTTCTCTCAAAATTAGGATACAAAGAGATTGAGAATATTTATAAAGAAAAAACTTACTTTTTTCTTCTTTCTTTTTCTTTCTTCTCCATTTTATTTTTTAGCGTCTTGATGGCTAGCATCTTTTTATCACTAATATAAAGGTGTAGCTTTTAACCTAAAAGTAAATCTAAATGAAAAAAAAAAAAAGCCCCTAAAAAAGATTTGGTTTTATCTACAACAATCTCCCACTTGAAGACAAATATACCTAATACACTAAGCAACTTTGCATCCATCTTCTTCAAAAAACTAGTAATTGAAAAACTTGTGCTTCTACGATACTTCTCATCAATCAACATGGAGTAATACCAATGGTAGTAGCACACTTCTCTCTATTTACTACCTCGGTCAATATGTCATCTAGATTCTTCGTGCCATCAATCTTTTGTAGCATTAATTCATTATCTTTCAATACTGACTTAATAAAGTAATAACGCTTCTTGATATGTCTAATTCTTGTATAATAAATTGCATTCTTTGCTAAGTGCATTGCACTTTGACTATTACTCCATAATGCACTGATTGACTGTTTTCGATATAACTTCTCTATGTAATCTTGTAACTCGATGATTTCATTGGAGACTTACTTCGCTTCTATTGTTGATATTAGGGGTGAGCGGTTCCCGGTTCCAGTATCTGGAACTTGGAACCTACCCTCGTGTACAGGTTTCTCATTTTTTGGAACCTGGAACCTACCCTGTCACAGGTTCCAGGGTCGGATCCAGGTTCCAACATATATATATATATACATATATATATACATATATATATATATTTTTTTTTTTCATTTTCAGATTTGAACTATAACGAAGAAGGAAAGAGACAGATCAAAGCTTTCATAAGTTGGATGATGACACTGTGAAATACTGCGATATATTGATCAAATTCCACACCTCACAACATCAGTCGAAACACTGTTCAGAAATGGATGGAAGCATCTATGAAACAATGACATCATATGACAAGGAACCTATCAGGATTGACCACCACTATCATAATATTATGAAGAGCATTGTGAAAATAGAACAAAAAGGATGAATAAACTCATAGAGCCTCCGCCCCACGGGGGTCAACGCAGTTGGTGGTGGTGCTTCGATCCCACCCATGTGATGACTACAAATCCTTCAGCTTCAATTGCCCCTCAGGCTTATCCGGAGCTAGGAGTGGGGCCCCTTAGCACCCTGTGGGGGGGGGTGTTTACCCACCACATGCAGCATAAGTGAGGATGGAGACAATTCTCATCATGGTTTATCAAAATAATTGGAAAAAAAAAAAAGAATCATGGAGCATGTAAGCATAAATACATATAACCTAGAGATGAATGATGCCATTACGTATCATAATAACAGCATGTAACCATACCCTACTAGTTCCTTTCAGCTTGTCAAATGATTTTTCAATTATATTCTCTTTCTTCTGGATGCCAATCAGAGCACTCTCAGCATCATCACCATCATAGTCAAAACCCTTATCAGAGAGCTGAACATCCTGAAATACACAAAATAACTACTAATAAGAATTATCAAATAGGAAGGGTCGATGTGAAGTTCAATAGACATGGTATATGGACAAGACAGGAAATCGCACCTGAAATTCACACACTCACACACAGAGAGCTCAGCAATTCCTACAAATATAACCTTTGACCCCTCCAAAGATATACATGCACCCAACCATAAGGGTTTATCAACATTAGATGCACAGAGGAAATTATATCACAAAGAGAGGCACTCTAAAAGATACCTTCTCAATGTCTGATTTTTCTGCAGTTTTCTGAACTCGTTTTTCAAGTTCCATCAGCTCATTCCTCAGAAGTTCAAAACGCTGAATTCTACTTGTTTCAGTTTCGTCCATGCCCATCTTTGGAGTGATTTCCTGGACTTTTCATCTTCCCTGTCCTGGAGCGTACAACAATGAATTTGGGTGGTTAAGAGTCAATAAATCTGTTCATTCTTGATGACACAAGAGATGATTATACCCAAGATCTGAGTAAACTCATGAGACTAACACAACAAAACAAGTAGTTAAAAGCCCATCTATGAGTTCGGTCTTTGAAATTAGGCCCTTAGAGACAACAACAAAACCAAGTCATTGTATGTGCACTGTCATAAAGTATAAACTGATAAAATAACAGAGGATAGCATATTCATCTGCTCAAATGTATGTGCACTGTCATAAAGTATTCCATCCACTTCCAAAGACAAAAATCAGAACATAACTGACTAGGAAAAGACATAAAAAGCTACCTCCACTCCCTAAAGATTTGTCACTCCCATCATGTCGTGGGGGTTCAATTAAGTAGAAGGAATTGTCACGAGGCAATTGGCAACGAAAAACTTTCACACTTGAACACCACCAGAGGACCAAAAGAATGAGACAAATTAGATCAAGACAAGTGCACAAATAATAAATTGAAACATGACTTGCTGAATTAAGACAATTAAAAGTACCTTCGAGATGCATTTACTGTAGGTCGCTTCCATTGTTCATGTTGATCACGAAAAAGACAAGACATCAATGGACACATGAACAAATATATTGTACAATGAAACGTGGATTCTCTATCAGAGGTCGATGCATTCAGAATCAGCCACAATCCTTCTCTACAGACACTCCTCATAACCATAATGGCAGAGCAACTAATTCTCCCTAACCATAAAACTTTGCATTCAGCGAGAACAAAATTGGAACACCATCAAACCCATCAGCCATAACACGATGATAACAAGAATCACCCACAAAAGAGAACAACCCACCACAACTCAATCGACTCTAGAACTGGGTTCCCAAAATTCGAGAGAAAAACGCAAAATTTTTCACCTCTAGAATTCTTCGACGGTAGAGAAAGTGTAGATCGAGCGCAAGGAGGCACCCCAAGCCATCTACTTCCATTTTGCGGCAAGGTTATCGAACCAGAAAGTCCACGAGTGCTCAAGCGGATGCGCCTGGTCCACCTTAGGCTCCTCCTTCGCTGACTGCTCGGCCAAGTCCTCTTCGCCCGCAATCTCTCCCTCCTCCAGCTCTGGGTCGCCGCTGCCTGCAACGCCCTTTGAGTTAGGGTTAGGGTTCGCAGCGACGAGGTTCTTTTGGTCGTTGGCGGTCGCAGCCGCCACTGCCGCAGATTTTACTGTCTCTTCCACCACCATGTTTTTTTCTCAGGAAAGTTTTGCAGCTCTCTCTCGCTATTTCTGTTGCATTCGCATATGAAATCAAGGGCTGGGCGAGTGCGGGCCGACTGGTGTCCAGCAGCAGGACGACCGGTGTCTGGCGGCGGCTGAGAGGCGAGGCGAGAGAGGGGTGATGGCGTCGAGGGAGGCAAGGGCGAGGCGAGCGCGGGGCGATTGGCGTCCAACGGTGTCCGGCGGCGGCGTCAAGGGTTAGCAATGTCTGGCGGCGGCGTTGAGGGCGGCGTTGAGGGCGAGTAACGTCTGGCGGCGGTGTCGAGGGCGAGTAACGTCTGGCGGTGGCGTCGAGGGCGAGCAGCGTCGGCGACGGGCAGAGGCAGAGGACGGGAGAGATTGAGAGAACTGTGAAAGGGTGAAATGAACTGAAGGTTTGATTTGGGGCTTTTGGAGCCCTAACCGGTTCCCATTTCGGTTCCAAAAAAAGGGAACCGGAACCGGAACCGGAACCGGTCTCTTAAGAACCGGGAACTGAACCGGACCCTTCAGTGCGGTTCTCCGGTTCCCGGTTCTACCCGGGAACCGTGCTCACCCCTAATTGATATAGCCATTACTTTTTGTAGTTGAGATACCTAGCTTACTATTGTATCTGCAACTGTAAAGACATATCCAATGGTACTCTTACCACTATCTTGATCACATGAGTGATCTACATCCACAAAACCCTACAATTCTAGAGATGTATTATTATGACAAAAATAATAATTTAATGAACTTGCTACATATCTCAATACCCATTTTATTACATTCCAATGCTCTCTGCTTGGGTTTTGCATATATTGACTCACAACTCTCACTACATGTGCAATATCTGGTCTCATGCTCACCATAGCATACATCAAACTCCCAACTGTTGATGCATACGAAATTGCTGCTATCTCATCTTTCAAAGCCTAGGTGCTCGGACACATATCCTTAGAAAGTTTGAAGTGACTTGCTAGAAGAGTTGCACCCGGTTTTGCCTTGTTTATGTTAAATCTTTGTAACACCTTATTCATATAATCTTCCCACAATAGCCATAATTTCTTATTTTTCATTTCCTTGATGATTTTCATGCCTAAAATATTTTTGGCATCTCTTAAGTTTTTCATAGTAAACTGCGATGATAACATCTTCTTCACTTTTACGATTTTCTTCATATTGAAGTTAGCCTCCATCATGTCATCTACATATAAAAAGAGATATACGATATCATTGTTGTCATACTTGCAAAAATAAATACACTGATCAGACTTACTATGTGCAAATTCTTTTTCTTCCATGAACCATCAAACTTTAGGTACTATTGCCGTAGAGCTTATTTCAAGTCATACAAGTTTTTCTTCAAGTGACATATCGTTTACTCTTTAATTTTGACTTAAAAACCCCTAAGTTGCGCCATGTATAATTCTTCATCTAAGTCACCATGTAAAAACTCTATTTTCAAGTCTAATTGCTCAAGATGAAGATCCTTCGTTACAAATATACTCAGCAGAACTCTGATTAATGTCATTTTCACTACAGGTGGAAATATTTGGAAGTAGTCGATCCCTTCTATTTGAGAGAGGCCCTTGACTACAAGTCTTGCATATACTACCATTTGCTTCATTCTTAATCTTGTTCACCTACTTGTTTAACAAAGTTTTTTTTACCTGTGGACAACTTAGTAACTTCCAAGTTTTATTATGAAGTAACGAGCTTATCTCATCTTTCATAGTACGCTCCCACTACAAGTAAAATGTGTCTTTCTTTGCCTCATCATAAGTCTCCGGTTCTTCCGAATCTATATATAAGACATGGCTCAAAATAGCATTAGCTGATGGATCAACGATCATGTGACGTCCCAACAGCGTCACATACTTAGCGCAAGCGGAAATTATACGGATTATCATCATGATAGGATATGTTGGTTTCAATTATTGCACTGTAGCATCCAAACCTAATTGGTTAGCATGTATAACATGGATATTTTATGATCTGAAGCTTTTCTAACACACGATCACCCTGTAACAATCCTGTCACCTAACATTAGACAATCCAACTAAGAACATATATTAGGATCATGAGAAGCTTCATTAACTTTCTTGTTGAAAACCATTCAGGCTTACATATGTCGACCTGGATTACTTACAAGTCTTTCACTGATGCACAATGTATATTTACAAGTTCATGAATAATAGTATAAGTAATCAGCCAGGGAAAATGGTGAGAGGTGTTCCTAACTTCACTACCCTCTACACTAGCCCATGTCCATCAAAAAACAAACGACGTATTCTCCAGCTTCATCATGATATGGGTGCCTAAGCACTTCCTGCCCCGACTTCAAGTCCTACAGCGTCGAATTGAAGAGGGCCAAATAGCCTCCCTTCATGGTTTATGAACCAAGCAATGAACTTCATAGGAATCCAATCTACCCTGCCATCGTCTATCCAAAGCGTAGCCTCATATCTCGTGTAGGTAAGCTCGATATCGGGCTTATGTACGTCGTGAAAAGAAACATTAATATATGCTATCACTCCATAACGAGCGATTGGTGGTATGTCCATACTAACGATATGAAATATAGAAAAGAATGAGCAACGCCCAGTAAAAAAATAATAAGACTTTAAGCTAAACAATCCACAGTTGCCAAAGAAAACTAGAGAGCATAAACAAATAGCGCATACTAGAGAGCATAAACAAATAGCGCATACTTACTAAGACCGAATCATCTAGATATAGCTAAATGAATGCTAAGATGTCACGCGAAGGATCACTTCATATCAAGCACACGAAATATGCATGTATGCCTCCTATTTCTAACTAGAACCTAGATGAAATGCAACAACAACATGCGAACTCACACGCCAAGTGGAATTATATTATAGTGTATATGTCAAGGTCCACCCTCGATCAGTTTACCCACCAAAACTCAAGCTGGCCCGATCGAGTCACTTTTGGAATCCCACAGCCGGACTTCCACGATATTGCTATCATGACCATCTCACTTTGAGGCATCCCAGTATCACACAACTAAGGCATCCCAAGATCACACAGCATGTGGCATCTCACTTTAAGGCATCCCGGTATCTCACAACCGAGGCATCCCCGATCACACATAGGGACATCTCAACTCCGAGGCATCCCGGTATCTTACTCAACCGAGACATCCAAGATTACACAGCATGGACATCCCACTCCCCGGGGCATTACTAGTATCTCAATACCTATGGAAATCTCTTACTCATTTAATTCACACATTCCACACATCACATGTCTGAATTATATCGCATCACAACATGCATAAGACCTCAAGAGCACACAATCACTTCAAGCAGCACTCAATGCTCACACAACATTTCATTCATGTTGCACTCATTGCACACATGCCACAATTAGTAACCATACAATGACCACACTTCGAATTATGGAAGAGACATGCTCATGCACAAACTTATTATTATTACAAGACCATTAGACTCCATATATGCCATGAAAATCAGTTACAAGAGGCACATCATTGATTACACAATCTCGGATCAAAGTAGAATAAAGACTAGCATGAGCAGTTTTAATCATAGAGAAAAAAAATGCATCAAATTTCATCGAAATACTACGAAATTTTAGTATGTTATAAAAGAGACATAGATTAACATTTTTGTGAAGAAACCTAAGCCTATATCTTAACGTATAAAGAACAGTAACTTACCGTCTTTACCCCTAAATTCTGCAGCAACTTCCAGATTAAATGCCTACAAGAGAAGGATCATTTCACTACCCAAATCTCGACAGTTTGTTCTCAAATTTTGATATGTTGTTCCTAAAGATGTGTCCTACAACTTTAATGAAGGGTTTAAGGTTCTACTCAATCTAGAAAATTTCATAAAATTCATAGAACTACCTAAGGTTCTGTTGTTTTCTGTAGGTTAGTTCACCGTTCTAAGGGAGGAATGGTCTTGCCAACTAATTTCCGCAAGAAAATCTCTAACAACCAGTAGTCGAAGCCTAAAATAGTTGGTTCACTCTTAAGAGAATTAGTTCTTTCCTTTAACTACAGCTTTAAAACCCTAAAGTGACGCATAAACTAGTAATTTTCTGTCTCTATCTTTCTCGAATAGAGCATCCCGAGCCACTGTCTCCATCTACAACTACATCAGATTATTTAGTTCGTCTACAACCTCCTTTAGTACATCGACGCCGCTCCGACAGAACCCAAAAGTGATCTCAATAGCTCATAGACTACACACAACAACCTATAGTTCAACCCGAGACTAGAATTCGCCTCTCAACCCCTCAAAACCAACATACAACACCCATCTATCACTCAACGGTCGTCTACCCATCATCTCGACCAACACAACTCCTTTGCGCTCGGTTCTTTGACCATCCAAACCCTGATCATCACATGCAAAGATCAACAACTTCATTTGAGTGCCCATCTAACATATTCCAACTCAAAACAGAAGCATCAAACTTAGTCTTCCACCATACAGCATGCTCCGCAAGTTCTCTCAACAAACAATAGATAAATTCTAGTTTAGGACCTCATCATTTCATTACCGATGGCTCGACTTCACTGGTGGCTTGATGCTCTTTGGAATTTTGCCTTCAAATGCGCGCAAAAAGAAGAAGAAGAAGCTGAAGTCGCTGAGTTCCACTTTTGTGCAAATCGAGAGAGAGAGAGAGAGAGAGAGAGAGAGAGAGAGAGAGAGAGAGGATTTTGGATTGGTTTAGGGGAGGAAGAGGTGTGAATTCTGAGGAAGTCTAACTTTGAGTGTGCAGATCTTTATTTTAAATCCCAAGAAGAGAAGTAATCATTAGAAATGAATAATAATGATGTCTCTTCTGAAGGCTTTGGGTTGGAGAGAAACCGAGAGGGACGAGATGAATGTCGTGGCTCCCATGCACGCATTTTTCTTCATGGTCAACACCTGACGCTCGAGAATGGTTAAGATTAAGTTTTGATCCGTGTCGTTAATTAGTTTAATAGTTTCTAACGTTTTCTACTTAGTTTCGTTTCGAATTTACAAAATTTGTGATCCTTTCGTAACTATACGACTCCATGAGTTCGCACAAATTGAATTGACGCATTAATGTCTCGGCACTAATCTACGATACAAACAAGAATTAATCGCGAGAAATTACTAAAGTTAGTGTTTGATAATAAAAATACAATCGCTTTTAAGTTTTTAATCAAATTTCTAACTAAATCCCTCATAACGGTAATCTATAATCTTAATCGAAAATTAAAGTGCTCAGGCCTAAATACCCCATCTTTGGCCCATCGGGCTCATCCCACAACATTTCACGACCTACTAGACTTAATTCACAATTTTAATGAACCCGACTCTTAACCCGCTCCAAGCCAAGCCTAAGTCCATATCCTATCCTTTGACCAATCGAGCCCGTGCTCGATATCTTCATGCAGCCCGTTAACTACTTAAGCCCATACTTTTCTCACGACCCATCGGGCTTGTCATCTGGCCCGCTTTAAAATAATTCAAGCCCATAACAGTCCGATTACACTTATAGGGTCGGTAAAATTCAAGATGTCATGGATTACCTTTGGCGTTCTCACACGTGTAGACCTCCTTAAAACAAGTACTTCAAGGTTTTTAATTTGTCCTGAATCACTGCGTTCCTCTAGAACTGTCTCCTCACTGATAATAGGCTTATTTTGAACCCCTCCATCAAGTGCACTTTGATCTAATGGAACCATCTTCACGGGCATTGTGTCTAACTCAATATATTCTGGTTCTACTACCTTCTCATGCTCTGTCTGACGATCCTTGTACATCTTTTCTTTATGGAATACCACATTCCGATTGCTAATGACTTTGCTATTCTCATAATTCCAAAGTCTATAGCTATACTCATCGCCACTGTATCCAATAAAGACACACTTCTCAGACTTAGCATCAAGTTTCTTCCTATTTTCCTCGTCAATCAAAGAATATGCAATACAATCAAATACTTTTAGATGTGAATAATTAATCTTTTACTTGACCATCGCTTTTGTGGTATTTCTTCATCCAACGCATTAGATGGACTCCTATTGATAAGATAAATACCTGCATTAATTGTGGTGGCCCATAAGTGTAGCGGGAGACCGGGTGTAGCGTCATGCATCTTGCACATTCTAGAATAGTTTTGTTCATCCTCTCAACTATACCATTCTCTTGAGGAGTTTTAGGAACAGTCTTCAACCCATGTATGCCTTCCTGACTTAAATATTTTGCAAATTCCTTACTCATGTATTCACAACCATTATTAGACTTTAAAGCTTTCATTTGATAACCCGTCTCCTTTTCTGCTATGGTCTTCTAGATTTTGAACATCCCAAATACTTTTGATTTTTCTCTAAGAGCATGAAACCAAGCCTTCCTTGTTGCATCATCGATGAAGATGACAAAATATCTCTTATCATCATAAGAAAGTTCCTAAGCCGGTCCCCACACATCAATATGAACTAATTCTAACTTTCGGCCTTTATTTTGTCGCCCATTCAGTTGAAAAATAACTGCTTTCTATATTTCATAAATGCAACTCTCACACAAATCTAACTCAATTTTTTGCAAATCCGAAAGTAATTTCTTCAAATGTAACTCCTTTACACATTTTTCACCAAGATGTTTCAAACGATAATGCCAAAGAGTAGATAAATTACATATAGCCATTGTAGTTGTAATCATATCACTGATTTTGTCTCCTTGGAAGTGTACCCGTACGCTTTTTCCTTTACTACTACTCTTGCCTTTGAGATTATCTTCCATTCTCCGCATCCAAAGGTTGTTATCAAACTTTCTTGGTCAAGTTTATTGGTTGAGATCACATTTTTCTTTAATTCTGGAATATGCCTAGTTTCACACGACACTAGATGTCCTCCACTTGAAATGTTCATAGTCACAATTTCTTTTCTAACAATCGGACACATGTGGCCGTTTCCCACAACTATTTGCCCAAAATCCCTATTGGCATAATCATCAAATATGTTTCTTTGCGAGGTACAATGGAAAGAAGCACCAGAATCAATAAACTACTTGTCTGTCATCATGTCAAACCTTGTAGATAAACACAAGTTCTTTAGCAAAAGTTCATCACTAATAACATTAGCCGATTGATTATCATCTTGTTGCTTCTTTTTGTAGGCTTCACATTGAAACCTCCAGTGTTTGGTTTGGTGATAAAACCGACATTCATCTTTTGCAACCTATCTCTTACCCCTTGATTATGACCTGCTATGCCTACTGAATTTTCCTTTACTTTTACTTCTTTCACGATTCTCCGCTGCTATTGAAAAATTATCTCCACTTGAGACTTTCCTTCGCATCTCTTCATCCATGGTGTTGCTCAGAGCATCATCTAGAGTCAAATCATCCTTCATAGTGCTAGAAATTCCTTGCACCGCGATATTATAGCTTTCTGGAAAGGAACATAAAAATAATAAAGCTTGTAACGTCATATCTAGATTTATGCTTGCAAATTCCAACTGACCTATAACCTAGGTAGCACGGACACGGTGACACGGACACGCGACACGACACGACACGACATGACACGCGACATGTTATTTCTCAAAAAGTAGAGAATTTCGACATGTTCCGACACGTTAAATATTAAATAAATATTTTTATATTTACATGATTAATTATTATGTTTAAATTAATTTATTCAAATTCATAAATAAATAAATAATAAAAAAAGCCTATAATAAATCTATACTAATAACATGTATTAATAAAGTTATTCAACGTACGCAAAGGCTCTCGATCCGTTTCTCTCATCGTCTTGAAAAGAAAGAGAGAACTTTTACTGATTTTGCCAAAAAAAAAAATAAAGTTAATTAATATTTAATATTTCTTTTTAGGGTTAAATGGTCCCATCCATTTATTTCCCCCACCCCACCCACCGCCTGCACACGTCTCTTCCCAAAGTCACACTGCACTGCACGAGGCTTTCTTTTTCTCCCCAAGAAGTCGTCGACACATCCTCTCTCTCCTTGCTCTTCTTCAAAAAATTGAAAACCCTAGCAATCGGCGATCGCCTTCTTTCTCCTCTCCCTCGCTCAGTCTCCACCTCTCTCACCGCTGCCTCGCCTCCGTTCCCCCCTTTGTCGTCGTAGCCTCGCATCCAGCCCTCCATCGCGGCCTTTCCGTTTTCCATCTCGGCGTTGCAGTCGGCGGTCGCAGCCAACCAAGACGATCGAGAAGGCTTCTCAGTGTTGCAGTCGGCGGTCGGAGCCCTCCCTCGTCGTTGCTCGCGGCGTCGCCTCAGCTCCCTCACCCTTGCCTTCACCCTCCATCACTTTCTTCCCTTCGCACATGCAAATCCGCCCACAAACCTCCGGACACGCTCCGACGCGCGTGTCGGAAAGAGTTGACCACGTGTCGAAAACTCCGACACCTGTTGACCGCGTGTCCGAACGTGTACGACCGTGTCCAAGCGTGTCGGACACGTGTCGGGGTGTTCGACACGACACAAAGGCCCTTTGAACGTGTCCGTGCTACCTAGCCTATAACCTAGGTGAAACTATTAATATGCTCTGCTCTAGAACCTTTATCAGATAACTTTATATTAACTAGTTCATTCAGCAAAAATACATGATTTGATGTGAATGGTTTCTCATAAATATTTGTTAGAAAATCCATGACTTCTTTTGCAGTCTTTGCTTTCGTGATGTGGTACCCTATCTTTTTCATCAATCCTAGACAAATTGCACCTAATGCCTTTTGATAAAAAATTTTCCATCCGACTTCTGTTGTCAGATCTACTTCCGCCATCTCAGGTTTTTAACCCTCAAGTGGTGTATAGAGATCTTTTTGATAAAGATAATCCTTGATTTAAACCTGCCCATCGAACTTGTCGATTCTGATTTTATCTTCTGCCATATTGTTTGCTTTCACTAAAAAATTACCGAAAATCCTCGATGTTCTCAATTAGTTAATCTAGGCTCTGATATTAGTTGTTACGAAATTGCACACCAATTCCAGAAAAATACCGAAAGTAAACAAGCCACCATACATAATATAATAATAAAATAACTTGTCGATTCTGATTTTATCTTCTGCCATATTGTTTGCTTTCACTAAAAAATTACCGAAAATCCTCGATGTTCTCAATTAGTTAATCTAGGCTCTGATATTAGTTGTTACGAAATTGCACACCAATTCCAGAAAAATACCGAAAGTAAACAAGCCACCATACATAATATAATAATAAAATAACAAAATCAAAAGATCACACCAAAAAATTTGTCATCAAAGTTCACCCAAACCCGGGCTACGCCTCCGCGCAAAGGCACTCTATGAATCCACTAGACTTTGAAGAAAGTTGGAATACAACGATAATCTTCTCTTAAGATCATAGCACAAAGAGATCGAAAACCTTCACAAGGAAAAAACTCACTTTTTTCTTCTCTATTTTTTCTTTCATCTCTATTTTTTTTAGCATCTTGATGGCTAGTGTCTTTTTATCACTAATATAAAAGTGTAGCTTTTAACCTAAAAGCAATTTAATGGAAAAGACAATATAACCCCTAAAAAAGATTTGGCTTCATCTATAACATTCTCTACCCATGATAATATTTTGCCATCCCCAAGAGGGTCTAGCAATTTTCCCTATATGTATGCCGGAAATCACAATGGGGAAATTATAAGCCCTCTAATAATTAGTTTCAAAGAGCTAAGGGTTGTTGAGTTATTCTCCAAGTTTGATTTTCCAACATGGCTTTATTAAACACTAACAAGTCCCTAAATCCCAAACCACCACTGCCTTTCCTGCCTTTCAAAATATCCCAACGATTTGACTAGTTCAAACATGATAAGTTTAAGCAACATTTTTCGCTGTATCGTATACATTTCAAGCCCTTCCATGTGTGGGCCTTATATGAGACCCACTCAATCCTATATCTAATACCATCTTTGGCTGCAACTCTTTTATTGGTCCATTGCATACTACCATGTTTGCTCACTGTAATACTACAACCCTATTGTAATCTGCAAAAGCTATTTACATTGCCATATAATTGCACCAACACCACATAACTAAAGGTGCAACAAGTGTAACAATTATTCTCGAAGTGTTCGTTCCTTCTCTCTTACTTTACCGATATTTGGACAGTGCAATGCTATCGATATCCAGCGCCATTAAGGGGCAAAGAAGCATATGGGTAGGCTGCCTATTAGGGGTTCGCCGTTTGCTTCGTGTCTTACTTTACGGATTGATGAGGTAATTCCTGAGTTTGACGAGCGCACAATGTAAATCCTCGTAATTTTGCATACGCTCAGCCTTATCCGACCAATGGTGAACATTAATGGGGCCGTTTTACATGAGTCATAATGCACGTGAAACTAAAATTGAAATTAAGTTAGGCCAACGTTAGCAATTTTCTTTGATCGACACTGAATGAACGAGACATACACACAGCATAGTTACAAAAATCGAAATCTTCACGCAAGTGATTCAATTACCAGCGCTTTTTAACATAATATAAAACAATTAGTACGAATGTCTTCTCCTTCTTTGTGGATACCATTCCACTTTTTTATTCTACTTCTCGTTTTGGGTTTTCGGACGGCGAATCTCGACTTTTTCCTTATCCTATTTAACCTAAATTCAGAGGCCTAAAATCCAACACTCACGACATAAAATGGTTGGAAAAATCAACGGTAATAATACTTTATTGAACTCCTCCGACATTATTCGCCAAGAAACACAACAAATTTGGTTAGCAATCGCACATATCCTAAGCCCATTTTTTTTCTCTAGAAAAGAAAATATATAATTAATACCCCCCCCCCCCCCCCCCCCCCCCCACGAAAAATTCCTTCTCTCTTTTCCATCTTCTTTTCTTTGTCTATCTCTTTCCAATTCTTTCCATTAATTTTAACTTCCACGAAACCGGTCCATTGCGTAAAAAGCAGAAATCGACAAGGGCAAAAGAGACAAACTGCACGTAGAGAGAGGGAAAGAAGAAGGAAAAGCTTAAATTTTTAACACCGCCATGCAGACGCGGCCATGATGGCCCTATCTTGCCAACCCAAGAGCAAGCAGCCCTTGTCCTCCGTCAACCGGTACCCGTCGCTCGAGTACAGGCCCAGCAAGATCTTCGACTGGGTCACCGCGTTCCCGCTCAGCGGCACCCCCTTGAACCCCTTCCCCTCCATCACCTCCCTCCACTTCTCGAGCCGCTCATGCCGCACCGTCCGCTCCGCCCCCTCGCATGCTACCACGTTCCGTATCTCCGGCGCGAAGATGTACTGCTCCACCTGCGCCCTCTGCGCCGAATCCGGCGGGAACGTGGCGTCCAGCGAGTCGAAGATGGCCGAGTAGTAGTGCAGCGCCTCGAGGAACCGGCCAAGGAAGTAGGGCCCGTTGTGGCTCGCCTCCTGCTCGACGAGGGTCACGATGTTGGGGGCCTGGTCGCGGATCATGGAGAGCAGGCTCCCGAGGCAATGCCCAGGGACGCGGTGGAGGCTGTTCACGGAGCTCACGGCCAGTGCCTCCCCGACCCGCCGGTTCAGCATGTGGGGCTTGAGGTCCTCAAGCTGCTCGCCCACCGGGTGGAACTCAAAGGGGATATGGAGGGAGTGGGCGAGTTCCGTGAGGCACCGGCCAGTCTCGCACACGACCTCGATCTCAGGGCCGACTCCGGTTATTCGGAGGAAGGGGGCCCCCGCGGGCCGGGCAGCGAGGGCCTGCATGAAGGCTGGCCACTGGTAGCCCTGGTGGATGTCCAGGTCAATCACGTGGACGCGCTCCTCGAACTCGATAGCCTCAAAGATGGCCTGGTTCTCGGTGAAGTGGGCAAATTTTATGTAGGGGCAGGCCTGGTAGAGGATTTGGTAGTACTTGAGGATTTCGGGGGAGTTTGGGGGGAAGGGGGTGAAGGGCTTGGGGGAGGAGGAGGTGGGGCGAGTGGTGAGGGTGGCGGTGAGGCGGGCACTCAGGGCTTTGGTGAAGCAGGAGGCGACACGTTGCATGGAGTCGCCGATGGGCGAGACGATGCGGTTGAGGTGGTAGAGGTACTTCCGGGCCAGGATGTAGTCATCTTTGGCCACTGCTTCAGCACACGCAAGGAGGAGGTGCACTAGTTGAAGCCCACTGTCTTGTTCCTGAGATAGAAAGACAATTTTATGCAGATATACGATCAAATTTCTTCTCTTTTGGATGCTTATTCAGTGATATTAAATAAACATACTACTAATTAGAAAAAAAAAAACAATGGAAAAGGTGCTGATGATATGACACAAAGGCTGAAGTGGTAAAGGATTTTCCATAGAAAATTAGGTAATTAGTTTGTATTTCCTGAGATAAGTATGATAAAATATGATATTCCGTTTATTTTGTAGCAAATGAATTATTTGAAATTATTTTTCTGAAAATGATCGCTTCTACCAACATGAAATTATCTTTGCACTCAGTCCTCACACGGATGCACCGGGCCTTACAAGATCTAGCCTAAGAAGGTCGGATTATGAGGATGAATCAAATGGAGAGACATACCTGTTCGGAGCCAATAGCTATGGGCATCATTAAAGTGTCAGTCATGTTTTGCTGATGCTGATGGGTCAACTGATCATGTTGCTGTTGCCGCTTCTCGTGGAGGTGCTCTTGTTGCAGCTGCTGAGACAGAGGCATCTGCGAACTCGACACGCAGCTCATCTGATGGTACACGTCGCCCTCTTGAGTGAGCTAAGACGTGCTGCCCACCCTCTCACTCATCGGCCCGCCATACCTCAGTCCTACCGACACACACTCCAGCATTGGGCTGGCGTCGAACTGCGAAGGGTACGCCCCGAACTCGTCCTTCTGGTAGTCCTCCAAGTAGTCCTCGATAGCAGGCAGAGCAAGATTACTACCAACTTGCATATACTGATTATGATTGTTATTACCATTGGTGCTGCCGTTGTCGTTGTTATTACTATTGCTATTGCTGCTGCTATTGTTGTTGTTGTTGGTCGACGAATTGTTGACCTTGTGGAGAGGGCTCATGCCCCTCCCTCGGAGCGGGCCGAGCGGCGACGAGAAGAGCCGCGGTGGGGAGTACCACGAGAGCGACTGCCCTTGGGTGTTGTTGGCATAGGTCAAGCTGTTGATGTAGCTGAAGTTCGGGCTGTGAGGTGACGATGGGAGGTTAGCGTCGGTACCATTGGGGGCCCTCACAGGGGAAGAGATCATGAAGTCACCGTCGAGCTGGTCGGAGAAGAAGGACTCGAGGAGGGCGGTGGTGGGGGACTGGACCTCGGCTTCTTCCTCCATCTGGGCCTTGAGCGACGGGAAGCTGAGGCTCGGCGGGGTCAAGCTGCCGCTGCGATCCATCTCAGTCGGAGGAGGCGTCTTCTTGGAATCTGAGAGCAGGAGGGACGACGAGCCGGTCGGCGAGGTAGACAGGTGGTTCTTGTTGGCGCATGCGCTCTCGCTCTTGAGCGACCCCATGCTGCCACACAGAGAATTGATCATGACCTCTCTCTCTCTCTCTCTCTCTCTCTCTCTCTCAAGGTCTCCTACACCGAAACTTTGGAGAAGGAAAAGAAGGAGGAGCTTTAATGGGGAAGGCGGCGATTCGGGGAGTGATGGGTCATTGGTGTTTTCTAGAGTTTCTCGAGTTCTAGAGCTTTTTCCTGCAAGAGAAAGACTCTCGTTTGGAGGCATTCTCTCTCTACCCTTTTGTCCGCACGTAAAGACGACAGCGAGAGAGGAGAGAAAGGATGAGCGAGAGAAGACGAGACGAACTGCAGACATAGTTCCATGCGATCGGAGGGGATGCGCCAAATCCCACCTACGTTTTCATCATCGCCTCGCGCCCGAGGCGAAGCTGTAATCTAGGGCTCGTTCCTTGTCGTTTCTGGAGCGTTTGGAATTATGCTTCCAAAGTAAGGGACAAAAGGGTTAGAGAAAATTTTCTCCAATTTGATTGGTGGGGCCCGGTGAATTTTCCTTGGGCCGGCCCCAATCTCGAGTACAAGGCGAAGGATAATATTAGTTTAATGCACCTTTTTTCTTATTGCCACAACTAATAAATGAAATAATACTAAAAAAAGAGAGGAGGGGAAATAGAAATAGAAATAGGAATAGTAGTAGTACGATTGGCTTAGTTGGGAGCGTTTGATTGGTGGTTTAGAAGAGTTAAAAGGAGTGAATATGCCACGGGAGATTCAAAGATGAGAAGGGACGGAACGTTTCGATCGGGAAAGAGACGGGATGTCGCCATTCATGATGGTCCGGGAACATAGAAATACCCCTCCTCCCCAAAGAAGGAAAACCCTAGAATTAATAATAAAAATAGAGATTAAATCCACAAAAAAAAACTCTAAATTATACCCATTATGACAAAAATAATTCGAAATTTCTTTATGTCACTAAAAACCCTAGACTTGCTTATTGTGACATAAATACCCTAAACTTTTTGTGTCATAAAAAATCCCGAACTTATACTAGCTTGGCATATATATTCATGATGGAACTGAAATAAATGCTATATATATTCCATGGGTATAATTTGGGATTTTTTATAATAGAAAAAAATTGAGAATATCCGTATCATCAATGGCAGGTTTATGATTTTTTAGTAATGCAAGAAGGAAGCTTAAAATATTTGTATTATAGACGGCATAGTTTGAATTTTTTTTTTTTATAGTATTTGCTTTAATAATGACAAAAGAACTAAAAGAAATCACGCAAGGGATCACGGGGGTCTCTCACATTTAACTCGATAAAGAGAAAAAGAAGTGGAAGAAATAGGATAAGATTATTTGGAAGCGTGGAGAGCGAGGGGAGAGGACAAGAGAAGGGAATGAAGGACATGGGCAATATCGTCGGATGTGGCGTCGGTGTCGCCGCCCCCTCCCCGCCTTGGATTTGCCCGCGGTCGTCGTGCGTTTGTCCTGCTCCCCTCTCTCGTCGTCCCCCCTCCCCTTACAACACGTATCATCATCTCCTCCTTTTCTTCACTTTCCAATCTTTCCCTTTGTTAAAAACTTTAGAAATGAAGTTTCGGGAAGATGCATTACCACCCATTAGCTGAGGGGAAAACGTCTCTTTCGGTTGTCTTTTCACCACCTATTGCGAATTACATTCGTCCCGATCGATGGTCGATCCGATCCGCATCGTTAAGGGAAATGTATAGTCCTATATGTTAATTGATTTTGAAAATCTCACGCGCATCGTGATTTGTGTAATATATGAGCCGTAAATTCAGCACAATATATTATTAGTTAAATCCAAAGCCAGCCCATGTCTCTTATAGAAGCCCAAGCCCAAGCCATCTTATATCTTCTTCAATAGATGAAGATGATGCAGCCAACGAGAAAAGAACGTGAAGGAAAATGGGGAAAAGAGAGGGGGAGAGAAAAAAAGGCGGAAACGGGAATATTTTGACACGCTCACAATTGGGATGATTCGTCTAAGTGAATTAACATCGTTTGCAACGCCGGTGAGTGATCGAAACCTTTAATCGTCTATTTAAGGGAATTGTTGAAATTAGGGCTTGAAATTTGAATTTAGGTCAATTATGATTTGTTGTGTTTGATTGGAGAGTTTTTGGGTGGCATATATATAGTTTAGGATATTGTGAAGCTATAGCACCTTAAAGATTTCAATTTGAGATTACGGTTTGCCCAAAACGAAAATTTTCAACTATACCGTGAATGTTAGTAGATTTCAAACAATACCGTGCGACAATTCCTTTAAATAGATGATTAGAGGTTTTGATCATTTACTAGCGTTGCAAAACGATGATAATTTGGCTTGATGAGTCGTCTAGATCGTGCGCCAAAATTTTCCCGTTTCCCCCTTTTTCTCTCTCCTTCTCTTTCTTTTCCCCTTATCCTTCTCGTGAACGACCTGGCTGCTCTTTCTTTTCTCGTTGGCAGCATCATCTTCATCTGTTGAAGAAGATATAAAATGGCCTGGGCTTGGGCTTGAACAAGAGACATGGGCTGGCTTTGGATTTAACTAGTAATATATTGGGCTGGATTTATGGCCCATATATTACACCTCATGACTTGGATCCATTGCATTATTTATATTGAATCCCCGTTAACTTGTTCGTTCCTAGTGTATGTATCATGCTATTCTATCCTATATGTAGGCATTTATTACACCATTTTCAATTTTGAACTATTCAAACTGCCATAATTAATTTTTATTCTTGTAGTTGTGCACCTACAAAAGTCTCTTCTTCCCTCTATACTTCAAACTGTTCTTGAATCGAGAGAAAGGTATAAAATTCGATTGCAAGATTCATAATCTTAAATTTCACTCAAGTCTATTTCTTGATACATAGAACTTTCGGAAGAATATGAGTTGGTCTCGTGAGTGACCCAATACCAGAAGATAAGTCATAAGATTAAGTCGAGAGTTCACAATAGCCCCACTTATTCACATTCATAGTGCATGAGGCTTACCCCAAACACACTTGGTCTATATAGTGCTCGAGTTATCAATGATTGAATGTTAATTTTACTTTATTTCAAGATTAAAATGGATAACTTGATCAGCAACCAATAGCCATTATCCATACTATAATCGGTGCATTTTAAGAACAAATTTGCACCAACACTACACTTCTTCGGTTCTCTCTCAATGACATGCTCGGCACCATGCTAGTAATGGCTCTGATATAGCCAAGGGTGGGCACGAGGGAAATGAGCTTGAGGGGGAGAGTAGCACAAGGAGCCTCGATTGGTGAGTAGAGGTGAGTGGAAAAGAGAAGAGGTGCTCTCTTAGAGTTTTTTTTTTTTTTTAATAAAAGGACAAAAATGGAATTACGTTAAATAAATGAGGGCGAGATGGAAAACTGACATATTTTCATTAAACCAAGCAAGCAACATTCTGAAAATGTTACTTCCCAAGGTACCTCCAACTTTTCATTCCTCAAAGGCCTTCGGATAGTTTTGTAGATGCAATTACATTTTCCCAAAGCCCTCCAAAAAATAAACCAAACACTATTTGCGTTTAGCTAAACCCCTTTAGAGCCTCAAAGCCCATTCCAAATGCTGAGCTAAACGGGGCCTTAATCTACTCAATTTCATTAGCCTCCATGCCTACTCAAAAATGTCTATTCACTATCTATCCGCACATCCAATTCGCACCGAAAGAATTCTAAATCCAACCCAAATACGCATTTTACAAAAAATCAAGTAGAAAAAAGCCCAATTGCAGGAGTAGGCCCAACCACTGTTATCTCTCTTCCCAAATGAAATGAATTCCTCCATTCAACGCCAACTTCTATTGCCCAAAAACACCATTTCTTTTTCCGTGCGGGTAAATTTCGATAGGCATTGGTCAGTGTGAAAAAACTGACGGTAAAAAAATAAAATGACCTTGTGACTTTTTATCACGTAAAACAAACAAATAACAAGAACAATTCGAAAACTAACACATTAATAACTTCAATGCAAGAGCCCAAAATGTAATGTAAGTCTTTGCACGAAGGCCTCCATTGCAACGCTTGTGGAGGAAAGTTTGTCATTAACATCTCCCAGAAAAGACATGAAGAGCAAGACAAGATGGACAAAGCAAAGGGCCAACCCTTCCAATCTTCAAAGCAGAGTCAGAAATCCCCCCAAATTAAGGAACCAAGGCTCAAATTAAGGCCCATGAGGAAAATCACAACAAGACCCGCATAAATTAATTCTTTTCTTTAGCCAATCATCCATATTAATTGAAATGCAAATTGTCCAATCAAAGTCTTTCAACTTTTTTATTTATCTAATCAGATTCTTCAACTTTCATATAAAGAATTCAAATTAGCTTGATCAACAACCAATGGCCATTATCCATACTTTAATCATTGCATTTTAAGAGCAAATCTGCACCAACACTATACTTTTTCAGTTCTCTCTTGGCGATATGGTCGGCACCATGCTAGTATTGGCCTAGTATAGCCGCCATCTCCATCACGACCATTTCGAGATTCGTCCTCTCTCCATCTTCCGCAATGATTTTGCCAATGCTACTATCACCATAGGCCATCGTGATAGGCACTGTCTACCATTAGATTCTATCCCTCGAGAAACTTGATAACACTTTATGCGAATTGGGGAAATTGATTGTTTCTAATGCACTGTTTTTATCATGTTATCTTTAATCAATGTAATAGAAATTAAAATATGTAACAAAACTCTTTTTATATTAGACATAACTTAAATTACTAAATGCAGTATTTATGACAACAACCACCAAATTATTGGCGAATTTAGTTTGTCTGAACTATATATTATATGATGCCTTATTTATGACAATGCATTTTCTTTTGCAAGGAGTGGACCCATTAAATGTGTGAGTTACTACACCATACCACCTTAAAGAGAAATGAAGAAAGTGAAATCACGAGAAAGTGGTAGACAAGATTGAAAGCTTCAGCAGATGATATAGTAATTGCATTCCCTTATCTCTTCACCGGTCCAACATAGATGTTCACATGAACAGCATAAATGCCCTTTCATCTATCCAATTCCACGTCGTGTTCTTTTCATTCCTCATCTTAAAAACTGAATCAGCTTAAACTTTTTGAACAATTGACAATGATTCCACAAAATTTAAACATAATAAGATTCTATAGGAGAATGTTAACAATCATAGTTTTACTTAATATCTCGATTTTCTGAGTTACAATGTAGCGTGAGTACTCCTATGATGGAAATTATTGCGTGGTCGTTCTTTATGGATGACTTGGTGGAAAAACCAATAAGTTATTTGTCAACACAGAAATGTTTTGGAGCTTTTTTCTCTTTTGCTGCTCAGCATGAATCTAACATGAAACAGTTTGCAATATGGTTTTAGGTCGTTTGATATAGTAAACTTAAGTATTGTGTAGACTTGTTATACGTTATCAAAGCTATCACATATAAGAAGAAAATCAAGAAGACCCACAATGTGTTCTACTAATTTTCATATTTTTGCCTCTTGGTACAATGTAGTTCATGAAACAGTTTGCAATACGGTTGGCCTAATGGCAGGAGCAACTTCAGTGAGAAAATTCACCAAAATCCATTAATAATTCAGTTTACTGATAAGCCATAAGTTTAACTGAAGTCAGTTCTCCAATATATATATATATAGATCTTGAGCTTCAAGTCTTTTGTAACTTGAAGGCTCAGAAGACCTCCAAGAGCAACCACCACTCATGAGTCTCTGAAAAACTAGCCTCTCTCTCTCTCTCTCTCTCACACACACACACACACACACACACACACACACAGTCCTCACATCAGCCAAAGGACATTCACGTGTCTGTGTAACTCTCTGATTGCAAGAAAAGATAAAGAAAAGCCTCTTTAACTTCTTTTGCATCAGATCAGCAGACCCAGTAGAGTCTCTTCCGTCTCCATTTATCCACACAGCATTTGCCTGCAAACTATCATTCTTTAATCCTCTCTCTCTCTCTCTGAACACCCATCCACCAAGAAAAACAAGAACCGACTATGAGTTTGAACGCACCCATTTTCTTCATCGTGTCTCTCTTCTTCATCCACTCCCTCCCTTCGCAAGTTGAACCAGCCGGGCCCAACTCCCACATCACCGTTATGGGCATGGTCTACTGTGACATCTGCTTCAACAACACCTTCTCTAGGCACAGCTACTTTCTACCAGGTGCAAAACAAGCTTCAGTTCATTCAAATGCTGTTCTTTCTTGCTTTTGCGTCTTTGTTTCTGGCAGTCCAATGAAAGGCAAATTCACAGATCATATTGCATTCTAGCGTTCAAGTCACGTACATCATAATGTCTTCGTTGGCTTCTGTTTGTTAATGCAGATTTAATTTATCAGCTAGTCTGATCCAAAATCATTCTATTAGATATCACAAGCGAATACCGAATTGAAAGCACCATAACAAATGCAGTGACAAGCACCTTTAAATGGTCACTGCAAAAAGTTCATTTAAAATTGCAGGTTCTTGACACAATACCCTTTTTTTGGTTGATCTGAAACAGGTGCAGAAGTGAAGATAGACTGCAAATTTGAGGCCGTGTCGCCAAAAACGACGGAGCAGATATTGTTCTCAGTCAAGAGAACCACAAATAGGTATGGGGTATACAAGCTGGAGATACCGGCGGTGGACGGGATCGAGTGCGCTAGAGATTCAGCCATCGTGTCTTTCTGTGAGGCAAGCTTGATGGGGAGCTCATCCGATTCATGCAATGTGCCTGGCTACAGGACCACCACTGACCAAATTGCCTTCAAGTCCAAGCAAGCTAATCTCTGCATCTACAGTCTAAATGCACTCAATTATAGGCCATCCAAAAAAGATAAAAGCCTGTGTGGTGGGCGTTAAGTATACTCTGGGGCCTCATTGTATGGCCTTTTCTTGCATCCTTTTACCACCCACTTGCCGCTTTCCGACATATACTTTTCCTTGGTATTATTGCAAGGCAAATCTTTAGGAAAGAAATCCCACTTACCAGAGGGACTTGTTTGCGTGCTAAACGCGGGGCCCCATAAAATCAGCAGGTTTTCAGAGAACATATTGTGAGAGTAAAGTGAAGATGCACATTCCCAACTGTACGTAGTGATTGATTCCCCAGTCACTCAATGTCTCTCGACATGGTGTCTATTCAAGCTACGTCAAGGTTTCTGTCAGTCCATATTAGGGAAAGAGAATCCACTGGAAATCTCAGGATAGGAATTACAGCAACGCAAGTTTTATTCTGCTGTCCGCAGTATGTGTAATGGTGGTCCACGACATACTAAAAGATAAATCCGTGCTCTGACTTGCATATGCAAACATGCTGCGAAATCGTGTTTCTTCTCTCTTTATTTCTTTCTTGACAATGCATAATGTCACACATTTTTCAGTTCCAAACAAAGGTCGAACAACATAAGCAATAAAAAGATTGCCAAAAAAACAATGACCAAAATGAAGCATGCTAATTACAGACAAGCAATGAACTCAGGGGAAGCTCAGAAGGGGAAAAACACAGTAATTTCCTCGAAGTTTGTATATAAACCTTCACATGGAAACTCTGAACCAAGGTCGTAGAAAGATGGTAGTTTTTCGTCCTTTTCTTTCCTCAAAGTTCACACAAACTTAGAGTCTAGACGAGGAAAGTAAAATATTCAGTGGAAACCAGTGAAGATTGCGAAATTCACTACAACCACCAGTGAGGTTAACAAACTTTCGCCTGCGAATGCTAAGCTAGCTGAGGCTCCTCGTGATTTAATGAAGCATGGGCTTGGGTCAAAATAAAGGCTATTGGATATATCAACTGACAATCGAATAAGATAAGAAACATAAAGAAAACATATAAATGCAATTCTATCTCTTACACATGTCATGCTGGAAGGAACAATGAACAGCCTAGTCTCAAACGCTGATGCGAGCACTTTGTGTCCTATCCTTTCTTTCCTTTCATATTTGAAGGTTAAGGCCTGGTGTCTTAGATGATAGATTGTTCCTCTTGCCAAAGAAAGTCAAGATCAGTTTTATGTTCTTTTATGTGGTGTTATTATTAGGGGTGTCAACGGTTCGGTTTGATTTTTTGGTTTTTGGTTTTCAGCTTTTGGTTTTTTTTTTTTTTTTTTTTTCTGTTCAACTCAAAATAATCTAAATTCAATATGTTACTGCACTTCAAGCTTAGAATATTTTGCAATTTAGATCATATACTTCATTCCCTTTTTTTAAGCATTGGTCAAATAATGATATCCAATTTAAACAATTGCTTAACATAATCTCTCTTGATGATTCTCTAAGAGACAATTCTATTGTTCAATTGAAAAAAATAGAATATTTTCCATACTGATAAATTACTAAAATTTTTTATAAGTGTCAAACAAACTATTGGCAAAAAGTATTTACTTTATCTCATTCCTGAATAACATATTGGTAAGTGCTAAGACAAATCTTAGAGTTTCCGGTTTTTAGTCCATTCTAGACTTGAAAGTTTTGGTTTGGTCAACAGAAGACTTGTTTAAGAATCCCCAATTAAATCATGTGCTCACCACCAGTAAAATTGAAGCGTAGGAAATCCGACATGGCTTCCATGTGGAATATTTGGCTACTTGCCACGTGCCATTTCCAATCGTGTAATTCCATCAAAGATGAGCTTGAGACTTGATTGAGGCTTTTTTGAAACCTTAAATTATCATTTGACAAAAATAAAAGCCTACCTAGTCAACCAATAGCTGAAACATTCATTCTTGTTTTCATAATAAAATTGGGGGAACATTATAACTTTTAAATCTTCAGGGCTCTATCAACAAGATGAAATTACAAAATGGCCCTCCAAACTTTCAAAGAGAGAACATAAAAACTGGAAAATTGACCAAATTCCTGAGCCGGGTACAACTCTGCATTAAATTCACAATGAATATGAGAATCGAAGTATCAATTGTACTATTGAAAGATAAAAATATGGATAATTCTTACATGTCAATCATAAAGAGAAATTGCTATTGAATTCAAGTCCATGATCGTAGATGACAACTCTGCATTAAATTCACAATGAAAATGAGAATTGAAATATCAATTGTAATATTGAAAGATATAAATATGGATAATTCTTACATTTAAGTTTCAATCATCAAAAATTGCTATTGAATTCACGTCCATGGTCGTAGATGACAACTCTACATTAAATTCACAATGAAAATGAGAATTGAAATGTCAATTGTAATATTGAAAGATATAAATATTCCATGGTTATTTTTTTCTCACATGACTCAAAATTTTCAAGTTCTTCTAAGTCCTCCTCAATCAATTGTGAAAGTGGTGCAGATAGTAGCCAATCTTGAGTATATATAAGAGCCTCTATCATCATTGGGGTCAAGCTACGAAATACATCAAGTACTCGACCTCTGGTGCTGAATGCAGACTCTGATGCTACAGTGGAGATGGGCACAGTCAAAATATCTCAAAATATCTCAAGCAATGGAAGATAATATAGGATATCGTTCACATCATTCTTTCAAATACTTATCTAATTCAGATTTTTCTTCCACATATTCTTATCCCGTTTGGCTAAGATACATTGCAGTCATAATGCCCCACCAACCACAGGAGACGAAACTTTCACTGTCCTTGTCCCTTTTAATCTCACGTTGCTTTGGGGCATGTACCGATGCGATATTGCTCAAACAATAATATCAGAGATTTTGTCAGTCTATCTCGCAAAGTTTCTGACCGGTTGCCTTCATACACTTTATTAATCATCAATTTCACATACTTCATCTTATGTTGAGGGTCAAGTATACATACAATGAACCATGTGAGATTTATATTGTTCACATTGCCAAAATACTTTTTGAACTTGATCTTCATTCTCTTGGCTATTTCTTGCAAACTCCTATCCTCATCCCCACAATATTTATCAATCATCATATAAATTCATAGACATCTTTTGCCATATCATTGCAAGTGACGTAAGAAGAGCCCTATACTTTTAAAGTTGCATCCTAGAACAACTTAGGAAGAAATCGACAGGCATAATCCCAATCATCATCAGTAGGCAACCCTCTCACCTTGGAAAGCTCTTTAGCAAATCTTTTATCCTGAATATCTAATGAGATAAAAGCATTTCGAAACTTCAAGGTCACTTCCAACATCAGATATGTTGAATTCCATCAAGTCTCCACATCCAAACATACAAGATTATTGGAATCAATATTTTCCAGCAGAATGCACTCCTTAAACCGTTGTAATCTCGAAGGAAAAGATCTCACATCGTACAGCTGAGCGTATTCTAACAATGGAATTATCTATATCTTTCAAAACTTCTCTCATAATCAAATTGAAAATATGAGCACAACATCTCACATGGAGTAACTCACCTGATAATATCAGAGCATTCCAAGAGTTAAGTATTTTCTTCAAGTATTGAACTCCCGAGTCATTGGAGCTAAAGATGGACGCTAGAAATTTTGAGTTTTGGCATTTACTTGTGGTGGAAGGTTATTGTTGATTGTTATAAGAAATTTTTTCATTTTTTGGCCACATAAATTTCTTGACTAGGGTGTTCATCATATGGAATGATCAATTTTGACAATATTTCTATAACATGAAGCATAGTTGATAAACCACAGAACAGTGACTTTGTGCCCAGTCCTCACAGCCATAAACCATCTCTAATCTAATTTATTTGGATTCCACAATATCCAATGCCAACAGCCAACATAATATTTTCTTAGAGATAACCGAACAACATAAGTAAGATCATACATCAAAATGAATTTTGAGAATATGGGATCCTGCACATAAATAAATCACCAAGAGAGGTCTTCTCTATCTAGAACTGATGTCTAGAACTGCATCAGTTCTTCAAAGATCTTCATAGCAGGGGCAGGCATACCGAGAAGCACATTGATGCTTTTCCTCTCAGTCCCATGAGAAAGGAACAGAATCACTTCCTTCTCGGGCAATGCCACAGGCCCCGACAAGATGGGCTCGCCCCATCCAAAATCCGTGGTGTAAAAGGACAACCTCGACCAAGTTGTGATCAAGAGGGTGCAAGCCAAAGATGGCCTTGCTCTTGTTATTTCAAAGTAATCTATGGCCGATCTCATGTAACCATCCGTGACCATCTTGATCGCATCCTGAACTAGCCCAACTGCATATGAAAGTGGTTTCTCCAGAATTTCACCAGCTTCGCATATGGAATTGGTGAGCACAATTCCATTTCCAAAGTACCCTTTTGGAAGAGGAGGTTCAAACTTAGGCCGCCCGTCTACTGCAAAGAGAAGCTTTGTCTGCTGATCAGGCACCATGTTGAGTGCCTTAGTTCGAGCTCTCCATACAAATGCCGAGAGAGCTTCAAAAGTGGTGCACTTCTCAAGAACCCCATCTTTCATTGCTTTGGCCTTTAGCTTCTCAAGCTTCTCGGGATCAAAACAGAAAGAACTGTATCGCATTTCGTCCTTGTAGAGATCAGCCGTGTTAGACTTGTCTTCTATCTCAGCGAATTCCTGATGAAGGTTTTCCACCTTAGGCGGGTTCCTGGATTTCAGAATAGTTCGGTCAAGGAAAGGTGGGGTTGTGAGAGGCAATCCTCTGGCTGTTTCACCCCACGAATTCACAAATTCCATAGCTCCAATCCCATCAAACATGCAATGATTCATGCACAGCCCTAGAACAAACCCTCCGCATTTGAATTTAGTCACCTGGCAAACACCGAAAAGGGCAGCTTCAAGTTCTTCTCAATCATGCAATAAATCCATTCACTGATACAGGAAAATGTGAACATATCTATAATATGAGCTTCTCATTTAGTGATTTTGAAGGATGGGTTGGTAACAAGTGAGGTCGTAGCAGAATAAACATGCTGGCATTTTGTTTCTGCCAATATTTCTTCCTCTGTGGGGAGATAGCCAAATCTTGAGAGCTTTCATAGGTAGAATAGATTGCTAGAAGCCTAGGACTGTAATGACAGTTCCAACTTTTATCAAGTCTGAAATTCTTGAAGTGTTTCATGTGATTCAAAGAGCCGCAAATATGCTAGCAGGCAGTGTAATTGGTTTGTAGCAGACACCAAAGCAGAATACGCAAAAGAAAAAATTTACGAACCTGAGCCACAAGTGGTGGCATCTCTAGGATGTTCTTAGCACCTGGAACATCATAAACCAATTTCCCAAGCGTCTCAGGATGAGGCTTAGTTATGTCTCCAATCTCTTCGAGAGTACAATTTGCTTCAGCCTCAACAAAAATTGCTCCCTCTCCGGTGCAATCCACTATGAGCTTTCCCTCGGGGCTAATGGTCAAGCGCCCAGCAAGAGGGTAGTAATGCACAAGAACCTTTTTCAAGGCACCCTTGATCACTTCTCCAACATGCTCATTGCCTTTCTCAATCGACTTGAAGCAATAAATCGTGCGGATTATCACCGCAATGTTCTGGTCAAGGTTCGAGAGGAAGTACAGCCCTTTCTCTGTCTCCTCAGCAGGAGTAACTAGCGTCGGTTCGCCTTGAGTCACACAAAGTTGGAATACACTAGTACCATTAGAGTTCTCCATCAAAGTGGACGCTTCAGGCTTCGGGACCTAAAAGCACAATGCACGATTTACATATAAATATGGAGTGTGTATCTGAAACAAAGCAGGATTAACTGAATTGATGAAGAACATTATATATATTTCTCAAGTAACTGAAACAGTAATCATTATCGATGCATGACAAACCATTACGACAGACTGAGTGAGCACGGACTAGCTTTCCGAGTTCTTCAAGAAGAATCCGCGATCTTTGCCTCTTAGCTTCTAATAAAACAAATGTGATGATCAAGAACAAATGGATTGCATCAACTCCAGATGTCTGCCAGAATATGTGAGATGTTCTCTGCTCATTGTATTCCCTCTGTAGTGGGAAATATATAGGGAAAATAGTTGGTCTGACTGAGAACACATTCTGCCTCTTCAAGAATATGAAATTCAAGGGAAAGGGACAACTGTCCGTCTGATTGCAGCCTGAGAAGATCAGTTGTGGTTAGGTGGATGACCCATGATAATTAAATCGAGGATGACCCAAGATCTGAGGTCTGAAACAAAATTTTCCTTTTCCAAAAAATCAAAGTTTTATCATTTGGTTAGAGTTGGCCACTGATCCTGGCACCAAATAAAACCCACTTTTGGAGTCTGAGGGCTGGTTTGGTGGGGTTGGCATCCTGAATTTGCTTACCAAGGCCAGGTCATAATGTCACTACGATTGATTCATCGTGGAAGATTGAATATTTCTTGCTGATTTCAGTTATCATTGTCCTATAGCATCTTTAGGTGGTTGGCTTCCTAGCAGAGAATCACGTAGGGAAAATTAAAGAGCAGGTCTTATCTTACTGCAGAAAACTTCCAAGAGGTAGGCCATAGAGACTTAGGTATAACAGAAATCTACCGATCATGCCAAAGATGCCAGCAATTTTCCCTAAGTCAACCGGGTATAGGAAAGAACTTCAATTTGACCTGCTGTTATTCTACTCTGAATCAGGTCAACTTGGGACGGGTCGTGACAGATGGCAAAATTTAGCCGACAGGAATATTTAATTGCCATCTTGTCACTATAAAGTTTCACTGTTTGCCTTGAATAGCCTTCAGATCTTGTTACGTGCTTCTGCAACTTGGTACCGAACCAGGGTCGGTTTACCATAACAAAACATGATTTCCAATATTGCAGAGCAGTAGTTACACATGACTCTC
The DNA here is from genome assembly GCA_017140595.1 of Eucalyptus curtisii. NCBI lineage: Eukaryota > Viridiplantae > Streptophyta > Magnoliopsida > Myrtales > Myrtaceae > Eucalyptus > Eucalyptus curtisii. Next base: position 6,110,223 of record CM029504.1, read on the forward strand.
AATACGGCCGCTTTTGGAAGATTCTCTTCCCCCACATGGAGATAGAGAAGCACCCGGCAGTTGAGATGCTAGGACAATTTTAACAGAGCATTGACAGACCATGTGCTTAGAAATGCATTCGGTACAAAGGCACGTCACATTTCATCGGGTGTTCCCATTGCTTATTCGTTTATTTTCTACGTCGCAGAACACCCCCGGTGCGAAAAAGTGAAGACACCGTGCGAAAGTACAAAAGTTCCGTCCAGGTGGACGGCAAGCCCTCGAGAGGTACTCCTCCTCGGCCCGAGTAACAAAATTAGTCGTCATTAGAACGGCTTCAGGATGCATTTTGTCTGAACAAGAAATAAACATTCGAACCAGAAGCAGATGTGCCCATGAGACACTGGGCGTTCTGATGTGAATACCACTTAAGCTGTTAGTTCAATTTCTTCCATGTCATTAAGCGTATATATACAAAAAGAACAACAAACATGTAAATGCCACCTAAATGAAAAGTACGGCGCATGTTCGACTGCAAGCAAGCCCTTCCAACTACATTTCAGCAGAGCGAGTAGGTCTTCTTTAAAAAGTAGAGGACAAACAAAGGTCATACAATGCCCGCAAGCCCATTATCGAAAAGTCGGTTGGCAAGAAATCCCAGCACGGGCAAATACAAAACTGTATAGACAACAAATTATTGTAAACCTTCCTGTCTCACGTAAATATCTTCATCTGTATGCCCCTATTGGGTTGGGGACTAGAATTTGTTGGAATTACGGAATGGTGAACTTGATCTACAGTGGCTGGGTATAAGGGCGAGTGGCCCAAGTTGTTCGACTCCACATGGGCAAGCGGTTTGGTGATTCTCTTGTAGCAGCACGTTTCTCTTTTTTTCTTTCACAAGGAATCGCCCCATCAAATGGGGCCAGCAGAAAGAGTACCAGCGAAGTGCATCTAAAGGGGTTATGCCTGCCCACACTTGCTCAGACAACGAAATCCTTCTTCCAGATACTCTTCTCTGCTAATCCAGAATTCAGGTGCATCCTTCACAAGACAACAACAGCATAACCTTGACCTCAAATAACTTAATTGAAATGTTGAGAATTTTTCTTTTATTCATAAATCAGTCCCCCCCAAAAAAAAAAAAAAAAATCTTTTCTTTTCCCATATATCTTTCCCTTTTTTTCTCGGGTTGGGGGGTGGGGCGGGGTTGAAAAACATAACACAGAAACCCAAGAGAAGGTTACCTTCATGATTCCTGCAAGTACAGCACCTCCCAGGTACACCATATGTTTTCTTCGTGGTGGATCCTCAATCCGCAACCGCAATTTCTATCGAACCAATGAAAAATCTATTATTAGGTAGTGAAGAAAAGGTCAATCTTCCATATGATGGGGACACTCTTATTACTAGGCCTCGCTACAGACAACAGCTTTCCAAATTTTAAAAACTGTATTGCAAACAACTTATTATGTTACTCTCTACTATTTGTTCTACCCATAAACATAAATCTTAACTTTAGAGAATGATAATCTTGAATCAACTATCGTTATCCACACAGACTGGGAACTACACTGGAAAATGCAGATTTTATGACGTTTAGTGCTGAAAGGACTCTGAGATTCTTATCCTCTTTTCTTGCTATTCATATCCTAATTCTACAATGAGAGACGAAAGGAGAGTCTTTTACAATGGCAGTAGATAGTAGAGTTCCATGCTTTGATAAAATCCCTTGGACAAGAACTATCACATACTTCTTCAGGTGCCTGTTTTCTCAGTCAAGGTTCTTATCATCTGGGACCTTAGCATTTCAAGCTATAATTACGACAGCATGACCCATGATGAACAGTACTTACCTAAATATTGGTAATCTAAAAATGGAAAGTCTATGGAAGATGAGAATTGAGCAAAATGATGTTCTTGAAGCTTTACTAAACAAAAGACTACCTTCAAGCCATCTTTATTTCCCTTGAGAACAACTTCCAGATACCGATCCAGTATTTCTTTCTCCAGACTGAAACAGAAAGCAAAATTTTATTAATTCAAGCATTAAAACCAAACAAACCTTTTGCAATCATATTGTCCTCGGAGATCACCCACAATTTACAGAAACGAGTATTCATACAGGAAAGCCCCAAGAAAACTACGGAAATCCTGGACTCTTTTTGATTCCATGTCATGGATAGAATAGACCGTAAAGCACGGAATTTGTTGAGACCCCCTTTTTCCATGGATTACAAATGCTCAAGCAAGCAATTTCATTTATTAGACGGTTAAAAAAGTTCAATTAGCCTTCTTGTCAGAACCGTTTGAGGACTTAAGAGGGAAGATTTTGTTTGGAGCTGCGCATGGCAAAATTCAACAGAAGGAAAGGTGCACACTTTTCATTTATATGTGACAATAACAATAGATCGTTAGTCTTGGAGAAAGCCCAGGCTACAAAATCGAGATCAACCACTTAATTTCGGCACCATTAGCCTCATCTAGGTAATTGCCTGAGGAGAAGTGCTGATGCAATCCATCTCCTCTTTAAGGTGCATCTCTTGTGAAGACTATTGCTAGAAGTAGTTCTCACTCTAACTGTGAACATACGTCAGCGATTGACTCTCTCTTTGTATAAATATGTCCACAACGGACAAGATCATTGGAAAGTAAGCACAGAAATATTCACTAAAGAAGTTTGCAGCCTGAACATGAAGTTGTCCATTTATTCAGGGAAAGCACTTTATTTTCTTTTAATCATCGTCTTGCAGCTCAATGATTATTATATTACAATTTTAAAATTAGTGATGACTTGCTAGCTTCCATGGCAAGGATGCTGATCATTTTCTCTCTAAAGACATGTTTGTAGGACAATAACAAGAATGATCAATAAACTACAAGTAAGATGCCCAAGAAAAATTAAGAGAGACTACTACAGTCCAAAAACTGTTGGCATTGCCATGATTTATCTTGAAACAGTAAAAGTTAATTACCGACTAGGTAATCCAGGATACATGGTGCTTCCTCCACTTAAGACAATGTGTTGGTAGAGCTGCAAATGAGGAAATAAATTGCAGCTGTGATGAACAAGATATATATGACAAATGGAAAGGAACAAATTTGGATCAAACTCATCAGTAACAAGCAAAAACTCAGAAACTGTGATATTTAGTTCAGGATCTAGCATCTGATTGTTGAATATAGGTCTCAAACAGAGCGCACAGCATGGGAAATTTCGGATTACATTCCAAAGGGATCTGGAAAAATCTTGTAAACAAATACCATAAAATTGCAGTACTAAAATGCCCCAGATGAACTAACTAATGAGCATTGTCTAAATTATACTGCTTGTGAGGGAGAGTGTGCATGCCATGGATGTACAAGGAGTTAGAGAAAGCACAGACAGTACACACATGATGCACATTACTCAAACTTACTATGTATAGTCACTTAATGGAACTAAAAACGGCTTAATATTTACAATAATAATGCACTTATATTATTACTAGCCAATACCTAAATGACGTAAGCTACATGTTTTAGAGTTGTGTATTTCAGTGTGCATACCAGCATACGATTATCAATGTCCATTTCCTGGATGCAGCGGAATACCATGTCAGCCATCCCATCACCTTCAACATCTATGAGTTCCTGCGACACTCAAAAGAAAAAATATATATATAATTTATTGCAAGACTCATAAAATCTAATGAAGAATGATCAATATCAAAGCACCATCTAATAAATTCCTAAGGAGCTCTATTATTTGATTTTGCTTTCTCTAATAAACTCACACTAACATGGGCATGTTTGTCTCAGCTCATAAAACTCCTCTTTTGCATTCCCTTTAAAAATTCAGAAAATGAAGAAAATTTCTGGATATTTGAAGTTTTTAAAATTATGAATTACTTTAATGTCACTCGTTTCTTCTAAAACATTTCATGCGTTTGACATTGTGGCTCACCTTTCCTTCTTCTTAAGGACAATTATAGAGTACACAATGGTTTGGCTGTCTAGTTATGGACTAAGTTTCGTGGCTCAACTCTCAACAGGGAGAAGATTAAATAATTAGATAAACCAGTAGCACAGTTGACGATTCAAAGATAAGGTCATAAGCAGGCAAGTATGAGAAATGAATTAGCTATTGGCCTGTGAACCCGCGAAACACATGCACACTGCTGTAATTGAGAAACTTAAAATAATTAGTAACACCGCTGAAACCATTGCCTGCTGTCTACCAGAATAGCAATGTGCATTCAGAATTTTCAGCTTGTGAAAGACTAGCAGGATGAGGTAAAACAAAATATGACAAAATATCCCTAGATGGTCCATTATCTCTAATGTAACCCTTTGCCATAAACCATAGACATAACAACCACTCTGCTGCTGAAGTACTTGATCAACCAATATTAGAGCAAACTACCAGCCCAATCCACTAATCTATGCCAAATGATTAGTTGAAGCCAATGGCTACATTTCAGCAATGTAAGGCCTCAGAATGTGGCTTTAACCACAAACAAGTAGCGGAAAGAGTTGCCTTAAAAGAACATGAGGATTGTAAAAGTCTCAAGAGAATTGACTGCACAGAGAGGTAAAGGAGGAGTAGAGACTTACTGGGGTGAACAGAGCTTCTGGAGCTTGGAATCTTTCAGTGCCAACTTTAATAACCCTTCCATCTGGCAGCTAAGCAGATAGATATACCAATAATTTGATGTCAAATACCTATCAGCCTTAACTAGAAGCACGGTCTTTAAAGCAAGCACTAGAATATAAGTAATTAAAGCAGCTCAATGATAGAACATCTACCTCAGTACCTCCAAAAAACAGAACAAAAGAGAGAAGCAAAAAAAATTGTCTAACTACATGAGATTGTAGAACTTCCAATGACCATTCCACACAAGCATTTTAACTCAGGTGAGTGCATACAAATGGCACTTCAATGGATATTATATTGCCTATATCATGACTTCTGCCAAGTAAGAATTCACTTACAGTGTAATGCTTAACGAGAATGGTTGTCTCAAGTCCCAGTTGGTACTCCCTCTTGTAATCATAACTAACACAAGTTTGACTACATCAAACATGATGAAATAATCCCCACAAAATTCAGCATATACTATAAGTACTTTTGAAACCTTATGTAGCAAAGCTTCTCTTTGATTTCTCTGACAGTCTCAAAATCAGCAGTTCTATTCATTGCATACCTTCAGAAGAAAGTCAAAACACTCAATTAATGTTGAGCAGAAGGAAGAACACAAAAAGACTAATAAATAATACTTTGAACCGCCCTCACCCTCTCCGTGAAAGTAAATCAACTAGATAGGAAGTTATGTGCCGACCAGCAACGTTCATGCGTTTTGTAAGATGAGGGAATGAATAACCATCAACAACAGGAACCTGAAGAACATTTTTCAAGCAGAGATGCTTCAGGCTTAACCTTAAGATAGCCCACCAGTTAAACTACTGAATTTCTGTACTTATTCTCATATTCTACCTATATATATTTTACCTACACCTGGATTCGCACTTCTCAAGCAGAATATTTAATCTAAAATGATTGAAAAATGTTCTGTGATGCAACAGAAGATCACCCGATTTCCTAGAATGCCCTCATACATAACATACTTAGTTTCCACGGCATATTTAAAAGGCAAAAGAATCACAAAAACTTAAAAAGATGAGAAGTACATAAATCAGCTCTTCTACATTAAATCATTTTAACATATTGAAATTTTAGATAGGGTTAGCCATTTAGATATATCTACTTAGTCAAGCAAGAGGAAAGGAGAAGATGTAATAGAAGCTGAAAATGGAGTAGATCAGCTACAGGGAAAGATAGGGTAGCTGAAAGATAGGGTCATATGTACAAGATGAGTATGTGCCCACACTTGCACACTCACCAGTGCATTTTCATACCCAAAAGAGCTCAAACTAGCAAGTGTACCTAAAAGAATCACAGAAAGTTCGAGACAAAGAAAATGAACCAGTGCTCTTCAGTTGTTTACCACATGAGTGACGCCATCACCAGAGTCAATTACCAATCCAGTCAGCAAACCTGTGACCATTTAAGTTAACAAAAAGGAATCTGCAGAAGATATACTAAGCTTATCTTGAAAGAGTAGGACTATCGTGTAATGCATCAATAAGAATAATATCTGATCAGGGACAACCACAAGGTTTCACCTGTGGCATGTTCCACCTGCAGTGACGATGGATTTTGCAGGTCACCATTCATAATGCAAGTTGTGTTAATTAAAAAGAGATGCCTAACTGCTATTCAATATTTTCAGAACCTTGAGCATACAATGTCAGCACAGCCTGAATTTGTATGAAGACACCAGCAAAGTTGTACTTCTCAAACATTGTCTCTACCTACAAAACCAAGTAAACCTGACATCAACCCAGATGCAAAGTACATACAGTGATAACAAGACGGGGAAGAGCGCATGAAGAATACTAAAGCAATAAGACAGCACTAACCATTTTCTCCCGATTCTTTGAGGGATTAAGAGGTGGATCAGTAAGTAATATTTTACATTCCGCAGGGTCTATCTGTTAATGAGAAATGTAAATTGAAGTCGGGATTCGTAGTCGTTATTGCACTTGGTGTAGATAACGGAGCTTAAGCATAGCATGCGATTGGCAGAAGCAAAGGAATACAAACCTTCAATTCGTTGTAAAATGTGTGATCCCAGACATGACCCATATCTTCCCAATTTTGCACAATGCCATTATTCACGGGATACGATATATCTAATTGATTCCGCAAGTCGGCACATGCATCTCCGACGACAATATCCTGGAAAAGAACGAGAATATCCCATAAAGGCGCAAACTCCTTAAGAATACACACCACCCATTCACCTACCAAAAATCCTTTCATAAGATTCAGAAAATTGGAATCCATGACCGTGACGCGAGTAACTGCTAAAACAGTAAAGATTTATAAACCCTGACGGAACATCCTCTCATCGCCAACATTGTTATACCATAAATAGGCGAACTCGGCCGAAAAGCAAACATTTTTCACCTTCAGCTCTTGTTCCGTGAGCGACTCCTCGTACCGAAGCATCGGCCTCCCCACCATGCACGGGAACACGGACGTGGGGAAATTCTCTCCGGCAAAACCACACTTGACATACTGCACCAGACAGACAGACAGACAGACAGACAAAAAGTCAGCTTCTTCACCGAGTTCCCGCGTCATCAAAGCGTGCCCATGCTCCACAATCAAAAAACATCGGCATCGACGGCGACGGCAACAAATCGAAACGAGCAGCGAAAAAGGGAGTCAAGCAAGAGCGAAAATGCGTCGACGGGAAATGGGTTCTCTTCCGGGGATCGCCCCGAGACCCGAATTCCGAATCCGACAACCGGGTCGCACGAAACCCATTTGAATTCACTAGGATCTCGTGGAGTCCGCGCGGGTTTCGCGTCGAGGGTGTCGGTAGTCAGGCGGGTCGCGATCGGGAACGACCCAGATCGAAACGAAAGAGCGAGAGCTGCGCGCGCACGGTCGCGACGAGCCTAGCGACCACGGAGAAGGAGGGAAGAAGGAAAGGGAGGGAGGAGTTTACCCCGGTGCCGTTGTCGCAGACGACGACATTGCGATTCTCCATGAAGGAAGCAGTCGAGCAGGTAGAGAGAGAGAGAGATGGGTTCGAAGCTTGAAGCTTTGTCGCTCGAGGTTGCTGGTGAAGATGGAGGTGGTTGTTCTTGACTTCGATTACAAGAAACTTTTTCACTCCAAACACGTCTACACTCTAAATAAATTTGTTTTTCACTAATAGAATGTTGATCCTAATTTACGAATATCAAATTAGAAACCAAGCAATTAGTAACATCATGTGTGTTCTTGTAAATGTATAGTGTAATGATGTCGTATAAGTAAATATGTTGTGCGATCGTGTTATTTAAAAGATGAATATAAAAGTTTTATCGATAAAAGCATGATGTGTTATTTCATTGTTGGAAAAATAGTATAAATGGATTATACATGTTTTAATGTCTGCAAACTTTTATATGAAATAGTCTTCTATGAATTATACAAATGAAAGGATTAGCATATGTTTTGCAAGCATTAAACAAGTAGTTCACCAACAATTCCGCAGAACTCTTTTCTTGAAATAGCCAATTGCATAGGGACTATGCGTCTGTGTGTCAAAAGTTGACATTTTTCAAAGAAAGCACAGTAACTGAATTACGAATTATTAGAATCAATAGCAAAATATTAAAAAAATTATCGATAAGCTACATGTTATAAAGAAGTTATAAAAAGTTTGGTACGAAGATAAATATATTTTAAGATTTGAACTTCTATTAAGAAGGTTTGCTGTAGGAAAAGTACTCAAATCTTAAATATTGCAATATGTGTTGGTTTAAACAAATTATATATCATGAATTCAATAACTATAAGATAAATGAAAGAGGTTATTTGGGGAAGGGAAAAATGATCGAGATCTTCCCAAATGAAAAAAGATAAGCTGTCTTCTTTGATTATGAGTCATATAATCTAAACACCATATACCAAAATTTAACCAAAGTATACCGAAGGAGAGCTTTAACCACAAATCGATGCGTTCCAATTATTTCAAGCCTACATTTAAGAATGCGTGTTAAAATCAATCCCATCCATGTTTTATTAATTTAGGAATAAATTGACTTTGCTAGTGATGTGGGAGCATCGGATCCTAATGATCAACCCACAAGCTCAACTAGTAACTGTATTTTGTCTGTTGAGCCAATTGCTTTGTTATTCAAGCAAAAACTAACTATGTGGATTCAAAGATGAAGTTGCCGATTATACAACATTGTTGAGGTTTGTTATCGGTTTGATTATGTGTCGCGTGATTTTAAACCCGGATTCGAGAAATTGAAAGTTTTGTCATGTCACAATTCGGGGCAAACCGAGATTTTTTGTTATCGTTTTTGATCGAATCTATGGGACAAGTTGGATCATTTGACGGGGAAAAGTCGTAAGAATCGGTAACCAAATGTTAACATCTGGAGACTGTTTTGATCCATTTTTCTTGCTATTTGTTGACCTTCTATAATGACTATTCAGCTTCCAAGATTGGTGCAGGTATTTAGGATCAACCGTTAAGGATTTGATCACAAGCTCAACTAAGATTGATTAACGATGATTGTAGTGATTACGTCAACGGGAAGATTGGAAGAATTCCTTTATTTAACTATCTTAGTCAATTGGATTCAAAAGTAATATCTCTTTTTAAACACATGCATATAAGTCTCTTTATTTACAGATTTTATGAGTCTTTATTGTGTTGTTTTTAAGAGTCATTATTAGGTGAATTTCCCAAGGTTATTGGAATTCAAAGAGTGTTTTTGTTTAGCAATGTTTTTATAAATAGAGGTGTAATCTCATTGTAAAGGCAACGAATTTTGAGTGTATGAATATATTAGACTTTCTAGTTTCTTTGGCCTTGGAGAATGGATTACTTCTTAATGGTGAAGCCTTTTATCCTTAGCTGGTGATTCATCCTATAGACTTTGATGGAAAGCTCTTCCATTACTAAATCCTTTATTTTTGGCGAGTGATGCGTCCTTTGAGTCTTCTTGTTGAACTTTGTTGATCCCGATTATCTTCCTCGATTGGTGGTGTGTCCTTCAAGCCTTAGTGGTGATCATATACTATCCTTTGTTTACGCTTGTCCATCCACATCTATCTCTTACATAGTCTCTCTCTTTGGTCTAACATCCCTTGCATACTCTGTACTATTTATAATTCTATTGACATTACTCAAAACATCTCTAGCCCAACCCTCCACTGCATCAGCTAGAGTAATTTTGCCTAAAGCATTGAAAATCTCACTTATACCTTCATTTGAATTCCTCACGTGTCGAAACGCTTCCCTTTTTCTTTTTTCTTTTTAAACTTTTCTTAAGGTAATATACCCAAGTTTTGTAAATTGTATTTCTCCTACCTTTTCCTGTTTATTAACTAGGATTTCTCCTTCGACCAAAAAAGAAAAAAGAAAAAAAGGAAAAAGAAAACCAAGGATTTCTCCACGTTCAACGCCCAGGCAAAAAACCTTTCACAGTGTTCTTGCTGCTGCTCTTGCCGCTGCCGCTTTCGCCACCATCGGAAAGAGCCTGCAACTCCCACATCTCCTCTCATGGTAATCTCTCTCTCTCTCTCTCTCTCTCTCTCTCTCTCTGTTTGCCGCTGAATCTTGTCAACTTTTGACAATTCAATCTTTTCTTGTAGTATAGAAACTTTTAAATGATCCATCTTGCAATGTTACTTTGCATTATCATTGATCAAGATCGAGCTTTTTAGGCCGTGGGCTAAATTCTATGCGCTTTGTTTTGTTTTCTTTTTTAGCTAGAACGCATATTGATGTAACGACCCGTTTAAGAACTCTGAGTTTATTTTAAAACTACATCGGGGTGATATAGGCGATATATGTGTTCACTTTTTTGTCTATTTGATTCTCATTTTTGTCACATTTTTTGCATTCTTGCTCATCTGAAGGGTCCTAAAAGAGGTGGGAAAGCTCCGGCGGCTGCGAAGAAGAAGTAGGTATTACATACGAAACGTCCCAATTTTGTTTTGAGAGCTACTGTTTTCGTGCAAAGTTTCCATCTTTTTTGCCAATTTTGTGGTTTTGCAGGAGAAAGTTACGAACCCTTTGTTCGAGAAGCGGCCGAAGCAGTTCGGGATCAGTGGCGCACTTCCGCCGAAGTGGGATTTGACCCGGTTTGTGAAATTCCCTAAGACTCTTCAAATTCAGAAGAAGAGGAAGATTCTGAAGCAGAGGTTGAAGGTTCAGCCGGCTTTGAACCAGTTCACCAAGACTCTTGACAAGAACCTGGGTGTGGATTATGTTCTTTTCTTGGGGTTGTTAATACAAGATATGCGGATGGATAACATCTTTCGAAGACCTGGCTCGTTGTTTGTTTGAATGTGATCATTGTGCATTTGTTCTAGGGTTGATTGTGTCTATTGCATCCAAAATGCTGCATTGATATGTTGAGCTATCGTTTTGAAGTTTATTTGAACTGAAATTTTGTGATGCGTACCAAGAGTTGCTTCATCAGAGATGAAAGTTTCATACTGGTTTAGAACTTGTATCGCAGAGTGGGTTGTGATGGTGGGAACTATGAAATGCAATGCCTAGTTAATAAATGGTAATGGTGGTTGCACTTCCATTTCTCTTTGAATGGAACTCGCCATTTGTCATGTTTGCTTTCGCCTGCTCCAGTAATGTGATTCTTGAGTCAAATAGATGAAAAATGTGAGTTCTGCAGTTAGTCTTGAGTCAAATGGTTTGAAGTTTGTGTTGGTAGATGTTTTCACTTATTGCTTGAGTCTTTTCAAGTTTGTTTGTAATCTGGTTGTTTTACATCTTGCTATTTTTCTTTTATTATGTTTAGTCTTTCTGCTGATCACTGTTGGCAAGTGTGGCTTTGTTTAGTATTTGAGTTTGAATTGGTAGCTGATCCATTTGTCTGAAAATACAACATTCTTTTGCAGCACGCTTTCACCATTTGGTTTTTTCCTTCTTCTCTCTGTTTCACTTTTTGTTTTAGTATGCATGTATATGCCATTTTGTTTCTTTTTGTTCATGGAATTAATCTATCTACTTTAAATTGCTGCAACGACAAACCTATTCAAGATGCTTCTCAAATATAGGTCTGAGGACAAGGCAGCAAAGAAGGAGAGGCTCCTAAAAGAGGCTCAGACTAAGGCAAAGGAAAACTTCTGAGGCCAAAAAACCAATTGTTGTGAAATATGGCCTTAATCATGTCACTTACCTTATTGAGCAAGTCCTCCGTTTATTCGATCCATCAAATCGGTCTTTTCTCATCATTTCTTCTCTGATGCACCCCTCAACTATTCCAAAGTTGGGAGATAAATCTAACTCGAAGAAAATGCTTCCAGAACAAGGCACAATTGGTAGTCATTGCTCATGATGTGGACCTAATGGAGCTGGTTTTGTGGCTCCCAGTATTATGCAGGAAAATGGAAATTACATACTGCATTGTGAAGGGCAAGGCTCGCTTGGGCACGGTAATTATACTATATCTCATTGTCTAGTTAACAGATTTGGGAATCACCCATCTGTGTTAAACGAAATCTATATCTTTGGCAGATCGTCCATAAGAAAACTGCGTATGTTTTGTGCCTGACAACGGTGAAAAATGAGGACAAGTTGGAATTCAGCAAAATCTTGGAGGCTATTAAGGTATGAACTCCTGCCTCTCTAGAGTACATATGAAGAAGATGTTCATAGCTCTCTCCATTATGAGTTATGCCGGTCATGCTTATTGTTCGCTCCGGCAGGCTAACTTCAATGACAAGTACGATGAGTACAGGAAAAAGTGGTGTGGTGGAATCATGGGCTCAAAATCCCAAGTCAAAACCAAGGCCAAAGAAAGGCTTCTTGCCAAGGAAGCTGCTCAAAGAATGAGTTAGGGCTAGAGAAGAGAACTGTCCGAAACTGTAATCTCCTGTGGCTCCGTATGGTGGGAGACTAGTTTCTTACTTTGAATGTCTTCGGATTTGGTATTGGCTTCTAGCTAAAGGTGTAAACTGCATCTTCTTCCCTAGAGCTCAGCGGACAATGAATTGATATCCCTCTTGGCCACCCCTTTGGATTTCATTGGGTTTTAAATCTCGACATGTAGGTATTGCCATTCCAAAAAGAGAACAAAAAAATTGTCTAATGGACGCCTGTTCTCTGTATACCCTTTGCTCTAATGGGGTGCGCTGTTCTTTGCTTGGTATGAATTTGGTCGTACTGAAAATTTATTCTTTGAATGACGGTTCCAAACTTTTAAGAGTTTATGAATTTACCTCTTGTAAAATCTTACTTGTGATTTCTCTTAATTATATAAGTAAAAAGGGTGTTTGTGCATGGCATTGGTCCTCAAACTAGCCTTGGGTAAAAATTTGATAAAATATCAGCTGATATTTGAGAGGACTAAGAAACTTTTTTAGGTCAAGCACCCTTCTAGTCCTCAATAGATTGTAACTTCTAGTGGACCACATCTTCCCATATCATGTCTACACATCAAACAAAAACTGGCAAGGATGTCTTTGTCACTTCTTCTCCAAAATGTCATTTTTCTTAGTGAATATTCTACGGTACATAACGCCCAGTAGGACGAAGACTTGCTTGTGAATTACACCTTCTTTTATTGAAACATGAACCGTCGACGATGTGTGAAGTCCATCTTTTGCGACGACTTGTCATTTCATCCCCCAAGCTGATATGGAGCCCATGTGCTCACTTCTTGTTGAAATACTAACGGGTTTTAATTTGTTTTTGTAGTTTGCGCAGATTGTGAAACTCCGAGAACCTAACTTGAAATCGACCTGATGGTAAGGGGGTTCTTTGGCATTCGGCTCAAAAAATCAATTGGTGTGCCCGATTCCTACCCCGGGAAACTCAACTTTAAGTGGATGGTCATGGTGGTGGGTTGTCGTATTAGTTTCTCTCCTGATAACCGGCTAATTATGGTTGAGTCATCAGATTATTTTAAAAAATTTCAGGAATCACTAACAAAAAATATAGAAATCAAGAACGCATGAGATGTACTACTGCACTACCATCAAGGATTATTTATTTCTTTCAGTAAAAGATAAGATGCAACTATCCTCTAAGATTCAAATTCTCGACAGTTAAAACAAGGAAAAAATAAAACTAACATGAAAGGAAGGAGATTACAATCAAGATAGTGGAGTGGAAGAGGTATTTGAACTCTATGCAAGAATACCAATGTGCACGCATTTGTGGTGGTTCACTCAAATTATATTGGTAAATGAAATATTCGTAAAAATGTAGACAAATTAGTGTATAACAAAGGGATAAGTGAAGAAGAAATCGTTATAGAAGTACCAATTCAGGAGATTTTGTGTCACAATTGAGATCTTTGATAGTATCAACCCTATCTTAAATGCACATAGGTATTTTATTTAAAAATAAGTTTACCTAACATCACATCTTGAACCCTTTAATCACCATATTAGCACTTTCCTTAATGTTTATTTTAGTGCTTTATGCTTTGTCCCACTAACTTGTCAAAAGAATCTAACGTTATATAATCATTACTCTATTTTACAACTTAGTCTCAATAAACTTCAATACTATATTATTGTATCAACAAAAAGGTCGATTCTACTACTTATCGTAGTTTTAACTAATTATATAAGTGAAAAGGGTGTTTGTGCATGGCACTGGTTCTCAAACTAGCCTTGGGTAAAAATTCGATAAAATTCTATTCTACTACTATCGTAGTTCTAACTAATTATATAAGTGAAAATGGTGTTTGTGCATGGCACTAGTCCTCAAACTAGCCTTAGGTAAAAATAAGATAAAATAGAGGACTAAGAAACTTTTTTAGGTCAAGCACCCTTCTAGTCCTCAATAGATTGTAACTTCTAGTGGACCACATCTTCCCATATCATGTCTACACATCAAACAAAAACTGGCAAGGATGTCTTTGTCACTTCTTCTCCAAAATGTCATTTTTCTTAGTGAATATTCTACGGTACATAACGCCCAGTAGGACGAAGACTTGCTTGTGAATTACACCTTCTTTTATTGAAACATGAACCGTCGACGATGTGTGAAGTCCATCTTTTGCGACGACTTGTCATTTCATCCCCCAAGCTGATATGGAGCCCATGTGCTCACTTCTTGTTGAAATACTAACGGGTTTTAATTTGTTTTTGTAGTTTGCGCAGATTGTGAAACTCCGAGAACCTAACTTGAAATCGACCTGATGGTAAGGGGTTCTTTGGCATTTGGCTCAAAAAATCAATTGGTGTGCCCGATTCCTACCCCGGGAAACTCAACTTTAAGTGGATGGTCATGGTGGTGGGTTGTCGTATTAGTTTCTCTCCTGATAACCGGCTAATTATGGTTGAGTCATCAGATTATTTTGAGAAAAATTTAGGAATCACCGACAAAAAATATAGAAATCAAGAACACATGAGATGTACTACTGCACTACCCTCAAGGATTATTTATGTCTTGCGGCAAAAGATAAGATGCGACTATCCTCTAAGAGTCAAAATTCTCGACAATTAAAAAAAGGAAAAAATAAAACTAACATGAAAGGAATGAGATTACAATCAAGACAGTGGGGTGGAAGAGGTATTTGAACTCTATGCAAGAACACCAATGTCCACGCATTTGTGGTGGTTCTTTCAAATTACATTGGTAAATGAAATATTTGTAAAAATGTAGACAAATTAGTGTACAACAAAAGGGATAAATTAAGAAGAAAGTGGACGTTATAGAAGTACTAGTTCAGGAGATTTTGTGACACAATTGAGATCTTTGATAGTATCAACCCTATCTTAAATGCACATAACTATTTTCTTTAAAAACAAGTTTACCTAACATCACATCTTGAACTCTTTAATCACCATATTAGCACTTTCTTTAATGTTTATTTTAGTGCTTTATGCTTTGTCGCACTAACTTGTCAAAAGAATCTAATGTTATATAATCATTAGTCTATTTTATAACTTAGTCTCAATAAACATCGATATTATATTATTGTATTGAAAATAGAAAGACCACCAGAAAGGTGGATTCTAATACTTTTAGAAAGTGCCATAAAGTAATGTATTATTTTATCGTAGTTCTAAGTAATTATATATATAAAAAGGGCGTTTGTGCAAGGCACGGGTCCTCGAGCTAGCCTTGGGTAAAAATTTGATTAAATATTATTTGAGAGGACTAAGAAAATTTTTTGGGTCAACCTCCCTTCTAATCCTCAATAGATTGTAATTTCTAGCGGACTCCCTCTTCCCATGATTGGTGCAAGGGAAAGGTACAAATCTCATGTTTGCACATCAAACAAAAACTGACAAGGAAGTCTTTGCCACTTCTTGTCCAAAATGTCATTTTTCTTAGTGAATATTCTATGGTATATAGCGTTTAGCGGACGAAGACTTGCTTGTGAATTCGCCTTCTTTTGTTGAAACACAAACAGACGACAACTTGTGAAGGCAGTCTTTTGCGACGACTTGTCAAGTCATCCCCCAAGTTGATATGGTGCCCGTGTTCTCACGTCTTGTTGAGATACCAACGGGTCTTATTTTGTTTATATAGTTTGCGCGGATTGTGAAACTCTGAGAACCTACCTTGAAATCAACCTAATGATAAGTGCATTCTTAGGTGTTCGGGGCAAAAAATCAATTGATGTCGGTCTGATTCCTACCTCCGGGAACTCGGCTTTAAGTGGATGGTCAAGGTGGTGGGTTGTTGTATTAATTTCTCTCTTGATAACTGGTTAATGATGGTTGAGTCCTCCTATCATTTTAAAAAATTCCAAGAACCACTTACATCTATCAACCCTATCTTAAATGCACATAGGTATTTTCTTTAAAAATAAGTTTACCTAACATCACATCTTGAACCCTTTAATCACCATATTAGTGCTTTCCTTAATGTTTATTTTAGTGCTTTATGCTTTGTCCCACTAACTTGTCAAAAGAGTCTAACGTTATATAATCATTACTCTATTTTACAACTTAGTCTCAATAAACTTCAATACTATATTATTGTATCAACAGAAAGGTCGATTCTACTACTTATCGTAGTTCTAACTAATTATATAAGTGAAAAGGGTGTTTGTGCATGGCACTGGTTCTCAAACTAGCCTTGGGTAAAAATTCGATAAAATTCTATTCTACTACTTATCGTAGTTCTAACTAATTATATAAGTGAAAATGGTGTTTGTGCATGGCACTAGTCCTCAAACTAGCCTTGGGTAAAAATAAGATAAAATAGAGGACTAAGAAACTTTTTTAGGTCAAGCACCCTTCTAGTCCTCAATAGATTGTAACTTCTAGTGGACCACATCTTCCCATATCATGTCTACACATCAAACAAAAACTGGCAAGGATGTCTTTGTCACTTCTTCTCCAAAATGTCATTTTTCTTAGTGAATATTCTACGGTACATATAGGACGAAGACTTGCTTGTGAATTACGTCTTCTTTTATTGAAACATGAACCGTCGACGATGTGTGAAGTCCGTCTTTTGCAACGACTTGTCATTTCATCCCCCAAGTTGATATGGAGCCCATGTGCTCACTTCTTGTTGAAATACTAATGGGTTTTAATTTGTTTTTGTAGTTTGCGCAGATTGTGAAACTCTGAGAACCTAACTTGAAATCGACCCGATGGTAAGGGCGTTCTTTGGCGTTTGGCTCAAAAAATCAATTGGTGTGCCTGATTCCTACCTTGGGAAACTCAGCTTTAAGTGGATGGTCATGGTGGTGGGTTGTCGTATTAGTTTCTCTCCTGATAACCGGCTAATTATGGTTGAGTCATCAGATTATTTTAAAAAATTTCAGGAATCACTGACAAAAAATATAGAAATCAAGAACGTATGAGATGTACTACTGCTACCCTCAAGGATTATTTATGTCTTGCAGCAAAAGATAAGATGCTATTATCCTCTAAGAGTCAACATTCTCGACAGTTAAAGAAAGGAAAAAATAAAACTAACATGAAAGGAAGGAGATTACAATCAAGACAGTGGAGTGGAAGAGGTATTTGAACTCTATGCAAGAACAACAATGTGCACGCATTTGTTCTGTAGCTGTTCCACGAACAATATGGTGAATGCTTCTCTGTACGAGATCGTACCACGCCCAACTTCGCTGGGGCGTTTAGTCCATCGAGTGAGACAGCGGATCTCTTTAGGCTCAACAACTAGTTTCGATCATGGCCGCTCAGTCGAGAGCAAAGATCGCCTCCCGACCAGCCAGGTTTGTGCACAAGAGGCCAACCCCGCCTTCGAGCTCCTAAGGGCGCGCATGACAAAATTTCTATTTCTCGATTTTTCGTTTTCTCGTTCCCCTTAGGAACAGTTTGGAATGTAAATCCGTTTGGTAACGCAATTTGATTTCTCTATTTCGAAACAGATTTCTATTCCGAAATAGAGAAATTGAAGAAATCGAGAAGCTGAAATTTTTAACTTCTCGAGTTTACGAAATAGAAATCGAAGCTTAAATCAAACTATATAAAAGAACCTTGTGCTTTCTTGCTAACTTAATTCACTTATAACCACAACTTCACAAATTATTGTTAATTTTCTTTTTCTTATTTTGCTCGTGTTTTTTTTTTTCAATTTGTTTTTTGATAACTTCCTCTTTAGGATGAAAGGCAATCGAATGGGTCCACAATTTTCAAAAACGACCAAAGTTCTTAAATGCTTACTTAAAAACAACGAGGCTATTTCCTCCTAGAAAAAGCACGCGCATGGCCAATTGAAGAAAAAGTTCTTACGTAATAGATGAATAAAAAACGTGCCTAGAAATTTAACCTTGTTTCTTTACGGATTCAAAATTCTTGCAAAATCAAAATAATTAGATTGTTACACAATCTTGAATTTTAATTCGAAGGCAAGAGATTCAAGAGAATCTCTCTTTGCTATGCAAGGGCCATTAAAGGTTCATTGAACAACGATAAAGAAATTAGAGATGAGCAACTGGATTGATTCAATTCGAGAATCAAAATAAACCGACTTTCCCCCGATTGATTCCTAACCATAAACGTTACTTCAAGGTAGAATTCTCATATATTCCTTTACACCATAAATTTTATTTTATTGATAATCTTGTATAATACTAGTCTTTGATAAAATGACAGGGTTATATAGGCGCCATTGATGGCACCCATATTCATGCTTCCGCAGTACTTATCTAAATCTACGTAGGATGAGCTTGCAAACGATACATTAACCGATGAGGGAAACCAAATAAATTCGCTTAGGAGAACCATTGTCAATAAAATGGCAAGGGATAATAATATGCTGGAAATTCCATGAAATTGTATTTTCAACTTTTGTAATGTATTAGTAATATTTCGACTATTATTTTGTATTTTAGGATTTCCTATGTTGTTATCTAATCAATTTATATTCCTATAAATAGAAATTTTATTCTGTTATCAAACGGATTTTGTTTCAGAAATAGAAATTTTGAGTCGTTATCAAACGAGTTTCTTTGCTTTAAACTTGTCCGGGGAATAGAAATTGAGAAATTGATTTCTGGTTTAAATCAATTTCTGTTTCAGAAA
Organism: Eucalyptus curtisii; assembly: GCA_017140595.1. NCBI lineage: Eukaryota > Viridiplantae > Streptophyta > Magnoliopsida > Myrtales > Myrtaceae > Eucalyptus > Eucalyptus curtisii. The sequence goes on from CM029504.1 coordinate 6,129,253, forward strand.
TTTTGTCATGCGCAGCCTAAGTGATATAATCATTCTATTCTAGAACTCCTAGCACCAACCGTTCTGACGCCACTCCCATGGACCAGTTGTGTTCGTCCTTTCTACCTCCTCACTCTTCACTCGATAACCCCAAGCACCACTCACAAGTGTCACGAGTACGAGAGGATTCACAGACGGTGACACTTGGTTACCGCTGAGGCATCGGCATCAATGAACGTAGCATTACAAAAACCGGTAGGAGGGCCAGAGGAAAGCACAGATTGGAAAAACATAAAAGATGAAAGCAGCCGTATTTTATTTCCTTCCAATGGCCTTGGCCTTGGCCTCGGCCTCTTTTGCCGAGAAGCACAACTGCAACCAAAAGTGTGGCAACATGAGCGTGCCTTTCCCATTCGGGCTCAACGAAAGTTGTGCATGGAACCCCAAACTCATCCTCACCTGCAAGCCCGCTTTAACTCGCCCGAAGCTGTATCTCACCGGCGACATTCCAGTGCTCGACATAGATGTGGAGCACGGGACGATGACCATTAGTGGGAAAATAGCTTTCGACTGTTATGACAAGACTGGCCATCAGCTTGACGACTCTCACCCTGAAATATTGATTCCACTGGACGAAGACGGGCAATATACATTCTCGGACACCCGCAATACGTTCATTACCTTTGGTTGCGCAACCGTGGGAATGGTCATGGACTCAGACCGTATCACGGGGAGTGCATGCGTTGCCTATTGCCACAAGGACATCAACTTCAAGGCCGACGGCTGTTCCGCCGGGGGTGCTGTCAGACATCGATTTCCCAGAGCATGAGGAACCTCAGTATATCCATGGTCAGCTATATGAACTACACCTCAGTTTCGAATTTAAGCTCTTGCGGATCAGCGTTCTTAGTGGACCAGGAGTCGTTTAACGTCTCCGATTACAAGCTTCCTGTCCCGGCTGATATGCGCAAAGACATTTTCCCAAGGGTGGTCCTGGATTGGGTAGTTGAACGGGACTTGACCTGTGAGAAAGCGCGATTGAACCCATCGAGCTACCCCTGTGGCGCCAATAGTAACTGCTCTGACTTCGGGAAGGAGGCTTATCGTTGCTTCTGTAAGCCTGGGTACACGGGGAATCCCTATGCCCTCCCGCTGTCCCCACGGTCCGCGGGATGTGAAGGTATTCTTCTGCTTTCTTTGCGAGCCAAATTTTTTTTGTTTGAATTGGGCCAGAATTTCCGTGATCCAGCCTCCTCCAGCCAGTTCTTCTTTGAGTTGAGTTAGATGCTTCAATACACCCAAGACGTCATTTTTAAGAAGCAAAATAACGCATGAACGTACACTTACAGTTTCACCTATGATTCTGTTTGACATAGACATCGAGGAGTGCAAGGATCCAGGACAATAGCCATGTTATGGGAATTGCAAGAATACAGCCGGGGACTACACATGCCACTGCCCGTTTGGCATGGATGGTGATGGCAAAGATAGTTGCCAAATTTCTCGTCTTGCCATAATCGCTGCAGGTAACTCTAATTCCCTTGTTATGGTCACTCAACAATCTAAGCTGCTCTTGCTTTAGACTACGAGTCCCCTTGCTATTGATCCGGCTTATGTTTTTATATTCTCAAATTGTTCTCACTCCACATTCAACTCGAGCGATCACCAGTCACCGATATGGTTGTCAGTGGTCTCCTACTCATTTGTGCTTAATGCTTCAAATGCACGTTTTAGCATCCGAAGCCTTAACTTTAACTACCTTATCAACTCCTCAATGTGCTTTCATCAAAGAAATCCCCACGCGCCTTGAGAAGTGGGGGCAATTTTCATAGAACTAGACTCTTCAATGACAGCCTATCATTTTTGGCGTAGCATCATGATGTTTCCTTTCATATTGACACACCCCGATCACCAATTTCGATTAGTTACAGATCCCCCATTGCAAACCCGACGCACAATTCAATAATACCCCACAAGCAACCCTTGGCTAATATACATCCCAAAAAATTTCACAAGAACGTCACGAATCATGACACAGATGTAGACAAAGTGGCTGTACCAAAATAAACCTCCACTACTCAAAATGCTTTCACAAAACTAGCAATTTAGAGTCTATAAACTCGTGTGTTTATAAGTATAAGCCCATTCACTTAGCATCAAGAAACAACCATTCTAGTGTTGCGGGTCAATGCTTGTGACTGAGACCATGTGGCAACTTAGGCTTCCTTTAGTTCGTTAGATCACCTAAACTAAGCCTTTTTCCCAAGGAACGAACGCTCGCTCACTAAGTCACATATGTAGTAGAGAGAAAAGCTCTAACAGAAAAATCACTTCTATTGCTCAAATGGGGAGAGCACTCCTATTTATACATGAGGATTTTCAATTATTATCATCTCAATTGCCATCTATCCTATTAAATACAAGATTATCATCTATCCCATTAAATACATGAAATATTTTGAGTATACATTTCCCATACTATCTTGAGAGTATTCTAGATTTCTTATGAAAACCCTAGAGCCCAAGACACTTCAAGTCTTGCCGATCGTATGGACCATCTCTATGGCTGCTCGGGTCTTGAAATCTCCGGTCCGTGACAATAATCTCTCAAAGTTTTTCCTCTAAAAGTGCCGCTTCTCCTCTGGGGTGTTTCTTAGGATCTTTGGGGAATGAGTACTCAATCACGTGATGATTATCACATAAAAAAATTTAAAATTTTTTGTATTGCGATATTTTGAATAGAAACTACGAAAATTTGTATGGTGTTACGATCTGTTATGACCCGAGATTCCGTTTCCCTGCCCCTCCTCCTTTTTTGCTTTTTCTTTTCCTTTTCTTTCTCAGTCTTCACCGAGAGAGACACACGGCCACACCCCGTTTTCCTTTCTTTCGTCGTATCTCGACTGCACCCACCACACTTATTTTTTCTTTTAATACACCCCGACCCCTTTTGGCTAAAAGGATAAAAGGTGCAACCGTTATATTAAACTTACAACTTTACCCACATGACCAATAACACATAAATGACCTGGTTCAAAAACACAAAACTCAAACCTCTGACGCAAGGTCGTCGGCCCCGACGTGACCTCTGTAAGGGGGTGGGGGTGTTGTGTGTGGTGTGGTGGCGGGCGTGGGTGGGTGCTGCTTGTGCGGCTTTGAGCAGTGCTTATGGTGTCTTCGACGGGCATTTGATGGGAAATGGTTCTTACCGCATGTGCATGTGATTTTTAGGAAAATGTGAGTGTGTTTCGGTAAAGTTGGGGCATTTTTTATGGTGTGGCTTAATCCGGTTACCCCATTGGTGGCTGATGTGTTCAAGTATTTAAGCGGATAAATGTAAGAACAAATTTTAGTTCTAAAATTTACAAGGTCCAAATTTATTACTTGTCAAAGTAAATCAATCATTCGGGAGAGAAACTAATCCATCCATTTTTCAATTTTGTGTGGCAGTCATTGTAGCGTTAACGTTGTGCATAGTTGTTAGTGGCCTAGTCTTGCTCATATGCAAGAGGAGGGCCAAGGAGAGATACTTCAGGCAAAATGGAGGAGAGATCTTGAAGCATCAGAGAGTGAAAATCTTCACTGAGGCAGAGTTGGTTAAAGCCACCAACAACTACGATGCTAGCAATAAGCTCGGTGAGGGTGGCTTTGCTTCAGTTTACAGAGGAAGAATCGACCGCGACATTTTAGTCGCGGTCAAGAAGCCTAAAGATGTCCCTAGCAAGAAACCAAAGGACATGAACAAGGACGGCTCTCTGAGCACTCATGATGAATCTCTACACGAAATTGGCATCATTTCACAGGTGAATCACAAGAACTTGGTCAAGCTCATGGGCATATGTTTGGAGACAAAAGTGCCATTGTTGGTCTATGAATTCATCCCCAATGGGACTCTCTATTACCACATTCATGACAAGAGATCAACGGTCTTGCAATCATGGAAGAATCGCCTCAGGATTGCCTTGGAAGCCGCCTTAGCCCTCAAGTACTTGCATTCCCTGGCCGACCCGCCAATCATTCACAGCGATGTCAAGTCTTTGAATATACTTTTGGATGAGAAATACTCTGCTAAAATATCTGATTTCGGAGCCTCGGTTTTGATATCACCCGGAAAGACCTATATAGCAGAAAGAATATAAGGCACGATAGGTTATCTTGACCCTGAGTATCTCACCACTGGGGAATTAACCACGAAGAGTGATGTTTATAGCTTCGGGGTTGTCCTCGTGGAGCTCCTTACTGGAGAGATGCCAACTCGGCATAGAAAATCTGGGGAAAAAATCAGTATCATCCAATCTTTCATCTCTGCCGTGGAGGACCAAACACTCCTCCATATGATAAATTTTGAGCCATCCAATGAAGGTGAAGTGCGGGAGATTGAGGCAGTCAGTTCACTCGCTAGAAGGTGCTTGAACTATAATGGCGTGAGTAGGCCAACAATGTGGGAAGTGGCCGAGCAACTGGCTAGGATCAACAAGAACTTGTCGGCCAATGAACGGAACAACGAAGAGACTCAAAGTTCACCCAACGAGACGAGATGCGATTCTCTCTTGACTTCAGTTAGTGCAATGAACAAACCGGAGTCGACTGATCTTTTAGTATTTGACATCGAGGCGGACACAACTAGTTCTAGCGTCTGATTCATGGTTTCTAGTGCAGGGCTATGTACAAGAACAAAACCAATGGTCATATGTTTGTCCTTGATATTTCGATTGAGGTCCTGATTAAGTAACTATTTTGAAGTCTTTATAAGGGATGACTGTATTTTAAATAAAGTACGGTGGATTATGCTTGATTGTACTCACTTCTGTTCTAGCTATAGATTGCAGAGCAATGAGGAATAGCCATTTTATTTAATGAATGAATAATTATAGAAGACTGCTTGAATATCTATTCGAACAATTTAACAGGAAATTACTCTCTTGAATTTCGGTTTCACATACTGTAATATTCAAAACTTTTTGAGAGTCCAAAAGGAGCGGTGGACCCACTTTCGATTTTTCAAAAAAAAAAAAAAAGGAAAAGGAAATAAAAAGTTGAAAAGTCAAAAGCAGGAGAAAAAGAAATAAAAAAGGAGTGTTCAGCTCATTAATCGAACCGGTGCGGGAAGAAAGAAGAAAAAGAAGAAGAAAGAAGAAAAAATGGAAAGAGGAAAAAGAGGAAAGGGTTTGCGCGTACAAGCCACGGACATCTGGCTGAGCCGATTCAATTCCATGTAACACTCAGTAAGTACTCGTGCTCCTCGTTCGTTCAATCGGAGTAATTTTAGTTTTAGGGCTTGGAATTCAAAATTATGTGAGATTCGAGCCACGAAGTCCTTTTTGAGTCGTTGAGCCACATATATGTATGATAGTTTAGAGTGTCTTGGAGCCATAGGATTTTATTGAACTTGATTTGAGCTTACAATTTGCCTAAACAAAATTTCGAAGTTTCCTACTCGCGATGAACAGTACATGTCCAGCAATTTCAGGGTCGTATTCTGTTGGTTTTCGACTTGATTTTGGAACGGTCAAGTTGGGATCCTTATAGTATGTTAAAAGAGTTTTCTATTGACTATAAGAATATTTGAAACAGAATTCAGTGGAAATAGTTATGACAACCAAGTTTCACGCTCAAGCTTTGCATTGCGGACAATATGAATAATCGTTTTAGATATCCGATTTATTAGTATGCAGTTGTCATTTTATGCATAATTTGGTCTAGCCATTAGCTGAGATAACGTTTTACTTGGTTTTGATACTATTTCTCGCTCATATGATAAGAATGCGAGTTCATTAATTCAAGAGAGCTTTGTTTTGGTTTGGGGCATAATGAATACGATATAACATAAGCAATTGCCTATGTCAAAAAATGCTGCTTGAGATAAACTAATTGAAAACTTTAGATGGGAGAAACAAGTAGAGCATTGTCAAGTTGAATCGGACCTTGTTAGGCAACCAACTAAATAATGACTATTTCTATTCTTTTGTTCCTCGGAACAAAAAAAAAATAAAAATCTGCTTGGTATTGTTAGCTAATTCTTTTGTTACCACGAATAGATTTGGAACAAAATTGATGAAAAAAGTTTTTTCCAAGAATAACGGGAAAATTCCAAATAAAGACTTGAAATTGCCTCATGTTTTCAAATAATGATCTAAAGTTGACATTATTTCAAATAAGGGTCCAAAGTGTATTTATTTTCTCAAATAAAGATTTGAAATGAACCTTATTTCAAAGAAGAGCTTGAAGTGCATACATTAGTTTGAAATAAGCGCCTAACTCACTAAATGCAAAGGACAATTTTGCCTTTTTAATTTTTTCTTTTAAACTTTCTTTCTTTTTTTTTTTTCTTTAAAAAACAAATATGAGGGAAGGTGCTAGTTGCCACCCCACCGAAGGCTGGTGGGGTTGTCGGCACCTAGGGGAGGGTCCGCGATGGGAGAGGGCGGTGACCCTCTCCCGGATATGGGCTAGGGTCGCTTGCCTCGCCAAGCTTGCACGATGGTTGGCAACCCTTGCCGGGTCTGGGTGAGAGCAGGCGACCTTCACCTAGATCTGGGAAAGTGTCGCCATCCTCTCTTGCCCACCAACCCTCGTCTTTGGTCGACCAGGGTCGGCGGCCCTCCCCTAGGCACAAGGGACCTCGTTGGCCTTCACCACAACCCCACCAATGATGGGGCGGCAACCACGGGCAAGAGGGAGTGTCCTCCAGCCTGTGTTTTCTCTTTTTTTTTTTTTTAATTATAATATAATTTAATTTAATTTGTGTTAAGACAAAATATCCTTGATCAGACAAAATTTTTTGCCGACCAATGAGGCTAGGTCCTTATTTGAAACGACTATAACCACCTCAGATCCTTCTTTGAGATTGATATGAGTACTTCAAACCCGTATTAGAAATAAAGTCCACTTTAAGTCTTTATTTGAGAAAATGAGGACATTTCGAGATATTATTTGGAATTTTCCTTGAAAATAACTCAAGAATCAAGCAATTATATATATATATATATATATATATTTTTTTTTTTTTTTTTTGCTTCTTTTTCTTCTTCTAGCCGGTCGCTAGCGACCTCGCTGGCGAGGCTCCCCAAGGCCGACAACCGGCTAGAGAGGAAGAAGAAGAAAAAAAAGGAAAAAAAGAAAAATGTAATAAAATTATTTAAAAAAAGGTTAAAAGAAAAATGTAATAAAATTATGAAAGTTATACTAAACGCATTTCTATTTCAGAAAGAAATTTTATGCGATTCCAAATAATTTCAAATGCTCAAAAACTCATTCGGGAAACATAATTAGAAAAATTATTTCTAAACAGAAATTATTTTCGAAAATAGAATGGTTATCGACACACTCTAAGTGACCATGTAACTAATGTCTCAATTGCTTGATGTCAAAGCTATTCCATCTAGAAGGTAACACAGATTGGCTACTCCAGGAAATTGTTTTAGTACCATATGCACAGTTGAAAGAAGGTAAGTGACCATGTAACTAAAGTCTCAATTGCTTGCTGTCAAAGCTATTCCATCTAGAAGGTAACACAGATTGGCTACTCCAGGAAATTGTTTTAGTACCATATGCACGGTTGAAAGAAAGTCCGAAAAGTACTAACTTCAACTATCATTCTTAAAACATTCAGGAGCAAAAGATTATTGACCGCAAGACAATTCCTTCCCTTGCACTCTATCAAGCCAGTTCAAAATTGGTTCCGATTTAGACCCAGAAGAAAGTAGGAATACAAGTTCTGATGAAATATGTTTCATCATCAGAGAAGATTTTTCCCTAATCCATTTCATGTGTTCAAGGGCAAGTCCAGCCTCGTCTGCATCACTTAAATATTTCAGGAAAGTGACATGGGAGTCTAAATTGTCCAAATCACAATTGAAACGTTGGAGCAACTTTAAAGCAGTAACAAAATCACCTGCATCGAGCATGTCAAGACATAGAACCAAGATATTATCAGTTGCTGCAATTGTATAAAATCAAGAATACTCAGAATCCACTACTCATTGAGCACATCAAAAGTTTACCTTTTCTGCAGAGACACAGGATAAACGCATTGAGGACACTCTTGGCAAGAGTTGGATCCTGTTCAATACACTTATCAAAAATATCAAAGGCAGCTTCAAAGTTTGCTTCTTGACAAAGCCCTTCAATGAGAGATCTGTAGATTAAGGAAGCTGGTTCCAACCCTTTCTCCAACATGTGGTAAAACAGCCTCCTTGCCTCTTCAACTTGCCCTATTTCAGAGAACTTCTTGATCAAGATAGTATATGTTCTTAAATCTCCAGAACACCCACTTGAAAACATCTCATCCCACAGCTTTTTAGCTGGACGCATCAGATCTTCCTGACAACATGCTTCCAGAACAGAATTATAGCCAAACACATCTGGGCCCAACCCTTTCTTCTTCATCACCTGAAGGATTCCATAAGCTTCTCTTACTCTTCCAGCCTTACATAAAAATGAGACCATCACATTGTGACTCTCCACATCAGCAAAATAACCACCAGAATCCAAGACTTGATAAACCTGCACCAGTACGTCAGTTTTGTTGTGCTTGCATAAGTTTCTACACAAATTGCTCAATGTCAAAAGTGTCGGGAACTTTCCCTTCTTGATCATGAACCTAAAGAAGGCGATTGCTGATTGGGGATCATCAGCTGAGATTGTTCCAATCAATGCGTTAAGGATATCATCCTCCAGGGGAAAGTCCCCGCTAACGATGACTTCACCCAACTGTGTGGCTTCCTTCGTTAGTCTTTCAGAAATCAGAGTAAATAAAAACTCTCTATAGTCATTCGCCCTCGGAGCTACTCCTAACTTCCGCTTCAACTTCAAAACTCTCTCTTTCTCCACTACATCTCCCATTTCTCGAAAAGCTTCCGCAACAATTCTATAAGCCATAAAATCAGGTTTGCAGCTTCTACTTCTCAGCTCCTCCAACACCCAGAGAGCCTCCGATGCCCTCGAAGCTTGACAAAGACCATGAACTACCATAACAGAAATAACTGACCCATTAATCCGGGCATTACCCCTCCTAGCTACATCTAACAGGCTCAAGACCTCGGAAATCTCCCCATTACCACAAAACTTGCACAAGAACACGCCCAATCCCAGAGTGCTCAAACGAACGCCTCGCCGCGTCATTTCATCGAACACCTTCCTCGCATTATCGATACACCCGTCAGACGCGAGCGCAGCCAAAAGCAAGTTACACACGTCGGGCCCAACGTCCCCGACCGACGAGCCAGCCTCACTGAAAACCAAAAACCCATCGTGGGTCCTCCTGTTCCGGACAAAACAAGCGATGACGTGCCCGTAGGCGGAGCCATCGAGGCTGATCCCGCGGGCTCTGGCCCGCTTCAGGAGAGCTTCCACGGCATTGGACTGCCGGGAAGCGGAGAGCGACTTGAGGACGGCGCGGTAGGCGAGGGGCTCGTGGGCGAAGCCGGGCTGCTGGGAGGCCCAGTCGAAGAAGCCGAGGGCGAGGGAGTGGTGCGGGATCAGGAACGGGTCGATCACGCGGGCGACGAGGTGAGGGGCGGCGAGCGAGTCGCGGCAGTGGAGGCGGTGCAGGGTCTGCTCGAGCGACGCCGTCCATGCGCGCGTCGGGGCGGTGCGGTCGGAGGCCGAGAGGAGCGCTCTGCTTATTCTCGTCGCTAGCTCCGCGACGTTGGATTTCATGACAGAATACGATGATCGGCGTACGGACAGGCAGACGAACCCAAGTCTTCTTTATTCTCTCCCTCAAGAAAGTTTTATGGTGTTTTTTTGTTAGTGCTAGGACAAGAAGACATCATTCGATTTGAAACATAATTACCATTTGAATTAATTGATATCAGGATACGTTGACATAAGTCGTGGCACAGCCGACCCTGGATGACGGACTGACCAGACTTTCCGAGGCTGATGAGGGATTAGAAAATTCGAATATGCGAGCTGGGAGACGTGAATCATTTGGGAGTGAACCCTACGCCACTTAACCAACCGTCGAGGTGATGGAAACTTTCCTTATCCTTACTGAAATTGCATTAAGCTAAAATCAGAATCAGACTCTATGTTTTGGGATGACGGACCCTATGAGTTTGAAACTTGAGCGGTTCCGGACTTAAGATTTGAAACTTCTTGCAGTTTGGTTTTGAAGGAACAAAGTTGTTCCGATTCGACATTGCAGTCCTTCGATTAGCCACATTAATTTTTACCGGACGATAGATCTGTCACATATTTTTTCTTATCTTTTTTTCCTTTTCCTTACATACGTGACATCAATGTGACACATGTGAATTTATAATGAAAATCGAAAAATTTAAAGTCAATAGGGGTTGGACAATTGCATTTTCAGGGGCAGCAACCCCATTCGTGGGGGGTGAGCGTTGGCAACCCCTCCCCGACACGGAGTGCCATCTCCGGTGCAAATTCGTAAACTCTACGATCTTATAATCGCAAGTTTCTTTGTTTTTTGCACTTCTCACATTTTTTTAAAAAAAAAACTTTTCAGTTTTTCCTTCTAATTTTTAGTCTTCTTGTTTTTTCAATTTTTTCTAACATGGCAATAGTAAAATAGTACCGTTTTGTGCCTAAGGAGAAAGCTGAGACTTAGGAAGAAAGCTGCTAGCAGCAAGGGTCCGCCAGGCTGACGAAATATCATTGACAAAGTCCAGGCGTTGAGGACTCGAGTCGGGTTGTCACAGGCCTATTTCGGACAATGGGTGATCCAGCCGGTGGGTGCCGAGTTCGTTCCAATTTGTTTTCCCATACGAATACAAATTCCCGTTGATGTCAAACCCATGTCTCCTCAAGAGCGCAGCTTAATAGAAATGACCAAAAAATAAACATGAGATGATGCATAAAGCTGAAAATATGAGGGCTTATACATAATATTCACAGTCTATCTCATTGATCTAACGATGCTTTTAATAGCTCTGTACACAGTAGAGTAACATCACCCTGTACACTATCTACTTACAGGAAGTAAAGATTTACAAAAGAAACCATCACTAAAGTAACAGATGGTGGTCTTGAGAATCTTCTATCTACAGTAATAGCAGAGAGCTATATACCCCCATCGTCACTTGGCCCCAGGTGTACTATAGCAGACGTGATTTCCGTGTATGTTTTGAGGGGTTGAAATGCTTGTATCTTCTGTACAGTGTGTCTACTTACAGGATCCCGTGGTGAGCCGTTCACGAGGCCGATCTGACCAGCTTGAAGTTCTGGAAGTTCCTCGTTCTGAAGAAGTTGCCAAAGAGGAAACCGGCAGTAGTTTCTTGAGGTTGTTTAGGCGTCAGAAATGAATTGTGTTTCACCTGCAACACGGATGGTCCAATTTGACGACGGATTGAATCGATGATCTTGAGGTCCACAGGGCTACCGGTGACATCAGATACGTAGAATGTGTCTTTGGCTTTCCCATCTTTAGTTGAAATCTCAGCTCTTTTTACGCACAAACCATTCTCTCGGAATAACCTAGTGATGTCTGCGAGGAGTCCAACCCGGTCTTCGGCACACAATTCCAGTTCCAAACCCTACAAGAAGGCTTTTTCTCAGTTCATCGCTACCGAGCAACAAAAGATGAAAATTTCTTCCGGTAAAAGTTGAAAGTACCTCAGATGCCCGCCTTTCAATAGCTGCTTCAAGACATTGTGTGATCCTTTCTCGTTCAGCTTCTGAGCCTATAGGGAGTCCATCAACATGTCGGATGTAGAATTCCTTCAACCATATGGATTTTAGCTTCAGTTAACATAGAAGAGATGCATTCAATGGGCAAATAGCTGACTAGGTGGAAACTTGGAGAGAAATGTCAATTTACTCACTCAAAGACCTACTCACTGCGTACTCCTCCAAAAAAGCAAAAGCAAAGGGAAAAGGGAATGCCTGGATGTATGAATTTACCTGATAAGCTTCTTTCCTCCCGGTGTTGACCATTCCATGAAAGACTACATACTGCATGTCTGTCAATGTGCAAATGATATCAAACAGTAGTTTTGGTCGATCTTTAGACCTCATGGTCACAATGGTATAATCTTTCTCGTAACAATCCATCACTGTTACAAAGGGTCTGGTGCTCTTATCATGCATCCTCCTAATCTCTTCTTTATCAACCCTTTCATAGTCTCTGTCTGCAAACATAATCTGATGTAGCCTCCTATCCCTGTTAGTCACCCCGGGCGATGAAAGTGTCATCTTGGCCGTGTTAACATCACCATCTGCTTTAAGAACATTATAAAGAAGGTCCCTTATTGTAGTGAGACGTTTTGGATCTTTGATTGCATGCCCCGTGGTATCATCGGTGACATGAACAACAGCTGCGGCCCTAGCATTGTGTGTCCATATTTCAGCGTTTGCTACATTGCAGTGAAGGTCCGCAAGAACAGCACACACTTCCGACAACAGACCAGGCCGGTCGGTACCAGAGAGTTCGATTGAGGTGTGCTCATTAGAGGGCATAAAGCCTACAGACTCTCTGAATGAGGGGGAGAAGCTTGCATTGCTTTCAAGTCTCTGCAAATTTGATATCAAAGTTAATAAGAAGCCATTAAACGTATTATCATACATAAGAACTCCTCATGACAAAGAAATGTGAATAATTCAAGCTTTAAGGAAGCAAAAAGGTATTCCGGCATTTGCAACAGGACAGAAAACAGTGGAATATATGACAATCATAATAACATTTGCAATTTTCTTTCCTGACAAAAGAAGGATGAATGAGCTCATACAAATTTCTGATGCTTTAATTGGCAAATTTCCAGATGCAAATCAAATGTATCTATCAGATTGATAGCCCAGACAAACAATGGAAAAAAGTAGATCAGCCAGAAAGACGGAGAGAGAGACCAAAAAAAAAAAAAAATCCAGAGAAAGTCACAGAGCAACAACTGAAGTATCCATCACAAACCCAGATCTACTTAATTTCAATCAACTCCTACAGCATAAAGAGCATTTACCACATGTCTTTGCTTAACTATTTGGAATTCATGAGAGAGGAAATGACATGACCAACACCAGGATAAATAACCTTTTGGACAACAAACACATTCTAGAGATTTTCTTACACCTCACCAGGAGAATGGTTGGGGCTGAGGGACAAAAGGAGAAGGACAAAGAATTGGGTCCACAGCGAACTTACCCTCTTAATATATTCGATGACTTCTTTCTCCTTGATTTTCTTCCCGTCACAATCAATCACATTAAAAACTGAAGCGTTGAAGGGGGGAAAAATGAGAAACCGGGTGGAGTTCTCTAAACTTTGTTTCAAATCATCAAGTAGCAAATAAAGACTCACCATCCATGAACCATCCTCCATCAGATGATATATAAGCTTTAGTAATTGTGAGATTCATATCTATGAGCACTTGGACTACTTCTAGGAGAATACCATGTTTGTTGACACTGTCAACCTGATGTAGATAAAAAGTTTAAAAATTAGAAACTTTGAATGAGAGAATAGTTTCAGAATATCATAATAGAACAGAACTATCAGAAATCCAATGTTCATTATTTTTTTGAAACATGAAATGAATCAACATTGACCAACCTTATCTTCTCTCATCTTAAATTAGACCCAAAAAAATAAAATAAAATAAATGAAAGAAAGAGCTGGCACCTGTATCACTGTGGCATCCTCGCTAGACTTGTTGTCGATAACCACTCTGCATTACAAGAGCAGCAATTAGATGAAACAGATACATAACCAAGGAGAAGTAAAATCACATGTAGGATGTCGTAGCAGTCAGGTTGAAGACGTACAAAAGTTAGAACACGCAGCAAGCATAATTCACGACCTCCTTCGACAGTTACCATAACAATTGCTCATCTAAGACCGAGAAATAAGTACTAATTGACAGAACCACATCGCAAATCAAACTCGACCAAAGACTAAATCAAACATCAAACATCAAACAGCAAACAGCAATCTTGGCTCGGCCTTCGAGCGATGGCTCCTACATGAGATCAAAAACATCGCCCGAAGCGAACTTCCATCCGCTCACAAGTGTCAACTCAGCCAAAGCACTACAATTAAGTCGAAAAATCCAACAGCCCCTTAACAGCCCCTTAACAGGCACGGGCTTTTTTCTGTTTCAAGTTCCGAAAGAAAACGGAACCAGCGCAACCCCGCAAAGAACTTCCCACACCCACAAAACACCAAAGCACCCAGAGAAGAACCCTAAAACCGATCGGAACGAAGAAAATCGCCACGACCCTTTTCCCCACCGCCACCAAAGAAAAGTGGGCAAAGACCCTCGCCCAAAACCCCCGAACCCCAGGCGCGCAAAAGCCCGCCCAAAACAGAGGAACCCAGGAAGAAGGGGTTTCGGGTACCTGGGGGGGTTCATTCTCCTGATGAGCTTAGCGTACTCATCGTCCATCTCCGGGAGCACGGCGGGGCCTCCTCTGCTCTGCTAGGGGGGCCGAGAGCGAAGCGAGTGGAGGATGGAGTGAACAGAAGAGAAGAGGTGGGGGGAGGCAGGGGAAGGCAAGGGGAGGAGGAGGAGAATATATTCAGAGATGGGGGAAGAAGAGCGTTTGGTTTGGGGTGCGTGCTGCTTGCTCTGGTTTTTGGGCGACGATGCCTTCTCCAACATCCAAGGAATAACTCCCCCACAGGAAGAGAGAGAGAGAGAGAGAGAGAGTAGCGCCAGCCGTTTTTTAACTGTAACTGTTAACCCAAGGAGGAGGTTAGCTAACATTTAGCTTCTTTTTGTTTTTCTTTTTCTTTAAGGATATAAAATCATAACAACCTGTCTAAATCAAGATTTTTCTTTGGAAAGTTTTGTGCTATCAATTTCGAAATAATGAAAAACCGACACAATTAGTTGTCTAGTTTAAATTCTCAAATTTGAAGGGTTAACTAACTCTCAATGATGAGTGTTGCCCCAAAGCGTGAAGTTTAAGGAGAAGGTTTTTTTTTTCTCTATTTAAATAGTAGAAAAGTATGAGGAAAATTACCGAATCTTAAATTTATTATATCTGTGCTAATTTAGTAGTAAATAATTTAGTATGAAATATTTTGTCAATTTACTAATTCAAGTCATCTAGTTAATTTTGATAAAAAAAAAATCGTTAATACGAATGCCAACCATCTTATAAGGCATCACCAGCATTGACGTAGACCAATTTTGCAATTTTTAAATTTTTAAAATTTCAATTACTTATTTATTTAATTTCTTTTTGTGCTTTTTTGCAGCAACCCTGTAGCCGAGGCCCTCTCTTGCCATCACTTGAGACATGACACTGACGAAAGGAAAAGGAAAAAAAAAAGGAAAAAGAAAATGAGAAATAGGAAAAAAAGAGAAAATTCTTAAAAATTGTTTACGTTAGCGTCCGTTGTTCTATATGTCATGACTAATGTTGATTGAATTGCCACGTCGGTATTTTTTAGTCAAAATTGATCAGAAAAACTATATTAACAAATCGTCAAAATATTTAGAACTAAATTAATAAAAGCATAATAGGTTTAAGACATTATTATTATTTTTCTCAAAGCGTATGAATTCAAATTTTTAGCTTGTGCCAGTCTCTCCATTAGACTTTCGGATGGTTGGACAGCAGTGGCTACCACATGAGCTTTGACATGTCGAAATTTGAGACGAAGGGAGTTCTTTAAGGAAGAAAGAAATCATAAGCGGAAGGATTTGGTTGGAATAATTACGCTTTCGAAGACCCGCTACATAAGCATGGAGAAATTTCTCGAGCAAGCTATGAAGGTGGAAAATTACATATCAACCATCGAGAATGGTCCGACAAAAATGACATGGAGTGTTGGAGAAGAAACCGTGATCACGTCCGCAGGATCCTCGCATTAAAACCTGCAACAAGTATTGCGGAGGAAGGTTTACTTCTAACTTTACTTCAAAAATTTTAAAATTTTAAAAAATTATTTTATCTTAAATTATACCGAAAAAAATTGTAATATCATGTATCATTTTTAAAAAAATTTCGACCATCCATTAATGTTTTCAATTTTTCAAACAAAGATTTAAAATGAATTTTATTTTATATTAAAACTTAAAGTGTTTTCGTTTTTTCAAATAAGAATTTAAAGGTACACATTATTTTAAATATAGACATGAAGTATCATGTCACTCTCAAAGAAAGGCATGACCTCACTAGCTGGTCGATGGTATTTTCCTCATTTACTCTTTTTTTCTTTCTTTTTATCTATAAAAGACAAATCGAAAAAAAAAAAAAAAAAAGGCTAAAATTTTCTTCCCTTCGCAATTTTTTTTTTTCTCTCTTTTTTACAGGTGGAGGCGATTGGAACTGAAAACCGGAAATGCCCGTACTCCGGAGGCGCGCGGCCGCCGAGACCACATGATGTTGTAGGTGACGTGGCGCGCAGAGGTGTCTCCACGTCATTTTATTGGCGGGAAGGTAATTATCGGCCGACAAATGGTTTAGCGTGAAGTTTATGGTTTTCCCACCCAACCACCTTATGATTAAGGTTGTCATTTTACGTTCCCAGTTACAAGTTACAACTAAAGAGAGTGATTAGTTTCGATTGGTCGATTCCATTGGTGAAACTGTCAATCAGCCCACTCGATCCCGAACCGATGATTTTTTCTTCTTTATTGTTTTTTTTTATTTCTTTATTCCTTATAAGTGAGATTTTTTCAAAATTAAAAGAAAAAAATTACTAATTAGGGTTTATTTCAGGATAAAAGATTAAAAAATATTGGTTAGTCCGTTGGTTAGGTTGTTGCCGTTGGTCTGGTTCCAAATTGTTGGAATCAAAAATTGAATCGATACTCCCAAGATTTTTAGGTTGAACGGGAATCAATGCACATCCCTACATAAACTACCATCTAACATATTCTACTCTTTGATCTTTCACTCTCGTCCGCTTGTGTGAGTCCAGAGCATATCAGTCATTGATTTCGATTTTTACGTAGGATTGCCGCACGCATCTTTTAATGATCAAAATATGTACTCAACTCAATAACATACATCTCTGACTCGAGAGACTTGCAGAATGTTTTCCAAGGTCTTGACCACTCCTGGCGAGACCCACATTCGAGTCTACATCAACAGTGTCCAAACTCATTCCACTTCGCTAGGTTCTAACCGAATCACAAAACCGACATATCAAGTGATGTGGCCGTTCGCAAAAGGACATCCAAACAAGCAGGTCGAAAATCGACGATGCCAACGACAATCTATCTGGAAACTTAACATGAGTACAACATTCACACATTAGATCCTGGTTAAAAACTTTTGCCTGGGCCACAATGTCTAGCACCGTCCTAGCAACCCGCCTATCAATTCCGATGGGTTCGGTGGGGGGTTGGGAGATCAAGAAGAGAGAAGACATTCATGAAACGGGGAGGTGGCTAGGTGAAGAAGGAAAGATATTGGAAATCGCTCGTGAAGATTTTTCTCTTTTTTGCCTCTTGTCACGACACGTCCCGATCGATCATCTAATCTGTCATGACCGACCTACTTTTCAGCGCCCTCGGCTTTGATTCGTGCTGTGAAATCTCGGTCGGAGAGACCGACGCCTAGAATCGCAACTAATTCGACGGATGTTAGGTCGCTTCGGTCCTTGGAGAGATCCTTCGTAGCTCATGTGGGAAACTAAACGAGGAGGCTTTAATCACGATGAACCCGCGGCGCCATTATTTTGGTTATGAAGTGGACGTTACATGGTCTCTGTCTCTTGAATTTTTTCCTTTTTTTCCTTTCTAGATTTGTATCTTGCGAGATATCGCTAAAGGGGAAAATTCACAATTCAAGATGTCGGAACGCCTCGTACAACACCTATCAGTAGGTATGAACGATTCCGGGTTTCATATAAATTCTACATGAAACTTGGAATCTACCAATTGGAACAAATTTCTAATTTTTTAGATCCTAGGACCTACCATACTTACCCTAAAACCTATCCATGTCACAGTTCAAAGGTTAATAGGTTCTGTTTGTATTATTAATTGAACGATCATAATGAACCATCACCTTGGCCACCACTTGCTGCCACAATTCATTGACCACAACTTATATTTAGACGCACAAAAAATATGAAATATTAATAAATTAAAAGTATTTAGTCATAAAATGGAATCCCAAACAAGTGATTCCAAATTATATATACTCATCATAAGACATCAAGATCATGCGAAGATATAGATTGAGAAAAACACAAAAACTTATTCCAAATTTCACCTATTTAGAATTTAGAACCTATTCACAAAACAAGTTCCACAATTTTTGGAATCTAGAACTTGTTGTATTTAGATAGGTTTCCTCCAATCCAGCTCTCCAATTTTTCGGTTCTAAGTTTTACCTTAGATCCATGCTCACCCTTACTTAACGGTGATTGTCTCTTTCGAGCCACTCGTGGTAATTAATTTGGTATATCGTCATTTCCTTGAAAATACGATAAAAAAATTTTATTTACGACATCTGGATATTAAAATTAATGTTATCATGATTTTACAAGGAAAATTACATAATCAATCCTAAACACGTTGTACATATACTAATTTATTTATCGACTTTTTAATTTTTCTAATTTAATCCTAAGCCTTTGCATGAAATTATAATATAATCATTCTTCATTGGAAATTGCTAATGTAACAATCTAGTCATTGTTAGCCATTTTATGTGGTACACTGCCAAGTTAGTATAGACAAAAATTGGTCAGAAGGACTATGATAAAATTCACACAAAGTTTAAGGACTAAATTAATAAAACTAAAAAGTTTAAGACTGAATAGACATCCATACAATAGATGCTACATTGGTTACCTTTAATTTGTAAATTTGGGACACTTTTACTTCATTTTGTTCAGCATGAAATATTTCAAAATTAATAAAATACTTAAAATTGACATAAAGAAGTATAGTGTATACCTATTTTTTCATAATTTTTCGAAACTTAAAGTAACAATTTGTTGTTATTCGAACATAAAATCATGAAAGGAAATGTATAAGTATGAAAAAAGGTCCACCCCGGGTGGGACTTCAGATAGTAAACTTTACTGTCCAAAACATATCATCTTAAATTGGTCCTTGGATATGATCATGTGAATGTATAGCTACTTCAATCGAATATAGTCAATGAACGTGATCACCATAGTAACCTTCCTAGTGTAACGACATGTCAAGGGGCATGGCCACGGTTGTACCCTCGAGCTGCTTAGTGCTTGGTAGTTGGTACGTTTTTTACCAAAAATCTTCTACATTCTATAAGATTTGACACAAAATTCCTATATCTCGTTTCCCTCAAATTGCAATTTTTTCTTACAAAATGTCGCCGCCCTTAATGTCGCTTTTTTTCGGGCAAGGACATTCTTGCACGAGTTTCGCACCTTGTATCAGACGATGGACCCAGGTAACTTAAACATGCAAATTGCCAGAACACTTTCCGTCACCTACAAAGGTAGCTGCATCTTCCTCGTCACCTACTCTTTCCGTCGAGTCGTCTTCAAGGAACGAGTGACTAGATATCAACGTGTCAACGCCAAAAAGGGCAGTGAAGAATTTCGGACGCATGACGGAAGAAACGAAGAATTTCGAAGCAAGAAAATAAGATGATATAATTATATAAATGATTTTTAAAATTATATGCAATATGCCGCATAAATTTTTAATTTTTTAATATGATCTTTGAAGTTTAACTCAACATGCAAAGTTGTTCATAAGTTTTTAAATTTGTTTAATCCGGTCCTTAGACTGATGTACCAAAATTTCATGGATTTATACTAGAATAAAGTTTAGGAATCATATTAAACAAAATTAAAAGTTCATGAATCACGTTATACAATTGGGGAAAAGCTTAGGGATTATTTATGTCATTTTACGTAAAACGGATGTTAAGATATACGTGTGAGTAAGTTACGTTAGAGAAATTACACATTGATGTGACGTATAACAGTTAATATATTATAATTGACCCATGACTCATTGACTTAACGGGTTCGCGTTTCCTTTTGGCAATCTCGGTTTCTATTGCGCACTCCTAACAACAGGATGATGTGTTGCCCAAAGACACGACAATTTCGATGCCAGACGATACATAAAGAGGACAAGTCGAAAAATAATTCGGGGATTGGCCAATGGACGGAGCGAGGGCAAACAGGGGAAATCTCCCAGGTTCTCGTGGAGTAGTGGATAACGTTTGTCATCATGAGAAGGTTTCCAACTCCAAGCAAGCAACCGTCCAGGGGAGAGAATGTCAATGCTACAGCTCTACCTTATCCTTTTTCATTCCTCTTGGGGATTAGGAAACGAGGCCGGTGACAAACTACTACAAGAGTGATACCGAGGCCCTGAACGTGGAGCTTTTCAAGCAACACCTATATTCGATTTTGTGCCATAAAAAGAAAGAAAGAAAGAAAAAAATAATTTTTTTTTTTTTTGCTTTGTCCGGAATTTTGGGTACCAATTGAGTACATTTGTTTCGTGAGAAATGAGTGATTTGAAAAATAATTTCCGTAAAAATAATAATTGGCATTACTTGAAATAATTAATCAATGAACAATGTCTTAGTATTGATAATAATTTATAATTTTTTTTTTCGGTCCTTTGTTTTTTTAATTGATTAGTACGATTGCAGGAAGAATTATATATAGATAGGGACTTTTAAAGTCTTTTCAATATCCAAAAGAAGCTGGAATCATAGCTTTCGCATCGGCAAGGAGTCACCTCTCTCACCAGACTCGTCCCTTGTTTTCTTGTATGGGAAACCCATTCTTTAATGAGAGAAAGAAAAGAGTTTTTAAAAGGCCCTCCTCACGTTCCAAGGTACAGTTCATTGAAAGCTCACCCTTTAGGCTCACCCAAGACGATGGATCACTAAACCAAAACGAACTTATTACTTAAGCCAAGTATATACATATCATCAATCCTAAGAGTTTTGATGATAATTTTTTTTTAGTGGTCTGCTCTTTTTTGACATATAAATTGGACCGAGTATATGCACACATGTGAATAATAAATGTAAACATGTGAATAATAAATGTAAACATTTGGATGGGATCGGATAAGTTGTGAAGATCGCGAAATATTTACAAATAAATAAAATTTTAAAAAAAGAAAGGCTAGAGGAGAAAAGGATAAGGTTTCACGCCAAATTCAAAGCTCATGGAAAAGCCGTTTGATTTGAGCGCACGGCAAATATCCCCATAAAGTTCTCCAGACCGCGTGGCACCGCGGGCCCACCACAGCGATCGAACGTGCGCCACGTGGCACCATCCTGCCGGGAAATATCTGCCCGTCCTTGGACGGACGGGTCGTTGCCAGCTGGATCGGGAGGCGGGCGAATAAAGCGGGGAGCAAAATGAAAAGAAAAAGGCCGGGGGCCCCACTCGGTAGATGATGATTGATGGACATTCCACTGTGCGGGCCCCAGTGGAGGAACAAATAATTGGAGGGCCCACCAGTCGAAACCATCCACGTCAGATCCAGTTCTTTTTTATTCTTTTTTGAATGGGGATTTTGTCTTCTTTTTTTTTTTTTTTTTTTTTTTTTTCCGAAGGCTCGGTTGATTTATGTTAGGTGCAAAATTTTTCAATTGGTCAGTGGGGAGCACATGTACACTTTGTTGAATTGAAAAGGGTAATAATATAGGCATATGGATCAAGAAGCTATCTGTGTTGGCTTTTAACGTTTCGAGCAAGTTAATCCTTTCATTTCTCTAATTAGTGAAGAATTAGATAATTATCAAATCTAAGTTTCAGTCCAAATCATTTTTTCTCATCTTGTTTTCAAACCAAATGACTCCTTTATACACACCATAAACCGCACACGTCCTTTCGTGTCTTCTTTGTGATAGCTAATACGGTAATACCTATAAGGTCATTCAAAATATTTGATATGCCTATAACTTTTCTTTATTGTAAGCGATTTGAACTATTTTTCAATTATAAAATTAATTTCTTTCAATTCCAGCCCACATGAAAGGATGTATTTCTTTTGAAAATTCTTGATACTCATTTTGTGAATTCATCATCTTGATGTATTAACCATATCTCGAGCATGCTTCATGCGAGCGCTTGATTTACTCTCTCCACAAATCCATCTTGTAATTAAAAAAAGAAAGAAAGCACTTTATAGCAATTTTTGCTCATTTTTAAAAAGGTTTTACTATCATAACAGTATTTGAGCTATTGTATTGTGAGAGTAACCGTTTTTTTTTTTTTGGTAGAAGGTAAGAGATATATTGACTTTAAACCAAAGAGCTATACAACTATAGAGCAAAAACTCGGCACAAAAAACTTGCACTCACGAAGACAAACAAGTCAGAGCAAGTGGAAGGGTACCAAGGAAAAAGGGGGGGGGGGGGAGCCACAAACTGCACAGGAGCAGAAACAAGCCAAACAGCGGCTAAAAACAACTAACATAGCGGATATAAGGAAAGGGAGAACATGGAAACCCTTACAACAAAACAAGGAACAAGGCAAGCGTTAAAAAGACACTAGTGAACAGGGAGAAGGGTAGAGGATCCCAACTTAAAGATTGGTAGATAGGAACGAGCTCACTGCTGAAGTGGCTTCTGAAGAAAGCAGGTGTAGCCTCGTCTTCAGTTTCCGCGACACTAGCAGGTGCCTTCGGATAGTAGAGGGTTAGGAATAACCCACTGCTCAACTAAGTCCTTCACCGAAAAAGGTAGAGCATGCAAGAGAGGCCAGTCTGCCAAAATAGATGGGTTGAGAGACCAGCACCGCAACAATCTTCGATTTATAAAGGTGGGAGGGACTTGGTGAAAGGACAAAGCTTTGTCCCTAATAACCTTTTCAAGGCGCCTTTTCATCACCAACAGGGAGGGAGTCCTCTCCCGGAAGAGTATGTTGTTCCGCTCCTTCCAAATGATGTTGCATAGGGCACCAAACGCAAACCGGGCAAGAGCAGAATGGAAAGAAGCTCCAGATAAAGATTTGATAGCCCAATGTAGGCTATCCAACTAAAATCTATTCCGCCACGCAAAATTATATCTAGAAGCCCAAAAAGTAGCAAAGGCGGCAGTAATGGAACACCCAAAAAATAGATGGTTGACAGAGTCTGGACGGCAAGAGCAAAATGCACAATTCGCATAAGAGATTCTGCCATAGGTGAGAAGCATTACTTGAGTAGGTAATATGTTCTTAGCGATCAGCCACAACAAGAATTGGTACCGAGGGAGTAGTGTTCTGTTCCAAATAAAAGGAGCCCATTGCATGGATTGGCCTCTAGGCCACATAGCATCCCAAGCGGACGCAGTAGAAAAGGTTCTAGACGGGTGACCCATCCAGGAGAAGCGATCAGGGTTAGAGTTGAGCTTGGGTAGGGGATCATCCCAATTGGCAATTTCCTCCAAAACACCAGAGTTACGGCCAAAGAAAGATATAAAATTAGCAACGAAAGCTCTTTTGGATAGGCGAGACCGGGAGATGTCTGCATCTGAGAATAACAAGTTGAGCGGTCCTCTGGGATGCCAGTTGTCAAACCAAAAGGAAATTAAACATCCATTCCCCACCCGCCAGCAAAAGGACTTGCGGAAGTCACCTCGACGCTCCATAATTTTCTTCCAGGACCAAGAGTAGAAGGTAGGTTTGGATGCCAACCAGAAATTGACATTTTTCAAGAAAACAGAATGGATCCATCTGCACCACAAAGATTCCTTGCCTATAAAGAACCATATGTGCTTTAGCATGGCTGCAGAGTTGCTTTCCCAGAGCCTTCTAATTCAGTAACAATTTGTTGTAAACCATAATTTAAAAAAAAAAAAAAGCTTTGCAATAATTTATAATTATTCGTTTTTTGGTTTTTTCTGGTCTAGGATATACTATTATTTTCACAGTAGATTGAAAACCGTCGCTTAATCCTTTTTTTTTTTTTTTTTTTTTTTTTGAAATGTTTGTATTATGTGGCAAAAAGTCATAGTGACATAAGTTCCATGATGAGAAGTTGTCTTCAATTCAACCTCTCCCCCCCTCTCTCTCTCGCTTCTTCTGAAAGGACTTTGCTTGAGCCAATCCCTTACAAAGAAATTCCCCAGCTGGGACACTTAGTCGATACGCTACGATTCGGAATCGACTGGCCAAGGGGATCGACTGCAGAGCAAGAGGAAATCGACTGAGCACGAATTGGATGGCACGCCTGCGATGCTGTCTGCCTAAGTGAATCTTCAAAAGTATCGGGGTGGGGGATTCAACTTCGATCTACCGGCATCGTTTCAACTCCCCCATCATTAGCACTTAGCGGCATCATGTGATCCTCATTGCCATGGCTAAAAAGGCCCTCCCCTACTAGCACGAGTGCCCAAGTGGCTCAAAAGCTTCCTAGGTATGTGTACAATGATATATCGATTTGTTGTCGAAAGCCGATTGAATTGTATTCAGATCACAATATGATTTTGATATGCAATGAGTACAAGCATTTTTTTATGTACCCCACGGGTCTGGCGCGATTAGTTTGACGCCGAGGGTTTTTTAGTTCAGAAAGTGGAGATCTGTTCATTCGAATCCAGCAAACCGCAAGCAAGCTGTTCTGGGTCAAGGCCATTTTTGTGAGCTAAAGGTCCGAACTTAACCGACTTAAGGGGATTGCACGGCATTTCACAGGTCTTTATAAACAAAAAGGGCATTATATTCCTATAGAAATTACGAAGTGACGTGATCATACGCACAATATAATCTTCTTGAAAGAAAAAAATAAAAGATCCTACTTAAGCGCACTCAAGTGTTTAGTAGTAGGATCACATCACGAGCACCAGCTATACAAAATTAAGGTTGGCCCCTTCCATTTTCTTAAGGAGGGATCCATGGAAATCTCAAGTCAACTTATAACATGAGCAAACTGTAATTCCTTTCCATCGTATCGCTTTTTCAGATGGTGGCCTTCCTCCTCAGCACCCAACTCTCTCCCTCCCTCTCTCTCATTCGGGCCACCATCGCTGTCGTTGAGTGACGACGACCCTCGTCCAGATCGAGGGCCACTGTCTATCTGTCAAGCTCTACCTCGTACGTTCGGATTCGAGCAGTGCACCCCATAGATGGCAAGGAGCTCGATACCTTTCATTGCTGCAACTTTTCATTTCACTTTCGCCATCGGTCAATACTCAATATTCCGTGCTTAGATCTTCACTACTTTACTTCTAATTTTGTCAAAGGAGACTCGTAGTTCTCTCTTTGCGCTTTCTCCATTTATAGTGACATTGTCCATCCTACTTTCCTATGAGACCGGATCTTAAGAGTCTCACACCAGCTGCTAGTTTGTGCGGTTTCGTCCAGAGAAAATGGTTTTCTAAACGAATTTGACTAGCGGCCTTTAAATTTCTTAGGCATTTCAGTTTTTTTTTTTTTTTTTTTTTTTTTGGGGTAGAGAAACCTGTACAATTTGCTAGAGTAAGAAAGGGGAAAGGGGAATACGGGCAACAAAGCTTCTAGTCAAAACAGGTCAAATCATTGCATCTTGCCCAATTTGATATCCAAGCCCGTCGGTTTGATCCCGAATGGACGGACCATCAGAAGCCCAAGCCTGCCCTATTTGGTGGTCCGCCGTCCATTGGCCAACACAAAATCAAGATTTTTTCCCTTCCTGGGTTTGGCTATTCAAACACCAATTGCAACGCATCTGTCTTTTTCAAAAGGTGAGGAGGAAGCGTTGAGAGCCCTCCCATGTGTAACGCAGGGCATACTAGAAAATCTTACCAAAACTCTCTTACGAAACGAGGAATAGAATCGATACTACAATTTCTAAGCTAGTTAATTCATGCATGCGAGAATGATGTGAAAGAAGTTATGACGAACCCATAATACTAGATTGAGTGATTAAGCTGCTCAATTTGACCGTTGACAAATTGTGAGCTTTAGTCACAACGCTGTGCACTCGATATAACCTTAGAGGCGGCACCCATCACCCTACAGGAGGAGGCTTACCTAACACCGTTTCAGGTTGATACAATTAGATAGAGATGTTTGCTTGCATTTATGAGGGTTGTCAAGTTGTAAACTTGAAATGCCTATGGTAAGAAAGGAAAACGAATACCGCGTTTTCTTTTCTTTTGTTTTTATTTCATTTTTAAACTTTGCGTTTGGAAAAGTATACTATGGGAAGAAATTAAATTGAAAATTCCCTCTAAATGGATTGTGGGGGAGGCAAAAACATGACATCCAATTATAATAAGTAGATGCATACTGATTAAGGAATTAAAATGACCATAATTAGAGAGAGAGAGAGAGAGAGAGAGAGAGAGAGAGAGAGAGAGAGAGAGAGAGAGAGAGATCATTCTAAGGCATTTTCAACTTAAGTGACGAACTCTCAACTTAAGTGACGAACTCTTAGGAAGGCCAGTCAATTGAACCGGTGTGGAAAAGGAGTTTAGGATTGGAGGTATTAGTCAAACGTTTGGAATTTTAGGGGAAGAGGAACTCGTGGTCTATCATCAAATTTGAAATATAGTCCTCGAGAATTTTCTTGGTTTCATTTTTTTTTGTTTGTGTTAATTCTTAGTCAAAATGTCATACACATGTCTCGACCGATCCACTTATTTAAATCCCGTCCAATGGCACAAGAAGAAGCAGGGTCTACAAAAAATTGAAATAATATCATTGGCCAACAAAATCGTGTAACAGAATGATGTGGTTCATGATATCTCTCATAAATAAAAAAATATGTTGTTG
The DNA here is from genome assembly GCA_017140595.1 of Eucalyptus curtisii. Taxonomy (NCBI): domain Eukaryota; kingdom Viridiplantae; phylum Streptophyta; class Magnoliopsida; order Myrtales; family Myrtaceae; genus Eucalyptus; species Eucalyptus curtisii. Next base: position 6,155,804 of record CM029504.1, read on the forward strand.
GCCCATATCCTGTTTAAGATATTCCGTCTGTTCTATAGAAAATGAACAATTAGAAAAATATTTTTCTAATAACTGTTACTTGAAAAATTTGCCAAATGAAAAATGATTTTTATTATCGATAACAATTTATATCTACACATTTTTTTGTGGAGGATGATAATATTTTTCGTTCATTTATTTTTAGAGTTAATACCACGAAAAATACCAAAGATACATATGTGATAAATTCATCCCATACTAATTTTTTAACCACCAAAAACAAAAAAAAATCAGTATACTTATGATAAATTTACTCTCCTTTAGTTTTCGTTTATTTTTACCGTTATATTCTGAGTTAATGACAAGTAACAATTCACAAGCGTACCAATTTGAGATTTTATTCTCAATTTGTCACAGATATACCAGTTTATGATTTTCGTAGCATTAGTCCAATTTAACGAAAAGTAACGAAGGGTAAATTTATTTTTTGGTGATAAAAAAAATTAGTTTGGGGTAAATTTGTCACGGGTGTACTAATTTGAGGTTTTTCATGATTTAAAAAATTAATTCTGGATAAATTTATTACATGTGTAGCAGTTTAGGGTTTCTCCTTAAAATGATCATTTTAAATAATTTTTTTTTCAAATAATTCTTTCTCTGATATTGAAAATATTTTTTGTTGACTAATTATTTCAGGTGATAATTTAAAAAAAAATATTTTCCTAATCTATTTTTTTTTTGGCGAAATAGGAGCATAAGAATAAATATTTGTATATTTTATGGGTCCCGCTTTGATGCCATGATTTACGTGCAGGACAAAGCTTCTCTCTCTTGTCAGATTTGAGACGATGAATTTTTTACGAGCCTTGATAACGCAAACAATCATGCTTCGACAGTCCTAGGACACTGTAATATCCGTGACGGAAGGAGACCCTTTTGTCTATACATGGGTTGGTAATTATCTGGAGTTTGCCTTGACTCTAGGGCTTGATGACCACTGATCTTGATCTGGTAGCTGTTCCATGAAAATCTAACTAGAAGATGAAGTCTTGAGTTTATACTAGCTAGTGATACTTTGAGAATTTTCGCCTAAGCCCCTATACTCTCGCAACATTTGTCGGTTTGCCCACGTCCTAATCCCGATTGCTTATAGTCACCTTTAAACGGACGTGCCTTATTAATCTTGACTATCGATACATGTGAAGCAGGTCATTATGGAGTACATCACTTGATGCACCAATGATTTGGGACCCTTAGAATAAAAATATCAAACGATGTTCGTAAATCCAACTCCAAAACTTAAACTATTCGATGAAAATATTGTTTAATTTAAATATTTTAATGCTCTCCTCACACGTAATCCAGACTTTGGCCTAAGACTAAATCGTGATAATATGTTATGGGGATGACAAATAAGGGTCTGATAAGATTTGAGCATTGCTGGTTGTTCCAGAAATTTTAGTTGTTAGATGAAATTGTGATATAATATTTAAATATTTTAATAGAGAGGATTGAAGTGTCGTATGGGAGCATAAGTGGGAGTAGAGAATCTCCATCAATTAGAGTCCGTGATGCCCATTGCATGTTTATTAAAAGAGAAATTTTTTTGACAAACTACTCTCTCTCTCTCTTTCTCTCTCTCATGATTTAGGAAGACTAGATTTCAACTTAATTAATTAAGCAATGAGGTTTGAAAATAAAAAAGCAGTAGGAATTTACCACATGTTTGGAGGAAAATTATAAAAAAAGAGTCAAGAATTAATTATACGGATGTTAATTTAGTGCTAAACCTTTTAATTGCACCAATTTAGTTTTAAGCTTTTGACGATTTGCTAATATAATGCTTTTGGCTAAAACTAATCGGAAATCATTAAAGCAAACGAGTTTTGCAGTTTATTTATTTTATTTTCTTTCTCTCTGTCTTTTTTTTTTTTTTTTTCATTGTTGACTTATTGAAGAGGATTGGCAAGGGCCATCATGAATGTCACCAATTGCGGGCGAGGGCTCCCATGAAGCCCTTGCCAACTAGATTTGGTTGTAGGCACGAGGGCGAGGGAGCCCTGGCCTAGTGGCTAGCGGGGCCATCAACCCTTAACAATAAAAAGAAAAGAAAAGAAAAATAATGAAAAAAATTAATAAAAATTCGGAAAAAAAATATAAAAAAAATAAATTGCATGTCCATATCATCGTTGATTGTGCCATGTAGTATGGTTGGCGATCATGTTAGTGATTTTTGGTCGATTTTAGATAAAAGGGTTACATTGGCAAATTGTAAAAATGTTTAGAATTAAATTGATGTACATTATGAATTTATGATTGAATTGACATTCATACAATAAATTTATAAATATTTTGGTAATTTTTCCCTAGTCCGTAAAAATAAATATGCTATTATGAATATATTCCTAATGCAACAATTATTACATTGTATAGTGTGAAATTCATCACAAATATAATAGATTGCATATAAAAGGACGTAGATAAAGAAAGGTAAATAAAAGTTTGGAAAGATAAGAGAAGTTTTTTTATTGTCGAAGATGTTTGAGAAGTAAGTAATTTGGAAAAACTAAATAAACATAAACTCAAATAAGAGTTTGTAATTAAATTATAGAAAATTGGTATCACTATGATTAAGGTTAATAGTTTCTTAAAAAATATTAATATACCTAACGGATTGATAAGTAATGCATATAAAAATTGATAACACAACTAAAAAGTTGGTCAACTTGATAAAGCATCAAATAAACATCGGTAAACAAATCAAATAAGAGTTGTAACTAATGAGAGAAAAGTTGGTAAGTGACACCAATAAAAGCTGGTAATGTTTTTTTTTTTTTTTTGATGACTGAGGGCAAAAGCTGGTAATTTAATTTAAGCTATTTGTAAGAAAGACAAACAAAATTTGGTAAAAGACAACGGGAGTTGATAAATAATTAGAAGAAAAATTCAGTAAATAACTTAGATGAAAGACGATAATCTACAAAGAGCTAGTAACTAGATCGGAAAGGTATTGGTAAGCCATTCAAATAAAAGTTGGTAAATTTAAGCATTGACAAGAAGCGGTTAAAAGTTGTATCCGTAAACTATAAAAAAAAGAGTTGGTGGTTTCGTTAAAATATCGGTGAGCTACCGATAAATTACTTGAACATAAACAGTTCAATCTATCGAAACGAAACAGCAGGATCATCCACATATTGATCTGCCAACGAGATAAACGAAATGGTCCATGCATATATACATGGACTAACAGTAAATTAGGTAACCGTACTCTTGGAGCATGGAGATGAAGGGCGCTTGTTTAGGAAGCTGCCTCTGCACCGTAATCTTTATAAACAAGTGGGGGCGCCGCCTCACGTTCTTGAAGGGTCTTGACCGGAGAAAAACGTGAACTTCGTTGCCGGGTTCGTACCGTAGACATAGCCATGGCCCACGTGCTGCTTCAAGGAAGTTACGAGGCATTTAGGTTTTGGCGGGCCGCAGCCAGAGCACTCTAGGTATTTTCGCAAATGCGATTCAGCCATCTACCCACTTCACGTCTCGTCACATTCGAGGTACCCGTGAAAAGTTATATGACGACGATATTCAATTTCCCTCCTTTCCAATTCCCCCGAAATAAATTCTACACACATAAACTCGTTCTTTTGGGCCCCGCGAGAGGGGGGGTTCAAGAGAGAAAGCCTAACAGTTTATCGACTTGGAAGAGTTTCTGTGCGCTTATATACTCGCTCGCACACGCATCCGATGCCTTCTGAAGAAGAGATTGAATGGAAATGGTCGAAGTTTATTAGATCGCATGTGGGGGTAAGTGCAATGTTTTGACGTTCACACCGTGAATGTGGATGAAGAGACATTTCAAAATATTCCTTTTGGGTTGGACTTTGTGGAAGGGGACGTCCTAGTCTTAATGATGAAAGCCGCCACCATTTTCCACAACCTTTACTTTTCACTAGTCAATCCGCCAATGCAGCCATGATTTTTCTCTTTCTAATCTCTCTCACTTTGCCTTTTTCTTTTCTATTTTTTCATCATATGCGTGCCATATTACTTCCAACAGACTATATATATATATATTGGGGAGGTTAAAGACGATGCTTTAGGGCTCAACTGATCCCCTTATCAAGTAGCTGTTGATGCAAAGTCTGTGATCTTGGAGATAGGCTTAATGATATGCGCAAATGCAGTGATTCCAACCCAAGCTTGAGTGACTAGTATGAACACGCTTATCACTTGAGCAGCCTCTTTAAGATTGCCATGATCACATTTAAAAACATGACATAAAAGCAGATTACATATATTGTCATGAATAGCCTTAACAATTATAAAAACTATTGATCATGTTGATCCACTCCATCTCTACCATTGGTTATATAAATCTCATAGTGAAGCTTTTACAATTAACGATTGAGATCACACTGGTCCAGATAACTTGTAGAAAATGTTAAACGGCCACGGCAGCTTGTGGAAATGAACGAAAGTGTCCACGAATAATTTTCGTGCCGTTTACGTCAGCTGGATGCTATATATGCCCGTCAAAATCATTTTGCCCACCTTTCACTGCGTCTCTCATTTTTCCTTCTATATATCATGGCCAAAAGAAGCTTTCAGACCACACCCTCCTCCTCCTCCTCCTCCTCCCGTAGTTCTTCTTTATCATCTCATATCTTCGTTTTACCCTAATTAGATCATCACAGAACAAAACTGCTTAATGATCCATGGATGGCTATCACATCTTGTTCCCTCCATCTTCTTCTTCATCGGCCTCAGCAGCATCACCGAGCTTTCCTTTGGCACATTATGCTTACAAAAGTGCTCACGCGTTCCATTCTGGGTCGGAAATGATGAATCATAGTAACGAGACGTGCTCATCATCGGAGGTTAAAGGTGAGCTCATCAACTCTCACACGGACGTGTCCCGAGACGACGAGGACAAAGCCGGAAGCGACAAGAAGAAGGGGCCGTCATCATCGTCGGAGAAGAAGAAGCCGAGGAAACCGAGGTATGCGTTCCAGACGAGGAGCCAAGTGGACATACTCGACGATGGTTATCGTTGGAGGAAATACGGTCAAAAGGCTGTCAAGAACAACAGATTCCCAAGGTACGCTACTTAATTTGAGGACTTGGAGCTTTGTATTATCTTTTTTGGGTAATTCTGCATCTCTCTGGTGATTTCCTATCTGGGTTGAAGGTCATCCGCTGTCTATCAATTAGCTAGCCGTGTCAAGCCGTAATCCAATATGCTGCTATTCCTTGGAGTGCACCTCTGCCCGATAGGTGCAGGTCTTTTTCCTCAAACGATATGTATTCTAGTAGAAAAATTAATCATATAGCGGAGGAAGTTGAATCCTTTCTATAGTTTCGAGTTTGTTGAATCAAGTTGGTTATCAACGGGAGATGTTTACACCTTCAATTGCTTCATATCGGATGAGATAGCTAGGGTTATGACAAAACCAATGTGAAAGGGCCATACCAAAAGTTTAGGCTGAAGAAGGTAATATTTCAGCTAAGATTATAGCACTTTTTAAGCCATAATCGACGCTATAGTGAAGGACGTCCATTATACCTCGCGATGACCCCCAATCACAATTGTATCTAAATGCGAAAGGGACTTTTACTTTGTCCACCGCCGATTGAAAATTGTGATGACAGAAAAATAAGATCTTTTGTTCATTATCGATCGAAGAGTACATGAGCCTATTTATAAGCTTTACAGGATGATAAATTAAAATAGTAATTATCAATTACAATTATTCATTATCAATCAAGTAAATTATACAAAATCTCCTACAATCTCTCAAGTTTACCTCTTTCAAATCACCTTAAGTTTAAGAGGATGTTAGAGATATAACTTGACCTCTTTCAAATCACCTTGAGTTTGAGGGGATGTTAGAAACATATTTAGGAGATTGTGGGAGATTGCATATTTCTTTGAATTGGTCATGATTGACTATAATTGGTGTTTTGCTACTTTAGACAATCATCCTCTAAAGCCTACAACTAAGTTAATTTACTCTTCATTTGATAATGAACAGAATATTCCATAATTCTGTCATTACAGTTTTCAAGATGATATCAGAGTAAGAAGTTTTGAGTTCAAATCTTTTACAAACCCATATTTGCCTAGAGAGAATGTCAAAGTATTTAAATAGTAGACCATACTTCATCTATTAATTTAAGTTTCTAGAGCAGTTGGTAATAATGGTACAAAATCCCACAGTCTCAAGCATTACTTGTGAAAACTGTGCCCCTTCACTTTTGGAGATCAAACAAGAAAGTCAACAAAAACCATCATCTTTTAATATCATCATTCTAAAGAGACATCATCACAGGTTTGATTCATCTAAGTTCAGTAGCTTCGGAAGGTGCTCTTTCCATCACTCAGCTTAATATTCTCCCTACGCACGTAGTCCTGAGATCCTCAGTATTTCCAACCCTAGACTCTCATGTCTTCGCAGGAGCTACTATAAGTGCACCTTCCAAGGATGCAACGTGAAGAAGCAAGTCCAGAGGCTGACCAAAGATGAAGGTGTCGTGGTGACAACCTACGAAGGCATGCACACCCACTCGATAGATAAACCCACTGATAATTTTGAACACATCTTGAACCAAATGCATATTTACAATCACTTTTAGTGGTTCCATACCAAAAGGGAAGGGAGAAAATTCAGAAAAAAATTTGGTCAGTGGCTCTGTGAATTTCTAAATGAACGCTTGAGAGTTCCTTTAAGGACAGAACAAATTAAGGTTGTGATAATAGGAAAGTATAAGTTTTTTCTTCTCATTTCCATTGAACATTGTTGGCACATTACATATATGGTGTTTTATGTATCTATACATATGTCGTGAATTGCGATCTAATCATGCATTTCTAGTCCGGAATGATCATGAAAATAAAGTGAATCTATAGGGAAGTTTATCATTTTGGATAGTCAACCCTCGGGTTTGAATGAGGTTAATGTAGTCACCTTCAATTGATTACAGAGAAATTTCCACAATAGTTTTCCGTGCAATAAGGGAGTGAACATAGCATAGGAGAAAGGGATATAAGCTTTCGTGTTTAATTTCCTTGCGCCTACATAAAATAATACGACGATGAAAATCAGTATAACATGAGTTCCCGAATCAAAGATTGTGCTTTGATATGGATTTAGCATGTTTCCTCACGATTTGCGTTTGCTAAGAGATTTACATATTGATTGTGTTTATTATTACTCCCATTTCTCCCGCTATTCTTCTCCCGCAATCAGATAGTTTGTCCTATCTTGCTTGGTTATTACTCCCATTTCTCCCGCTATTCTTCTCCCTCAATCAGATAGTTTGTCCTATCTTGCTTATGTCACATTCTAACTTCGACCGTGCGAGAGAAGTGCTGAAACGAGCATGATCCGATGTATATCCTGCCGTCGCTAAATGTTAGACGCGCCCGCCTTGGAACTATCGGATGTTAACACGCCGTGCGAATCGCAGTTAATCGCGGACCACCTCCGTAAGGTGTGAATTGAGGAAAAATTCGGATGGACCCACTAAAGGAACATTCAAACATTCAAATCCAATTCGAACCTCCGACATCCTTAAATGCGATGTATCTAAAAAACAAGTGCAGACCCTGAAGACCAAATTCTTGGCAGGGAGCTGTGCAGATCGGATGGCGGCGACGAAGAATGGCAAAGCCAAATTGAAGACCGTATTCTCACTTTCCCACCTCTCTATCTCTCTCTCTCTCTGACGGCAAAAATGAACGTGGCAGTAGAAAGCTCGCCATGTATTTCGGTCCCCACGCTCTTTGCATCATTGCATGCGTGGGAGGCGCACTTTCACGGGCTTGCATGTTCGTGGCTTTGCATGTGCCTAAAAAGAAGATAGCAATGGGACTCGCGACCCCGTGAATTTGGTGAAAGAGAAAGGTTTTGCTATTAGTGCACCGCGACATAGTAGCTAGAGATGTCGACCCGGCCGGTCCGAGCCTTGCATGGCACATTTTCCAAATGGGCCTGCCTGGCCCGATCCATTTCATGGCGATCTTTTCTTTTAATAAATATCTCTTTGGCCATAGACCGTTCGCCATTTTTACCATTTTTTGGTAAAGGATTATAGTTCTCTCGGGCTATTTTTCAATAGATCTAAGAACAATGCCGAGTTATTTTTACAGTGCACTTAAGGCTTAGGAAACGTAATTTGTAGTTGATTAAAGGAAGGCAACTGAGCGTATTAAACGGATGGTAGCATTGAAGTCAGCTTGGGAAAGGTGGATTAGTCTAGTCAATTGATTCTTTTTTGGGGCGATGACTGCTCGATTGATTTGAAAGCGCATCGTTCTGCATCTTTCATATCTTATTTAGAGGACGGTGCCGAACGTGACGATCATCCATCATGAACATGCCCGTGGTTAATGGTGTTAGGAAAAAGAAACAAGGCCGGCCTCCAAAATTGACCCCGTCAACTCCGCGTGTTCCGGTCTTTTTTCTAGGAATAGATCTTTCCATATGTTTCACTACATGGATAACAGCAACTTTCTAAATAAAAAATGAAATTTATAACACTTTGGATCACATGATTGGTTTAGATAGACGAAAATTTCGTGCAGCTGTAAAAGCCAATAACTCCTCATTTGAGATAGAGCAATAATTTTGTGGAAAATGCATCCTCACTTTCGTTGTCCGAACGTATCGTCCGGTTGTTTGTTCTTTAATCACTGTGCACACTAAATTTTTAACTTTAATCTTTTCATCTCGTAGTGTGGTAACCATGAGAGATGTTGGCTTCTACCCAAGTTGGTCATTTTATGCGAACTGCTACCATTTTAAAAGAATATTAACCTCTGGCTTGATATCCATCATAGCCACGAAAACCCTAATCTCTCTGTTGGCAACGCTCTTTTCCCTTAAAAAACCCTCCCTTGACGAAACTTAATCTGCAAGCTCTTGGCTTCAATTTCTAAAACTAAGAGCCTGATTTTTTAGGCCTTGATTTCTTGTTTTTTCCTCTCTTGATCTAATTTGGGAGTCTTTTTCGCTTATTTTGACATCTTCCTTCGCTCGTTGCTATTGTTAATTCGCTCGTCGCCGTGAAATCTATTGCAACTGAAAATTTTGTGAGAATGTAGTCATAAGTTCAATTGGGACAATTACTAAAAAAATTCATAAATCTATTGTAATTTTTCTAATTCAGTATAAACATTTTATTGTTTTGGCCAATTAAGTCCTTAATCTTTTGTAATTATGCTAGTTTAGTTAGTTTGGCCAATTTTGGTCAGCTGGTGCCGACGTGGATGCCAGACCAATGCTAGCCGCTAGTCGTCTAGCACTAACGTGGACAAAGTTTTAATAATATTTTATTTTTTTCTTTTCTTTTCCTTTTCTCCTTCTTTCTCTTTTCTTTGGCTAGCGACTAGCCAGAGGTGAGTGCCAGAGAGGGCAAGTCCGCCCTCACCATGGCTAAGTGAGGCCTCCCCAAATATGGCGAGGCCACAACCTGCCCATGGCCGACAAGGCTCGGCCAGGCCAAAGGCCACATGAGGTTGCAACCTTCGACCTTGCAACCTCTTATGAGGGCGAGCCTCGCTCAGCCATTGGTAGCTCTCGCCAAAGGCTGTGTGAAGTTGTAGCCTCTAGCAAGGTCGAGCCTCATTCATGGCCGGCGAGGCTTGACCCTTGCCAGATTTGACGAGGGCGAGCCTCATCGGCCTAGTGGGCAGCCTAGGCGAGGTTGCCCAATCAGGGCCAAGCTTCCTTGAGGCCGATGAGGTCCCTTGCCGACCTTACCTTTGGCTAGTTGCTGATGGCGATGGGTTGGAGGAAGGAGGAGGAATTGAAGAAAATAAAAAGAGAAAAAAAAAGAAAAAAGAAAATGAAAAAAATATTATTAAAATATTGTCCATGTCAATGTTGGCCGAAGGGTTGATGTTGACCAATGTCGAAGTCAGCACTGGTTGACCAAACTTGGTCAGATGGATAGAATTGACATAATTGCAAAAAGTTTAAGAATGAATTGGTTAAAAAAAAAAACGAAAGGTTAGAACTGAATTTGAAAAATTGCAAAAAATTTAGAATTGTTTTGGTAATTTTCCCCAGTTCAATTAGTAGGATGCCCGGAATGTGATTCTATGACTTTTTCGAGATCTAGTGGAAGCTCTCCTCTCTCGATATAGGTGTAAATCTAAATATGATAGCTTTGATCTCTTGATCTAAATCTAGATTTGAGAGTTTATTAAAGGCGTTCGATTTGTGGTCATTCACAAAAAAGTTGGTATAGCAAAGCACTATAGCAATAATGTTCATCATTATAGTAGACTGTTTACCAATGTAGAAGTTACAGTAGCAAAAGCGTGGTTTTCGTCCCCATATGACTATGTTGTTGAAGATGTCGAACCTAGGTGTACACTATAGGTCATAATTTTTGAAGGGGAAGATCTAGGTGTGTGCCTATCACTGACGGTTCCAATAATTGATTCCTTTTTTTTTTTTTTTAATAATGCTATGACAGATTTGGATCTTTTGAGATGAGAGTATACTTATAACTGCAAGCAGTATTCTTTTGTTTTCTATTGGAATTTGCTTTACTTGGATTTTTTTTTTGTTCCTCTCATTTTTTATTAGGATAAACGGATGAAATTTTCTTTTGACAAAAGCAGTATTCTTTTGTTTTCTATTGGAATTTGCTTTACTTGGATTTTTTTTATGTTCCTCTCATTTTTTATTAGGATAAATGGATGAAATTTTCTTTTGACAAAAAAAGATTAAAAAAATTCTTGACACTCTAAAGCCTCACATAGTCCCATGGTATCGCTTGATCACTCGTTAGTGGGTATCTGACATTTCCGAAAGAGAACCGATTCTATTGGGAGCAGGGGTGAGGAAGTGAATATGAGAATCAGACATGATTATGGTAGTATACTCTCAAAAAAAGAAAAAAAAAAGAAAAAGAAAAAGAAAATACAAATAAGCATCAGGAAAATTCATGATGCATGATCACCACTACCTTGATGTTCATAACAGCATTTTGTCTCACAACAAATAAATGAATCTATTTTTTTCCTTCCACGTATAGCCATGCAAAAAGCATTTGCCAGAAAAATGTCCAAATGCTAGTCCCACGGACAATAACACCAGATAAGCATAGCAAATGTACCGATTCGACCGACAAAAAATTGCGATCCGATGTCATGTCATCCGAAGTTGATCTCGAGGCCTACTGCGATGAAGATGATTGTGATGAGGCCAAAGAAGATGATGGTGTGAACGAGGATGGAGACTCCGCTCGTCTGCATGTTGTTGAACTCGATCACCCGGCCCTTTCTCGGCAGCTGAAACAACAGACCAGGTGACAGGATCACAAACAGGAATGCCCCGACGAAAACCGGAGCCCAATCAGCCATCGTTAGTCTAAACGAAATTTCTCAGGGAATATGGAGATTGATCAGGAAACTGAGATTATGATCATATCAAGGAATCACTTGGGAAAACACCCACCTTAAATAGATGCGTCACTGGGAAAGACAAGGAGTGGTCCGAACGTGAGGCATAGGAGTTGACGACGAGTCGACAGCGACACCCACCAAGGACGGCATTGCGGTGTCCTTTTATACGCCTGGGTGACGAAACCTGGAACATGTTTTGGCATCTCTTGGGTTTAGTCTTATCCTAGATGGACTTCGTAATCTACAGAAGGTTGCTGCTCCGCTTGGCGATTGCCGCGTTATAGGCAATGCACGGTTTTAAGTTGAAAAGGCCGAAGCAGAATCAAAACCCTAGTTTCGGCCCATGAATAAAGGACGAGTTTTAAAAGGGCTTGCACCATTTTCATCCATTTGTCAATTTTTAGTTTCTACAGAGGAGTGGCCATGTTGGGCTCTTCTCGACCAACTTTTGCATGGGAGAAATTGTTTGAGTTACGAAAAACATGTTTCATACTGTAAGCTTTTACATTAATATTTTCAGAATAAAAAAAAAAAAAAAATAATGCTCAGCTTTGATCTCCATATCTAATACCCTCGTCAGCATTTCAAGATGCAAACTTGGAACCTAGTCGAGCTCGGCTTGAGCCCGAGGCTCCTAGTCGGAGGCTGTCGAGGTTGACCTCGAGCTCGCAACTGCTGCGAGGCTCTATAATAGGCTTGCGAGCTGCGCAAGTTCTGCAGTAGAGCTAGGCCATGGCCTCATGCAACCGTGATCCAGCCTGAGCTTGCGCGGCAACCGTCGCTGGCTCAAATCTGAGGGCAGCGATGGCCTCCGAAGGTGAGTCGTGCTGACCATCCCTCTCGGTGTGGGAGTAGAGACTGGGCGCAAATAGCACCATAACAAACCACGTATCGGTGCAAGATGCAACTTCAAATTCATTGAAAAAAAAGGTAAGGATGATAATTGTGAATTTCGAAATATGAGGAGAGTATATGATATGGAAAGTGGAGCTAAAGATGATTTTTTTCTTTTTTATAATTTTTACTCTTTTTAAAAGAAGCAAACACTGATCAAGCAAAACTAATTCAATTCAACATCGATCTATGCTCCTAGAGCCCTGTTTGGGAGAATTGCATTACTGATCAAGCAAAACTAATTCAATTCAGCATCGATCTATGCTCCTAGAGCCCCGTTTGGGAGAAAAAAAAACGAGGATTCGATCCTAAAGACTTTTTCGTGTTTGGAAAGAAACCTAAGCTCGGAATCCTAAGACTCAATCGCCGAAGCTATTAGACATGTCAGGTACAGCTTTTAGCAATCAGATAGGTTGACCCTCATCTCCGAAATTCAGAATAATAAAAACTATCAAGATCTATATTGGCGGAACCTGTGAGATAAACGCTCGATATCATCAATCAGTTCGTGAAACTTTCTATAATGAAATGAAAATTCAATTGGCAACAAGCCAAACAATAATGTAGAAGAATTTGCTTGATGTAAATTCAATGACAATGGTTAATCTCAGTCGTCGATCACACGAACACGATTAAGGTTTATCAATAATCTAACGGCTGCGATTACATCAGCTCTTTTCACATTGTCTAGATAAGACTTTCCCAAAGCATCTCAGTTACCTAGAAAGCAACGATAGCAACAATGCCGTTTCTTGAAAAGGAAGAGAAAACCGTCCGCCATGAACTCCAGTCACAGGTTAACATCCACCAGAAGCAAAAGCGGGAAATGAAGAATCAGTAAGGAAAAGGAAAGAAGGAACTGTTCGTCACCAAGTCGAGATCAGCCGGCGAAGATATGGACGTGAACAGCGAGGATGAGGATGGCGTAGAGGGCGAAGAAGATAAGGGTGTGGACGGCGATGGACTTGCCGTTGGTCTTCATGCTCCCGAAGTCCAGATGCCGGTGGTGACCCGGCAGCTGGAAGAGGAGCCCCGGCTGCAGCAGCACGAACAGCACCACCCCGATCAGCACTGGGCCCCAGTCAGCCATTTCGCGGCGAGTTCGTGGCGGCGGCCGGTTCTTCGATAGAGGCGGGTAGTAGGGGTCGGAGGATGCGATGGAGAAAACGAAAAGCTGAACAGCGCGAAAAGGAGGAAGAGGGAGGGACGGTTGCTTCGGGTGGACGCCATGGAGCGAGTGCGTAAGGAATCGGAACAAGTTTGTCTTTTGCTTTTTGGAAGCGTAAAGATGGGGGCGGACGGACGTGGATGCGGGCTTCGTGGTTCGGGAACACGTGAACTCCTCAAATCTCGATGGGAAATGAGATGCTGACGGGGCCGTCGTTTTTCATTTCCTTTTTGTTTATACTTATAATCATAATTGGCAATTTCTTGTTCGAGTATATGCAATGTATATATGTGTCTAGGGATGATTATGGAGGTTATTTTACTACCTGAAATAAAAAGCATATGATGTATCTTTTTTTTTTTAAGTAGTGACATTACAAGTATGTAAACTTTTTCTCGGATTGCAACTTGGTAAATAAGTTTCTTCTTATTCATTTAGTCGTGCGTATCGACGTTGAAAATTCGAAATTTTAATTGAATGAAAAAATAGTTGAGGTATCGAATTGCAAAAGAAAAGAAAATGTTTAGAAGGATTCAATCATCACTATGAGTTTTGAAAATGTTTGGTTTTTGCCAATCAATAAACAATCCTAAAGACGCAAGTGGTCGCTTAGGCAATAGATGAGGACCACTGTTGTGGAGGTCGTCCTTGATAGGCGGCCATTGCGATGGTGGTTGTCTCGTTAACAGATGGCCACCCAAAAGGTGGTCACTGATAAAAAATACATGGTGGTCACTAGTGCCGGTCGAGATCAAGATTTAAACATGGATATGGTTTCCCACGTTTATGTCATGGTCATTGATATAATCCCACATCAAATAAATGTGTGGTGAGAATGTACCATATTTACATGCAGTTCTCCTTTGCTAAGCTTAACCTTTTGAGTTAAAGATTTTAACTTAGTATTAAAGCATGCATCGATCATTTAGATTCTAGCATTCCAATTGGTTCATAGCAAATAGGAGTTACGTCTACTTCACAATAGTCGAGCCGAGTCAAAGCATGTGTGAGGAAGGGATTTAAACGCAAGGGGAATGTTAGTATAATCCCATATCAATTACATACATGTATATAAGGTTACCTTACATGTATTTAAGTGAAGTGAGGTGATACTAACAGTAGTGGACTAAAGCAGTCATCCCGACAAGTGCGACTACCACCACAATGGTTGCTACGAACAGGCGACCATCAGCATTGAGCTAATCACCGCAACGATGTTAGGTCGCTGTGGTTAGTCATTCACAATTCATCTTCCATATTCTTTTTACTTTTTACTTTTTTATCTTATTAAGTGGTATTTTAATATTTTAAATTTTATTTTTATATTATGCTAATTTATTTTATCATGTCCCCATCATTCTTTTTGTGATCAAATACAGTAAAAAGACATGATTGTTTCACTCATTTTCCAAATAATTAGTGGGCTGTTCTTTGCTCTCTTGAATAGAATGTTCGCTAAATCTACTTCTCAATAGTCAACTCTCAACTTTGCACCTTTATGAACTTGCCGGTTGCAAGTCACTTGGCAAAGAGAATTTGTGGTCTAGAATCTACTGTTATCACAAAGAGTGACAGTACGATTACCTTACTCACTTCTTAAATTTTGATTGACTGGGCATGATTCATGATTATATGCGCTTCCTGTCTTCTAGCTCAAAGCCTGAACTCGAGAAGGGAGGCATTCGATGAGTGTAGCAGCAATATTAAATTGAACTTGAACCATTAGACATGTAAATTATGCCAAGCTGGGGCCGCTATTACGCGCGGGGGTCGAGACCTCTATATTCGCTTCAGCTGTGGGTCGAGCTTCTCATTTGCTTGGGGGTTACGTGGAACAGAAGGAGAGTGAGCCGCCGACACAACCGCTAGGAGGGGGGGGTGTTCTTAGGTGAATTTACTTACTGTCTGGGGAATAAAGGTCCGGGAAAACTCTTACCACATTCATAACTTCTTAAGGAACCCAATCCGAAGGGGAAATTGCTTGGCACAGTTCTATCTTTAGCGTCTGACTCCACCGGGCTTTCAAGCCCACTTAGTTCGAGAGATACAACAGAAGAGAAGCCCAAGAAAACCGAAGAAAGGCCTGAACTTTATTTTATTTCATTTCTCATTAAGTTCTATGGGACTTTAATAGTTGATTAATTACTTGAGCGAAGATAGAGGCGATGCATTCACGATGAAGTAATGCAGAATTCGTACCATTCATAGAAGCATGTATGGCCACTGTAAAACCCTAATTTGGAGTAGCATTGCTTACAATTTCTGGATATGAGAACAAACAATAGTTTCGTTCAAATAAATCTCTCATTAAATTTGATAGGTAATGAGATTACAATTCAGAGGAACACCTTGTCAGGGATATTACCTAAAAAATTCTTGCGTCCGAGTCCATTGATACACATCAAATCGACTCCATAAGCACAGTAAAACGGGACACTCAAAACAATGCATAATTTAGAAAAAAGTAACAACAATTCATCTAGCATGAAACCTTACTCGATATGTCGTCTATGAGCCGATGTACATGTGCACGCCAATTGCTATCAGGAAGATGCACATGAAAGCCAAGTAGAGGATAGAGTGAACAAGTATCGAAACCCCAGAAGTATGAAAATTGCCGAACTCGACGTACCGGTGCTGGCCCGGAATCTGGAACAACATCCCCGGAGTTAGGAGGATGAACAGCACCGAAGCCACGAACACTGATCCCCAATCTGTCATTTCCCCCTCTCTCCCTCTCTCTCTCACTCGATATCTTAGATGGATAGTTTTGAGGAAGTATGATTGTGAAGATGATGACGAAAAAGGTGATCGAAGATGTGCTTTGGGAAGGCGAAAGGGAGAGACTCGTAGAATCAAGCAATTCATGTTCATTGTTTACATTCGCTTTATCACTTTAGTTAATCGGAAGCTTCGTATGCAATGGTCATTTGGTCCTAGTGCAACTCTTTTGTGCTCAAATCGTGCTTAACACTACCTCACCTTAATTTCTAAAAAAGTTAATTGCTAATAACTCATAATTGACCCAATTTGATACATTTAAATCTGACTTCTGCAAAATTCGAGTTCTCCCCAGAATACGAAAAATTACAATGGCGCAAATTACAGGCAAGGCAGGCACACAATGACACCACTTATTATTCATAACAAAATTACTAAGATTTTCTTATATCTCACCGCGCGTTTGATGCTCCTAATACTTTATAATTGAGCATAATGTGAACAATAAAATTAATTCGTGTCAAACACTTATTGGGGTAACTGCTCACCGAATAACAAGGTCACGATATCTCATTCCTCAGGCATCTTTTTTTGGATGATTTATTTATTTATGATTCCCCAAAACTTTTCAACAGTAATCTCATGACAAATGCAAAAATACTGGGAAGTACGAGGAACTAGACTATAGAACACGTACTCCATTATATGTAATGTTGCAAGAATTTTGAGAAGCTAAAGCTGGCAATATATCGAAGTCCCACCATGTGGGATAGTCTTTTTAATCCTGTCCCATATTGTCGATGAGCTCGTGAAACATATTGTCTCCTCTCACCAAGAAGGAAGAAAGAAACATATCTTTTTCCCGTCACGAGGAACAAAGTCCGAACCCTTCGCCTATCCAAATTCCAACCGCTGAGGCAATGGCCTCATCACAAGAACATACCACATAAGATATAACTTAAGCCTTGGAAGTCATGTGTAGTCGGGCCATTATGTCCCTCAACTTTTTCTTTTTTTTCTTGCCATTTTTTTTTTCAAAACATTTATGACGAAATTTAAGGGTATTTTAAAACTAGAAATTACAAACATCATCTCAATTTTGCTTTCCCCTCCTCACATTTTAAAATCTACAATTACCATCCTTACTTTTTACACCGGGTTTCAACATGCGTCTCCTACCCACACTTAATTTATCAAGTTGCCATTTTCCAAGTTACCCCATTCTCAACCTTGGATTTCACTTTTTGGATGCAGATTTCAGGTGTGAGGGTGGTCTAATTAAATTGGGAAGAATGAATATGTAGTTTTTGAAATGTGACAATGAATTCGACCAAAAAATGTGAACGAATATATCTTTGTTCTTTTCTCTTCCCCTCTCTCTTCTCTCTTCATCATCTTCTTGAATCTTCAGCTATAGGGGAGGCCTTGAGCTAGTCTCACCCTCCTCTCCATCTCTCATTGATTTTGTTTGTGCTTTTTTTTTTCTTTTATTAATTTTTCTTCTCTCCCGATCTAGATCTAGAATTTTTTTTTTTTTTGCTCTAGTTCTAGATTTGACAGATTGAACTTTCATCATCTAGTTCTAAATTTGGGAGATATCCTTTTTTGATATAGATTTGAGAGTTTAACAAATTTGCTTTGGGGAATTTGATACTCTTCTACTCTGTTTGGGTACAAGTCTTTTGCTTCAAACTTCAATGGTGATCATGGAAACTCTAGCGTCTTGCTGAACGATGAGAAAATTTGCTATTCAAATGTTAGAAATGTATATGTTTATTTTGGTTGTCTCCATACAATAATGGGGTAGAGGAAACCGAATCTTGATGCTCATGGCCAGGTAGCAATGCCATAGTTATTGAAGAAGGGATTTTTAGTGTATGCTTATCACTAACGAAGATGCAAGATCCAATGATCGCTGCCGATTATTTTGTTGGGCGGATTCGTTCTTGTGAAACGAGTGTGTACTTAACCCTCCTAGTGCTCTATTGATCTTTCTCGTAGTTTGGATTTGGCTTTGTTTTGCAATATTTTGGGCTTTGCTTTGCTTGATTTGTTTTACTATGAAGTTTATGTGCTTCTCATATATTCTTTTGAGTAATGGATACAGTTTTCTTTCAATAAAAAAAATTATTACAATGATATTTGATATGGGGAGCAAGTTGATGATGATTTTTATAAATAATCCTATAATTTCATGATAAAGGATAATATGTTCCATAAAAATTATTTTTAAGGAATATAATTAATTTTCATTTATTTGATGGTTTAGGAAATGTCTTTTCCTTCTTACTAAAAGGAGAAGTCATTTCCTCCGATTATACTTGTTTTTAGTTGATGGAATATATGTTTTGTAGATCAATTTTTTCGTCATTCAAATATCGAAAAGTCAGAAAATAATTCTTTTAAAATGATTTTCTTACAAATAAATAGAACCTAAAAGTCAAAGGACCGAAAAATTCATCCCAACCATGCACTAAATTTGTGACATCTAGGAATCTTGTAATATTTGGTCCCATCTTAAGCCAACTGAGATCTTTAGTCTAAAGAAAATTAGAGGAATTAAGAAAATGACGAATCAAATGTAAGTTTCCCAACTAAAAGCCATAATACAGACCCTTTACTTCTACAATTCATACTCCTATTTATATTACGAAGACAACCAGATGAAAAAAAATAATGTTTCCTATTCTATATTTGAATATCTAATTTTACGGATTGACTGGATCAATTAACTTGCAATTAGAATAATTAGAATCACATCATATCTCATACTCTAATATAATCTTCCGATGGGTCACAATAATATTATTAACCTTATTGGCCTCCCTCAAACTGGGATTAGGCGGAAAACCTAGTCCTAGTTTGTATCTTAAACTACAATGATCAAAGCGCGGTAAAGCTATTGTAAATATGTCAGCAATTTGATAAGTAGCAGGAACATAGCAAACTTCAAGTGACTTGAGAGCGACTTTCTCTAGAATGAAATCAAAATCGATCTCCACGTGCTTTGTCCTTGCATGAAGAACTAGATTCGCTGTCAATGAAATGCTGAGCGGTTGTCATTGTAAAGCAAAGTCAGACCCGTGAACAGAATACACAAATTTCTCAATACAAAAGAAACCCATTTAAGATCCACCGCAGCAAAAGCTAACGCCCTATATTTAGCCATCGTCGATGACCTTGACACTATCACTTGTCATTTTGCGCACCATGAAATGATATTCACTCCTAAGAAAGTGCAAAACCGGTTCATTGACCTCCGAGTCTTAGAACAGCCATCCCAATCAGAGTTTGCATACTTGTATAAATTCAGTGTGCTATTAGAATGAAGATAAAGGTCTAGTTGATGAGTTCCTTTCACATATCGCAACACCCATTTTAATAATTTGAAATCGCTATTCGTAGGAGAATGCATTTATGATAGATTTGATTTACTAAATAAGAGATGTTTGGTCTTGTGATCATTAGATATTGTAATCCACCTACAAGACTTCAGAAGGAGTGAGGATCATGACAAGCTTCCATGTCTTGTACCGTTGGATGAGTTTTGATAGGCAATTTGGTCTCAATTGGCTTACTTTCTTACATTTCTGCTTTCTGCAACAAATCACCAGCATATTTAGATTGTGTTTGACATAAATTCGGACCAGTAAAATTGGCTTAAATATTGAGAAAATAGTGAAGTCATTCGAGATTGATGGTTTTTTATATGTGATGATGGGCCTAAGTGAGCCCGTCCACCCATGTTGGGCCTAAAAGCCCGGCCCGCAAGATAAGAGCCATGGATGAAGGGTTGAGATATGAAGATGTGTTACGTTGAGGGGATGTGTCTTTTGGATGAGACGCTTTAAGGAAAAGAAAAGAAAGGGAATAGAAACGACGTACGTATGTTTTCACTTTCTCCCTCTCCCAAAAAGAACGTACCTCTTTTCGAGTTTTCTCCCCCTAATAGCAACAGCACGCTCCTTGGTAGAACGGGATCAAGATTCTTCCTCGAACTTCAACATTGGTGTTTAATCTGTGGACAATAAGGTACGCTTGATTTCATGGTGTATCTTTGATCGGTGATACATGTGATTCTTGGGCTCGTCTTCCGCATTCGTTTTAGGGGTTCGATTTAGTGTCGAATCCATTTTAGGGAATCCGTTATTCCCAACATTGGTATCAGAGCCATCGTTCATGTTTCCCGATCCTTTTTCACGTTTATGAATTGCTTTTTGATTGATTTTTCGTGAAACACCGCTGTCGGCCGATCGAGGACGGAAAATCCCGACACTTGTGTACTGTTCACCCCGTTTTGTGATTTTCTGTAAGTCGAAATTAGTTTTTGATAACGTAGGGTTGAATTTCTCATCAATACGAGAAAAATGAGTGGTGGATCGCAGCCAGGGGATGCCAGACGCGCCGCCACGTGCGGCCGGAACGAAGAGGGGTTGTCGGCGCGTGCAACAGTTCCCCTCAGGCGCGCGTGTTGAATGCGCCGTTTCGGCCCTGGCGTGTGCGAGCACGCGCGAGGTGACTGGTGTGTGCCGCGCACGCGCCAGCAGACATCATCGTGACATCAGCAGTGCGCGCGCGTGGCACACACCGGTCAGTTCGTCTGACCCGACCCGACTGGCCCGACCGGTCCGACCCGACATTGCCGTTGACCACACCCGTTGACCCGACCCATTGACCCGTTGACTCGACCCGGTCATCCGTGGACTGTTGACTAGAGTTGACCACCGTTGACCAGCGTTGATTGGCAAAAAAAAAAAAAAAAGAGAGAGGAAAATTATTTATTTTCCAATTTGTTTGTTTTGGATTATAAGTAATCCATTTTTGTTATGCATTTGTTGCAGGAACCATGGAAAATTATGTATTTCCCTTTTTGTTCATTATGGATTATATGTTAATCCTTTTTTGTTCTGCATTTGTTGCAGGACAATGCCTCCCTGTAAGGCGCGCGCATCTATTCACACAATTACAGATGAACAAAAGGAAAGGCTTTCAGGGATGATAGCCGATTTAAATGATTATCAATGGGAGAGTGACAATATAATTGATCATATTCTTGAGGTCAACAAAAAGATACAACAAGTCATATGGAACGGTTATCCCATGCTAGATTCTCAGATGGTACGATTTTTCATGAACACTCTTCCACCAGAATGGCAAGGAGCGTTGAATCGCTTATGAGAGGTCATTTAAGCCACTAGGTGTAAGAGGCTAGTAATGGCTTTTGTAGATGAATATCATCGGGTTGGAGCCACAAAGATTGCGACCCATGGAATGACTTCGATTAGGCGGAGTTTGAACGTGTGAAGGAGAAATCCTAAGGGATATCCGTCAGTTTTTCCGTGGCTGTCACGAATGCCTGAAAATTTTACAAAAGAAAATAACAAGAAATTGAACCAAGTAGAAGCTTTCCATGTTCGTAGTATAATGACTTGGTTTTAGATGTTTCGAGTTGTTTTTATTTAGTATGCTTTATGGACATCTTATGTAAATGTTTTCTACCTAGTTGTTGTTGGTGTAGTAACTGATATGTTAGTTGCATTATGTGAAAGCATAATTATTCTATCATTATTGGATGTCAAGGATTATTTGCTTCTATTATTATTGACTGTTGTGGGTAGATCATAGAAGTTTTTGTAACTTCAAAGAAATTATTTTCATAGAAGATTATATTAATAATAATTCCAAGTTAGGATTTTTGGATGATGATCGGAAACATAGTGACCTTTTGATTCTGAAACCTTACTTGAAATTATTCATTAATATGATGGGT
Organism: Eucalyptus curtisii; assembly: GCA_017140595.1. NCBI lineage: Eukaryota > Viridiplantae > Streptophyta > Magnoliopsida > Myrtales > Myrtaceae > Eucalyptus > Eucalyptus curtisii. The sequence goes on from CM029504.1 coordinate 6,177,749, forward strand.
TTGTGCAAAATGGATGCATAAATGATAGGCATTAATAATTCATGCATATGTGTCTGATATGTTCATATCGATGGCTTCAGCAACTAAGAACATAATTGCTGATTTGAACAAATAAGACAAATTAAACGGCGAGAGTTGTGAAATATTGAATATGAAAATTCAATATGTGCTTGAAAAGCAAGAAGCACTAAAAGCTCTTGACCATGTTATGGAAGATCTTGAGAATGCTGTGCGCCACCTTGAGCTAGCAGAGGACTACCTCAAGGCATTTAAGTGGGATACAGATATTTGTTGTATTGCTTTCAGCTCAAAAGGGGCTTCGAGCTCTAAGCGCAAGCGCATTGATTCGTTTAATATGTGGAAATGCAAGGGATCAAGTCCTTCTTGCAAGAAACTAAGAGTTAACCAACATAAGAGAGGAAAACGTCATCGAGTGAAGAGTATTTCAAGGGTGAGGTGTTACAACTGTGACCAGAAGGGTCACTATGCTCGCGACTGTCGTGAGCCAAAGAAAGTACTCACCCCTTGTACTCTTAAGAACTTTGCTAATGTGTAAAGGTCTGTATTCTTAGTTGAATCTAATCCTTTGTGGACCGTAGATTCGGGAGCAACAGACCATGTAGCGAAGGATAGAGAATCCTTTGTGGAATTCCGACGAGTACCAACTAGAACTAAGTGGATATATGTAGGAAATAACTCTAGAGCAAAAGTAAAAGGGATTGGCACCTGCCAATTGAACTTGCATGGTGGACGCACTTTGTTTCTACATGATGTGTTGTATGCTCCGGAGATTCGTCGGAATTTAGTGTTTGTTTTAGTGTTGGTTAAGCTTGGTTTTAATATGAACTTCCATAATAGTGGTGTAGATTTGTATTTGGATACAAATTACTATGGTTGTGGTTATTTTCTAAATGGTTTCATTGTATTAAATATTGACTATGGTAATGCCAATGTTTGTTATTCCCTTTTCACATCTAATAATTTATATGATAATGATGTGAATGTGTAGCATGCTAGACTTGGTCATATTGGCCAACAACGTATGAATAGACTAGTCAAAGAGGGCTTGTTGGGCAACATTGAAAAAGTCGATTTGCCCATATGTGAGCATTGCCTAGTAGAGAAAACGACAAGAAAACCATTTGAAAAAGGCACAAGAGCTGAATTTCCTTTGCATTTAATTCATTCTGACATCTGTGATCCGATGAATGTGAGAGAAAGGCATGGGCTATTTATTTCATCACATTTATAGATGATTATACTCGATTCAAATAAGTCTATTTGATTTCTTATAAATCTGAAGCATTGAGTTGTTTCAAAAGGTTTTTGAACTTGGTAGAAAATCAATTAGACAAGAAAATAAAAATATTAAGATCCAATCGAGGTCGAGAATATTTATTTGATGAGTTCAGAAAATTATGTGATGAAAATGGAATAGAAAGATAGTTGTCTATTCCATATACTCCTCAACAAAATGGTGTTGCGGAGAGAAGGAACAGAACCCTACTGGAAATGATTAGGTCCATGATGGCACATGCTAACTTACCTATCATTTTTTGGAGTGATGTGTTATTAACTACTGCCTATATACTTAACCGGGTGCATTCCAAATCAGTTATTTCCACTCTATATGAGTTATGGACAAGTAGAAAATCGGACTTAAGTTTTCTTAAATCATGGGGTTGTGCTACCTATACTCATGAGCCCTCTTACAAGTTTGGGAAATTGGGTCCTAGAGAAAAGAATAGTATTTTCATAAGATACTTTGAACGCTCGAAAGGGTATGTGTTCATAGGTAAGTAGGAAAATAAAAGTATAACTGAATTCGAATTACGGGATGTCACATTCTTAGAGAATGAATTTCCTAAGAAGGGCGAAATAAGTGAGGATTACTCCCCATTTGAAACCTTAGATCAAGATAATGAACTTAGTGGAGTTCATCCAAGTGGGAGTAACATGAGAAGTGATGAATTTAATTCAACTCACTCTCAATTACAACCACATGATAAGATGATATCGTCATTATCTAATCCGAGTGGGAGTATGATGGGGAATGATGCACAAAGTGTACAATCTCTCATACGATGAACAAGTCGCAAAAGTATTCCCCGTTGACGTTTTGACATTGAAGGGGAAACTTTTATGGTTGCTCCACAAGATGAGGATGAGCCAAGAAATGTTAATGAGGCTCTAAATTGCCCTAATAAGGAAAAATGGATGAATGCAATGGAAGAGGAGATGGAGTCAATGAAGTCAAACCATGTTTGAGAATTGGTTGATCTTCCAAAAGGACGCAAAGCCATTGGGAACAAGTGGGTTCTCAAAATAAAGTATAAAGCTGATGGCTCGATAGAAAGGTATAAAGCTCGCCTTGTAGCGAAGGGGTATAATCAATAGGAATGAATTGATTATGAAGAAACATTTTCTCCTGTAGTGAGATTTATCTCGATTCGCATTATTCTGGCAATAGTGGCAAGTATGGATCTTCAGTTACATCAAATGGATGTAAAGACTGCTTTTCTCAATGGAAAGTTAGAGGAAGAAATATATATGGAACAATCTGCTGGTTTCATTATAGAATGCCAAGAAGAAAATGTATGTCGACTTTTGAGATTGATATATGGCTTTAAGCAGTCGTCGAGACAATGGTATATACGTTTTCATAATGCCATAATGACATATGATTTTACAATGATTGATGAGGATCATTGTATATTTCAAAAGATCTAAAGATCAATTTGTGATCATATCATTATATGTTGATGATATACTAATTACCGAAAGTAATATGGAGTTTGTTAATACTGTCAAAAGTTGGTTATCTTCCAACTTTGAGATGAAAGATATGGGTGAGGTTGCATACATTCTTGGAGTAAAGATTTCAAGAGATCGTTCGAATAGGTCATTATTTCTTTCGCAAGAAACATATATAAATAAGGTTCTTGAACGATTCCGTATGCAAGATTGTAAACCCATAGATACTCCTATTGCAAAAGGTGAAGGATTGAGCCATAAACTGTGTCCAAGGACTTCACAAGAGAAGGAACAAATGAAACATGTTCCTTATGCTAGTGTTGTTGGGAGCTTGATGTACGCTATGATGTGTACAAGACCTGACATATGTTTTGCAGTTGGAATTGTGAGTAGATACAATCCAATCCAGGTCAAGCATATTGGAAAGCCATTAAAAGAATACTCAGGTATTTGAAGAGAATTGCTGATTACAAGCAGAATTACCAAGGAAAGGATCCACGATTTGAAGGCTATTCAGATGCTGATTGGGGAGGAGATTTAGATGAAAGGAAATCTACCTTTGGTTTTGCTTTCTTACTGAATAACGGCGTCATATCTTGGAGTAGTAAGAAGCAAACATGTATAGCCTTGTCCACGATGGAAACTGAGTTCGTGGCATTATTAGCAGCAGTACAAGAAGGTGTTTGACTTAAGAGATTTTTGGATCATTTAGGTGTTATTGGGTATGTTGCAAATCCATTATTGGTTAACTGTGATAGCCAATCAGTTATAGCGTACACCAAAGATCCAAAATATCATAGCAAGACGAAACATATAGAGACCAAATATAATTTTGTCAATGATATAATTGCACGAAAAGATGTAAACTTACAGTACATATCTACGCATAGAATGGTAGCAGATCCTATGACAAAACCAATACCTAGAGATGTGTTTTATGGTCATGTAAAATCTCTAGGACTGTGTAGAGGCTGATGTACTGAATATTGTAATTTCCTTAAGGTGTTCACATTTAATGAATTTGTGTTTTTTCATTATTAATGCCCATGAATCTTTGTTTGGCGTTTATGCATCTTAATGCTTAGTGCATTATATAAAGTTAAGAAAGTATGTCGGACAAATAAAAGATTAGCCTACTCACACGGGTAATCGCCTCTATTTACTATATGATAAATAGAGATGAGACGTTTTTTAAGCTTATTATCTAGGTGATAATCGAGAGCTCAAGCTTAAAATATATATGTCACCTTAACTGAGTGTTAAGATGATGACATAATATTTACTATGTCCGAAAGTAAAATAACCCACATATTTTACTTTATCTGTCTATGATGCCAAATGTGAGTTCTGATGAATTTTGTGTATGAGTAGATATGTGAACTCAAGTTAGACATTAGGTATGTCTGAACTATCATTTGTACGGTATTAAAGGTGTAGACATACGCTCTATGGGAAATGAGTTAATACCGTAATACGTATTTCATACTATGTATGCATGAGATGACCAATAAGAATGGTAAAAGTTTGATATCAACTTTTATGCCGTGTGAGACTCTTGACGAAAGGAGTTCCTCATTTTAGTGCCCTCATGACTCTTACTTATTCTCAAGATTTCTATTAAGTGTTTGCTATCTTAGGATGTTACCAATGGTCATGAATTGATTCGATCTAATGGGACATTTTTAGAAAAGCGAGTTGAACTGAAATTGAGAGTTTGAAGGAAAGAGGAAGATCGAATTTGGAGAATCACATTCTAGTTTTGTATTCACCGGTTGACCAATTATGACTGTCTTTGGGATAATCATAATTGTGAATACAATATATCATTGTTTACAAAGAGATCAAGAAAGATATAAATGTGATCGATCGATCTAGGATACTGCATACTAAATCTACTTAGAGTGTGATGCCCATTATGAGCTGCTATATATTTCTAACAGATGTATGTCAACGAGCTCTCAAAGTATGCTGGTCGCACGGATTATTCACCATTATGAATGTTGCAGAGAGGTAAAGAGGATCCTGTTCAGCCCACCATGTGCGAGTGGGAGATGATTGTTTTTTATATGTGATGATGGGCCTAAGTGGGCCCGTCCGCCCATGTTGGGCCTAAAAGCCCGGCCCGCAAGATAATGGCCCATGGATGAAGGGTTGAGATATGAAGAGGTGTTACGTTGAGGGGATGTGTCTTTTGGATGAGACGCTTTAAGGAAAAGAAAAAAAAAGGGAACAGAAACGACGTACGTATGTTTTCACTTTCTCCCTCTCCCAAAAAGAACGTACGTCTTTTTAGAGTTTTCTCCCCCTAATAGCAATAGCACGCTCCTTGGTAGAACGGGATCAGGATTCTTCCTCGAACTTCAACATTGGTGTTTAATCTGTGGACAATAAGGTACGCTTGATTCCGTGGTGTATCTTTGATCGGTGATATATGTGATTCTTGGGCTCGTCTTCCGCATTCGTTTTAGGGGTTCGATTTAGTGCCGAATCCGTTTTAGGGAATCCGTTATTTCCAATAGAGATTTTTCATAAATTTTTTTTTGCTTAAAGTTTCTATTAATTCCCAAAGTAGAGATGAGGAGCTACCCATCAAAATAATATCATCAACGTATAATAATAATAATACCAAGGTGTGCTGACTTGTGTGAAGAACAAACAACGACGAATCAGTAGAGTTGCAATGAAATCCCCGTTCCAGCAAAAAGTTGTTGAATTTCCCAAACCAAGCTCAACGAGCTTATTTTAAACCATATAACGCCTTCTTGTGTAAGTAAACCGAGTTAGGTATCATAGAACTCTTAAAATCCAACGGTTGTTCCATAAACATTATCTCATTTAATGACCCACGAAGAAACGCATTCTTCACATCTAGTTGATGGATAAACCATTCTTTAACAACTGTCGGGAGAACAATTCTCAAGGTTGCCTATTTAACTGCGGGATTGAAAGTTTCGGCAAAATCAATGCCTTCCTCTTGATAGTACCTTTTAACCACTAATCGTGCTTTTAGTTTATCAAGGTTTTCTTCCGCATCCAATTTGTCTTTGAACACCCACTTACATCCAACAATATTCATTTATGAAGATCTTGGTATTAAGTCCCATGTTTGATTTAATTTGAGACAATTCTTCTATTATAGCTGTAATGACCCGGGTCCCACTGTGTAATATTATCCACTTTGGACACTGAGTCCTCACGGCTTTAAAATGCGTCACACAGATTAAAGGGACTCAAGCCTTTATAAATTAGCCTAGGACTCCCCCCTAAGCGATGTGGGACAAGAGAGGACCCCTTCCCCTTCCCTAGGCTATCACACTCTCCAACCCTTAAGAGCATAGCGTCCTCGCTGTGGCCCCACACCCGATCAGGAGTCGACTCTGATACCATTTGTAATGACCCGGGCCCCACTGTGTAATATTGTCCGCTTTGGACACGGCTTTAAAACGCGTCACACAGATTAAAGGGACTTAAGCCTTTATAAATTAGCCCAAGACTCCCTCCCTAAGCGATGTGGGACTAGAGATGACCCCCTCCCCTTCCCTGGGCTGTCACAATAGCTTTTCTCCAACCCCGATTATTTAGTGCTCCTTCAATTGTTTTCAGCTCCTTTGGGATCTCATGGGCTATAGAGAGAACATACTTTGGATTGGGATTCCTTATGCCCAATTTCAACCTTATTTGCATTAGGTGAGTAGATTGTTGTTGAGTGAATGAAATTGGTAAATCACTTGAGATAGAGATTATTGTTTCTTCAAGTGTTTTACAGTGCATGGTTCTTGTGAACCCAATTATCGTTTCTGCACGTTTGTCTTATTAGGCAGCCCGTAATTTTATTGTCTAGAGCTGTTATCATCAAATAGAAATCTCATGCTCGTGTCTTGTGATGTTTGCCATTCACTCATTGTTGTTCCAGATTATCTAGTAAAGAATTCCACCCTTTGTTACCAAGTTTGATACAACTGTAAATACTCAAGAAAAAAGTCCTAATTTATCAAAATATGGGAATCTCGTCTCATCAAATTTCACATGACGACTTACATACACCCTTCATGTAGGCAGATAAAGACATTGATAACCTTTATGTCTCTAACTATACCCAAGAAAAACATAAGGTAATGATCGTGGATCAAACTTTGTTGCACCATACGGTCTAAGGTGTAGATAGCACTCACACCCGAAGACTCGAAGAAACTCATAGTCGAGCTCTTTATTAAAATGCTCACTAAACAGACTTTTCATTCCCAATACTAGTGATGGCAGCAGATTAATAAGACATGTGGCAGTTAGAAAAGCATCGAGCCAATAAATCAATGATACCCGTGCATGGTAGAGCATAGAAAAACCCAACTCAACAATGTGTTGATGTTTCCTTTTGGCATTCCCATTCTATTATGGCGTATATGGGCAGAAGACCAACATTTTAATTCCTTTCTCGTTCAAATGATTAACAAACTGCCTGCCATTAAATTCCCCTCCACCGTCGCATTGGAAAGATTTACTTCGAATTTCAAATTGGTTCTCAACAAGATTTTGGAACATGACAAAGATGGAAAATAACTCGGACTTTCTCTTCATTAGATACACCCATGAAAACCATGAAAAACTATTTATAAAGACTACATAGAATTTAAACCATTGTAGGCCTCCACACATCACAATAAATTTTTTCAAGTGGTTTATTAGCTAGGGACTCCAAGATATTGAAAGGTTGTTTGTTGCTTTTTCCAACTTGATAGCTTCCACATATTCTCTTTGTCACATTTGTATACTTGATCTTAATGTTGTTCTCTAGAAACTTTATTATTTGAAAGTTTGAGTGCCCAAGCCGAAGGTGCTAGATTTCACTAGTGGCGGTCCGTCGTCTTTGAGAGTACCACGCCTCTATTTGTGCTGAATTTACCTTGTAAAGACGCCCCCAATTTTTTCCTAGATTGATTATCGAATTCGTTAGATGGTCCTTAATAGATACGCCAAGTTCATCAAAGATTAATGAGCAAGGGTACTTGTCAATCAACTTAGACACTGAAATCAAGTTTTTCTCCAAGACAAATAAAGCTTCATTTAAAGGAAATGAATGCAGTTCAGTAGATAAAGATATTGAGCCAATATGGGTAATGGGCAAACAAACTCCATTCCCCACCATTACCGTGTTTGAACCATAGTAAGGAGAGAAAGAATTGAGGTTACCAATTGATGATGTAATATGGGCTGTTGTCTTAGAATCCGGGAACCAATCTCTTCTTTGATCATCCTCCAATTGAGGAGCAGCTAATGCATTTAGTATTAGCTCGCTTTGATAAGAATTATCAAAGCGGTACTAGCAACGTAAAGCGTCATGTCTCAGCCTTTAGCATTTTTGACATTAAAGCTTTGTATTATCCACATAAAACTATATGTTTGAAGCAGAATTACCACTCACAAGCGGATACTCCTTTGAATTAGCAACCTTAGTCGGGGTGTTTGTATAGGGTCAGAAGCCTTGATTTTGAGAAGGTGAATTTGGTCTTTAATTTCCATCAGATTGATAACCACCGGGTGAATTACCAAAAGTTCCTGAGGGTCCATGGTTTCAGAATCTGGAATAATTTCCGAATCTCCTTCCACAAAAACCATAGCCTATCCTTTATTGTTAAACCTGCCATTTTTCCTTTCAAAACATCTATTAAAATTTCTTTGGCTACCAAAAACATATAGTGAATCAAATGAACCCAAATTAACCTCACTACTCAGTTTAGATTAATCAATCTTTTCACCAATAAATGCCAAATTAATGTTTGTTTGATTCAACAAATAATTTTTATGTCAAACTTCATATCTCTCAAGCTAAGCAATAACATCTTCGTGGCTCGGCTCGAGTTTGAGACAATAGATAATTGTCTTAAATATCTCATAGTCACTTACGAGACCCTTTAAAACACCAAAGACTTTTGTGATTTCATCGATCAATTTCCTAATCGTGTTCAATTGGTCACAAATCAATTTGAACTCACGCAAATACTCAGTTAAGGGCCTAAAATGCTTTTGATAGGATTGAAGCTTGCCCCTTAATTCGAATTCTTTAGCCACATATCTTTGTGTAAAACGATTACACAATGTATTCCATACCTTAGAAGCCGATTCAAGACTAGTTATGAGTCTCGGCACATCCTCAAACACGGATCCAATGATCCACGACGACACAAGTTGGTTAGTACGATACCATTGATGATACTCTGGATTGAGAACATCTTCAGAATTTTCCCCTTATGTGCATGAGATTCTGAGTGGTGGAGGTTGAATTTGACCATTGAAACCTAACAGATATTGACTTCTAATGAAGTGAAGAAACCGTGTCTGTCATCGAAGGAAATTTCCTTTAGAAAGTTTGACGGTCACAAAGTTTGAGAGGTTTATGTGTATAGGGAATGGGTATCTCAGATTTGGGTTTTTTGCCATGATTGTGTACATGAAGAAAAGATGAACTCAAGGAAAAGGATGAAAACAAATATGGTAAAATTAGCTCTCAGTTTTAGGCTTTGATATCATGAAGAAAATAAGAGGAATTAAGAAAACAATGATTCAAAGGTAAATTTCCCATGAGAAGAATGTTCTTCACTGAAAGCCATAATATACGCCATTTGCTTCTACAGTACATATTGCAATTTATATTAAGAAGACAACTAGATAAAAAAAAAAAAGTTTTCTATTCTATATTCCGAATATCTAATCTTATAGATTGATTGGATCAATTAACCTGCAATTAGAGGAAATTAGAATAGTCATAATCAAATCATATCTTCTACTCTAATCTAATCTTCCAATGATTCACCAATAATATTATTAACCTTATCATAGTCTAAGGGATATGAGAAGACTTTAAGACCATCATATCTGGTAAGATGAAGTGAATTATCAATCCGAAATTGTCAGCTCAATAACCTAGTTTAGAAAAAGCCTTCTACTGCTCCGTAGGAAAGTTTCATAGCCATAGGATAGGCTATGTGCTCAACAAGGCAACTACATGGAAAAGAACAGTAAAGATGGTGCAAAGCCAACGATACATAGAATAGAGGGTCCTGCCAAAATATATTCGAGGTGTTGTTAGGGCCATATATTGAAGGAAATTCCCTTTTCGCCTTATCTCTAATTAGTGTTATACAAGTTATACACATCAATTACCAATTTAACTAGATATAAATGTGGTGATATCCGTGATTGTAAACCAAGAATTAGAAGACCTATGAGATAACATTTTCACCAACTTAGAACGGAGGAAAACATACTCCACATTGTCAAAATGGACTCGCGAGACATGTTTTTTCCCCTCTCAAAGTAAAAGAAATCAATATGTCCTTTCCTGCCTCGAGGCACAATCCTTCACCTTTCACATTCCAACCGTTGAGGCAATGGCCTCTTCACAAGAACGTCCGACATAAAATATAACGTGAGAATTGTAAGTCTTGGTTTGTGGGGCCGTTAAGCCCCTCAAATTCTTTTCGTTTCTCATCAAAAGTATATTTTGCAAAGCATTTACGAAAAATTTGAAGTGTTTTTTAAAAATGAAATATAGGAAAAATTGCAAATGTCACCCTCAATTTTGCTCTCCATATCAAATACTCTCCTCACATTTCAAGACCTTTACCATCCTTACCTTTTAAATTAAATTTGAATCACATCTCTCACCAACACATAATTTATAAGGCTCTATTTATTGACATTTCCAAAAAATATTTCTAGGAAGCCAATTTCTAGGATAATAATATTTTCTGGTGTTTTGCTGAAACTTGAAAATGAACTAAAAAAATATTTGCACCATTTGATATGAAATATTTGATTTAATTTTCCTAAGGAAAAAAACCAAAAAAATTGAATTTTAATTATATTTTATTTTTATTTTTTCTTCTTTTTATTTTTATTTTTTTCTTTGTACATCTTCCTTGGTTGGTGGTTGGCCGTGGCGATGGCTAGTGAAGGATAGCTCACCCAATGCTAGTGAGGCTCGAGCTTCCCTATCTAGTGGGCTTGTCCCTCGCCCATGGCTGGTTGTTGGTCATCGCCGGGATCAGCTAACGGCCGAGGAAGTGGAAGAAAAAAAAAAGAAGAAAAGAAAATTAAAAAGAATAAAAATATAAAATATAAAATTTATTCTTAAAAAAAATTATAAGAAAAAATGTTTCGTTAACTAAGGACCTAAGGACGGCCTTTGTGAGCTTGGGCTTGATGTTGGGGACCAAAGCTTGAGTATTGGGGATTTGAGCACGTCATTTATAGACCTGGGCTTGGGTGTCGAGGCATCGGGCATAGGCACTAGGGCTTTTGGCCTGGACTTGATTGACTCAGGCATGGGTGCCTAAGTCCTAGGCTCGGTCTCGATGAACCTGGGCGTGGGCATTGGAGGCTTGGTCAATGTTGGGGACTTGGGAATCAGCCTTGGGATTTCTATGTCAAAAAGTAAAGCTTCGGATCAAAATGTCGATACCTAATTGTATTTAGGAAAATATTTTCTAGATTTTCAAAGAGGAAATCATTTTCCTAAATTTAAGTATAGGTTTTTTGTTGACTCATTTTACCAAGCGAGCTTAATGCTAAAATATATTTTCCTAAAAATATTTTTCACGAAATAAATAGAGCGTAAGTTACTATTTTTATGTTTCTCAAATTGCCTATTCTTAACCTTCGCTTCCACTTTTTTTTGTATAGATTTCAAGTGTGCATCAGGGCAAAAAGTCTTTTTAAATTAGGAAGATACAAATGGTAACTCTTGACATGTGAAGAGGAAACCCACTGGGGGAATTGGATGGAGTGGAGACATTTCATTTCAGGTGTAAGGTTTGACTTTCATGTTTCGTAAAGAGGCAAATAAAAAAAATGAAAATATTAAATGTGGAGAGCGATTTGACGATGCTTTTTACAATCATTCTGAAAGTTTATATTGTTTTGGACAGGGAAACTTCATTCAAGAAAAGAAGTCGGTTCGCACGCTGAAAGCAGAAGGACTAGAAAAGCGATCCCAACTATGCACTAAATTTGTGAAATCAAGGACTAGGGAAGCACGGTGGTTTCATCCTGACCCATGATGTTATGAGATCTTTTGTGCAAAGGTTTGATTAATGTAGACAAGACGAGAAGATGTAAGATGTAGAGGCCATCCCTGTCACGCCCCAAACCCTGGGTACACGCACATCCCGAGGCGGTCGATTGAAAATGCAACATCTCGGACGCGTCGCCGACCCATTCTTTTTATCTTTCAATTAAACGCATGCGGAAGCGAATTAAATAAACCCCCGGTCAATAAACAAACAATAGGGATAGTAAATATTAGGAATAATTTCCCCAAAAACAACGATTTCCTTATCAACTAGTTAATCCAAGGAGTTTAATACTTACAAGCCTTTCTACGACCACTTCCTATCGACCCTTTTAAAAAACCTTCAAAGACTAGGGTTAACCTAAACTCCACTAATGGCAGGGCTAGCTAAAAGGTGTCGCATCTCACGCCCACCACATCTGCACTCAGCAGATCTCCATGCTATGGCCCTGAAAATGTTTAACCACGATGGGGTGAGATAAAATCTCAGCGAGTCAAACCCCAAGCCTTGATTAGGACGTAAATTCGTCTTGAAGGCAGCCTAAACATGCACCACAAACAAACTCACCTCGCCTCGGCACACCCTTGCAGGTTAGCACATCATATATTCCGTTATCAATACCATAAAAATAATCAACAACGGGAACACAAAGTTCTCACTCTCCAAACATTCACAAGGGTCTCGATTATAAGGCAAAATTGTTTTGGCATGTCCCATACCATGCTTAACAATTTTACCCCATAATCAAGTGCAATACCACACAATCATACACAAGTGTTCCGATTATTACGACCCCTCGGGTCACGGCCAACACAAAAGTCGGCAGTCTTCCGGCATAATTGGGCATTGTTCCGCCCCATTGGGCACAACATCATCCCGCGTATGCATACGCCTCAGGACAACATTCCAATAAGGAGCTTCGTTCCGAAATCCATTCACGAACAGCATCCCGTTGACTTGGGGGCATCCAAACTTAATCGGGCATTGTCCAGCGTAATCGCATCAAGACAAGTTCAATACCCCACGTAAACGCATCAGGGTCTTTTATGTGATCACGCGAGCATACCATCACTCAAACCAGCTTTTATTTCTGTTATTTAGCCAAGAACACCAAAATCTCTTTTCAAATAATAAACCTTGCAACTTTTTTTTTTGTTCAAAACTTTCCGAAATAAATTCGTACAAGGTCACATATTTGAAATCAACCTGTCAAACTTTGCACGCATCTAATTTGAAATCTCATGGTTTTATTGAGCACATAAAACTTGGCATCAAAACCCGACACCATATTTCTTTTCTATTTCTTTGTCCAACCTCCCTTTTTGGAAACAATATTTGGTAACCCATTTTTTTTTTCTTTAAAACTTTTGGAAATAGAATTCGTACGTGCTCACGTACTCAAAATTAACCCATCAAACTTTCCACCCACCTATTTTAAAACATCATTGTTTCATTGGGCACATAAAATTTGGTGTCCAAACCCGACACCTCATTGTTTTTCTATTTAATTGCCTTTACAATAATAAGAGACAATTATCATAGAACAACCAATCACATAATATTGTACGTGCAGCACTCAAAATCACGTATAATTTCATCCAAGAAAACGAGCGTAAAATTCTACGGAACGGCTAATCTGTCACTAATTACGATTAATTAATTAAATTACAATCAATTAAGTAAATTGTAATTAATTAAGCTAATCCAACTTAATTAATCTAACCATGATTAATTAACCTAACCATAATTAATTAACTTAACCATAATTAACTAACCTAACCATGATTACTTAGCCTAACCATGATTAACTAACATAACCAAGCTTAATTAACACTAACCTAGGATTAACTAAAACTAATCCTCATCAAGACTAATCTAACCACCTCTAAGCGTAATTAACGGCTTAATCAATGATTAGGAAGTTAACTTATGGGTTTACGACGGTGGCGAGCTTGTGGCGATGGCGACGCGACGGCGATGAAAACACGAGACAACCACGGCTCGAATGGAGGTTCGACAGCGGCGGTGTTAGCCCCTTAAGCTCTTGGCCAAGAGGGGAGCTTGGCTTGGCTTGGCTTGGGCTGGTCTGCGACTCGGCTGGACGTGGAGAAGCTGGGCGGTGAGCTGGCGTTGGTGTTGGTGGTGGATGGTGATGGAGGCATGAGGCGGTGGAGTTGGCGTGAGAGTGAGTGCAGGCGTGAGGTGAGACGCTGGCAGGCGTGAGGTGAAGTGGGGTTAGGTGGTTGGTAGTGGGAAGGAGAATGGAGGTTGCGGCAGCAAGGAATAAATGAAGAAACGTGAAGGGGGATTGAGGAGAGAATAAAGGAAATGGAGAAGATGGGATGGTCGGCTACAGCAGGAGGGAGGGAACGCACGCATGAGAGAGGGAGAAGAAGAAAATGAAACAAAGCAGCCAATCAAAGGCCTTGAAAAATATCTAAGTCATCATCACTCTTGCCACAAAGTCCTCTTATGCTCACCCGCACTCCTCCAATCAAAATTTAGCTTTAAATTCCCCAAATTGAAGCCTTTTTGGGTAGCAAATTCCCCCTTTTCCTCTTAATCCGAATTTCATTTTCTCTTTTCTTTTGATCCGAAACCCGTTTTTCGGCAAAATTTTTGGACTCGACGAAATTTCGCCGGAAGATGAGACAACGTCCAATAAATAAATCGTGACATGCTCGAATTTCTGATTCTTGAAACCGAATTAAATTTCGTGGTTAAAATCAACCGAACACGACTTTAGTACGACCTAATCTATCAGGTAGTTTTTAGGGATTTTAGCGCCTTTGACTCGTGGTCAATAATTTTCGATCCATGTTCGTGCATCTCCAAATCATAAACGACCCTTGGTTGTCATAAAATCGCGAGGGTTAAATTACGTGTCCCGAATATAATATTGATAGAAAATCGGTTTATCGCTGCTTGACGCGAATATCGTAATCGTGTGGAACCACCCACAATCCGACTACCTAATTCCATCGAATCGACTTATATCTATTCGCTAATCGATTTATAGTGGTGTCGTATTGACCTTTGCCGATTATTATAGTCGAGCGATTGATTTCCAATCGAATTCTCTAATTTGTCGCGTTTATATCTCTTAATGGCCTTACCTAATAGATTAGTTAACTCGTGAGTGATCATTTCCGAGTAAATTAATCATAAGCGCGTCGACGAAACAACAATTTTATATATTCGAAATGGGGCCAATTTTCGGGATGTCACAACCCCGTTAGGTGGGATGAAGTGAATGATCAATCCGAAAAGGTGATACCAAGAGAGCTTGAATACTCTATTCGGTCGTACCAAGAGAGCCCTTGAATACCCACGTCTTTCTCTCATAATTCACTTAAGGTCATCTTTAATATTTCCGGCGTTTTTTTCTTTCTATCAGTTTTTTTTTTTTAAACAAACGAAAAGGAAAAAAGAAGGAATAACCATTCCCGTTTTGGTGCGCTTTCATTATTTTATCATGTCAAAAGGGATGTCGGTATAACTTTCTTGACATTTCCATTGAAATTATAACACAGTTATATTACATTTGTCCTCAGGATAACTTTATTTCCTGAGTATTCATGCAATGGACCCACTATGCTTATGCTTTGGATCTACTTACTAAAAGGAAAACCTACAAAGACGTTAATGCTCGAGCTGTAGTTGTAAAGCTGAATTATTTCCTCGTCAACGTACGGAGTAAAAGATTTTGATAACAATTGTTCAATTGGTGCCCGTGACTCGTGTAAGGAGTTCCACACCCAAGATTTGGTGTAATATACAGCTATTAATATGTTTTCATTGGCTTATAACTCATTAATTTAAGCTGTTAAATTAATGTGGATCTAATTAGTAATTATGATGTACTTAATCAGTACGTCCATGATGGGTGCGATTGGAACGCACCGTTTCATCTTGATATGCTACGATGGAAAGACACCCCTTGAAAGGGTATGAAGAGAGATGTATAAGAGTCTCCCGAAGACAACCGTTGGCACGGTTGGCAGAACATACGTTCAGAATTTCCTCTCCTTTACCTTTCTCTTTCCACCCAAAGAAAGAAGGCGTTCCATTTCTCATTTACAAGAACAATCGGCATTTACGCTATGGAAATCGGGTGCTTTCCTTGTGATTGCATTCAAACCAACGCGAAGTATTTTTGTTCGTGATTCATCCGCAATTCAACGTTCATTCCGAGGTTAATTGTTGTTTGCGCATCGTATAAAGGTAAGGCGTCTTCCACCGACTTGAATTCAAACATTGGTATCAGAGCTTGGTCATGATTTCTGCCTTATTCTTCATCGAATTTTCTCATTTATTAGTTGAAATCGAGATCAAGAGTATGAAATCTACACTATTTGGATGTTTCTTGCTCAGAAATGCAATCTGAATCATCGAAAAACGAACCGAAGCGAAGAACGGGTTTAGGGTCGCGTACACCCGTACGGTTTTGGCCATTTTTCGAAATATTTTTTTCGGCCAAAATAAAATTTTAAATATACAGGGTGAAAGTACTCATCGAGATAAGTCCGACAGTGGTTCGAGTGCGACTGGAGGAGGCCGGACCCGCCCACACGTGCGGCCGTAACCGCGGCGCGTGGGCCCCTCACGCTGGGAAAGGCAGCGTGTGAGCGTCACGCGCGCGTCAGCGAACCGACGCGTGCGACGTCACGGATGATGTCATCAATGGGTAACCGCCGGCGGCAGTTGGCCGGCCGATCATTGGCCGGCGACCCAACCCGAACTGAGGCCCGACTCGTTGATCTGACTCGACACGACCGTTGACCGGTCAAACCGGTTGGACCGGTTGATCGATCCGGTGGTCAAACCGGTTGGACCGGCCAGGAGCCCTTTGGGCGCACTCAGGCGGCGTGTGGGGGTGCATGCGAGCTCCAATTGGAGCGTGGTCAACGGCGTTTGGTTTGTATAGATTTTCGCTACACTGTGGTGTAATTATTTTGCATTTTTGAATTTTATAAATGTATGAAATTGTGTACGAAACCCTAAGTATGCGTATTTTTAGGTTATAAATACATAATTTATTCGTTTGTAACTTGTATTTTCTTATGTTTTAGGAAATACAGTAGCTAGCCTATATGAAAATGATGTCATATATGCTGTGTAGAGCTTGGTTTGATGGTAGCATGTATATAATTTAATATACTTGTAATTTTCTAGTTTTAAGAAAATTCGAATAATGGTAGGAAATCCTTGTTTTTCCATTACATGTTGAATTGCGGTTTTGATTGTAGTTACAGCATGATTATTATTTGTATGTTGATTCATATCATGCTATGCTTTTGTGTTAATGGAAAAATATATAAATTACATGAAGTCATGTAATTATTTTTCCTAGTGGGAGTTCGTAGGTTGGTAGAATTCGAAGGAGTTCTAACCTAGAACTTAAAATTTGTGCAAATTAAACTAATTAATGATAATAGAACAATCATACATAGGAGTTGATTGGGAACATAGTGAACTTTCGTTTCTGTGTTTTTTTTTTTTAATTATCATTAATTTAGTTTGTCTTTGCTGCAAATTAAATATGTGTGTGTTACTCTGAAGAGTGTACCAGTATTGATTCTGCGTTTATTATGTCAATGTGATAAAGCAATTGATTATGGCTTCGGCATCCAAGACCATTGTGGCTAACCTCAATAAGGGTGAGAAGCTGAACGGTGACAATTATGATATTTGGCACCGAAAGGTTCAGTACATCCTTGAGGAGCAAGAGGTTCTGGAAACTCTCAATCATACCATGGATGAACCTGAGCATAGAACTTCAACTCAACACATGAGAGATCTAGAAACTTATCAAGCTTGGAAAAAGAAGAATAGCATTGCTCGCATCAAGTTGCTGATCTGTATGCAAGATGATCTCATGTGTGAGTTTGAAAGTTATGATAAAACTCAAGCAATGTGGGTTGCCTTGAAAGATAAATTTGGGGGTACATCAACCACTAAGTTGAGGAGACTCACCATCGACTTTAACATATATCGAAAGCGCCTAAATGTAACGATGAGGCAGCATCTTCGGGAGATATCAAACATGATTCGTGAGCTGAAGTCGGCAGGTCACTCCTTTACTGATGAACAAGTTCAGGCTGTTATAAGGTCTCTTCTTGACAATTGAGAGCATATGAAGATCAATATGACACATAATGAGAATATTGTCACTTTTCATGATATAGCGCGTCATTTGGAATTAGAGGATGAGCGCCTAGAGGTTGTGAGATTCTTTACTCATGCTTATGTTGCTGAATCGAGTTCATGCAAAACTTCCGGTTTTAAGCGCAAAAAGGAATAATCAATTCAACAACAAATGGAAGAAGATTGATCAGGCACCTAAGAGGGCTAAGACCTTTCAACGCAAGAAGCGTGGTGGGAAGAAGGACAAGGCCAAGATGGAGTGCTACAATTGTGGCAAGATGGGTCACTTTGCTTGGGAATGCACTGAGGAGAAAGAAGTACCATATAACTCTATTACTTTAAGTAATGCTTTCATTTCTAGCACTGTGATGCTTGTTGAAGCTCATCTAATGTGGACTGTAGACTCAGGAGCAACAGATCACGTAGTGAGAAGCATTTGTGAAGTATCGTCGGATACAACCTGGAAGAAGATGGATATATGTTGGGAATAATTTAAGAATTGAAGTGAAGGGTATCGGCACATGTAAAATTAATTTTACGTGGTGGTTGAAGCCTATTCCTACATGATGTCCTCTATGCTCCAGATATTCGACGAAACTTGATCTCCGTAGTTGTTCTTCTTAGCTTAGGTTATGTATTGAATTTCCATGGTGATTGTGTTGACATTTTGTATGGAATAATTTATTATGGTTCAAGTCATGTATCGAATGGTTTTATGGTGTTAGACATTGACTATGATCAGTACAATATTAATGTCGATGGTTGTTTTTTCTTTAATTTGCATCTTCTAGTAAGGTTGAGATTGATGCAAGTACTTAACATGCTAGATTAGGTCACATCGGGTTACAAAGAATGCAAAGATTAGCTTGAGAAGGCCTTTTAGGGTCACTCACTAATATTAATCTACCCATATGTAAACATTGTCTAGTAGGAAAAGCAACTAGAAAACAATTTGGTAAAGGGACTAGAGCTGAATTTCCGTTGCAACTCATACATTCTGACATTTGTGGTCCTTTGAATGTGTGGGCGAGGCATAAAGCCTTATATTTCATCACTTTCATAGATGACTTCACGCGTTGTGGTTATGTCTTTCTGATCTCCCATAAGTCAGAAGCATTAGACTGCTTTAGATGATATATAACGATGGTAGAGAATCAATTGAATAAAACAATAAAGGCATTGAGAACCGATCGTTGACGTATCTATCTGACCAATTCAAGGCTCTTTATGATGAAAAGAGAATTGTACGACAATTGATTATTCCTGGTACTCCACAACAAAATGGGGTAGCTGAGAGAAGGAATAGAACTCTATTAGAAATGGTTAGGTCTATGATGGCGCAAACAAATTTACATATCTCCTATAGAAGGAGATGTATTATTGATTGCTGCTTATGTACTTAATCGAGTGCCCTCAAAATCGGTCATTTCCACCGCTTATGAATTATGGACTGGTAGGAAACCAGACTTAAGTAGCATACGTCTATGGGGATGTGCAGCTTATGTTCATGATTCTTCCCATAAATATGGCAAATTAGGTCATAGATGGAAGAAATGTATCTTTATAAGATATTCTGAACACTCCAAAGGATACATGTTCATAGGTAAACAAACTTATAGAAATGTGACCAAAATAGAGTCACGAGATGTCACGTTCTTAGAGAACGATTTTTCTAGTAGAGGTGAGATTGATAAGGATTTCCAATTATATGAGATGGAAGATCCAAATAACACATCCACTAATGTTGTAGAGGGAAATGAAGATTTACCTCAACATACAAGATCTAGTGGGAGTGTTGCATCGTCCGATGAATTGAATTCAAGAGAAATTTAATTGCGTAATAGTAATCGTAAGAGTTTTCCCCATCGTCGTTTTAAGATTGAAGGGGAAGCATTTATGATTGCTCAGAAAGATGATGTCGAGCCTAAGACTGTTCAAGAGGCTCTCTCATCCTCTGATAAGGAAGAATGGAGAAAATCTTTGGAAGATGAAATGGAGTCAATGAGGGCAAATAATGTCTGAGACTTGGTTGATCTATCATCCAATCGTAAGGCCATTGGAAACAAATGGGTTTTTAAGATTAAGCGAAGGGCGGATGGATCAATTGAAAAGTATAAGGTTCATCTTGTAGCAAAATGTTATACTCAACAAGATGGTATAGATTATGAGGAAACATTTTCACCAGTTGTAAGGTTTGCCTCAATACGCCTTATTTTGGTCATCGTTGCACATTTAGATCTTGAATTACATTAAATGGATGTAAAGACGGCATTTCTCAATGGAGAATTAGATAAGGAAATCTATATGAAACAACTAATAGGTTTCATAGCTAAAGGTCAAGAGCATAAAGTTTGCAAACTTCATCGCTCAATATATGGCCTTAAGCAATCATCTAGACAATGGTATATTCATTTTCATCGAGGCATAACAACTTTTGGTATCACGATGATCGAAGAAGATCACTGTGTATATGTCAAGCGGTCCGAAGATAAATTTGTGATTTTATCACTTTATGTGGACAACATTCTATTGATTGAAAATGACAAGGTTTTGGTTATTACCATAAAAGAATGATTGTCCTCCAATTTTGAAATGAATGACATGGGAGAAGTTGCTTATATATTAGGAGTTAAGATCGAAAGAGATTGATCAATGAAACTCCTTGCTTTATCACAAAAGTCTTATATAATGAAGATTCTTGAGCGTTTCAATATGCAGCATTGTAATCCCATTGATACCATTGTCATGCAAGGTGAATGCCTAAGTACTAAGATGTGTCCTAAGACTCCAGAAGAAATTAAAGTGATGGAAATTGTTCCTTACGCTAGTGCAGTCGGAAGTTTGATGTATGCTATGATGTGTACTCGACCCGACATATGTTATGCCGTGGGATTGGTGAGCAGATATTAATCAAATCTCTATCAAGCACACTGGAAAGCAGTGAAGAGCATCCTAAGATATTTGAAGGGCACCATGGGCTATCGACTTTGTTACCAAGGGAACGATTTACGCCTATTAGGCTATTTAGATGCTGATTGGGGTGGAGACCTAAATGAGCGTAAATCGACTTCTGGATATGCATTCTTGCTCAATGGAGGTGCGATTTCTTGGAATAGCAAGAAACAGACATGCACGGCCTTGTCTACTATGGAGGCAGAATTTATTGCATGTTCCGCCGCAGTGCAAGAAGCAGTATGATTAAAACGTTTCTTGGAAAATTTAGTCACTGTCACTGTCACTGAGGTTCCAAGACCAGTGATAAGTTTATTGCGATAGTCAAGCAGCCATTGCCTATGTGAAAGATCCCAAGTATCATGGAAGGACGAAGCACATTGACATAAAGAACAACTTCATCAGAGATATAATAGCGTAGAAAGAAGTGATCCTACAATACATTTCAACCAATAGAATGGTTGCTGATCTATTTACGAAGGCTGTTCCTAGAGACATATTCTTGACCCACAAGATGTCACTAGAATTACGTAGAATGTGATATGTGTTATTATAGAGGATCATTGGTTTATGTATATGTGGACATATGTATTGTACTTGTTTATTTATTGGTGACTTGATGTTTTATCAATAAGTACAAATACATTATGAGACTAGCACATACACACATATATTATTGAAAAGTATGTCAGTAGGCAACGATTGGCTCACTCACATGAGCAATCACCTCAAGTGCTATAGTTAGCACGTTGATATGAGACATTATGTATAAGTAAATGCTGAAGAGTAAGTTTAGTACATAAAATAATATGTCGCCTTGATTGGAGTCAAGATGAGGTCTGTGATTTGTATAAGACCGAACATGATAGTCCCACAATCATGTATGCCTGAAAGATGCTGGATGCGAGTACTTAATTGGGCGCTATAGAAAGCGTGCTGATATAGCACTCGAGCTAAACATGAGTACGTGAGAAGCACGTGACCATGTTTAGGCTAAGATCCGTATAGTGGATATATTAATTAAATGACATACGCTTTTATAGAAAGAGAAATCCACTATAGCATGTAATTCATACTACATGTGCATTGTATGACCGATAAGAGAATGTGAGTAAAATTATCACTATTTACTCATCGTGTGAGCCCTTGATATAATTTATAATTTACCTCATTTTGTACCCTATGTTACTTCTGACTATGTTCTCGAAGTGAATGATCAATGTTGCTACTTTAGCATGTTATCGGCGGTTATGAATGGATATGACCTTATGGGACGTGTCTAGGAAAGCAGTTGTTCTGAAATGGAGAGAAACGTGAGTGCGAATGAAGACTATTGTTGTTTTACATTTATCACATGTATTTACTGGTCGACCAATTATATCGCCTTATGTGGTTGCTGATATAATTGTAAATACATGGCGTCTTGAGGATAGTCAAGTATAGCATTTAAGGGATAGGTATACTTGAATTGATGTAACAAAATATGTCTGGGACACTGCGAGACATCGATTGTTTATTTCTTTTCGGGGTTGTAGCCATTATGATATCCCTAACAGGTGCATAATTTGAGCTCCCAAGTGCAGGTGTACTCACTGGTAGCACGGCTTATTTGCTAGTATGAATTATTTTGTAAAGTTGATGAATGTTGAATGCATTATATTCTTGATAGAGTGCTATCACGCCCATCATGTCCGAGTGGGAGATGATGCACTTAATCAGTACGTCCATGATGGGGTGCGATTGGAACGCACCGTTTCGTCTTGATATGCTACGATGGAAGGACATCCCTTAAAAGGGTATGAAGGGAGATGTATAAGAGTCTCCCGAAAACAACCGTTGGCACGATTGGCAGAACATACGTTCAGAATTTCCTCTCCTTTACCTTTCCCTTTCCATCAAAAGAAAGAAGGCGTTCCATTTCTCCTTTACAAGAACAATCGGCATTTAAGCTGTGGAAATCGGGTGCTTTCCTTGTGATTGCATTCAGACCAACGTGAAGTATTTTTGTTCGTGATTCATCCGTAATTCAACGTTCGTTCCGGGGTTAATTGTTGTTTGCGCATCGGATAAAGGTAAGTCGTCTTCCACCGACTTGAATTCCAACAAATTACATATGTTGAGACGTTTGGATTTGAGTTCTCATTTGGTGACCTCCCTCAATGAAGGCGCCCAGCTTTCGCTACCCATTCCAACTAAGCTTGATTGATGAGCCACTCCCAATAAACACCGGCATCATGTGATTAGTTCAAGAAGGTAAATCTTAGATGTGACTTCCTATCATGGTGATAGACAATGTCCCTCCATTTCCATTAAACTTGGCCCTGAAAAAGCAGAGAATCAAGTCAAAATAATGATACGTCCAAAAGGGTACCATAATTTGGTGACAATTGGTGCAAAAGGGTAACATAATAGAAGGAGAGTGGGCCTAACACAACGCTCACAAGTCAAGGAGAGACTTGGTAAGGTATTTGTGCAAGAGTATTAGGTGAAAGGAGTCCTACATTGGAGAGACGATGTAATGTGAATCAAGTAATATATCTTAACCAGTCAAAAACTCATAAGTTTAAGCTTATAAATGAAAATAGGTCAAACCTGTCATGATTTGACAAAGGTGAACCACCAAGAGAATATTAATGAATTACTAAGCAAACATTGAGCATAAACTCTTCCAAACCCATACCATTCATGATTTTGGAGTTTTGATTTATTTAACATGAAATTTACTTCAATTACGAGTCACTTAGAAATTCAAGTAAAATATAAGAGAGCATTTTACTTTTGTGAACCACAAATATCATGAATATAGAAAATTAGTTATGCTAGATAAATCTAGTGTTATTTCAATTTATTTTCTCTTTATTTCTACAATATTTTACAAGCAATCTTGGCTAGTCAGCCGTGTGTGTAGACAAGAATTTGATAATCAATAATTAAATAGTAAATAAATTGCTTAGGAAGATGAAAAAAAGACTTTGATGCGCTAAAGAATTTAATGATGTGATGTATGCATTCTTTTTCAAATAAGCATGAATTAATCTAAATGCTACGTCTATATGAGTTCTAAATGAACACGTGTTGATAAACTACATGAAATCTAAATAACGTGTATGCTATGAACTTAAATGCGACCTATATGCAACTCTAACGACATGAATTAATTAATCCTATTATTTAAACTACGTGAGAGATTTTGTATTTTCTTTTCTTAAAGAAATAATAGACTAAATTCTAGGACGCCTAAACATGACCTAAGTGACATTATCAAAGAATGATGACCTAATGATCAATGCCTGAGATGCAATTATTAATTTGCATAACCAAAAATAATGTGATTTTTTATGACATGAAATATATGACATGGATGTGATGACTTGGATATGATGACATGAATATTACGACATGTATAGTATCTAACTAATTATATACGAGATATGCATGCAATAATTAAAATTTTCTCTTAAAGCTAAAATAGGAAACTACTTAAGCATATGATGGCCTAACTACAATTAGGAAATAATTTTACATTAAATTCTAATATAAATTAGGTAATTTACTAAATTAATACATGGTTCTTAAAACATGCAATTCTAATTTTTTTTTTTTTATCGAAAAAACATGCAATTCTAATTTAGAAAGCATAGATTGATGCAATCTATCCTATATGCAATGCACTATTTTTTTTTTTGGGTAGTTTTTTTTTAACAGATTTTTTTTTTTGGTGGGTAGTTTTCATGGTAGGAATATTTCCTAAACTAATGACATGCATTATATGAGCCCACATCGTCAAATACTCATAACATCCAATATAGGAAACAAAAATAGTCAGGATCCGATCTTAGGTCTCAAAGATTGAAACCCCAATTGCAACAACTCAAATGAGGAAATTTCATATTTGGGAAACACCTAAAATCTCAAATCAAATCGTGTTATAATCGAATAACCACACTTTAGGCAATTGAATATTTGAATTAAATTTAAGAAATTACCTGAGTTGGATTTGACTCAAATGGCGACCAATAGCAAAGGGGTCGCCAGGTGACGAACAGCTACGTGAGGGACCATGAATATCACAATGGGATATGATGCTCAAATCCTTCAGAATGTGAAGAACTAGGTGTCCTAGAGGTCTCCTCAAAATTTCAACACATTCCAACTTAGAACGAACACAAACCTATCGTTTTTGTGTGACTGCGCATTGGACTTTCTAGTAATCTAGTTTGATTTTCTTCTTTAAAGACATACTTTCAATATTATTTCACCATCTCTATAGGACAAACTCAAGAATAATGTCGTAGCATACTCTTTCCAAAATTTGGCACAATCTAATAGTTAACAAATGCGTAATCGGTGATTTTGTGAAACTATGAGTGTGAATTTTTCTAGGGGCATAGAGAGAGAGAGGGGAGAGCTCATGTGTGTGTATATATATATATTGTGTTCTCTTGTTTTCTTTTTCTTTTCTATTATGTATTGCCAACCCTTTTGAACAACCTCCTTAAATTCAAGAGAACAATGTGCTCATATAGGCAAAGATCAAGGCTTTTCTTGAGATATCTGCAAATGTGATTTTAAAATATTTTTATTTATGGATTAAAATTTTTAAATAATAAATAGGGATATCAAAATTTAAATATCAACGTAATTAAAATGTTAATAACTTAAACTTGAACGCTGTCTTAGCCTTCTCTCTCGGGAAGATATCGAGTTTCTGGCTCTCGGGCCATAGCTTGGTCATTTCCCTCCGTCAACGTCTTGTATAAAGTCTACAATGCGTACCGTAGTGGACTAGCAGTAGGCGGACAGAGACCTCCTGTCAACGTCAATAGAGAGTACAATAATTCATAAATGTTGTCCAATCAACCAGGTTTAGCATGCGTTCTAGTAATCAAATCATGTGTCTCGTTGTGGTTTGGAGTGGTATGTTGGCGTTTTGCTTTAAAGAGAGGTTCGATTTTGACTTCGATTACAGAGGATCTGGACACATCGATCCTTCTGGTAACTGTATGCATCGTGTATCTCGCTTCCCTCTATCGTTAATCACTGGAAAACCCCATTCCGAATTGATAAAATCTCGAACTCATTGATGACATTACAAATTGATTTTCATGCATTGTCTGGCCGGATGCTCTTGCTGGCCACAATGAGGGCTCACGAGCCCTCGTCGGCCAGAGGTGAGTGTTGTGGCCCCTTGCTAAGGTCAGTGGGCGCTTCGTGGCCCTCATCAGGGTAGGTGGGAGTTGGCTTGCCGATCTTTTGAACCTAAAAAGAAAAGGAAAAAAAAAGGAAAATATTTAATTAAAAAAAATCAAATTTTATTTACGTTAACATCGGTCATGTCACGTGAGACAATCGGTGTTGATTGGATTGTTACGTCAGCGATTTCGGACATTGATCGGATAAATTTAAATGACAAATCTTAAAAAGATTTAAGACTTAATTGATAATATATTTAAAATTTTTCTTTGTATGTATTATATACAAAGGGGAACTCACAAATGTCAAAAGACAGAAGTGGAAAATTGAACTCAATGCCTCAGAGTCTACTATCATCTTATAGTCGAGTACATTAATACCGAAAAGAATTAAGTACATAACAGTTTGTGTTTCCGTAGTTTAAACGTTCAAGATGACGCAAGTTACGCATTCTATATGTTAAACTATCAAGCACACGACGGACGGACGGTACCCTAAAGAAGGGACTAAACTATAAGCAAACTAGTAGTCGAGTGAATCTCAAAGCAAAGCATAGCATAAGCAAATATAATTATTAAAAGAGGTTTGATTATTCATAGCTGAATTGGACTTAATGTGATTAATATTGTAATGAAAACCTCGACCATACGTAGATACTCTCAAGTCTTTCAATATATGAAATTTCTTATCATATGAATGCACGAAAATCATCCAAAAAGTTCTAAATTTATAAATTTTGACCGAAAATTGTTGATGTGGATAAAGACCGTCTTATGTGGCACAATCATCGCTGACATGGACATTTTTAATAATATTTTAAATTCTTTTAATTTTTTTGGCTTTTTTCTTTAGTTTTTTTATTTGTCTCATGGATTGAGGTCGGTGAGGGCCGTGACATGCTCCCTTGGCCTATATTTGGCAAGACGTCGTGATCTCGCCAAATTTGGGTGAGGGCTTGCATGCTCTTGATTTGGCTAGCGAGGGTCGCCATGCCCTAAAGGCATCAAGCAAGGGTCGTGAAGCCCGTCCTTCGCAATTGCGAGGGCTATGATGCTCTCACCTAGTGCCGATGACCCTCGCTAATCCTCAATCTAAAAAAAAAAAAAGAGGAAAAAATATTCAAAAATTCAAAAATTTATTAAAATAATGTTTAAGAATGTCAACGTTAGCATCAGTAGTGCCATGTAGGACAGTCTGCTTTCATCAATAGTGCCGCGTAGGACAGTCGGCTTCCACGTCGCAATTTCCATCCGTAATTAGTTAGATGGATTTAATTGGCAAATTATCAAAATATTTATGACTTATTTAACAATATTCAAAAGTTTATAAATAAATTGAAAAAAAAATAAAAAGTTTGGGATTTTTTGGACAATTTTCCCTGTGAATGCGAACCTTGACTGGATAGACATTGGCCTTTGCTAACAACTAGCTTCATTTCTTAGTGGCCTTTTTAGGAGTCCATAAACATCCTCTTTAGTGGTTACTAAAGGCGTGCACGATAATCATTTTATATCTATTTATGAATTATCTTTTTTTCTAGACTTGTTTCTAAAAAGAAATCCGTTAAGTAAAATTATTTCATTTTTTTTATTTCTAAAATATATTTTTACTCCGAAATAGGTTTGGAATAGAAATTAAAAGTAAAAATCAATTACTTTTCTATTTTTAGAATATAAATGAGAAATAAAAACTCTTATTATTGTTCGTCCTTATTACTAGCGGGCCTCCTATCCACCACCGCTGGCCGCCGTCCACGGCCTGTTGCTGCCGCTCCCTAGCCACAGTTCGCCACCTGCCGCTATCTCTCGTCCATCGCCTACTGACGATTGTCGTCTGCTGGTCGCCAATTGTCTGTCGCCACATGTAATTGCACATGTATTTTAACCTAAATTAATGGAATTTTAAAGTATTACCATACAAGTGAAAAAAAAAAAAAATCAAAAGTTGGTTAGCGTTGAAAAAGTGGAGTTGTATGAAAAGAAAAAAAATGGTGAGATAAAATTTTTTTATTCAAACAAATCCAATATATCTAGTTAGTCACGAGACAATTATGATTTTGATTTTGAAATTAAGTTGAATTGTCATGGCTTGAATAGAATTTATTGATGCTTTAAGTTTTGTCTAAGTTAGAAGTAGGAGTTTTAACTTTGACAATTGTATCCATTTTGTTAAACAATGAATTTTCTTTGTCATGGTTGCAACATGAAACATGTTTTAATTGTAGATATAGTTAATAGAAATCCTACATTTGTTTATATAGTAATTAAGATATTTAAATTGTTCTTTTTATAATGAATGTAAAAAATATTTTATATTAACAATGTTTCTAGTAAGTATCCTTTCTATTTATTTTTTTCATTTGATTTATTACTTTTTAATGTATAGTATACCAACTGGTGGCTCACCGTGTGAAATTCCAGGAAACCTTTCCTTGGAAAAACCAAGGGAGGTGGCAGCATGGAGAGTAAGGATGCTGCTAGGCTGACAGTCTTGAGAACAACGGTGAACTCCCAACCACATATTCCAAATTCAGAGAGAGGGGCAACCAAAAGGTAAAGTTTCGTCTTTATCTTATATTAGCCTCTCCTTCTCTAGTAGTTTTAGAAGTTAGATAAGGCAATACGAGCCATTCAAAAGTTTACTATCAACATGAATCAAATTCATGATCTCTTGAAAGACAAATGACCCCTTTACTACTAGACCAACCATCTTGGTGGTAACTTTGTTTCATTTTGTATAGCAACCAGAGGTATGCAATATCCTTCTCTTGCCCATTAAAACACTTGTTAAGAGAGCATGCTGTAGTTTTCTCATAGAATGCACGTTTTCGATGCATCAATAATTGCTTCTATTATTTGAATTTTCAGCTAGTGTTCTAAATGTACTCGTTCATTGCACTCTTGAAGATAAATAACCTCCTTTAAAAAAGAAAAAAAGTTCAGCCACATACGTGGCAATCAACATATGAGGACCACTCCGTGCAAACTCAAGGCCCCACGTGTTTCTCGAATTGGACTCGAGTTACATTCAATGTGGAAAATGGAGACAACGTGCCCCAAAACTGTCCATAAGAAGCGCCTCAAACCAATTCAAATGCAAGCCAACTAGAGAGAGAGAGAAGAGAGAGAGAAGAGAGAGATGGAAGTCATGCAAGTACTGCACATGAATGGAGGAATGGGAGAATCAAGTTATGCTAACAACTCATTGCTTCAGGTACATTTCTCATTGTCCCGTTGTGGGCACATATCGTCTTGAATTCGTTTGCATTAAAAGATTGATTACACACTCCTTTGTGATTATGTACCACAATTTGATTTCTTCATTTAATATCAAACTAGGGTTCTTTTTGTTTACCAAGATTTTTAATTCTATATGCAAAAGACGAGATTTTACCATGCCTTTCAGGACAATGTAACTTATCTTTGAAGCATTCAAATTGTGACCCCAATTCGTATATATACTATTAATCAACAAGATTTCTCTTAAGAAGAACGTACAATAAAGGGTATAATAAAATATTAGATCTTGCATGATCATTGCAAGCTCAAACAAACACAATCATGTGATATTCTCATTGGATTAACATAGAAAATGCATGGAATTTGCAATACCCGCTCATTATATATGAACCACTCGCATATTCAATCAAGAATATATCATTGGATATATTCGTCAATATAAGAATACATAACATTTATGATTTGTTTGTCTGTATAGATATAACTGAAGACAGAAGCCTTTTTTCTTGATATTTGGTCAATGCTTTCTGCTTTTTTCTCTCTTTTTTTTTTTTTTTGATAGAGGAAGGTGCTATTGAAGACAAAGCCCATAATCGAGGCAGCCGTCACAGCTCTCTTCTCTACGGCCGCCGCCACCTTCCCGGCGAGCCTCGCCATTGCAGACTTGGGCTGTTCCACTGGCCCCAACACTCTTTTTGCCGTGTCCGAGATCATCAACATCATGAGCAATCTCTGCAAGGCGACGAAGCAAGAGCTGCCGGAGATCCAAGTGTTCTTGAACGATCTCCCGGGGAACGACTTCAACACCATCTTCAGCAGCTTCTTGCCGAGATTCCAAGAGAAGTTGAGTGGGCAAATGAAGAGCAAGAACGGAGCGTGGGCAACATTGTCGTGCTTCTTCAATGGCGTTCCTGGTTCGTTCTATGGGAGATTGTTCCCTCGGGAGAGCCTACACTTGATTCATTCTTCATACAGCCTCCATTGGCTGTCTCAGGTAATTATTTGATCCACAGTTATATTTGTTAACTGGATGGGAAAAAAACTCTCTCTCTATCCTATCCCTCCCTCCCTCCCTCCCTCCCTTACTCTGTTTTTTTTTTTTTTTTTTTTTTGTTAGGTCCCACGAGGCCTAGAGGGAAACAAAAGCAACATATATATGTCGAGATCGAGCCCTCCAAGGGTGCTTAGGGCATACTACGAGCAATTCCAGAGGGACTTCTCAATGTTCTTGGAGTGTCGTGGGCAAGAGTTGGTGGTGGGAGGGCGTATGTTATTGACCCTCCAAGGTCGAAGAAGTGACGATCTTTCAAGTGAAGATTGTTGCTACATTTGGGAGCTCTTGGCTATTGCTCTCAATGAGATGGTCTCCGAGGTACCAAAAAAATAGTCTCCATAGTACTTGAATGGTCGCGTGCACATTAGGATAAAATCAAGGTTGATTTTTTTTTTAATTGCTTCTATGGAAAACTGTAATATTGTACCGTAGTACCCGTTGAGTTTCGTTATTCCTCTAGGAATATATTTCTTATTGACTAAGGTATATTATTGCTGATTCTAAAGTTCCAAATGTTTTTGCTAGATGACCTAAAAGATTTTCTTGTGAAACTCTAGCCAGAATTTTCACATAAATACTTTGAACCAAAACAATAATGCAATTTGGAAATCATACAAAATCTATGCGCTTTCTCGTACTCGGGAAAGTTAGAGTAAAGAGATATATTTATCAGGCGTTTGGATTACACACTCATTCCCTCGTTAGTATGGTTTAGACCCAATTTAAGTGAAATCGACACTTCAATGAGACGAACCACTTATAAGAGCAGTATGCAATAGACACATTCCCCATTACCTAAACATGTAACTATCACTATTACAAAGATATTATACTAACAACTTATGATTTTACAATTGTTTCTTATTTTTGGTTGCAAAATCTAAAATTTTGTGCCCGATGCTGAAGTAGGGACTCATAGAAGAAGAGAAAGTGGACTCCTTCAACGTCCCTATGTACACACCCTCACCAAAGGAAGTACGAGGGGAAGTCCAAAAGCAAGGGTCATTCTCAATCGATTGTTTGGAGGTGTCTGAAGTGAATTGGAGTGTCCTTGACACCAATTTCGACCCTAATGTTGTGTCGGAGGATGGGGGATACAATATGGCCAAGTGCATGAGAGCTGTGGCTGAGCCCTTACTCGTTGAGCACTTTGATGAAGAGATCATAGATGAGGTCTTCAAGAGATATAGGGCTCAACTCGTCAATGCCATGTCCAAGGAAAAGACTGCATTCGTCAACATCATCATTTTACTAAAGAAAATCACGTAGATAAATCGCAAAAATCTCAAAGTGAACACGTTATATTTATATGGACGTTTATGGTGAAGTTGATATATGAATGTCACAAGTGTGTTTCCGATGGTTTGAAGAAGGTGTGGCTATTTCACTTGTATTACTTCTTGTGTCTTATCTCGTGCTAACAAAATGTGAAAAAAAATTGCTACAAGTTGAAGGGCTTGACATTTGGGATTAAGGATTTTTCTTTCGTATATCCACCATAATGCATTGGTTTAATTTGAGCGAGTTATGTGCTTTGGTTTTATTTATGCCAGGAAAATAAAACAAGAGAGCTAAATGTAGTACGATTCCTATCTAGAGAATTCTGAATGAGAAAAAATGAATAAATCAAAAACGAAATTAGAAACTCAACAATACGAGTTTCCCTAAAATGTCAACGAAGCATTTGAAAGGTTTTACTGCAACATATGGAGGTTATACCATAAAATGATTTTTGAAAAAGAATACTAATTTTAAAGGTATATATACTGTTGTATAATCTCAAACAAATATTTTCTTATTGGCTCCTAAATTTTGACAGTCTATTTAATCATTCACTAAATAAAAGATTAAGAGTTAATCTTGATTCTTGAATAAAAATATTAATATTGCAAATTAATTTAAGAATTACCACGTCTCGCGACCTCCCTTATGGTGCCTTTACGCGCAAGTGGGGGCGGAGGCTAATGGCTCGCTAAGTATTAGGCTTAGCATAGACTCTCCCAAGCCCATCGATTCATGACTTATGGTTCGAATTTTTAACATGCTAGCCAATTTCCAATTTCATCACTAATCGATTTGAGGTGGGTCAATTAAAAACTTAAGTGAAATATGAAGAGAAATACTTTACTCCTATACAACTAGAGAAACTAGGATTGAAGACTTGATTACACTAATTAATCATTAATGTCATTTCGATATCTTATCTTGTGTAAATGTCAAGTAAAACATTTATGCAGCATTTTATGTCAATCACGAATTTTAGGATTCAATTCCTTACTACATTAAGGAAATGGATGAATTCTAGGATTCAATTCCTTATCAGATTAAGGAAATAAAAATTCATGCACCATGAGGCCATAATTGGAATAAGACAGTATTTGCTTTCAAGATTTAAATATGATTTCCTTTTTTTGGACTTTCTTATCTTTTATTTTCTTTTAAAGATTTTCATAAGTTTTAAAGGAAAACCACTCAAAGGCTATTTTTTTCTTTTTTTCTGATTTTTTGGAAAAAATGTAAATTATTTTTGGATTTTCTATTTTTTGAAAAATAAAAACTATATTTTATTTTATTTTTTATCATTAAAATATTTTATATTAAAATATTGTATTTTAAAAAGACCCGGGTCGGACTCCCGGATCGGGACCGACCTAGATCGTCACTTATTGGCCCGAATGGGCTTGAAGCACGGGCTCAACCCAGGGCTCTCCTTTTTAAAAAAGAGACCCAAGCCCATTTTAAACAAAACTGGGCTCACTCTTAAGAAAATGCCCAGCCCAAGTTCAACCGGCCCATGTGCAGCCAGCCACAAACCCTACCCGAATGGGGCTCCACACCCGACCCGGTTTGCATCCGCCAACCGGAATCGCTCCCTCGTCTCTCTCCCTCCGCGACACCCGACGGAGACACCTAACATCCGGGAGACCTTGCAACCTAGATTTCTTTCTCCACTTTCTAAACATTAATCTTCTTCTTGGTTTAAGCACTTTCTTCTTGCTTATTCTCTAGGTATGCACACCAAATCAACATCGTGATTGTGTCTTCCCAGATTGGACTAGTATGTTCTTTTTAATGCCCAAAAGCACTAGTGCATCCATCTCCAATGCCATATATCTCGAGAAGAAAGAATAAAGTGGCGCATCTATCCTACTGCAACAAGTTATTCTGTTAAGTTCCTTCTTTTGTATTTTCTCCTTTCATCAAGACCAAAATTCAACTAAGTAAACTATTGTAAAACACATCGCACCTACGTAAGAAGGGATTCATGTGCTAAAACAACACTATTCGCTATAAGTTAGAAAACTCTCGACTGTCAAAATGTAAGGTTTACATCACATCACAAAAGAAGAATGGAAGTAACACAACTTTACCAGCAAATGCATTTATACCAGATGATGCAGCTAAGTCATCAATGCAGCCTCCCTACAAATCATAAAATCCTCCATCGTCTCGACAGCCACTCATATTGAGACCAACCATTCAAAAACGAAGCAGTAACGACTACGACATTTCCAGGACTAATTACACCAAATTCACAAGGGCTCCTCGATACTTCAACAATCAAATTCGCTTGCCCTTTCGCAGTCTTGTGGTGTCGAAAGAGAAGACGAAACATCCATTGACTGAAGTTGGCAATACAAGACATGACTCGCTTACACTGATGCAGAGCACACAGATAAAACATCCGAACACGAGACATACTTGAGTAAACCAATCATCACACGCAATAGAAAGTACATCAAATTACGTCGCATACTCGAGTAAACCAATCCATAGCATTGCATGTACACACACTCACAGTTTGAGTCCTTTGTACGATCATCGCCCTATCGCCGGAGTCCTGCGAGGCTAAGACATTCTGCCTCAAGCGCTTCCCCGTCCTTCCTTCGACGGCCGATTTCGCCTCCACGAGACCGCGCGCGACCACAAGCTCCTCTCCTCCCGACCGGCTCGACGAATTAGACTCCGAATCCGAACCGCCTTCGAGAGAGAGCACGCACCGAAGGTCGGAGACTCGGACCGACGGGGCGGATCGGAGCTTATGGAGAGCGGAGGAGCCGGAGGTGAACTTCACGATCGTGCGGAGGACATGGTGCTGTTCTTGCTGGTCCTTGGCGCGCCGACCGGGTCTCCTCTCGGCCGAACCGGCGCGCCCTCGGTCATCCACTCCGAGCCAGGCCTAGCCCTGCTTTGCTCCTTAGCTCGGCGGCATTGATGGCGCCTACGAGATGTCCCATCCGTCACCGGCCGTCCTCGCGAGCGTTGTCGTCGCCGCGCCAGTTGTAGAGGCGGAGGGGGAAGGAGGAAGGAAGGAAGGGAGGAAGAAGAAAAAGAAGAAAGGAGGGGACCGGGCCAAAGAAGAACAAAAGGTTGGGCCTTGGGCCCACATGGAGGAAAAAGAAGTAGAAGAAAGGGCTGGGCGTGAGAGCTCAGCCCCTGTGGGACCTCTCTTTTTAAAAAATTAATATAATTAATTTTTCTATAAAGGGAAAATAAAATATGAAATAAAACTTAATGGACGCAAATAAAAAAATAAGATCTAGGTGATACGAAAATCATTTTTGTTACGGTCAAATTGGTCCCTCATTTTCTATGTAATTTTTATTATAAATACTTAGCAAAAATTTATGTGTAAACACTACTTTGCATCGAGCAAAGGCGGCCATGGATGAGAGAAGGAGCATGGTTATCAATTAAATGGGCGATCTGGCACGCAAAATGTGCTCGAATTCAACTTTCCAAGTCGCTTGAAACTTCAGGAAAGTAGAATTCGTAATTTCTCAGGATGATGCCGTTTAGATTGAGGTGTTGTGTAAATTGGACATCAACATATATGATATTCAATTTTATCAAAACTTTCAGTACCCGGTAACCAAAATTACGAGATTTGGTGAACATTGTGGAGCTACTTATATGGTGGAAGGTAAAAAAAGAAATAAGAAACTTTTGTATAAGAACCAGAAAAAGAAGCAATTCAACAAGACAATCGTGGGCTTTCTTCTATAGTGGAGATCTTTGATTGTGATTGCTCAGTCAAAGAGAACCCCATATCAAGAAGACCCCGCCTCCACCTGGAGAAGGATCGTTTTTCCCACACATACAATACGTTGAAGAGTGTCGTATAATTAACACGGAAGCTAGCTAGGATCTTACAATTTAAATTAATGTGAAAATTTCAGATAAATAACAAAAAATAATAGGAAATATGAGAGATTTTTTTGATTTGACATTGAGTATCTATATTTATATATATGCAAAAGTTAGTAGCAAATAATGCATCAGAGTTATAATTACTTACAAATTCGTATATTTTTGACACCTAAATTACATTCAAGTCTAAAGTGATTACAAATAAAATAACTCAATTTGATTGTAAACTCACAGAACAAATCCTCGTGTCCTAAGCAAAAGTTCTCGTACGGCCGAAGCCCAAGAAGGCAGGTTCCTTGTGTTTTCTTCTCTTGGCGCGGCTCCTTGAGAAACTACTGTGCGGCCGTTTATTTCACGAAAACCCATCAGCGACTCAAGAACCAAAAAATCAGAGAGTCCTCCTTTTATAATCCACCAAAATTTGACCTACTTAAAGAAGATTGGTCCAAATAATTCGGATTGCCATAATGGCCATCATTCTTATATGGGAGGGGGAGGCTACTTTCTCTTAAACTGGAGATAGGGATGTTTAATTTTAGGTGTAGAGTTTGACTTTTACCCTTAAGTAAATAGATAGGATAAAAATTTGAGAATAAATTGAGAATTAGAGTAAGATACTCATAAATTGAGAGTTGGGTCCCATTGAATATTTAATTACAAAATACGTGTGCTCCATTCCTTTTATTCGGCCAGTCTGACAAAATAAAGTCCAACTCTTGCTGATCGTGGTCAAATTTGGATGGAAGATCACATCGCCGGAATTCTTCTGCCGAATCTTGGATTTGTATATTGAACATCTCAAAATCGTATGAGTTTCAGCTCAAACTTTAGATATAATTTAACACTGAGAATAACCAAAAAGGGAGCCTAGGCACAAAGAGAACAACACCCTCAAGAGTGAGCTCTTGCCTCCATCAACTTCAACACGTCATCAAGCATCCTAGTGTGGGTGGGTTTAGCCCGGTGTCTAGCGATCTCCTTGCCCCCGCGCGTCAGCGCCGACATTTTCTTTAGCACCAGCCCTGCAGCAAGACACCCAGCCGCGCCCCTGGTCTGACACCGACAAGCGAGTCCAGTCATCATCGCATCGGCAAGCTTATAGGCAAAACCAAGCCGTCTGTTGGATTTTTGCGGGAGCGTATGTGTGCAAGTGTGTGTGTTTGAAATATGGCTAGAAACCAGCAACGATATGTATATAAGTGGACTGCTACAGCAAAGGAATATGGGGTGAAAAAAGAAAGACTTCTATTATGATAATTGGTATTATAAGGGAAGGAGACTTTCTGGTTTTTCCTACTAAAGTTAGAGTACATGTCCAACAAATAGGCGTTGGAACACCGCCTCATTCTCGACCGACTTAGACAAAAAACAATACATATTAACTTTTAAAATTTCAGCATGCAAGATTTTCTTTTGCATGTTACAGCTAGACGTTCCCTAGCTCCTGCTTGTTGCGACTTCTGCTTGTCATTGACTTGGACAGTTGTTGCCGCCACTTTTCCTTCTCCATTAAGTATACTTCATTCCTAAGCATGTGTAGGCTACCCTGTTCTAGCATTTTCCAAAAATGGATCACCTTTTAACACTTCTCCTTGATTCATTTTTGCGATACTCCGAGCTTGCTTCTCAATGTCTTGAATTTTGTTATTGGTAGTGCTTTAGTAAATATGTCTGCAATTTGGTATTCAATCTTACAATACTTTAGCTTGATCTCCCCGTTGTTTTGTACTTCACTAATGAAGTGATATTTTATGCCGATATGTTTAGTTCTTCCATGATCCCTTGCATCATTTTGTTAGAACACTTGCACCTACCTGTGCATGTCTTTTCCTTAACGATGTCCTATATGTCTTGGGTCATCAAAATGCTCTTAGTTGTAGTTGCTAGCTTTGGCTCTGGCTTTGGCTCTCATAGGCTCTAGCTTTGGCTCTGACTTCGATTCTGGCTTTGGCTTCGGCTCTGGGGCTCTTGGCTCTTGCTCAGGCTTACGCCTTTTTAGTTGAGGATGGTGAAGACAAATGCACAAAACCATCCAAATATGACTAGCTCTAGCTTCACTGTCCCTTACGCCTAGCTTAGTTACGAACCTAAGTGCATCTAGCTCTAATACCACTATCGGATTTTTGCGGAAGTGTATGTGTGCAAGTGTGTGTGTGTGTGAAATATGGCTAGGAATCAGCAATGATGTGTATATGAGTGGACTGCAACGACAAGGGAATATGGGGTGAAAAAAAAGAGCTTCTATTATGGTAGTTGGTATTACAAAGGAAGGAAACTTTCTAGTTTTTTCTGCTAGTTAGAGTACACGTCCAACAAGTCCTATTTATAGGCATAGGAACACCGCTTTTTTCTCGACCAACTTAGACAGAAAACAATACATATTTAACTTTTAAAATTTCAGCTTGCAAAC
This sequence comes from Eucalyptus curtisii, assembly GCA_017140595.1. Taxonomy (NCBI): domain Eukaryota; kingdom Viridiplantae; phylum Streptophyta; class Magnoliopsida; order Myrtales; family Myrtaceae; genus Eucalyptus; species Eucalyptus curtisii. The sequence continues at coordinate 6,215,717 of CM029504.1, forward strand.
TGTTCTTTTTGTATGTTACAGCTGGACGTTCCCTAGCTCCTGCTTGTTGCAGCTTTTGCTTGTTGCCGACTTGGACAGTTGTTGCTGCCACTTTTCCTTCTCCATTAAGTATACTTCATTCCTAAGCATGCGTAGGCAACCCTAATAGGATTTTCCAAAAAATGGATCACCTTTTTACACAGTCCATGACAGTCCATACCCGATGCTGGAGAGTTCCCAGTCTCCTGCTGCTGCGGTTGCCGCCTCTGTCGAACCAACCAGCACCACAATGACATGTAGTAACCTCCCGACGAACAAACCTGCTGCGAATTACAACGTGTGGATCGCCCATAGCAACAGAGCTTCCCCTGCTGTCAAGCCTCGCTCGTAGTCCAACAATTACAGCCGCCCCACTCACGCATTGACTCCTGCAATTCCGACGAAGCAGCCCAACTTTTACGCCTTTGTCGTGTTTACATTTTCCTGCAAGTTCTTCAGGGTCTTTGCCAGCTGCTGCTCAGCATCGTTGGTTATTGCAACATCACCGAGTCTTCCAAGGAGCTGCTAGGCTTCTACGACGCTGTCCCGTAATCCCTCGAGGCACCTACGAGTTCTTGTTGCCTTTTGCCATTGCTGGTGAACACCCTTCGCCGGTTGCCGTGAACCGCATTGCTAGTCACTATATACAAATTTAGGTAATTTCTTAAAATTGCATAATTCAAATATATCGATTACTTGAATTGTTACTATTGTAATCTTAACTTTTGTTTTTTGACCCTATCTTTAACTCTTCTCTCTCTTCGAAACTTTTGCTTTGCCCTTCTACAAGAGGGTCGAAGTCAAACCAGGCACTTATGATATTAGCGCCCCTTGGCCGCGAAAAAGTGAAGAATCGAGTCAAAGATAATGGGTTGTGCGGTAAGGGTACCGTGATTAAAGGAGAGTGGGCCTAACATAGGAGGCTTACATGTCAAGGAGAGACTTGTTAAGGTGCATGCGCGAGAGTATTAGGCGAAAGGAGTCCTACATCATAGATGCGATGTAATGTGAAACAAGTAATATATCTTACTCAGTCAAGAACTCATAGGGTTAAGCTTATGAATGAAAGTAGGTCCAGCTTGTCATGAATTTCACAAAAGTGAATCACGAGGTATGGATACCTGGAGTGCCAAAACTTGGCACGGAGGGACACTTAAGTATCAAAATCGGAGCAAAATGGATCACTTAAGTGCCATTTTGTCAAAATCCGGCCAAAATGCCGACATAGCGATTTTCCGGCGAAGGAAGTGCAAAATGACGCTGTTGTTTTGGTGCCGACGTGGTAAAAAAATTAATAAAATTAAATTTAAAACTAAATTTATTTAAAACATTTAAAAATAAAATAAAAATATTAAAAAAACTATTTTTAAAAAAAAAAAGGGGGGGTCCGGCGGCGGCGGCGAGGGCTTAGCCCTCATTGCCTGCCCCCCTTTAAAAAAATTAGTTTTTTTAAATATTTTTATTTTATTTTTAAATGTTTTAAATAAATTTAGTTTTAAATTTAGTTTTATTAATTTTTATATTAATTTTTTTACCACATCAGCACCACAACGATGCCGTTTTTGTATTGTCTAGCCACGTCAGCGTGCAAAACGGCGTTGTTTTGCACTTCCTTCACCGAAAAATTGCCACATTGGCATTTTGGCTGGAGTGGCATTTAAATGATTCATTTTGTTCCGATTTTGGCACTTAAGTGTCACTTTCCAAACTTTTGGCACTTAAGTGTCCCTCCGTGCCAAGTTTTGGCACTTGGGTATACTCTGTCCATGAATCACCAAGGGAAAGATAATAAATTACTTAGCAAACATTTAGTGCAGAGTCCCCCAAACCCATATCATTCACAACTTTAGAGTTTTCATGTAATCAATTTAACAAGCAAATTAATTCAACTAGGAGTTACCACTAAAATACTATGAGTTGATTAAAATTTCAAGTAAAATGTGTGAGAACATTTTATTTCTATGAATCACATATATCATAGAAACGTGGAATTGATTACGCTAGATAAATCTCATACCCTTTCGATACCTGTTCTTTTATTTCAAAAATCTTTTGCAAGTGGTCTTGGCCAATTTCAATCCAAAATCACTAATTGTGATGAGTGATCATGTTGGTGTGCAGACAAGAATTTAACAATCAATAATTGAAGTAGTAATTAAATTGCTTAGGCAGCAGATAAAAAAAGACCGTGATGCACGAACAATTCCATGATGTGATGTATGCATGATCTAGGTTAATGCGATTAATTCTTTTTGGTTTTTTTTTTCCAAATAAGCATGAATAAATTTAAATGCTATGTCTATTTGAGTTCCAAATTAACATGAGATGATAAACTAACATGAAATCCAAATAACTTGTATGCTATGTTAAATAATTTAAATGCGACCTATATGCAACTCTAATGACATGAATTGATTAATCCAACTATTTAGACTTTGTGAGAGATTTTGTATTTTTTTTTTCTTAAAGAAATGAAAGATTAAATTCTAGGTTACCTAAACATGACCTAAGTGACGTTATCTAGGAATGATGACCTATTGATTCAATGCATGAGATGCAATTATTAATTTGCATGACCAAAAAGCATGTGGTACTAAATGACATGTAATATATGACATGGATATGATGACATGAATATTATGGCATGGGTATTATCTAACTAATACTATATGAGATATGTCCATGTAAATTGTAATTTTCTTTTAAAGCTAAAATAGGAAACTACTTAAAGTGTATGATGACCTAACTTAAAATAGAAAATAATTTGTATCAAATACTAATCTGAAGTAGGTAATTTATTAAATTACTACATGGTTCTTAAAATATGTGTCATGACCAAAATTTCGGGTGCATCACTAGGGTTTAGCTAATGGATTATTAAGTCTAGACTTAACTCGGGCTCTCCCAAGCTCATACCAATTCGCGACTTAATGTTCAAGTTTTTTAACATGCAAGTGGATTTTATTTAGGAGTCGCCACTAATCAGTTTATGGTAGGTCGATTAGACACATAACTAAAGTAACATGAGTTTTACTTTACTCCTACAAACTAGAGACTATGGGTACGGGAGCTTGGTTACACTAGATTTCTCTAATGCCCTTTTGGTATTATTCTTTTATTTTCAAAAATGTTTTTGCAGGCAGCTTCAATTGATTTTAAATCTATTTCCTTAACATGTGAGGTGATCATGCGGCTGTGCAAACCACCAATTTAACACCCAAGAAAGCAATGAATAAATTATGGGACTTACCTTGTAGCAATGAAAGCATCTGCGTTATTAGATCAAAATTCATATCATCAACCCTCGATATGATTTTTAATTAACGCGCAATTTCTTTTTGTTTTCATTTAATTAATGAGAATCATGCTCTATGCAATGCAATATAACTAAAAGATCTAATTCTAATGAAAGGCAATTTTTAATTAAATGGACCTAGCAACAATCACTAAATGGCATGCATTTCATGAATCTAATTCTAAATGACATGCAATGACATTTTTATTTTTATTTAAAAAAATGCAATCTATCCTAGGAATTGAAACTAATTTATCCTAAGTCATTTTTTGTATTTTTTTTATGAAATTCGAAATTAGAAAAATGTGAAAATTATCTAGCTAGATTAAGACTCTATCCCACTTATATTAAAGATTAGGTCAGGCTAAACCCTAATTTAAACCAAGATATTATCTTAACTTAGTAATCTCTAACCTAAGATGCAGTCTATCTGAATCAAACTAAACTTAAAATGAAATATGCAATTTTATCCTAATGTGCAATGACGTACAAATGATGCCCTAATTCTACATGATATATGCATGATGACTTTTGTTTTTTTTGTTTTTATTATTAATTTCGAAATTAAAAAAAAGTCCAATAATTAAACATGCAATTTAAGCTAATGAAACGAAAATCTAACATCCTAAATTTATGTTTTTTTTTTTGTTTTTGTTTGTCTTATTTCGAAAATTCATGATAACTAAAATGCTTAGTCTAAATATGCAAATAACCTTAAAGCATGCAGCATACTGATGTGAACCTAATCTAGCTCAAACATATTTCAAGATTAATAAAACAATCAAGACGAGACAAGCACCAAGCCATTTAAAATCATAAAAGATATCATATATCATTCAGATCAAGGAATAATATCTCGCTAATAAAATCGATAAATTGATCTTAAGCCTTAAAGATCAAAATATAATTTTATTCCCACTTGATTAATTACTCCATCTAAAGCCTTATAGATGAAATAAAAAATCTAGGCGCGGTTGCAAATCAAGTGGTATGTCAAAATTTCCAATTATGCATAGGGAAATATTTCAAATAAGGAAACGGAATTTTCGGAAATTATGATAGATAAGATTTTTACCTAATCCGAATATTGGCATTCAAATTTGGACTTTTGCGCAATCGGACCGGGATCGCAATCGGGAATGGTGGTGGGTGATTCGCTCACGGCAGCAACTGCTCATGTTGGTGTGGACTTCTCGGCTCGAGCTCGTCGGTGGCTTGGCTTGACGGGGTGCTTCTTGGCAAGGAGAGACAATCACGGTCGAGTGTGTCGCAGTTATTGGGCACGTGAGAAGACGAGTTGCCGTAGGAGTTTATTGACGTCGTCGGTCTTAGACCGCGATGAACGGTAGAAACATTCTGAATTCCGAGGACTGCACCTCAGTCACCAACGGCATGAAGGAATTGCTGGGTCCATCGAGACATTGACATCGATGGAGCTCGCCAAGACAGAGCCGTGGCAAGTTTAGAGTTAGTCGTGACTTGGTAATGCTCGCCAACGAGCACCGCCCAGGGGTGCCCAATGGTTCACGGCCAAGGATAATTCACGGGCTGCTGGCTTGCCGTGGATGGAGTCCCGAGCGGTGTCTCGACTTAGCTCACGGGTGGACTCAAGGATTAACAGCAAAGGGGCTGTTTGCCAATATGGCTCGGCTCAAGAGTCGGCAAGTGAATCTCACTTGACAACCTCGGCTGGACAACAAATCGTCATGGGTTCTCGGTGGTGAAGGCTTCTCGACAAGGAAGCGTTGACTGTTTATTTTCTGAAATTTGTACGGCGTCACGGACCAAGCTCTTCACATTATCCTTGCCCAAAAATATCCCTTTGCTTGCATGAAATAAACTGACAAAAATCCACACATCAATGTCACTTCTGGATAACACCCAGAAGAAGACAAATCCACCACTTGGGCTTATTTCACCAAAATCTTGGTACTTGTTTTGCCTGTGGACTTCGGGGCAACGAGAGATGCAGCTCGGACTTCAGGCTCGCGAGCGGTGGCCACAAAAATCTGGCGTGACTTTCACGTATGTGAAGAGATATTGGCCTTGCTGGACATCGGCGAATCCATCGGGCATAGATGGAACTCCACAGGAGTCTTTCTGGCTCTAAAACATGATGAAAGTGATTCAGACGATCCTGAGTTGTGCTGGTGAGGAGCTTGCCGAGACTGCTGGACACTCCTGGGAGCTCGACTGGAGGTGCGTCGCTGGTGGCAGGATTCTTGATGGATCAACAATAGCGACGGTGAGAGTAGGCGTAGTGGTGAGGCTACGTGAGGATTGCAGAGATAACAAGGTCACAGCCGCGAAAGGGACTTGGCCGTGACTTCTCGTCTTTTTTTCTTCTTTTTTCAGTGTGTGCGCGAAGCCCCCCTCTATAGTGCTATCGGATTCTGAATTGCCGACCTCCTCATATATTCTTGTCCTCAATCTTTCCCTGGTTGACTGATTCCATGCGAATATTTTATTCTATTGTGTGCGTTGATATCAGCAAAAGAAATCTTTCCCAAGCGGTGGATGAATTGTTCGAAAAAAGAAATCTCATTTGTGAATAACGTCAAAATCTTCTTTCCTCCTTTTCCACTTACTTTGTCCGCACGATTGTATTTACCAGCTTAGTTGAGTATCCCTTTTTTTTACTTTGTTTTATTTGCCCATACTTGCACATATAATGCCATGGTTACATATGGAGAGTATATATGCTCAATTTTTCAAGATTTTAATTCTTCTCTTCCATCAGCATAGATATTGGTCCAACCCATCATATATTCAGCTTATATATATATATGCTACACCCTTCCTCTCGAGGCTTAGAATTATAAAGAATATGCTCTCTTGATTTCAGAATTCTTTCCAATTTAGATCACCGATTTTCAGCTATCCGGACTTGATGGGCTTGACTGAATTTCGTGCTTGTGCTTTTGTGGGCTCCATTAAGTTCGAGACCACTCACTTGAGTCTATCTGTCAGTCCAATAAAATAAAATAAATGCTCCTAAAACTATATGTTATGCAATTTTAATTCTATATATTTTTTAGGGTTAAAATTAATCCCCCATTTTTTATGCAATAAATGAATGACTGGATCGCCAAAATTTAGGTGTCAACAATATGCAATTTTAATTTAGAAAGCATACGTGGATGCCATCTATCTTAGATGTAACATAATTTTTTTGGGTAGCTTTCATAAAAGGAATATTTCTAAAATTAATGACATGCCCACATAATCAAATACTCATAACATCCAACGTAGGAAATAAAGATAGTCGGGAATATGATCTTAGGTCTCAAAGATTGAACCCCAATTGTAACCACTCAAATGAGGAAATTTCCTATAATCTCGAATCAAATTGTGTTAGAATCGAACAACCACAATTTAGGTAATGTAATATTTGAATTAAACTTAGGAAATTACCTGAATTGAATTACCGACTCAAACAACAACCAACAGCGAGGGGGTCGCCAGGAAGATTCACAATGATGATAACCATCAAGGAATAGGATAGGGCGACAAACAACAATGCTATGGACTATGAACATCCCAAGGGGATCTTTGGATTTTTTATGCTTGATTACTTTGGAAATTGAAGAAGTGGGTGTCCCAGAGGTCTCCCTAGAATTTCAATGCATTCTGACTAAAATGAACACATATTTACTGACTTTAAGCGACCGTGTGTTGGATTCTCTAGTAGTTTGATTAGCCAAACTTTCTCCTTCAAAGACATACTTGTTGGAGAAAACTCCTATGATGCTTTGAAGCTGACAAAACTTATCTAAGTTCTATTTTGAAGATTGCCATACTTCTGTGTCAAAGTCTATCTTACATCAGAAGTCTGCCCACTCTGACAAGTTTTAGATTGAACGCAAGAATGAAGACTTAATCAAATTCAGGATTATTTTCTTCAAGGTTTCAGTACATACAAGATATATCAAGCTTTCTGGTTGGAAATATCACTTACCATATTGGTTATCTTAATTGGAATCAATTTCGAAAAAGCAAATCATTTAGGAAGGCAAGCTTATTTGGAAAGAATTTACTTATGGAAACCAAGATCCGATTATATGGGCAAACATGATTGATGGGTTTTCATCTCAATCTTCAAACGACTTAAAAATCTTCTTGATTGATTCTGTCCAATGGGTTGATTGGAAGAATTCCTTTGGAAAATGCCAACGGTCGACAAGGCATGGAGGAGTATTTAAAGGGATTTTTCAAGTCATTCGAAAAGAGCGTGAAAGAAGAATTCCAAAGTCTGAAGCTTCTAGTTCTCTTGTCCTTCATCATTTAGTGCTTAAATTTGTATTCGAAAGTGAGAAACTCTAGAGAGTGATCTTGTGAGAACAGTAGAGACTCCTCACTGAAAATTCGAGATCACAGTGCTGTAACATTCTCTTTTGACTCATAGTGGAAACTAGCCAGAAGGCTGTCAGCGTGGGAGAGTGGACGTATGCTTAATCTAAGCCGAACCACTATAAATCTCGTGTTCATTTTTCTCTTCCCTGAACTCATTTTACTTTATTTTCTGCGATATACTTCTGTGTTTTGAAATAATTGTTAAAGTCTGTTTTCACACCTATTCACCCCCGTTCTAGGTGTTCTACTAGCCCTTTCAATTGGTATCAGAGCCTATGTGCTTACTTTGTTGAAGTGTTTTTACTTCTAAAGTTAAAGATCTTCTATGGCTAGTATTATGGCTCTAGGTTTGGTTGAGGGACAAAGCAACACCAGACCTCCTTATTTCGATGGAAATGGGTATAACGTGAAGAAAAATAAGATGAAGGCATTTCTTAGATCCAGAGATCCCCTGGAGTGGGATGTTTTTGAAAAAAAGAATCAATCCTAAAGTAACATCAGCTTCAGACAAAGGGAAAGAAGTGATTGATGCTGATGAATCAACACAAGTTGAAATTACCAAGAGACAGGCTCTTCATGCAAAAGCAAATTACTATTTATACTATACTTTGTCTCCCACAGAGTATATCCGAATTTCTTCTTGTGAAACATCAAAAGAAGTTTGAGACAGACTTCATGTTACCTATGAAGGGACTGACCATGTGAAGGAAACAAAAATAAACATTCTGCTTGGACAATATGAAGCATTCAGAATGAAGCTTGGAGAATCTATCTCTGATATGTTTAGTCACTTTACAGAGATTGTGAATGACTTGGCTTATCAAGGCCAACCCATTTCTGGACCAATGAAAGTCAACAAACTACTGCATGGACTTTCAAAGGACTAGAATCATGTGAAGACTTCAATCAGAGAGACTCAAAGGATTATGCCTCTATCAGTAGATGAACTAATAGGCACACTTCAGTCGTTTGAAGTGGAGCAGATCAATGATGAGGAAGATCCAAAAGGTAAGAAATCAATTGCTTTAAAATCTAATATTAATTCTGATGATACAGATTTAGAAGAGGATATGGATGATGAAGAACTAACCCTTATGATAAAGAAATTCAGAAGACTGAACAGAAAAGGTAAAAGGTTCAATTGGAAGAAGCAAGGCTCGTAGAATTTCCAGAAGAAACCTACAGAAGAAGCTGAAACTAAAGGGATGTAATATGCTTCAAGTGCAAGAAAAAGTAGCATAACAGACCAAATTGTCCCTTGTTGAAGAAGAAGAAAGGGAAGTCTGAGAAATACAAAAAGGCTCTCAAAGCATAAACTTGGAGTGACACTGAATGTGAAGAAAGCGAAGAAGAATTTGCAACCATACGTCTAATGGCTCACTCAGAGTCAGACTCAGAATTAGAGACAGACACTGATTCAAATTCTGATAAGGAAATTGAGGTTGGTAACTCTGAAATTCTTGTTAAAGTCTCTATGTATATAAATGAACTTTGCCTCAATCTTAAATCCTCTCTTAAAAGGATCTACGAACGAAGAATGAGAATTCTAAGTTCGTGCAATGTGAAGTTTCTTGAAATGAAAAGTTTGAAAATTTGAAAAGAAGTTTTGATGATTTGAAACAAAATTCTGATTATCTCTCAAAAGAAAATGTTGTTCTAAAAAGGGAGATCTCAAATATTTCAAAAAGGTTTTCAAATGGATTAGAAAAACTTGAAAAATTCTTACAGCTCAATTACCCTATTTTAACAAGTCTGGATTGGGTATGAGTAATGAGACTATTCCTTTAATTGATTTTCCTAGAGTAAAAGAGAGACTTAAACAAAAACATGCAAAGATATTTTATAAAAATCATTTTCAAAAAGTGTTTGTAAAACCTATTGGCCGAAGTGCTCTCGGATGTTCTAAGTGTAACAGCTCAGAACATTTCGAGAATGATTGTCCCAAGGTTTAGAGACTAGTTAAGAAAGATTGGGCAAGAACTGTTTTTAATACTTATATTCATGGACCCAAGAAAATCTGGGCACCAAAGAAAATTTGAGTGTTTCTTCTGATTGCAGATCACTATCAAAAGAAAAATCAAATGTTATTTGGGGCAAAAGATTCTTTCAAGTGCCATAACTTGGCACAAAGGGACACTTAAGTGCCATAACTTACGAAAGGTACACCTAAGTGCCACATTTTAAGAAAAGTGGGACACCTGAGTGCCATCTCCTGCGAAACTGGCCGGAAATCATACGTGGCATTAAAATATTAACATTTCTCGCCGATGTGTCTCGCTGGAGAGCTGAGTCAGCTCGAATTCACCCCAAATGACTTCGTTTCGGGTGTTGGCCCAAAATAGAACCCTTAAATCAGTGAAAACGCCGTTGTCTCCCCATTTGCCCTAAATCTAAAACCTTAAATCGGGCAAAATGCCATTGAAGCGCTGGAGCCCTAATCTCGAACCCTAATTCGATTTGTCCCAAATTCTACCATCGAATATTGGAAATGGAGAGTAGGACTTTCAGCAGCGGCTCAAATTTCTCTCGCCGAAGCAAAGGAGAAGGCGAGCGTTTCTGTTTTTGTAGGTTACCAAGTCCAAGAAGAACATCGTGGACTCGAACGAATCCTGGGAGAAGATTCTATGGATGTGCCCGATACAGAGAAGGGTTGAAGTGCAAATATTTCTAATGGGTCGATGCGAAATTCTCTCACCAAGCCATAGAGATGATATTAGACCTACTTGATGGATGTCATCAACCTCCATCTATGCTTGTGGACGACTTGGATGATGTTGACTCAATGCAAGCTCAAGCATCTTCTGCTAACAATTTGAAGAATGAAGTTTCAAAGATGAAAATTAAACGGAAGTGTTACCAAGCGTTTATTGCGTTGCTAGTTTTTGTCTATCCTACTTTATGATGAAATGTAAAGTACTGGAAGATGAGAAGAAGTTTCTTCGATTGCCATAGTTGTAAATGTGTGGATAAATGTACTTGTTTTGAATGAAAAGTAAGTAATTTTGTTGGAAGATGAGAAGAAGTGTTGTGTTATCTACAAGATGGTCGTGGCAAATTTTTTTTTGGGTTGTCATATGTATTATGTGTTACTTCTTGTGCTTGTGGGGAGGTTAAGGAAAGGGAATGAATAAATGAGATACTGTTTGTACTATGTTTTTACTTATTCTAAAATATAAATCGGTGATAATGGAATGTATATTGGGTTGATGTGTTGTGGTGACTATTTTACTTGAATTGGATGTAAACCAGCAGCAAATATATAAACCAGCAACTTCTTTGGTTTGTTGCAAACCACTATATACATAGAACAGTCACGAGTGATTACTCGAGTGCTATGAGTTGTATCTAAGGATCACTTAAGTACCAGTCGTGATAAAAAAAAGAGTCATTTAAGTGTCAAGTTATTATTAAAAGTGATCACTTAAGTGCCACTTGTGGTTAAAAGTGAACACTTAAGTGCTAGGTTTTTTAGAATGTGATAAATTAAGTGCCATTTTTTTTTCGTACATTTTCTCTATAAATTGCACCAGACATCGACTACTACCAGCCACCACCATCGCCCACCACCGGCCACCATCGGCCTCCAGCCATCACCACCAGCCACATTAAGCATCCTAGGCATCCACTTGAGCCACCACCAGCCACCACTATGCTGGTGGTATGCTGCTGCAGAAGTTGCTAGTGTAAGGTGCCATACACCAGCTTGCACCAGCACTACTTGGTGCAAGATGTGCATATTGCACACTTACTTCTTGCACCAGGTGCAGCAAAACCTCCAACCCAACCCCTATAATAGACCCACCATCAGTAAGCATCAGCAGTCACCACTGGCCACCACCACTAGCAACACCAGCATCCTAGGTACCACACCAGCATGTAACCACCACCATAGACCCACCATTAGCAGCCACTGTTGGTGGTGGGTCGTGGGTCTGTTGCAAAAGGGGCTCGTGCAAGCTAGACTATGCACACTGCACTCTTGCACTAGTATTAGCTACAGCAAGAGGCCCCAACCTAACCCTCACAATGAACCCACCACCACTAGGCTTCACCAGACGCCACCACCAGCCGCACGAGCACCTCAGTCACCACCACGGATCCACTACCAGAAGTAGCAGTAAGTAAAAGTCAAAACAAAATCAAAAAAATGAAAAAGGCAAAAATGACAAGCAACAAGATCGTTCCATTGATATTTAAATGAAGTCTCACAAACTCAACAAACTGAATGACAAACTATTATTAAAAAAAAAAAATCCACAGTAAAACAACTGACTCCTCAGCCCCACAAACCATATCACATCCCATTTCATCAATCAATATGCACAATGCCTCATGTTCGTGCTCTTTTTGATGGACCTTGCACTTGATTCATAATCCTTGCACTTTTTCTAACTGGACGTAGACTTCTTCTTCAACTATCTCGAGATGCGTTGATTCTGATGGAGCTGCAATTGTCTTAGGCTGAACTGATTCAGAAGGAGCTGCAACTATTTTAGGCTGAACTGATTCAGATGGACCTGCAATTGGGTTCTTCTTACTCTTCTTTCTTGTTGGCCCAACCAATGTCTTCTTCTTTGTTGGCGCAGCCGTTGATTCTTGAGTTGGGCATTGAGAGATAAGAACCTCTGAACTTCTCCCAGGCTTCAAAAAGAAAACTCAATTATCAACAAAAGTTTGCACTATAAATTAAATTAAATGCAGCCTATAAAACTTACATTAAGAATAACTGTTTTAACGCTCATCCGTATAAAGACCATAACTATATTGTTTTAGCCTCTTCCCAAGAGCCCCTCTTGTTGAAGGGGAGCTTCACTTTCAAGTACTTATGATTGGTTGGCTCTTCTCCTTGCATGTGATTTTTTAGGCTCTTGTGGCTGTTCAGTTACAGTAGGGGCTTCTTCGGCCAATTCTTCAGCTAGGCGTCTTCTAGATGGCCTTCTTGTAGGTGGCTCTTGATTTGGCTTTCTTCTGGTTATTTTTCTATTTAGCCCTTCAGCTTAACACCTTCGGTTGGCTTTGGTGGTGGCCCTTGTGATGACCCTTCTAGTGACCTTTGTGATGACTTTGGTGATGGATCTAGTGGTGGCCCTTCAGTTGGGCCCTCTATTGGCAGCTGAGCTCTAGCTTGTCTTCTTCGAATCTGAGAAAAAGGCAAATGACACCATAAATATAACATCAGGCCATATTAGAACGTAAGGAAAAGTAAACTCAAATTATTGAACTTACCGGGTATTTTTTTCTTTGTTGCTGATGAAGAACAGTCGACTTAACTGGCCCTCCAGTTGCTTCAGCCAATTCTGCAGCTGGCTGTCTTCTACCTTGCCTTCTTTAAATATGCCCTTCAGTTTCAGGTATAGCAGAGGCTTCAGCCAATTCTTCAGGTGGCTGTCTTCTACCTTGCCTTCTTTGAACAGGCCCTTCAGTTTCAGGTACAGCAGGGTGTTCGGCCAATTCTTCACGTGTCATTTTCGTGATCTGACAAAGACAAAAACATTACATACATGTCACTTATATTTATATACATATTTGTAACAAACCATAAAGCAACATAAACACAATTGTCATGACTTACTGGGTTTATTGTCGTTGACTCACTTTGCCTTTTTGTTTCTCCTTCTCCAACTATCCCTTCACTAGGCCCTTCGGCTAGCCTCAATTGTTCCTGTTGCTTCCTTAATTGACAACCCTTAATATTGTGCATTGCTATGTGGCAAAAAGAGCACTTTATCGATATACCTATCCTATTCATCCTACGTTGACATGAGACCTCTCCCTCCGTCATTCTTCGTTTTCGCTTTGGTCTTCCCATTTTCTTCTTTAGTGGCAAAGGTTGAGGTGTTTCATGATCCGTCGGCTTCCGGAACTTGCTACTTCTGATTGGCTGCAACATGAATTTATACGAAGCAAGATATTTCGGTTTCTTCTACCAATCATCAATGTAGCCTTCTATGTTGTGGCCCTTCAATTGAATTGCACATATGACATGTGCACAAGGAATCCCACTTAGTTACCATGCTCTACATGAACACTTTATCATACCTAAATGGACAACATACTTATCGGAACCCTTCATTATCTCATTATCCTTCATCCCCATTCCAAATGGGATGACAATACCTACTTGCAGCCAAGTTGTCATCTAATTTCTTAGCAATCCTAGGACCACATTGCTTAGTCCACTTTGCAGTCTCATCTCTTTGTCTGTGCAGCCGAGTCATGACCATAACCCGTATGTCTTCAAGCATCGAGATAATTGGTTTGCATCTGGCATCTATTATCCTCCCATTGAATGCTTCGCAGATGATGTTATTGATGTTATCGCACTTGAATTCCTCGCCGAAGAACGCCCTACATCAATGCTTCGGTTTTGTTTGGAATAGTGCATCATAACCATCCTTTGTCAATTGAAGCAGCTCTTCTTTGGCCATCCTAAAGTCAGCCATATACGTGCTATTTGCTAGCTGCCAAAATTGCGACTGCAGCTTGTCCCATTTATAGGTATTTGCCCAATTTGCGTATATGTGCCACGCACACATTCGATGTTCAGCATAAGGCAACAACTCAGTTATTACTGGAACCAGTCCCTGCAATAATTCAAAATATAAAAAATATAAGCAAATGACATTTTGATATCAAAAAGCAAACAAGTGACCAAATTTTTCAAAAAGTAAAAATTACCTTTTGTTGGTCACTCATGAACGCCCACCCTGCCCCATTTGTTATCTCCAAATCAATCATAACCAGGACCAATTGTCCTTGTTCTCTACCTTCGCAACAGCCCAAGCCAGTGGAAACATTTGGTTGTTTGCATCTCTTCCAATTGCGGCCAGCAATTCTCCCTTGCACAAGCCTTTCAAAAAACACCCATCCAATCCTATAATCCGTCTACAACCAGATAAAAATCCTCATTTGCATGCATCGAAGTAAACATAGAACTTATCGAACTTGGTCCCAATATCAGGAAGTGGTCTCTCCACGACCTCTACATACACTCTACTTGAAGGATTTTGCAGCCTACACTCCCAAGCATAATCCCACAACTATCCATATTCGCTGATCTACTGACCAATGAGTATCTTCATGACCTTATGCTTCGATCTTTTGCATTGATTCCTGGATATATTGATGCCTACATGCTCCTTCACTAGCATCCTGAACTGAGTACTATTCATCTGAGGCATCAGCTTAATCAATTTAAAGAAGTGCTTTGACAACCATGCACTTGTTACCTTTTTATTTTCAAAATTAATGGAACAAGTATGTTCCTCTTGGTAGGCTCTAATTTGGAAAGATCCACTTCTCCTAACAAATGCGCCATAGATCTTCCATGGACAATTTTGCTGCGAACACCTAGATCTTACAAAGGTCTTAGTGTTTCTAATGAAGTCGGTATTCCTACGTGCAGCAATGGAGTTCTTCAAAGTATAGCTTCTCTAAATTGTTTCGCATCTTGAAATTTCATACCTATTGACAAAGTAGGAGAGGCAATGGATAGATCATGAGAATGAAACTTACTTTTCCTTCTATGCACAGGTCCTTCATCTTCTTTAAGCTCATCCTGGGAAGTAGCATTCTCGACGCTTTCTTCATAATCAATCTCCTCGCCAGCAGCACTAGCATCTGCAGTGCCTTCGGCCCTGTTTGGAACTTCATCGGCTACCTGCAAAGATGCAAACTCAGCTATCAAAAAATCCCTTCGCTGTTTTCTTGACTATACAAGCTCATCGTCGTCGTAATCACTTATAAAATTTTTAGCAGGCAACCCTTCATCATCATCATCACTTGATTAAGCTACTTCCCAATCTAATCCAGAGATTGTGACATCACATATGTCATCATCACTTTGATGAACTGCATCTGTGCTCCTCTCATGTCCATCATATCTATCCTGCCCTCCTTCGACCCTAACGTCAGTACTACCTTGAATACCATCTCCTTCTTGTCCTACTTGGGCACTCTCTCCATCATCATCTTCGTCCTCACTTTCACTATTGTACTCAACATATATTTTTACCTCTTCACCATGAAGATAATGGTATAGAACATCCTTTAAACCATTATCATCTTCTAAGCATCTTAAACCATCTCTTAAGTCTTTCCAATGAATACAATACAGCAACTTCTGAACTTTACAAGGCAAATAAGTCTTTATATCCCTAAGAAATCCTATATAAGATGCATTCTTTATCTCCACAAAGATGGTGCCCTCATTTCCACCCTCATACTCCCACTCATCCTCCCTAATCACAAATTCCCCATCGTAGCAAACTATGACAGTGACATAATCCTTGTCATGAGCCATTTCTGCACCAAGAACAAGAAAAAGAATAATTAGTTTTTGGGACCACATTCACAAAGGGCGATAGACAATTGCACATGGGAGTCCCCCCACTCTCATGGACTTTAGTAAACAGAGGTCCCCACATTGACAATATGCCCCTACATGACAGCCAAAAAAGAAGTCGCCACTTTAATTATTTGCCTTCCCTTCCCTTAAAATATTAACCAAAAACAGAGGTCCCCACAACAAGCATAACCCAAGTAATTTTGTCTACTATCTTTTGCTGAACTAAACCTGCGATGTGAGAGAATGTACATCAACTTAATCAAATCTATGACCAATGTGAAAACACATACAAAAAATTAAGGAAAGCTCGATGTAAAAATATAGGCTGAAAGTTTTGTTTCTCATCCAACCAAAAGAAATCATACCCTACTCTATGATGTTTGGCCATTAATATATTGTGTCAAGAGAGGTCATTACACAATCGGGAAAGAAGAGTAAAAGAACCAAAAGATCATAATCAAGGGAACAAAAGCAGATTGATAGTAAAGTTGCGTGCTCTTTGCAGAGCACTTGAGGGCCATTATTTCACACCTTCCACCTTAATCTATCTATCACATCCCACCTGATTCAATATTTCGTTTCACTCAAACACACTAGTTCCTAGTTCCACCTTATTCAATATTTCGTTTCACTCAAGCATTGACTGCAAAAATCATCGACCGAGGCAAGCATCTCCACACAATGGAGTAGCCAAACAGAGCGCGCGCATTTCAACAGAAATTTCATCGGAGCCCTAATAAAATAATTGAGCAAACCCTAATAAAATAATCGAGCCCTAATTTCATCATAGGGGAGGGGGAGAAGGGGCCGAACCTGGAGGAGCAACAATGGTGAGCGGTAACGACGACCAACAATGGTGAGCGACGACGGTGACCAACAACGACGACTAACCACGGCGACCGATGACCACCTCGGGCATGAACGTCGACGGAGAGAAGGGCTCCGAGATCTAGTGTGAACACAGACGGGGAGGAACGACGACGGTCGGGTGTGCTTAAGCCAAAATGTCCTAAACGACGTCGTTTAACATCAAGGAAAAACAACGTCGTTTAGGTCAGCTCACTCAATGTGGATGGACGACGTCGTTTTTGTCGTCCACGTGGGTTTTTTTTTTTTTTAAAAAAAAAACATTTGCCACCTCGCAGTAAAGAAGTCGCAGGAAAATGCCACGTATGCAATTTGGCCGGATTTTGGCCGAATTGGCACTCAAGTGATCTATTTTGCTCCGATTTTGGCACTTAAGTATACCTTTCGTAAGTTATGACACTTAAGTATCCCTTTTTGCCAAGTTATGGCACTCCGTGGGTCCGCGTCTCGGTATTTGGATAGTGACTGCTCGAGGCATATGATAGGAGACTCAAGTTGTTTCGAAAAGCTTGATAGGCTAAAAGGAGGAAAAGTTTCTTTTGGAGGAAATAGTAAATGAAAGATTATAGGCTGTGGAACTGTGAAGATTGGAAGTTTGACTATCAACAATGTTTCCTTGGTGAAAGGTTTAAACTACAACCTTCTGAGCATAAGTCAGCTTTGTGATACTAGTTTCAGAATAAACTTCCAAGAAGGCATTTGTTCTAGAATAAGCCAAGACTTCTCTCAATCTTTTACTGGGTGAAGGCATGGTAACATATACCTTCTAGATATAAATCCAGAAAGTTCATAGTGTCTTATTTCCATTCAAGATGAAGCAAGTCTTTGACATCGAAAGCTCGGTCACGTAAATATGAAACAGATTGCCAAGATTTCTTCTAAGAAGCTGGTTCGAGGGCTTCCTAATCTGGGTTATCAGAAGACTGAGTTATGCACTCCCTGTGTCTTGGGAAAATAGGTCAAGAGTTCCTTAAAATCAGTAAATCAGGTTTCTACCAGTCGAGTGTTGCAACTTCTTCATATGGATCTCTTTGGGCTAACAAGAACTCAGAGTCTTGGTGGAAGTAAATATTGTCTCGGTAATCGTGGATGATTATTCTCGTTTCACTTAGGTATTCTTCTTAACAAATAAGTCCGAGACTTTTGCATATTTCTCAAACTTTGCCAAGAAAGTTCAGAATAAGAAAAGTTATGCAATTTCAAGCATAAAGACAGATCATGGAGGCGAATTTGAAAATCAAGATATTGCAGACTTCTGTAATGAATCTAGTTTTCAACATGTTTTCTCCTCTTTATATACTCCAGAACAAAATGGGGTTGTGGAAAGGAAAAAATAGATCTTTACAATAAATGGCCAGAACCCTTTTGATAGAAAGCAAAATACCCTCTCGCTTTTGCGCAGAAGCAGTTTTTACTGCATGTTATATTATCAACATGGTGTTTTTAAGGCCTTTCCTACTTTCATGTCTTTGACTGTAAATGCTTTATTTTGAAGAATGCGAATGATCGATCTGGAAAGTTTGAAGAAAAATCAGACGAATGAATTTTTCTTGCGTATTCAACTTCAAGCAAAGCTTACAGGGTCTTTAACGAGAAGACTCAATCGTGGAAAAATCTATGAACGTCAGATTTCAGGAAAATATGTAGATTCAACCAGATCAGGTTCAACTTGAAGACTCTGAACCAGTTCCAGACTCAACAAAGTCTGTCTCCCCCAGCAAAGTTCAGACTCCTGAATATCAGCAATAAGTTGAACAAGAAGATTCAAACAGAACAGAGGATCAACGGACTCTCAGGCCAAATAGTAACTGGAAGCACAAGTCAAGTCATCCTAAAGAACTCATCATTGGCAACATTGATGAAGGAATCCGCACCAGATCCAAAGGAAGAGAAGACTCAAGTGCTTTAGCACTTGTTTCTGAAATAGAACCAAAAGGTGTAGAAGAAGCATTGTCTGATGAAAGCTGGATAGAATGTATGCAGGAAGAACTTAGACAATTCAGCATCAATGATGTGTGGGAGTTGATTCCAAAACCCAAAGCCAAATTTGTTATTGGAACGAAATGGGTTTTCGAAACAAGATGGATGAGGAAGGAAAAGTGGTCAGAAATAAAGCAAGACTTGTGGCGAAAGGATACAAACGGGGAAGAAGGGATTGACTATGACAAGGCCTATGCACTGTAGCAAGGTTAGAAGCAATTAGATTATTGCTTGCTTTTGCTTGTTTCCAAAATTTCAGGTTATTCCTAATGGATGTCAAAAGTGCATTCCTCAATGGATTCATTCAGAAAGAAGTCTATGTGGAACAACCACCCGGATTTGAAGATCTAAGAAAACCAGACTTAGTCTACAGACTGAAAAAGGCATTATATGGTCTGAAGCAGGCTCCACGAGCCTGGTATGAAGGTTGAGTAAGTTTCTAACTCAAAATGGTTTTGAAAAAGGAAAAGTTGATACTACTTTGTTTACAAAAAGGGAAGGAAAAGATTTTCTACTTGTACAAATTTATGTAGATGATATAATCTTTGGTTCTCCTAACGAAAGTCTCTGCAAGAAATTTTCAAGATCTATGCAGGATGAATTCGAATGAGCATGATGGGTGAATTGACCTTCTTTTGGGGATTACAATTCAGACAATCAAAGAAAGGTATATTCATTCACCAGGAGAAATATGCCAAAGATCTCATTAAGAAATTTGGATTGGAGAATTGCAAGAGGATAAAAACTCCTATGTCAAGTTCATTAAAACTGGACAAGGATCAAAGAGGAAGAAAGTAGATCAGAAACTATATAGAAGCATGATTGGCTATCGTCTTCACTTTACTACCTTTAGACCTGACATTTTATTTAGTGTGTGCATCTGTGCTAGATTTCAGTCTGATCCAAAGGAATCTCATCTTAGTGCTGTTAAACGCATCATAAAATATGTTGCGATTTTTCCAAAGCTGAGTCTATGGTATCCAAAAGAATGAGACTTTACTCTTCTTAGTTATTTTGACGTTGATCTAGCCGGTTGTAGAATCGACAGGAAGAGCACATCTGGCACTTGTCAACTGTTGGGACAAATGCTGGTATCTTGGTTCTTAAGGAAACAAAGCACGATGGCTTTATTAACAGCAAAAGCAGAATATGTTGCTCTTAGAAGTTGTTGTTCTCAAATTCTTTGGATAAGATAATAACTAAGAGACTTTGGAATAGAAGAATCCTGCACAAAGATCAAATGCGACAACAGAAGTGCTATTAATCTCACTAGAAACACCATTCTTCAATCAAGGGCAAAGCATATAGAGATTCGACATCATTTTATAAGAGATCATGTCCGAATGGCGAGATTATGGTTCAATTTATTGATTCAAAAAATCAGTTGGCAGACATCTTCACAAAACCGTTAGAGAAAAATTTATTTGAGTGTATTCGCAGCAAGCTGAATATTATCTCTCATATTGATTAAAGTCTGAAATTGGTCAAACTCAAAACTTCAAGAAGCTTTTTCAGTATGAGAATCTCTCGAATCCAGGTATTTTAATTTTTGCTATGAAAATGTATGATTATTTGAATCATCGCTTGCCTTTTTATTTTTAGAAATTACTATTAGTAATTCTCGGATTTCAAATTTTTAGCGTTACCTTTTTAAAATTTGTTTTGAAAAGGCATTTTTCATTGTGATGTTTTGTACACCCCCTTTACTTGTGACCTTTCAATTTCTTTAAATATCTTCCAGTATTTCTTTCAAACAAATCTTTTCAAAACCCTAAAATACAGATTCTCTCACTCTCGATTTTTACTCTCAAACTTTCTTTGCAAGTTTCCATCTTTTCTTCACTTGAACATGTCTACGAAATCTTCCAAGTCTGCATCCATGCCACACCAAAGGCAAACTTCTCGGATCGCAAGTTAGGGGCCTCAGAAAATGCCAAAAGGGCCGACTCATTTTGATCTTACTAGTGAAGACTCTCCTCAGGACTCTCCTCGTCAACCTTTGGAAGAAGAAGTTGAACAAGATGTTGTTCCTCTCAGAGTTTAGATACCCCAAGTTCTTTACAAGCATTATGGTTATTTGAAATAGGGCGGTTCTCCAATGTCTTTTATCACTAATTTTCCGAAAAGCCATGGGCATGGGAACGAAACTCTATTCTTAAGAGCCATGGAGAGAATAGGAGTGGTGCCTAAAGGATCGGCAAAAAAGGCTTTTCTTCATTATCCTTTTGATCCTAGATTTAGTTCTGCGAATCGGCTGAAAATAAGGATGGTGATGAGCGGATCTTTTCGAATTTTTAACCAAGGATGGGTGAGGCTGTTGACATCCTTGGTGAAAGAATGAAATCGTTTCGTTCTAAGGAGCATAAAAAGGTTTATGCCCAAATGCTAAACAGAGGGGTGGTAAACCCTCGAACAATAGATTTTGACTTTTTAGACTCGATAAAGGTTAACTTGAGGGAAAAGTTGGCCTTCCTTCAACTTGAAAAATTATGTGTTGAGACGGCTGTGGCTTATCCGAAATTGACAGCATACTTCTACTCAAATTTGTCTTTCCTTGATCGAATCGCATTCGTTTCTTGTTGACATTCTGGCCGATATTCTAGGAGTGGAAAGAAGTGGTTTTCAACCAATCAATATCTCCATAGGTCAAGTCACTAGATTTCTAGAAAAGGATAGACTGCCAAGTTGAGGTATCACATACTCTTGACTGCCAGCCTCCAATATACCGTTGCACAAAATTGTCATCAATTGCATCAGACCCAAGGCAGCCTTCAAAACTGATGTTTCCAGATTTGAGGCAAGAATCATGTGGGCAATCTGCAATGGGATGCGTTTCTCACTTCCTCATACTATTATGCTGCATATGTACAGGACAATCATGAAAGAAAAAGGCCAATTGCCCTACTCTGCCTTGGTTACAAAGTTGTTCCGCTATTTTCAGATCTAGTTTCCCGCTTCGCTTTGTTCACGAACCGTTGCTCCTATGGAAATAGGATTGAAAATGATCTAAAAAATGAGGCTGAAGGATCTGACTAAGGTCATTGAGGTTTTGAAGAAGGAATCCTCGAGCAAAGTCAAGGAATGATCTGCTGCTGCAAGAAAGCGCAAAGGCAAGGAAGTTGTGCAAGAAACTGCAAAGAAAATGAGATCACTTATCTTGCAAGATGAAGATGATGAAGATGATTTGACCATTTCTGCCATTGCCTGAATAAATCTTCAAGGCTTTGTTGATAAATCAAAGGAAAGAGAAGGAGGAGACAGAGAAGAAGAAGAAGAAGAAGAAGAAGAAGCAAGAGCTGAAGATGAAGATGAAGATGAAGGTGATTTTGAAGAGAAGGGTGAGGATGATGACAATGACTCTCGTGGAGAGATTGTTGCTATATCATTATCAGAAGACTCTAAAGCAACTAGGGATGACCCTAAAGGAGTACGAAATGAGATAGAACATCACTCTCGTACTGAAGGTGATTCTGAAGAGAAGGGTGAGGATGATGACAATGACTCTCATGGAGAGATTGTTGCTATATCATTATCAGAAGACTCTAAAGCAACTAGGGATGACCTTGAAGGAGTACAAAATGAGATAGAACATCACTCTCGTACTGAAAAAGAAACGGTACAAGAAGAAGGAATTTCCTCTCCACCTCTAGGCATAGAAACAGGGGGAGCTCATGAGAAAACATGGACTTCTTCTCCACATAATGCAAGTGATGGCATAAGTAGATCTCCTATAGACTCCAAAGATGTTTTTGTTTCTCAGTTTCCTAAAGCTGAGGTTGAAGAGTCTACTCCAAGTCAAGGTGCAAAACAAACTGCTCTCGATCAAGTTGATATTCCCTCATCTCTCAATTCTCCACGAATTCAATTCGCTGATGGTAGTGCTCAGATTGAACTAAATGCAGACTATCCAAGGATAGTAGAGCTCATTTTGGAGGTTAAAGCTCAGCAATATGCGATGGAGGTTGAGATCCGAAGCTTCACACGCCTTGAGATCTACTTCATATTTTCTCACTAGCAAGGTACAGTCTATAGACACTCAAGTTCAAACCTTGATCAACAAGTTTCATAGGCTGTAAGCAAGGTCGATAATGTTTATCTTTAGTGCCGGGAGAAACTTGAGGAGGCGGTGCGATCATTGGGGGATTTCCGACCCGTTCGAGTTCCTAGACAACCGTGATTGCATTTATCTTTTATCTTTCTATTTTCTCTTTCTTTTTGCCGTTGACAAAAAAAGGGAAGAATGAGTGCAGATTTGAACTTGTTTGTTTGCAGATTTGATTTGTTTGAACTTGTTTGAACTGTTTGTGTTAAATTTTTATATTATGCAATAACCTTTTGTGGTTGAGATTATATATTTGGACTGAATCTTTGTCTAAATGGTCAAGATTAATGAGTTTTATGTGGTTGCAGAATCGATAGTTTTTATAAGTTATCATGTATTGCTAAAGTGTTGTTTTGCAGAATATAAGTTTTAAATCTACAGGAAAATTTTGTCACCATAAAAAAAATGAGAGATTGTTGGAGAAAACTCCTATGATGTTTTGAAACTGACAAAACTTATCTAAGTTCTATTCTGAAGATTGTCATACTTCTGTGTCAAAGTCTATCTTACATAAGAAGTTTGCCCACTCTGACAAGTTTCAAACTGAACGCAAGAATGAAGACTTAATCAAACTCAGGATTATTTTCTTCAAGGTTTCAGTACGTACAAGATATATCAAGCTTTCTAGTTGGAAATATCACTTACCATATTGGTTATCTTAATTGGAATCAATTTCGAAGATGCAAATCATTTTGGAAGGCAAGCTTATTTGGAAAGAATCTACTTATGGAAACCAAGATCCTAATTGTATGGGCAAAAGGATTGACGGGCTTTCATCTCAATCTTCAAACGGCTTAAAAATCTTCTTGATTGATTCTGTCCAATGGGTTGATTAGAAGAATTCCTCGGAAAGTGCCAACGGTTGACAAGGCATGGAGGAGTATTTAAAGGGATTTTTCAAGTCATTCGAAAAGAGCATGAAAGAAGAATTCCAAAGTCTAAAGCTTCTAGTTCTCTTATCCTTCATCATTTAGTGCTTAAATTTGTATTCGAAAGTGAGAAACTCTAGAAAGTGATCTTGTGAGAACAGTAGAGACTCCTCATTGAAAATTCGAGATCACAATGCTGTAACATTCTCTTTCGACTCATAGTGGAAACTAGCCAAAACGCTGTCGGCGTGAGAGAGTAGACGTAGGTTTGATCTAAGCCCGAACCACTATAAACCTTGTGTTCATTTTTCTCTTCCCGAACTCCTTTGACTTTATTTGTTGCAATATACTTCTGTGTTTTGAAATAGTTGTTAAAGTCTATTTTAACACCTATTCACCACCTTTAGATATTCTACTAGCCCTTTCAATACTTTCATATATTGTTGCACCATCTCTATTGGACAAACTCAAGAATAATGTCTTAGCGTACTCTCTATATAATTCGAGCACAATCTAATGGTTAACAAATGCGTACTCAGTAAAATGTGTGTTTGAATTTTTCTAAGGGTCGCAAGAGGGAGAGCTCCTACGTGTATGATTTTTCTATGCTCTCTTATATTCTTTTTTCTTTTCTATTGTGTATTGCTAACTCTTTTTGAACAACTTTAACTTCAAGAGAACAATGTGTCTATATAGCCAAAAATAAGAGCTTTTCTTGAGATATCCCTTAAATTGAAACAAAGAAGTTGTGTAATATATTCGAGATAGGAAAATAAAATATCTCTTTCATTCTTGATCCAATAATCAAAATTTTGAGCTAAATATGATTTTTATGGGCTTGGCCGATTTTGTCTTCTCTTGGCCTTAGTCCATCTAATCCGCTTATGCTTAGAGCATTCTTACTTAGATAAATTATAATGTAGTTTATGTGGACTCATTATTATTAGCAGATGAAATTTAAAGATATTAACAATAATTTTTGGCATGTAAATACTTTTATTTTAACACCCTCTCTCTCTCTCTCTCTCTCTCTCTCTCTCTCTCTCTCTCTCTCTCTCTCTCTCTCGTCTTCTTCAACCTTTAGCCATGACAAAAGGAATTGAGTTAGTCTCAACCTCTCCTCCCTCTTTTGTTGATTTTTTTTTTGTTGGTGTTTAATTGTTCTTATCTTGTCTTTTCTTCTCTCTTGATTGAGATTAAGAGCTCTTTTCTCCTAGTCTAATTCTAGATTCGAGAGTTTGAACTCTTTCAATTTAGTCCTAGACTTGGGAATTACCTTCCAATCTAGATCTCAAAATTTAATTAATATGCTTTTGTGGATTCGATACCCTCTATTATGCGCCTGTACAAGTTCTCTACCTTTAGTTTCAATGGTAATCATATGAATTTTGATGTCTCGTTGAACAATAGAGACTTGCTTATTCACATGTCAGATCTGTGTTTATTTAATTTATTTTGGTTGTTTTTATACGACAAGGGAATAGAGGATGTCGAATTTAGACGCACACTGCCAATTGACGATATTGTAGGTATTGGGAAATGAATTTCTAGTGTATGCTCATCACTGATAAAAATACAAAATTTAAAGATTGGCCGTCGATTAATTTGCTTGATAAATTCATTACTTTGTTTTGATTTGCTTTGTCATGAAGTATATATAGTTCACATGTATCATTCGAAGCAATAAATACAATTTTCTTTCAACAAAAAAAAGTTAACAATATTTTTATTTACTACTCATGGTCGATTCCTAATTTTTAGGCAATGAACAGAGTCATCAAAATTTAGGTATTAATACAATCGAATGTTAACGGTTTGAACTTTGAACTCTTTCTTGGCCTTCTCTCATATATCGAGTTTACGTGGCGGGTCTCCTACCATAACTTGGGTCATTTCTCTCTGTCAACGTCCTGTAGTAGGTCAATAATGCGTGCCGTAGTAGGCCAAGAGAGCTTCCAACCAAGCGACGTTCACCATATAAGGGGAGGGAGACAGACATTTCGTCGGTGAAGTCGAGAGAGAGAGAGAGTACAATAATTCATTCGACAATATCTTGTCCAATCGAAGACGTGAGAGAGAGAGAGAGAGAGAGAGAGAGAGAATACAATAATTCATTCGACAAGATCTTGTCCAATCGAAGACGTGATGTGCATTCCTTGAGAGAGAGAGAGAGAGAGAGAGTACAATAATTCATTCGACAAGATCTTGTCCAATCGAAGACGTGATGTGCATTCAAGGAATCTTATTGTTTGCTTAGCCGAGGTTTCTTAAAGAAATGCGTGGCCGAGGTTTCTTAAAAAAAAAAGCGTGGCCATAACCCACACAATCCCCTATAATTCAGTTTCGTGCCTCACGTTGGGGTCGGAAGGCCTTTTGCTTCAGAGAGAAGTTCGATTTCGACTTCGACTTCAGATGATCCAGGGCACATTGATCCTTCCAGTAACGGTATGCGTCGTGGAACTCACTTCCCGTCTTTTATTGCCAGAAAACCCCATTTTAATCGATAAAATCTCGAACTCATAGACAACATCACAAATTGATTTTCATGCATTCTCTCATCTCTTACTTTCTAAGTTTACTTAATTATATAACTTTTCATAGTGATCGACAGCTAAAATAAAAGAAAATTTTCTTGTCATTAAACAGTGCCTTTTGTAAGTTATGAAGTACTGTTAGCTCATTATTTCTTGTTCAATGAACAGACATAGTAAATCAATCAACTGACACAAAAAGCGTAGAATTATGTCCATGTAACAAGCTCATCTAGTTCAATGGATTAATAGGAATACTACGTAAAATTCCATAAAGTTGCGTCAATGGGTAAAAAACATACATATTTGCATTAGAAGCATATTGAAGAATTTTTGTGTATTTTCATGTGTCATGAATCTTTAAAAGAAACTAGTTTTTGAAAATTTGTGAATTAATAAAGGAAAAATCATTGTATAACTTATTTACATTTTCTTTGCATAACAAGTTTGCAGACGTCCGGGGAAAAAAAAAAAAAAAAAGAATTGTTTCTTAGTTTTGCATCACAACTCACAAGAACCAGACAAATAAGATAAGGTTCCAAGTGCAAATTTGTGGTAAGTAATGGTCCATCACTCTTTGCACGAGTCACGGACTGTTATTTAAGCATTATTGATAAACTATTTCCTTTCAAGCTAGGCCAAGAGAATGGTCAGATATGCATCCTATGATTTAGTTAATTTGTGAGTCTTATTTCGCATATGGCAAGGTGGAAATATTTGTTTCTCCAGTTGGTGTTAGATGTGTTCAATATATTTAACTTCATGAGTTGACACAATGCCAATTGTTGGATCTTGTTTATATATTTGAATGAGCATACATTTTCAATTCTTCGAAAAACTTGCAAAAAGAATCTCATATTTCAATCACTCGCGAAGGTTTTTGCTCGTGTCATTATTCGATCCATAAGATTTGTGTGGGTGTGGGATATCACTTGACTTCAGAGGCCCTAGGTAATGAATCTAAGACGAAATATTACGTCAACAAAGAAATTCAAACGCAAATTAATTTCCCTTCATTACTTTTATCCTAAAGTGATTATAAGAGAAATGATTATGTGATAGTTTTTAATCTATTATTAGAATAATAGTTTATTCTAGATACAAAAAAATCAAATAACAAATAATTATAAATTTTTACGGACTCATTCCTTTAAGAATTTGCGACTTACAACAAACGGTTTTTCTCACAAGAACTCAAAGACTATTATGCCAACAAAGCTCTTATTATAACTTCGCTAGCATATGTCTGATTAGAAAAACGATAGGGGAGGGGCGACTAAAGCTAGCATTCCCTTCTAGGTTACCGTAAGGGCCACACTTTCTTTATAGAATGTTCAATTTAAATCATAACTACTTCATATTACTTATGATACGAAGATTTAAGATTGGCGAATTTGTCACGACAACCCTATCAAGACACTAGCAGTTTAGAAAGTCTCTCTACACAAATTATGCCTAAGTTAGATAACGCAACACAAGCCATTCAAAAGTTCACTCACGACATAAATCAAACTCATTATCTCCTTGAAGACAAGTGACCCCTTTACTACTAGACCAACCATCCTGGTGGTAACTTTGTTTCATTTTGTAAAGCAACCAGAGGTATGGAATATCCTTCTCTTGCCCATTAAAACATTCGTTAAGAGAGCATGCTATGATTTTGTCATAGAATGCACGTTTTCAATGCATCAATAATTGTTTCTATTATTTGAATTTTCAGCTAGTGTTCTAAATGCACTCGTTCATTGCACTCTTGAAGATAAATAACCTCCTTTTAAGTTCAACTACATACTTGGCAATCGATATATGAGGACCACTCCGTGCAAACTCAAGGCCACGCGTGTTCCACACTCGAATTGGACTTGAGTTACATTCAACGTGGAAAATCGAGACAACGTGCCCCAAAACTGTCTATAAGAAGCGCCTCAAATCAATTCAAATGCAAGCCAACCTCCTTTTAAGTTCAACTACATACATGGCAATCAATAAATGAGGACCACTCCGTGCAAACTCAAGGCCACGCGTGTTCCACACTCGAATTGGACTTGAGTTACATTCAACGTGGGAAATCGAGACAACGTGCCCCAAAACTGTCTATAAGAAGCACCTCAAACCAATTCAAATGCAAGCCAACTGGAGAGAGAGAAGAGAGAGAGATGGAAGTCATGCAAGTACTGCACATGAATGGAGGAATGGGAGAATCAAGTTATGCTAACAACTCATTGCTTCAGGTACATCTCTCATTGTCCTATTGTGGGCACATCTCATCTTGAATTCGTTTGCATTAAAAGATTGATTACACGCTCCTTTGTGATTATGTACCACAATTTGATTTCTTCGTGTAATACCAAACTAGGGTTCTTTTTGTTTACCAAGATTTTTAATTCTATATGCAAAAGACGATATTTTACCACGCCTTTCGGACAATGTAACTTATCTTTCAAGGGAAAATTGTCCAATTCAGTCCTAAACCTATTGCACTTTTGCCAATTCAATCATAAATATTTTAACTTTGCCAATTCATCTAAACATTTTCACTTCTTGCCGATTTAGTCCATCCGCCAATTTTGGCCAGAAAATGCCGACGTGGATGCGGCGGTGCCACATAGAACCATCGGCGCTGATGTGGACAATTTTTGATAATATTTTAATATTATTTGAATTTTTAATATTTTTTCTTTTTTCCTTTTTTTCTTTTTTTCCTTTTTTTCTTTTTTTTTTTTTTTTTTTTCTTTTTGGCTTTCTTGGCCTTTTCCGTAGCCAGCCACCGACCACAAGCCGGTCGGCCACCAACCACAGCAAGCCGGGTTGGCCTCGCTTGCCATAGGCGAGGCCCGATCGGGCGAGGAGGAGCCCCGGCGAGGGGAGCCTTCGCCCTTGCCGCTCGGCAGGGTCACTTGGGCGAGGCTAACCTACGCCCAAGCTAGGGTGGCCTCGCCGCCCTTGGCTGGGTGACGGTGACGTCGGCCTCGGCCGACGACCGCCCCGGCCTAGGCAAGGGCCGGCCTTGCGAAGGGAAGCCCTCGCAGGGGCTCGCCCTTGCCTGCGGACAGATCCGGCTAGGGCGGCCCGCCGGGCGGCGATCAAGGTCAAGGGCAAGGGCCGGCCTCGCCAAATCTGGTTTGGCCGAGGCCGACACTCGCCGAGAGATGGCGAGCCCCGGTGAAGGCCTCGCCGGATCCGGCGAGGCCGCTCCTCGCCGTGGCGACCCTTGCCAGGCTACGCTAGGCAAGGGCTCCCCCTCGCCGGGCTCCTCCTAGCTTGGCCGGGCGTCGCCTGTGCAAGGCCAGCCTGGCCGTGGCCGGCCACCGGAAAAGGCAAAGAAGAAAGCCAAAAGAAAAGAAAGAAAATAAAAATAAAAAGGGAAAATAGAAATAAAAAAATATTTTAAAATATTATTAAAAATTATCCACGTTAGCCGCAAGGGCGATCCTACGTGGTATCGCCGGCTCACGCCAAAAGATTTTCTGCCAAAATTTGCCGGATGGACTGAATTGGCAAGAAGTGAAAATGTTTGAGACTGAATTGACAAAGTTAAAATGTTTGCGACTGAATTGGACAAAGTTAAAAGTGTAATAGGTTTAGGACTTTTTGAACAATTTTCCTATCTTTCAAACATTCAAATTGTGACCAATTCGTATATATACTATTAATCAACAAGATTTCTCTTTAAGAAGAACATACAATAAAGGGTATAATAAAATATTAGATCTTGCACGATCATTGCAATTTCAAACAAACACAATCCTGTGATATTCTCATTGGATTAACATAGAAAATGCATGGAAATTACATTACTCGCTCATTATATATGAACCACTCGCATATTCAATCAAGAATACATCATTGGATATATTCATCAATATAAGCAAACCATAACATGTATGATTTATTTCTCTGTATAGATATAACTGAAGACAGAAGCCTTTTTTCTTGATATTGTGTCGATGCTTTCTCCTTCTTTTTTTTTTTTTTTTTTGATAGAGGAAGGTGCTATTGACGACAAAGCCCATAATGGAGGCAGCCGTCACAGATCTCTTTCTACGGCCGCCGCCACTTCCCGGCGAACCTCGCCATTGCAGACTTGGGCTGTTCCACTGGCCCCAACACTCTCTTTGCCGTGTCCGAGATCATCAACATCATGAGCAATCTTTTGCAAGGTGACCAAGCAAGAGCTGCCGGAGATCCAAGTGTTCTTGAACGATCTCCCGGGGAACGACTTCAACACCATCTTCAGCAGCTTGCCAAGATTCCAAGAGAACTTGAGTGAACAAATGAAGAGCAAGAACGGAGCGTGGGCAACATTGTCGTGCTTCTTCAATGGCGTTCCTGGTTCATTCTATGGGAGATTGTTCCTCGGGAGAGCCTACACTTGATTCATTCTTCATCCAGCCTCCATTGGCTGTCTCAGGTAATTATTTGATCCACAGTTATATTTGTTAACTTGATGGGAAGCAAACTCTCTCTCTCTCTCTCTCTCTCTCTCTCTCTCTCTCTCTCTCTCTCTTCCTCCTCTTTGCCTCACCTACTCTGTTGTTTTTTTTTTTTTTTGTGTCAGGTCCCACGAGGCCTAGAGGGAAACAAAGGCAACATATATATGGCGAGATCGAGCCCTCCAAGGGTGCTTAGGGCATACTATGAGCAATTCCAGAGGGACTTCTCAACGTTCTTGGAGTGTCGTGGGCAAGAGTTGGTGGTGGGAGGGCGTATGCTATTGACCCTCCTGAGTCGAAGAAGTGACGATCCTTCAAGTAAAGAGTGTTGCTACGTTTGGGAGCTCTTGGCTATTGCTCTCAATGAGATGGTCTCCGAGGTACCAAAAGAATAATCTCCAGAGTACTTAAATGGTCACGTGCACATTAGGATTGATTTTTTTTTTAAATTGCTTCTATGGAAAACTGTAATATTGTACCGTAGTACCTGTTGAGTTTCGTTATTCCTCTAGGAATATATTTCTTATTGACTAAGGTATATTATTGCTGATTCTAAAGTTCCAAATGTTTTTGCTAGATGACCTAAAAGATTATCTTGTGAAACTCTAGCCAGAATTTCACATAAATACTTTGAACCAAAGCAATAAAGCAATTTGGAAATCATACAAAATCTATGCACTTTCTCGTACTGGGAAAGTTAGAGTAAAGAGATAAATTGATCAAAGTGTTTGGATTACACACTCATTTCCTCTTTAGTATGGTTTAGACCCAATTTAAGTGAAATCGACACTTACATGAGAGGAATGACATATAAGAGCAGTATGCAATAGATACATTCCCCATTACCTAAACATGTAACTATCATTATTACAAAGATATTAAACTAACAACTTATGATTTTACAATTGTTTCTTATTTTTGGTTGCAAAATCTAAAATTTTGTGCTTGGCGCTGAAGCAGGGACTCATAGGAGAAGAGAAAGTGGACTCTTCAACGTCCCTATGTACACACCCTCACCAAAGGAAGTACGAGAGGGGAAGTCCAAAAAGCAAGGGTCATTCTCAATCGATTGCTTGGAGGTGTCCGAAGTGAATTGGAGTGTCCTTGACACCAATTTCGACCCTAATGTTGTATCGGGAGGATGGGGGATACAATATGGCCAAGTGCACATGAGAGCCGTGGCTGAGCCCTTACTCCTTGAACACTTTGGTGAAGAGATCATAGATGAGGTCTTCAAGAGATATAGGGCTCAAGTCGTCAATGTCATGTCCAAGGAAAACAATGCATTCATCAACATCATCATTTTGCTAAAGAAAATCGCGTAGATAAATCGCAAAAATCTCAAAGTGAACACATTACATTTATATGGACGTTTATGGTGCAGTTGATATATAAATGTCACAAGTGTGTTTCCGATGGTGTGAAGAAGGTGTGGCTGTTTCACTTGTATCACTTCTTGTGTCCTATCTTGTGCTGACAAAATGCAAGAAACTTGCTGCAAGTTGAAGGGCTTGACATTTGGGATTAAGGATTTTTCTTTCGTATGTCCACCATAATGCATTGGTTTAATTTGAGCGAGTTAGGTGCTTTGGTTTTTTATTTATGGCAGGAAAATAAAACAAGAGAGCTAAATGTAATACAATTCCTATATAGAGATTTTTGAATGAGAAAAAAATGAATAAATCAAAATCAGAAATTGGAAACTCAACAATACGAGTTTCCCAATAATGTCAAGGAAGCATTTGAAAGGTTTTACCGCAACATATGGAGGTTATACCATAAAATGATTTTGAAAAAGAATACTAATTTTAAAGGTATATATACTGTTGTGTAATCTCAAACAAATATTTTCTTATTGGCTCCTAAATGTTGACGGTCTATTTAGTCATTCACTACATAAAAGATTAGGAGTTAATCTTGATTCTTGAATATTGCAAATTAATTTAAGAATTACCACGTCCTCGAGACCTCCCTTATAGGCTTAGCATGGACCTTCCCAAGCCCATCAATTTATGACTTATGGTTCGAATTTTTAACATGCAAGCTAATTTCAAATAGGAATTGGCACTAATCGATTTGAATGAGCCTCATTATGGTGAAATATGCATGGCTAGTTGATGATATATGTGCATGTGCATGGTAGTGAATGCACGTTGCGTGGTGATATATGCATGGCTAGTTGATGATATATGTGCATGTGCATGGTAGTGAATGCACGTTGCGTGGTGATATATGCATGGTCTGTAAGGTGAGGTATGTTCAATAGCATGATTGATATGCATTATACTTGTGGCATCTATTGTTCGCTTGCTTGCAATGTGTAGATTAATGGATCTTTACTTCTGAGTGGTTGAACTCACCCCTTTGGTGATTAACATTTCAGATTAAAAGATGCCTTTGCCGATTATGCATGGTACCTTTACGGTATACCTGTTGACACCGAGGTTGAGTGTGCGGAGCACATCTGCGTTAGTATTCTTGCTTTGGTATTTCTTTGAGTCCGTGTGCTAGTGATGTATGATGTAGGCCTGGTTGGGGTCCGGTTGTCCAAGAGTTTCTTTCAATCCACGTTCGACGCGATGGAGTGATGCGCGGGATGTTGCTTACCGCCGCCCGATGCACGGGTTGGGTGTGATGGCACGCATGACTGGTGAGAGCTGATACTTTTTGGGGTAGCCGACACTTATGGATGGATGGGTTATGCTTTGATGTAGGGTCGAGTTCTCTTTTGGGTCATAGCCAAGTACAGTTAAAAATCTTGGCCTTTTGATGTACCGACCCGGGTTGTCCATCTTAAAAATATAAATAAAAGTGACTCGGCTTTGTCTTTTCTTTTGATGAGTAGTGATGTGCATTGCATTATGGTATTTGGAGTAAAAGATGGAGAGATTCGTTTATGCTTCCGTCGAAGAGCTGCGCTAAAAATATAAGAAGAAAAAAAATGGTTCCACTTTTACATGAAAAATAACCCTAATATCAGGCTAGCTATGCATTAAAATTTGTGGTAGATACCTGTGGTGACCCTTCCGATTAGTACCAAGGGGTGCCACAGAAAAGTTAATCATAACTCTAAACTCGTGTTCAAATGTTGGCCAACTTGTTTGAGCTCAAAATCTTGAAATTGGCTTGAAATCTTGAAATATTATAGTCGTTGAATTGAATGCCACAAAAAGCAATCAAATCAATGAATTAAAAAAGAAAAAAGAAAAAGCAATGTTAACTAAAATTCAGGTATTAACATGAGTTTATCACTTCTCTTTTCTGTTTCGAATTTGATTTGTCATGTCATGTTGCGAGTTAATTTTTTCACATGATGTTCTTTCACTATGGACTTCAAAATTTGATTGGCCATGTCATTCTACCAGCAAATATTGCCACGTCATTCTATTTCATTACCATGTTCTAAATTTAATTTTCCATGTCATATTGATGTGATTATTATTATGTCATCTTATTTTGTTCTCGTGTTTTGAATCTAATTCATCCTATCATGCTTCATGTGAATATTGCCATGTCTTGTTATTTCGTTATCAAGCTTTGAATTTGATTTCCTATGTCACCTTACATGTGATATTGCTGTCTCATGTCATTTTGACATGGTGTTTTGGATTCGATTTGCCTTGTTGTGCTTCAAGCGATCGTCATGTCATGTTATCTTGTCATCATGTTTTGAATCTTATTCAGCACACCATTCTACATGGGAATAGTGTAATGTCATGTTATTTCAGTTATCATATTTTGAATTTAATTTGTTATGTCATGTTGCACATGAATAATGCCATGTCACGTCATTTTTTCCAGAACATGACTGAATCTTGCATATGAATTAATATGTGCTTCTGTCACACAAATGGAGTCATGATGCTGCACACAAAAAAGGGCCTCATTAATAAAATACTAGGTCGAAGTTTTGAAGTAGCACATCATGGATACTCATGAAATTAAATGATAGATGACTTAACACTTAAACCAAAAACTAGGTTGCACTGTCGAAAGTTTGTTGTGAAAAGCTAATATGTCCCACACATATCTCTAGTCTCCATAGACCAGTTTTCTTCACACATGCACTAGGTTGGTAACATTCTCATCACTGCCTAGGCTTTTAGGTGTCCAATTGACCTAGGTTTTCTGAATCAATTAATGACGATTCTAATATGGTCTTTAAGCTCTTGCATCCCGCAAGTTTCTTGAGCTTATGATTTTAGAAGATCTTAAGAACGAGGCCGCTAATAGCTGGCAATCCTCGATCCGCAAAAATCTCGACGTGCTCCGGTCACATAAGTTAATTTACTGAGTTTCTAACAATCTTTGACATTATTTTACAAACAGTCCCATATATTCGGCTCATTAATTCAGTGGGCAATCATTATGCAGGTATTTTTTTAGTTTTATTTTGAGACAAGAATTTGGTGAAGCAAGTTTATCATAGCGTCTCCCTCTTCCATCAAACGGTCATGATCGTACTACTGTCTAGCAACATAAGACAACGAATGGTAGTTGCAGTCGAAGCATCCGCTGGGACCTGCAGTGTTTCACCAAACTTTCGACTTTGCGTTGACTTCCGTGACAGCATTCTGTAAACGAACTGATGAATTTTGGAATGAGAATTCTGTCCTTCATTGCCACAGAAACACAACATATATACAAGAAGATACAGCTATCAAACAAACTCCTAATTAGGCTAAACTACCAAAAATACAAGGACAACACAATAAATAAAAAAAGATATGCACACAAAACTTCCTAAGTAAACGGCCTAAATAAAAGGCCTGAATAAAAGCATATCACAGCTGCCTTTCCAATATATTTGCCTTTCCAATACCCCCCTCAAGTTGGAGCATGGAGATCTCGAATGCCCAACTTGCGAAGAAGAAGGTTGAATTGATCCTTTCCTAACGCCTTCGTATAGATATCAGCTGGCTGTGTACGTAATCTATTTGAATGTTACCATTAAGTATCTCATTACGAATAAAATGACAATCCACTTCAATATGCTTGGTATGCTCATGATAAACAGGATTGGCGGCTATATGTAAAGCTGCTCGACTGTCGCAATATAGGTGCATAGGTTGAGAATGTGCCACACCAAGAGAATCCAATAATCCTTTCAACCACTTAAGTTCACAAACTGTAGTACTCATAGACCTGTATTCAGCTTTAGCGGATGAGCGAGACACTATCTGTTGCTCCTTATTCTTCCACGAGATAGGTGATTCTCCCAAAAGAATAAAGTAACCAGTCAAAGATCGTCTTGTCAAAGGACAACTAGCCTAGTCAGAATCATAATAAGCGGACAATTTGAGGTCACAATTGGCACACAACATAATACCTTGACTTGGATTTCCTTTCTAATAACGCAAAACTCTCACAACTGTCTCCTAATGAGCTTTCTTTGGCCGCTGCATGAATTGTGCAAGAATATGCACACAGTAAGACAATTCAGGTTGAGTTATTGTTAGATAAATAAGTCGACCCATTAGGCGCCTATATTGAGCAGGGTTGTCTACATCATCACTCTTAGTAAGGGCCAGCTTGTGATTTTGTTCAAGAGGAGTTTTAGCCAGCTTGGAACATTGCAATCCGACCTTAGAAATCATATCCAACGCATACTTATGTTGACACAAGGAGTAATCTATGATTGCTGAAATCCATAAGCTTTCAAAGATGTAGCCAATTTCGCAAACCAACATCTAGGTCTTGTTGCAAACTGTATAGAGATTTCCGAAGTCTACATACCTTCCCTGATGATTGAGAGGCAAATTCAAGCGGCATCTTCATGTAAACCTCTTCCTCTAAATCGCCATGTAAGAAAGCATCTTGAACATCCATTTGATGAAGTTCCCAATTCTTTGCAGCTGCAACGGCAAGAAAGGTGCGTATAGTGCACATTTTTGCCATAGGAGCAAAAGTCTCATGATATTCTATGCCTTCAACTTGTTTATTTCCTAGTATCACCAACCGCGCCTTGTATCGTTCAACGCTTCCATCAGAATTGTACTTAATTTTATACACCCACTTGCTCCCAATTGCTTTCTTCCTAAGCGGCAAATTTTCAACGTCCATGTGCCATTATCTTCTAAAGCCCGTATTTCTTTACTCATGGGCTCTCTCCACTGTTCATCTTTAATTGCTTCCGCATAAGAGTTTGGTTCATGTCCTGCAGTAATTGTTGCCAAGAAACACCAGTGTTGTGTAGAAAATTTTTCATAACTCACATAACGTGCTATAGAATAAGGTGTACTTGAGGAATCGAATTGGGCAGATGAACATGTCGAGGGGCTT
Organism: Eucalyptus curtisii; assembly: GCA_017140595.1. NCBI lineage: Eukaryota > Viridiplantae > Streptophyta > Magnoliopsida > Myrtales > Myrtaceae > Eucalyptus > Eucalyptus curtisii. Next base: position 6,252,794 of record CM029504.1, read on the forward strand.
ATTCTGATGGCGTCTGTCACATAATCTTTCAAATGAACAAACGGTTGCTTAACCCTTTGTCCCCTGCCTAGTTGCTCTTCGACAACTTCACTTCTTTCCACGTCCTCATTGTTTGTGTGGATCAATTCCTCCATTTCATGATTCACCTCATTTTCTTTATCTACACTTTCGGCGTGCTCCTCTCTCAAGTCAGTTTTTAAATCATCAACTTCATCACCCAACTACATAACTCTATTTTTAATAAGTTCATCACTTACTATTTTATCATTAGCATATGGAAATTCTGTTTCAGCAAACATTACATCTCTTGATACAAAGTATTCACCAGCTTCTAAATCATACAATCTCCACCCTTTCTTTCCCAACGGATAACCAACAAAAACACACCAATGACTTCTACTATCAAATTTATCTTTATCCCGATTCTGATTATGCGCATAGCACAAACAACCAAAAATCCGAATATGTTTGTAAGAAGGAGGTTGGCCAAAAATAATCTCATATGTGGTTTTACCATTCAATAATATAGATGGAGTCCGTTAATCAAATACCCAGCTGCGAGTACACATTCTCCCCAAAATTCTATGGGTAAATTTGGTTGGAAACGCAAAGCTCTTGCAACATTAAGGATATGGCGATGCTTTCTTTCCACTCGGCCATTTTGTTGAGGTGTTCCAACACAAGAAGTCTGATGCAATATCCCATGTTCATCAAAATGTTCTTTCAAACACAAAAATTCATTTCCGTTATCACTTCTAACGATTTTCACATTTTTCTCGAATTGGCATCTAACCATCGCAATAAACTTCCTAAGAACACACAAGCCACTTCATTTTTTCCATTAAGCAAATATATCTACACAACACGAGAGTAATCATCAACAATTGTCAAGAAATAAATTGCTCCACATGAAGCTGGAACTCTATAAGGTCCCCACAAATCACAATGTATCAATTCAAAACAATCTTTAGCTTTATTGTCACTAGAAAAGAAGATCTCTCTTGTTTGTTTTGCTCTAAAACAAACCTCACAAGTTTTATTAGTTCTCCTAACCATTTTGCCAGCTTCTGGAATTAACTCCACCACCTTAGAAGAAGGATGACCCATTCTTTTACGCCAAAGCTCAAAGGATTCCATATCAGCCACCGTGCAAGCATGCACCAAAGTCACTCCCTTGAGAAAGTAAAGCCCCTTGCATTGCTCACCCGCTCCAATCAGGTTCCTCGAATTTAGGTCCTGTATAACACATATTTTGTTAGTGAGTTGAATAACCAAATTTGAATCATTAAGAAGTTGTGATACATAAAGCAGATTGCATTTCAAATTGGGCACAGAAAGAACTCCTCGCAATTTCAAGTCTCCTCCAAGCAACACAGTTCCTTCTTTCATTGCCATGGTCTTTTCTCCATTAGGTAACTCGATTGAGCATGGCACAATGTCACGCAATTCTCTCAAAAATGCCAACGTTCCTGTCATATGGTGGGAAGCTCCGTGTCAATAATCCAAGGAAAAATACTGTTTACCTGTCGCGTCTCATGGGCACAATTCGATGATATGGCATCCAAGAATTTCAACGAATCCTCGGATAGGTGACGGTCATGACCAATCGATGGAAGTATCATCGAACTATGGCATTGATATCATTTACGGGCATTGATTCATATTTGTTTATTTATTTGATTGATATGATATGTTTAGTAATGGACCGACCAACCGTGCAACAAGAGAAAATCTTTGGACTTTGATCGACTGACATTTTTATTTTTTAGAACTGAAGGGATGAAATTCGGTCATGAGGAACATGCATGCTGAATTTAGGAATAAAATTTTGAGGAGTTGGACCGAGCATGAGGATCATGTACATCTTTTCTTCGTGCGATTTGACAAGTAAGGAAATGAAATTTTGCCATCATGTCGCTTGATAGAATCCTTTCTCCACGCAAGAATTTCGGTTATACACTTGTACATGAAGCAATTGGATTATGGGAATATAAATTGATTTCTTTGGAAAACAAAATGCTTCATATTTGTGTAGAACTATTGGCTTATATTTAAAAGCTTTGGACCATTTAATTTGGACCCTTTTGGCCTCAATTTTTCGGGCCCAAGCAGCCCAAGGAACCCCAAATGTCCACCGAAAAAGGGGGGGAAGAGAACTGGACAAGGGAGACACCATTCTCCACTTGTCCCTTGCTACCTCAGCCATCCTCCACTTGTCTTCCCTTTGAAGCCATCTGTTAACCTGCATGCAAAATTCACAAATCAATTAAGCAAAGGAAACAAAAGCATTCGGATGGAGCAAGTGAGAGAGAGAGACCGAGAGTGAGTGGGCGAGCAAGTGAGAGAGAGAGAGAGAGAGAGAGAGAGAGAGACTGAGAGTGTGCAGCGAGCGGTCTGAGCGAGTGAGGGCAGAGAAGGAAGGCCGCCCTCCGTCTGTGCCCGTGTTCGAGCTACCGCCGTCGACGCCGCCGGTCTCCGTCGCCAATCGAGCCAAGCCGAGACCCCCCGAACCCCTGTTTTTGCTAGCAACCGAGTAGGAAGGCTTGAGTCAAGTGAAAGTTCATTGATCTATGTCTTGCATGCTGTAAATGTCTAGTGAAGTGCTGGTAGATGTGAGAAAATGCAGAATTGAGAGCTGCATGTTGATTTTGGATGGATGAGATGAAGCTGGACTAAGAAACCGAGCAAAAACTGAGCATGTTCTATGGATTTCGGTTTTTGGATTAAAATAGGAACTTAAGGATCTAAATATAGTGGAATTTTGAAATGAAGTGGCTGTATTATAGTGCAACAAATTTGTAAATACTTGGCTGTGGACGTTGGATGCTGGGATTCAATTAGTAGGAGAAGTTCTCTTTATGTTAGTAGACTGTTTTCGCAGAAGACAGCAGGACCTTTGGTGATTCCATGAATTTTCTGTAATTATCTAGCCAAAAATTGACTTCTAATCCTTAATAAAAGTTGTAGGGAACATCTTTAGGAATAACATATCAAAAATTTAGAATTAATGAACAAGGGTTGTTTGATGAAACGATTTTTCTATGAAAATGCTAAATCTGGAAGTCATTACAGAATGTTAGCAAGAATACAGCAATTACTGCTCTCGATACATAAGAAATTTGACTTGGTTTTCTTCATGAAACTTCTTCCTTTAGGTCTTATTTATAACATGTCAATATTTCATAATTTTCCGAGTTCATTTAGGGATTATTCAGAAATTTTTATTAAAACGGTGCATTCTGAATTTTGAACTATTTTACTCCGAATTTGCTTAACTTGTTTCAAAAGGTGAATGCATCTTGAATTGTTATTTGACATGATGTTACTGGCTTTGGCATATTATGCAATATTGAGATTTGTTGAAGGATTCATGGGACATCATGTCATTGCAATTGAAAGTGTTTTTGAAAATTAAAATGTTAATTGATACCGTTGAACCCTTGGGTCAACGATGCCCCAGGAGTAGGGATGCCCAAAGGATCGAATGAGTCGATGCCTTGTGGATGCCCGGTGGCCCTAGTGGCTGAATGCCGGAGGTTTTTCCCCGGGAGCTTCGAGATGCCCGGTTGTATGCTAGTCGGTACGTAAATCCGGAGGGCCGGGTAACCATTCTCATGGTGAGCCTCGGAGGGTTTCCTCGTGATGCCAGGTGGGGTACGAGATGCCTGGAGGTGTGATACGCTCCGGATGCCCGGTGGCCTTAGTGGCTGAATGCCGGAGGCTTTCGCGATGCCAGGGTGGATGCGAATGCCCGGAGGGACGCAAACATTGGTCCTCTGGGGGAGGAAACCTTTGAATGATAAAATGGATGATTCTACTAAGTGTGTGTGTGGTATGGTTATAGGACTAAATTGTATGGCATGGAATGGGACGCATCATTACAGTTTGGCCTTATGATCGGGACTTGGGTGACTGGACATGATGCATTTTGATTCTTTTGAAATTATATTTGCCATTGCATTAAAGAATTTCATGAATTTGATGCATATTTATTCTTGTGATTACCTGTTTTTGTCTATCCCGCATGAATTTAGATATTGATAGTAGTGCTTTATATAGTTTGATGAATCTTTTACTGCTGAGTGGCTGTACTCACCCCGTTTGGGGACTAACATTTCAGATTAGAAGATATGTCTCTGTTACCTGTCACTCCCGGTACTTTTTACGGTGTCCCAGTTAACGTCGAGTGCGAGTGTTCGGAGCACCCTCATCTTGATATACGAGGGTTGGTTTTTGTTTGAGTGCGAGTTCTGGTTATGTATGATGTTGATACACCTGATGGCCTAGTGATTCAGGAGTTTCTGTCGGTGCACGTTTGTCGTGATGGTTTCATGCTGGGGATGTTGCCACCGCCGCTAGCCGACGGACCAGGCTGGGTGTGACTGAGAGGGACGGGTAGCAGATGAAACATTTTTGGACTACCGACACTAACAGATAGACTTATGTATAAGACTGTATGGGAAGGAAAGTAAAAAAGGGAAGTCGGGTTACCTTTTGATATGAAGCCGGGTATAGAAAATCACGGCAAATTTTGATGTACCGACTGATGTTGTCTATCAGACTTATGTAAATAAAAGTGTTCGGCTTGACTTATAAGACTGTCTAGTAGGTGTGCATTGTTTCTAATTTTGGGATAGGGAGATGTGATTTTGCTTCCGCTATACATTTATATACTGCGCAGGGACTGATCTAAAAGTTATAAACCCCTAGGATTGATAGACCTTCAAGTCAAGTAAAGAGAGGTAAGCGAACTATGGCGACCTAAACGGATTGGGGGTCATTTCGGGGGTGCCACAGCCGGTTTGGTATTAGAGCAAAGGTTTATTTGGAGTGATAAGGTGCCTCAGAAGGAAATGAGGATAGAATGATGCACACCATATGTGACATCCTGAATTTCAGGTTCTAATTTCGATTGATCGAGTCGGGCATTTCATCGACGCGCATATAGCTATTTTCCCTGAGCTGATCACTCATGGGATAACTAGTCTATCAGGCGAGGCCATTAAGGAATCTAAATGCAATAGACTTGAGAATTTGACCAGGAAACGACTGCTCGACCGTACTAATCTGCAAGGGTCATCACGGCACAGACCGATTAGAGACTGGAGATAGGTCGACTCGACAAAGGCATGAGATCTAGTGTGGGTGATTCCACCAGATTGCACAAATCTTGTCGATCGGCACTAGATCGATTTCTCTGTCGTTTTGGTACCTTATGTTCGTATTTGAAACCTTGAGATTTCTACGACAACTGAGAGTCGCCAATGTGTCGAAGATGCACTTTGTGGCTTGAGAATAATCAACCACAGGTTAAATGCACGAAAATTCCTAAAAGCTACCCGGTAGATTAGGACGCGCTAAAGTCGTGTCGAATTGAAATTAACCGTGAAATTGAACCTGAATTCAGAAATTGGAAGTCCTGTCATGTCACAAATCATTTTAGGAACGTCGACTAATCTTCAGACGATTTTTCTGCAAACCGAGTTTTTCGGCGAAAAATCAAAGTATGGTCGTTTTGGATCGGGAAACTTCGAGGGACCACTTTTGGTTGCATTATTGGGATCCAAGATAGTCCTAAGGTCAAGGAAAAATGAGGAATCAAGTGTGGTTACATGGGATTATTTTATGGACTTCAATTTGGTTCACTTGGAAGGGAATTGAAAGGAATTGAAGGAAATTGATGTACAAATCCTCAAAATTCGTATGCCAAGGGCCTAGGGACATTTGCACCTATTGCCAAGCTTGTAGAGGAAGATTTGAGGAGAGAGAAAAGGCTGAGGTCATGTGATGTCATGTGGGGGCAAAGCCAATGAAGTTTGGACAAGTGTTGGCTCTTGAAGGCTCACCAAGGGAGCCCCCCTCCAACTAGCCTTCTTCTTCCTTGCTTGTAGGCTTTCTCCATTGTTGGAGAAGTGGAAAAGCTCAGCAAAACCAGAGGAAAACCGCAGCTCATCCCCCTCTTCGGTCGCATGCCCGTCAGACCCGATTTCCCCTCTGTTTTCACCCCGTTCCAGTTTCTGCTCCAGCCGACTTTTCGCCAAAGATCTGAGTAAAAAGTTGACTTCCCGGATGAATCAGTGAATGAGCCACCCATCCCCGTGATGAGGACATCCAGACCGTTCCAACAAGCCTGACCTCGCCCCGAACGGATCCGCCGTCCGTCCTGTACGGCCATGTCAAGCCGCCGGTCACCGGACCGTCTGGACGCTGCCCTCCTGCACTGTTTCGCGTTTTCTTGCTGTTTCGCCCCATTCCGACCCTTTCTTTGGCCATCCCAACCTCTAGCAAGATCCCCTTGACCCCTGAGAGCCGCTGGTTGCCAACCACCCGCTTGCCAGAGCTCCGATCAGCCTGTTTCCTCTCCGTTCGGCCGCTGTTTTCTTCTCCCGGTTCAGCTCAGATCAGAAGCAGAAAACCAGCAAGCCGTGTGATCTTCGTGGCCCATTTTCAAGCCCTTCCCGGCCTTGGTTGGCGTCGCCACTTGGAGGATTGTCGACCGCCTCGCTGTTGTCTTCGCCGTGGACTCATCGGAAAGCGGTTCCGGTGAGTTTATCCTCTAAACTTCGCTTAGCGAGGTTAATCATGCTTAGGGGATGTTTAGATTAAGTTAAGCAAGGTTTAGGTGGATAGATTAGCTTAGTGTAAGCTAATTAGATTAAGTAGTTGGATTAGTTTAGTGGATACTTAATTAGAGCTAATGGCATGTTTAGATTAGTGTAATCTAGCTTAGCTTTAATTAATTATTTTATGTTATTTTATTATTTCGAATTTATTTAATTATATAATAATATTTTATTTCATATTTAATTAATAAAATATTATTATTTATATTATTTTCGGAATATATTTAATTATTTATTATTTTCCGAAAATAATACCGAGATATTTCTGGGCCGATAGAATTCGTGCCGAGTGCTATGATGTGTTCAGATTATGCATTTGATTGATGGATTGTGTAAATTGAGTGATGGTTGTGAAAAGTATGGATTTTATTCAGAAAATCCCAGGTGTCGGGTTCTAACACCGAAAATGGATTTTAATGATTATATCAAACAAGGTGGGGTTTGAAAAAGAAAGGTATTAGCTTTTCTTGTTTAAAATGATGTGGACCCACACATGACTACTTTCTTGGATGTTTTTAATACGAAGAAAAGAGGCCAGGATTACTATTTTAATAGAGGCGTTTGAGTGAAATGCAAGGTATCCTGGGCCGACATTGAATGGTCGTGTGTTGGTTAATATGAAACCGTCCTGAGCTATTGAGTTGGACGTACCCTTTATGGGATACCCCTATATGGGAGACCCCACATCAATGGGCTTAGTTCGCAGTTCTGGGCCTATACTCCTTCGGGAACGCCGTCAAGTGGTGACGAAGCCGTGCTCCGCGGTTAGGAGACGATGCCTGGCTAAGGGCCAGTTGATAGCCGAAATTCGAGTAGGCTATGCCCGTGTGTGGCAATGAATAACAATTGGAATGCATGCTGGGTGTTGATTGACGCGCCGGATTATGGGACGGAATTGTGTGACATGGTATGGGACGTATCATAATGATTCGGTCTTATAATCGGGACCCCTTTGGTTGATGAGTTATATGAAAGTGATTGCGTTCCGATTGTTTAAGTTCTTATTACCGCATGTGAATGAGTGATATGAACTGTGCTAACTCGTAGGAAGGAAATGAGGCAAGGTAAGTCCTTTGTGTGGTGTGGCTAGGTCGCCCTTGAGTGTGTTTTCCTTTCTAATAGGGGTTTAGAGGGTGAACTTGCTGAGACAATGTCTCACCCTAGTTGTGGGCCAACATTTTCAGGTCCGTAGATGTTGGTTGTAGAGGACCGAAGCCCGGAGTCTGTGAAGGCAGAGTTTTGAAGAATCGACGTATGTGTCCGACTAGTATGTCATAGGACAACTTCTTTTTGAAAGCCGTCCCGCCGTAGTCTTTTGACTAGACTCTTTCTCAGAACTAAACCCCGTTGTTTATGAAAGTTGAATTTTGAGAAATGTTGCCCAGCTTTCCTATCTCATGCTGTTTGTTGTCAGGGGTTTTGTATTCGCTTCTGCATGCGTATTTAATAAATGGGTTGGCGACGTCACCTGGGAAGTCGCATTATTTGATCGACCATAGTGGGATGTGCACGCACTCAGGGTTCGGGGCGTGACACCATAGGATACTAACCAAGAGTAGTTGATTAACTTTGAACAACGGGTGATAGGTTTTCACTCGTAGATCCCCGGTAACTAGTGTGATGTTACCTTTGTGTTAGTAACATTTTATGTTACTTGTGTGACTTTAGTAATAACCTTATCTTTTCATCTGATTAACGATATCGAGTCACAAATTATTCCTGAGGCGAATGCTTGGAAAACTGCAGGAAAATCATGGTACGAACTGGGAGTTCTCATCCACCGAGGGCTGAAGCCTCTGCTTCAAGGGCTGAACCCCGGATGGAAGATATCCTGCAGGCATTGGCCACTATAGGAAATCTGATGGAAAGGCAAGCACAGCAACAACCTGGAGTAGAACGCCGTACTCAAGGACTGGTGGAACAACTCCTGAAGTTGAAACCACCTAAGTTTTGTGGAATGGGAAGTCCTAAGGAGGTGGAGCATTGGATTGATGGAATGAAACAGATTTTCCGGTTGTTGAACTGTAGCGATGCTGAAAGGATAACCTTGGCAGAGTACCAACTGGAGGTAAATGCAAAGTTTTGGTGGAGAGCTTCAAGAGACACGATCTTTCCACCAGGTACTAATATTAACTGGGACGAATTTGTTAGAGTTTTTAATAGAAAGCATTTCTCTGACTGTGCCAGGGATAAAAAGATCATAGAATTTGTTCAGTTAGAACAAATGGAGCTAACAGTGGATCGGTACGAAGCAAAATTTTCTGAATTGTCTAGGTATGCTCCCAGCATTGGTTGAGGATTGAGAGGAAAATGCTAAGAGATTCCCGAAGAGATTAAGGACTGATATCGTGAGACAACTAGTGCCTCTGAATATAAGGAATTATAATGAGATTTATGAGAGGGCACAGCTGGTGGAACAAGAGTTAGTAAGAGAGCAATCGAATCTAAGAAGCAGATGACCTTTAATGATGTTTGAAGGGGTAAGAGACCTTATCCTGGTTAAGGACAACCCTAGGAGTCTAAAAAGAGGAGTAATTTTGGGAATTTTGGAAAAGCCAAGAGTGGCCCGGTTCTAGGGAGAGTACCCTACCAGGGTAATATTTGCCAGAGGTGTGGTGGAATGGGCCAGGATTTTGTAATAATCCACCGAAATGTTTTGGCTGTGGGCAGATGGGGCACTTTAAGAGAAATTGTCCACAAGAAAGGTTGCAAAATGAGCGTCAACTCGATGCGATGGTGTACAACAATGTATCTTCTTGGACCAAATCTACCAAGGAATCCTCAAAGGCCACCAACACAAGGAAGGGTGTATGCAGTCACCCAAGAGGAAGCAGAAGCTTCCAAAAATGTCATCTCAGGTACGATCTCTATAAATGATAAAAAGGCATTCGCATTGTTTGATACGGGTGCTACGCATTCTTTTGTGTCTGAAAGATATAGACGGTTAAGTAAGATAGAAACTACCTCTCTTGAGACGCCTCTTTGTGTTTCCACACCGTTAAAGAATGTGGTATTGTCTATGTTGGTATGTGAAAAGTGTAAGATAACTATAGGGGGACGGGATATGGAAATAGACCTAGTCGTGATGGTTATGTATGACTTTGATGTTATCATCGGAATGGATTGGCTTCATAAGTATCAAGCTAGGATGGATTGCTATAGAAAAGTGATCCAGCTTTGTTTTACCTGACCGATCTAGTTGTGAATTTTTCGGAGGTCAGACCAACCCCTCTATAGCACTTATTTCAGTGATAGAAGCCCATACATTACTTGACGAAGGATGTCAAGGATACCTGGCAGTGGTTAAAGATTATACTAAAGAAGAGTCTAAGTTTGATGAAATTCGAGTGGTCAGGGAATTTCAGGATGTATTTCCTGAGGAACTGCCTAGATTACTACTGGAATGAGAAATTGAATTCGAGATTGAACTGATGCCTAGAACGGGACCAATATCTAAAGCCCCATATAGGATGGCCTTGACGAAGTTGAAGGAATTGAAAGTACAACTACAAGAGTTGTTCGATAAAGGATTTATTAGGCCAAGTGCTTCTCCTTGGGGTGCACCAGTTTTGTTTGTGAAAAAGAAAGATGGGTCAATGCGTCTAGGTATTGACTATAGGCAATCGAATCAGTAATCGTTAAGAATAAGTATCCTTTGCCTAGAATTGTTGATCTATTTGACCAACTACAAGGAAGTTCGGTCTATTCTAACATTGACTTGAGGTCAGGGTACCATCAGTTAAGAATTAAGAAGGAAGACTGCATTTAGGACTCGCTATGGACACTATGAGTTCCTAGTTATGCCGTTTGGATTGACGAATGCTCCGGCTGCATTCATGGATTTAATGAATAGGATATTTAAGCCCTATTTGGATCAATTTGTAATTGTCTTTATTGATGATATCCTGATATATTCTAAAGGACCTGAAGAGCATGAGCGACACCTGAGAATAGTGTTGCAGACCCTTAGAGACCATAAGTTATATGCCAAATTCAGTAAGTGTGAATTTTGACTGGACCAGATATATTCTTGGGACACGTGGTGTTAGGAGGTGGAATTGCAGTGGACCCAACGAAAGTTGAGATGATAATAAATTGGCCGAGAACGACAACGCCCACTGAAATACAAAGTTTCTTAGGACTGGCAGGTTATTATAGAAGGTTTATTGAGGGATTCTCACAACTTGCTGGACCATTGACGAAGTTGACTCGAAAGAACGTAAGATTCGAATGGAATGGAGAATGTGAAAAGAGTTTTCAGGAACTCAAAAGAAGATTGACTACGGCTCCAATTCTAACCATACCATCTGGATCTGATGGATTTACGGTATATAGCGATGCGTCTCACAAAGGACTGGGATGCGTTCTGATGCAGCATGGCAAGGTCATAGCCTATGCATCCAGACAGTTGAAACCTCATGAAATGAACTACCCAACTCATGACTTAGAATTGGCAGCTATAGTTTTTGCTTTGAAAATATGGAGACATTATTTGTATGGAGAAAAGTTCGAAATCTATACAGATCATAAGAGTTTAAAATATTTGTTTACGCAAAAAGAACTAAACATGAGACAGAGAAGGTGGATGGAGTTGTTAAAGGATTATGATTGTGAAATACGGTACCATCCTGGAAAGGCAAATAAGGTGGCGTATACACTCTTAGTCGTAAGTTGGCTATGGATTTGGCCGTATGAGGATAACATAATGGAATCGTTAAAATCGAGTAGCACTCGAGTTTAAATTGGAAATAGATCACCTTACCGTCATGCTTACTGCATTGAGGATTGAACCGGAGATTATCCAAAAAATAAAGATGTTGCAAGAATCTGGCCCGGAAATAGTGAAAGTACGAAATGATGTGTCTTTAGGAAAAAAGACCAGAGTTTCAAGTCTCTGAAGATGGAATGGTGAGATGTTAGGGACGACTCTATGTTCCCGACAATGAGGAAGTGAAGAGAGAAATCCTGCCAGAAGCACATAGGAGTAATTATAGCATTCATCCGGGTAATACAAAGATGAACAGGAATTTACGCCAACAATACTGGTGGAATGACATGAAGGCAGATATAGCCAAACATGTTTCCCAGTGCTTAACATGTCAGCAAGTGAAAGCAGAACATCGCAAACCTGCAGGACTATTGAGACCATTGGAGATACTAGAGTGGAAATGGGAGCATGTAATGATGGACTTTGTACAAGAATTGCCGAGGACATCAAGTGGCCATGATTCTATTTGGGTGATAGTGGATCGTCTGACTAAGTCTGCTCATTTCCTAGCAGTTCGCATAGACTATTCGATGGATAAATATGCTGAGATATATGTAAGCCAAGTAGTATGCTTACATGGTATTCCTGTAACTATTACGTCAAATCGGGACTCGAGATTTACTTCAAACTTTTGGTGAAGTCTTCAAATTGCTTTAGGGACTAAGCTCCAGTTTAGTACTACTTTTCATCCACAAACTGATGGACAAATAGAAAGAGTGATCCAAACATTAGAGGACATGCTGAGAGCCTGCATCCTTGATTTTAAAGGAAGTTGGGATGAAAGATTGCATCTGGTGGAATTCGCCTATAACAATAGTTTTCAGAAAAGTATAGGCATGGCTCCCTATGAAGCATTATATGGAAGGAGATGTAGGACTCCTGTCTGTTGGAATGAAGTAGGTGAAAGTAAACTGATAGGACCTGAGTTGGTACAGGTTACTACAGAAGCTGTGGAGATCATAAGGAAAAGACTTACGATAGCTCAAAGTTGACAAAAAGACTACGCAGATAAACGTAGAAGACCTTTGGAATTTAATGTGGGAGACCATGTATTCCTTAAAGTATCTCCGATGAAAGGGATATCACGATTTGGAATAAAGGGGAAGTTAAGTCCCAGATTCGTTGGACCCTTTGAGATACTCGAAAGAATAGGAGATGTAGCTTATCGTTTGGCGCTGCCTCCTAAATTGGAAAATTTACATGATGTGTTCCATGTGTTGATGCTGAGAAGGTATCGGCCAGATCCTGATCACATACTCGATCATGAAGCCATCAAAGTGGATGAGAAAGTGAGGTACATAGAAGAACCAGTATGAGTATTAGATCGAAAAGAACAAATCCTTCGGACAAAGAAAATTCCTTTAGTCAAGGTTTTATGGCGACATCATGATATGGAAGAGGCCACATGGGAAAGTGAGAAAGAAATGAAGGAAAAATACCCTCATTTGTTTAATGAGATTTAAGTGATGTTTAATTTCGAGGACGAAATTCTCTAAGGAGGGGAGAATTGTGGCATCCAAGAATTTCAACGAATCCTCGGATAGGTGACGGTCATGACCAATCGATGAAAGTATCATCGAACTATGGCATTGATATCATTTACGGGCATTGATTCATATTTGTTTATTTATTTGATTGATATGATATGTTTAGTAATGGACCGACCAACCGTGCAACAAGAGAAAATCTTTGGACTTTGATCGACTGCCATTTTTATTTTTTAGAACCGAAGGGATGAAATTCGGTCATGAGGAACACGCATGCTGAATTTAGGAATAAAATTTTGATGAGTCGGACCAAGCATGAGGATCATGTACGTCTTTTCTTCGTGCGATTCGACAAGCAAGGAAATGAAATTTTGCCATCATGTCGCTTGATCGAATCCTTTCTCCACGCAAGAATTTCGGTTATACACTTGTCCATGAAGCAATTGGATTATGTAAATATAAATTGATTTCATTGGAAAACAAAATGCTTCATATTTGTGCAGAACTATGGGCTTATATTTAAAGACTTTAGGCCATTTAATTTGGACCCTTTTGGCCTCAATTTTTTGGGCCCAAGCAGCCCAAGGAACCCCAAAATGTCGACCGAAAAGGGGGGGGGGGGAAGAGAACCGGACAGGGGAGACACCATTCTCCACTTGTCCCTTGCTACCTCAGCCATCCTCAACCTGTCTTCCCTTTGAAGCCATCTGTTACCCTGCATGCAAAATTCACAAATCAATTAAGCAAAGGAAACAAAAGCACTCGGATGGAGCAAGTGAGAGAGAGAGAGAGAGAGAGAGAGAGAGAGAGAGAGAGAGAGAGAGAGAGAGAGAGAGAGACTGAGAGTGTGCAGCGAGCGATCCGAGCGAGTGAGGGCAGAGAAGGAAGGCCGCCCTCCGTCCGTGCCCGTGTTCGAGCTGCCCCGTCGACGCCGCCGGTCTCCGTCGCCGATTGAGCCAAGCCGAGACCTCCCGAACCCCTGTTTTGCTAGCAACCGAGTAGGAAGGCTTGAGGCAAGTGAAAGTTCATTGATCTATGTCTTGCATGTTGTAAATGTCTAGTGAAGTGCTTTAGATGTGAGAAAATGCAGAATTGAGAGCTGCATGTTGATTTTGGATGAATGAGATGAAGCTGGACTAAGAAACCGAGCAAAAACAGAGCATGTTCTATGGATTTCGGTTTTTGGATTAAAATAGGAACTTAAAGATCTAACTACTATAGTGGATTTTTGAAGTGAATTGTATTGTAGTGCAATACATTTGTAAATACTTGGCTGTGGACGTTGGATGCTGGGATTCAATTAGTAGGAGAAGTTCTCTTTAGGTTAGTAGACTGTTTTCGCAGAAGACAGCAGGACCTTCGGTGATTCCATGAATTTTCTGTAATTATCTAGCCAAAAATTGACTTCAAATCCTTAATAAAAGTTGTATGGCACATCTTTAAAAATAACATATCAAAAATTTAGAATTAATGAATAAGGTTTGATCGATGAAACGATTTTTCTACGAAAATGCTAAATCTAGAAGTCATTACAGAATGTTAGCAAGAATACAGCAATGACTGCTCTCGATACATAAGGAATTTGACTTGGTGTTCTTCATGAAACTTCTTTCTTTAGGTCTTATTTATAACATGTCAAAATTTCATAATTTTCCGAGTTCATTTAGGGATTATTCAGAAATTTTTATTAAAACGGTGCATTCTGAATTTTGAACTGTTTTACTACGAATTTGCTTAACTTGTTTCAAACGGTGAATGCATCTTGAATTGTTATTTGACATGATGATACTGGCTTTGGCACATTATGCAATATTGATATTTGTTGAAGGATTCATGGGACATCATGTCATTGCCATTGAAAGTATTTTTGAAAATTAAAATGTTAATTGATACCGTTGAACCCTTAGGTCAACAATGCCCCGGGAGTCGGGATGCCCAAAGGATCGAATGAGTCGATGCCTTGTGGATGCCCGGTGGCCCTAGTGGTTGAATGCCGGAGGTTTTTCCCCGGGAGCTTCGGGATGCCCGGTTGATGCTAGTCGGTACGTAAATCCGGAGGGCCGGGTAACCATTCTCATGGTGAGCCTCGGAGGGTTTTCTCGTGATGCCAGGTGGGGTACGAGATACCTGGAGGTGTGATACGCACCGGGTGTCCGGTGGCCTTAGTGTCTGAATGTCGGAGGCTTTCGCGATGCCTATGTGGATGCGAATGCCCGGAGGGACGCAAACATTGGTCCTCCGGGGGATGAAACCTTTTGAATGATAAAATGAATGATTCTACTAAGTGTGTGTGTGGTCTGGTTATAGGACTAAATTGTATGACATAGAATGTGACGTGTCATTACAGTTTGGCCCTATGATCGGGACTTTGGTAACTGGACATGATGCATTTTGATTTTTTTTGAAATTATATTTGCCATTGCATTAAAGAATTTCACGAATTTGATGCATATTTATTCTTGTGATTACTTGTTTTTGTCTATCTTGCTTGAATCTAGATACTGACAGTATTGCTTGATATAGTTTGATGAATCTTTTACTGCTGAGTGGCTGTACGCACCCCGTTTGGGGACTAACACTTCAGATTAGAAGATATGTCTCTGTTACCTGTCACTCCCGGTACTTTTTACGGTGTCCCAGTTGACGTCGAGTGCGAGTGTTCGGAGCACCCTCATCCTGATATACGAGGGTTGGTTTTTGTTCGAGTGCGAGTTCTGGTTATGTATGATGTTGATACACCTGATGGCCCAGTGATTTAGGAGTTTCTGTCGGTGCACGTTCGTCGTGATGGTTTCATGCCGGGGATGTTGCCGCCGCCGCGGTGATGGACCAGTTGGGTGTGACTAAGAGGGACGGGTAGCAGATGAAGCATTTTTGGACTACCGACACTAACTGATAGACTTATGTATAGGACTGTATGGGAAGGAAAGTAAAAAGGGAAGTCGGGTTACCTTTTGATATGAAGCTGGGTATAGAAAACCACGGCAAATTTTGATGTACCGACTAATGTTGTCTATCAGACCTATGTAAATAAAAGTGTTCGGCTTGACTTATAAGACTGTCTAGTAGGTGTGCATCGTTTCTAATTTTGGGATAGGAGATGTGATTTCGCTTCCGCTATACATTTATATACTGCGCATGGAACCGATCTAAAAGTTATAAACCCCCAAGATTGATAGACCTTCAAGTCAAGTAAAAGAGAGGTGAGCGAATTTTGGCGACCTAAATGGATTGGGGGCCGTTTCGGGGGTGCCACAGATGAGAACTTAACATTCCCAATAAAGTTGCCCACTACTCATCATTCAATCCACCAAGACCCTTTCGATTTGAATCCGTCACAACTCCTCGCCCACCATGAACTCCAGTTGCTTGTGAGACATTGGCACGAGCACCTCCTCCCTTGTTATGTCCACCTCTATTACTACGCTTTTGACCACTACCTTATCCGGCAGAGGTTCCACATGGTCTATTACCCCACCATTATGGATATCCTATCAGCTGGAAACAACTTTCAACATCATGTCCCTCTCGGTTGCAATTAGAACAAAATGTGATTTTATCTTTATCCCCCCTTGAATTTTGACCACCTACCCGGATTGCAAAACTCATGGGATTGCCTCTTTCATCCTCAGTTCATGTCATAGTTCGCACTCGTTCTTGCTGAACAACCATAGCATAGACACGATTCAGACTAGGCAAAGGTTTAGTGCTCAAAATATTAACGCGCACTGTTCCATATCCTTCTTCATCTAAGCCCATCAAAAACTGATGAACTCTCTCTTTTCACGCTTTCTTTCCAATTCAATGGAAAAATTGCATCTGCAACCTATACAAACACACACTGGTATCTTATCATAGTTATTTATTTCATCCCACAGGATTTTGAGTTTACCGAAATAGGACACGATGGGTCGACCATCTTGCCTACAATTGGCCAAATCCGATCTCAATTGCTGCATCCGTGGACCATTCCCAATTGAGAATCTCTGTTGGATATCCTCCCACAAATCTTTCACGTTCTCCATGTGAGAGATAGTCGAGCGAAGTGTTGGTTCAATGGTATCAAACACCCAAGAAACCAACATGGAATTAACCATCCACCAATCTTCACGTTCTAGTGAATCATTTGCTGGTTGCTTGACAGATCCATCAATAAAACCATATTTCTTCTTGGCTCGTAATGCAGTCCGCATAGCTCGCACCCATTCTTCATAATTCTCGCCCTTCAACTGAACTTGGGTAATCAGGTTACTTGGGTTGTCATTTGAATTTAGTGTGTAAGGGCTAGAGGTTTTCTTGTCCGTTCCAGAACTCTCCTCACCTTTCTTTCCATCAGCCATGGCTCTGATACCATGTAAAGGAACTGAGGAATTTTGGAATGAGAATTCTGTCCTTCATTGCCACAGAAACACAACATATATACAAGAAGATACAGCTTTCAAACAAACTCCTAATTAGGCTAAACTACCAAAAATACAAGGACAACACAATAAATAAAAAAAGATATGTGCACACAAAACTTTCAAAGTAAATGGCCTAAAAAAAAGCCTAAATAAAAGCATATCATAACTGCCTTTCTAATATATTTGCCTTTCCAATACATTCCAATGACGCAAAGCACATGCGGTATCATTTTGGGAAAAAGAGGAGTTGGAGAGTAATGACAGCTGGAGTGGACACGATCCCTGGTATCTACCTGTTGATATTTCACAAATCTTTCTCGCTGGATCAAACAATCATCTCAAATAATAATATTTTTCTCCTGTGACAGGACAGCTTTACAATTATGCGGCTTCATAATCAAATCATGTCGTTCTGGGAATAGGAGACTCAGAAAAGACATGGAATCCCGTGCCGGATTTAGGAACATCTTGGCGTTAATCGCGTGTTGTTCCGTTGCCTGCAGTTTCGGAGCCAAAGATCGAGAAAACAAGACCCATGCCGGTCCTTCGAGTAATGTGGAGATCAACAGAGGTAGCTTTCCGGCCAGTTTCATATTTGGAGTCGCATCGAGCGCCTACCAGGTAAATGAATTCTTAAGAGCCAGCTCAACATGTACCAGTGCGACAATGTGTTGCCCAATCAATTTCAGCGAAAGGTTGATCTGATGAACTCGATTTACTAGTATTATGAGAAAGTAGTGCTGATAATCGTAAAGCGAAGAGGGGACTTATCAGAGCGTGCTTGTGTGGTTTCTGGCACATGAATGAGAGGAGTACATTACTGTTTCTTGAAGAGATTAACTTGATTCGCTACACCGAGCGAATGTATCTTATATGTCAACTTGACCGGTTAATTAGAGATTGGACGGTGATTACTCGTTGCTCCACGTCTCTTTTTACTTTGCTGCGGGCGCAAATTAAGCTTTATGCCGGTTTTGGCCTGTTTAGTGCGAAGGTGCAGCTGAAGCAGATGGCAAAGGGTTGAGCAATTGGGACATCTTCACCAGAATGTATCCAGGTCTCTCTCTCTCTCTCTCTCTCTCAAACTCACAAATCCTATCAACATTTAAACCATTTTGGGTTGAGGGTGAAGACTAAAATCACGAAGCTCGAACAGTTTTATGCAAATCTTTGAGCATATCATTCAGGTTCATACAAGATCAATCTTCTTCTTGAGTGGGCAGATTCTTTTTCTTTTCTTATTTTTGTGTGTGTGTGGTGACTACATTTTTTTCGACTTTTTTCTTTTTCTAATGCTGTTCTCATTTTTTGTACTATTAAGATGAACACGACCGATGATCTGAATTGTACTATTAGTAAGATCCGGTGGACCATGTGGGTTCACGAGTGGCTGTCTAATTTTGACCATGAGAGCACCAGACCCATCTAGAAAAGATGAAAAGGAACACTAAATGTCTAATTGCCTACTCTCTTTCTCTCTCTCTCTCTCTCTCCATCCAAAGGAGAGGCCTAATGATATTTTCTTGCCAGAGAAGATTAGTGACAGAAGTTCCGGAGACGTGGCTGGTGAATTTTACTACAATTATAAGGTAATGACACTCCCAAAAAGCTAATAGTTTCAGTATTGGAGACCAAACCTCATATGATTGAATGTAAAGTAGGTAAACCTTGGTCATATGAAATATTTCTCCAACTTTATGGACCGGTAAGATGAAAGTCAACGCTTGGTAGAGAGGCAAATATAATTTAGAAGTGAATATGATAATCATCAAATATATTTAATGTTGTGCATCTAATTCTCACATGGGATTTTATTTTTCTGGTATTAGCTCTATACTAACTACAAGTAATTCATGGAACAGAAGGATATAGCTCTGTTGAAAGCGATTGGATTGGACTCCTTCAGATTTTCCATCTCCTGGCCGAGAATTGCACCTTGTAAGCGTTCTTATTTGCAAGCCACGTGAAGTTTGGTGTTATAATCATCACGATTTCATGTAAAACCCACAAAGTTATATAAAAGCCAAAGTGGTTATTGAAATGTATTCAGTGCGTCCGATCGTAAGATCAAGTGAATCCTACTAAGTTTGACGTCCATATGTTTTAATTAAAAGCAGTTAACCATCCAAATTCCAAATATGTAGTATTTATTTATATGACTTGCTTGTATAAAATTTCTCGCTAGTTATACATATGGCCAATGTATTTAAGTAAAATTATATGGATATTTTGTAGATGGGAATATAAGCAAGGGGGTCAATCAGAAAGACGTGGAGTTCTACAACAATCTGATTGATGGACTCCTAGAGAATGGTAAGGCATGGAATCATCATCATCATCATCATCATCATCATCATCATCATCATCATCAGATGTAGATTTGTCTTCCGGAAAATGGCTTTTGCCCTTGAAATCATAAGAGTGATCTCTCTTCTAACAAATGGGGAGGTGTCACAGCAATTGATCTTTATTTTGATTTTCTTTTTCCATGTTGATTTACGCAGGCATAAAGCCTTTCGTGACTTTGTTGCATTGGGACGTTCCACAAGCTTTAGAAGAAGAGTGCGGTGGATTCTTAAGCCCCATGATCACGTAGGATACATCTCCACCTCCAACGAACATAGAATCAAATTACTCGTGACAAATTGGCACAAAAATAATAGTTCGATACATATTTTTTTGGCCATCAACTTAGATGCATATACATTTACTAATTTTATGGCATTTTCCAACCATCATTATATCAGGAATGATTTCGTCGAATACACAAACTTCTGCTTTCGAGAATTTGGCGATAGGGTCAAGCACTGGATAACTATCAACGAGCCCAATTATTTCTCGTATTTGGGGTACGACCTCGGAGATAACGCACCCGGCCGTTGCTCTGACTACGTCGGTAACTGCACGGCTGGGAACTCGGCTACGGAACCCTATATCGTGCTTCACAATATGCTTCTTTCTCACGCGGCAGCCGTAAAATCGTACAGAGAGAACTATCAGGTTCTTATCATTGATCTTCATCCCTTTTCAGACAAAACTAAGTTCTAAAGTGTGTCCTACTAATTTGGTTTTGCATTCAATTTTGGGAATAGACTGAACAAAATGGAGAAATAGGGATCTCAATTCAAACCTACTGGATGACACCCAAGTATGAGACAGAAACTAGCAGAAAGGCTGCCTCTAGAGCCCTTGACTTTTATTTCGGATGGTAGGTTTTTGAAAGGTATTATAAGATGCACATGTAGTTGTTGAAGAATTTGATCATTGATTTAGGTTTGTTTATCTTTAAATTGTAAGGAAGTTGTTTCTTGAAGTTCTTTTTTGTTGGGTTATGATTTTTATATTTATATCTATAACATCTAGGTCAATGTTGCCAGGTCACTTCCTTACCTATATACATATGTATTAAAGTTGACTTAAATAAATAGATTTAGGGATAAGTATGTTGGAAGTTCTAAAATTTGTCACGAAAGTACAATTTAGTCCTAACACTTTCCAAAAGTACAATAAAATCCTAAAATTTTGAAAAATGTAATCAAATTCTAACACTATGATGAAGACAGTTTGACTTCTAATCATCAATGATAAGGTCAATGACGGAAAGACTGTTCATATTTGCAAGACCAGTTCCAGTATGAGCTTTTGAGATAAGGATTTGATTGCAGTAGCCGTACCTTAGTTTGATTTAGTAGTTTATAATCTATGGCTAGTTAACAATATTGTTAAATATCAAATGTGGATGTAGGGCTGCCCATCCAGTGACCTATGGTGACTACCCTGAGACAATGAGAAGATACGTGGGAAGCAGATTGCCCAAATTTACAGCGGCGCAATCGGATATGGTCAAAGGGTCTCTTGATTTCATGGCCATCAATTACTACACTGCCAGATATGTGGATGAATCATCTTCATCGTCGGCCAGTCTTAATCTCAGCTACTCCACAGATTGTCACTGTAATTTCACCAGTAAGCTTCGTCTCCATGATCTCTCTCTCTCTCTCTCTCTCCCCCTCGGTCATAGTGTGACCTAACTCAATGAAACTCATGTTTCTTCCATATTTTGTGGCATAAATCACAGCAAAATTTAAGGGGTAATTTATGGTATGCATCCTAAAGGGTCTGCCAAAAGAGCAATTGAGTCCTACAATCTTTCTTTTGAGCATTTAGTCCTTAGGACTTGTAGGGATTGCTCGACGAGTCCTCCAAATAATTTGACAGATTCCAGTGCCATTGTGATCAGGCATTGCTACACGCGATTATCCTCAAATTTAATTAAACTAGTTAAACCGAAGGAGCCAGTCAAATATTTAAAGATTTTCACTAAATTTGCAATAACGAAAAGGTTTAGTGCTCAACGCACTCAAGTTGTAACACTAACATCTAGTGAACTTTCCCCCATACGCCTCCTCTATATGAAATAGCCAAGTTTCTTCTAAGAAGCATTCATTGCATTGTTTTTCTTGCTTCCTTGTGTATTGCAGCTGAGAAAGATGGGGTTCCCATTGGTCAACCGGTAATCTCTATGAATCCACAGGACTGTGTTTGTTCTTATTTTCCTTCAATATATACAAGCTCTTGGTGTATGCATACTCTGTTATGAATTGTGTAGACAGCCCAAGATTGGGAATATATCTATCCGGAAGGAATTCGAGAGTTTGCGCTCTATGTGAAAACAAATTACAAAGACCCACCAATTTATGTGACTGAAAATGGTAATGTATAGGCACATATGCACACGTACAAATCAGGGGCCTAAATACTGTACATCATTAACCAAAGAGTTCGTCCTTTGTAGGAATGGCTGAGGCAAATAATGAATCATTGCCACTTGAAGATGCCCTCAGAGATGGTCTGAAGATAAGTTTCTTTCAGCTCCATCTGTCCTATCTCTTAAAAGCTATCAAGTGAGTTAACTATAGTCAATTCAATTGCTATGTATTATGCATTATTCGATTTGATAGACTATAAGTGAACATTTCTATGATTAGATTATGTTCAACGCTTGATAAAAGCTTGTTATGACGTAAATGACAACAGGGAAGGAGCAAATGTGAAGGGATATTTTGCATGGACGTTCCTTGATGACTTCGAGTGGGGCGAGGGTTACACATTTCGGTTTGGTCTTACGTTCGTAGATTACAAGGACGGATTGAAGAGATATCTCAAGGACTCTGCCTTGTGGTTTAAAAGTTTCTTGGGCTCCCATACCGGAAGTGTGTCTCATGGTCCCTTCTCGTCCATGCACAGTGATGCCTAGGCCTCTAAAGTGCTTATGTCCACGCAAGGAATGCATCTTGTCGGAGAAAGCTCGAAGACGACATTAATCGATGTCGACAGGAGATACACGTATTCTATTCGAATTTATGTTTCCAAGATGCAGAGGCTTTAAAAGTTTCAGCATATAAAACCTCATATTCATTTAGGAATTTCAAATAAGCGTCGTTAACAAATGATCTGACGAAATTCCAGATGATATATCATAGCTCTGCTAATTAATTTAAAATGGCACAACATTTGTCATTTTGAGAGAAATGAATTGATTCATACCTTGATTAATAGAAAAAATCGTTACATTTATAAAATTCTTAATCCAAAAGGTGGCAAAGCAAGTCCACTTTTCATTAAGGCTATTTTTGTTTTACATAAAGTGAATGATTTGGAAATTATGTCCATAAAAACAACCATTTGTATCATTGGTAGAAAAAAACAATCGAAAAATATTTTCATGTTCACGAAAATGTTTAGATAAAAATTGCTATTGTGACGTCCCGAAATTTGACCCATGTTTCGAATATATGAAATGGTTATTTCATCAATGCATTTATGGTTATTTTACTCAGAACTGATCACTCACGAGTTAACTAATCTATCAGGTGAGGCCGTAAAGAGTTATAAACGCGACATACTAGAGAATTCAATTAGAAACCGATCGCTCGACCATAATAATCGGCAAGGATCAATACCATACTGTTATAAATTGATTAACGAATAGATATAAGCCGATTCGATGGAAGTACGAATTGCGATTAATTAAACTAAACTACTTAATTAACCTAACCATTGAGACACCTGATCAATCAGGTCAACCTTAGCCTCCTTTATGTAGTCAAAACTCCAAAACCCCTTTTTAAAAATAAACTTGGCACCCTTTTTTTTTTTTTTTTTTTTTTGTTAAAACTCTTTGAAATAAGTTCGTATGGGGTCCCATATTTGAAATTTGTGGCACCCCTTAACGGCCTCCGATCCGTTAGGGTCACCACAAGTACCTTTCACTTGTTCTAATTAATATACCACTCTGATACCATTTATTTATAGCGGGTCCATAAATCCTAAGGGTTAATTTTTTTTTTTTTTTTTGAATTGGTCCCAGCGCAATTCATATATCGGAAGCATAATCAAATCTCCTTATCCCATATCCAGCAACAATAATGCAATGCACACCAACTATGCATCAGATAAAAAGATAGAGCCGAGTCATTTTTATTTACATAATCATGATGGACATCTTGGGTCGGTACATCAAAAGGCCAAGGCTTTTAACTATGCTCAGCTATAACTCAAAAGAAACTCGACCCTACACCAGACATGTACACCTATCCATCATCAAGTGTCGGCTATCCAAAAAGAAGTGTCATCCTCTACCAGTAGTACGCGCAATCACACTCAACCCGGTGCATCGGATGGTGGCGGCAATAGCATCCCTATCATCACCCCGTCACGCCGAACATGTACAGACAGGAACTCATGGACTACATGGCCATTAGCTAGACCTACATCGTACATAATCAAACATGAACTCGGATAAACACCAGACCAGGTACACTAACACACGAATGCTCCGAGCACTCCACCTCAACATCAGATGGCAAGCCATAATAAGTACCACGCGCGACTGGTGGCAGAGGCATCCATCAATCTGAAATGTTAATCCCCAAAGGGGTGAGTACAACCACTCAGCAGTAAAGATCCACCAAACTACACGATACGTCAGACAGAACAATCAAGGTATCACGAATAAAGCACATATCATCCATGCATTCGAGCATACCTCACCATACAACCATGCATATATCACCATACAACATGCATATAACACCATGCAACGTGCATATACCACCATGCAGTTGCACATTTATCATTAAGCAGCCATGCATATATCACCATGCAACGTGCATATACCACCATGCACTTGTACATATATCATCAAGCAGCCATGCATATATCACCATGCAACTCATGCTTGCATTTCTATGAGGTTCATCCCATGCCATATCCACACATCCATGCACATGATTCAATTTCCAATTTTATCTTTCAAAAGGATCTCATTTCATTTTTCTTCCCAGGGACCAGTGTTTGCATCCCTCATTTATCGCTCGCACCCAACTTGGCATCGCAAGGAGCCTCTGGCACACACCTCCGGGCATCCAGCACACACCTCCGGGCATCCGGCAACTGGCATCACGAGGGATCCCCCCGGCACACACCTCCAGGGCTTCCGACACACACCTCTGGGCATCCCGACACTCCTAGGGCATTTGGCTCACACACTCCGGGCATCCCGACACTCCCGGGGCATCGTCGGCTCACACCTCCAATGGTATCATCATTATCATAATTTGTATTCACATATGTGTCTCATTTTCAACATGGCATTTGATGCAATAATAACAAAGGTCTAATCCGGCTTTTTGATGTTATATGACATGCCAAATTTCACCACATATGCAGCATAATCAATCACTCAAGACATTATATCACATAGAACAATTCATTTATTTTTGAAAATACAGTAATTTTCGGATAAAAACAGAATGCACTCTTTTGGTTAAAACTCTTGAAAAATTAGTAAACAGCCTTAATAAATTCTAAAAATTTGACATATTGTATACAAGATCTAGGGGAAAATATTTCATGAAGAACACCATATCAAAAGAGCTTCATACAATTGGTACAGTCCATGCATCACAGTCTTTATAATTTCAGAATATTGCCATACACAGTTTCATTCACGAATTCGGTAAAAATCATAAATCAGTTCCAAAAATTCTGAAATTTTGATATGTTATAGAAAAGATCTAGAAGTAAAATTTTTGTGAAGAACACGAAGTCAAATTCGTGATATATTAAAAACTATAATTACCACAACCGTCCCTAACCCTCGTCATCGAATTCCAGATCTAACCATTTCGGAAAAAAAATCGTTTCACCAACCTAAACTCGTCCATTTCCTCTAAAATTTTAGTATATTACTCCTTAACATGTCATCTTCAATTAATTAAGAATAAAATATCAAATTTCAACCAGAAAATTTTATAAAATTTACAGAATCACACTAGGTCAGCATTACGATTTCCAGATCTAACTTCGTCAAAGAAAAATAGTTTCACCAGTATATAATTGTTCATTTCTTCTGAAATTTTGATATGTTACTCTCCAAGAAGTCCTCCACAACTTTCATCAAGAAGTCGAAGCGAGATTCCAACTAGAAAATTACATGCAGCTCATGAAATCATCAAAGGTCGGACTGCCTTTCTAGAAAACAAATGCTAGGCTAAGACACTTCTCCCCAAAGCTTCGAAAATTCCTTACTTCTATCACATCTGAAGTTTACCATCCACACACACACATCACAGCAAGCAAAGGGTAGATCAATGGACTCTACTTGCCTCTAATCCAAGCAAAATCACAGCAAGCAAACGGCGGGGGCAAGGCGGGCTCGACGGCAACCGGTCTTCTCCTCCTCTTTCTCTCTCGCACGCCCGCTTCCTCTCTTTCTCTCTTCCTCTCTTCCTTGCGCGTGACACCTCTCTCTCTCTCTCTCTCTCTCTCTCGGCTTTCTCTCCCCTGTGCGACAACCCCCTCGCTCACTCCGCCCCTCCTCTTTTCTTTTCCCTTCATCATTAGCAATCATTTGATTTGCATGGCATTAGACACTTGGCTAATCTCCCTAGCCACTTGTCATTTTTCTCATGCAATTTGATGGGCTCAAATGGGCTGGGCTCTCTCTCTCCCCCTTCGGTTGACGGTAGCTCCTTTGGGCTTCGTGGGCCAGCCCTCTTGGTCGACGATTTCACGGGTTCCTTTGGGCTGAGCTTGGCCGGCCGAATGGTGGGTGATTCTGGTCTGTCTTGGGCTGATTTGGTCCTCAAATACCCAGCCCACAATTATTCCTAATAATGCACCTTAATTTCCACTTATATAAATACCTAATTACACTTATTCACTTGGCCACAAATTGCAATAATAATCAATAAAATCCAACTTATAAGGTTCATGGTATATCCAGGGGTTGTCATGAAATTTTAGGATGCCACAAAATTAACCCGCCAAACTTTGCACACACCTCATACAAAACCTCCTCGTTTTATTGAGCACATAAAACTTGGCGTTCAAACCCGACCATATTTCTTTTCTAATTTATTTTCCAAACACCCCTTTTTGGAACTAAACTTTAGTAACCCCTCTTTTTTTTTTTTTTTTTTATTCAAGCCTTTGGAAATAAATTCGTAGGTGCTCACGTACTTAAAATTAATCAGTCAAAATTTGCACGCATCTAGTTTAAAACCTCATTGTTTTATTGGGTAAATAAGTTTTAGTGTGCGGACCCGACGCCTCATTTATTTTCTATTTAATAGTCCAAAAGGTCACTTTTTGCAATAGTAATAAACCATCAACATAGAACAACCATTCATATAACCTCACACTAAAGTCCTAAGCAAGCCAAAAGTCAACCACATCACCAAATACACATGATTCAGCAAGCATTACACCAAAAACAATAACAAAATCACAACCGGTCTTAACCGGCAAAAATCAGGCCACTCGCGAGAAACCTATTCAAACGAGCTCAGAAAATTATCAAAATTGAATATGTTATAAAAGACACCTAAAAAAACATTTTCCATGCAGACACCTTAGCCCAGATCCTTTTGGATTAAGAGCGGTAAATCGCTCAAATCAGTACAAAAACTGTCCGTTTCCAGAAATCACATTTTTCCAAAACCAGCTTGGTTCAAGGTCCAAACTTGTTCGTTTGATCTGAAATTTGATTATGTTAAACTAGAAGATGTGAAAAACAACTTTTGTGAAGAAACCATTTTGAAATTCAAATCTTAAAAGTTGATAAACCCTCTAGAATGCTAAAAGATCACAAATTCGAGCACAGTCTGAGATTCTGTTTGCAAATAACGGAGCTGATATCTCCTTATTCTAAATCACTAAAAATCTTGAGAAAAATATATGTTATATTTGAAGGTGTCTAAAACATTTCTCAAGAAGGAAGCAACCTCAAATTCGCAACCCATTTCGATCTACAAAAATGGCAAGCAGTGAGGGTCTAAGAATCCGAACTGCAGAAAGTCCACTGAATTGAACTAATCCATCATCAACGGTGCTAATCTCATTAATTATATTAACATAGAATCCATTCTAAGGCTAATATGACCATTCTAGATTATCACTAATCCATTATTAAGCTAATCTAAACAACCATTAAGCATAATTAATCTCCTAAACAAGATTTAGTGACTAAACTCACCGATTTAGCGGTCCGGTGAGTCCACGGCGATGGCGACACGACGGTGAGTAAAATGCAAGCCCACGGAGACCCAAGGGAGGCCCGGACGATGCTGAAAATGGCCCCACAAGTTTTTGCCCTTAAACTGAAACTCGGTTCTGCTTTGGAGTTGGAGAGGCTAGATCAGTGGGCTGGTGGCGAGCTGAACGGGCGCAACTAGACGGCGCTGGTGGCAGGTGGTGGAGCTAAGCTCGGGGTGAGCTGGTGGCTAGACAAACCTGCTAGAGACAGACAGCGCTGCTGGACGAGTGAAGAAGCTGGCTGGTCAGGCGGTGTGGAGAGTTGGTTTGGCGTTGGTGGTGCGGATGATTCTAAGAGATGAAGGAAGAGGCAGCTGGCCGTGGAAGTACTGAGGTGTAGTTGCGGCGTGACGATGGTGCAATGAAAGACGGTGGACTTGCTGCTGCAACTGTGGCGTGGAGGTGGCTATGCTGTTCTGGACTTGAGGACTCCTGGTGATGGGCTATTGAAGATGACGCTGGCGGTAGATGGAGCAGTAGCAAAACAAAAGGGAATGAAGAACAAAATGAAAAGACAATGGGGGCTGGCGATGTGAGAAGAGGAAATGTGAGGGACTATTTAGCTCAAGAAAAAGGGGAGGGGAATGGGGACGTGAAGGAGGGGATGAGTGAGGGGGAAATAAGGAAAAGGAAAGGCAGAGGAAGAAGATGGACAGAAGGTGGTCGGCCAAGGGGTTATGCAAGAGGAGAGAGGGGATTAGAGAGAGGAAGAGAGAGGACCAAAAGTCCAAGCAAAATATCAAACTAATGATCAAAGTGCCTCAAAAGTCTTCATGTTTATCTTCTTCGTTCCCAAAAATATTTTTTTTTTTTTTTTTTTTATTGACCTTGGAACCCCCATACAGCCGATAGCTAGCGAGGTAAACCAGGGCCGACGCTAGCCCAAGACCCACCACCAGGGCGCCACACTTAAGAATCCCTAACGACAGTGCTGGGATTTGAACTCCTCCCTCCTGGATGAGGGTGAGAGCGCAAAGCCAGCGCTGCCGCTGTGGGCGGTGGTTCGTTCCCCAAAATACTTTCCTAAGCTTAATTTCATAAAATAAGCCTAATTGAGGTAGAAAAATCCATCTTGGTCTACCCATCCGATTTTCCCTTTACTTTTCCATTTTTTGCCGAAATCGATTTTCCAAAAATTCTGGACTCAACGGAATTTCTCCGAAAGATGAGACGATGTCCTATAAATGAATTGTGAAATGTTCGAATGTCTGGATCTCGAAACCGAATTCAATTCCGTGGTTAAAATTGGTCGAACGTGATTTTAGTGCGACCTAACCTACCGAGTAGCTTTTAGGGATTTTATCGCGTTTGGCCCATGGTCGATGATTCTCGATCCACGTTTGTGCATCTTTGACTCATCGGCGACTCTCGATTGTTGTAAAAATCTCAATATTTCAATTATGTGTCCAGAGTGCACTATCGATAGAAAATCGGGATATAGCCGTTTGACACGAATATCGCAATAGTGCAAAACCACATGCTATTCGACTATGTGTTTCCGTCGAATCGACTTATATCCAATCTCAACTCAATTATATGGTGTCGTGTTGACCCTTGCTGATTATTATGGTCAAGCGTTCGATTTCCAATCGAATTCTCGAGTCCTGTCGCGTTTATATTCCTTAATGGCTTCACCTGATAGATTAGTTACTCGTGAGTGGCCAACTCAAAGTAAAACGACCATCGACGCGTCGACGAAATGCCCATTACATATATTTGGGACGGGGTCGAATTTCAGGATGTCACACACCTATGGTGAAAAGAGATTTTAAGTTTTAGGATCTATTTGTTTGAAGGAAAACTATTTTTCGACTTTTAAGTATTTGGATGACAAAAAAATTATCAAGTTATGGAAAACATTTTCTATAAATTGAAAGCTACAAACTTAGATTGGGAGAAATACAACTTTCTCTTCTAGCAATAAGGAAGTCACTTATTCTAAATCACCAAATAAATATGGGTTAATACTCTAAAAAATCCCAAACTATTACACCTATAACGAATTTGCCCCAAACTAATTTTTTGACCACCAAAAACCCCACATTTACCCCAAACTGGTATACTTGTGATAAATTTACTCTCTGTTAATTTTTGTTAAATTTTACTATCAAATTATTAAGTTAGATGACACATGACAGTTAAGTAGTGTACCGGTTTGATATGTTATTCTCCGTTTATCAAAGTTATAATTTTTTTGTTATTTTTTGTGGTATTAATCCAATTTAACGGAAGATATATTTGTCACAAATATACTAGTTTTGGATTTTTCGGGGTCAAACAATTAGTTTGAGGTAAATTTATCACAAATATACCAGTTTGGAATTTTTTGTAGTCATTTGGGGTAAATTTTTCATACATGTATAAATTTGGGATTTCATGGTTAAAAAATTAATTTGGGGTAAATTTGTCACATATATACAAATTTCAGGTTTTTTAGGATGTTAACCCAATAAATAAAAAATAATCATTTTTCTTTTAAATGATTTCATGGAAAATACTTTTTTTATCATAAAATATTTAGTGAAGCAAACGGACTCTTAGAGGAGGAATAAGAAAGGTTAATAGAATAAAAGTAGTATTTTCTTTGGTCTGTTTGGATGAGAGAGAAGAGAATGAGAAGAAACGGGATGTTCGTCTCTTCAAGCAATTGCTTCTCAGTTTCCATTATCTTTTATTTTCGTTTTCCTTAATTTTTCTTCAACTTTCCTTTTCTAAGTTGTTATTGCCACATTAAAATGAATTTTTAGAGTTTAACGGCAATATCACACGATTTCATTCTTTTTTCAAACTAAAAAAAGGCCATATTGGCAAACACATCAACAATAATCAAGTGTTTTATGAAAGGACTTAATTGATTAACCGATGAAATTTAGAGGTTCATTAAAAATTCGTGGAATCAATGCCCAAAACCACACGAGTTGGGGGGACTTCTTTTATGGATTTATCCCAATAATTCAATGCCAAACTAAAGATCCATAAGCCTTCTTATTAAAGATCACGAGGCAATGTTCAATTGGGTTTTACACAACTACATCCCATGCATTTATAATTGTCCGATCGACTACCTGGTTTATCAGATGATTAAGTAACATAGCTAAAACTCTTCTCATATATATCAATAGTCAGGCATTTGGATGATACGAATTGACAAATCTGAGCAGTCAAGAATGACCACAATGGACAAATATTGCCATTTGAAAATTTTCTGTCATCATCTCTTGCATTATCCATACTTGTACTACCAAACAAAGCTCCAGAGCTAGTCTAGCGTTTACAATGTTATTCTTGCCAACATTGGAGCTCTAAAGGAGTGGAGTTCCAGGAATCACATACCAGCTTGTGGCTGCATCACATGGACATGAGAATTTGGCTTGAGAAAATCTTTCGAGGGCCAATTCATCTATAAATGGGCACAATTAGAGGAAACAGATGAAATTGCTATAGAAACTCTGCAGCAATCAGCCTTCCTCGTGTAATAACAGACATCTTGAGTTTGCTTATCTCATTCGATTTGCCAACCGATCCAAACAAGGACGCCAACGGAAAGGAAAACCAAACAAGGACCAGGGGTCGAAGAGAAAATAAATTGACTCCGTCGACCTTTAATCAACTAACATTGCTGCATTCGATACATATTGATATGCCCATCCTGTGAACTGCATGAGTTGTTCCCTGTTCATTTTTGTTATTTTTACCATCAAGTTGATTCTCTTTCTAATTTTTTTTTTTTTCGTTTGGCATCTACAAGACGTACATGAAAAAGAAAAGGTCTCAGACTCACAAATAAAAGCAGAGTCGTAAATCTATTTGGCTCCACGTAATCTATTCAGCACCTCCAAAGACAGACAGCTGAAAACAAAATTCGAAAACACCCATAAGATTAGAACTGTGACATCCCGATTTTACAATTCTAGTTTCAATTGAATAAGTCGGGCTTTTCATTTGCGCACCTATAGGTCTCTTCTCTGAGTTGGCCACTCACGAGATAACTAGTCTATCAGGTGAAGCCGTTAAGGAATCTAAACGCAATAGACTTGAGAATTCGACCAGGAACCGACTGCTCGACCTTATTAATCTGCAAGGATCATTACGACACTGTCAGAATCGAACAAAGATTAGTAATAAGTCGATTCGACTGAGATATGTGATCAGAGTGTGGGTGATTCCACCTAATCGCAATATCCTCGTTGACCGGCACTAGACTGATTCTTCTGTCGTTTTGGGTACCATGCGTCCGTATTTGAAACCTTGAGATTTCTACGACAACCGAGAGTCGCCAATGTGTCGAAGATTGAAACCTTGAGATTGTGTGTACTTGACAATACAGAGATTAAAGAAGAGATCTCATTGGAAGCTCGTCGTAGCAGCTTCAGCGTTGTCCAGACAGTACAAAGATGGGTCAAAATTTACATCAACGGGATTAGTAGACTGGTATGAAGACTGATATCACTGACAGATCGCAAGTGCCAAATGTGCTATCAAGTGAAAGCACGGTTTTGCAATTCGAGAGGACCTTTGTAATCTCTCGATATCCCCGTGTAGGAGTAGGAACAAGTCACAAATGGATTTTTGTGACAGGTCTATCGAGGAGTCAGTGTGTTAATAATTTCATTTCGGGTAGTAATTGACAGATGGTTGAAATCAGCCCATCTTGTGGCTGTGCGAAAGGATCTTGATTTGATTGAGCATGCAGAAGTGTTTGTGCATCAGATAATTCGTTTGTATAGAGTGTTAGTGTCAGAGTTATATCAGGTCTAGACCAGAGGTTCCCAGTTTCAGCAGATCAATAAGATGATTTCTTTTTGAGACAGTGCAGATCAGAGTGTACAGAACTTCAGTTGTTGAGTTGAGATTAGAAAATGAAAGGCTGCAGCCAGAGTCAGTTCAGCAGTCAGTGGAGCAGTTACAAATATCAGTGGCAGATTAAGGACCGCTCGAGCCATCGGGAAATTTACACGCTTAAGCGTCGAAACCTTTGAATTTTCAGGTTGAGAATCATGTTCATCCTTGGATGTCGCCTAGGATAGCGACATCTCGAATTGTTAAGAAAGGAAAGCCGGAATCTGTTTAATCGTGGAATATTTCGAGTTTGAGATCAAAGGAGAATTTTGGCCTTAAAAGGGAAAAGAAAGCAGTTTGGAGCACCGTCGGCGCCTCTAGCCAAGTGGTACCCAGAATGAAGCCGCAGGTCCGAAGTCGGGAGTTCGAATGCCCGACGCGGCAGTTAGCCGCTTAGTGGAAAGAAAAAGAAAAGAAAAATAAAAAGAAAAGAAAAAGAACCAAAAATTTTGCAATTTTCATTTTGTAAAATTGGACAAGTGCTTAGCCTTTTTGAGAATCAAGAATTGGTCTGGTCAATTTGGAAATGTTTTGGCAAAGACCGAGGATCCCGAATAGCAAGCACGGCGTAATGAAGGAGCAGAATTGATGAGACGACAATACCCCACCATTTCGAAGAAGAATTTTAATGGTTTAAATTTCGAAGACGAAATTTTTATAAGAGGGGAAGAGTTGTGACATCCCGATTTTACAATTCTGGTTTCAATTGAATAAGTCAGGCTTTTCATCATCGCGCCTATAGCTCTCTTCTCCGAGTTGGCCGTCACGAGATAACTAGTCTATCGTGAAGCCGTTAAGGAATCTAAACGCAATAGACTTGAGAATTCGACCAGGAACCGACTGCTCGACCTTATTAATCTGCAAGGATCATTACGACACTGTCAGAATCGAACAAAGATTAGTAATAAGTCGATTCGATTGAGATATGTGATCAGAGTGTGGGTGATTCCACCTGATCGCAATATCCTCGTCGACCGGCACTAGACTCGATTCTTCGTCGTTTTGGGTACCATGCGTCCGTATTTGAAACCTTGAGATTTCTACGACAACCGAGAGTCGCCAATGTGTCGAAGATGCACTTTGTGGCTTGAAAATAATCAACCACAGTCAATTGCGCAGAAAATTCCTAAAAGCTACCCGGTAGGTTAGGACGCGCTAAAGTCGCGCTGATTGAAATTAACCGAGAAATTGAACTCGATTTCAGAAATTGAAGGTTGTTATGTCACAATTCATTTTAGGAACGTCGACTCATCCTCGAAGATTTTTCTACAAACCGAGATTTTTGCGAGAAAAGCAAAGTAAGGCCGTTTTTGTTCGGGAAAGTCGAGGGCCGGTTTTGATCGCATCTTTGGGATGCAAGTTGGATCAATTGACAGGGAAAAGTCATGAGACGGACGAGGACACCTTAATGGATTTATTTGGGCTTCAATTGGATTTGTTTGTTTGAGAATCGAATGAAATTGAATGAGATTGAAGTGGGAATGTAACAAATTCGTATGCCATGGGGTGCATGACATTTTAGACCATTTGGCAAGCTTCTTGAGGAAGCTAAGGTGAGGAAAATGGCTGAGAGTGAGGGCCAAGGCTGGTGGGGGCAAGAGAGAGGAGAGCAAGACAAGTGTTGAGCCTAGGGAGCTCTTGGGGTCCCCTCTCTTCAGCTGAGCCTTCTTCCTCCTTGAAGCATGGCTTTCTCCATTGATGAGGTGTAGAGAGAGCTTGAGAAACCAGAGAACACAGAGCAGCAGCCCCCTTGCCGGTCGCACCAGCGCTCAAGCCACCGGACCTCTTTTCTCCTTTGTTTTCCCTCGTTCCAGTTTCTGCTCCAGCCGACCTTTTGCCAAATATCCGTATAAAAAGTTAACTTCCCGGTTGAACCAGTGAACGAGCCACCCATCGCTACGAAGAGGACATCCAGACCGTTCCAACAAGACCAACCTCGCCCTGAACGGATCCGTCGTCCGTCCGGTACGCCGTCGTGAAGTTACCGGTCGCCGGTCCGTCGGTCCGCCTGGCAGTTTGCCCGGTTTCGCCATTTCAGCGTTTTCTTCCGTTTTTCTTCCATTCCAACCCTATCTCCACCCATACCAACCACCAGCAGGTCCCCCTCAACCCCCGAGTGCTGCCGGTTGCCGGAGCTCCGGCCAAGCCCGTTCAGCTCTGTCTCTCCTCCAGCAGTCCTGTTTTTCAGTGTTTTCAGTGGGAGTCCGAGCTGTGGTTGCTGTGTTGAGCTTGGGAACGCCTTGGATCGTTGTTGTAGAGGTCTCGGTGCGTAGCCACCGTCGTCGCCCGCGCGTCGGTGCCTCCGGCCCGCTTAATGGGTGAGTTTAGCTCCTAATCCTTCGATTAGTGCCTAAACTTGCTTAGGGTTGGTTTAGTTAGATTTAATTCTAGCTTAGGTGATTAAATTAAGTTGTATTAGCTCTAAGATAGGTGGTTAGATGGATGGATGAAATTAGTTTAGCTTAATCTTGCTTTATTTGATTAATTGTGCCTATGTGTTTAATTAAGCTTGTTTTGCTTAATTAATTGTTTGATTGTTTTAATTAATGTTTTTAATGATTTCTGAGTTTAAATTATCATTTATTGAATTCTGAAAATTTACTGTTCACTCGACACTATTCACGATTTACTGTTCACGAGGCGCTGTTCACGAGTTACTGTTCACAAAACACTGTTCACCGAGAACGAAGAGTTTCCAATTTCATGTGGGTTTAATCCTATGAAGTGATTGGATGTGTTATTGCATAAACATCTGCATGAATTGAATGATGATTTTTGCAATTGTGTGGTGATTGGAAAATTGGATTTTATTCAGAAAATCCCGGGTGTCGGGTTTGGACACCGAAAAATGGATTTTAAGTATTATATCAAAAAAGTGGGGTTTGAAAAAGGAAAGTATCGGTTTTCTGGTTCGAATTGACGTGTACCCACGCACGACTACTTTCGCGGATGTTTTTAATACGAAGAAAAGAGGCCGGGATTACTATTTTAATTGAGGCATTTGAGTGAAATGCAAAGTATCCTGGGCCGATAATGAATTGTCGTGTGTTGGCTAATGAGGAACCGTCCTGAGCTGTTGAGCTAGACGTGCCCCTATATGGGATGCCCGCGCAATGGATGCCGGTCGCAGTAGAGGCTGGGCCGACTGGACCGATGCTCCTTCGGGAATGCCGTCGACGTAGTGACGAAGCCGTGCTCCAAAGGGGGAGACGATGCTCCTTCGGGAATGCCGTCAATGTAGTGACGGCCGTGCTCCACGGGGAGACGATGCCTGGTTAAACGCCAGTAGATAGCCAAACTGCGAGTAGGCTATGCCCATGTGTGGCAGTGATTAACAATTGGAACGCATGCTGAGTGTTATTGATGCGCCGGATTATGGGACGAAATTGTGTGGCACGGAATGGGACGTGTCATAACGATTTGGTCTTATAATCAGGACCCATGTGATTGACTGAGATGAGTAAGGCGTTTCAATTGTTGTATGCATTGAATATATGCATTGTGTTTATGAACTGTGATAATGTGCAAGAATGCATGAGAATAATGGCATTTGTGATTTCAGTCATGCAGGAGTTAAGCACATTGTTTATGGCACGCACGCATGACTCGATAACGTGTGCGGGTGTGGCAATGGCCAGGTGAGATCGCTTGCGATGCGACTCGTATGTGATTGATGAAATGTATCATCTAATGGCCATGTGCATTGCGTGTATCGTGTTGAATTATAACGTGCATGGTATGGCATAACAGGTAAGGTTGTATGCGAATCGACCGTTGGTTGTTGCTTGTGGTGGGGTAGTTCTGGATAGATACCCTGAGTTGAGTTGGTGTAGTAACCGGGGCTTAGGGGTGGAACTCGCTGAGATTTATATCTCACTGGTTATTGAATAACCATTTTCAGGTCCCTAGTGTCAAGAGCCAGGAGCTTGAAGCGGAAGGGTCAGGAGCATAGGTGGCTTAGTAGTTCTTTATGACATAGACCTTCTGTATAAGCTTGAAGTGTTTATAAAAGTGTATTTGATTCGAAACTGGTTGTCCTGCTTTTCTATCCCATGTATGTTGTTGTCAGGGGATTAGTTAATTCGCTTCTGCATGTGCAATAAAAGAAAAAGGGTCGGCGACGAGTCCTGGGAACGTCGCGAAATTCTATCGACCACCAAGGGTTGCGCGCGCGCTCGAGGTTCGGGGCGTGACAAGAACAACAGCCATGACATGCGAAGGAAACTAGGACCCTTGATTTTCATAGTATTACCTCAATTTTTTAGGGGTAAAGGTAGTGATGCTTCGGTTAAGAATTTTAGCAGCCAGTTTAAGCAGCTTCTGTTATCATGGGACGAAACCTCTCCCATCAGGTAAACATGTCCAGAGAATTATTTCCACATTAATTGCTCGTATCACAAAAGGCGGCAATATTTTGTATAAGATCAGCTTTAGCCGTTGATAAAGGTTGACCTTGCGGGGAATCAAATTTGTGCAGCTCATTCTAAAGGCTAGTTTTACAAAGTTTAACCATCTTCAGAAGTCACTGAAAAAGAACTGCTCAAGTTGTGCGCATTTCCTTCCATCGCTAACCATGAAAGATTAAAACCAAACTTCTCTACATCTGAGAAAGGTACTCACAGCACTACTGGTGGTTTGGTGTCACTACATACACTGCTTTATTAAGGCACGAGAGACTCGACATGAGACGAGCCACTAAGGGCATAATGGCTAGCTTGGCATCACAATGGCCAATTGCAACTTCCCAGAGCGACAGAGTTCAACTGGATTTGAAAATATTTTGATTTTGTTTCTGTTGTGGCCTACCAAAATGACATGTGCTATGCTGAAATTACGACCATTCTGATCTGCAAATTGCCACTCATTTGTTGACAGGGAGAACCAATCTTTCTCCTCTGATTGAGTTGTTTTGACTTCTATGTATCGAAGTCCTTCTCCATCCTCAACGGTGATGTCATAGGGTAGACCAGTTTCACCATCTTCATTGACCCACTTAACAGAACTCTGACTGAATTTCTTGGCAAGATGTCTGAAAGCGAAGAGTTCTCCTTGTTTTCCCACTAAAAATGCTTGTTCTGGATCGAGCGTGCCAATATTGAGCACTGTTCTTCCAATCAACTGAGGTGGATCCAAGTCAGGTAGATCAGACACTGGAGTCATATCAATATGATTACCTGAGACATCTGCGCAAGAATCCAAATTGCTGACATCTGTTGCTCTATCAGAAACTGATTTGATAGGAGAAACTGTTGCTATATCTTCAGTGGTAAAATCAACAATCACCTCATAGCCGCCACCACTTTCTCCAGCTAATTCACCACAATCCCTCTCCATCACTTGTGAGCAAGTACTTGTGGTTACAGTTCCTGCCCATGTCTTAACTTGGCAATAAGGAGAATAAGCTGACCCTGGTGCACTTTTCCAGTCAAAAGCGGCCCAAGTTGAGGTAAATCCTGTCCTTCTCTTGGCCTGAAAGGATTTTGGCACTTTTCTTGTTGCTGAAAAGCTGTTGTTCTCTAATAATCCATCATCCTCACACCAAGACCCTGAGGAAAGGGCCCACACGGGTTCATCACCTGGTAGGTTTGGCACCTTCTGGCTATTTACAATGAAAGACTCTACCTGCTCCTCTTGAGCACCTGATTCTACCATTGTCATGATCATGTAAAGAAAATTTGCCAAGTGAATGTTGGGAGTGCCATCAAAGAATAGACGAGAAATCTCCATGTACAAGACATGAGAATTGGACCCCAGAGCGACAAATAAAGTATTACCCTGTCAAAATCGAGGGAGTTATTGTAGTACTTAATAAGGAAACTCATGCTTCTATATCATAAGAATGCGATCCTATACTGCTTGATTAAAGAAAATTTCCCCTATTTGGTTTCCAATAATTCATAGAAATGGTCTAGAGAATAAACAGCATCAGAATGATGCAAATCACAAGTATGTCGCAGATTAAACATGTCCAAAATCGGGCGACCCCAACAAGGTTTGGAGTTGGATCAAATTTCAATTTGACGTCACAAACTGATATTCTCATTCTGTACATGAGACATACAACGAAAGAAAGGTAAGAAATGTAAATGTCCTTTATCCATACCATGCATGTAGGTTGTTTCGCATTTTCTTTGGTTGAACAAAGAAAAGAAGAAACATCCTGAACATTCCTGAATTTCTAGGACATACCTGAAGAACTGATGTGGTCTCCAATTGCTTTTCAGAAGCAACGCTCAAATCCCTTATGATATTCCTATAGTATAACCTCTCCACAACAACAACATGCAAATGACTCAGATTAGAAAATCCAGACTGTTTGAATTTGGCATATGTGTTGGGATGTTCAAAGTATATGTAACGCTGAGCATAAGGAAGAACACAGTTTACAAAAGAGGCATTGGAGCTAGAGTCCATTGGACCATAATATATAGCTTCACGAGTTACAACCTGCATAAATGCTAAATGTGAGAAAGTAAATAAGATGATTAGTAGTTTGCATGACAATTTCACAGTCCCAGAGCATATGATTTCAATAACGTATTAATTATGGACTTGCTAGTCAAGAATTTGCCATTATAAATAACTAGCGGTAAGCTAATGCTTGATTTAAAATCTCCAATAAAGGAGGCAATTTAAATCAACTTTCTTGGAACTAGTGTTTGAATCCCCACTCGTTGTTAGGTTCTATTTTAAGATTTCTATTGAATATAAAAGTTTTCACACATCAAAAAGGGAGTTATTTTGACCCTGCAATCAGTAAAGCATGGAAAAACATTTCCTTCACTAATCACTAGATCATATAGAAATATCACTCGCTAAAAACTTCTTGTAACTTGAGCTACAACACAGCACCACTCAGCAAAGCACCAAATATACACCATCAAATGCTGAGATGTGCTAGACACTGTTTTTTAAAGTATCTTCTTCCTTACTGCTTCATTTCTCCCATATCCCGAACTTAAAATGACATTGCCTAGTCATTTTTTTATGCTAAAGAGCAATGATTTTGATTCTGTTAAGGGATATAGTACTTAATCAGGAACGATCATGTATACTAAAACCCACCTTATAGTA
This sequence comes from Eucalyptus curtisii, assembly GCA_017140595.1. Lineage (NCBI taxonomy): Eukaryota > Viridiplantae > Streptophyta > Magnoliopsida > Myrtales > Myrtaceae > Eucalyptus > Eucalyptus curtisii. The sequence goes on from CM029504.1 coordinate 6,292,587, forward strand.
GGAAGAGACTTGATAGGCTATGTTGCTCTATAATCGAAAATGAGGAAGATAAGCACAAGGCCTGAAGTAAATGATCCTGTTAATATAGCCGAAGACTTAATCTTGTGGAAGTTTCTAGTCATAGCATTGCATATTGATCATAGCCTTAGACTTGGTGATCCGTCACTTAAAAAGTTGAAGAAACATTTCCTAGTTCGGTCCTTTTGGTCATGCTTGGTGGTACCGCACCATCCAATCTTAAAATTTCTTGCTGAGACAATGAATTCACCAAGTCAACTCATCTGAGTCGTTTTATTATGTCCAGGTTCTTCTAGTAATTCCACTACAGATGGACGTCCAGAACTATGTATTTTTGGAATGTTGAAAAGAACTTACATGGATGGAATTGCATTAATATACATTGTACATTCTTCCTTCTAGATAAGCTCTTCTTTAGCTCACTGTTGGTGCCTCTATAATGAACTCAGATAAAAACATAGCCAAAGGGACATTCCTCAACATTCTTTAGCTCATCTCTAAATAATTTGGGTCTAAGACATTGTTCATCATATTGATATTCCACTGTAAATTATTGTGTAGGATTATGCTAATGAGTGCCCCAAGGACACTCATAAAACATCCAAATAAAGAAACTTTGTCATTTCCAAAGCACTGTTTTCCTCGTGCTATGCACAATTAATGTATTAAAAAATGAGGATTTTTTTTTTTGTTAGGTGTGGTTAAAAAGTGCTATGGGGGTGCTCGTTAACAAACGTTATTGTATACGAGGGAGAGTAGAATTCTGGCCAAAGCCACAAGAAATTCAAATGATTCCAGAAAACCTAGGCAACATACATCTAAAAAGCGATCCTTGTCAAAAACATATGATAAAATCCCCAATGCAAGTACATCGCATATTAGTACTGTGTGAATGCAAAACGGAGATAAGTGGACTTTGAAACTATACTTCCCTAGTTCCTACGTGAATCTAGGCACAACCTTTCATAATCCATTGTAAAATACAGTTGCAAGGGAGCAAATTACCTCAGAAAATGCAGGAATCCCCAAAGCATGCGTGAGAAGAGGTAGTTTGACATAAATCATCTCTTTTTCATCATCAACGAGCTCCCCGAAATGTAGAAGTTCAATTTTATCCAAAATGCTGAATTCTTTCATTAGCTTCTCATCATCACACCAGCACACAAGTCCAAAGGAAGGGTGCAGAGAAACCCATCTGTTACGAAGAGTGGGAAGCACGGTATATTCTGACTTTTTAAGATATCCACTAACTTGTAAAATATCTTCAGAACTCACTTTTCCACCCTTCAGTTCATCTACCAACCTCAGAAAAACCTTGAAAACCTGATGCACAAAGCCAAAAAATGGGCTATTTAGTCACACCTCAATGAACCATAACTAATCAACTTGTAGTAGTACATACATATTTTGCTGCTTGTGAAGGTAAAACGGTAGTTGATAGATGGAGCAAATTCTGAAAATGATCTCGGAAAGAAGGAATCTTGTCAACCCCACAAATATTGACAAAAAAATCCTGCAAGCCTGGATATATAGTGCACAATGTCCTGCTCAAGAGGCGATGCTTTGCTCCAACTGCACCAGACTTGGAATCATTTTCTTCTATTTGGTTAAAAAACTCAGTTGAATCGTGCCAAAAAACTTCTTTTGGCAACAAAAATGAGCCTAACACAACATCCTCGTCCCCAGAGGCACATAAAGAAGGAAAGAATATAAATGGCTCTGAGATGAGATCTTCAACAATGTTCCCTTTTGAAGTATCAACTTCTTTCCATAGGAAAGTGTATACTTTTGACATTTGTGCAACACTGGCATGAGAAGAAGAAAAAAGTCAACTATTTTGTGGAATAGTAATTTAACAGAGGAAAGAAAGCCTTCTTCAAATGAACCATATACAGGGTTAATCCAGAATGCTAACTGATCAGGCAAAAGATTGGGAGGACTGTTTATCTGGATATCTTCATAAAGCCAACAGATGGCACCTTGCAAGCAATGATGACAGCAGGAGAGATGCAATGTTGTAAAAGTTCCAAGAGTCGACCAGAAAATTTTTTATACCTGATGACAGCTTAAGCTTTTAGGTTGATTTTTCAACAGTTTTAAACAAAAGCAACATTTACTTTGCAACTGGGAGATAGTTCTTTAAAACCAATAACACGCTACGCATTTCCTAATTTGGAGCAAAAATATATAGTATACTAGTCCAGTAAAGAGGATGTAGTTCTCAATTTCAAATATATGAATCGGAAGCATGTTTACAAAATGATTGGGAGAGTATAAAGATGGAAGGGAAGATAACAACCTCATCAAAGGCTTGCAATGACCTCGAAAGAGTTAAAGAAAAAGCAGAAAGGGACAACTTAATAAATAATGTTATCTGAGAAAGTTCCATTACCCAACTTATTGAATACAAACTTGTGAAATTAATAGGAACAATACAAGCTCACAATACGAGAATCAGTATGGACCAATCTCAACATATTCTAGTTTCCATTTCTCCATGCTAGGAATAAAACCCTCTCAATGATAAGAGTTAACAGCTACCATGACTTGACGGCCAAAATCATTAGACATTTTCTTTTCCAAAACCAAAGAGTCAATGTAGCACAGATGGTGAATAAATAAATTAAACAGAGAAAAATATTGGGACTGCACGAAATGAAATACCAAGTCCAGACCTCAGCAACAAATGCAGAACAGAATAAAGGGAGAGAACAGCCAACGTTTTTGCTGTGAATGACATTTTCAATAACAGGGGAAAGAAAGAATTTCCTGTGTTGTCTCTGCTTTATATTTTTGCAAACATCCTGCATACTTGGGTTACCTTTTTATTTTTAATACACAAGCGAGAAGAAAAAAGAGAAAAAGAATTTCCTGGAATGCGGTGGTACCTAAACTTAAAAGAGGTCTCTGATCTTCTCCAGACTCTCAGTATTTCCACAACATCTTCAACAGTAACTCTGGTCTTAAACCCAATATCTTGTAAAAGAGCCACACTTCTCACCTGTTGAACAATTCCTTCATGGTTATTGACCAAAGTCCTCAACAGCCAGGTTTATCTATACTAGACAGTCATTTTGCATAACATCAAGACACAAAGCAAAAGACATTTATAATTGTTAAGTCAAAGTACCAACATCAAGTGGTGGCGTTAAATTAAAAAGTCGCACTGCATTAACATCGATATCAGTCCCTACTTTATTTCTTTCTTGCCCTGAGTTATGTTTGCAGTTACTGCAGGATACCAAGTATATGAGCCATAGATGGACCCTGAATGCTGATATCGATTGTTAGAAGTAAGAAGGGTAATTAGAAGTAATAAAGGTAAATGGGTCTTTACCACTTTTAGGGTTTATTTTGATGTATATATATTTAACTTTATTGATTAATACAAAGTACGTTTTCCTCACATGGTATCAGAGCCTAGGGATTAACCCTAGTCGATGGAGCAGCCACTTGCCGCCGTCGACTCACCGGAACAGTCGGCCGTTGCCGCCGTGGCTTGTCACCGTCGAGCGTCTCCTTCTTTCTCTCCTTCTTGCACGATTCTTTCTTGACCTTTCGTGTGGCTCCCTCGCGCAGTTTGCGCAGCTCGCGCGCCTGCACGACTCGTGCGACCTGTGCGGCTCGCGCGGCTTGTGCGGCTCGCGCAGCTCCATCGCGTGACCCACGTCGCTCGTGCAGCTTGCGCGGCTCGCACAGCTGGTGCGACACCATCTCGTGGCTCCATCGCGTGACCCACACCGCTCACTGGGTCGCTGATTTTGGTCGCACAGCTCCATCACGTCTCACGCAGCTTGCTGGGCAGATTTTGGTTGTTGACTTGCTTGATTTGCATGAGGACAGACAACATATAATGGAGCGCAAAGCACATGCACTGGTGCGGTGAGCGTGGATTTTGGTGCAAAGCACACGCACTGGTGCCCCACACAGGAAAGGACTCTGAGGTGTTTTCTTTGTGACTGAAAGGAGAAATTCTTTTTTTTGTCCTTTACATTGATCTTCTGGAGTTTCTATGGCCTGTGTTGCTTCGTCTTTGATGGCTGGGAAGTTTACTGACCATTTTCGGATTATAAATTTGTTAATTTGAGAGTTTGTGAATTGGTGGCAGTCTCTATTATTTTATGTGGGTTGTGGAGATCTTGTGTGGTAATATTGGGTTATTAAATTACTGAGGTTGAATTGTTTGACGGAAGCTAAGGTCAGAGTTTGCTTATTATTATTTGGAAAATGGGCGATCACTCGAAGAGTACAATTGAAGTAGATCATGAGAAGAATAATACTGTGATGACTGAGGTGATTTCCTCTTCATCTAATCGAATTACTGATAGGAAGCTCGCAGGTAGTGCTAACTTCCACCAATGGAAGAAAACCGTGAAGCTTACTTTTGGCGGGAATCAACATAGACACTTAACAGAGTTTAAGCCCAGAGATGATGTAACTTGGGATGGTGTTGATGCACGTATTCTTGGCCAAATGCTGAATTCTATGGAGAGTAATGTAGTTGACTTGGTAACTCATATTGATACAGTCAGATAACTATGGGAGTATTTGAATGTGTTATATTCTGGCCAAGATAATTTGTCACGGATTTATGAGCTATCGCAGGAGTTTTATCGATTTGAAAGGAAGGGACGCCCTATTACCCAGTGCTTTGCAGACTTTAAGAGATTGTATGAGGAGTTGAATGCTGTTCTCCCTATTTCAGCTGATGTTCAACAAATGCAACGTTAGAGGGAACAATTGGCTGTAATGGGATTCTTAGGATGTCTTGGTTCTGAGTATGAAACTGTTAGGTCTCAGATCCTTGGAGGAGAGAATATCGCGTCACTCACAGATACGTTTGCTCGAGTTCTTTGAGTATCTCGTGAGTCTTCTCAGGATACTACATCTATGGTGGGGAGTTCAACTCTTGTGTCCCAGACTCGAACTGGTAATGGTAATAGGAGTGATGGAGGAACCCGTGGTGGATATAGTGGGCGTGGTGTCCGAGGAGGAGGCCGAGGCATAGGAATAGGAAGAGGTCAAGGTCAACAGCATCCTTTTGGACAATTCCCCATATCTACTGATAATTCGGGGACTACACGAGTTTGTCATTACTGTGGCAAACCTGGTCATATTCAAAAATTTTGTTACAAGCTACATGGGAGACCAGGGTAGCAGCACCAGTTCGCTAATACGGCGTCTAATATTGACTCTACTCCACAGTCATCTGAAGACAAGGTGGTGGTTATGTCTGGTGAGGAATATGATCAGTACAAACAGTCTCAAATCTCACAGCCTGTTTCTTCCACTGCTACTTTGGCACAGACAGGTAATGCTACTGCATGCCTTTCAGCTACTTCTCGTCCTTGGATCATTGATTCGGGGGCTTCCGATCACATGTCAGTCTTTCGGGTATATTTTCCTCTCTTTCTCCGTCTTCGTCCATAGTTACTCTAGCCAATGGATCACCTACACATGTTAAGGAAATTGGCACAGTTAACCCAACTCCTTCATTGCCATTGTCCTCAGTGCTTTATCTTCCACAATTTCCATGTAACCTCATGTCTGTTAGTAAGTTAACTAAAAACTTTCAGTGTTCAGTAACTTTCTATCCTGATTCTTGTATTTTCCAGGATCTGGCTACGAAGAAGACGATTGGTAGAGGACGTGAGGAAGGGGGGCTTTATGTACTTGAAGATACTTCTTCAATTGCTTGCTCAAGTGTTGCGTCCCCACATCAAATCCATTGTCGTCTTGGTCATCCTTCTCTACGTAGTCTTCAAAAGTTGGATTCTAGTTTTCAATCTCTTTCTAGTCTAGAGTGCGAGTCATGCCAACTTGGCAAATTACATCGTGTTAGTTACACACCTCGAGTCATTAAGCGAGCAACATCTCCATTTTTATTAGTTCATTAAGATATTTGGGGTCCATGTCATGTGGTTTCTAATTCGGGTTTCAGGTATTTTGTTACTTTTGTCGATGACTATTCTAGAGTTACTTGGTTATATTTTATGAAAGATCGTATGATCCATGAATCTTCCTGTCCTGATACTCCGCAACAGAATGGTGTTGCTGAAAGGAAGAATAGGCATTTATTGGAAGTTACTAGATCCATGTTATTTGAGATGAAGGTCCCCAAAACTTTTTGGTCCGATGTCTGTTTCTCACTGCATGTTATCTCATTAATCGCATGCCTTCTTCTCGTTCGCAAGGTGGTATTCCTTTTTCCACTTTGCTTCCTAATGAACCACTATTTGTCCTACCACCCCGTATCTTTGGTTGTGTCTGTTTTGTTCGTGATCATCGACCTGGAGTATCAAAACTTGATCCCAAAGCAATCAAGTGTATGTTTATGGGTTATTCCCACACTCAAAAGGGATATCGCTGTTATTCTCCATTACTGAGAAAATATTTTATAACAGCTGATGTTTCATTTTTTGAATCCACTCCTTATCATAATGCTCCCATTGATGTGTCTGAATTGGATGAAGGCTCGTATGTGACCACCATTCGGCCTACTATTTTAGCTGTATCACCAGTATCTAAAGAGAAACCACCTCCTCTCCAAGTTTATACTCTACGTTCTCGTGTCGCTGCTGCTCCCCCCCCCCTCCTCCCGTCACTACTACGTCATCTTCTGCTCCAGATCCGCCATTAGTTGACTCTCCTCTTATATCTGATCTTGATCTTCCCATTGCTCATCGCAAAGGTACACGTACTTGTACTCAACATTCTATTGCAAATTTTATTTCACACTCTTCTGTGTCTCCTACTTTTCGAGCTTTTTTAACTACTGTTGAACAATATCCTATCCCCAAGTCTGTCGCTGAGGCATTACAAAATTCTGGCTGGAGGACAGCAATGGAAGAAGAATTAAAGGCTCTCGAGATTAATCAAACTTGGGACTTAGTACCACTTCCTCTAGGCAAAACTGCTGTAAAAGTCAACCCCGATGGTTCTCTTGCTCGTTTAAAAGCAAGACTTGTTGCCAAATGGTATGCTCAGGTGTATGGGGTTGACTATCTAGACACATTTTCTCCCGTTGCCAAACTTACTGTTCGTATTTTGATCTCTCTTGCTGCAACATATAACGGCCTTTATTTCAGCTTGATGTTAAGAATGCTTTCTTGCATGGCACTCTTCATGAAGAAGTTTATATGGAGCAACCTCCGGGGTTTGTTGCTCAGGGGGAGTTTGGACTAGTTTGCAAATTAAAAAAGTCTTTATATGGTTTGAAACAATCTCCACGGGCATGGTTTGGAAGATTTTCTGAGGTTGTACTATCTTTTGGGCTATCAAGATGTGGAAATGATCATTCTTTCTTTTATAAACAATCAGGGGGAGGCAAACTATTCTTGATTGTGTATGTTGACGATATTATCATTACGGGAGATGACTTAGTTGGTATAGCTGAGCTAAAAACCTATCTTCAGCAACAGTTTCAAACTAAAGACTTAGGCAAATTGAAATATTTCCTAGGAATTGAAGTGGCGCAATCACAGAAAGGTATTGTTCTGTCACAGCAAAAATATGTCTTGGATTTGCTCACTGAGACAGGTATGTTGGGATCAAAGCCTCTTGATTCACCCATGGAACAAGGGGTTAAATTGGTTGCTGATGGAGGAGAAATTCTTAATAGTCCTGAGAGATATAGAAGACTGGTAGGTAAGCTGAATTATCTTACGGTTACCCGACCAGACATTGCTTTTCCTGTTAGTGTAGTAAGCCAGTTTTTGTCTTCCCCTCGTACATCTCACTGGGATGCAGTTATTCGGATATTGAGGTATTTGAAGAAAGCTCCAGGGAAAGGAATTGTCTACCAAAATCATGGTCATATCAGGGTTGAAGGATTTTCTGATGCTAATTGGGTTGGGTCTCCAGATGATAGAAGATCAACTACTGGGTATTGTACCTTAGTTGGAGGAAATCTGGTATCATGGAAAAGTAAGAAACAAAGTGTTGTTGCCCGATCCAGTGCTGAGTCAGAATATAGAGCCATGGCACAAGTGACATGTGAATTAGTGTGGGTTCGACAGTTATTGACTGAGTTAGGCTTTAAAGATTTAGTATCCATGACTCTATGGTGCGATAATAAAGCTGCAGTGCATATAGCTTCCAACCCTGTGTTTCATGAGAGAACAAAACACATTGAGGTTGATTGTCATTTTATCGAGAGAAGTTGCGAGTGGAGTAATTCTTCCCAGTCATATTCGAACCAGCGAACAACTTGCGGACATCTTCACTAAATCCTTGGGTACCGGAAGAATAGAACATATTTGTAACAAGCTGGGCATGATTAATATTTATGCTCCAGCTTGAGGGGGAGTGTTAGAAGTAGGAAGGGTAATTAGAAGTAATAAGGGTAAATGGGTCTTTACCACTTTTAGGGTTTATTTTGATGTATATATATTTAACTTTATTGATTAATACAAAGTACGTTTTCCTCACATCGATGATAATGTAAAATCATGATTCATTCCATTTTTACATATTTCTATTGACTCTAACACAATTTCCAAGGTTCTATCCACGTGCAAGTTTTGACAATGGAGGGCAAATATTTTGTATTAATTAAGCAAGCAAATTAACAAAATTATGAGTCCAAATTCTGTTCCTGAATCACAAGGTAATCCCACCAATACTGACTGCTTCTTCTCTCTTTTTCTTTATGTGCGCTCTCTTTTTTTCTTTTTTTTTTTTTCAGGGTTTACTTTTATCTAGTACATGCCATAAGTTTGTAAGGTTTTCCAGTCATTAGATGTCTATATTTACATTCCTACCCAAAGACCAGATGGTCAAATCCTCCTGCCCAAAAACCTTCAATGGAATTGACATGACTGTTTCATTTATTCCAAAAAGGAGTAAGGAAAAGGACATGCAGAGATGGTGCATAAAGATTAAATAGACAATCGATCATTAAAAAAAGAAAAAGCTAAACAGATAAACTAGATTCTAGTGAGCCTAAAACTATCTCCGTATTGACCAAATTATTTGCATATTGTATACCCCTATCAAGAGTGTGAGATCCTGAAATTGGATGACGAGAACATCAGCAAAAAAGAAATCAATGGCCAAATGCTCAGACCTGAGTCTAACACTGGACATTCCTGATGTACCAAAAGTAATCAGCAAAATCAAATCCATAACGGAACTAACCTTTGGAACAGCATAAGGAGCGAAAGAACCCAAAATAGAGTGCACAGCATCACAGTCATAGAATAAGTCCTTGGGATAGTGAAGTTTGTCATCCATGCATGAAACAACCCATGGAACACCACAGATGCTGTTCAGGAATGAAGATTTGAAGGGTGTCCTATTCCCATTGTACTTATCGTTCAAGTAACCTATGGTTTTGTCACTAAAGCAATCATCCCACAATTTATCGAAAACCTCTAAGAGAAATTTACAACCAACACAATTTCCACTTGCTGACAACAAGGACAATAAATGGTCCAACTCAGTGGATTCCCAATCTTCAGCTTCAGATCCTGAGGAGGCGTGGTCTCTTTCCACTCCCGCCTTCCCAAAACATGTATCGGGCATATCAACCATTCTCCGATCAACTTTAACAACTTGAACAAACTCTGTGATGCCTATTTCTTCAAAAAATCTCTTCCACTTTTTCTTTCCATTGATGACAGATTTAGTTGAAGAATGCTTCAAGTAGATGGTGTCTGCCTCATGCCATTCCATTTGAATGTTGTTGAACAATTTACAGAGGTCGAAAGAGCTTCCAAATCCTTTACCATAATGGATCGGTACCTCAATCGGTCTTTTGTTGCCCTGATTTGTTAGAATGAAAGCTCTGTTTCTCAACTCTGATATCAGAAAATCTCTTTCAACATAGCAACTAGGGCAGCTAGATTGTAGATGGTTAAACACAAAGCAAAGAAATTCTGTCATCAGCAAAGAAATTCTGTCATCAGATTCTTGTTCCAACTTGCACTCTTGTCATCACAAATAGAAGGCAAGACGTGCACCTTTATTATTTCATGTGTAGATAGACGTTGCACGCCAACAGTAAGGAGCATCCTGATGATGTTGTCCTTTGAAGACATGTCTAAACGATAGTTATCAACATCCAATGCAGTTATGAAGGGAGAGTTTACAATGCGGAGCTTTGCATATAACATTGGGAAAGCATCCATTCCCTGCTCACTGTCATTCCCAGACACATCAAAGTGCAGCCAGATTGTATCTTCATCCACTGAGCCAAAAGTACCATCAGAGAGAGGAATAAAAGGAAGCTTACGGAGGGTTTCTATGATATCTGTGCCCATTCCAAGGTCTCGTGATGCTTGCGCTGAATGCACATACATTTCATAAACTGCATTCAGCCACGCAGACAACCAAGACAAACCCATTGACGGAAGGCTATCCTTTTTCTGGCATAAAGACGTTATAATCTGAAGTAGAAGTTTTAGACCATACTCCTCGACCCCCAATGTCCTTGCCAAAGGATCAGATAGACTTATGTCTTTCTTTAGAAATCCTAGGCCAAGATGCTCTTGAAGCAAATGATCAGGTAAAAGAACTCGAGCCTCTTCATTCCAACCTCGGACAACCTTGCAAGGAGGCACCCATGTGGCATCATCTCCTTCCAGAAGTAGACATTTTGAGTGGCGTAACCGAGAGATGATCATTCGGGGAAGACTGGAAAAAAATCCATGGACTTCACCAACCAATGGAACATAGCTCATGTAAGCTGTCACAGCTTTTCCTAGATTATCCCTGAAACAAGGAAGGGAACAGAAAGAACCCTCCGCATTCACAAACAAATCAGGAAACTCCGACAACAACCATTGGTTCCAAGGGTTATCCCCATCAACTTCTTCTCTAGATGAGGGAAGAACAAAATCACCTTGCAGTATAAATTTCAGACCATAAGTTCTTAGAGGAAGAAATGCAAAAACAGGTTGCATATCAAGACAGGGGATATAATTTCCATCTGTTGATTCTTTGAGTCCAAATGCCAAGGCGATCTCTGTCGTTTGGAAATTGCAACGACCAATATTATTACCATGCAACTTCTTGCATGCAACAAACCAATTCATTTCCTCCTTACCATATGAAACCCTAATGATGCCATTACCAGAAGTTTCCTTTCTCATGATAACAAGTGAATTATCGTGCATATTTCTGAATGTAATACACCGAAGACGATGAAGAAACAGTAGCAAGGCTGGATGAATATCTGAAAACATGGATATGACATTATTCCTTCCAGTTCCTTCTGACAAATCAGATCGAAAGGGAAGAACAATGCAAGTTTTCCAGCAGCTAGTATCGAACTGATCAGAACTAGTGGATGTTAACTTGCTTAGCATGTTATGATCAAGAGGGGGTATAACAGTTGGCAAAACAAAACCAATTTGTCCCTCACTTATGTCAAACTTTACATGGAACCCATTAGAATGAATCTCTGGTGCATCAGTAACCTGCAGAAGAATTTAAATTTTTTGGTGAAGCTCTTTCAGGATGCAATAGGAGTAATTTGCAATGACAATTGATAGCTTTATCGGCATACTATTTAGTTGAATGGTGGCCTGAAGAATTCAGACTTGGCACCAATACCATATAAAAATTCTAACCCAAAAGCTCAAGCAGTTAGACGAAATGAGACTACATTCATGTAATAATGCAATATCATTGCTGCCTTTCTGTATTTTTTTCTTCAAGTCCATTTTTCAGGCATATTCAATCCCCAACACTTTTTGGGGTCATGCAATAAAAGAGGTATGGGATTTGCCAAAAGAAAAGGATGTGATGGCATTGTATGAGGCTATGTTTACTTACACGGAATACTGATTTGAAACCAATGCCTTTGTTCCCTATGTATCCAGCACTTCCCTTTTTCGTAGAATTGCCAACATCACATAGTGCTCTAATGTCTTGAGCAGAAAAGCCCTGTTCATTATTCAGAATAATGATACCTGACTCCTGAAGAACGAATACAAGAGCTGGCTCAACATTTTCTAAATAGGTATTATCATCAGCATTTTGAACCTGCAGCAAAGAGTAAGGACAACTAGTCCCATTAGAGCATTGAAATTTAATCATCTTTGTTTTTCTGGTTTAAAATATAAATGCCTGTCCACAAACTTTTGTCTAACTTCCAGAAATAGATAAAATAAACGTGCTGGGTAATATTGGTTAGATTGAGTGTATTCTCGATCACAAAATAAGAAGACTAACACAAAAAAAAAAAGTTCGGAGTAATGCAGATAAAGGAGGATGGTTTAAGCCATCCAAATCATGGGAATCAAATGAAACTTTGTCAAGTTTTTAGAGTTTGTCTTCAAAATTTATAAATTTGGACTCAGCAAAGTGAAAATAGGATCTCCTAAAGAGCAGAAATGGAAATTTGCAGCATAAGCTGTAATTATTCATGTTCGTATTTTCTTAGCATAATTGAACCAGATGTCATCTTACTGAGTAGAAGCATAAAAAGTTTACTACACCCAATTCTAGTCATCAGTTTCCTGAATATTTTTGGCATGTATTGACTAATAAAACTACCATAAAGTCCATCAAGTTGCTATTATACATAATATAAGCGTAATTTGACTTCATTGCATAGTAAATAAAAACAATATACTCTTTTAACTTATTACACCATCAATAAGGAATGCCACTTTCTCCTATGCATATGACTAGGTTTTTATATGTTTGTGTGAATAAACAATTGGCCAAAATGATGTCATTAATTGCTCCACTAAGGTAATCAGTAGTCACTAGGCAGAAATCGCATTTCTTCCTTAGCTTGAGGCTTCAGCAAAACAAGAGTAGACATTTAGCTTAGGCTGTTGGAGAAACATTGATGGGCAATTACCTCAGAGGCACATATTAATACCCAAGGAACTTGACAAGTATGGATGAATGACATGACCACAAAAGATCATCACTGACCATAAATCAAACAAACAACTAAAGCAAAATCCAATGGGGCAAATAGATATTGTAAACTCACAGTACTATCTTGCTAAAAGATGACTGCTACTGGAGAGGAAAAACAAAGATTAATGAGAAAACAACAGTGAACTTACTAGCTCAAGAAGAAAATGAGAATCCTGAGAGTATAATTCCTGGGAAAGACACTGAAGTGCTCTTCCCAGACGGGCATGTTGCTTTTTCAACAAGCTACTCTCTGTACTAGAAAGACCAGGATCAAGACCAAATTCTTCTCGCCTGATAGATTCAATGATTGAGTAAGCATCCTCGTATTCAACGGGTTCATTTCGTGCCAGACTCTTGTCTATGCAAACTTCTTGACTATTAGAACCCTGACAAATTTCATTACGTATGTTACTCTGACCCTTAGGAACAAGACAGACTTCCGCAGGAGATGATTTTTGTGGATTGTAAATAGCAGACAGTGAGCCTGTGCTTGACTTAGAGGCATCAGCTTTGAATGATGGAGCTTCATAGGGGTTACACATGTCATCATCGGTAGAAGAGCAGAAATCATGGTAGTCATCAATCCACTCCACAACACCAAGACATAGTCCCACTTCATGAAGCATGATTCGGTCCTCCGTAAGTTTACATTCTGACAAGATGGTTGAAGGTACATGTTTAATGACAGGCTTCATACCAGATAGCAACACATCAGCAACAAAGCTACGAAATTCTGAAGGAATAAAACCAAGGCATTCAAGAAAAAATCTTGATGCAACAAGCGATCCATTAGAAGTACCAGTGGAATTCTTGAATAATCTACTAGCATAAACTTCTTCCAACAGCTTGAACGTACTAGCTGCTTTTTCTTGCATCTGAAAATTCCAACTATCGGTCACTTCCTTATGTTCCAGATGATTGTTCAAGATGACTTCAAATGCACGACGTGCATGGTATTTTAAAAGAGACAGAGGGACATGTTTTTGTCCGCCATGTATCGAGAACAAAGAGAGCAACTGAACCGCTGTTTGGAAAGGGGATGATAGAAGGACAGATTGCAGAAATGTATCTGCACTAGCTGAACTATCAATCCGGATCACATTCCCATCTTTCGTCACTAAACACAACAAATCTGTTCTGTTAACTTCCTTCAGCAACCATCCTACAAGAGGGCCAAGATGTGGAGCGAATTTAATGTCCCAATGTGACCAATGACTTAAATCTGACAGCATTGGCGCCCTTAGTAAGACTTCAATTGCATCCCGAGATGTGACTGATTCCAATTTTCCTATTTTCTTTGAGACAACAGTTCCTCTACCAATGGTTTCAACTTCAACTGCATAATAATCATCAAGTGTCGGCATAGCCTGCCCATGAGGACCCATCAATGTCTGAGAGAAAAGGACACATTTTGACATTGCAACACCTCTATACTCCCCAACAATATTTAGAAAATCCTCCACTGAACCCACTTCCACTTTGAAACTGAGATTGGGAAATTGCTTCAAAAGCAATGTCGAAATCATCTGTTTGGTCACTACTTCCCCATTCCACAAGCAATTCAATGCTTGTGATATTAGCACCATCAACTGATGCTGCAGCATGCAAACCTCAAAGTGAGACTTCTCATACATGTCACCATTCAAGAACTGTTTCAGCCCAGTAGGCATAAGAGATATCTGTTCTGTCATGAAATTGAAAAACTCTCCATAACCAAGTGACTCAAATTCATGAACGCAAAATTGCTTTGCCAGCCAAGAGTCACAGTCAACAAGCTTTCTCAACAAATTTACTCTTATCTCCAGAACTGATGTGTTGTAGCTCGTTTTTCCATGATCAAGCTGATAATAAGCATCAATTTCTCTGGCAATGTCTTCAATAGTGACACCTATCAATTGATAAATAGGTAGATGATGTCACAAGACACGTCTATGAGAAAAAACCTCAGCATCAGCAACTGCACAAGTTTGTGACATCTCAGGAAAAAATATGGAGAATAAAGGCCAACAATGAACCAACCGCAGCAGCATATATGCCACCAGGGTAGATTTTCAATCGAGCACATTCCCAAAGATCATTCAGTGTGTTGCCCTTGAGAAACTCGGGGTGAAATATACATGAATATATCTCCATCCAAAATTGAAGATTAAAAGAGGAACAAACTTTCTTCCAGGGCAAGGTAGCCCAATTAAAGATGTAAAGAGGAATAAATATTCTTCCAAATGTCATATATCAAGATAAACCTCTAGAAATCTAGTTTCGTTCTAATTTAGAGTCAGCTCCATAGCTTCCAGTCAACTCATGCATGTCGTCTGTCCAACTTTCTACTCCATAATCATGCAAATACTCGAACTCAAACATTTATTCCGTATTAACCACACTGCCGCCATCAAAGTAAAAATTTTCCCACGATCAAGTTCTTACACACATGAAGGGATGTCATGATTTTCCACATCATTTATTTTTAAAACATACTTGATCATTACATAAGGTCTTGAATTGTCTAAATTTTATCCGAACCAATCATTTAATCAAACAAGTACTTCAAATCCAGGCCGTCTATACATTTAACATTACAAAATTCTGTCAAATTTGCGAAATGATGATGTTAGATGATTGATCTTTCCAAAAGCTTAAGCAATCAGCAAAACTCATCTATATTTTATATCAGGCATATCCTTAGCCCTCCCTATTGCGTGTCACCAAAAACACAGCATGCAAATGTAACAACGTTAAACAAAGAACTAATGACAGAATTCAATGATAGAAAAACAGGAAAGAAAGAAAAATAAAAACAGCAGGGATCCCTAGGATTTGAAACTTTGGCATGTACTTTGTTACATGTTAAGATATTGTTTTGTCCTGATAGATGAGACTAATGGGTCCCTTATGTTTATCCAATGTATATTTTAAGAGGTGAGATTTCTAGTTGAGGCAAAGCTTATACAAATTACACATATAATCAGC
The DNA here is from genome assembly GCA_017140595.1 of Eucalyptus curtisii. Classification (NCBI taxonomy): domain Eukaryota; kingdom Viridiplantae; phylum Streptophyta; class Magnoliopsida; order Myrtales; family Myrtaceae; genus Eucalyptus; species Eucalyptus curtisii. The sequence continues at coordinate 6,308,451 of CM029504.1, forward strand.
TTTCATATGAACTAACCAAGTAATACTAATGAAGCCAATATATTAATTCCACCACAAGTACTTCAAGCAACCCTTTATTTCAATTTTACGGGTAAAACCTTGAAATGTAAAGTTCTTCAAATACCCCAACTAAAATAAAAAAATTGTAACTATAAGTATTTCAAGCAACACACTATTTTGATTTTACATCCTACTCATCTCCTCCATTTTAAATGGTTGTAACTTATATTCTGTTACATAGCCTTGTAATTTATACAAGATCAAAGATAAAAAGTTGCAATTCGCATATTGCTCCATGTGAAATTAATAAGGCATCTTATTCTCGTGCCAAGGCCAATTATGCTTGCTTCTCTCTATAACACTGCCTAGGCCAAGATCTAATGTACTTGTGTGCATGGTATACTAAACACAAAAGTTAGATGGATGCAAGAACAAGGAAAAGAGGGCACACTCAAAAACACATGCTTTCAGGCTATTGTTTGACTGAATCGCTCACAATTATACAAATTAAGAACCTATAATGGATAAAAACTCAGGAATGCAAGCTTTAAGATGATACTTTTTGTATGCTCTGCACTGTGCTGAGCCTTGTCAGTTGCACTCTCTAATCTTGATTGTGTATCTTCGCTTACGGACACGGGGGTCGGCACAATAAGTCCATTCAACATTTGTTTACCAATAACATCATATTCATCTTCCAGCATTCCACATTTGATACAAGTTACCTGCAATTAGGCAAAAAAAAAAAAAAAAACGTAACATACTGGTAATACAATCTTAAAAGCAACCATGAAAACTGACTCCTATAAACTGATGATACGATATCGAATAAATAAATAAAACGTTGTCCAACCAATAAAAAATGATAAACAAAGTTTGAGACTAGAAGTTTGCTAAAAAAATTAGCCTTTCCACAAATGTTTTAGATAGTGCAAAGTAATAAAGCCACCGAACGAGTAATCATGCCATTCTTCACAAATTCAGCAGTTCAGACAATCTGCAAAATACTCTCTTCTTTCACCACAAGACTTCAAATTAGGTGTGTTTAAAATGAATTTTGCTTTTTTATGTTTTTAAATCTCGTGGCATGCACTCAATCTTTATTTGATAACAAAAAAAACTGAAACATTCCCAAATCTTGCGGCATGCACTGAACTTTCTAATTCAAATTTTGAATAAAAAAGGCCAATTCGTGTTTCAAGCCAAACCAAACCTGTTTCTTGATGCAATGGACATCAAGGCATAATCAAAATTTTCAGCTTAATAGATAATGTAATAAGGTCATGGAACGGATAACTGGAGGCATATTAAAAATGCATGGATGGTGACAACCCTATCAAGTTGGTTTAAACTGCTTTTCCTGGCTAAGCATTGTTGCAACACTAACTACAATATCTCCATTGATGATGCTCTCCCTTGGACGTTCATTTATGCATTGTAATGTCTATACAAAATAGAAGAAATGAAGCCACCAACAGATTTTCTTATTGGAAGGAAGGGGAACTATTAGACGCTCATAACTTTCACCAGGTCCAGTCGGATGCTATTTGGAACCCTTCTCCTTAGGAAGGAAGTTGATGGGAAGGAAAGGTATAGAGGGAATGCATGAGAAATTTTGGAAATGTTTTTTGGTGGAAAGAGTTTTCACTCGAACTCTATTAGGACAAGATCACGGGGATCACTACTACGCATTCCAGTAATCCTTAACTCACATGGAACGATACTGTAAAAGCTACAACAATTCTCTAACTTCATCTGGCTTCAGGTTTGGTACTAATTGTCAGAGAATGAAAATCTGGGCTGATTATGTTTCCGCATTATTGCTCTTTTTGAAATTATCCACAATCATTAGCTATTGCAGAAGATAAGAAGATCTGCTGTCATCCTATTTGATTCATATGGTGGATCTGCTAAATGGGGAATCAGATTGGGACTGACAGATTCATTCATTTTCTGAGAAACTGTCATTATCCAAGACCAGAGGAGAAGGGACAGACAAAGAACTATAGTACGTGACATAGACCCTGAAGATTTATTGTTTAACAATACCATAAGGGTTTGAGAAATAAGAATGACATTTCTTTCCCACAAAAGCTATATTGGAGGTCAAAGCTCCATCCAAAGTCCTTGTTTTTGCTTCAGCTGAGTGCAAACGCAAAGCTCATACAATATATTAACAATATAATGTCAGACTACCTCAAACTGCTAAAGCATGTCAATGTTGCTTTTGCAGGAAAAGCTGTGGATCGTCTTCTGCTTCGTTGTCAAGAAACGATAGACATTGGATCCAACTTCATATCATTGTCTATAATTCCTCACGATATGCCACAATCTGTCAAAAGGTTCCACGAGCGCTAGAAGTGGTGCCAAGGAAATAAAAAGGAAAAGAGATGTGGAGGTCTCATCCAAAATGCATAAGGCGGAATATCAAATCTTTTGAGGAACTAGAACTGCAGTTCTCTAAGCTAAAACCTACCATTAATAAGGATCAGAGAGAGCTATCATGTTTCTCCTTCCTTCCGTTTTCTAATTCCCCCTTTAGTGTTCCTGTTGCACTTGTAGCTGGCATACATCGGTCAGATACTTCCTGAATACTTGAATGTACCAGGATTTACCCATAAAATAAAATAAAAATCCCATTATATAACACAAAAGAAAATTTGATGGATTGTGAACTGAAGGTATAGAGTTTGAAGATTTCTCTATCGGTGTGACATCCCGATTTTTCAATTCTGGTTTCAATTGAATAAGTCGAGCCTTTCATCTGCGCCTATAGATCTCTTCTCGAGTTGGCCACTCACGAGATAACTAGTCTATCAGGTAAAGCCGTTAAGGAATTAGAACGCAATAGACTTGAGAATTCGACCAGGAACCGACTGCTCGACCATGCTAATCTGCAAGGGTCATTACGGCACAGACCGATTAGAGACAGGAGATAGGTCGACTCGACAAAGGCATGTGATTAAGTGTGGGTGATTCCACACGATTGCACAAATCTTGTCGATCGACACTAGACCGATTTCTCTATCGTTTTGGTACCCTGTGTCCGTATTTGAAATCTTGAGATTTCCACGACAATCAAGAGTCGCCAATGTGTCGAAGATGTACTTTGTGGCTTGGAAATAATCAACCACAGGTCAATTGCACTGAAAATTCCTAAAAGCTACCCGGTAGGTTAGGACGCGCTAAAGTCGCGCCAGATTGAAATTAACCGAGAAATTGAACTCGATTTCAGAAATTGAAGGTTCTGTTATGTCACAATTCATTTTAGGAACGTCGACTCATCCTCAGAAGATTTTTCTACAAACCGAGATTTTGGCAGAAAAGCAAAGTAAGGCCGTTTTTGTTCGAGATTGTTAGAGGGCCGTTTTTGATCGAATCTTTGGGATGCAAGTTGGATCATTTGACGGGGAAAAGTCATAAGAAGGTCGAGGACACATGGACCGATTTATTTGAGCTTCAATTGAGCTTCAATTGATTGGAATTAAGAGAGAGTTGATTGGATTTGAAGTACAAATGTCCAAAATTCGTAACTCCCATGGCACACAACATTTTGGACACTCAACCAAGCTTGTTGGGGAAGATTGGTGGCTGCAAAGGGCAGAGGGTGAGGGCCATGGATGGTGGGGGCAAGCCAAGGGAGAGAGAGACAAGTGTTGAAGGCTTGTGAGCCCAAGGGGAGCCCCTCTTCAGCAGACCTTCTTCTCCCTCATTTCATGGCTTTCTCCATTGTTGAGAGAGTTTAGAAGCTCATGAGAACCAGAGGAAACTAGCTGAGCCAGCCCCACCGTCGCACACCCACCGGACCAGCCAAGCCCGTCGTTTTTCTCCTTTGTTTTCCCCTCGTTCCAGTTTCTGCTCCAGCCGACCTTTTGCCAAAGATCCGTATAAAAAGTTAACTTCCCGGTTGAACCAGTGAACGAGCCATCCATCGCTACGAAGAGGACATCCAGACCGTTCCAACAAGCCCAACCTCGCCCTGAACGGATCCACTTTCCGTCCGGTACGCCGTCGTGAAGTTACCGGTCGCCGGTCCGTCGGTCCGCCTGGCAGTTTGCCCGGTTTCGCCATTTCAGCGTTTTCTTCCGTTTTTCTTCCATTCCAACCCTACCTCCACCCATACCAACCACCAGCAGGTCCCCCTCAACCCCCGAGTGCTGCCGATTGCCGGCCAACCCCTCACCGGAGCTCCGGCCAAGCCCGTTCAGCTCTGTCTCTCCTCCAGCAGTCCAGTTTTCAAAGTTGCAGAGGGAGTCCGAGATTGTGGTTGCTGTTCCAGCCCGGATCCACCCCAACCAGCAGCGCACAGAGAGTGCAGAAATGGGTATGACAGCAGCGTTTTGGCCCGTTTTGGCCCCCTTCCCGAGCCCGGATGCTCGGCCCGCTTTGAGGAAAGTCGATCCTCGCGTCGACCTCGTCGTTTTGAGTGAGTTTTGCTCACTAATGCCTTCTTAGTTTGCTAATTATACTTAAAGGTTGATTAGTGTTAGTTAAGCGTAATTAGGTGGTTAGATTAGAATGGATTAGGGATTATTAGTGAATTGCATTGCATATTAGTGAAATGGTTAGTGTACTTAGATAGAGAATTGCCTATAGTATTTATTGGATGCTTCTTGGGATTTTTTCCCGACCCTTATCGGGTGTTAATTAAGCAATTCGGGCCTAAATGGAATTTTTAGGAATTAAATATTAATTTTCGAAATTAATTAATTAATTATTTATTTTCCGGAAATTCAACAGTGACAGGATTTTATATTGATGATCGTGGCACGGTCCGTTTATTTAATTGAGCTTTATATTGTGCTTAATTGAATTTATTGTATTTATTTATTTAATTTTCGAAATTATTTATTTAATTATTTATTTTTCCGGAAATTCAACCGGGATGGCCGGTGACCGGAATTTCGTGCTGATTTTCGTGGTGCAATCTGTTTATTTAATTGAGCTCTACGTTGTGCTAAATTAATTTAATTGTGGATTTTAGGATTTATTCCTAAATAGAATAATCTTTGGTAATTAATTGGAAAATAACAGGGCGTCGGTCAGGTTGACAGCGCCAAAAATATTTTGGTGAACCATTAAATAGTGGGATTTTCTAAAAAGAAAAATATTGTATTTTGACTAAGACCATTGTGTACCCACACACAGTATCTTTATCGGGAATGATAAGAATGGTGATTTGATTATTTTCAGCATACTATGAAAGTATGGCTAACGGCTTACGGCGAGCTATTATATCATCTATCGCTACGACACGGTGAGCTAAGATCGTTTTATCGGCTTGTGCGAGCACGATCTATACATATATCGGCTTGTGGGAGCTAAGATCGTTTTATCGGCTTGTGCGAGCACGATCTATATATATTACAACTTGTGCGAGCTATTATATTATATATCGATTCTGACTTTGGTGAGCTATTATATCGATTCTGACTTTGGTGAGCTATCTATCTATACAGCTTGAGCGAGCTACCGTCTATATATTACAGCTTTGGAGAGCATATGTCGTATTAACGACTGGATTGATAGACGGTAATGAATGATAGATAGTACTGAATGATAGATAGTATGAAAGGATAGATAGTATGAATTGATAGATGGTACCAATCGTATGGTATCAATTGGATTGAAATGACCGTGAGTGGTCTTGTTGGTATGTAATCGACTAGGTCGATTTGATCGATGCCTCGATCGGTGATGTGATTGCTTGGATGTCTATTTGATATGTGCTAATATGCAGGTGGAATCTGAGGCCAAGGTAAGTCCTTTGACTCATGTTGTGCATAGGCAACCCTAAGGTGTATTACCCGGTTTGGGGACAACATTTCAGGACCCTGATGAAGAACCCGATGAGAAAGAACTCGAAGAGGAGTATTTGGAGGAGAACCCCGAGGATGATCCGAGTAGGATCCCGATAATTTTGCTGTAGAATCTATTTGAGTGGAAACCAACCTTTTTAGCATGACTTGTATATGTAAATAAGGGTGTTGGTTTTAAGGTTCAATTTTCTAGTCCTACTTGTATATCCCATTGCTTTTTATTGTCGGGGATTTTTATAATTGCTTCCGCATGTGCATATGAAAATGAAAGGGTCGGCGATATGTAGTCCTGGGATATCGCATTTTAAAATCGACCAAAAATGAAGGATGGTCACGTGATCGAGGGTCGGGGCGTGAATCCCTTTTTTGTGGTATCAGAGCGGGTCTATTTTTGGAGTGATAAGGTGCGATGATCTTTGGGATAGTAGTAGGATGACCTTTAAATTTATGCTGGTGCATGTCTTTGATAGCTGATTGGTAGAATTGTTTGTCGTGTGTGAATCGCTCGCTTTTATTCAATGTGGATTCGGAAGGCAGAGTGTCGACTCTGGCCAGCTTGAGCGTAAGAGTGCCACAGCAGGTTGGTACTAGTGTAGCAGCGTCGCATGATCCTAAGTCCGATAAGATCGATCTGATGCAAGTGTTCCTTGGGATCTGGATGAGCCAGTAAGATCAGGATCAAGTTGTTGTTGCTACCTTTGCTGAGGTCCAACCTGGAAGGATGATCAGGGAATAGATTTCGATATCTGAGTCAAGATTCAGCGCAAGCAGAGTTGGAATCCGGTCAGGGTAAACACTGATGTTGAGGGAATGGTATTCTATTCCACCCGATAGGAAGGGTGGAATAGTCAGGTTAACATTCAGACAAATGGAACATGTTGTTCCATGGAAGACGGTATGGATCGGTCTCGTGTATTATGAGGACAGGAATTTGTGGTAAGTGTGAGCTAGCCCAGTGTCCAAGTATAACGAGAGCATGCTTTGAATGTGGCCAGAACGGCCATCGGGCTAGGAACTATCCGAGTAGGTTCAAGAGAACTCGAGCATCGCTACTGCCGACAGGACGCCACTAGGATGGCGAAAGAAATAGGAATGGATTGACCATGTATCGATCAATGGAAGAATGTTTTTGAGGTGTTTTTATCAGAGTAGCGCAGCAAAATTTTGAGTGAAGGTTGCAGAACTTCTATTGTTGTATTAAAGCTGAAAAAAGGGAATCACCGATTTGAGTTGTACTTGTGGTTGGCTGATGTGTAACTTTGACGTCATGTGTAAAAAGGTTTTGACTCAAAGAACATCTTGTAGTAATGAATCATTGATGTGGAGTAATTCAGATTAATTCATTAACATGTGTGGATGTCGAGTTTATTGGGAGTCGAGAAGAACCCTCGATTTCCTTAGTCTCGTCGCTTGAAGGAAACCCGTTTGTTGGACGGGGGATTGCCAATGTTACTTGGCGGCTGCCATGGATATGACTGTGGAAGAATAGAAGATCGAGGACATTGTAGTAGTGCAAGAGTTTCCAGACGTATTTCTAAAGGATTTGCCAGGTCTGCTGCCAAAAAGAGAAATATAGTTCGTGATTGAATTAGCACCTGGATTAGAGCCAGTCTCTAAGGCTCCTTACCAGATGGTGTTACCTGAGCTAAAAGAACTGAAAGTGTTGATACAGGAATTGTTCGATAAGGGATTCGTACGTTCCAGTGCATCACCTTGGGGAGCACCAATTCTATTCGTGAAGAGAAAGATGGTTCGTTGCGTTTGTGCATCAATATTCTCCAAGATCGACTTGAGGATAGGGTATCATCAGTTGAGGATCAGGAAGGAAGACATACCAAAGTTAGCATTACGCACTTGATACGGCAATTGTGAGTTCACTGTAATACCGTGTGGTTTAACGGACACTCCGAGTTGTTTTTATGGATCGATGATCGAGTGTTCATCGGGTACTTGGATCAATTGTGATCGTGTTTATTGACGTTATCTGGTGTGTTCGAAGAGTCTTTGAGGAACATGAGAGACATTAGAGGATGGTACTTGGACCTTGAGGACTCTTGGATTTTACGATAAATTTAGCAGATGCGAGTTTTGGATGACTCGTGTTGCATTCCTAGGTCACGTGATTTCAGGTGAAGGAATCTTCGTGAACCTCGCCAAGATTGAAGTAGTGAACAATTGGTCAAGATTGACTATAGTGACAGAGATCAGAAGTTTTCTGGGTTTTTAGTAGGGTATTACAGATGATTTGTGGAAGGGTTTTCAGCTTTAGCATCACCGTTAACAAGATTACTGAGGAAGGAAGAGAAGTTTGTGTGGACAGACAAGTGCGAGCATAGTTTCCAAGAGCTTAAGCAGAAGCTGACTACCGCACCTGTACTGACCATTCCATTTGGTCCTGGAGGATACAAGATCTATAGTGATGCGTCGTTTAGAGGACTGGGTTGCGTACAGATGCAACATAGTAGGATTGTTGCATACGCGTCCCGTCAAGTTGAGACCTCATGAACTGAATTACCCGTTGCATGACTTGGAACTTACAACAAGTATTTTCGCTCTGAAGATTTGCAATCATTATGTGTGTGAAGAAAGACTCAGATCTTCACCGATAATTAAAGTCTTAAAGTATTTATTCTCTCGGAAGGAATTGAATATGAGATTGCGTCGCTAGATAGAACTCCTTAAGGTTTATTTGTGATATCTCCTATCACATGGAAAGGCGAATAAGGTCACGAGATGCACTGAGTCGAGAGTCCTCAGTTGCACAGTTGGTACTCAAGGATTGGATATTACTTGAGAAAGTTTAAAATTCGGTTTTCAAATCTGAGGTAGGCCACTTTCCAATTTTATGGCCACCCTCAGAATTGAACCGGATATTCAGGTTAGAATCAGACACTTCAGTGGACAGACTCAGAAATTCAAAAAATTCTGTAAAAGGATACTGAGAAAAGGAGAACTGATTTTCAGATTTCTAAGGACGGAAAGCTAAGGTTCCGAGGATGATTGTGTGTACTTGACAATACAGAGATTAAAGAGGAGATCTTACCGGAAGCTCGTCATAGCAGCTTCAGCTTTGTCCAAACAATACGAAGATGGGTCAGAATTTGCATCAACAGGATTAGTAGACCGGTATGAAGACAGATATCACCGACAGATTGCAAGTGTCAGATGTGCTATCGAGTGAAAGCACGGTTTTGCAATTCGAGAGGACCTTTGTAATCTCTCAATATCCCCATGTGGGAGTGGAAACAAGTCACGAATGGCTTTTTGTGACAGATCTATCGAGGAGTCGTGTGTTAATAATTTCATTTGGGTAGTAATTGACAGACGGTGGAAATCAGCCCATCTTGTGGCTGTGCGAAAGGATCTTGATTTGATTAGGCTTGCAGAAGTGTTTGTGCATCAGATAATTCGTTTGCTTAGAGTGACAGTGATTGAGTTGTATTAGATCTTGACCAGAGGTTCCCAGTTTTAGCAGATCAGTCAGATAGTTCATTTTTAGTCAGTGCAGATCAGAGTATACAGAACTTCAGTTGTTAAGTTGAGATCAGAAAATGAAAGGTCGTAGCGAGTCGTTCAGCGATCGGTGAACGTAGTTGCAAATATCGTGGCGAGATTAAAGACCGCTCGAGCCGCGGGGAATTTACACGGTTAAGCGTCAGAAACCTTTGAATTTTCAGGTTGAGAATCATGTTCATCCTTAGATGTCGCCTAGGATAGGGACATCTCGAATTGTTAAGAAAGGAGAGCCGGAACTGTTTAAATGGTGGAATGTTTCACGTTTGGGTTCAATTAGGAAATTTGGCCTTAAATAGAAAAAGAAAGCAGTTTGGAGCACCGTCGGCGCCTCTAGCCGAGTGGTACCCGGAATGAAGCCGCAGGTCCGAAGTCGGGAGTTCGAATCCCCGACGCGGCAGTTAGCCGCTTAGTGGAAAGAAAAAGAAAAGAAAAATAAAAAGAAAAGAAAAAGAACCAAAAAAAAAAAATTGCAATTTTCATTTTGTAAAATTGGACAAGTGCTTAGCCTTTTTGGGAATCAAGAATTGGTCGGTCAATTTGGAAATGTTTCGTGCGGAACCGAGGATCTTGAATGGCAGTACGAAGCAGAATGAAGGAGCAGAATTGATGAGACGAGAATACCCCACCATTTCGAAGAAGAATTTTAATGGTTTAAATTTCGAGGACGAAATTTTTATAAAAGGGGAAGAGTTGTGACATCCCGATTTTTCAATTCGGTTTCAATTGAATAAGTCGAGCCTTTCATCTGCGCGCGCCTATAGCTCTCTTCTCTGAGTTGGCCACTCACGAGATAACTAGCCTATCAGGTGAAGCCGTTAAGGAATCAGAACGCAATAGACTTGAGAATTCGACCAGGAACCGACTGCTCGACCGTGCTAATCTGCAAGGGTCATTACGGCACAGACCGATTAGAGACCGGAGATAGGTCGACTCGACAAAGGCATGTGATTAAGCGTGGGTGATTCCACTCGCTTGCACAAATCTTGTCGATCGACACTAGACCAATTTCTCGTCGTTTTGGTACCCTGTGTCCGTATTTGAAATCTTGAGATTTCCACGACAATCGAGAGTCGCCAATGTGTCGAAGATGTACTTTGTGGCTTGAAAATAATCAACCACGGGTCAATTGCGCTTTGAAAATTCCTAAAAGCTACCCGGTAGGTTAGGACGCGCTAAAGTCGCGCCCATTGAAATTAACCGAGAAATTGAAATTGAAGGTTCTGTTATGTCACAATTCATTTTAGGAACGTCGACTCATCCTCGAAGATTTTTCTACAACCGAGATTTTGCGGAAGAGCAAAGTAAGGCCGTTTTTGTTCGAGATTGTTAGAGGGCCGTTTTTTATCGAATCTTTGGGATGCAAGTTGGATCATTTGACGGGAAAAGTCATAAGAAGGTCGATGACACATGGACCGATTTATTTGAGCTTCAATTGAGCTTCAATTGATTGGAATTAAGAGAGAGTTGATTGGATTTGAAGTACAAATGTCCAAAATTCGTAACTCCCATGGCACACAACATTTTGGACACTCAACCAAGCTTGTTGGGGAAGATTGGTGGCTGCAAAGGGCAGAGGGTGAGGGCCATGGATGGTGGGGGCAAGCCAAGGGAGAGAGAGACAAGTGTTGAAGGCTTGTGAGCCCAAGGGGAGCCCCCTCTTCAGCAGACCTTCTTCTCCCTCATTTCATGGCTTTCTCCATTGTTGAGAGAGTTTAGAAGCTCACGAGAACCAGAGGAAACTAGCTGAGCCAGCCCCACCGTCGCACACCCACCGGACCAGCCAAGCCCGTCGTTTTTCTCCTTTGTTTTCCCCTCGTTCCAGTTTCTGCTCCAGCCGACCTTTTGCCAAAGATCCGTATAAAAAGTTAACTTCCCGGTTGAACCAGTGAACGAGCCACCCATCGCTACGAAGAGGACATCCAGACCGTTCCAACAAGCCCAACCTCGCCCTGAACGGATCCACTTTCCGTCCGGTACGCCGTCGTGAAGTTACCGGTCGCCGGTCCGTCGGTCCGCCTGGCAGTTTGCCCGGTTTCGCCATTTCAGCGTTTTCTTCCGTTTTTCTTCCATTCCAACCCTACCTCCATCCATACCAACCACCAGCAGGTCCCCCTCAACCCCGAGTGCTGCCGATTGCCGGCCAACCCCTCGCCGGGTCCGGCCAAGCCCGTTCAGCTCTGTCTCTCCTCCAGCAGTCCAGTTTTTCAAAGTTGCAGAGGGAGTCCGAGATTGTGGTTGCTGTTCCAGCCCCGGATCCACCCCAACCAGCAGCGCACAGAGAGTGCAGAAATGGGTATGACAGCAGCGTTTTGGCCCGTTTTGGCCCCCTTCCCGAGCCCGGATGCTCGGCCCGCTTTGAGGAAAGTCGATCCTCGCGTCGACCTCGCCGTTTTGAGTGAGTTTTGCTCACTAATGCCTTCTTAGTTTGCTAATTATACTTAAAGGTTGATTAGTGTTAGTTAAGCGTAATTAGGTGGTTAGATTAGAATGGATTAGGGATTATTAGTGAATTGCATTGCATATTAGTGAAATGGTTAGTGTACTTAGATAGAGAATTGCCTATAGTATTTATTGGATGCTTCTTGGGATTTTTTCCCGACCCTTATCGGGTGTTAATTAAGCAATTCGGGCCTAAATGGAATTTTTAGGAATTAAATATTAATTTTCGAAATTAATTAATTAATTATTTATTTTCCGGAAATTCAACTAGGATGACCAGTGACCAGGATTTTATATTGATGATCGTGGTATGTCCGTTTATTTAATTGAGCTTTATATTGTGCTTAATTGAATTTATTGTATTTATTTATTTAATTTTCGAAATTATTTATTTAATTATTTATTTTTCCGGAAATTCAACCGGGATGGCCGGTGACCGGAATTTCGTGCTGATTGTCGTGGTGCAATCTGTTTATTTAATTGAGTTCTACGTTGTGCTAAATTAATTTAATTGTGGATTTTAGGATTTATTCCTAAATAGAATAATCTTTGGTAATTAATTGGAAAATAACCGGGCGTCGGTTGTGGCGCCAAAAATATTTTGGTGAACCATTAAATAGTGGGATTTTCTAAAAAGAAAAATATTGTATTTTGGCTAAGACCGATTTGTGTACCCACACACGAGTATCTTTATCGGGAATGATAAGAATGGTGATTTGATTATTTTCAGCATACTATGAAAGTATGGCTAACAGCTTACGCGAGCTATTATATCATCTATCGGCTACGGCTTACGGTGAGCTAAGATCGTTTTATCGGCTTGTGCGAGCACGATCTATACATATATCGGCTTGTGGGAGCTAAGATCGTTTTATCGGCTTGTGCGAGCACGATCTATATATATTACAACTTGTGCGAGCTATTATATTATATATCGATTCAGCTTTGGTGAGCTACTATATCGATTCTGGTTTTTGGTGAGCTATTATATCGATTCTGACTTTGGTGAGCTATTATATCGTTATAGCTTTGGTGAGCTATCTATGTAGCTTGAAGCGAGCTACCGTCTATATATTACAGCTTTGGAGAGCATATGTCGTATTAACGACTTGGATTGATAGACGGTAATGAATGATAGATAGTCTTGAATGATAGATAGTATGAAAGGATAGATAGTATGAATTGATAGATGGTACCAATCGTATGGTATCAATTGGATTGAAATGACCGTGAGTGGTCTTGTTGGTATGTAATCGACTAGGTCGATTTGATCGATGCCTCGATCAGTGATGTGATTGCTTGGATGTCTATTTGATATGTGCTAATATGCAGGTGGAATCGAGGCCAAGGTAAGTCCTTTGACTCATGTTGTGCATAGGCAACCCTAAGGTGTATTACCCGGGTTTGGGGACAACATTTCGGGACCCCGATGAAGAACCCGATGAAAAAGAACTCGAAGAGGAGTATTTGGAGGAGAACCCGAGGATGATCGAGTAGGATCGATAACTTTTGCTGTAGAATCTATTTGAGTGGAAACCAAATTTTTTAGCATGACTTGTATATGTAAATAAGGGTGTTGGTTTTAAGGTTCAATTTTCTAGTCCTACTTGTATATCCCATTGCTTTATTGTCTCAGGGATTTTTATAATTGCTTCCGCATGTGCATATGAAAATGAAAGGGTCGGCGATATGTAGTCCTGGGATATCGCATTTTAAAATCGACCAAAAATGAAGGATGGTCACGTGACCGAGGGTCGGGGCGTGACAATCAGCAACTCCAAGAAACTAACAAAGTTCCTCCAGAAAAGAACAACTTGCTATTCCTTCATGTCAAAGGAAGATTCTACAACCATACCACAAGTTTTTTCTATTAAAAGGGTACTTTTAGGTAGACCAACTTGCTACGACTAGTTTTCGAATTTTAGCAGCAGTTAAGAGAAGGTTTCTTAGTTCAAAACAATGGAAGCAGCTAAACATCTAGATGTTCAGATAAGGCACAGCCTCTCTGATTCTTTCCTCATCCTTCTTTCCCCACATAGTTTCGTGTCCCACTTCCATTGGCTCCTCTACAAGCTTAACTTTGCAGATAAAAACAAACTAAGAAGCAGAAACAGGTAGCACATAGCAGTCAATAGGTAATATCTTTCAGGAGAAAGTGAGATCTGCCTTTATTGTCAATTTGAAACTGAACTTTGAAAGGCAAGAGATATACTGTCTAGGAAAAATAAGGAAAATCATGGTAAACTCACAGCAACATTCAACAACCCAACCAAGGGATATGCAGCAAGCATGGTGCCCATCGTGCGTCGCCTTTTCTGGTTGGGTACATAATGACCTAAAAAGATTTGACCTCTGCCTTAAGACCTCCTATTTCCCATAGCTGATATTAGTTTTATGAAAGAGTTTAAAGCATAAAATCAACCAATGACTAGATCTAGGTGGTGATAGGCCAAAGATATGAGATTTTGTTGAAGTGCCAAGTATCCTATAGTATTGTGAGATTTTGTGGGATTACTGCCAATTGTTTTAAAAGCTTAAGCTATTAGATGAAGGAGTTATTTATTATTTAAATATTCTAACACTCCCTCTCACTTAGCTTGGTCTTTTACCTAGTAAAAGTTTAAGATTTTGTGAGACCACTGCCAATTGTTCTAAAAGTTTAAGCTATTAGATGAATGTGTGGTTTATAATTTAATTATTTTAACACTCCCCCTAATGCTTATTTTGGTCTTTTATCTAGTAATAAGCATGGAAATTTAAATGGGGAGGCAAATGGGGTCTGAAAAGATTAGAACTCAAGACCTCCAGCTCTAATACAATGTAAGATTTTGTGAGACCACTACTAAGTACTCTAAAAGTTTAAGATATTAGATGAAGGCGTAGTTAATTATTTAAATATTCTAACAAGTATGAATGCCAAGACACTCATATTGCATTAATATGACTAAATCATATACAAAGCATTCAGACACAGTTATTGTCTATTATATCACAAGTCTACATGTTAGTTTGTTTGGTTGCATTAATAGTGCCCTATTACTGCCAAAGCTATTACAATCGAAGCCATCACAGCTATTCCATGAGTACCCAGCTTTGTTTTCTCTCACTTTACTTGTATTGTATTATTAAAAATATACTTACACAACTACTCTAAGTACATTATCATCATAATAGCACTATTGATGACTATAGTGATTCTAATTGTCATTTTAATGAAGGAATCTAGTATGTACAAATATGGTTGCTACTCTACTAATGACTAAAAAATTAAGATATCAATAATTTCTATGAGCATGTTGTATGAATATAAAGTTAGTATCTTATAACTAGTGTTGTCAAAATTGTACGATTCACGATTCAAATTGTATAATTTGATTAGATTCACATACTAAACTACGAATCAAAGGTGCAGCATTAGAATGACAAACGAAACTTGCGTTCGATTCAATCTGCATGACTTGATGCAATTTAATAAGACTAAGTCAGACTATGAATTTGTGATTTTTGGGCCCCACAAGTTTTGGCATCATGCTTTATATTATAGCCATTAGAATCGTCCCGCTCTCGATTCATTGTACGATTTAATCTAATTAGAGGCCCTAGCGATGCATTTCTACCAGGTAAATCACCGATCACCTGAATTGTAAGCGAGGAGATGGGATTTACTAACACTAACAACTCTACGATCCAGCACATATAAGTTGATTTTGTTTTTTTTTATATATTTACCTATCAAAATGATGTAACTTTTTGACATTTTTCAATATATGTTGAATGTTGACAGTTAAAGAATTATTGAAAAAATAAACTTTGCACTTTATAATGAATGTCTAGATAGCAATTGAAATTATATCTTCTTATACATAGGGATCATCAGCTGCACTCAAAATAAGATTTCTTTTTCCATAATTCTAACCCAAAATTCTATATCTTACAATATTTTTTGATTCACAATAACCATGCTGTATGCACATTCAATATTGTGAATGTTTGCATATCACAATTTTATTGGCAAATGTGTCATTTGAATTTCTTACATCGGTCATTTGGGTTCATTTGAAACAATCGCATGATATTTCTTCAATATTATATGTCTGTGTCTTGTTACATTTTTTTATATATTTTTTGGCAACTAATAGGTAGCCTTCAGCAAGATATCCTTCTTTTAAAGTTACTCTATAGGTACTTGCTGAATCTTATGATTCACAGTTCAGTTCAATTCACAATTCAGAAAATGAGCTTTGCTATTCACGATTTTAATCTCGATTCAAGAACATTGCTTATAACAGATAATGTTATAATACATACATAACTTCACTAATTAGAATAATAGTTAATTACTTCATTAAATTTATGTATGATTATAGAAGATTTCATAATTTACTCTGAAATCATGCATGATATAACACGTAAATGTTATCTCTATCCCTTTACTACTATTGTGTCAAACTAAGCAAAATGATAACTACCACAGTAGTATTATGTTCTAGCCTAGCTATTAAGGCAACCAAAAATATACATAGTTTCAACTATAACCACAGACATAAAATAGACAAAAGAACCTACTTGTAACCCAACGGTATTGGCAGTCAAGGGATTATCAATGTAAAATAGTAGAGTGATTGTACGAATTCAACCCAAAAAATTCATAGTGGAAGCACTTGAATATTACTATTGTTCATTTCAAGAGATACTCAATAGTCGAACACCGAAAAGCTAGGGATGGATTGTAGATGGAAACTCGTTATTTAATTGCATCAATCATGTCAGGAATGAAAACCATGAACTTACCACGGGAAGAGAACATGCTCGACACTCATCCTTCCATTTTTTCATGAAAATTCTCATAGAACTAGGCTCCAGAACCAGTTTAACACCTTTCTTTTTCCTACCCTTTTTTGTGAAATTGGTTCCATCCATCAGAATTATGTCCCGCTCTTCTGTGTCTCTTTTAAGCCATTCTGCATGAGTGAGATTTCCGCTCTCAATCATCTGCGAACTCATAGATGCATCAACTAGCATGTACTGGCCTGATTTTTCATCTCCATTCCAATTATCATCTTCATTTAACAAGTCATCACTGAATTCCTCATCTGAACTTAAATAAGCAAAACTTAAGTCCTTGCTAATAGAATCTTCCTTCAAATATGTCCTCAAGCATGTCACTTCCGATCTCTTTGCACGTAAGATAAAGGATATATGACACCTACATATATAAAAGGAAAAAAGAAATAATAATGAAGCTTTCATTCATAAACCACAAGTCAGTAAACGTAACAAATGTAATATAGTTATCCCAGTTGATTCACCAGATAAAAATGTCCACAGAATGCATTACACCCAAATGCATTGTAACCACACAATTGTCATCATCGAGAAAGGTTAAGTATTCATGGTTGAACTCTCATATGATTTACTATCTGATCATAATACAATGAGCTATTTGTCACCAATCCCTCATGTCAACTTACCATCTAATCTGTTATAATTCAAGGAGCCATGACCTAATGTGTCATCTGTACATAGGAATCTCTAGACAACAGGTAAGATAAATAAAATAAATAAAAAATTATTGTCAAACAGATTTGGCGTATCGAGAGGATACAAGAATGACTAACCACTCTCAATTAGAATAACATGTGAAGCCAAGGTGGTCATATAGAAATTCAGAGCTCAGACTAGACCTATTTATGTTGCTATGATGATTAGTCCGATGATGGAAGCAGACAGGTTCCTCATACCTTGAAGTCTCTGTGCAGTCCTCACTTACTCTATACTCCACTAGCATAATTGAAACCCAACCCCCCCCCCTCTAAAAAAAAAAAAAAAAAAAAACAAAACAAAAAAAAAACCTTGCCCAGAGCTGACAATTAAAGCATTCAAAAAGACGGTCGCAAGCAGCAGAGTAGAGTAAGGCAGAGATCACCCCCATTATCTCTACTCCCTGCCCAGCATTGTTGTTCCCCCCAACTCAAAACCATCTTGTTCCAGCCAGCATACCCCACCATGCTTTCCATGCATCAGTTGTGTAGACCATCCATTAGGATGCATCAACTTGAACTCCAAAAGGCAAACTAGTCATTCACATGTCTAATGAACAAAAAAGATCTGTTTTCTACAGTGCGCCTCAAACAAGCAAGTGGAGTTGTTTGTCTGTTCTCAAAACTGCAACTTCACCCTGAGTTTGTTTTATATCCATTTCTTGTTCATCCCATTTTCTAATGGTTCACTAATCCTAATGAAAAAAGCTTAGTATGTTTGCCAAATGGAACACCCTCAACTAGACAGGTTCAACTATACGAAGGTTCACCGTATAAGGAACCTGCTCCCTTTGTAATCATCAAGTTTAACTGCTCATCCTATAAGAATTGAGGACACAAAATCAGGAGTGCATAATAGAGGGAAATTTTTAAGTAGTGAACCAAGGTAAGAAAATTTCCTCTTTGAAAAAGGCTGTTTGCATGTGCTAATTTTGAAAAGTAGCTATCAAGAACAACTAAATACTGAAATAATACAATTATACTAATATGTGCTGTTGCTCTGAAGAATTCAATCCTTAAAATCTAGTGTCAACTTTGTCAAGCAAGTCAATTAGAACCTGAGAAACATCAGTTAAGTTACATTCTCAGTGCTTTAATAATTTGTGCAATCACTAATCTTTGCGTCCAAAAATCTAAATAAACTAAAAAAGAAAATTATCAACAACTATGCATCTAAAGGACATAGGATGAAATATATGATAGCCAATAGAAGTCAAATTCTTTTCTAGAGAAAACAATTCTCGAGAAGTTAAAAATGGTTACTTCTCTAAGCTTATAAAGCGATCGGTGAAGCGATGACAAAAGGAGTCAGATGAGAAGAGTGGCAGGAGCAAGCAATGAACTCTGCATATAAATCAGCTTTCATAATTTTTTTTTTCATTATCCCCTGTAATTTTGTCATCAGTTAAAACAAATTATAAAAATAAAAAAATAAATAATAAATAAATAAATAAATAAGAATAAGGACACACCCCAAGCTTTGAATTCGTACTCCAAGCTTTTCCACTTGTGAGACTGATTTCTTTTTGGCTATAAAGCTGAGGAGGTCCCCAATCTCAACGCCTTCTCTACTCCTGCGTTCAGATAAAAATTTGCCAAGGTACCATACAATCTGCCCACTTGTTATCTTGAACACTTTAGTCACATCACTGTTCAGGGAAAAGTATTGAGTAACAAGGGGATGTCGCAAAAAAGGGCCCAGTGCAAGCTCTTCAAATCGTTCAATGCCCTCATTTTCACAGATTGCTCTTTCCAGATCATACAATGAGGTGATTCTCCGGGTTTCCACAAAGCAATGGATAAATGAATTTATCTGAAAAATGTTAAACAAATAAGTGAGTCAAAAAGGAAGAAAGTCTTTTCACAGGTGTATAATTTACAAGATAAATCTATCTTCAAACCTGAGACATGTTTGGGTTCTTAAAAATGATGGAAGAAGGGCAACAGATCTGCTTAAACCTTCCAAACATAGATTGAACTTTATTTGTAACTTATACTAGATAGAAGCATATATAAACCCTTTCCGGGTGTTAACTTCTTCAACTTTTCTACCATTTGTATGATCATTTATCTATGACTTTGTGGTTATGTCATTAATCCCACATTCTATTAAGAAAACCACAAGTAGATTGCAGCCATATGTTAAGCAATCATGACAAAAGGAAAGGAAAGAAGACGATGATGAATCCTCGTAGACTATTCGAGTATCATATTTGGGAAATACTTGCTTGAGGAAGAATGATAATGCATGGGGAAGCAAACTAACTTTATCCAATGGGTATCTCGATCAAATAAATAAAAGATTTAGGGAGATCTCCTCTTGTCTTTGCAAACAGTCCACTATATTGACCCGTAAATACACACAACTCAATGAAACGCTGGATGGAGTACATTGGCATTATGTTTCGTGCATTTGATGATGGAATCCACAGGAACAAAAATTACAGTAAAAGCACATTAAGCGCAATTATTAGGAAATAAAAAGAAAAGCAAAGGCAAAAGACAAAAAAAAGACAAAAAAAGAAGAAGAAAAGACAGCATGCTCATGGCCCCCACTAACCATCACAGTACCCCGACCTTAGAGGAAGACCTTGACGAAACCTTAGAGGGGAAGACCTTGACGAAGAAGTTTACTTAGAACAGGGATTTTTTCCTCAGCCATCACTCATTCCACACAGTTTCAAGCAGTCTCAAAAACAGAGAGGAAATGAAACTTTAACAAAGATCAAAGAACCCTTACCCTTCCCTCAACAACCATTAAGCTCTGGAGAGACGGCACTTGCTGCATGCTGACTCCTAAGGAGCTCCACGACTCGACCTGCAGAGCCAACACCGCGGCCTGCGAGACCTTCCAGGATGAGATGCTCAATCCAGCGGCAAGGAGATCGTGCTGAGCCTTCACGACTGCCCAGTCGATCAGCCGCTCTATGTTGCTCGGGAAAGAATGTTGCTGATGCTGGTGATGATGATGATGATGATGATGATCTTGTGGTGTCGTGAGAAGAGTCGGAGGAGTCCAGGCTCTAGCTTGAGGATAGTAAGGATACGTGTGTTGCGGCAGTGGAGGCGGGGGCCCAACGCCGCGTCCGCCGCCTCTCCCGCCGCCGCGGCTGGGAGGGCGATGGCGTATTGGCGGTGACCGGTCCATCTTCTTCGTCGGAAGCAGCACGGAAAAGCACTGCGAAGCGCCAGAGAGAGAGAGAGTGTGTGTGTGTGCGCCTACGTGAAAGCTAGTCGACTGCGTTGACTCGGAGGTCAATTTTAATGAAGAGAAAACCGAAAAGGCGGGGTTAGCTTCTTTGTTAAGTTAAAGCCTAATCTTTGTACTAATTGCTAAAACAGCACCAAGCTTTGGGATTCTTTCCTACTTTCCCCACCCATACTTTTCTTTTTTCAATTATACCCCTATTGCTGTGTTTAGGAAATGGAGAAAAATGGGGCGAAGGGAAGTTTTGATGGAAAATGGAAAAAATTTTCATATCTTTAGAGACAAAATGGAGTGAAAATTCGAAATTTTGTTGTTTTTTCCTTCCAATTTTCCTTACTCCTCCCCCACAAACATAGTATAAATATCTATCACGTTCCTATATGTATCATCCATGATATTTTCGTTAGGGGATGTGGTAGGCTGGTAAATTGGAGCTCTCTAGAGAGATTAGGACGTTTAGAGATATTCATGTTATCATTGAGGCAACAAATATGAACAAAAAAACTTTCGAGTGCGATTGCCTCAGTTATCCTGTGATCTTTTATCTTCCATGAAATCCCACGGACACTTGAAAAAACTTATTTTATTTGTTCTCAAATGATTGATAGAAACTAAAATTTAGGACTGACAACATTGGACACGACACGAGGTAAAACAGAAATTACAGAGAGAATATTCGAATATGACGCAATAGGATACATGTAATTTATATGTTAACACGAATGGACATCTAGCAGTTTAAAACTGCAGACTAGAGATTCCTACACAAGCATCGCCTTCAACCCCTAGTATCAATCCTAGGTTCGAGCAAACTATTGGATCAAGATAGGATCGTGAACATAAATATCATAATAGAGTTGCTCTTGCCACCAACTAATATAGATAAACCTAAGTCAATTGACAGCCAAAAGATCCAATAGTGATAGGAAAATCGACTAATTAGGTGCTCGAGTATAGGGACTGGTCAAACAATAACATGAGGTCTGAGGTTCATAAGTTAGTTACGCGTGGGATGGATTAGAATCCCATAACGCCCTTTCGATACCGCAAGCATGTTTTTGGATAAGCATTCATCAATTGATTTCCTAAACGTGTAGATGTTTTTATTTGAAAATCTTGAAATATTTGCAAAACACTCTGTCAAAGTGGTTATTGATCAACAAGAACGTTTTCTCGTGTGTAGTGGCATGCCTCCGTTTTCGTGTGAAAGTGTGCATGAAACTATTTATTGAAATGCAAATTTCAGTCATGACGTACAAGAATGATATAACATGGCAATAATCATATATACCTAGCCATGACAAATCAAATGGAAAATAGGATGATAAAATGACATGACATGACAACGAATGCAAGGCATGGTGGCTAGATGACATGACACAACAATAATTATATACAACATAACATGACAAATCACATGCAAGCATAACAACGAGATGATAACATGGCAATAATCACATGCAACATAACATAATAAATCAAATGGAAAAAGAAAATTAATAAAATGACATGACATGGTAATAGTCTCAAGTAGCATGACATGACAAATCAAATACAAAAGATACCGATGATGCGAATGGCAATAATCACACGTAGTATGACATAACTTCATTCGTGTGTGAAAGTGTGTATGGAACTATTAATTGAAATGCAAACTTCAATCATAACGTACAAGAATGATATAAGATAGCAATAACCATATGCAACTAGCCATGACAAATCAAATGGAAAATGATGATGAAATGACATGATATGACAATAATCAATGCAACAGGACATGGCAACAAATGCAAGACATGATGACAAGATGACATGACATGGCATGGCAATAATCATATAGAGCATGACATGACAAATCACACAAGACATAACAACAAGATGACGCCATGGCAATAACTGTAATCTTGCAATCTTGACTTCATAGTGAAGAGTCTCTACTTTTCTCTCACGAAGTCACACTATAAATCTCTCTCTTTTGAGTACAACTTTGAGCTCAATGTAAGAAGTACCAAGAGAATGGGAAGCTTTAGACTTTGGAAATTTTCTTTCACGCACTCTATCGAACAACTGGAGAGTCATCCTTAAATACTCCTTCATGCCTTCTCGATTGTTGACACTTTTTAAAGGAATTATTTCAATCAATCCGTTGGACAGAATCAATCAAGGAGATCTCGAGCCGTTTGAAGATTGTGATGAAAGCCCGTCAATCATGTTCACCCATACAATCAAAATCTTGGTTTCCATAAGTAGATTCTTTCTAAAATTACTTGCCCTCCAAAAAGATTTGATGTATCTAAATTGATTCTAATAAAGATATTCAATCTCGTAGATGATATTTCCAACCAGAAGACCATATATAATCCATACGAACCGAATCCTTGAAGAAAGAAAGATAATCCCTTATTTGGAAAAGTCTTCATCCTTCACTTTCATTCAATCCGGAATTTATTAGATTGAGCAGACTTTGATACAAAGTTTGGGAATCTTCAGACTTTGACACAAAAGTCTGGAAATCTTCAAAATAGACTTCGGATAAGTTTTGTCAACTTCAAAACATCAAAGGAGTTTTCTCCAACAATAACCACATGCAACATAACATAGTAAATCAAATGAAAAAAAAAATAATGATAAAATGACATGATATGACAATAATCACATGCAACCTGATATGACAAATAAGACGTACAAACAAGCAATGACATGACATGATAATAGTCTTCAGTAGCATGACATAACAAATCAAATGTAAAAGATTACGATGATGCAAATGGCAATAATGACATGTAACATGATATGACAAATCAAATGCAAAACATAACGACGAGGTGATTCGTCATGACAATAACTACATGCAACATGACAAGACAAATCAAATGTAAGACATAATGACAAGAAGACAAGACGTGGCAATAATCATATGCAACATGACATGGCAAATAGATGCAAAACATGATAATGAAATGACATGACATTGTAGTATTCACATGTGGGCAAAATGACATGACAAATTAGATGCAAGACACAGCAATGGAATGGCATTAGGCATGACATGGCAATAGTCACATGTAGTATGACATGACAAATCAAATGCACGATATAATCATGAAATGAAATAAAATGACATTACAACAATCACGAATAACTAACTTGACAAATCAAATGTAAAGCATAATAATGAATTGACATGACATGACAATAATCATATCAACATAATATGATGAATTGGATATAAGGTATGATAATGAGATGACATGATATGACAATAGTCACATATAGCAAAACATGACAAATCAGATGCAAAACATAACAATGGCATGATATGATAATAATTACATGCAGTATATTTGGCAAATCAAAACATAACAATGAGATAATGCGATGTGGCAAAAATCACATGCAGCATGACACAACAAATTATATGCAACACAAAAAGTTGGAATGACATGACATGACAATTATCACATGTGGCATGAGATGGCAAATTAGATCCAAAACATAACGAAGAGATGACATAACATGGCAGTAATTGCATATAGAATGACATGACAAATTAGATACAAGACATAACAATAAAATAACATGATATGACAATAATCACATTCACTATGACATGCCAATCAAATGCAGGACATAACAATGGCATGATACTGCAATAATCACATATAGCACAGCATAGCAAATCGGATGCAAAATATGACAACGATGTGAAATGTAAACCACACTGTGTAAGGAGTCATATATTCAATTTGTGGCTTCACTCAGACATGGTGACATTTATGTAGAGACACATCATTTCTTTTCAGTTACGTCAAAACAAAATTTTATTTTTGAAAATCATTTTTCCAGTCAAAGTCATGAAATCAGTGGTTGTACGCTTTTGGCCTCTGTTCATGCGTTCGAATTGCAACGGCTATATATTTTTTTTCTTTTTTCACATTCATCTGCATTATCAAGCCAATTTTACACTCGAACCCAATTCCTTTGGTACATAACCTGTATCGTTATTCACGGATAAAGAGGTGTTCTGATGTCATGCTATAATTTTTTCCTCCAAGCTTGACCAAGTAAAGGTGATCAGAGGAAGTGTGAAGGAAGTGCGAGAAGCAAAGTGGCATTTCAATACAACTTCTTTTGTTGGCCTGCCCCTCTATTTAGCTTTCCCATCTCACAAGCAAGTTTATTCAATTTGGTAAGAAGATTTACTATATCGTGTAAAGAGTAGTGCTAGGCCTTAACATCCTTTGTTTTGTCCTTTGTGCGTGACTCGGAGCAGGTGGATTAACTACAAATCTAACTTTTCTTTATGTAGGGACAGGGGTAAAATCTATGTGTGATATATTCACCAACTATGTCACCTCTACACTACACAGTTTAGAGGAGCAACAAGAACAACATGCGTTCTATCATGTTTATGTGATAGCCTATAGTGCAATAACCTAATTTAGATCTAAACAGTCATCCTGACGGGCTATAAACATGTATAATTTCTAGTGACATTTTGGCAGCATAATGATGTCATATAACTCGAGATCTAATTTTGACATTATGAAGGCCTAAGAACATACATTTTCAACTAGTCAAACAGGCAGCATAAAAAAAAAAAAAAAAAAAAAGAGCAGGCAGCATAATAACATTTTCTAAGCTTTCGAGTTTTCATTTCAACTCCAGTTTTGACTACTTAATCGAGCAACACACGAACATACAATAAATTATATGATTCTAAACAAACGTTACAACATCCTGGCATGCATTTTTGTATGAAATTTGAAAATGAGTGAGTTCGAACTTACTTTGACAACACGCAAGTTTTGGTGCCTGTACGGCCAAAAAAAAAACACACGAAAACAAGAGAAACGTGAGAATTGAAGGAGCAAGAAACCAATGAGTAGACTCACCGCCCTCTAAAATGCAGAAACGAAAGGGTATTTATTGTGATTTTTGCACCGGTCCTATCGTGAGATTTCTAACGAGCCCAATATTTTCAGATGAATTCACGAAAGTACGAAATCGAGATTCCAACTTATATTGGAGCATAAGGCTTGGGCCAATGAATTGAGCGAGGTTTCTTTTTTTTTTTTTGGTAAAGGTAAGAGATATATATTGACTTAAGCCGAAAGCAACAAGAATGCTATACAACAAAAACTCGGCACCAAAAACTTGCACTCACAAGGACAACAGTCAAAGTGAATGGAAGGGTGCCAAGGTAAAAGAAAACCAATTGCATAGGAGCAGAGGAAAGCCAAATAGTGGCAAAGCAAAAACCTACAAAGGGATCACTTGCAAAAATTATTATGTACTATAATTTAGAGGTCTAAAAAGTCTTGTTCGATTTCAAGACTTTTAGGTATGGTTTTGGGCTTTGAGACCTTACTTTTGAAAATTATTATCTGCTTTTGAAAAATGAGAATGTGATTGTGCTTTGTTATTTGCATTTTGGCATTTACTTTGTTTGGTAGATACTTGGGATTTGCTAGGCTTGAAAGCCTTTTACGCACCTTTCAAGTATTATTTTGAAAAATAAATGAAATATTTCTTTCAACCAAAAAAAAAAATTACTTAATTGAAAATAGGTTCACGCAGCGGATTGCATAATGAGCAAAAGTTAAGGTACTTGCAAAAAGGGATATCACTTTCTGTTTCATAAATAGCCAATTTTCAGTGTCTTATTATTGATGTTGTGTGAGTGAAAGTCCTTAATAATTACAAGCTTAATTGCGCCAAACCAAATTTGGAAAGGGCAAGCTTTCTCTATGATGATAATGGAGTTGTTTTGGACATTTACGTGGAAAGCTGAAAACTGGTGACTGCATGACCCGTTATTTGTTAAACGTATTGATATGATCTTTTTAAATGTACTATTGATCTTTGATATAAATTAATTGGGTTTCAATATTTTTGGGGAAAAATCACTACTGAATTTTGTAGCCTTCTGAATGAATTATGAACTATCGATAAGATGATTGGATGATACGTTTAGTTGACTTGTAGAAAGAATCGGTCCACCGGAACGTAGACATGTCTTAGAAAAAAGATTAATGGAACTTTGGTTCACAAGACTCTAATTTACATAATTCTCACGAATTATAAAAAAAATTACTCATCTGAAATGTTTTGTACAAATGCCAACTCAGTCTTAAATTTTTCAATTTACCAATTAATCTTTAACCCTATCATAAATTTCAAATGTAGTTTTTATCGTCAATTTTCACCAAACATTATTGATGTGACAGTCTAATCATCGTCCACTGTCCTATGCGGCGCATTGTTGGTGATTTTCGGTGAAATTGGCTAGAATGATTTCATTGGAACTATGCACAAACCCTTATGACTAAATTGGCAAAGTTGGAAAATTGAAGACTAAATTAACGTCCATACAATAGTTTTAGATATGATTTGAATACAAACTTAGACTCCAGCATTGATTAGACTCATTAAATGCATTCACAAGAAAACTTAACTTCATCTCACTTTTCTTTTATTTGAAATTAGCCTTACATGAAAAGTTAAAATTATTCATTTCGTTATTGTTGAGACTTGAATTTTAGTCGATATATCATGTGGGCATTTAGATAATGAAAATTTAATACCAAAGAGAGAGAGAGAGAGAGAGAGAGAGAGAGAGAGAGAGAGAGAAAAAAAGGAAAGAAAAGGCCCGGTCAACCAATTAATACGACCCCAAGTAGAGCAACTCTGGCCCATCTATAGAATTTGCCCATTTCAGCTTTAGTGGACTTTGTACACGAAGCCCAAAAGAAGAGAAGAAACGGCTCAGTCTCGAGTCTTTCATCTCCAAGAACGGGACCTCCATGGGCATCCGAGCTTGAGGTCAGCCCTTCACGGGACGCCATTTCCGTCGTTCGTCCGGTCTCTCGCCGTGGTGGTGAGACCCTCCTGTGTATGCCGCCTGAACTGAAGGAGTCTCTCTCTCTCTCTCTTGCTGAGTTCTTCTCATCCGGTTAACGCCACGCCAGCACCTCTGGCGACCCGCTTCCCAGCGATACTTCGTCCTTGCGCCCCCGACCCGGGCAACACTCATACACGCAGCGACGCCTCTCGGAACAGTCGAGTCTGTCCCAAATGGCCTCAACCTCGCCCTGCCCTGTTCTGCCCTGTCTTCCGACGCCAAACCGAGATCTGAGACAAGAGCCGCCGAGAGCTGCAGCAGCGAGGCCGTTGGTCAAGTCAAATCATGAGCTGACCTGGTGTGATCAACGTAGGACACGTCCGGCCGGAATTCCAGTTAAGACGACGCTGTCTTCGTGGCTATAAGTCTCACTAGAGTTCACCGCTCCCAAGTCCCGGTTGGGATGAGCGACGCAGACGACCGTTCTGTTCACTTCTACCATCGTGGCATTGCCTTGCGTTCTCTCACTTTGTGGCCCTCGGTGTCGGCCAATAAGATAAGTCCAACATCTTTACTCCCTTCGATTTTCTGTAGTCTTGCATGGATGCATCTCTCTAGCTTCGTTTTTAAGTCCGTTGTTCCGCTTTCGTGGATTCGCAGAGGCATGGTCGATGAAAACACTCGGTCTGTACACAATGGAGGAGAGGAAAAGTAGATGTACATTGAGGCGGCGCGCTTGGCTCGGGTTCAAGCTGAAACAACGCTTGACTCCATGGCCAAAATCCTTATCAGAATCGGTCATGGATGGCTTGATCCGTGGAATGACGGCGGAGATCCAGAGATGAACGTACCTGAAGTATATAAACTCAGGTTTTGATGTTTTGGTACTATGAACTTTTGATTGAAATGGTGATTTCTTAGTCTCTTCTTAGGAAGATGACGACTACTACTATTACTACCAATAATAATAACAACAGTATAAATAGAAAAGAGAGTAATATAAAAATATAGAGACAATAAAATGGGCTTAGTTTAGTTTAAATGGGTTTGGGCTGAATTTGATACGGATAAGTTTGGATTTGATTCGAATTTGATGAATGGGTTTTGTGAGTTTTCAAAGTGGGCTTGCTTCAGATGAAGCCCAATTCGGCCTCTTCGGACTGGGCCCAAATGCCCAGTCCATGTCCCTATTTTTCGAAAAAAAAATAAACGTTAAAGAATCCCAAGATTAAAAAATGGAAAAATAAATAGAAAAAGAGACCTCGATTAGGTTGTTAGATTTGTATACTAGATTTAGTTTAGTTTCATTTAGTTAGTATATATATAGTTTAGAGAGTGAGGAGTACCTTCGATTTTCTCTACTTTAAATATAGGAAAATTAGTTTATGTAGAAAATTGAATTTAATATGAGCTAATTCATGAGGGTTGATATCATGGGTTTTGATAAAAAAAAAAGCCATGTATATTATTTGCTCGACAAGTATCAATTTATTTTTCTTGTACTTTACTTTACACATTTTACTACTTGGATTGATTGTTCTTTTATTTAAGGATTGGTTAGGACAAGTCATAGGATCGTAATAAATCCTTAAAAACCATTGCATGAATTCTTAGTGACATCAAATGACCTTTGGGACTGGCATTGATTAGACTCATCAAATACATTTTACGTCAAATCAGCCTTGCATGAAAAGTTAAAACTATACATTGTGTTCTCTCCGTCAAATCTACTACACTTCTACTCAATTCCTTAAAAAAAAAAAAAAAAATTCGATTCCTTTTTCTTTGTAGATAGCACTTCTACAGTAATGCGCTTGCCTCAACATTATTGTTTATTGATAGCAAGTCTTTCCAGAATCCAATCAAATTAACTGCGTACACACATACGTATATAAATACATAATCTTTAGTGAAAGTAAACAAAAAAAAAAAAAAAAAGATGACAATAACTAATTTAAGATAACCATGTTATATTAAAATTGACTTTGCACATTAAATACATTCATTTTTCAAGGAATGATTATTTTTTACTCCCTAAAGTTTAGAAGGAAAATCTGTATAAATAATGCAAATAACATATCTTATAATATTTAAATCCAAAAAAATATATTAATAAATAAAATTTACAAGAATTAGAAAATATCGATGTTTATAAAATTAAGTAAAGTTGACTCGATTGTGCACGAGAAGTGACATTGTATTTATTGAAAAAATCACAGTTGTAACTGTACAATAACATAGGGACAAAAATTGAGTCCACTGCTTACAATAGAATGCACTACAGAAAGCAAAGTTATTTGTGATTCCATCCGGAAAAACATGTAATAAGCCGCAAAACTAGAGTTAAAGTTATTTGAAGAATGATGACTATTTAAGAGAAGATGACAAAACAATCGAGTTGCCCTAGAATTTTTTTTTTTTGGTAAAGGTAAGAATATATTGAACTTTAACCAACTATACAAAAGGAGGGGGTCCCGGAACCAAAACTTACACTCAAAAGACAAACTAGTCAGAATGAGTGGAAGGGTGCCAAGACAAAAGACACAGCCAAACAGAGGAGACAAGAAAGAACAAGGTAAAAGCAGACCCAACCGGGCCAATGCTCACCCAAACAGCAGCACACAGCAGCCAAAACAACGGCAAGAAGTAGCACGGAATAGCAAGACCAGAGGAAGAGCAGACCGGAGAAGCCCGCCCTCAACCAGCGACAACTACACCAGCGACCACGAACAAGATGCTAAAGCAGGTCCACTACCCAAACAGAATGGAAAACAACAGCAAACAGAGACGCAAGGAGGTCAGGCAGAAGGATTCGTCGACCTAGGAGCAAAAATAGAAGGGTCAATGCCCCAATTGCGCTGAAATCTCCTATTCCTAACAGTGTCATCAACATTGGTGAACGTCAAGGCCGTGTCCTTAATAACTTTCATGGGGTGGTTCTTCAGAGCCAGGATCGCTAAAGTTTCTTCCTTGAAGAGAATGTTGTTCCTCTTTTTCCAAATTAAATGGCAAAGGGCTCCAAAGAAGAATCGGACAATGCATTGATGGAAGTCTTTGCCCGAGAGATACTTTAATGCCCAATGAAGGTTTTCCAACCAATAAATGTTCCGCCAAGGGAGGTTGCACCTCACGGCCCAAAAGAACGCAATCCCGGTAGTGATGTGACAGCCAAAAAATAAGTGATTAACAAAGTCAGGCCCAGAATTGCAAAAGGCACAAGCCGCATTCTCAATTCTCAAGTAAAAGATTCTGAGTGGGAAGCCGGTTCTTAGCGATAAGCTAAAGGATAAATTGATATCGCGGAATAATGGTGCTACTCCAAACGAACGCACTCCAAGGCACCAAGGCCCATCCCTCGTGTGACATCCCAAATTTCACTGACCTTCATTAGTATAATTAGATCATTAGGAATTTAGATTAATTAGATTGGGCCAGAAAGTGAACCCGATGGATCGCGAGAAACGTGTGGGCTTGAGAAGTAAATGGGCCACACGAATTGGACTTAAGAAATCGAATGAGAGATTATGGGCTTGGACTTGGCTTGAAGTGGGCCAATGTTCGGAATTATTAGATTTGTAGATTAGTTTAGTGGGCCGGGATTGTTATAGATTGAGCCTGTTGGGCTAGGAATGAATATTTAGGCCCGAATGATTTTATTTTATAGATTATAGTTATGATAACTTGATTAATATTTATAAAACTAATATCAATTTCTAACTTTAGCATTTTTGTGATGAATTCTTTATAGACTAACATTGACTAGTCGATATGTTATGTCATTCGATATGTTATATATATGTTATGACTTTGTATAATTGGGATTAAGTAGAAACAAAAGGCAATTAGATGAAAATATTAGAAGCTAATGAACTAACTAACGATATCGATTAACTGTTAATTAGCGACGATCGACAGATGGCGAAAATCTTCATGCATGAAAGCCACGACATTTTCTCTCTTTCTTTTCTCCATGCACTTGACACCCACGGTTTTCTATTCCCTAGAAACCGAAACCATCAGCCCAAGGAAGCATAATCATTAGCAAACTTCATCATTACACTAGCCTAGGGATTAGTTTGTAGACCTATTTTTCCCCTTAAGCTTCGTACATCTCTCTCTCTCTCCATATAAAACCGAGCAACCTCCATCTTCATCTTCTTCTTTCTTTTTCTCTCGGCTGAGCAGCGAAAACCCAGAAGCCAACCAGCAATTTCTCCTTCTTGCATGCTGATTTTGAGTGTTGATCTTGAAGCATCTCTGTGTTGTTTAGTAGCTGAAGCAAGGTAAGGAAAGATATGACTCTAAATTGAAAGTTATCCATTGTTTCATCAAGGGAGCTTGAGGATCTAACCAAATAGTGATGGATATAGTTTGTAGTTGCTGTTTTGAGGTTGATCTAAGCTTAGTGAGTGTTAGATTGAAGGTAGAAGCCATTGCATGTTGTTTTTAAGGACTGCATGTTTCGAAATCCTTGTGTGAGTATGCTGTTTTGTTGAGCGAAGTGATGAAATGGGTGCCGAGTGGATAGATATGGTGTATGCTGTGATGAGTGAACTCACGGATGCGTTTATACTTGCTTTGAGCCGAGCTGTGGAATCGATCACTTGTTAGAGAAAGATATGCTGAAGTTGCTTTGAGTTGCTGTGAGTAAGCATTGAAGTATTGTAGAAGAGATTTGTGGATAGACAAGTTGTTTAGTTGAGTTAGAAGTGAGAAAATTTGTGTATCTATTCTGTTCTAAGTGAAAACAGTTATGGAGTCTTCTGTTTGTGTTTAATTTTCTTTATGTATGTTAATAGAGATAAGAAAGAAACCTTTTACATGATAAAACATCTATAAGATTGAATTATACACGAAGCTATAATCATATGGATATTAAAATAGAGAGATAGAAGTGAACTTAGTGAAACGAGTAAACTGTTTTTGTAAGAATCAGATTGACCTTTACGGATTACATGAATTTTCTGTATTTACCTAGTTAGAGTTGGACTTCGAATCCTTAATTAAAATTGTATAACATATCTTAAGGAATAACGTGTCAAAATTTGAGATTAAACGGATAATATCTGACTAGTGAAACAATTTTCCTTGTAGATAAAGAATCTGGACGTCGATACAGGGTACTAGTAGAGATTAGGACAACTGATATTCTTAATACAGTGAGAACTAGATTTAAGTTCCTTCACGAAAAATGTTAAGCTATGTCTTAAATATAACATACTAAAATTTGGTAATATTTAGACAAGAATTGATATACCTTTTGTATCGAAACCAAAACTGTACAATTAGCTAGTAAACTGTCTAGACCCGAGAACACATATTAGATGTAGTGTCTTGTATCTTAGACTTGTATGGTGAGCATAGAGTCTAATAAACCTTATACTAGATGTTAGTTGTGTATGAGTAAGTCTCATATATCATTTGAGATATAAGTGCATATAGTATCATGCGTGTGCAATGAGTGCGGTGCATAGTGCTTAATTATGGGATGAATATCTGTTCGCCATGGAATGGGACATGACGTAATGGGTTTTATCTTATAATTCGGACACGCACGTGTTTTAGGATCATGAGAGTTAGATGTATAGTTAGATACTTTAGAGTCTTTTCTTTTGCATACGATAAATGCATTAATCAAAGGTGTGGTGGTGTGAAACGTGTGCTTAAGAGAGTGAATGAACCCATCGGTACCGAGATACCGGTGATGCCCCCGGAAGTTTGGGATGCCCTTGCTGCGTGGTCTTGGATGCCTCGGTAGAGAGATACTGAGATGCCTCGGAGTGAGATGCCCTTGTGTGTGATCAAGGATGCCTCGGTTGTGTATGCGAGATGCCTCGGAGTGAGATGCCCCTTGCTGTGTGGTCTTGGGAGGACCTCGGTTGTGTGATACCGGGATGGCTCGGAGTGAGATGCCCACAATTAGAGATGTTGTGGAAGTCCGGATAACGTACTTTCCGGAAGTGACTCGATTAGGCCGGTAGAGTCTCGGTTGTGACTGATTCGAGGATGGATTTTATGCACACTAAATTTAATTATATTTGGCGAGTGAGTTCATCTATTATTGTTGCATTATATTTTGATGTGAGATTGAGTTTATGAAGGGTAAGTATAGAAGTGGATGCATATAAGGTGATTTCTTACATGAAGTAATAGTATTGTTTATGCTTGTGATATATTCTCTTAGTATCCTAAATTGTTTGCTAATTCACTTGTAACTTTGATGGCTATGGATTGTTTAAGTTAGAGTTTTATCATTCTTTACTGGGCAAGGTTGTTTGCTCATACCTTACATTTTCAGATTGATACCATGGATGTGCCGCCATTAGCTCGTTATGGAGTGATATCGAACATTGAGGTTACTTTTCATGACGTGTATGATCCCGACATTGACATGACTTTTTCCAAGTATGAGGCTACTTTATGGATGGATGATGGTAGAGCTGACTTAATACCGATGAAGTTGTCGCATGGTTCATCAACCATGAAGGAGAGATGTTCGGTCCTTTACCCTTTGGAGCAAGAGGACCTGGGAGCGGGGATGGACGACGCCTAGACGTCTTGGATCTTGTAGAAGCTGACTGACTTTTGTTTTTTGTTAGATGTGGGCTTGTGTGGGAACTCGTGGAGTAGATACCCTCACCCTTTATCCCTGGCTTGTGTTATGCCTTACTTTTGTTTTGTATATGATGTAAATATATAGGCGAAGAACATGGAATGAGTCCAGGTCGATAATTTTGTATGCCCCGATGATGATAAAATGAAAGGAAGTTCTTTATGATCTTGTCTATGTGCATTGCAGAATAACCTTATAATATAAACTTGAGATTTTAAATAATCCATGTTATACATGCTAACCTTCAATGGTAAACACTATGGGTTATCTAAAGGAGATTACAAGCTAGACAAGATGATAATAATAATTATAATTCCGCTTGCGCTTAGTACGTGACGCCCGGGACGTTACAACTCGTTACATCTATCTTTTTTGGTATCAGAGCATAGGTTTACCGGAGTGATAAGGTGCGGTAGTGACTATGCATTAGGATAATGATATTTTCTTTGTAAGGAACAAGTAACTTATGTTACTCATAGGGTATCAATAACAATTGTTGCAGTTGTTACTTATTAGTTTTGTAAGGAGACTCAGTCGACTAATGAGTAGTGACCGATGTGTAGAAATCAAGAACCATCAGGATGAGTAGAAATGGACAGGGAATGGCAACGGATACATGGGTGGAAGGAATTTTAGAAACACTTGCTATTGTAGGAGCCTTGTTGGAAAGGCAAGCCCAACAACAGGTAGGAGGTGAACGCAGAATGCAAGGTCTAGTAGAACAATTTTTGAAATTAAAACCATCTAGATTTTCTGGATTAGGAGATCCCGTAGAAGTAGAATTGCGGATAGATGAGATGGAAAAGATATTTGCATTGCTGAATTGCACTGATGCAGAGAAGGTATCTCTAGTAGAATATCAACTTCGAGGAAATGCTGATTATTGGTGGAAAGCAACAAAAAGGACAACATTCCCTGAATGTGAAGAGGTAACTTCGACTGGATTTGTAAGAGTCTTCTATAGTAAATATTTTTCAGATTGTGCAAGAGATAGAAAGGTGATGGAATTTATGCAGTTAAGTCAAAATAACTTGACAGTAGACCAATATGAGGCGAAATTTGCTGAACTTTCTAGATTTGCCCCTAGATTAGTAGAATATCCGAACGATAGGGCTAAGAGATTCTTGAATGGGTTAAAACCTGATATAAGACGACGGTTGGTGCCTCTAAACTTGAAAGATTATAGTGAGTTGTATGAAAGGGCACAACTAGTGGAAAGAGATTTGATGTCAAGAAACCAGACATCGGCGTATCGGGTAAGACCACAATCTCGAGGAGACTCATCGAATTTTCGTTATAATAAAAGATCTCATCAGGTTGGAAAGCGACCATTTGTGCAAAACAAGAAGAATAAGATTGAGAATCCTAGAAAAGTGTGGAATAATCAACCAATGGGACGGCCGCAGTATGGAAACAATGAGTGTTGCTAGTGTGGTAGATCACATGGATTTGGATCATGCCCGGGAACAAATGTTTGTTTTGGTTACGGGTAGTTAGGGCATTACATTAGAGAATGTCCTCATAAAAGAATGCAGCAACCACAACCACAACAGAATTTGGGTAGACCGTTACCACCAAGAAATACCAAGCGACCACCAGCTCAAGGAAGAATTTATGAGATTACTCGGGACGAGGCTAAAGGGTCTCAAACAGTTATAATAGGTATCATTTCCCTATCCAATCAAAATGCTTATGCTTTATTCGATACGGGAGCGACTCATTCCTTTGTATCTGCCCAGTTTGTGTGATTGAATAGGATGGAACCTAAACTGTTAGAAGTACCCCTTAGTGTCTCTACTCCATTAAAGGACGTGGTTTTATCTACCTCGGTATGTAGGGATAGTAGAATTCTTATAGGTGGGCAAACCTGTTAGCTAATCTGATGGTATTAGTTATGTATGACTTCGATATAATTCTGGGAATGGATTGGCTACATAGACAACGAGCCAATGTGGATTGCTATAGAAAGATGATTCGATTCGATCCACCGGATAGACCAAGTTTTAAATTTTATGATGGAAAGACAACTCCTTTTGTGCCTCTTATTACTGCACTAGAAGCCCATTGACTTCCTAGAAATGGTTGCCAAGGATATTTAGCATGTGCGAGTGAACAAACCAAGATAGAGGTACGACTTGATGATATCCCTGTAGTTCAAGAATTTTCTGATGTATTTCCCGAGGAATTGCTAGGATTACCCCCAGAGCGAGAAGTTGAGTTTTTTATTGAATTGACACCTGGTATGGAACCCATATCAAAAGCTCCATATAGAATGGCGTTGATAGAATTAAAAGGATTGAAGGTACAATTACAAGAACTACTTGACAAAGGATTTATTAGACCAAACGTATCCCCATGGGGCGCACCAGTGTTATTTGTTAGAAAGAAAAATGGATCATTACACCTTTGTATTGATTATAGGCAATTGAATCAAGTGATGATTAAAAATAAGTATCTGTTAATAAGGATTGATGATTTATTTGATCAATTACAAGGAGCGTCAGTTTTCTCAAAAATTGACTTAAGATCATGATATCATCAATTGCGGATAACGAAGGAGGATATTCCTAAAACAGCTTTTCGAACTAGATATGGACATTATGAATTTTTGGTTATGCCTTTTGGACTAACAAATGCCCCAGCAACTTTTATGGACCTTATGGACAGAGTATTTCAGCCTTTTCTGGACCAGTTTGTGATGTCTTCATAGATGATATTTTGGTGTATTCAAAAGGACAAGATGAACATGAAGAGCCCTTAAGGATTGTACTACAAATTCTTAGGGAACAAAAACTGTATGCCAAATTTAGTAAATGTGAATTTTGGTTGGACCAAGTGACATATTTTAGGACATGTGGTGACCGGTGAAGGGATATCGGTAGAC
This sequence comes from Eucalyptus curtisii, assembly GCA_017140595.1. Lineage (NCBI taxonomy): Eukaryota > Viridiplantae > Streptophyta > Magnoliopsida > Myrtales > Myrtaceae > Eucalyptus > Eucalyptus curtisii. The sequence goes on from CM029504.1 coordinate 6,345,314, forward strand.
CCAGTTAAAGTTGAGGCTGTGATAAATTGGCCTAGACCTTCGACAGTGACAAAAGTATGAAGTTTTCTAGGTTTGGCTGGATATTATCGAAGATTTGTAGAAGGACTTTCTCGAATTGCAGGACCGTTAACACAGTTGACTCGACAGGATTCAAAATTTGATTGGTCAAAGGAATGTGAGCAAACTTTTCAAGAACTCAAAAAGAGGTTGATGACAGCACCGGAGTTAACAATACCCATAGGATCTGGAGGTTTTGTAGTGTATAGTGATGCTTCTCATAAGGGATTAGGTTGTGTTCTTATGCAACATGGGAAAGTTATTGCATATGCATCGAGACAATTGAAATCACATGAATTGAATTATCCTACTCATGACTTAGAGCTAGCTGCCATTATTTTTGCTTTAAAGATTTGGAGGCATTATCTTTATGGAGAAAGATTTGAAATTTTTACCGATCACAAGAGTTTAAAGTATATATTCTCTCAAAAGGAATTAAACATGAGACAAAGGAGATGGATAGAATTACTTAAGGACTATGACTGTGAAATTCTGTATCACCCGGGAAAAGCCAACAAAGCAGCGGATGCACTTAGTAGGAATTTGGAAATGAGAATAGCCAACTTGATGGTTAAGGAATGGAACTTGCTAGAAGCAATTTCAAATTCTGAATTCAAAGTTGAGGTAAGTGAGTCTATTGGTGTAATAGCTAAACTTAGAGTTGAACCTGAAATTATACAGCGAATTAAGACCTTACCATAGTCAGACCCTGAAATATTGAAAATTCGAGATAAAGCTTTGAAAGGAAAGAAGTTGGATTTTCAAATCTCGGATGATGGGATAGTTAAATTTCATGGACGTTTTTGTGTGCCTAGTGATGATGAGTTAAAAAGGGAAATTCTTACAGAAGCTCATCGTAGTAGTTATAGTATCCACCCAAGAAGTACAAAGATGTACATAAATCTTCATCAATATTTTTGGTGGAATGGGATGAAGGCTGATATTGCTATGTATGTCACAAGATGCTTGACATGTCAACAGGTGAAAGCTGAACATCGAAAGCCTACAGGATTGTCAAAGCCATTAGATATTCCAGAATGGAAATGGGAACATATAACCATGGACTTTGTACAAGGGTTACCAAGGACTTCAAGTGGACATGACTCAATATGGGTAATAGTAGACCGGTTAATGAAATCAGCTCACTTTTTAGCTGTAAAGATAGACTATTCACTAGAGAAGTATGCCACATTGTATGTTAAGCAAATAGTACGACTACATGGTGTCACCTATGAAGAAAGTGTCAAGGTTTGGAAAGAAAGGAAAATAGAGCCCAAGATTTATAGGACCTTTTGAAGTATTAGAAAGGATCAGGGAGTTGGCATATAGAATAGCATTACCACCAAAGTTATCTAGTATACACGATGCTTTTCATGTCTCTATGCTAAGGAAATATGAGCCGGATCCAACTCATGTGTTAGACTTTGAGGTACTAGAAGTAGAAGAAAAGATTAGGTAGAAGAGCCTGTAAAAATTTTGGATCGAAGAGAACAAGTGTTAAGGAACAAGACTATACCTTTGGTTAAAATTTTATGGCGATACCATGATTCAGAGGAAGCAACTTGGGAAAGTGAGGAAGAGATCAGACATAAGTATCCTCAGCTTTTCAAATGAGTAAGGTAAGATTTCAATTTCGAGGACAAAATTTTCTAAGTAGGGGAGAGTTGTGACATCCCAAATTTCACCGACCTTCATTAGTATAATTAGATCATTAGGAACTTAGATTAATTAGATTGGGCCAGAAAGTGAACCCGATGGATCAGAGGAAAGTGTGGGCTTGAGAAGTAAATGGGCCACACGAATTGGACTTGAGAAATCGAATGAGAGATTATGGGCTTGGACTTGGCTTGAAGTGGGCCAATGTTCGGATTATTAGATTTGAATTAGTTTAGCGGGCCGGATTGTTATAGATTGAGCCTGTTGGGCCGGGAATGAATATTTAGGCCCGAATGATTTTATTTTTTTATAGATTATAGTTATGATAATTGATTAATATTTATAAAACTAATATCAATTTCTAACTTTAGCATTTTTGTGATAAATTCTTTATAGACTAACACCAAATAGTTCGATATGTTATATAATTTATAATTTATGATTTGTATAATTGGGATTAAGTAGAAACAAAAGGCAATTAGATGAAAATATTAGAACTAATGAACTAACTAACGATATCGATTAAAGGTTAATGAATGGACGAACAACAAGTGGTGAAATCTTCATGCATGAAAGCCACGACTTTTTCTCATTTCTCTTTGCGTTTTTCTCCATGCACTTGACACCCACGGTTTTCTATTCCCTAGAAACGAAACCAAGCCCAAGGAAGCATAATCATTAGCAAATTTCTAATCATTACACCAGCCTAGGGATTAGTTTGTAGACCTATTTTTCCCCTTAACTCTCGTAATCTCTCTCTCTCCAAAAAACCGAGAACCCATCTTCATCTTTTTCTTTCTTTTCTCTCGGCTGAGCAGCGAAAACCAGAAGCAAACCAGCAATTTTCTCCTTCTTGCATGCTGATTTTGGTGTTGATCTTGAAGCATCTTGTGTTGTTTAGTAGCTGAAGCAAGGTAAGGAAAGATATGACTCTAAATTGAAAGTTATCCATTGTTTCATCAAGGGAGCTTGAGGATCTAACCAAACAGTGATGGATATAGTTTGTAGTTGCTGTTTTGAGGTTGATCTAAGCTTAGTGAGTGTTAGATTGAAGGTAGAAGCCATTGCATGTTGTTTTTAAGGAGTCTTGCATGTTTCGAAATCCTTGTGTGAGTATGATGTTTTGTTGAGCGAAGTGATGAAATGGGTGCCGAGTGGATAGATATGGTGTATGCTGTGATGAGTGAACTCACGGATGCGTTTATACTTTGAGCCGAGCTGTGGAATCGATCTTTGTTAGAGAAAGATATGCTGAAGTTGCTTTGAGTTGCTGTGAGTAAGCATTGAGAGTATTGTAGAAGAGATTTGTGGATAGACAAGTTGTTTAGTTGAGTTAGAAGTGAGAAAATTTGTGTATCTATTCTGTTCTAAGTGAAAACAGTTATGGAGTCTTCTGTTTGTGTTTAATTTTCTTTATGTATGTTAATAGAGATAAGAAAGAAACCTTTTACATGATAGAACATCTATAAGATTGAATTATACATCTCTAGCTATAAGCCATATGGATATTAAAATAGAGAGATAGAAGTGAACTTAGTGAAACAGTAAACTGTTTTTGTAAGAATCAGATTGACCTTTACGGATTACATGAATTTTCTGTATTTACCTAGTTAGAGTTGGACTTCGAATCCTTAATGAAAATTGTATAACATATCTTAAGGAATAACGTGTCAAAATTTGAGATTAAACGGATAATATCTGACTAGTGAAACAATTTTCCTTGTAGATAAAGAATCTGGACGTCGATACAGGGTACTAGTAGAGATTAGGACAACTGATATTCTTAATACAGTGAGAACTAGATTTAAGTTCCTTCACGAAAAATGTTAATCTATGTCTTAAATATAACATACTAAAATTTGGTAATATTTAGACAAGAATTGATATACCTTTTGTATCCGAAACTGAAACTGTACAATTAGCTAGTAAACTGTCTTGACCCGAGAACACATATTAGATGTAGTGTCTTGTATCTTAGACTTGTATGACACATAGAGTCTAATAAACCTTATATAGATGTTAGTTGTGTATGAGTAAGTCTATATATCATTTGAGATATAGGTGCATATAGTATCATGCGTGTGCAATGAGTGCGGTGCATAGTGCTTAATTATGGGATGAATATCTGTTCGGCATGGAATGGGACATGACGTAATGGGTTTTATCTTATAATTCGGACACGTATGTGTTTTAGGATCATGAGAGTTAGATGTATAGTTAGATACTTTAGAGTTTTTTCTTTTGCATACGATAAATGCATTAATCAAAGGTGTGGTGGTGTGAAACGTGTGCTTAAGAGAGTGAATGAACCCATCGGTACCGAGATACCGGTGATGCCCCCGGAAGTTTGGGATGCCCTTGCTGCGTGGTCTTGGATGCCTCGGTAGAGAGATACTGAGGTGCCTCGGTGTGAGATGCCCTTGTGTGTGATCAAGGATGCCTTGGTTGTGTGATACCGAGATGCCTCGGAGTGAGATGCCCCATGCTGTGTGATCTTGGGAGGACCTCGGTTTTGTGATACCGGGATGCCTTGGAGTGAGATGCCCACAATTAGAGATGTTGTGGAAGTCCGGATAACGGACTTTCCGGAAGTGACTCGATTAGGCCGGTAGAGTCTCGGTTGTGACTGATTCGAGGATGGATTTTATGCACACTAAATTTAATTATATTTGGCGAGTGAGTTCATCTATTATTGTTGCATTATATTTTGATGTGAGATTGAGTTTATGAAGGGTAAGTATAGAAGATGGATGCATATAAGGTGATTTCTTACATGAAGTAATAGTATTGTTTATGCTTGTGATATATTCTCTTAGTATCCTAAATTGTTTGCTAATTCACTTGTAACTTTGATGGCTATGGATTGTTTAAGTTAGAGTTTTATCATTCTTTACTGGGCAAGGTTGTTTGCTCATACCTTACATTTTCAGATTGATACCATGGATGTGCCGCCATTAGCTCGTTATGGAGTGATATCGAACATTGAGGTTACTTTTCATGACGTGTATGATCCCGACATTGACATGACTTTTTCCAAGTATGAGGCTACTTTATGGATGGATGATGGTAGAGCTGACTTAATACCGATGAAGTTTGTTGCATGGTTCATCAACCATGAAGGAGAGATGTTCGGTCCTTTACCCTTTGGAGCAGGAGGACCTGGAGCGGGGATGGACGACGCCTAGACGTCTTGGATCTTGTAGAAGCTGACTGACTTTTGTTTCTTTTTGTTAGATGTGGGCTTGTGTGGGAACTCGTGGAGTAGATACCCTCACCCTTTATCTCTGGCTTTGTTACGCCTTACTTTTGTTTTGTATATGATGTAAATATATAGGCGAAGAACATGGAATGAGTCCAGGTCGATAATTTTGTATGCCCCGATGATGATAAAATGAAAGGAAGCCTTTTATGATCTTGTCTATGTGCATTGCAGAATAACCTTATAATATAAATTTTGAGATTTTAAATAATCCATGTTATACATGCTAACCTTCAATGGTAAACACTATGGGTTATCTAAAGGAGATTACAAGCTTGTAAGATGATAATAATAATTATAATTCCGCTTGCGCTTAGTACGTGACGCCCTGGGACGTTACAGCTCGTTACACCTCGTGCAGAGTGATTTCATGAAATTAGAATTTAAAAGATATTTGATAAGTACATAGTGATTTTATACGCAATGCAAATGTAAGTAGTGTAGTCAATTTCCAAAAACTCAACTTCTATCAAAAGATCAAGAATATATTTCCTTTGGGATAAAAAGATATCTTTTGAAGATCTGGCAATTTCAATCTCAAGAAAGTACCAAAACTTTCCAAGATTCTTTATTTCGAACTCTTATCCAAGAAACTTTTTCAACTGGATGATCTCATTATTATCATTCCCTGTGACAACAATTTTTTCTACATAGACAATGAGAACAGTGACTTTAACACATCATCTCTTAACAAACAAAGTATGATCAACATTACTCTATTTATACCCCCACGAAGATTAGAACTTTTTAAAATCTACCAAACCATGTTTGAGGTGACTACTTTAAACCGAAAAGTGCACGCTTCGGCTTACACACTTTACCTTAAGTTTTGTCACAAGAAAAACCTGGAGGAATCTCCATATAGACCTCCTCTTCTAACTTTCCACGGAGAAAGGCATTCTTCACACTAATTGCTGAAGATCCCATTTGTAATTAACGGCACATGAAAGTAGGACTTGAACCATATTTAACTTGGCAACAGGAGCAAAGGTTTTTTGATAGTCTCTCCCATAAGTCTGAGTAAATCTCTTTGCCATCAACCATACTTTATATTTGTCCATAATAACAGCCATCTTATGTTTGATTAAAAACACCCATTTCCTACTAGTTGTTTCCCACAAGGAAGAACAACAAGATCCTACATGCCATTTTCCTTCAAAGTATGCATCTCTTCCACCATTGTTGCCTTCCACTTCTCATCTGCAAAAACTTCTTGCCAATTTCATGGAATAGAGATAGAAGATACAAAATACACAAAGTATGATAGAGCTAGACTAAGATTCATGAGACAACATGGAATATAGGGTGTTGAGTACAAATTCTAGTACCCTTTCAGAATGCAATAAGAAGTCAGCGAGAGAAACCTCATCGGGAGTAGTACAATCCAGATCTAAAGATGATAATTGAACAGGCAATATATCAGTGGTCTTAATTTGCGTATTGGTAGTAGGATTCTTATGATGATATGTCTTATGTGTTTCACCACTATCAATTCGCCTTTGAAAGGCAATATTTTGCTTAACAAGTGTGGTCTCCCTTTCAAGTGGTTGCTCTGTTATCTCCTCTTAAGGTACCATAGTATTGTACTATCCTCTTCTTATGTTGCATTCTTTTCTTTTTGAGAAGGAAGAGAACCATAAGATACTATCAGAGGAGGAGGGTATGTAAAATCCTCAAGAACATCTAGAAAAAGCAGCATCTCTATAGAAGGACACTTTTGAAGAGGTGGAGCAAAATAATATAAATTAGACTCGTAAAAATTCACATCCATAGACGCAATGCTACACCTAAAAGGAGGATGATAACACTTATAACTCTTTTGAGTAGTCGGATATCCAAGAAATATGTAGTGGAGACCATGGTTTCCAGGTTACTCTTAAAGGTGGTGTTACGAGCATAACAAACACAACCAAAAAATTTTTTGGGGAAAGAATAAAAATCAACGATCCTTTTAAAATATCAATAAGTGTCTGAGAATCAAGAATTGTAGTTGATAGCTGGTTGATTAGAAAGGCAATGGTTAAGATAGCATTACTCCAATACTAAGTTGGGACATGACAGGAAACTGTTGGAAGATACACGTGAAGATTCATAATATCATTCATGAATCAATCATGTTCATTTAGTATCGGATACAAATATTGTAAAAATGTTTACTTGCTTTTCTTATACATACCTTGTATTATAAACAATGTGAATATTGTACATTGAGAATATACAGAATACAAAAAGAAAATTCTTCTCTTGACTACTTTGTCTTCATCTTCTTTCATGGTATCTGAGCACCTTTTGATCCTGACCTAGCTTCCGCATTCCTGCTTGAATTGCCTTCCGATTTCTTTTCTGTCTTTGTTGCTGCGACACTCGCAAAATAGAGCAGCCTCCGGGAGGAATTCACAATTTTCAATTTTTCGTTATGACTAACCCACCTCACCTCAGCCTCTGAGGATCAGTTGGGAGCAAATCCGACATTACATGCTTCGCCCAATTCAGGCTCATCCATCATCACTTCCATACCTGAACAGCAGCTCAGCCAAGACCAAACACCATTACAGCACACGTAGTGGCAATAGATTCCAGCTTAGTTCAATCTAGGGTTGTCTTTCTCGGGCTATCCTTATCAATGGATGCCATACCCATGGATCCAGGGATTAAACCTAGGTACATCACAGCCGGGCTACTAGAGCGTGCAGACCGATGGAGGCCTACCAACCAACACTGGGGCAGGCACAGCCATCGACCCTGAGCAGACGGGCGGATCAGAGAATTCGAGTGCGGGTCAGTCTACAAATCCAGGATTCCCAACAGGGTTCATACCTTTTCCATTTGCAACCACCATGGGCCGCCCAGAACCCGGTGACGCGCTATACGTGTCCAACGCCGATGGACCAAAGTTGCAGCTTATCAGCCACCCTCTCACAGGATCGGAAAACTATTCCAACTAGGCACGTGAATTCCGTCGAGCTCTTGTAACAAAAGACAAAGAGAGCTTTATCGACGAAACCATCCCGATCCCAACTGATGAAAAATTAGGGCGACAATGGAAAAAGTGCAACCAGTTGGTTAGGACGTGGATAGGCAATTGCATCAGCCCAGAAATAGCAGCTGGGTTGCCCCCAACAGAAGATTCAAAAAAATTTTGGGAAAATATACGAGAGATGTACGGGAAATTGGATTGAGCGAGAATCTTCTCGCTGTATCAGTCTCTCTCCGAACTGAAGCAAGGAAACATGTTGGTGACAACGTGCTTCAACAAGCTATCAGCTCTCTGGAATGAGCTAGAGGCAGCGGAGGAGAAACTCAACGGACTCGAAACCACCCTTCAACAGTACAAGGCTATAAAGGACAGAGAGAAGGCGACACGATTCCTCCTTATTCTTAACGATTCTTATCTCCACTTCAAGTCACAGATGCTCGCGATGGAGCTTGCACCCTCAATCGGCCGTATATTCCAACTCGCCTTGCAAGAAGAAAGCCAAAGGCTTGCTTTGATGGAAGGAAAAGGGGTGGAAACCCTAGCCCTTGCCGCCGCAAGAACGGAGAGAAGCTCATGAACCCTAGACAGGAAACACGATTCGAATCTAGGGTTCGCGGAACATAAGCCTTTTAAAGCCCTTGTTGTGGACGGTCACGATCGCACACAAGCCTTTTAAAGGCCTTGTTGCGGACGGTCACGATCGCACACGGCGATCGGACGGTTGGAGAGGGGCGCGAACACACGGAGATCTGGACGGTGGAGATAATTCCCTCATTAAAGGATCCAACGGCGGGAATATTTCGACGAAAAGTCACGGGCCAAACCCGTATGGGCCTAATTCTCATGGGCTCAATTCTTTTGGGCCGAACTCCTATGTGAAAGTGCTAGTATGAACACCTAGAGGGGGGTGAATAGGTGTTTAAACGAAACCTTGGCAAATAAATGCGGAATAAAATAAAGTTCAGGAAAGAGAATAAGAACACAAGGTTTATAGTGGTTCGGCTTAATCCAAGCCTACGTCCACTCTCCCACGCTAACAGCCTCTTGGCTGGATTCCACTATGCAATCAACAAGAGATTACAATTTTGAGTGCAAACACTTAGTAGTAGATCACACTATCTCATTAAGTCACTCTTTTGGTATTTCTCTCAAGATCACAAACTTTTAAGCTCGCGAGACAAGTGTATGATCGAAGTTGCTCAGACTTTGGAATTATAAATTCTCCGTTCCGTCTCTTACTTGCTCATCGGTCCTTGATCTCCTTAAATACTCCTCCACTTCCAAACTAGCCGTTGGACAACATCTTGAGGATTGTCTTCCAATATACCCATTGGACAGCTCTGTATCTAGAAGATTTGGTAGCCGTTGAGTGATAAAAGTAGAATCCCAAATTGATTCCGATCGCCCATACAAATAGAATCTTGGTTTTCATAAGTAAAGCTTCTTCGTATAGAAAGTTCTTGTCTTCAACATCTAATTGTCAATCAATTAGATTGAGTCAATTAAATCAATCTTGATATGGAATCCAAACCAGATCACTAGCCGTTATATCTTCGGGGCTTGTATTACGTTCTGTCGAATCTGGATGTAAAGTCTGAGAGCAATAGACTTTACAATCTGAGTCTGCGTGCGATAGACTTTGCAATCTGAGTCTGAACATATTTTGCTTATGAACAGATTTAGCTTTAAGGTTTGTATACAGTTCAGCTTCCTTCTGGTTCTTCCAAGTATAGACTTCAATAATATCCTTTACACGTTATATCATCTGCATAGTCTATTACTTAACCATCAAACATGTTAGTGGCCTTTGATTTATTTTGTCATCTTCAAAACATCATAAGGAATTTCCCTAACAATCTCCCCCTTTTTGATGATGACAAAACAATCTCTGAATATGCAGATGTGTAATCACACTTTCTAAAATATTGATAAATCAAAGCAATGTAATGCAAAGCATAAGATAGCAAATAGATTGAGCATAACAATATATATAAAAATAATCACAGCTCAATATCATGCAATGATTAATATTAACCAATCAACACATATGCATATTTATATTCTCTCCCCCTTTTTGTCATAATCAAAAAGCGATAGAATCACGTAGAGAATATAAAACGATAAATAAATCTTGCATGATTTCCAAAAATCAGCTTTTATAAAGTAAATCAAATATTAAAGATATGCAATAGCTCACTTCGATCATATATATCAACAACTATCCAATAAAAATCACGGATGTATTGTAAAATTCACTTATCCTTTTTGTCATAATAAAATGATAATATCAATAAGAGATTTGTTAATGACAAAAGGTAATAAAAAAATGCACTAACCGGATTTTGTAGAACTTGGTAAGTTCTAACACATTTACCTTTTCCTTCATTCCATAACAAGATCACGATCAATCCAAAAAGATTTTTCCATAATTGATCAAAGCTCCCCCTCAATTTGTTGCCTTTTTGAAATGATCACGATTCTTTCCTTTTCTTTTTTTTTTATTCATGTCCTCTCCCTGTCATCATGACAATTTTTGCGAATAGAAACAATTGTTGCTTGTGCACGTTGAACAGAATACTTTTGCTTGTGCACGTTGAACAGAATACTTTTCCAGTATTTCCTTTGTAGCAACAACATTTGTAATGATCACTTGCATTTTGAAATTCGAGGCAAAAATTTATTTTCTTCAATCAAGCTCGTCTCAAATTCAACCTGCATCAACTTAACAAACTTTTTCCATAAATAAGCTGTAATAATATCCACGTAATATATAATGCCCTTTTCTTCAAATAAATAAATTGAATAGCATATATAAAATTATCAAATATTAAAATTCAGAACTATTCAACCTTTCGTACAACACATAAGGGATTTCCTCAATAAGCAAAAATTTTGCACAAGGAATAGAATTTTTGAACCTCCAGAAGATAGTATAGAATCTCCATGATTTTCTGATCGAGTTTTCCAAAAGTCATATGGAAGATTCTATTGCCACCTGCAAAATCTTGTATAATAGATAATAATCTTTGCAAAATGTCACGTAATATCTTCCTTTGATTTGCGGATCAAACTTGCTAGCAAGAATATCCAAGAATATGCAATAATATTTGTCAAGATCAAAGGGATTTCCTTAAGCATAAATCTCAAAAATATTTTATAAATGCATTTCATAAAATGAAAGATGATAATGCTATCACGTGCCAAATCAAGTAAAAAATATTGCAATGCCTTATATTTATGAGAAGAATTATTTGCAATATAAATGATAAGCAATCATCTAAAATTATGATAAATGCATGTAGAAATTTGTAAAGTGGGATGATAAAAAATTATTCTCTTACCCAAGCTATATGATTGAAATATATCATTGAAAAAAAAATCATTACCAATCTTCGTAGGAGATCTTTTCTGATTGCACCAAAATTTGCGTAGATTCACAATCATTTTTGCCTTATTGAATTTCCTGCAATCAACTCGTTTCCTTTTTGGTATCCATCAATTTGGATCCTTCCATTTCGTTAGAGCAAAATTGAAAATCTTCAAAAATAATCAAATATTCTTTCTAAACTCATCGTAACAAGGTATTTAAGGAATGAACATTATGCGCAATAATAACTTGAAAAAGAAATTCTCACTTAGTCAAAGCACAATAAAATCAGGGAGAACAAAATCCTTGAATATCTAGGAATATCTTGCATAATGAACATCACGTAGAACAGATTTTCACTTTGCTAAAAATGACAAAATTTAAAAGCATAAAATTAAACCAAATAAACTCAATTGTCTATTAGCAAGATTTCAAAAATAATCACACGTATTATATCAAATCGCAACTCATGAATCACAAAAATAAATACACGATTCTTTCTTCAATAAAACAAATCATAGGATATGATCTTTATAAAATCCAAATCAATTAAAGCACAAAGAGAATATAAGTATAATCAGAATTTTTAAATTTTGTGTCCAAACCAAATTGAAAAATATATACCTTCCTTACCAATTTCTCTTTCTTCTTTTCCTTTATATCCTGCAAAAATAACTCATCTTTTCTTTGGTACCCATTTTTTCTTGGGTCCATGAGAGTTAGTAGAGTATGCTGTATTTACCTAATCTTTTTTAATAGGTCTCCAGACTTTAGGACATTCTTTTTCAAAGTGTTTTGAATCTCCACAATTTGAACACTTGAGGGCATTTCGACCGACAGATTTTGTAAAGATCTTTTAAAAATGCTTCTTGTACACAAGTCTAGGAGGTCTTTGTCTAAGTCTCTCCTTAACTTTAGGAAAATCAATTAAAGAATCACTTTCCTTATTAAAACCAAGTCCCGACTTATTATAGTAAAATACTTGTTTGGAAAGAATATGCTCTAAAGTTTTTGAACCATTTGAAAATCTTGTTGAAATATTTGAAAATTCTTTCTTTAAAGAATCATTTTCTTTTACAAGTAAATCTCGACTTTCTTTTGTTTGTAGAAAATCTTTTTACAAAATTTCAAAATTTTCTTTTTGAGAAAGATCTTGTTGCCTAAGCCAAGAATTTTCCTTTTTAAGTTCGAAGATCCTTTTAAGATAAGATTTGAGATTTAAACAAAGCTCATTTATATACTTTGAAACTTTGATAGGAATTTTTGAATTGCTTACCTCGATTTCCACATCGGATTCGAGTCCGTGTCCGAGTCGACTCGATTCCCGAGTCCGTGTAATCGAGTCGACTCAAATTCTGAATGTGCCATCAAGCATAGATTTCCTTGCTCATCATCTTCTTTTATTGTTTTTTTTTGGCCATTCTGCTTGTATTGTCTTCCTCTACGGAATTCACTTCCTTTTCTACTTAGCTTTTTGAATTTCTTGATCATAAAAGCAAGCTCTTCGTCGTCCATGTCATTTTTTGAGTCTGTATCAACAGAATCAGCATTAGATATTAAAGCAATGGACTTCTTACCTTCGGGATCTTCATCATTGATTTGTTCCACTTCATAGGATTGAAGAGTGCCAATCAATTCATCAACGGAGAGTGGCATAATCCTTTGAGTTTTCCGGATTGCGGTCTTGATATGGTTCCAATCTTTTGAGAGACCTCGCAAGAGTTTGTGACCTTCATTGGGGAAGAAATTGGCTGACCTTGATATGTTAAACCATTTACAATTTCTGTAAAACAGCTGAACATATCTCCAATCGACTCTCCTTGCTTCATCTTGAAGGATTCATATTTGCCAAGCAGGAAATTTACTCTTGTCTCTTTTACACGATCAGTCCCTTCATATGTAACATGAAGTCTATCCCAAACTTCTTTTGCTGTTTCACATGAAGAGATTCTATTATATTCAGTAGGAGACAATGCGCAATATAAAGAATAAATAACTTTTGCATCAAGCGCTTCTCTTTTGGACATCTCCGTCCGAGACATAGGAGCGGGGGGTTTGATTTCTTTGTCTTTGCCATTCTTTTTTTTATGTAGACGCGGCAGTGAGATTGATTCCTCTTTCCACAACATCCCATTGCAAAGGATCTCTGGATCTTAGGAATGCTTTCATTTTGTTCTTCCACATGTTATATTCCTTTCCATCAAAATATGGTGGCCTGGTGTTGCTTTGCCCTTCCATAAGTCCTGGTGCCAAGATACTAGCCATAGAAGATCTTTAGCTCAAAAGTAAAAACACTTTTATAAATCGAGCACTTGGCTCTGACACCAATTGAAAGTGCTAGTATGAACACCTAGAGGGGGGTGAATAGGTGTTTAAACGAAACCTTGACAAATAAATGCGGAATAAAATAAAGTTCAGGAAAGAGAATAAGAACACAAGGTTTATAGTGGTTCGGCTTAATCCAAGCCTACATCCACTCTCCCATGCTAACAGCCTCTTGGCTGGATTCCACTATGCAATCAATAAGAGATTACAACTTTGAGTGCAAACACTTAGTAGTAGATCACACTATCTCATTAAGTCACTCTTTTGGTATTTCTCTCAAGATCACAAACTTTTGAGCTCGCGAGACAAGTGTATGATCGAAGTTTCTCAGACTTTGGAATTATAAATTCTACGTTCCGTCTCTTACTTGCTCATCGGTCCTTGATCTCCTTAAATACTCCTCCACTTCCAAACTAGCCGTTGGACAGCATCTTGAGGATCGTCTTCCAATATACCCATTGGACAGCTCTGTATCTAGAAGATTTGGTAGCTGTTGAGTGATAAAAGTAGAATCCCAAATTGATTCCGATCGCCCATACAAATAGAATCTTGGTTTCCATAAGTAAAGCTTCTTCGTATAGAAAGTTCTTGTCTTCAACATCTAATTGTCAATCAATTAGATTGAGTCAATTAAATCAATCTTGATGTGGAATCCAAACCAGATCACTAGCCGTTATATCTTCGGGGCTTGTATTACATTCTGTTGAATCTGGATGTAAAGTCTGAGAGCAACAGACTTTACAATCTGAGTCTGAGTGTGATAGACTTTGCAATCTGAGTCTGAACATATTTTGCTTATGAACAAATTTAGCTTTAAGGTTTGTATACAGTTCAGCTTCCTTCTGGTTCTTCCAAGTATAGACTTCAATAATATCCTTTACACGTTCTATCATCTGCATAGTCTATTACTTAACCATCAAACATGTTAGTAGCCTTTGATTTATTTTGTCATCTTCAAAACATCATAAGGAATTTCCCTAACAATATGGGCCTAATTCCTATGGGCTGAATTCGAGAAATAAGGGAAAATTATATTGTGAGTTCTGCAGACGAACCCATCATACTGTAGAAAATTGCTGGAAGCTGCATGGTAGACCTGGAGAAAAAAAGGGCAAAGAAATATCAGCAGCAACATATCAACTTACAGGACAGGCGAGTACAAATCAACCCATTACCCATGGTGAATATGAGCAATTGATGCAGGGATTGCACAAATTGGATGTCCAAAGAAGGGGGGGCAGCTTTACAGGTATTTCTCATTGTCAAATAAACAATATATCGAGGAATACTTGGATTGTAGATTCTAGAGCCAGTGATCATATTGCATGTGAGAAGGCATTGTTTACCACTGTTAATGAAGAACTAGATAGTCCTATTGTAGTGCAATTACCAAATGGGAATATTGCTCGTGTCACTATAATTGGGACAATTGATCTTAGTCCTGAAATCATTCTCACCAATGTCCTGTATATTCCTGAGTTCCAGTTCAATCTTATATCTGTGTCTAAAGCCTGTAAGGAGAATTCATGTCAAGTTTCCTTCAAAGCTGATGTCAATTTCAGACCCTTTTGACTGGGAAACTGATGGGATGGGGTAATCTATCAGAAGGACTATTTTTCTGGAGAAGTTCGACCAAGAATCTGGATTTTTTTTGTTGTAATAAACAATCATTGTGTAATCTGACTACTAATGATAAAAATTTCATTTTTCATTCCAGATTGGGTCAGAGTTCCTTATTTCCCTATTCTCAATATCATATTTGCCCACTTGCAAAACAATCACGAAGCCCTTTTCCATTGAGCAAAAGTCGTGGAGCTGACATTTTCTCTTTACTTCACATTGATGTCTGGGGACCATATCATACATTGAATCATGATGGCTCTCATTTCTTTTTTACTATTGTTGATAATCATTCAAGGGCTACATGGATTTTTCTCATGCAGTCTAAGAGTCAAGTCGTATCACATTTAAAAACTTTCCTTTCTCTGTCGAAAACTCAGTTTGGGAAAACTATCCAAAAAATTAGGACAGACGATGGGAAATAATTTTTCAATTATGAGTATACGACTTTATTATCATCTCAAGGGATTCTACATGAGAGTTCATGTATATACACACCCCAACAAAATGGAATAGTGGAAATGAAGCATCGTCATTTGTTGGAAGTGGCCAAGGCCTTAAAATTTCAGGGTTCCATCCCAGATAATTTTTGGGGAGAATGTGTATTGACTGCATCATATTTGATCAACTATATGCTGACCAAGATTCTTAACGGTCGAAGCCCTTTTGAACTTCTTTTTGGGAAGAAGCCACATCTTAATCATTTGAGGATTTCTAGGTGTCTATGCTATGCATCTATAGTAGGACCTAAGGATAAAATGGGTCCACGGGCTCGCCCTTGCATATTTATGGGGTATGCTACCCTACAGAAGGGATACCGAATATTTGATCCCTCTACAGGTGAATTCTTTGTTAGTAGAGATGTTCACTTCCAAGAAGATTTTTTCCCTTTCTCTACTAAGGAATCAGATAAAGACAGATAGAGATATTCTCATACTAACCATATCGAAGAATCCATCAATGATCCGGGATATGTTCTGATCCCTTCCTTAGCTAATACAGGTACTGCTCCTACACCCACTATGGCAATGACACCTTTAGCAGAAGACACGGATCAAGACCCAAGTGAGAAGATTACATTGGAATCTTCCCCTGTAGACATTCCAGCAACACAGTCCTCATCTGAAGACATCCAACCAAGATGGTCAAGACGAACCACACGTCCTCCAACTTGGACCAAGGACTACATCTATGGAGTGAGAAATCTACCAGGTATTCTTTTTCCCATTTCCTCTTATGTTTCCTTCGATCGGTTATCCGAGGAGCATAGATGTTGTATCACTAGAATTTCTGAAGAACAAGAACCATCAAACTATGAAGAGGCGAGTATTGATTCGCAATGGCAAAAGGCAATGGAAGAAGAATTGCAAGCACTGGTGAACAATCAGACATGGGATCTTGTTAGTCTACCTCCACATCGCAAACCAATTGGATGCAAATGGGTCTACAAAATCAAATACCGAGCTGATGGTTCAGTTGAAAGATATAAAGCCCGATTGGTGGCCAAGGGTTTCACACAGAAGGAAGGTTTTGATTATCATGAAACCTTCTCGCCCGTAGCCAAGGATGTTACAGTCCGTTCATTCCTCTCAGAAGTGACTTATCAAGACTGGCCATTACATCATATGGATGTTCATAATGCATTCTTGCATGGAGACTTAGATGAAGAGATTTATATGGACATACCACAGGGTTTACGGAGATAGGGGGAGAATAAAGTATGTCATCTCCGTAAATCCTTATATGGCCTCAAGCAAGCATCCAAACAATGGTACGCCAAGTTCTTTGAGTCCCTGATAGCTGCTGATTTTCAACAGTCCAAATTTGATTATGCTGTTTTCACATGGACCAAAGGTACGTCATCCACATACTTGATGATATATGTAGATGATATATTGATTATGGGCAATGATGAGATGGCTGTCAAAAGTTTCAAGAAATACTTGCACTCTACTTTTCATATAAAAGATCTAGGGTCGCCAAAGTATTTTCTTGGAATAGAAATCGCTTGCTCAGATCAAGGAATATCTCTCAGTCAGAGAAAATTTGCCTTGGAAATCATATCAGAAGCTAGGCTGTCAGGATGTAAGCTGGCTGTAATTCCAATCGAGCAAAATATCAAATTGACTACAGTAGAGTATGATGCTGGAATTTCTCAAGAAACTGATCCTATACTAAGAGATCCAATGAGTTATCAGAAACTTGTTGGGAAGCTCATCTATTTAACTATGACCAGGCCGAATATCAGTTACGCTGTGCAAACCCTTAGTCAGTTCATGCATAATCCAAAGCAGTCCCACATGAATGTAGCACTCAAAGTGGTAAAGTATTTGAAGAAATGTCCAGTTCTTGGGATTCTCCTCTCCAAGAAATGTGATATGAAGATGAGTGCATATTGTGATGCAAATTATGCGACATGTCCAATGAGCAGGAGGTCCATAACAGGGTTCTGTATCAAGTTAGGGGATTCTTTACATTCATGGAAGACAAAGAAGCAACCGACTGTTTCATTATCCTCAGCAGAAGCAGAATATCGAGCCATGGCAAAGACCGCATGTGAGATAGTATGGTTACGCGAATTGCTTTGAGATCTTGGGGTACAAATTGAAGGGCCAACCAAATTGTTTTGTGACAACGATGCGGCTCTCAAACTTGCCTCAAATCTAGTAGTCCATGAAAGAACGAAGCACATAGAAGTGGACTGCCATTTCACATGAGAAAAGATCCAGCAAGGGATAATTGAGACACTAGGGATCCGAACAGAAGAGCAACCAACAGACGTCTTTACCAAACCCTTATGTCAGAGCCAGCACGCGTATCTCCTAAGCAAGCTAGGTGTCTTGGATATCTACAAGCCACCAGCTTGAGGGGGAGTGTTGGAAGATACACGTGAAGATTCACAATATCATTCACGAATCAATCATGTTCATTTAGTATCGGATACAAATTTTGTAAAAATATTTACTTGCTTTTCTTATACATACCTTGTATTATAAACAATGTGAATATTGTACATTGAGAATATACAGAATACAAAAAGAAAATTCTTCTCTCGACTACTTCGTCTTCATCTTCTTTCAAAAACATAGGAGACCTAGCAACCTCTAACAAATGTTGGTTCTTTTTTTTTCAGTAACACGATTTTGTGCTAGGATATTAACACAACTGGTTTGATGAATAATGCCATGATTAGAGAGATATCGTTGAAACTGACCATCGGTATACTTAGTGCCATTGTCACTGTGAAGAATTTTCATAGTGGCATTGAACTGAGGGTGAATCATTTTGTGAAGGATTTGGACACAGGGAAAAACGTCACTCTTATATTTCGACAATTAAACTCAAGTTGTACAAGAATGACAATCAATAACAACGATAGTCCATCAATTACTAGAAATAGAAGTACGCAGGAAAGGATCCCATACATTAGTATGAATCACATGAAAAGAAAAATGACTTTGTATTATTTGAAGATGGATATATACAGGCTTCAAAAAAAAAAAAAAAAAGCTCATCTTTATTACAGGCTAAAACAAGAGTAGGAAAACTTTTATAAATGTTCTGAAAGGAGGATGACCTAATCTATAGTACCATTAATGAAGATCTGATCAACATTGAATTAACTTGATGAGTCGTAGAAGACGGAATAGAAGTAGGAACCCCACTACCTTCCAGCACATAAAAATCATAATCTAATTTACCATATCCAATCTCCTTATCCGTCATCGGATCTTAGAAAACACAATAAGAAGGAAAAAGAGGTTACTTTACAATTTGAGTGTGACATCCTGAAATTTGACCCCGTCTTGAATATATGAAATGGTTATGTCGTCGACGCGCGTATGGTTAATTTACTCGGAACTGATTACTCTCGAGTTAACTAATCTATTAGGTGAGTCCGTTAAGGGATATAACGGCGACAGACTAGAGAATTCGATCAGAAATCGACCACTTGACCATAATAATCAGCAAGGGTCAATACGACACCGTCATAATCGATTAGCGAACAGATATAAGTCGATTCGATGGAATTGCATAGTCGAATTGCGGGTGATTCCACACGACTGTGATATTCGCGTCGAATGGCAATAACCCGATTTTCTATCGATCATATACTCGGGACACGTAATTGAAACCTCGCGATTTTATGACAACCGAGAATCGTCTACGATTCAGAGATGCACAAATGTGGATCGAAAATTATCGACCACGGGTCAAATGTGCTAAAATCCCTAAAACCTACCCGGTAGGTTAGGTCGTACTCAAATCACGTTCGGTCGATTTTAACCACGAAATTGAATTGGGTTTTGGGATTCGGACGTTTGAGCGTGTCACGATTCATTTATAGGACGTCATCTCATCTTTCGGCGAATTTTCGTTGAGTCCGAAAATTTTGCGGAAAAACGATTTTTGGACAAATAAGAAAATTGAAGGAAATTCGGATGGGCTGAAGAAATGAGATTTTTCTACCTTATTTTGGCTTTATTTGGGGAAATTGAAGCTAATTTCTCATTAGAGAAGCACTTGACTTTGGGTATGAAGACTTTTGTGGCTTTGTGATGATGAAATTGATATTTTCTCTTGACTTTCTTTGTCCCTCTCTTTTCTCTCTCCCTTCCCCTCTCTCATGCTCGTTTCCTTTCCCCTTTGCTCAACTGAACAACCCCTTCTTTCTCTTCTTCTTCTGCCAGCTCCATCATTTTCCCCACAGCACCATTATCACACCATTTCCATTTTCCCTTCCGCCCAACAGCCCCTCACACACATCTCCTCATGCCAGCTTTTTCCCCTCACATCCATCAGCTCACCACCACCCTTACGCCTCCATCCCACCACCCCTAGCACCACCGTCCACTTCACCAAGCCACCAGAACCTCACCTCACCTCATCCCATTTCATGCCCAAAACAGCAACCACCACAGCCGCACCTCACCATCCGACTACACCGCGCCGCCACTAGCGACCTTAGCCCGTCCAGCTGCCGTCTCGACGCATAGCTCCACCGAACCATCCTCACCTCACTCGACCAACCCAGCAAGCTCAGCCCAAGCCGAGCCCAGCTCTCTTTGGTTGAGAGCTTGTAGGGCCAATTCCACCACTGTTGGGCCTCCATTGAAGACACGGTAGTCTTGGGTTTTCGCCGCCATCGTGTTGCCATCGCTGTCGCCATGAGCTCACCACCGTCCTAATCCGGTGAGTTAACTCCCCAATCCTTGATTAGGTTGTGAATTGCGCTCAGGGAGTGTTTAGTTTCGTGCTAATCATGGTTAGATTAGTGCTAAGATGGATTAGTGTTAATCAACCTTGGTTAGGTTAGTTAATCATGGTTAGGTTAATTAATTGTGGTTAGGTTAATTAAGTTGGATTAGCTTAACTTCAGACCGGTTTATTGGACACTCGCTGTTTGCTATTTTCGTGGATTAAAATGTGTTACGATTTTGAGATTACTTCATTCTTGAAAAATGTTCTAAACATCTTCATTTATGACATATATTTTACTCAAGATTTTATGGATTTAAAAGAACAAGATTTCAGCTTCGTCGCATGGAAGCAGAATCTCGGTTTGCGCTGGAACCAGTGACCTTTCGGTGTTTAAAAGATTTTTTTTTCAACTCTTATGGTTTTATTTTCGAAAGAGTTTCTTCACAAAAGTTTTTCATCACATCTTGTAGTTTAACATAGTCAAATTTCAGAGCAAACGAACAAGTTTTGGACTTCGAACCAAACTGATTTTGGGAAACATAATTTCTGGACACGGACATAGTTTTGGTAACGGTTTGAGCGAATTACTGCTCTTATTCTAGGAAGATCTGGGTCAAAGTATCTGATAAAACGTGTTCGTTTAAGTATCATTTATAACATATTCAAATTTGAGATTTTTTTGAACTCGTTGGGTTATGTTTCTGGAATTGATCTTGGAGACATGCGAGTGGACTCGGTTTCTGCCGATGAGGGTCGGTTGTAGTCTTGTGGTTGTTCTTGGTGTCTTGCTTGCTAGAAAATGTATATTTTGTTATTTGGCTGACTTTTGGCATGCTTATAACTTATGCGTAATATTATGATATTGGTTGCTCTATGTTGGCTCTGATTGTTATTGCAAAAGATGGCATTGTGGTCAATTAATTAGAAAAACAATGAGGTGTTGGGTTTGGACACCAAATCTTATTTGCTCAATAAAACAATGAGGTTTTAAACTTGGTGCGTGCAAAGTTTGACGGATTAATTTTGAGTACGTAGGCACCTACAAATTTATTTCGGAAAGCTTTGAACAAAAAAAAAAAAAAAAAGAGGGAGTTGTAAGGTTCATTATTTAAAAAGGAATTTTGGTGTTTTGGGCTAATTGACGGAATATAAGAAATGGATTTGATGACGTGCTTGCATGGTCTCTAAGTGGAACATATCACCCAACGGGAGTTTGGGGACGATGCCTGATTTTTATCGGATGCGGGGCGGGGGCTCGGAAGATGAGTCGTGGTTGAGGCCAGACCAATGCTCCTTTATGGAATGCCGTCTAGGTGGGGCTTCTAGACATTGTTGTGCCTAACAAGGTGGGATGATGCCCGGTTATGCCGGATGACCGCCGACTTTTAAGTTGGTCGTGGCCGAAGGGTCGTAATAATCGGAACACGCCTGAATGGTTGTGCTATTGCGCTTGATTATGGGGCAAAATTGTGTAGCACGGTATGGGACGTGTCATAACGGTTTTACCTTATAATCGGGACTCATGTGAATGTTTTAAGGATGAGAATGATGTGTTCCGATTATTAATTATGCTTATTGCAATTATGATGGCATATGTGATGTGCTAATATACAGGGACGTGTCGAGGCGATGTGAGTTTTGTATGGTGTGTTCTTAGGACTGGCTTTGAGGCAAATTTGCGTCATAATCGGGGTTTAGGATTTTCACTCACTGAGATTTATTTCACCCCGTCATGGTTAACCCTTTTTTCGGGTCCTTAGTATGGAGATGCGTTCGGTATGGTTTGGGGTTTCATGGGATATGGAGGTAGATAATACCTTCTACCCTATCCATGGGACCGATTGGTTTTGTGAGTTGGTTGTGACAATGGTGTGGGTCGACGAGGGTTTGGGCTACGACGTGCCCCACCGTTTCCAAGCTTGGTATTTTACGAGTTCGGACGGTGATCAGAAGGGTCCCATGCATGGTTTTGATGGGCCGCGCGTAGGAAGTGAGGTTGTGCAGGACAACAACCCCATGGACATAGACATCCTGGAAGGTGTCGTGGTAGATCCAGATACCGAGCCGGTAGGGCCCGAGGAGTCGTGTTCACCTAGTGACTTACCTGACACCTTGCTTGAAGTCGGGTTTGGATATTTGGCGGAGGTTGTAAAAGTTGGTAGGAGTTGTAAAGTTAAATGTTAGCCCCGACCTCGACCCCTTTTTGTTAGTCTGTCGCCTAGGAGTTCACTTTTGATAGACTTGTAATTATAAACTCCTAGGGTTAACTTGGTATGTATATAAAGCATAGTTGTGAAAAAAAAAATGTTGTGTGCTTTTACTATCCTTGTGTTTGTTAGTTGGCTGGGTGTTTATTTAATTCGCTTCCGCATGTGCTTAATTGAAAGATAAAAAGAATGGGTTGGCGACGCGTTCTGGGACGTCGCATTTTTAATCGACCACTGAGGGATGTGTGCGTGCCCGGGGTTCAGGGCGTGACATTAAGTCTTGAGTTAGACTACTAATAAAAAGAAGATTAGTAGAAAATGAAGAAATATGTAAAACAGAAGATAATGAAAGAGTGAAGGAACAATTCATAGACCATTTTTCTAGCAATGGAACAGAGGGTTCTATTAGCTACGTGAACTTTATGTTTCCCAAAAGAAGGGGTGTATTGATGAAAGAGACTAGAAGAACCTATCATGTGATATGTAACCCATGTATAAATGATCCATAGGCTGGAAACAACATATGTAAGGGTGAGTAAGATGAACCAATCGACCAATTCAGTCCAATTCCCAGAGGCACTAGTCCAATTCTTGATTTGATAAAATTAGAATTATTGATTTTCGGCTATGTTCTTGGTTCCAAGGATGGAACTTGGACCAGACTGATTACTTTTTAAAAATGTCAATTTTATTTCTTTAAGATTATTAAAGAAATCATTTGAACTCTTAATCATTAGGGATTTTCTCAATGTTGTTGTGATGGAAATTTTGAGCCAAAAGGCTGAGAAAGGTATATTTTGGGTAGGTGCGTGGCTTAACTTTTATTCACAACGCCTCTTACGATCTCTGCATGCCTATTTGATGTATGGGACTCTCGGCATATTTGGCTTGTCTCTTTTGTGGTATCTAGCCTTCCATGCAAATGCCTTCAATGTAGGACTCTTGGCTTGTCTCTGCTGTTGTGTCCAATTGTCCATGCGAATGCCTTCAATGTGAGGCTCTCTAAAGAAGTCGCATGGCTTGTCATTAGAGCCTTCCATGCAAATGCCGAGAGTCCCATATCAAATGGGCGTACAAAAACAGTAAGAGAAGTTGTGAGTAAAAACCAAGCCATGCACCTGCCAAAGCATACCTTTCTCTGCCTTTCGGCTAAGACTAAGTGTAGTATATGTCAAGTGTGTTATATTCATGCAATTTTTGAAGCATTTTAATCTTTCACTCAAATGAAATGTAACTCAAATGCCTCATTGTAATCTTTCACCGGTTCCATTGGACCGCATGGAATTGGATTGGTCTAGTTCGATCCAACAACAAGTTGGTTCAGTCCTAGTTCCTTGATGAGATCTGGAACTGATCACCCCTAAAAAGATGTATTAACCCCCCCCCCCCCCCCCCCCCCAAGGCTGCCGCCGCAAGAAGATACATGAAATGACTAGTTTTGAAGCAAAAAGGGGAAGATGAATTGGCAACCGTGAAAAAGGTGGCAACGATAGCAAAAGCTTTCGATAGACGTCGAAATGCCTAAAGTTCTTCTTAGGATAAACCGATATCAGTATTAGGTGTAGTAGGAACAGTTTCAATATGGTTTCCCTCGTTTTTTGCATTTCTTTGTGCCTTTTTGCCTCAAAATCTGCAGTTTTTCCATGTAACTTTCAGCTAGTGAGCTTAGTATGATACAGCCTCAACAGTGTTCACACTTCACAACCTACTTAGAGATATCGTTAAATCAAGATATTGAACCCTATTTGATAATAGTTCCAACACTAGTTTGTAGAGCAAATTGATAATCAGTAGAGGGATGGAGCATTGCTGTCCAATGGCTTCCTCTAAAGTGAATTAAGGCATAGGACTGTTCTAGAGTAGGATATGGAGATCAACTTAGGACTTGAACACGTATATGATCATATTCAACGTCCAATCCTGCAAAGAAATCATAAACTTTAATATTCTCCACAAGGTTCTTGTAAGCCACATTATTAGCAGCATGGTTGGCTAATAATCGGCATAATGATCTAGCTGTTGCCACAAACTCCAAAGTTCAGCATAATATTGAGATATAGACATCTCCTTCTGAGCGGTGTTGTGAACCCTTCTTTGAATTTCATACACTCATGCATCATTCTTGAATTGACCATAAGTATCTCTTGTAGCTGACCAAACCTATGCTGCGGTATCAAGAAGCAAATATCCTTTTGCAATATGTGGCTACATTAAGTTAAGCAAAAAATACATTACCAAAGAGTCATTCCATATCCATTTGTCTTAAGTAGTTCCTATTGTATCCAGTTTCACAGAAGTGCCGTTAATTTGTCCTGTAAGCCCATAGCCTACAGTGATTAAAAATGCAGATCAAGACCATATGAAATAATTTGTGCCATCAAGTTTCACAAAAGTCGTAACAGAAGTAATATTATTTGTTCAACGATCTCCCGTAGCTAGAGAGCTTACAGCTGAACTCTCAGATATCGTGTCTTAACAATTGCCTCGAAAAGTGTGAAACGAGCAATTGAACCACCAAAACTAGTTAGAGAAGGCAAAAAATTGGATTGAAGTTCTTTGGTAGTAGGTTGAAGTTATCCTTCAAAAATAACCAAATCAGATTGAGAGAAGGCAAAAATCAATATCTGCAGAGTTTTGAAAGCCTGAATTTTTTTTTTTTGATAATTTGCTTTTCCCCAAAGAATCTGAAAAAAAAAAAAAATGATGGCCCACGAATAGCAGTGATTTGGTCTTCACACATGAGAAAATTGTAGGCCAATGGCAATAAATAAGAAGATAAAAAGAATCATAGAAGAGGTTGAACCACCTATCACAAATTGCAAAAAGTTTTTGTTTTTCCGATAGACGTGAGGTTTAAGGCAGACAATAGATTCAAAGAATCACCTCATTAGTATTGTCCTACACTATGAGAGAAAGCAAAGAATAAGGTGAGAAAGAATTCTGTGGGAGATGATGAGGCGAGAAGAGAGAGAAAAGAAAGGTTGCGTAGAGAAGAGATTGGGGTTAAGGGTTTCAATTGCGTTGGGAGACAAAAAAACTGAACTGAATGCTTAGGTAGGTCAATATGACCCCAAGGTATCTATTTATAATAAAAAGGCCAAAATTACAATATGGTCCTTTTTGTCGCCGTACAAAAAAATAATAATAGAGGAAATAGACAAATATGCCCCCCATTGGCCAAGTTCTCTCAACAATTAGAAACCCAAGTAATATCCAGGAGACCATCTTACTTTACGAACCAAATATTTCATGGGTACCGATACTAGATTATGCTAGGTAAATTTAACACTCTTTCAATACATTTTTCTCTTTATTTTAGTACAAGCAGTCTTAGCAATTTAAAACTTAAACCATTGACATATGATGGGTGATTATGCGGGTGCATAAACAAAAACGTAACACTCAATAGTCAAAGCGATAAATAAACTACTTGGGCTGCATTTGGTTGTTCAGATGAAAGTTAGCATATGATATGCTTTATCCTATCCTATGTTTGGTTGTTGTTGCTGTCTAGGATAGGATAAGGTCAGATATAAGGAGAATATAATCCGAATAAAAAAATTCAAGAGGGGATGGGATAGAGTTGGATAGAATTTCTCTTATCCATAATATAGAAGCTAGTTTGAGAAAACCCTGCAATGTCCTTTTCCCTCTCCTTCGTTGACGTATGCTACTCCTCTATAACTAAAGTAACAAAGTTGAAACCTTCTTCTTTGTAGCTCTTCGGTTCACATCAAAGCTTTGCAGAAGTAGCAAAAGAGTTGAAGCATCATATTTTTCTAATTTGCGGAGGAAAACAATCTCTCTCTCTATGGCTAGGTATAGGGGTTGAATAAGCATTGTTGCAGGTGTTAAGAACGATTTAGTGCAGATTTCTTTTCGGTATTCGGGTATGAGATGATGCGGGTGTTTCCATGACAGATGTCTAGCGTAATGCATGTCTTGGTACACTAGTGTTTTGTCTTCACTGATGATTGGTGTCTCAAAGCTTTGGGGTTTTTTTAGGTTGGAAAAACAAGACATAGGTTTAAATTTTTTGTAGGGTTTCTTTGGTTTCACATTAAATCCATGACAAGATCAGTGGTTATTTGTTTACTATAATGTCGCTCTTAGAATGATGTCAATCATTCAAAAGCAATCTTTGGGGTTGCATAGCAAAAGAGCAGAAGATGACAAAATCGAGAAATTGGGGTTGCTTGTTGTGTTGTCTTTCTGAATATTAGCATTATCTTGTTATGGTACAAATTGTTTTACAACCACTCACTCTTTTTTGTTGACTAAGTTGCTTTATCGATGTCCAATATGCCCATATTTTCTTCTTGGTTTATCTAGCAAATGCACAATGCTTAGTTTGAGGACCAAATTCATTGCATATTCTTAAATTATTGATTGAGTTGGTATTGGCAATTCACTTCCTATTTGTTGAGAGAGCATAAAAAGAGTCTGTTGGGAAATATTATGAGTGATAATGGTAAAATAGCAACTTAGTTATGAATAGGGCTAAGCACATATAAGCACGCGCGCGCGCGTGTATATATATAATAGAAAACAATTATCTCCTGCCCGTGACATTGTTCCGTCGCTAGAAAAAAGCTACGCCGCTAGTCGGCAACCCACGATGCTGATCGATGACCCTAATTGTCATTGTTTGAGTCCCTTTGCGTTGACCAACCTTGGAAATGCATCGACCAGCCCTGTAGTTGCTGCCACTCAGCCTTGGCAACAAGATCTAACTCTACGTAAGACATCCCGGTGTCGCTAGATTTCGCCAAACCTAGCATAGTTCAAATCCAGCGATGTCCGACCAAGATTATCTTCTGGTTAGGAATGATATTGGCGATGCTGAGGAGAGCATGCTCGGTCTGAGATCTTTTAGTAGATACAACTTTGAATTTTGTTGCAGCTTATGAGCCCTTGCTCTTGCAAGATAGAGTCAAGTGCCTATTCCCAGAATAAAGCCCCACCATTTTCTTGAGCTCAGCTCGTGAACCTTTTGCTTTTGCTTTGAGCAATATCTTCATCCTGTTGGAGAAAACTTCCTTGAGTGTTTTGAAGTTGACAAAACGTTTCCATCAGTCTAGTCTGAAGACTTGCAGACTCTTCCATCAAAGTCTGAAGACTCTGGACTGCTAGACTCAAGACTCAAATTCTATCCTCATTGACAGTTTCTAGACCGTCGAAGAAGGCTTATCCAGAACTGGATGTTTCGTTAAGGATTTGACTTTATCGGCTGGAGAAGATCTCTTGGCTGGATATAGCATGTCGAAATCCATTATTCAAATCAAGATTGATTCAGGGATTTTGGATCTGTTGATTGGCGAAGTATACTTGGAAGGTTCTACTTATGGAAACCTAGATCCTGTTTGTATGGGCGAGCATAATTGATGGGCTATCGTCATGTTCCTTAAATAGCTCGAAGATCTTCCTAATTGATTCTGTCCAACGGGTAGATTGGAAGAATTCCTTTGGTAAGTGCCAACGGGTATGATGGCATAAAGGAGTATATAAGGAAGACGTTCCGGTTGTTCGAGTGTGTGCGTGATAGAAGAATTCCAAAGTCCGAAGCTCCTTGTTCTTAGTCAATTAAGCTGTTGAGCGAAATCTTGTACGCAAAAGAGAGTCTATATCTTTGAGAAACCTTGAGGAAGTGTAGTAGAGTCTCTACACTTTGTGGAATCAAGGAAGAGCTTTTTGTAACAACTCTTTTGTTCATAGTGAAATCCAGCCGAGTGGGCTGTCGGTATGGAAGAGTGGACGTAGGCTTGGATTAAGCCGAACCACTATAAACTCTGTGTTCATATTCTCTTCCCTACGCTCTTTTACTTTGATCTTAATTCGTTTTGTTTACAAGTGACAAATTTCCTTTTCATAATCTATTGCTGATTTGAGTTGCATACTTCACTAAGGAAAATTTGTTTTTACACCTATTCACCCCCCCTCTAGGTGCTTATACTAGCATTCACAATTGGTATCAGAGCCTGTGTACTCACTTAAGTTGAAGTGTTTTACTTCAGAGTTAAAGATCGATGGCTAGTATGTTGGCTCCAGGACTGATTGAAGGGCAAAGCAATACCAGACCGCCTTATTTTGATGGAAAGGAATACAACATATGGAAAAACAAGATGAAGGCATTTCTAAGATCAAAGGATCCTCTGGAATGGGATGTGGTACACAAAGGAATCATTCCTAAAGCTGCAAGAGGAAAAGAAGTCGTTGAGTCTAGCGAAATGACTCAAGAAGAGATAACCAAGAGACAAGCTCTTGATGCAAAAGCAATTTATTCTTTATATTGTGCATTATCACCTATTGAATATAACAGAATATCTTCTTGTGATACAGCTAAAGAAGTCTGGGATAGATTACACATCACCTATGAAGGAACCGATCGAGTGAAAGAAACCAGATCAACATTCGCTCGGTCAATACGAAGCATTCAAAATGAATCGGAGAATCTATCAACGACATGTTTAGTCGTTTTACGAAATCGTGAATGGTCTTGAAAATCAAGGTCAACCAATTTCGATCCCATGAAAGTAAACAAGCTCTGCGTGGACTCTCCAAGGATTGGAATCACATAAAGACCTCAATAAGGGAGACACAAAGAATTATGCCACTTTACGTCGATGAATTGGTTGGGACTCTTCGAGTCTTATGAAGTGGAGCGAATCAATGAACATGAAGATCCTAAAGGTAAGAAATCCATTGCGTTAAAATCTAATGATGATTCTGATGTCACAGATTCTGCGGACGATATGGATGATGAAGAGCTTGCTCTCATGATAAGAAGATTCAGAAAGCTAAATAGAAAGGGAAGAAGATTCAATCCAAAGAAACAAAATTTTCAAAAGCAACAGACTAAGTCTGTTGAGGATGATGAATCCAATAGAGATGTAGTCTGTTTTGAATGTAAGAAAAAGGGACACATCAGACCCAATTGTCCCCTTCTGAGGAAAAAGAAAGGAAAAGCTGAGAAATATCGAAAGGCACTCAAAGCAGAAACTTGGAGTGATACGAATGTGAAGAAAGTGATGATGATTATGCCAATATTTGTCTCATGGCACAATCGGACTCGATTCGAGACAATGAATCGAGGTAAGTAATTTGAAAATCCCTACTAAAGTCTCTAGATACATTGATGAATTGTGTCTTAGTCTCAAAATTTCTCTTAAAAGGATTTCCGAACTTAAAAGAGAAAATTTTGCACTAAAGCAACAGGAAAATGCTTGGAAAGAAAATGTCAAAAGTTTAGACAAAAGTGTTACTACTTTGAAAGAAAATGAAGACAATCTCTCAAAAGAAAATGCATTCCTGAAAAATGATATCTCAAGTATTTCTAAAAGATTTTCTATAGGATCGAGAAACTTGAGAAAATTCTTTCAGCACAAAGACCTTATTTCAACAAATCGGGTTTAGGAATGACTTTGAAACTATTCCTCTAATTGATTTTCCTAAAGTAAAGGAAAGAATTAAGCAAAGATTTACAAGAGATGCTTACAAAAATCATTTCCAAAAAGTTTTTGTAAAACTAGTAGGTCGCAATGCTCTTAAATGTTCTAAGTGCAATAGCTCAGATCATTTTTGAATGTCCTATGGTTTGGAAACCCATTAAGAAGGTATGGGCAAAGACCGTATATTACACTAACACCAATGGACCCAAGAAAATATGGGTACCAAAGAAAGCTTGAGTCTCTTTTCTAAATGCAGGTCACTATTAAGAAAAAGTTTAAATGGTACTTGGATAGTGGATGCTCAAGGCATATGACAGGAGATTCAAATTGCTTCATAAAGCTTGTTCAAGTTAATGGTGGAAAAGTTTCATTTGGAGGAAACAACAAAGGAAGAATTGTGGGATACGGAACTGTAAAGATTGGAAGCCTCACGATCCGTAATGTGTCCTTAGTGGAAGGACTCAACTACAATTTGTTAAGTATCGATCACCATGCGACACCGGTTTCAAAATAAATTTTCAAGAAGGAATTTGTTCGGGAACCGTAAAGACTCCTCTCGTCTTTCACGGGTCGAAGACATGGAAATATCTACCTCTTGGATGTCAAACCAAATGAAACCCAATGTCTAATCTCAATTCAAGAAGAAGCAAACTTATGGCACAGAAAACTTGGGCACATTAACATGAAGCAAATAGCCAAAATTTCAGCAAAGAAGCTTGTTCGTGGTCTACCCAATCTGTCATACCAAAAGTCTGATCTATGCACACCATGTGTGTTGGGAAAACAGGTAAGAAACTCATTCAAACCAATAAATCAAGTTTCCACTGTATTGCAGCTCTTGCATATGGATCTCTTTGGACCAACCAAAACTCAGAGCATTGGAGGTAAGAAATAATGTTTAGTGATTGTCGATGATTATTCACGATTCACTTGGGTATATTTCCTGGCAAGTAAGTCCGAAACCTTTTCTTATTTTACAAAGTTTGCTAAAAAGGTCCAAAATGAGAAAGGGTATGTTATTTCAAGTATACGGACAGACCATGGAGGTGAATTTGAAAATCAAGATTTTACAAAATTTTGTGATGAATCTGGTTTTCAGCATATATTCTCTTCTCCATATACTCCAGAGCAAAATGGAGTCATGGAAAGAAAGAATAGGTCGCTTCAAGAAATGGCTAGAACTCTTCTAATTGAAAGTAACATTTCTTCACGTTTTTGGGCTGAACCAGTTTCTACAACATGTTATATTATTAACAGAGTCTTTTTAAGGCCTATTCTGGAGAAAACTCCCTATGAGTTATTCAAAGGAAAGAAGCCCATTGTTTCATATTTTCATGTGTTTGGATGTAAATGTTTTATATTGAAAAATGCAAATGATCGGGTTAGTAAGTTTGAAGAAAAATCAGATGAAGGTATTTTCCTTGGATATTCTATCACAAGCAAAGCTTACGAGTTTACAACAAGAAGACTCAATCGTGGAGGAATCAATGAATGTCAAATTTCAAGACTTTATGCAAAATCAACCGATTCATACTCATCTTGAAGAATCCGAACTTGCTCCGGACACTACAAAGTCTAAATCTCCGAAGCGGTTCAACCTTCGAGAAGACGAGCAACAAATGATCAACGAAGATTCAAATGAGGAAAAGATCGATAGTCGACAAATCAACCAACAAGCGGAAGCATAAGTCCAGTCATCCTAAAGATCTCATTATTGGTTAATGAAGGAATTCGCACAAGAGCCAAAAGGCGCGAAGAGTCTAGTGTCTTTGTAGCTCTTATTTCGAAATAGAACCCAAGAGCATAGAAGAAGCTTTAACTGATGAAAGCTGGATTGAAGCTATGCAAGAAGAACTTAGGCAATTCAGCATTAATGATGTCTGGGAATTGACTCCTAAACCGAAAGGTAAATCCATCATTGGAGCTAGATGGGTTTTCAGGAACAAGATGAACGAGAAAGGTAAAGTCGTAAGAAACAAAGCAAGACTCATGGCCAAGGGATATACGCAAGAAGAAGGGATAAACTATGATGAGACTTACGCACCAGTAGCAAGGTTAGAAGCAATTAGATTATTACTTGCTTTTGCTTGTCATAAGAATTTCAGGTTATTCCAAATGGACGTCAAAAGTGCTTTCCTAAATGGATTTATCCAAGAGGAAGTCTATATGGAACAACCACCTGGTTTTGAAGACCCAAGAAAACCAGACTCTGTATTCAGACTGAAAAATGCTCTATATAGTTTAAAGCAAGCACCTCGAGCTTGGTACGATAGACTAAGTAAGTTTTTAATTCAAAGTGGCTTTGTCAAAGGTAAAGTAGATACTACATTGTCTATCAAAAGAGAAAGAAAAAGTCTATGCAGGATGAGTTTGAAATGAGCATGATGGGTGAACTAACCTTCTTTCTCGGGCTTCAAGTTAAACAACTGAAGGAAGGAATCTTTATTCATCAGGAAAAATATGCTAAAGAACTAGTCAAAAAGTTTGGACTAGAAAATTGCAAAAAGACTGATCTACCAATGTCAAGTTCTTTGAAGATGGACAAGGATGAAGAAGGAAAGAAAGTTGACCCGAAGCTATACGGGAGTATCATTGGTTCACTTCTTTATCTAAGCGCTTCTAGACCGACATTTTATTTAGTGTTTGTATTTGTGCCAGATTTCAATCAGACCCTAAAGAATCTCATTTAAGTGCTGCAAAGTGTATTATCAAATACATTACCTCAACTTCAAACTTGGGTCTCTGGTATCCTAAAGAAGGAGACTTCACTCTTCTTGGATACTCAGACACAGACCTAGCCGGTTGCAGAGTTGATAGAAAGAGCACCTCAGGCACCTGTCAACTACTTGGAAGCAGGACGGTATCTTGGTTTTCAAGGAAGCAAAGTAAAGTAGCTCTTTCTACGACAGAAGCAGAGTATGTAGCTCTTGGAAGTTGTTGTTCACAAATTCTGTGGATAAAACAACAGCTAAGAGACTTTGGAATTTAAGATTCATGCACTGAAATCAAATGTGACAACACCAGCCGCAATCAATCTCACCAAGAATCCGATTCTTCACTCAAGAGCAAAACATATAGAGATTCGACATCATTTCATTAGAGATCATGTTCAAAATGGAGAAGTTTCGATTCAGTTTATTGACTCAAAGAATCAAGCGGCGGATATATTTACAAAGCCTTTGGAGAAAAATCAATTTAAAGTTATTCATTCCAAACTAAATATCTTAAAGTCGAAGAAGTTCGGACTCGGGATTTGAAAGTCTAAAGGCACTCGACTCGGACAATCAAGATCTACGATTTGTAAGTTATTTCTATTTTAGAAACTTATCTCTCGGTTCAAATCTTGAAAATGTACGATCATCTATCCAAATTTAATTGGGGTAATTTTCCCAATTTTTCGTGATTAGTGCAATCCTTCCTTTTCGAAAAACAAGTTATTTTTGAAATGACAGTTATCAATTTTTTTTTTTAAAAAAAGGCAGTTATTTTTAAAAGGCATTTTTATATTTCCTTTTTCACGATGCTCCGTATGCCTCGCTTCGACTACCTTATATATTGTATGCGTTCTTCTTCGTTTTACTCACAAAAACCCTAAGAGGGCACCGATCTTCCACTTTGTCTTCTTCTTTTGTTTAATCCTCGAAAAGTTTTCATCTTTCTTGGGAAACAAGCTTGGAATCTCTCAAAAACTGTGAAAGATGTCGTCTAAAAGAAAGTCTTCAAGGATCGCAAACAGGGGACCACAACAAATGCGTGAGGGGCCTACGTGCTTTGATCTCACCGAGGAAGAAGAATCTCCTAGACAGCAGCAGAGCCCACAACATTCTCAGCAGCATCCATCTCCTCCATCTAGACCTCGGGATGTTGCACATCAAGAAGAGGAAGAAATCATCGAAGACGAGAACCCATAAGAACTCTTAAGCCCGCTTTCACCTACAAGCTTTATCGTGCTTTGAAGAGGAGTGGTACTCCGTTGAACTACATTGATGAATTTACGAAAGACAAAGGGTTTAGAAATGAAACTTTCTTTTTACGCACAATGGAACAATTGGGAATTGCCTATTTGGGTCGGCGGAAGAGGCATTGGCAAATATCCCAAGTGATCCACGTCTTGGAGGGCGGAGTCAACCAGATGGGAATGACGATGATAGGATGTACAGTCAGTTTAAACCGAAAATGGGTGTTGCGGCAAAAATCCGAAGCAAAAGGACAGACTTGTTTCGATTGGAGGAACACAAGCAACTGTACTCTAAGTTGCTTAAGCGTGGCGTGATAAACCCAAGAAGGGTGGACTTTGATTTTCTTGATTACGTGAATGTCAATCTACGGGAAAAATTCAGTCTTCTTCAACTCGAACAGTTTGTTCTCGAAACTACGAGGCTTATCTTGAACTTCTTGCTTACTTCTATTCGAATCTCAGTTTCTTGGATGCGAATAGGTTTTCTTTCAGTGTTCGAGATCAGGACTATGTGGTTGACATGAATACTCTGGCTGATGTGATTGGGGTTGAAAGAAGGAGATATCAACCTATCAGTGTGTCTATCGCTCGTGCAACGTTGGAGCTTGTTCGGGATAGAAGGACGGAAGGAAAGATTTCCTATTTGAGAATGAATGCATCCAACATCTTGCTTCACAAGATAGTAATTAACTGCATCTCGAGACCAAAATCAACTTCAAAGGCGCGTTTCAAACTCGGAGGCAAAGTTGATGTACACCATCAATCTTTGGTAAAAAGTTCTTTCTTCCACACACCATTATGTTCCACATGTACGGAGCAGTGGTGAAGGACAAGGGTCAACTTCCTTACCCAGCACTTGTGACCAAGTTATTCAGACATTTTAACGTTCAGCCTCCCCAGATTCTTTGTGTTTGAATGTGCGATCAAATGGTGGTGGGACTGAAAATAGTTTCTAAAATGCGTCTGAACGAACTCAACAAGGCGTTGGAGCAATTCAAAGTGAAAACCCATGTCAAGACTCATTCGGTCTCTTCGGCGGCAAAGCGAAAAGGGAAGGAGCCCATGGTTGCTCCATCCAAGAAAAGAAGAGCTCTCATCATTGAGGATGAAGAGGATGAGGATGATATCACCATTTCTGCAATGGCATTGAAAGACTTGAGTCATTCTGTTCCAAAAACAATGGAGAGACAGGAAAAAGACACAGATGAGATAGAACAGAGGACTGGAGAGAGAGAAGATTTGGAGAAAGAAGCAGAGGAGAGAGATGCAGAGGAGGAAAGAATTGAGAAAGAAGAAGAGGAGAGAGGAGATCAAACGGAAGCGAACATGAGGAACAATTTTCTCCACTTGAAGGTATGGAAACGGGGGAGATCCCGAGAAAAGAGGAACGTCCTCATTCCCGCTACCAATGATGGAATAAGTCGTTCTCCAGCGAGATCTAGAGGACATCTATGCCTCTCAATTTCCGAAGAGGGACATGATGTTTCATCGCCCAATTTGCGTGACCATGCTAATTTGCCATCATCTGCCTATACTCCATCTGATTGTGCGAAGCCGTACTCGACCGATAATTCAGCAGACTTTCGCAGAATACTTGATGTTGTCTTAGAGATGCGGGGTCAAATATATGCTCTGGGATACGAAGTACAGAACTTGCAAAATGCAGGTCGAGCCTCTTCGGTTTCTTTGCATGATCAAATTCATGCCCTTACTCTTCAAGTTCAAGCAAATGCCAAGGGTGAAGATGTGGCGCAACTAAAGGAGGATTTGAAAAAGCTAGAAGGGATTGTCCAGTCAATGGGAGATTTTCAGCTTGTTCGTTTTCTCAAGCAATCTTAATTCCATTCTCTTTTCATCTCTACCTTTTTTTTTTTTTTAATGATGACAAAAAGAGGGAGAGATGTGGTGCAGATTTGATTTTAAATTTTGAACTCTTGACTTTTGTGATGTCTTGACTTGACTTGACTTTTGTACTTTTGTGCTTGGTTGTTCGGATTTGGACTGGATTTGGATTTGATTTGTTTGAACATTTGTTTATCTTAAGTACTATTGATATCTCATGACTTTGTTCATTTACATAACTAACCTACTTTACGTGGATGCGATTCTAGTGCTATTCTTATTAAGCCATTTATCTTTGTGAGATATCCATATTTGCTTGAGTAATGTTTTGCAGGCCAAAGTTATCCAAATCTGCAGGAAAGTTTTGTCATCATCAAAAAGGGAGAGATTGTTGGAGAAAACTTCCTTGAGTGTTTTGAAGTTGACAAAACGTTTCCATCGATCTAGTCGAAGACTTGCGAGACTCTTCCATCAAAGTCGAAGACTCTAGACTGCCAGACTCAAGACTCAAATTCTATCCTCATTGACAGTTTCTAGACCGTCGAAGAAAGCTTATCCAAAATTGGATGTTTTGTTAAGGATTTGACTTTATCGACTGGAGAAGATCTCTTGGCTGGATATAGCATGTCGAAATCCATTATTCAAATCAAGATTGATTCAGGGATTTTGGATCTGTTGATTGGCGAAGTATACTTGGAAGGTTCTACTTACGGAAACCTAGATCCTGTTTGTATGGGCGAGCAGGATTGATAGGCTATCGTCATGTTCCTTAAATAGCTCGAAGATCTTCCTAATTGATTCTGTCCAACGGGTAGATTGGAAGAATTCCTTTGGTAAGTGCCAATGGGTATGATGGCATAAAGGAGTATATAAGGAAGACGTTCCGGTTGTTCGAGTGTGTGCGCGATAGAAGAATTCCAAAGTCTGAAGCTCATTGTTCTTAGTCAATTAAACTGTTGAGCGAAATCTTGTACGCAAAAGAGAGTCTATATCTTTGAGAGACCTTGAGAAAGTGGAGTAGAGTCTCTACACTATGGAATCAAGGAAGAGCTTTACTGTAACTCTTTTGTTCATAATGAAATCTAGCCGGTGGGCTGTCAGTGCGGAAGAGTGGACGTAGGCTTGGATTAAGCCGAACCACTATAAACTCTGTGTTCATATTCTCTTCCCTACGCTCTTTTACTTTGATCTTAATTCGTTTTGTTTACAAGAGACAAATTTCCTTTTCATAATCTATTGCTAATTTGAGTTGCATACTTCACTAAGGGAAATTTGTTTTTACACCTATTCACCCCCCCCTCTAGGTGCTTATACTAGCATTCACACATCCAAGGTTAATATAGAGCATTTGGGACGATTCTCTGATGATTAGGTGCTGGAGAGGCTCCTAGAAACAGCGAAGGATGGAATACTTTCTAGTGGTGAACGAAAACCCAATTTCTTATTTGTCCTGGAGAGAATTTTAGAAGTGGCCATTATGGAGGATATAGCTGCTATTCCGCACCTAAAAGTGACGTATTTTTGTCTTTCCTCATTGAGTTTTTGCTACTGAATATTAGGATTCTATATATATATTTGTGTGATGTTGCGTTCAATCGAAGGAGATAGTGAGAATAAGTATGTTGGTGTTTTGGTGATTTGTATGGTGATTAGATTGAGACCTTTCTATTCGGAGTTACTATGTATTTAATCAGCTTATTGGAATTAAGTATTGGTAATTGTAAAGTTCATTTCTTGGGCTCAATTATTCTTTATTCATTAATGGCGACCATTGGTGTGACATCCTGGAATTTCAGTCATGTTTTCAATTTAATAAATCGGCCATTTCATCAACGCGCTTATAGTGCTATTCTCAGAGTTGATCACTCTTGGGATAACTAGATTATTTGGGGAAGTCATTAGGGAAGTTTAACGCATTAGACTCGAGAATTCGACCAGCAATCGACTACTCGACCGTGCTCATTTGCAAAGGTCATTACGGCACAGTTAAAAATCGATCGGAGATCAGAGATAGGTCGGTTCGACAGAGATGCATGGCTAAACGTGGGTGATTCCACTAAATTACAAAATTCTCGTCGATTGGTACTAGACTGATTTTTCTATCGTTTTGGTACCATGTGTTCGTATTTGAAACCTTGAGATTTTCACAATCACCGAGAGTCACCAATGTGTCGAAGAGGTTCATTGTGACTCAAAGAAAATCGACCACGGGTCATTTGCACTCAAAATTCTAAAAGCTACCCTATAGCCTAGGTTATGCTAAAATCACGCTAGATTGAAATTAATTGCGAATTTGAATCCGATTTCAGAAATTGAAAGTTCTGTCATGTCATGAGTCATTTTAGAAACATCGACTCATCCTCCGAAGATTTTTCTGCAAACCGAGATTTTGGCGGAAAAGTTGATATAGGGCCGTTTTCAACTGGAAAATTTAGGGGATCGTTTTTTTTTTTTTTTGGGAGGCAAGTGGATTCTATTGATGAGGAAAAATACCAATTTGATCGAGGATATGACGGTTGAATTTTTAGAAGCCGAATTGAGTGAATTCAAGTGAGGATTTAATCCAATTTGGGAGGAAATTGCTTCAAATTCGTAGCCCCCTTTGACACCACTTTTGGACCATCTCCAAAGCTTCTAAGGCAAGCTTGGGGCTGGAAAATTGGCTGAGCAAACCAGCTGGCTTGGTGGACCTCACCAAGGGGACAACAAGATAGAGAGAAGACCAAGATAGCCCCCTCACAGCAGCCGGTCCCCTTCCCCTCCATTTCCGCCGATCTCATCTCCATTTGCAAACCAAAGAAGCTCCAACAAACCTAGAAAACCGAGTAGCTATCCTGCCCTCACCGTCTGACCTCCCCTGGTCCCCGTCCGAGCAGCTGAAGCCGCGCCTGCTCGCCCGCACGCCGCTGCTCGTTCCGCTTGCATCCAGCCTCTTCTCGTCGTCGTGCTGCCCAGTTCGGAGCCCCTCAGGCCTTGTCGAGCTCAGCCGGAGCCCGTCTAGCCCGCCACCTTTGCCGCCGTGAAGCTCCGCCACAACCCGCCTATCCCCGCTGCACCGTTGCCATCCATCCCTGCTTCCCATTGCAGCTTGTTTGGCCCCGAACAGAACCGAAGCACCTGGGTCTGTAGCCCACTGTTTGGCCCGCTTTGGTGTCCTTCCGGACCCCGCTTGGTGTCCCCGTTTTGGAGATTGTCGATCATCTTCGCGTCCCCGTCGTCATGGTCGCGTTGGATCGCTAATCAAATGAGTTTACTCATTAATCTCCGCTTAGGGAGTTAATTATGCTTAAGGGTTGATTAGTTTAAGTTAAGTATGGATTATGTGGATAGTTAGAATAGATTAGTGAATTAATTGATCGTTGTTGCATGTTAGGTGGTTATAGTGTAATTAGAGCCTAGACAAGCTCTAGTATTTATCTAGAGTGGTTTGGAATTTTTTCAGGCTCGTCTCAGCATTTAAAAAGGCTTTTCCGGCCTAAGTTGCATTTATTGGCATTTATTAATTAATTTTCCTAATTATTTAATTAATTATTATTTTTCGAAAATTAGACCAGGACAGCTGGTGACCGAAATTTCGTGCTGAGTGCAATGGTGTGGTTGGTGTCGCAACCAATTTTCGGGGTGCACCACCTAGGGTTTGGCTAATAGATTATTAAGCTTAGACTTAACTCGGACTCTCCCAAGCCCATACCAATTCGCGACTTATGTTCAAATTCTTAACATGCATATAGATTTTATTTAGGAGTCGCCACTAATCTATTTTTGGTGAGTCGATTAGAAACCCAAGTAAAGTAACGGAAGTTTTACTTTACTCCTACAAATCAGAGACTATGGGTACCGGGATTTGGTTACACTAGATTTCTCTAATGCCCTTTCGGTACCATTCTTTTATTTCAAAAATATTTTTGTAAGCAGCTTAAATTGATTTTAAATCTATTTCCCTAACATGTGAGGTGATCATACGGGTGTGCAAACCACCAATTTAACACCCTGATAAACAATGAATAAATTGCAAAAACTTACCTTAAAGCAACAAAAGCATCTGCAATATTAAATTAGAATCCACATCAACAACTCTAGATATGATTTTTAATTAACACGCAATTTCATTTTTTGTTTTCACTTGATTAATGAAAATCATGCAATATGCAATGCAATATTAACTAAATGACCTAATTCTAATGACATGTAATTTCTAATTAAATGGACCTAGCAACAATCACTAAATGGCATGCATTTTATGAATCTAATCCTAATGACATGCACATGACATTTTTTATTTATTTATTTTTTTAAAGAATGCAATCTATCCTAGAGACTGAAACTAATTTATTCTAAGACATTTTTTTGTATTTTTTTTTATGAAATTCGAAATTAGAAAAAAGTGAAAATTATCTAACTAAATTAAGATTCTATCCAACTTATATTATGGATTAAGTCAGACTAAACACTAATTAAAACCAAGATATTATCTTAATTTAGCAATCTCTAACCTATGATGCAGTCTATCTAAATCAATCTAAATTTAAAATGAAATATGCAATTTTATCCTAATGTGCAATGACGTACAAATGATGTCATAATTCTACATGACATATGCATGATGATTTTTAATTAATATTCGAAATTAAAAAAATGTCAAATAATTAAACATGCAATTTAAGCTAATGAAACAAAAATCTAACATCCTAAATTTTTTTTTTTAATTTCGAAAATTCATGATAAATAGAGTGCTTAGTCTAAATATGCAAATAACCCTAAAGCATGCAATATTCTAATATGAACCTAATCTAACTCAAACATTTTTCAGGATAAATAAAGCAATCACAACGAGATAAGCACCAAGCCATTCAGAATCATCAAAGATATCATACATCGCTTGAATCAGGGAACAATATCTAAATCAAACTTAATTATTTCGCTAATAAAATTGATAAATTGATCTTAAGCCTTAAAGATCAATATATCAATTTCATTCCCGCATGATTAATTATTCCATCTAAAGCCTTATTGATGAAAAATCAGTGTGCGGTTGCAAATTAGGTAGTAAGCTCTAGTTGGGAAATACGTCTATTATTTATAAATATGCACGTTATATACCAATAGACATATATTAGGCAGTAGATAGATTATGCACGAGTATTTTACCTAAATTTGAAGATAATTTCCAAATCCGAGCTTAACGCGATCGGGGTTGCAACTGGCTTTTCAACGGCGAACGGTGGCAAGCGTTACGTGCATGTTGATGATGCTTCATGGTGGTGTGGTTGGCGGCGGCGACGGAAGGCTCATGGACTAGGACAGCAAGGCATGGCTGGACTTTCGCTGCTGCTCATGGCATGGCTTATAATGACGTTGCGAGGATGGCGGACAAAGATAGTATGGCTATTTTTCTTCACTGAGATTTGCACATCACCACACGCCCAAGCTGCTCACGCTCATCTGGCCAAAGAAGATTCTTTTGCATGCATGAAGTAAAATCATAAAAAATCACACGTGTTATTGTCCAATCCGGACAACATGCAAAAGAAGATAAATTCACCACTTGGAATTATTAAATCGAGATTCTAGTAATTCTTTTGACCGTGAACTTTAGGCTCCTCAAACGGGTCAGCGAATTCGGCACAAGAAGGGGCTGACCAATTTCCTACAAAACGAAACAAAGACTCATTCGTCCGGCTCGATCTAGGGACGAGCTCAATAGTGGTGCAAGAATCAACAGGTGCTCAACGGTTCCGTGGCCGCTCGTCGAGGACAGCAGATTAGTCATGAAAGAGCAGCGGCAATCGTCACGGCATCAGGCCTGAACCACTACAGAATTGTCGCAGGGGACTCCACCGATGTTGGACAACGACTGACTTTGACTGTGGACTAGATTTTGCTGGACCGTGGCAAGATCGTTTGAAAACCTGCAAGATTTGGTCAAAGAAAATTGGTTTGGACTGCCTTCAACAGATCATGCACGAGAGAGACCACATCTTGTGCTTTTTATCATAAACTCGTGTTCAGCCTATAAGGGCTCCCTTTTGTGCACGTCCACTCTTCTCCCTCTAGGTGAAAGTGCTTGACTTTGTGGAGAAAAATTCCCCCTTTTAATCTATGGCCGTCTCATGGCTTAACAGCGAAGCTCCAAGGGTTCGGATGAAGCTCGCCACGAAATCTCGATCTTGTCAAGTAGTGATTGGGCTTTGCTGAGGATTGCTTAACTGGACGAAGACCTCGATGGAATTGCTGGATCTTAGAGTATAGGGCTCGTGGCACGTCTAGGTTGTTGGGGTTTCATGAATCATGTATAGGTGAATTTAACAAAAAGAACGCAGCAAAAACAAAAATGATATATTTTATACATGGTTCTCCGAAGGCGTTGTTTATGCGTTTTAATTAAAAATCTGAATATAAAAGGGTGTTTAAATGAATTACCTTTTGAAGCGCACTTTATATAAATTGGTTCGGATGTTCTACAGTTCGAGCCCCACAAACGTCAGACCTCTAGTTCAGACATACCAACAACGAACGTCAAACGGAAGAGAGAACTTTCGGATATTCATCATTATGATCGTGCTAGCAATCTCGTGGAGACAATTCACCGTATCCTTGATGTATTATAGTCACGGCCCCGGATGAGAGAAAAACCTTTCATTTCTTTCGTCTCAAATACAACACAAGAACACACACATCTCTCTCTCTTTTTTAGCAGCCCTTTGTTACGTTCTTAAAACTTTGTTTTTAAATAAAAATATTTATATATATAAACCAGCAACGGTTGCTGATCGTCCCCCGCTCCCGCTCATGCACGGACGATCGTGCATGAGCGGTTGCCGATGCACGACTTCGTGCATGAGCGGTTGCTCATGCACGAATTCGTGCATGATGGTCAGCAACTGCTGACCATAGTGCATGAATGGTCAGCAGTTGCTGACCATCCGAGTTTCATGCATGTGCTTTGTGCACATGCATGAAACTTTAAATATATATAATTTTTTATTAGTTATTAAAATGTATTAATTAATTAATTAATTAATTAATTAATTAAACGAATAAATAATTAATTAATCAATCCCCTTTAAAATATAATCTTTATATGTACATTTAGGAATACATTAATATATATTTACATTGGGCATGTATGTGCATCATATGCAAATAGGCTCGTGACTATAATACAAATTAAATTAAATCTCATTTAATTTAATTTCAAATCGACTCAATTCAATTGTAATAATTGCAAATACATTTGCAATTATATTTCTCTCTTGTTTCACGTTATCCTAATTGTTTATGGTGTGTGACATCCCTCGGTTTATCACTAAGATAGTAGTAAGACTTGTACTAACACATCAGTACTCCCAAAAGTATTAATTGTCCCGATTAATCTTTGGGTCTTACAAGCCATGATTGACATCTAGCAATATGTCATGACTACCCAGATAATGTGAATGCTTTAAGAACATAATGAACCTGTCAGCTTTGGCTACAGTGTAATTCAATCCCTCTGTCTTTCTATGTCCCGATCAAACAAAGATCATGGAACATTTGTCAAGTCATCAATTCGATCATATGCACAAATCTAATTGACATGCATTTTATTCGAGACATAAATAATTTATTCTCGGTTACAACTCCGGCTGAGGATTTCAATGCAATGTCATAATTAGATCGCATAGGACATCATTTTTATACCTTGCATTTAACAAGGAGATAGATTCCATATTGCGCACACGTGTAACTTCGTATATGAACGAACTATGACCATCAGGTATAAAGACGGATCAACGACCCAGCATTACGTGCACCCATGAACCATAGTTGTTCGACACACAAGTTAACACTATGCCTCAAGTCTAAGGATTATTTACACAAGACCAAAGCATGAACAATTACACAAGACCAAAGTGATTGAACAATCGAGGGTAGACATTGACTGAATCGCAATTACACATTGACAATGCTAAAAGCTTACATGTTGCTAATTGTTCCATATCGTCACGTTTAGTGATATTGTCTAATACAAACTCTTGTGTTCTTAACTCAGGCATCACAATACCCAATGACTTGTGACTCATCATTCCCTTAAGTATCCAATACTTAATGGTGAAGTTAAGAACACACCGGTCTCAACAGGATTATTAATATCCACTCAATAATCCATCGACCGGGAACGATTTAAAGATTCGGTCTAACTATGAACCCATCACATATATTCTTGACGTCTCAAGAATATGTCTAGTTGCAACTAATCTAATGGAATCATTCATAAATATAAAACAATTGGACAAATGAATGAATACGTCATTATCATTAATTAAATAATAATAATAATAATAAAAGTACAACTGAAATCCCTAATATGTAACTATTACATAGTAGCTTTAGGGCATATATCCAAATATTTTTATTTAAAAATGAATTTTTAAGAACGTAACAAAGGGCTGCTAAAATAGATAGAGATGTGTGTGTTCTTGTGTTGTATTTGAGACGCAAGAAAGGAAAGGTTTTTCTCTCATCCGGGGCCGTGACTATAATACATCAAGGATACGGCGGATTATCCCCATGAGATTGCTAGCAAGATCATAGTGGTGAATATCTGAAAGTTCTCTCTTCCGTTCGACGTTCGTTGTTGGTGTGTCTGAACTAGAGGTCCGACGTTTGTGGTGCTCGAACTGTAGAACATCCGAACCAATTTGTATAAAGTGCGCTTCAAGAGGTAATTCATTTAAACGCCCTTTTTATATTCAGATTTTTTATTAAAACGCATGAACAACGCCTTCGGGGAATCATATATAAAATATATCATTTTTGTTTCCGCTGC
This sequence comes from Eucalyptus curtisii, assembly GCA_017140595.1. Lineage (NCBI taxonomy): Eukaryota > Viridiplantae > Streptophyta > Magnoliopsida > Myrtales > Myrtaceae > Eucalyptus > Eucalyptus curtisii. The sequence continues at coordinate 6,390,041 of CM029504.1, forward strand.
ATTCTTTTTGTTAAATTTACCTATACATGATTCATGAAACCCCAACAGTAGTATCAGAGCCAACCTTAGGCGTTTTTCATGCGTTTAATTGATTTGTAGTTCAAATATATTTTTGCATTCTAATGGCCAATTTATTTTTGTTAAGAGAATTGGTTCTCTTGCTCTTATGTGGCCTATAGAAGTTGATTAATTTATGTGATAAATTTAATCAACTAAGAAAAAATTAGAACTAAATCAATTTTGAATAAAAAATACGTAACTTGTTATACTTGTGTTTATATTTTGCGAATGATTCGTGATTATAAATTTAAAGTTGACAACGCAACTTCCGTTCGGAATCACTTTCGTGAAATTTGTTTCATCGACATTGATTTCTTGACATGGTTTGCGTTGTTCGGCTTTAAATTTGATTAAATGCAGAATTTTATGTAAGCCTAAACCTTCCAGAGCTTTAAATTTTGAATTTATGGCTCGTAAGGAAAGGTGGTGATCAAGAAAAAATCCCTAATTATTGATTATGGATGAATGTATGATGATTACATGTATTCTTTTTGGGGATGTAATTATTAAATGGAGGCTACGTCCTTCCTTTTATATTTATTTTTATAAAATGTAACTTTAATATAGTTTAGTATTTCAATTATTGATGTAAATACTACAAGAGAGGAGGAGCCATTGGAGGAGCCATTGGAGGAGCCATTAAACCGGTGAGCTCTCGGGCCCGGTCTTTGAAGAGTTCAAAAATTGAAGAAGAAGTGAAGAATAGGTCCATATTATTAAAACATTAAAATGGCTAAATGGGTCTCTTTGGCTCGAGACCCATTGAACCATAATTCCACGATCACCACGTAGGATGGATGTTTATGTGATATCTATTTATTTATTGTGTTTATGTTATTGTGCATGTTAAACCGATTAATGTTCAAAGTGAGACCATTAATAACGACACAAACCTCCTTATTAATAATATTAAGTCGAAACGGGTTTCGAACTCGTGGCCTTCCATCGTCGTGGTTTGATCTAATATTATAGTGGTTAACTAACCGGTTATGGATACATAGGGGTTAATTACCATTTATAATATTGGACCACTCCATTACGCATATGATACTGTGGAGTTGGAGCCAAATGATTTCTAATAACTGTCAGGTGAGGGAATCGTTTGTGCTTTCAATACTTACATGAGACGATGGGCTAGACTTAACTATGATCACAATGCCATTAACTGTTAGGTGAGGCTTTCATGTTCTAGAAGCCAAAGTTATGATTGGGACTCGCATATGATGCGTTGAACAAGTTGGTTCACTCACTAAGTTCATAGAACACCAATAATTGTTAGGTGAGGTGAGCTTTGGGCTAGTGGGACTCCAATCCCCACTAGTAATCTTTACCCAACAAAGATTATCGCTTCCCATCTTAAGGAGTATGGGATTCAAATATAAATTTAGTGGGAGGATCTATTTCATTTAAAGACCAAAATGAAATAGTTATTTTGAAAGATACAATGGCTAACAATTTATTTTCTGCAACAGATATATTATTACTCTGAAAATGGTGACCACAAACCCACTCGCTTCTATACTTGACAAGAATTGTTTTGATGGACCCAATTTCACGACTAGGTGAGGAATTTGAGAATTGTTCTCAATTCAGAAAAAATTGGGTATGTACTTGATGAAAGAATGCCAACCTCCTTTCCTGAGGGTGGGACCCAAGAGGAACGTGGCACTTATGATAAGTGGCATGATGATGACTTAAAAGTTAGGTCATATATGCTTCGATGAGCAATGAATTGCAGAAGAAGTATGAATCTATGGAAGATGCTAGGTCGATCATTTTGCACTTAAAGGAATACTTTGATGAGAATGGTCGAACCTCTAGATATGAGATATCTAAGGCATTGTACCATATGAGGATGGCTGAAGGATCATCAGTTAATGATCATGCTTTGAAAATGATCTGGCACATTGAAGAATTGGCTAGGTTAAATCTCGTTATGGACAACGAGTTAGTTGTGGATTTGATCCTCCAATCTTTACCCGATTCCTTCTCTGGTTTTGTCCAAAACTTCCACATGCATAAGATGGAGAAAACTCTCGCTGAGTTACATAGCATGCTGGTAGTTTATGAGAAGGAAATGCATAACACGAGGCCAAATGTAGTGGCAATGGCTAAGGCTTCTTCTTCAAAGGGTAAGACTATTTTAAAGAAGAATAAATGGAAGAGACCTGCCAAACCTGTTGTGCAACCAAAACCCAAGATTGATAAAGGGAAATGTCATTACTGTGGTGTCAAAGGGCACTGGAGGAGGAACTTTAGGAGAAACCTCGCGAGTTTAAAGGTCCAGCCTAAGAACCAACCTTATGAAGGTATGGTGTCTATGCTTATTGACACTAATCTATGGTTAGTGCTAAATCCAGCTCATGGGTTCTAGATTCTGCTGCAACTTCATGTATTTGTATGTCTTTGCAGAATCTGGAAATAAGCAGGATGCTAGGGCAAAATGAGATTGTCTTGACATTTGCCAATGGAGCAAGAGTTGCTGCATTAGCTATAGGGACTTTTCGTTTATGTTTGCCTTCTGGACATGTATTGGTTTTAAAGAACTGTTTGCATTATAAGAATGATGTTAGGAACATCATCTCTATACCTCATTTGGATAAAGAGAATTATGAATTTTCTTTTGCTAATGATGTATGCTCTATTTATCAAAATAGAAGATGTGTTGGTTCTAGCTTCTTAACCAACAATCATTATACCATTACAATGTCCGATAATGCAATTACCAATGTCAATAAGCAAAATAGAATTGATATAAATGCCATAACTAATAAACGCCCTAGAGACGGTCCAAATAAAAAGTATGTTTGGCATCTCCGATTAGGTCATATTGGAGAAGATAGAACTAACAAGTTAAGTAATGATAGGTACATTGATCCATCAAATTTTGAGTCATACTCAACTTGTGAGGCATGTCTTCTAGGAAAAATGACCAAAGCGCCTTTTGTGGGACAAAGTGCGTGAGCTGCTGACATATTAGAATTAATACATACAGATGTATGTGGACCAATTAATGAAACTGCTAGAGGTGGTTATAATTACTTCATTACCTTTACCAATGATCAGTCACGTATGGTTATTTATACCTCATGAAGTATAAATCTGAATCCGTTGAAAAGTTCAAGGAATTCAAGGCTGAAGTTGAGAAACAAACAGGAAAATGTATTAAGGCTCTTCGATCGGATGAGGAGGTGAATACCTTAGTACTGAATTCCTGGATTATCTTAAAGAGAATGGCATTTTATCACAATGGACACCTCCTGGAACTCCAGAACATAATGGTGTATCTGAACGAAGAAATCGTACTTTATTAGATATGGTGCGATCTATGATGAGTTACAATGATTTGCCAATATCCCTTTGGGGATATGCCCTTGAGACAATTGTATATATACTGAACAGAGTGCCGTCCAAATCTGTTCCAACTACGCCTTATGAGATATGGCATAGTAGGAAACCTAGTCTTAATCATATTAAGATTTGGGGTTGTCTAGCTTTCGTGAAAAAGCTGAAAATGGAAAAATTGGAGGCAAGATCTGAACAAGATCGCTTCATTGGATATCCAAAGGAAACTCTTGGATATTATTTCTATTTTCATTCAGACCAAAGAATTTTGGTGAGCAAGCACGCTTCTTTTTTGGAGAATCAGTTCGTCCAAGAAGGTGGTGCTGGGCGGAAAATAGTCATACAAGAAGAAAATAATGAAGTACCAAACAACCGAGTTTAGATACCAATATCTGATTCAGTAGGAGCTTCTGATACACAACCTCTTAAAGAAGTGCGAGAACATGTCGCCCACCTGCTCGTTATAGACACTCGGTTGATCATATTGAACCATTATTCATTGTGAATGATAGTGATCAACCCAGTGATCCTAAAACCTATGAGGAGCTAATGTCAAACATCGATTCTAGTAAATGGCTAGAAGCCATGAAATCCGAAATGGATTCAATGTATTCCAATGAAGTTTGGACCTTAACTGACCTGCCTAATGGTATTGTACCAATTGGCTGTAAATGGATCTTCAAGAGGAAGATGAATGCTAAAGGTCAAATTGGAACTTACAAAGCACGGCTGGTGGCGAAAGGATATCGTCAAAAAGAAAGAATTGATTATGACGAAAGTTTCTCACATATGGCCATGCTAAAATCCATTCAAATTATGTTGGCTATAGCTACATACCTTGATTATGAGATATTCCAGATGGATGTCAAAACGGCTTTTCTAAATGGTTTTCTCGATGAAGACATCTATTTGGAACAGCCACGGGGTTTTGAATCCAATAGTGAAAAACGGAAGGTGTGTAAGCTTAAGAGATCCATTTATGGACTCAAACAAGCCTCCAAAATTTGGAACATTCGTTTTGATGAGATAGTCAAATCGTTTGGCTTCATAAAAAATCCGGATGAACCTTGTGTTTATAAGAAGATCAGTGGGAGTGCAATTGCATTTCTAGTTTTGTATGTCGATGATATACTTTTGATTGGGAATGATGTACCGATGATATCATCGATAAAACTATTCTTGTCACAGAAATTCTCCATGAAAGATTTAGGAGAGGCAACCTACATTTTAGGTATCAAGATCTATAGAGATAGATCAAGACGATTGATTGGCCTCTCACAGTCTACGTACATAGACAAAGTGTTAACATAGTTTAAAATGCACTGTTCTAAGAGAGGATTATTGCCTTTTAGGCAAGGGATCCGTCTTTCTAAGGAGATGTGTCCCAACACTCCTAAAGAAATAGAGCGGATGGCAAAAATACCATATGCATCCGCTATTGGAAGCATAATGTATGCTATGCTATGTACTAGACTTGATATTGCGCATGCTGTAAGTATTACTAGCAGATATCAGTCTGATCCGAGAGAAGAGCACTGGATAGCAGTCAAGAATATTCTTAAGTACTTGCAAAGGACTAAAGATTTATTCTTGATATGTGGAGAAGGAGAATTTAAAGTTGTAGCTTATACTGATTCCGATTTTCAATCGGATCCTAATGATTATAAATCTACGTCTGGTTTTGTCTTTACATTCAATGGTGGTGCGAGTTAGTTGGAAAAGTTCCAAACAAAGTATAACGCCGATTCCACCACCGAGGCAAAGTATGTAGCGCTTAGCAAAGCAAAGGAAGCCGCTTGGATGAAGAAGTGTTTTACGAACTTGGAGTCGTTCCTTCAATTGAGCAATCGATTACATTGTTTTGTGACAACAATGGGGTGATAGCTTAAGCTAAGGAACCAAGGTCTCACCAAAAGTCCAAGCATATTGAGAGACGCTTCCATCTCATCAGAGAAATTGTTGGGAGAGGTGATATCGCCTTGCAGAAAATTGCCTCAGCAGAAACGTGGCAAATCCCTTCACTAAGGCCTTACCTCAGTCTTCTTTTAAAAGACATATTGACAAAATGGATTTGAGGTACCAAACAAGTTGGCTTTAGTGCAAGTGGGAGATTGTTGGATATATACCCTAAAGTTACTATGTAATAGTTACATATTAGGGATTTCAGTTGTACTTTCATTATTATTATTTAATTAATGGCAATGACATATTCATTCATTTGTCCAATTGTTTTATATTTATGAATGATTCCATAAGATCAGTTGCAACTAGACCTATTCTTGAGACGTTAAGAATATATGTGATGGGTTCATAGTTAGACTGAATCTTTAAATCGTTCCCGGTCGATGGATTATTGAGTGGATATTAATAATCCTGTTGAGACCGGTGTGTTCTTAACACGAGTTAAGATGAGTCACAAGTCATTGGGTATTGTGATGCCTGAGTTAAGAACACGAGTGTTTGTATTAGAAAATATCACTAAACGTGACGATATGGAACAATTAGTAACATGGAAGCTTTTAGCGTTGTCAATGTCTAATTGTTCATGCTTTGGTCTTGTGTAAATAATCCTTAGACTTGAGGCACGGTGTTAACTTGTGTGTCGAACAACTATGGTTCACGGGTGCACGTAATGCCGGGTCGTTGATCCGTCTTTATACCTGATGGTCATAGTTCGTTCATATACGAAGTTACACGTGTGCGCAATATGGAATCTGTCTCCTTGTTAAATGCAAGGTATAAAAATGATGTCCTATGCGATCTAATTATGACATTGCATTGAAATCCTCAGCCGGGGTTGTAATCGAGAATAAATTGTTTATGTCTCGAATAAAATGCATGTCAATTAGATTTGTGCATATGATCGAATTGGTGACTTGACAAATATTCTATGGTCTTTGTTTGATCGGGACATAGAAAGACAGAGGGATTGAATTACACTGTAGCCAAAGCTGACAGGTTCATTATGTTCTTGAAGCATTCACACTATCTAGGTAGCCATGACATATTGCTAAATATCAATCATGGCTTGTAAGACCCAAAGATTAATCGGGACAATTAATAGTTTTGGGAGTACTAATGTGTTAGTACAAATCTTACTACCAGCTTAGTGATGAACCTAGGGATGTCACACACCATAAACAATTAGGATAACGTGGACCAAGAGAGAAATATAATTGCAAATGTGTTTGTAATTATTACAATCTAATTGAGTCGATTTGAAATTAAATTAAATGAGATTTAATTTAATTTGTATTATAGTCACGAGCCTATTTGCATATGATGCACATACATGCCCAATGTAAATATATGTTAATGTATTCCTAAATGTACATATAAAGATTACGTTCTTTTTATTTAAAAGGAGATTGATTAATTAACTATTTATTCGTTAAATTAATTAATTAATTAATTAAAGTTGAAATGGTCAGCAGTTTTTGCTGACCATTTGGCACGAATAATTGTGCACATGCACGAACGAGCAACGGTTGCTAACAGCAAAGCTCCAAGGCTTCGGATGAAGCTCACCACGAAATCTCGATCTTGTCAAGTAGTGATTTGGCTTTGCTGAGGATTGCTTAACTGGACGAAGACCTCGATGGAATTGCTGGAACTTAGAGTATAGGGCTCGTGGCATGTCTGGGCAGCAGCGACGGCAGTAGTTGGGGTAGCGGTAGGTGGTGGTCAACCATGAATCGGCAGTCGCGGGCGTCGAAATTGTAAGCACCGAGCTTCACGCTTGAAGACCCCCAGTTCTCCCCTTTTTCGTGAATGAACGGGCTCCTTCGTTCAGCCGACCAAAGTTCCTCTCTTTTCTCTCTCACGTATGTCTCTCTCCTTTCCGAATTGTGGCTATCTCTTCCGTATTTTGTGTGGCCTTCTCATATATTCTTGTCCTCAATCTTCCCTTGGTTGACTGACTCCATGCGAATATTTTATTCTATTGTGTGCGTTGATATCGGCAAAAGAAATCTTTCCCAAGCGGTGGATGAATTGTTCGAAAAAAAGAAATCTAATTTGTGAATAACCTCAAAATCTTATTTCCTCCTTTTCCATGCTTTGTCCGCACGATTACCAGCTCAGTTGGGTCCCCCTTTTTTTTTTCTTTGTTTTATTTGCCCATACTTGCACATATAATGCCATGGTTACATATGAAGAGTATATATGTTCAATTTTTTCAAGATTTTAATTCTTCTCTTCCATCAGCAAAGATATTGGTCCAACGCTTGGATTTTTGCTTAAACCCATCATATATTCAGCTTATATTTGCTGCACCCTTCCTCTCAAGGTTTAGGATTATAAAGAATATGCTCTCTTGACTTCAGAATTCTTTCCAATTTAGATCACCGGTTTTCAGCTATGTAGACTTGATGGGCTTGACTGAATTTCATGCTTGTGCTTTTGTGGGCTCCATTAAGTTTTGAGACCATTCACTTGAGTCTATTTGTCGATCCAATGCAAATGAAACAAAATAAAATAAAATAAAAAATGCTCCTAAAACTATATGTTATGCAATTTTAATTTTTTTTGGGGTAAAATTAATCCCGAATTTTTTTAATGCGATAATTAACTAAATGGGTTACCAAAATTTAGGTGTCAACAGTTGGTTTATTTAATTGACTGCTATTTTGTGCAAATTTAGTGTGATTTGTAATTTTGGGAATTTATCCCAAAATTTAATAAATTCTGTAATTAATTGGAAAATACCGGGAGTCGGTTTACAGCGCCAAAAATGTGTTTTTGAACTGTTGGAATTAGTGGGATTTTCAAAAGGGAAAATATTGTATTTTGACTAAGGCCGACCATGTACCGACACACGATTATTTTTATCGGATATGATAAAAATGGTGAAATTCTCAGTTGGTGAGAACAATATACTATATCAGCTTGAGGGCTTTAATATTTCAGTTTATCGCGAGCAGTATACTTTATCAACTTAGAGTGAGCATTAGGGGTATACTATATTAGCCTGCGGGTTGGATATGTTAGTTTTGTGTGAGCAATATACCGATATACTATATCAGCTTGAAGGCCTCGATATATCAGCTTAGCGCGAGTAGTATACCTTATCAGCTTAGTGTGAGCTGTATTAATTATCAGCTTAGTGCGAGCTATACTATCTATCTTCAGCTTAGAGCGAGCAGTTCTTGATGGGATTGAACTTGATAGATAGTATTGAATGGAATGACCATGAGATGGTCTTGTTGACATGGAATCGACTAGGTTAATTGATCGATGTTTCGATCTATTGTGACAATTTAATCTGCTGATGTGATGCGATGAAATTGTGAATTGTACTGACTTACAGGAAAGACCTAAGGCAAAGGTAAGTCATCTAGCTTGTGCTTGTGTTTAGGCAACCCTTGGGGCGTATTTTCTTCCTAGTCAGATCTTAGGGGGTGAACTTGCTGAGACGTCGTCTCACCCCGTTGTGGGATAACATTTATAGGCCCCTAGATGGCAGCTCCTCCTGAGTGTTTTGGACAGCCGAAGAAGGTCACGGAGCAGAAATGTTTTATTCCGCTGCATGGGAACCCAAAAGGATGGGTCTATGAGCTGGAGAGGTTCGTGGTCTGGGTTGATGAGGCCTTACCTCATAAAGTACCCCATCAATACATATCATGGTATTGTCAAGAGTGGAATGGACAAAGAGAGGGTCCTATACCCGAATTTGAGCTTCCCATGTACGTGCTGGAAGTAGCTTTTGGAAAGGGTACGGCTGACCCTCTAGGTGGTTTAGTGGTGGACCCAGACCTGTCAGATCCAAGGACGTCGGAGTATTCTGTTGAGGACTTGACTAATTAGGGGATCTGTAGCTTTTCCACCCTTTTTGCAAACCTTGTTTGTATCGGTTGTTATTGTATATGACATAATTGGATATGTATATAAGTGTGTTGTGATTTTCAGTTCGAAAAATTATGGCCCTACCTTTCTATCCCATTGTGTTGTTGTCTAGGGATTATTTATTTGTTTCCACACGTACATTAAAATGAATGGATCGGCGATGAGTCCTAGGATGTCGCTATATAATCGACCATCGAGGGATGGGCATGTGCTCGAAGGATCGAGGCGTGACAATTGGATCTCTTTTTGGTTATTTTCAATTAACATTTGTCAAGATAGATGGAACTAATTATCCATCCTGGTCTAAAGCGGTCAAGGTCTATCTTACTGCCACCAGACAACTTGAATACCTCACATCTACAATACTGTTTCACAAGAGTAAAGCTACCAATTGGATTGCAGGAGATGAGATGATATGGACCCTATTGTGGAATAGCATGGACCCTAAGGTCGGTCCTCACTTTATTCAATGTGACTCCGCTAAAGCAGTTTGGGATAAATGTGCATTACTCTATTTGGGGCAGAATAATATGATGTGAGTATGTGACACATAGGAAAAGTTATTTGATACTCAGTGTGGAGATCAATTTTTATCCAATCATTATGCTCGGTTCATGACTCTGTACCAACGATTGGATACTTATTTTCCTACCTTGAATGATTTAGATGTTTTGGCTAAACACCATGAGGATTTGAGGGTAATATTATATCTCAAGTCATTGGGGCATGAGTATTCATCTCTTCGTCAACATATTACATCTTAAAGTTCTCTTCCCATGGTGGATGAAGTCTTCTCCCATGCTCTCCATTCTACAATTCGTGAGAAGAGTTTTTCACATCGATGGGGAGATTAGTGCTATGCTTTCCCGGGGTCCTAATGGATGTGGAGGTCGAGGTCGTGGTTATCGAGGTCGTGGACACGGTGTTGTTCATGGTGGAGGTTGTGGAGGCCGTGACTGGGGAGTTGGGTCTTGTGGTACAATTAGTTCTGAGAATGGTCATGGTTCATGCTATTGCCATTATTGTCAAAGAGTTAGACACATAGAAGCTTATTGTTATACGCTTCACCCACAGCTCAAACCACCTCTTGTTGCATATGTAAAGATTAAGGTTTCTCTTGGTCCTCCCTCAATGGTTCCACCAAGTTCAACTAAGGTTTAGAATACACGCAATTCAATTACATTGACACGTGCTTACTATGATACATTGGTTCGCTCCCAATAAGTGAGGGGATCTTTAACTCCTATTGCAACTATGGCACAATCCTCTAAAGGTAGTTCATAGTGTTTCTTGTCCATAGCGTCTGATTCTTGGGTTAAAGACTTTGAAGCTGCCAATCACATGATTGTTAACTCTAACCTATTGTCTTCTTTTAACTCTACATTTCCTTTATTATCAAACTCAGTTACATTAGCAAATGGCTCATAATCTCAAGTTACTAGTGCGAGAGTTGCTCATTTGAGTCCTTCTCTTTCTTTGTCATATGTCCTTCACCTATCAAAATATCCTTATAATTTGATTTCTATTAGCTCGTTAATAAAAGAACTAAATTATTTTGTAACCTTTTCCTCTTCTCGTTGTGTCTTTCGGGATATGGGGACTGGATAGATGATTGGTGGGGGACACGAATCAAATGGCCTGTACTATCTTGATAAGAAGGTGTTAGCTACTATAGCTATGAAACAGACTTCCATTGATGTCTATCCCGGTCATCCACCACCAAACATACTTTGGTGTCTATTTCCTGAGTCTAAGTCGGTGAGTTCCTTTCGGTATGAAGCTTGTCAGTTTGGTAAACATCATAGAGTTTATTTTGCTTCCCGCATTCAGATGTGTCTAGTCTACTTGAGTCGGTCCACTCAAATGTATCTATTTCATGGGCCTGATGTCTCTGGATTTAGTATATTCGTGGATGATTTTTCCCAAATGACTTGGTTATTCTTAATAAAAGACTATATAGAGATTTTTCATTGCTTTCAATTGTTCTATTTCAAACTGTTAAATCAATATAATATCTTTGTCAAACATTTACGATCAAATAATGCTAGAGAATACCTTTTTGCAACTGCTAGTTTCTAGCCATTTCTGGAATCTTATGGTATTATTCATTAGACCTCTTGCTCAGACACTCCACAGCAACATGGCGTAGCTGAACGTTAAAATCGCCATCTTCTTGATGTTACCCGTTCCTTCATGTTTCATATGCATCTACCTAAATATTTTTGGGGCTATGCTGTTCTTATGACATGTTATTTAATTAGTAGGCTTCCAACTTCTGTTCTTTAGGGGGAGACACCATTCTCAATTTTATATCCAAATCGTCCTCTATTTTCCTTACCTCTTCGAGTCTTTAGGTGTGTCTGTTTTGTACATTGTCTTACTCTAGGTCTTGATAAACTAGATCCTTGTGTTGAAAAATGTGTCTTTATAGGATATTTTCGAACTTAGAAGGGATACAAATGTTATAGTCCTACTCGCCATCATATTTTCATGTCTACAAATGTGATGTTCTTTGAAGATTAGTCATATTTTTCTTCCTAGAAAGTTTCACCGACACATGGTGATAGTGATGGTTGTGTCCTATCAATGCTTCCACTATCTTCCATCTCTTTAGCTATATCCACAAAATTTCATTTTGCTAACCGCATCTATCATCGACGTGGTACAGTTCCAACTATAATAGTAGTCTTCATTAGCACTCGATTCATCCGTTCCCCCATCAGTTACAGTGCCAGCCTCTAATTCTGATTTGCCCATTGCTTCTCAAAAAGGTATACGTTCTTGTGTTGGTCATCTTGTTGATTGTTATGCTCCTTATTCTGGTCTGATTGTGTTAGTATGCATCATCCTATTTCAAGCTTTTTTTCTTGTGATTGTTTATCTCCTAGCTTCTCTGCCTTGATCTCGTCAATGTCTTCTATTTCTATGCCTAGCAGTGTTTTCAACATTAAAACTTGGATGGTACTCTAGATCGATTGAAGGCATGGTTAGTTGGGAAGGGGTATTCTCAAACTCATGGTGTTGACCGTGATGACACCTTCTCTCTAGTGGCAAAAAATTCCATCTATTTGTGTCTTTATTTCACTGGCTGCGCAATTTGGCTAAATCCCTCATTAGTTGGATGTGAAAAATGCCATTTACATGGTGATTTGGCTAAGGAGGTCTACATGAAGCAATCACATGGATTTGTTGCTATGGGGGAGAATGTGGTATGTCATTTATGCAAAGCTTTGTATGGACTTAAACAATTGCCTTGTGCTTGGTTTGGTAGATTTAGTGATTTGATTATCAAATTTGGATCAAAGGATTATTAGGTAAATTATTTAGTTTTCAGCTATGTGTCTTCAGTTGGTTGTATCCTTCTAGTTGTATATGCAGATGATATCATCATTACTAGCTATGATTCAAGCGGCATTCAAAAACTTAAGCAATTACTACATAAAGAATTTAGTACTAAAGGTTTGGGACATCTTCGATGCTTTCTTGGCATTGAAGTATCCTATTCACATGCTGGTATTAATTTATCACAACAAAAGTATATACTGGACATCCTTGGTGAGGTTGGATTTCTTGGAGTAAAGCCAGTCAATACCCCTATGGATCTCAATATAAAACTTGATGCAGAACATGGATAATTACTACATGTTCTAGCGAGCGTATCGGAGACTAGTTGATAAGTTAAGCTATCTTACTATCACAAGACTTGATATATCTTTCGTAGTTAGTGTAGTAAATCAATTCATGAGTTCTTCTCGTACTACTCATTGGGATGATGTGATTCCAATTGTCAAATATCTGAAGGGAACGCTAGGTAAAGGATTACGATTCAAGAATTATGGCCATCTAAACACTGTAAGCTTCTTTAATGCAAACTGGGTTGGATGTCCTGTGGAGAGGAGATTTATTTCAAGCTATTGTGTGTTTCTTGGGGGTTATTTAATTGTATGGAAAAGTAAGAAATAACACATAGTTTCCTAATCAAGCACTAAAGCTGAATATTGAGCTATGGCACATGTGACTAGTGAATTACTATGGTTGAGAATGTTACTATCAAAGAATGAAATGTCACCATCAAATCCATCAGTGATGTATTATGATAATCAATCCGCTATTCATATTACATCTAATCCCATCTTTCACAAGCAAACTAAGCACATTGAGGTTGATTGCCATTTTGTGAGAGAAATAGTTCAAAAAGAGAGGTTATTCTTCAACACACAAAGATGGAGGATCAACTCTCAAACAATTTTATGAAATCTCTACAAGAGATTAGAGTGAGCTTCTTATGGATTATTCGACATCTACATCTCAACTTGAGGGGGAGTGTTGGGAAATTTAGTGAGCAATAAGGGTAAAATAGTAACTTAGTTATGAATATATATGTAACCCTATTTTTTATTGAATAATAGAAAACAATTATCTCTTCACAGAGTCATTAATAATCATGAATCAACTTTTAGTTTGTTTCTTTTGCGTGAATATATTTCTAGCAATAATCATGGATTCATTCGGTGAGATTCTGTGAAAATTTGTTGATTTGAAAGAAATGTTGTTTTGGATGATTTTGTTATTATCTAACCTTGCCTAATGTTATGGTTATTTTCCTTATTAGAAATGGATCAATAGAGAGGAAATTTTTACTATTATGATATTAGAGAAGATGAACCTACAAATGTTGCTTTTGTCTATGATGTATATGATTGTAGTGTCTAATCCTACTGAAAGGCAATACTGTAAGCATATATTGAAGGATCGCACATTTGTTAGAAGCCAAGCTCGTTAGATCACCTTGACTGCCTTATTAACAGTGGTGACTTGAATTGTGTGGAATAACTTAGGATAAATAAACGAACATTTACTCTACTATGCAAGTTGGCACATACAATTGGTGGGTTAAAAAACGATGCACTTGTAACTATAGAAGAACAAGTGATAATGCTCCTACATATACTTGCCCATCATGTGAAAAATCGTGTCATCAAGTTTAGATTTATGAGGTCTAGAGAGACAATAAATAGGTATTCTAATTTAATAATGTTGTAATAAGAATGCATAGTAAGCTTTGTGTCTCACTTGAACCAGTTCTAGAGGAATGTATAAATGAGAGATGGCTTAAGGTATGTTTGCTATGCTATTACATGGATTAATTTAATACTTTAAAGATAAGGTTATTTCATTAACTTCATGTTTCTAGGGTTGCTCAAGAGCATCGGATGGCACATACATTTAGATACGTGTTCAGGAGGTTGATAAACCAAGGTATCAAAATAGAAAGGGGTGAGGTAGCAACCAATGTATTAGGAGTTTGCTCACGTGATATAAGATCAATTTATGTTAACCTAAATGGGAAAGCTCGACAGTAGATTCTAGAGTGCTTCGAGATATTTTAGTTAAATCCAATGTTCTGAAGATTTATATTGGTAAGACAAGCCTTTATCAATATGTTGCATTCTTTATCAAGTAGGTTTTGATGATTCTAAGACAATTAATGATGCTATCATTTGTTATTAGGTAATTATTATCTTGTAGATACTAGATACAAAAATGGGGAGGGCTTTCTTGCTCCTCATAGAGGTACTCAATACCACCTATTCGAGTGGATAGAAGGTTGTATGCCAAATTCCCTTGAGGAATACTTAAACATAAAGCATTCTCAAGCTAGAAATGTCATAGAAAGATGCTTTGGTCTACTTTAGTTACGGTGGGTTACTCTTAAGAGTCCATTTTTTTATCCTATTAGAATGCAAGGTCGAATAATTATAGCTTGTTGCCTTATACACGACTTGATGAGAAGAGAAATGGCCATTGATCCAATTGAGGCATGGTTAGATGAAGTTGCCAACACCATTGAAGATGTGGAAACAATTGATGTTGTTGAGCCATTGTATCATTAGATGACATGGAGGCAAAATTTGGCAATTCAAATGTTTAATGAATGGAATGCAAGTGAAGGACATGGAGGAGTTGCATGATTTTGCATTATTTAAAAAAAAAAAAAAAAATCCCATTGTTGTAATTGTAACCTTCTTCTTTCTCATTTCTATTAGACAAGTGTAATGGTTTGTCATTATTGAAACATATATTCCTTATGTAATGTTTGGATTATGACTTTATCATTTTAAATTTTTAGTACCATGTTGTCCCTATCATTAAATCTTCTCTACCACACTATTTAGGAATGGAAGGTAGCGATTTCAGTCAAACTCAAGGATGGGGAACAAAGAGAGAACAACGTGTATAGACAATAGATGAAGAGAATGCACTTCTAGATGATTTTAAGTAGCTAATTGTGCGAGGAATGGAAGCCGATAACGGCTTCAAAATTTGTTACATCATTATGTTTTAGAAGTGGTTTGAAGAAAAGTTCATTGGTTCTGGCATCAAGGGTAATCTCACATAGAGTTGAAGATGAAAAACTTGAAAAAGTTGTACAATCAGATATATGACTTGAAGGATCAAAGTGGCTTGGGAGATCACGAAAACATTGTGTTGATATTCATTTAGAGGATAGTAGGCAAAAAGAATATCGAGGTTTTCTCATTTCTTCTCACTTTTCTTCTTTACTACTTGCTTAATTTTTAACAAAACAATATATTTTCTTTGTAGACTTATTTAGGAGTTGCTTCTTTGAAAGAGAAGTCCTTTCCTCAATATGATTGACTAGCAACTGAACTTGGAAAAGACTATGCCAAGGGAAATCTTAGTGAATACCCTTCAGAAACTCATGTGGTTGTAGATCTTGAATAAGGTGAGAATCATGATGATGTGGCGACTAATGGTATAAGTCAAAGTTTACCGCCACAATCATATGTTCAAACACAAAATGTTTTTGATCAATAAGAAAAAAGGCTAAAACAAGTGATAAATGTGCTGCTAGGCCAATTGAGATTGCACGCACTTTTGGCTCTTTCTTGGAAAAAGCTAATGACAGGAGCCGCATCAGACATGCTAAATATTTTGATAATAATAAAAGAAAAATCAATGAGGAGCTTCTTCGTATGTCTCTACATACTTTGGATAGAATAAAATTATGCAGAAAAAATTGTGAAGGATCTTGAGATTATTCATTTAAAAAAAAAAATCAAGGAGAAGACATAAAGGCACTTGTGGACCTACTTCTTTAAGAGATGATTGAAAAAATGACTAATAATTTGGGATTAATTGTTTTCTAAGGGTGCTATATTTTGTGAAGTGTGGAGCTTGGTTTATGGTTTTTGTGGTATTCAATGAACTACTAGAGTTGGAGCGATGAGTTGCATAATTTTGTCTATAAGTAATAGTCGTCTTGTGTAGTCTCTTTGTTGTTTTAAGACAATGAAAAACATCGAACAATGTTGTTTTTGCTATTTATTGGAATCATATGTTTTTTAAATGTGTTTTTTCTTGTGAAGTCCGGAGCTTTATTCATAAGTGATGTAGTATGTGTCTCCTTCTAGAGTGTTATCATAAATCTTAATGCAAAATGAAAAGAGTATAGAAATTCTCACTAACAAACCATACTAAAATGGGAGCTGCTTCTTTCTCTTTTCTTAGGGGTTATTTGATTTTTCTTGCTATACTGTTCATCAGAGGGGCGATTTTTCTCCTGTTCACCGTGTCTGGTTCTCGCTCGGCCTAGGCGATCCAGCCTTCCATTTGCTCCGATTTTTGGAGGGTTTCTTCCTCTTGAGACACTCCTTCTCACCGAACGGATTGGCCTTTTTTCGCCCTAAGTGGAGATCTCCTCTGCCTTCTTTGTGACATCCCAAATTTCACCATCCTTTATTAGTGTAATTAGATCATTAAGGACTTGGATTATATTAATCGGGCCAAAAAGCGAACCCAATGAACCGTGAGGAATGTGTGGGCTTGACAAGTAAGCGGGCCACACGAATTGGACTCGATAAACCGAATGGAAGATCTGGGCTTGGGCTTGGGCTCGGCTTTGAGCAAGCCAAGACTCGGATTTGTTAGATCAGTAAATTTAGTTTAGCGCACCAGATGGTTATAGATTGAGCCTGTTGGGCCAGAGACGGGTATTTAGGCCCGAGTGATTTTATTTTCAATTAAGTCTATAGATTATAGTTATGATAATTGGATTAGTGATTGTAATGCTAATGTCAATTTCTAACTTTAGCATTTCTTGTGATAAATTCTCTATAGACTAACACTAAATAGTTAATATGTCATATAATTTCATAACTTTATATGATTACAAGAGGATTGAAATGAATTGACTAACGACTTGGATTAAAGGTTAATGAATGGCAAACGACAGGTGGCGAAAGTGTCGTGCATGGAGGCCACGACTTCTCTCTCATTTCTCTTTGCGTTCTCTCTACTCCCACGGTTTTTCTCTCCAAAACCGAAACCAAGCAACAAGAGACATAATCATTAGATTTGCTAATGATTAGCCTAGCCTAGGGATGAGACCATAGCCCCATTTCCCCTCTTAACTCTCGTAATCTCCCTCTCTCTCTCTCTCCAAAACCGAGAACTTCCATCTTCTTCTTCTCTTTTCTCTCGGTCGAACAGCGAAGGAAACCAGTGGCCAAAACCAGTGATTTTCTCCTTCTTGCATGCGAGTTTTGGTGTTGATTTTTGAAGAATCTTTGAGTTATCTAGTAGCTGAACCAAGGTAAGGAAAGATAAGTCTCTAAACTAGAAGTTATCCATTGTTTTTGTCAAGGAACTTGTGGATCTAGCTGAATGGTGGAGGATTATATGTGATGTTGCTGTTTTGTGTTGATTTGAGCTTGAGGAGCACTAGATTGAAGTTATAAGTCATTGCATGTTGCATTAGAGTCTTGCATGTCTCAAAATTTAAGTGTGAGTAAGCTGTGATTGTCGAGCAAGGTAAGGAAGTGATTGTCGAGTGAAGAGATGTGATGTATGTTGCGGTAAGTGAGTTGAGGTGTGGATATTTGCTTTGAGCCGAGCTGTGGAAGGTTTTTTTGTTAATAAGAACCTATTGAAAGTATTCTTAGATGCTGTGGAAGAGTCTTGAGATGCTGTAAAAGAAATTAGTAGAGAAATTTACGGTTTGATTGAGCTAGAAACAAAGGAAACGGTAGAAGATGTTTTCTGTTTTAGAGGAATATAGATAGAAAGTCTTTTATTTGTGTCGCCTTGATTTCAAATGATGAAGATAAGGAATAGAACCATTTTACTTAAGAGAACTTCCATTAGATTAAGTTCAATCTCTAGTTATAGCCAAATAGATGCAAAAACATGAAGGTAGAAGTAATTCTATTTGAATCAGTAAACTGTTTTGTAGAAAACAGCATGACCTTCGATGACTCTATGAATTTTCTGTAATTCTTTATATAGAATTGGACTTTCAACCCTTAAAAAAGTTGTAGGACACATCCTTAGAAATAACATATTAAAATTTGAGAATAAATGGACAAATTTTGACTAGTAAAACGATTTTTCTCTGTAGATGCTAAATCTGGAAATTTTTACAGAATGATAGGAAAGAATATAGCAATTACTGCTCTTAATACAGAGCGATATAGACTTAGGTTTCTTCACGGAAAATGTTAATCTATGTCTCTAATATGACATACTAAAATTTCGTATCAATCCAATAAGATGTGATATACTTTCTGTGTATGTAATCAAAACTGCTCGTTTTAGTTTATAAACTGTTTTGACCCGAAAATGAGAAATAGATGTTATGTCTCTTATATTCGACTTGTATGATATATATGGAGTCTAGTGACCTTATGATAGATGTTAGTTTGTATAGGAATAATCCTCATCTATCATTTGAAGTATAGGTACCAATAGCATCATGCGTATGCAATGAGTGTGATGCATAGTGCTTAATTATGGGGTAAATATCTGTTTGGCATGGTATGGGACATGTCGTAATGGGTTTTATCTTAAAATTTGGACACGCACGTGTGTTTCATACATAAGAGTTAAGTGTATAGATTATACTTGAGATAGTTGTGTATTTTGAAGTCTTTTCTTTTGCATACGGTGAATGCATTAATCAAAGGTGTGAGGTGTGAAATGTGTGCTTGAATGAGTGAAAGAATCCATCGGTATTGAGATGCCGGTGATGCCCCTCGGAAGTTGGGATGCCCATGCTGTGTGATCTTGGATGCCTCGGTCCCATGTTACCGAGATGCCTCGGAGTGAGATGCCCCATGTTGAGTGATCTTGGGAGGACCTCGGTTGTGTGATACTGGGATGCCTCAAAGTGAGATGCCCATAATAGAAATATTGTGGAAGTCCGGATAGGAAATTCCGGAAGTGACTCAATCGGGTTGGCAGAGTTCCGGTGGGTAAACTGATCGAGGGTGGATTTGATATTCACACTAAATCATAATTTCTACTTGGTGTGTGAGTTGCATACTACTATTGCATTTCATCTTGATATAGATTGAGAATGTGATAGGTATATATGTATATATGGATGCCTTTAGTACGTCTCATATAAAGTGGTTATACATATGGTGCATTAATATTCTTTTAGTTATACCTGTGACAATCCTATCTTAGAATCTTAAGCTGTTTAGTTATGATTCTCTTGTATACTTGATAGCTATGGATTGTCTAGGTTAGAGTCTTATTATTTCTTTACTGGGCATAGTTTTTGTTCATTCCTTATATTTTTCAGATTGATAGTATGGACGTGTCGCCGATAGCTTGTTACGGGGTGGTAGCACGCCTCGAGGTTTCTTTTCATGATGTGTATGATCCCGACGTTGACATGACTTTCTCCAAGTATGAGGCTGTACTATGGATGGATGATGGTAGAGCTGAGATGATCCCGATGAAGTTTGTTGCGTGGTTCATCAACCACGAAGGAGAGATGTTTGGTCCTCTTCCTTTTAGCACCGATGGACCTAGAGCTGGGACGGATGGCGCCTAGACGCCTTTGATCATGTAGAAGCTGGAGGAACGTCTTTTGTTTTTTGATGAACGTGGGCTTGTGTGGGATTAGTGGAGATAGACACCCCTTACCCTTATCCCTGGCTGTTTACTTGCGCCTTTACTTTTGAACTTGTAAATATGATGTAATTAGGCAATGAACATGTAAGAAGTTCAGGTTGATTTTTGTAGGCCCGAATGCTGCTAAAGAAAGTAATGAAGCTTCTCATGATCTTTATCTATCTCATAAATGGATTGTCTAATATTGTGAACTAGTAGGACTATTGCAGGATAATCCTTGTAATATAAAATTTAGATTTTAAATAATCCATGATATACATGCTAACCTTCAAAGGTGAACACCATAGACTAACAAATGGAATTTATAAGATAAGATAATAATATTTGTTATTTCCGCTTGCACTTAGTACGTGACGCTACTGGGACATCACATTCTTGCTTTGTTTCACCCGACTCAACGCTGGTGCCTCCTGGTTGTGAGTCCGCTCGAGCTGCTGTGGGTGCTGATCCTAGGCTTCAAGGTGGGTGCAATGGGCTGTCAGTTTCTTTCCTCTCCCCTTCTTAGCCCTAGTATGGATTTCCTTCTCTTGGCCGTTATGTAAAGGGCTTCGTAGCTGGTTAGAGGTCTGCTGGTCTTGATGGTGTCCACCTCCGTTGAGACCCAACAAGGCACTAGTAAGGGGAAGGGTCCGAACTCTCCTCCTCACAATCTTGTGGAATGACAAGCTGGGATTTTGGTCTAGAATCTCCAACCCATAGGGGAAAGCTCAGCAATGGGCGGTTACACCAAGCGTGGACCTTCTTTTAGGCCTCCTCGGGTTGACATGTCCAGGGGTCGAAGTCATTCGCGGGCTCCGAACAAAGGGCCCCTAGGAAGCCTCCTAGCTTAGCCAAGCCTCCCCAAGCCCAGTCGTGAGCCAATGTGGCGCGGTTGGCTGCAAAGGGCTATGAGCTCTCTTATGTGCCGCCTGACTTTCTGGGGGGGAAACCGGTTATTAACCTGACTAAGGAGGTGTCTTTGGCAGCGGATCCCAAATGGAATGAGTTTCTAGTTGGGTATTTTGTGGGGAAAAGACTCCCATTTCAGCTTATCGAACAAATGTTGAAGAATACCGGGGATCTAAGCTAGTGGATGTGCTGGCCAACGATCAAGGTTTCTTCTTTTTCCATGTCCCGGATCGTGTTCCGGAGGAAGATCTTGGAGGAGGGACCTCTCACTGTTGCTCGAGTTCCTCTCATATTGCAGCAGTGGAAGCCTCTCATGGAATTGAAGAAGGAAAAGTAATCTTTCATTCCGGTGTGGATTAGAATCAAGAACCTTCCACTTGATCTTTGGTCCGCATCAACGATTTGAGCCATTGCTAGCTCCGTGGGTAAGCCCCTCTTTGTGGACCAACGCACCGTAGGCGAGAGGATGATCTCATTTGCCCGGGTTTGTGTCGAGATCCAAGCTAACCAGCCCAGGGTTTCTTCGGTTGATGTCAATGTGGATGGAGTGTCGAGGTCCATTGCAATCGAATTTGAATGGAGGCCCGTTGAGTGCCTCAAATGTGGGGTCTTTGGTCATAATGGTCACGCTGCCCAAAACCCTTCTCGGCCTCCTGTGGCACCGGTGAAGTCCCGTGCGGCCCCTGTTACTTCGGACCCTTCTTTGTCTCTCGTCCCTGATCCGGCAGCACCCGATGAGGTGGAACAAGGATGGAAGAAGGTGAAAGGTAAGAAGAAGAAGCCTACCCCTCAGGTGGATGATACTTCGACCAGCCCTGCTGGTTAGAGTGATGAAGGGAGGCTATCCAAACTAAAGTTCGTGGCAGTGGAGAAGAGACTCCCTGACGTCTACTCTCGCAAAGGCCTTAGCGGTTCTCTATCCATTTCCAAACCAGCTGAGATAGCCCCTTCTCCCATGGTTGGGACCGCCATCCCTTCGGAGCCGTTCGAACCCAAGCTGCGCAATCCGGGCGAGGTGGCTGGGGTCTCGGACAACCTGATTTCCTCCTCGGATGATGATCTTATCTCCCCTTGCCCTTCACCGAAGGCGTCTACTGGGGATAGGAGGCCCGCTCAAGCTCCAGATCCTCCCCCTTCCACCTTGCAGGATAGATTGCTCGTCCTAGCACCGGACCCTCCCCCTTCGACGGCCCGGCCTGCTTCACCTTCCACCGGGCATAGCTCCTCTAAAAAGAGTTAACTCTATCTCCTCTTCTCTTGTAAAGATGTATATAGGTTGTTGGAATATCAAGGGGCTTGGTGCCCCTCTTAAGCAATCAGAGGTGAGTGATCTTATCTTGGCTAACCGGTTGTCTTTGGTCGGGATAGTTGAGACCAAAGTTCCCTACAATCTCTTTAGTGCCGTCTCTCGGAGTTTGCTGCCCAACTAGTGTTGGCGGGCTAACTATGAGTACTCCAATCGAGGTAGGATCTGGGTTGGTTGGGATCCTGATGTGGTTTCCTTTGAAATTTTATTTGTGTTGGATTAGGCGATTCATGGGAATTTGAGAAGGTTGGATACCGGAGTGGCCTGTTATATTTCTATTATTTATGCTGAGCATTCCTTTACTTCGCGGCGTCCTCTTTGGGAGAATTTGGTGGCTAGAAGTTCTTCTCTTCAGGACTTGCCTTGGCTGGTTATGGAAGACTTCAATGCTATTAAAGACCCCTCTAACAAGCTAGGTGGTTCGGATCTCTAGTTGTCGTGCTTTGATGATTTCAGACATTGTATTGATCAAGCAGAGCTGGAGGACCTCAGATATATGGGATTTCGGTACACTTGGTCGACTTCTTCAGGCCCCTCACGCAAGGCAAGGAAGATTGACAGGGCCCTGGTTAACCATGGTTGGAGCCGGGTTTTTTCCTACTGGAGGCTTCCTTCCTTGCGCTTGGGATTTCTGACCACTCACCTATGGTGGTTAAAGTTGAGGAACCGGTCTTTCGAAGGAAACAGTTCAATTTTTTGATTTTTGGATGCAGCACCTAGACTTTGAATCAATTGTGAAGCAAGTTTGGGAGGCTCCATCCCAGGTGTGCCTATGTTTAGCCTTGTTTCTAAGTTAAAGGCCTTGAAAGGGCGGCTCAAGCAGCTGAATAGAGACTCATTTGCCAATATCTCCGTAAGGACTTCTAAAGCAAGGGAAGCTTTAAAGCTGACTTAGGTGGGTCTCCTTCAAGATCCTACTAGTGAGGTGCTCGCAGAACGAGAGAGGGTTCAACGCCGATCCTTCTTAGAGCTTCGTTCCTAGGAGGCATTGTTCTTTAAACAGAGATCTAGGATCAGATGGATCAGGGAGGGTGATCGCAACACGAAGTTCTTTCACCAATACATCAGTAAGAAATAGTTGAGGAATAGAATTCTCTCTGTGGCGAATTCCTCGAGTAGCCAAATCATTGAGCCTCAGCTAGTTCAACAGCACTTTGTGGATTATTTTCGTGATCTCCTTTCGCCGTGGCTGGAGGATTCACCGTTGGTTTCAGAGATTAGGGGGGTCATCTACGCCCACTTAAATGTTGACCATATTGCCTTTTTTGAGCGGCCCGTTTCGGATCTTGAGATTCGGGATACTCTTTTCTCCCTTCCTCGGGGGAAGGCGCCCGGGTCGGATGGATTCATGGTTGAGTTCTTCAAGGAGAATTGGGATACGGTGGGTCTTCTGGTCATTGAAGCCGTCAGGGACTTCTTCATCTCGGGGAGGATCCGTAAGGAAATCAATAACACCACTTTGGTTTTGGTTCTTAAGGTTCCCAATGCGACTACTATCAACGACTTCAAGCCCATTGCTTGTTGCAACACGATATACAAGATTATTAGCAAAGTGTTGGCGAATAGTGTTGCCGCCATGCTTAAGGACCTTGTTAGCCCTACTCAAAGTGCCTTCGTCAAAGGATGGAGAATCGGGGACAACATCCTCTTGGTGCAGGAGCTTTTCTCTGGTTTGGTTTTCACCTTGAACCCTATACTCCGAAGTGCGCTATTAAAGTTGACTTTAGGAAGGCGTATGACACCGTCGATTGGCGGTTCCTTGAGAGTGTTCTGCTTGCCTTTCGGTTCCCTGACCGGCTTGTTCACCTCATCAAGACCTGTGTGAGGACGCCTCGTTTCTCCATTACGCTGAATGGGGAGCTACATGGCTTCTTTCCTAGTGGGCGTGGTTTGCGGCAGGGAGATCCCATCTCTCCTTACTCATCACGCTGGTTATGGAGGTGCTCTCTAGGATTCTTGGGAGGTGCTCGACTCAGCCGAATTTTAGATTCTTCTGGAGGTGTAGGCCCACTAGCCTCTCGCACTTGTTCTTCGCAGATGACATTTTCCTATTTTATGAAGGTCACTTTCCTTCTGTGAAGCTTCTTAGGGAGGGTCTCCAACTGTTTTCTTCCTGGAGTGGCCTTCTTCCAAACCCAAGGAAAAGCGAGGTGTTCCTCTCGGGGGGCTCGGCGGCCTTGAGGAATCAAATTCTTCTGGACCTCGGCTTCATCGATAGGCAACCTCCCAGTCCATTATCTGGGTGTTCCTATCATCACGTCGAGGCTTGGGAAAGCGGATTGTGCGGATCTTGTGAGGCGCATCATCTCCAGGGTCCAGTCCTGGACTCAACCATTTACTTTCCTTTGCTAGGCGATTTCAGCTGATCAAGTCAGTTCTCCATGCCATTCAGGCATATTGGGCAAGTGTCTTCATTATTCCTACAGCAGTGCTGGATCAAATTGAGCATATTCTCAGACAATTCCTATGGAAAGGACCTGAGTTGGGTAAGGGGGTGCCAAAGTCTCTTGGGAGGACGTCTGCCTTCCTAAAATAGAGGGAGATCTTGGTATCCAAAGATTGCACGAGTACAATAAGGATGCTATGCTCAAGCACATCTAGAATCTTTTTTCAGATAAGGAATTGTTATGGTGTAAGTGGGTCCATTCGACATTCTTAAAGACCAGGAACTTCTGGGTTGTGAAGAAGCCGACCTGCTGCTCTTGGGCCTGGAAAAAAATGCTACAACTCAGGTCGGATTTCCGGCTTCACTTCTACTGGAGGATAGGCGATGGTTTATCGGCGTCGCTTTGGTTCGATAATTGGCACCCTTGGGCCCTCTGAGTCTAATTTTCACAAATTTGCTCATCTACAGCTCAAGCCTCTCTAGACAGGTGTTGGTGGCTGATCTCTTCTCTGAGGATGGCCGGGCTATGAGATCAAAGATTGAGTCTTGGGGATCGCCGCTTCCTTCCTTGTCTGGAGTCCAGGATCATTTCGGTTGGAGGGAGGACTCGACGGGTGTGTTCTCGGTTGCCTCGGCTTGGGAGACCATAAGGCGGAAGAAAGAGAGAGTCAGCTAGCATCGGTTCATCTAGAGCAATGCTATCCTACCTCGATACCAACTTAACATTTGGCTCATCACCAAGCGAAGGCTGCCTACATAGTCTCTTCTCATGTCTCATGGTAGGATTGACGCTGCTTCCTGCCCTTTTTGCAACGAGATGCCTGATTCTATCAATCACCTCTTTTTTGGGTGTCGCATTACTTCGAGTATTGCTTTCTTTTGGGCTACCAGGTGCAATCTACCCTGGACCAATAGGACTTGGGAGGAGACTCTTAGTTGGGCTATCTCTATGCTCTCGAGAAAGGAGTTCTATAAAAGTATTGCCCGCTTTTCCTTTGATGCGCTTTGTCACATCATTTGGAAGAACAGAAACAATATTCTTTGCTTTTTGCTTTTGACCGTTCTCGGTTGCCTCTTGGGTTTTTCCTCGGCTTCCTTCCACTCATAATGGGCATGTCCATCTTGAGTGTAAGTTTTTGAAGCGGATTGTAAGTTTTTGAAGCCGATTGGTTGTACAGTTTGACCTTTCCCCAATATATCTTTTACTTTCACCAAAAAAAAAAAAAAAAAAATGGGAGCTGCAATCAATGGTAGTGATAGTGGACATCCTACTTCCAGTGCATCAACTATGGCTAGTTGTTGCCTCGGGTTTGGTTGCATTGTGGTATGACCTTTGGCTTATGATCAAGTCTCAAGGCTGTTCACCGTCTAATTTTTTGGCTCTCTATATTTTTTCTAAGCAATTCCTTCGTCACTATAATTTGTTTATTTTTATCTTGGTAATTTTGACACCCACAATATAAAGTCCACAAAGCAATCTCTTTATTTTGAACTTAATTCTTGTTGAAGAGTTAGTCGCTAGTGCGATGTACTCACATGGAATACACAATTTAAAGTGCTTTTTCAATATTTGGACGACAAAGAGCAAGTCCGTTCTCAGCGATGTCTTTTTAAAAGCATGGTATGGAGAAGACTTAGAAAAGCAAGTAGAAAATTTTGCTAAGCGCGGTATGGATGACAAAGAAAGTTTGTGAGTCTAATTTTATTTTATTGCATCGAGGTTTGAAAGTCTAATTAGCTGTACATGTTTTCAAGTATATTTGCACATGAGAATGATATTTTTATGATTATAAGATTGATATCATTTCATAAGCACCACGTAGGGGCATATATATCCTTTATATTTTTATACAATTTCTATCAAATAATGGATATGATATGATAGGATAAGATAGGATATGAAAATATCTGACTTCAAATCTATTGTTTACCATATAGTTGATAGAATATGACAAAATCCTAGATTTCTTATCTTATCCTATCATATATAGTCCTATCTTGATTGGAAATATGAATGACCAAACACGGGAAATAGAACAACCCCGATGGGCTAAGCAATAGTAAAGCTTCATTATGTCCAATACATCTAGTGTTTTTGCAAAATATTACTCAAAGACCAAAAATGCATGCATGCTCCAAACATGATTTCTAAATGCAATGACTATTAATTTTCTTTTTTGTGTTTTTCTTTTTATGAAAATTAAACTATATGTAGAGCATGAAATGTAATTATTAATCTATATGACATGACTTAGATTATTTGAACCTAAGCATATGATTAGTAAAATGACATGATAATATGAAATGGGTATTATAAACTAATTAATTCTATATGGATATGTATGCAATATTTTTTACATTTTCTTTAAGAATTTAGTTAGGAAATTGTCTAAATTTACATGATGACCTAAATTAAACTAGGAAATAATTTTTCTTAAATCATAATCTAAATTAGGTAATTTCCTAACTTATTACATTATTTCAATGCACTAAAGACATGAATTTCTAAATTAGGAAACATTCATGGATGCAATTTAAACTAAATGCAGTGCAATCTTTTTTATATTTATGTTGTATGAATGTTCCTAAACTAACGAGTAAAGATTTATTAAATATTCACCACACCCAAAATAGGAAACAAATTTAATCAAGGATCCAATTTTTAGTCTCAAAGATAAAATCCCCAATTATAACTCAAACAGGGAAACTTATATATTCGAGATATAGCTAAAACTCAAACCAAATCACATTAGAATCACAGTTCTTCATATTAGGTAATTGACTATTTGAATAGAATGTAATTTTGGAAATTACCTAAATTGGACAATTGATTCCAACAACGACCGGCGACAAGTGGATCACAGGGATAACCAACAAGGCAAAGGGTTTGGCGGTGGCGTGGCGGAGAGGCTGGCAGTCTTGGCAATAATGTCAGGATTAGGTGGCGAACGATGGCGCGGGGACTAGGAACAAGCAGCAGGAGGAACGACAACTCCAAACTTCACGTTCGAGCCAACAACGACGGTGGTGGTGCTAGGTGTGCTGCAGGGGTCGCCGGAAAAATTGCAGGAATTCACCGGAGCGTCTGGCACGGTGAGGGCTGGTCTGGCTCGGCTGTGAGGCGCAGCAGCAATGGCGTAGGCACGGTAAGGAGAGAGTTCGATCGGTTGACTCCAATGTTATCACGTGAATGTGCCTCTTCTTTTCTCTATTGATCAACCACCTTTAATCTTAAGAGAGAGATCCTTTATATAGGAGAGATTTATGGTTGTCTCAAAAAGAACAAGAATCCTTTACTTTTCCAATTTGGACCGAAGGGATATATTTTTTTTTTGGTCTGTGAACAAAGGTACGCATTGACACTTGTTCTGTTATCTTCCAATCGAAGACCGTCTCATGTGGACCTCACATGTAATTTCAACCACAGGGATATTTCAACGAGTTTGGCCAAAAATTACAATCTCACAGACTCGGACCAAATAATTCAATCAAGCTCGGAGCCTTCCTGCACCAGTCTAATTGGAACATAATTCATTGTGGGCTTTTTACTATGAAAATGCTCCTAATATGTAAATACAAATTAATAATATATTTGTTAGGAGTTGCGGTCGATTTCTAATTTTCTATGCACTGAGTGACTAAAAGATTCGCCAAAATGTAAGCGTCAATAATGAAAATATATACCAGATATATGAAATTATATTCCTAAATTTACAATCTTTAGGAGGAATAGGATTCCGATGTTAGAAGTAACTATAAAATAACTGTGATCATCAAGTTGCTTCTAGATAGTGCAAGTCGGATTTATTTATCTTTGGTTTCATTTTTTTTAAACAAAGGGATAAAGTCCACAATTGATCCCTAACTTGTGTGATTTTCTCAATTGAATCTTAAATTTCTAATCGGTCTAATTCCAATGGTTAAAAGTAGTCCAACCATCGTTAAAAGTAGTCCTTTCTTTGGACTGTTCGGAAGGAGAGAAGAAGATGAGAAGAAAGAGGACGTTCTTCTCTTCAAGCAAGTTATTCTCTGTTTCCTTTCTCTTCTCCTTTCTTTTCCCTTGACTTTTCCCGAAGTTTCCTTTTTCAAGTTCTCATTCCCATTTTCGGATGAATTTTAGAATTTTCTAGATATTTCACAGGATTTCATTGTTTTATTTTATAGCAAAAATGCCATATCAACAGAGACATCGACATAATAGTGCGTTTTTACGAGTATAGAATTTATTCGAACAACTAATGAAATTTAGGTTACTCAAAGCACCAATTAGAAGTTTGAGGATTCAATTGCCAAAACCACACAAGTTAGGGGACCTATCGTGGAATCATCTCAAGAATCCAAAGCCAAACTAAGATCTAGAAGTCTTCTTACTAGAGATCATGAGGTCAATTGGGTTATAAACAAGTGGATCATAGGCATTTATGATTGTCTGCTCAAGTACTTTAATTAATCTTGTCACCTCCTACCATATAATATCAATTGTCAGCCGCTGGATTTGGAATGAAAATAATGCAAGAGGTTGCACCTTAAGAATTTTTCTATCACCATCTCTTGCATCATCCATGCTTGTACTACCAAGCAAAGATCCAGAGCTAGTCCAGGGTTTACAATGCTCTTCTTGCTCTAGCACATTGGAGCTCTAAACTAGTGCTTTTCAGGAATCTGAGTAAGGTAGGGCTTTATGCCCAACTCAGGTAACTCCTGATTCCGACAGGAGCTTTTGCTCGTTTTAAAAGTAGAAATTGGCGCTGGCATCATCTGAATAAGAAAATATAGTTCACAACAGACTGAGCGATAAGCAATTCTAACAAATCAAATACTATACAGCCATTGAATCAGGCAAACAGAATAAAGTCTGATCTTCTTCATGCTCAAAACAGCATAATATGACAATCTGCCCAGCTTACTTTCTCTCTTTTTTGTCAGCTGAATATTAAATGACTACTTACTCACAAACAGCAATCAGCAAGGGACTGACAATGCCAGTCCGAGCTGCATCACAACGACATGAGAATTCGGCTTGACAAAATCTTTCAGGGGGAAACTTGATGAGTCAATAGCACAATAAGATGGATCAGATAAATTGCTTCAGAAACTCTGCAGCGACCAACCTTCCTCGTGTATTAACAGACATCTTGAGTTCGCTTATCTCTTTATCTATATCCTGTAAGTCACAAGACCCCAATCTGAACATCACAAGGACGCATAACAAATGAAAACCAAACAAGGACCAAGGGTCAAAGACAAAATAAATTGAGCCCATTGACCTCTAACTAACGTTGCTGCATTCAATACATTTTAATTGGCCAATCCTGTGAACTGCACAAGTTGTTCCCTGTTAATACTTTTTGCTATCATATTTATTTCCTTTTTAATAATTTATTTCATTAGGCTTATTCAAGATGTAAATGAAAGTAAAAGTCTCAAACTCAGGGTAAACTATTAATACGGCTCCACTTCAGCACCTCCCAAGACACACAGCTGCAAGCCAAACTCCAATACGTCCATTAGTTTCAAAGAGCAGTCATGAGACACAAAGGAAACCAGGACCCTACATTTTCATAGAGCTATCTGCCATCTTCACTTTTTTAGGGGGAATAGTAGTGATGCTTCGATTAAAAATTTTAGTGCTTGAGCTACTACACTTTTCATGGGAAAAAAAACCTCTCTTATGAGGTAAACATGTACAGAAAATTATTTCCATATTAATTGCCTATATCATAGAAGGCAGCATTATTTTGTAAATGATCAGCTTTAGTCATAAACGATAATACAAGTTTTTGAACTGGCAGGGAAATGGTTTTGTTTTTGAAAAAAAATACAAAGTTTTTCAATCGAGAATCACTGGGTAGATGAAAAAAAGTAAGTAGATTTAATATGTCCACAAGAAAGCATAATATTTAAAGTAATTCACCAAAGACCAAAGAACCAAGTGTAAAGGGTGAAAACTTGCCTCCATAAATTGCACAATGAAATCAATGAGTTTATGCTTCTGCATCTCCTCACAGTGGTAGTTCGTAATAAGGAAGCTTAGGTCATAACCCTTCAAGCAAAGGCAAGAAATAGATAAATCCACAATGCACAGAAGCTACTACAAAGTTTATTCTCTATAAATGAACACAGTAGGCCACATAAGTCAATCTCTCAAGCCTTATTCCACGCTGGAAACCTTCTTAGTGTTAAAAGAGGTATAATATAATTATCCAGGAATTTTACTCCTACCATCTGAAAAGCAGAAAAGAATCCATGGACAAATGAACATATAAAGATACTGCTCCACGAAAAAGTTTGACAGCCTACTATTGCTCAGCTGATTTCACCATGAATGTTGCTGAATCCTCCAGTCGTTATCAGCCACAACTGTCTTCTGACATTATGTAATATAAAGTTATCGACAAGGAATCTTGTGGCATGGGTTTATATAGAACAAAACATCTTTTTACTCTTTAACAGCTTCTGAAATTGTGGAAAATATCTTCAGCACTTTTTGGATTTATTGAAGCTATCCAGTATGACTCTAATTTCAAAAGAAAGCCTTCTGAAAGAACCATTAAACTCCAACAATTAAAGATGCATGATCCCAAATGAATGCTCCCAAGATTATTGTACCAAATTAGCATACCACTAAACCTACCCTCTCTGTAATGCTACATTGACATGACAAGTGACGTACCCTATTAAATACCTGTTCCCTGAATCCAGGTATCAAGAGCTAAGTGTGCTAACGATCCAGGTTATGATGGTTGTTGTACATTAAGCAGACTATCTCTTCCTATACTCTCTAGAACACTAAGTAAACTGAAAAGGATGCACCTAGGAAAAGAATTTAGAGAAATAGCTTGCATTATCAATAAATCAAGACTTAAGCCAAGTTCGCCAATTAAGGTAAGCCCTAAATCAGATGCAAATGCAACCTTTCCATACGAAAAGGAAAAAAATGTCTGAACGTCTTCAATAGGACATCATTCCCAATTTATATTGGGCAATGCATCTTTCTACGGCGAATAAATGTATATCTACCTGTACTGGCTTCCTCCTCAACACCTGAAATGCTTCTGCCCTCATAGACAAAAATCTTAGGAACTTCTTGGTCAATATGTTTTCAAGTTCATCTGCCTGTTTTACCTAGCAAATAGTAAATAGAAACATATTAAAAAGAAGCATGGAGACTCAAACTTAGGTGGTCAAAGTCAAAATGCAATCATGAGACTCAAGAGGACAGGCCATGCCAATCACCTGGCAGGTACTTAAATGTTTGGCAAATGCTACATTGAACAATTCAAAATAAATGGGAAGCAAGGAAACACATCATTGTACTTCAGAATTCAGATAACCATATTACCAGAAAACAATATTTTATGCATCACTGCCCAATCTTTTCTGATGCTTGCTTATCTGATTATTCTGGCTATTATTCAAATTACCAAAGTGGGGTGCAAATGCCCTAATTATGGGAACAAATGTAACATCTAATGCATCAACTTTCAGCAGACCCTATCCAATAGCTTTCTAAAGCTGTGTCTGACTATCAAACTTTTCCTCTTCAGAGTCAGAAATTTAAAGATGCAGATCCACCTCAAAATCCTTCCTCTGGCAGTCCAGATGCAGGAAAGGGAATTACCAGCATTTTCAATCATGAAATATGGATAATCAACTCTCCATACAAGGCCTTGGGAACATGACTAGTTACTCATGGGCTTCCTATAATGCTTTATGGGTTATTATATTTTCCTCAGTTCTTTTATCTTTTTGCGTTCAATAATGATGAGATCATCTGCATCCCAAAATAACATCCACAAATCATTGAGAATTAAATACAACGAAAAAGTAGCCAGCGCATGGAAAATGAATGAGACTGGCATTCAAAGCCTAATGATGCAGGGAACTGTAATTTGAGGTAACCATACTCAACTTCAACTCTACTTGAACAAACATCTTCAACTTCTAACTGTAATAACCCCTATTTCATGTATGATCCTTCCTACTTTTGATTAGCCCAGATTTAAAGACCATCCTCAAGTTCATACTCTGTTAATAGTGTCCACAAGGCACTCAATCACAAACCTGAGTATTTAGCCCAAAAATAGTGCAAAACATGATATATATATATATATATATATATATATTTATAGAGTGTACTACTATAATATAAATTAGGATGCAAAAGACATAATAGCGTGAAATTTTAGTCGACTTGATTGAAGATAAACTTCAATTGGCATGATCAGGATTTTAGTAATGTTGCATCCAGTTAAAAGGAAAGGGCTTTACATCTTCGCTATTTAAATATAACAAAAACATGAATCAACTAAAACGCCTCAATTCTAGATAATCCCTCAAAGTAGCTTCCACGCAAGAGAATTCCAAAACAAAGAAAGTTTAGTGTTACCTTGAGGCTTATTCGTAATGAATTAATAGAAGTTTCTATCAAGCATTTTTCAGCTTCATTTCTGCATATCAAGATCTGAAAAGAGATTCGACACAAAAATTTATACAATGACAAAGTACAAGAGTTGCTGAAAATAGATTCTCTCTTTAGCTAGATAAATCCGATAAGCCTTTCTAATGACAAAAGGTAGAAGGCAAAAAAGAATTACTCAGCTATGATATCTCACTGAAATTGCTTTTTACCGGTTTCAGCAGAAGTTCAGGACTAGTCCTGCAAAATAGAAAAAATGGCATAAAATCTCCTGCATGAGACATCTATTAGCAACTAGCAAGTATTAAGAGTACATCCATAGCTCTATAGTAAAGGAGAGTACTTATCAATCTCAATAATCACTCATATCTTCCCACGGAGGTAATAATAACACTCTGTTAGATTGAATAGAGCCATGCACATGAGAATATCATCTCTTTAATTCCGAGTTCAGACATTCTAAAAGTTGGCTATCACCAACCATGGAGACATAGACATACTTTAGCTCAACCTCTGGCTTGTTATGCCTCTCAACTTCTTGACAAGGAAAGTTCTGCAATCAGGAAATGGTCAAGAAATCAGGCGCGCCAATGAGATAAAAAAAAAAAAAATCATCCCTGTACAGTTCGGTCAAGAGCAAGCTACGAAGGATCACATTATAGTTGAAGGCTTTGGAAAGGCAACCACAACAAAGTCATGCCACAAGTCACACTGGGTAAGAAAACTAATTCATGAATTTCTGAGTGATATCCTAGTCTAGCAAAAGTAAAGAGCTTTTCGAAAACCCAAATTGACTTGTTCATGATCAAACATCTTGGCGGGATTTTGCATTGTTAGTCTCAAACAAAACGTGACGGGTCACAAGAGTGTACTACCTGGAGCTCACACACACACACTTTATCCATTTGCATCAAGAGCGAACCCTATTCGGCTTTACGACAATGCGACTCAAACGTTCATCGCACGCATTCGCTGCGACTAGCGGCAATGTATCCTATCTTTCCCCCATTACACTACTCCTAATTGGAAATCAATCTTCAACTCAACCCTAGTTCCCAAACGCCGCGACTGTTCAAATTCTTGCCTCACCTGCAGACACATGGCCGCCTCGAGAGTGTTCCGGATGCAAGTCAAGTACAACCGCAACGAGTTGGCCTGCCAAGAACACGCACGCACACAAAAAAGCGAAAAACAAGAAAAAAATCAGTCGACCTGATCAATCGCCGAACCATTTCAGACGATCTAAAAGCTTTCTCGGCAACTCCATTCCGCCGCGATCTCATCGGGTTCGTCCCAACCAGGAGATCAACAACAGCCGAGCAAGTGATCGCCGAGAATGCTGAATCGAAATCGCGCGGGTCTCACCATTTTCCGCCGCGGATTCGAAGCTCTCCGATCCTGGAAGATCTTCGAGCTCTTCCCGACGCCGATCCGATTTTCGTTTGCTCGCTTTTTGCAGTGGAAAACTGGGAGGCGGAGTTTTGACCTTGACGACGTCGTTTTGTGCTTAATTGGTATGAGCTTTGCAGAAGTTTATGATTAAAATCGCGTGAGTGTTGTATGTAAATTGACGCAAAAGTTTGTGATTACAATAATAATAGGACATTATTTTCATGCTCTTTTTGCTATTTAGTGCTCGGATAAATTTGAGGTAGATGCATATTTTTTTTTTTTTTTTATTGTCGGGCAAAGGACAAGTGAGACAGAGAATGATTTTGATTTAACATGGAACATAGCTTTCCCTACCGAAAAGCAAATATAATAAATTATTTTAAGTCGAATTTTGACAAAGAAATTCAATGAAACTCATGCCTCCTATGAGGTGAATAATGACCAAATTTTTTCATTAAAACAAACAAAACAATATCTTAAAATTCAAAGTAACTGTTATAATATCTGAAAATTCTTTTCATAGCTACTGAAGTAAAGTTTTATCATCCTATTTTTGGTAATTTCTTTTTATTTTTCATAAGCATTTATGTGCTCTCATTTTGCTAGTAATAAAGATTAGAAATTATATTGCCACCTCGTACGGTATATTGTTTAATAGAAACATTGAAACATATCATAAAGACATTAACTCGATTTTTAAATTACTGCATTTAGCAAAATAATTGAAATCGAAGAAGAGAACTCTAGGACATGACATGTCATAAAGAAAAGACATCACATTGTCCCCTCATAATTTATAAAAAAAATAATTGAGATAATTTTTTATTCAAGTTGCAATTCGATCCTAATTATTTGAACGCGAATTCTTTAAAAGATAAAATGATGATGTAGAATTATAGATACTCAACATTATTTTGATATATTAAGAGAAATAATTCAACCGTGTTGATTAAAGTGGGTTGACTCTAAAGATGTCACATGAAATTCATAATAGCTTCACTAAAATAATTGTTTTGTTTTTGGGAGAACAATAAAAAACAAATGAAGGACATTTTGTATGTTGGAAATTAAGATTGGAGAGATGGAGAAGAAAGAATAGTGATAAAGGGTAATGGTCATTCCCGTACATTTTCAATTTATCCATTCAAGACGTTTCTTGTATTCCGTGAAAGGGTTATGGAGAAGATCATGAATGTCCGAAATAAATATACTATCCCGCAAAACACATCAACCCCTAACTAGAGACTGCCTTTTAGTCTCCACACTTCATGAATCTGCTCCATAAACTCTTGAGGTTTTCTAATCCACACACATATATATTAGCTTAGTCCTTTTGTTCAAAAAGTAAATAATTATAATGATATGGCAATTAAATTACTGTTAAAAATAATGTGTATCTTAAAAAATTATAAAAATATAACATAAAATAAACATATTTAAAATATAGAAGAAAGTTGCAACCATTATTGTGGTAATGGCTAAGTGGTGCAATTAGTAAGGATGTACAAAAGAACCAGAGACCCACCCGGACACTCGGAATCGGACTAGACCGGCACAAAATAGATGGTTCCTAAGGGAACCGATTTGGTTCCCGGTTCCAATTTATTGAAACCGATGGATATTGATTCGGTTCCCTTTTTCATTGGCAGAACCTTCCACCTCCGCCCACCCAAACCAAACCAATATTATAATAATATATTAATTTTTAATATAAAAATTAATAAATTATTAATTTGGTTTGTGACTTTTGATTTGGTTTTTAGTTTCTTTTGCTTTCCACATAATGTTTTCACTTCTAACTGCTTCTGGTTTCTAGTTATTGTGGTGATTTTTTTTTTTTTCATTTTCTTTTGTTCTTATTAAGAACATTGGCTTATAGTTTCTGATTTTGGCTTATAGTGAGACCAGTTCCACAAAATTATTTTTGTTTTACTTTCTTATTTTTCCATAAAATAAATAGGGTTTCTAATTTTGCTTGTTATATGTTGTGACGATAAATGTACAGGGCTATTATTATTTATACTCAATGCTTGATGAGGTTGTTTATGGTATGGACTTTATGGTCAAAAGAATGGAGATATTTGGTTGATCTTTGGTGGGACCGATCCCATGGTTCCACCTGGGAACCGGATTGAACCAGCGATCCGATTCCTGGGTGGATCCACAGAATCAACGGGTGATTTCCAGTTCCGACTTCTCGAAACCGGTCCTTAGTGGGCGATTCCCAATTTTACGCCATCCTAACCATGCTCACCCCTAGTAGTTAGGTAATTTGTGTCGTGATTATGCTACCTTGACGACTATTGAGTGCTTGTCTAAGGTTGCCCAATCCCAACTCAAAACCTCTAGTTGAGGTTTTAAGTAGTTGCGTGGCCATAAGCAACCTTCATCGAGGTCGGCCATTGCGGCTGGCAACCTCAAACTAAGGTCATAAGGCACCACTGTGGCCGTGGACAACAAGGTTGTTGATGGGGTCAGTTTGAGAGAGAGAGAGAGAGAGAGAGAGAGTCAGTAGCCATTACAATCGCGGCAGGGTGAGGAGTCGGTGGCGGCAGATGTCCGTGTGCGGTGGAGAGATGAGGGTTTGTTGATGTTGGGAGAGCGCGAGTTAAGCCTTACGGATTTGCAGGAGGTGGCAACTTGGTTTCTTTTATTGTAGGATTTCTTCTAGAGTAAAGAAAAAGAAAAGCAGGGGGAACGAAAATGGTAATCGGATGATATTCAAGATATGATTTGGTAATTTCTGTTATGTTCTTTGTACTAACAAGGAAGACAGCGAACAAAGCAGAGAAGAAACAAACAGAAATAAAAAGCCTAAATAGCAGGCAAGACAACCAGTACAACCAGACCGGCATCTAAGGCAGCAACAAGGCAGAAAAAGACGCAATAGCAAGCAACCGCAGGTCCCGCCAGCCCAATAGCATCACCCAGCCATCCGCCAAAAGGAGGAGCCACCAAGGAAAACCGCAGCAGCCCTGGAATGCCAAGCCAGCCCACACCCGCTCCATGGAAGCCGAAGCAGTAGCCGACTCACGGCAGTGGATGAGCCGCCAGCCACAAATGAAAAAGCTATAACATTAAAGTGGAGTAACAGGGTCTCGAGAAGAGAAGATAATCGGGTCCATTCCTCAACTACATTGTAGTCTCCTATTGCGAGTGGTATCCTCCACATTCCTGAAAGTGATAGCTTTGTCCCTAACGACTTTAAAAAGGTGATTCTTCATGGCCGGGATAGCAAGCGCTTGCTCTTTAAAAAGAATGTTGTTCCTCTTTTTCCAGATAATATGGCAAAGAGCACCAAAAGAAAAACGGGTAATGCATTTGTAAAAGTCTTTGCCCAAAAGTAAGGAAATAGCTCACGTGAGGTTCTCCCCCCAAGACTTGTTACGCCATGGAAGATTGCACTTGGACACCTAGAAGAAGGCAACGCTAGTAAGTGATACGACACCCAAAAAATAGATGATCAACGGAATCCGGCATATCATCACAAAAGGGACAAGAGCCGCTTCCTATCCTACCATAGGATAATAAAAGAGCTTGGGTAGGGAGTCTGCACTTGGCTATAAGCCAAAAGTTTATTTGGTACCTTGGCATAATCGCGTTGTTCCAAATAAGCGCATGCCGGTAGACCCTAGCCTTCTTCCGCCTAATGGACTCCCAAGCCGAAGCTATGGTGAATTGGCCCGAGGAGTTCTCCTTCCAGCAAAGACGATCGAAGTTCTGGCCAAGGATCGAAAGGGGGTGCTCCCACGAATCTAACACCGCCTTGATCGCCTGGCCAGCATTGGTGAAGAGATTAGCCACTGTCGCCTACCTAGGAAGCCCGGAGCTATAAATGAGAGAGTCCGAAAAAATTAAGTTCAACGGACTCCTAGGGTGCCAATTGCCAAACCATAAAGACATCGAAAGGCCATCCCCTATCCTCCAATAGAAGGAGTTACGAAATTCAGTCTTGAGAAGTAGAAACTTCTTCCATTGTCCGAGAACAAAAGCCATATGTGTTTGAGCATGGCAGCCTTGTTACACTCGTGAAGCCTCTAGATACCAAGGCCTCCCTCCTCTTTTGGGTGGCAGACATCATCTTAGGGTACCTGCGCACCCCCTCTACCCAAGTCTGGGCCTTTTTAAAGAAACTTTCTAAGGATATGTTCAATCTGGTCCAACACAGCTATAGGTAAAATGAAAACACTAGCCCAATAGGCTTGTATCGCATGCAGGACTAACCTAATCGGTTGAAGACGACCGGCAAAGGAGAGGAAACGATGTGTCCAAGATTGTACCCTTGTTGTAATGCGGTTGACTAGCGCACAACAATCCGCCTTGCGGAGCTTGGATGTGATGATGGGAACCCCTAGATACTGAACCGGTAAGTTCCCTTCATGGAAACCAAGGGCAAGGAGAATTTGATTCCTTAATGAAGACGATCCTCCAGCCAAAAATATCTCACTCTTATTTGAGTTCGGGTTCAAACCACTACACACCGAGAAGGTTTGTAGGGCTTCCTTGAGGAGCTCCACCGACGGCATGCCCGCTTCACAAAAAAGGAAGACGTCATCCGCGAAGAATAAGTGTGAAAGGCTTGTTGCTCTGTATCTCCAGAAAAATTTAAAGTTCGGCTTTGAGGAGCGGATAAAAAGGATTCCAGATAACACCTCCATGACCAAAGTAAACAAATAGGGAGATATGGGGTCCCCCCGTAGTCCTCGACCGCTAACAAAGAAACCATGTAATTCCTCATTCAGAGCAATGAAAAATTTAGAAGTACGAACACAAGTCAAAATGAGTTGTGTCAAATGCTCAGGAAACCCAAAAGCTAGAAGCACAAGCTCCTGGAAATCCCAATCCACAGTGTCATAGGCACTGTGTACTTAGGTGAGTAAGGGTGGAGGTGAAAACCAGAAAAAAGTTCCTGAGCCAATAAAATATTATCCATGATCCGCTGGCCTTTTACAAAAGCACTTTGAAAAGGCCCTACTACATCCTAAAGAACTGCAGCAACCCGATTGGCCAAGACTTTGGTGATACACTTATAAATAGTATAACAGCAAGCAACTGGTCTTTAGTCATCCACAGTCGTCGCATTAGGGACTTTGGGTACCATCACCAAAATGGTGTTACTAATCTCCTTTAGGATCCTACCCGTGATGAAGAAGTCCTTCACCACTGTCATGACCAATTGTCCAACCGTCTCCCAATTATGCTTAAAGAACTCAGCCATAAATCCATCTGGCCTAGGAGCCTTACCTCTAGATAAAGAGAAGAGTGTCCCGAATCTCTAGGTCAAACACGGTCGAGCAAGAGGTCTAACCTTTCTAAGGAGTTCTTTTGCATGTAATCTAATACAACGTGAAAATGCAGAGGTTCAAAATCGAAAGCGTGCACCGGAAATTTTCTTCTCTGCTTTTTGAGTGCAGCGACTGAGCGACCAACATTGGTGCAGCTCAAAAGCCAAAATTGAGCAGCAACCCCATCACAAGAATGAATGCCGTGATCAGCTGATTCAGCAGCAAAAAGAAACAGATGACATTGGCTCGTACAGAGAGAGCGAGCGAGCTATAATTACTTGAGGCAAAGAGAAGATAGATACAAGTTCATCTCTTCGTGAAAGACAACGACAGCTGAAAAGAGAAAAAGAATGAAATTGGCTAAAACAACCCCGGTTGGTTGATGACAATAGCATTTACATCCCCAAAAACATAGAAGCATCCATCGATGAGGAAACAAAAGGAAAAAGAAAGAGAGAAAGCACAAGGAAAGCAAGGGCTGCCATATCAATTTGATCCTCGGACACGCAATTTGTTGGCCACATACAGCAGATGACTGATGTTTGTGGGAGGGTAGTTTTGGAGTAGCCGGAGATTGGAAGTGAAATCACCAGCCAAAAGGCGCCTCCGAACGAGAATTAGCATGGCACAACATACTCGGAGCAAAGTTTCCTGAAATGCAACACAAATTCCATCACCGGGTCATCAAAAGCCAAAAAGTGTCTTCTGAAAATTCATAAACTTGACGTGATAAGCGAATCTGTTTCGCCCAATTTCAGATTAACCTCCTAAATCAAATGGAGAACATTAGGCAAATCTCAAAATTTGGGAAGGATCATACACAGTTGTTTGGGAAGGGTGTTGTTAAATCTAAATGGATTGCATGACAGCTCATTAACACGCCAAGCCTCAATACCTTATGGAATTAAATTCACTTGCATCTTATTCTTCATGCTTAATTGATTATGAGTCGGGACCAACTTTTACCAACATCTATAGCCTTTGATTCCACTTTCAACTAATGGTTGAATAGAGAATCCTTCTCAGCAGAACTTCAGACAGAAAATTTTTGGATGACACATGGTGAAAATGTAAAATTATTGTTACACAGATTAAGCCAATCCCATATTTATAATTATATATGCAAATTATCAGCAGTCACAGTGCTCCTATAGAAAATTACCATGTGTTGATAACCAATCTCTTCAGGAGCCAATAGTCATATAATGATGATACTCCTTGAAAATGTGCAAAATAGTCTAAACCCAGATTTGATTTCAATGTAATGCCTTGGCATTTGTGCAAATCTTGGTATGACGGAATATTATGACAAAATAAGTCTAAATTCTCAAGAACAGGATGCTTTTGTCACCACAACAGGATATAACAAGAATAACTCTCCCATAACCATGAGATAGCAATCTCCTTCCACAAACGTCTCTCTAGTAATTACCATCACCCAAATTTGCCATCACCTTTAGCAACCCACTACCACTACCCTTCCACCATCTCAACCTGAACCAATGACATGGCCTGATTACCCTCACCGCAACATCATCACCTTTGCCTATCCTCTTCCTCCAATACATGACAACCTTCACCACCATGAATCATTCATAAAACACATCTACCAACACGACTTCATTTCTCAATTTTACTGTCATGCAGACCAGTCTTTCCCAATTTAGCAAGACAAGGCGGCCCTTCCGCTACTAGCTATTCTGTATTACCCAGGTTAAAAGTTTAAAAGGGACAGTCAACATAACTCCTCCTATGCATTTCGGCCATTGGGCAGTTAAGTCCTGAACATTCTACTTTTTGGTCAACTAAGTCCTAAACATTTTGAAGTAGATGCATGATTTTGGTTTCTCATTGGATCAAGCAGGATTTCATCCATAATTAAGGAATAAAACACAGAGGTTTGATCAATTCTAGAGTGGTGGCTTGATTCTGAGCACCAGTTAAAATCATGAGTTTTATGAGGGCAAGAAAAAAAAGTAAAAATGAAAAAGTTCAGGATTGTTCCTTCGCCTCCATTAACTTAGATTTTTGTTTTTCAATTGATCCACAGAATTAAATGTGTCACTCAATCATCTACAGAACTTGTGTTGTACTCCTTGTTTATGGTGAAAATCATGCTTGATTTTGTGAAGAGCTGAAAAGGGGCCATTTATTGATGGCCAAATGTCACTGCTGAAGAGGTTAAGTTTGACTTGCACTTTTATAAGCTTTAGAATCAACTGACCAAAGTAGTCTTGAAGACTCATTCAACCATCAATAAATATGTTTATCACATCGTATAGCACTTTTCTCGAATTTAAATACCCAACTCTCATCTCACCGTTGCCCTCAATCTTTGGTCATCCACCATTTCACCACAATCACCATTACACCAACATCACCAAAATCACACCATCATAACTTATCTTCTGTCCTCACCATAACCTCCAACAACCAACCATCACTATTGCCAACACTCCCTACTACCTACTCCTCAACCTAGTGATGGTGATAGAACCCGTTTCTTCACAGATTCCTTTTTACTAGCAGTGAAAAATTGCATATAGTGAGGCTGTCATAAAGGTCAAGCAGAGCTCCTCCAACCAAGCATACAACTATTGTATGGTTAAAAACTCAGGAAACAGAATTTTTAATCTCCCACAATTGTGCCTTGGATAGCAAGTGGCAGTGGGGCAAATACTTGCAAGTTGCAGCTTCTTTCTCCATTAAGTTCTTTTGTTTCCCCCCCAAATAATGGAGGAAGGGCACCTTTAGGTAGATGAATTTACCTAATCAGTACTAGTCTGACTTCACTTCCTCTGCATTATTAGATACTAAATATTCTCTTGCACACCAAACTAATCCCAACTGTATTTAACTTGACAGTCTTACATAAAAAGGAGAATACAGATTGTACTCTGGCCCTAACACAGCTCTAGGCACTCTTTGGAATCAAAAACTGAGCCTAGTATTCAGTGAAGACTTTGGTAAGCATGAATTCCTGTCTTGTTATATCTCAGGTTCTCTCATCCATCTTAACTCTGCTCAATTGAACCAGCATCTCATGAAGCCAGGAAGAAATGATTTCACGAAACTCCATCAAATGCCTTTAGCAAATTTACTCTAAAAGAAAAGTTCATACCTGAGGACCATCAGGGTCACTCAGAAGGGTGTCCCAAATCTGAAGGCTGTCTGCAAAATTGAACTCCTGGGTCAAGAGGAGAGTAATCCATCGGAATGCATAAAACTGAGGATTGACCTGACATTGAAAACAACGAGGGATTAGAAAACAAAACAAAAACTGAACCTCTAGTGCAAAAGGAAACCACATTATAGAAGCATCTGTCAAAATTATAAAAAGTTAAAGCAACTCATGGTAGCATTGTCCAAATAATCATTTGCACAATGAAAGGAAACCAACAAGGACATATCGCAACTTAAAACCCTATCCGACATATACAACCAAAGTAAGAGCTTTATTATGAGCACATTGTAGCTAATAGTCAATATTCTTAATATCCCCTATCCAAGTTTCATACTTGTCCCATTTCAGAATAAAATATAACCAAGCTTCACTGTATTCCATCTTCAATGAAAAATAGCTTGCTCTTGGGGGGGGGGGGGGGGGGGAACCACTGTTAGAAATGTTCATGTAGAAGCTCCTATTTTATCTGATGTTGTACAAGAAGCTCCCGGAATCCTATTAGCTACAGATGCTGGAGGAGGTCAGTCAGTAGAATAAGGGCTTGTTTAGTAACACTCCCGAGAACAACTAATTCAATTCTTTCATTCCCCGAAGCAAAAAAAAAAAAAAAAATTCGTTTGGTAAATTTTTTGTTCCTGAAAAAGATTTGGAATAGAATCAAAAAGCAGAAAAAAGTTGTTTCTTGTTTCTAGGAATAATTCCTAGAATCAAGTCTAATTTTTTTTCTTCTTTTCTCTTTCCTTTTCTTCTTCTTCCTTTTGGCCAGTCTCCGACCTCGGCCATGGCCGGTGACCAGCTAGACAAGGGCCGGCAATCTCGCCGGAGCGTAGCCGGCCCCCAGAGACGCCGAGGCTTGTCAGCTTGAGCCTCGGCTAAGGTCGGCAACCAGCCAGACGAGGGCTGGCAACCTCGCCGGAGCGTAACCAGCCCCTGGCAATGCCCAGCCACGGCGAGGCTCAAACCTTGCTAGGCCACCTCTAGGTCGGCGTCACCTAGCGGTGGCCCGATGAGGCTGAGC
The DNA here is from genome assembly GCA_017140595.1 of Eucalyptus curtisii. Taxonomy (NCBI): domain Eukaryota; kingdom Viridiplantae; phylum Streptophyta; class Magnoliopsida; order Myrtales; family Myrtaceae; genus Eucalyptus; species Eucalyptus curtisii. The sequence goes on from CM029504.1 coordinate 6,434,112, forward strand.
CTCGCTGGTGAGGCCGACCTCATGCTGCCTAGGCAAGGTCGAGCCTCGCCGGTGGCCAAGCTTGGTTCACCGGGCTGGGCGAGGGCCGCTAGACCTCATTCTTGGCCTAGCAAGGCTCCCGTGAGCTTACCAGACCTCACCCAGCCGGTTGCAGCCACCACCATGGCCAGCGACTGGCCACAAAGAAGGAGGAAGAAGAAGAGAAAAGGAAAAAGAGAAAAGAGAAAAAAAAAAAAAAATATAATATAAGTATTAAAAATTAAAAGAAACAAAAAAAAATTAAGAATCCTACTAAACACATTTCTATCCCGGTAATAAAAATTTTGAACAGTTACCAAGCGCCTTCAAAAACTCAGAAATTATTCCCGGGAATAGAATAAAAGAAAAATCATTTTTGAGCAAAAATTGTTCTTGAGAACAAAATGATTACCAAACACGCCCCTAAACTGCTGTAATGAATCTTACCCCCACAATATTATTTATTTTCCTTTGCAGGGACATCTAAGATTCATTTGTAAAAATGAAAAATACAACTTCATTTAGAATGCACAATGTAAGAGATATATCCAGATTTTCCTCAAAGAATGTGTCTCGAGGAAAAGAGAGACAACATGTACATTCTTTTGGTCAGAGCAGAGATTATAATATAAATATAGAAAGTTATGAGATATGCATTTAAAATTGACGTCAACGCAAACAAAAGTGTTCGCCCCGCCTGACTACCAATTTCATTCTTTCAGTCAAGTAAGATATTAACTAGACGATTAATAACCAGTCAGGAGGCTGGGAATAAAAGTATTCGACCACTGAACACTTGAGTATGTGAGTTTACACACAATCTTACTTTGGTTGTAATCTCAAGATGACGCCAAAGCTCTTCATCATACTCCTTCAAAAGTTGCGACAATCTGGATATTGTTGACCGGATTCCCACAACACTGTTGTCCAATTGTTGGCAAAAGTTATCCCGAAACCCGCTCAACAACTCAACAAAGCAAAAGAAAGCGTCTGCTTCAGCAGAAGCCTGTGTGATCCAAAAATAAAAAATAATAATCAGGACACAAAAATGCTAATGGATCCACACACAAGAGATTCTTGATGCAGTTGCAGTCACATAGATATATAAGAGAAAAGAATCATAGATATAAAGATTTAGTACAAGATGCATCATTCAGCAGTTAGCATAGCTAGGAATTCATGCCTACCTAAGTGGAAAATATATAATAATCACAGCTCCAACTAGTTGATACTTGCAGTACCAATTACTGAAAGAAATGCGATACAAAGTAATTTTCCATCACAAAAAAAAAATGTGAAAATGAACTCAGTTATTTAATACTTACTACAAACAAGATAAAGGTAGCATAATCAGAAAGGGAAAAAAAAAATCAAGGTATTCCCTTTGATTCACTCTTTCTGAGTTTGCATAAGCAAAATAACATTTTACCGCACAAAAATCCTCTTGCAACAGATACATCAATCAGCCAGTAGCTCCTCAAACTACATATAGAAAAGCACCATGCCCACAAATCAAATAGGAAAGATTGCCCATGGATTTACAGATGACCAAAGATATAACTTCATATAATTCTAATCAGTGTTGTTAAATCGAGATTCTGGTTGTGAATCTTAGAACAAATTTTCCGAATCATGAATTGAATGGAATCATAGATCACAAGATCAGTAAAAAGTGTGGAAAAAAAAGAAGAAAAATCTAACAAATAAGCATTCCTACTAAAATTAAGCTACTAGGTGCCAAAAATACATAAAAAGCATGATATAGTAAATATTGTTGAGAAAATTATACTCGCTACTCCATGGTCAATGCCCAACCTAACTTCTAACTTCTCAAAAATATAGAAGTGCAAAATGAAAAAGGCCTAAACACTTACAAGAAAAAAAAAAAACACTGTCAACAACACTTAGAAACCTCAACGTACACAAAAAAAAATTCAAAACACTATATTATAGTCTACTCAAACCAGCTAAAGAAAGGAGACTAATCTTAAATACTCATGCTGTGACTGTTGTCCAAGCGTGCAATTTAAACAAGTCAAAGGAGGCATAATGGCCAGCAATGGCTGGCATTGTCGCCAGAGGTGCAACAATTGGTATCTTAGCCAGCGACAGCTGGTCAAGAAGTGACAAGAAGCAGTCTAGCAGCTTTCCAAGGTACTTTGCTAGCCTGAGGGCTGAGAAATCAATGTCCTCCAGCATGCTTGCACAATTTTTACCTTTTATTAACAATCATTTTTCTTTTCCAATTTTTAGCCCATGTTTCTCTTTATGACCCATTACTTTTGTGCTCAACCACTATCATGAAGCCCAACAATGCAAAGTGTGGTTGTTCTCCAAAACTGTAGAGAATTGTTGAATTGTATGATTTGTACCCAATCGTACGATTCATGCACTCTTATGATTCAAGAGTGCAAGAGATGGGTGAACCAAACTGAATCATGCAATTCGAATTGTTAATCAGAAAATTTACAACTCTGGTTCTAATCAATAACGAGATACATCAATAAACCACAAAGCCTCCTTGAATAAGGTTACCCAGTCAAGACGTTCAATCAATGGACAGCTAAAGCATTGTGAAAAATGGCTAAAAGCGATGCAAAAATACATACTGCATTCTCTTCATCAGGATCATTTCTGAATACATAATATAGAGGAGCCACAATTTCATTCATCCCTTGGACATATCTTACGCCAGGATTGAGCTTTGCGTATATGATTAAAATTGTCTTCAAAGCTTCCTGGAGATGTGAAAGATGATAAAGTCAGTCAACTATCCTATTTTCCCATGAACAACTTGAGTCAGTGACAAACACAAACCTGATTAGATTCTGCAAATGACGAGTCCCCACAGAAAAAGTGCATGTCTGGATGAGTCCGTTTCACATCTCTGTCAATCTGTTCAATGATCTCTGTATCCTACAAAGTTGAAGTATACTATTTTCCTCATAATCTGTGCACATGCTACTTAAAAGGTAGCATCAAAGTTGACTGGCATAAAGGATTTTAGTCATTAGCTAAAGCAGAAAGATGATCTATATTCTCCCATGGAGGTCTTTACAAACCCAGGTATCAGCAACAGCAACAGCAGATTATTCACGTTATTACTGTCTTGGAACACGACATTCTTTCTTTGGCTATGCATATACGTATAGATCATTCTGACAATGATTGTTCAATACAGTGATAAATTCTTTTATTTGTTTCTTCAGCTCACTTTGTAATGGCTTTGTACCCCCTTGGTACCCTTTAGCTCAATTATTTTTACCTATCCAAACATACTGTGATAAAAATTATCCACATCTTTAACCAGAACTAAGGAATTTAACTATCAAGGATCCCAAGCTTCAGATATATGTCTAATGCAGATGAGATTCTCAAACTAGCCAAAGGCAGAAGTCAGGCTAGTTAATTTCACAATGATTAAACTAATTCTTGTCAAGTTGATAACTGTGAGGTGCTCATACAGACCAACCACTGAGAGGGACCTAGCCTTCCACAAGAAAAGGATGACCTACTGTGTAAGCAACATGAAATCAGTTAAGTTGGAAATGACTTCATGTAGAACTCACCCAATTACCATACCATACATCATGATTATAACAGCAGCCCATTACTTGCCTCAAGTGTAGCATATCTTCACAGCTCAAAGGCCATGAACAGCTGCACTTGCACATTATATAAAGCAAGTCATGCTATAATCTGATGCAGCAATTTATTTCCCCACACCCAGAAACCCCTAAGCCCACTCACCAGAAATCTGGGTCTGGGTGTACCACAACCCATCACAGAACTGTTACAAAAGGTTCTAGCTTAACATACTCGAGACATTAATGAGTAGACAGAAGCCCTTCCAATTTACCGCCATTTGCAGACTGCAATGCCACTAACAAGGCAATCTTATGCCTTGAACCATCATGCTAACCCTTAAAATCCTCCATCAAATAGTGATTAGTTAGCCTTCCCTAATTTAGCCGATTAACATTATCATATAATCCGCTCCTCTTCCATGTTAGTATGTTTGGTCCGTGGAACTAAGAGAAACTACTCGGAGCTTATCTCATGATGGAGAAAGATGGCCATAACCTAACAAGAATGGCAGTAAACTACCAACGCAGTCTCACATGGAACAATGGTCACCTCACGAATCCGCAATCTATATAACCTCGACAATCCAAAAGTAAAAGATCAGAGTAACCACTAGTCAACCTAAAGGAGTACCACCCAGATCTCAAGGCATTAAGTATTTCAATCGGGCAGCAGGCCCGCGTTTATCTTACTAAATTTTCCCTTGGCTTTGTCAATAACTGCAAACTGCCACGGATCTAAAGTTTATGCCATTGAATAATCGTTTTTTCTGCTTGATACAAAGTTAACTAAGATCATGTTATGCTCTCGTCCTTTTTTCATCCCAACCGCACATTTTTAAAATCACATTAATCATGTCACTTTTTTCTAATAGTTAGGTAATTCATTTAAAAGGCATCAAGGGGATACCAAACCATTTACAAAATCACATACACTGCTAATCAAAGAAAAGAGGAAACAATCAAAGCATCCGCTTATTACAGAGTACACATGAAAGAAGCAAAAAGAGGGGGCAAGCATCAAAGCAAACACAAATAAAATAAGTGATTTTATTTCATACCTGAAAGAACTTATTCCATACACTGGTATTTCCAAGACTCAATGGATGCTCTCCATGAGTTATATCTGATCTTGAAAGCATCCCACTGGTTTCAGATCGAAACTCATTGTCACAAGTTGTGCATTCTTCCAACCTCCTTGTGATTTCTGACTGACCAGGATGGAAAAGGTCAGAATCCTCTTTCAAAGAGCAAAGGTTGAAAACCATAAAGAAATAAAAACAAAATCAGGACAAAAAAGTATAGCCTCATTATGCAGCAATCTCATGACAACAATCAGTAATTGATGATAGGTTAAGGGCTATCTTTTGGGGTCTCCTTTTTTGACGCCAAGGCAGATATAGGAAACAATGGCAAAAGGCTTGTCAGAAGAAATGTTTTCCAAATCAAAGAACAGGAGTCCTTCTTTGAACCTACCTCAAGAACTGTAATTTGGTGGCTACTGTATAATCACCACTATCATCACTAAAGAAGTCACTGCTACATCGGCACCATCATCGGCCACCACAATGGATTTCTCAACAGCTACCAGAGGATTCAAAGCATCAAGGACTAATTGACCATCATTGCCACTATACTATCCATAGTAACCATCACTAGACATAATAATGGCATGACCACTGTTTATTAGACAGCCACCAGAACTACCACCTCTGATTAGATGACAACTACTGTTCCAAAGAAAATCTTTCACATACAATAACCATTTTCACGAATTGAATGGACCCTTACAGAAATTAGGCTATGAAACTAGACAGAGATAGCCGATTGTCAACTTGAAATGATAAATGGCCCAGAAGAAAAAAAAATTGATTAGGAAAAGGAAGTGAAGTTCAAAAAAAATACATGAGTTGTCCTTCCTTCTAGATTTCATGACAACAAACAGAAAGACAAACCTAGTGTTTCTAACCTCTGACATTTCAGTCAAGCATGCAGTGTTCTGATCAGGAAAGTGAAGAGAAGTGGGAAGGTATAATTGCAGAATAAAATGTTCCCTCTGTTTGGCTTATAAGAAGTACTTCCTCTGTTTGTTATCAAAAGAAGAAGGAAATTGGTGGAAACTGGGGACACAATTATCTCGGAGCCCATCTCATTTCCAACCAGGAGTAGGAGAAAATGGAAGAAAAATATTTTGTCAGACAACTTAGCTATTACCATCCTCACTTTTTCTTAGGGGTGCATGAAGTAAATCCAAAGGTTATATTGACAGAAAAGAAGGGTTTAATCAGTTCCTCACCAGCTCAATCGGGGAATCCATAAGAAGGGCGATGACCCACCTAATGTGCATGAAAATTTGTCAATGTGAACTTAGGAAATTCTCCCGAGGAAGTACAAAGTTCTACTTCTAGCGGCAGCATGGTCTCATAAGGCGAGCTCAACATTTCCAAAGTTAAAAGTGAACAATCTTGTCTTATGGCTATTGTTTCCTTTAGGCCTAAACTAGTCCAATCCTTATCCCATTCATTGGCATGACCTTAATCCGAGAGTTGTGAGTTACGATTTCGCTTTCATGTCTTAGATGTAATTTCACTCTGGTATTTCCCTATGACCAAGCAGCCTATAATAGTTAACTAGCTTGTCCTGGGAAAGAGAGAATATATAAGGAACTAACTCAACTCGCCAATCAAAGAACATTCTAATAGATTATCCATATTTTCTTTTAATGAATATTTTTCCACTGTATGCATCCTATCAGGGACGTGAAACTAAATTTATCAACATCTTCTTTACCTCTAATTACCTTTTCTCTTCTTTTTCCCTACAATATGCATCCTACCAGCAGTGGTAATAGAGGAACCTTATTCTTGCAAGCAAAGGAATGCCAAACATGGGGAAACAACAATGCTGTGGACTAGCCATTTGCTTACAGGATTCATTAAGAGCTCTCCCTTAAAATTCTTGTACTGAGATCTTTTCTTTGCCATCTCAGAAGACCAAAGCCCACGATCAGCCGGCAGATATCCCAGCAAAAGCTGTTACAGCAGAATTTGTCCATTAAACCCAGTCTTATAGATTGTAAAGCACTTATAACGCAGAAACACTTGTCTTTGTCTCAAAAATCTTGCAAATAAAAGTGAAACCAGAAATATGGGAAGGATTAAGCCAAACTGAGGGTAAGAATCTACTACTGTACTTCATCAAAGCCAGAACGAACGACATACAAACGAAGAGTAGAGCATTCCTCCAATTCAAGACCACAATTTTCTACAGAAGATAAAGGAGGAAAAGCAGAGTGAAGGAAGTAGTGCACGATACCTTCCACACAGCGGAACGAATTCCTGCACCATCCGGTATGCCCTGAGAGGCAATCTTCCTCAACTCCCGCATATCTACAACCTTTCTCGACAGCTGAATATCACCGAACAAAGGCCAGCAAACACATCAACTTTCCCTAAACAACCAAATTTCGCCGCAGAGAAAGAGAACAACGAGACAGATTCGCTCACCTCGGCCAAGAGATGCGACTGCCTGGAAATCTCCTCCGCCGACGGGCCACCGGATTCCCGGCTCTCGTCGCCGTCCCCATTCCTCGGCTCCTCAGCCTCGAGCACCGGCGGAGGCTCCCGCCGGGCAGCTGACGGGGGCGGCACGGGCACCGGCGGCCGGGTCAGCGGCTCGGCGGGGGCGGCCGGGGGATCGGGCGCGGGGCGATGGGAGCGATCGTCGGCGGGAGGCGGGGCCGAGATCCAGACGGAGCTGTTGAGCCAATCGGGGACCTTCTTCTTCGTCGTCGCCACTTGGTGCGCGTCCATGGACGCACATGCAGGCGAAATGCAAACGGCGGCGGCGGCGGCGGCGGCGGGGGCAGGAGGAGATCCGACGCCGGGGCCGAGCTTCCGCTAGGAGCTCGTGGGAGGCGATGATCCGAGCGCCGTCGGCGACGGGAGCGAAGGGAAGAGAGAGAAAGAGACAGCGGAAATGGGGAAGAGAGAGAGAGAGAGAGAGAGAGAGAGAGCAGTTGGAGGAGGGAGAGATCACGTGATCCGCTCGTGCTGGTGATCGGCCTTCGCGCTGGTAATGTTTCGCTCATTCCTCCTTACTATTGCTATCATGGGACTTTTTTTTTTTTTTTTTATTCTTCTAAATATTTAATTTAATTCCTAAATTTTTAATTTGTTCAATCTAATTCATCAATTTTCTATAACTAAGTCAAATCGACCATTCAACACTAGTCATTGGTTTTTCATACTGATACTATTGCCTGGATTTTATGATATCTTTTCATTTCAATCAGTTTCCTAAATTTTTAAAATAATATGATGTCTTTTTATTACCTTTTCATATTTTTGTCTCTATAAATATTACTATTGTTCCAGTTGAATATATTTTAGCTTATGATTTTTATAATAGTAAAAATGTAACCTTAGTTAGAGTTATCATATTCATAATTCTTTTATTTTAAAAGTAAGTGTTTCAATAAGAATATCTTATGAAGATACTAATTTATCAATAAATTTCTATTATTTATATTAATCTCAATCTTCTTTCAATTTTTTTAGATAGATAAATTTTTTAAAATTTTGTGTTTCGTGTATTCTTAATTAAAAATAATTAAATCTGTAAATCATGAAATTAAAACAGCAAGAATATCAATCCAATACAACTCTAAATGAGGTTTGTGGAGATATAAGTAAAAAAATATACTTAAATGGAACTATCGTAGCATTTGTAAAGACCAAAAAGGTAAAAAGTAATAAAAAGATGAACATGTTTTATTTTTATTTTTGATATAGGAAATGGATTGAAAAAAAATTCCAAAATTCATGTGACTATTTAAACTTCTGACTTTTCTAAGGAAAGTTAAGAAACTAAATTAAACATTTAGGAATAGCTCAATGATCATATTAAACGAATTAAAAATTCAAAGATGGCATTATACATTGGACCAAAGTTTAAAGACTACTTTTATCACTTTGACTTCTTCTTTTTTTCAATGACGCTTCTATATTTTCACTTGTAGTCCTCGTAACTTTATCTAACTACGACTCATGCTTCTACTTTTCTCCAATCTATCATTTGAAGTTCTCAAATTTGAATGAAATTACTAAATCACCAAATCACACGGGATACTTTTAGACAAATGGAAATTTGCAATTTGGTCTTTATATTAAGATAATTATCAATAAAATCCTAAATTTTATATATGGACATAAATTCAATTCTAAACTTTAATTTGTCTAATTTAGTCCTAAACCATTTGATGGCTTGCCAAAGTAATTTTTTCAGCCAATTTTGCTCAACCATCCTACATAGCAAAATCTGCATGGACAATTTTTGCAAATTTTTTTTAAAGAATATTACGGATTTTCTTTTTTTTTTCTTATTTTTTTTTCCACCATTGGCCCGTCAAGGTTGGCAATCAGTGACCAATGGTGAAAAAAAAAAAAGAAAGGAAAAAATCACAAGATTTATTAAAAAGTTCTAAAAATTTTAAAATAATTATAAAAATTATCCACATTAGCCCTAGTCATGCTACCTAGGACGGTTGGCATCCACATTGTTGATTATCAACTAAAATCAATCAGAATAACTACATCGGCAAATCATTAAAATGCTTACGGCTAAATTGGCCAAATGAAATTGAATTGACATCCATACCATACATTTTAGATTTTTTTGATAATTTTTCCTAAAATATACTAATATTGCATTCAGCGGATATAAATGAAATACCGAAGACAATCGACAATCTCTTTCCCGGAATCATACCGCGTCTCAAAAACCAGTGTTGCTCCACATGATGCTGGTAATACATCATTCCCAATCGAAAGTGTAATATATGCTCAGACTAACACCCACGTTGACAGCCCCATGAACACGCTATTTTTCTTCTTTCTTTTCGGTGAAGCCCTACTACACCACTCGTTACACGAGCACCTTTCGGGAACATGCCCAAAAGGCGCATGTTACGCCAAAGAAAGAAAGGGGACTTGTCCCCGACTCAAAGATGGTTGTAAATAGTCATCTTTCGACCTTAAATAGGGAAAATGACACAAATGATTATTGAATTTTGTCTCAATATATAATAGGAAAAATGACATATGATTCTTGAATTTTGTCTCAATATATAATGTGATTCTTGAATTTTGTAATTCTCGAACTATAACCCAATATGTGATATGGTCAATAAAATTTCAACTATTCATTGTGGTTCTTGGACTTTTTGTATATATTTAGTTTAGTTCGTTTGAACATTTTCATATAGTTTAGAGATTAAATTGAACAAGTACAAAAAGTTCATAATTAAAAGTTCATTAATCACATTGCATATCATATTAAAGTTCAAAGATAGTATTAAACAAATTAAAAATTTATGGATCATTTGCACATTGAGTCAAATTTTATGAACTATATTTGTCATTATCCCCTTTAGATATGATGCTTTGTTCCCAACTGAACATGCTAGATTTCGAAAATTGTTGCAAGTCAATTTATAGCTTTATTAGACAAAAAAAAAAAATTGATGTGATATCCGAATTTTTGACCCATCATATTAGTGAGCTAGAAACATGGAAATTAGCAGTGATAATTAGATCAGTTAAATTGACACTATTGAAAAATGTGTCAATGCGGAATTTAAAGACAACGGTTTTTGAATTATAATTTTTGAGACTTATTAGATAAATTTTAGATTTAGTTTACGGTCCCTAGTGTCTAACGTGCAGGAAAAATTAGACACAATGATTCCATTTTCTCTAAGAACTCCCCTCCCTCACTCTCTCTCTCTCTCTCCATCGTCATGTGGCAAACAGTGAGCCTGGCACCGCCACCACATGCATCCAATGAAATTGCATGCTAGTGACACGGCCCGTGAACGAAGCATGATCCAAGACCGTCCGTGATAAGCCGTGTCACGCACAATGGCTTGTCCACAAACAACCCGCGATCGATCCATGAATGATCCACGATCCGCACACGACCAGCCTATGCACGATCCTGATGAAGGCCCATGCACGACTCATGAGCGACTCATAAGCAATGTTCAGCTAGCCCACGTGCAATCTGCGGCCGTTCACCTACTCTCGTGTCAGGTAGCCCTACTGCCCTGATCTTGCTTCTGACACATGCCTACGGGCTTTCTCAAGGGCTAGAGCCATTGAGTGGCCTGCTGTGTAGCTTTGTAATGATGATACACATTCAAACTCCACTGTTAGATCGGAGGGAGGATCAAAGGCTGAGATATGACCCGAACTTGTATAAATAGGAGTCCCTCCCCCTCATTGTATTCAGCTCGTTCACAAGTGAATATACTCACTGCTTTGTGCATGCGACCCTTGTGTTTGTGCATGTGCATGAAAAGGCTGACTTTGACTTGGATCGCGAATACTAAGGCCGCACGGTGTTTGATCGATTGTAATCAACTGACCCGACACTAGATTATTAGTTTGGGGTATAAAACACATTTCCCTCTCTCTCTCCAATCACTCGCTCTTCCTCCCGATCGCTCACTACCCCTAATTTTCTCGATTTTGCTCACGAGATCAAGGCACTCAAGCTACGTCAAGTCGTGTCCAGCCAAGGCGAGGGGTCGAAGCTCGGTTTTTTAGCAAGTTTAGGTTGGGTTTGCTCATTGAGGCAAGTGGGATTCCAATTCTATATGCTATGTTGATTTGCTCATTATGCGGATCGATGAATCTTGCCTTTGATGTGCTGGGTTGCTTGTCTGTGTTGTCTTGACTTGGTTTATAGTAATTTGGGGCGGATTATGTTATTGTCGTAGGTTGATCAGAGTTTAGATTACATGCAATGCATCGAGAGATGTCGAGGGATCGTTAGGGCTGCAATTTGGTCAATTTAAGCTCGATTTTGGCTTTGCATGTGGTTGGGGGTTCGGTGTGAGGCTTGGTGATGGTGGGTCTCGGCGTGAGGTTCTTGGTTGTGGGTCTCGGTGGTTTCAGTGTGAGGCTCCGTGGTCCTGAATTGTCGATGGCTCGATTTGTGAGATTTTGGTTGTGAGGTTCGGTAATCGTGGATCATCGATGTTTGTTTGTGAGGTTCGATAGTGTGCAAGTCGTGCCATAAGATCGTGTGGTTGCTAAGCTCCCTAATTAGATCGTTTGGGTGTAATTTTGGACATGCACGGCAGTGGCAAGAACTTAGTTAGGGTCGGTTAGGGTGGTGGTGTGTTCGATTGATGAATTTGCAAGAGGTGTCGTGTTATGTTTGAAATTATGTGATGGTAAAGCTTTGGAAGAGGTTCGACTAGTGCATGGTTCGGTTAGGTCGTTATTGGTGTCAATTTTTTATGATTCTAGACTTAAAATTGTGCCAACAAAGTGCAAGATAGGTTCGGCTAAGTGGTATGGTTGGTGTAACCGAATTGTGTCTTTGGTAGTCGTCAATTTCGAGTCGTACTAGTCTTGGATCATCGGAAGGATGCAAGCATGTTAATGGGATTGAGTCCTTGGGATTTGTCAATCCTAGTTACGAGTTGTCTTTTGAGGTAAAGTATGCAGGTTTAACAATAGGATAATTACACATGGATTGCATGTTTAAGATACCGTGTAATGAATACCATTGGAGAGCGTACCAATAATACCCTATGGAGTCAGAGAGATTCAGGATACTCAGAAAGAGCATACCCTAAATGCCTTGGAGTTTGGGATGCCATGTTCAGTGGACCATGAAACCTGCACAGGCCGGAGAGCGTACCAACATATATCGTGGCGGACCGAAGGGTGCACTAGAATTCTGCTAGGCGGGAGTTTATTCCTCTTTGCGTGGTTCGACGAGCACACCAACCATATGCCATGGAGTGGGAACATTGATTCAAAGTGAAAACTAAAACATGCCAATCGTATGCGTATGTGAGGTCGAGTGGTTCGTTAAGGTCATTAGGCTCTTATATCATGAGTCTAGATATACTTGAGTCCTATCATTACAATTCACCTGTCCTTACTTAGTCTCATATAGCATTGTTTATGCCATAGTCATTGGGTGAATCGCATGTCTAAGATAGATTTTTCTTACGTATGATGGGTGAATCGTATGGTATAGATTTTTGGATATTTCATTTGCTGGGCATTAGCTCATCCATGTTGATATTCGCATTTTTCAAATACATTGATATGGCTGCAATTCTTGCTACCACTATCTCCCGTTATAGTGTCCCAGTAGACTTCGAGGGGCGATTGTATGAGCTCACTCCTTTTCGTTCGTGGTTTTTGTGCGGTACATTTCCATGCTATGGGTAGACATAGGCTCGCGCGTTGGCCGCGTTGCCTACAGCTTCGTGGCGATCTACGCCAAGATCAGAGGACTCCTGATAAGTCCCCTGCCACTCCCAAAGGATGGCAGCGGTAGGGAGTCGTAGGTGAGGGAGATGACAGTGGTAGGGATCCATTTTTGGAGGCACGGTCTTGACACTTTTTGGAGATAGGACTGTTGCAGTTGAGTGATAGATGGTGTAGATAGCTCATGGGGCTTAGTCATGATGGTGTATATCTTTTTAACCTTCTAGTGTAGCCCGATGGAAATCACCCATGTTTATAAAAAAAAAAATACAAAATGAAAGTTGATGGTTGTTCTTCTCTTGCGTTTATTCATTATTGTATTGTTTGTTTGATGCTTTAACGTCAACTTCCGCTTGTGTTACAAAGTGAAAAGATTAATAACTCGTGTTAGTATGTGGCAAATTGGGATGCCACAATTTATAGATTTGAATTGACTTTCCTAAAATCTGATGGACTTGAGACGGTCCCGAGAATGTTAATGAAATGATTCCGTGGCCAACTCTTCATCAAGTCAGTACCATAGGGCTAAAAAAGAGAGGGGGATTCAAATTGCATCTCGGACAAGATACTTCTCCCATTAAGTGAACTAGGAACAAGCTTAGTGGTTGACCGCTAACTATGAAAAATCTTAAATTGATATATTTATGATAAATATATCTCAAATCGGTATATTTGTGACACATTAATCTTTCATTAGTTTTCATTAAATTAGTTTAATACAACAAAAAATTATAAACTAATACAGAATAAACGAAATGTAAAACCCTAAATTAATACAACTGTAAATTGCCACGTGACATTCAACTACAACTAACAAAAAGTAAATTTCTCACAAGTGATAAATTAATTTGAAATAAATTTATCACGTGCATACCAATTTAATGTTTTCATGATATTAACCCTTTTATTCACAAAACCTCGAAAGAGCACAAGCAGCTATTGAATTCTGTTTTGTAGGCTTTTCTTGCAACGAACCGATTGCCTTGATAATATAGATTTAGTAAGACGTAATCTAAAAGGTACGACATTTCAGTGGATCTATAAAAGGGTAAGGCAGTTATTTAGTGGAGTTGTCCAACTACTATTTATCAGGTGAGAGAACTTCCTTGAGTTAGCCGGCTTCTGCAAAAGACGCGGATGGATTTTCCATAAACTGCTAGCGTTACTCGACAAGGGAGTTACTTTGGAAAGGTTGGCTAGCGATTGCTCATGTCTTCATGGACCATCATGATGCATTTAACTAAGGTTTGGGTAATGAGAAAATTGAACTCTGCATTTAGACAACCGAATCACACGAATGCCAATACCCTGAACACTAGTCGAAGCGATCGGGCCAAAGATAAAGGAAACCTTACTTGTATGGTGACCGAGAATTGAATAAAACACCGACAAAAGCACCGTATGAGACAAAGATTTTCTGTCCCTTGCACCGGGTCTGAGGTAAAGAGGAACAGACTCAAACTGAAGCTTCGTCCATCTGCGCTCCAATTGAATATCGACGAGAAAATAAGGGGATGCATTTGCTCTTTCTTCCAACATGAGTCTGTCATGAGAAGTAAAACAAAGTAACTTGCGCAGGTCCAATTGGAGTAGGGTTGAGAGATCTACCCCGTCTTCCCTTTCCGAATAAACAGATAATTCCCATGCCTTCTCAAAATGGAACAAATCCGGCCAAACTCCCCCAAACCATACACCAATTCAGGCAAAGTCAGCGCCCATCTTATGAACTCTGATGTGTTTCTTAAATTCAATAGTTCCAACGATTCTACAAATGAGGAACTTAACTTTGACTCAGAGTATCCCGAAGAAGGGATTCTTAATCGCCGAGTCCAGCTCGGAACCGGCAGAGTTCAGCACAGCCATGTCAACCTTGTCCCTAGGCAGAAACAGGAATTCACCGCCTTCCATTTTCTCAAACCCGCAGAACTCCAAAAACTCAACGCCTCCTTTCAATGCACCCACCCTCTCCTGCATGGACACGTGCGGCAAGGTCAGAATCTTATTGAAGAAGCACGCAAGCAAGGATAACCTATTATCATCGACGATCACAACTCCGCATGGCTCAAATATTCATGATTTATATATAGTTACATTTTTCAACTGATCTAGCAAAAGGAATTAAGTGATTTGGGCAAGCTGCCAGGACTATGTATGCACAAGTAGCTGACTTGGTTGCAGTGTGATAGCTTGACTCAAAGAACAACGAGCTTTACAGTAGATGTGGCTGCTACAATGTCCACAACTTTCTATTAATGCATGTGGAAATAATTTTTCTTATGCTGCTCTGCTTCATCACCTAAAGGAAAGAGAGAAACTAGGGATGGAAAAGAAAAAGGACTTAAGGGAGACGTAGAATATACAGCAGCTAGAAAAATTATGCTTTTGTTTGATAAAATTGCCAGATTGGGGCAAAATAGAAGGAAGAAAAGAAGCCACCAAAACCGGCAATTCTGGGTCTCAAGGACAGTAGTAGATTTAAATCTCTCATGTATCTGGCAATCCATTGAGAAGGTTTTAATGCATTTCCAACAACCCAAATAATGATAACAAGATTCAAACCTGGAAGGATGGGTTAGTGACTCTGATCTTTCTGAATTTTTCCTCATTAGGATTCTTGGCAACATTCCCTATGTAGGTTAGCAGAGTCTGGAATGCTCTCTTCACTTTAGCATCATCCTCCTATTTCAAGTAAAGCCAAAAAAAGATAAAAATAAAATAACAGCAACAGCAATGCAGCATAGTCACTACAAAAGATTAACACTTCAAAAATATAGAAATTTTTTATCCATAAAAGCCATCTAGAATTATTGCCAGAAGAGCATAAACATAGCATTCTCCTCAAGAATAAAGTCGTCCTCTCTTATTACATTCAAAATTCTTGATACATGCATCAGAAATCAAAAGCAATTGATTCAAATAAAGAGAAACGATAGAAGCGGTCATTTTTCAGGGAACATGAGGACATCACCATACGGACAGCATATAATAGTTACAGAACAATGTACACGTCGGCTTTTTACCTTGTGATTCTGCTTGAGTGATCTCAAACATTCTCTCATCTGCTCAGCCTTGGTGGCAGGTCTAACAGGCAGTGAGCTCTAGGACATAAAACAACAAAGAACTTAAACAAGAATCCCCAATAGTTTTAAAGAACAACAAAAGGATAGAAGATTGTTTCGTCAGTAAAGCCCATTACCTTCTTTTCCTCAATAACAGGTGTAGATGGTTTTGCAGTTGAAGGTTCTTCCGGTGGCAGTCCCAACTTCCGTCTTCTTTCTGCCTGTGAAGAGATCAAGCAGCTACTAAGCCAACTAGTATATGGTTAAAAACTTGTACAGTTTGAAAGAAGGTTCCAATAAACAATATCGACATCACCCACGGCTCAATGGCATTTTCTTGCTGTTTCAGTATGTTCAGTGGGGAAACACGGGTCATGACCAGAAAACGATCGTATAATTCAGTCAGAAACAGATCAGATAGAAGACCCTGCCTCATGTCCAAATGGTCTTAAAAACAGCTCTTTGATTTCCCTCAGTAACAGCGCCAACCTGATCCGCAAGTAGCTTTGTAGTTACTGTCTCAAAAATTGTTTCAAAACGAAGCCTGGTTTAGAAAGCATCTCAATGGTTTTTCATTTTGTTTGAATTCAGTTAATCCCAAGAATTTAAATGCAGGCATACGAGCTGCTGCCCTCCAATTGCTATTTTAAAATTTAGAGGTGATCATTGTTCTTACAACAAAAAAGCCATCAAGCAAAATCTCCGTATAGCATTTTTGTTGTTGGAGGAATTGAGAAATTTGTCCTCAAAACCAGCTTATGGTGACAAGTGTTCAAAAGCATTGGCTGACAAGCACTTCCGTTACTCTACTTTTGCAGTTCTTAGTATATAGTCAGGTCAATCAAAATCACACCCACCGGAATCCTTGATGGAGCATTACTAGGCAGATATATAAACTTAAAGAATCTAAAACTTGAATTTCCTTCTTGGAGTTATTTATCTTTCTAGTAAACTACAAATAAAACATCTAATGCTTGCATTAGGTGGTCGTACTTATCTGAACTAAGCACTCAACAGTTAGAAAAAAATGAAGATCATGTGATAGTGACTTCATTGTATGACAGCTTGAGAAGTTATCTCTACCTAAAGAAAGAAAATGTGCATCCCACATAAAAGAGATTTAGATGAGTAATGCATTAAAATGGGATCCTATAACTAGAATGCTGTGACAACCAGAACATGTTCTATACCTTGTCCTCTTCCAATTTCTGACGAATTTTTTCTCTAGCCCTCCTCTCTTCCTCCTTCTCAGCTTTCCGCAAAGCCAACAAACTGGTAGAAGGGAAAAAAGGCCTTAGTCACAGCAACAGAAAACTGTTTGGAGTATTCTTAGGAGAATTCCTCATAATGATTGCATTCTAAAATTATTTATAATATAAATTGATAACTAACCGTTTCCTTTCATTATCCTCTTCAATTCGCTTTGCCTCTAGGAGTTCCTTGCCCACTCGAATCCTTTCCTGCAAAATTCGGCAGGTGGATTTCACAATGAAAGTTGACAAGAAAACTATGAATATACTCCCAGAGGCAACCTTGCCACGGACGCTTAAAAGCTCATATAAAAACCACTGAAAAGGTCTGTTGCGGAGTATTCCGAAAGGTACAACCTAGATAACAATGATGCGCTTCTTGCTTAATGATTATGTGTTCACACAGATACAATACCTCAAATTAAGGTTAAATTACAGTATAAACATCGAGTTATGTAAATGCTAAAATATGTAATCGAAGAACTTAAGCTATTAGAGGAGGAAGACTACATGTACCGAAGGGAAAACTCAGCCATTTACTTGGGACAGGACCCTACATAAGCATATGATGGGTTCAAATTGAATGGGAGACCAACTACTTCAGGCCGAGAGTGGGTGAATCAGGCAACACAGCCAAGGCCTCGGGTCCACCTAACTGAGAAAGCTGGTCAAGAAGAAGTTCAGGAGAAAGCAACCTTCAGCAGTGAAGAAATTGAGAAATTAAGAGGTTTGTTAGGGTCTCTTAATAAACCCTCTGGTGCATGCTCACTAGCAATCTCAGGTAATTCTTGGGTTATTGATTCAGGGTCTACCGACCACATGACTCACACTTCATCCCATTTCAGCACTTATACACCTTGTCCTAGCAATAAGAAGATTATTGTGGCAAATGGGTCTCTTGCTACTGTTGCAGGGGTTGGAAATGTTCCTATCACACCTAATCTTGTCCTTAAAGATGTTCTTCATGTCCCTAAACTATCTGCCAGTCTTATCTCAATACAGAAACTGACAAAAGATCTTCATTGTCAAGCTGTTTTTTACCCATCTTACTGTGTTTTTCAGGATCGAGACTCGGAGAGGAGGATTGGACTTGCTAAGGAACAAAATGGGCTGTACTACCTTGAGACACCTCTCACTACAACAAGAATCATGAATAATCTGTCTATGTCGTTTATTAGTACTTCAAATAAAGAAGCCATTTGGCTTCATCATTTTCGTTTTGGTCATCCGTCCTTTCAAGTATTGAGTATTATGTTCCCATCCTTGTTTAAAGATCTGAATATTAAAGACTTCCATTGTGATGTTTGTGAATTAGCCAAGCATAATCGCGTACCATTTCCTATTAGCAATCACCGTAGTTCTAATCCTTTTGACTTAATCCACAGTGACATTTGGGGACCTTCCATGATTCCAAACATCTCTCGGAGCTCGTTGGTTTGTCACTCTAATTGATGATTGCTCTAGGATCACATGGACTTTCTTACTCAAACATAAATCTGATGTGAGTAGCATTATTCCTTCGTTTCATTCCATGATTCAAACTCAATTTGGGGTCAAGATCAAGGTCTTTCGGTCGGATAATGGTAGAGAATACTTTAATCAAGTATTGTCTCCTTATTTTCAAAAGGAAGGCATTATCCATGAGTCATCTTGTGTGAATACACCACAACAAAACGGGGTTGCTGAAAGAAAAAATGGCCATCTCCTTAACACAACTCGTGCCTTGTTGTTTCATGGACAAGTTCCTAAAGCATATTGGGGGAAGCTGTTCTTACAGCCACACACATGATCAATAGACTACCCTCACGTACATTAGACCACAAGACTCCTATGGAAGTTCTTTCTCGGTTCTATTCTCACCTTCGTACATCTAATGGTCTTACACCTCGAGTCTTTGGTTGCACTTCCTATGTCCACATTCATCATCATCAACGAGGAAAGTTAGATCCTCGTGCAATCAAATGTGTGTTTCTTGGTTACTCACAAACACAAAAAGGCTATAAATGTTACCATCCTCCTTCTAAAAAATTCTATCTCTCTCGCAGATGTCACTTTTGTTGAAAATAAACCCTATTTTTCACAATCTTATCTTCAGGGGGATTTTTCAGTCATGGAAAATAAGGACCTTGGTGTCATTGATAACTTGGATTTATCGTCCAATGTTCCTATTAACCAAAACTCGTCCATTGTTGCTCATGAATCTATCTTGAATCTGTCTCTTGTCCATCACAATCTCCCACACAGCAACCTATCCATGTTCCTATTCCCACTAGTCCAACTCATATTCATGATTCAAAGAGATTTTCTCAGGTGTATTCAAGGAGGACAGCCGTTCCAACACAAGAGCAGGTCCAAAATACCACTCCGGGTACAGTCAATGAAAACACAAGTAAGTTCTGAATCTCCTTTGGATGAACAGCTTATTGATACACCTGAGAGTGATCTTGATTTACCTATTGCTGTTAGAAAAGGGACTAGAGATTGCACCAAGAAACCGGTATATCCACTATCAAATTATGTGTCCCTTAATAGGTTATCATCATCATGCAGAAACTTTATTGTGAGTTTAAACACAATTGCTGTCCCTAACACCTTGCCCGAAGCACCTTGTCAAAGAGGAATGGAGGAATGCCATGAAAGAAGAGATGGAAGCACTCGAAAAAAATAAAACATGGGAAATTGTTGACAGGCCAAGGGGGAAAAATCTAGTTGGTTGCAAGTGGGTGTTCACCGTAAAGTACAAGGCAGATGGCTCTCTAGAGAGGTACAAGGCAAGATTGGTTGCGAAGGGTTACACTCAAACATATGGAGTGGATTACCAAGAGACATTTGCACCAAAGTGGCTAAAATGAATACCGTAAGAATTTTATTGTCTTTAGCTGCTCATTTTGATTGGGAACTTCAACAATATGATGTAAAGAATGCGTTTTTACACGGAGATTTGGAAGAGGAAATCTACATGAGCATCCCACCTGGTTTTGAAGGAAAGGAAACAATTTAAAAGGTTTGTAGACTTAAGAAAGCATTATACGGGCTCAAGCAATCACCTAGAGCCTGGTTTGGACGGTTTGCTAGAGTCATGAAGGCATCCGGGTATAAACAAAGCCGGGGAGATCATACAATGTTCACAAAACACTCGAACATGGGGGGAGTTACAGCATTGTTGGTGTATGTTGATGACATAATAGTCACGGGCAATGATGAAAGGGAGAAACATCGGCTGAAACAGTGCTTGATTAAGGAATTTGAAATAAAGGAGTTAGGGAAGCTACGGTATTTTCTAGGAATTGAGGTTTCGTACTCCGGGCAAGGGGTCTTTATTTCACAACGAAAGTATGTGACGGATCTTTTGGAAGAAACTGGGAAGCTTGGTTGCAAACCAGTAGCTACTCCAATTGAGCCGAACCGAGGCTAACGAAGCAAAAGAGGAGGCGGCGGTGGATCGAGAAATGTATCGCGATTGGTGGGAAAGTTAATTTATCTTACTCATACCCGACCAGATATCTCCTATGCCGTCGCCTTGATTAGTCAATTCATGCATAATCCAAAGGAATCACATCTACGGGCTGTTCATCGAGTCCTACCTTAACAACAGGTAATCTCCAAATTGCATTAAGCAGAATCCAGATTGCATTTGGGATACACCCTTTAAATTTGCTACATGATAATGATGCTCCAAATTTTGAATGTTAATTCTACTGAGAAGAAAGCTAATTGAGTGAGATTTTCCAAGCCTTTTTAAGTCTTCCTCTACTACAAAGTGACATGTGCTGCATGGATAGTCATGCCATAACATGCTTTGGCAAGACCCAAGTACTCAGAATCATCAGCCTGTTGAACTTTCAAGTCCTTGACTTAAGCCCTCCTTAATTTGCTGAACCTTTTCTTTGCTGAACGCACCCTATATATTCTGGTATTTACATTAGTAAAGGGAAAAGTTAACAATTGCCCGAGTTCCATGCACTAACCTATACAATTAACAAATACTGTAAAATGTCATCTTGAATACTTCTGGTGAGCTTGTCATCACCAAAATAAGGAGATAGAAACTGATTAAGAGTACTGCTCTCCACTCTATTATTACTGAAGCAAAAACAATAAATTTTCAACTCTGTTGGTTAAATTTTGTTAGCTTATCTCAAAAGCCCACTTACATATTTGAAAGATAAGTGAACTTTCATGGGATTAAAAACCACACATTGCAGCTTCTTTAGTCATTTTATCCACGAAACTTCTTGCTTCATATTTTGAAGACATATCCCAGCAGTATGATTACTACAGATATTATTTTTCTGATAACTGCCATACTATGATAACCTCAACATCCAGTAATCATATTTACCCCTTATCAAGTGGAAGACAATGGAATGGAGTTTGCAGTTTCATTGTCAGCTTCAACTTTCATGAGCTAGGCCCACAAACGTATCGAAATCTATGGGCCTACAATAGAAGACCATCCCAGAGTTGAACATGTATTTTCCTATTCTTCATGCACCCCAAGTTCTTGTGTTTTTCCTATTCTTCAATCACCTTAAGTAATTTATCAAGTATAAAAGTATGATATAAGCTAGATGATCCAGCTTAGATCAAAAGAACTTTAACCACAGCAGGTCATGAATTAGATTAATTTGTTACCAGAATGTTGATTAAATTGATTTTCATGCTTATAGTTCATCTTTTCAATCTAAAAGAAAGCCTAGTGAGTCCACTGCTCCGATGCAACCAAAAAAAAAAAAAAAAGATTCATTTTCACAGACAAATTGAAATCACCATGTCATCAAATTTTTTTTTTTTTTTTTTTTTTTTTTTTTGTGACCGGGGAACCGCCGTACAGCCAGCAGCCGGTGACATAAACCTAGGGCGGCGCTGCAGGGACCCACCTCCCACGATGTCGCAGGTAAGGCGCGCAATGCGCACGCCGGGACTCGAACCTCCCCCCCTTCCGCAATTAGAGGGGGAAATGCCCAAGCCAGCACGGCCCACAAGCGGGGTGGGTTGTTATCAAAATTTTTAATCCTTCATAAATTTCACAATCTAAATTCATTTTAACAAATATAATTTCTAAGACCAATTAAAGTTTGTACATTTTATTGTTAAAAAGTGACGAATGGTAGTTCAATGTTTCACTATAAAAGAATGTCTAGATTACTACAAAATATGGAACTGTCACATGCACATCAAGATATGAACCAAGTTAGTAAACACACAAACATTGCAAAAAAGAAAAAAGAGTGATGAAATGACTTGGAAAAATATGTGAAAGAACAGAATTACCTTTTCTCTCTCTCTTTCCATCCTCTTTTCTTCCTCTTCTTTCTTCTTGCGAGCTCGTTCCCTATAGTTTGGTTAAGAGAAAAATCACCATGCAGTGAAATGAAATGTTTATGCTATGATTTTACCAATTAGGGAAATAAAAAGTAAGTTTTATCAAAGTACTTTGTCTTGTATCTAATGCAGATACAGTAAACATGAATATATATATATATATATATATATATATATATATATATATATATGAATGTGACATTTAATCATTTGCAAGATAAGATAAAAATGTCAACATGCGCAGATAGA
The DNA here is from genome assembly GCA_017140595.1 of Eucalyptus curtisii. NCBI lineage: Eukaryota > Viridiplantae > Streptophyta > Magnoliopsida > Myrtales > Myrtaceae > Eucalyptus > Eucalyptus curtisii. The sequence continues at coordinate 6,456,890 of CM029504.1, forward strand.
AGTCAGAGAAAAATAATATTCAAGCAACATGTCTCCTCAAAACCGTGCCATAATTGACAACAGATGAATGCTAGAAAGTGCACAAACACTCATGCTTGCAGCAGTACCAGAATCCGTTCAATTAAATCAAAATCCCATCAAATTTAGGAATTATAGGAAATACTAAAAAGCACAGAAAAAGAGACAGTAATCATTGATGATGAATACCGTGGTCTAAACTGCCAACAATATACATTATTCCTTACTTAAGTTCTTGAGCTTTAAGCTTCACTTCTTCTGGTGTGAGAGACGGCTTAGAAGCTTCAGCTTTGGTGTTAACAGGCACCTGACAAACTCAAAAGACCTAAACAGAATTATACGAGGACAAGCTGAAGCTCAATAACCTAGAATAGGTTTGTCACTTCAGTAAAATTTAGGCTTCAAGTAAACAATAGTGATATTCAATGTCCTGCAGCTTATCTATCAAACAAAATACATCAAGCATGCATAATGTGTAGTATAATCATGATACCATGACTACTATAAGTCTATAAAATGGCCAGAAGTATAGAAAGATCGATCCACCACAGTGAGCTGGTGCAATATCAGATGACTAAATATCATCGTCCCTTTTTCTTCTTTCTATTAAAGGTGTCTTTAGGTACTAAACCTAACATCGTCAATGCCAGGTAAACTATTTGTAGGAGCCAAACAGATATGTAAAAATGATAATACGCTATCATCTACTGAATAGAAGTTCAAACTAACAAGCTGATGATGTTTCTCATTTTTTCTTTCAAAGAATCAATGCCGCTCCTTCGCTTTCAAATAATGATGTATAGCCTCTTTCTTTTAGAACAAAGGCTGATGCATGAGCACATAATTTTCTAGTAATTTTAAGTGTCTCTTCTTTATTTGGTCTTTCCTTATGTTATTAGGTTAATAAGTGCTAATATAATAGCCATGTTACTTTTTAATGAGATTTGATGGTAGATGATCTTGACAATAGAAACAGTTTATGTTTAATTAAGGGTTGAGATCATCTTACATGGCTCAGCACCATATGTGCAAGAATGCCCAGTCATTAATAATTTGATTTTTTTTTTTTTTTTAAAGATGGTTAGTAACATTGGTAAATTAGTTGCAGGTACGGGCTAGGGAAAGCTTGAACCTAGCTGCTTCTGCTTCAGCCGCTCAGATTTTCAATATTCCTTTTACAATTCTTGTGAGGTCTTTTCAATCACTTTGATTTCAGTTTTCTTCTTCTATATAAATACCATCAATTTATCTAAACCCTAGAATGTCTAATTTCTGTTCCAGCTTCAATTCTTCTCAATTCAAACCCTTGCTTTTGGTTCTTTTTGTTGTTTGTTGCATGTTCAACTATTTAAAGGTGCAACCTCATATCCAGATATATCTCTAATAACACTTTAAGTACCTCTACCTTCAACAGAGGAAAACATGAATAAATGTCGCCCAAAAATCAACAAAAACCCTGCAATATATTGGCATTTGACATTCAAGGAGATCAAATTGATGCCTCCATATCCAGGGCCAACTTGGCTGCCCTAAATTATCAAAGAAGGAAAGTGTTTCATATGTGTACAGCGAGTGGGCTTTATGCATTTGCTAGGGCACATGGCTGAAAATTGTGATGCAATCTGTGTCAATTGAAAGTAAAAGAAAATCAAAAACTTTAAAAGGTTGATAGAGTTATCTTACCAGAGGCATCTGATCAATTTCGGGGTCATCCTCATGTTCAACCACCCAATTGACAGCAGCTTCAACACTGGCATTGCCTGAGGAGACAAAAGAGATCGTCCATCATTCAAATAGCCGCATGTCTCCATGAGTTGAATGCAGACATGCACCTCACAAAACCACTCGGCTGGATATGATTGCATTAATCAAGTGGTCCATCAGCTGTACAATAGCATGGATCAACCAAGAAGAAAAGAGAATCCCAAATGCACTTATCAGGGGGGGAAAAATTCCACCATTTTATTGTGATAAACCTATCAGGCTACAGAATAATCTTAATAAAGGTGAGCATCTATACCTCAACCTCACAGAAAGATTTACCATGCTAATCAGATGAACATTCCAACTTAATCATTTAGTACCGACTGGTTTTGGTTTATTTTAAGTAGCTAAGTTTCCTTTACAAACTATTCACGATTTACTAACTGTTATCTCATTGACACAGGCATGAAAAGAAAACCAAGAGTTGAGATACTTCATCATGAAAAATTCAATGCTTTACTGTAAGTCTTTCTGTTCCCAATCCAAAAGTGAAGGTAACTCAAAATTCTGATGCCAAAATGTCTCATCACATTTTTCTTTATTACAAGCATGGAATTGTATCACACACTGCCTATTTACTTGCCAATAAAAACTTAATAATATAGTCCCCATAAATAAAAAGCCTAAAATCAATTACTTCAAGGTGTAGGACAGCGGAGAAAATATCACTTCAAAACATGAGAAGAGCCTCCAATACTGGCAGTCTGATAAATCATGTTAGCAAGTAATCATTTTTAGCCAAATCAGAGCCTTAATCATTACCAATGTTTTCCGCACAAGAGAAACAAACAACTAAACCATAAATGGTAAAAGCATAAATCTAGAATTAACCAAAGAAACATGAAGTGAACCAAATTTCTTTCTCATTAATGGCTAAGTGTCGTCATTCCCAAATGTATCGAATCAAACCAGTGCAATCAGACATAAGGACTATTAGGAACCAGAAGAGGAAAAACATGGTAATCCAAATTTAAACTACATTCTCAAGTCATCATATTAAACTCTGGGCACAAGCCTCAGAATACAAAAACATATCCACGAATGAAATTGATTTCAAGTCCTTCAGCAAAAGTGAAACTCTATTATATAAACTTACCAGAAAAAATAAAAAAATCATCTGCAAAAATCATTTGCTTGGAATGGATATATGCTCTTTTTTTTTTTTTTTTTTTTTTTTTTTCTAGTTTACCAAAATTAGTTGGTATCAAACAATTCATATAGCACATTTTTTTTCTTTGTGATTTAGATAGGTATGTTTGGAGCTTTTTCACATAAAGCAACAACTGATAACAAATTCTACCAAGCAGTCCAAGACTTGCCTATAAATAACCACAGCAATCAAGCCCACAGCAGCCAAAGCTAACACTTTCGAATATACTGCTGAACACTCAAATTATCAGAAGCAATTCAAAACCAAGCATCAAACTAAATGCAGTAACCATGATTAAGAAGACACGTATTTGTAGTACTTCATAAATTCACCTCAACAATATGCAATTAACACTTGAGTAAAATATATATTCACCAGAAAAATGAAGAGCTCGAGTAGCTCGTGCTGTGGGGAAACCCATTACTTCAAGTTCTTGCAGAAGTTCTTTGTTGACCTCAGGCACAATCATCTCTGAATAAAAAGCAAAGCATCATTAATCTTGTTATTGTCAACTAAGTGGGCATTTGCCCATTTGCTACTTGTCCCACAGCCACAATGAGACGGCAAATATTTGTTTAGTTTAAATATACAAAGCAGAGGCAGAGAGAGAGGCAGGCCTGCAAACTTGTAATTCTCTATCTGCAAAGAAAAAAAGTGCTCTATGTTCCCTTCACGATCCAGATTTTTGCTTGTCTCAAGCGAAATCTAATGTAAGGGCCAATGGATACAAGCGGATTTAGTAGAAAAAGATCAAGAAATATGGAGTGAAAGTAAAGATATGATTATGGCTATGCAGGATCCTGAACCAGCTCAATTACAATTTCTCTCCCAGTATACACTTTTAATGAAAGTCTAATCCAGTACAATTCACATGAACTGTACATATGCCAGATCCACCATTCCAACATTTTTATGTTCATAAATAAATGAAATTACAAACGTAACTGTTACAAAGGTACGTGTGTTGTCTGTCACATGGCAAGTTGACTTCAAGCTACGGGATTACAACCAAATGAATCCAAACCTTAGGTTTTCATAAATTTACTTGAACCAGTCCCACAACCCAAAACCTAAAACCAGATAATTCATTAGGGTCCAAAAAGGCATAAAATCCAATGGGCCATCACCCTTTTGCAATTATTGCAAAATCCTCTTCAGCATCACCAGACAAATGCAACCAGTGATGCTTTTAGTCCCATTAACCACCTGAGTCTTGACAACAACACTTCATGTACATACTTGAAGACATGGTCAAACAATAGCAGAACAGAAAATGGACAATCAAAGGTTACATCAAACTTTGCAGATACATGGCTGAGCAACTCCCAAACTTTCCATAATGCATGTACAAGCACAATATGCAAAAATATAAGAATTGACAGTGTTCAACTAAAGGTTAAGCTTCACGAAAAGGTAAAGCTTCATACTGATATATATCAAAGAGCCAGAACTGTCTCTTCTCCTTTTTGCAAAATTAAGTTCAGACAAAAAGAGGATACATACTGGCAGTTCAAACGACTGATCACTAGCAGACAACTTGGCAATCTGTGGTGCAGGATATTATCAGAGCACCAAAAAGAGAAAAAAATGAACAATCAGACTAAATAAATAGAAACCCTAACATTAGTACATGCAATCCATCCTCATGCTAAACACTCAATCACATGGAAAAGGATTATTCCAAAGACATTCAGAACATTATCCACCAGCTAGTAAATCTCAAGTTGCACACTTTGCCAATCAAGCCAGAAAGGTACCTTCAGTCTGGTCACTAGTTGTTACATCTGGAGCATCTGCCGATTCTGCAGCAACCTTTGGAACCTCCAAACTTATTGGTTTTGCTGTCTCCAAAGTTTTATCAACAAATTCAGTATGCCCAGTTCTCTTTTTATGCAAATCAGTTTCCTGACAACAAGATCAAGGAAGAACATATTCAAATTAGAAATAAAAGTTTCCCAACATTTTGATTTTCCTTGGTAATTAGAAGTAAAGACATATTAACCCATGGACTGCTAGAACATTCTCTCCTAAAAGATATAGACATTACAATGCCTAATTCCTTTATTCCAATAACTAGTTTAAAGGAAACAGACGTACCTCCAGCCAAATTAGAGAAAGGAAGGGAGATAGTGAATGTGCAGTACTTATTGAAATAGAGAGAGGAGGTAGCTGAAGAATTACTTGTGGTTACCATTCTAACTTAATTAAAATGACGACTACCGAGGATGGTAAGAGAAATTTGTTTATTGGATTCGATAAACGTAAATACCTTCAAGTTCCTAATAGGTAGTAGAGATGAAACAGTTTAAACATCGTTTTTCATCTTGTTTCCTAATGGAAAATGGGAATTTCTCAAAAGCTTAATAGGGAACCTTCATATTTGCACTGTACAGGACCAAAACATTTCAACAGCAACAACCAAGGCCTTTTCCACTAAGTGGGGTCTGCCCCTGAACTATTTGATGAGTATCAAAATATTTTCACCTTACAAGGTTTTCAGAATGACATCAGTGAGAAAGAATTCATCCTTTAACAAAAAAGCAAATGATAAATTGAGGGTTCACAGTAGCTTCAATTCACTTCTCCTACTTATCTCAATTAGTGCAAATTTTATTTTCTACTTACCATATCAAACATAGCTAAGATCCCAGCAGATCATTCCCACCAATACCAGACCGCCTTAAAGTCAACAAATCTTCCAATGTGGAATACACAGTGGAGTCAACTGACTCATTTATATTTAATATAACAAATTATTCAATAGAATCACAAATAGTAACACTTTAAGCTCTGGACATAATCATACCATCAAGAACCAACCCCCTCAAGGGAAATGTTCCGGAAAACAGGCTTTCCTTCTCAAAATTTGACAAGGACAGAATAAGCCACACCCACAACTGTACTATCTTCCCTTTTCCTGCCTTTTCTAACTCACAAACAATTATTTTATCTTTTTTGGAGTGGAGTTGAGGCAAAGCTAAAAATTTCCCCTCCACAAGACTACAAAACCGTAATTTTACTACGAATTCCTTTCATTCATCACACAAAAGGGGACACAATTCGATTTTTCTCCTCCACCGCAATGCTCGATCTGCTTCCATTAACCCACAATCCGACGCGAAAAAGAGTCCTCCCAATCAATCCAGATCAAACGAAAGAGCGGCGCCGGAAGCACCCTCGGACCCACGCACGCGTTCAAGCGCTCAGATCAGAACTCCCAAGAGAAGAGGGCGAGGGGGATTCGCGCACCGTTTGGGATCGGCAGGGCTTCCCGCAGGCGCCGCAGACGAGGTTGAGGACGGCCTCGGTGGACTCGGCGAAGTTGGAGTGGGAAGTGAGCTCGGCGTGCTCCTGAGCTTCCTCCACGGACTTCAGGAGGGCGCCGCAGTCGCCGCACTTGAGAGAGACGCCGGCCATGGGCTCCGGTCCCCTTCCGATCGGAGGGAAATCGAGAGAGAGAGGACAATCGCTTCCGCTCGCGATCGCCGGACGAAGCGGGTGGGATCGGCGGGCGACGACCGATCTCCTCCTTTTTATATGGCCAGGAAAGAGACGAGGGGAGTGGATCTGGTTTTGTTTTCGCTTGGCTTGCTTGCTGGAGAGGGAAAGGGAAAAGAACTCGAGGTAGGGTGAGCAATGGGCCGGTTTTGAACCGGGAACCGAATCGGACCGGACTTACTCGGCCAAATTTAAGCTGTTTCGCATGGGTACTGGTTCGATTCCAGAGTGAAAAGAGGGGAGAATGAGCCTTGGCCGGTTCGATTCTCGATTCAGGCCGGCTCTTTTGATATTACCCATTTTAGATTAATTTCAAGTAGGGTTCTCGAGTGGAACCTTTCTTGAGCTGGTTCAAAATCGAATCCTAAGTCTATTTGGACTCCATTTTCTAGTAGAGATGGCTATGTCCCCTTTTTCCATGGATGTTGAAAATTCAAGCAAAGGTAGGTGCCACAACCTTTAAACCTATTTCTTTGTTCTTGGAAATGGATTTGGAAAAAAAAAATCCGTTTAATAAGACAATTTCATTTTTCAATTTTGGAACAAATTTTTAGTTCAGAAATAAGTTTGGAACATAAATGAAAAGTAGAAATTTTCTACTTAACATTTACTCGTTTGTTGTACACTATTGAACTAAGTTGGTCTTGTAGTTTCTTCTTAGTTGGACAACCAATCCTATTGTACCATTCCCTATGGCAATGTGAGCATTAAATTGTCCACCAACCTCGCTCATTCTATTATTACTATTCTCAAATTCTTGCATTTTCCTTTTTTTTAAACCTGCCAACTTGCTTCTTCATTGGTAGAGGCTATGGGGGTTGATGGTTTGTTTTGTCTAGGAACTTGCTACTTGCATGAATTGGTATACAAAAAGATACTTGTTGTTTTTGTAACAATCTTCTACATAATCCTCTAGATTGAGTTGCTTCATTGGACGGATGCAAATTGTATGTGGACAATGTATTCCATTGAATTGACATGCTCAATAGGAACAATTTTTTTCTCTACAAATGGACAACATTTTTGTCACTATCATTCATGATCTCGTATCTATCGTCCTCATTCCAAATTGATTGACAGAACCACTAGTAATAATGTTGTCTTCTAACTATTTTATAACCTTAGGCTCACATTGTCTAGGCCACTTTAAACATTCATCTCTCTATCTTTGCAATCATGTTATAATCATAACTCTAATGTCTTCAAGCATGCTGACATATGATTTGCACCTATCTTATATAATCCTCCCATTAAAAACCTCATAAAGATTGTTATCAACGATATCACACTTGAATTCTTTACTAAAGAAAGTTCTACACCAATACTTTGCTTTTGGAACAATGCTTCACAACCTTCAGTTGAAAGGCATTTAGAGCTTCCTTATGGATTTCGAAATCTGCCATATTTATGCTCTTTACAATCAACCAAAATTAACTCATTTTGTGCTCAACATATAATATTAACTCAGTTATAGCTAGAATAAGTCCCTACAAAACCAGCAAACATTTGTAAGCTATATAAATGATATTAGCAAGACAATAACTCGACAAGTACCTTTCGTTGATCACTCATAAATGCCCGACATCTTCCATCAATTATTCTAAGATCAGCTATTAAAATTTTCTAAAACCATGACCAATTGTCCTTATTCTCCACCTTTACCACTGCCCAAGCTATTGAAAATATTTGTTTGTTTCCATCTCTCCTAAAGGCAACCAATAACTCTTCATTGCACAGCCCCTTCAAAAAACCATGTTCTAATCCAATCACTTTCCTACAACCAACCAAAAATACATTTATACATGCATCAAAAGCTTATGAGCATCATACAAAATTGTGTCCCATGATTAGGCAACCCACAATCTCTACATGAATTCTATTAGATAGATTTCGAAGCCTACATTCCCTAATATAATCCCAAATCTTTGCATATTCTTCCTTATACATGCCCATCAATGTACTCATCATCTTAGCCCTTTTGCATCGATTTTTAGAAACATTAACACATAGTTTGTGATGTCCCAAGCCGTCACCCTCTAGACCTTGGACCGTAATCTTTTATTCGTTTTACGCAAGTGGAAGAGTATACATCAATTTACATTCATAATATAAGAGTGATGCACTCTAAAGCAAGATTCATAATAACTTCCTTCCATTCATTCATCATATGCATGGATTACATGAAGAAAACAACATCTTAGTAAACACTAACATAGCCAAAATACAATCAAGATGACCAAAACAAAACACCTAGGAGAGACCAAAAGAGTGCCTAACTCCTCTACCTGATAGTCTTCCTCATCCATCACATCATTCCCTCCTACGCGCGCCTCCAATCTCCACGCCTAAAACACCACCAACGAATGGGGCCATACAACCTCACATTCACGTTGAGATACACAAACATAAAATGCATGGGAAAAGGGTTGGGGCGCCCATCATCTATCCATACTGTACAAACATAACGAGTCAAAGTAAGGCTAGACTCTTGATCTTCAAAGTTCCTATATGCGCCCACCATGTGCACTGGCGTACCATTAGTCACCAATTGTGGCATATTCATCGCGAATGATTCGAGAGGGAAAAATAAGAGGTGAGCAACAATGTCTAGCAAAGGATAAAGCATGGCATTAAACAACAAGATCCTAACTACGCTCATTAGTGAACATAGCTCAAAATAGTGAATACTCATGAACGTAGACAAGATCAAATAGGGCAGCATATGGTACCAACAATATCATGCATACTAAACACGCTAAAGTGAGTAAAACACATGAAGACCACACCATAGGGCACATGCGAATCCGTCCATGCATCACATGGCACACGGCTTCACCATCACATGTACTCACACGCCTTGTGAATTAATTTCAATGTGTGAACATTTCATTTGCACCCTTGAAACGGATTTAACTCGGAACGCTGCCTAGATCCGTTCAAATCACTTTTGGGTCGTTGGCCGAACTTCCAAGGGATGCTGGCCCTAGGCATCTCCCTCCAAAGCGTCCTAATATCCAAGGGTCGCTGGCCTTATGATTTAAACCAAGGCATCCCAAACCACACGACTTAAGGCATCCCCACTCCCTCGAGGCATCATCGGGTTGCTGGTCGATGGAATATTTGTTAATTTGATTCATTTACATATTTCACTACACCACAATCTTTCATTAAGGCATACTTATAATACCACCAACACAGATATACACCTCCACATAGCATGCTCATGTGGCAAAATCGCAATGCCACACCACGCATGAGACATGTTGTCCTACACCACCATCCTAGACCATTTCACATCAATTTGCACACACAACAAACACTACCCATGCACCATCATCAATCACAGATTTACAGCATGCTTAACTCATCCGCAATCACAGAATATGCGTTTTCGAGCAAGAGAAGTATCAAAGACATCAACCAGACCAACACTTAAACAAACATTTTTCACAGGAAAGTTTAACCCAGTTCTTTTTAGAATAAGAGCAACAACTCGCACAAAACAGTCACCAAAACAGTTTCAATATCCAAAAAACACGTGTTAAAAACCAACTTGCTTTGAAACCCAAGCTCGTTCATTTGCTCTGAAATTTGACTATGTTGTACTTCAAGATGTACTGAACAATTTTTGTGAAGAAACCATTTTGAAAAGCGAAATACAAGACTTGATAAAAATTCGTTGAACATCAAAAGGTCACGTATTCCAGCACATAACAATTCATCGACTTGCATGCAACGAAACTGAAAACTTGGATTTTTAAATCCAAAAATTCCAAGTAAAATATATGTTATAAATGAAGACGTTTTAAAACATTTTTCATGAAGAAAACTATCACAAATTTGCAACACATTTCAATTCACAAGATCGAAAATCACAGACGGTCCATAAAAATAGATTCTAGAAAGATCCTACCTCAGCTTCTAGAATCGCACCACATGCAAGCTTGTCATCCAAAACTTCCAAGAAAACTCACATGCACGACTAGTTGCTCATCCTAGAACACATGCAAGTTAAGCTTATCCAAGGATCTAGCTCTTATGACCCAAAAACCCACTAGATCGAATTAATTCACTCTCAAGCGCCGAGAGGATGGTGATGCTTAATACCTAACTTTACCTAGTTTTAGGACTTAAAACGGCTTCCTCGAGCTATCTTGAAGGCTAGTCACTCCTCTACTCGCCGGTCCCTCAAAGAACAACAAGAAAACGAGAGAGTTTGGGGAAGAAAATGAGAGAGAGGGGCGTTGGGTTAGTGAGGGGAAAAAGGAAGAACAAGAACCGAAGAGAAGGAAGATAAAGGGAAAAGTGAGGGGAAATTATTACAATTCTTGGGAATTTTCCCTTACTGGTAGCCATGCAAAAGAGAAGATTGGCTAGGGAAATTTGGGGTAATCATAAGGGCTAAGTCAGCTAGTTGGTAGGGGGAAGGAAAAATCGAAACTTGCATGGGGAACTCAAAGGAAAATTCGTCCCATTTGCATGCAAATCCTAGATTTGTCATTTTCTACTTGGTTTATATGCTTTAAATAAATCTTAACTTAAACAAAAGCAAGGTTATTCCTTAATCCACCCCCAAGGATTTGGCCATCATAGGAGGTTAGGGCATCCAATTAAGCCACTTTCTTCGAAGAGCCTTCACTAATACTATGAGCCAAAACTTAATTAAATTGCTTATATCCTCACACAACTCGACTAATCTAAGGACTAATCTAGGCTAATTGAATATCCTCAAGTCACTATTTCTAATGTCCAAAGGTTTTAGGTCCACTAATAATCTATATATCACAACATCACCATTTGAACTACAAGAGGCTGCCATTGGACATCTGAAATCATTCAATTTTTGCACAAGACATTCATTGATCAAAATTTAGACATTTCCACCTCAACCAAGCCTTCCGTACACGTCCGCCCATTGGGCCCTATTCGTGGCCCTCCTTCCTCTCACTGGCCCAAGCTCAGCCCAAAACTAGGCCCCCAAGGCCTTCACATGCTCGGCTCACCCGCAAGGCCGATCGAGTTAACCACTTAGCCCAATTTCACTTCCATCGAAAAATATTAGCTTAATAAAAAATTCCATGACTGAAATTTCAGAATTTCACATAGTTGCTCTTTCACTAGCTGTTCAATTGAAGACTTTTGATGTTTGGCATACTTTGATAATGTTGAAGAGGTGTTTGGCCAATTACACACTAGTTGCTCTTTTATAATCAAACACAATACCATAGTTTACTCCTCTTGGTGTGATCAGATATGAAATGAGCCACTCTTCTTAATCAATACACTATATATTTTTCATGGACAATTGTCTTGTGCACACTTCGCTCAAATAAAATTTTTGTTATTTCTAATGAATTTAACATTTCTTTGTTAAATGATAGAATGCTTGACAATAACAACTCTAAATTACTTTGCATCATCAAATGTCATCGATAAGCAAAAAGTAAGATTCGTATTAGTTGAATCATAAGAAGGATATTGACTTCTCATTCAATGTTGCACTACACCATCTTCATCATCATCTTCCAAGTTGTCGCTATCATCATGACCATTTTCCTCATGATTAGTATCATCATCATTAGCCACAAGAGCTCATTCATCCCCGTTTACTAAAATATCTTTATTTACTACCTCAAATGATGCTTTTTTCCTTTCTTGAAATGCCTTCACTTTTTCCCTTGCTTGTGCAATGTCCTTATCATCAACATCACTCGTGCAATTGGTATGCACTAATGTTTCCTCATCTTCATCACTAGACAATGCAATTTCCCAACAGCCTAAGGTTATTCTAGTTGATTCTTCAAACAATGTATATTCATCATCAGATATGCCCACCAGTATTTTCAAGTTGCTCAAATAGTTCTAACAAGAGCTATATGCGAAGTCTTGGTGTGCTCTACCCTCACATCTTCTAAAATAGCTCCATCACCAGCCTAGGTTTCAATACCAACTTCTAACACTATTTGCTCATCTTCATCGCCATGATGTTCAACATACACATAAACATCATGACCATAAAGATAATGGTAAACAATATCCCTCACACCATTAACATTATGCAAATACCTTAAACCATCCTTCAAACTCTTACCAAGTACTTAATAATGTAATTTCCCTTTGCATCTTAATTAGTCTATTATATCATTTCTAAAGTCTTTATATGATAGCTTAGCGAGACTGGTAAGGATGACAATGACTTGTTTACTAATATATTCCCTTTCTTCCCTAGTGACAAATTTTCCATTGTAGCAAACTTTAATGAGTGCACTAGTATCCCCCATGTTAACACTCCATCCAATAAAATAAAAATTATTTCTGCAATAAGGGACCAAAACAAAAACAGACTACAATAGCAATCAATCCCCATAATTAAAGCAAAAAATAATAGAAATCAGTCCCGTCAATCACAATAAATAATAATTTAAGTGTCGGTCAATGGACACATAACGACAAAATCTAATGATAAATAAACTAAAGTACTCACATTTACATTTTGGCACCAAACACTAATATGTACCCTCCATGATCTCACATTTTCCCACACTTTTACACAACACCAAATCAAATAAGCATTTGTTCACTTTATTGGTTAGTCAATACAAAACAACAAATCACTAACCTTTACTATTTGTTGACTAAGATTTGCCATATGACAAGCCCTAATTTTTCCCTGTAGGCTGATGTCTTTTTAGTCTCCATCCAATGAGAGAGGATGACAAGCAACAACAAACTCGAAGCCCTAATTTGCAATTATAGAGAGAAATCGATTTGGGATTTTGGGCGTACTAAGATTCAGACACAAACAAAAGGAAAAAGAGTGCTAGTGAGAGATCGATTTGCTTTAGAGATGAAGTGTTGAGGAATCAAAGAAGATGGTAGCCCTAATTTTGCAATTAGACAAAGAAATCAAATAGAGAAAAAGATGGAAGACATTGGGCGAGTGACAAGCCCCACAATGTCGTTTTAGGCCGCTACACGTACAGAAACGACGCTTTTTAGTTGAAGAGAGAGTGACAGATTTTACTAACATAGGAAATGACGATGTTGCTCTTCAAGTGTACAAAAATTTCCATGTAGGAGTTCAACTTATTATATAAAAATCCACATCGGAAAGGGAAAACAATAAAAAAAAAAAAAATCCACGTAGGACGATTTCCCAAAAATGGTATTTAAGTGATCGATTTTACTTAGATGCGACATTTAACTGAGCAAAAAAAAAAAAAAAAACTTTTGGCACTCAAGTGAGTACAGTACAACACTTATACTGTTCTTACCCCCGAATATTAGCAATATTTATTAAAAGAATGTTAGTAAGCTACTTTGAAGTTTGAGATTGATGAGATCAAAGGCATACAATTTGAGAAGGAACAATTATCTTTTGAAGACCAACTTGTCTGATGAATTAGTTGAGACCAGAGGCACACATTTTTGGAGATAACAATTAGCATAAGAAAGCCAACTCATCTGATGAGTCAGTTGAGACCAAAGACACAAATTTTTTAAGGGAATAGTTACCACCTGAAAGCAAGATTACGAATATACATTGATTTAAAAAAGCCACGTCATGGATTAGTTTGTACACATAAAATTTACAAACATGGAGATAATTAGCAAAAGTTACTTTGGTAATTATAATCACCGGAAACTATTGAAAGGCAATTATCATAAACCATTATAAATACCTCAAGTCGCTCACCATAACAACAATCTACACAAATCAAACAAAATATTATCTTTCAATTATCTTTCTTGCACTTACGGTGTTAATAAAACCCGACCCGACTCGAAGACGGAAAATAGGATATTTTGGGGTTGGGTCTTACTATTGTTTGCGTGATAGTTATAAAACAAATAGCATACATATTTCGGGTTGGTTAGGATCGTAAAACTATTCAACCCCAATCACGTTACTTACTTGAGCCTTAATATTGTTTAACCTGAACACATTACTTACAAACAAACATTTCTAAAACCTTTGAGCTAGAGCGACGTTTTGACATGACGGACGCCCTAGATGTCTTCTCCTCCTTGCAACTCCACCGTCGTCAACGGTAATCTGACTCAATGGACGCTCTGATTCTATGGCATTTGTTGTCAAATCTCCCTGGCCTTCTCTTGTCCCTTGCATCCAACTATTTTGCTTTGCTCCTAGCATTATAGGGTTTCAATTCACCTTGATTGGGCGTGCTTCTCGCCTCACCTCGTAGTAGCGTGGGATCTGACGTCGCTGCTCAAGTCGTCGTTAGGGTTTGCGAATTCACCCAATACGAGTTTCAGTTGGATTTGGGGTTTCTTGAGGAGGACCCCGTCGGGAGTTTGTAGGAGATAAGTTCACGTTTTGGTACTCAGTTCTGACGTGACTAAATGAGCTTCTATTTTCTCTAAATTTTTGCATTTTTGGTTTTAGATGAGTGATGGTTAGGGTGAGGATTGTTTGGTTCGATGTTTTCATATACTGATCTTCTTCTTCTGCCTTTTTCAGCTGAGTTTTCTAAATAATTCTCACAAGTTCTCGTTCATTTTGAGTTGGTTCTTCTTCAATAGCATGATTAGCTTTACATTTTGGCAAACTAGGTGTGACTTGTCTTGGTCGAATGTATTGTTCTTGAAAGGAAAGAATAAACGATTGCTAGAAAATTTTCACATCATAACGGGCGAATGATCTGAAGAGACCGAGTTCAATTGCTTGAAAAAGAAAGTAGAAAAAAATATTTAAAGCACTGATAGTCAATCCCTTTTTTAGTGTTCTTTTTTTCCCTCTCTCGCTTCTCTTTATGCTCTATCATTTGGGTTTGTTTTTAATTTGTGATTTGCTGTATTGATAGGTCACTTGCATGAGAAATCATGTATATTGAATGCGGCAAAGGTTAGGCTAAGTAATTGGTCTAAATAGAACTGCCAACTGAGAAAAGATTTGCATTTTCTATTTCTAGGAATGGAGAACTTAGGAAGAAACAATCTAATAAATTTTTATGCTGGAGAATGATTTTCCTGATTCATATATGAAAAACAAGTGGCTAGTGAGCTCTTCGCACACTTTTGTGGATAATATATAGAAGAGAAAGATCCCTGTGTTTGTGTGACCTCTTCCTCTTGTTCTGAGCCTCCCATTACTATTGTTAGTGCCAACTTCAGTTAGAATTTTCTTCTTGAAAGGAAAGATGAACTCTTTCTATATGCTTGAATGCTTCATACCGGATCTAATTTTTTCATACTTGGAACTGCAATGGTAGGAATTGTTATTTCCAATTTGTGTGAGAAAATCAAATTTGTTGTTCTTCAAAAGTTGAATTACTTTTTACTTGAAAAAATATTAATCAAAATTGTTGCCTAATAAAGAAGAGGTGAGCAAGACCCCAGCCAAAAAAGAAGAAGAAGGACTTGGGCCCTACTCAGATTTTCGCTTCGGGTCATATGCTTTTCGGGTTGGGTTGGATCGGATAACATCGGAACCCAACCTGACCTAACCCATTGACATCCCTGTCTACACTATACTTTAATTTCCTTAGCTATAGTTCTCATGTTTGCGTTGTCGATTAAATTGAGGTGTGTATCTTTATCTTAGTGTTGTGTTGTTGATTAAATTTTGACGTTGTATCTTTATATTCCTAAGTTGTGTCGTCGATAAAATTCCAGCATTAGTTTGTCCCTATCCTGTTATGTTATCAAGTTTGTAATTTTGGCCCAATTTGGGATTGTATAATGTTGTTTGATTTGGAGAAATCAATTCCCTTTCACATGAGATATTCTTTGTCCTAAGTTTGCGAAAAACCTTGGTCTCCTGGAATAAAAGCCAAAGAACTACTTTTGATTAAAGTTATTTCGTCATGAGAAAAAATCCAATGAAACAAAAATAAAGCAAATTTGTTTGTTTATGTGGGGGGTTTTTGAAAAGTACAATATGGTTATTTAAAATCTACGATCATTGGCTATCAATCAAGGTTACAAACGGTTACTTGATGGTTATATTGACGGTTGCATTGTCTTCACTACCTTAACAATTTCTTCGACTCCACTATCACGATGATTACTTTATTCCATTATGTTGATGGTTACTTCCTTGACTGTTACATCCAAGATTGCCGACTCCACTTTTTGTTTATTCCTTTGACTTGCCAATTCATCAAGTTGTCAATTCTTCATGTTGTTGATAATATTGTTTATGAATGACCAAACTTTACTTTCATCGACTAAGTTTATCATGTGACGTCCCAACAGTGTCACATGCTAAGTGCAAGCAGAAACTATACGGATTATCGTCAAGACAGGACCTATTGATTTCAATTATTGCACTGTAGTATCTCAACCTAATTGGTTAGCATGAATAACATGGATATCTTATGATATGAAATTTTCCTAACACGCGATCATCTTGTAACAGTCCTGTCACCTAGCATTAGACAATCTAGTTAAGAAATAATATAAAGATCACGAAGGGCTTCATTAACTTTCCTACATAATTCACTCTGGCTTACATACGTTGACTTGGATTATTTACAGTTGTGCACTTATGTACATCATATGTTTACAAGTTCATGAACAAAAGTATAAGCAATCAGCTAGGGAAAGGGTGAGAGGGGTTCTTAACTTCACTACCCCTAAACAAGCCCACATCTATCAATAAACAAAAGACATCTTCTCCGGGTTCATCATGAACTAGGCGCCTAAGCACCACTTGCCCCGGCTCCAGGTCCTCTAGCATCGAACTAAAGAGGGCCAAACAGCTATCCTTCATTGTTTATGAACCATGCAATGAACCTCATAGGGATCAAGTCTACCCTGTCGTCATCCATCCAGAGCGTAGCCTCGTATCGTGTATAGGTCAGCTTAATATCGGGGCCATATATGTTGTGAAAAGAAACATCAATGTTTGCTATCACCCCATAACGAGTGATTGGTGGTACGTCCATACTAACGATCTGAAAAAAATAGAAATGAATGAGCAACACACAGTAAAGAAATAAGAAGACCCTAAATTAGACAATCCATAGTCACCAAAGAAAGCAAGAGAACATAACCAAATAGTGCATACTTACTAAGACCGAATCATCCAGGTATAACTAAATGAATACTGAGATGTCACATGAATGATCACTTCATATCAAGCACACTAAATATGCATGTATGCCTCATATTTCTAACCAAAACCTAGATGAGATGCAACAACAATAGGTGACCTCACACGCCAAGTGGAATTATATTATAGTGTGTATGTCAAAGTCCACCCTCAATTAGTTTACCCACTGGAACTCAAGCCGGCTCGATCGAGTCACTTCCAAAATCCCACATCCAAACTTCCACGATATTGTTATCATGGGCATCTCACTCCAAGGCATCCTAGTATCACACAACTATAGCATCCCAAGATTACACAACGTGGGGCATCTCACTCCGAGGCATTCCGGTATCCCATAACCAAGGCATCCTTGATCACACACAAGGGCATCTCAACTCTGAGGCATCCTAGTATCTCACTCAATCGAGGCATTAAAGATCACATAGCATGGGCATCCCATTCCTCGGGGCATCATCGGTATCCCAGTACCAATGGAAATCTCTTACTTATTTAATTAACACATTCCACACATCACACCTCTGAATTATATCACATTACAGCAAGCATATGATCTCAAGAGCACACAATCACTTTAAGCAGCACTCAATGCTCACACAGCATTTCATTCATGTTGCACTCATTGTACACATATGCCACCATTAGTAACCACACAATGACCACACTTTGAATTATGGAAGAGACATGCTCATGCACAAACTAACCATTATTACAAGACCATTAGACTCCCTACATGTGGCATCCGGGTTTTCGTCAGACCTCGAATAAGTAACGACTCGTCACAGGTCAATGAGAGTGTCAACAGACTGCGTCATTGGCACCATTTGCAGACACTATTTCATCGTCATCGCCGGTATAGCATTAGGCCATTGTTTCATCACCACCCATCATTCCGAAACATCAACTTTCGTAGAGAAATTTCCATGCATGGCCATGCACACGTCCAATACTAGTCCCGAGCGACCTTGCAAATTAACCGAGCCGAAGGCCCGTAGCATGCAACGGCCATACGTACGTCCGCAACATTTTCTCCATGCAAGAATGAAACAACCGAAGGTCCACGTTCACAACTTCATGCACGATTTTTCTCCTTAGACGGCCATACGAACGGCCTCACAAATGGCCACATTTTTCGGCCATGCAGCCATGTAAAATTCCCTCCTCCATGCGGCGATTGAAGCCACGTCGATTGGGAGTCAATAAAGGAGGATGATTGACTTGCTAGTAGCCTTAATAAATTGCCATTTTCCCCTGCACGTACAAGGTCATGCAGCCGTGTCTCTCTATTTTCCTTTATGAAGATTTGAAGACCTTGACTTCTTGAAGCCCACGTCCACTCCGTTCTCCTTTGCTGACCGCACCACTTGCATGAAGAAGTCAACCATGCAGCTACGTCAAAATCATGCAATAATAGAACACTTTGACCCCTCAAACGATGCCACGTTTATTCCTTTCTCTTGGACAGCGATGAAGGACATGGGCGCACGAAGGGACCCGTTCAATTGCATGGAATTTCAGGTGGCAGCCGAGTGATCTGGTGAGCAGCCACGTCTTCAACAGCTACCCTTCACTCGTGCAACGCTGGAATTTTCCCTTTTGTTGACTCACGAAACCGAGTAATAGCGGGAACAAAAAGGAAGTTGTCTTCTTTGTTCCCTTTTACGCTGACTTTGTGTCACAAAAGCCAGCGACGAAACAGCGAGCAAAGTGAGAGAGTGAGCAGAGAGAGGAAGGAAGGGATTGCTTTCCCTCTGCCCGTGCACGCGCTGCCGATGTCGACGCCACTCGCACTTGCTGTTGCCGAGCCGTGTCCTTGACCGCGAGCTTCTCGGTTTCTCGCTATCGACATCGTCAGACTTAAGGCAAGTGAAAGTCTACTAGCCTATGTAATGCAATGCCGTTGTTGTCTGATGTAGTGCAGTTAGATTTAGAAATATTTGAGTTTGGATGTTGGATGCTGAATCCTAGGATGATTGAAGTAGATTGGGTTTAGGAAATTGAGAAATCCTTATGAGTATTTCGATTATGGACTTTGGTTGTGCATTATACTTTGTGGTGAAGAAACCTTGAAATTTTATTTGAAAACCCGTTTTGGAAATCTTCCAATTTGTGTCAAAATCTATATATACTATGATATAGTTTCAAATGTTTAAAGGAATATATTGTACTTTCAATTTTTGGAACCTTTTATAGAAAGTATTTTAAACTATTCAAGTTTGGATTGAAATCCGAATCCATCAACGTGCCGATTTTAAATCACTTATGATTTTGATAAATTGTTTTATTTTGAGTCGTGATATAAGTGCAACTCGAGGCTTTACATGTGGATTTCGAAAAAACATTTGAGATTTAAACGTGAAAATGGATTATATGGATTCGGTATCAAGCTTTGGATTTTGTGAGTTGATTTTATCGATATGAGATTGACCTATTTTTAAAAGACTATTGTTGTTGTATTACTGTGTCTCTGAAATCCCTATTTTGCAAATACTCGATACTATAAACTATGATTTTCAAAAACCCAAAGGATTTTCCATGTTGGTGATTCGAAAACGTTGTGGTATTGAAATGATTTGGTTGCTATACCATGGCTAAGATGTTATTGCTGCCATCGGATCCTCAAGTCGATGATGCCTCGGGAGTTGGGATGCCCAATGGATCGCAAGGGTCGATGCCCTTTGGATGCCTGGGGTCCGCAGAACCCCAGAGGTACCCCGGGAGTGTCTGGATGCCCGATTGTATTATGAATACATGCTCGGAGGGTAGGGGTAACCATTTTCATGGTGACGCCAGGTGGGGTGTGAGATGCATGGAGGTGTGACGCAACACGCTCTAGATGCCTAGTGACTAAATACCGGAGGCTTTCGCGACGCCAGGTTGGGTGCGAATGCCCGGAGGGACGCAAACACCGGTCCTCTGGGATAGACGTAGGGAAATGAAAATAAACTGAGTTTTAAAACTGATGATCCTGTTGAAAACTGCGTCTAATTATGAGACAAAATTGTGTGGCATAGTATGTGACGTGTCATAACAATTTGGTCTTATAATCGGGACTCGTGTGATTGAAAATATATGTTTTGGTTTTGAAACTGTCCTTGTTATTACTTTGAAAAGTTCTATTGATTTGATGCATACTCATTCATTTGATTTTATGTTTTGTCTATCTTGCATGAAATTAGATAGTGATGGTTCTACACAATATAGTTTAGTAGATTTTTTGTTGCTTGGTGGTTGTACTCACCCCCTTGTGGGGACTGACATTTCAGCCTAGACAAGACGCCTCTGCTGCCCACACCTCTTGGTACGTTCTATGGAGTCCCGATCGACTTATAGTGGGAGCAGTTGGAGTATCAGGACCCTAAGGTGCGAGGACTGACATTTGTACAAGTGAGAGTAATTATGATGTTCGATACCGGCCTTCCCACCGGCCTTGTGCTCCAGGAGTACGTCGTCGTATTTGTCTGTTGGGATGGACGAACGCTGGGGCCACTGCCACCGCCACTAGTAAATGGGCCGAGTGGCTGGGTATGACCGTGAGATGGGGACAGCAGAGGAATGAATTTTTGGACATCGGCACTGATTAATGGACTTTGTGTTTATGGTTGTTAGAAATGTTAGTATCTTTTGAAGTGTAGCCGAGTATAAAACAACTACGGCATTTGGTGTACCGATAAGACGATGTCCATCTAGTTTTATGTAAATAAAAGTGTCCGGCTATTATCTATAAACATGTTTAGTTGGTGTGCATCGTTTCTGAATATAGAAAAGGGAGTTGTTGGATACGCTTCCGCCATAATTTGCGTAGGGACCAATGGAAAAGTTATAGACCCCCAGAACCCATGGACTTATCGAAATCCTATGGTATCAGAGTAAAAGATTTTCAGGTTAAAAGAAAGGTAGTGATGTGTGGTGACCCTAACGGATCGGGGGCCGTCGGGGGGTGCCACACTACATGCCATGAAAATCAAGTACAAGAGGCACAACATCTATCGCATAGTCTCTAATAAAGGTAAAATAAAGACTAACACGAGCAGTTTTAATCACAAAGGCAAAAATTGCATCAAATCTCATCAAAATGCTACAAAATTTTAGTATGTTATAGAAGAGACATAGATTAACATTTTTTTGAGAAGAAACCTAAGCCTATTTCTCATTGTATAAAAATTAGTAACTTGTTGTCTTTACCCCTAAATTTTGCAGCAACTTCCAGTTTACGCATCTACTGAAGAAAATTTTTTCAGTATTCGAACCTCGACCGTTTGTTCTCAAATTTTGATATGTTATTCCTAAAGATGTGACCTACAACTTACATGAACACTTTGAGGTCCAACTCCATCTAGAAAATTTCATAAAATTCATAGAACTACCTAAGGTTCTGTTGGTTTTTGCAAGTCAATTTGCTGTTCTAAGGGAGGCATGTTCACACCAGTTAATTTTTTGCAAGAAATCTCTAAACACTAGTAGTCGAAGCCTAGTTGGTGCACACTTAAGAAAATTAGTTATTTCCATCGACTACACATTTAAGACTCCAAAATGACGCATAAACAAGTAATGTCTACCCCTGTCTCCCCCGAACAGAGCATCTTAAGCCCCTGTCTCCATCTATAGCCACATCAGGTTGTTTAGTTTGTCCACAACCTCTTTTAGTACCTTGACGCCACTCCGACATAACCCAAAAGTCATCTCAATAGCTCATAGGCTACACACAGCAACCTACAGTTCAACCCGAGACTAAAATTTGCCTCTCGACCCCTCAAAATCAACATGCAACACTCGTCTATCACTCAACGATTGTGATCTGAATAGCTCATAGACTACACACAGCAACCTATAGTTCAACCCGAGACTAAAATTTGCCTCTCGACCCATCAAAACCAACATGCAACACCCGTCTATCACTCAACGGTCGTCTACCCACCATCTCAACCAACATAGCTACCTCGCGCTAAGTTCTTTGACCATTCGAACCCCAATCATCACATGCAAAGACCAACAACTCCATTTGAGCATCCATCTAACCTATTCCAACTCAAAATATAAGCATCAAGACTTAATCTCCTACCATCCAGCATGCTTCGCAAGTTCCCTCAAAGAACGGCAAATAACTTCGAGTTTAGGACCTCATGATTTCCTTACTTGTGGCCCAGTTTCGCTGGTGGCTTGCTGCTATTCAGAATTCTGCCCTCAAACACACGCAAGAAGAAGAAAAAGAAGAAGAAGTTGGGGTTGTCGGCTTTGCTTCTATGCAAGTTGCACGAGAGAGAAATAGAGAGACGATTTGGGTCTATTTTTGGGAGAAGAAATGGCATGAGTTCTGAGGAAACCAAATATGAGTGTGTAGATTTTATTTTAAATCTCAAGAATAGATATTATTAGGAAGAAATTATGATGTCTCCTCTGAAGACTTTGGGTTGGAGAGAAATTGAGAGGGAAGAGATGAAAGTCGTGGCTCCCATGCACACATTCTTCTTCATGGTTGACACTTGGCACTCGAGAATGCTTAAGATCAAGTTCTAATCGTGTCATTAGTTGGTCTATTAGCTTCTAACGTCTTCCACTTAGTTTCGTTTCGAATCCACAAAATTTTCGATCCTTTCGTAGCTATGCGAGTCCATGAGTTCGTACGAATCGAATTGATGCATTAACATCTCGGCGCCAATCTACGATACAAATAAGGATTAATCGTGAGAAATTACTAAAGTTAGTATTCAATAACAAAATTACAATCACTTATAAATTTTAATAAAATCCTAATTAAATCTCACATAAGGCTTAACCTATAATCTTAATCGAAAAAAATTAAAGTGCTCGGGTCTAAATACTTGTCTCTGGCCCACCGGGCTCATCCCATGACATTTCTCAACCCACTAGACTTAATTCACAACTTTAATGAACTTGACTCTTGGCCCGTTCCAAATCAAGCCTAAGTCCGTAGCTCATCCTTTGGCCGATCGAGCCCGTGCTCGATATCTTCGTGTAGCCCATTAACTACTTAAGTCCATAGTCATCTAGCCCGCTTGAAAATAATCCAAACCCATTGTACTTTGATTATACTTAGAGGATTAGAAAATTCAGGATGTCACATATCACATGTCAATAATAACGTCCATATCTTGTTACGTAATCAAATCTATAATTATGGACCTTTTCATCGATTAAATTCTAGCTTAGCCTGGCATCGTACAATGCTGTTTGAATTGGAGAAGTCAATTCCCTTTCACTTGAGATATTCTTAGTCCGAAATTAGTGCAAAACCATGATCTCCTTAAAGAAAAGCTGAAGAACTAGTTTTGATAAAAGATATTTCGTCATGAGAACAATTCTAACGAAACGGAAAGATAGCATGTTTGTTTGTTTGTGACGTGTGGAGCTTCAAAAAGTACAATGTGGTTACTTAAAATATATAATCGATAGCTATCAATAGAGGTTACAAATGGTTACTAAATGGTTATATTGACGGTTACATTTCACTACCTTAACGGTTTCTTCAACTCCATTGTCGTGATAGTTACTTCATTCCACTACATTGACGATTACTTCTCCAACGGTTATATTCGAGATTGTCGACTCCACTTTTTGTTTGCTCCTTCAACTTGCCCATTCATCAAGTTGTCAATTCTTCAAATGGTCGATAATACTGTTTATGAATGACTAAACTTAGCTTTCATCAACTAAGTTTATCACATATCAATAATAACCAAAATTGGTCATTTTTTGGTGCAAATGAATATTCCCATTATAAGAATGGAATAATTCATTTATCATTCGATTCTTTTAAATTAGATAACCAAGATTCATCACATGTTCCCCTTGTTGTCGGCAAATTTGATTTTTTTCTTACTAAATTTTATCTTTGTCAGGTTCATTATATGGCTCATATTTTTCTGTGAAAGGCACATTTTATGTATACTCTATATGTGGTCCTATATCTTTGTCCTTAAAGTAGTTGCTCATATGTAGACTCTCATTGCCAATTGGAATATATCGACAAAATTTCAGCCTTCTAAATTTTTCTCTAAGATTGAATTTCAATTCATTAAAGCCAATTTTATGAATTCTTTTTCCAAGAGTGAAGTAAAGCATCTATTCCTAGCCTTCTTGAGTTGAGTAACAAATTGATCAATTGATTCATTATCGTACTAATAAATTCTGGCCAAGTCAGCAATCAATACTTTAGGTATCATTCTATATAATTGAGAATGAAATTGTCTTTCCATCTCAGCCTAAGTAGGGATTAAATTAGGAGATAAATCCATATACCAAATAATGATAGCTTTTGATAAAGACAGAGAACAATCTAAGTCTTAGGAATTCATTTGTTCCTGCTTCTCCACATTAGGCAATAAATTGACCAATGTGTTCAAAGGTCGACTAGTTAAGTTAGAAGTTTTGAAAATTTTAGGGTATAGTGTCAATCCAATCGAGATGTGACTTCCTATATATTGGCCTAAACATTTTGCTATTGGCACCTAATTGTTATAATATAAGTTCAGCCACTTGATTAGGATTCGCAAGTCAACACCTTCTTGCCACCTAGGTTTAGGGTATATAGATCAATAGACTCGACCTTCTTGCCCCCTAGTTTTGGGGTAGAAAGGATTTTCAAGCCTTTGTAAATTACTCACTGGTGATGGGACCACATGACCTAAATTATTTCTGACGTTTAATTGATTAAGAGTTGGAGAAACATACACAAAAGCTGCCACATTCAGTTGGATCGATGTGGACTAGTTGAATGTCCTGAGCCTAGAGATGACATCATTGATCACATTGACTATTACCTGATAACATTAAAAACGCGTTTTGATGTGTGATTCGTAATCTTATTATGATGTTCCTCGTATAGTCTCTTCATGGTAGCCACCAAAGTAAGGCTTGCTAACTCCCTCATCTGCTCCTCTATAAAGTCCCATGGGATTTAGATGTTGTCCCCTTCGCTTAGCTCTATTGCTGAAGTGATTAAGGTCTCAAAATGGGTAGCCATATCACTGGGGTTGTTATTCGCAACATGATTAGGCTTTAGATGATTCCTTGTTCTCGGAATTGTACCTCCTTAAACTAACCACATCAGTTCCATCAGGCATGCCAAAAAAGATGTTTCGTTTGAATTCGACTCTGTGACAAAATATCTTTCACCAAAAGTCATTCTTCTGTTTTATTACAGGAGACAAGTTCTGTAGCAATTCCAGATAGGAAATATCATAGGTAGAAAAGAGAGTCGGTAATTTCATTTCAAACAAAGCCAAATATATGCAAATTTTAATGAGTTTTAATTAACAACAAAGCTTGAGAATGCAAGTACTTTAAACGGAACCAAACGTACACAAACTCTGCTAGAATTTAGTTGATGACAAAGCGTAAGAACGTGAAAATACAACACCATAATTTAATCGACGATGCAAATCGAGATACATGCTGGAATTTAATCGACAACACCGGTCTGAAAACTATAACTCCTATGCAGAAATGTAATGATAATTGAAAGATAACATATTTGTTTGTTTGTGCATAAGGCCTCTAGAGAGCATGATATGGCTATTTAAATTTTATAATTGACGATTATTGATGGAGGTCATAAAAGGTTACAAACAATTTACAAAAGGAAAGGAATTACAATTAGAGGTTACAAACGGTTAGTGAATGGTTACATTAGCTATATTATCTCAACTACCCTTACAGTTTTTTCGTGCATACGAGGTTATTGACTCTAAGCAGTTGGGTCATCAAGTTGTCCATAATTATATTCATAGATGACCAACTCTGCTCTCATCGACTAAGTCTATCACTTGTCAATAATAACCAAAATTTATCTAATCTCGTTCTCACAAATGCAAGGCACGTAAATCCAATGTCTAGGTACGGGAGAACGATAAACAAAATAAATTGAATATACTTTTGATTTTCTTTTCCAATTTCATAATATTCTGTCAAAAGCTAATATCAACAAAATTAAAAGTAAAAGCCATTAACCAAAGAAGAAAATGGAGGAAGCAAAAAAAAAAAAAAAAAAGGCCCGGTTGGGCCTGGCACGTGGTTAGGGCTCTTTAACGGGCTCAAGGCCCAGTTCGTCATCCTTCTTCTTCATCCTCCACCACGGGCACCGCGTCCTCGCGTCTCGAAATCTCTGCGCAGAGACAGCAGAGGCTCCGCGCTAGGCTGCAGCTTCTTCTCCTGCTTTCTTCTGCTGCTGCTGCTGCTTCTTCTTCCTCTTCGAGTTCAAGCGCGGGCCCGAACCACACCGACCCGGCGCAGAGCGATGACGACGCGGATCGCTCCGGGGGTCGGGGCGAACCTGCTCGGCCAGCACTCCGCGGAGCGGAACCAGGACGCCACCGCCTACGTTGGCAATCTCGACCCTCAGGTCACCCCGCCTTTTCTCTTGCCCCAGGACCCAATTTTTCGTTTCTCTCTCTGGAACGGGAAGCGTTCGTGGGAGCGGTTTCGATGGTGGCTTGCTAGAGGAAATGGGACTATGAATTGATTAGGGCGTGTGTTTGACTTGCAGGTGTCGGAGGAGTTGCTCTGGGAGCTGTTTGTTCAAGCCGGTCCCGTTGGTAAGTTCGGCTCCTTTTTCTTGTGTCGATGCCTGGTTTCCACGAAATGCTAGAATATGCCATGGAAGCAATCGATGGTAGCTGCAGTTTTCATAGCTTTGTGTTGCTGGTGTATTTGATCCCGATGTCCTTTAAGCTGCCGCTTTGTTGTGCTTTTAGAAAAAAAAACCAAGGAACTTTTTCTTAAAATCTCTCTGCTAACTTACTTTGGAATTACTCTGAAGTGGAAAAGTAAGTTCGAACCGGTCATGTGTGAGGAGTCAGTTGTTATCTTTTTCTTGGTGTCGCGAGGAACATTGTTTTCTTCTCTCCCAGATGGGTTTCTTTAATTCAGTGATTGAGTTTAGAGAATATAAATGATGGGTTTGCCTCTGTGCATCGTCATGTAGTGGAGTTGATTAACCCAGCAGAATCTCTATTCTTTTCCTTTGAGCTCATTGTTGTAATTTATTTTTCCTTTTGTGCGAATAAAGCCCCCGCACCTTGCCTTGCTTTGTTTGAGGTTTCAGACTATCGAGGATGAATATTCACCATATTGTAACTCGTTTCAGTTAATGTTTATGTTCCAAAGGATAGAGTGACAAACCTTCACCAAGGATATGGATTTGTCGAGTTCCGGAGCGAAGAAGATGCTGACTATGTAAGTACTAGTCTAAGTCACTGCATTGCTAGTTCTGGTTCTCTGGCTTACTGATCGTTTTGATGATTGCAGGCAATTAAAGTGTTGAACATGATAAAACTTTATGGGAAGCCTATACGTGTGAATAAGGTATAGGAATTTACATGTCTTTATAGTGTTGGAGGTTATCTTTTGATTAAGGGAATATCTCCCTGGACCATCTATTGAATCTGTATTTGTTCAATTTTTAAACATGTTGCTATTGTGCTCAAATTCAGGCAACCCAAGATAAAAAGAGCTTGGATGTGGGAGCAAACCTTTTTATTGGAAATCTTGACCCTGTAAGTAGTCAGATACTATGATTTTTATTAATGGGCTAAGTCTGTCAATATAGAAGTCCTAATTCCTTGCCTATGGCATATCCTCTGCAGGATGTAGATGAGAAGCTTCTGTATGATACTTTCAGTGCATTTGGCGTAATTGTTACAAACCCAAAGGTGATGCTTTGGATTTTTCCTTGATTTGCATGAAGTCCCACCTTTACAGTAGTCGATCATTTCTTGATTTCTCAAGCACGTAAATTTTTTAAGAGCATTGTAGTGCATGAAAGTACCTGGGTTGATTACGATTGCTGTCTCGTACCCTTGCAATGTGGCTTACTTTGTATAGTTAATTGATCTCTATTTCATGTTTGGCATGATGATTGTGACAGCGGTCTAAGTTGGATAGTTATGAGCGCCATGTCCTGGTATTGCCAGTTGATAAGCCAATATGAATATACACCCTCTAACGCCTGCCTAATAGATGGATTACATGTATCTTGGGAATGCAGTTTTTTGCGTTGATTCTACTACCCATCTACTAGGGGTGTTCTTATGTAATTTTATTGCTTCCAAATGCAGTGTCATTTATTTGAGTTTTGAAGGAATCTGTTTATTAGATTCTTATGTTGTCACACTTTGGTTTGAGAAATCAGAATAAGCTTGCAAGTTCCCTGGACAGAGGACTACTTGGGCCCTCTAGATGGTGAAACAATTGGGGTTGAAAATTTGTATATTTTGTTGTATTGCTGGTGCATTGTTCTTGGTTACCTGATTTTGCAAATGCATTCAAACGCTTTTGCTCTTCACCTTTTGCCCTTCTGTATGGAATCACTAATTTAACGTGATTTTCACTGGTAGATATCACGAGGACATTTAACACTTCCACTGAGTCTTGATGAAAAGGAAATTCTATAAGTACCATTTCAATATTCCTGTGGTACTTCCAGAAAAAAAAAATGCTCTCACTCACACTACAGAAAATGTCTCTGGAGTCATTTTATAAAGTTTTCCAATTGTTGGGGCTTGACATCCTCTTGCCGCTTGTCATCAAGAACCCAAGTGAACACCATGGATTGAATACAAATCACAATAGCTCATTTGAAAGTTTGAAGATGCTTGATATAGACTTCAATTGGAGACTTCTATGATTGATCAATTTGTGCTCATTCATGCCATCTCTTCATCAATTCTTATGATATATTTATCCAACACGGTTATTTAAATAAAATTCTACTTATTCTCGCTGGGTTATACATCAAAAAACGTGGAAGATTTTCTTGCAATTGTTGCGGGAGAATCTCTCATCACGAAAAGGATGGAATGCAAAGAGAAACCGCATGAACTTGCCTCCGTGTGTCTACTATTAATGTGTTCATTAAGATCAGTCGAAACAACTCTAATTGTGTTTTTAATGTTGCTTCCTGCATTATGTTGTGTCTCTATGAGTGCTGAAGGACTGAGAAGTGGCTGTTGTATCCATGCTGTGGTTTAGAGATGTCGTGGTGGGCGCTTTAAGTACATAGATTATGTCAAAATTAGTAGTAGTTGCCGTGAATGTTTTATTGGATAATGATTGGTCACCATTGTTATCCATTACCAGAGTTGATAGGCTCAGGAGCCGGTTAAGTATGGGGAAGATAACAGCCCTTGCCATGAAAAACTGCCATGTTATGTATGTGCTTTGTGGCGTGAGAGTACTCAGCACATGAATACGTTAGTTGTGTGAAGAGTGAATGTGTTACAAGAGTGAGAAGTCACATGCTTGGGTGTGCTCTGTTTGAACAGAGAGTGCAGTACACCTTTGATTCTCTGGTTGTGTTTGATTTGCTGGTAATTTATTTTCTGATTTTATCTCTCCTCTTTGCTGTTTGGCTTCTGCCTGAATTGATGTGTGGCTTCTTTGGACTTTCTACCTCTTTCTCTCTGTGTCTGTATTTCTCTCCTTGGTTTCCCTGTGTGTGTTTAATGTTGCTGTATTTAAATTAAGTCTTGTTGCAATATTCTCTTTACGTGGCTGGGTTTCTCTCTGTTTTATCGGTATTTTTGGGCTTTTTTGTCTGTGTTTTCATGGTGTTTTATGGTCAATTCTCTCAAGTTGGTACGTTGAATAGAAGTAACAGTATGGGGTTGGTGGGGTGAAGGGTAGAGCAGTCATTTCTTCTTGGTTTTACCCCTTCTTTTGCTATCCTTTAGAAGGCATAAAGTTCTAGACTACACGGTGCAAATTGACAATCTCAGGCCTCTTTAAGCGTTTGTTTGGTGTCTTGTTTTCATGTCAATACCAATTATTTTGGGTCTGCTATCAATGAAGGTAGTTGCTATTCACGAGCTTAGGACTCAAAAATTTAGTCTTCTCTTGCCCGGACTCACTTTCATTTGTCTAGTCGATATAGGGGGTTTGTCTTGAGTCTTGCTACAAGGCGCAATTTGTGAAAGGAAGTGTTTGAAAGACGCCTTTTGAAGGGTTAAACTTTCGGATTATGTGCTAGTATTAATCTGTTAATTACATTAGGTTTCGGTTTGAATTATGTAACTTGTTTTATATTTTGCAATGGGTATGTACATACACAAATTTAAGAGAGCTTTCGTGGTAAGTTTGGTTACATTTGGTGTTCATTATTTCTTTGAGGGATGTATTTTTGTTTTTAGATTTTCGTAAACTGGTTTGAAACAGTCCAGATGAGTTGGCATGTCTCCAGTGAGTTTTCAACCTAATCTCAGCTTTTTTGTTCTCCTTTCAAGGAAAACTTAGATGGTCAGGAGGCAAGAATATTCATTGTGATATCTCGAAGATTGCTGTGCCATCTATATTAATTGCTATACCTTGTATTTCCATGGACAAAATGCACCATTTCTGAACTCTTGTTGGCTTGAAGAAGTCATTTTGCCTATGGTACCAGGATGAATGGACCACTGTTTGTAAACTTGGTTCACTTAGGGAGAATTATGCTATCTTCTGTGTCAATAGATAAAACATAAATCCTGAATAGGAGCCCCCATGGTGTGAGGCTGAAATCTTTGTTCCTGGTATGCCGCATAGTTTCAGAATGTCTTAGATAACAGAAATCCCTGGAGTGAGTAAGCAGTATGAGGTCCTTCTTCTGCTCTCAGATTTGAGCAATGGAGTGAATGGATGATTTGGAAAGGCTCTAGTGTCAACAGCTTAAGCATCTTTCCTTCTGCATGAAATGTGAGGATCATCTTCAAGAACCACTGACATTTGTAGATTTGCATGCTTTCTTTCCAGATTATGAGAGATCCTGAGACTGGAAATTCCCGTGGCTTTGGTTTCGTCAGTTATGATTCTTTTGAGGCATCTGATGCAGCTATTGAGGTATCTTTCATTCTTTATTGCCCTGGGAATTTTATTGATGAATAATGATTTAGGGTGACAATAGAGATTGTTACTTTGCAGTGACACTCTATTGTTTGTGGTAAAACATCAACACGTGGATTGCTGGTCAAGTACTCTTAAATGAAATGTATTAGATATTATCGATTCGATGTTTCTGCATGGTTACTTTTATGTTAATGCTTATGATGTAAAAACTTGTTTCGCTCTCTAGAGAAGTAAGTAATTGGTTTTTGTATCTTGTATTCAAGGCGATGAATGGCCAGTATCTTTGCAATCGACAAATTACAGTCTCATATGCATATAAGAAAGACACCAAAGGGGAGCGTCATGGTACTCCTGCAGGTAAGTTGCTTTGTTCATGGAGTATGTCTCTCTGATTGAGGTGCTTTCTTCACACCTTACACACGTGCTATTATGACATAAATGGACAGTGTGTTAGTTTGGTACCATTTCTTTTCATGGTTAAGACATGAAGTGGTTAATTTCAAATACATTGATGGTGCAGAGAGAGTTTTGGCAGCTAGCAATCCAAATGCCACGAAGAGTAGGCCCCATACTTTATTTGCGAGTGGCCCACCAACTCTTCCTGGTCCTCAGGCCAACGGTGCCATGGTTGCTCCAGCTCCTCCACGCCCCTTTGCAAATGGGACCGTTCCCCCAGCATCAATGCAAATGCTCCGGCCACCACCTCCTCCACAAGGAGCGACTTTCCCACCTATGCAAGTCCCTCGGCCAGCATGGCCTGGTCAGCCTCCGCAGCCTGGTCAGGCAATGCCCCAAGTTGGAATGCCACCACCACCTGTACAGCAGTTCCGGCCACCTCCTGGCATGCCCCCACCACCTCCTCAGGCGGCTCAAGTCCTCCAGCGACCACCTCCGCCACCAGCTGGTATGGTAGCACCGGCACCTACTTGGCAACCACCACCACCTCAGCAACAAATGTTCGGGAGGCCCCCCATGCCACACATGTCCATGCCGCCACCGCCACCACCCTCAGGTTAGGGTGTGGTGATTGATGGGGTCACATCCATGAGATGCTTCAAGCATCTAGAGATTCAGTTGTAGCATTTTGTGAACTACTTATCTCAGTTTTTTACAGTGTAGGGTCTTAAGTATCTGAATATACATCTAGTATTGAGCAGGTCTTTTATGTTGCACAAGTGCTTGTTCTTTGAATCACGAGGTGTGTTAGCATGGCAGTGCGAATCAGCAAAAGGGATGTGATTTAATTTACCTGTTCCATTGCATTTCTTCCTTTCATTCGGATGAGAAGACGATGCCAACGAGTCCAGAGTCAGATCCTTTCTTGGATTAGAACTTTTGAGGAGATTTTGTAATTGAAACCAGAACTTAAATTTGTTTCCCATTGTTGCACCAGACAATGGAGGGCGCAATGTGTTTAAATTCATTAGAGTTTTAGATTCAATTTGATCATTTTTCATAGATTATCAGGGAGGGGTTGGGAGAAAAATCCTACTCAAATGCCTATTAGATCAGACTCTTTCTGTAGATAACCATGCTCTATATAATATTGGCCTTGATGACGCGAGACAACTAGTTAGGCAGCTGTTCTTTTGGTATTAGTGTCAATATTTTGTTTTGTTTGATTTCCATTTCCATTTCTAAATATATGTTTTAAATTGTTATTTAAACTCATTTCATTGTATAGTTTAATTAGGTTGATACCAAATGAAGTTAAATCGCATAATGCCATAACTTATATATAAAATTAGGAGTAAGTACTCTATAAATTACCTGCATTGTTTGGCCATAATAATATATTGTTTGATATCATCAATTATTTTCAGAATAACTTGGGTCATCTATGTTATTGACATAATGAACAATATCTATCACTTTACTTTAACTTCGAAATAAATGAATTTATTTCCATCATAAGTTATATTCAAAGAAATAAGTTTTAAGATATTTTATCTTCATCGATTTTTTTTTAAAGTTCAATCTTAATGATTTTACTATCATGATGTCTTTTAAACTAACTCATGCTTTCTAAAATGTATTTGAATATGGTTTTGTCTAAATATGTTGAGTATAAGGAATTTATCCATGATTTATTTGTATAGTTACGTGGTTATATGTAATTTAATATTATCATTTACGTGGTCAATTAACTTCACACACACATACCCTTGAATCTCACTTTTTGATTTCTCCTTCTGCCATCATCAACATATTACTTTAATATTGCAGTACGTTTTAATTTATGAATAGAAAAAAAAATGTAAAATGACTAAATAAAAAGAATAACATGGTAAAGTTAAAAGAAAGAAGTTAATTAACCGTTTCCACTAAAAGTGCACTCAGCGAATTTCCTCAATTGAACAGAAAAAACATGATATCTCTCGTTTTCTATTGCTAAAATTTGAGTAAACTGTTTCTAGATATAGCAAAATGTTCATTTTAAAGTGACTGCTTTCTAAAATGAATTCATATAGCAGTTAAAAGAAGAAGAAGAGGAGGAAAATGTCAGTATTTTATTTCGCCATTCAATTAAAGAAATCGCTTTCATCATCAATTCATTATAACGTCATAGAATGAATGAAATAATCACACATGCAAGTAGAGCGTGCGTGAAAATTAATTTATGATAACCAGACGAGGTCTGATTAAGAAGTAAATGAAAGAATTTCAATCCTTTCAATAAGATTTTCATCTTTGGCAATTTTTTTTCCTAACCTTATAATGAAAGATACATGTAAATATCACTTCTCATCATAATAAAAATAATTCAATTTATTTTATATATTTTTTATTGATCTTCAATTGAAACACAACATGTCGATTCCGTAAATGCTTATGAGAGAGTGTGATAAACATTTCTTATATTGTCAAAAGTCGGAATTAAGGGAATGTTCTCTTATGTATTCATCAAGTGACACTTAACTTTACCTCTACAATTGATATGTATGTAATAAGCCACATTGCATAAGTGCACCACATGACCCATAATTGAGATCGAGTCATCAAAGTCTTCAGGTCCATTTATTGAAAATGGATTTAAAATTTGTAATGGTTGATTTGACATTAAATCATTTAAGTTTGAGGACAACATTAAATAATTTTATATAATTAATAGAATGATGATATTGAATATTTTTATATAGGTTAGAAATTAAGTTGAACATTAACAAAATGTTCAAAGACCATATTAAACAAATCGAAAATTCATGAACTACATTTCATATCAGATTATAATTATGATACTATATTGAACAAATTAAAAATTCAGGCATCACATTACATATCGAGTCAAATTTCAAAAATCAATTGTGCCACGAGTTCCCTGGGATGTTCATTAAAAAAAATAATAATAAATTCTACGGTTTTCAATGTACTTATTCTTTTAGATCACCAAAATCATATAAATACTTGAATTTGTGAAAAAGTAAACCGTTGAAACTTCCCACCCGTCATTCTCCCTCTCGCCTTTTGCCCCCAACCAACGGCAAGAAACTTTCTTTCTCTCGCTTCCCCTGATTCCCACTCAACTTTCTTTTCCCGAGAAAGAAAACGAA
This sequence comes from Eucalyptus curtisii, assembly GCA_017140595.1. Taxonomy (NCBI): domain Eukaryota; kingdom Viridiplantae; phylum Streptophyta; class Magnoliopsida; order Myrtales; family Myrtaceae; genus Eucalyptus; species Eucalyptus curtisii. The sequence continues at coordinate 6,491,781 of CM029504.1, forward strand.
AGAAACTTTTCTCGAGAAAATCGCCCAGAAAATGGGCCGCCGGCCGTCCTGACAATCGAGCCCTAATTCGCCGGCGCCGGAGGACGATGAGGTCGACCCATGAAGTGTTCTCGAAACCCCTCATCCAATCTCGATCTCTAGCCGCCGATGGAAACGAAACCGAATGCCGCCGCCTCCTCCTCCGCCCGAGAGCCCAGGGAGACCGATCCGCCCCCCCAGCCGAAGTTGATCGAGTGGGAAGATTTCGAGCCGGAGCTCGCCCGGCTCGTCAGCCTCTCCTGCGCCCTCGAAGAAGCTAAGGAGAAGAAGCAGGTCCTACATGGGAAGCTCGAGTCGCTTATTCAGGTATGGTCTTGATGGGCGATGTCAAGATTGTGAATGGTTTCCTGTCTTTTTTGGGTTCGCCATCGAGTTTTGAGTGATGGGTTTTGCTTTTCTTGACGATACGGCCCGTGTTTGTGGCGAATTTAGCTCAGTTTCGCTCTTCGCATCGATTGAAGTTCGATCGTCTCGGCTTAGCAAGCGAAAAATTGGATTCTTTGTGTTGCATAAGTGGGGATGCGATTATCGAGAGGCTTATTACTTGGGTCCTTGGAAAGAAAGGATCGGTGGTTCCTTTGTGGAGAAATTTTATGGCATGAAGCTTCTAATTTAATTGTATAGGCTGCTTCTGGAGACCTAACTACTTATCTCGACTTGCTTTGTTTGTGTTCATGCCTGTTGTTTGGAAATTGTTGCGTGTGTTGATTTTTGCATCGAGCTTTGATTGAATAGCCCGCGTGCTAGCGGGTGGAAACGTATTTGGCAGGTTAAAAATGAGTCTTTGGGAAGATTGAATGAACTTGAAGAAATGCGGGAAAAAGTGGAAGGTAGAAAGCTTGTGATGCAGAACTTGCAATTGCGTACAAAGGTTGTTGTAGAAGACGCTAAAAGTAAAGAGGAAGATCTTGCAGCTGAAGTTAGGTCATTGTTAGTTGCAGGCACAGCTCTCTCGGTTGCCCGGAAACGATTGCAGGTGCCACTTTCTACTGCTATTTTACTATATTGTCTTACTTTTTGTTCAGAATTTGTAGGTTAAAAAGATTATTTTCTTTAGTCTTTATAAAAGGCTTTTTTAGTTGTCCTGATGCTGTACTTCAAGATATGAAGGAAGTGAATTTTACCATTCTTCAAAGCCTCTGCTGGAATACTTTGAAGTGCTGGTGTGTCCTCATGAAAGATTATGTAAAGGGCTTTTATATTTTCCATCATCTTGAGTCTAGAGGTTCCCACACTTGTTTCCTTGTTCTAGCTGACTTTGGTGTGTCTTTCATACCTTTTTGGATATTTATCATATTAGGGGATGGTTTCTGGAATTTCTGTTTTGATTTTCTTTGTGGCATCTAAGATTAATCTGCAGCCTGCCTGCATACATCCGAGGACCATACAATATGGCCTTTTCTAATATCTCTCTTATCTCCTATGATTCTTCTTTTCTTTTGAAACATCTTTGGTTTGAACTTATGTATCCAATGTGGTCGAATAGTGCTGCATAGTCTGGCTTCTGTTTTATCTGTACTATCCTGTCTATTTCAGGCTCATGCTTTGCTGCTTTCCAGATATATTTTGATAAAAGTGAAGATTCATTCTCTTCTTCCATCCGTTATACAGGCTTTATCTAGATTCAGCATTTCTATTATAGTAAGTTTGACTTATCAATATTTATTAAATGAGGAGGTGCATCATAAAAGAATTTTTATGCTGGAAATTTCTTGACCATTACAAAGCCAATGTGTTCTTTGACTGAATGAGAAAACGGCTGCTGTTAGATTGTAATTGATGAATCGGTCATTGTAGGATTGCTGTTTTACGTTCAGTAACTGGCACCAGGCGTCCTTCATCTTAGTTTAGACAAAGTACAGAATATTCTAGTTTCTTCTTGTTTTTCTCCCTTGGTTTTCTCTCCTGTTTATTTAATTGCATACTGTGGGTATATTTCTTTCATCCTGCCAATGTGGTCGGCACTGTTGCTGCAGGAATCAAATAGGTTACTTGGGCAAAGAGGTTATGGCAAGCTCAAAAATTTGCAAAAGATGCTAAGAATGAGGCAGCAGTACATGGTATCACAAGTTTCAGTGCTCTATCCTGTTAAAAATTTTGCTGGACAATCACAAGATCAAGAACTTGAATCGTTTCCAAGTACTACTAAATCAGGTAATAGACAGGACAGTTACGAGATTTCTTTTAATAATTTGGACGTACTTGATTAAAGAAAACCGTGCATTTGGCATTAGTTGTCAATTGTGTGATTGAATCATGAGTTTGTCAATCTCAAGAGTGAAAAGGTTTCTAGTCAAAGCCAAAATTGTAGCCTTAGGATAGTAAGGGACTACAAATTTTCAGGATAACAATTTTGACTGCTGATTGATTAAGAAGACATGCATAAAGACACGATCCTTTTTTTTTTCTTGGGTAATGGATAAGTTTGGAATTAGAGCTGCCAAGTTTATTATACAAGTTCTTACTGTTTCAAGGGTAACCCTCATAATGATGTTCTCTTCTGAGTTCTTATACAATGTCTTTACAGAAATTTTCAGATACATACAATCAAAGGTTGCTTTGTTTTCATTATTTTATTTTTTTTCTCCATGCTCACCTGGATGATCATTTTATCCAGGTAAGATTGTGCAATGGATAAGCTTTTCTGGCCTTAAGAGTTCCACTGTTTTAGTGGGCTTTTCTATTTTCACATGATGTGCTATTCTGGCCTTACCAAGCTGGATCTTTATCTTTAAACTAAACTGGCTCAACCTTTTTATAGCTATATCCTGTCATGGTTTGTTGGGTAGATGGTACCTTTTTTACACTTCTTTGTAGGGATAATTAAGTGATACTATTGGAACGAAAGGCTTGCCACATAATCACTCCAGCCACAGGCCATTTAGTTTTACAGGTAAACAAGTTGACTGGTTTGCATAAAGGAACAAAAAAGTGATACCATGTTTCCCAATTGTTACCTACAGAGCTTTGGTTTTCTTTGACAACATTACAGAATAAGTTCTTCACGGTTGGTATTTTTTTAACCTCTAGAATTACGGATTTAACTTAAAATATTAATCCCTGAGTGGCCCTTGCCAATTTTCATTTAAGAATCTTAATTGCCTTTCCCTTCAAGTGACTATTATCTGTCACTGTTCTTTGGTCCAAGCTCATTGCAGGTCTTTACTCTTTATCAAGTTTAGTATCCTGGTCCAGATATTCTGGCTGTAAGGGTATTTAAGAAAGTGATGGTCTCTTGACCCCAGATAAAAGCATTATAAACCAGAGTGAAGATATTCTTCCTTGTTTTACCTGGAAGCTATTAGTAACAAGTCTATCAATACTTAAAAGAGGTTATGAAGCAATCGGAAAACCTAATAACCTTATGCCATATAACCCTTGTGTTTTAGTTCACTTCAGATTGCACATGTTTGAAACAGAAAATTGGCCATTTGCCGCTGGAATCTGAATAGCTGAATCAGAGACATGTGCATATTGATGCAGACCCTTGATTGATTCTGGAGCAGGTCTTCAGATCTTTCTGGGGCAGGCTAAAACTAATCTGAATATCTGATTACAGCAGAAACTTTGAAATGGTGCATCTCCAGTCAGAAACCACTTTGTGATGATAGCTCTGGAAAATTGCTCAGCAATATGCCTATTATCAAGCCATAAAATGGTTTGTGTTGTTTCTTATATAGGTTATACTGTGATTGTGAAAAGATCTTTTAATCTGCCCAAGTTTCAATTCCTCCAAGCATCAAGCACCTACTTGAGCAAATAGACTTACATATGGATCCTGCAATCTGGCTTTATCCACTCTTTTATTCTTCAGCTTCCCATTGTTTTCTTTCCAAGGACAATTTCTGTCCACATGTGATTCTGCTACCATGAGCATCTACCTTGACAGGAAAAAAAGGCTTTACGTATCTGTTCAAGCAATCAAAACACCTACCCTGGTAGGATAAAGATATTACTTCAGTAATTAGCCAAATTTTACAGAACTGAATTCATGAGTCGTAGTCTGCCTGTGTACGAGCTATTCTGTCCAGTTGAAGATTCTGGCAAAACTCTCTACTAAAGGCTTCCATTCTTCTTTAGAGAGTTCTGCTGGCACTTAAGGCACAATAAGGTACTTCACACGAAGCTTTCTGTTGAAGTATTATCCCACATTGCTTGCCTTAGGGTCCTAAATGCTCTTTATATTCATGTGGTGTCTCTCCACCTATTAGTTTAAGCTTTTGGGTTAGACTTTCTAACTCTGTATCGGAGCCAGTGTTATCCCTTTTTCATCAGTGTGCATGATCAAAATTCCACGGGAATGTGCTGCTCGTAATTTGGCTTGCACATGAGAGAGGGTACTGAAGTATTATCCCATATCGCTTGACATAGGGCCTAAATGCTTTTTATATTCATGTGCGTCTCCTTCCACCTATTAGCTTAAGCTTTTGGGTTGGACTTTCTAACACTTTCCAAGAGAAAAGTAACTGGTGTGACCATTAGGCTAATAGGACTAGGAAACCCACTAAAAACAACTTTCTTTTGTCTGGATTTAATTTAAGATATGACTTGCAGTATGATTTGTGGACTCTATTTGAACAAATTCAAGATCATTATTGGTCAAGATCATGGTCTTATTAGTGAGTCAATGGAAACTCTATGACCTGTTTTAGCACAATCACGATCACATATCTGTTCCATCTGTTTTCAACTTTAGTTTAGATTTAATTTTTCTTTGACTGTGTTTTGTATCCACATCTTAGCAGATGTAGGACTCAAATGTTCCATGATGTTCATGAGCCTAACCTTTGATAACTATTGCTGTTTCTTCATTTCTAGACTTGTATCAGTAGTTTCTGACCTTTAGTTGTATATAGTTTCAGGTAGCTCTGCTGGTTCTAAGCCTGTAAATCTTGAATCCTTGACGATTCTCGGCCTGCAATTGACCATGCTTCCATTTACAAAGATGAGTTTCTTTATGGATAAAAAAGAGGTCCAGAGGTCTGCGACTGCTTTGGCATATGTGGGGCATGTATGTTCTTTCTTCTGGATCAACCTTATATTGGCACTTCTGTATGTGCGTGCGCCACATGTGAGTGGGTGGTGAAAGAGAGAGTTGGGATCAGGAGAGTTTGATATGAGAAATATCTTTAAAAAGGAACTTCAGTCACACTTTTCCTTTGCGATTTAGTGTTTTTTGTTGAAAGTAGAATGCAGCTTATGCTGGAGAACTTTTGTTTGCTTTAAATGTTATTTGACTTTGATTTAACTGTTGCCTTTTTTCTAATTGCAGGCCGTTTCTCTCATAGCTTCCTACTTAAAAGTTCCTTTGCGTTATCCTTTGCGTTTAGGTGGATCACATTCCTATATAATTGATCATGCCCCTTCTGTAGAAACAATGCCAATTGATTCTTCATCAAGTACTACCCTACTTTCAAACATGAAACCCATAGAGTTTCCACTATTTTTAGAAGGTCAGGATACAACAAGAGCAGCTTATGCTGTATTCCTCTTGAACAAGGTATACTTAATTTGCTCTACCACTTGACTGCTTATCGGAAAAATTACTGTAAATGTAGCATATTTACCATACATGGTTTTCTGCCATTTACTTGCAGCTGCAAAGCTTTTTGGCTTGCATCCTTACTGAAGATACTCTGAAGCTTGATTTCATGCACTACACATTTAAAAAATAATGGAGTGTGTTGCTGCATCATTATATGTTGACTTTGTGGGCAGATGCTTGTTTTAAGATGGACTGCTATTTCATATCAGCATTTGGACAACTATTTATCATAGCATGTTGTGCACTTTTAATCAAGTCCAAATCTGACAAACTTTCTTCTATGTTCATTATACAATCTAGGTGGCTCTCTACATCGATATTGCCTTCAGTTCTTCAGTGTGCTTTGGCACACATTTTGCATTACACATACATGTGATTTGTCATGGACTTGTAGTGGCGTGTTAAAAGATTTGAGATCCAATTGTTGTTATACCTTTTTCTCTTTGTTCTTCTGCATATTTCTTATAAAATCTTCTTGTGCTGTAGGATCTAGAGCAGCTATTGAATTTCATCGGTCTTAAGAGCTTAGGACCACGCTATGTATTAGCTAATCTGAAGGAGCTTCTCAGGACTATTTTGTCTGCAGATTTCATAGATACATGATTACATCTTGTCTAGGTTCTCTGTAAATGGATCATGTGTGATCGAGGTGCATATTTTTGCTTGCACGCCTCACCTTACTGCTTTTTCCCTTTTTTCCTTGCACACCTCACCTTACTGCTTTTTCCCTTTTTTTCTTTGGCTTACAATTGATGAGCAACACCTTGCGGATTTAGTATGGTCTACTAATCATGGAGCTGTAAGAGGATTGTATAGATTTCTGACGGTTAATTTTTTTGACCTTGAAAGGTTGGTATACGGAATTGTAACTTCAGCAAAAAAAGGAAAAGTCTTTTAACCCAACGATTCAGTTGTGTATACCCAATGTAGATGCATTGTTATCTTATATTTACTCGAGCAATATTTTGTTCATTGCAACTATTGCTATTGCTGTTACCATTTGTCATCGTCATAACGAGATCTGAACGTACATGACTTGGGGTTGTGAGGAATCGACTTAGTTGCATTTGATCCTTTTAGCCTTAACAATGAACTAGAACATGAAATATACAATGACCACTTCTCTTCTGATGGATAAGTGGACTTTCATTAGCTCGAACTTGGAAGTGCAGGAGGTACCACTTCATGCTTTCCGGCTACAAGCTCATGTGGCACACTTACCACAAAACCAGGCATGCCAATTCCTGCACAGAGCTCTATGATTGTCTCAAGTGACTCTTCCATCAAAATTAGGATCATCTTCAATCCTACTCTTGACATTAGACTCAACACTGCATAATATGCAAGCCCGCCTAGAGGCGGCAAATTTTTCGCCTTCTGAACATACATGCTTCCAATTCTTTTCTAGCCCTAGCTAAATCATAAGGACAAGCCACCATCATTAGATTACATATTACATTGGGCGAGGACGGTTAAAACAGAGCTGAAAACCAATAAGCCAAAACCGGGGCAAAGTAACCCAAATTGATAATTTAATTTGGTGTTAGGTTGAAAATTCGTATTTACTAACTTATCGACATACATATGCGCACACGCACGCGCGCGTATGAAAGTGTATTTTCGGGGCCTAGAATATTATAGAAAAAATCGCTATCCTCATCAATTGACTTTTAACTTATGCTTTCGAGAACATTACATAGGTTACAATCCAAGAACATTACATAGATTACCATCCATTATTTTGATGATTACCATGTTATCAGGTGATAATTCAGTTTACTGTCCTTAAATTGAGAAGATTCAGTTCCTGAATATTCACTTTCTACATCCTCATAATTATTTTTCGATCGCCTACTCATGATCTTAATTACGTTACGTGGTTTAGTTCGATTTGTCAGCACTTACACCACGCACGCATGTTTTCCTCTTCATGGTTTCACATGATGTTTGTTTGATAGATCTCATGACTCTTTCCAGTGGTTGTCGAAAACTTTCCTTTTGTTCGACATTGGTAAACACCATACGGCGCTATACTTTCCCCTTTTTTAATGCAATTGTGAATTGACTCATCGACAACAGTTTCGAATATAACCGAACAAGAATCGTGAACTATGATTTGCATCGTTTTATATCTCGGTTTGGCTTGAGGTTGATCGAACATTTTCATGTGAAAATCATCAATATTGGTCGAGAATGCATTCCAAATAAAGACCGGACCGTCCGCTGAATGGATCACCCAAAAGAATGCGTCAAAGAAGAGAGCAATGGACAAAGTGGGCACACTTGTTTTTAAATCTACGTAGATAACATGTTATGCCTGTGGATTAACGCGAATCGTCAACATCACTTTGATTAGATCAATGCCAGCAAATCCAAAAGTACATTCACTTTCTTATCGTCTCACAGGTTGATAAAACTCCGTAATCATTTCACAATAAATTAAATGTACATTCGCTTTCTTATATTACCTAAATCAGTTAGTTTATTGCCTCACCCAGGCCAACCTGGGGATTGGCCTGGCCATCCATAATAAAAAAATAATAAAAAAGCCAAATCTGGCTCGCCCTCACTAGGGCCAGTCACTAGCCAGTGGCCAGTCACCAGCAAAAGAAAGAAAAAGAAAGGAGAGGGATATGTGAAAAAAAATTTAAAAAAAAAAAATGAACATAATAAGAAAAATAAAAAAAAATATATTAAATATATTAAAATAACATGCGAGTCCATAATATCCAAATTTTTTGAATTATTGAAATATACAACATGTCCCAACGTATCGGAATTCTCTGTTTTTTGAGAAACGACATGTCGGCGTGTCGTGTCGTATCGTGTCGCATGTTAGTGTCGCTGCTACTTAGGCGGTGCCACATAAGTCGATTAGTATCTACGTCAGCAAAATCTAACTAAAATTAATCGGAATGACTAAATAAACACAAAGTCATAAGATTTATGACTAAATTGACATTAATTCAAAATGTTTAGAACTAAATTGGCACAATTAAAATGTTTAAGACCAATTTGACATCATGTCAAAAATTTTAGGATTAAATGTGCACTATTAAAATGTTTAAGACTAAATTGACATAAATGCAATATGTTAAAGACTTTTTGGATTCTTTTCCCTCACCATTTAATGACTAAATCCACCTTTTTTGCACTAAAAATACAAAACTGCCCTTAATAATTCAAGGCTCACCTTATTTCCATCCATTTATTGGCTCTTGACACCTCTTTATTATATTGAATTGACTACATTAACCTTTGTGGTCCCTCTTTTGATGTAAGATTATTTTTAACATTTTTTCACCCCTTATTATTGGCTCCTAACATCTTCTATCACATTGAAATAATTATATTATCCATTACTATTCTTCCTCTTAATTTAATATTATAAAATCTTACATTTATCTCTCTTCTTTTTTAAATTTTATTAAATAAAAAACTTACCCACATCACTTCCACACAACTTTTTTTTCACCCTCGCCAATTCATCCACACTTGTTAAATTTCAACTTTTCCTTCATGTTTGGCTTCTTCAAAACTTATTCTCCACTATTATAACCAAAGTAGGTGCTAATCATGTATTGGAGTAAATAAATGTTAATTTTATCTGCAAATTGTTTACTCTATTTCCATAGATTATCATCATGATAGTGAATTTTTCTACTTCGAATTTTGGTACAAATTTACTCAAAAATTGAATATTGTGGCTGATATATGCATTATACACAAATTACTCAAAGATTATCCTCTTACTTGTGCTTAAATTACTTTTTGAATAATTCTTTCCTAATATAGAAAAACAAATATAAAAAATCATTAACAGAATAGTTTTTTTTTTGCCAGAAAAATAATAATTAGATAGCTATCTATCAAATAAATATTTTTTTTTAAAAGAGGGGCACCAATTTTATTCCAAATTGAGAAAGAAAATGAAAAAACCAAAAAAGAAGAAATAAAAGCAAGCTTTGGTCTTAAATCAATAGTGGACCCCACGTTTAATATTAATAAATATTATTTGAAAGGGGTATGGGTACTTTGTCTTAGTAAAATTGAAAAAATGAAAAAGAAAAAAAAAAGGTAAGAAACAATTTTAAATTTAGAGTGAAGTTCGCAAGGGTTAGTATAATCAATTCAATATAAAATGGGATGTCAAGAGCCAATAAGGAGTTGGAAATAGCGCGAGCCTAATTCAATTGCAAATTGATGGTCTAATTCCTTCTTTTTTCTATCTTTTTAGTGTATTCTTAAATATTCCTATTACCTTTTACATGTCCCATATAAGAGTATCTTGCTAATGATAAGGAAAAAAGATAAATTTTTTGATATAGTAAAAAACTTAAAAGTCTTTTTTTTTTCATAATTGCTCTTACATTAATTTATCTATTTTTTTTATCTCTCTTAACTTTTTTTTTTTTGTCAACTTTGTCTCTCTTATTTCAAAAGCTTACTTTCTTGGTGAATTTTTTATTTTTAGTTTCAATAGTCTAAAATATGTATCAAGTCTCTTTACTAACTTTATTTAAAAAATGTATCTCTTTCCTTATTGTTGGTGAGATATTTATGCACAGAGCATGTAAGATGTTATGAAATATTTAGGAATACATTAAATATGTACAATCAGAAATCTTGATATCTTTTCATAAACACTTTATAAATAATATCAATTTTTGTTAATTCAAAATAATGAGATTTCACTGACATTTCAAAAACTATATTATTTTATGCAATGTTATGATATTTAGTTAAATTACATCTTTAAAGTTTCACGTTGAAGAATGTAATTGTGATTTTATTTTGGAAAATCTTCAAGAAGGATTTCTTTTTTTTTCCTTCAATTGATCATCCCACTACATGTATATGAATATGAGAAAAGACTGATAAAAAGGGATTTGACAGTGGTATGTACAACAAAAGTGAAAATTTATAAACAAATGATTGCGTTAAGAAATTGTCTACCTCAAATCTTTTCTAAATTCTACTTGACAATTTATCCACAAATCCACTCCACAACATAGAAAAGTTTTAGGTTTCTTGAAAATTTCTCGTTTCGGTAAAATTAACTTTTGTGGAAGTAAAATCTAACAATAAAAGAAAACATAGTGCCCATAACATACATGAGAATCTTGTCTTTTTGATAACTAGATCCAACATGGGGATAGATATACTATATAAAAAAGGAAAGTAAATAAATTTAGGGTCATCAGTTTTAATTGTAATTGAATAATTAAGGGCAATTTTATTTTTTTTAGCAAAAAGCAAGTAAACTTAATCGTGTGAGGAATGAAAATAGCCCTATAAAATATTTCGCACGTTGAAGCGACATTAATCAAAGTCAGAATGTAAAGTCCAAAAAGTAGCAACCAGACAACCTCCTCGCCCTCCTCGTTTCCGATTCCTCTCTCTCTCTCTCTCTCTCTCTCTCTTAATCAAAGTCAGAATGTAAAGTCGAAAAAGTAGCAACCAGACAACTTCCTCGCCCTCCTTATTTCCGATTCCTCTCTCTCTCTCTCTCTCTCTCTCTTAATCAAAGTCAGAATGTAAAGTCCAAAAAGTAGCAACCACACAACTTCCTCGCCCTCCTCATTTCCGATTCTCTCTCTCTCTCTCTCTCTCTCTCTCTCTCTGTGCAACAAGCAATTCAAGATCAAGAACTTATGGCAATGGTACGCTGGCTTCTCCTTCAACCTTTTTGCATTTGGCGTTTTCTGGCCAAGCACCACCTACGCCCCGCTTCTTTTAACTTTTTTCTGCATGACGATGACAATCTCGTGACGGGCTTTCTCACGTGATAAAGCCACTCTTTCTCTCCCTCCCTATCCAACCGCAAAATTAACCCATCATCATAATGATTTTTGTCCCCCTAACACATGATCTTAAGATTATCCAACAAATCATAAGCCTATTTTATTTTTACAAATTTAATCATGAACTATCTAATTTTGTTAATTGATTTTAAACATTTTTACGTTTTACCAATTAATTTCATCCGGCCAATTTTAATGAGAAATTTTTATGTGGATGCTCATCATTATACGTGACATGATCGGCATTGATATTAATAATTTTTAATTATATTTTAATATTTTTTCTTATTAATTTATTCTGTTTTTTGGTTACTTACGGTGATTGTGATTTCGCCAAACCAAATCAAAATGAACCTTTAAAAATAATAAATTAAAAAATATATTAAAATATTATTAAAAGTGTCTATTTTAAGACCGGTTAAATGCTTATAGGGCCACTAGGTCATGTCACATCAACAATATTCCAAAAAAAAAAATGGCTATGATGGATTCATTTAACAAAACGCAAAAAATGTTAAGGATTCAATTAATAAAATTAAAAGGTTTAGGACTGTATTGGCAAAAAAGTTTAGAATTTTTTTGGACAATATTCCTCATTTGGGTAGTTTCGTTTGATTTGTCGAGGGCTTGTACAATTTATATTCCTCTTCATGGTTTTGTATGATGTTTGTTTTATATAGATCTCACGGCTCTTTCTATCCAAAGCTTATCGAAAACCCGTCTTTTGTTCGACGTTGATAAATACTACGCGGCGCTAAACATATGTTAAATCCTTTTCTTTAATGTAATTGCGAATCAACTCATCGTGACCACCTTTTAACGGGACGAAACAAGAACTATTAAATTCGATTTGCATCGCATTATTTGTCGACCCGGCTTGAGGTGGATGGAACATTTCCGTGTGGAACTCATCCACGTCGGCCGAGAAATGCGTTCCAAATTGAATCGCGGAATCCGTCGGAACGCATCACCCGAAAGACGGCGTCAAAGAAGTTGGCTAACCCGAATCGTCAACATCACTCGACTAGACCAATACGATCAAATCCAAAAGGACATTTGATTTCTAATCATTCCCTACTTTACTTAAATCGCCGAGTTTTCTATTTTCAATCCAAATCAAACGGATTTTGAGTTGTATTTACGGACTCATGCTGTCCAGACCCGATTTACCGTACTGATAGATAAGTCTCGCGCAATCTTAACCTTAAATTAACACGATACATTTAAAAGGTTGATGCGAATGAGGGCGAGTCACGATCAATGATAGCAATATCATGCTGCTGCTATGTCTAAGTGGACCTGCCTTCAATGGTATCAAGGCTAGGGAGGAGATGTGGGTCCAAATGTCTTTAATTCCACGTTGCCCTGGACCTTAGCTTGCGTACTAGTAAATTTTTTTGTTTTTTTTGTCAAAGTACAAGTGGATTAGTCTCGTGCCATCTCAAACTTAGAATCACGTCTTGCTCTTACCTTATAGAAAGCTTGAAGCATCCAACATTTGATAATCAGAACATAATTGGTTTCAAAATTTCATATTTAAAAAAAATCATCTCGTTGTTTCTATTTCTAGATTTGTTTCTTCCCAGCCTTCTCTCCATTCTTCAATTTCTGAGGTTCTTTGAATTTTTTAGTAACAACGGATGATGATGTTCTACCTATATAATAAACACAAGTAATAAATAAAAGAATACTAAAAATTCAAACTATAGAACCTCTAAATTCTGACACAAGCTACTTCGAATAAAATAATTTGACTAATATCAATTCTACCCATTTCATGAAAAAAATATTATAATAAATTAACCAACCAGCAAAACCACTTGTTACACATAACACCTTATATTTGCATCCAATCATATAGATGTGTATCAACCGACTCAATTTTAATTTTAAAATGCAGAACATCGTTCACACGTTCGAAGCTGCGTTAATCACAACGTGAAGAGGTCCGAAACTAACCGCCAGACAACTTCCTCGTCCTCGTCTTCCCCGAACCCGACTCCGATTCCTCTCTCTCTCTCTCTCTCTCTCTGCAACGAGCAAAGTCAAAGTCACGAGCTAGCGGCAATGGCGGTGACGGCTTCTTCGTCAACCTTTTGCATTTGGCGGCTTCTGGCGCAGTACCCACCACGCCCGCTCCCCTGCTTTTTCCGCATGGCCACGACGGCGATCGCGTGACGCGCTTTCACATGCGAAACCGCTGACCTGTCTCTCCCTATCCAACCGCATATTTAAACTCCTCACTGCCGCCACCGTCGTCGTCGCCGTCGTCTGTCCGTCCGTCCGTCCGTCTCCCTCTCGACGCGCGAGAAATGGCGGCAATGCGGGCGGCACCACCGCCGTCGGGTGCTTCGCTCGCCCTGCTCTGCTTCTTCTTGCTCTGCCCCTCCGGGACACTGCTCGCCGGAGGCATCCCGACGACTCTCGAGGGGCCGTTCCCGCCGGTGACGGTGCCCCTCGACAAGAGCTTCCGTGGGAACGCCGTCGACTTGCCGGACACCGACCGCCGGGTCCAGAGGACGGTCTCCGATTTCGAGCCGGAGCAAATCTCCGTCTCCCTTTCCTCGAGCTACGACTCCGTCTGGATTTCTTGGATCACAGGTCCGTTCGTCTTTTGGGTTTTGTCCATTGGATTGTGTTCGAGATAAGTATGAGGAGGAAACTGATGTGTAAGGGAGATTAAATGGAGCTTGACTTTTAGACTTGGATGAGACAAATTTGACTTGGCCGTGAAAAATCGGATATTTATGTGACATTTAGTCATGTTTAGGTGGGGGTAGTGTGAGTGATTAGTGTTTTCTGTTCTTAGATAAAGGCGATGTTGGTGGGTCGGAGTTGGATTTATTCTAGTGAGCAATGCTGTGTATTTCGATTTGACTGGACTTCGAAATCACAAGCTCATAAAATGGACTACCCTCTGTTCTTGAGCGAAGATTGTACATATAACGTGGAGCATGGAATCGATTCTGACTGTAATTTGTTCAATGGTTGGGTAGAGATTCTGATACAGTACTTTGGTTGTTTGTCTGGTGGGAGCCGTGTGGGATGCCTGGGTATTTGTTATTTCTGATGATTTTTGTGCTAAGGAGCAGTACAATGGTTGTGATTGTTACTTACTTGGTTGTGTCTGCGATCGATGTTTCTCGAAATGTTTGCAGGAGAGTACCAGATAGGTGATGACATCACCCCACTGGATCCGAACAGTGTCGGGAGTGTTGTTTACTATAGGGTCTCCGGATCTGGACAGAGTCATCAGGCAACTGGTTATTCGCTTATTTACAACCAACTTTATCCCTTCGAAGGCCTCGAGAACTACACTTCTGGCATTATACACCATGTTCGTCTCAAAGGTATTGTATGCATCATTTTTCTAGCATCAATGATGTTTTCAAGCTCTAGTGTCGAAGCATTTATAGCATTTGTGAGAGATATCTTGCTCTGCCCTTTCTTTTGTTCTCCTTTGTTGGTGAAAGTTGGTGGTAAGGCTACTGACAAAAATCAATCTGATTAACTATGGTGAAGGACAGAGATTTCCCACTGCCGAGCTAGTGTGAACTTTGTACTTCCACAACCTGTAACAAAAGCTTTGTTCAACTATCTGCTGTCAGAGCAGCAAAGTTGCACTGTATTATCTGAACCTCCTTATGTATTGCTTATTTAATTGTTTCTTACGGCAATAGGTCATAAAGAAAGCTAAGTGCCCAATTAAAATTTCTCACTTGTCCATTATTGGCGTCTGTGCCCTCGCTATCCTAGTCATCCCAAGTTTTAGGCTCCCTTTTCAATTAGTCAAATGTGAAGCTCCACTTGATTTTGCAGTTCAATTTTTTCTGTCAAATTCTTTATTTTCTCGAGCTTGGAAGTTCATCTGAAAATGAAAATGTGAGGAAAATCGCTGAAGAAATTTCCTGAATGTCTGATTGTCTTGCAGTTAGTAATCGTAACATAATTTTCTGAAATGTGCAGCTTGTTTTTGGCACTATACTGGCACCGATTTTTGCAATTCTGAATTTCAAGGGATTTTGATTGCTGATATTTTCCACTTTGACATCACTTATTGATTTTGGTTTATCTTCAGGGTTGAAGCCCAGCACGTTATACTCTTACCAATGTGGAGATCCTTCAATAGCAATGAGCGAAGTATATTCTTTTACGACTATGCCTGTCACTGGCCCAAGTAGTTACCCCAGCAGAGTGGCAGTGGTTGGTGACTTGGGTCTTACATACAATACCACTTCTACAGTCGACCACATGCTGAGTAATCATCCTGATCTGGTTCTTTTGGTCGGGGATGTGTGTTATGCTAACTTGTATCTCACGAATGGAACTGGGGCCGATTGCTACTCCTGTTCATTTCCACAAACTCCTATTCATGAAACCTACCAGCCACGATGGGATTATTGGGGAAGGTTGACATACTGCTTTGTTCTTTCTAGATGGAAATTAATGAGTCGCTTTTCTTCAGTCTTGACTAGCACAGCTAAGTCACTAACTAATTGGCTGTGATGAGTTCTGTTCATTTTGAATCTCGTGAAAAGTAAAAATACTGTTGTATCAGCATTTAGGGTGCCTCATTCTCACTTATATGAAATGGAAATAGAGCCAACTGATCTTGATGGTGTTTCAAACTTACTCATCTGAGAGTCCAGTGAAAGGAAGCTCCTACATTCTTACTATATTGCGCATGCGGTTCTCTTAATAGCTCATGTGGATGCTTCTGAAAATTGTGTATTTGGCATCAAGCATTGTGTTCCTGATGAAGCATTTAATTTTCTTTGTACGCTGGCTTTCGCTTACTCATTGGAGTCTAATATAACATGAACTTTTGTTTGTTTGTTTTTATTTATTAATTTCAGGTATATGCAGCCTCTAGTGTCCAAAGTTCCCATCATGGTCATAGAAGGGAATCACGAGATTGAAGAACAGGCTGAGAATGAGACTTTTGTTGCTTATAGTTCTCGATTTGCATTTCCATCTAAAGAAAGTGGATCGTCGTCTACGTTTTACTATTCCTTCAATGCAGGCGGCATACACTTTTTAATGCTTGGTGCCTATATTTCTTATAATAAATCATGTGAGCTTCTTCCTTTTGTTTTTCCCTCAAATAGTAGGATCTTCTGAAGCATGTGTCTGACACTTTTATGCTTTCGCATCAGCGGATCAGTACAGATGGTTAGAGAAAGACCTAGCTAAGGTCAACAGAGAAGTCACACCATGGTTGGTGGCTACATGGCACCCTCCTTGGTACAGCACTTACACGGCCCATTACAGAGAGGCAGAGTGCATGAGGGTTGCAATGGAGGATTTGTTGTACAGTTACGGGGTTGATGTTGTCTTTAATGGACATGTAAGTCACCATTCCCTATCATTTATCTTTAATTTGCTGCACCAGCGATAGGTCCACTGTTTCTGTTTTCCAACTCGGAATAGAGGGTGCAAATGTTCTTAGTCCTCTTTGTCTTATATATCCATCTTATGCGTTATACGAGGCAGATCAATTCATGTTCTGATTCTGAGCACTAGCTGCATCTCAGCAATATGACATGCTCAAACATTTATGACATGGGCGTATGACGTTCTTATATGAGGCTTTTGCAATGTGTCTTTATCTTTGTGATCGAGGAGCCCTCTTCTTTTGTTCGACGCGATCAACACTTGACATGAATCTCTATCGGAAATAATCAACAGGTTCATGCCTATGAGAGGTCAAATAGAGTGTACAACTACACTCTGGATCCCTGTGGCCCTGTTCACATCACTGTCGGAGATGGTGGTAACCGAGAGAAGATGGCAATTACACATGCAGATGAACCTGGAAACTGTCCAGACCCAAGTACCACCCCCGATACGTACATGGGTGGTTTCTGTGCATTTAATTTCACATCAGGCCCCGCTAAAGGCAACTTCTGTTGGGACAGGCAACCGGAATATAGTGCTTACAGAGAAAGCAGCTTCGGGCATGGCATTTTTGAGGTACCAAACAATCCCTTAGGTACTTTACATGACTGTATCAACATGTATACACCAAATGCACTCCGTAATCTTGTTAAGATTTATGAAGGCCATGCCACGTTTTGGCTGTATATAAACAGTAGAGTAAGAAAGCACCGCACAACTTTAACATGTGAAACTCTCTAGTAAAAACTCATGACTGCCATGATTACTCCACACGCTAAGATGCTCAATGCGTGATCTTTATAATCTGCCGCTGCTTGTGGGGGTAAATGCGCAACTTCAATGGGCATTTGCGGTGATCTGCAGATGGTCCGTGCATTTTGCAAAGCATGATTAGGGGTTGCTTCTCCTTGTGAAACCTGTGTTTGGGATCAAGTCAGCCGGTGCTTGTTTTCCTAGTAACTGCTGGGTGGATCGGGCACAGCTTATGCCACACCATCACTTAGGAAGATTTGGTCATGACCTTAATCCTAAGTTGGCAATGCATGGAGGCGTAAAATGGATGGCAACATTGAATTTCCCTCCACAATTTGCAAAAAGAATTCAAAATTTGCAAAGTCATCTTTCACCAGTCTCTCTTTCCTCAAACAATGCATAAGAGTTAGCGCATTCCATCTCACTTATTTCACCCTCACGTATAGTGTTAGAAGAGTTTATACGCTGGGAAAGCAACCATATTTAGGGAGATCATGACGGCCACTGTCTTCTACCCTCGTGCAGGTGAAGAATGAGACTCATGCTCTGTGGACATGGCATCGGAATCAGGACTTGTACAAGTATGCAGGCGATGTCATCTACATCGTTAGGCAACCTGATAAGTGCCCAATCAAGGGAAAGAGGAACTTCTGACCAAGTGCACAAGACCAGATAGTTCACAAAACAGAGCAACTTTTGAAAAAGAGAATTTGACAGTCGTCACTTTTCTACAATTGAAACAGGGAACTATCACTGTTTTCGACAGGAAGCTGATTATGTGAATGTGAGCAGGAGGATGTATTCATCTTCTTCAGCCGTAAATGCAGTCTGTGTGTCCTTGATATAAGTCGTACAAAAGAATGTTCGTACCAAATTGAAATCTTTTTCTGAATGTCGGTCTTGACGTTACGATTAAGAGAAAATACAAAATTGAAGGAGGGGACCTACAAGCATTTACTGGCTATTGAAATATATTCACTAGACAATGCAACATCGGGTGTTTCTTTCCTCTTGTCCTCCCGACATGTGCCCTGGCTTTTTCTTCTTTTGCTTAAACAAAAATATATATGACCAAACTCAACCGGCAGAGTTCATGACATTAATCATCTAAAACATGACCTTAACCAGCTCAGAAGTGAACAAAATGAGAGACAGAGTCGTCATTTCCTCATTACCATTGAGAAAGTACATCTTCAGGCATCATCAGGCTACAAATTAAGCCCGAAAGATATGATATAAAAATTCAGTTAAAATTTTCCCAAAAATAATTTCACCAGTACGCCTTTCGCAGCTCATTACATCTAAAAGTCAAAAACGGTAGCTATGTAATTCAGGGTAAATGACAACCCTGTTGTTCACTCAGCCTATATATTCTCTCTCTGCCTTCTCTCTTGTATCTCCCTCCAAAAAGGCTCACATGCTCTTGAGGGACAAAGAATCAAGAAAAACATATCAAAACAAAAATGAAGATTGAATTCAAATTATCTCATAAAATAAGATGTATGCCTCACAGCGAAGAACTTCTTCTAACGTGACTTCACGCACATACGCATCACTGATGTGATACCAGACGGAAGCCCCGACTCCGTTTTTGCTCTTCTCACCTCCGCGTATGTAGGCAACATAGTGGCCCCCACGCATGGTCCCCATGTGCTCCACAACACCTGTGAGACGATAGACACACTTTTTCTTCTTCTCTTCCCTGCGAAACAGCAAAAAGGAAACACCCGACACTATTGTGTTATACAAGAAGATTCAGTTACACATGGTCAATGCCAGCACCTGAATGGAAAAAGAGAGTCAAACTATAAGGGGGAAACAGCCAAACCTCATAAAACTTAAAGGAGACTACTGGTGCGGCTATACCATAAAAGAAACCCGAAATATGTATGCTTTGATGCTTTTTGTTCCAACAATGCCTCTAATAAGACAATGATGTGCAATGGCATGTTAGCAAGACAAGGATCTCAAACATTGAATGATATGCTCAAGACATGACCCAATATATACTTAAGCAGTAAATCTTCCCTTGGAAACAGTTTACTATCCTCTAGCTATTAGACAAACTACACACCGATTGGTATCGGGAAATTTTGTTGCATTTTTGCCTGATGGAACAGAAGAAATCTAGAAAGAAAGCGGGTAGTGGAAGAAGTTTTCAGCTGAAGCATTAAATTAAATACTGAAAATGTTGACATGTAACCTAATTTTCTCATTAAAAAAGCCGATGTCATCCCAGTATACTTCATCTGAACAATGGAGGACTGGCTTCATCATACCCTTACTACTCTGGTTTTTTACACTTATGGTTCTTTTCATTCATTACATTCTAGATTTGCTTAGTAAAAGTAAATTTGGCATTTCCTACAAACATTGTCATTGTAGGAAAAAAGTACGTCCAATGTTACAGGTCTCAAAAGCCTAGTTGTGTAACTATTGTGTAATTAAATTCTTTCTGGCAAATTATCCGGTGGGGGGAGGGCTGAGACTTCTTCCAAACATCTGCTTCAGACTCCTCTCGATCATGGCTTCTAATTCATCATGCCTTTTGGTTTAAAAGACCAGTCAAAACTCAGCCAGTAACAATCAACAACTGAACTGCGTCATTTTCTCTGAACTGTCAACCTATGCTTTTGGCTTTTCAGTAAAGGTAACTGCAAAAAATGTCTTAAAGTTACACTTGATGGTGCCAAAGACAACTTTTCCAGTAATAGACAACAAAGTAGTTTCAAAAGTTATGATCTCCAAAATCATAACTAATTCTTTAAACTTCAATCACATGGAATCCCACTATCATCAATCACCTGCATGTCTTGTAGTTTACCAACCACTAAACCATAGCCTCTAAAGTTCAACTTAGGCATTTCAGTTCGTCCTTTATTTTTTAAGTAAAACTGAGCCCCATTACTGAAATACTTCTCAATTATGTATTACACACCAAAGAGCTAATGTCTACGTAAAGTGAAACGGAAGAACCAACTAACAAATGAATATTCTAAAAACAAAAACGTCAGACTTCCATGAGTCCAGGAATAACAGGGACATTATCTTTTTAGCAAGAATATAACTATCTCATAATTTGTGGCTACTCGCCCTGGGAAACATCAAAATGGCTCACCACGAATTGCCATGGTACCTAGTACCTGGAGTATTTCACATACCAAAGTCTACCTGTCCTAATCAGACACAGTTCACCAAAATAAAAAAACAGATATAGTTCCACAAAAATAAGGCTGTTTGTACTTCTTTTTTCAATCCCGGATCATATTAAGTATACTTTTTCTGTCACAATACTTAAATGCATTTGCTAATATATCTCTTTGGTATGAATGGTTTTTGCTGAATGACACTATGTGTAAAGGACCAATTGCCTTGCACAGTCAGAAACACAAGCACATGATAAAGCCTTCATCCGGAAGGCCAGTTCAAAGTGCAGATTCTGGATCTCCCAATTTATTTCCCCTTTGAACTTCAAATAATGAAAGATTGGTGCCTCAGTTTGCAAACTTCTAGTCCCTCCTTCAATGTATAAAAAGAAATCAAGAATGTTAAGGGTCTTCTCAGATGCAGTTCTGGGCCTCTAGATTAAGCATGAAGGGCAACCTAGGGCTACGTTTCCACCTCAGTCAATTACAGAGGGAAGACGCAGAGGGAAGGTTGGTCCCCTTTCAGGATTTGAATGGCTAGTTTAGATCCAATGTTAGGCATTAACATACCAATTTTCCTGACTAAACCTACAGTAGACTACTTCCTTAATGAACTGAATATTTCAACTTTATGCTGAAGCTTGTTGGCTAAAGGTGTTGCTGAAAAGTGATGTGCTTTCGCCTGTGACTTTACATTAGAAGTAATTTACGAATAGGACGGCTTTCTGAAGGTGTCACTGGAAGCTCTATGTTGTCCCATTACTAGAGACTGTTAAAGGCAATGTACTTTTGGGTGTAACTTTATAATCTTGGTCATGCTTGGCTTACTGAAAGCAGGAAATTGCAACTATTCGTTTTCTTGATAAAGGCAGGAGGAAAAATGGTCATTGTTAACAAAAATAGCCAATCATCCTCAATCTTGCATTTTGCAAAAGCGAAAATTTCTATGTGTACTCCACTAACAGTCTATTTAAGAAGAGGCCATGAGCCAGTCCAACAGCCCCTTCCCTACGTACTCTCATTTAACTCACCCTATTTATATATATCACTGACACCTTCCTTATAATTTTGTGCGGACATTACTAACCACTACCAGAAAAAGGGGGCAAAAAAAGCTACAACAATTTATTGGGCGTATCTTTGTAGAGGTTGAAATATTGCCAGCACAAGCTGAAGAACATACAATTGGGATTGAATATAATTTGACAAATATGAAAGAAGGTGGACTTGCGATTTGACTAAATTAAAGTGGATGATTATGACTAATACAGCATCGGTGTAAAGTTGTCCTTTGAGAATTTTTTTTTTTGGCCGTTTCCTTTTGAAAACTTTAAAGGGCTATAAATGTTTGAGAATTGGTATAATGACAGAAGCTTCTGATTTAGGTATTAATCTACTTGTTTCAGTAGTGCGCTTCTCCCACTCTCTCTCCCTCTCTCTCTCTCTCTCTCTCTCTCTCTCTCTCTCTTGATGTTTGAGGATTGGTACCATGACTGAAGCTTCTGATTTAGGTATTAATCTACTTGTTTCGGTAGTGCGCTTCTGTGTGTTGATTAGGTTTTTCGATCTATTTGGCACCCCATCGGTATATATTTGGCCTAAGAGAAAGTTGACTTAGCCTGTCAATTTGCACAATAGAGCATCCCAAAACATAGTTTTTATCAGATTCTCCCATCTGAGTTGAATCATTCACAGAAGAACCAATAGATGTAACTAAATAATCAATCACTTATTATGATGACGGTCTTAACCATCTGTATTTTCCTGTTGAAAAGACTGTCCATTATAAAGATAAATCCTAAACTGAAAAACCTAGATTTCATTTCACGAGGTTGGTAAGTGCACTCGATAAGACCATCAATAAATTTAAGGCATCAACTCCAGGACAAAATGATATCATGTGGGAGAGCAGTGTTTCTACTCATGCAATAGTTATAGATACTTCAAAAACAGAAAGGCAACGACCGCTTCAATCTTTTTTTTTTTTTTTTTTTTAAACCAGTTTTCCTCTCTCCTTTCTTTCAGCAGGTGTCGATTGTTTAAGGTCATTGCAAGAAATAAATATAAAGCACTCTAACTAGAGCAGGAAAGTGAGGGTACCTCTTATCCATAAATGGTCTCAGATCAATTGTTTCTCTGAAAATGACATGACCACTCAATTTATTTAGACGACCGCGAGCATCTTGGCTGAATCTTTTTAAGTGAATGGTAAGGATTGGTGGAGCGTTATGTATGAGGACCCTTTTAGTTGCATCCCTCTTCACTTTCACAGCTCCTGAATCAGCCTCATCGTCAAGTATCTCCATTTGGCATTTTGTAGCCGACATGGGATTGACCTTTTGAAGTTTTTCAATAATTGGTCCAGTACAACTAGGTTCATCACCTGTACAAGACCCAGTAGCTTGATCACTTGAGCTCACATGAGACGATATATCTAGCTTCCCATTTCGAAGGATAACTTCTTTGTGATTAGTGTCGACAGAGTGATCATCATTTTCGCTACTTCCATTGCTAAGCTTTTGGGCCTCAGCTGGACAGCAGGATTCTGAACTTGAATCAGCTGAAATTATTTGGCTTCCTGTCTCACATCCATTAGTGCATAAGCTTACTACACATTTTGTCTGCTTCTTCTTGGATTCAAGCTGCCGTTGTCGCAGAGTTCTTGAACATTTCTCACAATGCCAAGCATTATCATTAGAAAGAAGTTCCTCTTTAGTGAAGTGAGTCAAACAACTCTCAATAGATACTGGGGAATCTGAATGATCAACTTCACCAGGATCAGACTCACTGCTGTTTCCGGCTATCAAACCAGAGTCTGCAACGTCATTTGTCTCAAAATTATCACCACCTAAAGAGGGACCCGCCACAGGCCCATAAACAACATCAGGCTCATTGAACATATCACCAAAGCCATCAAATTCTGATTCATCTTGTGTGAAGCCCATCGAAGATGTCACACCTTCTCTGGTGATGTCACCCATAGTTGACGTGTTTTCTTTGTACGGAAGCAACAAGACTTCAGAATCTTGGACCTGCAATGGGGTCTCGTCTTCCCAGGAATTTTTGGAAGATATTTCCTCTTTTATATCAGTTGCTTCATTAACACTATTGCTAAAAAAGTGATTTTGTTGTGAGCCATAATCAGTCACATCTGCAATACCATCTCCCTGGACCTGCCTACACCCATTGTCTTGTGAAGAAAAATTAATCTCACTATATGATGGTTGTGAGTCAAGATAGTCCAACCATAAATCATCCACTGAAACAGCATGCTCTTCCAACTCTTTCTCAGAGACCTGTTCACTCTTGGACTCTTCAACAGTGTCCACTTTCGCTGTAGACAGATCCTGTGAATCTGCAGCCCATTCATCAAGAACAGTATCTCCATTTCTGGATGCTTCCGCAGGCCCAAAATTAGTATCTTGCAAATCCAAATCAGTAACACCAGGATTAAGATAATCTAACCATGTTAACTCTTCCACAGAAGAAGCTATCGTGTCTGTCTCTTTTCCAGAGAGAGGTCTGTTATCATGCTCTTTGATAGCCAAGTGATCTGGTGGAAAAGTAACACTGCCATCAACTACAGCACCTGAGCCAGTAGACGATTCAATCCTAGAATCACTAGACGAAGCAACAGTGTCTATGGGAGGTGGTGCACTTGCTGATGCACTGGACACACTATGAGCTGTAATGGATTCTGAATCTTTGTTAACCTTTGATCTTATCCGTGCACCTTTCTTTGGCAGTACTTTTCCTTTCTTCGCTCGAGAAACAGGCTGGTTCTTTTTAGGTGGAGGTTTCTTGGTGGGAACAGGCAATGAGAGATCTAGAAATGGCTCATACACAGTAGACGAGTGCCCACACTCAACACAGCGAACAGTGCTTGATATCTGGCCCCCAAAGACAGCATCGACAAAAGTCACATTCTGATTATGAGGAACTCCACCCTCCTGGGGAAGTCTTGACTGTTTTTTCATGTCGAACTCCTCAGTTGACAGCACATCCAGTAAGCAACGAAGCAATTCATGACTGTCATGCTGCTGGTATCCTCTAAACTGAGGAGCCTTGGAACAGATACATCCAAATAAGGTTCTGGGGTTAATCACATTTTTCGCACCATTTTCCATCTTTACTTCTGAAAAAAGTTTTTTCAACGAAATAGTGACGGGCCCAATAGATGTGTCCAGATTCCCAAGATAATTTTTTAGCCTATCTAAGGCTAAAAGATTTTGCATGACTGAATTAAAAAAGCAAGTATTCCCAAGATTAACCATTCCTCTTACCACATAACCACAGCTGGAGACACTACTTGTCGATTTCTCTTCGCCGGTAACACAGACACTTCCATCTTCGACATCCGCAGATGACGCTTGTGTAGACCGCCCTTTAATTAACTTCACGACTCCTGCAAACGGATCGTCCTTCTGTTCACCATTTTCTTGAATTTTCTCAACCAGGATTGGTGCGTTGCATGGAAAGCACCACCGAAGGCTAGGCTTTTCAAGTTGGATTGCCAAAGGGTGGCGTGTTTGCCGTGCATGCCGAACAGCATGACTTTGAGCAGTCGTCGGAAAACCAACCCCTCCACAGGCATAATGCCCACACTCCAAGCAAACCCATAAGGCTTTGGACTCGGACTTCGAGTCCGTTGAAGCGCTGCCTTTCTTCTTCCCCTGTTTACCCTTTCCCTTATTATTCCCTCTTCTATCAGCTACACCTTCTCTGCAATCCTCGCACTTTACCGATTCAGAAGATTTGATCTTTGCAGACAAAGCATTCAAATCAAAACCCTTTTCCCGGTGGGCGCAGGTTTTGCTCTCATTCTGAACCGGATGGCCTTCGGCAATCTCATTCTCAGCAACGTTTGGCGGGGGCATGGTTTTCTGGACATGGTTCGCAACCCGCTTCTCCTTGACAGGAGTCCTGGCCTTCTTCTTCGCCTTCTTCCCCATTTATAATATCGAACCAATCGTAAAGTAACCGCCGACTCTCCGTATGCACATTGAAATCTGAAACTCAAAGGCCAAAAAACCAAAAAAAAAAATTGCCACTTTCGACAGGAAAAGGAACGAGCAAACACCTCAAAGAGAAACCCAACTCAACATCCACAGCAAAAGAGCCAATACCATCAAGACAAAATCATATAAAAGAGAAAAAAGAAAAATCCCACTTCGCCGGTAAAGCACCATGATTTGGATCCAAAGTAGATAACCAGACCTCGAAATCAACACCAAACGGAGCGAAACGAACGACAAGTTAAACGCACTGAGCAAAAAACGATGCAAGACCCACCAACAGAAACTCAGACGAAAGATCGAAACGGGGGCTTACGAGAAGCTGGGGAGCAGGACGGCGCCGTCCCGAAGACTCCGCGGGACACGATCGGCGATTCAACGTGAAGGGCAGACGGGGGAAGATTCAAGAAGCCTCCGGCGGCGAAGAAGGAGGAGATGGAGGGGTGCGTGGCGGGGGGGGCAGGTGGGCTTGGGTTCGGAGCACCGGCCAGTCGTTTTCACGCTCCGCTACAAGCGAGGAGGAGGCGGAGGAGAAGCAGATGGTAGAAGAAGAAGAAGGGAGGAGGAGGAGGCGAGCGTGTGCTTGAGGGGTGGAGAGATGAGATTTTACCTGCGGCCCTCCTCTTTTTGGAGGTAAAAACATGGATTGCATTATTGCATTCATAGTCCAATGTAAACAAGGAAAAATAACCAAGAAATTTATTTTTCACCTTATTAAAACAAGAAAAGATTAATACCATGAAAAATATCAAAATCATAATTTATCCGAAATTAAATTTCAAAATGGAATGTCGTGGCAAATTTACTCTCTATTAGTTTCCTTTGAATTTTACCGTCAAATTGCTGAGTCGGATGATACGTGACGGTTGACAAGTGTATCGATTTAGGGTTTTATTCTCCGTTTATTCCAGTTTGTGATTTTTTGTGGTATTAATATAATTTAATGTAAAACTAATAAAGAGTAAATTTATCACAAATATATCGGTTTGGGGTTTTTTATTAAAAGAAAATTAATATAGGATAAATTTATCATATGTATAGTAATTTGAGAATTTTTGTAATAAAAAATTTAATTTATGGTAAATTTGTTAGTTTAGGATTTTTCATGGTATTAACTTAAAAATAAAATATAATGTTGAAAAGTTTTCGTGACATTTCTTGATTGAGTGAATTTTCATAACATGCACTATCAATATTACGAAAGTAGAATATTTTCTTACTAATATGTTTTACAAATAGTCTAAAGGTGTTCCTTTTCAAAAATCCAAAAAATAAAAAAGTTCAATTTTCGCGTGCGATACTTGAATCAGTCAACAAAAGACAATAAAGTGGAGGTTCGATTGCGTTGATTTGAACTTTAAGCACTTGCTCATACCATTGTACGACAAATGGACCCTCCCATTACAATGGTTGGTCTCGGATTTTTTCATTTTTGAGTAAATATTTTTAATTAATCTGAAAAGCTAAATAGCATTTTTTTTAAATGGACTAATATCACCAAAAACTCTAAACTAATATAACTGTGATAAATTTAGCCTAAACTAATTTTTAATTACCAAAAATCTCATACAGATATATTTGTACAATTCCTTAGTTTCCATTAAATTGAATTGATATCATAAAAAAAAAAACTAAAAATGGTTATATATGTGATAAACGAATAGTAAAATCCTAAATTTAGTTACATGTCATCCAAATCAGTAATTTGACGGTAAAATTCAATATAAAGTAATAGAGAATAAATTTGTTACATATGTACCCATTTTGGGTTTTTATAATAAAAAATAAAATTTAAGTAAATTTGTCATAGGTGTAACAATTTAGAAATTCTTGTGATCAAAAAATTAATTTGAGGCAAATTTATTAGTTTTAGATTTTTCGTAATATTAATCCAAATAAAAAAGACAATATTAAAAAAGCTTTCGTGACATTTTTTGATTAAGTGAATTCTCGTGACATGCACCGTCGATATTACAAAAGTAGAATATTTTCTTACTAGATATATTTTACAAATAGTTTAAAGGTGCTTCTTATCAAAATCCAGAAAAAGGTCAATTTTCGCGTACAATCAATCAGCAAAAGATAATAAAGTGAAGGTTTGATTGCGTGGATTCGAACTTTAAGCACTTGCTCATATCAGCGTTCAACAAATGGACTCTCCCATCACAATGGTTGGACTCGGATTTTTTCGTTCTTGAGTAAACATTTTTAATGATTCTGAAAAGCTAAATAGCACTTCTTAAAATAGACTAATATCACAAAAAATTATGAACTAATATGTCTGTAATAAATTTAGCATAACCTAATTTTTTAATTATCAAAAATTTCAAACCGGTACATTTGTGATAAATTTACTCCATATTAATTTCTGTTAAATATCACGAAAAAAATGATTACGCTTGTGACAAATGGATGGTAAAACCCTAAACTAATATACTCGTTAACTGCTACGTGTCATTTAACTCAGCAATTTGACAGCAAAGTTCAACGGAAACAGAAAGAAAGTAAATTTGTCAAAAAATTAGTTTTGAATAAATTTATCACAAGTATACTAGTTTGGGATTTATTGTGATATTAACCCTTTTAAAACTCTATTGTGTTTTAAAATTCAACCTCAAGTTGGACCTTAGATCCAAGGTTAACTCGAGGTTAGACTAAAGTTTTAATTGCTACCCTAGGGCAATAGAGCTTGAGCTGCTTGTTGAAAGTTTAATCAAGTTGACTTCAAGCATAGAGAAGTCAAACTTGATCCAGCTCGAACTAAGATCCAGTTGTAATTCAGTTAGGTCAAGCTCGAGTGTATATCGAATTGTATCAACCAAATCTGACTAGATTATATACACCACTTCAGCTATCCGTAGCGATCGATACATGACCTTCACATAATCATTGCCATTAACATACAAGGGGTACGCGACCCTGCCACACTACCTAGATCGACCTCGCTTGTCTTCTAGTTAATATCTCGATGACAAACGTATCCTTTTTTTTCGTGAAAAATTCATCTTAGAATGACGACCGTAGTGCATCAATTGCAAATAAATCAAATCTCATGCACTGATTGGGAGTAACTTGAATATTGAGTAATCTCGAAGCAATATGACCATCGGTAGTAATAGATCAAGAGAAACAAATTGTGATCTTCTTTTGCAATAATATGAAAGGCGGTCGACAATAAGTAAAATAAGTTCTTGATTTTATGTAGCTTATTTTGGGTCATGTAAAAGATCATTGAAATCAAATGAAATAATTTGCCCATTTCAGGCAATTTATGTTATGCAATACAATAGAATATAATGTTCTAGTTACGTCAATATATATATATTTTGAAATTATGTTTCATATGTATGTTTTGAATGAGTAGCAATTCAAAGACGAAATTGAAGACATGATTATGAAGCTAGAAAATAGTAGCCTAAACATCTAATATAGGAAAAATTCTAAATAAAGTCTCGAAGTGCCCTCAATTATCAAATAAGAATTTGAAGTAGATCTTATTTTAAATAAGGGTAGGAAGTATCTTCATTTTTTCAAATAAGAGTCTTTAAATAAAAGTTTTGAAGTGGCCATGCTAGTTTCACTAGCTAGTTAAGGGCATTTTCATCTTTTTATTTTTTGATGTTTTTTCCTTTTGATTTTTTTCCCATAAAAATACTCAAAAAAGAAAAAGGGCTTAAAAGAAAAAAAAGAAAAAAGAAAAAGACATAGGCTTTCCTTCGCCTATGCTGTCGCCCCATCATCGATGGGGTTGTCGATAGCTCGACGAGGGTTGGCGACCTCGTCAACTAGAGGCAAAGGCATGCTAGCCTTCACCAAAAGTAGGAGAGGGCGGCAACCCTCTCGCAGATTTAGGCAATGGTCGCCTGCCCTTGCCTCGGTTTGAGGGAGGGCCGCTTGACCTGTAGGAGTGCTGACCTCGTGCATATTTAGGAGAGGGTCCCTCTCCCGGTTTTGGCGAGGGCTAATTAGTCTTTGGTAGGCAAGGGTCACTAGCCTTCGTCGCCGCCCCACCGACAATGGGCCGGCAACCACAAGGCCTGTTTCTTTGCATTTTTTTTTTTTTAGCTTTTATAATTTTTAATCTAGTTTAACTAAAATTTAGGTCAAAGTAGTCTTTGGAAGAAAATACCCTTGATCAACCAAAATATTTAGCAGATCAGTGAGGTTAGGCCCTTATTTAAAACAACTATACTCACTTCAGACCCTCATTCGAGAAAATGAGAGTGCTTTAGGTTTTTATTTGAAACAAAATTCACTTCATAGCTTTATTGAGAATTTTCCCCTGATACATGGTAATGAGCAACTCTACTTATTTAATCTTGAATGATCATGAAGTTATTTAAACTAGGTAAACGCGCTAAAAGTTGCAAAACTTATCAGAAAATTTATTACGGAAGTGCAATTGTGTTCTAAAACTTTTAAAAAATACACTTAAATCACATTTGTGTAATAAGTTATCTAAGTCAGCTTTGTTCCAATCGAGAGATGGAAAATGATGAACCAGCTTGCTTTTATTCATCTCTCTCTCTCTCATGGGCAAAAAGTCATTTTTTCCCTTTTAATTATGCAAAAACGATGCTATCGTCGTGCAATGCCCCAAATTAGTCTTCTTCGTCTGATTGCGCACACAGAGAGAGAGAGAGAGAGAGGATCGAAAGGAAAATCTATTAAAATCGAGGGCATTGCAATCGAAGAAGTTCGTTTAGTCGCGGTCGCGGGTCATTTGGAATCTCCTTCACATAACGTTCATCAAGCACTACTTTTGGCTTTGGGGGGATCAACAGTTAGCTTTGGAAAGAATTGACATCTATATCATGTTACATATGATTATTGTCATGTCATGTCATTCTCTTGTCATATTTGATTTAACTGCCATGTCCTGCCAAATGTGAATATTGTTGAGAAAACACAGATGACAAAATAATTCATATGCTGGTTCATTGATTAAAAAAAGAAAAAAAAAAAGTCTTTTTCTATTACAAACCATGCACATGCACGAAGAGTCTCCCTAGGTGTTGGAAGAGTTAAGAAGGTTGCAAATCCCAATCGAGTTTGAGGGATGCCAAGTTGTAGACGATCAACAGATAAAAACGAGTTAGAAGTTGCGCTCGTAATGTTCTTCATGCCAAGTCAAATGAAAATTGTGTTTCACGTCTGCCAGAAGACGGAGTTATAGTAAGGCTTGCTTGTACGCTGAGGGACGAGTGACAAGTATGTTAAGGCCTCCTTGTCAATGTAGGATTAAATCGTTCTGAGTACAAGGAAGCATCCACAAGTGCTTTAACTTCCCGAAGATTTCATAGTGGATTCCAATCTGATTAGAGCTGTTATAGTTGGAGGAGTGGGAGATAATTGTCCAAAAAGTCCTAAATCTATTGTACGAAGGTCAATTTAAATCCTAAACCTTTTAATTGTGTTAATTTAGTCATAAAATATTTGATGGTGTGCGAATGTAGTTCTCTTACCAATTTTGATTAGAAATTATTGACGTGAATTTCAGCAGTCCCACATAGCAAGGATAGTGCTAGTATGGGCAATTTTTACAATTTTTTTGATTTTATTAATTTTTTATTTTTTTATTTTTTTTATATTTCTTTTATAAGCTTTCTTAAATTTTTTTCCTATTAGCCCTTGTTGGCCATCCCTCACCTAGATTGGGCAAGGTTCAAAAAGGAAAACTCTCACCTATGGCCGGCGAGCACAACCCCCCACCTATGCTTGGAAAAAAGGAGAAGAAAGGAAAAAGAAAAAGAAAGAAAAGAAAAGGAAAGGAAAAGGAAAACAATAATAAAAAAAAACACTCCAAAAATCGTCCAAATCAATATTGGTCATGCAACATGGGACGACTAGCAGCCACTTTAGTGATTTTTGGCCAAAAGTTGGCCAGAAAAATTACATTAGTAAATCGTCAAAATGTTTATGATTAAATTGGTATAAGTAAAATTTTTAGATTGAATTAGTAACCGTACAATAGGTTTAGGACTTTTGAAATACTATCTCAAAAATTTGGGTAAAAACACAAATTCCCGGCTGAGATTTGGGTGGATCTGATGAAAGGCAAAATCATAGTTTATAGATTGGCAATGAACCGTAAGTGTCACTCATACTGACATACTATCGATAATTTGGACATTTTTCCACATACGAAAGAGGCTTCGGAGCTAACTTGAAGGAGAGCAAGAGTGACCATGACTACCATAAAATGTCTAGTCGACATGTACATGTTTGTAACCTTTGTTTTTTATATGAAATATGAATATGGTCTGAGGAATCTACTTAGGGAGAAAAAAAGAAGCTTCATTTACTATGATGGGAAGATTATGTATATCGTCATCAATAAGGAAGATGTTCAATTGGTATCCTATTAAGAAAATCTTGATATCAAGTCGTACTGATTGCTTCCTATGGCAAGTTCATTTGTAGCTTCAATAAAGCATATCTCTTCATGAATTTGGACGTAGGTTTAATGAGAATAATGGTGAAGCAAGTTAAGAGTTTATTCCGTTGGTAACACCAAACAAGCATTCAGATTAAATGATCAATTGTTGGAATGCGGAATTACAATTTGATTCAAATTACATGGATAAAGGTTGGAAATGGTTTGAATGGCTGTAACATTTTGCATCGCATGGCTTACAACCTTTTCATAATCATATGGCAATGCCAATTGGTTTTCCCTATTGGAAGAAAATTTGAGAGATGGAAATCTGAGAATTGATAGAGATAAATCGACTTTTATATATCTCATTTAAACATTTGTCTAACATCACAAACAAAATTTGAAATTATATGTTGAAGATCAATGTAAGATTGGCATTATATGTATAATGTTGCATTTTACAGAATGGAATGAAATTAAGAATTGGAATGGTATGAAACGGAATAAAGATTTTTCGTTTTTAGTTGTATGAATTTTTTTTTGACAGTGGAATAAAATGAGAGTTTTATATACATAGTTTAAAAACATAAAATATGCCCACATCTAATAAAAATATTAAGAAGTAATTTTACTTATTTTACATGAAGTTCCAGTTATATCTCACAATGTATTGAAAATTTAAATTACTTCCTTGATAAGTTTATTCGATATTCAAAATTTGATTTAATCAAGTATGCATGATAGTTATTTTGATTAATTAAAAATGCATAATTTATGAATAATATTTAATTAGTAGCTATAATTAATATAATTGGTTATGTTATGTCATCATCTAGTTACAAATATTAATTCATCAATTTATAATATTTAATATATTCCATAATTAATAATTTTAATTGTAATACAGTATTAACTAATAGGACTTAATAATTATGTCCATAATTATTTTTGTGAAAAGTAGTAGGGAATCATTAATAAATGGAATAAGCATTCCAATGGGCATTGGAATTGGAATGCCCATGCTATAATATTTTTTTATCCAAATAAATGTGAGAGCCTCTAACTAACTCTTACTAAGAAATTTTTACATATGATGTCGTAAACAATATGAAATTATGGAGTGTGCCATGATGTAGAGGCAACAAATATAATATTACATAACCAATGAAAGAAAATACAAATTGGGCGAGATTAGAAGAAGGAAAGTTGACTCTTTTTTCTTATTTTATTGTTCCATTTTTTAGCGAGTCCGAGACCAACTATAGGTAAATTATTTAGAGAAATGATTGCATAATAGTCTTTGATTTACTGTGAGAATAATAGTTTATTTAGATCACAAAAAATCAAATCATAAATAATTATAAATTATTGTGAGACCTACTTTTTTAAGAATTTGGGGTTCATAACAATTTGATATTCTCATATTATGCTAACAAATTTCAATTATTTATTAGGAGAATCTACATGTTGGATTTTTTTGGCAAACCTACCTAAAATTGATGGAGAATTTTGAATAAAGATTTAAAATGAGGCCATTTTCTTGTAAAATGACCAAAAATAAACATTATCTTAAATGAAGACTTGAAATGGCCATGTTGGGTCCAATCTCATCAGTCAGCCAAATCTTCTCCAGTTGGCTTGTTCTAAAGGAAAATGACATAAATGGTCCATAAACTTTGACTCAGTATGTAATGTGGTTCATGAATATTTAATTTGTTCAATGTAGTCTCCGAACTTTAGCCTAATATGTAATGTGATCTCTAAAATTTTAATTTATTTAATGTAGTTCTTGAATTTTTAGTACATGTTTAGTTTAATCCTTAGACTTTATGAAAATATTTAGTATTGTTCTTGATATTAAATTAATGGAAAAACAACATTGAACATTTTCATATAATTTGGGGACTATTAGAACATGTATCAAAAGTTTATGGACCACATTAAATCAATTAATAGTTTAGAGATCACATTAAATATTAGGTTAAAGTTCAGGGATCGCATTACACATTAACCATTTGTATTGGGATTATTTGTGTAATTATTTCTTATTCTAATGTTTGGAGCTTAAGCGATTTGGTTAAAAATTTGCAACAGAGTAAAAAATTGAATAAAATGCTAAAAACAAAAATTTCGAATCGAGTTCTGATTGAAGGGTTCAATGCTACTTCTCTCTCACTAGATTTTTTTCCCAATCACGTCAGAGGGAATCCTCTTAGCTCTCCTTCTCGCACACGTTTTCTTTTCCAGTGCTAGTTTGCGATTGTGCGGAGCTTTTCACTGTCGATGAAGTCGCACGAGTGAATGTGCAAATTAAGAGAACTTTGGGCTGACACTCCGGTTGTATGACTCTAGCAGCTCGACCCACTAATGTCGTTAGTCCGCAATGTAAGATCCGCCTGAGAGGAATATGATGTTTCTTTTCCCATCTTTGTACTCACGAGTGTCCGCAACTTTTTCTTTTTGGCTTGCAATTTTGTCATTCATTTTTAGCTAAACTCAACGGCTTTGTCCTTTATCACTTGACCTGAGATTAGTCTCAACTTACTTAGGCGCTTTTGAAATAGATCAGCTCGGATTGGTGTGGTCGGACCAAAATTTGTTGCATTGCGCGATTTTCATGCCCTCACTCACTCTGTTAGGTTTGAGTTCGATTGCGTCGCTTCATGAGTTAGTACTGTTTTGTTCACCTCAATGAAAGCACGCGTTTCTTGAATATAATTCCGACACAGAGGTATGTCCATATGTAAGTCCCCGGCTTTTGGTGACGACAGATCTCTGTTCTAGCCTTGCCTATACAATTTTCAACATACAGAGACAAGAATAAGTTGCTTTTGAATAGTACTAGTTGCTCTACTGACTGTTTGGATTATGAGTTTGGATGGAGCTGTCAGTTTCCTGGAGTGATTCGCCGTGTAAGTCTTAGGAGATTTGAGTAGGTAATGGGATAATTTTAGCACCTCTGGAGTTTTGCAATACAAAGATTTAGCTACTCCCAAAAAAAGGGTAAAAACTGGGAAGTTCCGTCCTTTTTAAATGCTAGATGTCAAGGGCTGTTCTAGCGTGAGTAAGACTAGACTGGCTGTAACTAATGCTCTTGATGCAGATATGTTTTGGCAGAAACCTCCCCAGAATATTGTGGGAATTTAGATGGTGTCTTTGAGAAGGGCACATGAAGAGCTATAATCGAAGTCATGGTTAGAGACTGATTGGTCCCCGCATTGGTTATCTAGTTAGAGTTATGATTCACCAACTTTGAATTGAGTAATCCAGTTGCATTTCTCTTCGCGTCACTCTTCATGAGCAAGTACCCGAGTTTATTGACAGTGTCGCTTCCTCTAACCTTGTAGCGAGGAAATTGTGGCTTCTTCGACTGGATTAATTGCCCCATTGATGCTGAGAACTCTCACAGCTCTTGCGAATTGAAGGTGGCCTTCAACAAGGCAGAACAAGAGGGAAGATTCTGTTGGGTGGACTAATAATTTCACGGGCTATAGTGTA
The DNA here is from genome assembly GCA_017140595.1 of Eucalyptus curtisii. Taxonomy (NCBI): domain Eukaryota; kingdom Viridiplantae; phylum Streptophyta; class Magnoliopsida; order Myrtales; family Myrtaceae; genus Eucalyptus; species Eucalyptus curtisii. The sequence goes on from CM029504.1 coordinate 6,527,357, forward strand.
CTACTTTTAAGAAGATGTGGAAAGTACTAGGACTATGATTGCTTCTTAATGTAAAGTTTTGGAGCCGTGATTGGTTGTTGCAGGAGTCTTATAGAGCTTTAGATTGATTGTTGTAAGATGAGCTGTGACCAATGAATGTGATGAGTGGAAGTTGGATTGTTTCGTAATTTGTCGCCTTCCCTTTTTGTAAAGCAAATGCATAAATTTAATGCATTCAAGCGTTTAATAATGACTGGATGACGGTGGTTGCTTGGCCAAACGCTTGCTATCAAATAATGAGTTGAGGATGATGGTCGAATGACGAGTTGGTGATGACGATTGCTTGGCCAAATGCTTTGCTGTGATGAATGATGCTTCATGTGCAGTTATTGGCCAAAGTGCCTATTCAAGAAAATGAAATGGCCAGGCATTTTCATACCAGATGCGCTGTGCTCACTTCTGTGCCGGGTTACATCACCATGAAAGAGGCACAGTAAGAAAATTGGTCTTCTGAGTTCTGCAACTATGCCTCGCATGTAAAACTCAATGCAGGAAACAAGCTCTCGTGGAGATGCATGCAAAGGATGAAATATACTAACGCCGGTGAGCCCTGCTTGGCTAATCTAAACAAGAAGCAAATGAATCACATCTACTCCCATAATTCAAATGGACATGCCACCCACAAACAAAGGATGTTTTCTCAAGGAAATAGCTCTGGGCAAGTCATGGACATGCAGCTCCTGATCTTACCCTTTAGGTTCTCAACGAACAGTACTGGAAAATAAACAAGCACAGCTTTCTTGTGTGTTTGTCTAAGGGCGCACATGGCAACGTTTCTATTTCTACTCCGAGGAATAATTTCTGAATAAAATAAGGTATTTGATAACTATACAAAATTTCTATTTTTGGAATAGAAAAAGAATAGAAATGCATTTAGAAAAAATTTATAAATTTTTCTTCTTGACCGTCTGCCAGCGGTCAAGCGGCGGCGACGGCGATTGGTGGCGGTCGGCGGCCGGTGGGGCTGTGGGCGGCGGTGACGGTGGGCGGCGGTCGGAAGGCGGAAGCGGTCGGCTGCGGTCCGACGGCTGCCGGTAGTCGGCCAATGGTGGCCGCGGGTGGCCGGAGGTGGCCGGTGGCCGATGGTGGCCGCAACAAGGAAGAAGAACAAAAGAAAAATAGAAAAGAAAAAAAGAACTTATTTCTAAAATTGTTCCCAAGAACAAGAAGCTATTTTTTTTTTATTGTTTCCGTTCCAAATCTATTCCCCAACCACTTTTCAACTCGGGGAATAGAAAAATAAGTTGGCGTTATCAAATGAATTTCTATTCTTTTTTTGTTCCGGGGAACAAAATAATAGAAATTGGGAGAAATAGAAACGTTGCCATGCGAGCTCTAAGCGCCCGAGACAATGTCTAACGAGCATGAGGAAGTGTACCAATTGCTACGATGTTCAAGAGAAGGGATGCACCATAACCGATGGCCCTTGGTCATAGATCATAGAGGTGATTGGGTCCAGGGTGGGTAGGTTCCAGACCTGGACCCTGTACCCGATCATGTTTGCATTTGATCGTGTACTTGACCCACCCTGTTTTTCCGGTCCGGTTCCAAGGTTGACCCTGTTTATATTGAAACCTATTTTGCATAAAAATTGCTATACAGCAACCTCACATATCAATTTCTTGAAAACAAGTTCTCTCCTTTCTTGGCATGTCAGGTTCCTCGATTTCTTAACAGTTCAGACCCAAAGCTAATCAAAATCACATACTTAACCAATATCCTCTAATTGCGTTACACCATATTTGTATAGCAACGAGCTAACTTGTGTCCCTTATCCTCGCTATGAGAGCTTCCAAAAAAATTACTGTTGAAGTTCTTTCTTCCTTCAGAATATAACATAAACAGTAATATGCTTTCCTCGAAGGTGCCACAAAAGCCTTTTGTGAAAAGCCTTTTGGTTTTGCAGCAGAACCAAGAACAATGCGTCGCCACTCACTCCTCAAGCATATGCATAGCAAAAGTAAATTAACAAGAACATAGAAAGCCCACGAATGCAACCCCTAAGGACCCTGAATGAAAGGCCTCCATGCGATTTGCAAGAAACACAAAAAGGAAAATGAATCAAAAAATAAAGGGAAGAAAGAAGCAAGCACATGAAGGCGATAGTCATCATCTAGAGTTTCGTGAAACCCTGAAGAAGAAGAAGAAGAAGAAGAAGAAGAAGAAGAAGAAAGCCTGAAAACTAACATTCCCCACAGAAAGTAAGATCGACGGGGGTTCGTGAATACATTATCAACAACAATATCCTCTAAAACCCACTTAAAAGAAAAGTTACAGAAAACCAAATCCGAGACAGAACAACAAGAATTTAAAAAAGAAAAAGAAGAATCGAAAGTTGGAGAAAAGGGGGGACCTTTCTTGGCTGGCGGTGTCCCAAATCTGAGCCTTGACAACCTTGCTGTCGACAGTGAGAGTGCGGGTGGCGAACTCGACGCCAATGGTGGACTTGGACTCGAGCTTACGAGATGAGGAAGCCGGCAATGGATGAAATAGAGCGACAGGGAGCTGGTGATGGCGCGATGTGAGCCGACTGATGATGGATGGAAGCGAGTGAGGAAGACACACGAACGATGAAGGAAAACGCCGATTTCACACCCTGCCTAGTCCTCCCCAATCCAAGGCGAGCTTGAAGAAGAGGTCTTTTACTCGAAGCAGATGAACGATGAAGGAAAACGCTGAAGTCTGCGAGTGTGAGAGAGAGGTAAAGAAAGAAACAATGGAACAAATTAGGGTTTTGGTTTTGGACTTTTGGGTTGGGCTTACAAATTGGTTCTCAAACCGGTTCTCGAACCGGTCCGGTCGATCCAGTTCCCAGGTGGGTAATCCCTCGGAACCGGTTCCCGGACCGATTTCAACGGGAATCGGTTCCCGACCCTGTTTTCCGGGTGGGCCGATTTGGTTCCCGGGTAAACCCGGTCCGGTTGCACACCCCTAATTTGCAGAGTTAGCTGAAGAATAAGACTAAGCGTGAAAATATATAGTACGGGAGGCAAAATGAGAGACTAGGAAGATCTCTTATTCTTTGATAGTATGTAAAATTTTATAGGACTATTGCCAATCATTCTAAACATTTAAAATGTTAAATGAAAGCATGGCTTAATATTCAAATAATGTGAAAGTTATTACTCAGTTGAAGAGCTCAATATACTATCACACCCCAAAGAAAATAAAAAATGAGGACTAATACTACTGTCATTCCACCCGAAGGACGCAATCTCAAACCACCAATATCTAGCTCCCAATAGTCCCATCATCAATATCGCTCTCGTACTACTCATTGCTAGCTAAAGAAACCTAAAAAAGATTGGAAAAATATAGAAGGGTAAGCAATTACAGCTCAGTAAGTACTGTATCTTTTCTAAATCGATCGAACATTTACTATGCACATTTACAAATATGATATCACCCTTTATCAATCTCAAAGCTGAAGTTCTATATATGCAAAATATTTAAAGTAGATAATATCTTTCCAACAAACATTTTTACATATAAATCAATAATTATATCAGTTCACAATAACAAATCAACCATCAATGATACATTCCATTGATTAATCTCATTTAACTACATATCGATAGTCCATTCCATCAGACAATATCAAATCACATGTCAATGGTCCACTCAATTGACTAAACTAATGCTTAAATATCTAACCATGGTCACGCATAAGGTCCGTGACAAGGTGATCAAGATTCCTCTCTTGGTTAGGTCTTCACTTATTATTAGCCACAAACCCTCAATTGGGTTCGCAGTGATATTAAGCACCCAACCGTCATCCTCCAGTATCAAAAGTCCAATCTATAAACAATTTTATATATGATAATATATTTCACAAATTAATTACCTTACCTTTTGCAACTCAATTTATTCACTAGAAATACTTTTTGTAAAATATTTTGCAAACATTTTAGGACTCATCTCATTAAGTGGTTGTAATTGAATCAAGTCAAATGCATGTCATAAAACATTTCACAAATTAATACATATAACACTTTATAACCCATACTCTGAGTCAAGAACTTTTCGTAGAAATGTTTTGCAAACCTAAAATATATAATATTTATCAACTTCGTTCATCAAACGGAAAATTTATTTCCACAAAACAATTCTCATACCATTCACAAATACCAAAGCATAATAAATGTCCGATCCATATTTTATGCATCAAGTGTGCTTATTCATAACTCATAATATATCGACTTTTTATTATTTTGAAGACATGAATTAACAAATTCTGTGTAGAGATAACATCACTCACTTAGAAAAGCCGAAAATCAGCCTACGGTGGTTCCTCGAGCTGACGCGCTTGAAATCCTAGCAATTTATCGAAAATCTATATCAAAAACTAAATAATACACTACCCTAACAGACGGCTTGACTAAACTATTTCAATGACACCTATACGCTAACAAGGAAACGCATTTATAACAAATGTTCATCTTTCTCTATTACGCATATTGTTCACTATGCGTAACTCAAATGTGAAACTTCAAAAAATTCGTTTGGATCAAACTGTACTTCAGAATCGAATTTCATCGAACTCCACAGCTCCACAACGCCCTCATCTACCATTTCCATATAAATCTAAAGCTCAATAGCTCTTCAATCAGACCTCACAGTTCAACTTTTATATAATGACAAATTTAAAATCCTAACTTCGAAAATTATCCCAATTAAACGAATAATAGGCTTCAATACTTACCCGACCTTGCAATTCGCAATTGATTTAGTTTGTCGACGTGTTAGGATTATGAATGGGTGGAAATTTCTCTTTTTCCCCCTTTTCCCCGTCTTGGGGACGAGCTCCCTATCTTCTTTTCTTCTTATTTTGCCTGCTGCTTGCCCTCACCCGAAATATCTAGAGAAGAGAAGGAAGAAGATGGGCTGAATTTGTCTATTAAAGACATGGGCTTGGGTTTATTGGGCCATTATTACATTTACGAAGCACCAAAGTGGTCGAAAACCCAAATCCTGCCAAAGGCAGTCGTTTCGATGTGGCAACTTTGGGAATGTCGTCCTTACACCATGAAGCATCGTGAAGAATCCCCACCGACGAAAATCATGCATGTTACTGTCATGGGTATCAAACTCCAACCGTCCGATCGTCGGACCCCTAATCAGTTGTCTTAAGTTTGCCCCAGGCCGAGGGATGTCGAGGAGCATGTAGAAATGTATTTGGCAAATTTCTAAACTTTGGATACTGAAACTTGAAAGTTTTGACACTTGATCAGTTCTAAAGAACCCACAAGTTTACAATTTCCCACAAGAGTCAGCAACCTAACCCACAACTCCACATTTTCTTTTTTTTAATTGATGGAAAGTTGAATTTTTGTCATTCATCGATCCTATTTAGGATAACACATGTAATGTAGATACCCAATGTCTTCGTGCCAGTAAATCAGCAATGTGCTCTGTCTATGACATTTTTATATTTCATTCCCACCCGGTCAGTTGGATATTGCAACTCGTGTTCTGTTTGATCACCTATGATTTTAGGTTGCGAAGCAGTGTTATAAGGATCTATCGGTCTATAACTCGGAGGTATCATACCTCTTTTTTTTTTTTGAAGTTATATTACAAAATTTGTCTAGTTTCCATGATCTCTTCCAAATCACACAATGATTCTTTCGCCTTTCTCCATCACTCCGTCATTCCTATGTCTTCTCCGTTACACTCTCTTCCAACCGCCAATCGGATTCTATCCCTTTTCTTGCCTCGCTGGCCGGCTGTCCCCCGCCGGCGTCCACGTCAGCGCCGGCCGGCCAATTTTGGCCGGATGGACTGAATTGGCACAATTATAAAGGTTTAGGACTAAATTTGGACAAAAAAAAAAGGTTTTGGACTGAATTGACACAATTGTTATAGGTTTAGGACTTTTTTGGTAATTCTCCCCAATAAATCAAATGTCGTATAGGCATCGATCAGTGTGTCTTGAGTGGTTTTGTTTTGCTTGCTATATATTCTTTTGCTTTCCAAACTATCTCCAATGCGAAACGCTATATATTTAGCATAAAACGTCGGTCACCACAAATATCATCAGCATTTATATTAATCAGCCACAAAACAAAGCACGGTCCGGCAAATCTTATGAAGCTTGGACAAACACCTGTCAACATCTTAGAGCACACAGACACACCCCAAAAGCCAAGAGACACGAATAAGGTAAAGGGCTCTCTCCAAAAAGCCGGACCTCGATCAACAATGCATCCCTAATCGAGGGGCACAGGGTCGAATAAAGCCGACACAATATGGTCCTTGGTCTTGTAAGCAGGAAGGCCGTGTCCGTCTCCATACTGATAAAAGCACTGAGACGCTCGTGCCAAGTTCAAACAGGCACCAAGAAAAGGCCCGAACTCGGGATACGGGTAGCTCTCAAACACATCTCTATTCATCCTCTTCCAGGTCTCGCGCACCAAATGCCTGATATGTTCCCGTGCGGCCTCTTCTGAAGCACCGGTTTCATTCATGTGGCATTCCAGCGCCTTGAAATTGTCCCCTCGTGCCAATTCATGCTATGCATGGACAACATCAACGGGTTGCAAACGTCAGTCTCGAGATTCATCTCGCATTAGTATCAAGTTAAATTAAAAAGAGTAGCACATCATTGTGAACATGCCAATGTTGTCGTGTTTTTTATAAGAGATTATATACAAGGGGAAGGACAAATGTCGAAATAAGTTACCGATGATGTGCTAAGATCATTGTTGAGTCGAAGGATCTTGGCAGAACAATGCATGACGCTTGGGATGTTCGACACGAAATCAAGTCCCTCTTCCATCAGTTTGTCCGTGGTTAGGAAGTAGCTGCCCAACAGCATGATCAGTCCTCCAATTGAAGTCACCCCATTGTCCATGTACTCGTTCAGTGTCGGTTTAATGCTCTTGTTGTACCAACAGGCCTCCTTAATGTACGCCTTTTATTCATCCGCCCACTACAGCATTCAAATTCAAGAAGTGTGTCGATGACCATGTTGAGGGATGATCTTTTCTCGTACTCTTTCGGATTCTCAAATGTTAAAAGAGAAGTCATAATGGAAAGGTAGAAGCAGAGAAACGAGTTGCCATGCACAAGCTAGGGTTAGGAACCCACAAAAATCATCAGGTGAAAGATTGAGCAAGTTGAGATTACCACTTTGCGCATGTAAGGGATAGGGTTGATTCCTCGCTCTCTCATCATCCAATACCCAATTTCGTTGGTCGTGTTGTATAAGGCTAGGAAACAAGCCCTTATTGTCAAAGGAAGCTTATCGACGTCCGTGATGTCCCACCTAGACAAAATATCACAATTTTAACATATTTAAATGTTTTACTGTCAATCAAATTCCTTTTTAGTAACAATGATGAAAACTAGTGCTTGTGATTACTTTATTAGCTCAATCAAATCAACTAGATAGATGAAAAAAAGCTAAACTAAAAAATGATGTGTCCAAAACACGTCAAAAAATTCAATTCATACAATATAATCCTATCCCTAACGTCATTCATAGACTTAATAATTCCCTCTCTTTGTTCTTGGCAATTACAGTTTTGAAGGAAAATGATGGTGGTGATTATATTACACGAACCTGACAATGAAATCTGTTAAGACCTCAAGCTCTTCCAACGTCCCATACACATCATTATCATCATGATAAGTGTTACCATACAAGTGAGCTTCGTCGTCATTTCTCTGAATGCTGTATATTGAGGTTCAAAAACCATTGAACAGCACCAAAAATAGTGTTCCACTAGCCTGTCCCTACAGAAGGTCATCTTATTCGCTCCAAGTTCAACCCACCACCTGAAAAAATTTGCAATGTGATGACTGAGTCGATCAAATTGCGCTCCTCCGTTTATCGCATTTGCATGAATTTAAATCCTCAATTCAAATGCATCTATCATCTATGTATGGAGTGCTAGTGTATACCTTGCCAAGTTGCTGACTTCCTTCTTATGGATTGACTGCACTATATTGAAGTCTAATTTAGCCAATCGTAGCAAAGAAGGGATTCTGTCTTGCTGTTTCTCGTACATGTGCATGAACCACCGAGCCTCCAACCTGTTCGGTCTCCAGTGGATCGATATATCTATTGCATGACTCACGTGGCTCGCTAGATTAGCGGGAATTTTGTCGAGGTTTAGATCCTTCAGATGCTTCGAAGCAAAGTTCCAAGCTTCATCAACTATGGTTTCACCTTCCAATCCATGGAAAGAAGCCTCGTAAAGGCTAAGAAGCCCCCTCACATCCTTCTTGAGCGATTCATTGAACGTACCCTTCTTGTTCATAAACCTTTGAAACACACCTGTATGTCCAAAAAAGGAATGGTAAGATAAATCTTGATGTGTCAACATTATTCACAAAAGGATAGCCAATGGCAACTACCTTGCGGTACGTTGTATCCATGTTGCCTAAGTAGCCGGAATCGAAGGGAAACGGCGTAGAAATCGTCCAAAAGCTGAACATCTTCAGTGTTGTTATAGATGGAACTGAGAGCGTTATTAATCTCCGTCTCAAAATGGTATCCTAGTCCTAATCTTTGAACCACATCAATGAACTCGAGCTTGGCCACCCGATTCATCTCCCCGTGGAATAGACTCTTGACTTCTTCCTTCAACCTTTGAACTTGCTCTGTATAGTTATCCCCCTAGGCACATGAAAAACTCAGAAAAATGAGATCTTAATCAAAGTTAATGCACAAGCAAAGTTGAATATTGTTTCTTGTATTGAAACAGATCGATCCTCATGCTATTTCCAAAACATTTGAGTAAGCTCTGTTGAGCTCTGGCCTATACATTGAGAATAAATCTAATTCGCAAGTACGCATGCACATCACACATTCAGCTAGGTTGGGTTGTGTGCTGGAAAAAAGAAAAGAAAAGAGAATCATCACCGCGAAATCAGCATTGAGTGACTGCACAGAGCTATAGTCCCAAACACTAGGCTTCCAATTCGCCGAACGTCTCGTGGTTTCTTGATCTTCAATAGTCAAAGCACATTTCGCAAACCGAGCGCCCGAGGAAACGGTGGAGGGGGAGGAGGAGGAGCGAGGGCGACTGAAGAGTGAGAGAGAGGGGTGGTTAGGGCGGATCGAGGAGGGGAGGAAGTTTGTGAGCAAAGCTGGAAGAGCCATTGCGAAATTTGTTGCAAGTATCTTATGCTATACCATCCTTTATATGGATGTTGGTGAGGAGCACTGGTCAGGGAAATGTTTGTAGTTGCTTTCGGAGCACGTTTTCATTCATTCAACAGATTCATGGAGCTTCGTAATTGATGCACTTATCTTTTGATTGAATTTCAAAAGGTGATTGTCCTAGACACGCGATAAATGATTTGGACAAACAAGAACGCCCGTGCTTCAGAATTACTGAAAATCCTCTACGAATTATCATTGTAATTAAAAATCTCAATGGATCTTTCGATTTTTTTTTAATGTCGAGGACTGACTATATCTCGGGGGAGACTGGCCCAACAACCCACCGCTAGGGCCCCCACTTAAATCACGAAACCACACCGGGAATCGAACTCCTGACCTTACGGTCCGCAGAATGCAAAGGAGAACGATCCCACCAGCGCAACCATGCGTGGGTGGATTCAATTTTATTTTATTTTTTCCTAAAGAATTCAATAAACCCGTTGCTTCCTTTAAGATATACTAATAAAAGTGAATCAGCTACAGTAGACAATGTAGAAATAATTTTAAGGCCAAACATCATGAAAACCCTTGACAATGAGACTTCTTCTTAAGGAGACATTTGGCCATCCAAATCCCATTTTAAAAACAAATGACTCTTAACAATTTTAATTGAAATTTTGTGAGTAAAATATAATAGGAAAACGTAGTCATTCTATCATTAATGTAAGTAGACCATTACTATTATTAATTAACCAAAGTTTACACAATTTATATTACCTGTCAACTATTAAGAAGATAATATTTAATTGATAGCATTCTACTAACACATAATTCAATTCACACGCCGGACTCAGGATGATTTACTTTGACTCCTCTGGTCCGATGGTTTTAAATTAGGTGCATGAGGCTTCCCACATTAATAGCTAGAGATAACAAGATGATTGCACATTTAAGCATACAATTAGCTATGAAAGCGTTTCTGTTGACATGATATTCAGTAGTCTTTCAAGTCATTCAGAACACCCAGTTCCACATCATCTTGCTTTGAAAAGTGAAAAACATTTTCCCTTAATTTAAAAGACTTTTTTTCCCTTCACGGAAAACATTTTCCCCAAGGAATTCATTTTCCGTGAAACGAACGCCGGAAAATCTGGAAAACATTTTCCTGGAAATTATTTTCGCGAAACGAACGGCGCCTTAGTACTTATCTTTCATCATCGCTTGAAAACTCAAAAGAGTCTTCATCTAAAGAAATAGAGGGAACATTTGGTTCTTCGTCATTTGCAGCGTCATATTCAATTTATGTTGACCTTCGGTGAAGCTTGTGGGCTTCGCACTGGTGATTGTCAGCAAAGCTTTGCCAGAATCTCCCGACCCTTAGCGAAGCTGTATAGTGCTTGGAGATGGGATGAGGAAACGTTATAAGATTTATTGTTTTATACGTTAAGAAACTTCGAGTCCGCATGCTGATTTTTCCAAAATGCGTAACGAAGCAGAGTATATTGATGTGCCTAAACGATGGAAATTGTGAAATTCTGTCTCCTCTTCAGTTAATCACTTTGAATTACTTGGGAGGATCTCACTAAGGAAAGGAATCCGCAAGGAGTGAAGAGAAAAATTAAGTTATATCGACTTCCTGATGCAGCTTGGACGAATAATGAACAACAGTGAAATCAAGCGCGGCAAATTGAATTTTCAAAACAACGTTTTGATGGGGAAGAATGTCCAGGATATGATATAGTTGTTGAGCGACTTCTTCAGCTGCAATTTCATTACTTCCTTTAGAAAAGTAAAAGTAACAAAATCAAATTGCACAAGTACTAAAACTTAGATGACTAAGGGTAAGTTTGGTTTAGTTTTTGGGGAAAACCTTTGAGAAAATGCAAAGACTTTTAGCTAAAGGAGTTTTATGAAAAGCAAATACTGTTTGATAAACTGAGATTAAAAAGTGCCCTGAGAAGTAACTTTAAGGAAAAAACTGTTTGGTAAAAACACATTTGAAATGTCATTTGGTATGACTAATTTAAGTTTTTATTTTTTTAATTTTTAGTTTGTTAAAAATTGACAAAAAAAAAACTATTATCGCAATTTTTACGGTTTGAATGTTTAAAACAATGTAAAACATTGATTAATTTATAAATGCAAAAAAAAGAACAAAATCACTTTCATTTTTGAATTAAGTAATATGAAAAGTTTCAATAGAGTATTGATACGAGCGAAACCCATGAATTGAACGATTCCCCTTCAAATGTTTGTGAGAATTTTCCAAGTCAATTAATGAGTGAAATTGCTCCATTGTCTTTTTGATATTTTGTAATTTGAATTCATTGCATTTCCACAAGTTATATATATCAACTTTATACCCGTGGGGTGTGTACATATTTATGAAACAAACTTTGAGCTAATTGATGTTATATTTTGTGCACAAACAATCATGTCGAACAAAATTATTTCAAGGTATATCAGGCAAAAGCAAAGACCATGATACACTTATTAGTCACAGAACAAATAACAATGTGTTTTCTTGCTGAATGAGGGACTTACTCTAATCAATTGTACAATACAGAGGAGATGGAAATCGTCTAGTCCAATTGCATTCATTCCCTAACAAATGCAACTCGAAACTCATTTAGACAGAAAAAGATGCAACAAAAAAACAAAACAACAAAGATACAGACTCTTTCATATCTCCGAACAAGGCAAACCAGGGATATGCTTCTATATGACAGCAAAGCACTCCATGCTGAGCTGGGGGTTGGCTTCATGGACTTCTTCCCAGGCTTCCATTCAGCCAAGCAAACCTCGTTGGCGTTATCCTGCACATACTGCAAGGCCTATGAAAACAAAAATTCACAATGGTGAAAATTATAGTCAATTGTGTAAAAGTGACCCTTATTGTATATCATAATGGAGATGAACTCGGCTAGATGCAGAGGCACCATAATCAATTGATTTGTCTAAATAGATTTATGACTTTTTGGATAATTTTCTCATGGAAGACTTGTTGAGAGAGGGAGGGGGGAGCGAGAAGGGGTTGCACATGTTGCCATCCCATAGAGGAAATAACAAATGAGATTATATTAGGAGAATATATTTTTATCGCCGATGTTGCTCGCCCTCCTCGACGCCGCCGGACGTTGCTCGCCCTCGACACTGCCGTCAGACGCCACTGCCAGACGCCACTGCCGGACGCCGCTGGACGCCAGTCGCCCTGCGCTCGCCTCGCCCTTGCCTCCCTCGACACCGTCACCCCTCGCTTGCCTCGCTGCTCAGCCACCGCCGGACAAAAGGAAATAAAATTCGGAATTGAGCATGGGGATTTTTGGGGACCAAATTGAAGTAAACAAGAGCAAATGGGACCAAGAAATTTGGATTATAGGATTTTCTTTTGAATTTTCCTTTTATTTTTCCCTCTGGCCGCACGTTCCACCCCCCTCACTCGCACGTTCTCTCTCTCTCTCTCACGCGGAACCCCCCACCGATGTTCCCTCCCTCTCTTTGCCGTGTCCAACTTTCCTTTTCCCGCTCATATTTGACTTTTGAGTCAAGCTTATCTCTTCTTTTTTTTACTTTTGGCCGACACACCCCTCAATCTCTCTCTATTCTCTCTCTCGCGTTGTCTCCCCCATTCCCTCCGAGCGGTGTTGTTGTCCCACAATAAACCGAAGCAAACCTCACGGAGCCGAGCATTTTTCCTAGATTAACTGTTGGATTAAGAAATTTCCACATTCACGTTGGGGTTGTTGACACATGAAGAAATTCAGTTATAAAAGTAACTCCAAAAACACTTGTTACTGGTGTCTGTATTTTCTCTCTCTCTCTTCCTTTCTCTCTCCCTCTCTCTTCTCCCCCCCCCCCCCCCCCCTCTCTCAGCTGAACCCCCTCCTCCTCCTCTTACTTGCTGCCGCTTCACCCACCACCACACCACCTCCCATGCCCCCAACTCACCACCACGCCACCTCCGTCACCGCTCGCCGCTGTGAGCCACCCCCAAGCTGAGCCTCCCCCCCCTTCCCTTTGGCCGTGACCTTGGTTTATTCTTAATTGCGATTAAGGATTGTTTAGATTAGTTTTAATTGCGATTAGTTTAAGTAATTACGATTAGATTAAATAATCGTAATTATTTTAGTTAACGTCGATTAATTTTAATTAATTATAGTTAAGCGAATTAATCGAGTTTAGTTTAATTATAGAGCCGTAGGATAGGATCTTGCGTGAGTTATATAAGAATTTTTTGGTTGGATTTAAATATGCACGAAATTACTCTTATTATATGAAGTTACGCTAAATAATTCAAATCTTTGCAAAATGTATCATTTACGTTAATGATTATGTTAATCCATAAAATGCCAAAAAAGCACTAAATTGAGAAAAGATTTTAGAAAATTAAGGAAATTCCAACATGTCATTTCTACTCTAATTTAACATTAAGAACTTAGGCCCGATCATTCTACAAACAAAGTGCGATATGTTCCGCAACACCTTCGGCATGGACTTTTAGACTTGGTGAGACATACACATACCGATCTAGTGAGTATGGCAATATGATCCACATGACGATCGGACAGGACCACCTTAATTGAATCGATACATTAGTATGGAGTGTGATCAATGGTTTTCTTTTCAGTGCTTAAGTAGGGAAGATGAAGGGGAGTCCATGTTGTTCTGGGAAAAAATTTCAATGGCTTACTTTTATCGGGGTTAGGAAGTTAGTAAATTTATCGTCGATCCAACTACCTTGAAAAGGCACTATCCACTTTCCGGCCGGTCATTTAACAAACGATGCAAATCACTTTAGTTTAGTCTGCCTCCCCCGGGAGAAGGGAGAGAATCTTACTCACTAAACAAAGAGGAAAAGAGAGAGAGAGAGAGGAGGACAGGAATCTAAAAAAAACCTGTTAACGGTGCCAACATAAGTAGTAACAAAAGGGAAAGAACGTACGAATTCTCTTCCGAACGAAAAATGGGTTTCGGCGGTGCGTTCGTACCAAGCAGGGGCCCCCCCCCCCCCCCCCCCCCCCAAAGAAAAGACCGGACTTGATGCGTATGGATCACCAAGAAGGAATCAATCAACGAACTGTTTCGCTAATTATGCAAAAGAGAGGGGAGGGAAAAAGAGAAGAAATCCGTCCCTGGAAAATATAGATCGTGAGTCAATTTTAGGAAACGAGGGAGGGAGATGCTTCCTCGAAGAAGGCATGGTGATGATAGCAGATGGCGTGTGTGCTTTCATCGATCAGTCCGACCGTGACGTGTGGGGGAGAGATCCATCCGGAGGTTCCACATAAATGGCTGAGAAAATTCTCTTCGCCGAACTGAAAGTACTGATGATGTCTCGATTTGGATCGAGTTCGATGCGCCGTAAATCGAAATGGGGCGCGCCGGGTTAGATGGAGGACGTCCTGCGCCTTCCTTTGGCTTAGCCATTAGTGGGAATCTTTTAACTGAAACAGGACCCCACTTCTGCTTTTGACCGAAAGCCCACCTCTCGTTGAACCCTCTTTTAGAGCTCTCTCTCTTTCCCCCTCTTTCCCTCTCTCTCTCTCTGTCTAGTCTAGGGCACAGGCTCTGTTCTTAGGCTTCCCGATTTTTCCCTGCCTCGATAGGGCAAAAGAATATGGTTCGTTTACAAAGAAAGCTAGAAAAGAGTTTTTGGTTGGAGGGTGGGGAAGAAAGGAGCCTTTTGCCGTCCCCCCTTCCTCCCTTTGTATATAGCTAAGTACATGAGCAAAACGGTGACCTTGTACCATTGGGTCAGATTGCTTAGTGAGATGGCCAAACCCATCGAGTCGGGTCGATGTATTGCGACGTTAATAGAGGGTGTGGATCGAGTATGCAGAACGTACTCTTCTGTATAGAAAAGAAAATTTGAGTCTTGAGTTCGAATACGAGAATATTCAATAATATTGGATAAGATGATAGTTATTTGTAAATATAGGCTTTCAAGTGCACCGATGAGCATTGAATGGACTCCATTATACATCAACCTTGATCACCAAATCTTAAAGCTCGAATTCTTTTGAGAAGCTTTCTTTATTTTGCAGAAATTTCGAAATATGGGAATAATTGTAACTTTACGATTTGTCTCAACATTAAAGTTCTCTTTGTGCTTGTGTGAGAGAGAGAGAGAGAGGGGGGATGGGTAATCAAGAAATGTATAAGATAGGCATTTGACATTATAAATGTATGGACTTTCATTAAAAATAAAATAAAATGGGACCATTTGCAATTGGAGAACTTTTATAAAAAAAAAAATGGGATCATTATTACTTTAATGGTCCCAATTTTGGTAAACTTTCATTAAAAGAAAAAGGGATCATTATCACTTTAATGGTCCTATTTGGTAAACCTCCATAAAAAAAGGGACCATTATTACTTTAATGGTCCTATATTGTTAAACTCTCAACAACACGCATGGGGCTTTTCATATAATTTTTCATGAAGTTTGAGATTGAATTCGAATATTTTATTGGGTTGCTTCACCATCATTCTCATGGTACTGTTTATTTAATTTCTTAATCCAAATTTACATATATATATATATATATATATATGTGTGTGTGTGTGTGTGTGTGTGTGATAAATGGTTTTATTTTTTTGGTGAGAATACTAGTATTTTATTGTTTAGATACGTTTGCGTGTAAAAAATTTAATTATTTCGATGGCTAGGGTGATGCCTGCCTTTTTACTAGCTTTACAATAAAGGAGAGATATGTTCACAAAATAAAAAATTATTACCAAAGATATGCCTTGCCAAATTTTTTGTTAAACATCTTTAGAGATATGGCGTGGCTCTCGTAAAATTAGGTTGGATAAAACTGTCCATCTGATGGGCAAGAAGATTCTCTGGTTTTTCACCTTAATATAAAATTTATCCATCCGAAAATGGGTCACCAAACACGTGTAGGATAAGTTTTCTCGAAACACGGTATCTAGAATTATAAATAAAGGTATAGAAAAATTGTCAAAATTTACGTCTCGACCATGCACAGTAATAGATTAAATAAAGAAAAGATATTGACAATAATAATATATTATTACATGATAGATTCCTAGCACCAATAGGATATCACTAGCTATTCAGTTCGACTATTTATCTCACCTTGACCACTAGCATTGTTTCATCAATCAAATAGTCTTCGGTATAAGCTCCATCCTCTTGAAAGAGTTTTTAATATTAGATAGATAAATGAAGTAATTACGGATTTTGAAGTAAAATGCAAGAAATGGGGAAAGAAAGGGCAAAAATGGGAAAGAAAACTAGCGACGACACACCAAAGTCGAAGTAGAAATAGTAAGAAGATGTAATAGGATGTCCTTCTCCCGACTCTGGGATGTTACGTCGCACCCAGGTCCAAAGCACAGAAGCTGAAGGCCGTTCACTCTCCATGCCAAAATCACAAATCACGTGTTCCCACTGCTGATCTCGATGCCAGCATCGCAGATAACGTGTGGCAATTCTTCATATTTGATCTCGGATTGAAGCAAAGTTATAGCAAATGAAGGAGGAGTCGGAGAACGAGAGGGACAGATTGTACGGACGTGGAAAAATGAGAATCTTGAGTTCTCTGGGGGGTTCTTCTACTGTGGCAATTCTTCATAATTGATCTTGGATTGAAGCAAAGTCATATCAAATGGAGCACGGGCAGTTGCACAACGAGAGGGACAGATTCTACGGACGTTGAAAAATGAGCACATTATCTTGTCATCTTCAGGCAATATGAGATTCGACTCATTCCTACCCCATCACTAACCTCAAAAGGCGTGCCCCTGACCGTCCCTCGTAAGATGGGGTCGTTTCACATTTCCTCTTGTTTCATGATATTGATCTCACTTTCCTTTCCTCATGCTTTCTTCCTCCCCCGGGGGGCGGGGGCCCCTTCAAAGTTGGAAAAATCTAGCCCTTTTTCATTGAGAACGATCTGCTCTTTGATTGGAGCGAGCCGATCAAGCACGAAATTGAATAAACATGTGAAAAAGAGAGAAAAAAAATGATAGATCGAGAGCTGGTTCGAAGGAAAAGGTGGTTGTTTTTCGAGTAGAGGAACTAAGTGAGGGTAGTTCTTCCAGGCCCTCCCTTTCCTTTGAGTGGTGAGCAAGTGGGTAAAATTTTCAGTCAGTTCAATTCTTATTGTTCTGTGAAGGGATTAACCCTGCTGTTGCTTATTGTGGAACGCTCGCGTTCCTCCATGAAATATGTCGGTTCGATATGATCATGTGGTTTTCAATGCTTTAGAAAGCTTACAAGCTGAACTTTCAACTAGGGGTGATCGGGTCTAGGGTGGATAGGTTCTAGACCTGGACCCTGTACCCGACCTTGTTATAATCGGTTCCCTTTTTTTGGATCATGTACTCGACCCTGTTTGCATTGGACCCTGTACCCGACCTATATTGTTTTTCCGGTCCGATTCCAGAGTTAACCCCATTTATATTGAAACCTGTTTTGCATAAAAATTGATGTACGGCAACCTCACATATCAATTTCTTGAAAACAAGTTCTCTCCTTTCTTGGCATGTCAGGTTCCTCGATTTCTTAACAGCTCAGACCCAAAGCTAATCAAAACCACATACTTAACCAATATCCTCTAATTGCGTTACACCATATTTGCATAGCAACAAGCTAACTTGTGTCCCTTATCCTCGCTATGAGAGCTTCCAAAAAAAATTACTGTTGAAGTTCTTTCTTCCTTCAGAATATAACATAAACAGTAATATGCTTTCCTCGAAGGTGCCACAAAAGCCTTTTGTGAAAGGCCTTTTGGTTCTGCGGCAAAACCAAGAACAATGCGTCGCCACTCACTCCTCACGCATATGTATAGCAGAAGTAAATTAGCAAGAACATAGAAAGCCCGCAAAATGCAACCCCCTAAAGACCATGATGAAAGGCCTCCATGCGATTTGCAAGAAACACAAAAAGGAAGATGAATCAAAAAACAAAGGGAAGAAAGAAGCAAGCACATGAAGGCAATAGTCTAGAGTTTCGCGAAACCCTGGAGAAGAAGAAGAAAGCCTGAAAACTAACATTCTCCACAGAAAGTAACATCGACGGGGGTTCGTGAATACATTATCAACAACAATATCCTCTAAAACCCACTCAGAAGAAAATTTACAGAAAACCAAATCTGCGACAAAACAACAAGAATTCAAAAAAGAAAAAGAAGAATCGAAAGTTGGAGAAAAGGGGAGACCTTTCTTGACCAGCTTTGTCCCAAATTTGAGCCTTGATGACCTTGCCGTTGATAGTGAGAGTGCAGGTGGCGAACTCGACACCAATGGTGGACTTGGACTCGAGCTTACAGATGAGGAAGCCGACGATGGATGAAATAGAGCGACAGGGAGTTGACGATGGCTAAGTCGACCGACGATGGATGGAAGCGAGCGAGGAAGACACATGAACACACATGAACGATGAAGGAAAAAGCCGATTTTAGACCCTACCTAGTCCTCCCCAATCCAAGGCGAGCTCGAAGAAGAGGATAAAATATTGGGTGGTCCGGGACCTCCACGTCAGCGTGGTCCCGAACCACTCAGGAGGTGCCATGTGGAGGGGTGGGCCCCATTTGGTGTCTTCTCCCTTCTTCCCCTCTCTCTCCTCTTCCTAGCCTGCCGACTCCTCTCTCTGCCTAGCCTGCACGCTCTCTCTCCTGTCACAGCATTTATTGCGGCTTAAGCTTTTGTTTCCTTTATCAAACGAAAGAAAGGGAAGCCCCGTTCGTTCCTTTGTTCCTCTCCATTTCTTTCCTCTCGAAAATTTGAATCTGAAAATTTCTCTCTCCCCGCGCTCGTTGCTGCTCCGCCCTGCATCAAGCGGCCGTTCCCCTGCCGTTGCCGACAAACCACATTACGGCCTCCCCTACTCCGGTGCTCGCTCGCTTCGCTCCGTCGTTCGTTCCGGCGTTCCCGGGATCGCAGATGCAGCACGCGGAGGAGAAGCAGGCCTCTTGAGCTCCCCTCAACGTCGGCGAGCGTCGCCCGCTGAGCGAGACCCCCACACACCGGAAGGCTCGGAGGCGAGGTTGCTGGAGAAGCTGGTGCGTTACGCTGCCAGCTTGGTGCTTCTCTTTCCTGGTCGTGTTCGCGGGGCTCCGCCACCTCAACCCGAACCGTTCTCTCCCCGTTCTCTGTTCCGTTGCTGGGAGAACAAATTTGCGGAGGGTTCAGAGGAAAACATAAATGTTGAGCCCCTCCGCCTCCGCGGGTTGCTTCCATTACCCCCCACCCTGACGCCGACGCCGCCTCCTCCCCTGAACCCGACTCTGACGCCGACGCCCCTCCGCCGGTTGCCTCCCTCTCGCGACCTCTAGTCCGCTTGGTGTCGTACTGTTATAGCTCATCGCAGGCAAGGCCTCTAGACCCCGAGTTCGGAGAATCCGTCGATATGGAGCCATTTTTCTGTGTCCATCTATCAGCTATGTTTCTTGGGGAGGTGCAAATACTTATAGATCTTGCTCTTTATTTCCAACTTTCACTGATGTAGTTTTTCGGTTACTAAATGATGCACCATTTTATTGTGAGTTGTTGTAAAGCTCGTCATTTTTTGCAACCATTTAGTTTGCTAAGTTAATATGGTTACCTGTTGAACTCAACATGTAATGTTCATGTTTCTTAATTTTCTGATGATCTCAAAAGACTAATGATATTCATGGTGTAGCATTTAATATCCGCCTCCCATTTTAACTTTTTTGTCATTTTTGGCCCCTACACTTTTCGACCATCTGGGTTGTCTCTTCTCTTTTACCAATCGTTGGTGGAGTTGCACTTGCATCAATGACAGAGGCTTCCTTTAACTGGTGAGAAACTTTAGTAAAATGCTAAAGATATAGGAGTAGAAAAATGGATATAGCCTAACTTTATGTTTGATTTCAGATATGTATTCTAGCTAGCTCATCGGTCGAAGAGTCATAGTTTAGGTCTTTTATTTTTGTTCGGTGCGCATGACTTTGGCTTTTATGGTTTCTAAGGGCTGGGTTTTGGAGCGCAATGGCCTCGAATCTGAGTAATCAATCTCGTAATGTGCTCAGCAAGAAAGTCATGATCAATAAGGAGGTATCATGAATCGTTTTGTCTTCATCTTCAGACTGTTAAGTATTTGAAGCTACATTATGCGATTGTTCTCTTATTTTGGCAGTTGAATTTGCTTATGTACAGGAATCCTTGGACAATGTAACTCTCTTTTCGATTATAACCATGATGTCATTTGTTTTATTATTCCCTGTGACTTTTTTCACGGAAGGTCTCAAGTTCACTCCTGCATCCCTACAAGCCGCAGTGAGTGTTCTTTCAAACTTTAATGATTGCTCAAAAGGGTTCTGTATATGGAAGTTTTTCTGATATGCCTTTTTTCTCATCTTAACAACAGGCGCAACAGGGATTAAATGTCCAGCAGGTATTAACCAGGTCCTTCCTTGCAGCGTTGTGCTTCCATGCATACCAGCAGGTGAGGCTTTTTGCCCAAAGCAATATTTTCATTATTTTTGGGTCACGGGCCACACATTTCTTTGACGATCTAAATCTTTAGCTATGTTGTGTGCCTCATTCATAATTGCTTTTGGCATTCATTTTCAAATCTATAGCTGTGACCTATTACTTTAAGCACTCAGAACCCCTTGAGTCTTCTCTATTAGGACATCGAGTTTAGATAAGCAAATTTACGGGATGGCAGAAAATCGAAAGGATCAATTTGTGACATCACTAGTGAAAAATTTTTGGAACTTTTGAGAAACGAAACAGCTGTGTCTCCATCATTGTGACATCAGATGAAAATCACTGTGGGGCAATAGTGATTTTTAACTCATCTCGCATCGGATCAATTATCCCTTGATATTGTTGATCTTCTTATTGGATCAGCAAACTCTATAATGTTGTCTGTTTACATGTCTATAGAATTGGATAACCGTATGCTTCGGATTAATCACGATATGCCACAGTATCTGCACTAATGTGCATAGTGCTCGTGCCCACAAGAACAATGAAGTACATGCAGGAGAAGGAATTGATTGTTTTTCAGTCATGCAGGTCTTCAATAGCACTTTTTAATGGGGAAATACCAACCTTAATTGTTGAATTTGTGCAGGTCTCTTACATGTTACTACAGAGGGTATCGCCAGTGACCCACTCCGTAGGAAACTGCGTGTAGCGTGTTGTGGTCATTGTCAGCTCAGTTCTCTTCTTCCGAACTCCAGTTTCACCCATAAATTCCCTAGGTGATTTATGCTACCATCTGAACAGCCTTTTTCCAGGTTTGTTATTTTCTTGGCTTTTGTTTCTTCCCCTTCCCTCCCCAAACCTTAGTGAGAAAGCATATAATGGCATTTGTTTCTAGGGAAAATGAGATCTGGTATCTGTTTATTGGTTAATCAACTGGTTTAGCTTGGTTCCATAGTACTACTGTTGTCATTACTATTTAGAATATTTTGCTCTCATGGTTATGGTTTTGTTATCTTTCTCATTGTGGTGATGTTATTAGGTACGGGAGTGGCCCTTGCTGGAGTGTTTCTGTACTCACGCGTGAAGCGCATTAAGCCCAAGCCAAAGACTGCTTGAAGGACCACCAATGATGCTCCGGAAGAACGAAACAGTATCGGTAGTGGAAGGGTCCTATGGATACATTGCGCCTGGTAAGTTGATTATTACTCTCATAATTTTCCATCAAATTGATCAACTATCAGATCTTTCCAGTGTCCCAGTTAATAACCGTATTACCCTTGCAAAATAGCTACTGGTCAATGCTAAAAAGTGATGGAAGTATCACATATGCTCATCACCTTTCCTTAGCTAACAATGGTGCAATTTTTTGATGTTCGCCGATAGAGTACGGATACACCATGAAGCTTGACGAAAAGATAGACATATACAGCTTCGGTGTCGTACTGTTGGAGCTCATCGCAGGCAAAAGGCCTCTAGACCTCGAGTTCGGAGAATCCGTCAACATTGTCGAGTGGATACGGAGGAAAATCAGGGACAACAGAGCTCTGGAAGAAGCTCTAGACCCCAATGTAGGAAACTGCAAGCATGTGCAAGAAGAGATGCTTTTGGTGCTCAGAATAGCGCTCCTCTGTACTGCAAAGAAAAAAAGGGGATAGGCCCTGCATGAGGGATGTCATAACCATGCTCGGAGAGGCGAAGCCTCGGAGGAAGAGCAGTAGCAATGGCGCCGCAATGTATGAAGCTAGCAAAGACAAGCTAGTTTTTAGCACGTCACCTGTAAATGGCCTTCTCTAGGGCTGAGTTCTGAGCATTTGAGTTCCTTTTGGCTAATAGTTCCTTCAATTTTTCTCTGTATGTAGAATTTTTTAATTAAATGCTTGTAGCTACTGGTTCTAATATCTGTAGAGATCACCGGTATATGATGTAGGTACCTTATTTTTGCAAATAAAACTTCATTTGCTGTATATGTCCGTGTCCAGAATCACTGCAGCAGTATGTTTATAGAGCTTCAGTTTTCTTCTTATGTTGCTTTCTTGGTAACTTTCACCCGGAAAGCAAAGGATATCAAGATGGTCGTTTCTGTTTAAGAGGTTCTCGTTGGTAATGGCAATGAAAATTAACACATTCTCAAATCTAAGGAAAAAACATTGCATGACATATAAATCATGTAGACCAAGTTCATCAGGATAATTGATCTTGTAATGTTCGTCTATATAGTCTATAGACCATGCAATAATTTCTCTTTTAGGTCAATGCATTAAGGAGTTCATGGCATTAAGAGGTTCATGGGTTATGAAGGGTATTTTTGGTTTTTTATTTAAAACATGAGTTGTTTCAATCCGTGTTCCATAGTGTAAATAAATACTAAATTGAGTGCCCTAGAAACCTTAGCGTTTAATGTATATATATATATATATATATAGAACAGGACGATAAAAACAAGCATAATCAATTGTCCTGTGGTTATTGATCCATCAAACTTTGCACGCACCTAGTTTAAAACCTCATCTGTTATTGAGCAAAAAAAATTTGGCGTCCAAACCCGATACCTCATTTTTTTTTCTTTATTTCTTGACCAACAACCCATTTCCAACTCTTTTTTTTGGGCAAGAAATAGAGAAAAAAAATGAGGTATCGGGTTTGGATGCCGATTTTTTTTTTCGCTCAATAACACAATGAGGTTTTAAACTAAGTGCGTGCAAAGTTTGATGGATTAATTTTGTGTACAGGAGCACGTATGAATTTATTTCTGAAAGCTTTAAAGAAAAAAAAGTTGGAAAAAGAGTTGTTGGGCAAGAAATAAAAGGGCAAGAAATAAAAAAAAAAATGAGGAATCGGGTTTAGACGCCAATTTTTTTTCCTCAATAATGAGGTTTTAAACTAGGTGCGAGCAAAGTTTGATGGATTAATTTTGAGTATGGGAGCACGTACAAATTTATTTCCGAAAGCTTTAAAAAAAAATTGAAAAAAGGGTTGTTGGGCAAGAAATATAAAAAAAAACAAAGAGATATCGGGTTTGAAGTAGTTATCGATGATGATGGTGGCGCTTTAGGTTGTTTGGAGCACTTGATGAAGAGGGGCAAGTCCTCATCCACTCGGGACTCTTGGTCCATTACAAAGCCAAGAAACAACTAATTACGAGCCGCCTTTTTTCTAAGAGGATGGCCAGCAGAGCAAGAATCGAGTTGATCAAAGCCCCTCGAGCACGCCCCAGCCAATTGGTCAAACCGAAGCTGCAAACCCACCACAGAGAGAATCCAGTGTGTGAACAAAAACTAACACAGAGCATGAACCTTCCCAATATTAACATAACCCGACACCGAAACTTCAATCACAACATCGAATGAACTTGTGATATCACAAACTAATAGCATAATCAGATCAAGGAAACAACTAAAGTTTATCTTTTGAGCTTCCAAGGCACGACCCAACACTCTATTCGGCAGAAGAGACGCACATCCCATTACGAACAACCTCCGCACCAGTGTAGCTTAATCTCAATCTCGTGAAACGAACCTACCCATGATGCATCATCAAGCTAGAGTACACTTGCTCATCAACATGGAACAGAAATAAGAAAGAAGAATCCGTGAAACTAGAAAGAGAGAGAGAGAGAGAGAGAGAGATGGACGACGTCTACCTGGCCGCGAAGGAGACGGAGACTCGGAGAGAGGTTGCTCGCGAGTTGGCCAGTAAGGGCGCTCCGCAGAGGAAAGAGGGAGAGAATGGAGCCAAGGTCGCGAGAGGAGGCGAAGGGGCGTCGGCGTCGGCGTCGGGGTTGGCGTCGGGCGCGTAGGCAGAGGCCGAGGCATCGGCGTCGGCGTCGGGGGCGACGGACTCCGACGCCGACGGAGGCAACCGGCGGAGGGGCGTCGGCGTCGGCGTCGGCGTCGGAGTCGAGGCCGACAGAGTCAACCAGCGGAGGCGGAGGTGGAGGGCCGTCGGCGTCGCGTTTCGCGTAAGGCACCGGCTTCTCCAGCAACCTCGCCTTCGAGCCTTCCGGTGTGTGGGGGTCTCGCTCGGCGAGCGATGCTCGCCGACGTTGAGGGGAGCTCGAAGAGGCCTGCTTCTCCTCCGCATGCTGCATCTGCGATCCCGGGAACGCCGGAACGAACGACGGAGCGAAGCGAGCGAGCACCGGAGTAGGGGCGGCCGTAATGTGGTTTGTCGACGACGGCAGGGGAACGGCCGCTTGATGCACGGCGGAGTAGCAACGAGCGCGGGGAGAGAAATTTTCAGATTCAAATTTTCGAGAGGAAAGAAATGGAGAGGAACAGAGGAACGAACGGGGCTTCCCTTTCTTTCGTTTGAGAAAGGAAACAAAAGCTTAAGCCGCAACAAATGCTGTAACAGGAGAGAGAGCGTGCAGGCTAGGAGGAGAGAGGAGTTGGCAGGCTAGGAAGAGGAGAGAGAGAGGGGAAGAAGGTAGAAGACACAAAATGGGGCCCACCCCTCCACATGGCACCTCCTGAGTGGTCCGGGACCACGCTGACGTGGAGGTCCCGAACCACCCAATATTTTCTGGAAGAAGAGGTCTTTTACTCGAAGTAGATGAATGATGAAGGAAAACGCTGAAGTCTGCAAGTGCGAGAGAGAGGTAAAGAATGAAACAGGGAACAAATTAGAGTTTTGGTTTTGGACTTTTGGGTTGGGCTTACAAACTGGTTCCCGAACCAGTCCGGTCAATCCGGTTCCCGGGTGGGTAATCCCTCAGGACCGGTTCTCGGACCGGTTCAAACCGGTCCTGAATTTTGGGAACCGATTCCCGACCCTATTTTCCGGGTGGGCCGGTCCGGTTCCCGAGTAAGCCCGGTCCGGTTGCACACCCCTAATAGATCACTAATCCCCGACTGAAAAGATTGCAATCAAATCAATGTTACAGACCCCGGTTTTGTTAAAGCAAGAGTAAAGCTGCAGATTGAGAGCATGCAAGAAGAGAGTTTTGGCAACCACATTGAAATGTCAATACTCATTCAGAGTCATAAAACTTAAGGGATAAAGAAGCTTGTTAGGGATGATCGGGTAGGAGGGAAATGAATATCATCTCCAAAGTACTCATCTCTCAGAAACTAAGACAGCAAGAGAGTAAGAAATATTGAAATCATTAGCTGATAGATTATGTGTTACTAAAACAGATTAAAAGGATTCCAAGAAGATCCACCAGAAACATTAAAGATCGGGTTTAGAAGTAGGCTTTTTTTACAATCCAATAATCCCTCGCACATATGAGCGCCTACCTCACCAAATTGATACCAGCTTCTACTGTATCTTCTGTGAGTGGACTGCGTTACATCTCGTCAACTGAGACTATGACAAAATAATCGAGATTGCTCCAGCATCAACTATCTAGACGTCATATATGTTCTAAGAGCCCCTTTTGCTTGAGAAGCTAATTGGCATGAGGTACTAAAAACATGACGAGAATCAATCAATTTTTATTAGTCTACAAAACTCACCTGATCAAAAGGTAAACCTAAAACAGGAGCTCCAACAACAACAGTCAACTATGATCCACCAAAGAAAGAAAAATTTAGCAGTAGCCATTGTCTGCTCAACGGATTAAGCAAGCTAAGTTTCAGACATGGACTTCTTCTTCTCTTCCTCAACTTGCTGCAGCTCAGCTAACCTCTGTGCCCATGCTCTGTCTCTTGCTACTGCAGCCATCTTTCTCTCTACCCGAGCATTGATTTTCTTTCTATTAGCTTCTTGCACTAGAGCTTTTCTTTTCTTCCGTTCAGCCTGTGCATGACTCCAAACAGGTCATTTAGGATAAACACAATCATAAACGTCAAGCAAGTGGAGAGAATGCATGTTAAGAATAGCAAAATTACAAGCGAAAAGTATCTCAAGAGAAACATAATTTTCTGGCAATATTTCCCTAAACCAATGCAAACAATGCTAAATCCATCTTTCTGTTAGGCAAAACAAGGGGGTAGGTGGACTTGATATCCAGATCTATTAGTCTTGGTAGAAAGGCAGAAAATCCCAGCTCCAAGTTGCTTCAATTTTTCCCAGTCAATACAGATTTTTACTCTAGCTTGGACTTTAAGGAAACAAAGTTTGATTATTCAACAATGCAACGATCCACACTACTCACTATAACTGTTT
The DNA here is from genome assembly GCA_017140595.1 of Eucalyptus curtisii. Classification (NCBI taxonomy): domain Eukaryota; kingdom Viridiplantae; phylum Streptophyta; class Magnoliopsida; order Myrtales; family Myrtaceae; genus Eucalyptus; species Eucalyptus curtisii. Next base: position 6,554,043 of record CM029504.1, read on the forward strand.
CCTAAAAGTCTTCGGTGATTGGATTAGAGAAACCTCTTCCAATCATGTCTGAATTGTACATTTGTTGACTCAGACCATTGCACGACATAGAATGCAAGGAATTAATCATTCTAGCAAGAAAAGAACTGCTAACTATTCAGATGTTATGAAGAAGCATGTTAGATTAATATACAACCACAACCATAAACTTCTTCAAGTTCTCGTCTGTTTAAAATTCAGATTCCAGAAGCAAAATTAGGAAGGCACAAGGACTAGAAGAGAGATGGAGACATGACTGCATATTTGGTGCCTAAGTGCATGAGCGAGCACAATAAAGCCACTTGTGGGCAACTCAATAGTTGATTAAATTGTGTACTACTGTTGAGAGTGTTAGTTCCTCTAATTTCTAAATGCACTCAAATCATGCACAGTACTTGCTCAAATTGCATTTTGTTTTATGCAAAGTTACAACTGCCCTAGTGACCCCTCCCCTTACCTTTCTTTCTTAATTGGACTATGTTGAATAAGCATATACAAATCAAGAGAGTTAAGTTTTTACGGCATTGAATAAGGAAAATAAAAGCCCAGGTTCATTGAATCATAGATATGATGTTTCTCTGGTTTTAGCTTTTGCTATGTAATACAACGCTTCAGTGATTTCTCTAATTTCTACTGTTGAGAGTTCCTCTAATTTCTAATTTCTCTAATTTATCAAATCATAGATAGAGTTAAGTTTTTACTGTTGAGAGTGTTAGTTCCTCTCATTTCTAAATGCACTCAAATCATGCACAGTACTTGCTCAAATTGCATTTTGTTTTATGCAAAGTTACAACTGCCCTAGGGACCTCTCCCCTTACCTTTCTTTCTTAATTGGACTATGTTGAATAAGCATATACAAATCAAGAGAGTTAAGTTTTTATGGCATTGAATAACCAGGTTCATCAAATCATAGATATGATGTTTCTCTTGTTTTAGCTTTTGCTATGTAATACAACACTTCAGTGATTTCTTAGGGAATTACTCTTCCTTACCCTATCTTGAGTTCAAGGACTGAATCCATGACCTCCTCTCTTCAAAAGAAGGAAAATCCACTGACACACTTCTCAAATATACTTCCTGAGTTCCAAACTTCTACAATGAACTCCATGACTACATTAGGGATGTTCATTCCAAGGAGGTTCTCTAACAGTGGAGGTTGATGGTTAGATGATTTTATACCTCCTTTTTGTTTGTTAATAATGTGGAAGTACCAAAACTTCTCAATAGAAGCATCAATAAAAATTTTATGTAGACAGATTAAGCTTAACACATAAGAGAAAGTTTCATTCTAGGTATACCCAGGCATTTTACACACTTAAGAGAATCTTTCAGAAAAATATACCCGATTTGACCTAAGGAAAAGTCAAGCAATTTGGTGGGTATAATATATTACTCATAAATTTGCTCAATTGACTGGGTGGAGACTTCCCCGTCAGTGCCGACAAGATATAATACTCATTGCCCATCAGAGCTTTAGGTCAGTGAATATATATGCAGACTGCACAATGGAGGAAACCGCTGAAATATCAGACTCAACTAGTACAAATCCTACACAGCACAGCAGCTAATTTCATGGGTAACCAGTAGTAATCAGACCGAAAAACTCAGCCTCCAACCAGCACTCAAAACCCATTAATATTAGTAAAAGATGATACCATCCAGCAAATTTATATATGGGCAGGACTCAACTTTCTAAAACATGCAAAATGTTAGAGCCATGGTCCTCATTGTCATTTAGTTTCAATAGTCCTTGATGATGCACTATGCCGTCTAAGATTTAGAAATAAAAGGATACAACGCTTTACAAGGAATGAGGTTATATCATTAACAGAGCCATTAATCACAACAAAGCAAAATGTGCTAACTTTCTAGAGAAGATCATAAGTATCAAACATTAGCATACACATAAGGGAAAACCCGAATCTCAGAGATTTCGGAAACACAATTGAAGAAATCTCAGATAGACAGTGTTGGGATCAGCAATCGTACAACAACACAGTTAAACACCCAGGGATGTTCAAGTAGCAGCCATAAAATTTAAACGAGCACGCACCACTATAAAAGCATGGCGCTGCTTGATGCGCTTTTTTTCGTTCCTCCTCTTGACGCTTCCTTCATTGGGCCTATTTGGAAGTATAGGTTCACCTGGAACATACTGAACCCACGCATATGGACCTACAATACCAGAAACATCAAATGCACGTTTTTAACTCCACCTTGAAACTACGAGGCACACTGGCTAGTAGCCTCTGACTCCACTTCAACTCCACCCAATGCTATCACACACATCTAATGAAAATTACAGGCAAACTACATTTTCAATTTGACATAATCGCAACCACATTAGCTTCAAATGTATCCACAGCAGAACCAGTCTTCTTCAATCTCCAATCAATTGCAGAACATATAAACGAACACCATTGAATAGGGGGAGAGAGAAGGAGAGTAGACAAACCCGGGGGTCTCAGGCTGGCCCTTTTGCGACGGGGCTTGTCAACAGGCTTTCTCTTGGGGTATCGTGTGTCGGTCAAGCTGTGTAAGCGAGAGAACGCTTGATTCCACGGAGCCAGTAGCTTCAACAGCGAGCTCCCACCATGGAGGAGCTGGGGATTAGTCTCAAGAGGCGTGACCCGGAACGGGTGCGTCCCCGAAGAGACGAATGTGCGGGGTTGTAGGGTTCTGGACAGCGGTTGGATGATGTTTCTTAGGATTCCAAACCTCATTTCACTCACTACCCTTGAGTAATTAGGTTCCTTCTTTACCTGCGGCTTGAAACTTAAAGGCAGAAAAAAACACGCCAGTTACAATCATCAGCGGCAAAAAGAAAGAGCACACACCTCAAGAAACAGAAAACCCAACTCAACATCCACAGTTTCAAAGCCAATACCATCGAAACACAATCACACAAAGAAGAGGAAAAAGCCCACTTCGCCGAAACTGTAATGCATCATGATTTGGATCCAAAGACGATGACAGACCTCGAAATCAACCCCAAGAAGGAACGAAACGAGCAAGAAACCAAACCTACCCAGCAAGCCGTCCCGACTGACTAACACATGTTTAGATTGAAATATCGAAACGGGGCTTACGAGAAGCAGAGGAGTAGGACGAGCCGCCCCGAAGATGGTGGTGGGACACGATCGGTGGTGATTCAATGGGAAGGCGCGAGCAGGAGATTCAAGATTCCAACTGTGAAGGGAGGCGATGAAGAAGGAGAAGGAGAAGGTGCGCAGGGCAAGCGAGAAGAGCTTGACGGGACGGAGGCGGGATTGGAGCAGCAGGAGCCGGCGTCTTCGCTCCGGCTACAAGCGAGAAGAAGCAGGGGGAGGAAGAAGGAAGGAGGAGGAGAGCGTGAGAACGGGAGTGGGGTTTATCGTTGGCCCCTCTTTTCGGGGTTAAAATATAAATTGCGCTGCTTATACTCACATTCCGACCCGACCCGACCCGAAAAGGGGAATATGCTGTTAAAAATTTTGTTCTCATTTAAAATTTATCATTGTTAAAATAAAAGGATATGGTAAAAGGTGTTCGAGACATGAGTAACTGAATTATCTAATATACACTCTTAAAATGTGCTACAATCATTATAATTATGAAATTTACATGCAATTTATATATACGTAACCCTTCTCTGTTTATAGATTTAAATTTATGACTTATGAGTTGGAATTTTTAACATGTTATTCTTATTTTTAATATGCTTTTTATGTACTTATTTTCTCACTCCACTTAAAAACTTTAAGGTTTGGGGCACACTTATTGCTATGAAAATCAAACATTTTCTTATTATGGTGTGCTTATTTCGAGAAAAAATTCATGATAAAGAAAAATATTTTTTGTAAAAATTATTTTTGAGAAAAATGATTAATTTTCATTTATTTGATGGTATGCTGAATATCGTGACAAAAAATATCTTATGGTGTTTTTGATGTTTTTAAAAAAATGATTTCAATCTCCTCAATTACTCTAAGTCAATATTCATTTTCTCTTCTATTAAAGAAGTCTTCAAGCCATAATTTTTTCAGCTTAACACTCTTTGACAATGAATGCTTTTGCAGCTCCCTCGTTGTCCACTGGATAATCAAAGCCATGGGTGATTTCACTTTTTGTTAAGCCTTGAGAGACTACCCCTTTCGAAATATTCTCACTATTATGACTAATCCAATTGTGCAATCCACCTCCACGATAGGAGGTGAGTTGACACCAAGTTATTTTGCAATGCATCTCATTATCGTGTCTTTTCGAGCCAGTAGAGTGAGTTCATTGCTCATTTCAATGAAGAAGAGTTGGACCTCTAATGAAGATGTTGAATATTGGTAAAGAAGAGTGAACCTAAAGAAAGTGAAGAAAATAACCGAAGAACGAACAAGAGTGCACGTTATTTAAGGTGAAAAATTGATTGGGCCTTGTCAAGACTGTCCCAAGTGGTCCAAGGAGATCGGTTTAAAGGTAGTATCATGTTGAGAATCGGCATGGGTTTCTCCTAAAATCCTTGTCTCATGACGTTGAGATTTTTTATTTTTAGTTTATTAATCGTATACGAATTCAACATAATGAAGAGCTGCCACTATTAGCTTATTGGAGTAACTAGGAGCCAAGTGAGATATGGGGAGATATATAATTCCCTAGGCAATTAGATCGTTTAAACCAATGGCCTTTCAATACTACTTACCATGGAATGCTAACAACACAACTATACGCGCAAGCGATCTTGTAATCCTAACAATTAAACAAGAATTGAAGTTAAAATAAATTACTACAAAAACAATGAATTGGTCAAACCATGCCTAAATGCTACAAAACTACTTCTACACGATAATAGATCGCTCACTCCAAGCAATTATTCAAACCTAAACACAACGTGGGACTCAAATGCAAAACTCTAAAAATTTTGCTCCAACTAAAATGTTGCTCTAAAACGACTCTCATCAAATCCCATGGTTCTACATCATCATAAATCTACCATTTACACAAAATCTCATAGCTCAACAACTCAAAAATCGGATTTCGCAACTTGCATTTCACAAAACTTCGAAATTAAGCCATAGTTTTGAAAGTACTCTAATTGGAAGAAGGAGACATGCAAATACTTATCGGGCATTGCGAATCTAAGTAACTCTAGCTTGGCGAGCCTTCCATGGCATGTATGTGCAGAACCCCTTTTCTTTATTTCCCTTTCTTTCTTCTTCTTTTCTTTCTTCTCTTTTCTTTCTTTCCCACGTGTTTCTCTCTCTGCATGCGCTTTCCTTTTATGCACGAGTAGAGCGTCCACTTTTCCCCTCTTCTTTGACCTTTCAACGTTCTCTTATATTTTTTTTACTGAGTCAAAGGCACCAAATATTACAATTTACCATCCTTAAAGAAATTTCGTCCTTAAAATTTGCATTTTCTTCAACCATCAAACAAATGCGGCTATTTACATCTTGCCTCATTCTTGGGTTTCTTGGTCTCCACACTCCTCAACTTCTCACTCAACTAGCTCAAGGACTTCTCCTTCTCCCTTGCGCCTCCAAATTCTTTGGCGACAACCTCATCTTAGACTATTGTTCTTAATTTTTATATCTCTAAAACCTCTTCAAATTGCTTGCTCCTTGAATCTTTTGATAACGTAGGAGATTTCACAATGATGCTTGAATTTAACTCATTGGAGGTATTTTCCACTTTGGCCTGTCTCATATCAAGTCTCACATTTTTATTTTTTGACATACGGGTGAGTAGATTCCCAAGAGGTCACCCATCTTAGGAGTGCTATGCTTAACTTTGGAGTTCCAAAGGTAAGCATTATTATTACATCAAAATGTCCATTCATGAGTTAATTCTAGTTTTCTCTCACACACATGCAGTGCACACATCTTAGAATTGCTCTCCCTCTATTCGTTGCATAGTTTGACTAATTTATGCTCCCTTCGTCATCCTAGAAGCTTAGTCAAATGGGAAAAGTGCCCCCTATTTGATTCAGGCAGTCGTCTGAAAGTGCTCACTGGGCTTCAGAACCCATATGCTTTACACAGGGAATTCGGCTGCGCTTTGGAGGGAAGAATCTAATTTACGCATTCACCCGGGGAGAGGTAGCTTGAAGGGGGTTTTATTCTTATCAAAGGCTCCATATAAACCTCTCTAACATCTTCCACCTTTCCTTTGTTTTCACTTATTATGCATCATACATTGGAGTCTCCATTCCCGATCTTCGAGCTAAGTTCATCAACCTTCCTCTTTTTTGCATGCTAGAACGAAGCCTCTTTTTGCCCCGGTCCTAAAAAAGGAGACATTGAAGGAAAGTGAGTGTTTGATTGAGGAGAGGGATGAACATTCAATAGCAAAGCCAAAAAGATAAAGTCATGAGAAGATAAGGAGGCAGATGCTCCATTTTTCTTATATATCTAAGATGCCTTAAGTATTTCTGCTATAGATAAGATGGAAGGACGAAAGACGGGTAGATCTCTATACATAAGGAGAAGAGGGATTGACAGGCGCTCCTTATTCAGTGATCACTCCCCGCTCTCATTTGCCCGGGTCATTGTAGGCCCACTAGCTTCCATTTGGATTTTCCTTGAGCCATATATCGACAAAAGGGGTCCTCCTTTGATACATACAATATTCCCTAGATTTAACTCACTTGAAGTATCCACTTTGACCAGTCTCATATCAAGCCTCACGATTTTGTCATTTAACGTACAAGTGGGCACCTTTCCAACTCCCACCCGAGCATGCTTAAGTTTGGAGTTCCAAAGCTAAGCATTGTCCATGAAAGGGACTCTGTTTAGAACAACAACTTAGCAAATGTGTATTTGGATCTCTTGCAATGCCTCTTTTAGGCCTTATCCAATTGGGACCGACTCCTAGCATCCAACTAAACTCTCATTCCAAGCATAAGGCTTTCTAGCCTTAGTTTCTGATGCACAAGATTCTTATGAAGGCAAGTGCAGAGCATACTACCAAGATAAGGTGCTATCTTACCATTCTAAGATCTCTAACACCAAATAAAAATTTGAAGAGAAAAATAGAGGATAGATTTGCATGATTTGAGCACACAAACACACAATTTTATTGATAAAAGTTAGTGTTGCCCCAATATTTTACAAATACCATGCCTTTTATCGGCATAAGGGAAAGAAAAGGCAAGTAAGATTACATCATTGATATTTTCCCTAAGTTTGCTATTTTCTTCATTGTACCATAGCTTACATGTCATAATTTACCATGCCATAGATAAAGAGAAACAACATTGTAAATTGAAGACTTTTCTATATTAATAGTCTTTGGGTACATGTAATTCGAGTTTACATCAATGACAGCCACATTGGCTTTAAACGAGTCATTACACAAGTACCATTTCCCCACATACATCCCTTCTTTCGAAAGTATAAACTTGTCAGATTTAAATACAACTTTGAAACCCTTCTTGACAAGTATGGGGCCATAAATTAGATTTTTTCGAATCTTTGGTACATGCAGCATATTCAGCAGGGCAACCTCCTTGCCAGATGTAAACTTCAGGATCACCTTTCCTCTTCCGGCAATCTTTGCTGATGTAGAGTTAGCCATATAAAGCTTCTCATCTCCTTCAGCCTTCTCATAAGATGAAAACATGTCTTTATCTACACAGATGTGATTTGTGGAACTTGTGTTAAGCCACCAGTCATTAGTGTTCGACACCAGAGATGCTTCAGACATTACCACAGCAGACGATCTTTCAATATTGTCATGTTTTGTCAAATTCAGTTGCTGTGCTGCACCATCGTTATTGCATTTTTTCGGGCGCTTCTTGTAATCCTTAGCACGATGGACAAGCTTGTTGCATATAAAAACATGTCCCTTGGAATTTCGGAACTGTTCCTTGTGTTTGCCTTTTCCTTGAAAAGACATCTTCCTTTTTCTATCTTGCTTAGATTTGGAAGATTCTACAACGTTGACCTTTGACTCAGAAGAAGGGTTCGTACTCCTTCTATTGTCCTCCTCAATTCTGAGGCGCAGAATGAGATCTTCAAGGCTCATCTCTTTCCGTTTGTGCTTCAAATAATTTTTGAAATTTGACCAGCCTGGAGGTAGTTTCTCAATCATGGCCTCCACTTGGAATGATTCACTAAATATCATTCCCTCAGCAGAGATGTCATTCAGAATTAATTGCAATTCTTGAACCTGACTCATGACAGATTTGTAGTCCACCATCTTGTAGTCCAAAAATTTGGCAACCACAAATTTCTTGGTGCCAGCGTCCTTAGTCTTGTATTTCTTTTCTAAGGACTCCCATAATTGTTTAGCAGATTCTACTACAATAAACATTATATAGAGAATTCACTAAACAGTTAAGAATATAATTTTGACGTAAGAAGTCCCCATGCTTCCAAGCCTCCAATGCACCAAGCGTCATGACATCGTGCTCATCTGGACTAATTACCGGGCACACCTCCGATAAATACTTCGTCAGATTTAGCATGGTCAGATAGAAGAACATCTTTTGATGCCACTGTTTAAAGCCTACTCTAGAGAATTTCTCCAATTTCTCATTAGTTGTAACTAGAGGTGTTGCCATCACAATAGGCAAGGTTCGTTGAACTATTCCTCCAGAAACGAAGCCAAAAGCCATTTGCCCTGTATTATTCTGAAAAACAATCCCGGGCATACCGGTCGTATGACTTGTACCCGCACCACCAAAATTGGTGTTCCCAAGGGCTCATAGCATTGGCTGCTACAAATTAAGACCTTGAGGGTTAAACATCTCCCATAGGAATGGTCAAATCGACCATAGGAACGTCTTTAGAAACATTATGGACATTGAATGGCACTTGATTGTTTTCAGCCATCTCAATAATCTAACAAGAACAACAAACAGTGAGTGATATAATTGCCTTAAGATTGTTGGAATATAATCCAGAGAAAATAAAATGTTTGTTGTAATCAGAATATCAATGTAATAGAGGTGAGGTACAAATATTCAAATCTCCTTAAGGCAATTAGTTCCTGCCAATGGTGCTCCATAGATTCACGAACTATGCCTCCCAAGATACAATACCTCGAACCTGTTTGGATTAGCACTATGCAAATGGGACTCAGTCGAACCGTTCAATTGACCCAGCACACCCTGAAGAATCAGAAGAGTGGAATAGTATATCAAATCTCTTTTGGAATTAAGTCGAAAAAACACTATATTGAAGCTCTATGCTCCTATCTATTTATAGAGCTTTTTAGTTCATGTACAGAAGAGATACATGAATTAAATAGACGCGTGTATCACGAAATTCATGAATCAAGAGATACGTGAATCCAAGAGATTCATGAACTCAATAAATATATGAACTAAAAGATACACAAATCTAGGAAATTCATGAATTCAATAGATACGTGAACAAAAAAGACATATCTTAATTTGTTGGCTTTCGTTGATCCATTAACCATAATTATAACATATCATAATATCACAACATAATTAAAACAAGCTCAAGTCACCAACAGATTCTCAATAGGAGAGACTATTTTCATATAAATCACAACCAAATTTCTTGGCCTCAGTCTTACCAAAGCAAAGTATGAAGGCAAATTACCTTGGAAGTGCAGACGTAGACTACAAAAGGTGATCAAACTAGAGCGCGGAGGTATTGAAAATGTCTACGTCGAACGTTGGAGCCGGCAAAGGAATATTAAACGAGTCGAGAGTATTTCCAATGAGCTGGCCGCAAAACAAAGCCGAACAGAGGAGGTCTAGCGAGGACGGATCCGGCGACGGTGGAGCGCCTATGGCGGTGACTAACTGTGTCTAGAGATCGATGAATAAAGAAAATTGATGAAGAAGCCCCAGGAAATTCAGAAAAGGACAGAGAACTTAGTGCGATTGATTGAATCAAGAAATAGAAATTCAAAGAACTAGAGAGAATTAAGCTTTTTAAGCTGGACGGCTCCAAGTCCGGAGATTGAAGGACTTCCATTTTTAATAAACTCGAATTCATTGATCGAGCATAGATTTGAAGCTCAAGCACGAAAACATCTCGATCGAAGAGCACGGATGTGATGTGGCATGGTAAGCGGTAGATTTAGGGCGCGCATGACAAAATTTCTGTTCCAGAAATTGATTTCTTGCCATAAATTGATTTCTTAATTTCTATTCCTCGAGACAAGTTTCGAGCAAAGAAACCCGTTTGATAACGACTCAAAATTTCTATTTTCAAAAGAAATCCGTTTGATAACAGAATAAAATTTCTATTTCTAGGAATAGAAATTGATTAGATAACAATATAGGAAATCCTCAAATTCAAAATAATAGTCGAAATAATACTAAAACAACATAGGAAATCCTCAAATACAAAATAATAGTCGAAATAATACTAATACATTACAAAAGTTGAAAATACAATTTCATGGAATTTTCTATTACACGTGCTTACGTTTCCTATTATGTAATATTTTCTTTCGAAAAATAAACGTGGCAAAAAAAAAATCAATTGAAATTCAATTGTAGTGAATATGTCGTTATGTTTTTGCCAAAATTGATTTCACATTAATCAAATAAGTGTAATGATAGCCATGATTATAATAGTCTAATCTCCTAAATAAAATACTAATTTCAAGTCTAATTCCAATTTCTTTCCAAATTTTGTTAAAAAAATCCTCACCATGTTCAAAAATCGTCACAAGTTTTTTTCAAAATAATCAACACTAGGATTATTTAAAAATTTATTATCAAAATCTGTATTTTCATCAACACTCTTACAAGAACAACAGATTCCTTATTAGATTTCTTTTTACCTGCGTCTTGATAAGTGAGAAAAATCGGATGAAGCCCTAATGATTTGATCCATTTTTACTGCCTCAATATGAAGTTTATGATTAAAAAAATAGTTAGCCAAATAGAGCCGTTGTCTGGCGTACTACGGAAGAGTAGGTGAAGAAAGACTCGTTAGATATGAATATGGCAAGTTGACTATTACCATGCGTGAAATCTCTTGCGTGCAACAAATGAAGCCTTGTTCATTCAATTCCCACCATCTGGCCCAATGGTTAAGATTTTCAATCAATATTGATTGAAATGATTATATTAAAAAATCTTTAAAATATTTTGGACTAAATTAACTAAATTGAAAAGTTGAGAAATTTTTTTTTTTATTTCTATTTCAAAAAGCGAGAAGTTAAAAATTTCAACTTCGATTTCTTTGATTTCTCTATTTACGGAATAGAAATCTGTTTGAGAAATAGAGAAATCAAATGCGTTACCAAACGGATTTACATTTTCAAGCGCTTAACGCAGAGAAATAGAGAAATCGAGAAATATAAATTTTATCATGCGCGCCCTTAGTGAATATCATGGAATTCTTCAAGATCTCACCAAAACATAAAAAAATAAAAAGACTTGGCAATGAAGTCGGTCAAAGCTTTTAAATGTTCCACCGACAGGAAATCGGAGCTTGTGGGGGATCTCAAGTGAGATTGCGGCTCTTCAATTTTCACGGTCACGAAACAGGGTCGGACGAAGCTTCTTAGGAACGACGAAGATAATCACTGGATAATGGGCCGAGATGAGGGAATTAACATGAATATCTTGAGTAATGGGCTTGGTCTGGGCCCAATTGAATTGGTCAAAAGTAGACCAAAATTGATGTGCTTCGACTAAACTAGTCCGATGAATAGAATGGGCTGGACTGAGACTTCGAAACATTACCGAATCGGATTTGAGGCCTTCTCTTCGGCGGTTGTTTTTATTCGTTCATCACTTTTTGTTGTCCATTAATTTATTTATATTTGCAACAATGCGCGTTCGATTAGTCGACTTTCAACGAGCATTTCACTAGAAGAAAAGTCAACAAAGTGAATGAGAACGTTCGTTAAGTGACTTTTGTTCTTCGGACAATGATTTCCCTTTCCAAGACTAGGAAATCCATTTTATTAATTCTAAGCACGAATATTTACTTTGACCATAAATGATTTACAATTGATCAATCATTTTTAATAAATCAAATGTGTGAAAGTCCAAAAATGAATTTGCAGAAATGAATATCAATTGATGTTTAGATGAGAGAGAGAGAGAGGTGACAAACAATGGATTTAATTTTGAATGTACAAAAAAGAAAAAATAGAGAAACAATTTTGAATTTTGGGTAAAAATACAATGGCATTTAGTGACGCATTCATATTTATTTGATTTTTGTAAATAAGGATATTACTCTCGGGCATTACATTTTCTTTGGAACAAAATGTAAGTTGTTTTACACAAATATGCTCTTCCAATCATCTTTAGTAGAGGTGTGCGATCAAAGCGGTTCTACCTAAGAATCGGACTAGACCGCCCGAAAAACAGGTCGAAGAATTGATTCCATTTAGGAATAGATTCTAAATTTTTGGAATCGGTCCGAGAACAGATTCTGAGTAAATACCCACTCGAGAACCAGACTGGACCGCCCTAATCTGGAATTGGTTTTAGATCGATTTTATAAGCTAAAAAGCCAAAACCTAATTTCTTTTTTCCCTAAATTCTAACCCCGGCACTCTTCTTCCCCTAATTTTTATGGATGAATAGGGAATTGAGTTTTATAATTTATGTTTTATGCTACATGTTTGAACTTTTTATCATTTTATAATTATGTTATGTATTTATCTTATAGATTGTTGATTTTGGTAGATAGGAATTTCTATTGTTCATTTTTATTTTAAATCATTTTGTTACTCATAGTCTATTATGCTGTAAAAAATGAACCGAAAAAAAACAAAAAACAAAATAAATAAAGTAAGTTCTCGGGTAGACCTTGAAATTGAACCGGAAAAACAAAGTAAGTTTCAAGATCCAAAAATTGGAAACCGGTTATAATTGGTTAGATTTCAGGTTTTAGCTATGGAACCTACTCACCTTAGAACCGATCATCCCTAATTTTTAAAGTGCATACCAAGAAAATTGTATCATTGGTACCTATTAAAAATGGGCTAATACTAAAAAAAAAAAAGAAGAAAAAAAAAGCACCAGCTTTATCTTGAGTTACAATTTTAGCTTGAACCTTTTTTTTTTGTCTCAATAAAAATCACATACTATTACTAGAGCCCCAAATTTGGCCTATGTTAATCAAAGCTTGAGACCTTGTAGATTGTTACAAGCACTTTGGCGGGGCACAACTTGAAAATCTACTTCACTATACTTCCCAACAAAATCAATTTATTAATGTCGATCACTAGAGACCAATATATTAAATGAGATCAATTGATTAATGTCCATTCAAAGTAGACTTTGAATTTTCAGGGGGAGGGCTTGGGCTTGTTTTATAAAAAAGGGTTGTGGTCGTGAGCTTGATGGATTTCACCCATGACGTCTCTTGACGGGTGGCACTCGACAACTTCATGTTATGACGAAACGGCAAAAGCTAGACGGAGAGATTCAATTTGGAGATATTTTTGACTTATTGGTGAAGTAAAGGAGACTATAAATATTTTCATCGTTATTTTTCAAGTTATGACTCGGAAAAGAAGACAATGAATAGTTCTTTAAGTCCAGCTAGCAAGCGATGTGGATTTATTGCTGAGGTGGAATAGTCACGTTGGACAATTAAGATTCCAAGTCAATGGGGCAAATTTGCACGAAAAAAGTTTGAACCAGAATTGTCCCTCAAGATAAAGTTGGTTCTTTTTTTTTTTTTTTGGGAATTAGGCCTGTTAAAAATTAGATAAGTTCATGGATAATTTTTAGGTGTGGTCATAATTGGTGAAGAAATATAAAACAAGCAAGATGAAAGATTGAGTATTTATCTAAAAATAGGAAAGTTTATTAATTTAGAACTTTTTATCTTGAATATGCTTTATACATGGAAAATTTAATTAACCAGTTGTAGGACGAGACGTGGATTGGTTTAATTGGTGTCACGGCCCTATAAATTGTAGTTAATGTCCACTCAATCATGTGCGAGTGCGAGAGTAATACAAGACAATCCCACATACATTACGACTATGGACAAAACTCAGAAGAAGGCTGGTCCGAAAAATTGCTCTCGTGGCTTTAAGATTACTGGCCGGGTCAAAGATCTTGGCACATCGGCTTCTCATGCTCTAAGGCAATCTCAAGACGAACCTGGGGCCAACCTACGTGAGCTATACGAACAGAACTTGGAATTGGAGAAGAAAATAAGGGCTGAAAGAAAGCGCGGGGTTGAACTCCAGCGAGCGGTAGAGAAATGTCCGGTCAAAGGCTGGTGGGAGGAACCCATCGAGCAACTTTCCCTGGAGGAGCTGAAACTTCACAAGAGAAGGTTCGAAGAATTGAGCAAGATGTTGATCCAATCCATTGGAGATCGCGCGACTGATTCTCACAACAACAATTCCGATGATCCTTCTAGGGTTGATTCTTAGGAAAGTTCAATGTCTTTGAAATAACGTGGTTTGATATCGTAATAAGTGAGCCCACTTTGCTTATAATGTTGAAATAAAGCATGTTGTTTGATTATACATTCTTCTTGCACATCCACTTTTAAGCAAACCTAATTGGTAAGATACAAATATATGGAAATGTGTATATTTGGTAAGTTAAATCACTCAAATATGGTAGGTTTTGCACTCTAGATGGATATACTAGAAATGGCTGGGGTCCTATATGACTTTTGGCAGCAATTTGCCTAGACAGAAAAATGTCTCTTTAAGGATGTCAAGTTGCCATGTTAAACTCCCTCCAGTTGAGGAAATTTGAATGTGCTTGCTCATACATTATTGAAAATAATGTTCAAACAGTTAAGCTGTCCTATATATTCCCAAGTGGCTCAAAGCACTTCCTTATCGCAAAGCATTAGATATATTAGTATTTCTCAAGGACACATTAAAGTAGACTTTATGATAGGCCTGGCCATCCATTAAGGCTAGTCGAGCTAACAAGGTCTCAAGCACAAACCGGGCATCCTTCGTAAACCAATTTCCTGCTTCGGCTCAAGCCCGCCTAAATAGCCCTCTTGGGCCAACTAAAGCCTAATTATTAATAAAATCTAACAATTTTTTGAATCATTGGGAATTATGGTCGAGAACTTTTAGCCTGATTTCTAGCTCAACCCGCCCATTGATCTGGCCCATGAAAAACTAGAGGACCCTGTGAAAAATAGACTTTATTAATGTGAAGAACGGGAAAAATTAGACTTTATCAATGGAGAATGACACGGCAAGTACTTGAACTTTTGTTTGTTTTACAATTGAATATCTAAACTTCTTCTCCTCCTTCTCCTCCTCCTCCTCCTCCTCCTTCTGCTTCTTCTTCTGCTCCTCCTTCTCCTCTTGCTTCTCCTTCTCCTTCTCCTTCTCCTTCTCCTTCTCCTTCTTCTTCTTCTTCTTCTCCTTTTGCTCCTTCTGCTTCTCTCCTCCTCCTCCTCCTCCTCCTCCTCCTTATTTCAAAATTGGCTCAACAAGAGATCTTTGTTAAACAACTTGTAATTCATAAGATTTTGCCAATGTAATTCACTTACTTATAAAAGTTAAGCACAATTGATAAAGTGGCTTATTTATTTAGCAAAAGTTGTGTAATCTTTATTCAAGTTTTTGGTGATAAGAGGAGGAAAATTGTCCAAAAAATCTAAAATCTATTGTATTTTACTAATTAAAACATAAATCTGTTAATTTTGCATATGAGGACACCAGCCGTTCTACGTGATATGGTCAATACTAACGTATATAATTTTTAGTAATATTTTATTTTTTTTCAAATTATTATTATTTTTTCTTTTTTTCTTTTCTTCTATCTTCTTTATACTGTGGCTAGCGAGTGTCGCTAGGCAGCCTAGTGAGGGCCTAGCCTAGGCCCTCGATGTGATTGTGACCCTTGCCTATTTGGCCATCATATCCACAAGTGAGGTCTTGCCTAGAAGGCCATTGTGGCCACGAGTGAGGTGGATAGAGGCGCATGACCCTTGCCCACAGTCAGTAGGGACATCGCGGCCCTTCTCAGTGGTTGGTGAGGGCCTAACCACCCTTAGTGGCCAAAGTAAGAAGAAAAGTGAAGAAGAAAAAATAAAATTAAAAAAACAAGAATAAAGAAAAAAAAATATTATTAAAGATTGTTGACATGAGTGCCAATTATGTCACGCGGGACAATTGACATCCAAGTTAGCGATTGAGGATGGTGAGTGCCGATAACGGATATTAGAACAATGGGTAGGTGGTGGTGATGAGTGGTTGGGGGAGGCACCCAATAGTTGGTGGGTGCGGCTAGCTAATAATGAGGAGGAATGATGAGAAGATTTTTTTATTTTTTTTTTTTGTTTCAAAAATAGAAAAATGGAACAAAAAAGAAAAATAAAAAATTTTTACTTCTTATTTTTGTTTCAAATCTATTTCTATATTAAAAATTTATTCCAAAAATATAAAAATGAAATTGCACCTCCAAATAAATTTCTATTCCAAACCTGTTCTTGATAACATATAATAATTATCATTCATTCCCTAAGCTTTCATGGTGAGGAGGGGGGGGATTGATCTATAGGTTCACCTAGGAAGTAGACTATTCAAGGAATGAGAATATCATTACTTGAATTTTGATGTTTAGTTAGAACTATTATCCTAAAATTGGATCTTATAAATATAAATATTTTCACTTCTATAGCTTTGATATTTTTGACTTTGTAGTAGCGAACTTTCAAGATCGCAACTCACCAAATTATAAATTCATTAAGAAAAGCTCTAGAGGCATGGCATGATATTTGCGTTATGCATTTTGTGAAGGATTAACACCATTAAAATTTCCAAATCGGTACCCATGACGCATTTGCCCAAATTAAAGGAAAATTAACTTTCCAATCTTTAATCTATTGTACATATGTTAACTTTGTTTTACACTTTTCAATATTACTAATTTAATCCTAAACCTTTGTGAGAAATTTCAATGTAGTCATTTTGATCAAATTTTGTTGGAAATCACCGATGTGGCAATCTAGTCATCATTTGTTGTCCTACTTGAGATACGTTAGTGATTTCTATCAAAAATTGATCAGAATGACCATATTGGAATTTCACGTAAAAATTTAAGACTAAATTGATAAAATTGGAAAGTTTATGATTAAATTAATATCCATATAATAGGTTCATGACTGATGGAATAATTTCCTCACAAATTTTTGTCTTATGAAAAATTCCAAATTGGTATCTATGACACATTTAGCCCAAAATTTACCCTTCATTTGCAATTCGGGATCTAATGTAGAGGATGGATTTGGATCACTAATACCAGTTTGAGAATTTTTGTAAGATTGGACTAGTTTGAAATATTTAATGGTATTAATCTTTTTGCAAAATGCGGTATAGCTTCCATTCACTTATATGATAGTTAACAAGGAAAAAAATCACAAAAAAAAAAAACCCAAATTTTCCCTATTGTGACACACTTATCTATTTTTTTTTTGGTAAAGGTAAGTATAAAATAGATTTTACCAAACAAATATACATTATCTATTTTTTTGTGATATCAAAAACCTAAGATTATATTTTTTCAAAATTTTTTTTTATGACATAAAAAACCAAAACTTGTGCTTTTGTGACATACTAAAATGTCATTGTTTTTTTTATTCATTTAAATCATATGGACACCATGTCAACATTATTTGCTTCCTATCATCTATGTAAGTAGATTTCTAATGGTTCTCATTAATAAAATTTTAATGGAAAGTAAATATGTCTTGAGATTTTTGATACCAAAACTTTTTTGAAGGTAAATATATCACATTAGGTATACTTTAGGGTTTTTAATGGCCTTTTAACTGTGATTACTCGGTATGTAGACACGTCAGAACATAATGTTGTTGTTATTTATTTTTGCTTTTACAAAAAAAAACACAACATTCTTTTGGCCGAGTAAATAATTTCTCCTTTTTTTGAGCAAAACTCGTTCATAACTCGTATAGCCAACGCAAACCCCAAATTGCCCGGGTACCACCATCATTTTCCCTCTCATGGCTTGAGACCTTACGTCCCAATTTTGATTCGCCGTTCAACAACAGTTCGATGGTCGCCAAAAGAAACCATTCGAAGGTATGCTTCAGACTCTTGTCCCCTGTTTTGACGCGGACTGTGAGGTTAATTTGACAGATGCAGAGCAACTTCGTTCATGGCAAGGCAAGGCACCCAAAAACTGATTCCACGTGGGCTGTGTCGTCTCCCGAAGAAGTGCCGAATTAGTGACGAGTGTCGAATTCTCGATTTGGAGAGTTGGGTCTTGAGTGAAATGGGTTGGCGATTCTTGTACCGTTAAAAAGAACTGTTCCTTCATTGATTTTTGCAGTGTCGAGAGCTTGAACATGGAGACAAACCCAGGCAGCGAAGAACCCACCTCGTGGGACGAACGGTACAACATCGATTTGATGCCCTCCGAGTTGGTCCTCAAGTTTCGGAAAGAAATTCGGGGACTCCGAGTCGGTGTTAATCTGGAGGTGTCTCTTCTGATGTTTCTGAATTTTGCTTGCGTTTGTGTTGCCACATATTTGAAGTTTGTTCTCTGGCCAGTATGATTGCCCTGGATGAGTGAAAAAGGGTGGTCTAGTAGGTAAAATTTTGTTGAGAGAGCTCTGGGTAGATGAAGCAAACCTTTTTCGCCAAAGGGTTGGAAGGAATGAATGAAATGTTTCGTTTTGAGGTCATTTGCCAATTTTAATCGTGAATATCTCGTTCGTTTTATATTTGGTTACTATGTTGCTGAATTGGATTGATTGGGTGTGCATATTAGATGTGGTTCCTGTCTAATTTGATTTGGCATACTTGTTCTTTGGTCTTGAAGATGAGTGCCAGATATTTCAGTGTGCGGTTGGCACAACTTTGCTGTTTAGTTGATGTCAGAGATTGCTGCTCTGGCTGCCTAAATTAGTAACTACTCTTCTAACATGCACATGGAGAGAATTGAAATTGTTGAAAGATTTTCAATGATGCCTACATCTAGTTTAAGTTTTTCAGATAGATTGACCTGAAAAATTGACATGGCAACTTCGTGAACTATAAATACTCAAGGCTTCTCATTTGCTTCCGTGCTTAAAACTCCATTTTGGGGCTCTGTGAATTAAGATGTCAGTTCACATGTAGGCGAGAATCTGGAGAGTGTTGAACTGTTCAGATATTAATCCATGCTTTCATGGTTTTAAATGAGGTTTTGTTACGGTTGTCACTTACGTTTGATTAATGAAGATGTTAGAGATTAACAGGAGCATTTTTATGAGTTTTCTTTGGATGATCTCCATGAGCTTCAACCTCACTTGGTTGAGTATGTTAATCAAACTTGTATAAGATCTGTCACACAGGATGTTGCAGCTTTCCAGTCATTTAGATAGTATCTATCGACATATGCTACTTGATATAATTTCTGTAAATACATTGCTTGGCTTGGCTTGGCTTTGTGCTCACTACTTCATCCTTATTTCCTTAATACAGCTTCTGTCAATAATTTTACATGATAAAGTGGATGAACCTAGACTTTCTTCTTGTTGTTGTCTCTTTTGATTTCATTTAAGCTCTGACTGCAATTTTAGTTCATCAGGTATTTTGATTTCTGTGACCTTGTTCACCATACTTCAGCTTAAGCAGAACAATTGATAATATATTTGTTTTTAATTTTTATGTGTATATCCTTATGACTCATTATGATTCATGGTTCTCGACACTTTGGGTCTGTCTGATAGTGCACCAAGGATTGACCATCAATCAAAACTTCTGTTGGAGCCTTAAGGCCGGATTTTAACTTTGCTTATTCAGTTAATGCAGTTATGGAATGTAGCCTCATTATGACATTATTGATTTAACATTTTGATTCAGTTTTACAATGCTCCAAGGAATGATTTTCAAGCAAAGCTCGTGTTCAAGCCTCTATCCCCAGATCGTCGGTGGAAATTTGTCTATGAGCCTATACATCAAGATGTGCGCATTCTCTCGAAAAAGATTTCTGTCACAAAATTCCTGAATCTCCAGGTTTGAGGCTTCTTTAATTTCACCTCTGTTTTGTTCTGGTGCAGAACTTCTATGGCTATTGAGCAATGATTGGTAATGCTTTTGGGGAGTCACTCGATACTCTTTGAAAATTACAGGTTGGTGTAGGCCACAATTTTCAGTTAAATGCAATTAATTGGCAGTGGAAGCTCACCACATGTTTGGGTGGAGATGGTGTCTCTCGAATTAGAAACAAGACCACTCTTGGACTTTGTCCAGGTGTAGATTTTCGATTTGGGTGGAGGGCCGATTATGTTCTTCCAGAAATCACAGGGTAAGTTTCTTCCTTCTCAATTCCACTATTTTGGTCTTGGAAGAAACTAGATGAGCTATAACATCCAAAAAAGTTCTATTTCTATCACCTATTTGATGTCATGAATTAAAATTCTGCTAGTACAAAGTATGATAATACATAATATACAGTGATCTTATGGTGTGGGTAATTCACTTCCATTACGTATGTCGCTCTTTTATTAATTTTTTCCACGGTTCAAGTTGTGTGTTTTATTTAACAGGGGTCTTGGTACTGATAAGCCATTATTCAACATGAACTCTGGACAGCTGCAAGCATCGCTAGATAGAGTGGAAGCCATCTTAAACTATCCAGGTACTTTTTAGTGGACTTTGGTGAAGAGATAGTATGTTTATTGGTTGGATCCTTTGAACTGCATCTAATGTGCACAGGATGATGGTTCGACATGAAAATCTTGAATATGGCTTGATTGCAAAATTGTATTGTTTCTGAGAGTTGACGTTGGCCTCAGAAGTTGCCTATTCTCATGTAGTGGGGTCCCGTATATATTTCGTTCACATAGATGTGGGATTTGTTATTGAGTTGCATTATTTATATGCTTTTGAAATGATTTTTTACCATTGAGTTACTTGATTATGCAATTTTCGATTTCTCAATTTTTTTGGGTCATGGATTCTATCGTATTCTTTTGCCTGCAGATTGTAGACGGGACAAGGGAGAAGAGAGTGAGAGCAAGAGCATTTGCGACAGTGAATACCATGAATGAGCTCTTCTTTAGAGAGATCGGGATTCCTATTTCATCATCTCCTCCGGATACTGTAAAAGTTGCTGCAAAAACTAGGAGAGATTGGGATTCCTATTTCATCATCTCCTCCAGGTACTGTAAAAGTTGCTGCAAAAACTACTGTTGTGATGAGAGTTGCAACGAGGCCACATGATGATAATGTATCCGTGATCTATTTGCTTGCCTCTTTGAGCAAATCTTGCCGATTTTCTACAGAGCCTTCCCGGCGTTTTTTGCTTGCCTTTCTTTTGTTGGTGGATCATCTAGCAATTTCAGATTTCTATGAGAAGGATCACTCGTATATATCTTCGAGTACCTTCAGAAAAATAAAGGACGCCTATTAATGTAGAGGCAAAAAGATGTTCCAAACTTTTATGAGAAGGATCGCTCCTATCTTTTAATACCTTTAGAAAAGAAAAATAAAGAACCCTGACTATGTAAATGTAAATTAAAGAGCACAAAAAGCTGGCAAACAACGAAGGTGAACTGACCTTGAACCACTGGAGTTCCCTTTGCAGAAGAAAAGTATCTCCAGAAACATCTGGGGATAGACATCTTGGTAACCATTAGGTGAGCCGTCGTCTGGCTTTGTTTCATCCCAATATCGTTTATCAAAAATGGGATGTAGTATGCTTTCACTAGTCTAGACAACTCAACATACGATCTGTTTATAACTTCTCTTAACAGTTCTTTTGTGAAATTTGTGTCCCCATCAACTTCGAAAAATTCTCAATGTGTAGTAACTTCACAATTTCAAAGATTCCACGAGATGCAGCGTCAAGGACAATGTCCGAGGTTCATAGAAACTTGAGAATTTCAGGAGTTCATATGAATCTTCTCATCAATAAGAGCTAGCTCTGCAAACTTAAGCGAGCATTTGTGCTTCCGCCTACATTTTCTTCAATTCTTTTTGTGAAAGATATACTGCCCGGAACATCAGATAAGCAATTTTTCAAATGATGAATAATAAAAAGGTTAAAGAGGCTTATTTGCAATGTTCTTACGCATATGTAGTAGTTGATAAGAAAATGATGGAATTAAGTTATTATTTGAGCAAATAAAATTATTTGGTTTGAAAATCGAAATGCATGCACCAGAGAACATATAGATTTGTTAACAAACACACAATGTCATGAGAAATTTTTTTTTTTAATTGAAAAATGCGTAGATTCAGCGACAGTTTAATAAATTTGTTTTTGATTAAGTAATTTTACAGATTCACTGAATGCATAAATATCATATAGACTTTGAATTGAATTGAATCAAATTAGGATGTACTGAAAATATCAATTTATACTTTAAATTTAGAGATCCCTGCACATTGATGAAATAAGGGTCCTTTTTTGGCATATAACATGGTAGTTTCGTGTACTTGATTTTGTGGCAAGATTTCAAAGGGATATCTTGAACCGCTTAAGTGCTAATGCAACCTCAATGAACAGGAGAAAAAAATCATTTCAGCAAATGAGGAATTGATGAAAATGATTCGGACTCTCATCTTGAGCACGAGGAATGGACATAGGATCGGTATGCTAATAACAAGAATAGGCTGTGAGTCAATCTTAGAGATTTTTCATGAGCCAGTTGATTGTTTAGGGCAATGTGACTCAGGATCAGGATTACATTAGACCAGAGCATTTGATCATGAAAGATTGTTCGACCATAAAAATCAATGTAGACGATCCCGTGCTATCACGAGTCGATTAATGGATGGATATAGATCGATTTAGCTCGAGTATATACTAGTCGCGGGTGACTCCGCATGATCACTGTACCATTCGTGAACAACTCTAATCCAATTCCACGCAATCGTGAGCCAAGACAAGTCGATTGATCCTATACAATTACATGACAACCGAAGGTCATTCATGGATCGATCAGGTTCAAACATAGGTTTTACGTAGAATCTTGGACGGACACCGAACTTAGTTTAGGTCTAGTCGTGTGAGCATTGTTAATGCCACCTGATTAGCGTAGGTTGCGTTAGGGCCATTTCCAGTTGAACTTAGTCACAGACCCGGTCTGACTACGGATGTCAATCGTAAATGATCTCAAGATATTTCTGTCCCATTAAGATATTAATTATATAGTCCTTTTTATTATGTCTTATCATCTTGATTTTGTATTTTTGAGAGTGAACTTGGAAGCTAATAAGACCCCCCTCTTTACACACCTGATTGGAATGAATTAGAAGATAAGTTGTCTTGCAAGGATTTAAACCATCCTTAGGATTTTGGAGGTTAGTCTATTAGTGCATTAATTGGAAAAAATGTGCTAATTTATGGACATAGACCTTAATAACCCTAGGGATGAGACCAATTTAGCTTCTTGACATTAAATTGAGATGAGACAAAAATCTATTGGCCCTACAAGGTGGGAAAGGCACCACTTAGGGCCCGTTTGATTCGGCTTTTGGGGAATGCAGTTGTCAAAATGCAAATACCTTTGGGTGAATGAGATTTTCTGAAATGCAAATATCGTTTGGTAAAATTTGCATTGAGATACAATTTTGGCCAAAATACCGTTTGGTAAAATTTGCATTTGTAAATGACTTTTTTTTTTTTTGAAGTCCGGCCACCGGATCGCCGGATCTGGCTGCTTAGGTTGCGAGACCTCAGGCCACGGTCGCGCACGACCTAGGCGACCGGACTGCCGGATCTGGCGGTCGGATGGCTAGATCTGGCCGCTTGGGTCGCGCGACGGCCGCCTGAGGTCGAGCGACCTAGGCAACGGTCGCCTGAGGTCTGGTGAACTCGGCGGCCGTCGCCTGGGGTCCCGCAACCTCAGGCGGCCGCTTGGGTCGCGCGATTTAGGCCATCAGTGGCTTGAATCGAGCAACCTAGGCGTCGCCTGAGGTCCGGCGACGGTCGCCGGGGTCGGGCGACCCTTAGGCGGCGGTCGCCGATGCGTCGCTGGCTCGCGTGACCCCTTGGCCGGCGGTCGTCGGCCTCCAATTGGCGGTGGCTTGGAGAAGATGAACAATACCGACTTGCATTCCCTTTCCCAGGATACAACTTGCCAATGCACCTCAAAAGCTCCATTAGGCTAAAGGCCTTTAGACTCCTTTGGAGATGCAATTGTATCTTACCAAAGTCGCGCAAAAAAAACGAATCAAACGCGTTTGCAATTGGCCAAGGGACTTTAGAGTCCGAAAGCCCATTTGAAAAGCCGAACCAAACAGGGTCTTAGTAGGGAAAGAGGAGGAGGAACAAATCTAGTTTAGGGTAACTAGACGTTTCTCTTGCAAATAAGCATTAATTGGGCATTGAAGATTGAACAGCAAGCTTGTACAAGAAGAGAGCATAGGGTGACACTTGCAAGGTGGAGATCAATTTTTGCTCCCCCCCTCCCCCAAATTCCCTCTATCTCTCTCACGCCTTTCTCCCTCTCTCCCTCTCAATTGCTCACCGCCATCGCCCTATGCTGCCTTCGCTGCCGCTTTGCCGTTTGTCATGCCGTGCTGTCATGCGGTCGCAAGCCGTTGCTGTCCATGTCTCGTTCTTGTTCCGGTTTTTGTGAGTTAAATGGGTGAATTTGGGTTGAATTCACTTATAACTCACCCAAATTCAACCCATTTCATCCATTTGCCATTTCCAATCAGGATAAAAGCCGAGATAGATTTTGGTGCCCATGGTATAAAAGCTATTTTCTAGAAAAGTCCTATTCTTTGCCTCTCTTCCTCCATAATGAGAAAGACGAAACTCTCTCTCCTGTGTAGCTCTCTAGCTCATATTGAATCTAGAAGCGGTCAAAAAATCTGAAAATTATACTTTTCGAAACTGCGAAGGTAAAAGATCATACTTTCTCTTTCTAATTAGATTTGGAATTCTCTGACCGATTTATCCTGTCGATGTTGCTGTAGTCTATTTACATTTTTTATCATATTCAATTCTATGGCTTTAGAATGAAAATTAATTTAATGCTTAAATATTGATGTTGGTAGATGTCTCTGAATTGTGCATTTTTTATTTTCTTTAATAGAGAACTATGATAAGTTTTTACCATTTTCGTTTGTATTTTTAATTTATTTCGCAATGAATCTGAGAACCATTGGCAATACTTTCAGTTTGTGCATTTCCAGCAATGATCATGAATTGATTCAGTAAGGATCTATGCCCTCCCATTCCAACCCTAGGCCTACGTTATTATGTTTTTATTTTGCTTTTATTGGTTTGATAAAAGTTATATCATGGGGTTTTGCTGGATTTTGCTATTATCTCACTTGTTGATTAGAATCTCATGTGCTATTTTCCTTATTAAATATGGATCACAATAATAGTGAATAATTCCTCAACATTCAGATGCACCATCAAAGATGAAGAAACTATTTATATTATTGAACTGTCGAATTATTTGAAGACATGGAGGCAAAATTTGATAGTACATATATTCAATGAGTGGAGTGTAAGTGAAGGACATGAAGAGGTATGTGAGTTGACATTATTTAAAGAATCATTTGTTGCCATTGTTGTAAGAGTTGTACCGTAAGATTTTTTTTTTCTCTGGTTATTGGACAAGTGCAATAAGGTGCTGGCTTGTCACCTTCACCATTGAAACAATTAAGAATAGTGACAACGGTGGTCTCTATCTTGCATTCATGTTTGTATTAATTTTAGAGGAGAATAATTTTCATTCTCTATCATGCAAGAATCATTCAATAGTAGCTCAATCTTGTTAATGTATGCTTTGACTTCATAATTTGGTTCCACTGGCTCACTTGCTAATGTTATGAGCAAGGTTTAAAGAAAAAGGAACATTTTTTTTTTCCTATTTATTTTCCTCAAATTGAAAACCTTTCTTACATCTTGACCGATGACATTTCTTTTTTACAATTAATATGCGAAGTTTTAAAAGTGATCGGATTTGAGAGTTCTTTTTCTATTTTCCTTCCTTTTTATTGGATATGGCAGGTAATGATGATAAGAATGGTGGTATCTTTTCATAGGCAGCACAGAAGGGTATATTCATCATTTAAACTGATATACAGATCATAGGATATGAAAATATCTAGCTTATATAGTAAAATATCTGGATTTTATATAGTATCTTATCCTAGTTATTAATGCAGGCGATCGAAAATTAAACTCTCGTTTTTGATATTAAAATTATAAATAAAAAACTGAGATTTGACAAAATTGTCCGAATTTAAAACCCTGCTCGTCTGCACGGTCTTGGAGAGCCTGTCCATTCGTGAGCTGTCGTACCTGAGAGAGAGAGAGAGAGAGAGAGCGCCCCCCATTTTCAACTGAACCCTCTTGCCATGTCGACGTTTCGGTCAAACAACGACAACCAGGTGAGCAACGCACTCCACTCGACGCAATCTTTCGCTACCTGTTCTTGCCTTGTGTTTGATCGCTGTGAAAAAAAAAATGCTGTACCATTAACGGGAGAATTAACTAGACTGTCTCGAAAGTTTCGATTTCTAGACAAGTTGTGTTATTGTCGCAGAAGATACCGATTCTTTTGTGTCTACTCCGTGCTTGTATGTCCTCTTTTTGACCTTCGGAGGTATTCGGGTTTTTTTTAATTGCCCCGAAAGATTTTTGAATATGCAAATAGTATACAATCATGGTGGAGCTGGCTGTGGATGATTTATTGTACATGGGAGTTCGATGGTATCTGTCGGAAATTCGGATCGTAATTGAAAATATGTGTTTGGATTTGGCAATGGGGTTGATGAATATGGGTATAAAGTGGATGGCCTCCCTTAGTCGGTTACATTTATTGATTAGGAACATCATTTTAAAGTTGGAACATTGCCATTCCAATTTGTCACCTAGATTTTTTGCTATTTATCAATATGGGAAAAGCTGCATGTCATTTTTGGAACACGAGCTGAATATGCAAACTGCTATAAGCTCCACACTTTTTATCGAACTTTTGATTCTGATGCAACGAAGAAAGTTCATTGTTGCAATCATGACGATCTGCTGACCTTACCGGAAAGAAATGGGCAGATACTGCTATGAGTTCAAGTATCAAAAGTCCTGTTCTTCGGGTCTCCAGTCACATGAGAAGATATCTATTCATGCACATATTTTGTAACTCATTATGGTACTATTGACAGTCTGAAGTAAGAAAAGTTCAAATGTTTTCACTCGAATTATGCACCGTCTCCTGGAATTTCTCTGTGTATGAGTGATGTTTATATACTTATTTTGATACTTACAGCTCAAGTTTACTTCATATCGCATGACCTGCATTCTTCAGCTTGTTTGTTTGCAAAGATGCACATAAATAGTTGATGATGTCCACTACTTTGCAGCCTTCTGTCAACACAACAGCATTACCTGGCCAAGACTCGTTGGCACTGGTGGTTGTTGATCAGAATGAAGTATCTGCTAATGCGAACAGCAGAGTGCCAAGTGGAGGTGATTTACGGGCATATACGTCAATTAACAGTTCTAAGGTTTGCATTTGAAATGGCTCGGGAGTTTCTTGGAGAGTCATGCTAGTCGTAAATTTATCTACATCTAGGCTATTAGGCGCAATGGGTTTTGACCTCTTCAGTCTCTATAGACTCAGTACATAGTCAATACAGGGACGATAACTTATTTAGATCAAACAGGTCAATCCAACTGATATTCACCTGTGTTTCTGTAGAGACTTCACGATGATCTGCAGTCTCTCGGTCTTAAAATCAAACGGCACGAGGATAAAATAAAATCTCTGAGGGCTCAGAGCAACATATTATATGACTCTATTCTTGAAAAGCGAGGTATGTTATCTGAAATCTGATGCCTGCGGCATGGATGCCTATTAGACCGTTCAGAGCTTTTTATATGGAAGTCGAAATCTGGCTTCTTTCCTTGCAATATGGTCACTTGTGATACAGAATATTAGTTTAAATGAATCAATAGGTAAGACCTTGAAGACAGCCTCATATATTCGTAATGGGTTAGCATAGTATGCATGTCATCAAGTGGAGTGAGGTCATAGAGTTTCTCAAAGGAAAAGAAAAGCGTGGTGGCCACTTCTTTGATTTTTATGGCATCTTCTAACATGTTTCTTGCTGACTAATCATTTCTCAGTCATTCTTGGGATGCATCATTCTTCTGCTGCACCTATTGCTGAAGATAGTAGCCTTTCCGATGGAGGTGAGGATGAAACAACTGAGCAAATATTGAAGCATGATAAATCTGCCGCTGATATTTGGTGCCAACTTAAAAATATTCATGGCACTCAGGCTCCCATTCTTGCTTTATCCAAGGACGTCATTGGCATAGTTGCTACTCTAGGCAAAGTCGACGATGAAAATCTTAGCAGGTTTGTACAGTTTGTCATCAATAGTTAGAAGTTAGAACTGAAATTCCTTTTGTTGCAAGTAACTGAAACTCTGTTTTTTGGTTAGAAGTTACTGCACTTGATGATTTCTTGAGGCTAATATTTAGGATTGTTGTAAGAGAAGCAGTGAGCCTTGTCTCATGAATGCTCATGAATACGTGTTGCTTTAGCTCACGATCTTGCTCTAATCTCAATTCATCAATCTCCTTGGCTGGGGTTTAGGCTTCTTTCTGAGTATCTAGGAGCGGAGAACATGCTTGCCATTGCTTGCCAGACTCGAGAAGGCCTCAAGGCTCTAGAAACATGTGATGGAGCAGGCAGTATTGATGAAAGTGCTGGTCTTCATGGACTAGGTTCTTCCATCGGGAGGATTTTAAATGGAAGATTTCTGTTTATTTGCTTAGAAGATCTAAGGTGTGATTCTTATCTGTCTTGATGGACAGTGCGGAGTTTAACCTTTTACAGAAACTAATTTACTTCATTTAATTTTGTCAGACCATATATTGGTGATTTTGTAGCTGATGATTCGCAGAGGAGGCTTGATCTCTTTAAGCCCAGGTTACCGAGTGGGGAATGTCCGCGTGGTTTCCTTGACTTCGCAGTCAATATGGTCAACATAGAAACCACCCATTTGGTTTGTTCAACACCCAGTGGTCATGGTCTCAGGGAAACTCTATTTTATCACCTTTTCTCTCGGACTCAAGTATATAGCACAAGGGTGGATATGCTACGTGCTCGTCCTTTAATTACTGATGGAGCCATCTCTTTGGATGGTGGAATAATCAGAGCTCCTGGCATGTATTCCCTAGGCAAACGGTAGGACAACTTTGCCCATCATCATTGACAATTTGCATCCATTTACAAATCCTGATGTATTTTTGTGAGCAATTCCTGCACATTGGGAAGTCCTTTTTTTTTTTTTTTTTAAATAAAAAAATTCTGCAAAAAATGGCCATTCACGGTCCCTCCTGATCTTTATGGCTTCTTTGATCACGTCAGTTCACATCTAATCATTTATATTCTCATTGATACAAAATTGTGTCTTGCTCGAGTACTGAACATGATTCTCAGAAGAATTAAGTTGAGTATGCTTGCAGCTACAAGTGAAGACTTGCATGCATATTGGTTAGATTTACAAAAAGTTCTGTCGTTTTCGTGTGTTAGGAAAGTATCTACTATTTTAAAATATTTCCTTTTAGTCAGGTTGTAGAGTGTGTTTCTTTCTCTGGCTAAAAATAACTGAAATTTTCTTCTGCTGCATTTGTCTCTCCTATCAATTTTAAGGGAGGATGTGGATGTGAGATTTCCAGTACCATCAGGTGCATCCAGTCGTCCTACAAATTACCATGAGATAGAAAACCGGATGAAGGACTTGAAATGGAAAAGGGAAAAACTGCTGGAAAAATTGCGACAAGAGCGACAAATGTTGGATCACGCTAAACTGGATTTCGAGCGAAAGAAGCAAGAATTTTTTATGTTTCTTGGTCAAAGCTCTTCTTATGCAACCTGCCTGGGTAATGCCTGATCCAATTTAAAAGTGATGCGTTAACCTTACTTTGAAAGACGTTATATATATTTTTTGGGAACGCTTCTCTGCTGATTAGCACATATTGATGTCTCTATAATGCTAATTTAGCGTGCAAGCTAGGTTCTTGCCGTTCTTTTATATATTTTTATGTGCAATTTGATCTAGTATGAAACTTGTCCAGCATACTGTTCGAATAATCAAATTTTAAAACTGATTGCCTGTTCTAATGAAAAAATACTTACAGTTTGTCTTTTAAGACGATATCTGTTAAAAAATGCAATGTTTCAGAGAAATGGTTGTATCTGTTCAAAATAAATAAATAAATAAATAAAATACTCTTGTAAAATTTTCGTTTCCGTCACAATATTTTATATATTTTTTTAATTTGGGAGTTCTTGGAGATATACTAAAACTGCTATTGGGTATTCTCATTTGAGAAATTTATTGTATTTTGGAAAATTTTTGCTAGTAACCATTAATAATGCTGTGGGGCAAATAATATTTTAAAGACAGTATATTCACATCTCAAAGTTTGATTTTATTCATTTCGATTGATTTTTGGCAAAATTTCTTCATTTATTGATGAGTTCATAGTGTGTATCCAAATTAGGTTCCTCTTATGAGTCGCAAACCTCTAGACACGTGTCATCAAGATAAGGCTCCTCACATGTTTTTCCAAAAGTCCAAGTGCTTGGAAAAAACCAATATTTTTATTGATTTCGTCTACGTTCTTTTAGGATCTAATGGATTTAATCATTTGTGGCTTATATGTGTGGGAATAAACCAATGACATCTCTTCTCGATGAGTATTGGAGCAAACGAATCTTTGGAAAGCTTGATTCTACTCATATACGATGTGTTGGGCTTCTCTATATAATGCAATAGTTTATCAAAAAATGCATCCAACGGACCATACAATTTTGCAATAGGACATGGACAAACTATCTAGGTTCCTGGTCATTTGATGAATAGTTTGCATTTTCTATAAAAGAAAATAGGAGGGTGCCTTCTGGATTTGGGCGTCTGCATTTTAGCTCTGTGAAAAACAAATATTGCAAGTACCTAAACATTTGCCATCTATTGAAGTTGAGTATCTACATTTTTCTTTTCCCATTCAAGTACTTCAACTTTTCAAAATTGGCTTAATGTAAGATCTCTGCTAATTACTTGTCATCTCATATAATTTTGCTGATGTGACTCACTTACGTGGCAAGAATTAAGCACAATTAGTGATGTTGCTTGCTTACATAACAAACATTATGTCATCTCTAGTTATGTGTTAGGTGACGAGAAAAGAGAGAGTTTGCTGACTTGGACGATTTTATCATCTAATATATCTCTCCCGACAAGACATCATCTCAAGTGGCTACATTGGACACTAATGTGGACAATTAGTGGCTATACAATGGAATTAGTGTCCATGTTGGCATTTTCCGTCGGTGATGATAATAGAGGCCTCATATTGATCTACATTAGAAAAGTTGATGTACTTGATTGAACAAGAAAAAAGTGTAGATATATGACTGTAAAATGGACAAAAGTTCACGTGCGTGCCATGCTATTACTTCTTAAAAAAGCTCTGTTTGATCTGTGAAGTTTTTTGTTTTTTATTTTTCATTTGGTGGTCAAGATAAAATGTTGTCTCTTTTTGAAAATATGTTACTTAAAAGATGCAATCACATGTGATAATCAAACCTTCAACTGGATTATAGATCATAGATATAAATGAAAGAAATCTTGCACAGTAGCTCGTGCGTCAAAATTACAAAAAAATTAATTCAAACTTGACGGAATCCGCATTCACTTTTGAGAGCAGTGAGGATACATCAATATTAAAATTAGGAAGCTACTACAAAAACTCCAGGTTGGAGCAGTTAATTACGATGTCGGGAGATTTTCAAATGCCCATTACGAAAAGAAAATTTGAAATCAAATTGTCCAAAAAAATTCCACGTTTGAGTTTCCCACATCAGGAACTTCTGTTGCTAGCATGGGGACGAAAAAATTGATACTTTTGGCATAAAGTACAAGGACTATGTTGGAAAAAATAGGGGCAATCTCAATTTTATCTTAAAAGTACATGGATCACTTGTGACATGATCTCTTGTTGATAGCATAAATTAAATTTTATCTTACTTTTGTTAACATGGAAATAACGCTTTATATCATCCTCTTCCAATCGCCTCTTCATCTGCTAACCAAAAAAGAAAATCACCACTTTATCTCTCGATTGCATACTAAGAAACTTGGTTGGAAACTGTATCACTGGGATCGATTAAAAATTAATACGGTGATCTCCCAGGTTAAAAAAATCTAACCAAGCATTAAAATAAAGATTGACAAACACAAGGACCAAAATCTAATTTACCTTTCAAGCTAATTTTCATGAGAAAAGTTCACTCTGCCCTCATTCAAACGCTTCTTTGCCCTTTTATATAACCAAAGATAAGGGCATGCAAGAGTTATGGAAGTCCTCAGGTGGCCGGCACACAGGGCAATAATTCAAAGCATATGGATTGATAAGCTAGTAAACATCATTCACCTATTGATAAGTTGAAAGCTGTTGCGACCCTCTTCTCCAACGTGGTTGTAGAAATGGATGGGTTCAAAGGTAATGCCCAAAGGCGGGCCAATGACCCTTAAGTAGGTGTGGGTTCTCCCAAGCTTTTATCCTGCGAGCCATTGCTTTCATTTTAAGTTTGATTTAGTCTAAAAATATTTATGTGAAATGGAAGTTGCCACTAGTCTATTGGAATTGGCTCCAAACCAAGTGAGACGAGCAAGCTGGTCTCACTTCTTACATAAATAGAGATTATCTAGAACTAGGGACTTGATAATACTAATAATTTCTATTAGTGTCCTTTCGATAGCTCTAACTTGTTTGGTATGTTCATTTAAGCAAAGAAATGGTCTTTGTTATTGATTATGAGTCCTAAATTAGGGATCCACTTCCGAGTCATTGGTCTCTTGACACGTGTAATCTAGATAAGATACCTTACATATTTGTCTAAAATCCTAGGGGCCTTGAAAAAGAGAAACCATTGGCTTTGCCTAATTTCGTGTATAACTAATTTTATTGTTGCGACTTATCAAATAATGGATAGGATAAAGCAAAATATCTGGAATTTATGTCTTATTTTATTTAGTCATATTCTGATAAATCTGGACAACTGAATATAACCTTAGTGACTTGATGGATTTTCCCCTTTGGGAGTTTCTATGCGTGGTAATAATCCCACGACATCTCCGTGTTCTTCACTAAATTTTCAAGAACAGCATCCAAAGGACCTACATGATTTTCCATATACAGACAACCTATTTTGTCACGCCTCGAACCCCGGGTACGCGCACATCCCTCGGCAGTCGATTAAAAATGCGACGTCCTAGGACGCGTCGCCGACCCTTTCTTTTTATATTTCAATTAAGCACATGCGGAAGTGAATTAAACAAACACCCGACCAACCAACAAACACAGGGATAGTTTAACACACAACATAATTTTTCACAAACTGCACTTTATATACATACCAAGTTAACTCTAGGAGTTTATATACATAAGTTTGTCTCAAAAAGTAACTCCTAGGCAACCTACACCCCGAACCCCTCTGAGGATCCTCCACGACACCATCCGGGATGTCGATGTCCATGGGGTGACCTACCTCCCCATCCTCCATTCCGATGGGCGGCCTGTCAAAACCCTGTAGGGGACCCTCTCGAGCCCCGTTACGCTCATTGATGAACCATGCCTTGAAGCGATGAGGTATTAAGTGAGTGAGGCCCTCATTGACCTAAATCGTGGTCACCACTAACTCACAGGTCTGGGTGGTCTCGGGGATAGGAAAGAAGGTAGACTCATAATCCGTCTCCCACGGCATCCCAAAACAAACAGGACGTTTCTCCATACTAAGGACCTGAAAAAGGTTAACCACAATGGGGTGAGATAAATCTCAGTGAGTCAAAACCCTAAACCCTGATTAGGATGCAAATTCGCCTCGAAGGAGGTCCTAATCACGCACCATACAAAACTCACCTCGCCTCGGCGTATCCTTGCACATTAGCGCATCACATATGCATTTATAAATATCACAAGCGTAAATAATAACCTGAACACATCATTTTCATCCTTCAAATAATCACATGGGTTCTGATTATAAGGTAAAACCGTTATGACACATCCCATACCATATCATGCAATTTTGCCCCATAATCAGGCATAATAGCACAACCATTCAAGCGTGTTCTGATTATTACAACCCAACGGCCACGGCTAACTCAACAGTCAGCGGTCATCCGGCGTAATCGGGCATTGTCCCGCTCCGTCAGGCATGGCAATGTCTAGCACTACATGCCTAGACGGCATTCCATAAAGGAGTATCGGCCCGGCCTCCACCGCGACTCGGCATCCGTTGACGTGGGCCATCCGAACTTAATCAAGCATCACCTCCCCAACTCTTGTTGGGTGACGGGTTCCGATAGTGACCATACAAGCACATATTTAGCCAAGGACACCATGCTTGCGTTCAAATATCTCGTTTTCAATAATGAACTTGGCCACTTTTTCTTCCTATTAAAAATTCCTAGTAAAATAATCGTGTGTGGTCACGTATTTAAATTGAACCATCAACTTGGTACACTCCTATTTTAAAACTCCACGGTTTTATATATTACATAAAAATTGGCGTCAAGACCAACACCTAGCATTTTTCTATTTAAAAGCCCATAAAATCGAGTTTTGCAATAATAATCAATAACTATCACCAAGCACTCAATTGCACATGATAGCACATATAAGCCATTAAATTCACGTATAAATTCATCCAAGAGAACGAGCGTAAAATTTCACGAAACGGCTAATTCGTCACTAATTACGCTAATTACGATTAATTAAATAAATTGCGATTAATTAATGTAATCCAACTTAATTAACCTAACCATGGTTAACTAACCTAACCCAAGTAAACTAACCTAATTAAGGTGGACTAACCTAACCAAACTAACTAACCTAACCAAGCTAATTACACTAACCAAGCTAGTTGCACTAACTTAGGATTAACTAACTAATCCTCATTACACTAATCTAACTCTCTAAGCGCAATTAACAACCTAATCAAGAATTAAGGAGTTAACTCAATGGATTAAGACGGTGGCGGACTCACGGTGACGGCAATGCGACAGCGACGAGAACTCGAGACTACCGCGTCTTGCACAAAGGCCCAACGGCAGTGGAAACGGCTCTACAAGGGCTTGGCCAAGGAGGAGCTTGGCTGTTGGAAGGCTGATCGTGGGGGCTGCTGGACACGGACAGTGAGGTGGCTGGAGCTGGTAGCTGGATGTTAGTGGGTGGCGGACGCGGCTGTTGGACATGGGGATGGGTGGCTGCTGTTCGGTGGCTGGGCGGGTGAGCTGAGCTTGGTTAAAGATGGAGTGGGCTGTTGGTGGAGACATGATGTGGTGGGTGGTTGCCAGGTGTGTGTGGCAGTTGTGTGGTGAAGAAATGAAGATGGCGTGAAGTGGAGTGGCGGTGGAGATGAGCTAGGCATGAAATGGAAATGGAGCAGCAGCCAAGGAGTTAGATGGTGGTGGTGGAATGGAGGGGATGAGAAGCGTGGGCAGAGAAGAAAAGAGAAGGACCAGTAGAAGGGAAGGGGGGTTTCACGTGTGAGTGAGAGGAGGGAAAGGAGAAATGAAAGTCAATTGGTAAGCCAATCACAAGCCTAGCTAAAATATGTAAACACTCATTGAAATGCCCTAAAGTTTTTAGCCCTAAAGTCAAGCACCCAATCACTTAGAAATTAGTTTTAATTTCCACAAATAAAGCCAAAATAGGGTAGAGAAACCCCATTAATCAACCCATCCGATTTTCACTTTTATTTTCTTTTTGTTTGAAATCGATTTTTCAGCAAAATTCCGGACTCGATGAAAATTCACCGAAAGATGAGATGACGTCCTATAAATGAATCGTGACACGCTCGAACGTCCGATTCTCGAAACCGAATTCAATTTCGTGGTTAAAATTGACCAAATGCGATTTTAGTGCGACCTAACCTATCGGGTAGCTTTTAAGGATTTTAGAGCGTTTGACCCGTGGTCGATAATTTTGATCCACGTTTGTGCATCTCCGACTCGTAAACGACTCTCGGTTGTCATAACAATCGCGGGGTTTCAATTTCGTGTCCTGAGTATAATGTCGATAGAAAATCGGGTTACTGTCATTCGACGCGAATATCGCAATCATGCGGAACCACCCGTAATTTGACTATGCAATTTCCGTCGAGTTGACTTATATCCATTCGCTAATCGATTATAATGTTGTCGTATTGACTCTTGCCGATAATTATGGTTGAGTGATCGATTTCCGATCGAATTCTCTAGTCTATTGCGTTTATATCCCTTAACGGCATCACCTAATAGATTAGTTAACTCGTGAGGGGCCAACTTCGAGAAAAATGACCATAGGCGCATCGACGAAATAACCATTTCATATATCCGAATCGGGGTCAAATTTTTAGGATGTCACAACTCTTCCCCTCTTATAAAAATTTCGTCCTCAAAATTTAAACCATTATAATTCTTCCACAAAAAGGTGGGGGTATTGACGTCTCATCGATTCTTCGCTTTCCCACGTAGCTCCCTCCGTTCCGTAGTGTTACCAGATCACTTTAACCAAGGGGATTGTCTTGTTGCGTAGCACTTGCTCCTTTTGATCTATTATCCGAATCGGTCTCTCCACGTACGACACTCTCTCTTCCACATCTAATTCATCGAAATTTAGCACGTGGGTCGGGTAAGGTTCATACTTCCTTAACATCGACACGTGGAAGACTTCATGCACTTGAGCAAGTCTCGGCAGCAACGCAAGACGATATGCCAAAGTCCTAATTCGCTCCAAAATATTAAAGGGACCGACGTACCTTGGACATAGCTTCCCTTTCTTGCCAAAGCGCGAAGTACCCCTCATCGGTGACACCTTGAGGAATACGTGTTCACCAACTTGGAACTCCAATGGTCTACGCTACTTATTTGCATAACTCTTCTGATGACTCTAAGCGGTCTTGAGCCTTTCTCGAATAGCTTTGACTGTATCGATTGACTGATGAACCAACTCAGGGCCTGTGATTTTACGCTTTCCAACTTCGTCCCAACAAACTGGAGTTCTCAAGGCTCTGCTGTACAACGCTTCAAACGGTGCCATCTGGATACTCTGCTGATAACTGTTGTTGTAGGCGAACTCAACTAGACGAAGCTGTTCCTCCTAGCTTCCTTTAAAGTTCAATATGCAAGCTCGCAGCATGTCTTCGAGGGTTTGAATAGTCCTCTCAGACTGGCCATCCATCCGCGGATGATAGGCCGTGATGTACTGCAGTTTCGTTCATAAGGCAGTCTGTAAACTTTTCCATAAAGCTGCCATGAACTTTGGATCTCGATCTGACGTGATCGTCATTGGCACTCCATGAAGACGAACTATCTATCGGACGTACAAATCAGCATACCTGTCTTAATGCAAAGTCCTTTCGTACGGTGATGAAGTGAGCAGACTTCGTCAATCTGTCGACTACAGCCCATATGGAGTCATTACCTCGTTGACTCCTTGGTAACCCCATCACAAAATCCATTGTGATATGTTCCAATTTCCACTCAGGAATCTCAAGAGATTGCAAAAGTCCTCCGGGCTTGCAATGCTGTGCTTTCCCGCCAGACTTCTTCAATCTATTGACTATAGCCCATATTGAGTCATTAACTCGTTGACTCCTTGGTAACCCCATCACAAAATCCATTGTGATATGTTTCCATTTCCACTCGGGAATCTCAAGAGGTTGCAAAAGTCCTCCAAGCTTGCAATGCTATGCTTTCACTTGCTGACACGTCAGACACTTGGCGACATGTCTAGCGATATCTGACTTCATACCGGTCCACCAATAGTGTTGACGCAGATTCTAGTACATCTTTGTACTGCTTAGATGAATACTGTAACTGATACGATGAGCTTCTGACAAGATCTCCTCCTTAAGCTCTGCATCGTCAGGAACACACAATCGCCCACAAAACTTTAGTGTTCCGTCCTCAATAACTTGAAAATCGGCTTTTCTCTTTTCTGTATTTTCATGTAGAATTTTCTGGATTTCAGGATCTGTTAACTACAACGTCTTGATCTTTATCTGCACTTCCGGTTCAATTCTAAGGGTGGCCATGAGACTTGAAAGGTGACCTACCTCAAACTTGAAATTTGAATCTTGAGCTCCTTGGAGTAAGATCCACTCCTGAACCATCATCTGCACAATGACGACTTCCAACTTAACGCATCCACTACTTTATTGGCTTTTCCGGAATGATATAAGATGTTGCAGTTGTAGTCATTGAGAAGTTCCATCCAACGACGCTGTCTCATGTTCAACTTCTTCTGAGAAAATAAGTACTTAAGACTTTGGTGGTCCGTAAAGATCTGAAACTTTTCTTCGCATAAGTAGTGTCTCCAAATTTTCAAAGCAAAAATAATCGCTACGAGTTCTAATTCATGCGTTGGATAATTCAACTCATGAGACCTCAATTGACGGGACGCGTATGCAACAACTCTCCCATGTTACATTAAAATGCAGCCTAGTCCTCTGTATGACGCATCGCTATAGATCACATATCCTCCAAGAACAGACATAATTGTTAGCACATGTGCGGTAGTCAGCTTCTGCTTGAGCTCTTGGAAACTGCGCTCGCACTTATCTATCCATTAAAACTTCTCTTCCTTCTTCAGCAATCGAGTCAGAGGCATGATTTTTGTTGAAAATCTTTCCATGAATCGTCTATAATAACCTACCAATCCCAAGAAACTTTTGATCTCTGTCACTGTCGTTGGTATTGGCCAGTTGATCACGACTTCAATCTTAGTCGGGTCCACGGAAATCCCTTCACTAGAAATCACGTGACCTAAGAAAGCTACGCGAGTTAACCAAAACTAGCACTTACTAAATTTGGCGTACAGTCCGTGTTCTCGCAGGGTTTGAAGTACTGTCCTTAAATGTCTTTCATGCTCCTCTGGACTTCTCGAATACACCAAGATGTCGTCGATAAACACAATCACGAACTGGTCCGAATACTCCTTGAATACTCAATTCATCAGATCCATGAAAGCAACTGGGGCGTTGGTTAAACCAAATGGCATTATGGTGAATTCATAATGGCCGTAACGCGTACGAAAAGCCGTTTTCGGTATGTCTTCTTTCTTAATCCTCAGCTAATGGTAACCTGTCCTTAGGTCAATCTTGGAAAATATTGACGCTCCTTGTAGCTGATCAAACAAGTCATCAATCCTTCGTAACAAATACTTGTTCTTGATCGTCACTTAGTTGAGTTGTCGATAGTTGATGCAAAGACGCAACGAACCATCATTCTTCCTTACAAACATAACTGGTGCTCTCCAAGGCGATGCACTAGGACATATAAATCCTTGTCTAACAATTCCTGCATTTGCACCTTCAGTTCTTTCAACTCTAACAACGTCATACGGTAAGGGGCCTTAGAAATTGGCTCCGTCCCAGGGGCCAACTCAATCACAAACTTGATCTCTCTTTCTGGGCACAAACCGGGTAATTCCTCAGGAAACACGTTAGAAAACTCCTGCACCACGGCGATGTTCTCTATCTTCGGCTCCTCAACTGACGTATCCACGACGGTTGCCAAATAACCTTGGCAACCCACCTCTAACAAACGGGTTACCTCAAGCGACGAGATTAAGGTAATCGAGGGTCCTCCTCGACTTCTAGTAAACTCAAACTTTCACCCACTAGCGGGTTAAATTGAATCACTTTACGATAAGAGTCTACTGTAGCTTGTTCTTGGTGAGTCAATCTATGCCAATAATCACATCAAAATCAAACATGGCCAACACAATCAAATCTATCATTTCCTCTCACTCACTAATAACTAACTTGCAACCAGGATACCCTATCACAGACAACACTTTATCTTTTAACGAGGTGGATATACTAATGACTGACACTAACGGTTCTGGACTCAATCCCACTAACTTAACAAATTGCTCAACAATAATTGAATGTGTCACTCTAGGAGACCATACTTGTTACCACGTTTTGTGAGTCCTTTGCCTCCCGTCGGGTGACAGCATACACCCTTCCCAGCATCGGAGGCCTGCTCAAAACACCATGCTGTGCGTTTTGCGACGCACTCCCTCTCGGTTGTCCCATTTGCGGCGTGGCGCCTGCGCTCCCATGTGTGGCATCCCAAAATTCATGACGACCTCTAGTTACATTAAAGTCTATGAATAGGTGATGGAAGTACCATCAAGTTATTTTATAGCCATTTAATCCATAATTTGCAATAAGATTTATGGCCAAGCTTTTAATGGATAATTATGTGATAGGAAAGAAAATTCTATCATTGGCCATGTGCATTATAAATTGGAATTTATGGATTTGTGACTACAAGTTTTATGGCCTTATTATTATTATGCAATTAGGTATTTATTTAAATGAGGATTAAGATGTATTATTAAAAATAAACTTGGGCAATTTAAGTTTGGACTTTAGGCCCAAGAGTGTTGGCCTAAAGTGGGCCAAGAGGCCCTGCCCATGAAGCCATAGGGCCATCGACCCAAGAAGGAGGGAGGAGCTGGATTTGCATGCCCCACGCCAATTGTCTTCATGGTGAGGACACTTGTCTTCCTCTTGGAGCCAAGTGTCAATCTTCATGCAAATCAAATAATTACCTAGCTAATCATGAAGGGGAAAGAAAGAGAGGGAGAGTGGGCGGATTGAGAGAGAGAATCCGAGAGAGAGTGTTCGTGTGAGCGAGAGAGTGAAGCCGAGAGAGAAAGAGAGGAAGAGGAGGTCCGTTCACCGCCGTTCGTTCGCTGCTTTGCCCGCTATTTTGTTGCTGTTTGTGCTTAAGTTTAAGGCAAGTGAAGTCCTAAAACCTACTCTTTGCATTGCTGTGTGTAGGTGTAGTAGATGGTAAGTCTTGGTTGTGGTAGATGGGATGAGATTTCGGAGCTTTGAAGAGAGATTCGTTGGTCATGCATGCTGATTTCGGAAAGACCAGTCCGACCGTCCGCGAGTTTGTGTGTTGCATGTGACTTTTTAGTTGGAATATTACTTTGACCTCTTCATTAAAGTTGTAGATAATATCTTGAAGTATAACATACTAAAATTTGAGACAAAATGGACAAGTATTAAGGGATGAAACCCTTTTTCTACGAAAACATTAGATCTGGAAACTGTTTTGTTGACCTCTTGGTGATTTTGTGTGTTGCATGTGACTTTTTAGTTGGAATTCCACTTTGACCTCTTCATGAAAGTGTAGAGAACATCTTGAAGAATAACATACTGAAATTTGAGATAAAACGAACAAGTATTTCTTGGTGAAACGATTTTCCTTTGGAGAGACTAGATCTGGAATTCGTCGTGATGACCTTCAGTGGTTTCGTGGTCTGTAAAGCAACTTTATTGTTGAAATCTCACTTTGATCTCTTAACGAAAGTTGTAGTATACTTCTTGACGTAGAACATCAAAAATGTAGAGGAAATGAATGAAAATAGGTCGGTGAAACCGTTGTCTTTTGAAGAAACTGGATCTGGGAAAAACGCTGCTTCGACCTAGTATGATTTCGGGATTTTTATAAAGTCATAAAATTAAAATTTGATAGTGTGTCCTTAATGAAAGTTGAAGGTAATATTCTTAGGAACAACATACTGAAATTTCAGAGTAAATGGACCAGTAATGACCAAGGAAACGATTTTTCTTCAACACGGGTAGATCTGGAAAAACGATACCGAGAATAGGAAAAGTAAATCGATTTTATCTTTTAATCCAGAACGAATTGGACTACGATTTCTTCATGAAACTTGTACTTATAGGTCTTAAATACAGCGTGTCCAAATTTCAGAATTTTCTGAGTTTATTTAAGGGATTGATCGAAATTGTTTTCAAAACTGTGCATGGATGATGTTAAAATCTTTTTTCGGTGATGCATGGACCTATACGTATTCTGTGAAGCCTTGTTTGATATGGTGTTCTTCACGAAATGTGTTTTCTTAGATCTTATCTACATTGTGGTAAATTTTCAGAATTTATTTCCATCGTTTGCTAATTTTCTAGAATTTTTCATGAATAGCACGCATTCTGTTTAAGCTGGAAATTGTTTTATTTACTGTTTATTGGATTTATTATGTAAATCATGATGTCCTGGATTATTACTCGTGCAATGACATGATGACATCCATACATTTCGTATGACATCAAAGGATTGATGGATTTTCATGAACTCAATGAAGTTTTCAAAACCATTGCATCAAATGATACTTTTCCCAAGGCATATTATATGATTTTAAAAGGGGCCGTTGTCAAATCATTGGCATTGTTGCATCAAATATGAAATTGAAAATGAGATGTATGGGAATATGCATTGTGGTGATGAGAAGGCCGTCGGAGGTGTGAGCCGACGATGCCCCGGGAGTGTCGGGATGCCCGGAATGTGGGGGTGCCGAATGCCTGGTGGCCTAGTGGCGTAATTCCGGAGGGTCCTCGGGAGTTTCGAGATGCCCGGTGGTATACGACGTAATTCCGAGAGGGGAGGGAATCCTGGTGGTATGTCGGTACGTAATTCCGGAAGCCCGGAGGTTTGTGCCGGGGGATGCCTCGTGATGCTAGTTGGGATGCGAGATGCCCGGAATGTGGGGGCCGGATGCCCGGTTGTATTTTGAATACATGCCCGGAGGTTCCTCGCGATGCCTGGTTGGGTGCGAGCGATGAATTGTGGGATGGAAACATTGGTCCCTGGAAAGAAAAACTGATGTGATCCTTGTGAAAGATAAGAATTGAAAATGAATCATGTGCATGGGTGTATGCATATGGCATGATGTATGATCGGCTTATGAAAATAAATTGATGCTATTTGATATTGAAAATGCGATCATGAAGGCATGAATGGATCTCATGGTGATGTATGCTTGACAGCATGGATGATATGAATCATGGTGGTATATGCACGATGGCATGGTGAGATATGCATGACTGCATGGTGGTATATGCACATATGGCATGGATATGCATGAATGCTTGATGATGAGTGTGTAGTGGTATATGCACGTATGTCATGGTGATATATGCATGAATGCTTGATGATGAGTGCATGGTGGTATATGCACATATGGCATGATGATATAAGCATGGCTGCAAGGTAAGTTATGCTTGAATGCATGAATGATACGTGCCATTGCCACCAGTAGATGGATCAAGTGGTTGGATATGATCGCAAGGAGGAGGATAGCAAAGGAAGGAACTTTTGGACGCCGACACTGATCAATGGACATTAAGTATACGACTGTTGGAGGAGATGTCGGTCATCTTTTGAAGTATAGCCAAGTATAGAAAACTATAGCATTTTGATGTACCGATGAATGATGCCCATCTGGTTTAAGTAAATAAAAGTGTTCGGCTTTTACCTATAAATGTTTAGTTGGTGTGCATTGTTTTCTGAATATAGGGAAGGGAGTTGATGGATGTGCTTTCGCTATATGAATAGCGCAAGGGACCGATCAAAAAAAAAATGTAAACCCCCAGGTTGTATGGACCCGCTGCAATTGAAATGGTATCAGAGTGACATGTTATTAGGGAAAGTGAAAGGTAAGCGAACTGTGGTGACCCTAACGGATCGGGGGCCGTCGAGGGGTGCCACACCATTGCCCTACGCGAACGGTCCTTGATTTGGCGGCCATGCTAGCCACACCCGTAGCAAGCTCCTGTCCTAGTAAAACACGGGGCTGATCCATGTCTTCTTCCACAGAAACGGCACACACCATTTGAGTTGGGTGCTGACTTTCCTATCCCACATTTTCGGTTGGGCGGAATGGAATACCTTCCTCCTGTCATCGGCCTTTTTCCGAATCGATTGTTGTCTCTATTGGACCTAAACCACGACGCAGATGCGGCAGCTTGCTTGTTCAGATTCCTCTCGATCAGCTGGGCCCTCTCATACAGCTCATTGTAATCCTTGAGATTCAGCGGCACCAACGGATTCTTAATCTCTAGCCTCAAACCGTCTCTGAACCTCCTCGCTCTATCCACCGAATCTTTAATCAGTCTCGGTGTATACTTGGACAACTCTGCAAACTTCGCCTCATATTGGTCTACTAACATCTGGTTCTGACGAAGACTCTGAAACTTAGCCATTTTCTGCTCTCTGGCGCAGTCTGAAAAGTACTTCCCGTAGAAGACCTCCATGAAGGCATTCCACTGCGGAACCATACCTTTAGGAAATACTCTCCCCCTGGTGACTTCCCACCAAGTGCTTGCATTCCCTTACAACTAGTAGACAGCCAGGACTACCTTGTCTTCCTTAGAGCACCTCAGTAGTGCAAAGACTTTTCTAGCTCTCGAATCCAGAGGGTTGCAGCTTTAGGATCGTCTGCTCCAGAGAACTTCGGTGGATTTAGCTTCAGGAACTGCTCCACCAATTTGTGCATCGGCCGCTCACCATTCTTATTTCCTGGCGGGACTTCAGCAGATGTGGCAGCAACAGCGGCATCGGCATTGGCGGCAGCAGTGGCGGCGGCGGTAGCAACAGCTTGGTTACGAGCCTGTTGACCTATCATATTCCCTAGGGTCTCTAGCACCTGCACGATCCCATCTATCCTAGGATCGCCTGGTGCTCCTCCCCCAGTACCAGCTTGCGGCGGTACTCTTTCCCTCGCGCTAGCCTGAGCCAACGCTCTACCTCGGGCACCAACTCTAGTCGGCGTACTTCCTCAAGTAACAGATGCAACTGCCCTCTTGCAAGGAGTCCCCTGCTGAGGATTCCTCGTC
This sequence comes from Eucalyptus curtisii, assembly GCA_017140595.1. Taxonomy (NCBI): domain Eukaryota; kingdom Viridiplantae; phylum Streptophyta; class Magnoliopsida; order Myrtales; family Myrtaceae; genus Eucalyptus; species Eucalyptus curtisii. Next base: position 6,598,622 of record CM029504.1, read on the forward strand.
CTGTAGGATCTGTATAGAACCTGCTTTTCGATTCCAACACGGAATTAGAAATATGAGCGACCTGCACAAAACAATCAATCAATCATAAGCATGAGCGTAAGGAAAATGTCTTTCCTAGCTAATTATCTCATGACCCATCGCACCTTATCATTCTAGACACTAACCAGGCTCTGATACCACATCAGGTGAGGATGTCACGCCCCGAACCCCGGGTACGCGCACATCCTTTGGCAGTCGATTAAAAATGCGACGTCCCAGGACACGTTACCGACCCTTTCTTTTTATCTTTCAATTAAGCACATGTGGAAGCGAATTAAATAAACACCCGACCAACCAACAAACACATGGATGGTAAAACACACAACATGGATTTTCACAAATTGCACTTCATATACATACCAGTTAACCTTAGGAGTTTATATACATAAGTCTGTCTCAAAAAGTAACTCCTAGGCAACCTACACCCCGGACCTCTACGACTCGGGTTGAGGATCCTCCACGACACCAACCGGGATGTCGATGTCCATGGGGTGACCTACCTCCCCATCCTCTGTTCTGACGGGCGGCCCGTCCAAACCCTGCAGGGGACTCTCCCAAGCCCCGTTACGCTCGTTGATGAATCACGCCTTGAAGCGATGAGGCATCAAGTGAGTGAGGCCCTCATCAACCCAAATCGGTGTCACCACTAACTCACGGGTCTGGGTGGTCCCAGGAATAGGAAAGAAGGTAGACTCATAATCCATCTCTCACGGCATCCTAAAATGAACGGGACGTCTCTCCATACTAAGGACTTGAAAAAGGTTAACCACGACAGGGTGAGATAAATCTCAGTAAGTCAAAACCCCAAACCCTGATTAAGATGCAAATTCACCTCGAAGACGGTCCTAATCACGCACCATACAAAACTCACCTCGCCTTCGCATCTCCCTGCATATTAGCACATCACATATGCATTTATAAATATCACAAGCGTAAATAATAACTAGAACACGTCATTTTCATCCTTCAAATATTCACATGGGTCCCGATTATAAGGTAAAACCGTTATGACACGTCTCATACCAAGCCACACAATTTTGCCCCATAAGGGAAGGGGGGTTTCAGGCGTGAGTGAGAGGAGGGAAAGGAGAAATGAAAGTCAATTGGTAAGCCAATCACAAGCTTAGCTAAAATATCTAAACACTCATTGAAATGCCCTAAAGTCTTTAGCCCTAAAGTCAAGCACCCAACCACTTAAAAATTAGTTCTAATTTCCACAAACAAAGCCAAAATAGGGTAGAAAAACCCCATTAATCAGCCCATCCGAATTTCACTTTCCTTTTATTTTTGTCAAAAATCGATTTTTCCGCAAAATTCCGGGCTCGACGAAAATTCGCCGAAAGATTAGATGACGTCCTATAAATGAATCGTGACACGCTCGAATGTCTGATTCCCGAAAAAAATCGACCGAACGCGATTTTAGTACGACCTGACCTATCTGGTAGCTTTTAGGGATTTTAGGATGTTTGACCCGTGATCGATAATTTTCGATTTACATTTGTTCATCTCCGACTCGTAGATGACTCTCGGTTGTCATAATAATCGCAAGATTTCAATTTTGTGTCTCGAGTATAATGTCGATAGAAAATCGGGTTACTGTCGTTCGACATGAATATCGCAATCGTGCGGAACCACCTGCAATTCGACTACGCAATTTCCGTCGAGTCGACTTATATCCGTTCTCTAATCGATTATAGCGGTGTCATATTAACCCTTGCTGATTATTATGGTCGAACAATCAATTTCCGATTGAATTCTCTAATATATCGTATTTATATCCATTAACGGCCTCACCTAATAGATTAGTTAACTCGTGAGAGGCCAGCTCTGAGTAAAATGACCATGGGCACGTCGACGAAACAACCATTTCATATATCCGAATCGGAGTCAAATTTTCAGGATGTCACATATTTGGCTTGCTGTCATTTAGTGAGCATTTCCCATTTTCTATGAAAGAAAATGCTGGTGTGAACTTCTGGATTTGGGCCCATGCATATTAACTATATGAAGAACAAATGTTGTCAGTACGGTAGAGGATGAATACTTTAATTCTTCTGCAAAGTGCTTGAGATGATTTTGATATCCGTCAGTTAGAAATGTAGTGGTAAGGTGGTAGACAACGGTTGTTGAAACTCGATTTCTATGGTATAATACTGAAACAAATATCAATAAAACCATTTAAGTTCAATAGGGAAAGTCATGACATCAAACATTAAGAGGTGGATAATTGAATATTCTAGATGTTTTCCAAGAGGTCCGAGATTTAAACCTCCACATTTTCTAAAAATTTTGAGCTAGTATTCCCAGATAAGAAATTTCCTTTCTCAAAGAAGAAGTCTTGATTGGACCAATCCAAGAACTCTTTGACGTACATCTTGTCACGCCTCGAACCCCGAGCACGCGCACATCCCTCGGCGGTCGATTAAAAATGCGATGTTCTAGGACGCGTCGCCGACCCTTTCTTTTTATCTTTCAATTAAGCACGTGCGGAAGTGAATTAAACAAACACCCGGACAGCCATCAAATACAGGGATAGTAAAAACACACTAGCGATTTTTTATAAACCACACTTTATATACATGCCAAGTTAAAACCTACAGGTTCATATTTACAAGTCTATCTTAAAAAGAAACCCCTAAGCAACCTACGCCCTGGATCCCTCCGACTCGGGCGCTAGATCCTTCATGACACCATCTGGGATGTCGATGTCCATGGTGTTAGCTACCTCCCTATTCTCAGTTCCGATGGGAGGTCCGTCAAAACCCTGCAGGGGACCCTCCCGAGCCTCGTTACGCTCGTTAATGAACCACGCTTTAAGTGATGAGGCACCAGGTGAGGTAGGCCCTCATCCACCCAAATAGTGGTCACCACTAGCTCACGGCTCTGGGTGGTCCCGGGAATAGGGAAATAGGTGGGCTCGCAGTCCATCTCCCACAGAACCCCAAAACGGACTAGTCACTACTCCATACTAAGGACCTGAAAAAGGGTTAACCATGACAGGGTGAGATAAATCTTAGTGAGTCAAAACCTTAAACCCTAGTTAGGACGTAAATTCGCCTAGAGGCGGCCTAAACACGCACGATACAAGACTCACCTCACCTCGGCACGTCCCTGCACATTAATATATCATATATACTATTATAATACAACAAGCATAATTTAATAACCGGAACACATCATTTCATTCACATGAGTCCCGATTATAAAGTAAAACCATTATGACGTTTCAATACGGTGCCACACAATTTTGCCCCATAATCAGGCACATCTATCACAACCATTCAGGCGTGTTCCAGTTATTACGACCCAACGGCCACGGCCAACTCAAGAGTCGGCAGTCATCCGGCGTAACCGGGCGTTGTCCCGCTCCGTCGGGCATGGCAATGTCTAGCACTATACGCCTAGATGGCATTCCATAAAAGAGCATCGGCCCGACCTCTACCGCGATCGACATCTATTGACATGCCGCATCCAAACTTAATCAGGCATCCCCTCCCCAACTCTTGTCGGGTGACGGGTTTCGATAGTGACCACACGCGCACATACATGGCCAAGAATATCGTGCTTTGCATTCAAATACCTCGTTTTCATATAATGAACTTGGCCACTTTTCTTCGTACTAAAAATTTTGGTAAAATAATCACGTGTGGTCACGTATTTAAATCGAACCATTAAATGTGGTACGCTCCCATTTCAAATTCCACGATTTTGTATAGTACAAACAAATTGGCATAAAAAACCGACACCCGGTATTTTTCTACTTAAAAGCCCATAAAATTGAGCTTTATACTAAAAATTAATAACTACCACCAAGCACTCAATTGCACATCATAGCACATATAAGCCATCAAATTCACATATAAATTTATCCACGGGAACGAGCGTAAAATTTCACTAAATGGCTAATCCGTCACAAATTATGCTAATTACAATTAATTAAAATAAATAAATAAATAAATTGTGATGAATTAAATTAATCAAACTTAAGTAACCTAACCATGGTTAACTAACCTAACCATGGTTAATTAATCTAACCCAAGTAAGCTAACCTAACTAGGGTAGGCTAACCTAACTAAGCTAGTTACTCTAACTACGTTAATTAACACTAATCCAACTTAACACTAATCTAACCCTTTAAGCGCAATTAAATACCTAATCATGCATTAGGGAGTTAACTCACTGGATTAGGATGGTGGCAGGTTCATGGCGACGGCGGCGCGACAGCGGTGAAAACTGGAGACAATCGCGTCTCCAACGGAGCTCAAACATCGGTTGAGGCAGTAAGGGGGCTCATGGCCAAAGGAGCTAGTTCGGTTCTGTAGTTGCTGGGTTGGAGGAGTTGTGCTGCTGGTCGCGGGGCTGTTAGGCTCTGGTGGTTCTGGGTGGCGGTAGTTGGCAGCTGCTAGACGGTGGGGGTTGCGGCTGGGCGGTGGGAGAGCTGGCTATGGTTGCTGGCCATTCGGTGGCTGGGCGAGTGAGCTGGACGGGCGGCGAGGCTGTGAGGATTGATGAGGCGGCGGGTGAAGGACGGTGGTGAGCTAGGTCGTGAATGGTGGGTGCTGGCCATTGGCGTGAGGAGATGTGTGGGCCTAGTTGGGCGATGGAGAGTGGACGGTGGAAAGATGCAGCAAGACAGAACTAGAGTCAATGAGAGAAATGCGTGAGGGAGATGAGCAGTAGGGGTGGATTGCATTGGGGGGAGGGAAGGAGAGAGGGAAAGAGAGGGAAAATAAGTCAAATGCATGGCCAATGGTAAGCTTTGCAAAATATCAAGCCACTCATGACTTGAGCCCCAAAGTCTTCATGCCAAAATTGTCAAATGCCTATCCAATCAAAATTTAACCCTTAATTCTCACAAATAAAACACTTTGGGCAGCCAAATAAGCCCTCCAAACAGCCCATTTTCCTTTGTTTTTCTTTTTGTCCAAAATTGATTTTTCCGCAAAAATTCAAGACTCGACGAAATTTCTCCGAAAGATGAGACGACGTCCTAAAAATGAATTATGACATGCTCGAACGTCCGATTCCCGAAACGGAATTCAATTTCGTGGTTAAAATCGATCAAACGTGATTTTAGTATGACCTAACCTATTGGATATCTTTTAGAGATTTTAGCACGTTTAACCCGTGATCGATAATTTTCGATCCACATTTGTGCATCTTCGACTCATAGACAACTCTCGATTGTCATAAAAATCGCAAGGTTTTAATTACGTGTCCCGAGTATAATTTCGATAGAAAATCGGGTTAGTGCTGTTTGACGCGAATTTCGCAATCATGCGGAACCACTTGCAATTCAATTACGTGTTTCCGTCGAATTGACTTATATCCGATTGTAATTCGATTATAACGGTGTCGTATTGACTTTTGCTGATTATTACGGTCGAGCGATCGATTTCTGATCGAATTCTCTAGTCTGTCGTATTTATATTCTTTAACGGCCTCACCTAATAGATTAGTTAACTCATGAGGGGCCAGTTCAGAGTAAAATGACCATAGTCGCATCGGCAAAACAATCATTTCATATAATCGAGACGGAGTCGAATTTCAGGATGTCACAATAATCAAGTGCAATAGCTCAATCATACACACGTGTTCCGATTATTACGACCTCTCGGTCACGGCCAACACAAAAGTCGGCGGTCATTCAACATAACTGGGCATCGTCCCGCCCCATCAGGCACGACATCATCTCGCGTATGCATACGCCTCAGGAAAGCATTCCATGAAGGAGCATCGGTCCGGCCTCCACCGCGACTTGGCATCCTATTGACACGGGAGCATCCGAACTTAATCGGGCATCGTCTCGCATAATAATACGCATCAGGACCGATTCATTACCCCGCATAATCATATGCATCAATCCATTAAACTTTGCATGCATCTAGTTTGAAACCTCACGATTCTATTGAGCACATAAAACTTGGCGTCTAAACCCAACACCATATTTCTTTTCTATTTCTTTGTCCAACCACCCTTTTTGGAAATAAACTTTGGGAACCCCATTTTTTTTTCTTTAAAATTTTTGGAAAGAAATTCGTAGGTGCTCACGTACTCAAAATTAACCCATCAAACTTTGCACAAATCTAGTTTAAAACCTCATTGTTTTGTTGAGTAAATAATTTTGGTGTCCAAACCCGAAATCTCATTGTTTTTTATTTAAAGGCTTATAAAGCCATCTTTTGACATAAAAATCGGAACCAACATAGAGTAACCAATCTCATAATATCAAGCATAAGTTCTCAGCATGCCAAAAATCAACCAAATCACAAAATATACATTTTCCAGCAAGCAAGACACCAAGAACAACCTTAAGACCACAACTGGCCCTCACCGGCAGAAATCGAGTCCACTCGCACGTCTCCAAGATTAATTTTAGAAACATAACTAAAAGAGTTCAGAAAATTCTCAAATTTAAATATTTTATAAAGTACACTTAAACGAACATTTTTTATGAAGACACCTTGATCCATATCTTTTTAGAATAGGAGCAGTAATTCGCTCAAATCGTTACCAAAACTGTATCCGTGTCCAGAATTGTTTTTTTTTTTTTCAAAACCAGCTTGGTTTGAGGTCCAAAACTCATCCGTTTACTCTGAAATTTGACTATGTTAAACTTCAAGATGTGATGAAAAACTTTTGTGAATAAATTCTTTCGTAAATCGAACCCTAAGAGTTGATAAAAAATCCTTTAAACATCGAAAGGTCACGGGTTCCAGCACAAAACGAGATTCTACCTTGCTTGCAATGAAACTGAAATCTTATTCTTTTAAATCCAGAAAATTTTAAGTAAAATATATATCATAAATAAAGATATTTAGAATATTTTTCAAGAAGAAAGAAACCTCAAAATTATAGCACATTTTAATCCACGAAAATAGCAAACAATGAGTGTCTAGTAAATAGATCTGAAGAGAAATCCAGACTTAGCTACTTTTAAATTAACCTAACCATGATTAACTAACCTAACCATGGTTACTTAATATAACCATGGTTAACTAACCTAACCAAACTTAGTTAACACTAATCTAAACACTCCCTAAGCGCAATTAACGGTCTAATCGAAGATTAGGGAGTTAACTCACCGTTTTCAACGGTGACGGGCTCACGGAGACGGCGATGAAAACTCGAGACAACCACAGCTTGAATGGAGACTCAACGGCGGTGGTGTTGGCCTCTCAAGCTCTCGGCCAAGTGGGGAGCTCGGCTTGGTGGTGCTTACTGGACGTGATGGTCGGCGGCTTCTAGGCACGGAGGAGTTGGGTGTTGGGTGGTGCGGCAGCAAGGACTGAGCTGGTGGGTGTTGGCGTGAAGTGAAGCTACTGGGCGGTGACTCGACTGGACGTGGGGTGGTGAAGAAGTCGCTGGTGGATGCTAAGGGCGTGAAGAGCTGGGTGGTGAGCTGGCGTTGGTGTTGGCGGTGGATGGTGATGGAGGTGTGAGGAGGGGAAGTTGCTAGCGGCGGGTGGCTGTTGGGGTGTGGTGCAGCAAAGATGGAAAATGGAGGGGAAATGGAGAGGAGTGAGGGTTGGCAGCAAAGTGAAAGAGAAGCTGGTGGGAAAGAGACGTGAGGGAGAATTGGGATGAAGAAGGTGGTCAGCTAGAGCAAGGGGGAAGGGAATGCACGCATGGGGGGAAAGGGAGAGAGAGAGAGAGAGAGTCAAAAGCACAACCAATCAAAACCTAGGCCAAATATCTAAATATCTAAGCACTCATCACAATGCCCCTAAAATCTTCATGCCATCAAAGTCATATGCCCCTCCAATCACCATTTTTCCTCTTATTGCTCACAATTAAGCCCTTTTTGGGCAGCAAATTCCCCTTTTTCCTCTTAATCCGAATATCATTTTCCCTTTTCTTTTGTCCGAAAACCGTTTTTTTGCAAAATTTCAGACTCGTCGAAAATTCGCCGAAAGATGAGACGACGTCCAATAAATGAATTGTGACATGCTCAAACATATGATTCTCGAAACCGAATTCAATTTCGTGGTTAAAATCGATTGAACGCGACTTTAGTACGACTTAACCTATTAGGTAGCTTTTAGGGATTTTAGCACGTTTGACCCGTGGTTGATAATTTTCGATCCACGTTTGTGCATCTCTAAATCGTAGACGACTCTCGATTGTCATATAATCATGAGGGTTCAATTACGTGTCCTGAATATGATATCGATAGAAAATTGGGTTATTGCTGTTCGACGCGAATATTGCAATCATGCGGAACCACCCAAAATTCGACTACGTACTTCCATTGAATCGGCTTATATCCGTTCGCTAATCGATTTATAATGGTGTCGTATTGACCCTTGCTGATTATTATGGTCGAGCGATCGATTTCCAATTGAATTCTCTAGTTTGTTGTGTTTATATCACTTAACGGCTTCACCTAATATATTAGTTAACTCGTGATTGATTAATTTCGAGTAAAATAACCATAAGCGCGTCGACGAAACAACCATTTCATATATCCGAATCAGGGTTGTCGCTTGACTTGATGATCACTACTGGATTTTGTACTTTCTTAAGTAGCAAATGTATATTATGGATTACTAAGAAGCAATGTATGGTTGCTTGATTTAGTGCTGAGGCATGGCATTGACAGCTGCAAAAATTACATGGATGTCATTCATTTTAGGAGATTTGGGTATTCATCTCTCTAGTTCACAAATATTATTTTGTGATAATATCAGTGCACTTTATATATCGATTAATCTAGTGTTTCATGCAAGAACTAACATATGAAATTAGATTATCATTACGTGTGAGAAAAAGTGGCTCTTGGAACACTTGTAACTAAGTATGTTCCTTGTATGCATTTACCAGATCTCTTCATAAAACTATCAACTAGAAAGGCATTTGAAAACTTACGTTGCAAATTGGGAATTTGGGATTCTCCTATTCCCAATTTGAGGGGAGTAAAGGCACTGATTTATCAATTAGGAAAAAAGAATCTGGAAATAACAATTAAAATCACAAGCTGTTGGAGATACTAAAATAAATGGATTGACATTGTAATATAATGATATTTTCATTTATTATTTTTCATTGTTGTATTGTTTCCTTACAAAGTGGAACATCTGTGATATCTTTATATAATGAAAATCATCTCAATAATTGTACGGTGAGATCAATAATAAAATACTTTTATCCTTTTACAGCACATCCGTCGATTTGCGATGACTGGTGACGCAAGTGAATTCCCAAAGCAAGTATTAGCTATTCCCATGATTGTACGGTGCTTTTAAGATAGTCACTGTTATTATTTCTAAACAAGAAAGTAGTGTGGTCTACACTAAAATTGGTATCTATGCTTTTAGTTCTGAATTTTTAATTTTTGTCGCCTGAAGGTATATATCTCATGTTTTACTGAATGATGTAACGAAACCTTTTTACCAATAAAAAAAAAAATTTTGATTTCTGTTTTTCTGGCCAAATAGTTCTGAATCTCTTTAGCTCTCTTCTCCTAGAGAGTTTAAAATTTTTCCATTGGATTCATTATTTTTCCGGTCTATACTAATAACTTGATTTATCAAAGATCAAACTTCGTCCTACTCGGCTCTCAAAATACCAACACCATACAAAGAAAGTAGAAACAGTAATTATTAGGACAATTCAAAGTAATATACGTAATGAAATTGAAGATACACTTCAAAAAGCTCAGAAGAAGAAGAATCTGTAAAGTTGGACACACAATTTTATCGCACTGCTCTAAGAAAAAGCATGTATAGATCCTTAAAAAAGCAAGATCCAGAAAAAGCAATAAAAGAAAGAAATTTCAACGGAACCATTCTATCGATCCTTTTCTCCGACCGTAAAAAGTGAGGGTTTTCACGAATCCGAGACCAAAATAGCATCCCAAATCATCTCCATGTCCAATGAAGGCATTCTACTAAGCTGAACGGCATCAGCATCAGCACTAGCACTAACAACGGCCTCTTGTGTCTTCTTGCTCATACTCATCATCTCAGACCCAACAACTCTTGCTTCGAACTCAAGTTGCCACTCGCTTCCCATTGGGTCTTTCGGGCTTGAGGTGCTTGGGCTTTCGCTGGCAAATTCGTCCTTATTCGTAACGGATTTTGGTGGCGATCCTCTGTGGAGTTTCTTTCTCGAGGACGCCCCTTGCGATATGGTTCTGATCTTGGCTTCAAGGAGTGCAGCTGTGGTGCTGTTCAGGGAGCGATTGCCCTTGACCAGCTCGTGCTTGAGGTCGGGGAAGTTCAAGTGTGCAAAGTCGCCTCGAAGCATGTATGCTGCAGTGTCGTAGGCCAGGGCCGCCTCCTCGGCCGTGTCAAAAGTCCCGAGCCACACTCTTGTCCGGTTCCTTGGTAATCTAATCTCTGCTACCCACTTCCCCCAATGCCTCTGCCTCACTCCCCGGAACAACTTTCCTGACGAAGAGATTGAAGACGATGATGTCGACCTGTGCTCCTTCTTGCTTGCCATAGATCTCCGTACTGTGTACTTCATAGGCTGAATCTTGGTATTGCTGAGCCAATAGCAAGAGTCGCCGAAAACCCTAGATGATGAACGATCTGATAGATGGTCTAAACTTCGGTCTGTTGTGGGCCAGTCCGATCCAGGTCGCCGCAGAACATAACCGTGCTGAGTCAGGTGGTTGTTTGTTGAAGATGCTATGGACTCAGAAATTGTGTCCATTCCGAGTAAATCCATCGTTGATGGAGTCTTTTTCTCGGGTTCTTGCCAGGACAAAGTTAGATCACTCGGGACCCTCGATGTCGATGACGATGAGCCCTGTGAGGACGGAGATGGCGGGTTTGGCGCAGTAATCTTTGCAAGTGGATTTAAGAATGCCTTGAAAGGAAACATGCACTCCTTGAGATCACCACCACATGAAAATGGAACTTTGTCGGTAGAAGCGTTGGAAATTGAATCATTCTGGTAGGCATGTGAAGAGATCGTGCCTAGTGAACCCCACAAGAGCGGATCCACAAGGGATCTTGGTGATCCATTTCCTGATGATGATCCATTATTGAAACATGATGGTGATGCTGCTGATGATGAGAATTGCTTGTGCACCAACAATCTTTCCATATATGGAATCTCGTTCTCCATTTTTGTGAGGTCGAGATGTATGGGAAGTAAAAGAAACAAGAGATTGGGGTAGAGTAAGAGAGAGGAAATGATGCAAAATGAGCAAGTCCAAGACTTTATATAAACCAAGCTTTACTCAAAAGTGCTTTAGAAAATTGTGGAGCCACCCACTTCATCGAGTCATCATCTGAGTCAGATCCCTGCTTCGTCTACTTCTAAAAGAATAATACAAACTTTTTGCATCTCTCTCCTCTGGCATTCTAATCCTTCTAATTCATACTAACCAGCCTTTGAGTCCACGGAAAAACCTTAGCTGCTCCTCCAATATGTGAGAAGAGATAAAATAAACCGCTGGATGACGTGGGACCTACGTGAAGTTGACTGCTTGAAACCTCCTCGCTCGTGTCTTTTAAGGGGAAAATTATTCCAGAAACTCAGTCCCAGAACGGCATGGCGGAAAAAAAAAATCACAATGCTAGAAATGCATAAATATCGATGTTCTTTCTTCAAATCCCATAGGAATTTTACCGGTTCTTTGTACGTGAATGATTTGACTTAGAATGGATGTATGTAGACGTTAATAATTTGGGGAATTTGCAGTCCACTTCTTTTGCATAAAAGTTGAGTCCTCAGCCTCCAGTCGATTTCTTGACGTTTAGTTGCAAGTATTTTAATCCTTCGCATGTGATTTTCTCGGACACCCACATGTTCGATTTCGGCTTTTTGACCTTTTCCAGTTAGTATCCATCGACAAAATAGGGGGTCATTGAGTCCCACTATCTTTAATTATGCAAAAAGTGTTTGTCCTTATTGTTTTACATGAATATCATATTACAAAACCTTATCATCCAATACATGTTCGATCCAATCACAAAACATTACCCTTGCAATTTTTCGTGATATTATACAAACGATAACTTGCTTAGTTTAAACCATATGAAGATGGTTGACAACCAAAACGAGAAAACAAACATATCTATATGTCAACCAAGATGTTAAAGAAAAACCCTCATGATTGGTGCTGAATTAGATTCAATAGTACAAAAACATACCCTCGCTAATTAAATCATTTTCTGGGTTTGCATTGTTAATGTTATCACAAAGCTCAGCAGGCTCCACCATAATTCAACCTTAATCAATAATGTCTCCAATCTATACACAATTAAGAAAAATAATAGCTGTCTTTTTCTAGATCTGGTACGAAAATTAGCGATTAGAAAACCAAGGGTGTGGGCCCAGCAGTATACCTCGTTTGGCTTGAGTTTGGGGGCATCACCGGAGGATGTCTTTTGGGATTGAGCTGGGGGACACAAAAACAACTGATTAACTGTATAAACTGAGGGAAAAAAGTAAATAGCAAAAGAATAAAACAATTAAAAAAATGAGAAAAAAAGAAAGGAGGGACATTCTATGGGCCATCTCTCTTTCCACCTCAAAATCTGCTGCGCGCAGGGAATGATTGGAATCTGCATCGTGGGTTGGTGACACATTGCACTCATCTTAAGCTACTTGCTCTGGTCTATGCCACTTGGCGCCATCTGTGTGGAGGGAATGGAGCACAAAAGAGTGGGAGGAGGCGGAGATTCCCTTTGGGCATTCTTTTTTTGTTTCACTTTTATCCCCTCAGATTTCAAAATTTCCTTTCTTCTCTAGGGTTCCAACTTCATCCATACGTCTTCCAAACGTTCCGTTGTGCGGTTATTTCTATTGGTTGTCCGTTCTAGAGAAGAGACAACCATAAATTTGGCCGCAACTTGATAATAATAAATGATATTTGGTCTTCTTTTACAAGAGATGTCTCTATCATATTCAATAATTATAAATTTTAGTTAAATTGTAAGTACATTCATCTTTCTTATTTAAGATCGTTACATCTAATGACAATTGGATACTAAAAAAATCTCAAACATCTAGCTTTTTTGATAAAAAGATCTTCAAGAATAAGGTTACGATTATTTTTTTGTCCTTTTAGCTCTTAAACGCATTGAGTTTATATCTAGGTTTGCAATGTAGGTCTTATAAGTACCTAGAATTGGAGAGATGCAGCAATCCCATCAATAGTTGGGAATCTTTCGACTTTGAGAAAGGGTGGTTTCCTCTGTACAATCCCATCAATCCCATCTGGGTTCACCTTTCCAATGTCCTATGAATCTATCTCAAAGATCAAAAAGAGATGCAACGGATTAGGTGATTCTAGTCCTCTAGACAGAGCCTCAAGGACATCTTCGTGTGTCAAAGAACTTTGATGCCATTACAAACTTCAGATCTTCGCTTCTTAGATGGAAGAGAAAGGATGAAAATAATCAGAACAAAAAGTGGGATCTCGAAGATGAGGTCACGTTCCTCCTATTGCGCCACTTCTGTTGCCCTTTTTCCACCACCTTTTAAGACACAAAGTTCTTTATTCCTCTACCTTATGCTTGCCCTAACGTAAAACTACAAATAAAGTGCGAGTATACATCTATCTATAAATGGAAACGGAAGTAGACGTGGAACGCGATTTAACCGCAGAAGAGGAATCATTATCTCTACTTGCTTAAAGACAAGCCTGCTAAAGTCCATCACAAGCCGCTTTTTTTTTAATTGTTTCTTAACGAAGATTAGTTGAGAGTCGTGACGACAAGTTGCTGTTAGCTGCGCCCATAATTGATTACTCAATCGTACAACTGTTGTACATTGCATGGCCATGATCCATCACACCTTCAAATTTTCTGCATAGAAAATGTTAAATTCACTTAATGAGGCTAAGGATCATAAATGAGATGATGATCTCTTGCATCCAGATTCAATACATTTGTATGTGCGAATAGGCATGGAGTAGCTAAGGAATGATTTTTGTTAACGTGCTTTAGCGACACTTTATAATTGAACAATAATATACGCATAGAGCATATATACTCAGTGTTCGAAAATTGAAAAGTTTCCTTGTTTTTTGGGATAAGTCATAGAGTTTATCATTGACAGAGCAAAAATACTCCTCTTTTTCATAGAAAGTCTTTAAGGACTGTTTTGGGACTATTAATTGACATTGAGAATAAGTTAATGAAATTTTATTAGGCTCATCGTGGTTGTAAATATATTTCACACATTCACTATTGAATAATCGCTATCAAAACAACTTAGTTAAAAAAATTAACTCTAAATATGCATGTCACACATCTGACGATGAAGGTGCAAATATATTTTTACACTGATTTGGACCTAACGATGATCCTAAAATAATTTATGAATGTTTCACGGACAATACATCGACCATAGCCATAGCAAAATTATGAATTTTCTATCATAGATCGAATGCCTTTGAAACTTCACAGGCATGACATAAAAGAATTGTAGTATATACTTTCCAATATGCATCTAGAAGAAAATTTTCCAATGTGTAGATCATGCTTTTCTCCGATTGGTTTCCTGTGCCTTTTAAATTGTAATTTGACTAATTTTAGTATATTCTATCTCCCTGGTGAGGCTGAGTCAAGAAGATGATGCAAAAATAGTTTTTAATTGCTTTGCTGACATGGTCTCTCATACCTCCCTAATTTATGTATATAATATGCTAAATGAATAGTTTTGTGTATTTGAATACACATGAAACTATGTCTGGTGAAAACTTAATTCGACCTAGACGCATCTGCTTGCTCTACCGCACCTTTCCACGAACATTTTCAAACAAATTTATTAAAAGATTAGAAAGATGTCATGATAAGATTAACATTAATTTGATCCCTGTTAGATCGATTTACTTAAACTTTTAAAAAAATATGCAGTTGCATTCTGACTTCCCCAACTACCTTCCTAGCCTCCAACTCCTTTAGTTTTGTTTTTCTTTTTGTCCTTTTGGAATCCGAAGGGCTTTTTTCACGCTCTCTCCATGTATGATTTAATTCCATTTTGTTTATATATGATTATATATGTTTTACATATATGTATGTGTATCTTTTATTGATCTGGAGACATGAGCATGGAAAATCTAACTACTCGGAGGGCCCATCAAACAATCTGTAAGGTCCTAAAACTTTAAACATATTGCTAATGATTTATTGTTTCTATAACTAATACAATGACTCATGCACATATTAGAGATATTTTGACTTTACAAAGTTCAACCATAAAAGACTTGTTTACAGTAGAAATGGCCCCTCCCTTTTTCTTTTGAGCTTGTCACACATTGCTTACATGATATGTATAACTCGAGCACATAACCTTGATTATTGTTGACTAAGGCTAGATAAGACGGGAAAAGACAAAAAAGAGCAAGACAAATATTTATGGTCAACGCTTTGATTTTGACAAAGTTTTTTAGCGGTTTGAGTTCGATTCTTCCTTAAATGAAATTACTGATAAAACCCTAATAAATACAGTTTCATGCTTCCTACTTAACTTTATCTTATTTTGTCCGTTGTCCGATGCCTAACAAGAATCTATTGAGAGACATGATAAAAGTAGAGATAAGATAACGACAAGCTATAAGGTAAAAAAGAAAAATAATAAAGGCGGATGGATCATGGATGTACTAAAGTAGAATATCATTTCACCTCATCAAACGATTCTTTTCTTTTGTTTTTTGGTCACTCTTTCCTTCTTTTTAGATCAACATACATCGCATTCACAACAGACGTTGTCCTAAAGAGAGATTCTCTCCTTGAACTGTGAATATCTCCAACTTTTGGTCATGGGAAGAGGAAGGAGAAACTTGAAATGAACTTCAATACATAATGCCCGAAAAAAAAAGAAAAAAGAGTGAAACACGTACAACTACATCGTGGAAGGCTATTGTCTTCGGCTTTGTAGCGACCTTCAATGGAGGCGAATAGTTACCGATGACGTTCGTGCTATGAGGCGAATCAACAACACGAATATCTGCCAAAGTAGTATTGCGAAAAAGAAAGAGAAGGCGCTATGAATGGATGAAGACCTTTTCTTTGACTCTGGATTACCTCCGAGGCAGTAAATTATTGCTGACAATTACGCTTGCTGTGAAGCTAATAGAGGGAATAAATGTATATGAAACACCTAAAACGATAAATATGTAGTCTTTTACATATGCGCGATGAGGACTTTGTTGGGAAGCCCATGAAAATTGTTTCAATGAGTTTATTCTTTCAAAATAGTTTTATCGGCTCCAATTCTCAATCATATTCGGTCGAAAAACGGGGATAAGAGGCTGCACATTCTGCATCTCATGCCCACCAGAATTGTATGCAGAAAAATAATCTAAGGTAAAGTGAAGATCCCCAGTCACACCCTTTGAAAAAAATTAGATTTAAAACCAAGTTGACAAAAGTTCAAGAAAAGAAACTTAAGAAATAGATAAGAAAATGAAGTCACTCTTCATGCCTCCGCCGGATATGAACACAACATCACATATTTAACATATATTATACTCATTTCTACTCACCCTTTCGGCAATGTATTGAATAACATAATTTTTATATTGTCCTGTGAAAACTATGTTCTACTGGCCCCACTCCTTGGGGAAGAAACCACCATGGACTTCCACCAATTTGCAAGTTACTCATAACATATAAAAATAAGACCGAGTTTTTGAAGCATGCACTTTTTGGCTATTTTAACAAGGCATGCTTGTCATTGCTGTTACAGTTGTCACTATCTTTACATTACTCTAATCTTGCTAGCTCCCGGGCTTAGGTACAAAGGGTTTTTATTTTATTTTTTTTCATTACAATTTGAAAAAAAGAAAAGAAAAATGTGGGTCCAAGGCAACGGAATCTAAGACATGGTTCGGTGGGCGAAAAGAACGTAATGTGATATAGAAGTGTTAACTTTGAAAGGCTTGTGAACGGGGAAGTGCCATGTATCGTGATTCTTATGGTGGTCCAAGCGCGACCACTAGTCTTCCATATGAGTTAGCGACGGAATTGAGCTTAAAACAAGGAACAGATTAAGTCGTCTTTTCTAATGGAAAATTAGGTAATGATTATCTTATTACACGTATTAAATAAAATACCTCATCTTCGATTACATCCGATGAGCTGTGAAGTTTAAAGGTTTAAAGATATGTTCGAACATGGGTGTCTTATATGGACTGTTCATTCCCCCCTTGACATGTGAATATTAGGATAAGTTTCTTTAGTTCAGCCGAAATGACAAAAGATATTATTAATTTATTTAAAATATATATTACCATAACAACAACTCCAACACAGCACAAAGTGCTCCGCATGCAATTGATTTCATATAATTTCACAATGTTTTTTCCCTATGTTTGTCCCTTTTAGTTTTGTGCTAATCATGGCTTTCGGCATATGTATTATAAAAGGAAAAGACGCTTCCAAGTTAATGGTCATATAAGGAAGAGATATAACAGTGCAATGAAAGAGACCGGAGCAGGAAATGTATTAAAATATAAAAGAGATATACTAATTGAATGTTATGATATTCTAAGGAGGCGCTTACACAACCCCATCAGAGTATTATCACATGAAGGTGTTGCCTTGAGGAATAGTTTCCAATTGGAGCAAACGCCAATTTCTGATTAGTTGTCTATGACATGCTGGGCAAGTGGTGTGGATAGCACGTCAGCATGTTTGGACCTCTCTCTCACTCCCTCCCTCCCTCACGCGCGGGAGGATGATTATCCTCACAAGTTGCAAAAATTTAAATAACCCTGATTTAGAGTAACTTGGACGTAGTTGATGAGATATGAACAAATGACACCGAGCTTTGAAACTGGGAAGCCACAATGGATTGCGCCAGCTCTAAATGATTATAATCGCTACTTACTGGATCCTTAAAGAAATTACCTTTGTCGAAGTTGCTAATTAATCCTGGATGCTTTTGAATATATGCTTTACAATTTCTAGAAAAGTTACTAATCACCAGTGAAGGATTCTCACTTTCAACATGTCAATGATTTTTTTGAGAAAATTATTTACAAAGTCCGAAACCTATTGTATGGTGGCTAATTTAATTTTAAACCTTTCAATTGTTGTGCCAATTTAGTTTTAAATTTTTTAATTGTACCAACTTGGTCCTCAAATTTCTAGAGATTTACCAATTTGTCCTTAAAATTTTAACGAATTACCATTGTTATTTTTTCGACTAATTTTAACTGAAAATTTGCTAATGTGACGTGATTGGTTGACATGGACAATTTTTTTAATATTATATATTTTTTTCAGTTTTTTTTTTTATTTTTTATATATTTTTTGTTCTTTTTATATTTATAGGGTCGATGATAGTTGTTGGCCACTAGGCAAGGGCTAGCGAGGGTCGTTGGTCTTTGGGCAAGGGTCATGAAGCCCTTGCCGGATTTAGGTGAGGGCTCATGAGCCCACACTGGAGATGGTGAGGGCATTGGGAGCCCTTGCAGGCCCTTACAGGGGCCACAACGAGGGCGTTGCAGCCCTTGCCCACACTCATTTGGTTGGCGAGGGCCTAGTTGAGGGTCACAATGCCCTCATTGGCCACACCTTGCCTATCACAACAGGGGCTTGCAAGCCCTTGCATGATTTGGTAAGGGCTATGACCCTTGCCCACTGCTAGTGAAAGTGCGATGACTCTTACCTTGGTTTGGTGGGGGTCATTAGCCCTTGCCTAATGGGTTGTCGATCACTGGTCTTGTGAAGAAAAAAATGAAAAAAAAAACAATTAAAATTTTGGAAAAAACGAAAAAAAAAAATTAAAAAATTATCCATATTAGTACTGATCGTGCTATTTAGGATGACCAATGCTGACTAAATTGCCACATCAAAGATTTTCAATGAAAATTAACTTGAAGGACTATATTTGTAATTTGTTTGAAATTTAGGAGTAAAATGACAAATTTTCAAAAGATTTATGACCAAATTGGTACACTTGAAATGCTTAGGACTGAATTGACAGATTGTCAAAATATTTAAGATTAAATTGGCACAATAAAAAAAGTTTAGGACTGAATAGACTTCTCTTTTAAATGGAAAGAAAACTTAGGGTGCGTTTGGTTCATCATTCTCAAGGAACTTTCAGCCTGCAAAGCCCCTTGGGGAAATGCTAGACTGTTTGGCAACTATTTTAAAGTAGTTTTCAAGTGAAAACCAGCACTAGGAATGTTGAAAGCCCAATGCTAGTAGGAATTAGCTTTCCGCTTTCAAAGATTTGGCCAAATGCTGAAACTTATTTTTTTCTTCAAAAACTATACTCACTCATTCTTCAAATTTTTGATTTTGCAATCGTTATTATTTTTTTTAAATTCCAAAATAATGCTAACAAAATCAAATATATATATAAATGCTAAAAAAATTAAATACATTTTGGTCTTTTAAAAAAAATCATTTATATATTTGATTTTTTTAGCATATTATTTGATTTTTTAGCATTATTGTCAAAATTTATATTTAAAAAGTTGCATATATTATTATTTTATTTTCAATTTTAAACAAATAAAAATTTAAAAAAATTTCGACGAAGGGTTTGGTCTTTTTTAAAAAAAAAAGTATATATATGTATTTGATTTCTTATTATTATTTTCAAATTTATATTTAAAAAGTCGCATACATTATTTTTTCAAATTTACAAAAATAAAAATTTAAAAATTTCGATGAATGATTTGTTTTTTTTTTAAAATATATATGTATTTGCTTTTTTTTAGTATTATTGTCAAAATTTATATTTAAAAAGTTGGATACATTATTTTTTTCAATTTTAAACATTAAAAAATTTAAAAATTCTGATGAAGGGTTTGGTCTTTTAAATTTTAATATATATATATATATATATATATATGTATTTGATTTTTTAGCATTATTTTCAAATTTATATTTAAAAAGTTGCATACATTATTTTTTCAATTTTAAACAAATAAAATTGAAAAAATTTCGGCAAATGATTTGGTCTTTTTAAATATATATATATATATATATATATATATATATGTGTGTGTGTGTGTGTGTGTATGTATGTATTTGTTTTTTTAGTATTATTGTGAAAATTTATATTTAAAAAGTTTCATACATATTTTTTTTTTCAATTTTAAGCAAATAAAAATTAACAAATTCTAATGAAGGGTTTGGTCTTTTTTTAATAAAAAATTATATATTTATTCGATTTTTTTAGTATTATTGTTTAAATTTATATTTAAAAGTTGCATGCATTATTTTTTTTTTTCAATTTTAAACAAATAAAATTTTAAAAACTAATATTAATCACCCAAAGAGCTATTCAAATATGTTTTCTACTAAACGACATTTTTCTTAAAATTGCTTCTTAAAAGATAGTTTACCAAACGGCATTTGTATTTACCTAAAGTCTTTTAGGTTAAACTGTTTTGCATTTTCTCAATGGGTTTTCAAAATATTGAACCAAATGCACTCTTAGTCATCTCATGATGAATCAAAATTAATAGTTACTCATTTTATGAAGGGTTGGGATTTTGTTTTAAAAAACAAGAACACGTGTATAGGTAAAATTGAATTTGAAGTGATTTGCAGCGGAAGCAAAAATGCCCATAAACATATCTCCAAAACATTGTTCATGCATTTTAATAAAAAGTACGTAGAAATGAAAAGGAAGCTAATCATTTTACCCTTGTATTGTGCTCAAAAAGCGTTTTTTAGGATTTTGACCACAAACGTCCGTTGTCCTTATAGCATTGGTTCTGACATTCTCTAGATCCGTACTGCAAACCTGATCTCCTCATATCCTTGAAGTATTACGGTTATAATGTTCTTTAGTTCTAGCCCCACAAATGTCAAACCTCAAATGCAGAAATGCCACCAATCTCCGTTGAATGGTAGAGAAAAATTTGAGAGAGATTGCCACTACAATTATGTTAGCAATTACTCTTGTGTGTGATAATTTTCATTGATCAATATCATTTCATTCGATCATCACATAATCCTCTCTCAATCTACTTTTATAACCAGTCTCAGGTTGCATTTAATTAATTTAATTTGGCATATTAACTCTAAAACCGTTTCATAGCATTAATTCGTCTATAAAGTCCGAACTCGCTTCGGAGTATGAATCTGGATGTTGGTTCTAAAATCGTTTTAGGGTAATAATATGGGCATTAATTCTATAGCCATTATAGAGCATTATTCTATGTATTAATTCTGTAACCATTATAGAGCATTATTCCAAGCATTAACTTTATAACCGTTACAAAATTTTAATTTGATGTTAAGTCTAAAATAGTTTTAGAATATTAATTTGGCGGTTTGATTTTGAAACCGTTTCAGATGATTAAACCGTCAATAGATTCTAAAACCGTTTTAGAACATTACTGTTACCGTTAAGTTTGGAACTGTTTCATATCTTTAATTTCGTCATTAAGTCTAAAGTCATTTCGGAACACTAATATGTCTATTGATTTTAAAATCATTTAGAACATTAATGTAGCCAAAACCGTTTAAGTTATTTAATTTAGCTGTTAAGTTTGAAACCATTTCAGATTTTTTAATTTGGATATTGATTCTAAACTCACTTTAGATGATTAATGCGGTTATAGATTTCGAACTCATTTCAGATCATTAATGTGGCCATTTATTTTTAACTTGTTTCAGACCTTTAATATGACCGTAAAGTTTGAAACTGTATCAAATCTTTAATATGGCCATAAAGTTTGAAACTATTTCAGATTTTTAATTTTGTTGTTGGTTCCAAAACTATTTCAAAACTTTAATCTTTGGCCTAAGTCAATCTTATTCTACAATTGCAAACGCATTTGCAATATAGTCTCTCCCGTTCAAACATCATTCTAGATTGGTTATGGTGTGTGATATTCCTAAGTTCATCACTTAGTTGGTAGTAGGACTTGTACTAACATATTATCATAACCAAGAGAACTAATTGTCCTGTTTAATCTTTAATTCCTAAAAACCATGAGTGGCATCTAGCAATATGTCATGACTATTTAGATAGTGTAAACATTTCAAGAATATGATGAACCCATCAGCTTTAGCGACCATGTAATTTGATCTTTCTATGTCTCGATCGAACAAAGGCCATTGAGTTGTTTGTCAAGCCACCAATTCGATCATGCGCCCAAATCTAACTAACATGTATTTCTATGAGACATGAATCATTCATTCTCAGTTACTATATCGGCCGATGATTTCAATACAATGTCACGATTAAATCATGAGTAATCAATCTTCTATCTTGTATATCCTTGTATATATTAAGAAGACAAACTCCATATTGCGCATGCATGTTCCTTTGTATGTGAACAAATTATGCAATCAAGTATAGAGATGGTTCGACAAAGCGTCATATGTGCACTTGTTAACCACAACCATTTAACATTTAAGTTAGCATCATGCCTTAAGTTTAAGGACAAATGATCAGTCATTAACGCAACTAAAAACTTCAATGTTGCTAATCATTATATGCATGTCATGTTCAATGAACTTGTTCGAGATAAGCACCTATGTTCTAGATCGAGTATCACAATACCCAATGGTTTGTGACTCATTATCTCTTGAGGTATTCAATACTCAATGGCAAAGCATGAGAACACACTAGTCTCAATAGGATCATTAATATCCTCTCAATGATTCATTGATTGGGAATCATTTAAAGACTCAATCTAATTATAAACCTGTCACGGATATTCTTAACACTTTAAGAATAGGTTTTGTCACAACTGATCTTATAGACTCATTCTTGTAAATGAGATGACGAACGAATTTTTTTTGCCATTAAATAAATAATGCAACTGAAATTTTTAACATGTAATTATTACATGGTTACTTTAGGGAATATAGCTAAAACGAAGCAAAGATCATTCACCAATATGCTTAAATTCACATATTGATAAAGAAAATTGGTATTAATGTAGAGATTTTACTAGCCATATGTAGGCAGGCGAAATTTACCTTTCGTCAGGTAAATATGTCAAACTCATGACAAAATCCTAGTCAACTCATAAATATAAACTCACTTTTCCAATGTAAAAAATTTAATGATTGGAGCAGAAAAGTTTCTTAGTGATCTTTAAGAGAAGTCGCAAAGCATGTGAAAAACTAATTATTAATTGATAAAAAAATCATTTTTCCTCTTAAAAGGTTACTAATCTAAAAGAAACATGATTTAATTTTTTTTTTATAATAAGAAACATTGCTAAATATATTTCCATAGAAACTCAATTTCATAATTTGATAAGTTATTGTGCACATTTAATTTACTTAGCGTGTATGCTTGATATATGATAGAATAACGCTAGAGATGCCAATAGTTGTGTACAATGCTCACTTTAATGGCAATTTTTTTTTTTCAGACCATTTAAGTGTTACTTTTCTAAAAAAAGAACATTTAAGTTTCAACTTCAGTTTAGGTTGTCGGAAATCCAATGTAACCATAATTATTAATATATCTTACCTGATGTGGGGTCGGCATACTTTGTTGGCCTATTATTTCCTAAATGATGTCATTTTCAAGTTTTTTTTTCCAAATTCGAAACATTAATTCAATTCCCCCCCCCCCCCCCCCCAAAATCACACCTTCCTTTCCATGAAGCCAGTGCACGTTGCGGTCAAACTAAATTCTTTGCCTCTAATGGAATGCTTGTGTGATTGTGTTTGCAAGTGAAGAAGGCCGGATTTCACTGTTGACATATGATGGCTTGATCATGGATTGTGAATATGGTAAAGTGTAGATAGTGGCTGCGTTGTTGGAATTGGCGGGCACGTGAGTAGAAGGATGTGACTCGATGGGTGCGAGGGACAAAACAGTAACTACAAAAGGACTCACTAATCTAGCAGCTCACTATTTGCTTGAGCACTGATGTATGCCTGAAGGTAGTGAATGGATGAGTCAAGCGTGGGCGTGCGTTGCCGTAACGACCACTCGTCGCTCGATGTGCTGGCGACGTTTGTGGCGACGTCTTGTAGCTCCTTTGCTTGCTCCACCACCCGTCGCACCTCCTCCTCCTCCTCCTATGGCGACAACATCTGTGTTTCCTCACATAAATATATATATAGATAGAGAGAGAGAGAGAGAGAGAGAGAGATAACAGGTTCAACAACAACAAAAAAGAAGACAGGCGACGTCATTTTAGGAAATAGGAGTCAGGCAACGTCGTTTTTGGAAAGCTAGCCATGATGGCTTGTGCGAGGTTCTATGGCACGTCCACATGGATTGAATTTTTTTATATATATAAAATATGAAAACTCATGTTAAAATTTTAATTATGTAAGTTACGTAATCATTTTGGCCAAAATTTCTTGCTAGAGGCACTCAAGAGGTCATTTTTTCTTCAATTTGGCACTTAAGAGAGTCAATGAAAACTGTTGGCACTAACACACAACTTTTGACACTTCTAGTGTTCTTCTCCCCTTAATATATGGTAACTCCATAATAATTGAGTTATTTGACCTATTTTAGGCAATGGATATGGTACTTCATAATGTAATATTCGTTAGAAAATATTTAGATTTCCTTCTATTTACCAAAAGGAAAAAATGGCAAAAAGAAGAAAAGGAAAATTCTATCATTCAGGAATTCAAATAAAAAAAGGTTGGAAGATGTGATTTGTTCCTGAATGATATATATATATATATATATATATATATATATTTAATGACCGAGAAACCGTCGGAGATCACCCTCGGGGATCACACGACCCTTCGGTACTCGGTAACACGGTAAGGCCTCGCTGCAAGCTGTTATTTAGATGTAAAACCTCCGGGGGCGGTGGCCTAGTAATCCACCCCTAGGATCCCCACTTAAGTAATGGAAATGCAACGAGAGGGTTCGAACTCTTGACCTTGGCAATGAAGGAGAGAATTCACACCAACTGCGCTGCCCATGGGTGGGTATCATCCCACGAATATTGATAATTAATAAAATAATTAAATATTAAAAATAGATTAATTCTAAAATTTATCTAACCGATCAAAATAGAATTGATAATAAATTAAAACTAAAAATCTTAAAAGCAAAATTAGAGACTAAATGCAGTAAATCAATTAAATAAATATGTTAGAATATATATTCTAAATAGAAGGAAATCTAAATATCTTCTAACCAATCACATCTTCCTTTTCCTCAATTAAAAAAATATGTTAGAATATATATTCTGTCGCCATTTGGTAACATATTTATTTAATTGATTTACTGCATTTAGTCTCTAATTTTGCTTTTAAGATTTTTAGTTTTAATTTATTCTCAATTCTATTTTGATCGGTTAGATAAATTTTAGAATTAATCTATTTTTAGTATTTAATTAGTTGATTAATTATCAATATTCATGGGATGATACCCACCCATGGGCAACGCAATTGGTGTGAGTTCTCTCCCTCATCGCTGAGGTCAAGAGTTCGAATCCTCTCATTGCAGTTCCATGACTTAAGTGGGGGTCCTAGGGGTGGATTACTAGGCCAGCCCCCCGAGATTTTACGTCTAAATAGCAGCTTGCAGCGAAGCCTGATAGTGCTACTGAGCACCGGAGGGTCATGTGATCCCTAAAGGGTGATCTCCGACGGTTTCTCAGTCATAAATATAAATAATATATATATATATATATATATTCGTGGGATGATACGCTTTCTCATCATTATATTACTTGTTTGGTATGTTCACTTGTGTTTAGAATTTTATGGATAAGTTTTTGGTGCCGATGTCGGTGATTGTTTAATTTAGCTTTCATTTTTTTTTTTTTAGGGTGTACATTGGTTTATGACCGTAGCCAATAAGGGGAACTTAATGAGTTTGATCTAGAAATCAAACGTATATTTAAAGGGCGACTAAGAAAATAGAGAAATCACGATAAGAAGATGGCAGATAGTGAGAATGAAAATCCACATAGACTTGTGAGAGATTATACTGCACCGTAGTTGGGGGCACCACATCAAGCATCAGGAGACTTGCAATTTAAGCAAACAACTTTCAAATTAAACCATTACTCGTTCAGATCCTTTAACAATCACTGCAATTTAGTGGGATACCAAGCGATGATCCGAACGCTCATATCGATGATTTTCTTAAAATCTATGACACCATTAAATGTAATGAAGTTACAGATGATGCTATTAGATTGAGATTATTTCCATTCTCACGTAGAGACAAAGCTAAGAAATGGCTTTCTTCTCTTCTTGTAGGATCAATCGCTACATAGAATGATATGGCTCATAAATTTTTTGGCTCAAAAGAAATTCAACAAAAAGTTAGATAACATAAGTGTTTTGGCCATGAAAATTCAGAATTTGACATGTAATTTTTGTGGTGGAGGATATGTTAGCACATAATGTTAGGTAGGTAACCATTTTTAACAACCTAGTGCAAATGCTACATTTCTTGGGAATTTTAATAGGTCACAGAATAATCTCTACTCCAACACGTATAATTCGCGTGGGCACAATCATCCAAATTTTTCATGGAATAATCAGAATGTGATTAGATCATTACCGGGATTCAAAATGTTAGAATAGACAAAGTTAAATCTGGACAATATAGTCACCAAACTTGCCAACCCACTTATGACTTCATCGAGAGCACAAATGTAAGATTTCAAGACCAAGAGGCTTTAGTTAGAAATTTGGAGATGCAAGTGGGTTAATTAGCAAACATGATATTAGGAAGACAATAGGGTTCTTTGCCTAGCAATACAGAGAAAAATCCAATTGAACACATAAAATTTATAACCATGAGAAGTGGTAAACAAGTGGGAGAAGAGGATGTCAAATAAGAAATTTTCAGAGATGTAGAAGAGGGATTCAATGAACAACCAAAGGAGGCAGGCAAGAACAAACTTTTTCCAGAGAATCCCAAGCTATATGTGCCACCAATTCCATTCTCTCAACGACTCCAGTAGCATAAAATAGATAAATTTTTCTAAATTTCTTGATGTATTTAAAAAATTGCCCATTAACATTTCTTTTGTGGATGATTTAACGCAAATACCTAGCTATACAAAATTTTTGAAGGAGATTTTGGTAAACAAAAGGAAGCTGGAGGATTATGAAACTGTGAAGTTGAATAAGAAGTGTTCAGCCATCCCACAAAATAAGTTACCTCCGAAGTTAAAAAATCCAAGGAGATTTACTATTCCTTGCACTATTGGGGATTTTTAAGTTGAGAAGGCATCATGTGATTTAGGTGCCGGCTTTAATTTGGTGCCTTTTTCAATTTTCAAGAAATTAGGATTGGGCGAGGTAAAAGCAACCATAGTTTCACTTTAACTAGTTGATTGATCAATTAAATATTTGAGACATATTGTGGAAGATGTTTAAGACATATTGTGGAAGATGTTTTGGTAAAAGTTGACAAATTTTCTTTCTTGCAAATTTCATAGTTCTTGACATGGAGAAAGATTTTGAGGTACCACTTATCTTAGATTGACCTTTTCTAGCAGCTGGAAGAGCTTTTATTGATGTACAACAAGGGAAATTGATACTTAGAGTTCAAGATGATCTTGTTTCCTTTAATGTTTTTAAAGTAATGAAATATTCCTTTGAAGATAATTCTTATTTTAGAGTTGAGATAGTCCACAAATTGGTGAATAAGATATTTCAAGAAAATATTTTTAAAGATCTACTTGAAGTATGTTTAGTTCAATAGGACAAAGAAATTTAGAATGAAGAGATAAAAGAGTGCGCAAATTTCATAGAAGCAATTCTATATTCAAGCCAAAAGGCAATTAAATTTGAGAACTTGGAATAACACACAACAAAGCCTAAACTATTAATTGAAGAGTCTCGAATACTTGAACTCAAACTCCTATTTTCTCATTTGAAATATGCTTATTTAGATGCAATTTCTTCTTTATCAATAATTATACCTTCTTTTTTGACAGATTTGATGAAGGAGAAACTGCTCAGAGTATTGCGAGAGCATAAGGAAGCAATTGGATGGAAAATAACTGATATCAAGGGAATTAGCCTTTAATTTTACATGCACAAAATTTTGATGGAAGAATAATGCAAGCCAACTATCTAACCTCAAAGGTGTTTGAACTTGAAGATGCAAGAAATAGTGAAAGTTGAGGTAATTAAGCTACTTGATGTAGGTATCATCTATCTTATCTTTGATAATTCCTAGGTAGGTCCTGTGCAAGTTGTGCCAAAGAAAGGAGGGCTGTTAAAAAAAATGACAATAATGAATTAATTCCAACTAGAATAGTTACTGAGCGACATATGTGTATAGATTATAGAAAATTGAATGATGTCACTAGAAAATATCACTTCCCTTTACCATTTATTGATCAGATGTTGGAAAAACTTGCAAGACATGAGTTTCATTACTTTCTTAATGGATATTCAGGGTATAATCATATTCTTATTACACTAGAAGATCAAGAGAAAACTACTTCCACTTGTCCCTATGGTGGCTTTTGCTTTTAGAAGAATACCCCTTGGTCTTTGTGGTGCACCAGTTATTTTTCAAAGATGCATAATGACTATTTTTTCTGATATGGTTGAAAAATATATTAAGATTTTCGTGGATGATTTTTCCGTTTTTGACTTATCATTTGATCCTTGGCTAAATAATTTGACTTTGTTCTTACAAAGATGTGAGGAGACTAACTTTGTTTTGGATTAGGAGAAGTGTTACTTTATGGTGTAGGAAGGAATAGCGATTGGGCATAAAATTTCTCGAACGAAATAAAGTCGATCGAGCCAAAGTGGAGGTCATTGCAAAATTGCCTCCACCAACATTTGTGAAATTTATCAGAGGACTTTTGGGGGATGTAGGATTCTACAGGCGATTTATAAAAGATTTTTCAAAAATTGCTAAACCTCTTTTTAATCTTCTGGAAAAAGATGCTCATTTTAAATTTTTCTAATGAATGCATGCAAACTTTTAGCACTTTAAAAGACAAGTTAATGTCAGCACCAATTATGGCAGAACCAGATTAGGATTTACCTTTTTGAGCTAATGTATGATGCTATCGATTCTGTAGTGAGAGCTGTTTTGGGACAAAGGAAATATGGAAATTTTCAAACCATATACTATGCCAGTCGAATCTTGTCAGGTGCACAATTGAATTATTCAACAATAGAAAAGGAATTTTTAGCGGTTGTTTTTTCTTTTGATAAATTTCATTCTTATTTAATTGGCTTAAAATTTATAGTTAATTCTTACCACTCTACTCTTAAGTATTTTCTTGAAAAGAAAGAATCAAAACCCCAATTGATTTGGTGGATTCTACTGCTACAAGAATTTGATTTGGAAATCAAAGATAAGAATGAGACTAAAAATCTAATTATGGATCACTTATCAAGAATTATGAATTCAAAGGAAGAGATAAGACCAATTTTGGAAGAGTTTCCTGATGAGAAATTTTTTTCCATCAAATCCACAAAAATTTCATGGTACATTGACTTTGTGAATTATTTGGTAAGTAATGTTGTTCCTCCTGAATTATCATATCAACAGAAAAAAAAATTCTTTTATAATTTTAAAAATTATTTTTGGGAAAAATCTTTATTGTTTTAAGTATGTGCAGACCAGGTCATAAACAGATGTGTTCCAGACAAAGAGAGAGCAAGCATTTTACATCATTGTCATGATGAAGAGGTAGGTGACCATTTTGGTGCCACCAAAATTGCAACTAAGATTTTATAATTTGGATTTTATTAGCCCACATTTTTTAAAGATGCATACTTCTATGTAGCTTCATGTGATATGTGTTAAATAATCGGAAATATTTCAAGGAAAAATAAGATGCCTTTAAACAATATTATTGTGTGTCAATTATTTGATGTTTGGGTTATTGATTTCATGGGACCTTTTACACCTTATTATGGGAATTTATACATTTTAGTGGTTGTGAAATATGTGTCTAAGTGGGTAGAAGCTGTAGCATTGCCAACAGATAATGCTAAGGTTGTGGTCAAAGTCTTGAAGAAAAATATTTTTATCCGATTCGACACTCCTAAGGCAATCACAAGTGATAGGGGGCACATTTTTATAACAAACAAATTGAATCAATTATTTCTATTAAGAGAAATATATGCATTGAGTGAAACTGGAAAAAAAATGAAGGGATAAAGATTAATGAATCGTCCATTCAAATTCAATTTATGGATTTGACAGAACTTTTGAGTAAGTACAAAGTAACATATAAGGGTGCAACTGTCACGCCCCGAACCTTGAGCGCGTGCCCATCCCTCGGTGGTCAATAAAATTTGCGACTTCTTAGGACGAGTCGCCAACCCTTTCATTTTATTGCACATGCGGAAGCGAATAACAAATCCCCTAACGGTAACTATTTCGGGATAGAAAAGCAGGACAACAGATTCATAAACAAAACATGCTTTTATATACACACCGAGTCAAGTACAAAAGTCTACAACCAAAAGACTTCAAAAGACCAGCTCTAAAAAAGAAACTATCCTAACTAACCTACTCAGCAAGTTGAGCCCACGACGGGGTGAGATATAAATCTTAGCGAGTTCATACTCTAAACCCCGATTAGGAGGGTAATACGCCTAGAGGCATCCTAACCACACAATCCCACAACCATAGAGACTTATCTCGTCTTAGATCCTCCTTGCATGTTAGCACAATTCATATGACAGACAGCCATAGAGACATGAGCAGCAAATAAGCTCATCAACTAGAGCGCCATACTCAATTTCAACCGAACAAAGGGGTCTTGATTATAAGGCCAAATTGTTATGACACGTTCCATACTGTACCACACAATTTTGTCCCATAATCCGGCGCGTTCAACTCAATTTATCATGCGTTCCTAGTTTTGATCTCGGCTTATAGCATGGCCTACTTGCTATTCAGCCAGGCGTCGTCTCACCTTATTGAGCACGGCTACGTCTTTCTTAGACGGCTTTCCCGAAGGAGCAAACGTCCAGAATCTACTGCGACTGGCTTCCATTGTCCAGGGGCTTCTCATATAGGGGTAACGTCCAGCTTAACAGCACGGGACGGGTTCTTTTAATAAACACACGACCACTCAATTACGGCCAAGGACACTGTGCATTGCAATCAAATGTATCAATTAAGATAATACACTTGGCCCATTTTCTTCATATTAAAAACACCCGATAAAAATAGTCGTTTGTGGGTACACAGTCAAATTGAACAAAAAAAATTGATATCTTCCAATTTAATATCCCACTATTTTATATAGTATATAAAACCATTTTCGGTATTAAAGTCCGACACCTGAGATTTTCTGAATAAATATCGAAATTCACAAATTTTGGAATAATAACCAAAATTTCAATCAGCACTCAATTTGCACAAATTAACACCCAATTGCATAAACTGAACACACCATTGCAATCAGCATGAAATTCCGGTCACCGACTATCCTGGTATAATTTCAGGAAAATATTAAATAATTAAATAATTACTAAAATTAATTAAATAAATACCATTAAATGCCATAAATAGAAACTTAGGCCGAAAAAGCCTAATTAAATGCCGAAACGGGCCCGGAAAATTCCTGAACCTATCTAGATAAATAATACAACTTATCTAGTCTCTAATTAAGCCGATCTAACCACCTAATATGCATAAATGAGTAATTAAATCACTAATCTAATCAAACTAACCATCTAATCCATAATTAACTTAAACTAAACACCCATTAAGCGTCATTAGCATCTTAAGTAGAGTTTATGCATAAACTCACCGGTTTAGCGCAACAACTGGTTCACCGCAACGGCGGCCGGAACTTGGGCCTACGGCGATGCCAACGGAGGCTCGGACCGGCTGAAAACGGCCCAAGACGGCTTAGCAAGGCTAAGCTTCGGCCTTGGTTCGGTGGTTGAGTTGCGGGCTTGGCTTGGCCGCGGAACTAGGCTAAAGATACGGGCTGGAAATTTGCGTGGGCTGCTGGTCGCGGCTTCAAGTGAGCTGGATTGGCGTGAGTGAGCTTCGCTAGATTGAATCGGTGGAATTGTCGTTGCTAGAGTCAACTTCGGGCGGAACGGTTTCGTTAGGTTGACTAGTGGGATGCTTCAGTGGAAGGTGGATTGCTGCGTGGTGTTGGACACGGAACCTAGGCTGGCCGAACGAAGAAACGACAAAGGAGCGGCTGGCTTTGACCGAGTGTGGAGATGCTGGTCGGTGATGGCGTGAGATGGGGGAAGCTTTGGCTGCAGCTGACTCACAAAGAAGCTGCAGCAGTCAACGATGGGGCTTTGCTGGGGAGGGGTTTGACTCGGACGTAGCAATAGGATGGAGGCAGAGGCTTCTGCTAGTGGAGATGGGGCAACTTGTCTATTGGCTTGATTCGGTGGAGGGTCAAGGAAAAACGAAGAAGTGGATGGCAGCAGAATACGAAGGGAGGGGTGAGCTTCGAAGGAGGAGAAAAATGAAAGCGGAAGTTGTGGAGGGGGAGAAGATGCGGCTGAGGCGTGCGAAGGAGAGATCGAAGGAGAGGGGGGGGGGAAGAACGTCAACAAAAATATCTTATACAATTAATGTTTGGTCCCCCAAAGTCTCCAATCTTATCCCTCTTGTCCCCAAATACTTTCTTGCCTAATAAATCCCATAAATAACAAAGTTGAAGCCAAAAGTTGCAGCCCCCACACCAAGCCTCCGAATTTCCTCAATTGGACTACCATTTCTTCACCAAATTCCCCAATTTGATGTCCAATTTTGCTAAGGAGGAAACACACAGAATTTCTAAATTTTCCTTCACCAAATAGCTCACTAAGGAGGTCAAAAATCCTTTCAATTTGGCCCATCCGAATTTCCTTTCATTTTCGAATCGTTTGAATTGATTTTCCGTAAAAATCTTGGGCTCACCGAAAATTCTTCGTAGGATGAGTCGACGTTCCTAAAATAAATCGTGACATGACAGAACTTTCAATTTCTGAAATTGGGTTCAAATTCGCGGTTAATTTCAATCTAGCGCAATTTTAACGTGACCTAACCTACCGGATAGCTTTTAGGAATTTTTAGTGCAATTGACCTGTGGTCAATTATTTTCGAGCCACATTGTACATCTTCGACACATTGGCGACTTTCAGTTGTCGTGAAAATTTTGAAGTTGCAAATACGGACACAGGGTACAGAAATGACAGAAAAATCGGTCTATTGTCGTTTGACAGAAATTTTACAATTAGGTGGAATCACCTGCACACTAATCACATAACTTTATCAAATCGACCTATCTCCGATCTCTGATCGATTTTGACGGTTCTGTAATGACCCTTGCAGATTAGCATGGTTGAGCAGTCGATTCTTGGTCGAATTCTCAAGTCTATTGCGTTGAGATTCCTTAACGGTTTTACTTGATAGGCTAGTTATCCCGTGAGTGATCATCTCAGGGAAAATAACTATAAGCGCGTCGATGAAAAGTCCAACTTATTCAATCAAAGACAGAACCTGAAATCTAGGATGTCACACCACTTGTGCCAACCCTAGAGCAATTTTTTAGTATCCTAAATTAATGTATCTCACTGCTCACAAAAGAGAATGTGGTTTCGGGTCAACCTAAATACAATTTTTGTATACATGAGTTATTTGTTCCCTATTTATTATCTACAATCTAGTTAAAAGTGCCATTATCATAATTGCATCATTTTAAGTTCCATATTTTCAAAAAGAGACATGTTATTTTGACCACCAAACTACATATATCTTGGAAGATCACACAAAACTTTGTTTAAGGGGTGATGACATCGCAAGTACCTGATATTTTTGTCCATTTTATAATCGTGTACCTAAACTTTTTTTTTTCAATCAAGTACATCAATAATCCAAATGTGGGTCAAGCAGCACACTTTTTTTTTTTTTTTCAAGATTATAAGTTGCATGAGCTCACTTATTACATGATAAACCACCTTATATCAAAGACGTCATACTTTCCTAAAAATCATAGATCGTTGGAATTGTTGCCATGAGAATCAATTGTCCGATCTCCAATTGTTTATTAATTTCCCATACCTTCTTTTATGTAGTTTTAGCTCCTCCAAAGAGAGTCGGTCGACCGGCACCTCCCATCAGCCTTTGATTGGACATTTCTCTACCTCCCGTCGAAGTTCAACCCCATGTTTTGTTGCAGCTCTCATTTTCTTCTTCAATTCTGAGTTCTGTTGGGAGGGCTCGCGTAGCTTGGCCCTTTGTTCATATTGGGATTGTCCAACAGCATGAGAAGCCGTTGTGCCTAGATAATCGACCCGGTCGGGAATCGATTTATCGCGAATAAGGCCAGGAGATGAGGCCTTGTTGCCTGGGCTAAAGAATACCATCAAAGACTCCAACGTACATTGTGAATAGACATCAGAGGCCCTTCTCAAATCACGAGAGTGATTTGAGAAGCAGCCTTCTTCTGAATCATATTGTCCATCTTCGTAATATATTTGAGATCGTATTGCATTACTCTCACACTCAAACATAATTGAGTGGGGATTAGCCACAATTTACAGGGCTGTGACACCAATTAAATTTACCCACATCACGTTTTGCGATTGGTCAATTCAATTGGTTTTTATGCATAGCATATTCTGGACGGGGAATCCTAAGATGTCATAGTTTCCTACCTATAGATAAACAATCAATCTTTTATCTTGCTCAGTTTGTATTTCTTCGCCAATTACAACCATGCACTACCAGAGAGTTAAATTACATTTTTTTCCTTGAATTTGTTGATACTTATTTCAGTACTCGAATTGGTTTATTTTTTCTCTAGGTTAATACCACAAAAAACTCAAACTATGACACAAATAATCCGGACTTGTTTTGTGTCACTAAGATCTCTAAACTTGTCCCTTGAGACACAAATATCCTAAACTTTTGTTTTTGTCATAAATAGAGTTTATACCTGTATAATAAACATGCACAAGATGAAACTAAAATACATGGTACATATAACGCACGTATAAATTTGGGTCTTTTCATGACAAAAAAGAAGTTGGGGGTATTTGTGTCATAGTGAAAAAGTTTAGGATTTTTGGTGATAAAAAAATATGGGGTATTTGTGTCACAGTTGACATAATTTAGAGGTTGTTTTTGTGGTATTTGCCCTTTTCCTTTTTCAGCCATTTTTTTTTTGTGTGTACTCAAGGTAATTGGAAGATCACATTCGTTGTGAAGATATTACATTTTGTTTTTAATTATAACTCGTTGACACCCAAATTTTAATGACCCACAATCATTCATTGCATAAAAAATTAGGAGTGGTCTCAACCCTTAACAAGAATTATTGATTTGTATTTGCATATTAGGAGCATTATAATAAATAAGCCAGCGTGAATTGCATTCCAATAAGCTGGTGCTAATGGGTTTAAGCATGGAGTTCCTAATATCAAGGTTAAGCCCATTTGATAGGGAAGTTCGGCCTAACCCATTCATTTCCTCCGTTTGATCGGATATCATATATGCAATATATGTGATGTTCTGAATTCGGGAGGTGAGTGGTCTAGAGCAAATAGCCTCCGCAAAGTATGAATTTGGAAAGGACTCTACCATGAATTAAAGAGAAAACATGCGGTCCTCAAGGAAGATATTCTGCGCACTTAATTGCGGTCACAAGGGGACGGGATCAAGAGCCATAAATTGAGCAAAGCAAAGTTCGTTGGGGCACGAGAGCGAGAAAACTCACGTCCAACATAAGGAACGCTATAACTGACCAAAAAAAAAAAAAAACATAAGGAACGCTATGACGAGACTAAAAAAAAACCAAATGGATCAAGGAAGAAAATTATCTAAAAGGTATTTAACTTATTGCATTTTTACCAATTTAGTTATAAATCACTCAATTTTGCCAATTAAGTGCTAACTCTTTTCACAATTTGCCAATGAGTCAATCTAACCAATTTTGGCAAGAAATCGCTGATGTAGATGCTAATCGTCCTAATGGCATTGTTGGCATTGATGTAAACAATTTTTAATAATATTTTAATATTTTTTGAAAATTTTTATTAACTTTTTGAGTAATTTTCTTTTCTTTTTCTTTTTTGGTTCAAAGAACCGACGGGGCCACCAACCACTGGCTAAGGGTCAAAGACCTTCGCCAACCACGACTGAGGGCCGGCAACCCTTACCAACCGTGGGTGAGGGGTTGTGGCCCTTACTTGCCCTTGCTATGGTCGACGGGGGCCCCTATGCCCTTGCTTCACTAAATCTAGCAAGAGCGTTATGTGGCCTTGCCAGCCACAATGAGGACTCATGAGCCCTTATTAGATCCGACAAGGGCTTTGGGCCCTCACCTAGGGACCGGTAAGGGTCGTTAGCTCTTACCCAATGGCAAGGAGGTCATTGGCCCTAGGCCAGTGGCTAACAGCACTGCCGATCCTTTGAACCAAAAAGAAAGAAGAGAAAAGAAAAAATCAAAATCAAAATCAATGATTTTTTTAAAAATTATTTTTAAAATTACTAAAATTTGTCTACGTTAGTGGCAGTCTTGCCACATGAGATGGTTGGTATTGACTAGATTGTCATGTCAGCGATTTCCAGTCAATATTGGTCAGATGGAATTAATTGGCAAAAAATTGAAAATGTTTACGATTTAATTGGTAAAATTAAAGGATTTAGAACTTGAATTGACAAAGATGCAATAAGTTTAGGCCTTCTTAAACAATTTTCCTGGATCGTTGAGGAGGATTCTCGACAAAGTGAAAGACTGACGGGAGGTTTAAGAAAATGAAAAGGCAAAATTTGGTGCATTTGTGTTGAGGTGGATAAAGAAATAAATCAATGGGATTTTCCCATTAGTTGAACGAAATATTAAACAATATAAATGGGGTTTGATTCGGTGCATAAAAGAGGCGAGTGCGTTCGGCAAAAGAAAGGAATGTGGGCAGAGAATATTGAGCATATCTTCAGCGATGAAATTTAACCATATGTAGGCAAGACTCTCAACCATTATATAGGACAAATTCATCCACGTCTCGAATTCTGGGGAGGTAACAAAAACACATATCCAAAGAGAATGCACACGGTTAAGAAAAGCAGAAATTCACTTAACCACTGGAGAAGCTCGATACACACCTGCCCTATCCGGCCGAAAACTCCAAGCGCTGGCGAGCTACCGACACGCCCACGGTGACTCCGCCTTCTCTAGACGCCCTCACATGCACATCTGGTGTCCCTTCGACAAACGCCTTAGCTGCAATTAAAGCATTATTGCATATAAAAAGCGAATACATGTCTAGGCAAATCCCTCCTATGAGTCCAGATAGATATATTTCTTCAAATTAAACCTAAGTGCTTTGATAAAGCAACTAGTTGATATAACTTTCGCACAAAATAACCCAGGTGGGACAAGTATATATTCTACACACGGACAGAGCATTTCAATTGTGTTTCTTGTACGCTAAAATCACATGTACAGGGATTTAATGATATATGAATGTCACGGGCAATATTACCTCTCAAGTGGTGTTCACGAGGGAAGATCGTCGCCGTAGACATGGACATCGCGGTAGCTGAAGCTGTCACCGTTGCCGTTGGTTTCCACACCAACCCAATCAATGAAAGTGAAAAGGAACTCTCTAAGGCTCACTTTTCCTTTCCTACCCCAATCCATCTCCTCTGCACTCATTGAAAAAATAGACCAATGTCAACTAAATTCTGGGAAATGAATCGTATCGCAATATTTGCATTATAGCTAGGGTTTTGCGGTTTGTACTAAATCGTTTCCCCGTAACGTGGCGAGGAGATTTCTCCCTCGGTGAGGTGTCGTTCAGTGCTTTAATGACGTCTTTCTTCTTCAACTTCCCATCGCCATCTTTGTCCAGAAATAAGAAGGCTTCAATGATCGTATCAAAAGTTGCTTGTATTGATGGTGAACCTATTTTTTCCGTCTGGAAAATCATGTCATAGTTAATAATACAATATTAAAATGGTTTGTTGCTAATTTTTGGCCTTCCAAAGAGATTAGATTATAGATATAAATACCTCATTAGTTGATGAAGATTCTTTCAAGAGATAGATGAGGCATAAAAGAACGATAAATTCTGTGAATCTTATTTCTTGGTTCTCATCAATGTCACAAGAATGAAACAAGTCCTCCATATCCTTTTCGGAGAGATGAAGCTGCACTTCATCCAAACATTTCTTTAATTCCTCTTTATCGATTTTCCCGTCTGAGTCCTCATCTGGAATGAAAAGAAGAAATGAGGGAGTAGGTTGCAATATTTATTGCCTTCATATCTAATAATAGTATTGCAATATAATCTATATCTTTAAAGGTGAGAGGATATTGCAATATATACTAATAACTCAAATTTATTAGTATATATTATATACATATAAATGCAACAAAAGATTAATTATATAGTTTATAGCAAGTATAAAATTCAACTTATTTCAAAATCTAATAGCTCTAACTTTAGATTATGCCATCATCATTCACTATCTCAATGATATCCCTGAAATATTCATCATAATCTAACTGTAAGTAAATTTCTTAAGACAAATTGATAATCTACAACATGGATTTTATTAGTTTTACCAAATAAGATTAAGAGAAAAAAAACATAATGAGCTCAATTTTGGGTTTCTTAGCAAACCCACAAAGATTAAGAAACAAAATTCATATTGTTTTAGTTGATAATTTAGATAACACAAATAATTTTGAATGCAACTTGTGCATTTACTCTAGTAATAACAAAAGAACATACGGGGCAGAATAAAAAAATGTTAAACTCACCGTATTGATGGTAAACGGCCTTAATATTCTTCAATCCCTCTTTGAATTGAGGAAACTTCATGATGATGCTATCGATTGTTTGAAACTCGTTATGCCTTGATGATGATGTGTTCTTCACTTCGAGCACCTTCTTTTCAAGCTTCGTGTCCAATCGCTTGTACCTAATCTGTGAAGTACGATGGCAAAGTATGTTTCCCACTTTGTTGGATAAAGATTTGAAGGAAGGACAAGGGCATGATGTGCCTGTTACGAAAGTGACTAGTGAGATGTTGATAAGACCCACATCCCATTTAGTAAGAAATATTTATACAAGGTTAATGATGAATATAGTAAGACTGTTTAACAAAATTGCTAGCATATGTATTTATATAAGTGAGGTAATGCTGTCATGTGGTTACATCCTATGATATGACCACGCGAGTTTTGCGTACTGTAAATGAAAATTTTTATGACATTTGACGAATTGGCAATCAATTTTTGAAAATTAATGATTGATTAAATATATTTTTTTTATGCTTAATGCTAAAGACCCAGAATTTGACTTTATTTATTTAGACAAGATCAAAATGTTGTACCGCCGGCCATGCTACTTAGGATGGCCGGCAATAACTGGATGCTACATTAGTAATTTTGACAAAAATTAATTTGAATGACTATATTTAAAGTTCACGTAAAGATTTATAACTAAATTGTTGAAATTGGAAAGTCTAGAATTGATTTGACATTCAAATAATAGATTTAGAATCAATTGGTAATTTTTTCTTGTCGTTTTCATACCGATCTCTTATCTATAATAAATTGCATTAGGAAACGGGTAAGCCGAAAGGTCACCAACGCTTTTTTGGATCGTGGATAACACTTTAAGAACAAGAAAATGGTGTCATGACAAATTTCTTATCTATCGAGGGACAAGTGACATGTAGATTGTTTGTTCGTGGGTGAGTTGACGTGCGAATTTATGAATTTGTACGTTTTTCTTTTGTTGAGGTGGACGAGCCTATATGAATTGAGTGTTGTTATATATATGAGGATGTTTTTTTTTTTTTTGGAAAACTATATGAGGATGTTAAAAGGCTACATAAATAGGTGTCGTGTTTTTTTTTTTTTTTAAAGGCAAGATGTAAAAAATTCTTATACGACTTCTAGCGACCAATGAGCCATTTTTTTTCATCTCTCAAAGGTCACCTAAATTACTTCCACCCACCAATTATGGCTCAGTCGGTCGCCAAAAGCACTTCTGGTCGCTAGAAGTCGGGGCCAGAACCGCCTTTGGGGGAATATTAGCGACTATATTTATGAATTTTTCGACTTAGACCTTAGCAAGTTCTTAAACTGTTAGAGCTGTACTCTGGGCTGTAAAATTCAGGGATATTCCTTTTGGGAGAGAGAAGAAAAACTATCTCCCTAACCAAGGGATTGAGGCACGTGGATATTGATATATTAATATAATGAATGCAATCCTGTCAACTTAGCAAGGTCATCTAGTGGGTGAGGCAGCCCTCAATAGAGCTTTTTGGCTCCTTTGTTATGGTGAGGTACAACCTAAGTCACTACCAAGGTATCACGACACACTCCGGTTTTAGGTTTTAGGGTTCTAGTTGTTAGAAGTGGGGGCCAGAACCACCTTTCAGGGAATATTTGCGACCACAACTACAACTTTTGCGACCAAATACTCTGGTCGCAACATATAAACCTTTAGCTACCAAATAATTTGTGTGGTCACGAGAACATTTGTCGACCAACTTTTGGTCCCCAAAAGTCCTGGTTTCTAGCAACCCATTTTGTAGTCGCAATGCAGCGATATTTTCTAGTTTATGAATTGATCTTTATTCTTCTAATAAAGCAATTTTTATCTGTTAAATTACGAAAACTTTCAATCAATCTGAACAAAAACGCACTTATATGTAGCATGACATTTAATGTCATTTCTTAGAAGATTGTTAATACTTAGCGACATGAAGACTTTATGGATCGGGAAAAAAAAAATCCATGTATAATTAAATAACAATTAACGTGAAGATACCTAACTTATCCGGTTGTTATTCAAAAAA
Organism: Eucalyptus curtisii; assembly: GCA_017140595.1. Classification (NCBI taxonomy): domain Eukaryota; kingdom Viridiplantae; phylum Streptophyta; class Magnoliopsida; order Myrtales; family Myrtaceae; genus Eucalyptus; species Eucalyptus curtisii. The sequence goes on from CM029504.1 coordinate 6,639,272, forward strand.
TGAATTATTTAAAAAATATTTTTCTAAAAATGATTTCTTGTATCACTTAAGCAATAGAAAATAGGTTTAATATCCTAAAAAATCCTAAATTTATACACATGTAATAAATTTACCCTAAACTAATTTTTTTTATCATGAAAAATCACAAACCGGTACATCTATGATAAATTTATTCCGATTGATTATAAAAAATCATAAACTGGTACACTTGTGACAAATTTACCCAAAACTAATTTATTCGACTGCTAAAAACTCCAAATTGATACATTCGTGACAAATATATCATCCATTAAATTAGATTAATATCACAAAAAATCACAAAAATTATATAACTGTAACAAACGGAGAATGAAATCCCAAGTTGGTATACCAGTCAATTGTTATGTGTCATTCAAATTAGTAATTTGACAATAAAATTTAACGGAAACTAACGGATGGTAAGTTTATCACAATTATACTAGTTTGGGATAAATTTGTCAAATGTGTATTAGTTTGAGATTTTTAGTGGTCAAAAAATTAGTTTTGGATAAATTTTTCACGTGCATATCAATTTGGGATTTTTTAGAGTATTAACTATAAAAAAATATTTTTTTCTTTACCAAAACAAAAACTATAAAAAATATTTTTTCTTACTTTCACCAAAAAAAAAACTATAAAAAATATGTTTTGTTTATTTATTTTTGTAAGCAATATATGAGAGGAAAATATTTTCCAAACCATTTATTTTTCACAAATGAATTGAAGCATTAGTGACAATCATAACTATAGTCTATCTTTCTATTTGCTGAGCCAACACACAACACTCTAATGATATAATTATTAATATTTTTCATCCTAGGAATTATAGATTTACGTTTACCAATCTTTTATGAAAATTACTTGTTGGAATGAGTAAAAACAATTCAAATTATCATATTGTTTTGCTATTTTTGCTTCTCGCATGATTGAATAAATTCTACCTAATGACAATTCTACATATATAACATTAAACAAGAACAAATTTAAACATTTAAAATAAAAGAAATTCTACCTAGCGAAAGGAATTAAGGATTACCTATTTGATCTTTCATTTTGATTGTCTGTATTGGAGAAAGGAGATGGTTCTTCCGAGAGTTAAAGAAGGAAGGAAAGAGCAATGTTTCGCAGGTGACAAGAACATCGCATACAGAAGAGAACGAAAAATGAACCACCAAGAAGAATTATAAGAGATGCTAAAGTAGCTTTAAATGTAAGCATATTTATAAATATTCCTTTCTTTTTGTTTTTATTCTTTATTTTGTTTGATAAGAGACATTCCTTTCTTCACCAGCGACTAATCAAAACAAATCTTCTTGAGGCATGTTGTCAAAAAATAATAAGATAAAATAGGGAGAAAAGAAAATTATGTTAGCAAAGAAAAGTTCACTAAAAGTCTCCAATTTTTTGCGAAGAGAATGCAATTCAGCAATAAACATTTTCCGACATAATATCCATCCAGTGTTTATTGGTAGACCAAGAATTTTAAAGACAGTTCTGAAATTTTTTATGCTTAACAGACATTTGAAAAAAAAAATGCACATCCAAGAATCAATGGCGTTCTAAATTCAGCGACTTGATGTGAACTCAAGCATTGACCATGACCTATGGACATCTATATATAAAGATCACTTCATATAATACTCATACAACCATTCATGGCTTCCAAGTATGAAGATCAAGCATAAGTAGTAATAGTAAACGGTCCACAACATCAACCACGGCAAATTTAGCCTAAATGAATCATTTCTACAACTCACACCAAACTTGAGCAATCTCAACCTTCACGATAATTGTTCCTTGTTCAATCTTGAACTATATAGCTCAAGCATGAGAAAACCATACAAAATTAATAACATGAATTCCTCAATCTAATAGAATCCTATGGCACTAAAGGCGATCCTTAATCCGAGTCGCGAAATGCAACAGCCTAGTTGACGTTTAGGAAAGCTAATTACTAACAACCGAGACAAGACGAGGGGTGTTTAGTGGTGGCTCGAGGACAACGAGTGAACGGCAGCAGCTCATAGCGATGGACAGCCAGCGATGGTAGCACGGGGCGACACGGGCAGCAGGCAGCTCAATGTGACCAATGGAGGAGCAACGATAGCAGAGACGTCCAAGCAAGCAGCGGACGGGAAAAGGGGGCGTGGGCAGTCAAATGGTGAAGGAAAGGAAGGAAAAAAGAAGAGAAAAAGAGAGAGGAGAGGGATGGGGAGTCGATTGAATGAAGGAATGAGAGAGAAAAGGAGAAGAAGAAGAAGCTTGAAGGGAAAGCTTGTCTCTCAAGCATTAATTGCACCTTGAATTATTGTCCTCCCCATCACGATGACCCTAAATTTGGGGTTCGAGAAGCAATCTTGACCATCCATTTAGTCATGTGCCTTACCCAAGATCAAGAGCTAGGATTGCTTCTTGAGACTTCAATTATTGACTAGACTCAAAGGGCAATTTGGTTCATTCCTCCTATCCTATCCAAAAGTGGCGCCTGCCCTATATCCATGGCCAAACAAAGTTTGACTCACCTCAATTTATATCTTAATAGGCTAAATTGGCCTCATCTTTAGGTCCGTTAAAGTATGTATCCTTAAATTAGCACATTTCCCAAATTAATGCACTACCGGGCTCACTAAAATCATTTTAATTGGAAAGGAATGACTTGATAAAATCTATTGTTGATACTTGCAATTGAACCAAGGATTGTAGCTAAGTTTCAATCGAAAACGACTTTAACGTGACCTATGCGAATTTAGGTGGCATTGGCAAAATTCACATGATTAGACTCGAACTAAGTTCAACACTTGTCTAGAGTTTTATGCGTGACTTTCAGTTGAGCTTATTTGATCCACAAATGACCCTCGATTGTCATATAATCGAATATGATGGATCAGCCTACCCTGACTCACAGTCATTCAGGATCGGATTAAGGTCGTTCACAATCAATGCATCGATCGTACGACGTCACTCGCGATCGGTATATACTTGAGTTGACTCAATCTATACTAGTCCATTAACTAACTCGTGATGGTACGTGGTCATCTACAGTGATTCTTATGGTTGAGATGTCCTTTCATGGTCGATTGCTCTAGTTTATCACAACCTTGATTTTGAATTGCCTGGCCCCTAATCAGCTAGTCAACTTGTGAACAATCCCTAGGATTGAGTCATGACTTGTCTTCATTACTAACATACCGATCCTTAGTCTATCCCTCGCGGTCTTAAATAGGGATTCGAATCGAGGATGTCATATAATCGCAAAGAATTTTCAATCAATTATCAAAGAAATGAGCCAAATTGGAATAATACAACCCAAATCCAATCAATTCAACTCAATCGAACTCATCACTAACATCACAAGTTGGATTAATTTAGTCCAATTACCTCATGGGCGATATGAATTTATTTTGATTGAATTGCCTCATGAATTGGGGGTTTTCATTCAATTAATGTATTTTTTGCGATTTTTGTTTCCAATTGCCAATTTCAATTGAAACTAATTGACTTGAAAAGTATTCGATTGGTTCAATTAATTGGGCTTGGGACACTTCAATGCATGCAATTTGACCCTCATATGATTGCATGAGCAGAACCCCTAAAGGAAAATGAAGTTTTATCGTCAAATTGAATCTTAATTGATCAAATTGATCCCTAGCTTAGAATGGATTAAGTTGAATCGCACCAATTGGACTAAGTTGGCTTGATTTTGTAAACTTTGATTAGTTAAGTCGATCAAATCAAATTGATTGATGTGAATTTGTCAAGATTGATATTAGATTTGAGTTGCCTCTAAGAAAATGGACTCATTCGTGATTTAATTATGAAGAACTTATTGAAACCTCTAATTAGAATCAAAATTGAGGACTTTTACTTTTTGCTTGGATCTGAAAATTGGCTTGAAAATTGAACGTGGGACAACCTTGTAATCAAATGTTGTAAAGGAAATTTTTGACAAAATGACTAGAAATTAACTAATTTTGTTTTTGGTTGATTTTGAACCAAAATTCACAAATTGGGAAAAAGTTGGTTCTAAATTGCTTTTTGCAAAATTGATAATGCCAAAGTTAAATTAAGGTGAAAAAAGGATGATTTGGAGATTTTGAAAAATTTCAATTTTTTGAACATGGTATTGATCAAAAGTCAACATTATAGTGATTTGTCACTAAAATGTCAATTAAGGGATCAATTTAAAAAAAAAATTGACAATGCAAAATTGAAATTAACACTATTTTTGGGCTTTTCATGCAAAAAATCAAATTTTGCATTGGTTCATGGAGGAAAAAAATACAATGTAATTAAAAATCAATTTAAAAAATATAAAAACAAAAAAATTATTGACATTGGTGCATGCAGGAAAAGATTTCGCTTTGAATAGAGAAAAATATTTTCTAACTCATTTTCAAATTTCAGCCGAACATCGAAAAATATGGTTATTTTCCTAAAAATAGCTTCTTGGAAATTTTTTTTCCAAAAATACTATATTTTTTGCGAAATGATCGAAACCTTAACATAGTGACATTTTCTGGTAAACACAATCTTTAGTCTGAGTGGACCCCGTAGGCTTTCTTCAATCACGAGATTAGTATTTTAACGTGGATCCGATTTATCCAGTAATCAAAACAATAGTAGTCCTTGTCATTTTCTCCTGCTAGGCGTTTTTCACGGGGAAACTTTGCCACGTTCAAGGTAAGGCACTATGGGGCAGGATTCCTCGTGCGCAAATTAGTGTAATTTGTCATGCCAATTCACTAAGGAGAAAAGAAAGAAAGGAATATAATTTTGACAATCACTTTGCTTTCGTTCCACCTTAAAAACTTTTTGACGTGCTTCCTATACATCAAACTCACCTCAAGACTCCATGTGTTTCATAGAAAAATGACTAATTTAAAAAATATTTGCCTAAAATGATCATTTATATTGCTTGAAATAGTTAGTCAGTGAAAATTATTTTCATTATCGATAATATTTATATCTAATTATTTCGTGAATAATGAAAATATTTTTTTTTCTAAGTGATCATTTCTAAAAAAAAATATTTTCCAAATCTTTTATTTTCCGTTAAACAAACCCAAATTTTGTTCTATCTTCGTTCATTTATTTGCTAGATATGCAAAAATAGGATAGCAATTCACTCTTCTTTTTTATCAATTACTACTTTTCCTTGAATAATAATATGATGAAAAAGCTTATGACATGGTCTTATAAGTGAAGGCTTACTCTCTTTCAAAGCTATATTGTCGGAACCTTTTACTTGGGATTATAGTATGATTAGTAATTTTATTATACATATTGGCTTATCTTGAAACCTAAACACTTGAAAATATTACTACTTCACTCATTCACATAAGGGAAAAAACCACCAAAAATCTCAAATTTTATTCGAAGTAATAAATTTACCCCAAACTCTTTTTTTTGACATAAAAAATCCAAAACTCTGCTAACCGTGACACATTTACCCTAAACTTTTTTTCGTGATACAAACAACTCTGAACTTATATCCGTGTGACACATTTACCATAAACTATAAGGCATTTTCGTCTTTTATTTTTTTCTTCTTCTCTCTTCCCTTCGCCTGCCATGGCAGAGGGAAGCTGGATTCAAGCGAGGACAGCCCTTGGTTGAGTTAGGCGAGGGCCTCCCTCGCCAAATAGGGCACCCCTCACCCGACGCCGGCGGCCCTCTGGCGAGGGAGGCCCTCACCCGACGCCAGCGAGGGCGAGAGGTGCCAGATCTGGTGAAGACGGCCCTTGCCAGCTTCGAGCAAAGTCTATCCTTGCCAGATTCGGCCTAAGCGAAGGCCGCCCTCACAGAATCTGGTGAGGGCAACACCTAGGCGAGGCCTACCGCCATGGCCGACGGAGGGAAGAGAGAAGAAGAAGAAATGGAAAAAAAAAGAAGGAAATATAGAACAAATAAGACGAAAATGCCTTTGGTGGGGTAAATATGTCACGGTTAGTAAAGTTTAGGGTTTTTCATGTCACAAAAAAAGTTTATGGTAAATTTATCACTTTGAACAAAGTTTGAGGTTTTTGGTGACTTTTTCCCTTATCTTTTTCTTTAAGATTGTTTTTTTTTTTTTTTTTTTTTTTGGCTTCTTAAGAAAATCTTGCATTTCTCCCAATTGTAATTTCGTTTAGAACAAAGTAATTAAAACATTTCAAAGCAACTAAACATTGAAGTAGTTACGCATTTTTCAATGGTACTTTTAAAATTAGCAAAAAGGTGGATAAGTAAGATTTTTTTGGAAAATAAAAATAAGCATGGCCGAATTGAATATTTTGTAATAAGTAATAAGTGAGATTCATGATTATTTTCTTAAGGGTTAATACCCTGAAAAACCCCAAACTGGTACACCTGTAACAAATTTACCCCAAACTATTTTTTTTACCACCAAAAATCCTAAACTGGTATACCTTTGACAAATTTACTCCAAATAGGTACATTTATGACGAATTTATCCTTTGTTAGTTCCCGTTAAATTTTACTATCAAATTATTAAGTTAAATGACACGTGACAGTTGACTGGTATATTAATTTGAGATTTTATGTTTCGTTTGTCACAATTTATAATTTTTGTGATTTTTTGTGGTATTAATCCAATTTAGCTGAGGGTATATTTGTCACAAATTTATCAGTTTGGAGTTTTTTGCGGTCGAATAAAATAGTTTGGAGTAAATTTTTTATGGTCAGTCGGGATAAAATTGTCACATATTTATCAGTTTAGGATTTTTCATAATCAAAAAAATAGTTTGGAATAAATTTGTTTACCGATTTGAGTTTTTTTCGGTATTAACCCTTTTCTTAAAAACACGCAAAAGAAAAGGACAAATGAAGAAAAAGGGTCAGAGGGTGGGGAGGGGTTTTGCGAGCAGAGCCGTAAACCCCGCCGTCGCCGCCGAGGATGTTCCGATGGCGCCCCGGATCGGCGGTGCTCCGCCGCACTACCGCCGCGAAACGCCTTCTTCCTCTCTCCTTCAGCACCCGTCAAGGTCCTCCTCCCCTCTCTCTCTCTCTCTCTCTCTCTCTCTCTCTCTTCTCCGTCTCTGATTTTCGTCTCTCTGCGCAGTGACTCCATGCGAGGTCTCAGCTCCTCCGCTTCGCGCCCCCTTCTCCACTCGCGTTGTCGGCGATGAGCCTGTCCTCGTGAGACCGCATTCCCGATCGCTCTGCGTTTCGTATTCCGTCGAACTTCGTCCCCGTCCGCCGGATTCACGTGGTTGTTTTCGTTTGGTGGGATTCTAATCGTGCAGGTTCGAGATTTCATACGCTCGGCGTTGTACGACCCGAAGCATGGCTACTTCTCTCAGCGGTCGGCCTCCGTCGGCGTGCTGGGGAGGAGCATTAAGTTCAATCAGCTCGAAGGTAACTCTTTGCTTGCGGTCCTCGATTCTCAGTTGCTCCGGAGATTATTCTGTTCCATGTGCAATGCGTAGGGGGCAAGGTGGTTTTCGTGAATAAGAAATTGCATATGCATCCTTTCCGATGATATGGTTATTGTTAGTTGGCTGGAAAGTGATGGTGTTGTCAAAAGCTTAGGTATTTATTGACTAGAACTTTCTCATGGTTAAGTTACTAGTTATTTTTTGTGGAGGCAAGTGGCAGAATGAACTGAGGATGATGTATGACTACATCACGGCTTGAGTAAAGATGGATTTTAACTTTAATATATAGGTCAGCATTTCAAGTTAAACCTAATCATCCAAGAGTTACTCGCTCAAACGACGGAGAACTTATAAAAGCTTCGGAATGTTACATTTGGGCAGTAAAGTGAAGCCCGTCTTACCACAGGCTTTCAATGGTATTGTTATCAATCCTTCTGATCACGTGCATGTATTTCTCCGTAGGGGCATATGAAGTTAAATCACAAACTGGTATTCGGAGATCAGTTACATTGACCAGAGTATTGGTCATGCTGTTTTGTTCAATGGTTAGAAGATCAACATAGTAATATCAAGAAGGAAACAAAATATGATAAATATGGTTACTGTCTTTCTGTTCATATACTGACATATTGTAATTCTAGGCAGGAAGGATTACATGGAGCATTTGGATCAAATCTACAGGCAAAGTGATATTTCGTGGTTTACTCCTGTCGAGCTTTTCAAGGTATATTAAGTAAAACTTGTGTTGACGTATTCACGATGCTCTATGAATTTTTTCTAGGGTAAGGGTTGTGTGCCTAGTGTTTGGAGGGTGAGGCTGGGTGATAATTCACACACAAGTATGCAAAGAAAAATTTCTAGCATGCACTAGATTCATGTGAGCTCAGTACATCTCACCAATTGAATTTGATGGGTCACACGTGGTGCCTACATGATCTAATGGTTATAGTAGGCTGGGCTTGGGTGAATGTGGTATTTACATGATCATGTGAGGTAAGTAAGTTTAGACATATTTGATTTGGTCTTAGTGTCTGATTGCTTTTAATCTCAGTGGCTGACGTCATAGAAGCTTAGTTTTCGAGTGGTCATTTGGATGGGCTGAGCAACTCCACTCTCCCTAGGCAGTAGTAGATGGATATCCTAGTGGTATGAAGGCAAAACCAATCTTAATGGCATAAGTACGTCAAAGCAATAGATAGAGGCTTCAAGGGATATCTATCGAGCATTGATGCAAGGGCATTAGGTAGGATAGTTGTGCATAGAATAGGCACTGCAAGTGATGTTGAAAAGCTGTCGTCGATTAGTTTCCATTCACATAGGGAACTCATACCTCTTGAATTCCAAGGTACCCCCTTGAGTTGTGCTATTTTTCTTGAGAACTACAATGTGAGAATTGCCAATCAAATCACTGTTATCAAATAATTGATGCTGACTTCACACTTCACATAATATCATATGGTTGTCACTAATGGTCGTCATTGTGTTTGTATGGAATCCATTAATTAAGTGAAGTGCATAATTTATATAAGAATCTCTTTTTATAGGTTTTTAAAAACCTCTAGGGGGATCTATCTGGTTTTGCTTGCAAATTTATTGATGATTTAGGACTAGTTGTCATGCTGATAAACATGTTTTTTGTAGTTTCTTCACGTCATGGTATGCCATGCTCATTCACGTCAGATCTGGAGCTCTTCTCTAGATCTCTTTTGGGTTATCTTCTTTGCCAGTGGATTTTGCAAATTGATTAAATTATGTTTTCTCTTCTTGTAGCCGTGGTATGCCCATGGCATCGCTGAAGCCATAATGCGCACTGCTAACCTTTCAGTTCCTCTGAAAGTAAGTTTATTTGTACATATTTGTCTTTCTTCTTGTTGCTAGATGCTAGAAGTTTAACTGTTTATGAAACATCAAAGGCCATTTTTGTACTTAAGTATCGAATTCACGGGCTTCATGGCATTTCATTCTCCATTGGAAATGTTGTATTTCGTATCCTTATCTTTTCTGCCTAGAATGGCAATGAAATTAATGATTATTGTCATTGAGTTTGTGAACCAAGACATACAGCCTTAAGAGTTAAGGTCCTAATTTACACAACGATGGTCATGACCAAAGTAGTTTAGAGTCCTGCTTTCTTCTATAATTTTACAAGCACAAAGAAAGGTTTGAATTGGTCATAGCTTTCCTTACTTTCCTCACTTGCTTAAAGAGTTTTCTTTCTTGCTGAACTGGAACTAGCACTGCAGCTTGACTGTTCAACCTTCCAGATTTGAGGCAATTTTGCTTGCATTTTGAGGTTTTGCAACTTGATGATTACCTGAATGTGCAATAAATACTTCTGAGTTGCCTATTCTGGGATTACCCAATGAAGCAGTTTACTTACTCCTACTGCTGCTTATGAATGCTTATCAATTACTAAAAGGATGAAATTAGTGCAGTTTAGATACTGCTGGCAGAGTGGAGACTCTCTCTATCCCTCCCTAGGTGCATCTTCCGTGAAAGTGTGCATCTGTCACAAACTTGAAGAGCATCGTTCACCTGAGCAGTGTTTTCCTTGGACAGAACTATAAACAACTAGGATAGTTTTAGCAAGAGCTTTCACATAGCTATTGTCCTAGAAGGGGACAGGCACTTGCTAACTCAGTGATCCGATGCTGGTTTTCAGCCACTAGCACTTCTGTTACATTACACCTGGGTGGATGAAACTTCTGTTGATGGCCTGACATAGATGAAATTGTTTTTTTCTTTTTTTCTTTTTTAACCTCTATGTTGATGTGGCTTTGGAAATCTTCTGAAAGTTTCATTGCAATGTCCTGCCTGATTTTGAACCAAAGTTAAGTCGCTGTCGTTTTCAACATATTAGTTTTGAATATGTTTTGGTCTATTGGTATAGGATGACATAGTACCTCTCCTTAATTGTCAGACTTTAGATCTACTTGCTTACTCCTTTAATATAAGAAAGTGATGTGCACTTTGTGATATTCTTTCAGATATATGAAATTGGAGGTGGATCAGGAACTTGTGCGAAGGGCATCATGGATTACATGAAATTAAATGCACCAGAAAGAGTTTACAACAGTATGACTTATACGTATGTGCAACATCCATTCTTTTCATTCTTGAAATCATGTATAATGGGCTGCACTGAAAGAGTATATTTTGTGTGTATCTTGTAAATGCTTTTGCATCCAGACACATACTATACATACACTCTTGTGTTCATAACCTGCGTATGATTGTCTGCACTTTACAAGTTTGAGATGAACTCCGTGTGTGAGAATGATGACTCTGGATGTAATTCCCTCTTGCAATCATCACCTGCTCTACAGTTCAAGGTCATGCACGCAGAAATGTTTTCTTCTGCTTGTACTATAACTCATCATCAACCATTTCCAAAGATGAAAAGCGTGGAGATTTTAGTATCAATTAATAGTTGGAAAGATAACTTCAATTTCACAAGCCCCTATAATCTAGTGGATGGTTGATTATGGATGAAAGGTACTATATCAGGACAAAACATCACACAAATCTTTGGTGGCATGAATCACAAATACAACTGTTTTCTGTTACACTATGTTCTGCAAGTAATAATTGAAGAAGTTGGTTCAATGAGGTAGGCTAGCTTTGAAATGTGTTCCTATGGGTATGGTCAGTCTGTGCTTTAAGTTGCTTTATGTGCATGGAGACATTTATGCCTAGAATTGAGTGTCCTTCTTTCGAATGTTCTTTTGCATCTGGAATTAATAAAATAAGTATGGCGCTTTGTACATCTTTTGCAGCTCTGTGGAAATTAGTCCCTCCCTGGCAAAGATACAGAGGGAAACTGTTGGACAAGTCCTCAGCCACTCTTCAAAATTTAGGGTGGAATGCCGTGATGCCACAGACCGAAGTGGATGGGGTAAAGTAGGAAGCTTTTTTCTTTTGATTGATCTTTACTTCTTTAATGAGTCAGCTATTGTTTTACTTGAAACATTTAACGTGATTCTGAGTGGTAAACAAATCAAAATAGAAAATAAAGCCTTTTCATGCCATCTTCCAAATCACATTGATTAGGACATAACATTACTATCTTTAGATAATATTTTGTGTTGATGCTGCTGAAATTGGTTGCTCATCCTGGGGATAGTGTTTAAATAATTATGATCAGAGAGATTAGAATGACAGTATTTCTAGGTTTGCTGTGAGGGATTTAGAATAGTGTAAAGATATCATTCTATTTCAGTTTACTGAGTAAATTTGTAGATCATATGTGCTTTGATAGGGATTCGTCCAGATCGGTGTATAATAAAACTTCTGTGCAATCTCAAATCATTAGGGACAAGACATTTTCTTTGCTTCCTAATTTTGAAATGAGATCCTTATGGAACTTATATTCAGTTTCCGACTTATTGATCTTCGCTTTTTTTATCTCAATGTACTAGAGAACTATTTTGTGTCTGTCTCTGGTGAAGGCGCATAATCTTTTCCTATTGTGCTTTCTGGTGCATCCAAAGTGTGTTTTCTGACTAGATCAAATTTTGCAACAGAGTATTATATTCTTCTCAGATCTGTTTGTTTCTTCCCCTGAATTTTGGATTTGGATGATAAATTGTGTGCCAATGTTGGCTATCCTGGCTTATAGTGCTTGTCAGCTTATGTGCTTCCTATTATGTTAAACTAAGCTTCTGTCCCCAAGTCTATGTGTCTCTATATATTCAAATGAGATGCATCAATCATATCTTGATGATTTTTCAATTTCATATGCCTTTGTCGCAGGGGACCGTCAAGAACAACCTTGTTGGGTTATTATGCTTGAGGTATGCTTGACTTCTTGGAGCTATCTCCTCTTTTGCTCAAGTCATGAGATTCTTCTTCTTAAGAATGGTAATTTCCAATATTTGTTTGTTCCCTTCTTTATTGCTATCTGGCTGCAAGCAACTAGCTCTTTTGTTTTTGCCCCCTCTTCACTTTGCAAAGTCTATATAGCTTCTTCAATTGAATTATGTCACCTGCATTTGCTCTATCTTTTGATAATTTCCAGTAGTTACATCCTTGGTCTTTGTTGAGTAATCACCTAAGCAAAAGTTGGTTCCTTTTCTTTTGCAGGTCCTTGATAATCTTCCACATGATCTTATCTATGCAGAAAATCAAATTTCGCCATGGATGGAAGTGTGGGTCAATAAACAAAATGACAGGTTGGAGAATTGCAAGTAGCATGCAAGCTATGTGTTTTTGCTATTTTGAAGACTTAATTTTACAACGTGGGTGTAATGAGGTTCATTAAATAGATTGGCCAACCGCTGGAGCAGTTCTATTATTGGGGGAAAAAAAAGTAATAGTTCTGCAAAACTCTGTTTTTGACTCAGTTTCACATTTTATTAGGCCAAACTAAGTTCCACAGTTTAAATAATGTCATGTTTATCTGTCAAATAGTTGGTTGTTCTTTTTATCAGTTTAGGCTGAAATATATTTGGTACTGAGATTGGAATTATCTACCGTAAGGGAAAGAACAGATAATATGGTTTCATAGTTCTCTCTGGGTCAAGTTGGGTCCACCTACTTACTTCCTTGTAGTAATTGCTTTTTAATAATTTTCCTTTTTTATCCCCTTTTTGTTTGGGATACAAAATCCTTGGATTTATCAGCTCCTAGATTCCCACTTTGTGCATATTGGAGATGAGACTCAAGTTCTGCAAACCAATTAATGCAGGGAAACCCTATCTGAATTGTATAAGCCATTAGAGGATCCACTGATCAAGAATTGTCTTGAGATCGTGAATTCAGCACAAAAACCAGCTTCTCCTAGTGGTGTAAGATTGATGGCAGATACTTTGTGGTCCAAAATCCTTCCCAGACCCCGAAGATGTTGGCTGCCAACGGGCTGCTTGGTAGGAAACCGTAACTGCATACTTTCTGCTGTTTACTTCATTCTACTTCTAGTCTGCTAGCTTGTAGACAAACCCAGCAGGTCATGACACCGCCTTTGCGAATATGCAGAAACTACTTGAGGTGGTACACGATGCTCTACCAAAGATGTCTTTGATTGCTTCAGACTTTAGTTACTTACCTGATGTAAGGATACCTGGTGAAAGAGCTCCTCTTGTATCAACAAAGGTACATCCAATCTCTGTAATGTGTGTGATGCTGCTCATGCTTTCTATTCTATTTCAAGCTATCTGTGGACTGTCTAAGTGCTTCGAACTTTGAATTGAACTGTATCTACATGCCATGCATCTATTATGAAACAAGTCGCAAGTGACAATTCTTATATCTCGCAGACATTATATTCACATGCTGCCTTAGTTGATTCTCGTGTTGCATGCTTTGACCGTGGTGCCTCCTCATATAATTTGTCCGTGAACTATACTAATGTTCGCGTAGGCTTCCACATCAGTATGTCTTATGATTAGTACCCCTCAAAGGACAAATTGGTCTGGTTTCTTTGAGTTCTGCAAAAGATGCAGTACGTTGGGAAAGAAGAGCTAATAATGAGACTGTAAGAAGAAATGCTATGGTAGGTCAAAAAAAATTGAGGGATGTTATAAACTTATGCAGGACTGCAATAGAAAAATTTACTGAGGATATTGAAATGAATTCTAAACTGAAGTGTTGCAAAGATGGTTATACGGATCTCAATCCAATTTACAGCATAGCAGACTGCAGACTGTGTTTTGGATCCATTTGGTCTGTCGTAGTAATTGGCAGCTACTAATTTGTATTGCTATTTTCATATAGTTTTCTTAAGTCCTGGAGTGGTTGTTTAAACTTTCTATCAACAGCATGGAATAAACAGTTCAACCATTTTTGGCTTTTGTTCTGCAGAAGGATGGGAGGAGCTCAGATTATAATAGCTATTTGGATGCAAAGGTTTGTAATTGATAGAATCACTGTAAATGGTCCCAGCAATCTGTCACCATGGAATGCTTCTTGACATCATATTAACTGATTGCTGTAACTTAATGAACGTAGTCCTGCTTTAAGAAGCCTTATGAGTGACTTCTTTTGGGGGCCAAAGCCTATTGGGTAAATCTAATAATGGAGGTTATTCAGGAATGTGCATTTTAGTGTTGGAAATTTTGCCAAATGTTTGTTTGTGTTCTTTTAGTTTCATTATTCAGAAATCTACCTAGTACGCCTACCTTGAGTATTTGGTTGTGTATGCATGAGCTATACTCGAATGTCTCTTAATCTGTTTGGCCACAGCTGTGATAACAACAACTCCAAGCAATCAATATTTTGAAATGCTTATTCCATCTGTACAGTAATGATTTGGAGTGCCAGAATCAGCAATCACAACGTTTCAATATCTGAATAGTTATTAAACTTTCACATGATGCTGTAATCTTAGATCTAGGCATAATTAAAGGTATAATTTTTCATATTTAGTATCATGCACCTTTTGGTTATGCATAAAGTATATTTTAATGTGCTAGTGCTAACATTAGTCAAGCATCAGTTCGGATAATATCCTGAAGTTGATCCATGCTCCTTGGGCCACAGTTCCTTGTCACTTTATTCTAAAGACAATTTTTCTTGTGAGAGGTTTCCTCAATCAATTGGACTAGAATCTATTCATTCTAGAATATAGATATTCTAATCGTTAGAACAGTAATTTATAACTACTAACTAAAAAATATATTTTTAACTAGTATATTATAAATTAGTTTTGACATAGAACCAAATTGTCTAGTAAAATGAGGATAAGAAATGGTCAGGATAGTTCAGCTGGTAGACCAAAGGACTGAAAATTCTTGTATCATGAGTCTTATTAGTGTCCAAGACTATAATTGTACTAAAGATTGGGGTGGTAATGATTCTATCATTCTACCGTTAATGCAGTGCTGCATTTGTCATGCAGGGTGATGCTGATATTTTCTTCCCTACTGACTTTTGGCTTTTGGAACGGATTGACCATTTTTGTTCAAGGTGGCTGAAACTTCATGAAGATGCATCCTCCTCTAAACAAGGAAAAAAGAGGAGAACAATTACAGTGAGACTGCTTTTTCATGCTACTTTATCTTGTTTAGCAATGCTGCTTCTACTGGAAGAAATTGTTTTATGTGAGTAAAAGTAGAACTTCATTGTGTAGGATATCAATTGCACAATAATTTCACTCATTTGAATAGTTTACCGTGTTCATATGCTAAATCCACCAACATGCTCTAGGTACCTTTAGTGAGTGAAAGAACTTGCATGTAGGGACACAGCATTATCCAAGCAGTGAAGGGTGGGGACTGAACCGCTCCATATTTATTGGTGCTACAGTGACCTTAGACAAAGTCACTTTTGACTGCAAGGTGGTTGCCATCTTCAAGGACGATGGCTACCACCTCAAAGTGGTCACATGGCCTGGAGGGGGTCACAGAGTTCATAAGGCCATGACTCTTTTTAGCCGCAGCTTTTTTTCTTTGTCAAATTACCATTATTTATTATAGCATGTTATATTTGATCTTGTCTTGTCCACCATGCACTGTTTTAAAATTTGATAAATACAGGATATATAAGCAATGCTATCCTATTCTATCCTATCTATTCAATTAGCCTCGGTGACCAAAGGCATGCTATACTCTGTTGGATTTCTTTGATTCTGTCTTTGGCCTTAGTTGCTGAAATGAATTTGCATTATTGCTGTCACAGTCATGATTTGCCTATGTGACCTTTTCTGTTGCAGCTCGATACTTCTTCATTCATGGAGGAATTTGGCTTACCTTCAAGGACACGAACTAAGGATGGATACAACCCTCTTTTAGATGACTTTAAGAACACAAAATTTTATCTTAGCGTTCCTACTCACAACATTAAGTGAGGAATCTCGCATGCTCAAGTTTCAGAGAGCACTGCCGCCTTGATGGAGGAGAAGATTGATTCGGGTTTCCTCAAGGAAATACAGCATCCTTCAAAGCAGATAAAAGTTCTCTCAATCTGGAGTTCCAGAGCATTAGCCGATACATGTTTTGCGTCACATCTCACATGCAGAACAACGCTGCGCGGTCATTAAATGTCAGCTGCTATTTCTTAACTTATTATCTGTTTCATTGGTAATAGGATGTCGAGGATGGTTGGGGGTCAATGCTGTGCTATTTATATTGATCCTCGAAGATACAACTGTCCTCAATTCTCAATAGATCATACCTGCTACTTTATTTTTCAATTCTTCAAGCTACTGTCAATCTTCACTGGTTCGGGTGATATTGTATGACATTGGTTTTTCAAGTCAATAAGTCTCGGTTCCATGACATTCCCTCTTTGGTATACCGTTTTCATAGTTGCAGAACGAATTCTTTGACTCAGCAAAAGAGAAACGGAGACGAAGAAACTTCGGCACAGGTACAATCTTATAAAAATAGAATTACATGCGCCAAAAGATGGATACAGCCACACCAACTTCTGAACCACTTATGTCCAGTTTCGTGCCAATAATTCAAATCGAGTAATTCACTCATTTCCGCGACAGGAGGGAAAAATAATTGAGCACAACGTAATCTGAATCTATGTAACGATGTCATGGGGCCCTAAAGAAGGAAATAATAAATAGAAATAAGAAATAAGCAATGGTATTAGAAGGGTTGACCGCCTAGCCAACCTTCGGAGTCAATGAAACTTGTGCTAATCAATTGGTCGACCACCGCCGGATTCAACTTCTTCTCCCAGCCCACCCGCCGAGAAGTATCTGACCCAGGTCCGTAGCATCCATATTCTGAAAATGTCAATCGGGACCTGATCCAATTTAATCAAAGAGAGGAAAGAAAAAAAAACGACCTTCAATAATTCCATTAGAGGATGCAAAACTAGCTAGTTAGCTGCGGACAAGCAAACTTCTGAACTGATGTCAACAGCAAGGGTCTCACCGAACTCTAGGAAAAAAATAGCACAAGTAATATTGAGTAAATGGAAACCCAAAAAATGGACTCACTTGGGCTCCACTATGTCCACAGATCCAATTCAAAATTCGTTAATTTTGTCAAACCATTATCAGTTTTGGTACGTTTGTATTGGGTCTTAAAAAGATATGTTTTTTCAAGAGAATCTGAAATATTATTCGAGTTCATAAGAATTATGAAAAATTAATATGCAAACCTATGTGTCAATATTGTTATATATTGAGAAACATCAAAGCACTTAAGGATCATGCTCAAATTTTCACTTTGGAAGATTTTTCAAGACGAATTAGCTAAAAGGGCATAGTGGATAGAGGGACACACTCTTGTCCGGCGAAATTTCCGGCTTCCCAGCCTCGAGGATGCACGACATCGGTGAAATTGGAGCGGTAGAAGACAACTCTCGTATAGGCTCTCCACGGCCTTCCTAACAAGGCCGACCCGGAGCCGAACACATTGCACTCCTTGAACACGAACCCGTTTGTATCGTGCGGGTTGCTTCTTCCTTGCGCTGTGATAAACCCTGAAACTCCTGGCCTTAGGGCTCTTCCAAGTACTGATATTGCACAGTTCTACAAAACAAAACGCAAAAAATGGAAAAAGGGCGATAAAAACATTTTGAGTTTAGAAAGATTGTGAAATAAAAAGTTGTACTTAATTCTACATGTCAATACTTACGTATATTGAAAGGTCTAAGGCGTTCTCGACTAAAACAAAAGTCAAATTATGAAAGCACCAAAGTTGAAAATGTTAGAAAGATTAAAAATAAAAATCATCCTAAACATAACTTCATTCAAGATAATGCGGACGTGTGGAAAACTCATATGTGCAAGGAGTCAATGAAGTCAAGCTCGATTTCGAAAATAAATACTTCTGCTATTGAAAAGGGTCATGATAACGATCGCTTAGGTGCTCTTGCTCCCACCGGGACAATTACAAAAAAACTAAAATTCGAAACCTATTACATTTATGTCAATCTAGTGTTAAACATTTTAAAGGTGCTAATTTAGTCTTAAATATTTTAACTTGTTGCTAATTAAGTTTATTCGGCTAATTTTAGTTAGAAATTACTGACATTAATATTGGCTATCTTATGTGGTATGATTGACGCTGAGATTGATATTTTTTAATAATATTTTTATAGTTTTTTTGAATTTTTTGTAATTTTTTTGAGTTTTTTTCTTTTTCTTTTTCTTCTCTTTAATGTTTTTATTTTGGGGGCAAATGGCCAATCAGGATTACCAACAAACCCTCACCAACTCTAAACGAAGGAGCGTAGCCTTCCCCAACTATTGGATGAGGGCTTGTGGGCCCTCACTATGGTCAACGAGGGCATCGGGTGAGGGTCATTGTGCCCTTGTCGACCAAAGCAAGAGCGCGCAACCCCTCATCTAGTGCCTTTGAGGGTCATTGGTCCTAGCTTGTGGCCGATGATTGACCCTTAGCCCCAAAAAAAAAAAAAAAAATGAAAGAGTAAGAAAGAAGAAAAGGAAAAAAAAATAGTGTAAAAAATTATTTAAAAGTTTTTATGTTAGTTCAAGCCATGTCACATAGGACAGATTTACGGCACTTCGGTGATTTTCGATTAAAATTGACTAATGGATTCAATTGGCATAACATGAAAATCTTTAGGCCTAAACTAGCACAATTAAAAGATTTAGGATGAATTGGTACAAATGCAATATATTTAGAACCTTTTTTTGGTAATTTTACTTGTTCAAGTTAAGTGATCCTCTACAAAATGTGTTCAAATCTAAACTCTATTTGTTTCATGGAATATAATTAAATCAGAAAAAACATTATATCCTAAAAATCATCATTTATATTGCTTACAAAAATAAATGGATGAAGAATATTTTCAAGTCCTCGAAAATGTTTACACAAAAATTATTATTGAATAGGAAAATATTTTCCATTGACTAATTATTTTGAGTGATACGAACGATTATTTTTAGAAAAATCTTTTTCAAATCATTCATTTTTCATGAAATAATCGCACCCTGACTAAAGTATCATAAAGTTTGACGTTGAATTGGTGGCATGCGAAAACCAAAGGATAAGAAAAGCACAGAGAGACCAATTTCGTAACCATAACGTTGATGATGATGATGATGATGATTATTGCAACATAAAAAATGAATACACGGCCGCATCTACATATAAGGTTTTTCATAGCATGGACACCTAACTCTCTTGGTCGACATTAGACCCTCAAGATCTCATCGTCCACAACTTTGATTGCTTACACACCAAATAATCTTGGCTGAATTTTACTGAAGGTGAGTTTATTTCATGAAAAACTCGAAAGCAAAAAATACTTTTGCAAAAAATAATTACTTGTATCGCTTACAAAAATGAATGAATGCAAAATATTTACATCATTCACGAAAATAGTTAGGTATAAATTATTATCGATAATAAAAATATTTTTCATTAATTAATTTTTCTAAGTAATATAACCAATTATTTTCTTTTTCGGAAAATAAATGCACCCTTAAGTACACACATTGATATAAATAAGGTTTTTTGTAAGACAAAAGTCAAATTTACCTCGTAAATGGACTGCCCACTACCGAAGATGAAGTCGACGGCTCCTTGGACGGTGCAACGCTTGAAATAATGCCGTCCTTGATCGTCCCACAGTGTATCTTGCAGACCATAGAAACCACATCTATAGTACATATTCTTGTCCCCAGAAATCCTAGCTGCAACTGCTGGGACCCTAGGATTTTTCTTATTCATCGGATTATTGTACAAATTCTATAACAAAAAAAAAAATGTAAGAAAGGAAACAAAAGGGGGCTCCTTCTGAAGGATCAAGAGCATCGCGCTTTTTTTTTTTTTTGAAACAAAAGGGGTTCCTTCTGAAGCATCAAGAGCATCAAAAAAACGCAAAGCATTAGTATGCCCATTTACATAAATTCTTCTGTTTCCCATATATATATATAAATTCACCTGTTCAACACATCGCAACATTGTTGAACTTGACTAGTTCGTGGGATTACGTCTTACCCTGAAACTGATGCTCTTGGCAACGATGTTGTCAGCCAAGGAAGTGAATGTCGGGCTGTGCCCGATGGTGCCGTGATCGTCCCACACGACCTGGGTCGTCCTCTTCGCTTGTCCTTTGAGTATGATGTACGGTTTGTCCTTCGGTATTCTCACCTTCTCCCTGCATTTTCACATCAGCCACTCTACTCAACTCATGCACAAATTTGATATACCTCTGTAATGTTTCCATTTTTCTTTTCATTAGGATGAATACACATACATTAGATGTGACAAATTCTTTCAAAGATAAACTCTCAAAGTTTGATTAATAACATACGAGGAAATTAATGAGTGTATTAAATACGACAAATATGGTTAAAAGAAAAGTCATGCCCATGATACTATACAGTAACTATTGTTTCTCCAATTTTCAACGCCATGCTTAATTAAGATATAAAATTATTCAGTACTGCTTGAACATTGACAAGCCCCTTGAATATTCCAATTTCGATGTGAAAAAAACTAGAGAGGGAAAACAAATCTGTAAAAAAGTACCTGTAAACCCCTTTCTTGATGTAGATGCAAACCCAGTTACTGTTATTCGAAGGAACGGAGTTGATGGCAGACTGTACGGTGGTGAAGTTGCTGAGCCGTCCGGATGAGTCGACGAAGATTGTCCGGTAAGGTGCTGCGTTTGCGCCAATCCGTCGAAGCCAATCACTATCGTCCGTGAGTCCCTCGGTGGATTTTGGAAGGTAAAGAAGAAGAATCGATGAGCAAAGGTTATAGAGAAGAAGCAATTTGATCAATCTAGAAGAAGCCATGGAAATGCAATTGGAGGAGATGAGACAAAGAAAAGAATCACTGACAAGGGAGGTTAACTGTATATGCTGAATGAAGCTTTTGGGATCATATATAAAGGTGAGGATTGTTAGTGGGAGTTTGGCTGATCAAAGCTTGACCCTTGAGTTATCCAACTATCTAATCTGCCCAAATTCTAGTGTGTCTGTGATGGTATAAACCCTCATATAATAATCACAATCTGGTGAATAATGTCAACTATACATGTGGACAAAGTATATGTTGGTTTCACACAGGGTCTTTCTGTGTGGGAAAATCACTGACCAGAAGGAGTTGGCATTTATGAGCATATTAAATGAAATTGAAGGCTAATTAGTTAGTAAGGAAAACATAAGCTCTAATGTGATTTATTTGAAAGCATAAGCATGGTAAATTCATGGACAACCCTAAATCATTGAAAATGAACCGTCCAGTACTAGAATGTACTTTCCACACACAGATGAATTGTCTGAAACGGGGGCGGAAGGGGAGGGGGGGTGTTAAGTGGAGGTGGAACGTGCAAGTGCGTGGTAGGCCTCAGGGAGGGATTGATAATGATAGGCTCATGTTGATTATGATGAGAGAATTGATTGCTTGTTGAAGTAGAAGTGAAGTGTGGAGTAACGGGTCGGTGACTTGAAAATTAAGGGACGGTCCTTTATTTGACATACTGCAAATGGCTATAGCATTGCAGTGAAAACTTCTTCTTGAATAATCTCATCATGATGAATCAATGGTCACGAGGAAGCTTCTTTCTACAAATGATGGAATAATTTATTATAGTGATAGCCGTCATTTGGAAAACAAGAGACACTAACTTGGTACAGCTGCAGTTGTGATATAACTATGTTGTGCCAAAACAAATGTATTTAGCAACACATAATTTAACAAAAGGTAAATGTGTCACGGGAATATAAGTTTGAGATTTTTTATATTATAAAAAATAATTAAGATAAATATTTCATAATAGACATAGTTTGGAGCGGCTTTTTCCCAATAACAATAACAACAACAACAACAACAACAAATAAACGAAAGCTCATGCTACAAACAAAGTCAATAATAGTCAACATACTTGAAAATGAAGACCCAACGCAATATCGATCTGATTCAAACTCAATTGGTGCTTTGGAGAAAACTTCAAGCTTTGGAATCCATGAAGAAACTTCATGAAGAATTCAAACAAGTTTGCAGAGGCAATTTGGTCTATTTCGAGCAAGAATCACTAATTAGCTCCAAGTAAATTAAGTACAAGTGGACCTTAGAACCAACCCTGAAACTTGTGACAAATAGGTTTCAAGTTATTGGGTATATAGGTAGGTTCCAAATTCCAAAAATTATGGAACTTGCTCCAATGGGTAAGTTTCAGGTTTTACCTAGAATTTGAACAAAACCTAGACGAAACTCAAAACAGCTCACCCTAAAAACAACCCTTGCAACAACTACTTTTACCTTTGAAATCCCCAACATGCTGAAGAAGTTTGGATATGCTTCAAAGCAAGAGTTAAAGAGTTGCATAGGTATCAAAATGCTCTCAAAGCTTGTTCTTACTTCTCATGCTTATTCTTTGAGAAAAACCTCATGATTTTGATTGAAATTCTCTAAGAGAGTGTTGGTTCAAATCATAGTAAAGAGTACTTTTAGCTTAGAGTGAACTGTGAGTGCTTGTAAAGTGAGTTACAATCCCTCATGGAGAGGCAACTTCATTCGTTGTCAAAGACTTTAAGGATTGCACTAGTGTATTTCAGCTTTGTCATAGGCTGTTAGAGCCGAGAGAATGGAGTAGGTCAATTCAAAAGTCCGAACCACTGTAAATTTCTTCACAATCTTTTCTATCACGTACTCTCATCGACAAAGAAGCATTGTTTCATTTTCTACATTCTAGTTTGCATGAAAAAACTTTAAGAACCATATAACAACAAATTCAATCCCATTTAGGTTTTTTTTTTGGTCGAAAGAAAACATATATTAGATTAAACAGTATTACAAGCTTACGCTAAAGCTTCCGAAGCGATGATATCCTAGAAAACAAAGGGAGGGAAAAGAAGCCAGTTGCGTACTGGGCCATGATCTCAGTGGGCTTTAGAAGCCCAGTCGGCTGCTAGGTTTGCTGTTCGGCGAACATGGTGAAGAGAGAGATTAGGGCATCGAGAATACACTTCGCGTAGAATCGCAAAAAGATGACGCTTCTGTCCATGGCGGCTGCGCTGCTTTCTTGAACGATTTCCACCAAGAACAGACAGTCGATTCAATCACGATGTGTTGAAGATGAAGCCCCTTTGGATCGGATGTTGGATAGCCGATATGAGAGCGTAGATTTCAGCTTGGAAGGCCGATTGTCTTTGGAACAATTCTGGTAATCACATCGGTAAGCACTCCCTTACAATCTCCGTAGATACACGCAATTGATCCATCCTCCGACCCGGTCGAAAAGCCCCATCAACATTACACTTAAGGCATCCCTTTTCGAGGCGGTTTCCATCTCTCATATGAAGGCCCGGCCAGGTTGTTGTTTATCCGTTGTACGAGAGGGGTTTAAAAGCATGATGATTCGGGCTGTGAGCGAAGGCATTGTCCACGGCTTGGAGAGGATCTAGTTGGTGTTGCCGAAAAAGCTGCGTTGTTTCTTTGTCGCGGATCTCCCACAGCAAGCGGCGATCACTTCGAAATCGGGGACGCCTTTGGGAGTGAAGCTCGTGTGGCAACCCGAGGCATCAAAACGTCGAACCGAGGTAGGTGAAATCGAGACCCTAACTTCTTCATGAGTCCGGATGTTGTGTGTCCAAGGGCAAAAAAAGAAGAGATGTTCGATCGTTTCTGGAATGTTGAGGTTACAAAGTGTACAGTAGGGGTTAGGGGAAATATGACGTTGATAGAGATTAGCTTTTGTAGCAATGGCGTTTTTACGGGCTAACCACGAAACACTCGAAGCTTAGGAACGGTTCGCATATGCCGATTTTCCTCCATAAGCGAGTAGGGGTGGTATAAGAGGATGAAGCTACATTGATTGGGGTATTTTGGGTCGAAGAGATATAATGATAACAGCTTTTCATTGTGTAGGTACCGGAAGAAGTAGCAGTCCACACTAATTGATCATGCAGGAGCGAAGGGTTGAGAGGTGTATTCAAAATAGCAAAGACGACTGGGCATCAAAGAAAGTGGTAACAAGAGAGGTCTTCTATTCCGATCTTGGTAAGTCTATTAGTTCAGCAAGCGCATCGGGTTCACCCTCCTCTCGCTACTCCTCCTATCGACCAAGTGGTAGCCGGTATCCTCTCTTATCCGAATCGTGAGCCATCCCCAATGAGCCAACGAAGTTTAGGAGTAATAGTGTCTCGACCTTTTAACATACTCTGCCACCCCCATGAAGGGCGATAGCCTGATTGGGCATTTTGGAAAGAGGAATACCTAAAATATAATCCCTTGAAAAGCTGACTCCAAATAGCATTAGGCTGCTGGAAAAGACGCCAAGCTTGCTTACCAAGCATTGCTTTATTGAAGTTAATCAAATCTACGAATCCCATCCCCCGATGCTTTTATTTGTTTCAATTCGACCACCGTTGCCAATGAATTCCAGATTGACCGTTGTGTTTGCTCCACCGGAATGCGATATCTTCCTCTCTATTAATCAACGGAGCGACAAGGGAAGCTTAAAGATGGACATGGCATGCGAGGTAAGGCCTGAATTGCGATTTCAGCAGGATTTCCTTGCCACTTTTTGATAAGAATTTTTCCTTCCAACCAGCTAATTTAGTATTGACTCTTGCCAGGATCCAAGAGAACATCTCACGTTTGGAACGACCCTAATCAGAGGGGATGCCCAGGTACTTACCATATTTACTGACCACTGGTATTCTCAGTTCATTAGTTAAATTGGTTTGTAAGGAGATAGGGCAGTGTTTGCTGAAGAATAAACCTGATTTGTTCCGGTTAATGAGTTGACCCGTAGCTAGGCAATATTGGTTTAGGATATTAGCAAGATTTTGGCATTCAGAAGCCGTGGCTTTTAGGAAGAATACTGAGTCGTCAGCAAAAAACAAGTGGGATAACTTAGGACGGGCTTGATTGAATTGAATCCCCGTAGATGGCCCATATCCACGGCTTGGCGATAGTAGTTGATGAGCATTAGCAAGGAGAATGAAAATATATGGGGATAGGGGTCACCTTGGCGAAGCCCTCTAGTAGGCTGAAAGTAAGGGAGCTGTTCCCCATTAAAGCGAATACTAAAGGAAACCGTAGTAATGCAAGCCATAACCATAGTAACCCAGCTGTCATTAAAGCCCAATTGCTGCAAATAGGCTTCCAAGAAATCCCATTCAACCCTATCATAGGCCTTACGCATATATGTTTTCAAAATAAGATTGAATCTTTTCTTGCATGTTCGCACTTTAAAGCGATGAAGTACTTCTTGCACCACCATGATATTGTCTTGTATCATGCATCGTCACCGACAAATGCTTTGCTGTTCTCTTGATATCAAAGTAGGGAGCCAAGGCTTAAGTCTGTTGGCCAGAACTTTCGAAATAATCTTATAAGCGAAATTACAAAGACTTATAGGTCGGTACTGGTCAATGCTTTCTGGATGGTTAACTTTAGGAACGAGGGCAATTATTGTTCTGTTTAGTCTAGGAGGCATACAACCTTTGTTGTGAAAAAATCTTGAACTGTTTTAATGACGGTTGTTTTGATAATATTCCGGTGTTGCGATAGAAGAGACCATTAAGGCCATCGAGGCCCGGAGCCTTGAAAGCACCCACTGGAAAGTAGCCTGGTAAATCTCCTCCTCTGTTACCCCACTCATCGGTTGTTGATTCATTGCAGATGTTACCACCGCTTTGGACATTGCTCTAAAAATGGACGAAAATCCTGTATCCCATGATTGATATAATTGAGAAAAGAAGCCCATTGTCATATCCTTGAGTTGGTCCGGCACCACCGATCCAAACCTGGTTAGCATCTTTAAGCATAGCAATTCTATTCCGTTGTCTCCTTTGCATAGTACACGCGTGAAAGAATTTTGAATTTTTATCTCCCCATTGCAACCAGTGAATCCGTGAGCGCATGGCCCAGAATTGCTCCTCTTGATTCCACAGTTTTTGAATTTCTAATCTAATAGCAGTGGCTTGCTCCTTATCACCAGTCTGATAAAATTTCTTGTTGATAATTGTCTGCAGTTGATGTTGCAATTGGGAAATTCGCTGATGGCCATTACTAAACCTTGCCTTACTCCAACTAGTTAACTGATCAGCAACTGCCTGCAATTTAGAGACCAAAGAGGTATGTCGTCGCTCCCAAGCCTGTTTGATTATCTTTTGACAGTCTTGATCTTGATTCCAGAAAGCTTCATAATGAAAAGTCTTTGCTCGCTTGACAGATGGAGAACTAGTGTTCACGGTATAGGACAGTGATCCGAACCTATAGGTGGTAGGGCAAACACTTCGAGAAGGGTATGATAGCATCCAATCCGTGGAGCAAAAACACGATCTAACTTCTCCTTCACGAGCATCCCGCTCGATTATTTGACCAGGTAAATTCACATCCTTTTTGTGCGGTTCAAGTAAAGCACGGTCATTGATTAAATTTCTAAAGGATGTCATTCGCGAGGTAATGGCTGGTCTTTTTCCCATCTTCTCCCACGGGGAAAGGAAATCATTGAAGTCACTTACACACAGCCAAGGTAAATGATTTGTAGCAGATATTACCCGAATGGTATCCCAAAATGCCTGGCGTGTCTAATAAGTTGAAGGGGCGTGCAGGCATGTTAAATGCATCGAAGCAGCTGTCAAAGGGTCAAGGACTATGAGATCTACAAAGTGATCATCCGACTGTACAATAGTAACATCAAATAGGTCAGTCCAGAACACAGCAAGTCCACCCGATAAACCAAGTGGATCTTTCAAAAAAGAGTGAGCGAAGTGAAATCTTCGCTGTAAGCTAGTCACAACTTTCTGTACATTCTTTGTTTCCATTAGAAATACGATATCGGGCTTTTCAGAGGCTAACAACGCCTTCAGTGCTTGAATTGTCAGGGGATTGCCCAACCCCTGACAATTCCAACTCAGGAGTTTCATTTGGAAATCGGTGGCTGTTGAGGGCCAGCCGCCAAAGCCCAAGGAGCAGGATTGTCTGCCACCAGCACAGGAGTGTCCATAAGGTGGGTTTCATCGAAGTCTGCAGAGTAATGAAGTCGAGTGTCATAAGGTGAGTATCTTTTGGTTCTCTTACTTGATCCCCCAATTGGCATTGGTCGAGGGATTTTGGGTTTCTTCTGTTGGGAAATGTCCATTGAAGGAAGCTGAATGCTCTTCATCTTTGCCTTTGCAGGTACCAAATCTGTAGTTATCGCTGTTGGGTTGACAGTGTTCAGATTCGTGGAATTCCCTGATGGTAGAACAGGGGTCGAAACAGGGGCCTCTGGTGCAGGAATGGGAGGGAGGGCTGGGATAATGGGCTGCAATCTTTGGAGGGGTTTCGTCTTGTCTCTTCCATCTGTTCTATAGGTGCTAAAGGATGATAAAAAGCATCCCAATAAGGGCTAAACTTGTTTAACCTCCGCTCTCGCCCACGGGCCATAGGCCATCGTCTCGCGACCTTCAAATTGTGCTTCGTCATAAGGGTAATCTTGACATGACGCTGCATAATGACCAAGCTTTCCACAAGAATAACAGTAGTGGGAAAGTCGCTCATACCTAAAATCTAGCCATAGGGGTTTGCCTTCAATTTTTATAAGCTTGCCTGACCTTAATGGAGCTTTCAGGTCTAATTCGATGCGGACTCTCCCGGATGTATCCGGTTTCACTTCCGAACTCGACCCACTGTTGCATGGCTCTTCACGAAGCGGTGGAGTAGTCCACTCCAAAGGTAAGCCTATCACATGCACCCGAAAGCGCACTTAGAAAAATCGTAACGGTGTAAAGGAGTATTGGGTTGCCATGGATGTAGATGGACCAGATGACCGGAGAATAACCAAGGGCTACCCTCTAATATACGTCGTTTTTCCATTTCTGATCGAAATTTAATGATATACATCCCGCTATCACTAGGAGAAATCTCAACTTGATCAACACGCCACGCTTTCTTCATCACGACGTGAAAAGCAGATAAATTGACAGTTGGATTTGTGAAGATATTACCAACCAAAGTATAAGGCGACAGTCCTTGAGCTTTTCCGAGGCAGGTATGTCATCCCAAACCTCCAAAACCTGTTCCGAACATAGACGTCCCAGACGATGACACAATGAAGCAATGCGTGAGGTATTGTCGCTTTCATCCATAGCCAAAATAGTACAGAAATTCAGTAGTTTGAGTGAATTGACAGGAACATAGTACTGAAATTAAGCTCTGGGGGGTTGCATGTGGCAGATCGTATACATGCAACTCGAAATTGCAGATTCGAGGGAAATGAAGAAGACCAACAGCTAATAGAAGGGGTTGAGAAGAGGATGAAAAAACGATGACCGTAAAGGAGGAGAAACTTTGCATGCAAGGCAATCCACGAAGACGGGATCAATTATGGTGGAATTTGAAGTAAACAAAGGAGGTGCAAACAGAATGTGAAATGCAGAAAGATAAGCTCGGGGAGACAGAAGACATTGGTGAAGACTCGAGCATAACGCGAGGAAAAGCTCTAACATAAACGAGAGAGAAGCATTCGAGAACCCAACTGCCCATTTAGGTTGTTAAGTGCCAATTCAGCATTTCCAGAAGAGAACGTTCAATTGTCCTAGATTAGAGCGGTCTTTTCATAGGTTGTAATGGCTTGGCTCTTTGGAATGGGGATTTCCTCGAAACATCAAAACAAGCTCAAAGAATCTTGCACCCGCATTAAAGTTTGTGATCACTTTTTCAATCCCGGATCACTTATCTGATAGGACAATTTGAATGTGAAATACTCACCTTTCACTCAACCTAAGTTGGAGATGAATAGGCCTTTTGGTCCCCTTCATTTCACCTTATCGAAAATGATTACAAGAGACTCCAATCTATAGACTTGTTACATGACTCTTAATCTTCCTTTTAAATGACTCTTAAATGTATCTAATATCAAGATATAAATTCTTAGAAACTTACAAAACATTCATTTGACCTAGGAATACGAACAGTCAAAACATAGAAATATGAATAGACTCTTGAAAACAACACTACAATAATTACTCTTCTTAACTTGTGCACCAATCTAGGAATTCGTATAGACATGACATTAAACTTGTGCATCGACAATTAGGCAACTAAATCGACAACATTTATGAATTTGGTTTAATTACTAACGTTATCGTCCTCTCTTGAATCGATTGACAATGCCTGATTCAAATGGACTTCTTTAAGGGATGTTCCGTAGGCTCAGCGTTTTTTTTTTTTTTTTTTTTTTTTTGAAACAAAAGGGGTTCCTTCTTAAGGATCAAGAGCATCAAAACACATGCACGATGTTCAAGCCATAAGTCATCATCGAGGCCATTCCTGTCGTCTTCATTCGCTCTCGTTTCCTCGTTCTGTTTCCTTTTTGGTTTCAGTGGATCTCCTTAAGTAGATAGAAACCCTACTCTTTCCGAGGGATATAACATACGCTAGCTTCATAGCTTATGTAGAAGATCGCAGCTCAAAACACATGCACTCTAGACGTGGGTTAAACAAGTCAAGTGACCGTACTGGCTTTTTACTTACCATTCTTTGCTTGTAATCAATCAAGCCTCTTTCTCGAATGATTGATTTTTCTGACTTCTCAAAATAAGGTGCCCTTTTTGGAAGTACACTAGTGGACATGCACTGTCATTGCTTTTGCCAATTCTAATCTTCCTCTCCTTCGTCTGACTCTCTCCCTCTTCTTCTTTTCTGTTTTATGATGCCCTCTAACACTTGCCTTTGCTTTTACTGAAAGATTTTTCTTCTGTTTGCTTCCTGGATACGCTTTCGCCCCATTATGGGGTGTGGTCATTGATTGGGTCCATTGAAACGAAGTTCGCAAGCTCGATTGGGTTTGCTGAAGGGGCAACGGTTTTTGGGAGATAATGAACTGTCTTTCCTCATTTTACGGGAGTTCTATGTAGTTTCGGAAGCCGCTGAATCCAAACGACAGCTGCAACGCTCCTTCGTGCCGTGCCTTGAGTGGGGTGATGACCATGACCGCGATCTCAAGATAGGCAATCATGCCTTATGCCGGGCGCGATTTGGCTTTAGCAATGGATAACGTAAGTGTTTGGTATAGAAGAAATGACCTGCCACCCATCGTTCAGAAATTTGTCATTATTCTCAGGACTACATCCGATAATCATTTTTTCTTGCCCCAGGACCTCAATAAATTCATCATTTCTAGAAGTGTCGCATCCTTCTCCGATATTAGGGGTGTACAAAAAACTAGAAATTGCCCAGATCCACCTGAAACTAGACCAGACCGGATCGGAACCGGCCGTTCTCAAGGATCTAGTCCGATTCTTAATTCCAATTTATCAAAACCGGTGAGTACTGATCCGACTCCCGATTCTAGATTTGGTACCGCCCACCCACTGATCCAGACCAAACCTATATTATATAAATATAGATATTTAATTTTTAAGAAATATTTCTGATAAAAAAATTAAGAAAAATGAAAATCCTAAAATCCTTAATCTGAAGCTCAACACCCATTAACTGAGTGCCCGTCTTGTCTCTCTCTCATCTCATATGAGTCGTCTCTCTATCTTTCATTTATGGCATTGACTCTCAAGCTCAATGTCCATCGACTCATGGCATCAACTCTTAACTTTTAATATGAGACCAATCTCTTTACTAATCTTGCAATTAAGAATATGGAAGTTCTTTATTTTTCGCTTCACTTTTGCTTGTTGGAAAGTGTTGCACTGAGTGCGTGAAGCTTAATGGGATCGGTTCCATGGACCCTCTTGGGAATCGGACCAGACCGGTAGTGTGATTCTTGGGTGGATCCATGGAATCACCGGATGGTTCCTAGTTTTAATTTTTCGGAACCGGTCCTTAGTGGGTAGTTTCTGATTTTAGAGTAAAAACTGCCTACCTAAACCATACTCACTCCTATTCAATATTATTGCATTCCTACCTAAAAGAAAAGGGGAGAACATCTTCTTACTAAAGTTGGAAATTCCTAAGTTTTGCCTAATCTGATCAATGGTTTGGGCTATGCCAAAAAATTTCAAAATAGTCCTAAATTTATTATATTAATGCCAATTTGGTCATAAACATTTTAATTGGACTAATTAAATCATAAATTTTTTGTATTTTTCCCTATTAAGTCTATCCGGCCAATATAAGCTAAAATCGCTAACGTGGATGCTAAATATCTTACGTGGCAAGACCAACGCTAACGTGGACATTTTTAGTGAATATTTTAATTTTCTTTTTTTTTTCTTTTTTTTTGTTTTCTTTTTCTTTTCCCTTTGTGGCAAGCAAGGGTTGTCAATCCCCTCGCCAGTCGCTAGGCAAGGGCCACAAAGCCACTCTAGACATGGCGAGGGTTGTGGCCCTCGCTTTGCCTTGACCAAATGTAGGTGAGGAGGCAAGCATGAGCGAGGCCACCTCGCTAGGTCCTAGCTGGCCATGGGCGAAGGTGGCCATGGCCCCCTCCTGTGGCTAGCAAGGCTGAGATCGCCTTTGCCAACAATCGACAAGGCTAATCTTGCTCATGCCCTTAGCGAGGGTTATGGACTCGAGCATCAATGTTGACGGATCTCTAAACTTATCCCTCGATTTGGTCCCTTCATCAACGAAGAGCAACCTTAGCCTTCACCTCTCTCTCTAAGATCCTCCAACAAGTCCCTCCCTCCACAGGAGCTACTGCTGCTCTGTCCTTCGCCTTACAAGAGATCAAAGACCCGCCTCGCCTAGATCTAAGGGAGGTGACCTCACCTGACCCACGTCTACCTCACCCACATCTAGACAAGGACGGGTGAGGGCTGCAACCTTCACCACCGGCTAACAAAGATTTCGCGACCCTCATTGAGCAACCAGCAAGAGGACTAACAACCCTCGCCAACCATTGCGGAAAAACAAACGAAAACAAGGAAAAAGAAAAGAAAAGAAAAACTAATAAAAAAATTAAAATTTTCAAAAAAAAATATTAATATATTCATTTAAAATATCTATGTCAATGCCAATTGTGTCGTATAGAACGACTGGTATCTGTATCAATGATTTCAAGCCTAATTTATCAGATGGACTCATTTGGCACAAATATAAAAGGTTTAAAATCAAATTGACTCAATTTTTTTCCCGGGATTATGCAGGGGACACGCTTCATTTTCTTCTTCTCCCCTTTTTTTTTTTTTTTTTCAGGTAAAGGCTTCATTTTCTTCTTCTTTTTTCGCTAAAACCAAAAAAAGAATGACACCACTTCAACGAACACTTCTGAATCGGGAATGGTCAAAATTTCCATTGATGTTTCATTTCAAGGGAAATATTTCTTTACAGCATCAAAATATATAAGATCCAAACCATTCTTCGGCTTTCTCGTCTACTACAATAAGCCAGCCTCTGAAAAATGCTTTCTATGCCACACGGGGACCATTGAAATTCGGTGTGGAACTATCATTCGCATTTTTGGATAGCCGACAGTACCCGTCAAGGTGGCCAGACCTTTATCATTTCATCCCCTAGCAATTCAGTTTTGTTAGTACCGAGCATGGCATGAGTACCGCAGGTAGATTAATCTGAATTCTTATTTGTTTGTCGGGCTTACACTATGTTTATCGTCTAGGATTAGAAGGGAAGAGAAAGGACTTCAAAAACACAATCGTCTTTGTAAAAAACGGAGGAACAAGGAATCACTCAGTCCTCTAAATCTTAGGGTCAGTTAAATGCATGGTTCCCGACTAGAATAGCTCCGAGCAGGAAGCTTTCATTGAATGTACTTCGCTCTGCTATTTTAAGCTTCGATCAAACATTTGACTCAAACGTGCACCAATGGATTGTTTTAAGCTCTCGGTTTCAGGATATCATACGAAAAGTTCACGATTCTGAGTAACCACTTTCCAACCACATCAAAAAATTGCGATAATTCCAGCCGTTGTCGCTTGTCCAGTATGTTTCTACTGCTGTCTGCTGGCCAACCAAGCATGTATCAATAACTATAAGAAATAGACGTCAACCTCAAATTCTTTCCCGAAATTGGTGCAGATGTCTACAAGACTAATCAGTACGTAATGGGGGCAATAATTTCCATATGGGGACCAAGCTTCTCTTCCGCGGCCTTCTCAGCCTTCACCCTCAGTTTGTTCAACTGCTTCTTCCTCTCATATACTAGTTGTGCCCTCTCCTTCCTCTTTCTCTCAAGTTCCTACAAAAAAGTCAACGCATATAGGTTCCATCATCACTCATAAAATTGCAGGACCAAAATCTCTACAGTATTAAAGTTTCATAATCAAGAAACGCTCCAGTGTACCAATGCATATAGAACAAAACAAGTAAATAATCAGTTTAGTCATATGCAGTAGCAGTACAAAGTTCATGTGCCGATGCAATCCCATACAGACTGCTATGCACATATAGCCTATAGAGATTCTCAGCCTGGAAATGCAAGGGTCAAATTAACCGTAGCAAACTTAATTTTCTTTTGCCTAAAGAGAACACTCAATGACCAAATACAAGCAGCTTTACAATTAAATAGGAGAAGCAATATGTCTAGATATTAACAGGAAGCAGATGATTTGTCTTGTCCTAGATCATCACCTGATTGACACCAACAGAAGCACCAATTTATAGCTGCTAGTTCAAATTTCAAAAGCTCATGGAACTAAAATTGAGCCACCATGCAGTGTCCTGTACACCTATATATGGACCACAACTAGAAGCCCTCTGCAAACCTGATAGTAGGTCTGGTATAAATTATTTCATGTTCTTTATGGAGACTATACTGCTATATTTATAGGATTTTCAGTACAAACACGCCAGAATAAAAGTCACAATAGCAGCTAATCCAGCAACAAACATTTGGGACTAAACCTCTTCCTCAACTTCTCCTGTCAAGCTAACAAACAAGTCTAGAAGATGGAAGGAGCACTATACATATTTACATTCAAACCTCAAGTATACAGGACAAATGGCAAATACAAAACAAACTCAAACCAGCATCCTAACTTTCTTCTATTATCTTTTTTTTATCTCCAATAAGAAAACAGTCATTGATTGTGCTGGCAGTGCTGATATACAAATCACAGGAAGCATGCTGAAACCCCTTCTTAGGATTGAAAAGGATCTGGTGATGGCTGCATGCAAAAGAGAAAAGTAGCCAGTTCTCACCTTAATGGTATCATAGTGATTCCATCCCACCTCCGAGGAAAGCCTACCCAACAAGCA
Source organism: Eucalyptus curtisii (assembly GCA_017140595.1). Lineage (NCBI taxonomy): Eukaryota > Viridiplantae > Streptophyta > Magnoliopsida > Myrtales > Myrtaceae > Eucalyptus > Eucalyptus curtisii. The sequence goes on from CM029504.1 coordinate 6,673,650, forward strand.
GTACTTATGTCCAGCTTGAAGCCTCAAAACCCTGAAAAAGAGCCCTCAATTTTCAGTTCTTGTTCAAGGAAAACATAATCAGATAATGCAAATAGGCAAATCATAATAGATGGCAAACCTAGCCTAGCCACACAACTCACTTGAGTGCGTCAGGGATGACCATCCTTTTCGTCTTGTCATACGGAGGAGGAACTCCCTCATAGGCCTTAAATCTTGCAAGTGCTGCGGCTCCTCGTTTCGTCTTGTGGGGAATCATCCTAACAATACAGCAGTTCAATTATAGGAGGGGACTGACTGGGCAAAATTCTCATCTGGAGCAATTACGCTATGCAGTGCATAGAAGTTACAGAAGCAATTTCAAAGTCTAATGACACTTCCTCCAGCTCAAACACACATGCAGAGAATCAAGCTGTCAAGGAAATTAGAACTCAACATAAAAATGGGGAAAGAAATATTGACAACGACGAAGCTTCAAACGGAACATATTGAATCCTACGCAAACAGCCAACAGAAACCTCGCCACTGGAAGTCCACCAACCGCATCTGAAAATCATCGAAAACCATTCCAAGAACTCTCATCTGCCTAAAAATTTTAGTTCCCACATGACCAAATGCAGCACTACACAGCACCGACCCTCCCAGTGTCAATTTCCAACGTCTCCTATATGAGCACAAACACAAATGGAGAGAATCTCTCTTTCCAAACCACACTTCAACCCACTAAACAATTTCGTCATCTTCACACCAATTTTTTTTTTTTTACCAATTCACAACACCGTCAACCCAGCATCGTCTTCGAACCCACACATCATTTTTTTCTTTTTTTTTTTCAAGGAAGAATTCCGAAATTACCCGCGAATGGTGCGCCAGAGGATCTTGGCGGGGGCGCGGAAGTGGATGGGGCCGTGGGAGGGCTTGGTGTTCATCCGCTTGCGGAGGAAGCGCATGTACTTCATCTTCTGGCGGACGAGGCCGCCGGAGATGCAGATCTCCTCGCAGCGGACGACCACCACCCTCTGGCCGTTCAGGAGCTCCTTCGCCAGCACCGACGCCAGCCTCCCCAGCATGTGGTGCCTCGCGTCCACCACCACCCTCTTCGCGCATATCCCCGACCCCGACACCATCTCTCTCCCTCTCTCTGCTGAGCGGCTGGTGGGTTCTGTGTGAGAAGCTAGGGTTTCCTTTTTCCCCAGGAGAGTGGGTTTTAGATGGTGAATTTGGGATCGCCGTAGGGGTAGTTTTGGGATGGCTGTAGGGGTAGTTTTGGGATTTCGTATTCTTCTTTCTCTTCCTTTTTCCAAGGTTAATGCCACAAAAAATCGATGCATTTACCATAAATTTATTTCAAACTAAATCCCAAATGAATATACCTGTGATAAATTTATTCTTTTTTTAATTTCAGTTAAATTTTTTCATTAAATTGGATGACATATGGCAATTAATAGGTGTACCAATTTAGAGTTTTACCAATTTGTGATTTTTCCTAATATTAATTCAATTTAATAAAAATTGACGAACAATAAATTTCAATTTGGATTTTTGATAATTAAAAAATAAATTTATAATAAATTTATCATAATTTTACTAATTTGGAATTTTTAGTGATTAAAATATTAATTTAGATAAGTTTGTTATAATTTTTAGGGTTAATGCCCGAAAAATCTCAAACCGATACACATGTAACAACTTTACCTTAAACTAATTTTTTAACCATGAAAAACCCCAAACAGATACACCCGTGATAAATTTATCCTTGTTGATCATAAAAAACCTCAAACTGATACATTTGTGATAAATTTACCCAAAACTAATTTAGTTGACTGTCAAAAATCCAAAATTAGTATATTTGTGACAAATATACCATCCGTTAAATTAGAATAATACCACAAAAAATCACAAAAATTGTATAACTATAAATTGGACGTGTCATTCAATTTAGTAATTTGATAGTAAATTTTAACGGAAATTAACAGAGGACAAGTATACTAGTTTAAGGTAAATTTGTCAAAGATGTACCATGGGATTTTTAGTAGTCAAAAAATTAGTTTGGGATAAAGTTATCACATATGTACCAGTTTAGGGTTTATCCTTTCGACTTGACACTAGGTCATGAAGCCTCCTCCGGTCGACTTCCCTAACTAATGTCGGGTAGACAGCTACATCGCCAGAGAAAATAGTGGTCCTGTCCGTAGTTACATCGCTCTTGATCAGCGGAGAATACAGGTAACCGAGCTGCGTTGCCGAGGACCCAAGCCCATCCTCAAGAGATTTGGGCCGGGCTTTTGGGACTCAAGCCAAACTGTGGAGGATTTGGGTATAGGTGTTGGGGTTCCGTGCTCAAATGTCAAGATGTCTGGTTTAAGTGCCGAGGTATTCGGTACAAACGTCAATGTCTAATCAGACTATAGAGAATGATTTTCGATTTGTTGATTAAATAATTACCCTTGATTCATTTTCTTAAGCGATTTAAACGTTAAAGAATGAGGAAAATGTTTTTCATGAAACAAATCGAGCTCAAGAATATTGATGTTGTACAATTAAACTCATTATTCTACTGTGCCATAGAGATAATGAAAAAAGAAATGCAATGGTTTTATTTGGCTGATAAAAGAAGCAACTTGCATTGGTAGCAGATGCATAGTTCACATAGAAATAAGACCTTCCTTAACCATGGTTTACATTCATGATCTTGGTGCTAATTACTTTCACTTGAATTAACTCCATTCTCTGACCCCCCCCCCCCCAAAAAAATTAACTCCACTCATGTCTTTAGCTCCTCATCATCCTCCTCCAATTCTTATCTCTTATCTTCTTAAGTATTTGATTAAAATTCCTTACTTTTCTAATCACTCCAACCAAACATAACATTTGAGAGGCATTAGCCTATAATATGGTTTGAGCTAGATTACCATTAAGTGAAAGAGTGAATTTACTAAGGAAATTAATCGGAATATCATAAGCACCCTTTGATAACCTTGGCTATTGCTTTCTTTTTTTTCTTTTTTTTTAATGAAGGGAAATTTGAGCTGTCATTTTTAATTGTCAAATCAACTACATATATCCACTTTTTAAATCCATTTTTTTCCCAAAGAAAATCATATTTGACTTTCAATTCTACAAACATCAAACTTTTTGACAAAAATGAAATGAGTGAACTTAACAAGGAGGTAGGCATGGCTGACAATCTATCACCCTTTTCTCTCTCAATCTTGGAGAGTTTTCTTCTAGCTCCATGGTAGCTCCTTCTTAGAATCTTAGCCCTTTTGGGTGTTTTGCTACTAACCTTCTCCCACTTCCCCTCACCTCCTATGCATGAGTTTTGGAGGTTTCTGTAGTATGAAATCAAATGAGCTTTCTGTTGGTTCTCTTCACCGCATCTTCCTCACAAAACCGTCGATAAAACACAATCATTTTCAATGTTTCCCTAGCCCTATTCCCAAGAATGTACTAACCCCACTAAATCTTTCCATTCTTAGCTTTTCCAGAACAAAACCCTCCTCATCCTCTAAGTGACTTAGCTTCGGCAATTACTGGTCCTGCAATTGTGTCATGTGGTTAAGTCCAATGTTGCTTTAGTTACGATTTACTCATCTATGTTACTATGGAAGTGAACGAGGGAGAAGAAGTAGCTCGCCTAGCCTCTCTCTGCAAAAGATTAGGGACTATGGTTAGAAATGGAACTAGAGATATGGGATGATGAAACACTAAAGGAAATAGTGGACGAGTGCAGACTTATTTTGGTGGTTTCGATAGACCATTAATTTTCCAGCTTTCTAGAGCACTATGGAAAGGGCTTGGTGAGTAGAGATAGAAGAAATATCACAAAGGGAAGTAGGGCTGTTATTGTTTAAATTCATAAACGAATGAGAGAAAATTTGAGTATTAGAAAATGGTCATTGGCTGTTTTCAAATCATTTAGTTATTTTCAAACCATGGGCTCCCAATACTCCCCTTCACTGTTATGATTTCACAACTTGTGCTTTCTCGATCCAAGGGTTCAATCTTCCTTTGGAAAGAGGTACATAAGATGACATTTGTAGAGTAGTTCGAAATGTAGGGAGAGTTCTTGAGGTTAAAGTCAACTCTAAAGATAAAGCATCACTTAGGGTTGGGAAAGCTAGAGTGGAAATCAATCTTCTGGAACCTTTAGAAATGGGGAAATTAATCAAGCTAGAAGGGAAGAATACTTAGTTGGACTTTTCATTATGAAAGTTTACTCATGCGGGAAGTTGGGACATCATGCCTTGTATTGCACAGAGACTCCTTATGCTGAAGACAAACTAAAAAGAAAAGAAGAAAGGTACTATGGCCAGTGGCTTTGAGCTGAAGTTGGGGAACATATCTTGCTTTGGAAAGATTTTTATGAGAAACAAGAGAGGATAGAAGAGAAGGAAAAAATTGTCCCTAAGACACTAAAGTGCTTAAGCCAAGTGATTCTCTTTGAGATGATAATAACAACAAAGATAAAGGGGCTGGCGGAGGTTATGGATACAGTTATGGCAAATGTTATATCTAGAATTTTGAGTAAATGAAACCAAGACGAAGAGACGGTGGCGTACAAACTGCATACTACGACCCCTGGTGCTCCGCCAAACCATGAGATTCATAGTGTGGGAAATGGCTCATAGAATCCTAAAAAGATGAAGATTTTAGGTATGAACTCAACAACTTTATCAAGTAAGAAAAGTAAATGTACCTGTCCTTATGGACTGAAAGCCAATACATAAGAAGAATTTGATGAGACTAAACTGCTAGATAATATAATTCTTGTAGTGGACGAATCAGGGAGATGGGCTGTGGTGGCTAGCCTTAATAAGCCACCAAGTGACATATGAAGCTCATAAGTTAGAATTGTCAAGATCTGGGCAATCCCCTGATAATTTTAGTGCGTAAAGCCCTCATGGCTTAGGAAAAGCCTAGTCTAGTGTTCTCGATGGAAACGAAAAATCAAGAGGTAAAGGTTCAAAAGAGGCTAAAATTCCATACTATTGTATGGAGAATCCCTTAGGCATTGTAGGAGGCTTAGTATTATTTTGGAATGACAACGTTCCTCTTAACATAGTAAGCATGAATACGGAATTCATCGATATGATTTGTGAGATGGAAAGTGGGAAAAAGATGTGCGTTACGTGTTTACATGCCTCAATGATTTATCAAAGGGGTTGCAATTATGGGAAATGGGGAGAATTACTTATGTTAAATACTTGTTGTGGATATGTGTTGGGGACTTTAATAAAGTACTCTTCCATTCGGAGAAAGCTGGGTAAAGGATTGTTGAAGATTGTAAAATTAATTCCTTTTGTGAATTTCTAAATGACTATTCCTTGATGGATTTGGAAAGTAAGGGTTGGGTTGCGGAATCACCTAGATTAACAATAGAGAAGGAGAGGAATTTGTGGAGAAAAAATTGGATAGGCTAGTATGTACCATGAACTATAGGATAATGTTTCCGAAAGCCAAAGCATTCGCATTATCCGCTATAGGTTCGAACCACTACCCACTTTTGTTAACTTCTAAGGCGGAGTGAGTGAAACGAAAATGAGTTTAAATTTGAGGCTTATTGGCTAGAGTATGAAGAATGTTGCATTGTGGTTTCTGATTCATGGGTGTCTTCTAGTCGAAATGATGTGAACCTTTCCAAGGAAATTAAGGAATGTGTCTTTAGCACTTACGAAGTGGAGATTCTCTCATGGTCATCAAAGAATTATCTCCTTAAAGCAAGAAATTCAGTAGCACATAAACAATATTGTTAGCTCCTTTGATAGGGAGCGGATTTGTCAACTTCAAGGGGAGATTGAGAAAGCATGGAAACAAGAGGAGATGTGTTGAGGGTATTAGGTCCAAAATCAATTGGCTTAAATGGGGTGACAATAATACCAAATTCTTTCATGCAATTACTGTCCAAAGAAGATAGAGGAACAGGATAACTATGTTACAAGACTTGGATAGTGCATGGATCAAGGATCAAACCCAATTGAAGGAGATGACAATGGATTATTTTGAGAAGTTATATCAACCAATTGAGTGTCGAGATATTCAACTAGCGTTATCTCAATGTCCCCTAGTGGTTTGGAAAGAGATAAATGATAGTTTAGTGGATCAGGTAACTGTGGAAGAGGTGCACAAAGTGGTTTTCCTGTTGGGGCCTTTCAAAGGTTGTAGTCCGAATGGCCTCAATAGGTTGTTTTACCAACACCATTAGCTAATCACAAAGGAAGACATTTTGTAGTAAAAGGCTTCTTTGTTTTCAGGAGGCTGGAATCGGATTTTAATAGGACTCTAATTTCTCTCATACCCAAAACACCCAATCCAAAAAGACTCGGATAGTTTCGTCTTATAAGCTTGTGCAACTTTATCTATAAAGTTTATCTCCAAGGTGATAGCAAAGCGTCTAAAGCCTTGGTGGCCAAAACCTTATTGCAACATGGCAAAGCACTTTTGTGAGCGGGAGGCAAATTTAAGATAACATTCTAGTTGTACAAGAGGTGCTCCACCAACTCAGAATTAGGAAGAGAGAGAGGAAATTTCAAGCTATCCTAAAGCTGGATATGGAAAAAGCTTATGACTAAGTTGAGTAGGACTTCTTGGAGGCATGTCTAGGGTTTCATAAAAGGTGGATACATTGGGTTATGAAGTGTATGACAATTGTTTCTTTCAATCTTAAGTTTAATGGGCCGCCATTACAATTTTTTCATCCATCAAGGGGCCTTAGACAGGGTGACCCGCTCTTCCTTTACCTCTTCATCTTGGTTGCCAATGTGCTCTCCACACTCATTAAGAATGCAGTTGATCTCTGACACATTAGAGGCATTCGGTTGATTAGATGGTGTCCTACACTTTCTCATCTTTTTTTTTTTTTTTTTTTTTTTTTTTTTGCGAATGATTCTATATTTTCTTTGGATGGGAAGTTATAAGAATGTCAAAACTTGGCCAATATCTTAAATCAGTATTGTGTTATCTCAGGACAAGCAATCAACCTGAATAAGTTGGGTGTCTTTTTTCGTAGAGGATGCCCTATTAGACTGGAGGAAAATTTAGCTAGAGAATTGAGGGTTCTTGTGATAGACAAGATGGGGAAGTACCCTGGGATCCGGTTGGATTGGGGTGGCTCAAAGAAGAAATATGTGCTTGGATATTGGGGCAAGTGAACTCTAAATTAGAAGGGTGGAAGGAATCATTAATATCCAAAGCTAGTAAAAAAAATTTGATCAAAATGGTGGTTCAAGCACTTTCTTGATATGCCATGTTGATTTTTAAAATCCCCGTGTCTATTTGCAAGGTAGTTGAATAGAAAATCGTAGCATTTTCGTGGAAAAATTCCATGGCTAAATTGGGTTTGCATTGGAAAAATTGGAATTTTCTCCATACTAGAAGAGACCTGGGAAGGCTAGGTTTTTAGAGATCTAATTGCTTTCAACAAAGCAGTGTTACATAAACAAGCATGGAGATTCCTTCAAAACCCATTTTCTCTGTGGAGTCAAAGTTCTTAAAGGGATTTATTTTCACAATGGGGACTTTTAGAAAGCGGGAAAAGGAATAAGACCGTCATGAGGGTGGCAGAGCATATTAATGGGAAGAGATGCTATTTTTCAGCAAGTACAATGGTCTGTGGGAGATAACAATAAAGTATGAATCAAAGACGATAAGTGCTTGAGTAAGGAGATAATAAGAGAACCTGCTCCTAGAGAGGAGAATTAGAATTGGTGGCTAACTTCATAAATCGAGAGGATGATACATGGAATACTCAAGCTCTTACAAATAGTTTTGATGAACAAATAGTGAAGGAATTTCTATCAATACTGATGAGACCCCAAACTACATTAGACCAAATCATTTGAATAGGGACACAGTCAGGCATATATGCAGTTAAAAGTGGATACAATTGAATTAGGGCGGGCAGACACAAAAGCAATAGAACTTAGCCTCATCCTCTTAATAGTACCATGCAGTCTTTGGAGAGGGATTTGGAACATGAAAGTTACTCGCAAAATCAGATTTTTCATGTAGTCTCTTTGTCCAAACGCCCTACCATAAAGACAATCTTTTTCGAGAAATTTTTTACCAAACCTGGTGTGCGCTTTGTGTTGTGATGGTGTCTCAGAGTTGACAAAGCATCTATTTTTGTTATGTCCTTGGACAAAAGAAGTTTGGGCACATCCACGACTCAGAATCCATATCTCATCACAGGGTTTTTCACGAATTAAGGCATGGATTGCATATCTAACAAAAAAGAGGGCAAACTCACCTGCACTAGAGGTAGTTGCCTTGACCCTCTAGCAAATGTGGAAGGTGAGAAAAAATTTTATCTTCAGAAATCTAAAGTACAGTGGATTGAGCAATTGCTACTTCAAAGATTTACTATTCATGGTATTGGCTCTCTTAAAAACCCTATTGGATTCGTTTGACAGTCGAGATAAAATCATGATAGGATAATCCTATTTTGCGTTTGGTGCCTACTCAATAGAGGATAAAGTCGGATGTAAAGGAGATATATGTCAAATAAAATTATCTCATGAAGAATGTAAGATAAAGATGGATATAATTTTTAATATTTGTAATAAGAAAGTGATTTTTCTCGTATAAAAAACTTCTTAAATTGACAAAATTAAAATTAGATTTTAATATAGATAACATTTTAATTCTCCTATATGAAATTCAAAATAACAAAAAATAACAATTTTAGTTGTTTAATCTAATCTTATTTATATTTAATATGAATTTAATTCTATCTTATAATATAAATCTAATATATAAACATATATTTATATTTATCACATATTTTAGGTATTTATAGTATTTTAGGTATATTAGTACAATTTAATATTTAATAACATTTTATTAGAGAATGATATAAGGGGAAAAGGAAATAAAAAAGAAATTAATTAAAAAAGAGAGGAAGAATAAAAAAATAAAATAAAATAAAAATCAAGCAAGCAAGAGTGCCTATTGTGAGAAATTTGTACCATCTCCATTTGTGAACTTTTAGATTCATTTACACTAAATAATGTATATGATATAATGTGAATACATCCGACTTTAATAATACGACCACCAAATAATGAATATGATACAACAAAATTCCTAGATTTTGTATCTTATCATATCCAATCATATCCTGGTTAGAAAACCGGACGATCAAGCGTAACTTAAGATTTCTTGTTCAGATAAAGAAAGAGTAAGAGAACCTAATTGTTGAGTCAAATAATCTTTCAATGGCAAAAGCCATAAGCAACCCAAGTTCTACTCCATAGGAGATTTGAGTCCTCCTCTTTGACTACGTAGATTTGCTAACGTCATTCCCAAAACTCTTTTGGACCTTTTATGTACTAAAGCTCATTTTTTGGGCTCATTTGTTTTTCCTAGTTGAATGAAAGTACTACTATTCTGATTACCAAAAAAAAAAAAAACAAAAACAAAAACAAAACGAAACTTAAAAAGTAGGAAAGAGACATTACATAAACCACTTATATTTAGATTTGTCAAAGATTTTCTAATTACGCATTTGTTAGTCATTCATCAACATGCAATTTTAGATTTAATAATTAATAAGATTGTAATGAGGTGAGGTAAATGAAAAACCGGTTGTCGCCAGTTCCCACATACTACATGCAATTTTAGAATTAATAAGATTGTAATGAAGTGAGGTAAGAGAAAAACCGGTTCCCGCTAGTTCCCACTTAAATTGTTTCTCGTGCACATCTTCAAGGGGAATTAAAGGTCAGGAAATTTTTTTTTCAAAAAACACTATTTAAATGAGTCCATCTAGACGTCTTCGTCTGCTCAATATGAGATTATCGCCTGTGGACTCATCAGCCGTTGTCTGCTAGGAGAATTGTTTCACAAGAAAGCCCATCAAAACACAAAAACTTCAACCTTCAAAACCTTATTCACCATGTCAAATTAAAGCTCGAGTTGGCATAAAGACAGAATTGTTCACATTTAACACGATGAAGTATCAAGTATGCGTCACGCAACTCTTCTACAGAAGTTGGAAAAACGCGTACATGAGGAATTTCCAAGCAATTCTTGTTCTCATACAAGGACAACGCAATTTATCTTTTCGAAAGCTCCAATTGACAGTACTAGAGTTTGACTTTCGAAAGAAGAAGGTCTTTGGTAGTGACTAGACTTTGGAGAGAAGCCAAAAGCCCAAGCATGTGCATTTGTCAACCCACAGAGGGAGGAAGTTTCGTGTGTTGAGCTAGCAGAGGACAAAGAGGCATCCTAGAACAAGTCTAAAAACATGAGATATCAAATGATATAATAATAAAATTATGTTTCATTTACATCAGGAAAAATAGATGATTTAGAAAATATTTTTTAAAGACATGAGATATGAGATGATCGTTCGTATTTCTTAAAATAATTGCTCAATAAAAAAATATTTTTTTTATCGATAACAATTTATATCTAAATATTTTCATAAATGATGAAATAATTTCTCGTTTATTTATTTATTTATTTTTAAACGATACAAATAACCGCTTTTAGAAAAATGTATTTCAAATTACTTATTTTCCGTAAAATAAACGGAGTATTGGTATTAATTATAACATTTTTTTAAGGTTCAATTAAAATCCGTAACATTACTTACGGTAAATCAATATTAATATATCGAACATCAATAGAAAAAGACCTCACGAAGCATTGGCTCATTTATCTAAGTGTCGCCTGAAAATTTCAAAGCCAAAAAAAAAAAAAAAAACTATGAAACAATTTCTGACAGGTCAACCCAATTATAAGAAGGTACTTATGTAGGACAACTCGTTGACTTTCCATTCTCTCGTGTACCAACAAAATTAATCGTTCTCATTGGCAGCTCATACAATGGCGACAGATCTTATCGATCGCCTCGACCACTCATCACCCCAACCGAGCTGATTTTTTTTTTCCCCATCATAGATTGACGTGATGTCATTATTTAATTAATTATTCACATATATAGTTTTGAGAATATAGGAATTTATGAGAGTTCTATCTTTGAGCCTTACATTATTTTTTTTCTTTTTTCTTTTTTTGGGTCTATCTTACATTAGAGTTCGAAAGTTAGTACATAGAGAAAGAAAGAAATTCTTGGTCGCGCAATAAACATATTAAACATCGAATGATCATATGATGAAAGAAATTTTAAATGAGTTGAACCAACTAAGACACTTGTGAATTTAATAGTGGATTATAATAACAAAATGTGGTATCTCTCGTGGCACATTATTAAAATAGACTAATAGGATAGTATTTATGTTTCTATCATTTCTAACCAAATCCCAAATCTTGTTCGGACAAAAAAGATCGAGGGTTAAAAAGAACTTGTTTCAATTACAGATGGTGGGAATTTATTTTCGAGAGTAATGCTCAACCAGCGACAATATTGTAAGATCTTGTCTTTGATAACTACATTCGTTTCATACATGTGATGATCTTTTCTTTTGAAGATTGCACATGCGGAACATGTTGCACATTGCCACCCGATTTGATTAGTGATATCATATCTAGCACCGTATATGAAGTTCAGAATCGGCACCTGTTTCTTTACATTTTGCATCACACATTTATTATATCTTTCAAAAGTTACCTCATGATTTGGTTAGCGAGATCACATCAGTATATCATATGATACGGTGTAATGAAAAGTTACTCACAAAAAAAAGGGGTGTCTGAGAGGGAGAGGATAGGAAATATTACTAACACCGTATCGGCCCATAATTATTCCGAATGATAAGTGCAGTATATTAAACGGCAAAATAGGTAATTTATTTATTTGTGGCCAGTACAATTATGTAATACACTAGTATTTTTCTAGAGTCAAAAGACAAAAACTACAACAGAATGTAATGGAAAAAGATAGATAAATAATGCAACGTTCATTATGCCAACTCTCTCTCTCTCTCTCTCTCTCTTACTAGTTGATGTATTATCGTAATCACATCGCGCTATTTGCATGGATGAATCCGAATATCTGCTGAACTGAACTCGCTATGTCTTCCGCTGTGAACCTTGCTTCACCCGCAACCTGCACAAGAACAACACAAAGGAAACTGACCAGTGAAATCATATATTTTCCTAAAAGTCTTTCGGTTGAAGTGATCAGAATTGTGAATTTCATGTAGTTTACGGTCACTTTTGGTAGACGATATTCAATTGAAACACAGAAAGATCTACCTGATCATCACAATTTCTACAGTAGAACAAATTCCTCCATCAACATCGACCAGTGTACACAACATAATTCCAGTTCCATAAATTTTGACATAGCACAAAAAAAATTTAATATCGTTCAAGTATGTGAGCGAATTACCTTTACATTGAACGAATAGAGGACGGTCTGTTCAATGGTGGTTATATTTGTGTGAAGGATATTGAGTTGGAGGTCCTCTAGAGCTGCTATAGTCTTGATGAGCTGCCCAGGCCTCCTTCGCGACAGTATCTTGATCATGGCGTCAAACCCTAGGAGCTTGACCTCCACGTCGGCAATGCACGACTTGCTCTCCGCCGTCTCCTCATGGAGCCCAGTGTCGAAGTCTGGGACCTTGATCGGGTCGTTCGGGAGGCCAGGCAGCAGGGGAAAGAACTGTGGCTGTGGCGGCTGGTGAGGTGGCTGTTGCACAGGGAGAGAGGGTGGTGGCCCGCCACCATCCCCGTAGAGCCGCCGCCGCTTCTGAGACTCAAGGCACTGGAGGAGTTGCTCCAGCTCCCTCACGAACTCAATGGCGCCTCCAATGATAGAAGCTTGATCTCCCTATGGAAAGATTAAGCGAGACCTCTCAAATTATTTCTTTGAATTTTTTTGTCTTTTTCTTTTGGACTGCAAAACTGAAATTTGCATGGAATGGAATTGAAAGATTTAACAATCTATTAACAGTGCTTCGTAAATAAGATATACGATGATAGAGGCAATTACAAGGTATAAACCCTACATAGTAATAGACCTAGGGAATAAATCTCCCCCTCTCTATGATCAGCTTGTGTCAATAAAACGAGTTGAGAAAATATTATTTCTACGCAATCCAAAAGAATGGATCTCATGACGCACTCTTAGATCAATAATTTCTGTATATAACTAATGTTTCGCAAAAATATTTTCTACAGCTACTTTCTTTTATTTCATATTCTTCAAAATAAATTGCTTTATTGCATACCCTTTGTACGTAAGAGCCCGGCATAAGAGACCTCAGAACCCGGAGATGCTCGTTCATTTGCCTTCTCCTATTTCTCTCGACAGCTATATGAGTCATCCGCTGGCTCTCAACTTCCTCGCTCGTCTTGCTAGTCCGTGGCCGTTTCCTCTTGTTCTTGCTGGCCTCCGCTGCCGTGGAACTCTTGTTGCTTTGCAATTCTTCCCCGAGAAAATGCAATTGCACAGAAGCATTATCAGGAAACTGAGTAGCTTCTTGATCCTCCCTAACTCCGTCCTCATCATCGATTCTTCTTTCATCGTTATTGTCATTCAGAACTGGAAACTTGAGAAAGCAAACTGGGTCGATCCCGGCTTCATCCTCGGAGTTGTGACTTGCTTGGTTGAGGGCCAACTTGGGCCCAAAGTCTGCGAATTGCATCACATCCGCAAAGCTCAACTTATCAAGGGAGCCAGAGCCAGAGAACCCAAGCGGAGATATCAATTGTTGATGGCCTTGTTGAGGAGGGTGACTCAGCATGTAATCCACCATTCCATTATTGTCACCGCCACCGCTGCCGTCGTGGTGTACTGGGATTTCGCCGACTTGTGACCTTATGAACTGATGGTGATGCTGATGTTGGTCATTGAAAGCGTTATGATCTGGGATGGCCTGCAAGAGAAGTTGTTCATGTTTAGAGCAATAATACAACACTAGAGAGAGAGAGAGAGAGAGAGAGAGAGAGAGAGAGACTGAATCCAATGTTGACAAGATTTGATCTGTCAATGAAAACTAACAAACAAATGCAAATGATGGGTCGTTTGCAGTACCGAGTAGTTCTCTTCTTTCTCCATTTGTATATATATGTATATATACACTTCAACAAAAGAAAAACCCTATAGAGCTCAGTTCTTCATGTAAGGACGAAAAGCCCAGTGAGATTTCACCCACCTTGGACCTTACACCTGAAAATGGCAGCAAACACATCAAATTACACCAAAAGCAATTGAAATTTGGTTTAACCCAATACAAATATTTATCATGTTTGGCTTGAAAGGACAAATTCATAAAACCAACTCAAGGTGAGAGAGTCGTGATGCGAACAAAACAGGAACCTGATTGGGGAGAGAGAGAGAGAGAGAGATGGTAATGGGACAAGAAGCAAAGTGGGGTTTTGGTGTTTTATGAGGTTTGAGAAGGATCTTGTCTGGAAAAGATAAGGTAGTGGAGTTACGTGTTATGAAGGCCCAAGTTTGCCGTTTGACTTATAGAGAGAGAGAGAGAGAGAGAGAGAGAGAGAGAGAGAGAGGAGCCTGTAGGGAGATAAATGCCCACCTCACAAAGTTTCACAGTTTCACCACCCTTTAATTAATGGGGGTCACAGGGGGCCGACGACGCTCTTTTTCTCTTGCTTTTCATGACTCTTATTAAAATCAAGAGGCTTGGGTCTTCTGCGGGGTTGAATTTGAAATGTAAAAGTCCACCGCGATGTTTTCTTGCGTGTTCAATGGAAATTGAGCTCATTACAGGTCGACTGATTTAGGGTTTTCTGCATTCCTTATTTTACTTTGACGAGACCATTGGTTCGACAACAATGATAAATGTGCTTCCATCATTTCTGTCATCTTTTTACTTGTGAAAATATTTATATGCTTTCTTAATCCGAGCTATCCGTAAAACAGCTCAGATCTTCGGCATGGTGGGAACGGGTTACCTACGGGCGAACTACATTTTGCCTCCCAAAATTTTGAAATTGAAGTGAGTTGCTCCTCAAAACTTCAATTTTGCAATTTGCTCCCTTATTTCTTGAGATTGGTGGTAATGTGCCCTTTAACATTGGCTCAAGCCAAAGTTTACCTGTAGCTCTCATCATTTGAATACGCATGACGATTATGGAAGATTTCTGTCAACTACAACTATATATATTTATGTTTGAAAAAAATAAATGTATGTCTCAAAAAATATATTTCGAAACAAGAAAAGTGTCAGAAAAGTCATATATTCATTGTCTGGGTGCCAATTCAATCACAAAAATTTAAATTGAGCCAATAGTCATAAATATTTTGTTTTTGTGCCAATTGAGTTCATCTAATCATTTAGATTGAAAATTGTTGACATGAATATTAGCCATCCTACGTTATACGGCCGTCATTAACATGGAAATTTTTTAATAATATCATATTATTTTTTAAAAATTTTCAAAAAATTTAACTTGAATTTTCTTTTTCTTTTTTTTCTTTTCTATTTCCTTGTTTTCTTTTTCTTTTTTTCCCTCTATCTGGGCAAGGGTCATCAAAGCTCACTGGCCGCAAAACCCTTGTCCATCACCAGTGAGGGTTGCAACCCTCGCCTAGATGTGGGCAAGGTGGAGACAGGCGCAAGTGAGGCCGCCTTACTTAGATTTGGGTGAGGTGACTTCACCCTCGCCCCCCTAATGCCCTCGCCGGGTGAGGAGGACTTGGACAAACGGAGGCCAAAGGACAAGGGGGTGAGTGTCCTTGGGAGGCGAAAGAGGGAGCGGACGGCCGGGGAGAGTGAGGCAGCATTGATACAAGAGCTTGAAGGTTCAGAAATGGAAGGGCTTTGAAGGTGCAAAGTAGAGAGAGAAAGGAAATGAGATTTTAGGGCATAAAAGCTAGACCACCTCGCCTAGCTTTGGGTGAGGCTACCTCGCCCATGCCCATCTTCGCTTTACCTGCATTTAGGCGAGGCCGGGCACAGGTGTCAACCCTCACTAGCGGCCGACGAGGGCTTCGTGGCCCTCGCCCAGTGGCCAATGAGGGCCAACGAGCTCCAGCAACCCTCACCAAGGCAGAGGAAAAGAAGACGAGAAAAAAGAAAAGAAGAAAGAGAAAAAAGAAAATTAAAATTAAAATTTTCAAAAAATATATAAAATAAAAATATTATTAAAAAATGTCACCGTCGGTGGTGGCCGTGTTACATAGAATGGTTGGCATTTGTGTGAGTGATTTCCGGCCTAAATTAACTAGATAAACTCAATTGATACAAATTCAAAATGTTTAAGACTAAATTGGTTTAATAGAAAAATTTTTGATTGAATTGACACTAATGTAATAAGTTTAGAACTTTTCTGACCTTTTCCCATTTCTAAACAATATATATTAGTTAGTCTCATCGAAATTTATTTATCAGTTAGTCTCGTCAAAATTTTGGTGATATGCTCTTACGCGCAATATATTTCCAATTTGTCCTACTTTTTATATGAAAACATACATTTGATAAATTTCACCTCCAAAATAAGTCATCGTAATGTGACAAAATATCGAAGCGCAATTTGGGAAAATTATCCCAAAAGTCCTACATTCAAGTCGCGTTAGATCGTTCGGATTTGAATTGGGATAAGATAGGATAAGGGAGGATTAAAAATTCTCTCAATATCCTCTTGGATTTTTTTTTTTTAAAATCTTATCATGTGTATGGTGTAATCAAGATAGAATATTTTTAAAAATCTTTAAAAATCTTCTAAATATCTCTCTCTAATCATCCTTGTACCTCCTCCACTTTTCACGCCTTCACTGTTTCACTAACAATTGGAGGAAGCTCCTCTCTCCCATAGCGAAACCGCCTCGTGTGTGGGCTACCGCGAGAGAAGGCCTCTTCATCTCTAAATCCATCGACGCCAACTCCTCATTGATGGTAATTACATCTTTAAGAAGTCAAGCTATCAATTTGCAACCAAAATTTTGAAGGGCGTGATAAGAGCAGTGAAGATAAGAAAGAGAGGGAAAAAGAAAAGAAAAAGAAGAAGAAGAGGAGTTAAAGACACTAACAAGGAGGCTCTCCCACATATGATGGATTGTCCCCAACTTCTTCCTTGTACGCAGGCGTGAAAAATGCAGACCAGAATCAAAACCTTGATCACTAGTCGGAGTGAAGCAGGGTGGATTTCAGGGATTTTTCATAGCTTTGTTGTATTCATGTGGATGAGTCGTGAATGTGAACAGAACATGAACAAGTCAAATAAGAAGAGGGAGAAAGATGACGGGAAGGGAGGGCAAAAGCTGCAAGGATAGCAAAAGCTTTTGTTGATATTCCGAAATTTGGTTTTTTATTTTATTTTATTTTTCAGATTTTACATATCCTATCTAGGTCTAATCTACCTCTTAGGTGGGATTATTTTATCTAGACTATATATCGGAGCTATATCGGGACATATCCAGATTTCGCGTCACTCTACCAAACATTGAATATGATAAAAGTTATCATATCCAAAGTTTTATCCGGTCCTCCAAACAGTGTCTAGATGTGGGTGAGGCCGAGGTGGGCGTAGGTGAGGCCACCTCGCCGGACCCTCATCCCCCGCGCCCTCGCCAAGGGAGGAGGACTTGGACAAGTGGAGGCCAAAGGATGAGGGGGTGGGTGTCCTAGGGAGGCAAAAGAGGGAGCGGACGGCTGGGGGGAGTGAGGTGGCGTTGATTAGAGAGCTTCGAGGTTGAGAAATGAAAGGGGCTTCAAAGGTGCAGATTAGAGCAACGAGAGAAAGGAAACGAGATTTGAGGGCATGGGGCAAGGCCCACTTCCACTGCGTCCACATTTAGTTGAGGCCGGGTGAGGGTAGTGACTGATGAGGGCTTCGTTGCCCTCGCTCAATGGCCGACGAGGGGTCAATGAGCTCTGGCAACCTCGGCAAGACAAAGGAAAAGAAAACAAGAAATAAAAGAAATAAAAGAGGAAAATAAAATTCAAATTCAAATTTTAAAAAATTAAAAATTAAAAAATTATTAAAAAATGTTCACATTAGTGTTGGCCATACTACGTAGGATGGCTGACATCTCGCGTCAATGATTTCCGGTTTGTATTAGCTAGATTGACTCAACTAGCATAAATTCAAAAGGTTTATAACTAAATTAGTTCAATTGAAAAGTTTATAGTTGAATTGGCACAAAATGTGATAAGTTTATAACTTTTCTGACACTTTTCACATTTCCAAACTAGATTTATCAGTTACTCTTGTCAAAATTTTGATCATATGCTCTTATGTGCAATGTATTTTCAATTTTTCCTATTTCTAATATGTAAATATTCATTTGATGAATTTCACCTCCAAAATAAGTCATGGTGTTGTCCTATGATAGAAGATCATAGCACAATTTGGGGAAATCATCCCAAAAATCCTAAATCTATTATACAACAGCCGATTCAATACTAAAATTTTCAATTTGATTAATTTAATTCTAAACTTTTTGACGATTTTCCAATTTAATCATTCCAGATAATTTTGATTAAAAATTGCTAACATGTTAGTTCAATCAATATTGGCTTGTTTTCTATCATGAAATCCATTTATCTTCAATTCTATTTGAAAACTGTTCATGTATAAATTTTACATTCTTTACTTTGATATGTTACCAAACATCAATCTATTCCTTTATTTTTTTACATTTTATATTATAGTCAATTGACTATGTTGATTTCTTGTTCATATTGAAATGAATCAAAATTAATAGGGAGCTGGTTAATGATACTTGCACATGTACTTGTTTTGCGTGCATATTTATTTTCTGTTGGTATCCATGGACTGGTCAAGAGTCGCAACATGACCAGGGCCCTTGTGCGTCTCGAACCATCCTCAACGTGATTAACATAAATTTTGTAACATTTTTAGATATTTTGTATAGTCGACAATTAAAAGGAGAAATTTTCTCCATTTTTTGCTAGAGCTATTGCAGCCATCCAACTATTGGGTTAGCTTTTCTTTCGTCAATTTATCATAATAGAAAATCAACTCATATTAATCAATCGAATTTGTTGAATAAATGAACAAAAAGTAGTATTAGTTGATTATATATATATATCCAGGCATCGCCGAGGCGCCCACTACTAGTCGATTGAAATAGGAAAAAAGAAAGAAAGAAAAGAAAAGAAAAGAAAAGAAAAGAAAAGAAAGACAATTAAACAAATTGCAAAAATATTCACATCAATGCAAGTTATGGCACATAGGATGACTGATATCCGCATTAGCGATTTATGGCCAAAGTTAGTGGGAATAACTATTTTGAGAAATCGTCAAAAATTTTAGAATTAAATTGGTTAAATGACTCAAGTTGAAAAATTGTTCAACCACAAAAAAAAAGTCATTAAAAAATTTAGGACTAAATTGACTATTGTACAATAGGTCTAACCCTTCTTGGGCAATTATCCCGGCACAATTTGGTTGAAGTCAAGGTTTTGGGCACATTGCAAGAAGTTTCAAAAATTAAGGGTACAAATTGCAAATATTTAAATGTCAAGGGGCAATTTGCAAGAAACCTAAAAACTTGAGGGTAATATGTATTTGCCCCGTCAGGTTGTCATCCCAACTAGTGTATCCATTCTGCTACAACTATTCGGGTACTCCATATTAGAATTTCGATGGTAATTTTTACTTTTTACAATTTATTTACTTAATACGAGATACCTCTTGATTTTACTTGTTTGGTACTTGTTGACACCTAAATTTTGGTACCCAATTATTTATTTATTGCATAAAAAATTAGGGATTAATTTTTAACCCCTAAAAAAAATATTATGATTCAATTGCATAGCATATAATTTTAGATCCATTTCTTTTAAATTTACATATTTTGCATTTTATTTTTTAGGACTAGTGGTGGATGGGTTCGAATTAATATTTCTGAGCTCTAGCTTGGCAGGCCGGGCTAGGCCCACGAAAGGAGCAAATTAACCCAAGCCCGTTGTTTTTTTTAATCAATTATCTTGTGAAAAATTAAGATTTGATGCGATATTATGATGATTTTTGGAAATTAAGAAAATCGCATTGTAATCTTATTTTATCAATAGATGATGAAATCATGGGAGAATATTCATGAGATAAGGATTTTTGTGATTAGGAGGTTATAAGCAATATTCGTGAGATGAAATATTAACAAAAAAGATCACATTTTGTTTTGTTATAAAATGGGCCGTGTACGGTGAAGAAAAGGGGGGCTTTTTCACTAGGTTTCGGAATTATTCACCAAAAGGAAAATCAGGTTTTGGTTTGGGGAGAAAGAAAAAGCAAAAAGCAGAAAAAAGGCAGAAGAAAGGACAAGGGGGAGGGGACGACTGTTCATCGTCTCCCTCACAGTTCGCCGCCTGTATCTCGCGCCCCTGTCCCGTCCGCTCGCTCTTCGCCTCGCCTCGCTGCCGAACCATCGCCGCAGCAGCCACCTTCGTGCTGCACCACCGCGACCTCGCCTGAAGCTCGCACTGACCCGTGACCAAAATCGAGCTCGAGCCGATCGCCACACCTTCGCTCCCCCCTGCAAAAAACCCCGCTTCGCCTCGTCTCTGCCCAGATCTGTCGCTCCCGCCTCCACCAGCGGCCCACGAGCGTCGACGCCGAAGCAGCTCACCCGTTTGTCATCGGTCGCCGCGCCTCTGCCTGCACCTCGCGCTCGCGGCACCGTCGCCGCTTCACCCGACAACCCGAGATCCAGCTGCAGCGAAGCCCCTGCTTTGCCTCGTCTCCGCCCAGATCTGCTCAGTGTCCCTGCTCCGACTCAACGCTAACCCTCGATCGCTGCCGTGTACTGCCGCACTGCTGTGTCTTCGACTAAACCCCTCGACGATCTGTTGTCGCCCGAGATCCAGCCACACCGGTGCATCTTCGATTGAACCCCTCGACGATCTGCTGTCGCCCGAGATCCAACCACACTGGTGCATCTGCTCGCCTCAACCCCGACGATAAAAGGCCGGTAGATCTGAACCGCTCACGAGCACCCGCGTCTGCTGACCCGCGACCGCCGCCCTGCACCCCTGCTCGACACCACCGACCGCTCCAACATCCCGATGAAGCCGCCGTCGTGCCGATCCGTGACCATCCTGACACTGCCCCTTGGTCCGTTCGTCACCGGTTCGCCCGCTACCAACCCGCGACGCCACCTGCGACCTGCTGCTGCCGCCGGACCGCTCGCCGCCACCCTTGCCGGACCAATCGACCTGCTACTCCTTGGAGACCCACGGGCAAGCCGTGCTTGGGAAGGGAAAAAAAAAAAAAGGAAAATTAGTGGTTTATTTATTTATTTTTTGCTTTTGTTTTATTTTTCATTTATGTTATCTTACTTTATTTTTGTTTATTATTGTGTAGTTTGACTATTGAAAGGTGATTTTCAGTTTATGGATATTGTAGACATTAACCTTAGGGGTTTTACCCAAAATTATTGTAATTATTAATTTCGACCCGTAAGATGTCGGGTCATTTTTTTAATTACATTAATTTTTGGGGTTTGTTGATAGTATTTTAAATAGTTGAATCAATATAATTATTAATTTGGTCCGTAAGACTTCAGATCAGATTTTTAATTATTTTGAACTCCATGTCGTGATAGGGTTAGAGTAATCGTTAATTTGACCTGTGAGACAACAGGTTATTTTTCGATTATTTTAATCCTTTATTTGATTGAATGTCTTGATTAGTTTAAATCCAATGTTTATTTGATAATTGCTTGTAAAAAATCCAAAAAATATTTGAATTATGATTTAGTTTGTTTTGGAATATTTTTTGTTATCTTGCATATCTAGAATAGGGATTTTATTTCGAATTTAAATAAATATATATATATATATATATATATATATAAACAAAAAAGTGCATTCATTTAGGTTGTTAGTTTTTTTTTTATTTGAATTACATGTTTAATTATGTGTTAGTTTTAATTTCGAATTTCATAAAGAAAAAACTAAAAAAAAAAATCATTGTGCATATTAGGTTAGAATTGCATGTTTCATTTTAAATTTAGATCATCTTTTTAGATAAATTGCATTTTAGATTAAGATAATGTCTTAGTTTAAGTTAGGATTTAATATGAATTAATCCTTAGTTTAAATTAGATAGAATCTTAATCTAGCTAGATCATTTTTGCATTTTTTTTAAATTTTGAATTTCATGAAAAAATGAAAAATAAAATTCGTCTCTGCATAAATTAGACTCAATTTTTAGAATAGATTGCATTTTTTAAGAATATAGATATCAAATGCAAATCATTTAGTTGTAATTAGGTTCATCGAGTTAGAAATTGCCCGTCATTAGAATTAGGTCATTTTTTGTTAATTTAGATTGCATATTTAATTATTGCATGTTCATTAAAAAATGATTAGTTCTTTTTAATCATTCATATAGTTTAAGACATTTTGCCATGCCATATTATTTCATATTAGGTTAGAAGTACTGCATTGCATTGCATATGGACTATATTCTCGTTAAAAAGCGAAAACAAAAATTGAGTGATGGCGTGTTAATTAGAAATCATATTTAGGATTGCTAATGTGAATTCTGATTTAACATTGCATATGCTTTCGTTGCTTTGAGGTAAGTCCTGCATTATTTTATTCGCTTTCTTGGGTGTTAAATTGATGGTTTGTGCACCTATATGATCACCTCACACGTTAGGAAAGTGAATTAAAATCAAATCAAGCTGCCTGCAAAAAAAAAACATTTTTGAAATTTAAAAGAAATGGTACTAAAAGGGCATTAGAGAAATCTAGTGTAACCAAGTCCCCGTACCCTTAATCTCTGGTTCATAGGAGTAAGATTATTCTCTCATTATTTTACTTAGGTGTCTAATAGGCCTACATAAACCGATTAGTGGCAACTCCTAGATAATAATAATTTGCATGCTAAATATTTGAACCTCAAGTCGCGAATTGGTATGGGCTTGGGAGAGTTCGAGCTAAACTTAAAGAGTTAGTAGTCCATTAACCTAAACTTAGGTGGTGCACCTGAAAATTAGGTCGCGACAGTACTTGCTCAGATAGCATAAGGGATAAGTAGCCTGATGAGTCCAATAAGAGCGCCAGGAAATATGAGACTTTAAAAATTGTACACACTCATATCTGTAGACCGTTTATTACTCCCCGCCTCAATGGTCAGAGATATTTTACCATACAGCATATTTGCATCTCTATTTTCTATCTCTGAAAATCGAGCCTATTGATGCCTTTGAATTTGTTTAGACAATTCTCTCTCAATGGTAACAGGTATTAATTTGTGCCCATATAAACTTAGAAGATTTGGCCCTAGTCTAGCCTACCAAATATAGGGAAAATTATCAAAAGAAGTTCTAAACATATTATACGGATGTTAATTCAATCATAAACCTATCGATTTAACTAATTTAATCCTAAACTTTTTGAGGATTTGTCATTATAGTTATTTCGGCCAATTCTAGTTGGAAATCATTAACTTTAGATGCCAACCATTTGATTGTAGCATGGCCTACGATGATATAAATAATTTTTGCAATTTTAAAATAATTTTTATGAATCTATTTACTTTTTTCCTTTTTTTCCTTTTTATTTTTTCTCCTCCACCGGCTATAGGCAAGGGTTAGGATGCCCTCACTAGATCTAAGCGAGGGGCCATGATCCGCAAGCCCTTGCCAGTAAAGTCAAAACATTAAAAAAAGAAAAAAGGAAAAGAACAAAAAAAAATTCAAAAAAATATATTAAAAAATTGTAAAGTTAAATACGTTAACATCGACCATCCTATATGACACAATTAGTGTTCACGTCAGCAATTTCTACCCAAAATTAGGCAAAATAACTAAATTTCCAAAAATTTTAGGATTAAATTAGCAAAAATAAAAGGTTTAAAACTGAATTGATATTTGTACAATGTGTTTATGACTTTTTTGATAATTTTCCCCTAGATATATGTATGTGATCCTCCACCAACTTCTTTTTTGCCGTAACATGCCAAATGGAGAAAATATTTTCCATGAGAATCATTTTCAAGGGAGATGGCCGGTTTTTAGTTGTTTAACGATGTACTTAAAAGCAAGGCGATTATCTTCTCCATTGTAATTATTTTGGTTCATAATATAAGATGCAAAGACGATATTGAAATGCTTTTCTATTATACTTTTAACGTATGGAGTATGAATTTTTATTCATTTTTTTTTAAATTAAAGCAAACTAAAAAAAGGTTGCCAAAAAAAAATAGAAAATGCAAATAACAACTAAATCTCTTAGTACTCATAAAACTTTACAGGAAAATGATCCTCCATTTCAAAAAGTAATAAAGAAAGCATAAAAAAAAAAATCAAAGAAAAAAGAAATTTCAATGTAAAATTGAAAATGAACAACTTCTTATATTGGCATGTCCACAGACACCTTCTAAACTGTTTTCTAAGAATGAGACACAGAGCCGAGTGAAAGTTCATATGACAAATGATCATTTAGTCCAATATACCTATGACATATTGAACACTTATATGCCATTGAAGTTAATGGTAGGAATGAATTGGAGGAGAAGATGAAACAACACAAGAGTGTACTATGAATAGAAGAAAAGTTATAGAACCAAGATGAATGAAGATTAATAGAGAGTGGGAGAGAGAAATTAAGCAAATTGAAACTCTTTGTGAGTGTGCGCATGGAAAAAGAGTTCGGAAGAACGATTTCTTCATTTAAGAATGGAGGAATCATTATTCTCAATTTTAAGTATGGTCATTTTCCTCAATTGTAAAGAAGAAATCATTCTTCTTAAATTTAAAGATGGTCATTTTCCTTGATTGTAAAGTGTTTTTCCATTAATTATCCACTTTCAGCAAATTATATATATATGGTTTAGAAAATCATTTCATGAAAATCATTTTCATTAGAAACAATCACACTCTATGGTTTTTTTTTTTTTTTTTTTTTAATTTATAAAGTTCCATAAGGCATAGAGTAGATAAAACTCAATACCACATGAAGAGTTGATTATGTGTTTGTGCTCCTACAATTGAAGATGTCTATGAAGTGGATTTGTGAGTGCATCGTGTAAAGCTTACCGTTGGACAACCATGACTTCAGACATGTTTTATGCCGCTGTGTATTCATAAGCTATTGATATTCCGTTCACGTTAGTAAAATAAAAGCTAGATAATTCATTAGAAGTAATGGTTTCAACATTAGCGGAAGATCAACCCGCTTCACAGGCAAGGTTATTGGACCAGACACCAAATGCTTTCTTGGAATGATCATACTAATTGGAAGAGGTGATATATATCACAAGTCGCGCAGACGTGAAATATGCATCTGGATCACAAACGAGAAGTGAACTATGCAGGCTGCCGTGTCAGATGTTTCATAGCCATACGACGAAAGTTGAACGGAAGGTATTGGCGTACGAGAGTGTTGGCTAGATCCACTTCTATGCGTGGTCAGCTAGCATAAGACAAAGGGAAATAAAAAAGAATAAAAGTCAAAAAGCAAAGAAAAGGAAGGGGGTTGCTTCCTGCAAGTAAGAGAGTGGGTCACCGAGAGGGTGCATGAAGAAAAGGGGAAGGGAGGTGCAACTTTGCGATTTGAATTCGGTGGCCAAATGTTGATGGAATTGGCTCAATTTTAAACATGCTGTTCTTGAGATCGAGAGTTACGAATTAATTAGTTTCATTCGTTGAGAACTTCCTCCAAATTTTCCAATTGTGGTTGGGATTTTCTTATTCCGTTTATATTAATCCATTCTTGTGGTAAGGAAATACAGTTGTATAGTTAACGTTGAGGCTCTAATGTGCAACTAGAGAAGAACATTTTGTGTATTCTATTATTCTTAGTGATTGGTGAAAGTTTTTGGAAGGTCCATATTTTTTCCACAATAGGTTTCCATGTAAAACCTTGGTGTTGTCATTGACCTTGTCTCCTCATTATTTCGGCGTTATATTTACTTATTGCAATGTCATATTGGCCGATTGCTGTTAGGGTTACATTCATTTCGATCGCTTTAAATTGGGAGAGATATTAATCCCAACTGGGCTTAGTTCTTAGTTGATTGTTGCCTCAGTTCTCTCCAACAAAGTGATATTAGAGCTAACTTTAAGATTCTAGTGTTAAATGAAGGAAACGAGTGGCATTATGTTTAAATTATATGCTTGGAATTACTCCATTTGGAAGCCTCAAATGGAAGACATGTTATATTGTAAAGATTTGTTCGATCTCATTGAGGGTATTGAAGCTAAAGGAGATAAGGAAGATTATGAATGGGAGTGAATGAATCGAAAAATGGTTAGATTTATCCAACAATAGATTGACGATAGTGTGTTTCATTATGCTACTCAAGAAATAAAAGTGGACACTTTATGAAGAAATTATAAAATCTCTATGAGAGGAGAACTCGACAAAATAAGACTTTCTTGTTAAAAGACTTCTGAATTTGAGATACAGAGATGGGAAGTAGCATGTCAGAACACCTTGAATTTGAGTTTCAAGATGTTATAAATTAATTGACAAATCTTGAGATTGACCTTGATGATGAGTTGCAACCATATCTATTACTCGGCACTCTCCCTGATAGTTGGGACACCATGAGAATCAATAAAGAAAGCTTGTTCAATGAAGAAATAAAGAGAAAAGGATTAAATTATACTTCTAAATTAGAGGCTCTTGTCATAGAAAATAGTGCAATAAGTCAACCAAGAAAGTTCCAAAATAGTGATATAAAAAGGCAAATAAAGAGGAAGGCCGAAATCAAGGCCAAGGAGGAGGGTGAAATACTATAATTGTGGCAAGATGGAACACTTTGCCAAAGAGTGCTGGTTGCCAAAGAGAGATAAGTCCCGTGATAAAAATGGAGATTGAAAGAAAGAAGAGAAACATGCTATGGCGACAGTTGCATCCAATGGTGATATTGTGTTTATTTGTGAGGATACTTTTGTGAACCTTACATGCCAAAACTCTACGCAAGTTGTTGATTCCGCAGCTTCATTTCATGTCACCTCACAGCATGACTATCTCACTTCCTATCACAATGGTAATTTTGATTGTGTTAGGGTGGAAAATAGTGATGTTTTCAAGATTATCGGCATCGGAAATTTTTATTTGAAAAGCAATGTTGGATGTAGTTTGCTTCCAAATAAAGGGAGACATGTTCCGAACATTTGACTTCACTTGATCTCCAGTGCCTTAGATAATAATGAATACTACAATTCCTTCTATGGTGACAAATGAAAATTGAATAAAGGTTCCATGATGGTGGCTAAAGGTAAGGAGACATGCACTCTTTACACCATGCAAGGTAAGTTGATTGGGAAAGAGATAAATGCATTAGAGATTTCCCCAATTGACCTATGGCATATGAGACTTGGTCATCTTAGCGAGAAAGAGCTTGAAACTCTTATTAGAAAGAATCTTCTACCATTGAAGGAGGGAAATTTCAAAGGATGTACTCACTATCTTACGTGTTATAGATTCTCATTTCATAGTCCCTTTTTACACACAAAATTAAATATACTTGATTCAGTTTATACTGATGTTTGTTGCATGGAAGTTAAAATCTTTGGTGTTACATTATACTTTATGACATTTATTGATGTTTGCTCTAGAAAATGTCAGATATTGCTTTGAAATCTATAAACCAGATGTTTGCTACTTTATGGAAAGAAAAATCAACAAGAAGCTGAAACGTGTTTGAGTTTACAATGGTGGTGAATATAGAGACCTATTTGAACATTATTATAGAGATTATGGTATTAAGCTCAAGAAGCCTCTTTAGAAAACACCATAACAGATTGGAATAGTGGAGACGATGAATTGAACAATGAATGATCAAATTCAGTGTATACTCTTTTATGCAAGGTTGCCTAAGTTATTCTAGGGTGAATTAATGAGAACAATAATGGACTTAATAAACCTTTCTCCATCAGTTCCTCTTAAGGAGGATGTTCCGCAAAGAGTTCGGAGCAGGAAGATGCTTCCTACAATTGTTTGGTTGCTATGCATTCATGCATGTTCCAAGAAATGAAATGTCCAAATTTGATGACTACTCTAAATAGTATATATTATCGGATTATGGACATGAAGAGTTTGGCTACATTTTGTGGGATCTAGTTGGAAGTAAGTTAGAAGCCAAGATGTGGTGTTCTTTGGATATCAAACCATTGAAGACATCGACAAGTCAAGGAGACCAAAGAATATAACTCAACATCTTGTTAGTTTTAGCCCAAATTCTTTTGTTGTGGGGGAGAAGCACATGAAAATAATGGGAATCATGAAAATAGTGAATCATCACAGAATGTTGATTCTTCAACTAAGACAAGTGAAATAATTGAGCTAGAATGATCAATTAAGCAAGAATAGCCCATTGAGCTAGTGGATCCAATTAAGCAAGAACAATCGGTTCCATCTCAAGTTAGAAGATCTAAAAATGAGCCTAGATCTTCATAGAGATATCAACCATATGAGTATGTGTTACTGAGCAATGCAAGAGAGTTAGAAACTTATGAAGAGACTATGTCATGCAATTAAAAGAATGAGTGGCATTAAGTTATGCAAAAGAATCTTAAATCCTTGCATGAAAATCACACATTTGAATTGGTGAAGTGTGTAAGAGTAAAAGAACACTCACAAATAAGTTGGTATACAAGTTGACTACAAAAGAAAGTAGTTTACAAACATAATACAAAACTAGGCTTGTTGTGAAGGGTTTTTCTCGAAAGAAAGGAATTAATTTTGAAGAGATTTGTTCACCATTTGTAACATATACCATCTATTCAAGTTGTTCTTAGGTTGGCCGCCGGCATGAAATTAAAAATTGAACAGCTTGATGTAAAGACAACGTTTCTTTATGGATTCTTAGAAGAAGAAATATATATCAAGCAGACAGAGGGTTTCAAAGCTGAAGACAAGGAGTATCTTGTATGCAGGTTGAGGAAAAATTTATATGGTCTCAAACAAGTACCAAGGCAATGGTATATGAAGTTTGAATCATTCATGGAAGATCATGGATGTGGTAAGACCAACTCTGATTCTTAAGTCTTTACAAAAGGATTTTCAAATAATGATTTTCTTATCCTCCTACTATATGTGGATGATATGTTGATTGTACGGCACGATGCTAAGAAAATCAAAAGCTTAAAAATGAGCTAAGTAGAGCTTTTGCAATGAAGGATCTTAGGTCGGCTAAGCAAATCCTTGGCATGAGAATTATTAATGAAAGAAAGAATTGGAAACTTTCGCTATTCGAGGAAAAGTATATTGAAAAGGTGCTAGAAAAATTCAACATAAGCATATGTAAACCGGTAAGTACAATACTTGCGGGCAATTTTAAGTTGAGTAGTGAAAAGTGTCCTACAAGTGAGAAAGAGAAGGAAAAGACTAGATATTGCTCATGCAGTTGGTATTGTGAGCAAGTTTCACTCAAATTCAAGTAAAGAGGATTGAACCGCTATATGAAATGGATTTTGAGATATCTTAGAGGTATTTCTAGATTCTATTTGTATTATGAAAGTGAAAAGCCTAAGTTGAGTGGCTACTCAAACGCTAATTATGCTAGTGACATTGACTTTCGAAAATCCACGTCAGTTTACATGATTTCGGTAGGGAGAATATTTCATGGCTATCAAAATTGGAAAAATTTGTTACTTTGTCTACGACAAAAGCTAAGTGTAATGCTATCATGAAGGAGGAAGGGAACTCTTGCTAATACAAAAATTCTACCAAAGTTAGGCTTGAAATAAAGGAAATTTGCTATGCATTGTGACGACACATGCCATATTTCTTAGCAAAAATTCGGTGTTGTATTCAAGATTGAAGCATGTTGATGTGAAGTATCATTTGATCCAAAAGAAATTAGAAAAGAAGCTCTTCCTACTTGAAAAAGTTCACATCGACGACAATGGATCCAATATCATGACCAAACCATTGCCCATGGTAAAACTTGACTCTTGTAGAAACAAAGCGGGCACGATGGAATTTTCCTCATGAGATTGAGGGAGAGATCTATTGGTTGGGTCCACCTCTATGTGGGGCCCTGCTAGCATAAGACAAAAAGATAAAAAAAAAGGAGAGTGAAAGTCAAAAATCAAAAGAAAAGATAGGAGGGTTGCTTCGTGTAAGTGAGAGAGTGAGAAAAGTGAGTTACTGAGAGGGTGCATGGAGAAAAGGGGAAAAGAGGGTTGTGGCTTTGAGCTCCTTATTCAAAGGTCAAACGTTGGCAAAATTATCTCAAATTTGAATATGTTGTTCATGAGATCGAGGTCTATGAGTTGATCGGTTTCGTTTGTTAAGAATTTTCTTCAAATTCTCCAATTGCGGTTGGGTTTTCTTGTTCAATTTATATCAATTCACATTTATGATGAGGAAATACGTTTGTATTGGTGGTATTGAATTTCTAGTGTGTGGTTGCGAAAGAACACTTCATATGTTATACTATTTTTAGTGATTAGTGAAAGTTTTTGGGCAATCCGTGATTCTTCCCACATTTGTTGTTGGTTTTTAATGTTATATTTACCTATTGCAAGATTGTATTGATTGATTTTTGCTGGAGTTAAGTTGACTTCAATCGGTTTGGTTTCAGAGAATATATTGATCCTGAATTGGGTTTAGTTCACGGTGAATTGTTGTCGTGTTATGTTCGACAAAGAGACGAAAGGATTTTTGAATATCAATGGCCCACTGGAAAAGAACTTAAAATTTTCTTTTTTGAGATTATGTCTTATCAATAAATGAGAAATTGGTCCTTACCAAAAATAAATAAATAAATGAGAAATTGGAAATCAAGTTGCCATCGATAGAGTCGGGCCGCGCGGGGCGTAGATACCATACGAGAGAATCCACTTTTTCCTGCAATCCGTCGTCTCTCTCCGGATCCGACATGAGAGGGTGGGGGCGTTATTTGACCCTTTTTTCAAGCGATTGTTGAATGCTGGCGTGGAGGTTTGCACATGAGGGTCAGGTTTAACGACCGGTTAAGACATCACCAGTAGGCACCCGAACCTAGGAACACCACAACATGGCACCAAACCAAGACAAGCATATGGCACCAAACCAAAGGCATATTCCTCTCGCTGATCCCAAAGCTTACACTTCAATCCTCGTACGAAAACTATGATTGCCCTCCTGCTTTTCCAACGCTAAAACCTTCGAAAAAGAGTAGGGGGGCAGAACAAGAAACGTTGAAACTATGGAGCCCCGTGAAGTGCTGACGCATTTGATCGCCATTCTCACGCTCGCGGAAGCGGCGGGCATAATGGCCGTGATGGGGCAGGGCGGCGGCGCCATACCCACCACCCTCGATGGTCCGTTCGAGCCCGTCACCCGCCGCTTCGACCCGTCCCTCCGCATGGGCAGCGACGACTTACCGATGGATGACCCGAGGCTCAAGAAGAACGTCACTTCCTCGTTCCCTGAGCAGATTTCGCTCGCGCTGTCCAGTGATCCTAGCTCGATATGGGTCTCTTGGACCACAGGTACTCGATTTACTTCACTATTTTGTTGTTTGTCAGTTTTGTGAAGTCATAGCGGTCAAGCTTGAGGAATATGTACAAGCTTCGAGTGTGGTTCTAACGGTTCTTGGAATTAGGAATGTGTTTCTTGAGAGACTCGACAAGTGGTTAGCTTTTGTGATCTAGTGCGTTTCTTCATGTGGGTAATGTGGACTGTTGCGATGACCAAGTTGGTATTGCATTTACACCTAATGTGGTGCGTTGCGTATGAGTTCATCGAGTAAAGGGATGGTCAGTGAAATCTATTTGTTTGTATGTTTGAAGAAGTCGGAATAGATGTCGATGTTGGTCGGGTTAATGAGTTGATCCGTGTCTTCAAGGGGATGCTCAGATTGGCAAGAATGTCACGCCGCTCGATCCATCATCAATCGCCAGTGAAGTTCAGTATGGCACGGAGAGTGGGAAGTACACAAGCAAACAAGACGGCATGTCGGCTGTCTACAGTCAACTGTACCCGTTCGAGGGGCTCTTGAATTACACTTCTGGCATTATTCATCACGTCAGACTTGAAGGTAACTGGAAATTGGTGAAATGCGACATAAGGTTTTTGATTTCCATTACATAACTTAAAGCTCTTTCCTGACACATGGGAAAACGTGATCTGGATTGTCGGTGTTTTTGCCCTTTGGTGTTATGTATTCCTTAAATGAGAGCGATGAATTCCTTCATTTACTGTAATTGGCTCCACTCTACTTTTGAACTTACCCTTGCGACTGGAACTAAGATAGCATTTTCTGAAAAAGGTCTAGGGACCATCTTTTTTAATCGAATTCAATGGATTCTGCAGGTAGATGCTTTAAGGTGAATGAGAAAGCTTCAGTTGATAGACCCTATTTTATCTGTAATTGCTTAGTGTCACATGCTGCCTATTATCGTCAATTTTTTCCTATTCTTTTTTCATGCAAGCTGCTCTCATGTTATCAAGATGTTGATCGTGCATTTTGTATGATAATTCTTGAGTAATAAGTATTTCACAATGAAGACCAGCCTAAATTACAAAACAATTATGTTTGGATTCAATATGGCAATTGATTTATTCACTATGAGAAGAAAGCTGATAAAGAGTACTTCTTCAGCAAAATGATTCTCTACAAGAAGAAAGCTCGTAAGTGATCTTTAATACTCTGCCTTCTGTGTTCACTGCAATTGTTAGTTTGAAGAATCTGAAGACACTAATACATTAATAGTTCTATCGCATAGAAAAGAGATTGATCTCTTTGCTTTACCAATTCACCCTCCATCAAACATTAGGTTTTGACCAAATTAACAAATTTTCTTTAGGCTGTCCAGCAATTTAAAATGTAAAAGAATTTTACGTGGAATGTGCCGGTTTTTCTTTTTTCCTTTTATCTCGGGTGCTGACACCAGTCTATCCATTTTATGATACCAACAGTTTGCTTGATAACAATTTAAATTACTTATTCCCTGCTCTACTGAAATTTTTTTTCCTTCACAGGTCTTAAATCTGCTACGACTTATTATTTTAAGTGCGGCGACAGTTCTGTTCCAGCAATGAGCGACGAATATTCCTTCAAGACCATGCCCTCACCCAGTCCGAATGCATATCCCACTCGTATAGCGGTTATTGGAGATTTAGGTCTCACGAGCAATTCTTCAACAACCATAGATCATGTGATCAAAAATGATCCAGCCTTGGTTTTGATGGTTGGAGACTTGACTTATGCAAACCAGTATCTCACCACTGGGGGACAAGGCGCTTCATGCTTCTCTTGTTCATTTCCAAATGCACCCATTAGAGAGACATATCAACCTCGCTGGGATGGCTGGGGAAGGTAAATCCTCTGTGCCTTCACATCGTTTCATGGGTCTGTTTTTATGAGACCAGTCAAATATTCTGTATAGTTTGTGATACAAGCTTAAGATGAAGCATCTCCATCATGGTGCAAGTGCTAAACAATTTTGAAGTCAGAAAGACCAAACATCGCCGCACCAATATGAATACCATATACTTCTTCTAAGATGTAGTTCACACTTGATATTGTTGTATCTGCAGGAGTATTGCCTTCTTTGTCTCTTTTTATACTTGATGGTTTGGTTTGTTGATCTACATTATACATGGATTAGAGCAGAGGTAGAATGGCAAGGACGATTTGGTATGCCCGTTCATTTTTATGGTCTCTGCAACTGCACATAATAATGCTCTTGTGACTCCCTTGTTTGAATGCACCAAGAATGAGCAAATTTCAATTTCAGGTTCATGGAGCCATTGACATCAAGAGTGCCTATGATGGTCATAGAAGGCAACCACGAAATTGAGCCCCAAGTTGATGGGATCACCTTCCAATCGTACCTAACAAGATTTGCCGTTCCATCGGAGGAGAGTCGTTCCAACAGCAGTTTCTACTACTCCTTCAATGCTGGAGGAATACACTTTATTATGCTTGGAGCCTATGTCGACTACAAGACAACTGGTACATGACTAAATCCTGCATTACACTTAGTAACTTAGTCACAGTACAAAGAAGCCATGTACCCGGCTGATGGATGATTTATAACTTTCATCTTCTGACACTGTTTTGACATAAGTTCGCCCTTTCAGGCGCTCAGTATTCGTGGCTGATGGATGACTTGCATCGAGTGAATCGCAGCTTAACCCCATGGGTGGTTGCTGCTTGGCATCCACCGTGGTACAATAGCTATAACTCCCATTATCAGGAATTTGAATGCATGAGGCAAGAAATGGAAGATCTTCTTTATCAATACAAAGTCGATATCGTGTTCAATGGCCATGTAAGTACATAACATGATGAAGCTTAAAGTTTTTGCACTTTGAAACTTAATGCTCCTTTCCCTTGTAATCTGTGCACTTGTTGTCCTACGTGAGGAGGAAAGAACTTATGATAATTTCATGACGGCATTGCGATGCTTTCGCCTCTTGTGAGTTCTTGTTATTTAGTCTGGCATTGGAATCCTCATTTTAACTTTAGAATCTTGAAAGTTGAAACAATGTTGAACTGAAACCAGAGCTATTGCATGTGATGCTCATATATGACTAGCAACATGTTCTCTTTCTGTTACCAGATACGGTTTCTTCTCAGACAACCCTGAGATTTATATTTCACCATGATGTCTTTTCATTATGTATTGCAATTCACTAGCCTAAAGATTAGAAAATAAAGACATAGATCAAAGTGGCAAGAGAGGAGAATTTGGATTCTTCGATTTTCATTTATACAAAAGTCAAGTGGAAGAACCGACGCTATGCGACTTCCTCTTTATCATTATCAGTTAGTTGCATGAGAAGTAAGTTCTGGTTTGCAGGTTCATGCATATGAGAGGATGAACAGAGTCTACAACTATACACTGGACCCATGTGGTCTTCTATACATAACAGTTGGGGATGGTGGCAATATCGAGAAAGTCGACGTCGATTTTGCAGATGACCCTGGAAAGTGTCCTAAACCTGAGGACAACACACCCGAGTTCGGAGGGTTGTGTCCTCTGAATTTCTCCAATGGCCCCGCCAAAGGCAAATTCTGCTGGAGCAACCAACCTGAGTGGAGTGCGTACAGAGAAAGCAGCTTTGGACATGGAATACTTGAGGTGCGGTTGTCAAATTTTAGGTCATGTAC
Organism: Eucalyptus curtisii; assembly: GCA_017140595.1. Classification (NCBI taxonomy): domain Eukaryota; kingdom Viridiplantae; phylum Streptophyta; class Magnoliopsida; order Myrtales; family Myrtaceae; genus Eucalyptus; species Eucalyptus curtisii. The sequence goes on from CM029504.1 coordinate 6,708,558, forward strand.
CTTTTTCACACTTATTCCAATTGTCCAAACCAATGTACACCCTATAAGGAGTTTAAATTATCATTATCACCATCTATCCACTGGCTGATTTTAACCAGTATGAATAGTCTACATAGAACATTGTTGGCATGTCATTATGGAGAGGCCACAGCGACTTTTACTGAGCTGGGCTTCAGTTTGCTGCTGTAAGTGACTCTTGCCATGTTAAAACATGCTTCCTAAGCTGAAAAGATACATCCATGTCTCCTCACAGTCTGAAGCATCTCTTCCTATGAACTCCATATCTAACAAAAGCTGAGTGTAAGTTTGAATAAGAGCTGTTGGATTAGACAATCTAAGTGCCCTTTTTCTTCTTCTAGTTGAGAAATTTTGTTTCAGTTCGAATCAGTTGATGGACCAGCATGAATTACAAAAAGTTCGTATTACTTTTCTTTGACTGCACCTTGGTAACGTCATAGTTCAATTGAGCAGAATATATTTGCTCTTTTCCTTTGCAGATTGTGAATTCAACATATGCATTATGGACTTGGCATAGAAATCAGGACGCATATAAGGAAGATAAACCGGGCGATCAGATATTCATCGTGCGACGGCCTGAACTTTGTTCTCCAACAGTTAAAGTGATTCTCTAAACCATAGTTTCATCTTTTAAATATAGCTTTCTGTGTCATGAAATTTGTTGCATGTCTAGCTCCTTTTGTTATTCAACATGAGGACCATTCACTTCTTTATTTCTTTTGCAACATCTCATATACAGCCAATTGCATTTGGTTCTGCAGAGTTCCATTTCTTGAAGATTATGTTCATCACTTGTTTGTAATTTAATTGTACTACTAATCTTTCAAGTTTTGTGGTATCTACAATTGAAAGTTGACACTAAGGGCACACTCGGTGAATTCAATTTGTTTCTGGTTTTCTTGTGATAGGAAACTAGCGATCCTCCTCAAGCTGGTCAAGAGTTGGAACCCGCATCCCCATCATCTACCGTAATTCTATCATTCAAAATGATGTGGCTGATGAGCTTGCTTGTCGCTTCGGTTGGCATTGCCGGGAGATGATCATCTCCGAAAGCATGGATTTTATTCCTTCTTCAATTATCTCGAAAAACAGATGAAGACAGTTCTCGTGCATAACTTCATATGGGAATACTGGAACGGAGTTATCTACTCGAGAGTTCTGTTTATGGAAATACTCAAGGTAACGTAAAACTTGTGCATACACATGTACACATATACTTGAGTGCAAATTCCTCCTCTTCTATTTCTTTATTGACATTCATGTATTCACATTGATGTAAATCTGACATGAGTGCTGAACAGGTCGTCCATATTGCATTCAAGTACACGATGTATTACCTTTGATTTTCTTTTTATTTTTCTCTCTTTTTCTGGCGTAATTGTCTTCTGACGCGATTCGTGAATTTTGTATGGGCCCACTGTGTGGTACTTCAGAATCGATAACTATAAACAATAAGAAAGTTGGGTAAAATAAAGCTTTGTGATTGGGCCATACCATCACAAAACTCAATTCTTCTACCATTTCCCCTGCACATATTACTTTATCATTTACATTAATTAGATAAAAAAAAGCTTAATTTTCCATAATTAATGTTTTTTGAAAAATTAAAATGGATTCATGCAATGTATGAATGGGTACTAGCAATTCTAATTATATATGTTTGGGAAACATGTAATTACTTAATTATAAATGTGGACCGATGAAAAGCATAAGTCAATCGTGAAAAGGGAATAATATCAAAACAGTGAAAAAGTTAAATGGTTTCTAAGATTGAAAAAAGGGAATGATATCAAAATAATGAAGAAGTTAAAGGTTTCTAAATTAAAAACCCCAACCGCTAGAGCAAACGAGGAAGTAGGGTTTTGCACACAAAGTAGCTTGTAAAATATATATGGGATTGGATCTGACAAAAAAAATAAGAAGCTTCTTTTTTTTTTTTCCCTTATCTAATATTGATGTTCTTTAGAAAAGCTAAAACTAATTCAACTATGCGTGTGTATGTATATGTAGTAAGTTAATAACCCATTTTCCGACTTACTTCATAAAAACTCATTTTTTATTTCACAAAAGAGAATTTTTGCGAATTAATCTTCGGGAACTAAAGGAATATTCTCAAAACAGAGTTGATGATGTGTCATTAATCGACTCATTGAGTGATCAATCAACACTATTTGAAGGGTAAAATTAAGGTAAAATCTGAAAATAAGTGGTGATCTTAGGTTTTTTATGGTAAAATTATTATTTGATGGGTATCTTGCAAATAATTACGTGCCCACTTGTAAAATCTAAAAACAAGTGATAATCCACTACTAGATTGGTGGATGTTTAGATTGGTAAATGATCGGTTACTAAGGGTCATATTTTCCGACTTACCATTGATATTTCAAGCTTATCATCGACTTTACATGTTTACTGACACAAAACGAAATTCCCTTTTAGCCATATTAAGTTGAGAATCCGGATTACCCAACATGTTACAAAAAAATGTTATATAGTTAATCATCGCCTCAAGTTAAAGATTCAGGTCAAATGGTTCCGATCTGCTTTCGCGCACCAGGACTGCTGCACATCCCTCGACGAGTTTAAGGTCACCCTCCCTCTCATCTATCTGGTGCATAAGATTTTCTTCCAGGAATGCTCCTCACAAGGCCCAAATCTAACGTCACAAGAAGACCAAACTTTTTTACCATCTGACCCAACATCTTATTGGTTCATGCCTATTCTATTAACTTACAAAGTCTTTGGCATTTAACTCAAGAAAAGATAATTAACTAGGGTGTGTCAATCATCCATGTTCTATTTCCACTATATGTATGGTCTATTGATTCCAAGCGAATTGCTTGGTAATCATCTAAAACGAGTTTTGCTTTTTATTTAATCTAAATCTAGCAATTCACAAAATTTGACCTATTTTTCTTTTAATTCGGAACTATGAAACTTTTAGAATGGTCAAATGTTGACACGTAACTTCAAATGTAAAAATTCATAACATTTAGAATATAATAAATTTTAGCAAAAAAAATAAAAAGAAAGTACTCTTTACCTTTATTTAAGAGTAAACAATTTATGTATATTGATCCTATAAAGCAAAAGACGCATTGGCAATATACAGGTGGTTTATTCGTTTGCATGATGCACCGATTGAAGTCCTATGTGTTATTATGATTAGCTGAAAATGTTGAAATTACGGAACTAACGAGGATACATACATCTACGAGTTTGTTGAAATTTTCGCCAAGTCCACGTCACAAAAACAAGTGTACGAGATTGTGGCAAAGCCTGTTGTGGAGTTGCGTACATATAAAAGATTTTGATTGTTGTCTTAAATTTCACCGTCATGTGAGCTTGCTTTTGGTAAATATAAGCAAGTGGAGAAACTCTTGACATTTTACGCACTTAATATGCTTCCTTTTCTGATATTTTTAGTATCTTTATTGATAGAGATCCAAGGCTAGATTGTGCCCTTCAAGAGTAGCATTCGTGTTTACTACTTCATCATTTAAGGACTAGGTCTTGTGAACCGTCCTAGCTGACATGATTTTGCTTTCTGTACATTAGTTTGGATACACTTTAATTTAGGATACTACGAAAAATCCCAAATTAATATAATTATAAATTTATCTCAAATTAATTTTTTGACTACAGAAAACTCCAAACTAATATACTTGTGACAAATTTTCTCATATTTTAATTTTAGTTAAATTTTACCGTCAAATTTTTGAGTCGGATGACATGTGATAGTTAACGGGTATAACAGTTTGAGGTTTTATGTTCAGTTTCTATTCATAATATTAATCAAATTTAACGGAAACTAATGAATGGTATATTTGACACAAATATACTAGTTTGAAGTTCTTTGTGATCAAAAAATTAGTTCGAGGTAAATTCGTTACGGGTATATTAGTTTGGGACTTTTTGTGGTCAAAAACTAATTCGAGATAAATTTATCGCAAGAGTACTAAATTGGTGGTTTTCGTGGTATTATATTAACCCTTAATTTTATGGCACTTTAGTCCGCTCCAAATTTTTAATCATTATATAATGTTTTTACAGTTTTTTAGAAAATGGACATCACGCGGCTAAACATGAAAGCTTGATAAAGAGTGAAGTATTGCCGTCAACAGGATGAGCAAAAGACATGTATGAATCAGGAAACGCTCGGACCGAGCCGGACCTCGAGGGTCGTCGCTGAGTTACGCTCACTCTCGGCCTCGACGGTTTTTGAGGTACCAATTTGCCTCTCGCCTCTTGCCGCCCACTTGCCCTAATTTTTCCCTTTGTTTCGTCTGGTTTGGTTTTGTCATGGTGTGTCTCGATGTGTTTTACATGGTTGCTATCTGTTTATGGTGTTCTTGTCTCCATTTTTTTGAGTCGTGGATTCGCGAGGAAGGAGGGATGGTCGATGGGTCATTGGCTTTTGAGTCTTGGATTCGCAATCCACCTGAGCTCAGGACTTGATGTGATTTTTACACAATTTTACCTGTGGACATGTTCTGCTTAGCTAAAGAATGATCAGCTGGTCTATATTCTAATGTCGTTTGGTCAAGGGAGGTCAAGTGGAAATTCTTTTATTAAAAGTGGCGAAAGTCATTTTGGTGAAGTGCTGTTTCAGGTTACTGGTAGTCGTGATCTTTTATGAAGCTTTCTTTGGATTTTTGCCTGCAAGTGTGTATGTTTGTCTGACGATCAGGGAAGTTATGTGTCCATGGATTCTGAATTGTTGTAGGACAGGCGGGTAACTAACTTCATGGGATTGATGTGGTTTGCTGCATATTGTAGCATAACCTAGCTGCAATGGAACAAAAAAAAAAAAAAGAATGAAAAAAAAAAAAAAAAAAAAAAAAAAAAAAAAAAGAAGAAGAAGAAGTGGCTGGTTCTCGATGGAACCTGAAACCAGCTTGAAACTGGCAGGTTCGGTTTCAAAGTCTGTTCTAGGGTCCACAGGGGTTGGTTCCCGGTTTCAAAAATTGGGAACGAGTCCTGGTAGGGTAGGTTCTAGGTTCCAGACTTGGAACTGATTTGCTGTTAAAATTGAGAATGAACCTGAGTTTGATTAGGAGGTGAACTCGATGAGTGGAACCTAGGTTTAGATTTTGAGTATTATTTCTTTCTCTGAAATGAAATGTAATACAGGTAAAATGCCTGTGCAACTTGTTCTGCCAGCAGTGTTTATTACATGAGTTCGCCTTTGCTTTCTCAACTTGCTCTATTAACACAGTTAAGCATTTTGTTTTGGGCCCTTGATTTTAACTTTATGATTTGATCTTTCTACTTCACAGGATGGTGCAGCAAAAGAGAAAGAGAAGAGAAAGGAGAAGAAAATGCGGAAGAGGAGGGAGGAAAAAGAGGTAGAATTGAGCAAAATGTCAACAAAATCCCAAATAATGTTGCATAAATGGCTGAAATTGGCACACGATTTGACTTGGCCTAGTTCCTGATTAGAACTGACCTTAAACTTTAAACAGTTGAAAAACCTAGAATAGCCAGTGAAAGTGAGTTTGTGAGAGAGAGGGAGAGAGTTGGGGGGTGGGGGGGTGGGTTAAATTGGAGAGTGTGTCCCAGATCAAGGGGAATAATATATTATCCTTTGAAATAAAGAAAGAGTCGATATGTATTCCAAGAGAGAGAAGGACAAAAGAAAGGATTAGAAATTCGGAAAAGGCACGAAAGTAATTTCTTGGCAGCCTTCTTCTTGATTATTATGGTGATTATTTTATGGTGATCCTATTTAATACACCTTAAAAACTTGGGCAAGGAGATTTTATGCTTTTGCATCTTTGAAATGGTGCTTTAATTGTTAGTTGAAAAACTGGCAACCAAGAATTTAAGCCAGAGTAATCTCTCACATGAGAATGCTACCTTTAAGCTTCACTATCCCTCTTTTAAAGGTTAATATGCATCTACTTGCAATGATTTAAGCAAGAATTTAATACTTCAAATATGTAGGATCTTATGATCTTGATCTGATCTGGAAGACTTCGAAAGGATACTACTTAGCATCTCGATCCTGATAACCTTTTTGTGTTTGTGACAAAGGTTGCCTAGCTTTAATGTTTATTGTGAATTTATTTGATCTTAGTTATTTATTTGACAGGAGAAATATGGATCCGGTTGTAAAATTTCTAATGGGCGACTCCAGAGTGAAACTGCGTTTCTGTTGGGTAAGCAGCTTTCGAATGGAGCTTTTCTTCTCTATGTCAGTATCCGTCTTGTCCCTGTGCTCATATTGCATGGATGGAGACTGACTGCAGAACATGAAGAAAGAGTAAGGGCAATTTTACAGTTCCTCATCAGTTTGGTGTAAGATTGATCTTTGAAGCATAATGGGCCTACGAGCCTTGAGTGTAGGACTAGCCTCTTTAATTTCAGCAAAAGAGTGTGGAGAATCTGTCTTTGTTTGCTTCTATTATGGAATCCTGCGGCCTCCTTTGCTTCAGATCAAATGAATATCTAGTATTTGTGCTCATCTTGCATGGATGGAGACCGACTTCGGAACATTAAGAAAGAGCAAGGGCAGTTTTACAGTTCCTCATCAGTTTGGTGTAAGATTGATCTCTGAAGCATAATGGACCTAAGAGCCTTGAGTGTAGGACCAGCCTCTTTAATTTCAGCGAAAGAGCGGGGAAAATTTGTCTTCATTTGCTTCTATTATGGAATCCTGCGGCCTCCTTTTCTTCAGATGGAATGAATAGCTGGTAACTGTTCTCCAATAGATTATAGTCTCTTGAGGCTTCAAGTTGTCCATTTTATCCAGTGAGGGTACTCAACTAATTAATATACTATGTCAAGTAGTATATTATATGAATAACTTTTCCCTTTCAACTTTGTGATTGCGTTGCTTCTTACTGAATATATATATATATATTTGTCCTTGGAAGCCATATTTTACCCTGCTTGTTTAAACTTTATGATACTTGAAGTCTTTCACATTACCAAGAATCCTTAACATCCTTGGTTAAGTTGAAAATTAGCTTTGTACCCATGATATGCCCCCCTTTCCATTTTTGTAGTTTTCCTTAGATCCTTGGTTTAATTACACTAATATTTTGCTTACAGTGCCCAATTGGTAAAAGCATATACATAAACCACTATGAGTAACCGTTTCTTTAGTAGCTATTCATTTTGATAGCTTACCTGGACCACAGTGGTGCTGTTTTGGGCTTTCTCTTGGTTGCTTTAGTGGAATTGGACCAAATTTTAGGATTCCTTGTTCGTGTTTTTATCTCTTTCGGTTCCTCGCCAAATCTGCAATTGTTGACCAAGATTGATCCAAATGGAGCTTTGCTTCAACGTAGTTGAGTGATTACGAGTTCTAATTGTTCCAAATCCATTGTTGTTTATACTGTCTGTTGTTTTTTCTGATTCTGTTCACTCCACTTTCTGGTGTTTTTCTTGCTCTTTGGTTATGCCCTTACAAGGGTGAGTGCCTTTTTGCCTCGTCAAGATTCCTGTGGAGAGTTTTTGGTTTGTGATTAGTATTTTATTACCCATCAATATCGCGTTTCGTACCTTTACAAGTTATGGTTCTTCTTCTTACATGCTCATCGGAAGAGATGGATTATATTTTGCATTGTCAACCAAAACAAATGGTCAAACACCAAATAAAAAAACAAATGCCAAAAGCGGCAAGGGGGGAAGTGTCTTCTCGGTTGGATATGAATGAAGATTCAACTAACTCCTATGAGCATACTTATCACTTGAGAAGTGCCACATGGGGTTATTATACATATTTCATGTACATGTTTTCTTTTAAGACTTATTGGACCCGCTAACCTGTGGCTTCTAACCTGTGATGGATGTACTATCTGCTGATCATGTGATATTGTTGTGTCATTGGGTGCATTGTGCTTGGTTTGGTAGGAAGGAGAGATGTGTTGTGCCATTTGGAAAATGTTGTTAAAAGGATGAATGCTTGGTGGATGTACTATTTATTGAGTCTGTCTTTAGAGACTTTAAGCTAATTCTAGTTTTGTTATTAAATGCATGAAATCAAATGTGCAGAGAAAGGAGGTGAATCAACTTACCTCCTTGGTAATTGCATATTGTGTTGGCTGACATGAATGAATGTGCTTTAGACTATCCTAATAGGAATTATACCTGCGTTTCTGTTATTAAATGTTGGTTGATTTCTATGAGAATTTAATGTTGTTCCGATAAGGCTTCCCATGGAACAATTGCTTCCCTCACTTGGGCTGTTTTAGACAAATTTATCAGCAAAATAAGACTGATGTTACGGAGCTCATTGGTTTGCTGTTTTCTTACAGAGTAGCATGGCCTTTCTATTAATGCAAGTATAGCTGATCAGGAGACAGTCCAAGGGCTGATTTTGTTTTTGGGAGTTTACATCCTGATTCAGAGGTTGCTGATAATATCATTTGGTGAACTTCTCCTGCTATTGATGTGGATTCCATCAAATCGTTCAGAGATACGGAGCTGCTGTGTGTTCTTTTTAGTTGTGGTCCAAGTTGAATTGTAACTGATTTTTAGGTCAAGCATGATCAGAGAACCAGCTGGATATTTTTGTGGGAAGAAGAGACTTCGTGGGGGTGATCCTACCCTATCTAGGCTGCGCATGACAACGCTTCATTGGGAGAAGAGTTTTTTTTTTTTTTTTTTTTTTTTTTTTTTTTTTTTTTTTTTTTTTTTTTTTTTTTTTTTTTTTTTTTTTTTTTTTTTTTTTTTTTTTTTAGAAATAATTATTTTTATTTCTGTTCGGGAATAATTTACGAGTAAAGGATATCGTTTAGTAACTACAAAAAATTTCTACTCTTGAAATAGAAAAAGAATAGAAATGCGTTTAGAACGCAACAATTTCTTTTTTGTATTTATTCAAATTTTATTCTTGCTCACGGATTCCATTCTTGTATACGCCGCCGGTCGTTTCGGCGGCCAATGGCTTTCTTGTGATCAGCTGCGGGATCGCGATAATGATCGGTTAGCTGATCATCTTGATGTGGCACGCAGGCTATGGCTATGGCAGCAATGATGTGGCGTGTGGTTCCGGGCGGTTAACGATGGCCGCGGCAAAAAAAAGAAATAAAAGAAAAATAAAAAAGAAAATTAGCTTATTTCTAAAAATTATTCAAGCAACTTTTTTTTTCTTCTCGTTTCTCGCTCCAAATCTATTCTAAAATTTAACTTTCTATTCCCGAGAATAAAAAAACAACTGGCGTTATCAAATAGGTTTCTGTTCTTTTTTTGTTCCGGAGAGCAAAAGAACAGAAACCATGAGAAATATAAACGTTCTCATGCGCTACCCTATTGTAATCATCTAAGTTGGGAGAAAATATTGGCTGGGTTTTACCTTACACGTAGGCCAAATGTAAGACCACTCAGCGATCGACACGTGGCTCCACGTAGGCGACGGCATTAGAAGTTCAAAATTTGCGCGCGCCGCTCTTGGGACCCACCACTCTGAGGCTATTTCTCCTCTGCTCATCCTCTACGACCTGTCGACTCGTCCTCTCTCTCCTCTCTCTCTCCCCCGTTCTCCGTTCCGTCTCTCTCTCCTTCGCTGGTTGCCCGTGACGACGACGCCCTTTCCCCCTCCGCCGACGCCCCTTCGCCTCCCTCTCGCGACCTCTGCTCTGCTCTCTCCCTCTTTCCTCTGCGGAGCGCCCTTGCTGGCAACCCCAACGCCGACGAACGCCTGCTCGCGTTTTGGCCTCCCTCTTCGCGAACGAAGGTCGCTCTGCTCGCTCTCTCCCTCTCTTTCCTCCGCGAAGCGCCCCCTGCTCCTGAACGCGGACGCCGCCGACGCCGTCGCCTCCTGCCGTCACCTTCCCAAGCCCCACCGATAGGCACCCCATTGGCGACTCCCGTACGTCCGAAGGTTCGTTTTGTTTTTTTATTTTTGGATTCCACTTAGTAGAATTCAGTGCAATGTTAATGTTTAAGTTTATAGATACATCTGTATTGCTCCTCTACTAAACCCAAAAGCATATTGAATGAAGAGCCTTATTTTTCTGTCGTCTCTGCTCGATGCGTGTGGGAGAGAGAAATGAACATGTGAAACTCTTCAGCTGACAAATTGTTTGAGATGATAGGAATTGATATCTGCCACTAGTGTCTGCATTCTCGGAGTGAATTTTAAACTCATTCATGTGGCAGGTGGATTACTCCGGATTTATGACGATAAATCCTCAAAGGTTTGGACAAAAGTATGTTGCAAAGGTAAATGCATATTAGAAGGTGCACACTGTGTAGTCTTTGACAGCGCTACCAAAAAAGGAGTAATGATTTTTCTTTTTGTAGGTTGCTAATCCTCAAGATATTTTAATCTTCTCTAAGGCTTCAAGAAAGGGTCGGAGTGAAAGCGGTAGAGATCTTTTGACAAGTGGAGTACGATGATTTTTTTTTTTGGGTCAAAGAGTTGGAATTTAGTAGGCTATGTTTTTGGCACTATTTGTCCTTCTTTTTCCAAGTCAATATTTGTATGCCTTTCTTATTGCCTTTGAATAAAGAAATGACTTGTCAAATGTATAATACCTATGTCAAATTCTATTTATTCACCCTCTTTAATTGCAAGACATAATTATCTACTCAAAAATAATTGTATTAGTAAAGCTTTGATTCTCAAGGGTATATTGCATTTAAACATTCTTTATCATCTTACCAGCCATTGAAATTGTTCGTCTTCCTGATCTGTAGCACAATTTGAAGATTCTAAGTGACTTCGCCCTGAGGAGCTAAATCAACAAAACATAGAGGCGCTTGTTGCCGAGAATAATCTGGTAATCCTGATTCTTTTATGCTTTCTAAATGAATTTTTCATATTGTATAAATCTCTTATGGCCACCAATGAAATCCATAATAATAACACGTGCTTTGCGTTGTGATTTGTTGTTGCACACACATATTTTAACTTCAACTGTAGTTTAATTGAGTGTATTGTTATGGGTAGAATGTTAGAAAGATATGCTGATAATTGTTATCAGTCTCTTAGTTTTCTTAAGGTCTGTATATAGTTTAATATGCTGTTATGCCTTGCAGAAAATGGAGATACTTCCAGTCAATGATCTGGATAAAGCATTACACGAATTTGTCAATAAGGATGATAAAACGGCATTTTATTCTTGCGTGCAACTAAATCTTGAAGAAATTCGTGTAAGTATCATACCCTGCTTTTGTTGTTGCAAAGGCATCACTCTTAAGCTCAGTTCCTCATGCTATAGTGTGAATGTTATGTTTATGTTATGCTTCTGTGTTGATACTTTTTCGTTTATGAACATGTGCAGAACAAAATTGCTAGGGATTCTGACACCTTGAAATGCGAGGAGGAGGATCTAATTCTTCAAGTCGGCGAGTGTTTGGAGGCAAGAAGTTATCTATTGAGACTTGTTATCCTTATAATGTGGTGAATTTAGTCTCATCCAACCATTTAATGTGTGGAGTTCTTCCAAATTTTTGGGGGCTTTAGCTCATTTGCTTCAATTTGTAGTCAGGCTTTAACTTTTTGCTATGATTGTGGCTGTTATTAGAGTAAAGCAGGAATTTCTTGTATATCTTATTGTAAGGTCTTTCCAGCAGTTACAGAAGGGCATTTCAATGAGAGAAACTAGGAGCTTGGATACAGTCTCGAGCATTATTTTTGCTTGTTGGTTTTAATTCCCGTTGACGATAGGCTGAAGTTCTTTTTAACTCATCTTCTTCGTGCCAAGTGCTGCCTAAAGTAAAGATTGATGCTTAATTGACTTTTTTCTTTATATTCAGGAACGCGTTAAGGAACGTTCTGTACATCCCAGTGACACCCCACATGGAACATCCAGTGCACCTTCTGTGGAGGTAAATCTAGCTGTAGCGCTGATTATCCTTCTTGGATTCTTATGAGTTTCTCTGTGAAGCCATTAAGTGCTAAATTTTTCATGTTAAATTCTGCCCAGGCTGCTAGAAATAGGAGTGCTGCAGGAATAGGAAGCACAGTTTCTTTTAGCGATGATGAGGACACAGCAGAGATACTCGGCTCAAACTGTGCCACCAGAGGCCGGAAAGGATCATTGGGAGTTTCTAGATCCTCCCATGCTACTTCAGATCTAGGAAGAGGGAAAACTTCTACAAGAGGAAGGGGCAGGAAGAGGATCTGCTAATTTGAAGCAAACTACTCTTGATTCAGCTTTGGTATCTTGCCGTCGTGAAAGGTTAGTAGCGGATGTAGTCATGAACTCGAGCTTACGGATTAAAGTTGTCAAACTCCAATGTCCCATATCCCGAATCACCTAGCTAAAGATTATTTGCATCCTCAAGTGATCTGGCTTTGCAATTGAAGTGCTTCAGGTAAAAAATCAGCATTAGCGTCTGGCGTAATATGTGGATACGGTAGGCTCTCTGATAGTGATGATTTGTCTGCATGGATTAAATTAAGTGATGGTATTTTCAAATGGCAATCTGGATAGTCATTTGTTGAGATCATTAAATTGAATGTGCAGAGCTTTTGTACTCAGAGAACTTGGATAGAGTGCAATGTAGTAATCTGTGGACAAACTAATACCTGGAAAAGTGCCAGCATTATAGCATATAAGTTATAGCTCGCTCACTGTGTGTGTATGTGTATGATGACCGGCTTCCTATGGCTTAAATTAAGCCTTTGAAAGAACAAGGATGTGAAATCGACTCATGTCCGTAAGCATCTGTATTGAGTCTGCAGTACCCCCAAAACTTCTTGTTTACATGGTTTTTAACTTTAAATGATGGGATGCCTTTCTTGCTGTCAGTGGTTTATAAAGCCATGTATATGGAAGATCTATGTCTTGTGTGCAGATAGTAGATGAATTATACTAGCTCTCAGTGTTCTACTTATTGAATTTGCAGTCCTCTATATCAGTACTTGGGATAATTCTGTCTTTTTTTTTTCCTGCTACAGCACCTCTGCAGCAGGGGCTGCAAAAAATGCTGCCAGAAGTATTCTTGATGATGAGGACGATTTAAATTCTACCTCTAGTGAAGAAACAGGAAGATATGTGAGCAAGGATCCTGAGGAAAGCTCAGTAAGAAAGAATGCCTTTTCTCCCTATAAATAGATTCTTCCATTGGGTCAGCATATGGTTTCCCACAATCGGGCAACCATGAAAATCTTTATGTTTGCTTTACCTTGTTGAGTTTATGTATATTTGATCTTAACGAGTTACCAATTCCAAATTAATGCCTGTTTGAATGTAAATATTGTCTTGTTCCAACTAGGGCATTTCATATCAACTGATCTTAAAAACATGTGACTGGTGGGCTTATTCAGTCTTTAGATTGGAATTTCCTTTTGTTGGTCTGACTGTGCCTTGTAGCAAAGTTGCGGGGTCTTTTTTTGGCCAATTATCATTTACTCATGTTAACTGTGAATTTCCTTATAATTATTGTCTCCAAAGGGAAGTGATGAGAATCTGCACAGAAAAGGACGCAAAAGAGCTGCTCCACGGGGAAGGGGTAGAGGTACAGGAGCATCTTCCAAGCGTGGCAGAAAAACTGACAATTCTTCAATTCACAAACTGCTCTTGAGCAATAATGACAACGATGATGATGAAGATGATGTGGGAAAGAGACCAAATAAGTTGCAAACCAGGGTAAGTAGTTCTCATGGTCTGGAGAGTGATTTATTCTCTTCTCATAATCTATATGTGCTATGAAGTCTACCCTCTGCTTTTGAAGATGAATGTCCTAAGCGTTGAAGTCTTTTGCTTATTGTTTGCTTATAAGGCTTAATAATCAGACTCATAATTGCTGATTGACGAAATTGTGCAAAATGCTGAGTAATTCTCTGCCGAAATCAATTTCATCTTCATTGTTGACTTAGAAAAGAGACTCATATTGGTTAAATAGCTGAAGTACTTCATTCTCTATAGCTCTGTCTTCTTATTCAAAAAAATGATGAAACTTGTACATTGTATGTCCTAGATGCCCATGAGGCTGTCATTAGCATGCCAAGTGATTTCATATTTTAATGGCATGTCCTTTCCAATCTCTCACTATATGGAGATACATAAATGAATGAAGAACCTGATTCATGTGACAAATGAATGAAGAACCTGATTCATGTGACGCTTCTATAACTACATTTTTTTTTTTTTTTCCATAGATAGATATAAGTACGGCTGAAAATGTTTCACTCATTAAGCTCCATTGTCTCCCTATATGATGCATCTAAAACTACAGTTGAAATTCTATGTTCGTCTCTTTATCTGAATGGACCTCATTAAGGTGGATAAGATGGAGAGCCTGTTTGCAATGTCAATGCTTTACAGTTGGAAATGACAGCTCTATTTTCGGTTCCTAGGTAACGAGAAACTACGGTGCATTGAGAAGATGAGATACAATGGTTCCATGCCTTGTCACCAGTGCCTTTCGCATGTTGCGTCCATACCATGGCCAGAGGCAGTGCATTTATTAAACTTTGACCTATATTGCTTCTTGATTGAGGACCGTGCTCTTGCTACGGTTAAGGGGATGCCAAAGTCGCTCCTGTTTTCACGGGATTATCTCTTATGGCTATAGGGCGGAATCCCCATTTCTGAGTTTTTTGAGTAATGTATCTTGCTACGGTTAAGGGGATGCCAGAGTCGCTCCTGTTTTCACGGGATTATCTCTTATTATAGGGCGGAATCCCCATTTCTGAGTTTCTTGAGTAATGTATGCTATTGGCAATGATGGGCTATGTAAATTTTGAGAGCATACATGGCTTATGCGGAAGGTTCATCTTGCAATGGTATCTATCGTGCTCGTTGCTTGGACTTGGCTCTTTCCATCATCATGTGTGCATTGACAAATCTAGTTGTGTTTAGTATGGTTAATGCGAATTGCTAATACTCATATGGGCATATGCTGAGATGTTGAATACTCATTTCGCAAGTTTTAACGGAGGATTCGGCGTTGAAATGGTAAATCAACTTTCCGAGTTGTTGGTCGACTGCCCTATATGTAAAATTGGCATTTATTTGCCATCAAGCATTTATGTGTGCGTTATAATTGTGTATTAATACATTTTTTTGAACATTCAAATCTAATTTCTTCATTTTGACTTAGGAGTGTACGTCAAAGCTTAAATTCTAAGCCCAATTATGATTCAATGCGACATTTGTCCATCATTATGACATCATACTATCAAGTAATCAATGACTAAATTGCGGAGAATGATCGATAAATCCGTGATGTCCTACTCCTTTGGCACTTGAGTTCACTACTAAAGATAAGAATTAGATCCAAATATGATATGAATGTGGAAAAAATGTCCACCACTCATCTTTTCATGCCCTGCAGCTTCACTACTAATTCACATCTTGGTGCTACTCATCAGCATTGTTTAAGTAGACATTGGTATGAAAACTTTCTAACAAAAAATAAGTATTGGTGGACATTGTTATATGAAACTCCATAATCATTGACAAATAAATATTCACGATACATTTTATAAAATTAATTCATCAAAATACGAAATATTGTCATCAAATGACTAAATAAGTAAACACTTTCAAGCATCAAATAGATTTTTAAGTCCTTGTTCTCTGCAATCTCATTTAACATCTCAAGCACTTCTTGACAAGATTTTTCCTGATGACCTTCAGAATCTTGTTCCGTTGCAGCATCTCACGAGAAATGTTGAGGGGCAAGTCATCAGAATCGACAACTCCTTTCACGAATCCAAGATACTCTGGAATGAGCTCCTTGCAGTTGTCCATAATGAAAACCCTCCTAACATAGAGCTTGATGTTGTTCATCTTCTTGCGAGTATCGAAGAGGTCGAACGGAGCACGTTTTGGGACGAACAAAATAGCCTTGAATTCAAGCTGCCCCTCAACAGAGAAGTGCTTCACGGCAAGATGGTCTTCCCAATCATTGGTCAAGCTCTTGTAGAAGGAAGCATACTCCTCCTTGGTGATCTCCTCTGGCTTTCACAGCCAGATGGGTTTCAATTTGTTGATGAGCTGCCACTCATGAGAAACCTCCTTAATCTTCTTCTTCTTCTTGGACTTCTTTTCTTCCTTCTCCTCATTGACGTCCTCAACATCTCCTTCCTCTTCCTTCTTGGGCTCATCGTCCTCATCATCACTGATCTCTTTCTCGGTTGTCTTCTCAGTCCATAGATAGATGGGGTAGCTAATGAACTCGGAGTGCTTCTTCACAAGGTCCTTAATCCTTCTTTCTTCCAGGTACTCCAGCTTAGGAAAACAGAGACATGATGCTAACAGCATCATGTATCATCCAAAACCATAGTAAATCTTCTCCACCAATTCATAAAAGCAACCATAAATGAACTCACCTGGTCCTCCTTAAGGAAGAGGGTGATCTTGGTCCCTCGCGAGTTGCTCCCCACTCACATCTCTCGTAACGGTGAAGGAACCACCGGCCTGGGACTCCCAGATGTACTGCTCATCATCGTTGTGCTTAGTAGTCACAATGACTTTCTCAGCCACCAAATAAGTATAGTAGAAACCGACACCAAATTGATCGATCATGCTCACATCAGCTCCCGCCTGCAATGCCTCCATGAATTCTTTCGTCCCCGACCTCGCAATCGTACCCAGGTTGTTCACAAGATCTGTCCAATTCATCTCAGACGTTAATATCTACCAACAGTCTCACAACTTAAATGAACTCAGCGTAACAGTTACCGTTATCGTGGAGTAACATAGCCATAGCCAAAAGACGCGAGAAAGAAAATTGATCAATCTCTGTCAGCCAATTACATTACCTGCTTTAGTCAGGCCAACGCTGCTGTCAATGATCGAAAGGGTCTTGTTGGCCTTGTCCGGCACCAGCCTAATGAACAGTTCGGGCTGCGCATCGAGCTTGCTCTTGTCCGTGAGGCTCTCGTATCTAATCTTATCCAACGCCTAAAGCACACACAAACTGATCACAGATCAGAATCAATATATCACCTTCAGCATCACAATATCGCCGATCACGATTATTTCTCAACAATGCCTAAGGCAGAGCCATCCAATCAACTAAAAATGACACTCTTAAGTCTTCACTAGGCATCGAACAACTACTTCAAGCAAACATAAATCTCTCTGATCTTCAAGCCTGCAAGCCATTACTAACACCTAACAGACAAAAGACATTGAACAAGGCAACCTAGTACTTCAAAGCGAGGTGGAGGAGACGTACATCGAAGGAGTTGCTGATGAGCTCGCGGAGGAAGATCTCCTTGTTGCTGTAGAAGGTGTTGATGATCAGGCTCAGGAGCTGGTTTATCTCCGCCTGGAATGCTAACGTCTCCACTTCCGCCATTTTTTAATCAACCTTGGATACACAGGAGTAACAGGTTTCCACAGCATCAGTGGAAAGCAGGGACGAGTTTTGTAGTTATAGTTTCTGCCCCTAAAAAGGTATATTACCCTACCAGATTAAGGAAAAGGGTCACTCTCTCCATTGACCCATTTTCCTCAGTCACGTTCAGAAAATTGTGCAGTTTCCATGTTCACTCCCATGGCTGCAAATACTATGGCAAAATTGTCCTCTTTGTCATCCTACATAAATTTGCAGCACATCTTTAGAAATGATATTGAAGCACATCTTCAGAAATGATATTGAAAGAGAGTGTTTGGAATATTAGAGCAAGATGAAGACTTAGAGCATCGATTCTAAAAAAAAAAGAAACAAATAAAATAAGATCAGGAATCTTCACAAAGAATGCATTTAGCAATTGAGAAGTCTAGCGGATAATAGCAGAGCTAGTACATTTTAGGTGAATTCTGAACCTTCACTCCAAAACCGTAGTGTCACAAAGCTGATTAGAGAACCCACAGCAAATAGTAAGAGAGAAAGAAGAAGGGAGAAGGAATAGAGAAGAGGAGAAGGAGAATGTAGAAGAAAGAAACAAAGAGGGGTCGTAGATTTCTGTATTAACAGAAACCCTACACCCATTGTATTTATATTGAATATAAATTGTATATGACAATAATACCCTTATGTAAGTAAAAAAGAAAATAAAACTCTGATAATAAAGGAAACTTTAACTTAACACTCCCCCTCAAGCTGGAGCATCTAGGTCACCCATGTCCAGCTTGGAACAACCAGCAACAAAAGCAAGACGAAATAATGCTTTGGTAAACATATCGCAATTACTAAGGCTCGGATAGTAGAGCCCAATCGCGATCGTAGTAGTAATAGTAGTAGCGAGTAGTAGCGATAGACGGAGGAGTAGCAGCAGGAGTAATAGCAATGACGAAGCAGCAGCCGAAGAATGATAGCAAAGTAGCATGACATGACGGTAGCGGTAGTATGCATGATAAGCGAGGAGTAGGAGTAGCAGCAGCGGGAGGAGTAGCAGCGGGAGTAATAGCGGCGATGCGAGGCAATGCGATAGGAGAGCGCGATGGGAGCGAAGTAGTAGGAGCAACGGTAGTAGTAGTAGGAGTAGCGGCGATGAGGGCAAAATGCGATAGGAGTAGAAGTAGTAGGAGCAAACGGCGAAGACAATAGTAGGAGTAGTAGGAGTAGTAGCAGCAGAAGTAGTAGGAGCAGTAGTAGGAGCAACGGTAGTAGTAGTAGTAGGAGCAGCAGCAATAGTAGGAGTAGTAGGAGTAGTAGCAGCAGAAGTAGTAGGAGCAGCAGCAATAGTAGTAGGAGCAATGGTAATAGGAGCAGCAACAACAGTAGGAGTAGCAGTAGTAGGAGCAGGAGTAGCCGCAGTAGCAATAGTAATAGGAGCAGCAGTAGTAGGAGCAACGGTAGTAGTACGAGCGATGCTTGATAGGAGCGATAGGGCAAAAGCGATAGGGTTGGAGTCGTAGTAGTGTCACTCATGACGATAGTCTCAATATAAAGGCTGAAACTTTAGTGCAAGAAATAAAACAGCAACACCGATGTATAATCGATGTAATTGGCTCCATTAGTTAACCAAAGGGAACCTAGCAAAATCAGTCAACCATAATCAATGAAATACTCTGATTCTTGAATCGTATAATCAAATATAATTGACTCCATCAGTTAACCAAAAGGAACCCAGCAAAATCAGTCAACCATAATCAATGAAATACTCTAATTCTTGAATCCGCTGATCAGTAAGTGTTGTAATCCATGTTGAAATCGAACCGATGAATCGATATCTTCGATCTCATACATATCGAGACTCAAAGAGAAAACCGATAAAAATTGCAACTTTAGGTGGCTGCGCACCGAGAGAAGAAGTAGGGTTACTAGGGACTCTCAAACCAGCAATATGATCAAGTAATCGGGTAGTTAGATCTGCTCGATACCATGTCACAAAGCCGATTAGAGAACCCGCAGACAAATAGTAAGAGAGAAAGAAGAATGGAGAAGGAATAGAGAAGAGGAGAAGGAGAATGTAGAAGAAAGAAACAAAGAGGGGCCGTAGATTTACGTATTAACGAAACCCTACACCCATTGTATTTATATTGAATATAAATTGTATATGACAATAATACCCTTATGTAAGTAAAAAAGGAAATAAAACTCGATAATAAAGGAAACTTAATTAAAGTAACTTAACACGTAGGAAAATTTCGTGAAACTAATGGTAGTTCATTAAATTATCGAGGCAACAAAAGCCTGCTCAAATCTGTGGACGTCGCTGATCGTCAACGACTCGCTTGCCGATTCCCACGATCCCAGAAGTCCTCGAGCTGGCAGCCATACAAAAGCTGTCTCTTCTCTGTGTGCTGAAGATGAAGAAAAAGGCGATGGTCGGAAGAGGGGGAGACGAGAGATCAGTCTGATATCCAAATGAGGAAGCGGCCCCGCGCGTTATATAGAGGGATCGTAGAGAAGCTCGGAGAAAAGCCAACCGCCAAACTAGGTGGCCAGGTACACCTATCCAGTCCCCGTAGTACGGCTATGTATTCAGTAGTACCGTCCGCTTTTCCTTTCCCTTGCCGCCGTCACTTTAACAGCAAACAAATGTGAAAAAAAAAACTAAAAGACACGGATTCAATTTTCGGGGCTATTCATTTAAAAAGAATTACATGGAGAGTGATTTCTTCCGTTTTGAGAATATGGACGCGACCACCCAATATTTAAACAAAGTTTAGAAAAGCATAGTTTACCCCTTCAACAATTTGTGGATGTCCACCTTCAGGATTGGCAGCATTATTTTGATTTATACCCAAACCAGTAGCAGGTGTCCTTGCAACATCTTCGATGTCTCTGATTATTGACTTCAAAAGAGCAACATGTAGTTCGCCCAACAATCTTGAATCCTGCCATGAAGTAGAATGTGCAGATGGGCATAAAAATTAATAAAAGGAAATCTTATGAGAAACAAAGATATCCAATTAGAGGGAACATTGCTTACATAGTCGTGAAAAGCTTGACCTGGTAGAGTGCAAACGGATAATGCAACACCCATCGTCCCAACCATTTCTGATGCATGCTTCGCCTCTGCTGCAACATCCTTAAGTGAGAGCCCAGCTGCGGCTGCAGCTCCGGCGACCTTATATTGACAAATGAAAGCAAAGAATCATATCAGTATTCTTCACTTTCACTACTCATAAACGTAGGGCAAGAAGTGTGGAGTCTCTCAACAACAATGAACCATAGATATTGCCAGATGCATGAAAACTTCAGAAGAATAATCTGAAAGGGATGTCCTTCTGACTTTCTTAATTAAAAATTCAAAAACTTTCTATAAATTGATTTGCCAAAACAGGAGCTTCCTATGTTAAAGATGACGTAGTCACTCGAATAGATGAAAGTGATGGTGGCAAAAATTAAGGACACAAACGTGGACTATGAGAAGTGGGGAAGGAAAAGATTCTTGTTTAGTGCCAAAAGGGACATTTAAAGCACAACCTTTCAGAGAGAAAGAGACCACAAACCTTGTGAACTAGAATAGTCCCTGCCAATCCTCTCCTCCCGACTATGCCTCGAGGGGGAGGTAAAGCACAATCATCTCCGACAATCACCATCTGCAATAAGGCATAACCTTTTGACACCAGTCTCCAGCATATGTTAAAATCACAATCACATCTAGAAGTAATTACGGGGGAAGTACCTCAACCATGTAACCTTCGAGTTAGCCAGCTCGGCAGCCAATCCAAAGTTCAAGCGATCAACTTGTATAATTCTGCAAAGGGAGATTGTAATCCTTCTTCTGTTAGATCTTCTGTTTTGGACAGATGTCATAGCACAGGAAATAAGTACTTGTGGTCTATGCGGTTGCTAGAACTGCATAAACTCCCGGAATTTCCGTGGCAATGAAAGTGCCGTTTACAAAATTTTTAGTTTTTCCCTTGTATACACAAGTTTACATGTATGCCAAAATACTCAATAAGGTGGTAGGATAAAGTAAAGGAAGTACCTTGACAATAAGTAGACACCCCATTGGACCAGTTACAGCTCGGATGCCCTGAAATATATACAATAGAGCAAAATGAATCTCATAGACAAGGAGACAAAACATAAAGCCTCACTGAAACTGAGCTGTTGGAGATGGGAATTTATTCTCACCTTCCTTAACTAACCAACACAAAACTAATCAAATATCTGTGCTTCCATTGTTACCTTAGCAGAAAGACAAGACACTGAAGCGATCCAGGATCAACAAAGGCATGTATTTGCAGCAACTGTCTGAGAGCAGGCCAATAAATTGCATTGGCTGCAAGAGATTAAGAAAGTTACATAGAAGCATGATGAACAAACATGTAATCTTACAGCAGCAACACAGATAAGCGAATCCCATTTGCTCCATCTTTCCACATGAGCAGAAACCCATTTTATCACGAGGCAACAGAGCTGGGGTAATAAAATGGAAACTTAACATCTTACTATAGAGGCAAACCTGTCCTGAAAACAAAGAGCTAGTGGTGTGTTTACTGAACACTTAAGCATCATCACTCAAAATCCCGATGCAGTACAACACACTGAATACAAGAAAGCATCTCTTTCAACTCACATTACTTGAGTGCCTTCAGTCGATAATTAGAATGGGACTAAGAGAGTTAAGGGGGAACAAAAAGGCAGGACCGACTTCTTTTGCTGTTTGACTCTAATTTATAAGTCAAACGGCAAGGTTATACCTACCGGCAATACCAAATGGTTGGCTATGAATCCAGTATATTGAAGCTTAGGTACAGATACAGCATCACTGGGCTACAATAGAAATCTGCAAAATGTAGGTAGGTGGTCTTTGTCATTGATCATCGGCATATAAACAATAAAAAAAGACAATCGAGTACCACCGCATAATATGATCAATAATCATCCAACAATTTTAAAGTTCTCTCTAATGCTTGTTAACTGGTCATTTCGATGCTCCGGACAATACTCATAGCGGTAACATAAACTTGGTAAATATGGATATATTACCTGCCAAAGCATATCAAGAGAAGGATCCACACAAATGCACTAAGCCAACTTGATTCCTTATAAGCAACCAAACCTGAAAGATCATGAGATCGAAATAGAAATGAGTTATACAGGGTAAAACAAGACAAATGTCTCATCCCCAAACTGTAGCCATCAAACAAGAACTCCTAATTGTGGGCGTCTAAAACCAAAGGTGCTGCTCTCAAATCTAATAGGCATGATTGCAGGCAATGGTTCCATAAGCTTATGAAGGATAAACTCTGAAGTTGATGAAACCATATGATATCGCTTCACAATTGTCCTATCCATTACCAACAGACACAAAGAGTCCTTTTTATGCATGTCCTCTATTCTATTAGATTAGTCAAAAAAATTGCATGCACCAAAGTTAGCCAACAGAAGCTTTAGAGACATACAGAAAGAGCGACGACGTTGATGTAGAAGTCAATTAGCGTCGCTGTCATCCACCTGCAAATTGATAGCAGCATTCAGTACATTCATAGGACAGAGACTAATATGCTTACATGTTAAAAAACTGACTCAGATGCAAATGAAAGAAGTAGGCCCCCCTCATATTTATATTAAAAAAAAAAAAAGAGTCCAGTCCTGGCATGGGGACCTGCTTAAATTGCATGATCTCGTGATTGAAGAATAAAAGTACAGAGTGAAAAGCATAGAAACCTCCATACTTAAAACGTCAATCTAATATCCCAAGGGAGAGTTTGGTTCTAGCGAGCGAAAATAGTCCTATGACAATTATAATATATGGCATACGCAGGGCACAGCACACCACAAAACAAAAAGAGAAGCAGGCAACATATTGCTAGGGTCAAAGGTACAGAAGCAGGCAACATATTGCTAGGGTCAAAGGTACATTTTTAAATGAGTAAACTCTTCCTACTCACAACTCGCATATCTAATCTAAAACCCAACAATTATTTCCCATGAACAGTGATATTCTTCAAACCAGCATCCAAGGCACGTCACTTCACTCTAGTACAGTTTGAGATGATTTACGCACCGTATATACGAGGGGAAAAAGTGGCGGCTCCTAACAGCTGAATAAGTAAGAAAACTAATGCAACAAAAGGTATTTAAACCAAAAATTGTCGAGTCCCTAACTAGTTTTCGAGATACATGAATAGAAAAATATGCATGGGCACTTATACTAATCCTATGTGTATTCCTCATAGTACACCATGACCAAGTAAAAAACAACCTATTTTAATACCTTCTCCAACATAACTCCAAATGTTAGGGAACCAAATGACAAAGACCCATTGAAGACAGAACAATTAACTTACAGAGTTAAAAGTTCTTTCCGGAAAGGGCTACCATCGGTGAAGATAGTGTAGAGAAGAGTCACCAGCATCAAACAACCCAAAACAATGAAAGTGATTCTGGCAATTATAACAGGAAAATGCTGCTTCTTCTGTTCTACGCCATCCCTGAAGAAAGAAATTGCTTAGATAAAAAGGTATTCCAGCACACCCAAAATCATAGTTGGAAATGACAGAATTAGCACATCAAAACTTTCCATTTGTTGTTCTCCTCAAGAAAGAGACTATAGCTCAAAATTGAAAGCATAATTTTGGAGTGGTTGGGCACATTAGTAACCCGTTATTAAAACTGAATATGTAGAGCAACCTAAACAATGTCTGAAAGACTTTAAGATTTATAGCTCCAGAGCAGAAAATTGTTCGTTTACCGTAGTCCAGTGAAACCATGAGCTCATAATGTCTCCGTAAAGTACTGTATCCAGAATCCTGTAGAAACAACAATGATATAATAAAATGGAGTGCAAACATACTTGCTAGAATGCTGCAGCAGAACATGGTAGATGGGATCTTGTGAAGGCTCTTGAGGTGAGAGCTTGAGAAATTGCAAAAGAATGTAGAAGCACCTTGTGACACTGAGATAAGAATCGCATCATAATGCACATAAATGTCAGCTGAGAAATCAATCAAAAGCATTTTTCCTGTTAAAACAACTTAAAGTGGCTTTTGTGCCACTTGCAACTACAAAATAAGAAGCCGAAATCCCGTCGAGAGACTTTAAGTCATACCTGCCTAGGCAAATAAGAAGCACTGTCCAAAGTAAAGCGCTAAAAAAGTTCGATTCCTTTTACCAAACCCAAGCCGAAGACATATTAATTGTAAGCATGCATTGCAAATTCTTCACAGAACTCCATATAAAAAAAGCTTCAACAACAAATGAAATATATCATCTTGCATTGACATAGAAGTAGATTGAATTCGTGCAATCACTAGTTCCTTATACAGCATAATTGGAGTGTCAGCTTTCAGCTTCATGCAATTTTGAGTCAATTTTCCAACATGTATAAAATCAGGGTCTGTTTGCTCCCATGAAAACTTGTCAGTGAAAACTGGAAAGTACTACCAGCAAACACATCAGGTACCATGTTTTGGTTTTTCTTATTCCTAGAAGCTTGTCAATGCGACAGGAAACTACATTACTTGAACATTACTGGACTTAAGTATATGTCATTATGTAATAAAACACTCGCAGCATTCTTATATGGTGTTATAGTTAAGATGGTTTTCAAACTTATCAATTGATGAAGTTGCGTAAAGAGGTGTGATCTGTAATAGCCGAGACAAATAATTTGTTCATACCGCAAGCAGAACAACGTTGATGTAGTAGTCAACCAAGGTCGCTGCCATCCACCTGCAATGTAGCGGGCAAAAATTTATCAGTAATCCACGTTTTGCATAGGCATGTTCTAGTAAAGAAAGATTTTGCAAGATCAAGTGATCGATAATTCGAGCTGTGACCAAAATATGCAAGAACTAAATACTAGTCCAGACCAACCATCTAGAAGTCATTCTCTCAAGGATTAAAACCCAAAATATTTGTCTCTCAAGGACCACCTGGGTAGGATCATCTCAAACTACACAAATGCTGGGCAAGGCAAAAAAGGGGAATTTGATCATCTCAGACAATTTTTCAGCTGAAGAGTTTCACATGTTCATTTCTCTCTCCCACACGCATCGAGCAGAGACGACAGAAAAATAAGGCTCTTCATTCAATATGCTTTTGGGTTTAGTAGAGGAGTAATACAGATGTATCTATAAACTTAAACATTAACATCGCACCGAATTCTACTAAGTGGAATCCAAAAAAAACAAAAAAACAAAACGAACCTTCGGACGTACGGGAGTCGCCAATAAGGTGCCTATCGGTGGGGCTTGGGAAGGCGACGGCGGGAGGCGACGGCGTCAGCGGCGTCCGCGTTCAAGAGCAGGGCCCGCTTCGTGGAGGAAAGAGAGAGGGAGAGAGTGAGCAGAGCGACCTTCGTTCGCGGAGAGGGAGGCCAAAACGCGAGCGGGGTTCGTCGGCATCGGGGTTGCCGGCAAGGGAGCTCCGCAGAGGAAAGAGGGAGAGAGCGGAAGCGAGGTCGCGAGAGGGAGGCGAAGGGCGTCGGCGGAGAGGGAAAGGGCGTCGGTGTCGGCGTCGGCGTCGCGGGCAACCAGCGGAGGAGAGAGAGCAGAGGCGTTGGCAAAGGGGGAAAGGGCGTCGGCGTCGACGTCGGCGTCGCGGGCAACCAGCGGAGGAGAGAGAGCAGAGGCGTTGGCAAAGGGGGAAAGGGCGTCGGCGTCGACGTCGGCGTCGCGGGCAACCAGCGGAGGAGAGAGAGCAGAGGAGGGGGAAGAGAA
This sequence comes from Eucalyptus curtisii, assembly GCA_017140595.1. Lineage (NCBI taxonomy): Eukaryota > Viridiplantae > Streptophyta > Magnoliopsida > Myrtales > Myrtaceae > Eucalyptus > Eucalyptus curtisii. Next base: position 6,734,504 of record CM029504.1, read on the forward strand.
TATGGAGAGAAGCACCTGCGTTTTGTTCTCCCGCAACGGAACGGAGAACGGGGAGAGAGAGAGAGGAGAGAGAGGACGAGTCGACAGGTCGTAGAGGACGAGCAGAGGAGAAATAGCGTCAGAGTGGTGGGTCCCAGAAGCGGCGCGTGCAAATTTTGAACCTCTGACGCCATCGCCTAGGTGGAGCCACGTGTCGATCGCTGAGTGGTCTTACATTTGGCCTACGTGCAGGGTAAAACCCAGCCAATATTTTCTCCTAAGTTGGTTGTACCTCTTTTGCTTTTCTTTTTGATCCATATGCCAAGTTGGTTGCTAATGTCCTGTTGGTTTTCTGTTGTAATCATCTAGTTCCAAATGAAGAGAGATTTGTGGACCTCATTTAAAGCATAAATGCACTATCTTTCTTTAAGCACGAGGGGTTCGTCCACAATGGAAAACCAAGATAATACTATTGGCTATGGAACACAAGTAGATGGTCCAGGGGAAATATATGAACCAGCATTGATCACATTGAATATTACTTTGTGTAAGAAAGAATAGTAAATACTGTTTGTGTTATTGTGAGAAGGAGCAACACAATGGCTGCGAGAATGGACAAGAAAGACAAAGGACCCCAAGGACTATGTTCAAATTTCCTCCTCAGCTCCACCATCCAGAGGCTCCTCCTCTTGTGACAATGCGCATTCACATTTTGGCAGATGTCAGAGTAATAGGAATAGAGACCGGATACAATGACATAGTCATACATCTTGTTGAAAATCTGTACAACCACTCGTCATCGCCCAAATAGTTCTCAATAATCCTCGCGTGGTGAAGCACCTTGACGTCCTTTGAAGAGTTTATGAGGCGATCCATGAAGTTCATATAATCCGTAAAGTGGTTGATGTCTCTCTTTCGACGATGCTGCTCGTACGCGATCAGGTTTCGAAATTTTGATTCGGTGTCGTCCTCTACTATCAAGACCGGTATCTCGAGTGTCCCATTCTCGAATTTGATGTCGCCCAGGTGGCGCCCTTTCACAGCCCTAAACCTGATTCCTGACTCCTTTAGCTCAATCGCCGAGGGCATGACTGGTGTGCGGGGTAGCAGGGGCTTTTCAGGCAAGCCATGAGTGCGCCACGCGTAATATAGATGCAGAAGATGCTCGCAGTTGCCCCTCGTCCAATTTCGGTCGGAGTCTCCTTCTTCACGTTTGAAAAACTCGATGGCGACTTCGCTGAACTCATGATGCTCGTCCGGACCTTTAGTCAGGTCATATAGCTTGCTCAAGACGAAAAGCGGGAGTTGGTTCTCGAGCAGCAGTAAATCGCGGCGGAGGTAGTATTGAAGCCAATATGACTCCCTAAGCGGATCGTCTTTGTCTGTCGGTATGTTCGTATTGCACTTACGGAACAACTCAACGATGAAACAACCATCAATGAGCATCATTGCAAGAAACTTTTCTTGGGAGAGGTCGATGGTTTCCGCATAGCAATTACGCGCCCGCTGTTCCAGTTTCATGAGTGTCAGCACATACCTGTCGACGCTTCCCTCCTTTCTCCTTTTCAGCAATTGCTGCAGGTATCGCAGTTTTTGCTCCTCCATGAATTTGAACTTGTCATTTCCATGGTGATAAGGGCCGATGGCTAGAATCACTGGTTCATAGGCTTTCTCGTTGACTTGGCGCAGTTGATGATGAACCCTAAATATACTATGCTCCGGCGAAGTGGCAGGCATATCGCGAAGCATATTCTCGATGTGGATTGAGACATGATCTTGCACCATGGAACGGTCATAGATCCCAGCATGCTGTATTGGCTACGACATAATTAATGTGATAATAAGCACGGAGTCAAGCAAGATGATGGTTTTTCATGTTCTTAAAATGGTTCTTCATGTGCTTCCCTTTCATTAAGGGCTACTTACGAAAAATGTCAATGTATATACTCTTGCCAGTTTTTGATTTTGGTCCTCATACTATTTTTTGGGAAATATATGACCCTTAAACTAATCTCCAAAAGCGCCCCCCCCCCCGCCCGGGGCTGGGGCGGGGGTAGGCCACCTAAAAAAAAAAAAAACTAATTTTCGAATAAATTTTCAGGACAAATTCTGCATTTCCGTGTGATTATTAATGGAAAATGCTAACTAAGCACCGGAATTGAACATGTGGAGCTGGCATCGAATTTAAACAAATCAATTTAAACAAAAATGATCTAACAGTGGAGGATCAGAAAAGGGAAGGGAAATTCGTGATGACTTACCTGATTGAATTGGTGATTGCTCATTCTTCTCGCCAAGCTAGACCAATTTTTCTCTTTTCGGGGGAGTGTGTTTTCAGTGATACGGGTATTGATAAAATGAGACTTCGCCAAACATCAACCTTTAAAATCAAATACGAACACGTTTTACTTGAGACCCCACAAAAGACAACACGCTTTCATTCATCTCTTTTGACCTTCGTCGTCAATAATTCTGAAGATGGAAATTACAGTAACGAACCGAAAGTTCCTGGAAGTTGATAAAGAGGCAAAAGGTTAAGAAACACATAAGAAAATATTAAAAAATGACTTTACGAGAACGACGTATGAAGTCTTCTACAAGTTGCATTTTACTATCCAACAATTGACCATTCTAAAATTCTTCATGAATTTTTTTTTTTTAACATTTGTAAAGCTCAAGGGGGGGGGGGGGAGAGAGAGAGAGAGAGAGAGAGAGAGAGCATGTGGGTATACCTGCAATGCGGAAGCAGAGGAACGCGAACAGGAGCAGAGGGAGCACAGGCCTCAACGTCGCCGCCATTGTTGACAAGCTCAAGAGGACCCCCAATCAGCAAACCAGAGAAAAAAGAGAGTTCAAGGAAAGGGAGCTTCTTCACTCCGTTCTCCCCGCTCTCTTCACATCCTATTGATGAAGTGCTCTTATATAGAGAGGAAAAAATTAGAGATCTGGGGGTAGTAGTAGGGCTTTCACTTTAATGGCTCCCCTTCTTTTCCTGCTCGTTTTTTTTTTCCCGCAGAGTTGCAAATAATGATCGACGGAGAAGGTGGAATTCGTGGGGTCTGCCGATATTAAAAAATGACCCTCCTTCCATTTCATCTCTGTCAATCACTTCTCAGAGAGAGAAAAAGAGTGACAAAAGTTTGACTCGTGAATCGAGGATGTTAAAGTTAGTGGGGGGTAGTTGTCTGCATTCGCGGACCCAGGCTAAGAAAATGCTGAAAAAGGAAGGAAGGAAGGGGAGATGATTCCCCTTCGCCTCCGCCCCTCGGTCACGTCTGCACCTCTGTCAATCACTTCTCAGATGTGAGAGAAGAGGGTACTGCAGTAAATTGGATGAAGTTGCAAAGGTGGACTAAGAAAGAAAAGCCAAATATTGACTTGAGGAGAAAGACGGATGAACTCATCCACAAGTTGCGTTGTACCACGTGAAAACGGATCGTTTCGGGAAACTTCATGGAACACGTGGAAAGAATCCTGCGTGAAAGAGCCCTACGTTCTACCTACCTAGCTAGAAACCATAATTGCCTTGGTGACAGGGATTTGGGCAATCCCCTGACAGTTCACGAGCTTAAGGCCATGACGGCTAAGGAAAAGCCAAATTTAGTTTTCTTAATGGAGACGAAGAATAGTACAATGAATCTTACCAAAAAAAAAAAAAAGAATAGTACAGTGAAGCTTACCAGTATTCAGCGATGTTTACGCTTTACTAATGCTCATGTTATCAACCCTGTTGGGCTGGCGGGAGGTCTAGCAGTATTTTGGAACGATCAGGTATCCATAGAAGTGCTATATGCATCGAAGGATTATATTGATATGACTTATAGGGAAGCGCCGGAAGACCGTACTATTCGACTGACTTGTGTTCATGCTCCATATGATTTTCAATATCGACAACTCTTGTGGAATGAGCTTCGACATATTAGTTCGGTTAATGTACTACCCTGGATATGTGTTGGTGATTTTAATGAAGTCCTTTATCCGTGGGAAAAGGTTGGGAAAAGGCAAGCACATCATCTCCGTAGGCTCTCTTTTCGGCAGGTTCTCAATGATTGTTCTCTAATGGATTTAGAGAGTAAAGGCTGTCGTTTCACTTGGATGAATAACAGAGAGGGTGATGCACTGGTGAAGGAAAGGCTGGACAGGGCAGTGTGCACTCTTGATTGGCGCCTTTTATTTCCTAATGCAGAGGTCTTCGCTTTACCCGCGGTGGGTTCCGACCATAGCCCATTGATTATCAATACTTCAGCATCGTATAGAAGGTGGAGGAAGAATTTCAGTTTTGAATCTTATTGGAATGACGATGAAGAATGCCGACAAGTTATCTCAGAAGCATGAACTTTAGAGCAAGTGCAAGGTTGTGATATCCTCCTCAAACTGAGAAAAGTCTCTTTTGCATTAACCAAGTGAAGTCGCTCTAAATTTCCTAGGGGTGACCTTAAAGTTACGGCTTTACAGCAGAAACTTCAGAACATTATAAATCTGCAGCAACTTTCTATTAATGGTTTCGAAGTAACCCAGATTAAAGAGGAATTAAGGCGGACTTGGCAACAAGAGGAACAATATTGGGCAATGCGTTCGAGAATACAATGGCTGAGATGGGGGGATAAGAACACTAAGTTCTTTCATGCTGCTACCCTCCAAAGACGACCAAAAAAACTGCATTGTCATGTTGCAGGATGAAAATCAGCGATTGATTCGTGATCCAGAGGTTTTAAAAGCTATGGCGTCCACATTTTTTGCCGACTTATATACGACGGTGGGATATAGAGATTATGAACCTATTCTCGAGCAATGCCCGTAGATTATTTGTGGCACCCTCGACGGCCCCGATCCGTTAGGGTCGCCACAGTTCGCTCACCTTTCACTTTCTCTACTAACATGTCATTCTGATACCATTTCAATTGCAGCGGGTCCATACAATCTGGGGGTTTACATTTTTTTTTTTGATCGGTCCCTTGCGCTATTCATATAGCGGAAGCACATCCATCAACTTCCTTCCCTATATTCGAAAACGATGCACACCAACTAAACATTTATAGGTAAAAGCCGAACACTTTTATTTACTTAAACCAGATGGGCATCATTCATCGGTACATCAAAATGCCATGGTTTTCTATACTTGGCTATACTTCAAAGATGACCGACATCTCCTCCAGTAGTCGTATACTTAAAGTCCATCGATCAGTGTCGGCGTCCAAAAGTTCCTTCCTTTGCTATCCTCCTCCTCCTCGCGGTCATATCCAACCACTTGATCCATCTGCGGTGGCGGTGGCGGTAGAGGTATCTTATCTATTCGAAATGTTAATCCCCCAAAAGGGGTGAGTACAACCACTCAGCAAGTAAAGATCCACCAAACTACTCAATGCATCAAACAGAACAATCAAGGCATCATACAAAGCACATATCGTCCATGCATTCAAGTATAACTTACCTTGCAGCCATGCTTATATCATCATGCCATATGTGCATATACCACCATGCACTCATCATCAAGCATTCATGCATATATCACCATGCCATACGTGCATATACCACTACGCACTCATCATCAAGCATTCATGCATATCCATGCCATATGTGCATATACCACCATGCACTCATTATCAAGCATTCATGCATATATCACCATGCCATATGTGCATATACCACTACGCACTCATCATCAAGCATTCATGCATATCCATGCCATATGTGCATATACCACCATGCAGTCATGCATATCTCACCATGCCATCGTGCATATACCACCATGATTCATATCATCCATGCTATCAAGCATACATCACCATGAGATCCATTCATTCCTTCTTGATCGCATTTTCAATATCAAATAGCATCATTTTATTTTCATAAGCCGATCATGCATCATGCCATATGCATACACCCATGCACATGATTTATTTTCATTTTTTATTTTTCACAAGGATCTCATCAGTTTTTCTCTCCCGGGACCAATGTTTGCATCTCACAATTTATCCCTCGCATCCAACCAGGCATCGCGAGGAACCTCCGGGCATGTATTCAAAATACAACCGGGCATCCGGCCCCCACATTCCGGGCATCTCGCATCCCAACTAGCATCACGAGGCATCCCCCGGGCACAAACCTCGGGGCTTCCGGAATTACGTACCGACATACCACCAGGATTCCCCCCCTCTGGAATTACATACCGTATACCACCGGGCATCTCGAAACTCCCGAGGACCCTCCGAAATTACGCCACTAGGCCACCGGGCATCCGGCACCCCCACATTCCGGGCATCCCGACACTCCCGGAGCATCGTCGGCTCACACCTCCGACGGCCTTCTCATCACCACAATGCATATTCCCATACATCTCATTTTCAATTTCATATTTGATGCAACAATGCCAATGATTTGACAACAGCCCCTTTAAAATCATATAATATGCTTTGGAAAAAGTATCATTTGATGCAATGGTTTTGAAAACTTCATTGAGTTCATGAAAATCCATCAATCCTTTGATGTCATACGAAATGTATGGATGTCATCATGTCATTGCACGAGTAATAATCCAGGATATCATGATTTACATAATAAATCCAATAAACATTAAATAAAACAATTTCCAGCTTAAACAGAATGCGTACTATTCATGAAAAATTCTAGAAAATTAGCAAACGATCAAAATAAATTCTGAAAATTTACCACAATGTAGATAAGATCTAAGAAAACACATTTCGTGAAGGACACCATATCAAAAAAGGCTTCACAGAATACGTACAGGTCCATGCATCACCGGAAAAGGATTTTAACATCATCCATGCACTGTTTTGAAAACAATTTCGATTAAACCCTTAAATAAACTTGGAAAATTCTGAAATTTGGACACACTGTATTTAAGCCATAGGGGTACAAGTTTCATGAAGAAATCGTAGTCCAATTCGTTCTGGATGAAAAGATAAAATCGATTTACTTTTCCTATTCTCGGTATCGTTTTCCAGATCTACCCGTGTTGATGAAAAATCTTTTCCTTGGTCATTACTAGTCCATTTACTCTGAAATTTCAGTATGTTGTTCCTCAGAAAATTACCTACAACTTTCATTAAGGACATACTATCAAATTTTAACTGTATGATTTTATAAAAATCCCGAAATCACACTAGGTCGAAGCAGCGTTTTTCCCAGATCCAGTTTCTTCAAAAGACAACGGTTTCACCGACCTATTTTCGTTCATTTCCTCTAAATTTTTGATATGTTCTACCTCAAGAAGTATAATACAACTTTTGTTAAGAGATCAAAGTGAGATTTCAACAAGAAAGTTACTTTACAGACCACGAAACCACTGAAGGTCATCACGACGAATTCCAGATCTAGTCTCTCCAAAGGAAAATCGTTTCACCAAGAAATACTTGTTACTTTTATCTCAAATTTCAGTATGTTATTCTTCATGATGTTCTATACCACTTTCATGAAGAGGTCGAAGTGGAATTCCAAATAAAAGGTCACATGCAACACACGAAATCACCAAGGGGTCAACAAAACAGTTTCCAGATCTAATGTTTTCGTAGAAAAAGGGTTTCATCCCTTAATACTTGTCCATTTTGTCTCAAATTTTAGTATGTTATACTTCAAGATGTTCTATACAACTTTCATGAAGAGGTCAAAGCAAATTGCAACTAAAGGGTCACATGCAACACACAAACTCGCGGATGGTCGGACTGGTCTTTCCGAAATCAGCATGCATGACCAACGAATCTCTCTTCAAAGCTCCGAAATCTCATCCCATCTACCACAACCAAGACTTACCATCTACTACACATACATGCAGCAATGCAAAGAGTAGGTTTTAGGACTTCACTTGCCTTAGATTCAAGCACAAAACAGCAGCAAATAGAGGCAAAACAGCAACGAACGGCGGACGAACAGGCGGACGAACTCTCTTCCTTCTTCTTCGCACAGCCTCCTCTCTCGGTTTCCCTCTCTCACTCTCTCGACAGCTCTCTCTCTCTCTCACTCACCAAAACCGGCCACTCTCCCTCTCTTAATTTCCCTTTCCTTCAAGCTGCATGTGGCCGCCCAAGATGGCCAATGGGGGCAGCCACACTTGGCAACTAGGGAAGAACACTTGGCAATTTGCCTTGCAAGAGGGGCTCCATCCGGCTGGGCTTGGGGCCAGCTTGGTCGACGGCCCAATGGGCTTCATGGGCCTGGCTTTGGGCCGAAGTGGTGGGGGTCTTGGGCTGGGTTTTGGGCTAGCTTGGCCTAAGAATTTCGGCCCACTAACCTTTTAATAATCTATTAACATTTTCCACTTAAATAAGTACCTAACTTGCAAAAATAATAAGGCCATAAAACTTGTAGTCACAAATCCATAAATTCCAATTTATAATACACATGGCCAATGATAGAATTTTCTTTCCTATCACATAATTATCCATTAAAAGCTTGGCCATAAATCTTATTGCAAATTATGGATAAAATGGCTATAAAATAACTTGATGGTACTTCCATCACCTATTCATAGATTTTAATATAACTGGAGGTCGTCATGAATTTTGGGATGCCACAATTCTCCCCTCCTTAGAGAATTTCGTCCTCGAAATTAGACATCACTTATGTCTCCTCAAACAAGTGAGGGTACCTTTCTCTCATTTCGTTTTCACTCTCCCATGTGGCTTCCTCCACATCTTGATGTTGCCATAACACCTTAACCAAAGGAATCTTCTTAGTCCTAAGGACTTGCTCTCTCCGGCCTAGTATCTGTACAGGCTCTTCAATGTACCTCCCTTCCTCATCCACTTTGATAGCTTCATGATCGAGTATGAGTCTCGGATCGGCCGGTACTTCCTCATCCATGCCTATACTTTTCTGAAAGCTATTGTTATACACAAATTCTACCAGGTATAACTTTTCATCCCAACTTCCTTTAAAGTCAAGGATGCAAGCTCTTAACATGTCCTCAAATGCTTGGATCACTCCTTTCGTTTGTCCGTCCATTTGTGGATGAAAAGCGATACTAAATGGGAGCTTAGTCCTTAAGGCGGTTTGAAGACTTCGCCAAAGGTTGGAAGTAAATCTTGAGTCTCGATTCGATGTGACAATTACAGGAACACCATGTAAGCGTACCACTTGGCTTACACATAAATCAGCAAATTCATCCATTGGATAATCTACGCGAACTGCTAGGAAATGGGTAGACTTAGTCAAGCGATCTACTATCACCTAGATAGAGTCGTGACCACTTAATGTCCTTGGTAATCCTTACACAAAATCTATCGTCACATGGTCCCTTTTCCATTCTGGTATATCTAACGGTCTCAATCGAACACACCATTTAGCCAAATTATTCCTATACCTTTGTCACCATGAATTCAAGCCTAGAACCATCAAAATCATCACCATTAACAACTCATCTGGTTCAGTCCAACAAAGACATTCACTACGGTTTCACCGCAACATAGATTCAAGCCTAAAATATAGCATCATTCCTTCGATTCAAATATCGATAGTCCACCAAGACTTATTCAATTCAAAGATCGACAATCCACCAAGATAAGAACTTGTCTAGTTTCCATCGAGTATATCTCATGTCTCATCCTAAAGGATCATCACTTGGACTAATCACTCATCAAATCCACAACTTGAACTTTCGCCATTTCACCTTGGAAAGACTATAACCACAATTGATCATATCCACTAATTCCACCAGACCTTTTCAAACTGAGATCATCACCTAAAATTAAAAGTTGACCACCATCGATTAAACCTATCATCCGACATATAAACCACAAATAATTTCATGTCTCATATGACCACTCGAACTTATGACTTCCAAGATCAATCTATACATACTAAATGCCTCCACGTAATGCATCAAGACTTCCAATGAGATCCTCTAATAGGATGTCACTACTTAGCTCAAATGATCATAACTTAATCCTCAAATTCATAACTCACTCTCCATAATTCACTTCTTAAGCCTTGTTTGCAGCACTACGCTTAGATGCTGCGCATGTTCCTTGAGTCCTTTAGAATATATCAGGATATCATCAAATGAAGACAATCACAATTTGATCCAAATAAGGTTTAAATATCCTATTCATTAAATCCATAAATGCAGCTAATGCATTTGTCAATCCAAATAGCATAACTAGGAACTCATAGTGTCCATAGCAAGTCTTAAATGCGGTCTTAGGAATGTCTTCTTTCTTAATCCTTAGTTGATGGTATCCTGACCTCAAGTCAATTTTAGAAAAGACCGAACTTCCTTGCAGTTGGTCAAATAAGTCATCAATTCTAGGTAATGAGTACTTACTCTTAACAATTACATGATTCAATTGCCTATTATCAATGCACAAACGCATCAACCTGTCCTTCTTTTTCACAAACAAGAGTTCCATAAGCTTAACCATGCTTCCGCTGCGCCACTCTGATAAAATTATCCCAGAAACACTGCCTTCCCAATTCAGTTCATAGTTCGGTTCATTCCTGCCCCCTTTTGCCATCTTAGAAGCCTCGCCAGAGCCGCTCCTTGCTCAGTCCTCTGACCTCGGCGTCCACTCCCCGCCCTCATCAGATCGGGTCGTTACAGGTACACCAGCTTTCGCCTGGTTCGAACCCAAACTACACATCCATTAGAGGGTCTCGTTTCGATAGAGACTAACTTACAGAGATATTATCCGCTTTGGCCTATCCCATTCTTAGCCTCACGGTTTTATCCTTAGCGCATAGGCAAGCATTATCTCAGGAGATCATTCATCCCAGTCCATTGCTTACGGAGCTAGATCATTCCTATGATGAGGTCAAAGTTATGCATAACTATCACTACCAAGTCCATTTCTAGATCTCATTCCCCTAGGGTTATCTCACACATCTCACACGCTAACGTAGATAACAACATATCTTTCAGTGATGTAGAAATACAAAGAGACATATCTAAAGATTTGTTCCTATTTCTCACAATCCTCTATATTTTCGAACACAAATGAATGCGTGCCACTCATATCAAATATCGCATATACCTTCTTATCCCTCTATCGAAATCGTACCTGAGGTAACATTTTCAGAAGCTTTCGCTTCCTCTTGGGTGACCGCATACACCCGTCCTTGTGCTGGCGGTCTCTGTGGATTCCTTGGTGGATTTGGTTCAGCAGTGCGTTGTTGCACTTGCCGCATCGAGCTGACATTCGACTGTGACCCATCGCGTGGACAATTTCTCTTAAAGTGTCCTATTTGCCCACATCCATTACACCTCAGTTGGCTATTACAAGATCCTGGCCCATGTTGTCTACCACATCTCTGACAAATATTACTTTGGTAGGGTACTCTCCCTAGAACCGGGCCACTCTTGACTTTTCTAGAATTCCCAAAATTATTCCTCTTCTTAGATTCCCAGGGCTGTCCTTGATCAGGATAAGGTCTCTTACCCCTTCGAACATCATTAAAGGTCATCTGCCTCTTAGATTCCGATTGCTCTCTCACTAACTCTTGCTCCACCAACTGTGCCTTCTCATAAATCTCATTATAATCCCTTATATTCAGAGGCACTAGTTGTTTTCTAATATCAGTCCTTAATCCTTTCAGGAATCTCCTAGCCTTTTCCTCTCGATCCTCAATCAGTCTAGGAGCATATCTAGACAAGTTCAGAAAATTTTGCCTCATACCGGTCACTCGTCGCTCCCTTTGTTCCGACTAAACAAATTCAAGTGATCTTCCTATCCTTAGCACAGTCAGAGAAATGCTTCCTATTGAAAGCTCTAACAAACTCTTCCCAGTTTATCTCAGTACCTGGTGGAAAGATCGTGTCTCTTGAAGCTCTCCACCAAAACTTTGCATTTTCCTCCAGTCGGTGCCAAGGTTATCTTTTCAAAGCATCGCTACGGTTCAACAACCGGAAAATCCGTTCCATTCCATCAATCCATTGCTCCGCCTCCTCAGGACTTCCCATTCCACTAAACTTAAGTGGTTTCAACTTTAGGAATTGTTCCACCAGTCCTTGAGGGCGACGTTCCACTTCGGGTTGTTGCTGCGCTTGCCTTTCCATCAGATTTTCAATATTGGCCAATGCCTGCAGGATATCTTCCATTCGGGGTTCAGCCCTTGCAGCAGAGGCTTCAGCCCTCGATGGATGAGCACTTCCAGCTCGCACCATGACTTTCCTACAGTTTCCAAGCATTTGCCTCAAGAATAATTTGCAACTCGGTGTCACTAGTCGATCATTAATTAAGTTTATTACTAAAGTCACATAAGTAACATAGAATGTTACCGACACACAAAAGCAACATCACACTAATTATCGGGATCTACGAGTGAATGTCCATCACCCGTTGTTCAAAGTCAGTCAACCATTCAAGTTAGTATCTTATGGTGTGCATCATTCTATCCTCATTTCCATCTGAGGCACCTTATCACTCCAAATAGACCATAGCTCTGATACCAATAAAGATGTGGCACCCTCGACGGCCCCCGATCCGTTAGGGTCGCCACGCTTCACCTTTCACTTTTCCTACTAACATGTCACTCTGATACAATTTCAATTGCAGCGGGTCCATACAACCTGGGGGTTTATATATATATTTTTATCAGTCCCTTGCGCTATTCATATAGCGGAAGCACATCCATCAACTCCCTTCCCTATATTCAGAAAACGATGCACACCAACTAAACATTTATAGGTAAAAGCCGAACACTTTTATTTACTTAAATGGGCATCATTCATCGGTACATCAAAATGCCATGGTTTTCTATACTTGGCTATACTTCAAAGATGACCGACATCTCCTCCAACAAATCGTATACTTAAAGTCCATCGATCGGTGTCCGCGTCCAAAAGTTCCTTCCTTTGCTATCCTCCTCCTCCTCGCGGTCATATCCAACCACTTGATCCATCTACCGGTGGCGGTGGCGCAGAGGTATCTTATCTATTCTGAAATGTTAATCCCCAAAAGGGGTGAGTACAACCACTCAAAAGTAAAGATCCACCAAACTACTCAAAGCATCAAACAAAACAATCAAGGCATCATACAAAGCACATATCGTCCATGCATTCAAGCATAACTTACCTTGCAGCCATGCTTATATCATCATGCCATATGTGCATATACCACCATGCACTCATCATCAAGCATTCGTGCATATATCACCATGCCATACGTGCATATACCACTACGCACTCATCATCAAGCATTCATGCATATCCATGCCATATGTGCATATACCACCATGCACTCATTATCAAGCATTCATGCATATATCACCATGCCATATGTGCATATACCTCTACGCACTCATCATAAAGCATTCATGCATATCCATGCCATATGTGCATATACCACCATGCAGTCATGCATATCTCACCATACCATCGTGCATATACCACCATGATTCATATCATCCATGCTATCAAGCATACATCACCATGAGATCCATTCATGCCTTCATGATCGCATTTTCAATATCAAATAGCATCATTTTATTTTCATAAGCCGATCATGCATCATGCCATATGCATACACCCATGCACAAGATTTATTTTCAATTCTTATTTTTCACAAGGATCTCATCAGTTTTTCTTTCCAGGGACCAATGTTTGCATCCCACAATTTATCGCTCGCATCCAACCAGGCATCGCGAGGAACCTCCGGCATGTATTCAAAATACAACCGGGTATCCGGCCCCCCACATTCCGGGCATCTCGCATCCCAACTAGCATCACGAGGCATCCCCCGGGCACAAACCTCCGGGCTTCCGGAATTACGTACCGACATACCACCAGGATTCCCCCCTCCGGAATTACGTACCGTATACCACCGGGCATCTCGAAACTCCCGAGGACCCTCCGGAATTACGCCACTAGGCCACCGGGCATCCGGCACCTCCACATTCCGGGCATCCCGACACTCCGGGGCATCGTCGGCTCACACCTCCGACGGCCTTCTCATCACCACAATGCATATTCCCATACATCTCATTTTCAATTTCACATTTGATGCAACAATGCCAATGATTTGACAACAGCCCCTTTAAAATCATATAATATGCCTTGGGAAAAGTATCATTTGATGCAATGGTTTTGAAAACTTCATTGAGTTCATGAAAATCCATCAATCCTTTGATGTCATACGAAATGTATGGATGTCATCATGTCATTGCACGAGTAATAATCCAGGATATCATGATTTACATAATAAATCCAATAAACAGTAAATAAAACAATTTCCAGCTTAAACAGAATGCGTACTATTCATGAAAAATTCTAGAAAATTAGCAAACGATGGAAATAAATTCTGAAAATTTACCACAATGTAGATAAGATCTAAGAAAACACATTTCGTGAAGAACACCATATCAAACAAGGCTTCACAGAATACGTACAGGTCCATGCATCACCGAAAAAGGATTTTAACATCATCCATGCACTGTTTTGAAAACAATTTCGATTAAACCCTTAAATAAACTTGGAAAATTCTGAAATTTGGACACGCTGTATTTAAGACCTAAGGGTACAAGTTTCATGAAGAAATAGTAGTCCAATTCGTTCTGGATGAAAAGATAAAATCGATTTACTTTTCCTATTCTCGGTATCGTTTTCCAGATCTACCCGTGTTGAAGAAAAATCGCTTCCTTGGTCATTACTGGTCCATTTACTCTGAAATTTCAGTATGTTGTTCCTCAGAAAATTACCTACAACGTTCATTAAGGACATACTATCAAATTTTAACTGTATGATTTTATAAAAATCCCGAAATCACACTAGGTCGAAGCAGCGTTTTTCCCAGATCCAGTTTCTTCAAAAGACAACAGTTTCACCGACCTATTTTAGTTCATTTCCTCCAAATTTTTGATATGTTCTACCTCAAGAAGTATACTAGAACTTTCGTTAAGAAATCAAAGTGAGATTTCAACAATAAAGTTACTTTACAGACCACGAAACCACTGAAGGTCATCACGACGAATTCCAGATCTAGTCTCTCCAAAGGAAAATCGTTTCACCAAGAAATACTTGTTAGTTTTATCTCAAATTTCAGTATGTTATTATTCAAGATGTTCTCTACCACTTTTATGAAGAGGTCGAAGTGGAATTCCAACTAAAAAGTCACATGCAACACACGAAATCACCAAGAGGTCAACAAAACAGTTTCCAGATCTAATGTTTTCGTAGAAAAAGGGTTTCATCCGTTAATACTTGTCCATTTTGTCTCAAATTTTATTATGTTATACTTAAAGATGTTCTCTACAACTTTCATGAAGAGGTCGAAGCAAGATTCCAACTAAAAAGTCACATGCAACACACAAACTCGCGGACGGTCGGACTGGTCTTTCCGAAATCAGCATGCATGACCAACGAATCTCTCTTCAAAGCTCCGAAATCTCATCCCATCTACCACAACCAAGACTTACCATCTACTACACATACACGCAGCAATGGAAAGAGTAGGTTTTAGGACTTCACTTGCCTTAGATTCAAGCACAAAACAGCAGCAAACAGAGGCAAAACAGCAACGAACGGCGGACGAACAGGCGGACGAACTCTCTTCCTTCTTCTTCGCACGGCCTCCTCTCTCGGTTTCCCTCTCTCACTCTCTCGACAGCTCTCTCTCTCTCACTCACCAAAACCGGCCACTGTCCCTCTCTTAATTTCCCTTTCCTTCAAGCTGCATGTGGCCGCCCAAGATGGCCAATGGGGGCAGCCACACTTGGCAACTAGGGAAGAACACTTGGCAATTTGACATGCAAGAGGGGCTCCATCCGGCTGGGCTTGGGGCCAGCTTGGTCGACGGCCCAATGGGCTTCATGGGCCTGGCTTTGGGCCGAAGTGGTGGGGGTCTTGGGCTGGGTTTTGGGCTAGCTTGGCCTAAGAATTTCGGCCCACTAACCTTTTAATAATCTATTAACATTTTCCACTTAAATAAATACCTAACTTGCAAAAATAATAAGGCCATAAAACTTGTAGTCACAAATCCATAAATTCCAATTTGTAATACACATGGCCAATGATAGAATTTTCTTTCCTATCACATAATTATCCATTAAAAGCTTGGCCATAAATCTTATTGCAAATTATGGATAAAATGGCTATAAAATAACTTGATGGTACTTCCATCACCTATTCATAGATTTTAATGTAACTGGAGGTCGTCATGAATTTTGGGATGCCACATTATTACTACGGAAATGAACAACAAACCGATGGCAATGATTTCTTGAGAGGAGGTTCGACTTGCAACTTTTCAATTGGGCACTACGAAGGCTCCGGCCACGATGGTTTCAATGGTTTGTTTTTTCAAACTCATTGGGAGGTCATTAAGTCGGATCTTCATCTTCTAGTACAACACTTTTTTCGGTCAGGCCGGATGCCAACACATTTGAATCGGACGATCATAGCTTTGATCCCAAAGACGCCTCACCCCGAGAGCCTCGATCAATACAGACCGATTAGCCTCTGCAACTTTGCTTATAAGGTCATTTCCAAGGTACTAGCTAATCGCCTCAAACCTTGGTTACCTAATCTGATTTCCATGGAGCAATCGGCTTTTGTGACTGGACGACAGATTCAAGACAATATTCTAGTTGTCCAGGAAGTTCTTCATCAGTTTAAGACCCGAAGGCGAACGCAAAAATTTTATGCAATCCTCAAGACTGATATAAAAAAGGCCTATGATAGAGTAGAATGGGATTTCCTAAAAGATTATCTTCTCAGATTGGGTTTCCATCCATGGTGGGGGCACTTGATACTCCAATGCATCACTACTACATCTTATAGTGTCCGCTTTAATGGTGAGCTACTTCCCTTTTTCCATCCAACCCGTGGCATTAGACAAGGTGACCCTCTATCTCCATACATCTTTATCCTATTAGCGAATGTCTTATCTACTATGATTACTCAAGCAGTCGACATGGGTCATTTAAAGGGAGTTAAGTTAAATAGATGGTGTCCTGTACTATCCCATTTATTTTTTGCGGACGATGCTATCTTTTTCCTTGATGCAAGTATCTGGAAATGTCAGAACTTGGCAAATATTTTAAATTAGTATTGCCTGGCCACAGGACAGGGTTTGAACCGTAACAAATCAGGCCTTATTTTCAGCAAGCATTGTCCTTTCGGCTTACAGGAAAACATGTCGTCTGAATTCAAAGTTCCGGTGCTACAAAACTATGGAAAATATTTGGGAATACCGTCTGATTGGGGCCGCTCGAAAAAGGAAATGTTCTCTTGGTTGTTGGGACGAGTGGCAGCTAAGTTGGAAGGATGGAAAGAGAAGTTTATTTCGAAAGGGGGCAAGGAAATTCTCATTAAATCTATCATACAGGCACTTCCTCACTACGCTATGTCCATTTTCAAACTTCCTTTGTCTCTTTGTAGATCTATAGAAAAGAGCATTGCTCGTTTCTGATGGAAAAATGATACGAACAAAGCAGGGATACATTGGAAACACTGGGAAATTTTAAAGAGGAGTAAGACTGAAGGCGGTCTAGGATTTCGTGACCTTATTGATTATAACAGAGCCATGCTTGGTAAGCAAGCGTGGTGATTACTACAACAGCCTCAAGCTTTATGGAGTAAGATTTTTAAGGGTCTTTATTATCATTCCACAGATTTTCATTTGGCCGACCGAGGAGCTCGCCCATCCTGGGGGTGGCAGAGTATGTTAGTTGGTCGGGATGCTATAATCCCTCATGTTAGATGGTCAGTGGGTAATGGAAGGAGTATTCGAATTAGAGAGGATTACTGGTTACCAAGAGGACTCATTGGCGGACCTGCGGCTAGAGAGGAACCCAAACTGGTGGCTGATCTCATTGATCCACTCCACAACAGCTGGAATATCCCTTTGCTCAGTAGTTTTTTAGATGATCAGATTATAGCAGAGGTTCTAACCATTCCAGTTAGACCAAATTTTGCTAAAGATCAACTAGTCTGGATAGCCAACAAGGATGGCCGTCATACGGTGAAGAGCAATTATCATGCTTTGTCTACTATGAACAGAAATAACAATAATAGTAGAGCATCAACATCATATTAGCATCCTAGGATTCTCTGGAAGAAAATCTGGACTATGCGTACAGCTCCAAAAATCCGCATCTTCCTATGGTCCGTATGTCAAAATGCTATTGCTTCTAAAGACAACTTATTCAAGCGACATATTATTTCTGAACCTTTCTGCCAACTATGTAAACAACGCATTCCAGAAACCTTAGAGCATTTATTTCTATTATGTTCATGGACTTCAGGCATCTAGGCTCATCCACAGATCAACATACATATCCAGCCTAGTTCTGTTACTCGAATCGAAGTTTGGTTGAGAAAAGGTTGAAATGCCGAATCACTTACCTGTTCTGGAGCTCATCGCCAATGTTCTTTGGCAGATCTGGCGAATGAGGAACGGTTATATTTTTCGTGGCCATCGTCTAGATTCTTCTTTAGCAGTGGAGACAGCTTTATTACAGACCCGATTGCATCTGCTTTCTCCATCTTTTCTTTTGACACGGACTACAAGACAATCGCAGCAACATCGGATCTAGCATCCACCAGCACCAGGAACTTTAAAATGCAATATCGATGCCTCCTTTCAATCAGGAAGCACATATGGATCAATGGCGTCGATTTGCAGAGATTAGTATGGTAGACTTACCGATGTTTATACAGATCAATTTCCAGCGGCTTCAGCTTTGATAGCGGAATTCCAGGCTCTTACTTTTGTGCTCCGGCATCTGTTGAACCAAGGGCTCCATCAGGCTCCGATCACAATCGACTCAGACTGTCGTAATGTTGTTGCTGCTGTTACGGGTCAGGAACCGCCGCCATGGGAGGCTCGTGTTTTGCTTGAGGAAGCGACTGCTTTGCTTTCCCTTTTCTCTAACCTAATCGTTCGGTTCTGTAAGCGAGAAACAAATGCTGTGGCTGACTGGGCTGCTACGGCCCAACGCTCTACTTTTTCGGCCCAGGATTGGAACATATATCCGCCTTACCTTCTGCTAGACCTTGTATATGCCAACGCCTTAGCGTCTGGTTGTAAGATTCCGAAGTTATAATGAATTTTCTCCTTTTCGACCAAAAAAAAAAAAATACGAAGATGCTGGCCCAATGCTCTAGATTGGTGCGATTGAACGAAGCGTTGAGAGATTAAGTTAGGAGTTGAAAAGTTACATATTAAGATTTCACCAATCGCATGTAAAATATTTTAGGTACTTCCTTCGACTGTGAGAA
The DNA here is from genome assembly GCA_017140595.1 of Eucalyptus curtisii. NCBI lineage: Eukaryota > Viridiplantae > Streptophyta > Magnoliopsida > Myrtales > Myrtaceae > Eucalyptus > Eucalyptus curtisii. The sequence goes on from CM029504.1 coordinate 6,753,651, forward strand.
ATATATGAACCAATATTGATTACATTTATTTTTGCTTTCTATAAGAAAGGATACTAAATAAAATTTGAACTACTGTGAGAAAGAGCAACATGATGTCCACGAGAACGGATAAGAAAGCTCAAGAACTAATGAAATATTCCCTCCTCAGTTTTGCCATCCAAACATTCCACCTCTTGTTGCAATACGCATTCACAGTTTTGAAGATCTCGGAGTAATAGAAATTGGATAGAGTGACGTAATCACTCATCTTATTGACCATTTGCGCAACCACCTCATTATCGCCCAAGTAGTTCTTAATAATTCCTGCGCGGTGGAGCACCTCAACATCCTTTGAGGAGTTTATGAGGCAATCCATGAAGGCCACATAATCTGTAAAGTACTTGATGTCTCCACCTTGACGATGCTACTCATAAGGTTTTGAAATTGTGACTCGGTGTGGTCCTGCACACTCAAGACCAAAATCTCGAGTTTCCCTTCTTGCATATGATGTCTTTCTTGTGTCGCCCTTGCACTTGCCTTTCGAAATTTGTTGAATGTCTAATTCCATTTGTTATTCAGCATGAGGATCATTCACTTCTTTACTTCTTTTGCAACATCTCATAAACAGCCAACTGCATTTGGTCGTGCAGAGTTCCATTTCTTGAAGATTATGTTCATTACTTGTTTTCAATTTAATTGTACTACGAATCTTTCAACTTTTGTAGTGTCTACAATTGAAAGTTGACACTAACGGCGCACCCGGTGAATTCAATTTTTTCCTGATTTTCTTGTGATAGGAAACTAGCGATCCTCCTCAAGGTGGTCAAGAGTCAAAACCCGTGTCCCCATCATCTACCATAATTCTATCATCCAAACTGATGTGGCCGATGAGCTTGCTTGTCGCTTCATTTGTCATTGTCGTGAGATGATCACCTCCGAAAGTGCAGATTTTTTTTTTATTTTTTATTTGAAACCTTCTACACTTACCTCGAAAATGGATGAAGAACGTTGTTGTGCAAAAACTTCATATGGGAATACTAGAACGGAGTTATCTGCTTGAGAGTTCTGTTTATGGAAATGCTCAAGATAATGCAAAACTTGTGCATTCACATGTACACATATATTTGAATACAAATTCCTCTTCTTCTTTTGTTTTATTGACATTCATGTAGTCCCATAAATGTAAATCTGACATGAGTGCTAAACAAACTGTCCATATTGCATTCAAAGGTCACTATGTATGAATTTTGCATGATCCCATGTGGTACTTAAGAATCGATAACTATAAACAACAAAAAAGTTGGGTAAAATAAAACTTTGTGCTTGGGCCATACCATAACATAATTCAATTCTTTCACCATTTCCCCTGCACATATTACTTTATAGTTTACATTAATTTGGTAAAAAAGCTTAATTGTCCGTCATTGATGTTTTTTGAAAAATTAAAATGGATTCATGTAATGTATAAAGAGGTTATTAGTAATTTTAATTATATATCTTTGGCAAACATGTAATTATCAATGATAAATGTGGACTGAGAAAAAGCGCAAATCGATCGAGAAAAAGGAATAATATCAAAATAGTGTAGTTAAAAATTTTTTTAGGATAAAAAAGGGAATAACATCAAAATAATGAAAAAGTTAAAGGTTTGTAAGATAGAAACCACGAACCTGTACAGTTAGTTAAATAAGAAGCTTAATTTTTCCACTTATCTAACATTCATGTTCTTTAAAAAAGATAAAATGAATTCAACTATACGTGTATATATGTAGTAAGTTAATAACCCATTTTCCTATTTACTCCATAAATATTCGATTTTTTTTTTTTTTTACAATCGAATTTTTGTGAATTAATCTTCGGGAACTAAAGGAATATTCACAAAACAGAGTCGATGATGTGTAATTAATCGACTCATTGGGTGGTCAATCAAAACTATTTTGACTTACCAAATCAGACAGCTCTTCCATTTTAACGATGGAGTTCTAGAATTCTTTATAAAATCCCCATTGGACGGTTTGACTTTGGTGCAAGAGCTTTGCTATCAATGTATTGATTATCTAGACCAAGCTTTCTATATTCACTATCACCAAGCTTTCTATATTTATATGTTGTAGGTGAAAGCTCTTTAATTTCGCCTTTGTCCATACAAACCACTTTCCCCAATTAGTATGATCATTAAGCTTGTGACATTCTCCATCTTTTGGAGCCTGGTTCTTCCCATTGGTCACGACATATCATGATTAGGAGCTAAACATACTTTGTCGTATATTTAGTATGTAAATCTTATTTTGTTCTGAATTGTTATTCAATTAGCATGAAATATTTCCATTTGCGCTCGGTGCTAGAATAAAACATGGCGCATTGAGTTGGACGTTGAACTTCCTTTTAGACTTTTTTTTTTTATTAGGATTAAAATGTTCCGTCAACTTCAATATCTATAACAATTAAATATAGCGATAAGTGCACTAAAAATTTTAAAACTTGTCATGAAAGTGCAATCGGATCCTAAAAACTTTTAAAATGTGCAATGAAAATTTAAAACTCATTAAATTGGTGTAACCAAATCTTTTCGTTTACTCTATCCAATTTAGTTAATAAAAAAAGCTAATCTTTTATTGTTTTTCGAAGAGAGAGGCAATGATGTGGTTGCCATGTCAACCATTTTAGGAAAAAATATTAAAGTAAGTTAAAAGGATAAAATTCATCTCAAGATTTTAGAAAAATAAAAATCAGAAAAAAAAAATTGGAAAAAGAGGAAGAATCAAATAGAGGAAAAGCCGAAGTCCAGAAAAACAGCGGTGGCTCCAGTTGAGGCGGTGGCGTTGTGGCGGCCACCTTTACACCGGCGAGGGGCCGGCATCCCCTCTTCGGACTTAGCCAAAGCCAACGTGGCCCTTGCCACCACCTTCACGTGCTGGAAAAAGAAAATAGCACGTGTGCGCGCGCATGTGGTGAGTGAGCTAGGCGAGGTGGCAGCCCCCACCACTTGCCCGTAAGGTCATCTGCAACCCCGGCACTAGCGACCCTCGCCCGTGCAATAACGATGGCAACAATCCTAGCCCAGACCTACAGCGTCTGCAGCAAGAAGACAATCCTCACCCAGATTTGAGGCAAGGACCACAACCCATGTCGTCAAAGAAGATTGAAGAGGGGGGTGGTGCTCAACCAGTTGAGAAAAATAGTTGGTTCCTGAATAATTCTGAGATCGATGTGGGGATCGAAATTAGATATGACTATGGTGTATTCTATGCCTCGAAGATGTTCTTGTGAAATTTTATGAAATTATTGTCAATTGTCGCTATTAATTATTTTAAAAGCAGCTTTTAAAACAATTGATATTGATCCTACAAAATCTCACAATTCTAAAACTAGAACAGGAGGGAGACGGATCATGTGTAGAAAAAAAAGGGCTTCACTTTAGATCTATACAATATTTTCACTTGCATTTTTAATGTACTTTGAATTTGTTATTGTCCTATGATGGTTTAGTGAGCTCAAATCCTTATAAAAAAATCGAGAGTTATGAACTACATTCATACTTCGCAAGGACTGTCATGTTTGATTCGAAGACCAGAAGCAATCTACTTCAGTGGTCGGTGGAATAAGTAGTGAGCTTGAGAATCAGGAGCAAACAATTCCGCGAAAATCTTGAAATGAAGTTTTTCCTTCTAACTTTTTTTATTTGTATTTTAAAATACCTAAAGTTACAACTACATTAGTATCTTTCTTGAAAAAGAAAACAGGCAAACAACTTTTTCTGATTACCAATTTGGATAAAGCTAATAGATGACCTAAATTGTATTAATTTAACAAGTTTTAAGATTTAATTATATTTTTTTTTAAAAAATTTAAGGACTCAATTGCACTTACACAACAAGTCAGTGCACTTATCCCGTATAAAGGAGAGTTTTTATATGTCACTTGCCATTAATGGTGAGTTCATTTTTTCAAGTTAGTTAGGTAGCGCATGGTAACGTTTACATTTCTCCCACTCATTCTTTTGTTAAAACAAAAAAAGAATGTAAACCTGTTTGGTAAAACATTTGTTCGCGAACAGTTTTGAGAAACAAAAAAAAAAGTAGCTTGCTTTTTTAAGAACAATTTCTAAAAATAAGCCAATTTTTTATTTTCTTTTGTTTCTCTCTCTTGCGCGGCCACCTCAAATCGCTAAAACCCATCTGCCGACCGCCGCCCGCTGCCGCCCCCCTTGTTGCATGATCGCCGGCCGCCCATTTGCATGACCGGCGGCCGCCGACCGTCATCGGCGTCGCATCGCCGCCGCCACATTTTTCGCCCGGCCGTTACCGATCATTGCGCCTGCCGCTGGCCGCATTGCCGCTGTCGCCACCATTGCTGCCATTGCTACCACGATCGCCGGCCGCCCGACCGTCATCGACGATCGCCACCGCAGAAACCCATCATTGCCACCTCCACGGTCGGCCGTCCGCCTCCGTCGCCATCGCCGCTGACCGTCGGCCGCAGGAGGTGGCGGTCGATGGCTTCTGCGGACGGCGGTCGCCGGTGATGGTCGGTCGGTCGTGGTCGTGTAAGCGAAGGCGGCGGCGGCGACGAGTGGCGATGGCGGCGACGACAGCGGTGGCGGTTGACGATCGGTGGTCGGCAATCCGTGAGCAAGAATAAAAAATGAATAAATATAAAAAAGAATTGCGTGCGTTACTAAACGTATTTATATTCTTTTTCTATTCCAAGAGTAGAAATTTTGTGTAGTTCTCAAACGGGTTTCTTTTACTCTTAAATTATTAGGAATAGAAATAGAAAAGAACTATTTTGAAAAAAAACTATTCCCCAGCCAAGAAGCGTTGTCATACGCATGACCTTACTCCTATTAAGCTATACCGATATGCAAATAAGACTCATGCATAAGAATTATTATTATTATTATTATTATTATTATTTGCATTAATGACGTCTACTAGATGGAAATTATTGGGGTATTGCTAGAAAATACAACCTTTCAATAGAATAATATATTATACCGTATTTTTCCTATATCTAATCCAATAGGACAAACATAGAGTAATTTTTTTTATAAAAAAAATTGAATTTCATTTCCAAACTTCTTGACCTTTTTTTAATTATTTTTTACATATTTTCTTGATGTATAAACATTCTATGCTTTATTTGTTTTACTTGAAATCTGAGCAAGAGGAAGTTCACTCATCATGTTCATTTTGAAATCATTTTACGTAAAGTTGGGAAAATTCTTGCACATTTCTCATTAGCGGAACCAAAGATCATGTCATTTACATATGTTCGCACTAACAAAATATATTCGTCTTTCTTCTTTATTAACAAAGTTGTGTTTATTTTACTTGTTTCAAAACTGTTGTCAATTAGAAAACTACATAATTCTCATACCAAGTATGGAGCTTGCTTGAGACCATGTAAAGCTTTTTAGAGCTTGTAAGCACAATTTTATCATCTAGGATCTTCAAAGCCTGGTGATTGCTCTACATAGAACTTTATATTTAATAAAACAATCTAGACAGATACTATCACATTCATTTGAAATAAGATAAAATCATAATAACATGTCTAGCAAATAATAGACGTAAATCACCCAATGAGTGCACCTCTCATCATAATTTATCACTTCTTGAGAATATCCTTGTAGAACAAGTTTAGCTTTATTTTGTACAACTTTACCTTTCTTGAGGTTAGTTTGACATATACGAAACATGTCAGAAAAGGTTTCTAAGGTGAAATGAAAACTATGTGAATGTAAAAAATATATTCCTTTCTTCTCTCCTTAGTAAATTGGCACGACTAATTACACCAATTTGAACCGGAGGATAGGGTATGGATTCATGGCATGAGGAATCCGCGCCCCATGTCGCCTTAATCTGGACAGTGCAAATTTTCCCTGTGAAAAATGCCTAGCATAGGAGAAAATGACAAAGACTACTATCGTTTTGATTAATGGAGAAATCCTATCCACATTGTATTACTAACCTCGTGTTTAGAAAAACCCTACGTAGTCCACTCAAACTAAAGATTATATTACATGAAAAATGTCGTTATATTAAGTTGAGAATTGGGATTATCCAACATTTTACAAAAAATGTTATGTAGTTAATCATCACCTTAAGTTGAAGATTCAAGTTTAATGGTTTCTGATCAGCTTTCGCGCACCATGACTAGTGCACCTCCTCCGATAATTTGAAGGTCGCCCTCAATCACATCGACTCAGTGCATAACATTTTCTTTGGGAGTGCTCCTAACAAGATCCAAATCTAACATCACAAGAAGAGCAGACTTTTTTGCCATCTGACTTAACACCTTATTGGTTCATTCCTGTTCTATTTACTTAAAAAGCCTTATTTTTTACTGGCATTTAACTCAAGAAAAGATAATTTACCAGGGTTTCTCAATTATCCATGTTCAATTTCCATTATATGTGTGGTCTATTTATTGCGAGTGACTAGTATGGTAATTATCTGAATTGATCTTCACTATTTAATTAATCTAAATCTAGCAATTTACAAATGTTGACCTTTTTTTTTTTTTTTTTTAATTCGAAACTTTTAGAATAGTTAAATGTTGGCACGTAAATTCACGTGTAAATTTTCAGAACATTTATAATATAATAAATTTTAGCAAAGAAAGTAAAAAAGAAGTACTCTTTACTTTTATCTAAGGCCGATGATGCGAGTAGCTTCCGTTGTCTGTGGCGGAGCAGCGGAGGCGCCGGGCCAAGCGTCCAGCGCTACGCACAGCGAGGGGCTTGCACTCCCGACCCGCTCTCTCTGAAACCTCAGATCTCTCTCGCTCAGCCCCTCTTTTTTAGATCTTGGTTTCTCTCGACTCTCGTTCTCCCAGATCTCTCTTAGATCCGGAACCCCCTCGCTCAGATCTGACCCTCCCTTTGCAGCCGACCTATCTCCTTCGATTTCTAGCTTGCTCGCTCTCGGTCCTCCCCTGATGTCTCTCGGGAGAGGTCCTTGAAGCTAGCTGCCTTCGATCTCTCTCCGCTCGTGTCGTTGGCCTTCCTTCGGTAGCTCTATTTATAGGCGGAGCCGCGGAGGGGTGCCGGTCGACGAAGCTTCGGCCGGCGGTTCTTGGCACGCCGACTGGCCTTGGTGCGGTTGGACCGGCGTCGCCTCAGCCGCCCACCTGCGTGCTTTGCTTTGCATTGAAGGCATGTTCCCATTTGTTGCGCCGTACGTCGCCGTCTCCTCCTCCACTCAGCCTCGCGCGCGTCCGGCTTCCTTGCGCGTGTGTTGCAGAGACAGAGGAGGAAGAAGACAAGGAGGAGGGGGGCTGGGCCAAGGGAAAAAGGGAGTGGGCCTGGGGCCCGCGCGTGGAAGAACAAAAAGAAGGGGCTGGGCAGGCCCGCGCGTGGAAGAACAAAAAGAAGGGGCTGGGCTTTCACGCCCAGCCCCATAAGAACCCTTTTCTATTATTATTATTATTATTATTATTATGTTATTTTTAATTTATTTATCCAAAATTAGGGTAAAAAGGGAAAATAAAAAAGAAAACAAACGTAATGGATGCAAATAAAAACTAAGACCTAAAAAATGTTTTTGTTAGGGTCAAATTGATCCTTAATTTTCTATGCAAATTAATCCTAAGTATTTAGTCAAAATTTAGGTATCAATATCGCCTTAAATTAAAGATTCAAGTCAAATGGTTTCGATTGGCTTTCGCGCACCACGACTGCTGCACATCCTTGGACGATTTTATGGTCACCCTATCTCTCATCTTTCTGGTGCCTGAGATTTTCTTCTAGGAATGCTCATAACAAGGCCCAAATCTAACATCACAAGAAGAGCAAACTCTTTTTCGACCTGACCCAACATCTTATTGGTTCATTCCTTTTCTATTTACTTACAAAGTCTTACTTTTTTACTGGCATTTAACTCAAGAAAAGATAATTAATTGATTCCAAGTGAATTGTTTGGTAATTATTTCAAACAAGTTTTAGTTTTTTATTTAATCTAAATCTAGCAATTCACAAAATTTGACCTATTTTTCTTTTAATTTGGAACTTTCAAAACTTTTATGATAGTAAAATGTTGACACGTAACTTCAAATGCAAATTTTTCATAACACTTAGAATATAATAAATTTTAGCAAAAAAAGTAAAAAGAAAACTCTTTGCTCCTCAAAAGAAAATACTTTTATCTAAGAGTAAACAATTTACGTATATTGCTCCGAAAAAGCAAAAGAAGCATGGGCAATATACACGTGGTTTGTTCTTTTGCATGATGCACTGATTGAAGTCCTATGTATTACCATGATTAGCTGAAAATGTTGAAATTGCAGAAGACTAACGAGGATACACACCCCCACGAGTTTGATGAAATTTTTGCCAGGCTCACGTCGCAAAAACAAGTGTACAAGGTTGCGGCAAAGCCTGTTGTGGAGGTGCGTAAGTATGAAAGATTTTGATTGTTGTCTTAAACATTTTACGCACTTAATATGCTTCCTTTTCTTATATTTTTAGCATCATTATTGGTAGAGATCCTGGTTAGACTGTGCCCTTTAAAACTAGCATTCGTGTTTACCACTTCATTTAAGGACTAGGTCCCATGACCTGTCCTAGCTGACATGATTTTGCTTCCTGGATATACTTTAATTTAGAATATCATGAAAATGCCCAAACTAGTATAGTCATAATACATCTACTTCAAATAAACCCAAACTAGTATACCTATGGCAAATTTATCATCTTTTAATCTTCGTTAAATTTTACTGTCAAATTTCTGAGTCAGATAACATGTGATAGTTGACGGGTATAACAATATGAGGTTTCATGCTTAGTTTGTCACATGGGTAGTAGTTTTGTAGTTTTTTGTGATATTATTCCAATTTAACGAAAACTAATGAAGGATGTATTTGTGACAAACATACCGGTTTGAGATTCTTTATGATTAAAAAATTAGTTTTGGGCAAACTCGTCACATATATACTAATTTGAAGTTTTTTTACGGTCGAAAATTAATTTTGGATAAATTTATCACAAACGTATAAATTTGATGGTTTTCATGATATTAACACCTAATTTTATGGCACTTTACTCCATCCCGAAATTTTTTACCATTTTATAATATTTTCACAGTTTTTTGGAAATGTACTTTCGCCCAGCACCAACTAGACATGAAAGCTTGATAAAGAGTGAAGTATTGTTGTTAGCCGTAGGGATGAGTAAAAGGAAATTGTCCAAATCAGAACCGCCCGGACCGATCTTCGGTTCCTAAAAACTTGAATAAGTGGACACCGGTCAGGTTTTTTATTTCAGATGCAGAACCACCCATTTAATTTTTTTTTATTATAAACGAAACCCAAAATCAGGCTCTAGACATCTAGCTCGCGATCTCTCTCTCTCTCAACTCGCTCGACTCACGAACCCTCTCTCTCTTGCTCAACTCACGTCCTCGAGGCTCGTAGTTTAGTCACGCTCACTCTCGGCCTCGACGGTTTTTGAGGTACCAATTCGCCCCTCGCCTCTTGCGGCCTATTTGCCCTAATCCTCCCCTTTGTTTCCTCTGGTTTGGTTTTGTCATGGTGTGTCTCGATGTGTTTTACATGTGATGGAATTCAAGTCGGCGGAAGACGACTTACCCGATTCCGATGCGCAAACAGCAATTAGCCCCGGAACGAACGTTGAATTGCGGACGAATCACAAGCGAAATTACTTTACGTTGGTCTGGATGTGATCACGAGGAAAGCATCCGATTTCCACGGCGTAAATGCAAACTGTTTTCGTAAAGATGAAAATGGAACGCCTTGATGGAAAGGGGAGAGAAAGGAGCGTACGTTCTCTCTAAACGTATTTTCTGCCAACAACCACCAACGGTTTTCTTCTAAGAGGTTTTTATACCTCTCACTTCATTTCCTTTCAATAATGTCTCGCACCCCATCATGGACGTACCTTTTTAATTACAACATCTCCCACTCGGACATGATGGACTTGATAGCTCTCTATCAAGAATATAAGGCGTTCAACATTCATCAACTTTACAAAACAATTCATACTGGCAAATAAGCCGTGCGACCAGTGAGTACACCTGCACTTGGAAGCTCAAATTATGCACCTATTAGGGATGACATAATAGCTACAACCCTGAAAAGAAATAAACAATCGATGTCTTACAGTGCCCCAGACATATTTTGTTATATCAATCCAAGTATACCTATCCCTTAAGGGCTATACTTGACTATCCTCAAAAAAACATAATGTATTTACAATTATATCTGCAACCACAGAGGGCGATATAATTGGTCGACCAGTAAATACATGTGATAGATGTAAAACAACAATAGTCTTCCTTCGCACTCATGTCTCTCTCCATTTCAGAACAACTGCTTTCCTAGACACGTCCCATAGGCCATATCTATTCATGACCGCCCGTAACATGCTAAAGTAGCAACATTGATCTTTCACTTCGAGAACATAGTCAGAAGTAACATAGGGTACATAATGAGGTAAATTATAAATTACCTCAAGGGCTCACACGATGAGTAAATAGGGATAATTTTACTCACCTTCCCTTGTCGGTCGTACAATGCACATGTAGTATGAATTACATGCTATAGTGGATTTCTCTTTCTATAAGAGCGTATGTCATTTACTAAATATATCAACTATACGGATCTTAGCCTAAACATAGTCACGTGCTCCTCACGTACTCATGTTTAGCTCGAGTGCTATATCAGCTCGCTTTCTATAGCGCCCAATTAAGTACTCGCATCCGGCATCTGTCAGGCATACATGATTGTGGGACTATCATATTCGGTCTTATTATTAACAAATCACAGACCTCATCTTGACTCCAATCAAGGCGACATATTATTTTATGTACTAAACTTGCTCTTCAGCATTTACTTGTACATAATGTCTCATCTCAACGTGCTAACTATAGTACTTGAGGTGATTGCTCGTGTGAGTGAGTCAATCATTGTCTGCTGACATACTTTTCAATAATATATGTGTGTATGTGCTAGTCTTATAGTGGATTTGTACTTATTGATAAAACATCAAATCACTAATAAACAAACAAGTACAATACATATGTCTACTAATACATAAACCAATGATCCTCTACAATAACACATATCACATTCTACGCAATCCTAGTGACATTCTGTGGGTTAAGAATATGTCTCTAGGAATAGCCTTCGTAAATGGATCAGCAACCATTCTATTGGTTAAAATGTATTGTAGGATCACTTCTTTCTGCGCTATAATATCTCTGATGAAATTGTTCTTTATGTCAATGTGCTTTGTCCTTCCATGATACTTGGGATCCTTCACATAGGCAATGGCTGCTTGACTATCGCAATAAACTATCACCGGTCTTGAACCTCAATGACAGTGGCTAAATTTTCTCAGAAACGTTTTAGCCATACTGCTTCTTGCACTGCGGCAGAACATGCAATAAATTCTGCCTCCATCATAGATAAGGCCGTGCATGTCTGTTTCTTGCTATTCCAAGAAATCGCACCTCCATTGAGTAAGAATGAGTATCCTGAAGTCGATTTACGCTCGTCTAGGTCTCCACCCCAATTGGCATCTGAATAACCCAATAGGCGTAAATCATTCCCTTGGTAACAAAGTCAATAGTCCATGGTGCCCTTCAAGTATCTCGGGATCCTCTTCACTGCTTTCGTCAAAGGTGCTTGACCGGGATTTGATTGATATCGGCTCACCAATCCCACGGCATAACATATGTCGGGTCTAGTACACATCATAGCATACATCAAACTTCTGACCGCACTAGCGTAAGGAACAGTTTCCATCACTTTAATTTCTTCTGGAGTCTTAGGACACATCTCAATACTTAGGCCTTCATCTTGCATGACAGGGGTATAAATGGGATTACAATGCTGCATATTGAAACGCTCAAGAATCTTCATAATATAAGACTCTTGTGATAAAGTAAGGAGTTTCCTTGATCGATCTCTTTCAATCTTGACTCCTAATATATAAACAGCTTCTCCCATGTCCTTCATCTCAAAATTAGAGGACAACCATTCTTTTATGGTGATAACCAAAACCTTGTCATTTCCAGCCAACAAAATATCGTCCACATAAAGTGATAAAATCACAAATTTATCTTCGGACAGCTTGACATATACACAGTGATCTTCTTCGATCATCGTGAAACCAAAAGTTGTTATGGCTCGATGAAAACGAAGATACCACTGTCTAGATAATTGCTTAAGGCCATATATTGAGCGACGAAGTTTACAAACTTTATCCTCTTGACCTTTAGCTATGAAACCTATTGGTTGTTTCATATAGATTTCCTGTGGCATCCTAGAATTTCTTGTCAATCCTTAGAGGTGCTTTAATTCATGTTGTGCATTGGGATTTTGGCCAAGCTTTTCGTGGGTAATTATTTGATTGGAAAATTCTATTTTTGGCCATGTGATTTATGGGTTGGAAACTTATTAAATTAGGTCACAAAGTTTTGAGAATTATAAATTTCAATTAGGTGTTTATATAATTAAGGTTAAGGTGGATTATTAGGATGAGGGTGGGCTGAGCATTTAAAGACCAAACCAGCCCATAGCCTCACCCCTTTTCTCGACCGGCCCACGAAGCCCAAGGAGGAGAAGCTGCCCGACCCAAGGCTGGCCCAAGCCCATGAGGGGCTGTTGTCACACGAAGGAAAGGGGGGGGGGAGTCCGGTTGCATGCCTCCCCCATTTGTCCCATGGTGATGGCCAAGTGTCCTCCATGCAAATAGTAATGATGGCTAATGATGGAGGGGAAGGAAATTAGGGGAAGATGATGGCCGGTTTAAGCAAGAGAGAGGGAGAGAGAGAGGAGAGTTCGTCTGAGAGAGAGAGAAGAGAGAAAGAGAAGGAAGAAAGGAAGAAGGGAAGAGAGGAAGGAGGAGGACCGTCCGTCGGTCGTCCGCCGTGCGCCACCGTCCGTCGCCGCGGTTGTCTCGCCGTTGTGCTCGCTGTTTGCTCGGTCTAGAGGCAAGTGGGATCCTTGATCTACTCTTGCATGTTGTGCCTAGTGTATGTGATTGAATGGTGACAAATTTCGGATGTTCAGGATGTGAAAAATTGAAGTTTTAGGAGTGGTGTTCTAGGCTAGTAAACTGTTCTTGAGAAAACAGCTCGACCTTGGATGTTCTAGTGACTTGCATGTGATGTTCAAGTTGGATTTTGGCTTTGAATTCTAAATGAAAGTTGTTGAGGACTTCTTGGAGTATAACATACTCAAATTTGGGACAAAACGAACAAGTATAAGTGGGTGAAATCTTTATTCTTTGGAAAGACTGGATCTGGAGATTTCGGTAACCACCTTTGATTAATGCATGGACTGTAAGGCAATCTTTTATTTGAAATTTCACTTCTATTTCTTAACAAAATATGTAAATGACATCCTGAGGTTTAAAATATAAAAAATTTAGAGAAAAAAAACAAGAATAGGTAGGTGAAATCGTGGTCTTTCGGAGGTAGTTAGATCTGGAAATTTCGGTACTAGGAACAGAAGTTTTAACAGCCTATATTTAATTACCTAGGACGATACAACTTTGATGTCTTCACGAAATATCTACCTTAGGGTCTTGACTATCACATAGTCGAATTTCATAATTTTTGAAGGTCATTTGGGTATTTAATCGGAAATGTTTCTAAAATCATGCAATCTGGTGTGTTCGGACTTGGTAAGTTGCAATGTGTGGACTATATCGTTTTTTATGAGTTTCTTTCGGAAATGTGTTCTGCATGAAACATCTCTCTTCATGTCTTACCTACAACATATTCAAATTTCGTAATTTTTGAAGTTCATTTGCCTATTTAACCAAAACTGTTTCAAAAACTGTGCAAGTTGAATTTTTAGAATAGTAGTGCTGTGATGCATGGTCTATACCGAATTGTATGAGAGTCTTTTGGTATAGTGCTCTTCATGAAATATCTGCCTTTATGTCTTGAATATTACATGTTCAAATTTCATAATTTTTTAAGGTCATTTGGGTATTTAATTAAAATGTTTTCTAAAACTGTGCAAGCTGGATTGTGCGAATTTCAAAAGCTGTAATGCATGGACTATTCTGTTTTGTATGAGCCCCATGAATTATATTGTTTTAGGTGATTGAATCTTGCTGCACATGTGATGATATTTGGCATTACATATAAAAATCAAAAGCTGAAATTGACTTTGTTGCCATCAATCATGTGCCATGCAGATATTGAGACACAAATTGTGAATATGAATTATGATAAATGAGGATACCATCGGAGGTGTGAGCCGACGATGCCCCGGGAGTGTCGGGATGCCCGGAAGGGAGTGCCCAATGCCCGGAATGTGGGGGTGCCGGATGTCCTCGGGAGTTTCGAGATGCCCGGAATGTGGGGGTGCCGGAAGCCTCGGAGGTGTGTGCCGAGGGGATATCTCGTGATGCCAATTGGGATACGAGATGCCCGGAATGTGGGGGTGCCGGATGCCCGGAGGTGTGTGCCGGAGGTTCCTCGCGATGCCAGGTTGGGTGCGAGCGATAAAATGTGGGATGCAATCACTGGTCCCGGGAAAGAAAAATGTGGTGATCTAATTGAAAGATAAAAAGTTGAAATTGAATCATGCATGATATGGTGACATATATGCATGGTTGTATGATATGATATGTATGAGTGCATGGTGGTATGTGCACATAAGGCATGGATATGCATGAATGCTTGATGATGAGTGCATGGTTGTATGTGCACCTATGGCATAATGGTATATGCATGAATAATTGATGATGAGTGCATGATGGTGTATGCACATATGGTGTGATAACATATGCATGGATGCAAGGTAAGTTATGCTTGGATGCATGAATGATATGTGCTTTGTTTATGATGCCTTGATTGTTCTGTTTGATGCATTGAGTAGTTTAATGGATCTTTTACCTGCTGAGTGGTTGTACTCACCCCTTTTGGGGATAACATTTCAGATTAGCAAGATGCCTTTGCTGCCGGTTGCACGCGGTACCTACTATGGCTTACCTACGATGTGGATGTGGAGTGTCGAGCATGTCGTGTCGGTGCTCTTGGTTTAGTTTTTGTTCGAGTCCGTGTACCGATTATGTATGATGTAGGCCTGGTTGATGGCCCGGTTATCCAAGAGTTTTTATCTGTCCATGTCCGACATGATGGAGCGATGTTAGGGATGTTACCACCGCCGCCACCCGATGCACCGGATTGGGTATGATGGCGTGTATAGCTGTTGGGAACTGACACTTTTTGGAGATAGCCGATGCTTGTTTGATGGAAGGTTGTACTTGTTCGATGTAGGGTCGAGTCCTCTTTTGGGTGGTAGCCAAGTAAAGTTAAGAATCTTGGCCTTTTTGTTGTATCGACCTTGATGTCCATCATGAAAATATAAATAAGAGTGAATCGGCTTTATCTTTTCTTATGGTGCGTAGTTGGTGTGCATTGCATTATGGCTATTGGAGGGAGAAATGGTGAGACTTGTTTATGCTTCCGCTAATAAACTGCGCTGGGACTGTTTTAAATAAAAAAAAAAATTTCTAGTCATAGTTATATGAGATTGAGTAATTAAAGAGAGAGTACCTGTGGCGACCTCACGCGAGTCGGGGGTGCCACATTTCCTCATCTAGTTCTCCATTGAGAAATGCCGGCTTTACATCCATTTGATGTAATTCAAGGTCCAAATGTGCAACGATGGCTAGAATAAGGCGTATTGAGGCAAACCTTACAACTGGTGAAAAAGTTTCCTCATAGTCTATACCCTCTTGTTGAGTATAACCTTTCGCCACAAGGCGAGCCTTATACTTTTCAATGGATCCATCCGCCCTTCGTTTAATCTTAAAGACCCATTTGTTTCCAATGGCCTTACGATTGGGTGGTAGATCAATCAAGTCCCAGACATGATTTGCACTCATTGACTCCATCTCATCTTCCAAAGCATTTCTCCATTCTTCCTTATCAGAGGATGAGAGAGCCTCTTGAACAGTCTTAGGCTCAGCATCGTCTTTCTGAGCAATCATAAATGCTTCTCCTTTAATCTCAAAACGACGACGAGGAATGCTTTTATGATTACTTTTACGCAACTGAATTTCTCTTGAATTCAATTCGTCAGGCGATGCTACACTCCCACTAGGTCTTGTGTGTTGAGGTAAATTTTCATTTCCCTCTACAACATTAGTGGGTGTGTTATCAGGATCTTCCACCTCATATAATTGGAAGTCCTTATCAATCTCACCTCTACTAGGAAAATCATTCTCCAAGAACGTGATATCTCGTGACTCCATTTTAGTCACACTTCAATCAGCTTGTTCACCTATGAGCATGTACCCTTTTGAGTGTTCAGAATATCTTATAAAGATACATTTCTTCCCTCTTGGGCCCAATTTGCCATATTTATGGGAAGAATTATGAACATAAGCTGCACATCCCCATGGACGTAGACTACTTAAGTCTGGTTTCTTACTAGTCCATAATTCATAAGGGGTGGAAGTGACCGATTTTGAGGGCACTCGGTTAAGTACATAGACAGCAGTCAATAATGCATCTCCCCAATAGGAGATAGGTAAATTTGCTTGCGCCATCATAGACCTAACCATTTCCATTAGGGTTCTATTCCTTCTCTTAGCTACCCCATTTTGTTGTGGAGTACCAGGAATAGTCAATTGTCGTACAATTCCCTTTTCATCACAAAGAGCCTTGAATTGCTCCGATAGATACTCACGTCCGCGATCGATTCTCAATGCCTTTATTGTTTTGTTCAACTGATTCTCTACCATCGTTATATATCGTCTAAAGCAGTCCAATGCTTCTGACTTATGGGAGATCATAAATACATAACAAAAACGCGTAAAGTCATCTATGAAAGTGATGAAATATGAGGCTCCATGCCTCGCCCTCACATTCAAAGGACCACAAATGTCAGAATGTATGAGTTGCAATGGAAATTCGACTCTAGTCCCTTTACCGAATGGTTTTCTAGTTGCTTTTCCCACTAGACAATGTTCACATACAGGTAGATTAACATTAGTGAGTGACCCTAAAAGGCATTCTCTAGCTAATCTTTGCATTCTTTGCAACCCAATGTGACCTAATCTAGCATGCCAAGTATTTGCATCAATCTCAACATTACTAGAAGATGTAATTAAAGAAAAACAACTATCGACATTAATATTGTATTGATCATAGTCAATGTCTAACACCATAAAACCATTCGATACATGACCTGAACCATAATAAACTGTTCCATACAAAATGTCAACACAATCACCATGAAAATTCAATACATAACCTAAGCTAAGAAGAACAACTACGGAGACCAAGTTTCGTCGAATATCCGGAGCATAGAGGATATCATGTAGGAATAGGCTTCGACCACCACGTAAAATTAATTTACATGTGCCAATACCCTTCACTTCAACTTTTGAGTTATTCCTAACATATATCCATCTTCTTCCAGGCGGTATCCGACGATACTCCACAAATGCTTCTCGGTCTCTAGCTACATGGTCTGTTGCTCCTGAGTCTACAGTCCACATAGGATGTGATTCATCAAGCATTACAACACTAGAAACAAAAGCATTACTTAAAGTAATGGAGTAATAAGGTACCTATTTTGGCTCTGTGCATTCATGAGCAAAGTGACCCATCTTGCCACAATTGTAGCACTTCATCTTGGCCTTGTCCTTCTTCCCACCACGCTTCTTATGTTGGAAGGTCTTAGCCCTCTTAGGTGCTTGATCAGTCTTCTTCCCTTTGTTGTTGAATTGAGAATTCCTTTTGTGCTTAAAGCCCGAAACTTTGCGAGAACTCGATTCAGCAACATAAGCATGGGTAGAGGATCTCGCAGCCTCTAGGCGCTCATCCACTAGTTCCAAATGACGCGCTATATCATCAAAAGTGACAATATTCTCATTATGCGTCATATTGATCTTCATATGCTCCCAATTGTCGGGGAAGAGACCTTATAACAGCCTGAACTTGCTGTTCATCAGTAAGGGAGTGACCTGCCGACTTCAGCTCACGAATCATATTTGACATCTCCCGAAGATGCTGCCTCATCGTTACATTTGGGCGTTTTCGGTATGTGTCAAACTTGATGGTAAGTCTCCTCAGCTTAGTGGTAGATGTACCCCTAAACTTATCTTTTAAGGCAACCCATATAGCTTGAGCTAAGTCATAACTTTCAAACTCACACATGAGATCATCTTGCATACAGCTCAGTAACATGATGCGAGCAATGCTATTTTTCTTTTTCCAAGCTTGATAAGCTTCTAGATCTCTCCTGTGTTGAGCTGAAGTTCCAAGCTCAGGTTCATCCATGGTATGGTTTAGGGTTTCCAAAACCTCTTGCTCCTCAAGGATGTACTGAACCTTTCGGTGCCAAATATCATAATTGTCACCGTTCAGCTTCTCACCCTTATTGAGGTAAGCCACAATGGTCTTGGATGCAGATGCCATAATCAATTACTATAACACATTGACATAATAAACGCAAAATCAATACTAGCAAATTTTTCCAGAGTAACACATATTTAATTTGCAGCAAAGACAAACTAAATTAATGATAATTCAACAAAAGACACAGAAGCAAAAGTTCACTATGTTCCCAATCAACTTCTATGTACGATTGTTCTATTATCATTAGTCAGTTTAATTTGCACAAATTTTAAGTTCTAGGTGAGAACTCCTTCGAATTCTACCAACCTACGAACTCCCACTAGGAAAAATAACTACATGACCTCATGTAATTTCTACATTTTTCCATTAACACAAAAACATAGCATGATATGAACCAACGTACAAACAACAATCATGCTTCAACTATTAATCAAAATCGCAATTCAACATGTAATGGATTTCCTACCATTGTTCGAATTAACTTACAACTAGAAAATTGCAAGTATATCAGACTATATACATAATATCATCGAACCAAGCTCTACAAAGCATATATGACATCATTTGCATACAAGCTAGCTACTGTATTTCCTAAACCACAAGAAAATACAAGCTACAAATGAATAAACTATGCATTAAACCCCAAAAAATACACGTACATAGGGTTTCCTATGCATTTTCATACATTTATAAAATTCTAATATCAAAAATAAATATACCACAGTGTAGAGGACACTCATACGAACCAAACGCCACAGACCACGCTCCAATCGGAGCTTGACGCGCCCCCACGCGCCGCTTAAGTGCGCGGCGCGTGTGGCGCACGTGCCAGCGAGCCAAACGGCTCGGCCGGTCCGACCGGTCCAACCGGTTCGACCGGTGATCGGTCCGACTAGTTTGACTGCCGGACCGGTTGACCGATTGGACCGTTGACCGGTCAACGATCGGGTCGGGTCGGGTCGGGTCAACCTTGATCGGATCTCGGGTCGGGTCACGGGTCGAGTTGCCGGCCGGTGACCAACTTCCTCCATCGATGACGTCATGGATGACGTCATCCAAGCGGTTATCGACCGTTGGATGACGTCGTGGATGACGTCATCTGTGACGTCAACATGTGTCGCTTCGCCGACGCGCGCGTGACGCTCACGCGTCGGTTCGCCGACGTCAGCGCGTGACGTCACGCGCCTGTTCGCTGGCGTCCCCAGTGCGTTCGGGCGCGTGGATCCCACGCGCAGCCGCACGGCTGCACGTGTGGGCGCGTCTGGCGTCGTCTGGTGGTGCTCTACCCATCGTCGGACTCGTCTCGACGAGAAGTTTCACCCTGTATATTTGAAAAATGATTTTGGCCAAAAAAATATTTCGAAAAATGGCCAAAACCGTACGGGTTTACTCAACCCCGAACCCGGTCTTCACTTCAGTTCGTTTTTGACGATTCAGATCGTAATTTCGAATAATAAGCATGCAAACAGCGTAGATTTCATACTCTTGATCTCAATATCAAATGGTAATCCAGAAAGTTTGATGAAAAACAAGGCAGAAATCACGACTGGGCTCTGATACCAAGGATGGAATTCAAGTCGGCGGAAGCCGACTTACCTGATTCTGATGCGCAAACAGCAATTAGCCCCAGAACGAACGTTGAATTGCGGACAAATCATGCGCGAAATTACTCCACGTTGGTCTGGATGCGATCACGAGGAAAGCACCCGATTTCCACGGCGTAAATGCAAACTGTTTTCGTAAAGATGAAAATGGAACGCTTTGATGGAAAGGGGAGAGAAAGGAGCGTACGTTCTCTCTAAACGTATTTTCTACCAACAACCACCAACGGTTGTCTTCTAAGAGGTTTTTATACCTCTCACTTCATACCCTATCAATAATGTCTCGCACCCCATCATGGACGTACCTTTTTAATTACAACAACATGGTTGCTATCTGTTAATGGTTTTCTTGTCTCCATTTTCGAGTCCTGGATTCGCGGGGAAGGAGAGATGGTCGATGGGTAGTTGGCTTTTCTGTCTTGGATTCGCAATCCACCTGTGCTCAGGACTTGAAGTGATTTTTACACGATTTTACCTATGGACATGTTCTGCTCAGCTGGAGAATGATCAGCTGGTTTTTTTTTTCTGCCTTTCTATATTCTAATGTTGTTTGGTCAAGGGAGGATAAATGAAAATTCTTTTATCAAAAGTGGCGAAAAGTCATTTTGGTGAAGTGCTGTTTCGGGTTACTGTTAGTTGTGATCTTTTATGAAGCTTTCTTTGGATTTTTGCTGCAAGTGCGTATGTTTGTTTGATGATCAGGGAAGTTATGTGTCCGTGGATTCCGAATTGTTGTAGGACAGGTGGGTAACTAACTTCGTGGGATTGATATGGTTTGCTGCATATTGTAGCATAAACTAGCTGCAATAAAACTAAAAAATAATGAAAAAAAGAAGTGACTGGTTCTCGGTGGAACTTGAAACCAGCTTGAAACTGGCAGGTTCAATTTCAAAGTCGGTTCTAGGGTCCACAGGGGTTGGTTCGCAGTTTCAAGAATTGAGAACGAGCCCTGATAGGATAGGTTCTAGGTTCCAGACTTGGAAACGATTTGCTGTTAAGATTGAGAATGAACCTGAGTTTGATGAGGAGGTGAATTCAATGAGCGGAAGGTAGGTTTAGATTTTGAGCATTATTTCTTTCTTTGAAATGTAATACAGGTAAAATGCATGTGCAACTTGTTCTGCCAACAATATTTATTACATGAGTTTGCCTTTGCTTTCCCAACTTGCTCTATTAACACGGTTGAGCATTTCGTTTTGGCCATTGATTTAATTTTATGATTTGATCTTTCTACTTCACAGGATTTTTCCACTTCACAGGATGGTGTAGCAAAAGAGAAAGAGAAGAGAAAGGAGAAGAAAATGTGGAAGAGGAGGAAGGAAAAAGAATGAGAACTTAGCAAAATGTCAACAAAATCCGAAATAATGTTTCATAAGTGGCTGAATTACACAGAAATAGTATTAAGGATTTTTTCGGTGTTGATATAGATATCCAATTTAACATCACCTTCGGCCACTGACAACTCTGACAAAGTATTTACATCATTGAATGCCTATTAACTTTGACACCATTTCTGTTTGAGTGCTCGTAACACATTCTTCTCGATGTCACTTTGCTTAACACAGGTTGGGGAAAATTACTCTATAATATTCTGATCCAATTTGGCCATGTGAAACATTTTGGGATTTTGTTGAGCATATCGCTCTTCCTAGGGACATTTTTCTCAGCTTTGGCCTCTTTTTTGTTCTTCGTCCTCATTTTCTTCTCCTTTGCCTTTCTCTACATGATCAAGCAGTTTGTCTCCTTAGCTTTTGCATGGTGCCTATGCAAATTCCGAATATATCGTTGAAGAGGACTAGTGTTGAACCTTCCTGAAAGAAGCTATTGACGGGGCTAGTAATAACACCTAGAGGAGGGTGAATAGGTGTAAAAAAATTTTCGCAAAGAACAGTAGAAATATTTCACTTTTGAAACTGAGTTTGAAGAATAACAGACTTTGAGCGAGTTCAGACTTGAACTACAAAATAAAGAGTTTAGGGAAGAGAATAAGAACACAAAATTTATAGTGGTTCGGCTTAGATCAAGCCTAAATCCACTCTCCCACGCTAATAGCCTTTTGGCTGGATTCCACTATGTAATCAACAAGAGATTACAACTTTGAGTGCAAACAGATCACACTATCTCACTAAGTCACTTTTTTGGTATTTCTCTCATGATCACAAACGTTTAAGCTCACGAAAGACAAATGTATTATTGAAGGTCGCTTAGACTTTGGAATTATAAATTTTACGGTTCGTCTCTTACTTGCTCATCGGTCATTGATCTCCTTAAATACTCCTCCACTTCCAAACTAGCTATTGGACAGTATCTAGAGGATCATCTTCCAATCTACCCATTGGACAGATCTGTATCTAGAAGATTTGGTAGCCGTCGAGTGATAGAAGTAGAATCCCAAATTGATTCTGATCGCCCATACAAACTAAATCTTGGTTTCCATAAGTAGAACTTCTTCGTTTAGAAAGTTCTTGTTTTCAAGATCCAATTGTCAATCAATTAGATTGAGTTAGTCAAATCTATCTCGATATAGAATCCAAACCAGATCACTAGCCGTTATATGTTTGGGGCTTATGTTAAGTTCTGTCAAGTTGGTTCATTCAGAATCTGCTTCATTTTGAATCTGCTACATTTTGTCTAAAGTAAAGTCTGAGTGTCTTCAGACTGAAATAGAGTCTGAGTGTCTTTGATCGAAGTAGAGTCTCGAGTGTCTTCCTTCTTCACTTGCGTTCAGTTTGAAATTTGTCAGAGAGGGCAGACTTCTGATGTAAAACAAACTTTGACACAAAAGTCTGACAGTCTTCAGACTTTGACACAGAAGTCTGGAAATCTTCATAATAGACTTTACAATCTGAACGTAAGTCTGAACATATTCTGCTTCTGAACAGATTTAGCCTTAAGGTCTGGACATAGTCTGAACATATTTAGCTTCAGCATAGAGTCTGTCTTCTGGTTCTTCCAAGTATAGACTTTGATAAAATTATTTACACATTCTATCATCTGCATAGTCTGTTACTCAACCATTAAACACGTTAGTAGCCTTTGATTTATTTTGTTATCTTCAAAACATCATAAGGGATTTCTCTAATAGCTATCTAGTGGACTCCTGGCAGAGATAATTCTGTATGATGGCCAGCCATGTAAAGCAGACTTAATTGTGTTGAGGAAAGTTAGGTAAAGAGTTGAGAGTTGCTGAAAGGTAGTTGATGTTTCTTATATAATCTAAGAACATTGTTCTAACTTGTCATCCACTTTCCTTACAGTACTCAAAAGTTACTTTGTTAATGGTTTTTTACTGTTTTTCTTTGAGAAATTAGCTATTGGGGTTTGGGGCCAAGTATGTTGTTCAATCTGACCTGCAGTCTCCTTCTTTCTTGCACTTTCTTTTGCACCATCACAAGACTCTTTTTTGTGTGCATGTGCGTGTGTGTGTGCATGGTTGTTAGGATTGCGATCCAGATTGCAGGATCACAATCATTCAATCCTACGACTCAAAAACTTTGAACAGTTTGGATTCTAAGAAAAATGGTAGTTTGTGGGGGTCGTGATTTGTATCTTTGGATGGCAATACCAACTACGATTCCATTGTTCAAGCTTTAGAAGGCAATTCAGCCTTTTTAGCCGGAGTAAATATGAAATTGGGCCTCGGTCCCCTAGCGCATGTGCCACTTTCTTCTTAATCTTGTTCAGGCGCCATTTGGAAAATATAAGGCTTGGAGAATTAAGAAAAAGGGATGAAGATGAATGAACAGTAGAAAGCGAAGAAAGACAGAGACACCATCTCTTCTTCTTCAGTCTTGAATAAATGATGAGATGGGCATCGACCACCGTTGGCTTTCTGAACCATGCTGTCCTTTGGAGATGAGAGAGACAAAGCTTCCGTCCTTCTGCAACCAGATGAGAGAGACCTCTAGCATCCTTGAGAAATTGGCGCACGATTTGACTTGGCCTAGTAGCATAATTTCTTCGGATGTATATTGATTAGAACTTACCTTGAAAAACATAGAACTTACCTTGAAAAACCTAGAATAGCCAGTGAAAGTGAGGTTTGTGTGTGTGTGTGTGTGTGTGTGTGTGTGTGTGTGTGTGTGAGAGAGAGAGAGAGAGAGAGAGAGAGAGAGAGAGAGAGAGAGAGAGAGTCTCAGATTGAGGTAAATAATATTTTATCCTTTGAAATAAAGAAAGGGACAAGAAGAGATGATATGTATTCCAAGAGAGAGAAGGAAAAAATAAAGGATTAGAAATTCGGAAAAGGCAGGAAAGTAATTTCTTGGTAGCCTTCTGCTTGATTATTATGGTGATTATTTTATTGTGACCCTATTTTATACACCTTAAAAACTTGGGCAAGGAGATTTTATGCTTTTACATGCTTGACATGGTGCTTTAATTGTTAGTTGAAAAAATGGCAACCAAGAATTTAAAGCAGAGTAATCTCTCGTATGAGAACGCTACCTTTAAGCTTCACTATCCCTCTTTTTAAGGATAATATGCATCTAATTGCAATTATTTAAGCAAGAATTTAATACTTCAAATATGTAGGATCTTATGATCTTGATCTGATCTTGAAGACTTCGAAAGGATCCTACTTAGCATCTCGATCCTAATAACTTTTGTGTGTGTGCGCGCGCGTGCGCGCGACAAAGGTTGCCCAGCTTTAATATTTATTGTGAATTCATTTGGTCGTAGTTATTTATTTGACAGGAGAAAAATGGATCCAGTTGTAAAATTTCTAATGGGCGACTCCAGGGTGAAACTACTTTTCTGTTGGGTAAGCAGCTTTCACATGAAGCTTTTCTTCTCTATGTTAGTGTCCGTCTTGTCCCTGTACTCATATTGCATGGATGGAGATTGATGGCAGAACATTAAGAAAGTATAAGGGCAATATTACAGTTTCCTCATCAGTTTGGTGTAAGATTGATCTCTAAAGCATAATGGGCCTAAGAGCCTTGAGAGTAGGATCGGCCTCTTAAATTTCAGCCGAAGAGCATGGAAAGTTTGTCTTTGTTTGTTTCTATTAGGGAATTCTGCGGCCTCCTTTTCTTACGATCGAATGAATATCTAGTACTTGTGCTCATCTTGCATGGGTTGACTGCAGAACATTAAGAAAGAGTAAGGGCAATTTTACAGTTCCTCATCAGTTTGGTGTAAGATTGATCTCTGAAGCATAATGGGCCTAAGAGCCTTGAGTGTAGGACCTGCCTCTTTAATTTCAGCGAAAGAATGTGGAAAATTTGTCTTTGTTTGCTTCTATTACGGAATCCTGCAGCCCTCTTTTCTTCAGATGGAATGAATAGCTGGTATTTGTTCTCCAACAGATTATATTCTCTTGAGGCTTCAAGTTGTCCAATTTATCTAGTGAGGGTACTCAACTAATTAATATACTATGTCAAGTAGTATATTATATGATAACTTTTCCCTTTCAACTTTGTGATTGCATCACTTCTGCTTGAATATATATATGTATGTATGTAGGGGTGAGCATGGTCCGGGTTGGGCCAGTTCACCCCCTAATCCTAGGACCAACCCGCACAGTGCTGGTCCTCAATTCTTTGAACTGAGGATCGACCCTATTGAGCTTGGGACCAAGGACTGGACCAACCTAGTGGATTTGATCCAGTTCCAGGGTCAACCTAGGACCCACCGATAATTTATTTATTTCATTTTTTGTACTATCTAAAAAGGTAATCAAGGACCGGACCGACCCAATGGGTTTAGTCCGATTCTAGGGTTAACCCAGGACCAACCGATAATTTTTTGTTTCATTTTTTGTACTCTCTAAAAAGGCAAGCGAGGACCGGACCAACCTTATGGGTTCGAGTGACGAGCGAGGTCAGCTAAGAGAGGTGAGCAATGAGTGTCAAGCGGGGTGAGCGTTGAGCATCAAGCAGGGGGCAATAAGCCAGGGGAGCATCGAGTAGCGAGTGGCACGAGTGACTCAAAGCGAGTGAGGCGAGTGTCAAGCGGCGAGCAAAGAAGTTATTTCTTTCGATTTTGACAAATTAAAGACTAAGAGAACAAATAAGACAAAAGACAATGAGTATTAGAGGAGGATGCCGTGAGGAGCTATTTATGCCCTTTTGAATACCGTGGGGACTCCTCACAAAAACATATTTCTCCTTTGTAAATTATGGCTTTTGACGCCGTAAAAGACATTAAAAGATCTAAGTTATTAAAAAAATAGTGTAAAATTACTTGAGCTCCTTACTAAAGAGCTATTTAATGTTGTTGACGCCATTTATTTTTAAGGTTTTCTCTATATAAAAAATTATAAATAATATATTAGATATATAATATAAATAGAATCGGGGTTGGTCCGGGTTGGACTGACCCTAAACTCCCAAGACTGAGAACCAACCCGTATGGTGCTGGTTTAGGAATCCTAGGACTAAGGACCGACCTGATCTCCCTAGGAACCAGACCAGGACTGACAGGATTGGGCTGGTCCAGGGTTAGTCTAGGGTTGACCCTAGACCGATGCTCATCCCTATATGTATGTATGGAAGTGAGCCATATTTTACCCTGCTTGTTTAAACTCTATGATACTTGAAGTCTTTCTCATTAGCAAGAATGGTTAACATCCTTAATTAAGTTAAAAATTAGCTTTGTACCCATGATATGCCGCCCTTTCCATTTTTGTAGTTTTCCTTAGATCCTTGGTTTAATTACACTAATATTTTGCTTACAATGTTCAATTAGTAAAAGCATTTACTTAAATTACTGTGAGTAACCATTTCTTTAGTGGCTATTCATTTTGATGGTTTACCTGGACTCTAGTGGTGCTGTTTTGGGCTTTGTCTTGGTTGCTTAAGTCGAATTGGACAAAATTTTAGGATTCTTTGTTTGTGTATTCATCTCTCTCTGTTCCTCACCAAATCCGCAATTGTTGACCAAGATTGATCCAAATGGAGCTTTCATCAACTTAGGCGATTGATTACGAGTTCTAATTGTTCCAAATCCATTGTTGTTTATACTGTCTGTTGTTTTTTCTGATTCCGTTCACCCCCTTTTTGGTGTTTTTCTTGCTCTTTGGTTATGCCCTTACAAGAGTGAGTGCCTTTTTGCCTCGTCAAGATTCCTGTGAAGAGTTTTTGGTTGTGATTAGTATTTTATTACCCTTCAGTATTGCGTTTCTTGCCTTTACTAGTTGTGGTTCTTCTTCTTACATGCTCATCGGAAGAGATAGGTTATATTTTGCATTGACAACCAAAACAAATGGTCAAACACCAAATAAGAAAACAGATGCCAAAAGCGGTAAGGGAGGAATTGTCTTCTCAGTTGGATATGAATGAAGATTCAACTAACTTTTATGAGCATACTAATCACATGAGAAGTGCCACTTGGGGTTATTATACATGTTGAGAAATATTGTGAGTAATAAGGGTAAAATAGTAACTTAGTTATGAGTAGGGTTAAGCGCGAGCGCGCGCGCATATATATATATATATATGTTTGTAACCCTTTTTTTATTTTGATTATCAAAAAACAATTATCCTTTACATGGTATCAGAGCCGCACCTTTAAAAAAATAAAAACCCTAGTAGCCAGATCACCGGAAACCACTGTTCCGTCACCAGAAAAGGTCGTGTCTCCGGCTGGCGACACTGATCCGTCACCGGAAAAGGCCGCGTTTCCAGCCGACGACCCATGAACTCCTTGACCGACGCTTCTCGATCCATGTTTTGGCGATCGTCCTCTCTCCTTCTGGTTTTGCGCTTCAGAGACAAGATATACGAGAGACCCACGCCGTTGCTGTTACTGCAAGCCCTATTGCGCCTCAACTTTGATGGCGCTGCTTCTCTAGTCTAGCCGCGTTGACAACGAAGCTTTGGCCACGCTTGTAGACGGATCCGTAGTTCAATCACCACAGAGCAGTCCTTCTAGCGACAATCATCCGCCAAAGAGCTTCTTGCACCCCTAACGACATCGGTGTTTTCCTTGCAACTCCGGTGACCTATATGGTTTCTACTTTGGTCCAATCCGATCGATCCTGTCCGACCAGTTTTCTCCTTGATAGACCGGGGCATCGAGGATAGACAAGTGGAAAATTTGGCTGTGGATTTTGAAAAGTCAAAGTCTGATAATTGAAGAAGATCGTCATGGGATCACCCAAATTCAGTCAAAAGCTAAGGAAATAGCAAAGTTTGTTATTGATCAAAGTTGTCGAGTACCATCTTACCGAGTCATAACCAAGCACTCTTTCTCCATGTTGCTGCCCTTGGTTAACACAATCACCACCCACGATGCTGATACAATGGAGCTTTTCACCATCCACGATGCTGATATAATGGAGCTTTGCATATGTTGGATTCCTTTGTCTTCATTGTGATCTCATTTTGGCGTGACTTCTCGAATTGTGGAACTTGAACAGTGGTGAGTTACTGGACAACTTTGTCGCTTAATTATTAATCTTAAAGTAATTCTTCCAACTTTGGTGCTGGCTGTGGGGTGCTGGAAAGGCTTCTAGAAACAACGAATGATGGAATATTTTCTGGTGGTGGACGGTGACCCACTTTATTATTTGTACTGCACAAAATTTTTAGAAGTGGCCATTATTGAGGATAGATTTGATGGCTATTATAGAGGATAGAGTTGTTGTTTCTCACTTGAAAGTGATGCTGGAGATATTGAGAATAAGTATACTGGTGCTATGGTGATTTGATTGAGACCTTTCTGTTCAGATTTTTTTTTTTTTTTTTTTTTTTTTTTTTGTATTTGATTGAATTATTGGAATTAAGTATTGGCAACTGTGAAGTTCATTTCTTGGGCTTAATCATTATTCATTAATGGTGACTAATGGATCAACTTCTGGATTGACTTCTGGATCTCCTTTTGGTCATTTTCAATTAACATATGTTAAGTTAGATGGAACTAATTATCCATCCTGGTCTAAAGCGGTTGAGGTCTATCTTACTGCCACCAGACAATTGGACTATCTCACATCTACAATACCGTCTGACAAGAGTAAAGCTGCTGATTGGATTGCAAGAGATGCGATGATTCGAACCCTATTGTGGAATAGCATGGACCCTAAGGTTAGTCCTCACTTTATTCAATGTGACTTTGCTAAAGCAATTTGGGATAAGTGCGCATTACTCTATTCAGGGCAAAATAATATTATGCGAGTATGTGACATGTGGGAAAAGTTATTTGATATTTAGCATGGAGATCAATCTTTGTCTGATCATTATGCTCGGCTCACCACTCTCTGCCAAAGATTGGATACTTATCTTCCTACCTCAAACGATCCAGATGTTTTGGCTAAACACGAAGAGGATTTGAGGGTAAATTATATCTCAAGTCATTGGGGCCTGAGTATTCATCTCTTCGTTAGCATATTACATCTCAGAGTTCTTCTCTTCCTACAGTAGATGAAGTCTTCTCCTAGGCTCTTCGTTCTACAATTCCTGAGAAGAGTTCTTCTACGCAGGCAGTGGAGATTAGTGCTATGCTTTCCCAGGGTTCTAGTGGACGTGGAGGTCGAGGTCGTGGTTATCGAGGCCATGGACGCGGTGTTGTTCGCAGTGGAAGTCGTGGAGGTCGTGAAGGAGGAGTTGGGACTCGTGATACCATTAATTCAAGAAATAGTCATGGTTCCCGCTATTGCCATCATTGTCAAAGAGCTGGACATACAGAACCTTATTGCTATACACTTCACCCAGAGCTCAAACCCCGATTTAGTTACATTAACACGTCTGAGTATGATACATTGGTTCGCTCCCAACAAGTGATAGGATCTTCAGCTCCTACTGCAACTCTGGCACAAACCTCTAAAGGTAGTTCATCGTGTTTGTTGTCTGCATCGTCTGATTCTTGGGTTATAGACTCTAGAGCTACTAATCACATGATTGGTAACTCTAACCTACTGTCTTCTTTTCACCATTCAGTTACATTAGTGTCACGACCTACCCTCGGGGGAAGGGAACGGATTTAGGGGCATTGCCTAAAGGACGGGTCTAAGGCCCATGATTAGGCGCGGGCTCTCCCAAGCCCATATCCTGCGTGACATTGGGATATTCTTAAGAAATTTTTAACAAAAGGAGTCGCCACTAGCCTATTGGGGTCGGCTAAAAACCAAGTGAGGCACGGGAGTATGCTACACTTCCTACGCAACTAGAGAATCTAGGGTCGGAGACTTGATTACACTAATTGGCTAATTAGTGCCCTTTCGGTACCTAATCTTGTTCATTTTAACAAAATAATTTTTGGCAAGCAGTTTGGATTAATTTTATACCTATCCACTAACATGTGAGGTGATCATGCAGGTGCTCAATCATTAAAATAACAACCATAGCTACCAAGATCCTAATTGCAGCCAAATTAAATACGTGCAATTAAACATAACTAGATATGCAAATTAAACATGCTGTAAAATTAATATGCGAGTAAATAAAAGCCTAATTACACTAAAAGACAAGACATAGCAATTCCTAAACAAAACTTGCATTTTTGGATTTTTTGAAATTTTTTTTAATTTTTTTAATTTTTTAATTTTTTTAATTAATTAAATTTTTTAGCTGAACCGGGTCGGGTCCGGGCTAACCCGGCCCGGTTCGATCGGACCGAGCTTGGCCCCGCTAGGCTAGGCCCACACGAAATTAAAAAAGGAAAAACTCGGCGCAAAGCCCATTTTAAAAAATTTTTACTTTAGCCCATTTGAGGGTCTATTTTTTTATTTCCAACCCAAGCTAAACAGCCCACAAAATAAAAACCAGCCCAAGCCCACAAGTAAGAATAGCCTAAACCCGGCCCGAATTGCCCAAAAACCCTACCCGATTGGAGCTTTCACCCGACCGGCCAAGACCGGTTCGCACCTCCTCTCTCTCCCGCTCGTGGCTGAGGCGTCACTGGGTGGACGGACGCGCTTGACGGCGGCAGCGACGACGATGGGCTAGATCTCGACGGTTGGGACGCAGCGGGTGGTGGTCGTCGAGGATGGCGTTTGCGGAGAGATGTGGGCCGTGCGGGTTGCGGTGTCGAGCGAGAGATGGTGGCGCGGCGACGGCATCGCAGCTAGGGAGGGCGGGCTGTTGCGTTGCGAAGAAGACGCAGCAGCCGACCGGCACGGAGGATCGCAGCGGACGCTCGGCCGCGCAAGTCGCGGGAAAGCGCAGGCGAAGCGAGACCGGCAGAGGCGGCGTCGCGAGCTCGGTGGCTCGCCCTGCCGGCGTTGGGTTGCAAGCGATGGGTCGGACGGCATCGTAGCTTCGGTTTGCGGGGACGGCGTTCGGAGGGCAGCGGCTCGGACGGCGTCGGGCAGCGCCGCTGCTGCCCTCCTCCCTCCGTTTCTTCAGATCCGGGTTCGGGGAAGACGGCAACGAACGGCGTCGATTGGGCGGCTCGTCGGCGGCGATGGCGGTGCGGCTCTGAATGCGGCACTCCCTCTTCTCGAGCTCTCTCCCTCGAGCTCTCTCCCTGTTCCCCTCTCTCTGTTCTTCTCTTCACTCTTGCTCAACTCCCCAACCGTCTCTTCCCTTCTCCCCTCTCCTCTGTGCTAGGGTTTCACACACGAAGAGGAAGAGGGAGAAGGCGGCATGGGCCGGGCCAAGGCGAGATCCGGCCCGGCCTCTTCCACGTTTTCTTGTTTTTTTTTTTTGTTTTTGCTTTTGTTTTTGTTTTCTTTTTTTTGTTTGTTTTCTTTGTTTTTTCTTCATTTTATAAAAAACAACTAATTCCTAATTCCGTACACAATTAAATCCTAAATGAAAATGGGAAAATTGAGGTGTCAACAGCTGCCCCTCTTTGAATGGGAGCTCGAAGAGGTTGCGTTCAAAAACTGAAGACACCTAAGTTATTTCGACGGTAGAGAGACCCTAGGTGCATAGGCACACGTTAGGTCGACGGAAAGGACTCCTAACTATGGAAGCGCGTCTTGTCAATAAGAGGAAGAAAGACTCCGGGCTACAGAAGCCCACCGGGTCATGGGAAGAGGGAGAAAGACTCCGGGTTACGGAAAGCCCACCATATCATAAGAAGGGGTAAAAGGACTCCGGGCTACGAAAAGCCCACCGGGTCATAGGAAGAGGGAGAAAGGACTCCGGGCTACAGAAAGCCCACCGGGTCATAGGAAGAGGAAGAAAGGACTCCGGGCTACGGAAAACCCACCGGGCCATAGGAAGAGGGAGAAGGACTCCGGGCTACGGAAAGCCCACCGGGCCATAGGAAGAGGGAGAAGGACTCCGGGGTACGAAAAGCCCACCGGGTCATAAGAAGGGGGTAAAAGGACTCCGGGTTACGGAAAGCCCACTGGGTCATAGGAAGGAGGAGAAGGATTCCGGGCTACGAAAAGCCCACCGGGTCATAAGAAGAGGGAGAAAGGACTCCGGGCTACGGAAAGCCCACCAGGTCATAGGAAGAGAGGAATGAGGTCTCCCCGTGTAACAACGGATTTCGACCGGGTATGATAGTCTCACCGTGTACAAACGGGTTTCGACTGGAAGGAATGTCTCACCGTGTATAAACAGGTTTTGACTGGGAGAAAGGTCTCACCGTGTACAAATGGGTTTCAACCGGGAGGAAGGCCTCATCGTGTACAAACAGGTTTCGACTGGGAGAAAGGTCTCACCGTGTACAAACCGGTTTTGACCGGGAGGAAGGTCTCACCGTGTATGAACGGGTTTCGACCGGGTATGATAGTCTCATCGTGTACGAACGGGTTTTGACTGGATGTGGACAAGTGTGGTTTAAGGATGGACCCACAAACCGTGTGGTTTAAGGATAGATCCACGAATCATGTGGTTTAAGGATAGACCCACGAACCTTATGGTTTAAGGATAACCATGAACCTTTGGAGATGGCATGGTTTAAGGCTGACCATGAACCTTGTGGTTTTTAGGGAAGCACCCGCTAACCCCTTGAAAACTGCATGACTTCACTGAGGAATCCTGTCAAACTCAACTTGAGCAAGTGTCATTAGAGACGTGGCAATATTAGAACATCAATTGAACAAGCTAATCAAGCTAAGTTCGACTGTTTTTTTTTTTTTTAACATTATATACTCATTCAATGTCAATTAGCATCATGTAACGCAAAATTGTCATCTTGCTTGGGGATGTATCATTAATCATCAAATTCTCTAGGAGTCAAGTTCTTATCAGAATGGCTACGACTCATGGAAAATGCTCATTAAACATGCCAAACTAAAGCTTCCTAGTCAGAAAGGGTTTCTCACACACTCTCGACAAAATGGCTGCTTGATCCCATCCATTCGCGTGGGAAGTAACTGATTGCTGAGGATATCTCACATAACCCACGTCAAAGGCTTTCAGAAACATTCGCAATAAGCACAATCTAATCGATCAAAAAGGTCTCTTGAAAGGACCGCAATGTAGGCTTGGTTAGGACTTAAACAAAGGAATAATTGCTTTGAGGCCAATAAAAGAACATTTGTCGCTATCTTCATCGGTTTACAAGTCGAGAACTTGGAAGATAAGACAAGATAGAATCACTTCCACTCCTTCAAGCAATAGCTTCTTTGTGGCATTCTCATTTTCACTCAAACCATCCCAATCAGAAGAGACTTCGGAAGAGGGTTGTAATGTTGGCTCGGGAGAGGCTTAAAAGGCTTAAAACTTTTCAAGGGTTTTTTAGAGCTGGTGATCATCATGGCATCATGACCAGGTCAATCGATCTTTTGAAGTCATTTGGATTCTGGAACACAGCGCATCTCGAAAGTTCCTTCACTAATCATTTCTGCATAGGAGCTTTGCTCCTTTTTCTAATTTCCTTTGCACTTGCGATGATTTTTTTTTACACCGGCACTTTGACTTTGATAATAATTAATTTTTTTTCATAAGATGCAGCCTTTTGGCTTTTTTTTTTTTCGACGGGCATTGGCCTTGCTTTTACCAGGCACACTGCTTTTTCATGCCCCTAGTTTGTCAAACTTTTGCTCTTTGACTTTTGTAGCTCTTATGACTTTCGAGATGCTTTTCACATTTTCTCGTGACTATCAATTGTATTTGATCAATTCTTATGCCTTGCCCCAGTGAAGGGAGATGATCATCGCTTGGGGTTCAGAAATGAATAATCAGGCCCAAATTGGTTTAGGCAATGGGTATTAGTGTTTGGATAGAGAAGGAAATGCTCTTCTTCACTTTGGGACAAGTCAAGCTTTAATAAGAATTCCTCTGAAACTATCACCAGAAGATTGATGCAAGTGAAAGTAATAGAATCCTTCTCAATCTTTCACTCTACAACACAATCATAACCTCTTATGCTGCCCCAATGTGGGGTCGTTCTCGACAGGGGTACTTTGAAGGATCATCTTTACTCCGCCGAAAGGAGTAGTAAGAGATTAGTGCAATGCTTGGGATTGATGAAGGAAACGCCTTTATCATTTCGATCTTTGCGCTCAATGCGAATGAGTCACTCAACTCTCAAAAGTGTTTGAAGGACATTGAACTCTCAAAAGTGTTTGAAGGACGTGTTTGGAAATGGGCTTGCCTTTCTTCATCCTAAGCCCTTCTTGTTTGGCATGGATAACGTCTCAAATTTCACTCTGCCGAGACCGTCGAGTAAATCAATCTCCATAGGGAAATTTGATTTAAAATGAATAATCCAAAAAATGAGAAAACAATTTTGAGATAAAAAATGATGCTAAAAAAGTTTGTAGAATTTTTTTTCAATTTTTCATTTATGTGCTTATCTCTAGGAAAGCGCCAAAGGTTTTTTTTCTGTAATGGAAATTCTCTTTTTCTTTTTTTTTTACTTTAAAAAAAATAAATAAAAAAAATTGAGAAGAAGGGTACTTACCTGCGGCATGGTGACCCGATAACCCTGTAAATAATGTAAAAGAATATGTTAGTGCAAATATCTTTAGGGATTGAAATGTTGGAAATGATACATTGTTACCCTTCATTCATTTTCATCCTTTGGGCGCTAACATCTCTTGGATTCACCTTCGTGGATATTTGGTAACTTGACAATACCATTCCCTTGCATTCGCCTTTAAGTGTTTGACGTTTTCCCGATTCCTTGGTGGAAGGCGCCGCTTCTACGGTCAAGATGAAACCTTTTTGTCACCCTATAAGAAGGGAAGATGAAACGAGTTATCTCCATCCTTAGTTAGGTTCAACTGAGGAACGACACATCCTTCTTGATGAGTTTGACAATGTTGTTCCAGCACACTTCATTGGTGGGTGAAGGAGAGATTTTTCTTTAAATCAAACATTGCTCTCCCACTCTTTATTTGACAAACATTTTTCTGTTCAAATTTGTCCTGTATCAAAGAAAATGAAATGTCATTCATTTTTTTTTTTTTTTGCCGAAGAGAATCAAGTTTAGGAACATGATACATCCTTTTCAAAGTCGAGCGATCAACATCCCAAGGCATCTCTCATGGAGGAATGGATAATATTGCCCCTCTGTTTCATCATTTAAATCTTTCTTTATTTAAGATGAACGAGACTCAATAATGCTCCATCACGTTTGTTGGAATGTTACAAAACTTGGTAATCTTGATGTCTCCTTGACAATAAAAAGAAAATCATATCGAAACGGTATCGAAATGGATAATTGGAATCGATACGGTTTACTCTTCCTTCAAATTCGCTCTTTTGAATACTTGGCAACTCCCTTCATTTGTCTCATCATGCAAAGTGAGGGCTATTTTGGCACCTAAGGCATTTGCATCACGAATATCTAATGTTGATTGCAGAAAACTCTTACAGCCAAATGTTCAAATGCTTTAATTGCCAAAATGCGCAAGAGCCCTAATACTAGCCTTTTGGTAACATATGATGCGGCTCTTGATAAAACTCATAAAAAAACAATTTGGTGCTGGCGAAGCCCAATCTCCAAATAAAGAAACTTTTTAGAACAGAATTCAGCTTCGTTTTGCTTCTATGGAAAATTGGCGCCTATGATGCCTCAACGCATGCTTAATCCTCAAATTCCATAAGCCTACACTTTTATCTTTTAGAAGAGGCAGATGTCGATCTCAGATAAACTCATCATCCTACCGGAGAAAGCGATTTTGTGTAAAGAGGGCTTTGAGCAAAGCTTTCCTGAAATTCATTTTGGAAGGTAGATGTAAAGATTCGCTTGAACCACTTGTGAATTCGATTTTTTTTTTTAGGGATGATTTTCATGAAATTGAATTCTATCATAAAAAAAAAAATGAGTCGCATGATTTACAAAAGCATAAATTGGATTCGCAATCAAAACCTAGAATGGAAAAGAAGATTCTGAACAAGAATAAATACAATGATAAAATACAAGAAATTCTTGTATAGATAAGAGTAAAAATCAACTCTCGCTCTAGCTCTAGAATTCACTTCTCAATGTGGTCAAACATGAGAATGTCATGGAGCCTCACGCATAACCTGCAAAAAGATGACAATGTCAGTATGTGGAGTATGAGAAAATGATCTCTCAATGAGGTCGCTTCTTACAGCAAAATCAAGGCGACGGTACATGCCCCATAGTCCTTATTACAGGATTTCAGTATTTCGCCAAGATTTTATCATGAGAGAAGGGGCATCATTAAAAGATCGATCGACGGCTATCAATCGAACGTCCACTCTTATTCTAAAAGTTTCATATGCAAAAGGCATTGAAATTTTTTTTTTGAAGATATTGATTTTCTGATTTCTCTTGCAAAAAAAAAAATGAAGTAATTTCTATTTTGAGAAATTTGCACACAAAATGATTTGCATTTTAGTCCCAAAATGTGAGAATATGAGAATTTGATAAAAAATGCAATTTCAATTTTTGTGTCCCCAATATAAAATCACAACTTAAAAGTTTTTTTAAAAATGATTTCGAGCCCATAACTAGAAATTTAACAAAATCATGTGTTCAATAGGGGCGAATCAAAGTGTTTAAAATTTGCATTCAAGAATGATTGCCAACTTTTTTTATTATTATTATTTTAATCAAAAGCCTACAACATCGAGGGCATTCAATTGATTTCCGCGAATTTCAAGATGAAAATGCAATACAAAATGAGCAAATAAAAATAAAAATGATACTCACAATGGGTGCCGACCTTTGTCTCTTTTTTTTTTTTACATAGACATGCACATGAGAGGTGGTTCGATTTCTACTCTATCCGCCTCAAAATAGAGCCATGGGATCATCGGACTGAACCAACAAGATTGCGGTTAGGTCGGGTTACCCATGACTCCGGCTTTGTCAAAGAACCGACCCGTGTCGCACGGTTGCAGACCGGGGTGGGTACCTCCGACATGAAAGAAATTTCGGGGTAGAGATGGGCAACTCGTACTACATGCTTGTAGTCGGAGTGGTATCCACCTCAACACCATCCTAAGTGATCCTATGCGGCCCAAGTCCGGCGGCGGGTTGTGTGTGCTAGAGTGTAGTGCAATGCAAATGATACATGCACAACAATTTATAGGCAAACAACACTCCGTACATAAAAAATAAATCATACATTCCTACACCACATTCCTACACCTCCCTGCAAGACAAAGGTGAGCAAACACTTCCCCTTATACCTCCCATTCTGCAAAAAACATTTAACACCTTTAATGTTAGGGACGTACCTGGAATCCTTGCTGCCAAACAAAAATATTTTGAACAAGATTAATTTTGACCTAAGTCCTCTAAGGTTTAAAACCAATCCCCAGCGGAGTCGCCAAGCTGTCACGACCTACCCTCGGGGGAAGGGAACAGGTTTAGGGGCATTGCCTAAAGGACGGGCCTAAGGCCCATGATTAGGCGCGGGCTCTCCCAAGCCCATACCCCGCGTGACATTGGGATATTCTTAAGAAATTTTTAGCAAAAGGAGTCGCCACTAGCCTATTGGGGTCGGCTAGAAATCAAGTGAGGCACGAGAGTATGCCATACTTCCTACGCAACTAGAGAATCTAGGGTCGGGGACTTGATTACACTAATTGGCTAATTAGTGCCCTTTCGGTACCTAATCTTGTTCATTTTAGCAAAATAATTTTTGGCAAGCAGTTTGGATTAATTTTATACCTATCCACTAACATGTGAGGTGATCATGCAGGTGCTCAATCATTAAAATAACAACCATAGCTACCAAGATCCTAATTGCAGCCAAATTAAATACATGCAATTAAACATAACTAGATATGCAAATAAAACATGCTGTAAAATTAATATGCGACTAAATAAAAGCC
Source organism: Eucalyptus curtisii (assembly GCA_017140595.1). Taxonomy (NCBI): domain Eukaryota; kingdom Viridiplantae; phylum Streptophyta; class Magnoliopsida; order Myrtales; family Myrtaceae; genus Eucalyptus; species Eucalyptus curtisii. The sequence continues at coordinate 6,791,682 of CM029504.1, forward strand.
TAATTACACTAAAAGGCAAGACATAGCAATTCCTAAACAAAACTTGCATTTTTGGATTTTTTGAAATTTTTTTAATTTTTTTTTAAAAAAATTAATTTTTTTAATTAATTAATTAATTATTTTTTTTTTAGCCGAACCGGGTCGGGTCCGGGCTAACCCGGCCCGGTTCGACAGACTCGAGCTTGGCCCTGCTAGGCTAGGCCCACACGAAATTAAAAAAGGAAAAACTCGGCCCAAAGCCCATTTTCAAAAATTTTTACTTCAGCCCATTTGAGGGTCTATTTTTTTTATTTCCAACCCAAGCTAAACAGCCAATAAAACAAAAACCAGCCCAAGCCCACAAGTAAGAATCGCCCAAACCCTGCTCGAATTGCCCAAAAACCCTACCCGATTGGAGCTTTCGCCTGACCCGGCCAAGACTCGGTTCGCGCCTCTCTCTCCCCGCTTGTGGCCGAGGCGTCGCTAGGCGGACGGACGTCGGCGGGTAGCGATGACGACGCGCTTGATGGCAACGGTTGGGACGCGGTGGGTGGTGGTCGTCGAGGATGGCATTTGCTGGAGAGATGTGGTCCGTGCGGGTTGCCGGTGTCGAGCAGAGACGGTGGCAGTGGCGACGGCGTCGCGGCTAGGCAGGGGTGGACTGCTGCATTGCGAAGAAGACGCAGTAGCGACCGGCACGGAGGACTGCAGGTGGAGGCTCGGCTGCTGCAGGTCGCGGGCAGAGCAGAGGCAAAGCGGGATCGGCAGAGGCGGCGTCGCGAGCTCGGTGGCTTGGCGCGGCGTTGGGTTGCAAGCGATGGGTCGGACGGCATCGCGGCCGGTCTGCGCAGGGACGGTGTTCGGAGGGCGCGGCTCGGACGGCGTCGGGCAGCGCCGCCGCTGCGCTCCTCCCCTCCGTTTCTTCAGATCTGGGTTCCGGGGAAGACGGCGGCGAACGGCGTCGATTAGGTGGCTCGTCGGCGGCGGTGGCGGTGCGGCTCGAACGCGGCACTCCTCTTCTCGAGTTCTCTCCCTCGAGCTCTCTCCCTGTTCCCCTCTCTTTGTTCTTCTCTTCGCTCCTGCTCAACTCCCCAACTGTCTCTTCCCTTCTCCCTTCTCCTCTGTGCTAGGGTTTCACACACGAAGAGGAAGAGGGAGAGGCGGCATGGGCCGGGCCAAGGCGAGATCCAGCCCGGCCCCTTCCACGTTTTCTTGTTTTTTTTTTTTTTTTGCTTTTGTTTTTGCTTTTGTTTTTGTTTTTGTTTTTTTTTTCTTCATTTTATAAAAAACGACTAATTCCTAATTCCGTACACAATTAAATCCTAAATGAAAATGGGAAAATTTAGGTGTCAACAATTAGCAAATGGTTCACGGTCTCAAGTTATTGGTATGGGAGTTGCTTATTTGAGTCCCTCTCTTTCTTTGTCATCTGTCCTTCACCTATCAAAACTCGTTATAATTTGATTTCTGTTAGCTCGTTGACCAAAGAACTAAATTGTTCTGTGACATTTTTCTCTTCCCGTTGTGTTTTCAGAATCTGAAAGAACTAAATTGTTCTGTGACATTTTTCTCTTCTCGTTGTGCTTTTCAGAATCTGAGGACTGGACAGATGATTGGTGGGGGACATGAATCAAATGGCCAGTACTACCTTGATAAGAAGGTGTTAGCTGCCGCAGCTGTGAAACAAACATCCACTGATGTATATCGGATGCATTGTCGTGCTGGTCATCCACCACCAAACCTACTTCGACATCTATTTCCCGAGTTTAAGTTTGTGAGTTCCTTTCAGTGTGAAGTTTGTCAGTTTGGTAAACATCATAGAGCTTCTTTTCCTTCCCATATTCAGAGTCGTGTGTTTAGTCCATTTGAGTTGGTTCACTCAGATGTATGGGGTCCATGTCGTGTGTCTGATGTCTTTGATGTCTCTGGATTCAGATATTTTGTTACATTCGTGGATGAATTTTCCCGAATGACTTGGTTATTCTTAATAAAAGATCGTACAGAGATTTTTCATGTTTTCAATTGTTCTATTTCAAAGTGTTGAATCAATATAATATCTCTATCAAACATTTATAGTCAGACAATGCTAGAGAATACCTTGATACAACTTCTGGTTTCCAGTCCTTTCTAGAATATCATGGTATTATTCATCAGACGTCATGCTCATACACTCCACAACAAAATGGCGTAGTTGAATGTAAAAATCGCCATCTTCTTGATGTCGCCCACTGCCTCATGTTTCATATGCATCTACCTAAACATTTTTAGGGCTATGCTGTTCTTACGGCATGCTATTTAATTAATAGGCTTCCAACTTCTGTTCTTCAAGGGAAGACACCATTCTCAATTTTACATCTAAATTGTCCTCTCTTTTCCTTACCTCTTCGGGTCTTTGGGTGTGTTTGTTTTGTACATAGTCTTACTCCAGGTCTTGATAAACTGGATGTCACGCCCCGATCTTCCAAGCGCGTGCCCATCCCTCGGTGGTCGATTAAATTGTGACGTCCTAGGACGCGTTGCTGATCCATTCATTTTAATGTACATGCGGAAACGGATAATTAAATCCCCAGACAACAGGAAGATGGGATAGAAAAGTAAGGCCACAATTTTCGGAAACCACATCACACCTTTATACACATCAAACTAAGTCACATACAATATTAGCCGATATATACAAGGTCTACAAAAAGGGTAGAGGTCTACAGATCCTCTAAGCATTCAAATCTTCAACTGAATACTCTGGGGACCATGGATCCGAAAGACTCGGGTCTAACACTGAACCCCTAGGAGGGTCAGTCGTGCCCTTGCCAAAAGCGATCTCCAATACCGACCTAGGAATCTCAGACTCTAGAAGGGGGCCTTCTCTAGGTCTATTTCACCCGTAACGATACCACAATCTGAATTGATGGGGTACCTTATGGGATAAACCTGTATCAACCCAGACAATGGATCTCACGAGTTCGTAGACCCAGACTCATTGGCTCCCAGGGAGGGGAATCTGAGAGTGCTGTTCAATAACCTTCTTCGGTTGGCCAAAACGTTCGGGAGGTACAACCATCTAAGGACCTGTAAATATTATCCTAGATCGGGGTGAGACAATGTCTCAGCAAGTTCACCCCTTAAACTTCGACTAGAAAGGAAATACGCCTAAGGGCTACTTATACACACAAGAGATAGGTGACTTACCTTAGCCTCTGATCCTTCCTGCAAGTTAGTACGATTCATATAATCAACCAATCACTTCAATTCAATTCAAATTATCAAATCAAATTGAGTGCTCGATCAATCGATCAAATCGATTACATACCATCAATACCATCTCTCAGTCAACCCATTCAATACTATTTATAAGATTCGATCATATCAAGATCTGCTCACCCTAAGCTGGAGATCGATAGTATAGCTTACCAAAAGCTGATAATTAATATAACTCACCAAAAGCTGATAAAGTATACTGCTCGCCTTAAACTGATATATCGAGGCCTGCAGGCTGATAAAGTATATTGATAATGCTCACCAAACTGTGCGATACTTAATCTCTATTATACCGATAAATAATCGTGTGTTAGTACGCGGTTGGCCTTAGCCAAAATACAATAATTTCCATTTTTTAACATCCCACTAAATATAATAGCATACAAGCACATTTTTGGCGCTGTAAACCGACGCTTGGTATTTTCTAATTAAATACCAAAATTACCCAATTTTGGAATAAATTCACAAAATTATAAATATCCTTCAAATAGCACAAATTAGCATCCACATAAATAAACCAAACTCGCCATTGCAATCAGCACGAAATTCCGGTCACCGACTATCCGGTATAAATTCCGAAAAATAATAAATAATTATATAATTATCAAAATTAATTAAATAAATACAATTAAATACCATAAATAGAAACTTAGGCCGGAAAAGCCTAATTAAATACTGAAACGGGCCCGGAAAATTTCCGAACCAATCTAGATAAATACTACAGCTTATCTAGTCTCTAATTACACTACTCTAACATCCTTACATGCATAAACAAATAATTAAATTGCTAATCCGTTCTAACTAACCACTTAATACAAGCTTAACCTAAACTAATCAACTCTTAAGCATCATTAACTCTCTAAGCGGAGATTAGTGAGTAAACTCACCGATTTTGAAATCCGATAAGTTCACGGCGACGGCAAGGTCGAGATGATTGACAAACTCCAAAGCGGCGACACCAAGCGAGGCCGGGAAAGGCTTGGAAACGGGCCTCGAAGCCCACGGGACTTGGTGGGTTTCGCATTCCGGACGGTGGGCCGAGGGACAGAACCGAGCAATTGGTTCAGCAAGACAGGACCGGCGAAGCTGCTGCGGCCTAGGCGAGTGACTCCGGCCGCTGGACGGTGGTGGCACGGCTTCGACGGTGGCCTGAGGAGGCTTGGGATGGCGGGGACACGAGCGGGAGGCTCGAACGTAGGTGGACGGCGAAATGATGCGCGACGAGCGGGCGGGCTCGCGGGCCGGGCGCGACGGGCGAGAAACGGCGGTCCGGCGGCTTAGCGAATTGCTCGATGGTAAGGGGGCTTGGGCCCAGCTTCTCTGCAACTTTCAAAGCTTCTAGGGGCTGGAAATGAAGAAAGCAAGCTGAAGGAAGGAGAAGAAAGGGACAACCAAGCTTGGAGGGTCCCTCAAGTTACACTCCTATCCCTTTGTCCCCTTGACCATGGCCCCACCATGGCTGGCTGGCTTCCTTAGCCATTTGTAGCTGCCAAGGCTTCCTTGGCAAGCTTCCTAAGGGTCTAAAGGTTGAGGACCAAGGGGGCTACGAATTTGGAAGCATCCCTCTCCAATTTGAACCAAATCTCCTTCGATTCCTTCTTGAATTGATCCAATTCGATCCCCATAAATTCCACCATTGAGTCCTCGATCAAATTGACATTTTTCCTCGCCAATAGAACCAACTTGCATCCCAAAAACGTGATAAAAAATGGTCCCCTGAATTTTACAAATCGAAAACGGCCCTAAATTGAATTTCCGCCAAAAACTCGGTTTGTAGAAAAATCTTCAAAGGATGAGTCGACGTTCCTAAAATGACTCGTGACATGACAGAACTTTCAATTTCTGAAATCGGATTCAAATCCCCGATTAATTTCAATCTAGCGCGATTTTAGCATGACCTAACCTACCTGGTAGCTTTTAAAAAATTTTAGTGCAATTGACCAGTGTTCTATTTAATTCGAGTCACAATGTACATCTTCGACACATTGGTGGCCCTTGGTGGTCGTGAAAATCTCGAGGTTTCAAATGCCAACATAGGGTACCAAAACGACAAAAAAATCAGTCTAGTGCCGATCGACGAGAATTTTGCGATCTGGTGGCATCACCCACACTTTGATCACCTATCTCAGTTGAAACGACCTATCTCTGATCTCTGATCGATTTTTAACTGTGCCGTAATGATCTTTGTAAATGAGCACGGTCGAGTAGTCGATTGCTGGTTGAATTCTCAAGTCTATTGCATTAAAATTCATTAATGGCTTCCCCAGAAAGTCTAGTTATCTCATGAGTGATCAGCTCAAAGGATAGCACTATAAGCGCATCAATAAAAGGTCCGATTTATTTAATTGAAAACATGACTGAAATTTTAGGATGTCACACTTTGGATCCTCATACTGAAAAATGTGTCTTTGTGGGATACTCTTGAACTCAGAAGGGATACAAATGTTACAGTCCTACTCATTGTCGTATGTTTGTGTCTACAGATGTGACGTTCTTTGAAGATCAGTCATATTTTCTTCTTAGAATGTTCCACAGACACTTGGTGATAATGATGATTGTGTACTACCAATGCTTCCACTGCCTTCCATCTCTCCAGCTACCTCCAGAAAATTTCAGTTTGCTGACCGCACCTATCATCAACGAAGTACAGTTCCAACTATGACAGTACAGCCTTCATTAGCACCTGATTCATCTGTTCCCCCATCAGTTGCAGTGCCAGCCTTTGATCCTGATCCGCCCATTGCTTCTTGAAAAGGTACACGTTCTTGTGTTGGTCGTCCTATTGATCGTTGCTCTGGTCTTTCTGATTGTGTTAGTACGCGTCATCCTATTTCAAATTTGTGTCCTATGATCGTATATCTCCTACCTTCTCTGTCTTTGTCTCATTGTTGTCTTCTATTTCTATGCCTAGCAGTGTTGCTGGAGCTCTTGCTCATCCGAGTTGGCATCATGCCATGGAAGATGAAATGCAGGCACTAATTCATAACAAAAATTGGCAGCTTACTTCCTTACCTACTGATAAGCAACCTGTTAGTTGTCGTTGGGTTTTCACTATTAAAGTTCACCCGGATGGTACTCTTGATCGATTGAAGGCATGATTAGTTGCGAAAGGGTATACTCAAACTTATGATGTCGATTATAATGACACATTCTCTCCCGTGGCCAAAATTCCCTCTGTCCGTGTCTTCATTTTATTGGCTATGTAATTTGGCTGGATCCTTTATCAATTGGATGTCAAAAATGCCTTTTTACATGGTGATCTGGCTGAGGAGGTCTACATAGAGCAACCACCTGGGTTTATTGCTCAGGGGGAGAATGTGGTATGTCGTTTACACAAAGCTTTGTATGGACTTAAATAATCTGCTCGTGCTTGGTTTGGTAAATTTAGTGATGCGGTTATCAAATTTGGATTAAAGTGGTGTCAGGTAGATTATTCAGTTTCCAGCTCTGTGTCTTCGACTGGTTGTATCCTTCTAGTTGTATATGTGGATGATATCATCATTACTGGCAGTTTTTCAGGTGGTATTAAAAAACTTAAGCAGTTTCTACATAAAGAATTCAGTACTAAAGATCTAGGACGTCTTCGATACTTTCTTGGTATTGAAGTATCCTATTCACATGCTGGTATCAATTTATTGCAACGAAAGTATGTACTGGACATCCTTGGCGATGTTGGATTTCTTGGAGTAAAGCCAGTCGATACCCCTATGGATCCCAATATGAAACTTGATGCAGAATATGGAGTATCACTACATGATCCAGCAAAGTATCGAAGATTAGTTGGTAAGTTAAACTATCTTACTATTACAAAACTTGATATATCTTTCGCGGTTAGTGTAGTAAGTTAGTTCACGAGTTCTCCTCGTACCACTCATTGGGATGCTATACTTTGGATCGTCAAATATTTGAAGAGAGCACCAGGTAAAGGACTACAGTTCAAGAATTATGGCAATCTAAACACTGCAGGCTTTTCTGATGCCGATTGAGCTGGATGTCCTGTGGATGGGAGATCTACTTCAGGCTATTGTGTGTTTCTTGGGGGTAATTTAGTTGCATGGAAAAGCAAGAAACAACATGTAGTTTCCCGATCAAGCTTTGAAGCTGAATATCGTGCTATGGCACATGTGACAAGTGAATTACTATGGTTGAGAATGTTACTATCAGAGATTGGAATGTCACCGTCAAATCCATCAGTGTTGTATTGTGATAATCAATCCGCTATTCATATTGCATCTAATCCAGTCTTCCACGAGTGAACTAAGCACATTGAGATTGATTGTCATTTTGTGCGAGAAAAAGTTCATAAAGGTGACGTTATTCTTCAACACACAAAGTTGGAGGATCAACTCGCAAACATTTTTATGAAATCTCTATGGGGGAATAGAGTGAGCGTCTTATGTAACAAGTTGGGATTATTTGATCTCTATATCCAACTTGAGGGGGAGTGTTAAGAAATATTATGAGTAATAAGGGTAAAATAGTAACTTAGTTATGAGTAGGGTTAAGCATACACATAATATATATATATATATATATATTTGTAATCCTTTATATATATATATATATATATATTTGTAATCCTTTTTTATTTTGATCATCAGAAAACAATTATCCTTTACAATACATATTTCATGTACATGTTTGCTTTTAAGACTTATTGGACCTGCTAACCTATGGCTTCTAACCTATGATGGATGTACTATCTGCTGATCACGTGATGTTGTGTTATTGGGGGCATTGTGCTTAGTTTGGTAGGAAGGAGAGATGTGTTGTGCAATTTGGAAAATGTTGTTACAAGGATGAATGCTTGGTGGATGACTATTTATTGAGTCTGTGTTTAGAGACTTAAAACTAATTCTAGTTTTATTTTGTTATTAAATGCATGAAATTAAATGTGCAGAGGAAGGAGGCGAACAAACTTACCTCCTTGCAAATTGCATATTTTGTTGGCTGACATGAATGAATGTGTTTTAGACCATCCTAATAGGAATTATACCTGCGTTTCTGTTATTAAATGTTGGTTGATTTCTATGAGAATTTAATGTTGTTCCGATAAGGCTTCCCATAGAACAATTGCTTCTCTCACTTGGGCTGTTTTAGACAAATTTATAAGCAAAATAAGGCTGACGTTGTGAAGCTCATTGGTTTGCTGTTTTCTTACAGAGTAGCATGGCCTTTCTATTAATGCAAGCGTAGCTGATCAGGAGACAGTCCAAAGGCTGATTTTGTTTTTGGGAGTATCCATCCTAATTCAGAGGTTGCTGATAATATCATTTGGAGAAGTTCTCCTACTATCGATGTGGATTCCATCAAATCGTTCAGAGATACGAAGCTGCTGCGTGTTCTTCTGAGTTGTCATCCAAGTTGAATTGTAACTCTTTTTTTAGGTCAAGCATGATCAGAGAACCAGTTGGATATTTTTGTGGGAAGAAGAGACTTCGTAGGGTGATCCTACAATACCTATTTAATCGTCTAACTTGGCTCTACCTCTTTTTTCATTTCTTTTTGAACCATATTATAACTTGGTTCCTAATGTCCTGTTGGTTTTCTGTTGTAACCATCTAGTTCCAAATGAAGAGATTTGTGGACCTCATTTAAAGCACAAGCACTTTTCACTATCTTTAAGCACATGTGGTTCGTCCTCATTGGAGAACCAAGATAGTACTACTGGCTATAGAACACAAGTAGATGGTTCAGGGGAAATATATGAACCAGCATTGATCACATTTAACTTTACCTCATGTAAGAAAGAACAGTAAATACTGTTTGTGTTGCTGTGAGTAGGAGCAACACGATGACTGTGACAACGGACAAGAAAGCCCAAGGACTATGGAAATATTCCCTCCTCAGTTTTTCCATCCAGACATTCCTCCTCTTGTCACAATGTGCTTTCACATTTTGGAAGATCTCGGAGTAATAGGAACCAAATATAAGGACCTCGTCACACATCTTGTTGAACATCTGTGCAACCGCCTTGTCATCACCCAAGTAGTTCTTAATAATCCCTGTGCGGCGAAGTATCTCGACATCCTTTGAAGAGTTTATGAGGAAATCCATGAGGTTGACGTAATGCGTAAAGTAATAGATGTCTCTCCTTCGATGAAGCTGCTCGTATGCGATCAGGTTTCGAAATTCTGATTCGGTGTCGTCCTCTACATCCAAGACCGGTATCTCGAGTGTTCCATTCTTGAATTTGATGTCGCCCAGGTGGCGCCCTTTCGCAGCCCTAAACCTAACTCCTGACTCCCTTAGCTCAATCGCCGAGGGCATGACTAGTGTGCAGTGTGGCAGGGGCTTTTCAGGCAAGCCATGAGTGCGCCACCCGTAGTACAGATGCAAAAGATGCTCCCAGTTGCCCCTCGTCCAATTTCGGTCGGGGCCTCCTTCTTCACATGTAAGGTACTCGATGGCGACTACGTTGAACTCGTGATGCTCGTCCGGACCTTTAGTCAGGTCATATAGCTTGCTCAAGACGAAAAGAGGAAGTTGGTTCTCGAGCAACAGTAAATCGCGGCGGAGGTAGTATTGAAGCCAATCTGACCCCCTAAGTGGATCATCTAAATAGCGGCAGCTGTAGTATCGAAGCCTGTCTGAATCGTCTTCGTCTCTCGATTTCTCCAAAATGCACTTACGAAGCAACTCAACGATGAAACAGCCATCAATGAGCATCATTGCAAGAAACTTTTCTTGGGAGAGGTCGATGGTTTCCGCATAGCAATTACGCGCCCGCTGTTCCAGTTCCCTGAGAGTTAGCACATACCTGTCGACGCTTCCCTCCTGTCTCCTATTCAGCAATTGTTGCAAGTATCGCAGTTTTTGCTCCTCCATGAATTTGAACTTGCCATTTCCATAGTGATAAGGACCGATGGCTAGAATTACTGGTTCATAGGCTTTCTCGTTGACTTCGCGCAGTTGATGATGAACCCTAAATATACTATGCTCTGGTGAAGTGGCAGGCATACCGCGAAGCATATCCTCAATGTGGATTGAGACATGATCTTGCACCATGGAACGGTCATAGATCCCAGCATGCTGTATTGGCTAGGACATAATTAATGTGATAATAAGCACGGAGTAAAGCAAGATGGTGGTTTTTCATGTTCTTAAAATGGTTCTTCATGTGCTTCCCTTTCATTAAGGGCTACTTACGAAAACTGTCCTTGTATGTACTCTTGCCAGTTTTGATTTTAGTCATCATACTATTTTTTTGGGAAATATATGATCCTTAAAGTAATCTCCAAATGCCCCCCGGGGGGGGGGGGGGGGGGCTCCCTAGAATAGTTTTGAGAACATGAGTCCCCAAATTTCATCTCTCCAGCAATCTTTTAGACACTAATCTGAATTTCAAATTTATTTTGTGTGTTCTTATCGTCAGCTACTTGCCATCCATGTTGAAGGCATAAGAACCAAGATAAAATACAGAGATATCATTAAACGCGTGGGAATTGAGAATATGAGGTTAGAGAATGCCAGACAAGCTTCCAGTAAATGCTTCTTCTTCTTCTTCTTCTTTTCTTTTTCTTTCTCATTTTTTTTTTTTGAAATTTTCTACCTAAGAATATAAGGAATTTTTGGACCTAGGGAGGAAGCCACCACTGGCCCGGTGGCCCCCTAGGTCCGGTGCTGATTAAATGGCAGACATAAGTCTAGAAATTATGTGTACCTCTCTCTAGAAGGATGAAAGTAATTGATAACTAAATTAAGAGAAGACAAAATTGATGCACGAGCGACTTTGTCTGATTATGAAGTGTCAGTTAACGTAATTTCAGTGCCCCGAATAAGATCTAATGTGTATAATTTAATTTAGTGATTCCCAAAATCATGTTAATTAATGGACCATAATTTGGAATAAAAAAGAAATGGTCTCATCCTTCAATTTTTTCTTTGGGGAAAATTATCAAAAAAGTCCTAAACATATTGCAATTGTGCCAACTTATTTTTTTTGCCATTTCAGTTCTAAATCTTTTCCAATTGTACTAATTCAGTCCATCCAACTAAATTTGGCCGGCCGGCGCTGAAGTGGATGTCGGCCGGCATTGGTGGACAATTTTTTAATAATTTTTTATGTCTTGAATTTTTGAATTATTTGTTTTTTATCTTTTCTTCTTCTTCTTTTTCCATTTTTTTCTCTATTTTTTTCCTTCCTCCCCCTCCCCTTCCTTTCTCCTCCTTTCGGCCACCGACAATAGGGGAGGGCAAGATGTTGAACTCAAGTGGCCGACCAATGGCGAGCTCCCTCGTTGTCGCTAGGCGAGGACGAGCTCGCCCAGGCATATGCGAGGGTGAGCCTTGCCGGTGGATCGGCGAGCTCGACCTCACCAATGGTTAGGCGAGCTCGCTCTTGCCTAGATCTGGCGAGGGTGAGCCTCCCTGTCGCTGGGCGGGCTATAGAGAGAGAGACAGGGATGGGGAGTCCGAAGAAGAATCAAAATAAGGGCTTCTTTGCTGCCATGAACTCAGGGCTGTCCATGTTCGGCAATGCCATCCACAAATCCGTCAACGAGTACTCTTCGCTCTTTCTTAGTCTTCTAAGTGTCATGCCCAATGATGGTGAGCCTCACCATCATCGGATCGGGCGAGAGCGAGCACACCCAACCACCGGCAAGGTGAGCCTCGTTAGATCCGGTGAAGACGAGCCTCGCAATTGCTAAGTGATCTCGCCTTTGCCAAGATCTGACGAGTCCAAGCCCGTCGGTGGCTAGGCAAGCTCGCCCTTGCCTAGCGACGGCAAGGCAAGCTCGCCATTGGCTAGCCGCCCGAGTCGGTGGCCGGGCCTCCCCTCGGCCGGTTGCAAGAAGGAGGAAGAGAGAGAGAGAGAGAGAGAGAGAGAGAGAGAGAGAGAGAGAGAGAGAGAGAGTAAAAGATAAAAAATAATTAAAAATTTGAACAAATAAAAAATTATTAAAAACTTGTCTACCGGTAATTTTCCCTTTTTTCCCTCAGTGTAAATAATCACAACAGTCAAGGATCAGAAAAGGGAAGGGAAATTCGTAAAGACTTACTTGATTACGTTGGTGGTTGCTCATTCTTCTGGCTAAGCTAGACCAGCTCCTATCACGTAGTAGCCAGTCCTCTTCTTGTGGGATTGTTTTTCAGTGAAGTAGAGATAAAATGAGACTCCACATGCACCATCCATTTATACAAAAATCAAACACCTTTTATTTTGGTCCATCAACCTTGGTCGTCGATAAATTGGATAAAGATGCGAAGGTCTCAGAAAGACTAAGAAAGAAACGCCAAAAATTGACTTTAGGAGAGAGATGCATGAAGTCATCCACAAGTTGCATTGTACCATGTAGAAACTGACCATTTCACAAAACGTCATGGAACACGCGGAAAGAAGCCTACGTTCTACGAGAAAAGTACCAAAATAGTCCTAAACCTTTTGCATTGGTATCAATTCAGTCTTAAACTTTTAATTGGACCATTTTAGTCCTAAACCTTTTTACATTGGTACCAATTTAGTCCATTTGGCTAATTTAAGCCAGAAATTGCTGATGTGGCCTGCCGACAGTCTTATGTGGTGCCACGTGAACAAATTATATATTTTTTTTATATTTTTTTGAGATTTTTTAAATTATTTTTTTTTTTTTTCCTTTTTTTTTTTCTTTTCTCCTTACCCCTTGGCCGGTGAGGTCGTCGGCTGGCCGACCATCGCGGCCACGGGCTGGTTGGGGCGAGGACCCCCGCGCCCTCGCCAGCCACAGGCGTGGGTGTCGGCCCCTGCCCAGATCCAGGCGAGGGCCTCTGCACCCTCGTTAGCCACAGGGGAGGCCGAAGCAGCCCTCGCTCGTGGCAGGCGAGGGTGCGACGGCCCTCGCCTAGATCCATGCGAGGGCGCGGCCCTCCGTGATTTCAAGCCTCGTAGCTATCGGCGAAGGAAGCGGTGATGGTCGGGGCTCATGTTGGCATTCTCACAAACATGTCTCGTGCAAGACGCGACCACTTGTGGAAGGAAGCAAGCGTGCGTGTGGGCGAGAGAGAGAGAGAGAGAGGGTACCATTGAGCTTGATTGAGAGAAGAAGGGAGAGATGCTTCGTAGCTGGAGGAGATGAGACGCCCGCTACCGAGCCCTTGCCTCGGATCTGGGCAAGGGTCACCGCACCCTTGCTCGCCACGAGCGAGGGCTGCCACGCCCTCGCTGGTGGCCGACAAGGGCGCAGAGGCCCTCGCCAGCCAACGGGCGAGGGTTTCGGCCCTCACCTGGATCTGGGCGGGGGCGACGCCCTAGCTTTGTGGCCGGGGAGGGCACGGCGGCCCTCGCTAGTGGTCGGCGAGGGCGTGGGGCCCTCGCCTCGACCAGCCTGTGGCCGACAATGGCCGACGACCTCGCCGACCAAGGGTAAGGAGAAAAGAAAAAAAAAAGAGAAGAAAAGGAAAAAAAGAAAAAAAATATTTTAAAAAGTCTGAAAAAAATATAAAAAAATTATAAAATTTGTCCACGTGGCGCAACATAAGATCGCTGGCGACCACGTTAGCATTTTCCGGCTTAAATTAGCCGGATGGACTAAATTGGTACCAATGTGAAAATGTTTAGGACTAAATTGGTCCAATTAAAAAGTTTAGGACTAAATTGTTACCAATACAAAAGGTTTATGACTATTTTGGTGCTTTTCCCTACGTTCTATGTACCGGCTAGAAACCACAATTGCCTTCATGACGGAGAGTACTTCTACAATTGTGATAATTGCAAATATAAGGATGCTGGCCCAATTCTCTGGATTGGTGCAGTTGAACACTCGTTCAGAGATTATCAAGTTAGGAGCTGAAAGTTACATATTTAGATTTCACCAATTGTATGTAAACTATTTTACGTATTCCAATAAACTGTGAGAAATATATTAACTAGCATTGATCACATTTATTTTTGCTTTCTGTAAGAAAGAATACTAAATAATGTTTGAGTTGCTACAAGAAGGAACAATATGATGGCTGCAACAACGGACAAGAAAGCCCAAGGACTATGGAAATATTCCCTCAGTTTCGCCATCCAAACGTTCCGCCTCATGTTACAATACACATTCACATTTTTGAAGATCTTGGAGTAATAGAAATTGGATAGAGTGACATAGTCACCCATCTTGTTGAACATCTGTGCAACCACCTCGTCATCGCCCAAGTAGTTCCTGATAATCCCTATGTGGCGGAGTACCTCGACATCCTTTGAAGAGTTTACGAGGCAATCCATGAAGGTCATGTAATTGGTAAAGTAGATGATGTCTCCACCTTGATGATGCTGCTCATACGTGATTAGGTCCCGAAATTGTGACTTGGTGTGGTCCTGTATACTCAAGACTGGTATCTCAAGTTTCCAGTTCTTCAATCTGATGTCTTTCATGTGCCGTCCTCGCACTGCCTTTAACTTGACTTCGGACTCCCTGAGCTCCGTCGCTGAGGACATGAACACGAGTTTCTCTTTCATTGGCGGGGCTCTGCCATTTAGTCGGGCACCTTAGGCAAGCCAGAAGTCAAACATGTGTGCATTAGATGGAGAAAATATTTGCTCTCGTGAAGAGTCGGATATCGGCTTGCTCGAGTCTCCTAGTTCGAAATAACTGGTGGCTTTATCGATGAGCTCGAGATGCTCATCCGGACCTTTAGTCAGGTCATGTAGCTTGTTCAAGATGAAAAGCGGGAGTTGGTTCTCGAGAAGCAGTAAATTGCGCTGGAGTCAGTATCGAATCCAATCTGCCTTCATTAGCGGGTCGTCTTTATCTCTCAATTCCTCCGTAATGAACTTATGGAACAACTTGACAATGAAACAACCATCAATGAGCATCATCGCTTGGAACTGTTTTGGGGAGCGATAGATGGTTTCTGCTTAGCAATCACGTGCCCATTGTTTCAGTTCCCTTAGAGTCGGCATATGCCCGTCGACACTCTCATTTCTTTTCCAAAGCAACTGCTGCACGTACCGCTTCTTTTGGTCCTCCATGAATTTGAACTTGTCATTTCCATAGTGATAAGGGCCGACAACTAGAATCTCCGGTTCATAGGCTTTGTGGTTTACTTTGTGCAGTTGACTACGAACCCTAAATATGCTATGCTCTGGCAGGATTGGAGGCACACCGCAAAGCATATCCTTGATGTAGATTAAGACATCATCTTGCGTCTCAGATTGCTCATTGTGTCTAACATTATGTATATATAGGTTACGACATGATTAATGTGATAATAAGCATGTTGTAAAGCAAGATGATAGTTTTTCGTGTTTTTAAAATGGTTTTTCATGTGCTTCCCTTTCATTAAGCCTTATGATTGTTAGTATAAGCTGATGCTGTGTATGTAAATTAGAGCATCAAAAGCGTTGCTGGCAAGAGATTTCATGATGATCACATATTCAGGAGTAGACCATTATCTTCAGTGAATTTGCAACACAGTAAACCAAAAATGGAGCAGCACTAATCAATAGCTATTAGCTATGCGATAATTCATTTTGTAATACACTAAAGCAGCATTTAGAGTTGAATATGTACATACATACAACACACTAGAGCAATAGAGAAATTTTTTACTATTCTGCTAGTGAATAATGTAAGCGCTACCGTCTCTATCTGCCTTATTGATCCCAGTGATCGGTTTTCCTCCCAACCGTCTTCGATATGCTATTGGCATATCATAGTAAGAAATATCTTTCATTCATCAACATCGACCTTGGTAATTAACAATTCTGAGGATGCGTATCGCAATAAGCTGAAAGTTCGTGGAAACTGATGAACATGCAAAGGGCAAAGAAAGACTTATAAGGAGACATCGACAATTGACATTTTGACAACGATGTATGAGGTCCTTCATAATTTGCATTGCTCTATTATTTGGATTGGCGCAGTTCATTGGAGTGCCAAGAGATATATAAGTTAGGACTTGTAAGTCACAGGTTTAAATTCCACCAACTACACGCAAACTGCTCTAATTATTACACTAAATTGATAGTTCATTTCATGGAATTTGATGAAGAGGCACAAGGCTAAAAAAGACTTGCAAGGAAACAACAAATAGTTCGTGGAATTTGATGAAGAGACAAAGGGCTAAGAAAAACTTACAAAGAAACAAAAAAAAGTTGACTATAAGAACGATGTATGAAGTCTTCCACGAGTTGCATTGTACTAAGTGAAAATCGACCATTTGGAAAGAGTCCTGCTTTGAAGCTACCAGCTAAATATCATAATTCTGTTCACGATGAAGACTACTTGTACACTTATAACAAACGTAATGAAGATGCCGGTCCAATCCTCGATGCACAATCGATTGACACATCAGGAAATTTCCAAGTTGGAAATTGGAAGGCACGTGTTTACATTCCATCAATTGTGTGTAAGCTATTTCGGGGATTGCAATTAACTGAAAGTTCTTGGAACTTGACGAAGAGGCAAAGTTCTTGGAACTTGACGAAGAGGCAAAGGGCTAAGAAAAACTTAGAAGGAGATGGCACAAATTGACTTTATGAGAACGATATATGAAGTCTTCTACAAGTTGCATTGTACTATGTGAAAGCCAACCACTTGATCAACTCGTCAGGAGATTTCCAAGCCACATGTTCAGATTTTACCATTTAAGTGCAAACTATTTTGGGTATTACAATAAATTGATAGTTCATGGAACTTGATGAAGAGTAAATGGCTAAGAAAGACTTACAAGGGAACATCAATAATTGACTTTAGGAGAACGACGTATGAAGTCTTCCACAAGTTGCATTGTACTATGTGAATGTCAACCACTTTACAAAACTCCATAGAAAATCTAGAAAGATTATGTTGTTTCAGCTACTAGCTGGAGACTATATTTTCCTTCACGATGGAGACGACTTATTACACTTTCAACAATAAACATGCTGGCCCAATCCTATGGATCGATACAATTGGTTGGGGGTCCGTAGATTTCCAAAGATAGGAACTGAAAGTCACAAATTCAAATTTCACAGGCAAAAGACCCTAACTTAATGAGTTCAAGGGTTTATAAATTGTTCTGATGGGCCTTCCATTGGCCTACGCGCTTGTCCACCTAAATTATAAAAAATAAAAAGGTGTTGGCCATTGAAAAAAAATATATATAGTCCTGATTTGTTTTAGTTTATTTTTGGAAAAAGCTTGGTAGAGCAACGGTGTAGTCTTCCCCATATTTGCCTCCGGTTTCCTTGGGAAATGGTGGGACTTTGAGTGGAATCTGTTATCTCTCTCTCTCTCTCTCTCTCTCTCTCTCTCTCTCTTTTTTACTCAGAATTAAAATTTGCCTTTCAAATTTGCTACATGGACTTGAAGTTTCTCATGTGAAATATATTTTAATCAATATGAACCTTTTAATTAAACAAAATTATTCATTTCTCTCTTCCATAAAATGCCAGCAATCTTCTACTAATTAAGCTGAATTATTAATTAACCAAATGTTCTGTACCATGTTACTTTTAAAATGATACTATAGGCTCAAAATGCACGATTAGTTTAAAGCACTTACAGCCGTTAGGCTAACATTGTCCTTCTTATTTTTCTCTCTTCGCTTTACTGGTTTCATGACACACTTTAATTTTTTCCCCACCGTTACAAAAAAAGAATGATATCAAACATGATTTTGAATACAAATCTGCGTTCTCAATTCAGCAAAAATAAGTCATTGACAAATGGCAATTAACGAGAAAATCACTTTGATGTGGTCTAATTTTAAATAACTCTAGACAAGACTAAATAAAAAACATGACAAACTTAATCAAGAAAAAAAGTCTAGTATACTTTCTACTCACTCCTCCAGTGAGTTTTATATTTAAGTAGTTATTCAAAGATTAAAAAAATGTCACCCACAATAATTAGTTCTTAGTGGTTTCATTTCCTTTCTAGAAGAAAGAATTAGTGTCCTTATCTGAGAACTTTCTATTTCACAAATAGTCTCTGGTTGCCAATTGCATCTCCATGACACTTTGTATTTAAAAAGACACCGTTATTCATAGGGCGTAACGGTGGGGTTAGCTTTAGCAAGGTTCTTTATTTTTCCAGATGGAGCAGAGTTCCACGAAGCCCGCATGTTTAGGAATTAGAGGGACGCTTTTTTCTAGGCTGACGGATTCGTAGGAACGATGGAGTGGGCAGTGTCGTCCATCAGCATTCTTATCAATCACTATCCATCCTTAGGCTGCGGTACCAGAGGGCTGAGACGACTGCAAGTGCGTGTTCATGGAACTAAGAGTAGAGAAGACTAAGAAGACTAGGAAAACGTCAAATCGACACAGTTAATGAACTTGGCAAGTTTTTCCACAAGTCACATCAGTAATTTTTTTGGGTCAAAAGTCAAATTAGTAATTCATGTGGTCCATATTCGTGTGCTGAGCTTTTGAGCAACCCAATTTTCAAGTCAACAAAAATCATTTTGGAGAAGTACTACCATTGAAAAACAAAAATAGCTGCCGTGACCCGACCTTCCTCGCAAGCCTCCAACGAATGTGGGAAAAATCGAATTTAGGAGTATTTGACCACGAAAGTTCCCTCACGGTTCACAACCACAAAAACGTTATCACCCGCCTTTCGGAATGAACCATTTGTGAGTTTGCTCGATCACGGCCACAAGTTCTCTCAAACTCATACCCTATGTACAGTAGAAGATGTCGTGACTCATACCTATACGGGCGACACACCTTAGGAGAGAAAGTCGAGTATGGATATCGAATTTACGGATACCTTTACTATGATAGCCTTCTGGATAATACGGGCGACACACCCATAGGGATGGCATCACTTTATCTTTTGGGCTACTGCCACATCAAGTATGCTAAACCATGGTAAACCTTGTTGAGGCCCATATCCCTCACAACGGGTTTATTTATTAATTAATTGTTTAAACAAACTAATAAAAACGGGAGTCATCACTAGTGTCGTTTTTGGGGAGTTGGCTAGAAAACTCAATCAAGGGTCAGGAGTTATCCCTCGACTTCTACGCAACTAAATATCTAGGTTTTGGGACTTGGATTACGCTAATATTTCTATTAGCACCCTTTCGATATCTAACAGTATGTTGTGTTGCCTAAGGCGATCGTGCGTGTCTTTTTACTTTTTCGAAATCAATGAACCTAAACTAAGTGATCATGCATGGATGGTCATTTTCGTGCAATTCTATGTCTACAAAATAGAAAAGAAAGCACACAATTGAATTTAAAGACAAAACGGTAAGTAAACAACCAAGTAAAGCACTAAAGAAAGCAGGAAACCTAGCATGCAATCCTAAAGCTCAAAGGAAATAAAGAAAAGAAAAGAACCCGCAACTCGTCGGGTGTTTATACAAATGAAAAACCCGAAATATATATCGGGAAAATGAGTAAAAAAAAAAAAAAATCGGAATGGACATTGACCTTCGCCATTTTCACGTCTTGATGAGCTTCCACCTCCAAAGGCCTAATCTAGTTCTAAACTAGGAACTATAACTAGGTACATACAATAGAAAGAAACAATTATTCACAACAAAACAGTCAACAAACACAGAAAATGATCAAGAACAACCAAACAAATGAAATCGGATATGCAAATGAACAAATAGGGTCTCGGGGTCAGCCTTTGCAATTCATACATCGGTCCCTCTAGATGTCTATCCCATTTATTTTTATGACTTAAAGCCATGAGTGACCATTTGTGTTCTCGCATAACCACTAATGCTTATAAGTCCCTAAGATATGTTTGAGGCGAATCCCAAGATTTACCACGGAATCAAGCATCATATCTAAACATAGATCTAACAATCACATGCATCACCAATAATTAAACATGTATGCAGGCCCTTGGGCCTTATTCAATGGGCATGCACCAATTACAATCACGGGCATTTCTAAAAATGAGATGGTTTATGTGGTTTATGTGATGCTTCAAAAGGTTTGTATATGCTCGAAACGTCAAGAAAGAAAAATAAGACTTTTGGACAAAGGGACATCTCAAGTATGGAACGCATTTAATTATCAAGGCTAGTCTGGGACTCATATATCATGCACTGACATACATTGCATGCATTTTAAATACGGTCCAGACCATAAAGATTCCAATGTCAAATCAAAAGGTCTAAAGGATTCTAAACAATTGATGTTGGAAGCATCAAATGTACCAAATTCATTTTAGTATGCAACATCAACATTTCAAATCACTTTTGTAGAAAATGTGATCAAAAAATCATTTCATTTATTGAAAATTTCTGACAATGAAGATCAAGGAATTTGGATTGGATTTCATGCAGACAATGAATCCTAATTCCACATGTAAGTCATCCTAAAAAATCCTAAAAAGAAATCACAATAAGGGTTTACAACAGAACATCACAGACAAGACAAACAGAATCAACTAAATTGGAAAGGACCCATTGATGATTTGTCTTTAAGAAAATTACACAATATGCACGACATCATAAGAAACAAACTTTGTTCAGAAAGTTTTCCAAAATGAGTTATGTAAGCATTTTTAAAAAATTCATGAAGTTCGATGTCGCATCAGAATTTTCACAACACAGCAATGTAAAGTAACAATGAGACTGAGATTTAACCTATCAAACAGAATCTGAAAAATATAAAATTTCACCACAACATAGTCCAAAATGTGACAAACAAAAGTTTTTAAGAGTCCAACTCAAGAATCCCTACCGAAAAAATCACACAAAAATAGCAAAAGACTGACTAAACGGGGGTAAAAACAGAGTTCCGAATTTAATCTAAGTCAAATTTCTAGACTAAATTTAAAAAAAAAATGGAAAGTGGTCCTAACGACAAGAAAATTGCACAAAACTAGTGGCATTCAAAAGATCTAAACAAGTCCTATGACTTCCTAGAAGGGTCGAAACTCAATCAAGGTCAATTTGATGCTCAAAAATTGGCATATGTAAAAATGTGCATGGTAGCCATTAACAAGTCAACACATAATATGCATTTATGATTTCTAAAGTCACTTAAATAATGCATAAGTGGCATGAAATTCACGACAAAGGATTAGATGTGACAAATGATTTGGATAATCATCTAACCCTAAGTCGAGATATGAAAGAATTATATGAGTCATTGGCAATGCAAAATGACTTAGAATTAAAATGACGTGTTTGATGTTTACCCAATGCAACTAACCTAATTAACACATGACATTCACATGTCAAATGATGTTCAATCATGACGCACCACATATGGACGCTAAGCTTGTAATGCACATTTCAAAAGTCACGAAGCATTGATGCATGATTTGGTCTTTAAGAGACCCTAATAAATGTGTTTTAGTGACTTTATGATAAGCCTCGAAATTAATACAAATATCACAGAACAAACTTGATTTTGATTACCTAATGACGTTTGAAAAATCTAATGAAAAATTTTATATGCAGAGTGCAAAATGACGAACATTTTTTGTTAAGATGTCAAAACCTAATGGAGATCACACAAATCTAGATGAAAATATTAAAACAGATGCATATCATGAAATGTCCTAATTGCAGCAGTACCTAAATGTATTTGAGTATGCAATCGACACACCAAACGACGAGCGATCCATATGAATCTTACCTTCCTAGAATCCTTAAAACATGCATTACAAGTCTAATGAAGAATGTCAAACCTAATTAATTCATCTACAAGCTCAAACTCACAAACTCAATTTGGATGCAATGCAGGGTTGAATAACATGCGGTTTTAAATGATTTTGCCTAATCAAAACACCTCAAAAAAATCTAGACAAAATATATGTTATACTCGAGACGATTGGAACAAATCTCATGAGAAAACTTCTCCAAATTCAGAACACAAAAATCAACACAAAAAAAAAAAAAAAATCGGTATAAAACCAGAACAAAAAATCAACCTAAACTACTGCAGAATCGACTGGATTCTGAGGTATTTTTGGAGGGTCAAAAGATTTCTATTTGGGACGTGCGACCTATCAAATCGAAGATATCGAAGTGTACTTTCTAAGCCTAGAATGAGTCAAGGTCAAATAAGCTCATCTAATACCTCATTTTAAGCCAAATAGTAAGCTATGCACAGAAGCACGAAAATCGCATATCAACATTAATCACACTCAATCAACCACAAACCCATCCTTAATGAACTTCAATCTCAGCAAATCATCAAACAACCTTATTATCATTAAATTGAAGCATATTATATGGATCTAATCTTGAATCTTAGCCCCGATCGGATATGCCAATCTCGCTTTATCGAATTCGAGTTCGAGAATCTATCTTTTCTCATTTTCCTTGATTTTGGACACAATCGGACGAAGTGATCGATGTCGAAGCATGATCAAAACTTCAATGAACAGATTCGATCACTGTGGATCACCAAAGGAAGCGGTTGAATAGCCGGTTCAGCCTATGAGCAGAATCGGTCTCTGTTTGGACAGGTCTTCAATGCCGATTGAAGGAAAGGGTCGCCGGAGATGCTCGAGTGACCTACTCTTCAAACCCCGACCACTAAAGGGTTGGGGACCTCTATACGAACCGATCAACGGTGGCTGGGAGTCCAATGGCCACCAGATAGGAACCGGTTCAAGCAAATGAACCGGCTGGAGATAAGATCAACGTGGATGTCGGTCTTCCCCACAGCTGTGAAGAAATGTAGAAGTTAATACTCTCTCTCGAAATGTAGAGTCGTTTCTCTACCTTCATGGTAGTTTAAAACCCTAAACCCTAACTTCACCATTCTTGTTCCACCTTCGTCTCTTCCCCTGTTTTTCAACCCAGTATTTCCTTTCATCGCTTCTTCCACAGTTGTTGCTCTCAATTGTCCGGACTTCTGTTCTGGAAGTGTTCCCACCTGGTTCCATCACCTTCCCCTCCCAATTTTCACCCCTCTCCGATTACTGACCCAATCCTCGCCATCCTCGTTGCTGGTAGGTGGGATTTAGTTTTCAATCACCTCGACCCAACTCTCATGAATGGTATATCTTCAATCACTTGCCTGGAATTTCCATATCGTCGGTCGCTGCTTCCTACTGTACCCCGACCCATCTGCATGTGAATTTCTTCTCCAAGATAGGCTCTCTGGTGAGAGGCACTGTCCCCTGACCTCATGGACGATCAAGACCAGGAAGAAACCTCTTGCCTTGCTGCCCTATGCTCCCGAATGGGCCGCCTTTGGCCGGAACAGGGGATTGAAGTTTGGGATGATGCGCCACCTATAGACAAAGTTGAAGAATGCAAATTGATATTGGTAGGTAAAATTCTATCCAATCCATCCATAAACTTTCAAGCTTTCCAAAATAAATTAAGGCGTGCTTGGAGAACAGACTAGGTCGAACTATCCTCACGAGAAGCAGGGTTGTATGTAGCAAAATTCAAATCTGAGGTGGAGAAACAACAGGTTTTGGATGGGGGCCCCTGGCTTTTCTCTAGCCATTTAGTTATCTTTAAGCCTTGGATTCCCAACACGCCGTTGCATTGTTATGATTTTTCCACTTGCGCATTCTGGGTGCAAGTCTTTGGTCTTCCGTTGGAATGGTGTTATGAAAATATGATAGAAAAGGTTGTTAGACACATAGGCAGAGTACTGGAAGTCCGAATAGAAAATAAGGAGGGTACTTCCCTCCGAGCTGGGAAAACAATGGTCGAACTCAAGGTGCGGGAACCTTTGACGACAGGCCAGTTGATCAGAATTAATGGAAAAACATTATGGCTAGATTTTCGATATGAACGCTTGTCACATTTTTGTTACTCCTGCGGCAAGCTCGGACACTATGCTATAGGATTATCCTTTTGATGAAGCTAAGATGACGGGCAAAGAAACAATGGCGTACGGCCAATGGTTACAAGCGGAAGTTCGGGAACATAGTCCATACTAGAAAACTTTCTACGCGCTGCAAGACATACCCGAGCCGCGAAGAGGTCATCCTAGAAACTCCCCCACCATCACCTCCACTGGTCGTGTTGCAGCCTTCCAGCGCTGATAGAAACAGGGGAATTCTTCAGCCGCTAGCTCTGCCACTCATTCTGAGTACAGACAAATTCATCCAGCGTCCCGCTCCTACAGGTCAGCCTTCAGAACCTCCAACAACAGCTACGATGGATCTGGTTTCTGCCAAGATGAAGCATCCTCAAGACTTGGCAGTGGGCTCCTCTCACCCCAAGAAGACAAAGCACAACAGAATTAATACCAAAGCAGGCACAACCAAAAAATTGAAGAGGTATAATCCTTATGAACCACGACTAAATTAGCACGAAGACCTTGATGAGACACAACTCATGGATACTCCCATCTTGGAAGCCGAAGAAGCAGGCAAATGGGCTATGATGGTTTGCCCAAAAAAGCTACCAAGTGATAAATGAAACTTTTGAGTCGGGTCGTCGTGGTCCGGGCAATCCCCTGACAGTTCAATCCCTCAAGGCCTTAGTGGCTAAAAAAAGGCCCGACATTATTTTTTTGATGGAAACTAAAAACCAAGAGGTCGTAGTCAAACGACTACAAAAGAGACTCAAGTATCCTAGCTCTTTTCTCGCTCAACCCCATTGGTTTAGCTGGTGGGTTGGCTTTATTTTGGACTGACCAGCTTATTATAACTTTGGAATGCTCTACCTCGGAGTTTTTTGATGTCATATGCACTGATATAATGGGAGGTACTCCAATGCGACTCACCTGCCTTCATGCTCCGGCTACTTTCCAGCAACGCCAACTGCTATGGGCAACCCTGCAACTTATCAGCGCCTCTAACACCCTACCATGGGTTTGTGTCGGTGACTTCAATGAAATACTCTGTCATTAGGAAAAAGTAGGTAAGCGCTTGGCCGATTCTCATAGAATGCAATCTTTTCGAGATGTATTACATGACTGTTCACTCATGGACGTAAAAAGTAAGGGATGTACCTTTACCTGGATGAATCATAAAGTTGGTGATGACTTTGTCAAGGAAAGATTGGATAGGGCTCTGTGTACTCTGGATTGGCGTCTCACCTTCCCTGAAGCTGAAGCGTTTGTTTTACCTGCTGTGGGGTTGGATCACAGCCCCTTGCTCTCAATCACTGAAGCCTTACCCTGTCGACAACATCGGCCCTTCATTTTCGAAGCTTTCTGGATCCAAGACCCGGATTGTCGTGAAATCGTTGCTCGGTCATGGAGATCCACACAATTACCAAACTCCACCCTTCCATCCAAACTAAAGGCGGTCTCCTTCGCACTAGCTCATTGGAGTAGATCAAAATTCTCCAAGGGACATCATCAACTTGCAGCTTTGCACCAAGTAACTTCAAAGTCACGTCAATCAAACCCATGATCACTATGATGCACCGTCGGTTACTCACCTGAAAGAGCAAATTCAGAAATTATGGCAACAAGAAGAACAGTATTAGGCGATGCGCTCTAGGATCAATTGGCTGAGGTGGGGAGATAAAAATACTGAATTGTTCCATGCAACTACCATTCAAAGGAGACAATGCAATAAGATCGACAGACGACAATCACGGTTGGGTGCACGATCCCCGGCTTTTAAAGAAGATGACAATGGATTACTTTTCAAATCTATATCAGACCGTGGGACATCATGATTATGGGCCTCTTCTGAATCAATGCCCACGAGTTATTACTGACGAAATGAACATGTCTTTGACAGCTCCTGTCACCAGGGAGGAGGTTCAACATGCTACGTTCCAGTTAGGGGTTACTAAAGCTCCGGGCCCAGACGGTTTGAATGGACTTTTCTATCAAAATCATTGGGATATACTCCAGGACGAGATCTTTTCATCAGTGCAACAATTCTTCCTATCTGGAGTAATGCCACCAGATTTAAATAAAACCATCATCTCCCTAATCCCCAAGGTACCACACCCTAAAAGACTAGACCAATACCGTCCCATAAGCCTTTGCAATTATGCCTATAAAATCATTTCTAAGGTGATCGCCAATCGCCTAAAGCCCTACCCGCCTGAGCTTATTTCCAGGGAGCAAAGCGCCTTTGTGAGTGGACGCCAAATACAAGATAACATTTCAATCGTCCAAGAGGTACTTCATCAGATTAAGATCAGAAAATGCAAGCGCCAATTTCGAGCACTTCTAAATATGGATATGCAAAAAGCATATGACCGGGTTGAGTGGGATTTCCTATATGATTATCTCCTCAAGATAGGCTTTCATGCTACGTGGGTACAGTGGATCATGCAATGTATAACGATAGTGTCTTTTAATGTTAAATTCAATGGTGAACATTCACCATACTTCCAACCAACCCGAGGAATCAAATAGGGAGATCCTCTCTCCCCCTATCTATTCATCCTTCCGGTGAATGTCCTATCACATCTTATACACCAAGCAATTACCATTTGCCATCTCAACGACATCAAGTTGAACAGGTGGTGTCCTACTCTATCTCATATGTTTTTTTGCTGATAATGCCATATTCTTTTTAGATGGTAAATTACTTGAATGTTAGAATTTAGCCAACATAGTCAATCAATACTGCTTCGCTATTGGTCAGTCTGTTAATAGGAATAAATCCGAAATCTTCTTCAGCAAAGCCTGTCCTCTTAGTCTACAAGAAAATTTAGCAATTGCACTTTGAATACCTGTGATTGATAGGACTGGCAAATATCTAGGTATACCATTTGATTGGGGAAGATCTAAACAGGAGATGTTTGCTTGGATTTTGGGAAGGGTGAATGCCAAACTAGAAGGATGGAAAGAAAATCTAATATCTAAGGGTGGAAAGGAAATTTTACTCAAGACTGTTGTACAAGCGATTCCACAGTATGCCATGTCCATCTTTAAAATTCTTGTGTCTATTTGCAAATCCATTGAACAGAAAATTGCTCGGTTTTGGTGGCAGAGAGACTGTACTAAATCAAGCATCCACTGGAAAAATTGGGATGTTCTCAAACGTAGAAAGGACAGTGGGGGTCTCGGATTTCGTGATCTCACAGAATTTAACAAAGCCATGCTCGGAAAACAAGCATGGAGGTTAATCCAGCACCCAATATCTTTATGGAGCACCCTTTTTAAAGGGCTTTATTTCCACTCACAGGACTTTAGGCATGCCGATAGGGGAGCCAGACCATCCTGGGGATGGCGGAGTATTCTACTTGGGAGGGATTCCATATTACCTCACCTATAATGGTCCGTTGGCAATGGACAAACTATTAAAATCCGGGAAGATTGATGGCTCCCTGGAGGACTTATAGGAGGCCCTGCTGCTAGGAGTGACCCGATGAATGTGGCTAATCTGTTGGACCTGGAAAGCAACAACTGGAATATTCCCCTACTAAACCAGCACTTTGATGCCTCAACAGTCGAAGAAATACTTACAATCCAGGTAAGACCTCAATACACTACTGATCAACTTATGTGGACTGGGACATTAAATGGTACATATACTGTGAAAATCGGCTATCACACCATCAGACAAACCGTTCCCAGCAATCAGCAACACCTACCATAGTCCTCCTATCAACCCCGCAAGCTACTATGGAAATCCATTTGGGCTGTGAAACTTGCCCCCAAAATTTAACCTTTCCTCTGGTCATTAGGCCATAACGCCTTAGCAACGAAAGCTAATCTCTTCCAACGATGTATCACCACTGATCCAACATGCCCTCTCTACTCTCACCACACACCGGAAACTACAGAACACCTCTTTCTTTTATGTCCATGGACGCACCGAATATGGTCACATCCACAAATTCGTATACAAATCACACCACAGTCAGTAACAAGGATGGATGCGTGGTTAGTGGCACAGATCGAACAACGACATACCTATCCCGGCCGGAGACAATTGCTTCTCTCTTGTGGCACATCCGGAAGGCGCTCAACGGGTTCATATTTCGCCAACAGCCCCCCGATCACCTTCAGGTCATGGATGTAGCCCTTGCCCGGGTCAGAATAGCACAACTCTCCACACAACCACTGACGCAAACAGGCCGATCTCCTCCTCAATCCAATCTACTGTGGCGACCACCAGATCCTGGCATGGTGAAAATCAACATAGATGGGGCCTATCATCCCTCTAGTACAACAGGCGCTATGGCGTGCATTTATAGAGATCACTCAGGCACTTTTCTATACGGCTTTACCTGTGATTTCCCAGCAGCTTCAGCCTTGCAGAGCGAGATCCAGGCGTTCCTCATCACTCTCGATCATCTGCTACAACACGGTAAGGATCAAGACCACCTTGTGATAGAATCTGATTGTCTGGTGCTGGTGGAAGCTGTCCATGATCCGCATTCAACACCATGGGAGGCAAGAGCTCTACTTGCAGAAGCGGTAGCCAAGCTCTCTTCTTTCCCTAACCTAAGTGTACAACACTGTAGACGAGAGGCCAATTTCGTGGCTGATTGGGCTACTAAGGCCCATTGTAATGGCACCTTACCACTGGACTGGGCTACGTCCCATCCCATTTCGCTTCTGGATCTTCTATTTTCTGAAGCCCATGCAACGGGATGCTCTGTTTCTTTAACTTGATTATATAATATTTCCTTTTCCGACCAAAAAAAAAAAACCATAATATTGAATGGGCCAACCTAAATTTCTCCAATTAAAGCTTGACAGCTTGATTTTCTTACGTTCAAGAGAGTGAAATTCCTTAAATTAGGAATTTCTCATGTGAATTTCTCAAAATGGACCCTGGATTTGGACTTATCTCAAAAAAATGAGTGGAAAAGAATTGTCCATTTAGAAATCATGAAGGATCGATTCAGACCCCCTAACTATGGCTTAAAATGACAATTCGCCTTTTGGCATGACAATTCTCGAAATTAAATGAATGAGTGGATTAGAAATAGTCCATAGACCAAATGTCGTACAAGAAACTGTGCCTAATTACGGCTACAACAAAAGTACTTTTGTTTTTTGTCGATTTAGAACCTAAAATCGAAAAATTTGGAAAACAATGTTCTCAATTGAATTTTATGAAATTTTCGACACAAAAGTCAAATTAACATTAAAAAAATGTGTTTTGAGGATTCTTGATTTCTCCCTTTTTTTTTGGTCAAATGTTTGATCAAAAGTCAATCATTTAGTTGCTTTTTCCTAAAAAGTTAATTTTTGAGTCAAATCTTTGAACTTTTGAAAAAAAATGATTTGACTGAAGTGAAATTAAGGCTATTTTGGGCAAAAAGCTAACTTTTTTACTTGGGTTGACTTTTGATCAAATGGTTGACCAAAAAGGTCAACCCAAAAATCAACCATTTGACTTCTCAGGTTTTTCTTGGAAATGACTAGGAAATTGCTTAAAAATAACAATGGAAATGAAAGAAATGAAAAACGACACTTTTTGATCGAGAAATGGGCTCCGTTGCAATCGGAAACCCTAATCTCAAATTTTTTTTTTTACCTTTTTGACACATCGACTAAAAATTATGTATCAAAACCCACATTCGTCAGAGTCAATCATAAATATCCTATCCTTTATTTAACCCCGAGTGCTCGGCCATCATCATCTTTTATATCTTGCAGACCTTAAAAGGACATAACCATGTCATCCCCAAGATCAAACCCTCTTTCTCATTCTCAAGGATACACGGTCAATATCGGTTTCCCCCACCATCATCATCATAAAAACTCTTACACTTGGTCATCCAATATATGTCATTGTTGTGACAATCCATGCAAGTGTAGTTCTTTTTGTCCCCTCAAAGTTGTATAATTTTAATATAGTTCATGGATGCTCTATGATGTATATTATTAAAGCCATGAAGTTGATAAACGAAATTGAGGTATGTAGACATCCATTTTTATCATTTTCCCATTCAAATCATGAAGGTCACTTTCCTCCTCTCTAGCACTAAAAGAAATTGTAAGAGTTTTCCTAATGTGGGTTACATTAATTAATATTGTAATTTACCATTTTACGGTATTGATCTAAGGTGAGATAGACTGTTTCTTAATTAGTTTAATATAAGGCTAGCTAATGTGGGCCAAGTTGAGCTCGGCTGGAAATTCTATAAATAGTGCGCAAATCTTTTCGCTAACCCTAATACTCATAATTATCGCCACAAAGGAGCGTTTTCTAAGCGCTAAGGGTAAGGAGCTGTCTCATTGAGCTAGTGATACAGAGGACAATAGAGAAGAAGTTCTTGAGTTTGGATTGTCACTATTCCGTATTAAGAACGATGGTCCAAATCAGGTGCGTTAATCTCTCTTCTCAATTGTATATGTGTTCTTGGTTCTAGTTATGGAGATTTAGGTTATGTTTTCGCGTATTTCATGTGGTATTAGAGCCTCCATAAATTAAAACATGGATGTATATTTTTTGCCCTTTTTGGTGATTTTTTGTGCAACAAAAATTGATTTTAATACCACCGGCCGCGGTGGCTCCGCTGGTAAGTCTTTCCCATCGTGGGGGGACCCATTGACCCCTTCTAGGAGGGCGAGGGTTCGACTCACCGCGGAGACGCTTGGCGTCTTACCCGTTCCACGGGGGTGGTGGGTCCTCCCGTGGGGCCCCAGGGTTTACTTCAGCCACCCGCGGCGTACGGGGCTTCCCTGGGTCATAAAAAAAAATTGATTTTAATTATTTAAACAGAAAGAACTCGTCGAGACGAGCAAAACCATGAGTGACGTACCACCGGGGGAGGCTGCATACGCCCCCACGTGCCGTTGCGGGTCAAGCACCCGTGGCCACAAGCTTTCACGCGTTCTCATGCACAAGGGCTGACGTCACGCTGACATCAACGACTCGTGCTGGAGTGATCTAACCCGACCCGTTGACCACGATCCGACTCGTTGACTTGACCTGACCCGGTTGACTGTGACCCGAGCTGTTGACCTACACCACCCAGTTTCTGGTTGACCAATCGGATCGGTCTGGTTGATTGAACCAACGATCAGATTGATTCAGGCGGGCGGTGTGTGTGCTACACACACCGCGCACTCTGGACCAGCGTACGGGTGCATCCGGACTTCGATTAAAGCATTTTTAGAGTCTATGTGCTTGTATGGAGATGCTCTACACTATGATATATTTATTTTTTATTTTTGATAATTTTATGGAAGTGAAAATATGTATGGAACCCTAAATATGACTTTTTTTTGGGTATTTTAGGGTATTTTCTTGTATTTTTCTATGATTTTGGAAATGCAGGTGCAAGCTCACATGTATATTATCACTTAAAGATTGTGTAGAGTATGATTCATTGATAATGTATATAAAATTTAACTTGTATAAATGAATAAAGTAATGTAATTAGCATGATATGTGATTTTAGTGATAAATTGCTAATGTCATTAGAGTTAAAATCACATGTATGTAGTGTATGTGAGAAGTAAAGTTGATATGCCCAATATGAGAGAGTTTCAATATTTCAATTGAGTTGTAACCACCAAAATTGTACACTTGATTGGATTTGAGAAATATCAATATCATATAATGATGGGATGTCTCATGTTCTAATGCGTGGTTATACTCCCAAATGAGGTGATTGTGTATTAGTTCATGGAGGGAATAACAAGTATGATGAAATAATGACTGATCCTAGTGGTTCATACACCCAAAGGTGATGAATTCACGAAGATTTAAATATACTCTCATGGCCGCTATCATGTAGAGAGTATACAACTGCATGTCATGTATTTTGCTCAAAGGTGATTATATGATAATACATGTAACTCTCTAAAATGTGTACTTATACGTCTTCAAGTTGTACAATACTCACATGATGCTAATTACATAGATTGTTTGTTATTTTTGTCATCTTATTTATAATTAATAACTTCATAACTATTGATGTTCTTGCTAGTTCAAACTTTAAGTAGTGGAAAAAAGATTTTCTATTTGGGAAAAGAGTAATTGAATTTGCTTGTTATCCATGAAGCGTTCCATTCATGAACCCTTAAAAAAAATGGTTTACCAACTGACTACTGTTGGAGAAAACTTCCTTATCTGTTTTGAAGTTGACAAAACATTTCCTTTAGTCTAGTCTGAAGACTTCTAGACTCTACCGTCAAATTCTGAAGACTGTCAGATTCAAGATTTAAAGTCTGCCCTCATTAACAGTTTCTAGACCGACGAAGAAGACTTATCCAGATGCGAGTATATCTTTAAGGATTTGATTCATGCGGCTAAAGAAGTTCTCATGACTGGAGATGGCATCTCAAGATCTATTATTCGTATTGAAATTAATTCGAGTAATTTAGATCTGTTGATTGGTAAAGTTTACTTGGAAGGTTCTACATATGGAAACTTAGATCCTGATTGTATGGGCAAGTAGGATTGGTGGGCTATCTTCATATTCCTTATATAACTCGAGATCTCCCTAATTGATTCTGTCCAGCGGGTAGATTGGAAGAACTCCTTTGGAAGGTGCCAACGGTTATGAAGGCATGGAGGAGTTTATAAAGGAAGACGCTCTAATTATTCGAGGTGGTGCGAGATAGAAAAATTCCAACGTCTGAAGCTTCTTGTACTTTGCTTATTCAATTGTTGAGCTTAAATTCGTACTCAAAAGAGAGATTAGATACTGGTGAAACCTTGAGGAAGTGTAGTTGAATCACTACACTGTAGAATCAAGGACGTGCGATTGTAACACCTCTTTTGATTCATAGTGAAATCCAGCCGGTGGGCTGTCAGTGCAGGAGAGTAGAAGTAGGCTTGGTCTAAGCCGAACCACTATAAATCTCATGTTCTTATTCTCTTCCTTGAACTCCTTTATTTTGTTCGTAACTCTATTTAATTGTTAGAGTCTAATTTCCTCTGCAAAGTCTATTGTCAACCAGACTCAGGTTAAAAGTAAAGTTTTACTCTAGATTTTGCAAAATTTGTTTTTACAACTATTCACCCCCCTTCTAGGTGTTCGTACTAGCACTTTCAATTGGTATCGAGCCCGTGTACTCATTTAATTGAAATGTTTCTACTTCTGAGTTAAAGATCCATGGCTAGTATGTTGGCTCCAGGTTAGGTTGAAGGGCAAAGCAACACCAGACCACCTTATTTTGATGGAAAAGAATACAGTATACGGAAAAACAAAATGAAAGCATTTTTGAGATCGAAAGATCCTCTGGAATGGGATGTGGTAGACAAAGGAATCATTCCTAAAGCTACAATAGTCTTAGAAAGGGGAAAAAAAGCTACAGAGGCTAGCGAGATGACTCAAGAAGAGATAACCAAGAGACAAGCTCTTGATGCAAAAGCAATTCACTCCTTATATTGTGCATTATCTCCTACTGAATGTAATAGAATATCTTCTTGTGAAACAGCTAAAGAAGTCTGGGATAGGCTGCACATTACCTATGAAGGAACTAATCGAGTGAAAGAAACCAGGATCAATATTCTACTCGGTCAATATGAAGCCTTCAAGATGAAGCCAAGAGAATCTATCACTGACATGTTTAGTCGTTTTACAAAAATTGTGAATGGTCTTTGAGTATCAAGGTCAACCAATCTCAGGACCCATGAAGGTTAACAAACTGCTGCGTGGACTTTCCAAAGATTGGAATCACATAAAGACCTCAATAAGGGAAACACAAAGGATCATGCCACTCTCCGCTGATGAATTGGTTGGCACACTTCAGTCCTATGAAGTGGAGCAAATCAATGAAGAAGAAGATTCCAAAGGTAAAAAGTCTATTGCCTTAAAATCTAATGATGATTATGATGTTACAAATTTTGAAGATGATATGGACGATGAAGAGCTTGCTCTCATGATATGAAGATTCAGAAAACTGAACAAAAAGGGAAGAAGATTCAATTGGAAGAAACAAAGCTCTCAAAAGTTTCAAAATAAATCAGCTGAGGACGATGAATCCAATAAAGATGTGATTTGTTTTCAATGCAAGAAAAAGGGACACATCAGACCCAACTGTCCCTTGCTGAAGAAAAAGAAAGGAAAAGCTGAGAAATACAGAAAGGCACTCAAAGTAGAAACTTGGAGTGATACCGAATGCAAAGAGAGTGATGATGATTATGCTAATATTTGTTTAATGGCAAAATCAGAATTAGACTCAAACTCTGAGACGGATACAGACTCAGACTCAGACAATGAAATCGAGGTAAGTAATTTAAAAATTCCTACTAAAGTCTCCAAATATATTAATGAACTATGTCTTAGTCTCAAAACCTCTCTCAAGAGGATTTCCGAGATAAAAAGGGAAAATTCTACATCGAAGCAACAGGAAATTGTTTGAAAAGAAAAATTTGAAAATTTAGATAAAAGTTTTGTTACTTTAAAAGAAAATACAAACTCTCTTTCAAAAGAAAATACACTTTTGAAAATGATATTTCAAGTATTTCAAAAAGGTTTTCTATAGGATCGAGAAATTGGAAAAGATTCTTTCAAGACAAAGACCTTACTTTAACAAATCAGGCTTGGGAATGACTTCTGAAACCATTCCTTTAATTGATTTTCTAAAAGTAAAGGAAAGAATCAAACAAAGACCTACAAAAGCCTTTAATAGAAATCATTTTCAAAAAGTCTTTGTAAAATCTGTTGGCCGAAGTGCTCTTAAATGTTTTAAGTGCAACAGCTCAGAACACTTTGAGAAAGAATGTCCTATGGTTTGGAGACCTGTTAAGAAGGATTGGGCAAAAACCGTTTATTGCACTAACTCCATTGGACCCAAGAAAGCGTGGGTACCAAAAAAAGCTTGAGTTTCTTTTTTAATTGCAGATCACTATAAAAAAAAGGTCAAATGGTACTTGGATAGTGGATGCTCAAGACATATGACAAGAGATTCAAGTTGTTTTATAAAGCTCGTCCAAATAAATGGAGGAAAAGTTTCTTTTGGTGGAAATAGCAAAAGAAGTAATATATTCGGGAACCGTAAAGATTTCTCTCGAGACTTTCACGGGGCGAAGACATGGGAACATCTATCTTTTGGATATCAAACCAAAAAAATCTCAATGTCTAATTTCAATTCAAGATGAAGCTAATCTTTGGCATCGAAAGCTTGGCCATATCAACATGAAGCAAATTGCCAAGATCTCTTCAAAGAAGCTTGTTCGTGGACTACCCAACCTGAAATACCAAAAATCTGAATTATGCACACCATGCGTGTTGGGAAAACAGGTTAGAAGTTCTTTCAAACCAATAAATCAAGTTTCCACTAATCGTGTGATGTAGCTCCTGCATATGGATCTTTTTGGACCAACTAAAACTCAAAGCATTGGTGGGAAGAGATATTGCCTAGTAATAGTGGATGATTATTCACGATTTACTTGGGTATACTTTCTGGCAAGTAAGTCTGAAACCTTCTCTTATTTTTTAAAGTTTGCTAAGAAAATACAGAATGAGAAATGGTATGTTATTTCAAGCATTCGGACAGACCATGGAGGTGAGTTTGAAAATCAAGACTTTACTAAATTCTGTGATGAATCTGGTTTTCAGCATATGTTCTCCTCTCCATACACTCCCGAACAGAATGGAGTTGTGGAAAGGAAGAATAGATCGTTGCAAGAAATGGCTAGAACACTTTTAATTGAAAGCAATATTTCTTCTCGTTTTTGGGCTGAAGCAGTTTCTACAGCATGTTATATTATTAACAGAGTTTTCTTAAGGCCTATTCTGGAGAAAACTCCCTATGAGTTGTTCAAAGGAAAGAAGCCAATTGTTTCCTATTTTCATGTGTTTGGTTGCAAATGTTTTGTATTGAAAAATGCAAATCTATGTTAATGATATTATTTTTGGATCACCTAACGAAAACCTATGCAAGAAATTACGTAAGTCTATGCAGAGTGAATTCGAGATGAGCATGATGGGTGAACTATCCTTCTTTCTCGAACTACAAGTGAAACAATTGAAGGAAGGAATTTTCATTCACCAAGAAAAATACGCTAAAGAACTTGTTAAAAAGTTCGGTTTGGAGAATTTCAAAAAGACTGATATACCAATGTCAAGTTCTTTGAAGATGGACAAAGATGAAAGAAGAAAGAAAGTTGACCAGAAGCTGTACATGAGTATCATTGGTTCACTTCTTTATCTTACTGCCTCTAAACCTGACATTTTGTTTAGTGTTTGCATTTGTGCCAGATTTCAATCGGATCCCAAAGAATCTCATCTAAGTGCTGTGAAACGCATCATCAAATACGTTACAACAACCTCTAAGTTAGGTCTATGGTATCCTAAAGAATGAGACTTTACTCTCCTTGGATATTCAAATGCAGATCTAGCAGGATGCAGAGTTGATAGAAAGAGCACCTCGGGCACTTGTCAATTGCTTGGTAACAGGACAGTATCTTGGTTTTCAAGGAAGCAAAGTACTATAGCTCTTTCAACAGTAGAAGCAAAGTATGTGGCTCTTGGAAGTTGTTGTTCTCAAATCTTATGGATAAAACAACAACTAAGAGACTTTGGAATCGAAGACTCATGCACTGAGATCAAATATGACAACACCAACGCGATTAATCTCACCAAGAATCCAATTCTACATTCAAGAGCAAAGCACATAGAGATTTGACATCATTTTATTAGAGACCATGTTCAAAACGGAGAAGTCTTGATTCGATTCCTTGACTCAAAGAATCAGCTGGCGGACATTTTTACAAAGCCACTAGAGAAAAATCTATTTAAGTCTATTCGCTCCAAACTTAATATCTTAAAGTCTGAAGAAGCTCAGACTCAAGGATAGAAGTCTGAAGATGCTCAGACTCAGAAGATTAAAAGTTACGACTATAAGTTATTTCAGTTCTAGCAATTTAGCTTTCGGATAAAAACTCAAAAAGAGACCGTGATAATGTCTTCCCAAAGAAAGTCCTCAAGGATTGCAAGCAGGGGACCACAATATATGCGTGAGGGTCCTACGCACTTCGATCTGACTAAGGAAGAAGACTTTTCAAGGCAGCAGCAAAGTCAACAACAACATTCTCAACCGCGCCATTCTTCTCAGGCTAGACCACAAGAGTCTCCACAACAATAGGCAAAGGAAGAAATTATTAAGGATGTCGAACCTGTAAGGACTCTTAAGCCCGCTTTTACTTTCAAACTCTACACGCCCTGAAGGAAGGTGGTTCCCCGATGACCTTTATTGATGAATTTTTGAAAGAAAGGGGATACCGAAATGAAACCTATTTTTTAAGAACGATGGAACGTTTGGGAATTGCTCCTGCTGGTTCGACAAAAAGAGCTTTTGCGAACTTCCCAAGTGATCCATGTGTTGGAAGATTTAATCAACTAGAAGGAAAGGATGACGATGAGAAAATGTTCACTCATTTTAAGCCTAGAATGGGTGTTGCTGCAAAAATTCAAGGAAAAATGACAAATTTGTTTCGTTCTGAGGAACATAAGCGAGTTTACTCTAAGTTGCTGAAGCGAGGGGTAATGAATCCAAGGAGTGTGGATTTTGATTTTCTTGATTCTCTGAATGTGAAATTACGGGAGAAACTTACTTTACTTCAACTTGAACGTTTTTGCTCGAGATAGCCGTAGCTCATCTTGAACTTACCGCGTATTTCTATTCCAATCTAAGCTTTTTAGATGCGAATAGATTTTCATTTAGTGTTAGAGACCAGGATTATGTGGTTGATATGGATACTCTGGCTGATGTGATTGGAGTGGAGAGAGGGATATTCCAATCAATTAGTGTGTCTATTGGTTTTGCTACTATGGAGCTTGTTCGAGACAGAATTACAGAAGGTTGGATTTCGTATTCGAGGATGAGTGCCTCAAATGTCTTGCTTCATAAGATTATAGTCAAATGTCTCAGACCCAAATCCACGTCAAAGACTGATGTCTCCATTTCTGAAGCGAAGCTGATGTACGCCATCAATATTGGTTACAAGTTCTCTCTACCGCACACTATCATGTTTCATATGTATAGGTCAATGGTAAAGGACAAGGGTCAACTTCCCTACTCAGCTCTTGTTACTCGTCTATTCAAACATCTTAATATTCAGCCTCCCAAAATTCCGTGTGTCCGAACCTGTGATCCAATGGTAGTAGGACTGAAGATGGTTTTAAAGATGCGTCTGAAAGAACTAAATAAGGTTTTAGAGCGGTTTAAGGAGAAGACCCATCAAGACTCGTTAAGACCCTGTGGCTGCAAAACGGAAAGGCAAGGAGCCCATGACAGCTCCATCTAAGAAGAGGAGAGCACTCATCTTGCAGGATAAAGAAGATGAGGATGACATCACCGTTTTCGCTCTTGCCTTAAAGAAGTTACAGCGTCTTGTTCCAGAGACAGAGGATGGAGAAAACCAAGACAGAGAGGAAACAAAGCAGAGGAGTGAAGAGAGGGAATCGATGAGGAAAGAAGAAGAAGAAGGAAGAACTGTAGAAGAAGAGCAGAGAGGAGAACAAACAAAAGGAGAAAGTCATGGTGATTTTCCAGCAGAGGATGAAGGACAAGATTATGGTGGGATTGAAGAAGAACCAGAGCATGAAGAGTACTTCTCTCCACCTGAAGGCACTGAAACAAGGGGAGCTGCTGATAAAAGAGGTACTCTTTCACTTGCTTTTACCAGTGATGATGTCAGTCGTTCTCCTGCCGATCCAGAATATGTATATGCTTCTCAATTTCCTGAGGAAGCTAATGAGGTTTCATCTCCAAGTCTGGATGTTCATGCTGAAGTTCCATCATCTGCCAATACTCCTCAACTGATCATTCTGAAGCAAGCACTCAAACTGACAACTCAACAGACTTTAAAAGACTGCTTGATGTTCTTTTGGAGATGAGAGGTCAGATTTATGCTTTGGGATGTGAATTTTAGAACATGCAAAATGCTAATCAAGCCACTTCAGTTTCTTTGCACGATCAAGTTCAGGCCTTTAATCTTCAAGTTCAAGCAACTGCAAAGGGTGAGGAAGTAGCACAACTGAAGGAGGATCTGAGAAAGCTGGAGGAGACTGTCAAGTCGATGGGAGATTTCCAGCTTGTTCGCATTCCAAAACAATTTTGACTTTATTTTGAGATTTGGCTTTATTTTTGACTGGTGTGACTGGTTTGGACTGTGTTTTGATTGTTTAATGCTTGCAGTATCTTAAGCATTGTTGGTAAAGATAGTTGTTTTTACAGGACTAACTCGTTTCCTGTGGATGCAGATTCGATACTATCCTTATCCTAACTTATTTATCTTTTATGAGATATCTTTGTTTGCTTGAGTATTGTTTTGCAGGACAAAAGTATCCAAATTTGTAGGAAAGTTTTGTCATCATCAAAAAGGGGGAGATTGTTGGAGAAAACTTCCTTATCTATTTTGAAGTTGACAAAACATTTCCTTTAGTCTAGTCTGAAGACTTCCAGACTCTACCGTCAAAGTCTGAAGACTGCTAGATTCAAGATTTAAAGTCTGCCCTCATTAACAGTTTCTAGACCGACGAAGAAGACTTATCCAGATGCGAGTATATCTTTAAGGATTTGATTCGTGCAGCTAAAGACGTTCTCATGGCTGGAGATGGCATCTCAAGATCTATTATTTGTATTGAAATTAATTCGAGTAATTTAGATCCATTGATTGGTGAAGTTTACTTGGAAGGTTCTACATATGGAAACCTAGATCCTGATTGTATGGGCGAGCATGATTGGTGGGCTATCTTCATATTCCTTATATAACTTGAGATCTCCCTAATTGATTCTGTCCAACGGGTAGATTGGAAGAACTCCTTTGGAAGGTGCCAACGATTATGAAGGCATGGAGGAGTTTATAAAGGAAGACGCTCTAGTTATTCGAGGTGGTGCGAGATAGAAAAATTCCAACGTCTGAAGCTTCTTGTACTTTGCTTATTCGATTGTTGAGCTTAAATTCGTACTCAAAAGAGAGATTAGATACTGGTGAGACCTTGAAGAAGTGTAGTTGAATCACTACACTGTAGAATCAAGTACATGCGATTGTAACACCTCTTTTGATTCATAGTGAAATCCAGCCAGTGGGCTGTCAGTGCAGGAGAGTAGATGTAAGCTTGGTCTAAGCCGAACCACTATAAATCTCGTGTTCTTATTCTCATCCTTGAACTCCTTTATTTTGTTTGTAACTCTATTTAATTGTTAGAGTCTGATTTCCTCTGCAAAGTCTATTGTCAACCAGACTCAAGTTAAAAGTAAAATTTTACTCTAGATTTTACAAAATTTGTTTTCACATCGATTCAGCCCCCCTCTAGGTGTTCGTACTAGCACTTTCAACTACATTACTAAAAGGATGATGGTAGCCTTGGTAACTTGAAATCGTGTCTTATCTAATGCCGAGATTATGACATATCTACAATGACTTTTCAACATAAAGTATGATAGTTCTAATGAGATTAGAAATTACATTCTAAGGATGGTAGATTCAAAGTCTAAAAATCATATTCATAAATGAACTCATGAAATCATCGGTCATTCGACAATCTAGATCCTAAGAAAGCATCCTTCAAATGATGGCGACCATTGTTTTTTTTTTTTTTTAAAGAAGAAATGTCATATAAAGATATATTGTAGTAAATATACAAAAAAATTGGTTATCCAAGTGTGAGTATGCGAGTAATGATCTTTTGGCATTATTTATGAATCCAATACCTATCAGAAGCCCCGTCTAGTTATTGATGGCTAGATAATGGTGCAACAAATTTGTTGTGTTTTCCATATGAGGATTCATAAATCTAAGGAAGTCAAATTATGATAAATAATAGCTTATCATGGGAAACAACGATAAAATCAACGTTGAGTTCGTTGGATATATCATTTTAATTCTATATTTTGTTTTTAATCTAATATTAAGAAATGCATTTTATATACCTTCTTTGAGATAGAACTTTGTTTTCTTATCATGTTTGAATATATGTAGCTATTTATGAAATTTAAAAAAAAAAAATTATTTCGGTGTTCTTTAATTCAAATAAGGTTGAGTATTACATTATGTCCAATGAATTATACAAATTTTGTTGAACTCTCAATGATATATACGTTGCATATACGGTTGAAAATGTTGTTTTCAAAAAACTTTTGCCTAAGGAATAATCTCATGTAGTAATGTCTTGGTCACATATCTAAAGAAAGAGTAGAAAAGTTGATAATGTTGACATTTTGTCTATTCTTAAAAGTTACCTAAAGACTTGCGTAGATTATTACAGAAGTAAGATAACTAAGATAAAAAAAATAGGGAAAATCTCAAATAAGGACCCAAAGTGAGCCTACTTTCTCAAATAAGGACCCGAAGTGACCGTTGTTCCAAATAAAGACCCGAAATGGCTAACAAGTCTCAAAAAAGGACTGAACCCGCCGGTCGGCGAGCGTGTGACATTTCGATGGCCAGAATATGGGCAATTTTGTCCCAAAAAAATATAGATAGAAATTAACAAACCCTAAAAACAAAACCCCAAACTCTTCAAGTTATTTTTCTTCTGATCTTCATCTTTTACGTTCTTTGTCCCCTCTCGTTTGGATACAACTCATATGCATTTTTCCGGACAAAAGAGACATTAACTCAGAAATTTGACAAAACAGCAAAAAGAACACCATAAAACAAAAGAATTCCTCCTACCATCACCATCCTTGCTACCATCTATGTGATATTTGTTGGAGAAAACTTCCTTGAGTGTTTTGAAGTTGACAAAACGTTTCCATCGCCTAGTCGAAGACTTGCAGACTCTTCCATCAAAGTCCGAAGACTCCGGACTGCTAGACTCAAGACTCAAAGTCTATCCTCATTGACGGTTCTAGACCGTCGAAGAAGGCTTATCCAAAACTGGATGTTTCGTTAAGGATTTGACTTTATCGATCGGAGAAGATCTCTTGGCTGGATATAGCATGTCGAAATCCATTATTCAAATCAAGATTGATTCAGGGATTTTGAATCCGTTGATTGGCGAAGTATACTTGGAAGGTTCTACTTATGGAAACCTAGATCCTGATTGTATGGGCGAGCAGGATTGATGGGCTATCGTCATGTTCCTTAAATAGCTCGAAGATCGTCCTAATTGATTTTGTCCAACAGGTAGATTAGAAGAATTCCTTAGGTAAGTGCCAACGGGTATGATGGCATAAAAGGAGTATATAAGGAAGACGTTCCAGTTGTTCGAGGTGTGCGCGATAGAAGAATTCCAAAGTCTGAAGCTCCTTGTTCTTAGTCAATTAAACTGTTGAGCGAAATCTTATATACAAAAGAGTGTCTATATCTTTGAGAGACCTTGAGGAAGTGTAGTAGAGTCTCTACACCGTGAAATCAAGGAAGAGCTTTTACGTAACATCTCTTTGTTCATAGTGGAATCCAGCCAATTGGCTGTCAGTGCAGAAGAGTGGACGTAGGCTTGAATCAAGCCGAACCACTATAAACTCGTGTTCATATTCTCTTCTCTGCGCTCTTTTACTTTGATCGTAACTTGTTTTGTTTACAAGAGACGAATTTCCTTTTCATAATCTATTGCTGATTTGAGTAGCATACTTCACTAAGGGAAATTTGTTTTTGCACCTATTCACCCCCTCTAGATGCTCATACTAGCTTTCACAATTGGTATCGAGCTCGTGTACTCACTTAAGTTGAAGTGTTTTACTTCGAGTTAAAGATCCATGTCTAGTATGTTGGCTCTAGGACTGGTTGAAGGGCAAAGCAATACCAGACCGCCTTATTTTGATGGAAAGGAATACAACATATGGAAAAACAAGATGAAGGCATTTCTAAGATCAAAGGATCCTTTGGAATGGGATGTGGTAGACAAAGGAATCATTCCTAAAGCTGCACCTGTCTCATAAAGAGGAAAAGAAGCCGTTGAGTCTAGCGAAATGACTCAAGAAGAGATAACCAAGAGACAAGCTCTTGATACAAAAGCAATTTATTCTTTATATTGTGCATTATCACCTATCGAATATAACAGAATATCTTCTTGTGATACACCTAAAGAAGTCTGGGATAGATTACACATCACCTATGAAGGAACTGATCGAGTGAAAGAAACCGGAATCAACATTTCGCTTCGGTCAATACGAAGCATTCAAAATGAAATCGGAGAATCTATCAACGACATGTTTAGTCGTTTTACGTAAATCGTGAATGGTCTTGAAAATCAAGGTCAACCAATTTCGATCCCATGAAAGTAAACAAGCTGCGTGGA
Source organism: Eucalyptus curtisii (assembly GCA_017140595.1). Taxonomy (NCBI): domain Eukaryota; kingdom Viridiplantae; phylum Streptophyta; class Magnoliopsida; order Myrtales; family Myrtaceae; genus Eucalyptus; species Eucalyptus curtisii. The sequence continues at coordinate 6,834,780 of CM029504.1, forward strand.
CTCTCTAAGGATTGGAATCACATAAAGACCTCAATAAGGGAGACACAAAGAATTATGCCACTTTTACGTCGATGAATTGGTTGGGACTCTTCGGTCTTATGAAGTGGAGCGAATTAATGAAGATGAAGATCCTAAAGGTAAGAAATCCATTGAATTAAAATCTAATGATGATTCTAATGTCACAGATTCATTCGAAGACGATATGGATGATGAAGAGCTTGCTCTCATGATAAGAAGATTCGGTAAAGCTAAACAGAAAGGGGAGAAGAGTCAATCCAAAGAAATAAAGTTTTCAAAAGCAACAGACTTAGTCGTTGAGGATGAGGAATCCAATAGAGATGTAGTCTGTTTTGAATGTAAGAAAAAGGGACACATCGACCCAACTGTCCCTTTCGAGGAAAAAGAAAAGAAAAGCTGAGAAATATCGAAAGGCACTCAAAGCGAAACTTGGAGTGATACGAGAATGTGAAGAAAGTGATGATGATTATGCCAATATTTGTCTCATGGCATAATCGGACTCGTATTCGTACTCCAAGACAGACTTATTCGAGACAATGAAATCGAGGTAAGTAATTTGAAAATCCCTACTAAAGTCGCTAGATACATTGATGAATTGTGTCTTAGTCTCAAAACCTCTCTTAAAAGGATTTCCGAACTTAAAAGAGAAAATTTTGCACTAAAGCAACAGGAAAATGTTTGGAAAGAAAATGTCAAAAGTTTAGACAAAAGTGTTACTACTTTGAAAGAAAATGAAGACAATCTTTTAAAAGAAAATGCATTCTGAAAAATGATATCTCAAGTATTTCTAAAAAAATTTCTATAGGATCTCGAGAAACTTGAGAAAATTCTTTCAAGACAAAGACCTTATTTCAACAAATCAGGTTTAGGAATGACTCTTGAAACTATTCCTCTAATTGATTTTCCTAAAGTAAAGGAAGGAATTAAGCAAAGACCTACAAGAGATGCTTACAAAAATCATTTCCAAAAAGTTTTCGTAAAACCAGTAGGTTGCAGTGCTCTTAAATGTTCTAAGTGCAATAGCTCAGATCATTTTGAGAAAGAATGTCCTATGGTTTGGAAACTTGTTAAGAAGGTATGGGCAAAGACCGTATATTACACTAACACCAATGGACCCAAGAAAATATGGGTACCAAAGAAAGCTTGAGTCTCTTTTCTAAATGCAGTCACTATCAAGAAAAAGGTTAAATGGTACCTGGATAGTGGATGCTCAAGGCATATGACAGGAGATTCAAATTGCTTCATAAAGCTTGTTCAAGTTAATGGTGGAAAAGTTTCATTTGGAGGAAACAACAAAGGAAGAATTGTGGGATACGGGCGTAAAGATTGGAAGCCTCACGATCGTAATGTATCCTTAGTGGAAGGACTCAACTACAATTTGCTAAGTATCGGTCGGTGCGACACCGGTTTCAAAATAAATTTTCAAGAGGGAATATGTTCGGGAACCGGTAAAGACTCCTCTCGTCTTTCACGGGTCGAAGACATGGAAATATCTACCTCTTGGATGTCAAACCAGATGAAACCCAATGTCTAATCTCAATTCAACAAGAAGCAAACTTATGGCACAGAAAACTTGGGCACATCAACATGAAGCAAATAGCCAAAATTTCAGCAAATAAGCTTGTTCGTGGTCTACCCAATCTATCATACCAAAAGTCTGATCTATGCACACCATGTGTGTGGGGAAAACAGGTAAGAAACTCATTCAAACCAATAAATCAAGTTTCCACTAATCGCAATCTTTGCTCTTGCATATGGATCTTTTTGGACCAACCGTAACTCGAGCATTGGAGGTAAGAAATACTTGTTTAGTGATTGTGGATGATTATTCACGATTCACTTGGGTATATTTCCGGCAAGTAAGTCTGAAACCTTTTCTTATTTTACAAAGTTTGCTAAAAATGTCCAAAATGAGAAAGGGTATGTTATTTCAAGTATACGGACAGACCATGGAGGTGAATTTGAAAATCAAGATTTTACAAAATTCTGTGATGAATCTGGTTTTCAGCATATGTTCTCTTCTCCATATACTCCGGAGCAAAATGGAGTCGTGGAAAGAAAGAATAGGTCGCTTCAAGAAATGGCTAGAACTCTTCTAATTGAAAGTAACATCTCTTCACGTTTTTGGGCTGAAGCAGTTTCTACAAAGCATGTTATATTATTAATAGAGTCTTTCTAAGGCCTATTCGGAGAAAAATCCCTACGAGTTATTCAAAGGAAAGAAGCCCATTGTTTCATATTTTCATGTGTTTGGATGTAAATGTTTTATATTGAAAAATGCAAATGATCGGGTTGGTAAGTTTGAAGAAAAATCAGATGAAGGTATTTTCCTTGGATATTCTATCACAAGCAAAGCTTACGAGTTTACAACAAGAAGACTTAACTGTGGAGGAATCAATGATTGTCAAATTTCAAGACTTTATGCAAAATCAATCGATTCATACTCATCTTGAAGAATCCGAACCTGCTCCAGACTCTACAAAGTCTAAATCTCCAGAAGCAGTTCAACCTTCAAAAGACGAGCAACAAATGATCAACGAAGATTCAAATGAGGAAAAAGATCAACAGTCTGACAAATCAACCAGCAAATCGGAAGCATAAGTCCAGTCATCCCAAAGATCTCATTATTGGTGATATTAATGAAGGAATTCACACAAGATCCAAAAGCGCGAAGAGTCTAGTCTTGCGTGGCTCTTATTTCGAAATAGAACCCAAGAGCATAGAAGAAGCTTTAAGCGATGAAAGCTGGATTGAAGCTACGCAAGAAGAACTCAAGCAATTCAGCATTAATAATGTCTGGGAATTGACTCCTAAACCGAAAGGTAAATCCATCATTGGAGCTAAATGGGTTTTCAGGAACAAGATGAACGAGAAAGGTAAAGTCGTAAGAAACAAAGCAAGACTCGTGGCCAAGGGATATACACAAGAAGAAGGGATAGACTATGATGAGACTTACGCACCAGTAGCAAGGTTAGAAGCAATTAGATTATTACTTGCTTTTGCTTGTCATAAGAATTTCAGGTTATTCCAAATGGACGTCAAAAGTGCTTTCCTAAATGGATTTATCCAAGAGGAAGTCTTTGTGGAACAACCACCTGGTTTTGAAGACCCAAGAAAACCAGACTCTGTATTCAGACTGAAAAATGCTCTATATGGTTTAAAGCAAGCACCTCGAGCTTGGTACGACGTGACTAAGTAAGTTTTTAATTCAAAATGACTTTGTCAAAGGTAAAGTAGATACTACATTGTTTATCAAAAGAGAAAGCAAAAGTTTTCTACTTGTTCAAATTTATGTTGATGATATCATTTTTGGATCTTCTAATGAAAATCTGTGCAAGAAATTTTCTAAGTCTATGCAGGATGAGTTTGAAATGAGCATGATGGGTGAACTAACCTTCTTTCTCGGGCTTCAAGTTAAACAACCGAAGGAAGGAATCTTTATTCATCAAGAAAAATATGCTAAAGAACTTGTCAAAAAGTTTGGACTAGAAAATTGCAAAAAGACCGATCTACCAATGTCAAGTTCTTTGAAGATGGACAAGGATGAAGAAGGAAAGAAAGTTGACCGAAGCTATACGGGAGTATCATTGGTTCACTTCTTTATCTAACTCGCTTCTAGACCCGACATTTTGTTTGGTGTTTGTATTTGTGCCGATTTCAATCGATCCTAAAGAATCTCATTTAAGTGCTGCAAAGCGTATTATCAAATACATTGCCTCAACTTCAAACTTGGGTCTCTGGTATCCTAAAGAAGGAGACTTCACTCTTCTTGGATACTCAGACGCAGACCTAGCCGGTTGCAGAGTTGATAGAAAGAGCACCTCGGGCACCTGTCAACTACTTGGAAGCAGGACGGTATCTTGGTTTTCAAGGAAGCAAAGTACAGTAGCTCTTTCTACGGCAGAAGCAGAGTATGTAGCTCTTGGAAGTTGTTGTTCACAGATTCTGTGGATAAAACAACAGCTAAGAGACTTTGGAATTGAAGATTCATGCACCGAAATCAAATGTGACAATACCAGCTCAATCAATCTCACCAAGAATCCAATTCTTCACTCAAGAGCAAAACATATAGAGATTCGACATCATTTCATTAGAGATCATGTTCGAAATGGAGAAGTTTCGATTCGGTTTATTGACTCAAAGAATCAATCGGCGGATATATTTACAAAGCCTTTGGAGAAAAATCAATTTGAAGTTATTCGTTCCAGACTAAATATCTTAAAGTCGAAGAAGTTCGACTCGGGATCGAAAGTCTAAAGGCACTCGACTCGGACAATCAAGATCTACGATGCAAGTTATTTCCGTTTTAGAAACTTATCTCTCGGTTCAAATCTTGAAAATGTACGATCATCTATCCAAATTTAATTGGTGTAATTTTCCCAATTTTTTTCGTGATTAGTGCAATCCTTCATTTTCAAAAAGAAGTTATTTTTGAAATGACAGTTATCTAATTTTTTTTTTTAAAAGGGAGTTATTTTTAAAAGGCATTTTTATATTTCCTTTTTCACGACGCTCCGTATGCCCTGCTTCGACTGCCTTATATACCGTCGGTTCTTCTTCGTTTTATTCACAAAAACCCTAAGAGAGCACCGATCTTCCACTTCGTCTTCTTCTCTTGTTTAATCCTCGAAAAGTTTTCATCTTTCTTGGGAAACAAGCTTGGAATCTCTCAAAGGCTGTGAAAGATGTCGTCTTAAAGAAAGTCTTCAAGGATCGCGAACAAGGGACCACAGCAAATGCGTGAGGGGCCTACGCACTTTGATCTCACCGAGGAAGAAGAATCTTCTAGACAGCAACAGAGCCCATAACATTCTCAGCAGCGTCCATCTCCTCCATCTAGACCTCAGGATGTTGCACATCAAGAAGCGGAAGAAATCATCGAAGACGCAGAACTCGTAAGAACTCTTAAGCCCGCTTTTACCTACAAGCTTTATCGTGCTTTGAAGAGGAGTGGTACTCCGTTGTGTTAGGGAAATCCCTTATGATGTTTTGAAGATGACAAAATAAATCAAAGGCTACTAACATGTTTAATGGTTAAGTAATAGACCATGCAGATGATAGAACATGTAAAGGATATTGTCAAAGTGTGAAGACGACCAGTAAGACCGAACGTAACATATGTCCAAAGTATATTCTAAAGATTTTCAGACTTCGTGTCAAAGTCGATGACCGCGACTTTAGTGTCAAAGTCTGTTCTACATCAGAAGTCTGCTCACTCTGACAAATTGTGGCATCCCAAAAATTCAAGACAAGCTCTAAGGTGTATCAAAGCCCATAATTAGGTAATGAAATTTTCCTAAGTTTTATGCTTTAGCCATTAGTCTCCTCTTAAGACTAAGTGATATATGCTTGTGTTCTTGAATTTTGAGATTAGTGTAATAGGATAAATTTATGAGAAGGATTTATTTTTTTGGCTATGCACCTCATAGAATAAATTCCTATAAATTAAATGTTACAAGATTTTGGCCATATGAAATTTAAATTTGAAATCTATAAAAGAAAGAATTAAAAGTGTTTAAGGGTAAAATTTGATTTTTATTTAGGGTTGGGCCTTAGGCCCAAGGGTGTGGACCCTTAATGGGCCAAAAGGGGCGGCCCATGAAGCCCACGAAGGGGGCTGTCGCCGGCCAAGGAGGGCTCGGCCCATGAGGCCCCTTCCAAGCCCAATTTGCATGAAGATGGCCAAGTGTTAGCCCCTCCATCCAAGTGTCCTCCATGCATGATCTAATCATTGCTAATGATTGTGGCTTAGGGGAAACAAAAGGGGAGAGAGAGTGGCCGGTGGAGGGTTTCGGCCAAGCTGAGAGGGAGAGAGAGTGAGTTGCGAGAGAGAGGAGCCGAGAGGGAGGAGAGGAAGGAGCTCGCCCGTCGCCGCCCGCACGCCATCCGTCCGTCCGTCGCCGGTGTGCCGTCCGTGTGCCGCTGTCCGCTCGATCTTAGAGGTAAGTTAGGATCGATTTCCACTCTTGCATGTGTGTGTTGCATGTATGTTTGGAGAAATGTCGAATTTTGGGCGAGTAGGAGGGAGAAACCGAAGCTAGAATGACTTGTTCTTGAGTGATGTTGCTGTTTTCGCATGAACCGCCTGAGCCAGAATCTTGTAAGAGCTTACATGCATATTTTGAGTTCGATTTTGTCTCTGATTCCTTCATAAAAGTTGTAGCCAACATCTTAAAATACAACATACTAAAATGTGGTGCAAAACTATGGACATTTAAGGGGTCAAACTCTCATCCTACGGAGACATCAGATCTGGAACGATTTCACTGACCTTTCGGTGGATTTGTAGTTGCATATTGATTTGCACTAAGAATCTCTTTTATATTTTTTCATAAAAGTTGTAGGGGACATCTTAAACTACAACATACTCAAATTTGAAGCAAAATGAACAAGTGTAGCCTAGTTAATCAACTTACTCTTGAAAACCGTAGATCTGGAGACGCGGTACAGGACACCCGAGACTTCATGGACCGATATGATGACTATACTCTGGATATTTGACTTAGATCCCTTCATTAAACTTGTATATAATATCTTGACGTAAAACATATCCAAATTTCAGAGGAAACGAAGAAGAATAGGTAGGTGAAGACTCAGTATTTCAGAGAAGCATGCACTGGACGTTTCGGTGTTAGATCCAGAAGCTTCGTGTGACTGTAGAAAATAATATAAAAATAATTTGGCTTAGAAGTCTTCATGAAAAATCTGCTTTAGTGTCTTGGCTATAACCTGGTAAAATTTCATAATTTTCGGAGGTCGTTCAGGTATTTTAATCGAATTATTTCAAAAACTGCACATTCTGTTTTATCGGAAATTGCATGCTGTGATTGTGTGAATGATATCTTTTGTGTGGAATTTTATTGGCCATGTGTTTTCATGAAATCATTATCTTATTGTCTTATTTATCACATGCCTTAATTTCATGATTTTTGGGAATCATATAGAAATTTAATTTAAATATTTTTCCAAAATGGTACAAGCTGGAATTTAAATAAATATCAAAAAGGCATGATAAATGGACTATTCTAAATTGTATGAATTCCATAAATTGTATTTTTAAGAATGATTGCATCTTGCTACATGTATGATGATGACTGATGATGCATGTATAAATCAAAGGATGAAAGTGATTTTATTTGCCATTATATCATGTGCCACGCTAAGTTGAGACTGAAATTGGTAAACATGATCAATGATAAATGAGGAAACTGTTTGTGGCGGATGATAATGCCCTGGGAGTATCAGGATGCCCGGGATGGGGGGTGCCGAATGCCCGGAATGTATAGAGATACATGGCCGGATGCCCTCGGGAGTTTCGAGATGCCCGGAATGGTTGGGTGCCGGAAGCCCGGAGGTCTCGTGCCCGGGGAGTGCCTCGTGATGCCGGTTGGGATGCGAGATGCCCGGAAAGTGGGGGTGTCGGATGCCCGGTGATGTTGCCGGAGGGTTCTCGCGATGCCGGGATGGGGTGCGAGTGGTGATGTGTGGGACGCAATTAGTGCGGTCCCGGGAAAGAGATGTGGTGATCAAATTTAAAGATAAAAGTGGAAATTGAATCATGTGCATGAGATGTGATGACATACATATGGATGTGTGACATGATGATGATCACTTATGGCATGATGATATGTATGTGACATGATGATGATCACCTATGGCATGTTGATATGTATGTGACATGATGATGATCACCTATGGCATGATGATATGTATGTGACATGATGATGATCACCTATGGCATGATGATATGTATGTGACATGATGATGATCACCTATGGCATGTTGATATGTATGTGACATGATGATGATCACCTATGGCATGATGATATGTATGTGACATGATGATATGTATGTGATATGACGATGAGTACATGAGATGTGATGACATATGCATGGCTGCGAGGTAAGTTATGCATGGATACTCAAATGACATGGGTTATGCTATGTTTGTATTGTGTGATGCATTGAGTGGTTTATTGGTCCTTTACCTGCTGAGTGGTTGTACTCACCCCTTCGGGGACCAACATTTCAGATTAGAAAGATGCCGCTCCCTACCGTCATGCGGGGCACCTTCTATGGCCTCCCATCCGATGTGGAGGTAGAGTGTACGGAGATCGATTGCGTTACCATACCCGGGTCCGACGTTTGTGCGAGTGCGAGTGTTGGTCATGTACGAGGTGGGCCCCGCGGGGGCCCAGTCATTCAGGAGTTTCTGTCGGTTCATGTCCGCCGAGATGGAGAGTTTAGGGGGATGTTGCCACCACCACCGCCCGACGCGCCAGGATGGGTGTGATGGCCGCGTGAGGGGTAGAGAGCTGATGACACTTTTTGGACATAGCCGCCACTTATAGATGGAGGATCATACGTGAGATAGACATAGGGTCGAGTTGTCTTTTTGGGTTGTGGCCGAGTCTAGATGAAAATCTTGGCCTTTCTTTTGATTGTACCGACCCGTGAAATCCATCTCGAAAATATATGTAAATAAAAGTGGCTCGGCTTCATCTTTTCATATGATGTGTAGTTGGTGTGCATTGTATCATGATTGTTGGAGGGAGAGATGGCGATATTAAATTATGCTTCCGCTAATAAGTTGCGCCGGGACCGCTTTCAAAAAAAAAAATGCCCATGAACTACAACGCTTCTACTAAGAGATGTAATCTAGTGTTCATTAGGCATAGCGATAAGTACCTGTGGCGACCTTAGGCGAGTCGGGGGGTGCCACACAAATTCTAGACTGAACGTGAATGATGAACCATAAGACAGACTCTATGCTGAAGCTGAACTGGGTACAGACCTTAAAGCTAAATCTGTTCAGAAGCAGAATATGTTCAGACTCAGATTGCAAAGTCTAATGCACTCGAGACTTAGATTGTAAAGTCTATTGCTCTCGAGACTTTACATCCAGATTCGACAGAACGTAACTCAAGCCCAATCATATAACGGCTAGTGATCTGGTTTGGATTCCACATCAAGATTGATTTAATTGACTCAATCTAATTGATTGACAATTAGATGTTGAAGACAAGAACTTTCTATACGAAGGAGCTTTACTTATGGAAACCAAGATTCCGTTTGTATGGGCGATCGTAATCAATTTGGGATTTTACCTTTGTCACTCAACGGCTACCAAATCTTCTAGATACGAGCTGTCCAATGGGTATATTGGAAGACGATCCTCAAGATACTGTCCAACGGGTAGTTTGGAAGTGGAGGAGTATTTAAGGAGATGAAGGACCGATGAGCAAGTAAGAGATAGAGCGTAGAATTTATAATTCCAAAGTCTCGAGCGACCTTCGATCATACACTTGTCTCTTGTGAGCTTAAACGTTTGTGATCGTGAGAGAAATACCAAAAGAGTGACTTAGTGAGATAGTGTGATCTACTAAGTGTTTGCACTCGAAGTTGTAATCTCTTGTTGATTGCATAGTGGAATCCAGCCAAGAAGGTCTGTTAGCGTGGGAGAGTGGACGTAGGCTTGGATTAAGCCGAACCACTATAAATCTTGTGTTCTTATTCTCTTCCCTAACTCCTTTGTTTTACTCGAAGTTTATTTTATTCCGCATATATTTGCCAAGGTTTAGTTTAAACACCTATTCACCCCCTCTAGGTGTTCATACTAGCACTCTCAATTGGTATCAGAGCCAAGTGCTCGGTTTATAAAAGTGTTTTTTTTACTTTTGAGCTAAAGATCTTCTATGGCTAGTATCTTGGCACCAGGACTTATGGAGGGACAAAGCAACACAAGGCCACCATATTTTGATGGAAAAGAATACAACGTGTGGAAGAACAAAATGAAAGCATTCCTAAGATCCAGAGATCCCTTGCAATGGGATGTTGTGGAAAGAGGAATCAACCCCATTGCTGCGTCCACATCAAATAAGAATGGCGAGACAAAGAAACCAAACCCCCGCTCCTATGTCTCGGACGGAGTTGTCCAAAAGAGAAGCGCTTGATGCAAAAGCCATTTATTCTTTATATTGTGCCTTGTCTCCTGCTGAATATAATAGAATCTCTTCATGTGAAACAGCAAAAGAAGTTTGGGATAGACTTCATGTTACATATGAAGGGACCGATCGTGTAAAAGAGACAAAAGTAAACTTCCTGCTCGGCAAATATGAATCCTTCAAGATGAAGCAAGGAGAGTCAATTGGAGATATGTTCAGCCGTTTTACAGAAATTGTAAATGGTTTAGCATATCAAGGTCAGCAAATTTCTACCCCGATGAAGGTCAACAAACTCTTGCGAGGTCTCTCAAAAGATTGGAACCATGTCAAGACCTTAATCCGGGAAACTCAGAGGATTATGCCACTTTCCGTTGATGAATTGATTGGCACTCTTCAATCCTATGAAGTGGAACAACTCAACGATGAAGATCCCGAAGGTAAGAAGTCCATCGCTTTAATATCTAATGCTGTTTTTGATGAAACAGACTCAGCAAATGACATGGACAACGAAGAATTTGCTTTTATGATCGAGAAATTCAAAAAGCTGAGTAGAAAAGGAAGGAAGTTTAGTGTAAGACAATACAAGCAAAATGGCCAGAAAAGAATAATGAAAGAAGATGATGAGCAAGGAAATATATGCTTGACGGCACATTCAGAATCTGAGTCTGACTCAGACACAGACTCAGAATCCGATGAGGAAATCGAGGTAAGTCATTCAAAAATTCCTCTCAAAGTTTCAAAGTATATAAATGAGCTTTGCTTAATTCTCAAATCTTCTCTTAAAAGGATCTCCGAACTTAAAAAGGAGAATTCTCGACTTAAGCAACATGATCTTTTTCAAAAAGAAAATTTTGAAATTTTGCAAAAAGATTTTCTACAAACAAAAGAAAGTCGAGATTTACTTGTCAAAGAAAATGATTCTTTGAAGAAAGAATTTTCAAATATTTCGACAAAATTCTCAAATGGATCAAAAACATTAGAGCATATCATTTCCATACAAGTTCCTTACTATAATAAGTCGGGACTTGGTTTCAATAAGGAAAGTGATTCTCTAATTGATTTTCCTAAAGTCAAGGAGAGACTTAAACAAAGACCTCCAAAGACATTTTACAAAAATCATTTTCAAAAAGTGTTTGTAAAACCTGTTGGTCGAAATGCCCTCAATTGTGGAGATTCAAAACACTTTGAGAAAGATTGTCCTAAAGACTGGAGACCTATCAAGAAAAATTGGGTAAAAACAGCATACTCTACTAACTCTCATGGACCCAAGAAAAAATGGGTACCAAAGAAAAGATGAGTTATTTTTGCAGGAAATAAAGGAAGAGAAGAAAGAGAGTTTGGTAAGGAATTTTTTTATTCTCAATTTGATTTGGGCAATAATTCTCATATTCGATATATCCTTGGTTGATTGAGATTTTATAATGATCATATTTTGCTTTATGGAAGAAAGAATCGTATGATTTGTTTTTGTGATTTGTGAGTTGAGATTTGATTTAGTACGTGTGATTATTTGAGATAATTCAGATTATTTTGTCTAATTTTATATTTCAGATTTAATCATATTTTGCAAAGTGAAAATCTGTTTTACGTGATGATGCAAGATATTCTTAGATATTCAAGAATTTTATTCTCTATGTTTTTATCGTACCATGACTAAGTGAGAATTTATTTTTCAAAATATCATTGTGCATAATATTCTTTCTTTGAATACTTTGTTACGATGAATTAAGAAAGAATATTTGATTATGGAGATTTTCTATTTTACTCTAACGTCAAGGAAGGATCCAAATTGATGGATACCAAAAAGGAAATGAGTTGATTGCAGGAAATTCTATAAGGGAAGAGCGATCGTGAATCTACGCAGATTTTAGTACAATCTGAAAAAATCTCCTACGAAGATTGGTAATGATTTTTTTAATCAATGGTATATTTGAAACATATACCTGGGTAAGAGAAATTTTTTTTTTATCATCCTGCATTGCAAATTTCTACATGCATTTATCATGATTTTGGATGATTGTTATATTGCAAATATCTTTTGTCATAAATATAAGGTATTGCAATTTTGGCACGCGACGGAAATATTTATTTTCCTTTTTGCAAAATGCATATCTGAAATTTATGCTCAAGGAAATCGCTTTGATCTCAAAAGATATTACTACATATTCATGGATATTCTTGCTATATTCTTAGAAAATATATTATATCTAGCAAGTTTGATCCGCAAATCAAATGAAGATATTACGTGACATTATTGCAAAGATGATAATCTATTATAAAAGATTTTGCAGGTGACAATAGAATCTTCCATATGAATTTTGGAAAGCTCGATCAGATAATCATGGAGATTTTATTCTATCTTCTGGAGGTTCAAAAATTCTATTCCTTGTGCAAAATTTTTGCTTATTGAGGAAATCCCTTATGCGTCATACAGAAGGTTGAGTAGTTCTGAATTTTAATTTTATATATGATATTCAATTTATTTATTCAAAGAAAAGGGCATTATATATTATGTGGATATTATTACAGCTTATTTGTGAAAAAGTTTGTTAAGTTGATGCAGGTTGAATTCGAGAAAAGCTTAATTGAAGAAAATAAATTTTTGCCTCGAATTTCAAATTGAAAGTGATCGTTGCAGATGTTGTTGCTACAAAGGAAATACTGAAAAAAAAAAATTCTATTCAACAAGCAACAATTGTTTCTATTGCAAATATTGTCATGATCACAGGGGGAGAACGTGAATCTAAAAGAAAGGAAAAGAATCGTGATCATCTCAAAAAGGCAACAAATTGAGGGGGAGCATTGATCAATTATGGAAAAATCTTTTTGGATTGATCGTGATCTTATTATGGAAAGAAGGAAAGGTAAATGTGTCAGAATTTGTTCTAAAAAATCCAGTTAGTGCATCTTTTATTACTTTTTGTCATTAACAAATCTTGTATTGATATTATCATTTTATTATGACAAAAAGGGTACGTGAATTTCATGATGCATCCGTGATTTTTATTGGATATTTGCTGATATAATCGAAGTGAGCTATATTGCATATCTTTAATATTCGATAAAAGCTGATTTTTTGGAAATTGTGATTCATGCAAGATATTTGTTATCATTCTCTACGTGATACTTTTTCCATTATTATCGCTTTTTGATTATGACAAAAAGGGGGAGAAGATATGAATATGCATATGTGTTGATTGGTTGATATTATCTATGGCATAATATTGAGCTGTGATATGAATATGCATATGTGTTGATTGGTTGATATTATCTATGGCATAATATTGAGCTGTGATTATTTTTCTATATATTGTTATGCTCAATTTATTTGCTCAATTTATTTGCTATCTCATGATATCCTTTGATTTAAATTAATATTTTTAAAAGCGTGTTTACAAATCTGCATATTCAGAGATTGTTTTGTCATCATCAAAAAGGGGGAGATTGTTAGGGAAATCCCTTATGATGTTTTGAAGATGACAAAATAAATCAAAGGCTACTAACATGTTTAATGGTTAAGTAATAGACCATGCAGATGATAGAACATGTAAAGGATATTGTCAAAGTGTCAAGACGACCAGAAGACTGAACGTAACATATGTCCAAAGTATATTCTAAAGATTTTCAGACACGTGTCAAAGTCGAAGACGCAGACTTTAGTGTCAAAGTCTGTTCTACATCAAGTCCGCTCACTCGACAAATTCCAGATCGAACGTGAATGATGAACCAGAAGACAAACTCTATTTCTTCTGAACCGGGTACAGACCTTAAAGCTAAATGCTGTTCAGAAGCGAGAATATGTTCGACTCAGATTGCAAAGTCTAATGCACTCGACTCAGATTGTAAAGTCTATTGCTCTCGAGACTTTACATCCAGATTCGACAGAATGTAACTCAAGCCCAATCATATAACAGCTAGTGATCTGGTTTGGATTCCACATCAAGATTGATTTAATTGACTCAATCTAATTGATTGACAATTAGATGTTGAAGACAAGAACTTTCTATACGAAGGAGCTTTACTTATGGAAACCAAGATTCCGTTTGTATGGGCGATCGGAATCAATTTGGGATTTTACCTTTGTCACTCAACGACTACCAAATCTTCTAGATACGTGAGCTGTCCAATGGGTATATTGGAAGACGATCCTCAAGATACCGTCCAGCGGGTAGTTTGGAAGTGGAGGAGTATTTAAGGAGATGAAGGACCGATGAGCAAGTAAGAGATAGAGCGTAGAATTTATAATTCCAAAGTCTCGAGCGACCTTCGATCATACACTTGTCTCTTGTGAGCTTAAACGTTTGTGATCGTGAGAGAAATACCAAAAGAGTGACTTAGTGAGATAGTGTGATCTACTAAGTGTTTGCACTCGAAGTTGTAATCTCTTGTTGATTGCATAGTGGAATCCAGCCAAGAAGGGTTAGCGTGGGAGAGTGGACGTAGGCTTGGATTAAGCCGAACCACTATAAATCTTGTGTTCGATTCTCTTCCCTAACTCCTTTGTTTTACTCAAGTTTATTTTATTCCGTATATATTTGCCAAGGTTTAGTTTAAACACCTATTCACCCCCCTCTAGGTGTTCATACTAGCACTCTCACGTTGAACTACATTGATGAATTTCTGAAAGACAAAGGGTTTAAAAATGAAACTTTCTTTTTACGCACAATGAAACGATTGGGAATTGCCCGTGCTGGGTCGGCAGAAGAGGCATTGGCAAATATCCCAAGCGATCCACGTGTTGGCGGGCTGAGTCAACCAGATGGGAATGACGATGATAGGATGTACAGTCAGTTTAAACTGAGAATGGGTGTTGCGGCAAAAATCCGAAGCAAAAGGACAGACTTGTTTCGATTGGAGGAACACAAGCAAATGTACTCCAAGTTGCTTAAGCGTGGCGTGATAAACCCTAAAAGGGTGGACTTTGATTTTCTTGATTCTGTGAATGTCAATCCGCGGGAAAAATTCAGTCTTCTTCAACTCGAACAGTTTTGTTCTGAAACTACAGAGGCTTATGCTGAACTTACTACTTACTTCTATTCGAATCTCGTTTCTTGGATTCGAATAGGTTTTCTTTCAAAGTGTTCGAGATCGGGACTATGTGGTTGACATGAATACTCTGGCTGATGTGATTGGGGTTGAAAGAGGGAGATATCAACCTATCAGTGTGTCTATCGCTCGTGCAACGTTGGAGCTTGTTCAGGATAGAAGGACGGAAGGAAAGATTTCCTATTTGAGAATGAATGCGTCCAACATCTTGCTTCACAAGATAGTAATTAACTGTCTCAGACCAAAATCAACTTCAAAGACCGACGTTTCAAACTCGGAGGCAAAGTTGATGTACACCATCAATGCTGGTAAAAAGTTCTCTCTTCCACACACTATTATGGTCCACATGTACAGAGCAGTGGTGAAGGACAAGGGTCAACTTCCTTACCCAGCACTTATGACCAAGTTATTCAGACATTTTAACGTTCAGCCACCTTGGATTCTTTGTGTTCGAACGTGCGATCAAATGGTGGTGGGATTGAAAATGGTCTCTAAAATGCATCTGAAGGAACTCAACAACGCGTCAGAGCAATTCAAAGTGAAAACCCCTGTCAAGACTCATTCAGTCTCTTCGGCGGCAAAGCGAAAACGGAAGGAGCCCATGGTTGCTCCATCAGAGAAAAGAAGAGCTCTCATCATTGAGGATGAAGAGGATGAGGATCATATCACCATTTCTGCAATGGCATTGAAGAACTTGAGTCGTTCTGTTCCAAAAACAACGGAGAGACGGGGAAAAAGACACGGATGAGACAGACGAGGACTGGAGAGAGAGAAGATTTGGAGAAAGAAGCAGAGGAGAGAGATGCGAGAGGAGGAAAGAATTGAGGAAGAAGAAGAAGAGGAGAGAGGAGATCAAGCGGAGCGAGCATGAGGAACACTTTTCTCCACATGAAGGCATGGAAATAGGGGGAGATCCGAGAAAAGAGGAACGTCCTCATTCCCGCCACCGGTGAAGGAATAAGTCGTTCTCCGGCGAGATCCGAGGACATCTATGCCTCTCAATTTCCCGAGGAGGGACATGATGTTTCACCGCCCAATTTGCGTGACCATGCCGATTTGCCATCATCTGCCTATACTCCGTCTGATTGTGTAGAAGCCAGTACTCACACTGATAATTCAGCAGATTTTCGCAGAATACTTGATATTCTCTTGGAGATGCGGGGTCAAATATATGCTTTGGGATGCAAAGTACAGAACTTGCAAAATGCAGGTCAAACCTCTTGTTTCTTTACATGATCAAGTTCATGCCCTTGCTCTTCAAGTTCAAGCAAATGCCAAGGGTGAAGATGTGGCGCAAGAATGAAGGAGGATTTGAAAAAGTTGGAAGGGATTGTCCAGTCAATGGGAGATTTCCAGCTTGTTCGTGTTCCCAAACAATCTTAATTCCTTTCTCTTTTCATCTCTACCTTTTTAATGATGACAAAAAGGGGGAGAAATGTGGTGCATATTTGATTTTAAACTTTGAACGCTTGACTTTTGTGATGTCTTGACTTGACTTGACTTTTGTGCTTGGCTGTTTGGTTTTGGACTGGATTTGGATTTGACTATTTGAACATTTGTTTATCTTAAGTACTATTGATATCTCATGGCCTTGTTCATTTACATAACTAACCTACTTTTCCGTGGATGCGATTCTAGTGTTATTTTTACTAAGCCATTTATCTTTGTGACATATCCATATTTGCTTGAGTAATGTTTGCGGGTCAAAGTTATCCAAATCTGCAGGAAAGTTTTGTCACCATCAAAAAGGGGGAGATTGTTGGAGAAAACTTCCTTGAGTGTTTTGAAGTTAACAAAACGTTTCCATCAGTCTAGTCTGAAGACTTGCAGACTCTTCCATCAAAGTCTGAAGGCTCCGGACTGCCAAACTCAAGACTCAAAGTCTATCCTCATTGATAGTTTCTAGACCGTCAAAGAAGGCTTATCCAGAACTGGATGTTTCGTTAAGGATTTGACTTTATCGACTGGAGAAGATCTCTTGGCTGGATATAGCATGTCGAAATCCATTATTCAAATCAAGATTGATTCAGGGATTTTGAATCCGTTGATTGGCGAAGTATGCTTGGAAGGTTCTCCTTATGGAAACCTAGATCTTGATTGTATGGGCTATCGTCATGTTCCTTAAATAGCTCGAAGATCTTCCTAATTGATTCTGTCCAACAGGTAGATTGGAAGAATTCCTTTGGTAAGTGCCAACGGGTATGATGGCATAAAAGGAGTATATAAGGAAGACGTTCCAGTTGTTCGAGGTGTGCGCGATAGAAGAATTCCAAAGTCTCGAAGCTCCTTGTTCTTAGTCAATTAAACTGTTGAGCGAAATCTTGTATACAAAAGAGTGTCTATATCTTTGAGAGACCTTGAGGAAGGTAGTAGAGTCTCTACACTGTGAAATCAAGGAAGAGCTTTACTGTAACAACTCTTTTGTTCATAGTGAAATCCAGCCGGTGGGCTGTTAGTGCGGAAGAGTGGACGTAGGCTTGGATTAAGCCGAACAACTATAAACTCAGTGTTCATATTCTCCTCCCTACGCTCTTTTACTTTGATCGTAACTTGTTTTGTTTACAAGAGACGAATTTCCTTTTCATAATCTATTGCTGATTCGAGTTGCATACTTCACTAAGGGAAATTTGTTTTTGTACCTATTCACCCCCCTCTAGGTGCTCATACTAGCTTTCACAATATTCCACCACATGCCCGCGACTTGTCGACATGTTGCTTCAACAAGTTACAACCACTTTGACGAACGAAGGATCGATTGCACCAATTTGAACGAAACTGACCTCGGTTGAACGGGAGTGTGAATCAAAGTGTATGGCGAACCTAGGAAAAGATAATGAAGAATCGAGGCCCTCGTGTTACACACGGCTGTCTCAATAACAAAAAGGTGGCTTTACTCAAGATTTGTCTTCTTTGTTGGAAAGAAACGAAGAAAGAAAACAAAAGAAGATGTGAAGAAACGAAGGTAGGGGTTTCTTGTTGTGTTTCAATTCGTGTTCCATTAACAAAAAAATTTCGGTGCTCCAAGCGAGAGAGGACAAAGAACGGAGAAGATGAAGAGTAGAAGAAGAAATACGTGAGAACATAAAGAGTTTTTTTTAGGTCAAAAGAACGTGAAGAGTTGGGGGGTTTGTCTTTAGGGTTTGTTAATTTCTATCTATTTCTTTTGTGGACAAAATTGCCCATATTCCGGCCACCGGAAATGTCACACGTTCGCCGGCTGGCGGGTTTGGGTCCTTATTTGAGACTTGTTAGCCACTTCGGGTCCTTATTTGGGACAACGGCTACTTCGGGTCCTTATTTGAGAAAATAGACTCACTTTGGATCCTTATTTGAGATTTTCCCTAAAAAAATAAAACTGCAGTATAAAGTTTTGACCTATTAGAGGTCATTTACATTTATATTAGTGGACCCTATATGGTAACATTCTGTATAAATTTTTTATTTCAACACAATCATTGACGATTATTTCTTCTATACTTGATTAAGGAAAAGTCCGAATCTCTAGATAAACTGAATTTGTTTTTTTTGGACTAAAATTGACAAACAATTGGAATAAGGCTTAAAGGTTGTCAGACCTAATCTTGGTGATGATTATTTTGGCAAGCATGGCAATGTTTGATAGTTTAAAAAGACATTTTTGTCAAATAATTGGAAGATTCTGGGGTGGTAACTTAATTTACCATACTCGAAAATCCTGAATATAATGGTGTGGCTATAAGGCGCAATATCACCCTTATGGAGATTATGAGGAGTATGATTAATAGCACTAATTTACCCGGTTTTCTGTGAGGTGGCACTTTGAAAGCTACAAAACCGTGTTTCTACCAAAATTGTTCAATTTCTTTGAGTGATGGACTTAACGTAAAACTAGCTTGAACCATCTTAAGGTTTGGGGTATCTTACAGAAGTGAGATTATATAATCTGATATTAAGCATGTTGGAATTCAGAACAACTTCATATTATTTCATATCTTACTCAGATCATTCGAATGGGTATCGATTTTAGAACCCCAATAAAGGTACAAGAATTTTGGATCATAGACAGCAAAGTTTCTAGAGTTCAACGTAAGGATAATAGCACGGTGGAAATCACTGTGTCTTTACCTTTACCTATACAGACAATTGTGGAGTCTTCTACACCACAGACTAAGCCTATTGAAGTTTAGGATACTGTTATTGAGACAGTTTCTGATGAAGTTTCTCAAGCATCTCGGGTGCAGGATGAACTAGTTGTAGCTCCACTCAAGAGATCTGTTAGAAAGAGACGATCAGTTATACCATCAGACTATATAGTTTATCTGTGAGGGCATGACTACAATATTTACTACATGGTCGATCTAGTGACTTATACAGATGATGTTTCTTGTCCTTAATCGGATCTGTGGTTAGATACAACGAAAGACAAGATGCAATTTATGAAACATAATAGTGTTTGGGAACTTATTGAGTTGCCTGAACATCACAAGCTCATCAGTTTCAAATGGGTGTACAAGACTACAAAGGACTTCAAAGAAAGATTGGGAAGTTTAAAGTCAAACAAATAACTAAGGTTTCCCTCTTAAAGAGGGGTGGACAATGAAGAAATATTTTTCTAATCTATTCTAAAGATTCTTTCAGAGTAAACATTGCATTAGTAGCTCATTTTGATATAGAGTTAAGTCAGATAAAAGTTAAAACTATCTTTCTAAATGAATACCTTCATAATGAAGTATATATGGTGCAACCCGAAGGTTTTGTAGTAGATGATTCAGGTAAGCTTACGTGTAGACTAAAAAGTCTTATTTACGGCCTCAAGCAAATTTTTAGACAATGTTATTAAAGTTTCATAATGTTGTCACTTTGTTCAATTGAGAACAAAATAAATCAGTATATATAATGCAAGGTCAAGGGAGGAAATTTATTTTACTATACTCTATATACATAATATCTTGCCTACAAGTAGTGATCTTGAATTATTGCATGAGACAAAGCAGATATTATCGAAAAATGTTGATATGGAGGACCTTGATGAGGCATCTTTTGTCCTTGACACTGAAATCCGTAAGGATCTTCTTGCCGAATATTTTGTTTATCTCAAAGGACATTTGTTGATTGTATTTTAAAAAGATTCAGTATACATCACTACAATCCATGAATTACTCCTGTCATTAAGGGTGATAAACCGAATTTGTCACACTGTCCTCATTGAGACATTGAAAGAACCCAATTGAAGGATGTACCTTGTGTTAGTGCACTTGAAAGCATCATGTATGCGTAAATTTGTACTAAACCAAATATCGTTTTTGCGACAAAACTTCCAGACGAATATTAGTTAAATTCTGGACATGATCACTAGGTCACTGCCAATGAGGTTTTTTAGGTACCTAAAAAAGACAAAAGATTATATATTGATTTACACACATGTTCATATCCTAAAGCTAGTAAATAATTCAGATGTATTTGCTGGCTATTAGGATGACATGAAGTCGACAACAGAATACATCTTTATATTAGCAGGAGGTGCAGTAAATAGAAATATATGTCATCATCTACCATGTAAGCGAAGTTTGTAGCATGATTTTCGATTGTTACTCAGGATATTAGGCTCCGAAACCTCAATAGGGAGTTGACCGTATTTGACTTTATGAATAGGCCCATACGGTTGTATTGAGATAATAACTCTACAATATTGTTTATTAACAACAACAGAGGTCTCAAGGCATTCAAATATATGACAGTCAAGTTCTTGACCATAAAGAAACGGTACAGAATGGTCAATAAAGTATTTATGAATGTATTGTTATTATATTGAATACATGTTGATAAAGTCTCAAGGTATTGTATAAATCTTGAGTAAAGGCTAGGGGCAATCGGTTATTAGCGTTGAACATATATCTTGTCACATATAAAGAAATGTTAACTATAAAAATAAGACATATGTGGGTTCACTAAAACCATAAAGACATTCTCTAATGGCACAAATTTTTGTGACACTTAAGATAAAAAAAATGTAACTGACAAATGGAATCTCTCTATGAGAGGTATTATCCATTTGCCATACTATTATATTGAATTCATATCAATAAAGTTAGAAGCACCCACGACCATGAAAGGCTCTATGTGTGTACATACAATTATCGCCATGATTCAGTGTTTGAGATGTTGGAGAAAACTTCCTTGAGTGTTTTGAAGTTGACAAAACGTTTCCATCGCCTAGTCGAAGACTTGCAGACTCTTCCATCAAAGTCTGAAGGCTCCGGACTGTCAGACTCAAGACTCAAAGTCTATCCTCATTGACAGTTTCTAGACCGTCGAAGAAGGCTTATCCGAATCGGATGTTTCGTTAAGGATTTGACTTTATCGATTGGAGAAGATCTCTTGGCTGGATATAGCATGTCGAAATACATTATTCAAATCAAGATTGATTTAGGGATTTTGAATCCGTTGATTGGCGAAGTATACTTGGAATGTTCTACTTATGGAAACCTAGATCCTGATTGTATGGGCGAGCAGGATTGATGGGCTATCGTCATGTTCCTTAAATAGCTCGAAGATCTTCCTAATTGATTCTGTCCAACAGGTAGATTGGAAGAATTCCTTTGGTAAGTGCCAATGGGTATGATGGCATAAAAGGAATATATAAGGAACACATTCCAGTTGTTCGAGGTGTGCGCGATAGAAGAATTCCAAAGTTTGAAGCTCCTTGTTCTTAGTCAATTAAACTGTTGAGCGAAATCTTGTATACAAAAGAGTGTCTATATCTTTGAGAGACCTTGAGGAAGTGTAGTAGAGTCTCTACACTGTGAAATCAAGGAAGAGCTTTACTGTAACAACTCTTTTGTTCATAGTGAAATCCAGCCGGTGGGCTGTCAGTACGGAAGAGTGGACGTAGGCTTGGATGAATACGCTCTTTTACTTTGATCGTAACTTGTTTTGTTTAGAAGAGACGAATTTCCTTTTCATAATCTATTGCTGATTTGAGTTGCATACTTCACTAAGGGAAATTTGTTTTTGCACCTATTCACCCCCTCTAGGTGCTCATACTAGCTTTCACAATTGGTATCGAGCTTGTGTACTCACTTAAGTTGAAGTGTTTTACTTGAGTTAAAGATCCATGGCTAGTATGTTGGCTCCAGGATCGGTTGAAGGGCAAAGCAATACCAGACCGCCTTATTTTGATGGAAGGGAATACAACATATGGAAAAACAAGATGAAGGCATTTCTAAGATCAAAGGATCCTCGGAATGGGATGTGGTAGACAAAGGAATCATTCCTAAAGCTGCACCTTTCTCGAAAAGAGGAAAAGAAGCCGTTGAGTCTAGCGAAATGACTCAAGAAGAGATAACCAAGAGACAAGCTCTTGATGCAAAAGCAATTTATTCTTTATATTGTGCATTATCACCTATCTTGAATATAACAGAATATCTTCTTGTGATACAGCTAAAGAAGTCTGGGATAGATTACACATGACCTATGAAGGAACCGATCGAGTGAAAGAAACCAGAATCAACATTCTCGCTCGGTCAATACAAAGCATTCAAAATGAAATCGGAGAATCTATCACTAACATGTTTAGTCGTTTTACATAAATCGTGAATGGTCTTGAAAATCAAGGTCAACCAATTTCTCGATCCCATGAAAGTAAACAAGCTACTGCGTGGACTCTCCAAGGATTGGAATCACATAAAGACCTCAATAAGGGAGACATAAAGAATTATGCCACTTTCTCGTCGATGAATTGGTTGGGACTCTTCGAGTCTTATGAAGTGGAGCAAATCAATGAAGATGAAGATCCTAAAGGTAAGAAATCCATTGCATTAAAATCTAATGATGATTCCGTTGTCACAGATTCTCGAAGACGATATGGATGATGAAGAGCTTGCTCTCATGATAAGAAGATTCAGAAAGCTAAACGAAGGGGAGAAGATTGAATCCAAAGAAACAAAGTTTTCAAAAGCAATAGACTAAGTCTGTTGAGGATGATGAATCCAATAGAGATGTAGTCTGTTTTGAATGTAAGATACACATTAGACCCAATTGTCCCCTTCTGAGGAAAAAGAAAGGAAAAGCTGAGAAATATCGAAAGGCACTCAAAGCAGAAACTTGGAGTGATACGAGAATGTGAAGAAAGTGATGATGATTATGCCAATATTTGTCTCATGGCACAATCGACCCGCATTCGTACTCCGAGATAGACTCAAATTCAGACAATGAAATCGAGGTAAGTAATTTGAAAATCCCTACTAAAGTCTCTAGATACATTGATGAATTGTGTCTTAGTCTCAAAACCTCTCTTAAAAGGATTTCCGAACTTAAAAGAGAAAATTTTGCACTAAAGCAACAGGAAAATGTTTGGAAAGAAAATGTCAAAAGTTTAGACAAAAGTGTTACTACTTTGAAAGAAAATGAAGACAATCTTTTAAAAGAAAAT
Organism: Eucalyptus curtisii; assembly: GCA_017140595.1. Lineage (NCBI taxonomy): Eukaryota > Viridiplantae > Streptophyta > Magnoliopsida > Myrtales > Myrtaceae > Eucalyptus > Eucalyptus curtisii. Next base: position 6,858,198 of record CM029504.1, read on the forward strand.
GCATTCCTGAAAAATGATATCTCAAGTATTTCTAAAAGATTTTCTATAGGATCTCGAGAAACTTGAGAAAATTATTTCAGCACACAGACCTTATTTCAACAAATCGGGTTCGTGAATGACTGCTGAAACTATTCCTCTAATTGATTTTCCTAAAGTAAAGGAAAGAATTAAGCAAAGACCTACAAGAGATGCTTACAAAAATCATTTCCAAAAAGTTTTCGTAAAACCAAAAGAGGTCGCAAAGTGCTCTTAAATGTTCTAAGTGCAATAGGTCGATCATTTTGAGAAAGAATGTCCTATGGTTTGGAAACTTGTTAAGAAGGTATGGGCAAAGACCGTATATTACACTAACACCAATGGACCCAAGAAAATATGGGTACCAAAGAAAGCTTGAGTCTCTTTTCTAAATGCAGTCACTATCAAGAAAAAGGTTAAATGGTACCTAGATAGTGGATGCTCAAGGCATATGACAGGAGATTCAAATTGCTTCATAAAGCTTGTTCAAGTTAATAGTGGAAAAGTTTCATTTGGAGGAAACAACAAAGGAAGAATTGTGGGATACGGAACTGTAAAGATTAGAAGCCTCACGATCTGTAATGTGTCCTTAGTGGAATGACTCAACTACAATTTGCTAAGTATCAGTCAGCTGTGCGACACCGGTTTCAAAATAAATTTTCAAGAGGGAATATGTTCAGGAACCAGTAAAGACTCCTCTCAGTCTTTCACGAGTCGAAGACATGGAAATATCTACCTCTTGGATGTCAAACCAGATGAAACCCAATGTCTAATCTCAATTCAAGATGAAGCAAACTTATGGCACAGAAAACTTGGGCACATCAACATGAAGGAAATAGTCAAAATTTCAGCAAAGAATCTTGTTCGTGGTCTACCCAATCTGTCATACCAAAAGTCTCGATCTATGCACACCATGTGTGTTGGGAAAATAGGTAAGAAACTCATTCAAACCAATAAATCAAGTTTCCACTAATCGTGCACCGCGGCTCTTGCATATGGATCTTTTTGGACCAACCGAACTCGAGCATTGGAGGTAAGAAATACTGTTTAGTGATTGTGGATGATTATTCACGATTCACTTGGGTATATTTCCGGCAAGTAAGTCTGAAACCTTTTCTTATTTTACAAAGTTTGCTAAAAAGGTCCAAAATGAGAAAGGGTATGTTATTTCAAGTATACGGACAGACCATGGAGGTGAATTTGAAAATCAAGATTTTACAAAATTCGTGATGAATTTGGTTTTCAGCATATGTTCTCTTCTCTGTATACTCCAGAGCAAAATGGAGTCGTGGAAAGAAAAAATAGGTCGCTTCAAGAAATGGCTAGAACTCTTCTAATTGAAAGTAACATCTCTTCACATTTTTGGGCTGAAGCAGCTTTCTACAACATGTTATATTATTAATAGAGTCTTTCTAAGGCCTATTCGAGAAAACTCCCTACGAGTTATTCAAAGGAAAGAAGCCCATTGTTTCATATTTTCATGTGTTTGGATGTAAATGTTTTATATTGAAAAATGCAAATGATCGGGTTGGTAAGTTTGAAGAAAAATCAGATGAAGGTATTTTCCTTGGATATTCTATCACAAGCAAAGCTTACAGAGTTTACAACAAGAAGACTCAATCTGTGGAGGAATCAATGAATGTCAAATTTCAACACTTTATGCAAAATCAATCGATTCATACTCATCTTGAAGAATCCGAACCTGCTCCAAACTCTACAAAGTCTAAATCTCCGTAAGCGGTTCAACCTTCAAGACGAGCAACAAATGATCAATGAAGATTCAAATGAGGAAAAAGATCAACAATCGACAAATCAACCAGCAATCGGAAGCATAAGTCCGGTCATCCCAAATATCTCATTATTGGTGATATTAATGAAGGAATTCGCACAAGATCCAAAAGGCGCGAAGAGTCTAGTGTTGTGGCTCTTATTTCGAAATAGAACCCAAGAGCATAGAAGAAGCTTTAATTCATGAAAGCTGGATTGAAGCTATGCAAGAAGAACTCGTGCAATTCAGCATTAATAATGTATGGGAATTGACTCTAAACCGAAAGGTAAATCCATCATTGGAGCTAAATGGGTTTTCGTGAACAAGATGAACGAGAAAGGTAAAGTCGTAAGAAACAAAGCAAGACTCGTGGCCAAGGGATATACGCAAGAAGAAGGGATAGACTATGATGAGACTTACGCACTTTTGAATTAGCAAGGTTAGAAACAATTATATTATTACTTGCTTTTGTTTGTCATAAGAATTTCAGGTTATTCCAAATGGACGTCAAAAGTGCTTTCCTAAATGGATTTATCCAAGAGGAAGTCTCGTGTGGAACAACCACCTGGTTTTGAAGACCCAAGAAAACCAGATCAGATTCGGATCGAAAAAGGCTCTATATGGTTTAAAGCAAGCACCTCGAGCTTGGTACGACAGACTAAGTAAGTTTTTAATTCAAAATGGCTTTGTCAAAGGTAAAGTAGATATTACATTGTTTATCAAAAGAGAAAGCAAAAGTTTTCTACTTGTTCAAATTTATGTTGATGATATCATTTTTGGATCTTCTAATGAAAATCAGGCAAGAAATTTTCTAAGTCTATGCGGGATGAGTTTGAAATGAGCATGATGGGTGAACTAACCTTCTTTCTCGGGCTTCAAGTTAAACAATTGAAGGAAGGAATCTTTATTCATCAAGAAAAATATGCTAAAGAACTTGTCAAAAAGTTTGGACTAGAAAATTGCAAAAAGACCGATCTACCAATGTCAAGTTCTTTGAAGATGGACAAGGATGAAGAAGGAAAGAAAGTTGACCAGAAGCTATACAGGAGTATCATTGGTTCACTTCTTTATCTAACTGCTTCTAGACCTGACATTTTGTTTAGTGTTTGTATTTGTGCCAGATTTCAATCAGATCCTAAAGAATCTCATTTAAGTGCTGCAAAGCGTATTATCAAATACATTGCCTCAACTTCAAACTTGGGTCTCTGGTATCCTAAAGAAGGAGACTTCGCTCTTCTTGGATACTCAGACGCAGACCTAGCCGGTTGCAGAGTTGATAGAAAGAGCACCTCGGGCACCTGTCAACTACTTGGAAGCAGGACAGTATCTTGGTTTTCAAGGAAGCAAAGTACAGTAGCTCTTTCTATGGCGTGCGAGTATGTAGCTCTTGGAAGTTGTTGTTCGCAAATTCGTGGATAAAACAACAGCTAAGAGACTTTGGAATTGAAGATTCATGCACCGAAATCAAATGTGACAACACCCAGCGCAATCAATCTCACCAAGAATCCAATTCTTCACTCAAGAGCAAAACATATAGAGATTCGACATCATTTCATTAGAGATCATGTTCGAAATGGAGAAGTTTCGATTCAGCTTATTGACTCAAAGAATCAACTCGGCGGATATATTTACAAAGCCTTTGGAGAAAAATCAATTTGAAGTTATTCGTTCCGAGACTAAATATCTTAAAGTCGAAGAAGTTCGGACTCGGGATCGAAAGTCTAAAGGCACTCAGACTCAGACAATCAAGATCTACGACTGCAAGTTATTTCCATTTTAGAAACTTATCTCTCGGTTCAAATCTTGAAAAGGTACGATCATCTATCCAAATTTAATTGGTGTAATTTTTCCAATTTTTTTCGTGATTAGTGCAATCCTTCCTTTTCAAAAAGAAGTTATTTTTGAAATGACAATTATCTAATTTTTAAAAAAGGCAGTTATTTTTAAAAGGCATTTTTATATTTCCTTTTTCACGACGCTCCGTATGCCTCGCTTCGACTGCCTTATATACTGTCGGTTCTTCTTCGTTTTATTCACAAAAACCCTAAGAGAGCACCAATCTTCCACTTCTGTCTTCTTCTCTTGTTTAATCCTCGAAAAGTTTTCATCTTTCTTGGGAAACAAGCTTGGAATCTCTCAAAGGTTGTGAAGGATGTCGTCTCAAAGAAAGTCTTCAAGGATCGCGAACGGGGACCACAGCAAATGCGTGAGGGGCCTACGCACTTTGATCTCACCGAGGAAGAAGAATCTTCTAGACAGCAGCAGAGCCCACAACATTCTCAGCAGCGTCCATCTCCTCCATCTAGACCTCAGGATGTTGCACATCAAGAAGAGAAAGAAATCATCAAATACGCAGAACCCATAAGAACTCTTAAGCCCGCTTTTACCTACAAGCTTTATCGTGCTTTGAAGAGGAGTGGTACTCCGTTGAACTACATTGATGAATTTCGAAAGACAAAGGGTTTAAAAATGAAACTTTCTTTTTACTCACAATGGAACGATTGGGAATTGCTCTGGCGGGTCGGCGGAAGAGACATTGGCAAATATCCCAAGCGATCCACGTGTTGGCGGGCTGAGTCAACCAGATGGGAATGACGATGATAGGTTGTACGGTCGGTTTAAACCGAGAATGGGTGTTGCGGCAAAATCCGAAGCAAAAAGGACAGACTTGTTTCGATCGGACGAACACAAGCAACTGTACTCTAAGTTGCTTAAGCGTGGCGTGATAAACTCTAGAAGGGTGGACTTTGATTTTCTTGATTTCGTGAATGTCAATCCGCGGGAAAAATTCAGTCTTCTTCAACTCGAACAGTTTTGTTCTAAAACTACAGAGGCTTATGCTGAACTTACTGCTTACTTCTATTTGAATCTCAGTTTCTTGGATGCGAATAGGTTTTCTTTCAGTGTTCGAGATCAGGACTATGTGGTTGACATGAATACTCTGGCTGATGTGATTGGGGTTGAAAGAGGGAGATATCAACCTATCAGTGTGTCTATCACTCGTGCAACGTTGGAGCTTGTTCAGGATAGAAGGACGGAAGGAAAGATTTCCTATTTGAGAATGAATGCGTCCAACATCTTGCTTCACAAGATAGTAATTAACTATCTCAGACCAAAATCAACTTCAAAGACCGACGTTTCAAACTCGAAGGCAAAGTTGATGTACGCCATCAATGCTGGTAAAAAGTTCTCTCTTCCACACACTATTATGTTCCACATGTACGGAAGCGGTGGTGAAGGACAAGAGGGTCAACTTCCTTACCCAAAGCACTTGTGACCAAGTTATTCAGACATTTTAACGTTCAGCCTCCTCGGATTCTTTGTGTTCGAACGTGCGATCAAATGGTGGTGGGACTGAAAATGGTCTCTAAAATGCGTCTGAAGGAACTCAACAACGCGTGGGAGCAATTCAAAGTGAAAACCCCTGTCAAGACTCATTCAGTCTCTTCGGCGGCAAAGCGAAAAGGGAAGGAGCCCATGGTTGCTCCATCCAAGAAAAGAAGAGCTCTCATCATTGAAGATGAAGAGGATGAGGATCATATCACCATTTCGCAATGGCATTGAAGAACTTGAGTCGTTCGCTCCAAAAACAACGGAGAGACAGGAAAAGACACGGATGAGACAGAACGTAGGACTCGGAGAGAGAGAAGATTTGGAGAAAGAAGCAGAGGAGAGAGATGCGAGGAGGAAAGAATTGAGGAAGAAGAAGAAGAGGAGAGAGGAGATCAAGCGGAAGCAGAGCATGAGGAACACTTTTCTCCACATGAAGGCATGGAAACAGGGGGAGATCCTGAGAAAAGAGGAACGTCCTCATTCCCTGCCACCAGTGAAGGAATAAGTCGTTCTCCAGCAGATCCAGAGGGCATCTATGCCTCTCAATTTCCTGAGGAGGGACACGATGTTTCATCGCCCAATTTGCGTGACCATGCTGATTTGCCATCATCTGCCTATACTCATGCTGATTTGCCATCATCTGCCTATACTCCATCTGATCGTGCGTGCCGCACTCGACCGATAATTCAGCAGACTTTCGCAGAATACTTGATATTCTCTTGGAGATGCGAGGTCAAATATATGCTTTGGGATGCGAAGTACAGAACTTGCAAAATGCAGGTCAAACCTCTTCAGTTTCTTTGCATGATCAAGTTCATGCCCTTGTTCTTCAAGTTCAAGCAAATGCCAAGGGTGAAGATGTGGCGCAACTGAAGGAGGATTTGAAAAAGCTGGAAGGGATTGTCCAGTCAATGGGAGATTTCCAGCTTGTTCGTGTTCCCAAACAATCTTAATTCCATTCTCTTTTCATCTCTACCTTTTTAATGATGACAAAAAGGGGAAGAAATGTGGTGCAGATTTGATTTTAAACTTTGAACTCTTGACTTTTGTGATGTCTTGACTTGACTTGACTTTTGTGCTTGGCTGTTTGGATTTGAATTTGGATTTGGATTTGTTGTTTGAACATTTGTTTATCTTAAGAACTATTGATATCTCACGGCTTTGTTCATTTTCATAACTAACCTACTTTCTCGTGGATGCAGATTCTAGTGTTATTTTTACTAAGCCATTTATCTTTGTGAGATATCCATATTTGCTTGAGTAATGTTTTGCAGGTCAAAGTTATCCAAATCTGCAGGAAAGTTGTGTCACCATCAAAAAGGGGGAGATTGTTGGAGAAAACTTCCTTGAGTGTTTTGAAGTTGACAAAACGTTTCCATCGCCTAGTCCGAAGGCTTGCGAGACTCTTCCATCAAAGTCGAAGACTCCGGACTGCGACTCAAGACTCAAAGTCTATCCTCATTGACAGTTTCTAGACCGTCGAAGAAGGCTTATCCAGAACTGGATGTTTCGTTAAGGATTTGACTTTATCGACTGGAGAAGATCTCTTGGCTGGATATAACATGTCGAAATCCATTATTCAAATCAAGATTGATTCAGGGATTTTGAATCCGTTGATTGGCGAAGTATACTTGGAAGGTTCTACTTATGGAAACCTAAATCCTGATTGTATGGGCGAGCAGGATTGATGGGCTATCATCATATTCCTTAAATAGCTCGAAGATCTTCCTAATTGATTCTGTCCAATAGGTAGATTGGAAGAATTCCTTTAGTAAGTGCCAACGGGTATGATGGCATAAAAGGAATATATAAGGAAGACGTTCCAGTTGTTCGAGGTGTGTGTGATAGAAGAATTCCAAAGTCTGAAGCTCCTTGTTCTTAGTCAATTAAACTATTGAGCGAAATCTTGTATACAAAAGAGTGTCTATATCTTTGAGAGACCTTGAGGAAGTGTAGTAGAGTCTCTACACTGTGAAATCAAGGAAGAGCTTTATTGTAACAACTCTTTTGTTCATAGTGAAATCCAGCCGGTGGGCTGTCAGTGCGGAAGAGTGGACGTAGGCTTGGATTAAGCCGAACCACTATAAACTCTGTGTTCATATTCTCTTCCCTACGCTCTTTTACTTTGATCATAACTTGTTTTGTTTACAAGAGACGAATTTCCTTTTCATAATCTATTGCTTATTTGAGTTGCATAATTCACTAAGGGAAATTTGTTTTTGCACCTATTCACCCCCCTCTAGGTGCTCATACTAGCTTTCACATGAGACTTTATGGGATAGGATTGACTATTAAGAATTATCTTTACACTAAGGTGTGCACATACGGTACAATTTCAATTAATATAGCCCAAGTGAGAGAATGTAAGAGTTTTTCTTAATTAATCTAATATGGGACTGACTAATATGGGCCGAGTTGAGCGCGGTCCGTAATGAGAGGGCCTGACTGAAAACTCTATAAATAGTGCTAAGTCTCTCATCTAACCCTAACACTCACAATTATCCTCACAAAGGAGTGTTTCCTAAGCGCTAAAGGTGAAGGGTTGTTTCATTAAGCTAGTGATACAGAGGGTAATAGACTATTCTGTATCAAGAACGATGGTCCAAATCAGATGCATTAATTTCTCTACTTGATTATATATGTGTTCTTGGTTTTAGTTATGGAGATGTTGGATTGCATTTTCACGTATTACAGAAATTACTTCCAAAAATAAGTGACCTAGCTTTTTGGTTCAGCATTCTTTGGTCTAGTCATTTGCGTTTCTGAATCAAAAACTGTAGTAATGTCCACCCAAACTCAACCTCAAGCTATGATTTCTTTCTTGCTTATATGGGAAACTATTAATTTCCAATGAAAATGACCTCTTCTGGAAGTGTAAGTTTGCATTTTGGGAGAGTTGAACCTACAGCCACGACCTCTTCTTAGGTCGTGTTGACTACGCGGAATTCATGTCCATATGTGTCATTTACCTACATAATAATGTTTAACATGATCACATCCCTCTAAACGAATGTGGCTGCAATGGTTGATCGGCGATATGCCAGCTTTAGCATATTTTGCGCCCGGTCAATTTAAGAGCACTGGCCTGTACCCACCAAGTGGACTGGCCACATATAACAGCCAAAATGTAACACGCAAGATGCTTGGTCAATCCCACAGTTTCCTCTCTGCGAAGATTTTTGTCGACACAGAAAAACATTATCTTTTGCATGAGTAACTAAGTTTATTATGCTCTTGTATACATATACGTACACACATACATATAAATATATAGAGAGAGAGCATAATAAGTTCTTTTTAGTCAAATTGAATATTGTGAAATAGTAATGCAATCGTGTTGCATGCGCTATTTTTATTTTTATTTTGTTTTTGTTGTGTTCTCAAGCTCAAACTTTGGTGTTTTGATTGTTGGGGTTTACAGCATAGGTAAAATAAATATAAACGCAACGGAAGCTTTTATAAAATTTTACTACACATGTATCTCCGAAGGCATTGTACGTGCATTTTAATAAAAAATCTTAAGAATAAAGGGGTTTAAACAGATTATCTCTCATAGCGTGTTTTAAATGTTCTTCAATTTGAGGCCCACAAATATCAGATCTCTAGTTTAAACACATCGCATGTCAAATAGAAGAAAGAACTTGGGTAATCACCACTAAAAATTGTGCTCAGATTATTCGCCGCACTATTGATATCTTAGTCACGGCGAAAAAAAAAAAAAAACTTTTTGTCTCACGCACACATTGCACAATCACACACCCCACGGCAACTGTTGCCGATCCTTATTTTATTTTGCGATCAGCAACCGTCGGCAGTTGTTGCTGTTGCTGACCGTGTGCTTCTCATGTCAGCACAGTTGCTGACCATGTGTGTGCACTTATATTTTATTGTATTTTATTTTTATATAAATCCTACAATTGAAAACATAAAATGGCATGATCTTCATGTGTGCATTTTAGGCACATAAATATGTGTCCACCTTGGGCGTGTGTGTGCATCGTCTGCACGTACGCTCATGACTAAAATAAAAATTAAATTAAATCTCATTTAATTTAATTTCAGCTCAACTCAATTTCATTGTCATTATTGCAAACCTATTTGTGATATTATATCTCTACACATCATCCTGAATCAACTATGGTGTGTGACATTTTTGGGTTCATCATTGAAATAATAGTAAGACTTGCACTAGCACTTAGTACTCCAAGAGAATTGATTGTCCCAATTAATCTATAGATCCTACAAGCCATGATTGACATTTAACAATATGTCATAATTACCCAAATAGTATGAATGCTTTAAGAACATAATGAACCTGTCAGCTTTGGCTACATTGTAATTCAATCCATCTGTGTTATTTTGTCCTAATCGAACAAAGACCATAGAATATTTGTTAAGTCACCAATTCGATTATATGCAAAAACTTAATTGACATGCATTTTATATGAGACATGAATAGTTCAATCTCGATTACAACCTTGGCTGAGCATTTCAATAAAGTGTCATAATTAGATTGCATAGGACATCATCATTGTACCTTGTGTGTAACAAAGAGACAAATTCTATATTACGCACGCATGTAACTTCATATATGAATGAATTATGATCATCGAGTACGTAGACGGATCAATTGCCGACAACATTGCACACCCGTGAACCATAGCCATCCAACATGCAAGTCAATGCTATGCCTAAGGTCTAAGGATTATTTACACAAGACCAGAGCATGGACGATTAGACATTGACCATGCTAAAAGCTTCCATGTCACTAATCGTTTTATGCGTGTCATGTTTAGTGAACTTGTTTGCTATAAGCATCAGTGTTCTAACTCGAGTATTATAATACTCAATGACTTGTGACTTGCCATTCCCTTAAGCATCCAACACTTAATGGTGAAGCTAATAACACAAGGGTCTCAAAAGAATCATTAATATCCACTCAATGATCCATAGACCGGGAACGGTTTGAAAATTCAGTTTAATTGTGAACCCATCACACATATACTTAACATCTTAAAAATAGGTCCAATCGCAATTGATCGTGTGAAATCATTCATACACATAAATAATTGGACAAATGAATGAATACATTTTTGGCATTAAATAATAAGATTGACAGTACAACTGAAATTCCAAATATGTAACTATTATATGGTAACTTTAGAGCATACATCCAACATTGACACTTGACTGTTCCAGCAACAGATTATAATTTTGCTTCGTAGTCTCACTAATCTCTGGTTTTATGGATTCTCTATGGCATCCGGGAATTTCAACCCGAAATATTGATTTTGAGGGAAACGATATTTGTCTTTGAATGGCCATAGAGACAATTACATCATCGGCCACGATATTTTATCTCTTGGACCGAACCCCTTATGAAAATGTTAATTGATTATGAGAATGTTAATTGATTTCTATAAATAAAAAAATCAAAATCAAATGCCCTAAAGTGATGTAGGAATTATGGCCTTATTATCGATATTTTTCTATGGGCTATTTAAATTGGACATAGGACGATTTGATAAAGAAGACTTTGTTCTTGACTATGCACTTTATAGATTTGATTTTATGGATTAATGTCACAAAGTCTTTTGGCTATTTTATTATGCAATTAGATATTTATTTAAATGAGGATTAAGATGTATTATAAAAATAATAATAATAATAATAATAATAAACTTGGGCCATTTAAGTTTGGACTTTAGGCCCAAGTGAGATGGGTCTAAAGTGGGCCAAGAGGCCTGGCCCATGAAGCCCATTGGGCTGTCAACGCATGGAGGGGGAAGGAGGAGCCGCATGGCTTCCTCCAAGTGTCTTCGGCAAAGGAGACACTTGTCTCCTTCTTAGGGACAAGTGTCCCCCATGCAAAATGAGGGTGCATGCAAGTAGATAAGCAACCAAAAAAGAGAGAGAGAGAGGGAGTGGCTGGTTTTGAGAGAGAGAGAGAGAGAGAGAGAGTTGCGAGAGAGTGAGGAGCCGAGAGAGAGAGGGAGAAGCCGAGCGAGGGAGGAGGTCCGCTCGTCCGTCGCCGTCCATCCGCTCGTTCGTCGCCGTCTGTGTGCCGTCGTTTGTTCGATTTTGGAGGCAAGTTAGGATCAATTTCTACTCTTGCATGTGTGTCTTGCATGTGTGGTTGAATTTTTGGGTGTTTAGAAGTAAGGAACCGAAGCTAGTGGGGTTTGTTCTTGAAAATGCTTGCTGATTTCGTGTATACCGCCCGACCCAGAAACTTGTGGAGGCTTGCATGCGTGATTCGAGTTGGATTTTAACTTCGACTCCTTCATGAAAGTTGTATAAAACATCTCAAAATATAACATACTAAAATTTGAGACAAAATGGTTGAGTTTTAAGGGGTGAAACCCTTATTCTACGGAGACGCTAGATCTGGAACTGTTTTGTCGATCTCTTGGTGGTTTTGTGTGTTGCATGTTGCTTTTTACCGAGAATCTTACTTCGACTTCTTCATGAAACTTGTAGATAACATCCTAAATATTAACATACTCAAATTTAAGGTAAAATGAGCAAGTACAGCCTAGTGAATCGACTTTCTCTTGAAGACGGTAAAATCTGGAAACACGGTACTGGACACCCGAGACTTCTTGGACCCATATGGTGACTATTCTTTGGAAATTTCGCTTAGATCCCTAACAAAAGTTGTAGGGGACCTCTTAAAGCAAAACATATCCAAATTTCAGAGGAAACAAAGAAGGATAAGTGGGTGAAAACTCGACATTTCAGAGACAGCTAAACTGGACTGTTCGGTACTAGGAACAGGAGTTTCGACCGTATATAGTTAATTTCCTAGAGCGAATCTGGCCTATATATCTTCATGAAAAATCTTCCTTAGGGTCTTGAATATAACCTGGAAAAATTTCATAATTTTTGGAGGTCATTCGGGTATTTTAATCGAAATATTTCAAGAACTGCGCAATCTGATTTTATCCGAATTTTGCGTGCTGTCTGGTGTGAGCTATATCTTCTTGTGTGAAGCTCTTTTGGGCACGTGTTCTTCATGAAATTGTTACCTTTATGTCTTGTCTATTGCATGCTCTGATTTCATGATTTTTGAGAATCATATGGATATTTAATTTAAATGTTTTCTAAAATTGTACAAGCTGGAATTTAGTAAATTTCAAAAAGGCATGATATATGGACTATTCTAAGTTGTATGGACTCCATGAATTGTATTGTTATGAATGATTGTGTCTTGCTGCATGTGTGATGATGATCGGAAATGCATATATGAATCAAAGGATGAAAATGATCTTGTTTGCCATCACATCATATGCCATGTTAAAATTGAATTATAATTGAAGATGTGAATTAAGATAAGTGAGAAGGCCCTCGGAGGTGTGAGCCGACGATGCCCCGGGAGTGTCGGGATGCCTGGCTAGAAGGGTACGGCCGGTTGCCCGGTGGCCTTGAATGGCCGGAGGGTCCTCGGGAGTTTCGAGATGCCCGGAGAGTGGGGGAGCCGGAAGCCCGGCAGGTATTGTGCCGGGGGATGCCTCGTGATGCCAGTTGGGGTGCGATATGCCTGGCTAGAAGGGTAAAGGCCGGATGCCCCGTGGCCTTAAATGGATGAATGCCGGAGGGTCCTCGTGATGCCAGTTGGGGTACGAGATGCCCGGAATGTGGGGGTGCCGGATGCCCGGTTGTATCTCAGATACATGCCCGGAGGTTTGTGCCGGAGGGTTCTCGCGATGCCAGGATTGGGCGCAAGTGATGAATGTGGGATGCAAACATTGGTCCCGGGAAAGAGAAATGTGGCGGTCCAATATGAAAGGATGAAATTGAGAAATTGAAAGTGAATTATGCATGATGGTATATGCATGACATGATGATGATGAGTGCATGGATGCATAGTAACGATGATGGTACATGTGATATGATGATGATGAGTGCATGGATGCATGGTAATGATGATGGTACATGTGATATGATGATGATGAGTGCATGGATGCATGGTAATGATGATGGTACATGTGATATGATGATGATGAGTGCATGGATGCATGATGATGGTAAGTGCATGGATGTATGTGCACCTATGGCATGATGGTACATGTGACATGATGATGGTAAGTGTATGTCATGATGGTGATGACTATATGATGATGTATGTACATGAGGTATGATGTCATGTGCATGATATCAAGGTAAATTGTGCATGGATGCTTTAATGACGTGTGATGCTATGATTGTGATGATTGTGTGATGCATGATGCATTGAGTGGTTTATTGGTCCTTTACTGCTGAGTGGTTGTACTCACCCCTTTTGGGGATTAACATTTCAGAATAGATAAGATACCTCTGCCACGCCATCGTAGATGGATCAAGTGGTTGGATATGACCGCGAGGAGGAGGATAGCAAAGGAAGGAACTTTTGGACGCCGACACCGATCGATGGACTTTAAGTATACGACTGTTGGAGGAGATGTCGGTCATCTTTGAAGTATAGCCAAGTATAGAAAACTATGGCATTTTGATGTACCGATGAATGATGTTCATCTGGTTTAATAAAAGTGTTGGGCTTTTACCTATAAATGTTTAGTTGGTGTGCATCATTTTCTGAATATAGGGGAGGGAGTTGTTGGATATGCTTCCGCTATATGAATAGCGCAAGGGACCGATCAAAAAAAAAAATGTAAACCCCCGGGTTGTATGGACCCGCTGCAATTGAAATGGTATCAGAGTGACATGTTATTAGGAAAAGTGAATGGTAAGCAAACTGTGGCGACCCTAATCGGATCGGGGGGCCGTCGAGGGGTGCCACATAGCCTTTATTGGTATCAGAGCGATGGTTATAGATTGGAGTGATAAGGAGCCTCATTTGGAAATTGAGGAACATGATGACAATGCACACCATAGGATATAAAACGGTATAATTGATTAACTTTGAATAACGGGTGATGAGTATTCACTCGTAGATCCCTAGTAGTTTATTTTAAGTTGTCTTTAGGTCCTAGTAACATGTATATGTTACTTGTGTAGTAATAGTAGTTGCTTTGAATAGAGACAGTGAGTCTCAGATTATTCCTGAGGCAATGCTTGGAAATTTGCAGGAAGGTCATGGTGCGAGCTGGAAGTGCTCATCCATCGAGGGCTGAAGCCTCTGCTGCAAGGGCTGAACCCCGAATGGAAGACATCCTGCAGGCATTGGCCAATATTGGAAATCTGATGGAAAGACAGGCGCAAAGAACAACTCGGGAGCGAACGCCGTACTCAAGGACCGGTGGAACAGTTTTGAAGTTTGAAGCCACCTAAGTTCGTGGAATGGGAAGTCCGAGGAGGCGGAACATTGGATTGATGGAATGGAACAAATTTTCAGGTTGTTGGACTGCAATGATGCTGAGAAAATAACTTTGGCGAGTACCACTGGAGGGAAATACAAAGTTTTGGTGGAGAGCTTCGAGGACACAATCTTCCCACCAGTGCGATGTTAACAGGGGAAGAGTTTGTGAGAGCTTTCAATAGAAAGCATTTTTCCGATTGTGCTAAGGATAAGAAAATTTCAGACTTTGTTCAACTAGAACAAAAGGAGCCGATGAGACCGGTATGAGGCTAGATTTTCTGAACTGTCTAGATACGCTCCTAGACTAATTGAGGATCAAGAAGAGAAAGCTAAGAGGTTTCTGAAAGGGTTGAGGACTCGATATCGGAAACAACTGGTGCCTTTGAACATAAGAGATTATACTGAGATATATGAAAGGGCACAGTTGGTGGAGCAAGAGTTGGTAAGGGAACATTCGGAGAATAAGAAACTATTGTCTTTTAGTGATGTGAGACGGGGTAAAAGACCCTATACAGGTCAAGGTCAGACCTGGGAGTCTAAGAAGAAGGGCAATTTCGGGAACTTTGGAAAAGGCAGGGGTAGTCTGAATTTAGAAAGAGCACCTTATCGAAATGAGGAGTGTCGAAGGTGTAATGGGCGACATGGCCCAGGACCTTGCAATGGGCAACCGAAATGTTATAGTTGTGGACGAATAGGTCATATTAAGAGAAACTGCCCACAGGAAAGGTCGCACGTGAGTATTGGCTCAGTGCAACAGCCACAGTAGAATGCTGTTAGGCCAAACTTACCAAGAAATCCTCAGAGACCACCAGCACAAGGAAGGGTGTATGCGATCACCCAAGAGGAAGCGGAAGCTTCCAAAACTGTTATCTCAGTTACGATCCTTATAAATGATAAAAAGGTATATGCATTATTTGATATGAGTGGCACGCATTTATTTGTGTCTGAGAAATATAGATGATTGTGAGAAATAAGAACAAATCTCTAGATATGCCTCTTCGTATTTTTACATCACTGAAGGACATGTTGTTAGCTACGTTGACATGTGAGATGTGTGAGATAACCCTAGGGGAGTGAGATCTGGAAATGGACTTGGTAGCGATAGTTATGCATAACTTTGACCTCATCATAGGAATGAACTAGCTCCGTAAGCAATGGACTAGGATGAATGATCTTACGAGATAATGCTTGCCTATGCGCTAAGGATAAAACCCGAGGCTAAGAATGGGATAGGCCAAAGCGGATAATATCTCTCGTAAGTTAGTCCCTATCGAAACGAGACCCTCCAATGGATATGTAGTTTGGGTTCGAACCAGGCGAAAGCAGTGTTCCGTAACGACCCGATCGATGAGGGCGGGGAGTGGACGCCGAGGTCAAAGGACCTGAACAAGGAGCGGCTCCTGGCAGGCTTCTAGGTTGGCAAAAAGGGGGCAAGAATGAACCGAACTATGAACTGAACTGGGAAGGTAGTGTTTCTGGGATAATTTTATCAGAGTGGCGCAGCGGAAGCATGGTTAAGCTTGTAGAACTCTTGTTTGTGAAAAAGAAAGACATTCCTAAGACCGTATTTAGGACTCGCTATGGACACTATGAGTTCCTAGTTATGCTATTTGGATTGACGAATGCCTTAGCTGCATTCATGGATTTAATGAATAGGATATATAAGCCTTATTTGGATCAAATTGTGATTGTCTACATTTGATGATATCCTGATATATTCTAAAGGACCCGAAGAGCATGCGCAGCATCTAAGCGTAGTGCTGCAAACAAAGCTTAAGAAGTGAATTATGGAGAGTGAGTTATGAATTTAAGGATTAAGTTATGATCATTTGAGCTAAGTAGTGACTTCCTATTAGAGGATCTCATTGGAAGTCTTGATGCATTCCATGGAGGCATTTAGTATTTATAGATTGATCTTGGAAGTCATGAGTTTGAGTGGTCATATGAGACATGAAATTATTTGTGGTTTATATGTTGGAATAATAGGTTTAATCGATGGTGGTCAACTTTTAATTTTAGGTGATGATCTCAGTTTGAAAAGGTTTGGTGGAATTAGTGGATATGATCAATTGTGGTTATAGTCTTTCCAAGGTGAAAAGGTGAAAATTCAAGTTGTGGATTTGATAAATGATTAGTCTAAGTGATGATCCTTTAGGATGAGATATGAGATATATTCGATGGAAACTAGACAAGTTTTATTTTGGTGGATTGTCGATCTTTGAAATTGAATAAGTCTTGGTGGACTATCGATATTTGAACCGAATGAATGGTATTATATCTTAGGCTTGAATCTATGTTGCAGTGAAAGCATAGTGAATGTCTTTGTTGGACTGAAGCAAATGAGTTGTTAATGGTGTCGATTTTGATGGTTCTAGGCTTGAATTGATGGTAACTAAGGTATAGGAATGATTCGGTTAAATGGTGTGTTAGATTGAGACCGTTAGATATACCAGAATGGAAAAGAGATCATGTGATGATGGATTTCATGCGAGGATTGCCAAGGACATTAAGTGGTCACGACTCTATCTAGGTGATAGTAGATTACTCGACTAAGTCTGCCCATTTCCTAGTAGTTCGCGTAGATTATCCGATGGATAAATTTGCTGATTTATGTGTAAGCCAAGTGGTACGCTTACATGGTGTTCCTGTAATTGTCACAACGAATCGAGACTCAAGATTTACTTCCAACCTTTGGCGAAGTCTTCAAACCGCCCTAGGGACGAAGTTCCCATTTAGTATCGCTTTTCATCCACAAATGGATGGACAAACGAAAAGAGTGATCCAAGCATTAGAGGACATGTTAAGAGCTTGCATCCTTGACTTTAAAGGAAGTTGGGATGAAAAGTTATACCTAGTAGAATTTGTATATAACAATAGCTTTCAGAAAAGTACGGGCATGGTTGAGGAAGTATCACGGACCACTGGTTACATGCTCGATCATGAAGCTATCAAAATGGATGAGGTAGTGAGGTACATTGAGGAGCCTGTGCAAGTACTGGATCGAAAGGAACAAATTCTCAGGACCAAGAGAATTCCATTGGTTAAGATATTATGGCAATATCATGATGTGGAGGAAGCCACATGGGAGAGTGAAAATGAGATGAAGGAAAGGTACCCTCACTTGTTTAAGGAGACATAGGCAATGTCTAATTTTGAGGACGAAATTCTCTAAGGAGGGGAGAATTGTGGCATCCGGGAATTTCAACCCGAAATATTGATTTTGAGGGAAACGATATTTGTCTTTGAATGGCCATAGAGACAATTACATCATCGGCCACGATATTTTATCTCTTGGACCGAACCCCTTATGAAAATGTTAATTGATTATGAGAATGTTAATTGATTTCTATAAATAAAAAAATCAAAATCAAATGCCCTAAAGTGGTGAAGGAATTATGGGCTTATTATCGATATTTTTCTATGGGCTATTTAAATTGGACATAGGACGATTTGATAAAGAAGACTTTGTTCTTGACTATGCACTTTATAGATTTGATTTTATGGATTAATGTCACAAAGTCTTTTGGCCATTTTATTATGCAATTAGATATTTATTTAAATGAGGATTAAGATGTATTATAAAAATAATAATAATAATACTAATAAACTTGGGCCATTTAAGTTTGGACTTTAGGCCCAAGTGAGATGGGTCTAAAGTGGGCCAAGAGGCCTGGCCCATGAAGCCCATTGGGCTGTCAACGCATGGAGGGGGAAGGAGGAGCCGCATGGCTTCCTCCAAGTGTCTTCGGCAAAGGAGACACTTGTCTCCTTCTTAGGGACAAGTGTCCCCCATGCAAAATGAGGGTGCATGCAAGTAGATAAGCAACCAAAAAGAGAGAGAGAGAGGGAGTGGCTGGTTTTGAGAGAGAGAGAGAGAGAGTTGCGAGAGAGTGAGGAGCCGAGAGAGAGAGGGAGAAGCCGAGCGAGGAGGAGGTCCGCTCGTCCGTCGCCGTCCATCCGCTCGTTCGTCGCCGTCTGTGTGCCGTCGTTTGTTCGATTTTGGAGGCAAGTTAGGATCAATTTCTACTCTTGCATGTGTGTCTTGCATGTGTGGTTGAATTTTTTGGGTGTTTAGAAGTAAGGAACCGAAGCTAGTGGGGTTTGTTCTTGAAAATGCTTGCTGATTTCGTGTATACCGCCCGACCCAGAAACTTGTGGAGGCTTGCATGCGTGTTTCGAGTTGGATTTTAACTTCGACTCCTTCATGAAAGTTGTAGACAACATCTCAAAATATAACATACTAAAATTTGAGACAAAATAGTTGAGTTTTAAGGGGTGAAACCCTTATTCTGCGGAGACGCTAGATCTGGAACTGTTTTGTCGACCTCTTGGTGGTTTTGTGTGTTGCATGTTGCTTTTTACCGAGAATCTTACTTCGACTTCCTCAAGAAACTTGTAGAGAACATCCTGAAGATTAACATACTCAAATTTGAGGTAAAATGAGCAAGTATAGCCTAGTGAATCGACTTTCTCTTGAAGACGGTAAAATCTGGAAACACGTTACTGGACACCCGAGACTTCTTGGACCCATATGGTGACTATTATTTGGAAATTTCGCTTAAATCCCTTAACAAAAGTTGTAGGGGACCTCTTAAATCAAAACATATCCAAATTTCAGAGGAAACAAAGAAGGATAAGTGGGTGAAAACTCGACATTTCAGAGACAGCTAAACTGGACTGTTCGGTACTAGGAACAGGAGTTTCGACCGTATATAGTTAATTTCCTAGAGCGAATCTGGCCTAGATATCTTCATGAAAAATCTTCCTTAGGGTCTTGACTATAACCTGGAAAAATTTTATAAGTTTTGGAGGTCATTCGGGTATTTTAATCGAAATATTTCAAGAACTGCGCAATCTGATTTTATCCGAATTTTGCGTGCTGTATGGTGTGAGCTATATCTTCTTGTGTGAAGCTCTTTTGGGCACGTGTTCTCCATGAAATTGTTACCTTTATGTCTTGTCTATTGCATGCTCTGATTTCATGATTTTTGAGAATCATATGGATATTTAATTTAAATGTTTTCTAAAATTGTACAAGCTGGAATTTAGTAAATTTCAAAAAGGCATGATATATGGACTATTCTAAGTTGTATGGACTCCATGAATTGTATTGTTATGAATGATTGTGTCTTGCTGCATGTATGATGATGATCGGAAATGCATATATGAATCAAAGGATGAAAATGATCTTGTTTGCCATCACATCATATGCCATGTTAAAATTGAATTATAATTGAAGATGTGAATTAAGATAAGTGAGAAGGCCGTCGGAGGTGTGAGCCGACGATGCCCCGGAGTGTCGGGATGCCTGGCTAGAAGGGTACGGCCGGCTGCCCGGTGGCCTTGAATGGCCGGATGCCGGAGGGTCCTCGGGAGTTTCAAGATGCCCGGAGAGTGGGGGAGCCGGAAGCCCGGCAGGTATTGTGCCGGGGGATGCCTCGTGATGCCGGTTGGGGTGCGAGATGCTTGGCTAGAAGGGTAAAGGCCGGATGCCCGGTGGCCTTAAATGGATGAATGCCGGAGGGTCCTCGTGATGCCAGTTGGGGTACGAGATGCCCGGAATGTGGGGGTGCCGGATGCCCGGTTGTATCTCGGATACATGCCCGGAGGTTTGTGCCGAAGGGTTCTCGCGATGCCAGGATTGGGTGCAAGTGATGACTGTGGGATGCAAACATTGGTCCCGGGAAAGAGAAAGGTGGCGGTCCAAAATGAAAGGATGAAATTGAGAAATTGAAATTGAATTATGCATGATGGTATATGCATGACATGATGATGATGAGTGCATGGATGCATAGTAACGATGATGGTACATGTGATATGATGATGATGAGTGCATGGATGCATGGTAATGATGATGGTACATGTGATATGATGATGATGAGTGCATGGATGCATGGTAATGATGATGGTACATGTGATATGATGATGATGAGTGCATGGATGCATGATGATGGTAAGTGCATGGATGTATGTGCACCTATGGCATGATGGTACATGTGACATGATGATGGTAAGTGTATGTCATGATGGTGATGACTATATGATGATGTATGTACATGAGGTATGATGTCATGTGCATGATATCAAGGTAAATTGTGCATGGATGCTTTAATGACGTGTGATGCTATGATTGTGATGATTGTGTGATGCATGATGCATTGCGTGGTTTATTGGTCCTTTCTTTCGCGAGTGGTTGTACTCACCCCTTTTGGGGATTAACATTTTAGAATAGATAAGATACTGCGCCACGCCATCGTAGATGGATCAAGTGGTTGGATATGACCGCGAGGAGGAGGATAGCAAAGGAAGGAACTTTTGGACGCCGACACTGATCGATGGACTTTAAGTATACGACTGTTGGAGGAGATGTCGGTCATCTTTGAAGTATAGCCAAGTATAGAAAACTATGGCATTTTGATGTACCGATGAATGATGTCCATCTGGTTTAAGCAAATAAAACTGTTGGGCTTTTACCTATAAATGTTTAGTTGGTGTGCATCGTTTTCTGAATATAGGGGAGAGAGTTGTTGGATATGCTTCCGCCATATGAATAGCGCAAGGGACCGATCAAAAAAAAAAATGTAAACCCCCGGGTTGTATGGACCCGCTGCAATTGAAATGGTATCGAGTGACATGTTATTAGGAAAAGTGAATGGTAAGCGAACCGTGGCAACCCTAATCGGATCGGGGGCCGTCGAGGGGTGCCACATTCTCAGCTGATTAGACTGGAATGGTAGCTGAAATATTGGTAGAGGACAGCAAACCGTCGGTGTAGACATGGTAAGTTCTCTCATCCCAGCACTTGTTCGTGCGGTAGTTATGCTCCCGAGACTTAGTCTTAACATTTGTTTCGTGATATGCAGCCTCTTTTTGTTGTTGTACCATGAACTTGACAAGACACATGGTGCGCTTCTCCACTTGACTGCAGCCTCGATTTCCTTTGATGTGGAAACCACTGAATCGTTATCCCTTCAGTATTTGCTATAAAGCATTTCTTGCCCTTGGTCTTTTTGTCTAGTACTTAATTAGTAGGCGCATAGGTTAGAGATGTACCCTTTTCAAATATTGTTACTTTCATTTTTTTTCAGGCAATTTTGGACCGAACAATAAGATGTTCTTGCTTCGCGTCCTTTTCATGAGCACTTTTTTCAATTACCTTTGTTTTTTCTTGTGCAATCTCGACCACCAACTGCATTTTCATTCCCAATCGCAGTATAATGTGGTGATGTGCAAACCAATTTCATTATGAGGCAGGTCAATTATTCTGCAAACCATAACCGTTTCGGTTATTGACACTAGACAAGAGAGTGTCAGTGCAACAAGTACAAATTGCAAGTACAGTAAGCTACCACCAACGATTTAAATGGTTTTCGCCCGAGAGCCAAAAGGGGAAAAAGAACAAAATTAGATGTCCATTCGGAACAACATATCGAGAGGGTGAACTCGCTGGAAAGCAGAAAATCGACTTTCACTATACATTGTGTTCCAACACAGCATGGAGTTTGAATATAAGCATAGCATATTGGGGTAGAGTCTATGCCACTATTTCAATTAGATCATCCTTGCCCTCCTTCGACATCAATTTTACTTTCCATCCATCTAGCTTCATATAGACTCTTGTAAGGATCGAAGTAAATATATGTTTCTTTGACTGGGCCCAATCCGAAGGAATTCCTAAATATTTCCCAATCTTCTCAATGATTGGAACTCTCAATTCATTCGTCATCTCTCTTTTTAGTGCATGTTTGGTAACCATCCCATAGTGCCTGATTCTAATTTTTTGTTTCCGGGAGCAGTTTGGGAACATAATCGCATTTGGTAAAATTTTTGTTCCCGAGAACAACTTTCTATTTTTTTGTTCCTGGAATTAGATTTGGAACAGAATCAAGAATAAAAAAAAAGAAGTTGATTCTTATTTCGGGAACAAATCTAAGAATCAAAACCAACTATTTTTATTCTTCTATTTTCTCTTCTTCTCTTTTCTTCTTCTTCATCCTTCCACCACCTCCACCGCCGCCCGTCGCTGTACGCCGCCGTTCGCCATCGCCGCCGATCGCCGGAGGCTCGCCAAGCCAGGGCGAGGTCCGACGAGCTTGCCGTGAGGCAAGCCCAGCCACCGGCGAGGCTCGCCCGGCCTCGCCAAGGGCCGGCGGGCCTCGCCCGGCCCCGTTGAGGCTCACCAAGCCACCGGCGAGGCCGGCAAGGCCAAGCCTCGACGGGGCGGGCGAGCCTCGCCGGTGGCCGGGCGGGCCTCGCCTAGCCCCGGCAAGGCTCGCCCGGCCCGGCGAGGCCAACCCGGCCCTTGGCAAGGCTCGGCCGACGAGGGCCGCCTCGCCAAGGGCCGGTGAGGTCACCGGTCCGCGACCGACGGAAGAAGAGAGGAAGAAGAATAGGAGAAAAAGGAGAAAAAGAAAAGAAAAAAAAAAAGGAAAAAAGAAAAGAAAAAAGGGAAAAAAGTAAAAAAAATATTTAAAAATTAAAAGAAATTGATTTGGAACAGAATCGATGAGCATGTTACCAAACGCAATTTTATTCGAGAATTAGAAATTTTGGACAGTTATCAAACAACTTCAAATGCTTAGAAATTGTTCCGGAAACAGATTCAAAAAGAATCATTTCATATCGAATCTGTTCCCGGGATGAAGAATCGTTACCAAACGCGCCCTTAGATTCTAAGGATAACCATAGTTGAAGTAGATAACGGACTTGTTTAGATTAATCGCTTGGCCTAAAGCAAAGCAATATTGATTCAGCGAGTTTGCCAAGTTCTAACATTCCTTAATTTTACCATCCAAGAAGAAAAATCACATCATCCGCAAATAAAATAAGAGAAAAAGTATGGCAATGTCTATTCAATTTAGTCCCCTTGATACTTCCATCCGCAATAGCTTGACTCAAAAGATAGGAGAGGACATTCGCCATGATTATGAATAGGTATGATGACAATGGATCACCTTGCCTAATGCCTTCGGATCGCTGGAAGAAATATAGTGGTTCCGTTTACCAAATTGGATAGAACTTTATCTTTTAATAAAAAATCAAGAAAGACACTCACATTCATTTGATATAACTCGGAATCATAATACAGGCATAGCAAATAAAATACGTATTGCTTCTAATCACCCAATGAGTGCATATGTCTCATCATAATTTGTCGCTTCTTCTTGAGAATATCCTTGTCGAACAAGTTTAGCTTTATTTTGAACAACTTTACCTTTCCTGAGGTTAGTTTGATGTATACGAAACATGTCATAAAATTTCTAAGGTGAAATAAAAACTATGTGAATGTAAAAATTTCTTTCTTTCTTCTCTCCTTAGTGAATTGGCATGACTAATTACACCGATTTGCACTAGTGGATAGGCATAAATACATGGCACGACGAATCCACGCCCTATAGTGCCTTACGTGGACATGGCAAATTTTCCCCATGAAAAATGCTTAGGATAGGAGAAAATGACAAAGACTACTATTGTTTTGATTAATGGAGAAATCCTATCCACATTGAATTATTAACCTCATGTTTGAAGAAAGCCTAAGTGGTCCACTTAGACTAAAGATTATATTACTTGAAAATGTCGTTATATTAAGGCTCCGTTCGTTTCACGGAAAATAACTTTCGGAAAAATATTTTTCAGATTTTCCTGTCAAGTCCCGATCCTCCGAGCGCGCGCCCATCCCTCTTTGGTCAATTAATAGTGACGTCCCGGGACGGTCGCCGACCTACTCATTTTAATGTACATGCGGAAGTAGATAATAATCCACAGACAATAACACAATGGGATAGAAAAGTAGGCCATAAATTTTCAAACCGAAACAACAACCACACATATATATAACATAACTAGTCATATATATATATATATATATATATATATATATATATATATACACAATACAAACTACCCAAGTCAGGTCCTACTCAACACCAGCTTAGAAAACATAGTCTACAAACAAAGGTGGGGGTTTCCTCAAACTACGGCTACTCGTCCACCTCAAACTCCTCTTGCTCCACATCCTCGTCCTCCTTAGAGCCTTCTGCCGAGTACACCGGGGACTCTGGCTCCTCAAGCTTAGGATCCTTCGCGTCCACCACCGATCCACCCTTAGGATCTACTGTACCTTTCTCGAACGCAACCTCCAACACATACAGAGGCACCTCGCATTCCGACACGGGACCCTCTCTCTGCCCATTACGATATAGGCGATACCATGCCCTATATTGATGAGGCACCTTTTTGGGTAAACCCGCATCAACCCAGACAATAGTTTTCACCAGTTCGTATTACAGTCCCTCGAGATGCCCATGGATCAAAATGTAGTTCATATGTTCTGTGATCTTCTTGGGTTGTCCAAAATGTTAGGGAGGAGCTGCCATCTATGGACCTGAAAATGGTTATCCCACAATGGAGTGAGACTATGTCTCAGCGAGTTTTACCCCCTAAGCCCTGATTAGGAAGAAAATATGCCTTAAGGGATGCCTAAACACAATCACGAGGTATAGGACTTACCTGGGCCTCCACATCTTCCTGCAAATCAGTTTAATTTATAAACTCGCAGTCATAACATCCAACTAATTCGGATCGATTCATCGATCAATCGACTCAGTCGATTACATGTCATCATGACCCTTTTTTGGTCGGCTCAATTCATACTATCTATAAGTCCGATTATATCAGGATTGCTCACTGCTAAGCTGATAAATAGATAGTATAGCTTGCTTCTGAGATGATCAGGTATACTGCTCTCTATATAAGGTGACATATCGCCCGTAGGCTGATATAGTATACCGACATTGCTCAATTTGAACTGATAAGGTATACTACTCTCTGCTAAGCTGACATATCGCCCGTAGGCTGATATAGTATACTGGTATACTACTCTCTGCTAAGCTGACATATCGCCCTTAGGCTGATATAGTATATCATCCCAACCATACAACCAATTCAACATCACGGTCATCCTAAGCCAAAATATAATATTTTCAATTTTGAACTTCCCACCAGTTTCAACAATCCCAAAATAAATTTATGGCGCTGTAGATAGAAGCCCGGTAATTTTCCAATCAATTACCAAAATTATTAAAATTTGGGATAAATACCCAATTTCACAAAACACAGCCAATTTGCATGAAATAGCAATCAATTAAATAAACGGAATGCACCACTGAAATTAGCACGAAATTCCGATCACCAGCCATCCCGATCTAATTTCCGAAAAATAAATAAATAATTAAATAATTACGAAAAATAAGAAATAAATGCAATAAATAGCAACTTAGGCCCGTAAAGCCCAATTATATGCCGAAACGGGCTTGGAAAAATTTCGAGACTCGTTAAATAAATAATAGAGTCTATCTACTTGTTAATTACATAAAACTAACCACCTAACATGCATTAGTAATTAACTAATTCACTAAACCATTCTAATTATTCACTAAACCAATCTTAGTCTAAACTAATCAACCCTTAAGCATCATTAACCTACTAAGCGAGGATTAGTGAGTTAAACTCACTTGATTAACGAACCGCTCAGTTCGAAACGACGGGGACACCACAAGGATCAACTCTCTCCAAGCGGGCCTAGCTTTCGGAGCCGGGAACAACTCCAAAAGGGGCCTAAACCACCGTTGGAAACCCATTGGTTCGGGTTCTGCTCGGGGCTGGTTGAGGCGGCTTCAGTGGCTGTTTGGGTGAGACAAGGCCGACGGAGGAGGCGGATGAGCTGTAACAGCTCCACGGCGGCTTGGCGGGTGGCGGAGTGGCTCCGGCGACGGCTGGGATGCTGCGACTGGCTTGGGAAAGGTCCTAGGCACCACGCTTGGGCGGAATAATAGCCAGGGAATGGCGGAGGCACATACGGTAGGGCGAGGCAATCGCGGAAAATGATGGGCGCGAGGACGGTGGTGCGGCGGTTCTTGGTGGGCGGATGGCTGCTCGGTGGCTTCTTCTAGACTACTGGGTGTTCGAATAGCAAGAAGAGAGGGGGAGAAAGGGGCTGTCGACCGGCTTGGGGGAAGGAAGAGAAGAGAGGAGACAAGGGGGCCACCAAAGGCCTTATCCTCATCTCTTGGTCCCCTTGAAAGCTCCACACAACCCAGCTGGCTTGCACCACCAATTTTGGACCAATAAATCTCTTCTAGAAGCATTTGAAGAGGTCCATAAGTTACAACCATGGGGGTGCTACGAATTTCAATTGTTTTCCCCCTCAATTGGACTTTAATCTCTCTTTGAATCATCCCAATTTGGCCCTAAAAAATTCAATCAACACCTCAACGATTTAATTGATATTTTTCCTCACCAATTGATCCCACTTGCATCCCAATTGTGCAATCAAAAACGGTCCCTGACGATTTCTGAACAAAAATGGCCCTATGACGACTTTTTCCCAAAAAGTCTCAATTTGCAGAAAAATCTTCGGAGACTGAGTCGACATTCCTAAAATAATTTGTGACATGACAAAACTTTCAATTTCTGAAATCGAATTTAAATTCACTATTAATTTCACTCTGGCGCGTTTTTAGCGTAACCTAGGCTACCGAGTAGCTTTTAGAAATTTTTAGTGCAAATGACTCGTGGTAGATTTTCTTCGAGCCACAATGAACCTATTCGACACATTGGCGACTCTCGATTGTCGTGAAAATCTCGAGAATTCAAATACGGACACAGGGTACCAAAAAGACAGAAACATCAGTCTAGTGCCGATCGACGAGAATTTCTCAATTTGGTGGAATCACCCACGTTTAACCACACATCTCGATCGAACCAACCTAATTCGATCTCTAAACGATTTTTAAGCGTGTCGTAATGATCTCTGCAGATGAGCACGGTTGAGTAGTCGGGTCCTGGTCGAATTCTCAAGTCTATTGCATTAAAATCCCTTAATGACTTCCCCAGATAGTCTAGTTATCTCATGAGTGATCAGCTCTGAGAATAGCACTATAGGCACGTCGATGAAAGGCTCGATTAATTTAATTGAAAGCAGGACTAAAAAATTCAGGATGTCACATTTCCAATGTTTGTTTAACAGAAAATGAACTAGTCAATGAAAACATTTTCCGCTATTAGAAAAAACACCTTTAAAAGTGGAGAAAGAA
This sequence comes from Eucalyptus curtisii, assembly GCA_017140595.1. NCBI lineage: Eukaryota > Viridiplantae > Streptophyta > Magnoliopsida > Myrtales > Myrtaceae > Eucalyptus > Eucalyptus curtisii. The sequence goes on from CM029504.1 coordinate 6,885,706, forward strand.
GGTGAGGTGGAAGAAGTTACGGAGGAAAACATTTTCCTCCGTAACTTCTTCCACCTCACTTTCTTTCACCAAACACATTTTCCTTTTATTGTTATGTTTTTTCTTTTTTCTTTTTAAATTGAGTTTTTCATTTTTTTTTTCCTTTCCTTTTTCTTCCCTTTTCTTTTTCTTCTTCCTTGGTCGGCCATTGTCGTGATATGGCGAGCCATGAGATTGCCGCCCTCGGCGAAGCTCGGCTAGCCTGGATTGACCAAGCCTTGAGCTAGCCACTCTGCGTCTTGGTCGATCATCGGGCAGCCGGCCATCGCCGTGGCACATGGCAACAGAGGAAGGAAGAGGAAGAAGGAGGAGGAAGTAGGAGAAAGGAAAAGAAAAGGAAAGAAAAAGGATAAATTATAAATTTAAAAAAAAATAGAAAATAATTAAATATTCAATTTCTTAAAAAATAAATAAAAATTAAAATAAATTTTTTGGTCGATTAAAATATTAAAATTCGATTTTTTTTTTTGGTAATTTTTCCCATAAAAATCAAATCAAATACTAAATAATGGAAAATATTTTCCTCTTTATTTTCGGTTTCATTCGAACATTTGGAAAATATGGTTATTTTATTGAAAAATGGCTTCTCAAAATACATTTTCTAGAAACGTGATATTTTTCATGAAACAAATGGAGCTTAAGTTGAGATTCGAATCACCCAACAATTTACAAGAAATGTTATATAGTTCATCACCACCTTAAGTTGAAGATTCACGTTAAATGGTTCCTGACTAGCTTTTGCACAACATGACTAGTGCACCTCCCCTCCGACAATTTTAAGGTTGCCCTGCCCCTCATCAACCCGGTGCGTAAAGTTTTCTTCCTAGCGTAATCATAACAAGGCCCAAAACTAAGGTTACAGAAATAGCAGACTTTCTTACCATCTGCGCTACACCTTGTTGGTTCATTCTTGTTCTATTTACTTAAAAAGAATTACTTTTTTTACTGGCATTTAACTCAAGAAAAGATCATTTACAAGGGTATGTCAATCATCCAAGTCCTATTTCCATTATATGTATAGTCTATTGATTGCAAGCGACTCGTTTGGTAATTATCTAAATTGTTTTACTTTTTATTTAATCTAAATCTAGCGATTCACAAATTTTGACATTTTTTTTTAATTTGAAACTTTCAAAATTTTTAGAATATTTAACTGTTGACACGTACCTTCAAATGCAAACTTTTCATAACATTTATATTTGAGCAAAAAAGTTAAAGAAAAAAGTACTCTTTACTTTTATCTAAGGTAAGCAATTTTTGTATATTGCTCCTAGAAAGGAAAAGACGCATTGGCAATATACGGGTGGTTTATTCTTTTGCATGATGCACTGATTTAAGTCCTATGTATTATTATGATTAGCTGAAAATGCTGAAATTGGGGAAGAGTAACTGAAATAGAAACACCTACGAGTTCGATGAAATTTTCGCCGAGTCCACGTCACAAAAACCAGTATACGAGGTTGTGGCAACGCCTATTGTGGAGGTGTACACATATAAAAGATTTTGATTGTTGTCTTAAATTTCACCGTCATATGAGCTTGCCTTTGGTAAATGTGGGCGAGTGGACAAACTCTCGACATTTTACGCACTTAATATGCTTACTTTTCTGATATTTTTACTATCATTATTGGGAGTGATCCGTGGTTCAATTCTACCCTTTAAGAGGAGCATTTGTGTTTACTACTTCAACATTTAAGGATTAGGTCCCGTGACTTGTCCCGACTGATATGCTTTAATTTAAAGTTCATATCATGAAAAACTCCGTCAGTTTTTATTAAATTTTACTATTAAATTGCTAAGTAGAACGACACGTGATGGTTGACGAGTATAACAGTTTGGGGTTTCGCTCTCAGTTTGTCACATGTGTACTAGTTTTATAATTTTTCGTAATATTAATCCAATTTAATATAAAGTAATTGATGATATATTTGTCACAAATATATCGGTTTGGGGTATTTTATGGTTAAAAAATTAGTTTGAGGTAAATTCATCATAGATATACTAATTTGAAGTTTTTTATGGTCCAAAATTAATTTTGAATAAATTTATCACAAGCGTACTAATTTAATGCTTTTTCATGGTATTAATTCTTAATTTTATGGCAATTTAGTCCAGTCTGAATTTTTAACCATTTTATAATGTTTTTACAGTTTTTAGGAAATGTACCTTCACCTAGCTAAACACGAAAGCTTGATGAAGAGTGAAGTATTGTCGTTAGCAGTAGGGGGATGAGCAAATGGAATTGTCCGAATCAGAATTGCCTAGACCGAACGGGACAGATTTTCGGTTCCTAAAAACTTGAATAAGTGGACATCAGTCCGGTTTTCTATTTTAGGTGTGAAATTACCCATCTAAATCTTTTTTTTTTTTATTATAAATAAAACCCTCAATCGGACTCCAGACTTCCCTCATGACCGCTCTCTCTCTCTCTCCCCTTAATTTCAGGTACCAATTTGCCTCTCGCTTCTTGCTGCCTATTTGCCCTAATTTTTCCCTTTGTTTCGTCTGGTTTGGTTTTGTCATGGTGCGTCTCGATGTGTTTTACATGGTTGCTATCTGTTTATGGTTTTCTTGTCTCCATTTTGAGTCGTGGATTCGCGAGGAAGGACTGATGGTCGATGGGTAATTTGGCTTTTGAGTCTTGGTTTCGCAATCCACCTGAGCTCAGGACTTGAAGTGATTTTTCCACAATTTTATCTGTGGACATTTCTACTCAGCTGGCGAATGATCAGTTGGTGTTTTTTCTGCCTTTTTATGCTCTAATGTTGTTTGGTCAAGGGAGCTTAAGTGAAAATTCTTTTATCAAAAGTGGCGAAAGTCATTTTGGTGAAGTGCTGTTTCGGATTACTGGTAGTTGGGATCTTTTATGAAGCTTTCTTTGGATTTTTGCTGCAAGTGCGTATGTTTGTTTGATGATCGGGGAAGTTATGTGTCCATGGATTCTGAATTGTCGTAGGACGGGCGGGTAATTGACTTCATGGGATTGAAATGGTTTGCTGCATATTGTAGCATAACCAAGCTGCAACGATAACAAAAAAAGAATGAAACTGAAAAGAAAAAAAAAAATAGTGGCTGGTTCTCGATGGAACCTGGAACCAGCTTGAAACTGGCAGGTTTGGTTTCAAAGTCTGTTCTAGGGTCCACAGGGGTTGGTTCCCGGTTTCAAAAATTGGGAACGAGTCCTGATAGGGTAGGTTCTAGGTTCCAGACTTGGAACTGATTTGCTGTTAAAATTGAGAATGAACCTGAGTTTGATCAGGAGGTGAACTCGATGAGTGGAAGCTAGGTTTAGATTTTGAGTGTTATTTCTTTCTCTGAAATGAAATGTAATACAGGTAAAATGCCTGTGCAACTTGTTCTGCCAGCAGTGTTTCTTACATGAGTTCGCCTTTGCTTTCTCAACATGCTCTATTGACACAGTTAAGCATTTCGTTTTGGGCCCTTGATTTTAACTTTATGATTTGATCTTTCTACTTCACAGGATGGTGCAGCAAAAGAGAAAGAGAAGAGAAAGGAGAAGAAAACGCGGAAGAGGAGGGAGGAAAAAGAGGTAGAACTGAGCAAAGTGTCAACAAAATCCCAAATAATGTTGCATAAGTGGCTGAATTACACGGAAATATTATGAAGGATTTTTTCGGTGTTGATATAGTTAACCAATTTAACATCACCTTGAGTGTAGGATCAGCCTCTTTAATTTTACCCAAAGAGTGTGGAAAGTTTGTCTTTATTTGCTTCTATTATGGAATTCTGTGGCCTCCTTTTCTTCGGATCGAATGAATATCTAGTATTTGTGCTCATATTGCATGGATGGAGACTGACTGCAGAACATGAAGAAAGAGTAAGGGCAATTTTACAGTTCCTCATCAGTTTGGTGTAAGATTGATCTCTGAAGCATAATGGGCCTAAGAGCCTTGAGTGTAGGACTAGCCTCTTTAATTTCAGCAATAGAGTGTGGTGAAGCTGTCTTTGTTTGCTTCTATTACGGAATCCTGCAGCCTCCTTTGCTTCAGATGGAATGAATAGCTGGTATTTGTTCTCCAACAGGTTATATTCACTTTGATGCTTCAGGTTGTCCATTTTATCCAGTGAGGTTACTCAGCTAATTAATATACTATGTCAAGTAGTATGTTATATGAATAACTTTTCCCTTTTAACTTTGTTATTGCATCGCTTCTACCTTAATATATATGTATATCCTTGGAAGCGAGCCATATTTTACCCTGCTTGTTTAAACTTTATGATACTTGAAGTCTTTCACATTAGCAAGAGTCCTTAACATCCTTGGTTAAGTTGAAAATTAACTTTGTACCCATGATATGCCCCCCTTTCCATTTTTGTATTTTTCCTTAGATCCTTGGTTTAATTACACTAATATTTTGCTTACAATGCCCAATTGGTAAAAGCATAGACTTAAACCACTGTGAGTAACCGTTTCTTTGGTAGCTATTCATTTTGATAGCTTACCTGGACCACAGTGGTGCTGTTTGTTCGTGTTTTCATCTCTCTCGGTTCCTTGCCAAATCCGCAATTGTTGACCAAGATTGATCCAAATGGAGCTTTGCTTCAACTTAGGTGAGTGATTACGGGTTCTAATTGTTCCAAATCCATTGTTGTTTATACCGTCGGTTGTTTTTTCTGATTCTGTTCACCCCCCTTTCTGGTGTTTTTCTTGCTCTTTGGTTATGCCCTTACAAGAGTTAGTGCCTTTTTGCCTCGTCAAGATTCCTGTTGAGAGTTTTTGGTTTGTGATTAGTATTTTATTACCCTTCGTTATTGTGTTTCTTACCTTTACAAGTTGTGGTTCTTCTTCTTACATGCTCATCGGAAGAGATGGATTATATTCTGCATCGACAGCCAAAACAAATGGTCAAACACCCAATAAAAAAACAAATGCCAAAAGTGGCAAGGGAGGAAGTGTCTTCTCAGTCGGATATGAATGAAGATTCAACTAACTCCTATGAGCATACTAATCACATGAGAAGTGCCACATGGGGTTATTATACATGTTTCATGTACATGTTTGCTTTTACGACTTATTGAACCTGCTAACCTGTGGCTTCTAACCTGTGATGGATGTACTATCTGCTGATCATATGATGTCGTTGTGTCATTGGGTGCATTGTGCTTGGTTTGGTAGGAAGGAGAGATGTGTTGTGCAATTTGGAAAATTTTGTTACAAGGATGAATGCTTGGTGGATGTACTATTTTTTGAGTCTGTGTTTAGACTTTAAGCTAATTCTAGTTTTGTTATTAAATGCATGAAATCAAATGTGCAGAGAAAGGAGGTGAATAAACTTACCTCCTTGCCAATTGCATATTTTGTTGGCTGACATGAATGAATGTGCTTTAGACCATCCTAATAGGAATTATACCTGCGTTTCTGTTATTAAATGTCGGTTGATTTCTATAAGAATTTAATGTTGTTCTGATAAGGCTTCCCAAGGAACAATTGCTGTCCTCACTTGGGGCTGTTTCAGTCAAATTTATCAGCAAAATAAGGCTCGTGTTAAGAAGCTCATTGGTTTGCTGTTTTCTTACAGAGTAGCATGGCCTTTCTATTAATGCAATTATAGCTGATCAGGAGACGGTCCAAAGGCTGATTTTGTATTTGGGAGTATCCATCCTGATTTAGAGGTTGCTGATAATATCATTTGGAGAACTTCTCCTGCTATTGATGTGGATTCTATCAAATCGTTCAGGGATACAGAGCTGCTGCGTGTTCTTTTTAGTTGTAGTCCAAGTTGAATTGTAACTCTTTTTTTAGGTCAAGCATGATCAGAGAACCAGCTGGATATTTTTGTGGGAAGAAGAGAATTCGTAGGGTGATCCCACCATATCTATTGTAATCATCTAAGTCGGTTGTACCTCTTCTCTCTTTTCTTTTTGAACCTTATACCAACTTCGTTGCTAATGTCCTGTTGGTTTTCTGTTGTAATCATCTAGTGCCAAATGAAGAGAGATTTGTGGACCTCATTTAAAGCATAAATACGTTTCAATATCTTTCTTTAAGCACATTTGGTTCGTCCTCATTGGAAAACCAAGATAATACTATTGGCTATAGAACACAAGTAGATGGTCCGGGGGGAAATATATGAACCAGCATTCATCACATTTAACTTTACTTTGTGTAAGGAAGAATAGTAAATACTGTTTGTGTTACTGTGAGAAAGAGCAACACAAAAGCCCAAGGACTATTGAGATATTCCTTCCTCAGTTTCGCCATCCAGACGTTCCAATTCTTCTTGCAATGTTTCTTCACATTGTTGAAGATCTCGGAGTAATAGGATTCAGATACCGTGACGTGGTCCCCGATCTTGTTGAACATCTGCGCAACCACCTTGTCATTGCCCAAGTAGTTCTTAATAATCCCTGCACGGCGAAGCACCTCGACGTCCTCTGATGAGTTTATGAGGCAATCCATGAAGGTCACGTAATCCGTGAAGTACTTGATATCTCTGCTTTGACGATGCTGCTCGTACGCGATCAGGTTTCGAAAATTTGATTCGGTGTCGTCCTCTACATACAAGACCAGTAACTTGAGTGTCCCGTTCTTGAATTTGATGTCGCTCAGTTCGCGCCCTTGCACAGCCCTAAACCTGACTCCTGACTCCCTTAGCTCAATCGCCGAGGGCATGTCTGGTGAGCAGTTCCGCTGGGGCGTTTCAGGCAAGCCAGGAGTGCACCACGCGTGATATAGATGCAGAAGATGTTCCCGTTCCCCGCTGCCAATCGTTAAATCTCGGTCGGGGCCTTTTTTTCCATCCTTGAAGTACATGATGGCGACTTCGCTGAACTCATGACGCTCGTCCGGACCTTTAGTCAGGTCATATAGCTTGCTCAAGACGAAGAGTGGGAGTTGGTTCTCTAGCAGCAGTAAATCACGCGTAATGCTGGATCGAATTCCCCCCCCCCCCCCCCAATCATGCATAACCGGGTCGTTTTCGTCTCTCAGTTCCGTCGTAATGTGCTTACGGAACATCTCAATGATGAAACAGCCATCAATGAGCATCATCGCAAGAAACTCTTCTTGGGAGAGGTCAATGGTTTCCCATAGCAATTACGCGCCCGTTGTTCTAGTTCCCTAGAGTCGGCATATACCTGTCGACGCTCTCCTCGTTTCTCCTGTCAAGCAATTGCTGCAGGTATCGCAGTTTTTGCTCCTTCATGAATTTGAACTTGTCATTTCCATAGTGATAAGGGCCAATGGCTAGAATCTCTGGGTCATAGGCTTTCTCCTTAACTCTGCGCAGTTGATGACGAACCCTAAATATAGTATGCTCCGGCAAAGTGGGAGGCACACTGCAAAGCATATTCCTGATGTGGATTGAGACATGGTCTTGCATCTCTAAACGCTCATAGGTCCCAGCATGCTGTATTGGTTACAACATAATTAATGTGATATTAAGCACTTAGTAAAGCAAGATGATTGTTTTTCATGTGCTTCCCTTTGATTTAGGGCAACTTACAAAAAATGCCCTCTTATGAACTATTTCAATTTTCACTTTTAGTCATCATACTACTTTTCATGACGCATATAATTCCTAAATTAATTTCCGAAAACTAGTAGAAAGAAAACTAATCTTCGAATAAATTTCAGGACAAATTTGTATTTTTGTGCGAATATCGATGGACAATGCAAATTAAGCACCGTGGTTGAACACGTGGTGTGGACATTCAATACAAACAAATGGACAGATGAGGAAAAATTACAAACCCTGTATTATTGCTCCTTATAATATTGCTCCGAGAATAAATTAACAGCTGCATGGGCTTTTTACTTTTGAGCTTTGGAGAACCCCCTTTTGCTCTCAGGACGAGTTTTGACTTTTGGTAAGGCAAAAGAACAGCTCAAGTGCCAAACTTAGCACGGGGATATGTAAGTGTCCTTTTTTTTTTTTTTTTTTTTAAAGTTGGGATACCTGATTTCTAAGTCCGGTGACCTTGGCTAAAAATCCTACATGGCAATTTTTTAATAATATAGCTTGTCTACGTGACTCGTCGAAGAGCCGAGTCAACAAATAAGAACCAAAACTATGTCGTTTTACCTTCTTCTTTTTTTCAATTTTAATATAAATTTTAATTAAATTAAATTATTTTAGAAAAACATATGAAGATTGCAAAACAGTAAGGGCTCAGCCCTCGCCCCCGTCACCGGGAAGGGCCGACAATGGTAGGGGAAGGGTTGATTGGGGTCATTGGTCCCTAGTCGGGGCTCGCGACCCCGGCCGACTGTGGTGAGGGCCTACAATCCCTTGCCTAGCTTTGGGGTGAGGGTTGCGACCCTCCCCCAAATCCAACAAGACCCCCAGCTAGTGTTGGCCCTTGGTCCGTTGAGCAAGGGCCGTCAACCCTCACCGAATCTAGGGGAGGGCCGCGACCCTCGCCTTGGATTTTGGCCGGGGCTTGTAGGCCCTCACCACTAGGGCTCGCCGACCTGGCCAACCCTACCCCCACCATCGCTAGCCCTTCGGGTGATGGTGGTGGCGGCGGCGAGGGCTTGCACGGTCCTCGCCGTTTTGCAACCCTCTTTTTTTTTTTTTAAAAAATTAGTTTTAAATTTAATTTAAGTAATATTTATATTAAAAATCAAATGCGAGGAAAATAACGTCATTTTCAGCTTACTAGCCATGTTGGCATGCAAAACAACATCATTTTTGGCTTATTTAGCCACGTTGTCATTTGGCACTTGTCTTACTAAAAAAATGCCACAGTAGTATTTTGACCGAATTTTCTTGCCATTGACACTTAACTAATCCATTTTGCTTTAATTTTGACACTTAAATGTCTTCCCATACCACATTTTGGCATTCCAAGGATCCGGGTCTCCATTTTAGAATATTAGTCCCAAATTTTTCTCTCTCCAGCCACCAAGCAAGGACAACCTTTTAGACACTAAAATGTGAATTTTAAAACTAATTGGGGTGTTCTTATTGTGAGCTACTTACCATCGATGTTGAAGGCGTAAAAACCACGCTGAATAGTTTTAAACTACATAAGAAGAATAATTGGAACGAAATTCAACCAAGATAAAATACATAAATATTATTAAACGCGATGGGAACTGAGGATTTCAGGTTAGAGAAGGTAAGACAAGCTTCTAGTTAAATAACATATAAATGACTGCTTTTTTTTTTTTTTTTTAATTCTACCTAAGAATATAAGGAATTTTTGGACCTAGGGAGGCAAGGCTGCCACTGGCCTAGTAGCCCCCTAGGTCCACTATTGATTAAATGGTAGACATAAATTTAGAAATTATTTGTGTGATTAACCCTCTCTAGAAGGATGAAAGCAATTGGTAACTGAACCAAGAGAAGACAAAATTGATGCTTGAGTGACTTTGTCTAGTTGAGACACGTTAGTTAACGTAATTTCGGTGCCCTAAATAAGATCTGACGTGTATGATTTAATTTAAGTGCTTGCCAGAATCACGTTAATTAATGGACCATAACTCAGAATTGAAAGAAATGGTCTCATCCTTCAACATTATGTTTTCTTTTTTTCTCAGTGTGAATAATCACAACAGTCAAGGATCAGAATAGGGAAGGGAAATTCGCAGGACTTACTTGATTACGTTGGTGGTTGCTCATTCTTCTCGCCAAGCTAGACCAGCTACTATCACGCAGTAACCAGTTCTTCTCTTTTTCTGCGTGAAAACATGCGATCGTACATGGCGAGAGGGAGATGCTAACAGATGTTGAGGCGAACGATGGAGGAAGAATCAGCAGGTTGGATGCGTGAAAACATGCGATCGTACAAGGCGAGAGCGAGAGAATTAGAAACCTTGCGTTGTCGCGTATAAATGCATTTCGGCTTGGGCTTTTCGAGCCCGGATTTTCGAAGCCCGAGAGGCTCATCGCCGTCAGCCATTTACTTAAACAGATGCTAATTAAATAATCCTTTGTTCAAATATTATTGTAATTTACAATTCCCTAGCACGAAATTACTACTATCACCTTGAGGTAAAATGAGACTACCGCAAACACCAACCATTTATACAAAATTCAAACACCTTTTTCTTTGGCCCATCGACCTTGACGGTAGAGGGTACTGCGATAAAGACATATGAAGTCCTCCACAAGTTGCATTATACTATGTGAAAACTGTTATTTGGGCGGGTTCCTACATGTGGAAGAAGTTTCAATGAGTTGTAAGCCCAAAAATGGTTTGATCCTATATAATAAGTTATATAGAGAAATAGGGTTTCTAACTATCTTCATAATGTGGTAGCCGCAAAAGGAAATAGTAACAAGAGAAAAAGAGAAAGCATAAAATCTAGGGATTGAGGCAATATCTGATTTACATCAAGCTGGCATCGGAGGTCGATTCGTGGTCCGATTGAGTTGAAATTTTCTCAGCATGTTCGTGGCGCAATCTTCTCGAATCTGAATGGGTTGATTTTCGTTTGAAGCTGTCTCCATCAGGTTTTTCGTGGATTGATTAAAACCTGCGTTTTTGGTCAGATTTATCCTTGATCTCTTGTAAAATTCATGTGTATTGCCAACAATTATGTTCTTGAGGTCTTTGCTGCTATGTACCTCTAGTATTTGCTAGAGAAGAATATTGTTCACCCAATTTTGGTGATAGTGAAGATTTTCGGATGGACTCCGGTCCCGTGATTTTTTATCTCCTCACATCGAGGGGGTTTTCCACGTAAAAAATCGTCTTGTGTTCGCGTGCTTGGTATTTACTTTACTCTACTATATCGATTCCTATTAGGTTTACATAAGAGGAGAAATTATTTTATTCCGCTGCGTTGATTCGACATTGTTTGAATTGTTACTGTCCTCCCATAAAAAACGGACCATTTCACAAAATTTCACGGAATTTGTGGAAAGAGTCCTACATTCTACCTGCTAGCTAGAAAATAATAGTCTTCACGACGGAGGCAACTTGTACAATTGTGATAAATACATATATAAAGATGCTTGCCAAATTCTCTGGATTGGTGCGGTTGAACAATGTGTTAAGAGATTATCAAGTTGCGTATTTAGATTTCACAGACTATATGTAAACTATTCTCCGTATTCCAATAAACTGTGAGAAATTTATGATCACATTTATTTTTGCTTCGTGTAAGAAAGAATAGTAAATACTATTTGCCCTACTGTGAGAAGGAACATTTATTTTTGCCTGTTGTGGAGGTGCGTACTTATGAAAGATTTTGATTGTTGTCTTAAATTTCACCGTCATACGAGCTTGCTTTTGGTAATATAAGCGAGTGGAGAAATTCTTGACATTTTACGCACTTAATATGCTTCCTTTTCTGATATTTTTAGCATCATTATTGGGAGAGATCCTGGTTAGACTGCCCTTTAAGAGTAGCATTCGTGTTTACTACTTCATTTAAGGACTAGGTCCCATGAACTGTCCTAGCTGACATGATTTCGCTTCCTATACATTAGTTTGGCTATACTTTAATTTATAATACTATGAAAAAGCCCAAACTGAAACAGCCATAATACATTTATTTCAAATTATTTTTTTGATCATAGAAAACTCCAAACTAATATACCTATGACAAATTTATCATCCTTTAGTTTTAGTTAAATTTTACTGTCAAATTTCTGAATCGGATAACACGTGATAGTTGATAGGTATAACGGTTTGAGGTATATGCTTAGTTTGTCCCATGGGTAGTAGTTTTGTAGTTTTTTGTGGTATTAATTCAATTTAACGAAAACTAATGTCATGGTGCGTCTCAATGTGTTTTACACGATTGCTATCTATTAGTGGTTTTCTTGTCTCCATTTTCGAGTCTTGGATACGCGAGGAAGGAGAGATGGTCGATGGGTAATTGGCTTTTCAGTCTTGGATTCGCAATCCACCTGAGCTCGAGACTTGAAGTGATTTTTACACGATTTTACCTGTGGACATGTTCTGCTCAGCTGGAGAATGATCAGCTGGTGTATTTTTTCTGCCTTTCTATGTTCTAATGTTGTTTGGTGAAGGGAGGATAAGTGAAAATTCTTTTATCAAAAGCAGCGGCAGTCATTTTGGTGAAGTGCTGTTTCAGATTACTGGTAATTGTGATCTTTCATGAAGCTTTCTTTGGATTTTTGCTGCAAGTGTGTATGTTTGTTTGATGATCAGGGAAGTTATGTGTCCATGGATTCTGAATTCTTGTAGGACAGGCAGGTAACTAACTTTATGGGATTGATATAGTTTGCTGCATATTGTAGCATAACCTAGCTGCAATGAAACAAAAAAAGAATGAAAGTGAAAAGAAGAAGAAGAAGTGGCTGGTTCTTGGTGGAACCTGAAACCAGCTTGAAACTGGCAAGTTTCGGTTTCAAAGTCAGTTCTAGGGTCCACAGGGGTCGGTTCTTGGTTTCAAAAATTAGTTATGGGTCCTGATAGGATAGGTTCTACGTTCCAGACTTGGAACCGATTTGCTGTTAAAATTGAGAATGAACCTGAATTTGATTAGGAGGTGAACTCAATGGGTGGAAGCTAGGTTTAGATTTGGAGCGTTAAGGTTTAGATTTGGAGCGTTATTTCTTTCTCTGAAATGTAATACAGGTAAAATGCGTGTGCAACTTGTTCTGCCAGCACTGTTTATTACATGAGTTCGCCTTTGCTTTCTCAACTTGCCCTATTAACACAGTTAAGCATTTTGTTTTGGGCCCTTGATTTTAACTTAATAATTTGATCTTTCTACTTCATAGGATGGTGCAACAAAAGAGAAAGGAGAAGAAAACGCGGAAGAGGAGGAAGGAAAAAGAGGCAGAACTGAGCAAAATGTATACAAAATCCCATATATTGTTTCATAAGTGGCTGAAGTACACGGAAATATTATGAAGGATTTTTTCAGTGTTGATATAGATATCCAATTTAACATCACCTTCGGCCGCCAACAACTCCGACAAAGGATTTACATCATTGAATGCCTATTTACTTTGACACCATTTCTGTTTGAGTGCTCATAACACATTCTTCTCAATGTCACTTTGCTTACCACAGGATGAGGAAAATTAATCTATAATATTTCCATCCAATTGGCCATCTGAAACATTTTGGGATTTTGTTGAGCATATCGCTCTTCCTAGAGACATTTTTCTCAGCTTTGGCCTCTTTTTTCTTCCTCCTCGTCCTGTTCTTCTCCTTTGCCTTTCGTTACATGGTCAGGCAGTTTGAGTCCTCAGCTTTTGCATGGTGCCTATGCAAATTCCGGATATTTCGTCGAAGAGGGCTAGTGTCGAACCATCCCGAAAGAAGCTATTTGAACGGACTTCTGGTAGAGATAATTCCATATAATGGCCAGCCATGTAACGCGGACTTAATTGTGTCGAGAAAAGCAGGTAAAGAGTAGAGACTTTGTGAAAGGTAGTTGATGTTTCTTATATAATCTAAGAACATTGTTCTAACTTGTTATCCACTTTTCTTACAGTATTCAAAAGGCCCTTTGTTGATGATTTTTTCCTGCTTTGCTTTGAGAAATCAGCTGTTGGGTTTTGGGACCAAGTGCGTTGTTCAATCTGACCTGCAGTCTCCTTCTTTCTTGTACTTTCTTTCGCACCATCACAAGACTCTTCTCTGTGTGCACATGCATGCGTGCTGCATGGTTGTTAGGATCGCGATCCAGATTGTAGGATCACGATCATTCGATCCTACATCTCAAAAACTTTAAACAATCTGGATTCTAAGAAATATGGTAGTCTGCAGGGGTCGTGACCTGTATCTTAGGATGTCGATCCCTACTACGATTCCGCTATTCCGCTGTTCAAGCTTTAGAAGGCAATTCTGCCTTTTCAGCTGGAGCAAATATGAAATTGGGCCTCCGTCCCCTAGCACATGTGCCACTTTCTTCTTAATCATGTTCAGGCTCCATTTGGAAAATATAAGGCTTGGAGAATTAAGAATAAGGGATGAAGATGAATGAACAGTAGAAAATGAAGAAGTGTAGAGACGCCATCTCTTCTTCTTCTTCAGTCTTGAATAAATGATGAGATGGGCATCAACCGCTGTTGGCTCTCTGAACTATTCTGCAAGAGAGAGAGAGAGAGAGAGAGAGAGAGGTAAATCGCAGATTGTGTCCCAGATTGAGGTAAATATGTATTCCTAGAGAGAGAAGGACAAAATAAAGGATTATAAATTCAGAAAAGGCAGGAAAGTAATTTCTTGGCAGCCTTCTTCTTGATTATTATGGTGATTATTTTATTGTGACCCTATTTAATCCAACTTTAAAACTTGGGCAAGGAGATTTTATGCTTTTACATCTTTGACATGATTCTTTAATCGTTAGTTGAAAAACTGGCAACCAAGAATTTAAACCAGAGTAATCTCTCACATGAGAATGCTACCTTTAAGCTTCACTATCCCTCTTTTGAAGGTTAATATGCATCTAATTGCACTGATTCAAGCAAGAATTTAATACTTCAAATATGTAGGATCTTATGATCTTGATCTGATCTCTAAGACTTTGAAAGGATCCTACGTAGCATCTCGATCCTGATAACCTTTTCGTGTGTGTATGTCTCTGTGTGTGCGACAAAGGTTGCTCAGCTTTAATATTTATTGTGAAATTATTTGGTCTTAGTTATTTATTTCCAGTTGTAAAATTTCTAATGGGCGACTCCAGAGTGAAACTGCTTTTCTGTTGGGTAAGCAGCTTTCACATGGAGCTTTTCTTCTCTATGTCAGTGTGCATCTTGTCCTGTGCTCATATTGCATGAATGGAGACTGATTGCAGAGCATTAAGAAAGTGTAAGGGCAATTTTACAGTTTCCTCATCAGTTTGGTGTAAGATTGATCTCTGAAGCATAATGGACCTAAGAGCCTTGAGTGTAGTATCAGCCTCTTTAATTTCAGCCAAAGAGCGTGGAAATTTTGTCTTTGTTTGTTTCTATTATGGAATTCTGCGGCCTCCTTTTCTTCAGATTGAATGAATATCTAGTATTTGTGCTCATTTTGCATGGATGGAGACTAACTGCAGAACAAAGAGTAAGGGCAATTTTACAGGTCCTCATCAGTTTGGTGTAAGATTGATCTCTGAAGCATAATGCCTAAGAGCCTTGAGTGTAGGACCAGCATCATTAATTTCAGCGAAAGAGTGTGGAAAATTTGTCTTTGCTTCTATTACATAATCCTGCGGCCTCTTTTTCTTCAGATGGAATGAATAGCTGGTATTTGTTCTCCAACAGATTATATTCTCTTGAGGCGTCAAGTTGTCCATTTTATCCAATGAGGGTACTCAACTAATTAATATACTATGTCAAGTAGTATATTATATACCGACCAAAAAAAAAAAAATAGTATATTATATGAATAACTTTTCCCTTTCAACTTTGTGATTGCATGGCTTCCTGAATATATATATATCCTCGGAAGCGAGCCATATTTACCCTACTTGTTTAAATTTTATGATACTTGAAGTCTTTCACATTAGCAAGAATCCTTAACATCCTTGGTTAAGTTGAAAATTAGCTTTGTACCCATGATATTCCCCTCTTTCCGTTTGTGTAGTTTTCCTTAGATCCTTGGTTTAATGACACTACACTAATTTTTTGCTTACAATGCTCAATTGGTAAAAGCATATACTTAAACCACCGTGAGTAACCGTTTCTTTAGTAGCTATTCGTTTTGATAGCTTACCTGGACCACAATGGTGCTGTTTTGGGCTTTCTCTTGGTTGCTTAAGTCGAATTGGACAAAATTTTAGGATTCTTTGTTCGTGTTTTTATCTCTCTCAGTTCCTCGCCAATTCCGCAATTGTTGACCAAGATTGATCCAAATGGAGCTTTGCTTCAACTTAGGTGAGTGATTATGAGTTCTAATTGTTCCAAATCCATTGTTGTTTATACTGTCTGTTGTTTTTTCTGATTCTGTTTAGCCCCCTTTCTGGTGTTTTTCTTGCTTTTTGGTTATGCCCTTACAAGAGTGAGTGCCTTTTGTCTCGTCAAGACTCCTGTGGAGTTTTTGGTTTGTGATTAGTATTTTATTACCCTTCAATATTGTGTTTCTTACCTTTACAAGTTGTGGTTCTTCTTCTGACACGCTCATCAGAAGAGATGGATTATATTTTGCATTGACAACCAAAACAAATGGTCAAAGACCAAATAAAAAAACAAATGCCAAAAGTGGCAAGGGAGGAAGTGTCTTCTCGGTCAGATATGAATGAAGATTCAACTAACTCCTATGAGCATACTAATCACATGAGAAGTGCCACATGGGGTTATTATACATATTTCATGTACGTGTTTGCTTTTAAGACTTATTGTGGCTTCTAACCTGTGGCTTCTAACCTGTGATGGATGTACTATCTGCTAATCATGTGATGCTGTTGTGTCATTGGTTGCATTGTGCTTGGTCTGGTAGGAAGGAAAGATGTGTCGTGCAATTTGGAAAATGTTGTTACAAGGATGAATGCTTGGTGGATGTACTATTTATTTAGTCTGTGTATACAAACTTTAAGCTAATTCTAGTTTTGTTATTAACTGCATGAAATCAAATGTGCAGAGAAAGGAGGTGAATAAACTTACCTCCTTGCAAATTGCGTATTTTGTTGGCTGACATGAATGAATGTGCTTTAGACCATCCTAATAGGAATTATACCTGCGTTTCTGTTATTAATGTTGGTTGATGTCTATGAGAATTTAATGTTGTTCCCATAAGGCTTCCCATAGAACAATTGCTTCCCTCACTTGGGCTGTTTTAGACAAATTTATCAGCAAAATAAGGCTGATGTTATGAAGCTTATTGGTTTGCTGTTTTCTTACATCCATGGCCTTTCTATTAATGCAAGTATAGCTGATGAGGAGACAGTGCAAAGGCTGATTTTGTTTTTGGGAGTATCCATCCTGATTCAGAGTTTGCTGATAATATCATTTGGAGAATTTCTCCTACTATTGATGTGGATTCCATCAAATCGCTCAGAGATACAAAGCTGCTGTGTGTTCTTTTTAGTTGTAGTCCAAGTTGAATTGTAACTCTTTTTTTAGGTCAAGCATGATCAGAGAACCAGCTGGATATTTTTGTGGGAAGAAGAGACTTCGTAGAGTGATCCTACCATGTCTATTGTCATAATCTAAGTTTGTTGTACCTCTTTTCTCTTTTCTTTTTGAACCATATACTAACTTGGTTGCTAATGTCCTGTTGGTTTTCTGTTGTAATCATCCAGTTCCAAATGAAGAGAGATTTGTGGACCTCATTTAAAGCATAAATACTTTTCACTATCTTTCTTTAAACACATGTGGTTCGTCCTCATTGGAAAACCAAGATAATACTATTGGCTATAGAACACAAGTAGATGGTCCGAAAGAAATATATGAACCAGCATTCTTCACATTTAACTCTACTCTGTGTAAGAAGAATAGTAAATACTATTTGTGCTGCTGTGAGAAAGAGCAACACGATGGCTGCGAGAACAGACAAGAAAGCCCAAGGACTATGGAAATATTCCCTCTTCAGTTTCGCCATCCAGATGTTCCTCCTCTTGTTGCAATGTGCCTTCACATTTTGGAAGATCTCGGAGTAATAGGAATCGCATACAGGGACGTAGTCGCCGATCTTGTTGAACATCTCCGCAGCCACCTTGTCATCGCCCAAGTAGTTCTTAATAATCCCAGCGCGGCGAAGCACCTCAACGTCCTTTGAAGAGTTTATGAGACAATCAATCAAGGTCACGTAATCCATGAAGTAGTTGATGTCTCTGATTTGACGATGCTGCTCGTATGCGATCAGGTTTCGAAATTTTGATTTAGTGTCGTACTTTACATACAAGACCGGTAACTCGAGTGTCCCGTTCTTGAATTTGATGAGGCTCAGTTGGCCCTCTTGCACAGTCCTAAACTTGACTCCTGACTCCCTTAGCTCAATGGCCGATGGCATGATTGGTATGCAATTTAGCCGGGGCGTTTTAGGCAAGCCAGAAGTGCGCCACGTGTGATATAGATGCAGAAGATGTTCCCTGCTGCCAATCGTCAAATTTCGGCTGGGGCCTTCTCGTTCAACCTCGAAGTACATGATGGCGACTTTGCTGAACTCATGATACTCGTCCGGACCTTTAGTCAGGTCATATAGCTTGCTCAAGACGAAGAGTGGGAGTTGGTTCTCTAGCAGCAGTAAATCGCGCGTAATGCTGGGTCGAATCCCCCCCCAATCATGCATAACCGGGTCGTTTTCGTCTCTCAGTTCCGTCATAATATACTTACGGAACATCTCAATGATGAAACAGCCATCAATGAGCATCATCGCAAGAAACGTTTCTTGGGAGAGGTCGATGGTTTCCGCATAGCAATTACGTGCCGGTTGTTCTTGTTCCCTGAGAGTCGGCATATACCCGTCCACGCTCCCCTCGTTTCTCCTCTTAAGCAATTGCTGCAGGTATCGCAGTTTCTGCTCCTCCATGAATTCGAACTTGTCATTTCCATAGTGATAAGGGCCAATGGCCAGAATCTCTGGGTCATAGGCTTTCTCGTTGAGTCTGCGCAGTTGATGACCAACCCTAAATATAGTATGCTCCGGCAAAGTGGGAGGCACACTGCAAAGCATATTCCCGATGTGGATTGAGACATGATCTTGCACCTCTAAACGCTCATAGGTCCCAGTATGCTGTATTGGTTACAACATAATTAATGTGATATTAAGCACTTAGTAAAGCAAGATGATTGTTTTTCATGTGCTTCCCTTTGATTTAGGGCAACTTACAAAAAAATGCCCTCTTATGAACTATTTCAATTTTCACTTTTAGTCATCATACTATTTTTCATGACGCATATAATTCTTAAATTAATTTTCGAAGACTAGTAGAAAGAAAACTAATCTCCGAATAAATTTAAGAACAAATTCGTATTTTTGTGCGAATATCGATGGACAATGCAAATTAAGCACACCACCCACTGCGGTGGCATAGTTGGCTTGAGCTTTGTGCCTCCCACGAAAGGTGCCAAGTTCGAATCCCAGCGGCGTTACTTGGTGACTTAACCGCTGGCGTGAGTGTGGTGGCCAGCTTGCGTCAGCCCCAGGTTCTTCCCGCCAGGTGTCGGCTTTCGGGGTTTCTTGGGTCATCAAAAAAAAAAAATGCAAATTAAGCACCGTGGTTGAACACGTGGTGTGGACATTCAATACAAACAAATGGACAGCTGAGGAAAAATTACAAACCCTGTATTATTGCTCCTTATAATATTGCTCCGAGAATAAATTAACAGCTGCATGGGCTTTTTACTTTTGAGCTTTGGAGAACCCCCTTTTGCTCTCAGGACGAGTTTTGACTTTTGGTAAAGCAAAAGAACAACGCAAGTGCCAAACTTGGCACAGGGATATGTAAGTGTTATTTTTTTTTTATTATTTTAAAATTGGGATACTTGATTTCTAAATCCGGCAACTTTGGCTAAAAATCCTACATGGTAATTTTTTAATAATATAACTTGTCTATGTGATTTGTGGGAGGGCCGAGAGTCAGCAAATAAGAACCAAAACTATGTCGTTTTACCTTCTTCTTCTTTTTTCAATTTTAATATAAATGTTAATTAAATTAAATTATTTTAGAAAAACATATGAAGATTGCAAAACAGCAAGGGCTCAAAAGTAAAAAAGCCAACAATGGTAGGGGAAGGGTTGATCGTGGTCATTGGTCCCCGGTCGGGCCCGGCGACCCTAGCCGACCGGTGGTGAGGGCCTACAATCCCTCGCCCGGCTCCGGGGTGAGGGTTGCGACCCTCCCCCAAATCCAGCAAGACCTCCCGGCTAGCGTTGGCCCTTGGCCTGCTGAGCGAGGGTCGGTGACCCTCACCGGATCTAGGGGAGGGCTGTGACTCTCGCCCCGGATTTGGGCCAGAGCTTGTAGGCCCTCATCACTAGGGCTCGGTGACCTTGGCCGACCCTACCCCCACCATCGCTAGCCCTTCTGGGTGATGGTGGCGAGGCGGTGGCGAGGGCTTGCACAGCCCTTGCCGTTTTGCAACCCTCCTTTTCTTTTTATTTTTTTTAATTTTTAGTTTTAAATTTAATTTAAGTAATATTTATATTAAAAATCAAATGCGAGGGAAAACGACGTCATTTTCAGCTTACTAACCATGTTGGCATGCAAACCAACATCATTTTGGGCTTATTTAGCCACGTTGTCATTTGGCACTTGTCTTACTAAAAAATGCCATGTGAGTATTTTGACTGGATTTTCTCGCCATTGATCCTTAACTAATCCATTTTGCTTTGATTTTGACACTTAAATGCACATTTCCTAACTTTTGACACTTAAGTGTCTTCCCATGCTAAATTTTGGCATTCCAAGGATCCGGGTCCCCTTTTTAGAATATTAGTCCCAAATTTTTCTCTCTTGAGCCACCAAGCAAGGACAACCTTTTAGACACTAAAATGTGAATTTTAAAACTAATTGGAGTGTTCTTATTGTGAGCTACTTATCATCGATGTTGAAGGCGTAAGAACCATGCTGAATAGTTTTAAACTACATAAGAAGAATAATTGGAACGAAATTCAACCAAGATAAAATACAGAAATATTATTAAACGCGATGGGAACTGAGGATTTCAGGTTAGAGAAGGTAAGACAAGCTTCTAGCTAAATAACATATAAATGACTCTTTTTTAAAAAAAAAAAAAATCTACCTAAAAATATAAGGAATTTTTGGACCTAGGGAGGCAAGGCTGCACTGGGCTGGTAGCCCCCTAGGTCCACTATTGATTAAATGGTAGACATAAGTTTAGAAATTATTTGTGTGATTAATCCTCTTTAGAAGGATGAAAGCAATTGGTAACTGAACCAAGAGAAGACAAAATTGATGCTTGAGTGACTTTGTCTAGTTGAGACACGTTAGTTAACGTAATTTTGGTGCCCTGAGTAAGATCTGACGTGTATGATTTAATTTAAGTGCTTGCCAAAATCACGTTAATTAATGGACCATAACTCAGAATTGAAAGAAATGGTCTCATCCTTCATATGTTTTTCTTTTCTCAATGTGAATAATCACAACAGTCAAGGATCAGAAAAGGGAAGGGAAATTCGTAGGACTTACTTGATTACGTTGGTGGTTGCTCATTCTTCTCGCCAAGCTAGACCAGCTACTATCACGCAGTATCCAGTTCTTCTCTTTTTCTACGTGAAAACATGCGATCGTACATGGCGAGAGCGAGAGAGAAGAGGGCGACGATGCTAACGGATCTTGAGGCGAACGATGGAGGAAGAATCAGCAGGTTGGATGCTCATTGCTCTCTCAGCTTTTTTCTTGCAGAGGAAAGAGAGAGAGAGAATAAGAAACCCTGCGTTGTCGCGTATAAATGCATTTCGGCTTGGGCTTTTCGAGCCCGTAATTGCGAAGCCCGAGAGGCTCTTCCTCGTCAGCCATTTAATTAAACAGATGCTAATTAATTAACCCTTTGTTCAAATATTATTGTAAATTACAATTCCCTAGCATGAAATTACTACCATCACCTAGGGGTAAAATAAGACTACCGCATACACCAACCATTTATACAAAATTCAAACACATTTTTCTTTGGCCCATCGTACCCTGGTCGTCGGTACTTTTGACAGCAGAGGGTAGGGGTGAGCGGTTCCAGGTTCCGGTTCGGTTCCGTCTGGAACCTGGAACCTACCCTCGGGTACAGGTTCCTCATTTTTGGAATCTGGAACCTACCTATCATAACCAAGAACCTAGAACCTACCCTGTCACAGGTTCCAGGGTCGGTTCTAGGTTCCAACCCCTTTTTTTTTTTTTTTTTAGGATTTGAACTATAACGTACGCGCATATTCTACAGTAACTTCTCACATCTTAGCAAATATACTAGTGCCAACTATAATTATTGTGCCCACATATATCATATATCATAATGTACGCGCATAATTATTGTGCCCACATATATTATATATGTGCACTAAAGCTTAAATCATCACATTTGCCATATGTCATATGTCTTATCAGTTGAGTCAAATGAAAATGATGAAGCAAAATATACCAAGGAGATGAAAAACCAAAAGTGCCAACAAGATCTCAAATTTTCATCTACTCCATAGTGTGAACTTTGCAACCTTTTTCATGTGATTCCTTTGGCCCAGCAAAACCCTACAAAGACATGGATGAAAATTAGTCAAAATCCTAAGTAAAGACACAGAAAAAAAATTCAATATCCATAGTACTCCATGAAGCATGCCATTTTGCCCATCTAAAGGCTCCTAAACTCTTTGACAACATAGTTAAAAAATTCAATGTACATAAGAGGAGCCTGCATTAAAATTACGACAAACAAAGTTGCTCATCAATCAACTTTTGCACAGTTAAAGTAGCACAAAGCCAACAAAAAACCTTGCTTGACTTCTCAACCGCTGGACCCATTGCAGATGCGACACCACCAACTCTATTTATCGACGATAATTTTAGCATTAAGACCAACTATATCTGGAAAAAAAAGAATAAGAGATTAAATAAAATATTCACTTATTAGATATACAAAAAGAATTACAATATATAAAGATATAAAAATTACTTACCCAACTCTAATTGTTCTGCATTCTCGATGCACTCTTCAACATCAAGTGGTGCACGAACGGCTCTCAACCAATCTTGAGTGCAAATTAAAGCTTCCACTACTTTGGGAGTTAAAGAATTTCGAAAGCCATCAAGCACACGACCCGATGTACTAAAAGTTGACTCTGAAGCAACGGTAGTTACAGGAATGGACAAAATATCTCGAGCCATCAAGGAAAGGATCTTATATTTTGAGCCATTAGTCTTCCACCAAATCAAAATGTCAAGACCAAGATCTTTTTCATTTTTTTCTTGAAGATACTCATCAAGCTCGGACTTCTTGTCATCACACTCTTGTTCATTCGAGTATAAAAACATTTTCTTCCAAGCTTGGCCGTTATACTTCTTTATTCCTTCATTACCATCCGTATCGGCATTGGAACCACTACTATTTGCACCCAAATTATGGCCACCAAAATTTTGATCACTTAAAATAAGAGAAGATTGCTCATAAAATTCATACAAATGCTCCAATGTATCCTTCACCTTGTAATGCATCTCTTTAATTTTCGATTCATCATCATAAATTTGTCCATACAAGAAACTCACATAATTTAACTTGTCTCTAGGATCTAACACAACCGCAATCAACACCATCATATTCACTTTATCCAAGCTTACATAATATTTGTCAAATTTTTCTTTCATTTTCACACCCATAGCTTGAAGCTTAGGATCCGAAGCATCGACCGCATCTTTCAAATATCTATACAAAAGAGCTATTCCTTCAAAATAATCATTTGAAGTAACATATGAACTCCCAGACATCTGATTGGTGGCATCATAGAATATTTTTAGAAAATCCGAAAGAATAATACCATTTTCCCAATCATCATCACTAGGAGTTTTATGATTAAGCTCACTTACAAAACATGGATCGTCTTCTTTCATCCTTTCAAAAGCTTTTCTGAACTTTATGGCGGTGTCTAACATGAGGTAAGTGGAGTTCCATCTAGTGGCAATGTCAAGAACTACCGAACCCTTATAAGTGATATGTTCTCTCTTAATGCAAGATTGAAATACTTGGGCTCTTGTGGGAGAACTTCTTACATACCTAACCACATTTCGAATACGTGCAATGGAGTCACGTACCGTAGTCAAGCCATCTCTCACAATCAAATTTAATATATGAGCTGTAAACCTCATGTGCAAAACACTACCATCTAATATCAACGACTTTTCTTTCGAAAGTTTTTCCCTCAAATAGCCAATTGCAACATCATTCGAGCTAGCATTATCCACGGTAATTGTGCACATCTTTTTTTCTATTCCCCACTCCTCAATGCATTTCTCCACCATTTTCCTAATTTCCCTACCCTTGTGACTATGCACCACCACAAAGTTGATGATTCTTTTATGCAACTTCCAATTTTCATCAATAAAATGTGCAGTGAGACACAAATAATTCAGATTTTGATTGGAACTCCATGTATCAGTCGTGAGTGTAATCCTAGAATTAATCTTTCCAAAATAATTCTTCAAAGAAGTTCTTTCACATAAAAACAACTTCATCCAATCTTTTGCCACTGTGCAACTTGATATATGTTTGAAGAGAGGTTGTAACTCAGTAACATATTCACGAAATCCAACACGCTCAACCAAGGAAAAAGGTTGCTCATCCTGGATGATGAACCGAGCAAGCATGTGCCTACAACGTTCTTGATTAAATGACCATGTCGATAAGACACTACCAGTACTAGAGTCTCCTCCTACCTTTCCAGCCATGTTGACATTATGGTGTAAAGAATTTCTGCCTCTTATCTACATTACGGGGAAACCTCTTGTATGTGGTCAAGTGCTTTCTCATTGCAGAACTACCGTTAGCAACACGGTACTTAAGCATGGACCCACAATGAATGCACTTCACTTGATATATTTTTCCTTCCTTATCACTGATTTTCGAATAATGATTCCAGCATTCGGATGTATATTTCTTACCATGAGGAATATCAGAACCATGTACCTTATTTGTGGCACTCATGGTAGGGGGTGCCTCTTCTTCAATTTCATCGCCAAAAAACTCCAATTCCGTAATCGGAGTCATCTCCTCACGTCCCTCCACCTCCATTGACGTGTTATTTTGATACATTAACTTCGCACTACATAACAATAATAGAATATAATTAGAAATTTCAAAACAAAGAGCATACTAGAAATGGAACAACAAGTGCAGCAGATCATCAAATGCACCGAGGACTCCATAATCACATAAGAATAAGTAAAGTGCAAATGCAAAGTTGCCCCCCAAGGAAGAGCACATATATTAAAATGCAGCAGATCATCAATTAGAAATAGGGTTATGGTGCACAAAATTAGCTCATATACACTCCAAAACAAGATGAATCACAAACTTCATCTTCCAATATGAATGTTTAAGTTCTCAGATGATAAGGAGTACATATCTACAAGGTGACCAAGATAAATCCCATAAACAAGTGGTGTTGCCTTTGCTTGGGAAACCCACCATTGGGAGACTAACTTTGAGGTATTATTGTTTCCTACCTGAAATTAGAGAAACACAAAATGTTATGAAGTAGCCTCATGAAGTTGGTGAGAATAGATTAGAATTTTGAGATTAGATTAACTTGATGGTTTTATTAATTTGTTGTATCTTTTACGCTCTCAAAAAGACATTCAAGGTGTAGACAGGTCATGGCCGATTCACATATACATAGGTGTTTTTCTTTGGATTTAATACTCTTAAGTTGCTGATCCAATATTGATTCGATGCTAGTGCTTATTTCTTTAGTTGTTTCACTTCTCTAGTAGAACATGTGTAAGAAAGGGTCAAGCATAACTTTCCATCCAGGCTCTTAAGAGCGCAAAGAAGAATTCATTGGTTTAATGGGTGCCCTGAGACGGTCCATGTTAACTTGACTCAAAACAAAATAAGCGCTACCCATTGAATTTTGTGCGGAAGTGAATCACAAAGAATTGATAAAAATAAGAGATTTATAGTCCATCAGAAAACATCACACGCACAGGCAGGATCCTATTGTTATCTGTGGATTCTAATCATAATGTCTCCCATCAACATCTCCAATGCAGAAAACATCACTTGCAACTCCAGGACACCGCTCTCTCTCTCTCTTTCTCTCTCTCTCTCTCAAACAACTGAATTAACTGAGGACATAGCTCATATATTAAAATACAACAAATCATCAATTTGCACGCCATTTGATCATCAAATGGCGTGCAAATTGGACAAACTAGGCATCGTTAGAAAGCTCAAGGTGTCCTTTACGAATTTCTATTGGGTGACAATTGCAATTTAGGTCTTTTTCTAGCTCAAGCAAAGGCATTTGTATAAGTTGTTAGATCAGATCATAACAAGCAGAACACGGCAACAGATTAGTGCTCGATCTTTGCAAGAAGCATCAGGCACGGCAAATGATGACCAAATCGCACATATAATATGTCTATGGAAAGCTTGAGAAGTCTATTACAAATCTCCAGAAGACATTAAGTCCTAATAACGTCATCTACCAGCTCATTTCAAGGACCGAAGTAGATCAGTCAAAACAGACATACGAATTTCCACATCGAGCAGATCATAGCAAATCTCACAACTACATTATATGCCAAGAAAAACACGAACCAACTTAACATTCCTTACACAGAACTATCGTAATCAGCCATATCAATCCATTAGTAGTAGAAATTCCCATTCAAAGCAGCTTGTGTAAAGAATATTTACATTGTCATCAAACATGTAATATGCATTTCCATCCAAATCTGGTTCCAAAGCATTTCATCAAACATGTGATATGCATTTCCATCACAACAACATCGGAGCAAGCTTAAATCCTTAATAGAACCTCAATCGTGGCTGAAGCTCGTGGATAGCCGGCGAAAGCCGGGGGCCGCAGGGCGTAGAAAGCGAGAGCAGAGCGTTAGGTCGTGGGTCGTGGCGGGCGGCAGGCCGACGCCGCGAGCTCGTGAATAGCCGGCGAAGCCGGGGACCGTAGTGGGCGTAACGGGAGCAACGGCACCGGTTCATGGCTGCAACGGGCGTCGACGCCGGCGGAGCGACGATGACCGTGAGGCGACGCGTGGGAACAACGATGGGGCGGCCGGGGCGGCGTCGGACGGCCGGGGCGGCGGAAGATCGGACTCGGGGGTTCCGTAGGTGGAGATGTGGCGGTGCAAGCGCGGAGATGGCCGGTGGCTCGGGGACGCCGATGAAGGGGGCGAGGGAATGTGCGCCATGCGGGATCGTATTCGTGCGGGACGCCTTTTCTAATCTCGGTGTTTTGAACTTCTTCTCACGAGAGAAAGAAGAGACGACTAAGTAACCGGGGGTGTGACACAGAGTAGTGGGGGGTGTGGGCGTCCGGTTCTATTCGGCCGTAACCCTAAGTAACCGGTTCCGAAATCGGTTCCAGCCCGGTTCCCAAAAAAAAAAGGAACGGGAACCGGAACCGGTCCCCTTAGAATCGGGAATCGAACCGGACCCTCCGGTGCGGTTCTCCGGTTCGGTTCTACTCGGGAACCGCGCTCACCCCTAGTAGAGGGTACTACAATAAAGAAATATGAAGTCATCCACAAGTTGCATTGTACTATGTGAAAACGGACCATGACCCTGTTTGGTTCAGCATTTGGAATGGGCTTTGGGGCTCTAAAGGGGTTTGGCCAAATGCAGGTGATGTTTGGTTCAATTTTTTGAGGACTTTGGGAAGATGCAATTGCATCTTCAAAGGGCTTCAAAGGCCTTTGGGGGAATGGAGGGGTAGAGGTCCATTGGCAACTTGCATTTTCGGAATGCAAGTTCCGATTACTGTTCATCACTGTTTATCTTCTTCGGTGGAGAAGCTGATCGAAGGCCAATGACCGCCGGCCAAGGGGTCACGCGCGCCGGCGACGTGTCGGCGACCGCCGCCTGAGGGTTGCCCGACCTCGGCGACCGTTGCCAGACCTCAGGTGATGCCTAGGTTGCACGACCCAAGCAACTAATGGCTTGAATTGCGCGACCAGTGGCCGCCCGAGGTCGCACGACCTCGAGCGAAGGTCGCCGGGGTTAGGCGACCCCCAGCGACGTCGCGCGACCACGTGGTCGTCGCCCGGGGTTGTTCGACTTCGGTGGCCGTCACACGGGGTCGCCCGACCCGACGATCGTCCGGGGCCAGATTTGGCCATCTGGCCGCCAGATCCGGTGGTCCGGTGGCCGAACTTAAAAAAAAAAATACAAATATTTTTTTTAATTTAATAAAAGTTATTTATAAATGCAAATTTTACCGAACGGTATTTTGACCAAAGTTGTTTTTCAATGCAAATTTTACCAAACGTTATTTGCATTTCGGAAAACCCCATTAACCCAAAGATATTTGCAAATCGCAAATGCATTCCCCAAAAGCTGAACCAAACGGGCCCCATGTCACAAAATTTCACGGAATTTGTGGAAAGAGTCCTACATTCTACCTGCTAGCTAGAAAATAATAGTCTTCACAATGGAGGCAACTTGTACAATTATGATAAATGCACATATAAAGATGCCAAGCCGCTGTATGTAGATCGTCGAACCGAGCAGATGAGGATGCTTGCTTTTGCTAGAGTTTGTGTCGCAATCACGGTGAAAATCATCCTAGTTGTGAGGCGGTGGAAGTTATGTTTAATGGGGAATCATGCTTAGTCGGTGTGGAGTATGAATGGCGTCCCCTAGCGTGCCCTGGGTGTGGTATCTTTGGCCATAATTGTCCCTCTCCCTTTGCTCGTCCCTCGGATGCAGGTACCTCTCAACAAACTTCTGTTACTGCTCGCGGTACCAAAGGCATGGCGAAGGTCCCAACCCCGGCCCCTGTTGTTGATCAAAGGTGGTCAGTGACTAAGATGGAACGACCTCCTCTGTTACGTACCAGCCCTGACGCTGGTACCCCTATTGCAAGGGATGTTCACCCCCTCCCTCGATTAAGGCTATAGCTCCAGTAGCCGCTCTCCCGCTTCCCGTGAGCGATGTTGGCTCTTTTTTGGTGACAATCGGGCCGAGTCCTTGGATAAGATTGCTGCCCCTGTGGTTGTTCCCCCCTCAGAGGCTGAACCGGGTTGGAAACAAGTTAAAGGCAAGAAAAAGAAACCCCCAGCTGATAAGGATGTTGCCTCGTTTTCTGGTGTTGGTGTCACTCCTTGAAGCTGAAGGACTCTGTTCCTGCTAAGGCTATGCCTGCAAATCCTGGTCGGAAGTCTCAAGCTCCTTCCTGGAACACCCTGAACCTTAATGAAGGTTGTTCCTCGTTAGGCGTGGTGCTGGTTGAACCTCCTTCTTCTTCAGTTCCTCAGTCTAGCTCGGGAGACGATATAGGTGACTCCTTCGATGATGATGATGATTTGTTGTCTATATGTCTTCCTTCTCCGAGAGCTCCTCCACTCTTTGGGAATACAGAATCTCTACAAGACAAGCTTCTGAAGTTGCACCCTGATCCGTCCCCTTCAGTACTACCTACTCCAGCCTCCGGTCGGCGTAAGACTACTAAGAAGAGGTAACCCACTTGTCTTATTTGTTAGGTATATATGTATTTGGAATATTAAGGGCTTCATGAACCCCCTTAGGCGTGCGGAAGTTAGAAAATTTATGTCTTCGAATAATCTAAGCCGTGTTGGTCTGCTTGAGATGAAAGTTCATGAATCTCTTTTTCACTCTATCTCCTCGAGTTTTTTGAGGGGGTGGAATTGGATTGCTAATTATGAGTGTTCCCCTCGGGGTAGAATCTAGGTAGGCTGGAACCCGGAGTTTGTTAGTTTTGAAGTGTCTTTTATTAATGCTTAGGCTGTCCATGGCCATTTGAAGTTTATTTTGTCGAGGCTATCTTGTTGTATTTCGATTGTTTATGGAGAGCACTCCTTTACTCTTCGTCGACCCCTTTGGGAAGACCTTGTCTAGATGAACAATCTTATGCAGGATTCTGCCTGGATGGTTGCGGGTGATTTTTGTTAGAGAAAACTCTTTTATTGTTTTGAAGTTAACAAAACCTTTCCAAAGTCTATATCTGAAGATCTAAAGACTTTATCGTCAAAGTCTGAAGACCAACAATTCACCAAATGTTAATCTCAAAGTCTATCCTCACTGGCAGTTCCAGACTGAAGTATGAAGATTTGTCCAAACGCATGATTATTATCCAGATGAAGATTATCTTCAAAGCTTCGTTTCGTATGGTTATTGGAAAGATCTTATAGCTAAAATTCACACATATTTGATTGATTATTCCTATTGGAAACTACTTCGATATGAAGATCTTTGAAAGGCAAGCTAAACTTGGAAGGTTCTACTTATGGAAACTCAAGATCCTGATTTGTATGGGCGAGCAGGATTGATGGGCTTTCAACACAAATTATCCAACGACTCGAGATCACCTTAATTGATTCTATCCAACGGGTAGAATGGAAGAATTCATTTGGAAAGTGCCAACGGTCGAGAAGGCATGAAAGAGTATTTAAGGGTTGATTCTTTGGTTGTTCGGTACGGTGCTTGAGAGAGAATTCTAAAGTCTGAAGCCTTTCTAGTCTCTTGCTTCTTCATTCATCGAGCAAAACATTGTATACAAAAGAGAGAAACTCTTAGTGTGACTGTGTGAGAGTTTGATAAGACTCATCACCGTGATAGTCAAGATCTCAAGCTGTAACAACTCTTTTGATATCTAGTGGAATCCAGCCAATAAGCTGTCAGCGAGGAGAGTGGACGTAGGCTTGGTCTAAGCCGAATCACTATAAACTTTGTGTTTACTTTCTCTTATCCCTGAACTTCTTATTCATATTTACTGGTTGTTTATTTACTTAGAATTGAAATACGATTTATGTCTAGCATCTTCTAAAATCAAAATACCTTCTTTAAGTCTTGTAAAAATTCTTATTTACACCTATTCACCCCCTCTAGGTGTATTCTCTAGCCCCTTTCAATTTTAATGCCATCAAAGACCCGTCTAACCAAGTGGGGAGTTCTACTGCTTGGATCCCAAATTTTGATGAATTTAGCCTTTGTCTAACCCAAACAGAGTTGGAGGATCTGAGATATGTTGGTCTTCGTTATACGTGGTCCACTTCCTCTCGTGTTGGTAGGAAAATGAGGAAGATTGATCGGGTGTTGGTGAATGCCAAGTGAAATTCTAATTTCTCCTTCTCTAAAGCTGCCTTTCTAAACCCGGGTATATTTGATCATATACCCCTATGGTTGTCAGATTTCTCAGCCTAGTTTCTCGAAAGAAGCCTTTCAAGTTTTTCGAGTTCTGGATGAAACACCCGGCTTTTCCTTCTATTGTTCAGCAAGTCTGGGAGGGGTTCCCACGTTTAAACTTGTTCGTAAGTTAAAGTTGTTGAAAGGGTGTCTCAAGCAACTCAACAGAGAGGCATTCTCTGACATCTCTGTGAGGATTACTAATGCAAGGAATGCTCTTCGTGTTACCCAGCTTGGTCTCCAGCAAGACCCAGGCAACGTTACTCTTGTAGAATTGGAGAAATCTCAGCGCCGTCTGTTTGTGGAGTTGCGATCTCAAGAGGAGTCTTTCTATAGACAGAAGTCAAGAGTTAGGTGGCTTCAGGAAGGTGACCGAAACATAAAGTTTTTTCATCATTCAGTCAATAAAAGACAACTTAGGAACATGATTCTTTCGGTTAGGGATCCTTCTGGTTCCTTGGTCTCGGACCCTGCTATTAGAGAAGACTCCTTATTATTTTGAAGCTGACAAAACCTTTCCAAATAGTCTAGTCTGAAGGGTTGCAGACTCAAGTGTTATAGTCTGAAGAACTCAAGTCTTATCTGTCAAAATCTGAAGACTGTTAGACTTTAAGCTCAAAGTTTGACCTCACTGACAGATTCCAAACTGATGAAAGAAGACTTATCCGGATGCAAGTTTATCTTCAAGGATTTGGTTCGTACGGTTTGTGGAAGATCTTACGGTTGGAGATAGCACCTTGTGATCAATTATTCCTATTGGAATCAATTCGGATAATCAGATATTTTGATAGGCGAAGTATACTTGGAAGGTTCTACTTATGGAAACCAAGATCCTGATTGTATGGGCGAGCAAGATTGATGAGCTATCATCACATTCCTTAAATGACTCGAGATCTCCTTGATTGATTCTGTCCAACGGGTAGATTGGAGGAACTCCTTTGGAAAGTGCCAACGGTTGTAGAGGCATGGAAAAGTATATAAGGATGACACTCAAGTTGTTCGAGTGTGTGCGTGAAAGAAAAATTCCAAAGTCTGAAGCTCTTAGTTCTTTGCTATTTCAATTGTTGAGCTTAACTTGTACTCAAAAGAGAGAACAAACATTTGTGAGACTTTGAAAGAGTGTAGTAGAGTTTCTACACTGTGAAGTCGAGGATGTGAGACTGTAAAATCTCTTTTGATTCATAGTGAAATCCAGCCAGTGGGCTGTCAGTGCGGGAGAGTGGACGTAGGCTTGGTCTAAGCCGAACCACTATAAACCTTGTGTTTCTATTCTCTTTCCCTGAACTCCTTACTTTAATTCGTAGCTTTATATAACTACTTGTAGCCGTTTACATCTTCAATCTATTATCTTCTAAAGACAATTTGATTTATTAAATCTTGCAAAAATTTCTTTTAACACCTATTCACCCCCTCTAGGTGTTCGTACTAGCCCTAACAATTGGTATCAGAGCCTATGTGCTCATTTTATTGAAGTGTTTTTACTTCTGAGTTAAAGATCTATGGCTAGTTTTTTTGCTCGAGGTTTGGTTGAAGGCTAGAGCAACACCAGACCTCCTTACTTTGATGGAAATGAATACAATTTGTAGAAAAACAAGATGAAGGCATTCCTGAGTTCGAAAGATCCCCTGGAATGGGATGTGATAGAAAAAGGAATCATTCTCAAAGCTACATCAACCTCAGAAAG
The DNA here is from genome assembly GCA_017140595.1 of Eucalyptus curtisii. Taxonomy (NCBI): domain Eukaryota; kingdom Viridiplantae; phylum Streptophyta; class Magnoliopsida; order Myrtales; family Myrtaceae; genus Eucalyptus; species Eucalyptus curtisii. The sequence goes on from CM029504.1 coordinate 6,918,067, forward strand.
AGGAAAGGAAGTTACAGATGCTGGCGAGATGACACAAGCAGACATAACCAAGAGACAAGGTCTTGATGCTAAAGCTATCTACTCCTTATATTGTGCTTTATCTCCTAGTGAGTATAACATAATTTCATCTTGTGAAACAGCAAAAGAAGTCTGGGACGGGTTGCATGTTACTTATGAAGGAACTGGTCGAGTTAAAGAAATAAAAATCAACATACTACTTGGACAGTATGAAACCTTCAAGATGAAGCCAGGAGAATCCATCACTGACATATTCGGTCATTTCACAAAGATTGTAAATGGTCTAGCATATCATGGATAGCCAATCTCAGGGCAGATGAAAGTCAATAAATTACTGCGTGGACTCTCCAAAGACTGGAATCACATTAAGACTTCAATAAGAGAAACACATAGGATCATGCTTCTTTAGTAGACGAATTAGTTGGCACACTTCAATCATATGAAGTGGAGCAAATCAATGAAGAAGAAGATCCCAAAGGCAAGAAGTTGATTGCCTTCAAATCTAACGATGATTCTGATGATACAAATTCAGAAGATGACTTGGACGATGAAGAACTTGCACTCATGATAAGGAAGTTCAGGAAGTTGAACAGGAAAGGAAGAAGATTTAACTGAAAGAAGCAGAGCACTCAAAGATTTCAGAAGAAATCAAATGAAGACAATGAGACAGACAAAGAAGTGATTTGCTTTCAATGTAAGAAAAAAATGGGCATATCAGACCCAACTGCCCTTTGTTGAAGAAAAAGAAGGGAAATACAGAGAAATTCAAATAGACTCTCAAAACAGAGACATTGAGCGATACTGAATGCGAAGAAAGTGAAGATGAACATGCCAATATATGTCTAATGGCAAAATCAAAATCAAACTCAGACTCTAAAATAGATTCAGACTCAGACTCAGATGAGGAAATTGAGATTAGTAATTTTAAAACTCATGCTAAAGTCTCGAAGTACATAGATGAACTTTGTCTCAGCCTCAAAATATTTCTTAAGAGGATTTCTGAGCTGAAGAAAGAGAATGCTACACTTAAGCAACAGGAAACTTCTTGGAAAGAAAATTTTGAAAATCTTGACAAAAGTTTTGTTAATTTGAAAGAAAATGCAAATTCTCTTTCGAAGGAAAATAATTTATTGAAGGAGGATATTTCAAATATTACAAAAAAGTTTTCAATAGGATCTGAGAAGTTAGAAAAGATTTTTTCTGTGCAAAGACCCTATTTTAACAAATCTAGTTTGGGTATGTTACCAGAAACTATTCATTTAATTGATTTCCCAAAAGTAAAGGAAAGAATCAAACAAAGACCTACAAAAACATTTTACAAAAATCATTTTCAAAGAGTTTTTGTAAAATCTGTTGGCCAAAGTGCTCTCAAATGTTCAAAGTGTAACAGCTCAGATCATTTCAAGAAAGAATGTCCTAAAGTTTGGAGACCGTTAAGAAGGATTGGGCGAGATCGTGTTTAAAACTAATTCTTCTGGACCCAAGAAAATCTGGGTACCAAAGAAAGTTTGAGTTCTTTTTAATTGTAGGTCATTATCAAGAAAAAAGATCAAGTTGTATTTGGATAGTGGTTGTTCGAGACACATGACTGGAGATTCAAGTTATTTCATTAAGCTTGTGCAAATAAATGGTGGAAAAGTTTCATTTGGTGGAAACAGCAAAGGAAGAATTATTGGATGTGGAACTGTGAAAATTGGAAGTCTTACAATCAACAATATTTCTTTAGTGGAAGTTTTGAATTACAATCTACTCAGCATTAATCAATCGTGCGACATTGGATTCAAAATCAATTTCCAAGAGGGAATTTGTTCGGGAACTAGTAAAGATTTTTCTCAATCTTTCACTAGACGAAGACATGCAAATATTTGTCATTTGGATATAAAACTAGAAAGTTCTTAGTGTCTAATATCCATTCAAGATGAAGCAAATCTTTGGCATCGAAAGCTTGACCATGTCAATATGAAACAGATTGCCAAGATCTCTTCTAAGAAACTCGTTCGTGGACTTCCCAGTTTGACTTATCAAAAATCTAATCTATGTACACCATGTGTTTTGGGAAAACATGTTAGAAGTTCTTTTAAGCCTATAAATCAAGTTTCTACTAATCGTGTTTTGCAGCTTCTGCATATGGATCTCTTTGGACCAACCATAACTCAAAGCATTGGTTGGAAGAGATATTGCCTAGTAATCATGGATGATTATTCTTGATTTACTTGGGTTTACTTCCTGACAAGTAAGTCTGAAACATTTTCTCACTTTTCAAAGTTTGCCAAGAAAGTTCAAAATGAGAAAGGTTATGTTATTTCAAGCATACGGACATACCATGGATACGAATTTGAAAATCAAGACTTTGCTAAATTTTGTGATGAGTCTGATTTCCAGCATGTTTTCTCTTCTCCATATACTCCAGAACAAAATAGAGCTGTGGAAAGAAAGAATAGATCTTTGCAGGAGATGGCAAGAACCCTTTTAATTGAAAGCAATATTTCTTCTAGTTTTTGGGTTGAAGTAGTTTCTACAGCTTGTTATATTATTAATAGAGTATTTTTAAGGTCAATTCTAGAGAAAACTCCTTATGAAATATTTAAAGGGAAAAAGCCAAATGTTTCTTATTTTCATGTGTTTGGTTGTAAGTGTTTTGTGTTGAAAAATGCAAACGATCGAACTGGTAAGTTTGAGAAAAAATTAGACGAATGAATTTTCCTTGGTTACTCAACTTCAAGCAAGGCCTACATAATATTCAACAAGAAGACTCAACTTGTGAAAGAATCTATGAATGTCAAATTCCAAGACTCTATGCAGAATCAACTGAATTAGACTCAACTTGAAGAATTTGAACCTGCTCTAGACCTTACAAAGTCTAGCTCCCCTGAAGAGGTTCAGACTTCTGAAGATCAACAACGAACAAAAGTTGTAGATTTAGCTGAAGTAGAAGATCAGCAAACTATCAGATCAACCAGTAACTAGAAACATAAGTCTAGTCATCCCAAAAAACTCATCATCGGCAACATTGATGAAGGGATTTGCACCAGATCCAAAAGGCAATAAGAGTCTAGCGCTCTAGCACTTATTTATGAGATAGAACCCAAAAGCATAGAAGAAGCCTTAGCTGACGAAAGCTAGATTGAAACTATGCAAGAAGAGCTTAGACAATTCAGCATCAACGATGTTTGGGAGCTAATTCCTAAACCAAAAGGTAAATCTATTATTTGAGCTAAATTGGTTTTCAGGAACAAAATGAACGAGAAAGGAAAAGTAGTCAGAAACAAAGCAAGACTCGTGGCCAAATGATATGCGCAAGAAGAAGTGATAGACTATGACGAGACATATGCACCAATAGTGAGGTTAGAAGCAATCAGAATATTACTTGCTTTTGCTTGTTATAAAAATTTCAAGTTATTCCAAATGGACGTCAAAAGTGCATTCCTAAATGGATTTATCCAAGAAGAAGTCTATGTGGAACAACCACTTGGATTTGAAGATCCAAAAAGACTAAGACTCGGTTTTTCATACGAAAAAGGCTCTATATGAATTAAAGCAAGCGCCTCGAGCTTGGTATGATAGGTTAAGTAAATTTCTAATTCAAAATGGTTTTGTTAAAGGAAAGATGGATACTACATTGTTTATTAAAAAGGAAGGTGAAAATTTTCTACTGTTCAAATTTATGTTGATGACATTATCTTTGGATCATTTAATAAAAATTTGTGCAAGAAAATTTCTTAAGTCTATGCAGGATGAATTTGAGATGAGCATGATGGGTGAATTATCTCTCTTTCTCGGATTACAAGTGAAACAATCGAAAGAACGAATTTTCATTCACTAAGAAAAATATGCAAAAGACCTCATCAAGAAGTTCGGATTGGAGAATTGCAAAAAGACTGATATACCAATGTCAAGCTCTTCAAAGTTTGACAAAGACGAAGGAGGAAAGAAAGTTGACCAGAAGCTCTATAGGAGTTTTATTTGTTCACTTCTTTATCTTACTATTTCTAGACCTGACATTTTGTTTAATGTTTGCATTTGTGCTAGATTTCAATCATATCCCAAAGAATCTCATCTAAACGCATCATCAAATACATTGCAACTACTTCAAAATTAGGTCTGTGGTATCCAAAAGAGGGAGACTTTACTCTCCTTGGATATTTAGACGTAGATTTAGCAGGTTGCAGAGTCGATAGGAAGAGTACTTCTGGAACTTGTCAATTGCTGGGCAACATGATAGTATCTTGGTTCTCAAGGAAATAGAGTACTGTAGCCCTTTCAACAGCAGAGGCGGAGTATGTGGCTCTTGGAAGCTGTTGTTCTCAAATCTTATGGATAAAGCAACAGTTGAGAGACTTTGGAATCGAAAACTCATGCACCGAGATTAAATGTGACAACATCAGTGCAATTAATCTCACAAAGAATCCAATTATTCATTCAAGAGCAAAGTACATAGAAATTCGACATCATTTCATTAGAGATCATGTTCAAAATGGAGAAGTTATGATACAGTTCATTGACTCGAAGAATCAATTGGCAGACATATTTACAAAGCCACTGGAGAAAAGTCTATTTGAGTCTATTCTTACGAGACTGAACATTATATCTTTTGTAAGTTAAAGTCTAAAGATGATCAGACTCAGAACAACCACAAGTGGCGATTGTAAGTTAATTCTATGTTAGTAATATAATTTATGGGTGAAAATTTGAAAATGTATGTTTACTTTTTGAATCGTTACTTACTTATTTTATTTTTAGAAGTTATCCTTTTAATTCTGAATTTATGACAGTTTTTCATTTTCAAAAAAGCAGTTTTTATTTTTTCCTTAATGACAATCTGTATACCCCGTTTCGTCAGCTTTTTATACTATAGATTTTCTTCTTCGTTTTCACACAAACCCTAGAATACATAACTCCATTTTCTCTCACTTTCTCTCTAGTTTATTCCAAAAAGATTTCATCTTTCTTCACGATCGAGTTCGAGAAATCCCTCAAAGAAAGTGACAATGTCTTCCCAAAGAAAGTCTTTTAGAATCGCGAGCAAGGGACCACAGCATATGCGTGAAGGTCCTACGCACTTTGATCTAACCGAGGAAGAAGACTCCACAACAGCAATAGTAGCGTTAACAACAACATTCTCAACCACGTCACTCTTCTCAGCCTAGGACTCAAGTTCCTCCGCAGCAACAAGCAGAGGAAGAAATTATTGAAGATGTTGAACCTGTAAGATCACAAAAGCCCCAATTTTTTGTTCAGACTTTACTCGAACTTAAAAATGGGTGGTTCTGCAATGACTTTAATTGATGAGTTTTTGAAATCAAATGGTTACAAGAACGAAACTCTCTTCTTGAATACTATGGAAAGGTTAGGCATTGCGCCTAGAGGTTATGCACCAATGACATTTGCCAACTTTCCAAGTGATCCACGGTTTGGATCATTTAATCAGCTTGAGGGGAAAGATGACGATAAAAGAATGTTCTTAAATTTTCAGCCTAGGATGGGTGTAGCTGCGAATGTTCGTGGTGAAAGGACGAATCTTTTTCGTTCTAAGGATCACAAGAGAACTTATTCTAAACTATTGAAGCGAGGGGTGATGAACCCTCGAAGTGTCGATTTTGATTTTCTTGATTCGTTGAAAGTGAAACTGAGGGAGAAGTTTGCACTCCTTCAACTTGAACATTTTTGCTCTGAGGCAACTGTTGCTCACCCGGAACTTACAGCTTACTTCTATTCAAATCTATCCTTTTTAGATGCAAATAGATTTTCCCTTAGTGTTAGAGACAAGGATTTTGTGATCGATGTGGACACTCTAGCTGATGTGATTGGGGTGGAACGAGGAAGTTTCCAACCAATTAGTGTGTCTGTCACTCATGCTACTTTGGACCTTGTTCGGGATGGGATTGCTGAAGGCAGGATCTCTTACTCTAGAATGAATGCATCCAATATCCTGCTTCACAAGATTGTGATTAATTGTCTCAGACCCAAATCAACATCAAAGACTAATGTCTCAAACTCTGAAGCGAAGCTGATGTATGCGACCAACATCGGATCCAAGTTCTCTCTGCCTCATACCATTATTATGCACATGTATAGGACAGTGGTGAAGGACAAGGGACAACTCCCTTATTTTGCTCTTGTTACTCGTTTATTCAGACATTTCAACATTCAGCCTCCCAAGATTCTGTGTGTTAGAACCATTGCTCCAATGGTAATGGGACTGAAGATGGTTTCCAAGATGCGTCTGAAGGAGCTGAACAAGGTTTTGGAGAGCATTAAGGTGAAGTCCCCTGTCAAGGCAAGACAAGGCTCTGCATTAGGCAAAAGGAAAGGCAAAGAGCCCCTGACTGAACCAATTAAGAAGAGGAGAGCACTCATCTTGCAGGATGAAGAAGATGAGGATGAATTCACTCTCTCCGCTTTTGCCTTAAAGAATTTACAGAGTTTTGTTAACTTTCCAGAGACAGCAGATCGAGAGAATAGAGAACGAGAAGTGATAGTACAGAGAGATGAAGAAAAAGAAGCAATAGGACAGAGGAATGGGAAGGAAGAATAGATGATGAAGAGAGAGGAAGAGAACAAGAAGAAGAAGAGGGTCATGATGATTCTCATGCAGAAGAAGAGTGACAACATCACATTGATGCTAAAGAAGAGCAAGAATAGGAAGAACAAGTACTTTTCTCCACCCGAAGGCATGGAAACAGGAGGAGCCGCTGTTAAAAGAGGTACTTTTTCACTTTCTTTTACTAGTGATGATGTTAGTCGTTCTCCTGCCGATCCAGAGGATGTGTATGCCTCTCAATTTCCTGAAGATGGTAATGAGGCTTCATCTTTAAGTCTAGATGTTCCTGCTGAGGTTCCATCATCTATTACACTCCCCAAACTACACATGCTGAAGCGAGTACTCAAACCGACAATACAGTAGACTTTAAGAGACTGCTTGAGCTTCTTGTGGAGATCAAAGCTCAGCTTTATGGATTGGAGTGTGAATTTCAGAACATGCAGTCAGCTCATCAAGCCACTTCAGTTTCTTTGCATGATCAGGTACAAGCCCTTAAGCTTCAAGTTCAAGCTACTGCAAAGGGTGAAGATTTTCAGCAACTGAAGGAGAACCTGAGGAAGCTGGAGGAGACAGTCAAATCTATGGGGGATTTCCAGATTGTTCGCATCGCCAAACAACAATGATTTTATCCACACTACTTTTTAGTTCTCTCCATTTTTTTTTTTTTTACTGTTGACAAAATGGGGAGAAAGTTTATGTGCAGATTTGATTTGATCTTACGTTTGATTTGATCTTTTGAAGACTTTTTGCTTGGTTTGATTTTGATGATTTTAGACTGACTGGTGATTCTATTTGGTTTGATTTTTAACTTGCAATAACTATGTCTGTGATTTTAATTATGGATGGATAGTTATCTATTATGCAGAACTAATGTGTTTTCTGTGGTTGCAGAATCAATACTATCCAGACCTTAATTAATTTATCTTCATAATACATCACGATATGTGTAAGTGTTGCAAGTTAAAATTTTGCAAATCTGCATAAAAGTTTTATCATCATCAAAAAGGGGGAGATTGTTAGAGAAGACTCCTTATTGTTTTGAAGCTGACAAAAAATTTCCAAATAATCTAGTCTGAAGGGTTGTAGACTCAAGTGTTATAGTCTGAAGAACTCAAGTCTTATCTGTCAAAATCTGAAGACTGTTAGACTTTAAGCTCAAAGTCTGACCTCACTGACAGATTCCAAACTGACGAAAGAAGACTTATCCGGATGCAAGTTTATCTTCAAGAATTTGATTCGTACGGTTTGTGGAAGAGCTTACGGCTGGAGATAGCACATTGTGATCAATTATTCCTATTGGAATTAATTCGGATAATAAGATCTTTTGATAAACGAAGTATACTTGGAGTGTTCTACTTATGGAAACTAAGATCCTGATTGTATGGACGAGCAGGATTGATGGGCTCTCATCACATTCCTTAAATGACTCGAGATCTCCTTGATTGATTCTGTCCAATGGGTAGATTGGAGGAACTCCTTTGGAAAGTTCCAATGGTTGTAGAGGCATGGAGAAGTATATAAGGATGACACTCAAGTTGTTTGAGTGTGTGCGTGAAAGAAAAATTCCAAAGTCTCGAAGCTCTTAGTTCTTTGCTATTTCAATCGTTGAGCTTAACTTGTACTCAAAAGAGAGAACAAACATTTTGTGAGACTTTGAAAGAGTGTAGTAGAGTTTCTACACTCTGAAGTCGAGGACGTGAGACTATAAAATCTCTTTTGATTCATAGTGAAATCCAGCTAGTGGGCTGTCGGTGCGGGAGAGTGGACGTTGAGGCTTGGTCTAAGTCGAACCACTATAAACTTTGTGTTTCTATTCTCTTTCCCCGAGCGCCTTACTTTAATTTGTAGCTTTACATAACTACTTGTAGTCGTTTACATCTATTATCTTCTAAAGATGATTTGATTTATTAAGTCTTGCAAAAATTTCTTTTAACACCTATTCACCCCCCTCTAGATGTTCGTACTAGCCTTAACACCTGCTTTGGTGCCTCCTGTCTTTGTCTCTTTATTTAGAGACCTTCTGACACCGCAGGCAACTCTCTCGAAGCCTTTGTTGCGGGACTTGAAGGAATTCATTCAACAGCCGCTCTCAGTTGATCAAGTTGGTATTCTTTCTCGACCAGTTCTTGACTCGAGATCCGTAACACTTTATTTTCCCCGGCCAATGGCAAAGCTCCTAGGCCAGATGGTTTTACAGTTGAGTTCTATAAGAGTAATTGGGACTTAGTAGGGCCCCTGGTCTTAGAGGCGGTGAAGGACTTCTTTTCTTCGGGCCGGTTGCTGAGAGAGGTGAATAACATGATTCTAGCTTTGGTGTCTAAGGTTCCTAACGCCTATGCGGTTTCTGATTTTAGGCCCATAGTTTGTTGCAACACTATTTACAAAGTTATTACTAAGATTTTGGCTAATCGTTTAGCTGCTGTCTTGCAAGACTTGATAAGCTCTCCCCAGAATGCCTTTGTTAAGGGGAGAAGGATCGGGGATAATATTCTCTTAGCTCAGGAACTGTTCGCAGGATTCCACCTCGACCCTTTTCTTCCTAAATGTGCAATCAAGGTGGACTTCCAGAAGGCTTATGACACTGTGGACTGGGATTTTCTTGAGCTTACCCTTTTAGTTTTCAGTTTCCCTGAGTGGATGATCAGACTCATCATGGTTTGTGTTCACACCCCGAAGTATTCCATCTCCATCAATGGTGAGCTTCATCATGGCTTCTTCTCTCAAGGGCGAGGGCTACGGGAAGGGGACCCTATGTCTCCTTCTCTTTTCACCCTGGTACTGGAGATTTTCTCTGGGATTCTAAACTCCCATATAGCACATAAGGACTTCAAGTATTTTTGGAGGTATAAAGCTGTGAAGCTTTCACATCTATTTTTTGCTGATAATGTCTTTCTTTTTGCCGGGCTGATTGGGCTTCGGTGACTCTCCTCAAGAGAGGCATTGATATCTTTTCCTTTATGAGCAGATTGTTGCCTAACAAGAACAAAAGTGAAAATTTTCTTGCAGGGGGGCCTTCTTCCTTGCGTAGGAATATTCTTTTGGCCCTTGGGTTTCAAGAAGGGAAACTTCCAGTGCGTTATCTGGGGGTCCCCATTATATCTAAGAGGCTTGGCAAAACAGATTGTATTGCACTTATTGACCGGATCACAGCCCGAGTCCACTCGTGGGCTTAACGGTTTCTTTCCTTCGCTGAAAGACTCCAGTTGATCATGTCAGTTCTTCTTTCTATCCAAGCCTTTTGGGCTAGTGTATTTACTCTTCCTTATTCGGTTATAGAACATATATAACGTATTTTCAGGCAGTTCCTCTAGAAGGGCCCTACCCTTGGTCGGGGTGGGGCAAAAGTTTCCTAGGAGGATGTTTGTGTTCCTAAGGAGGAGGGTGGTCTGGGTCTTCACAGGTTGAAGGACTGCAATAAAGCAGCCATGCTTAAGTATATCTGAATTTTGTTTACTGATAAAGAATCCTTATGGTGTCGGTGGATTCATACCAATTTCTTAAGAAATAAAATTTTTTGGGTCTCTGATATTCCTACCGTGTGTTCTTGGGCTTGGAAGAAAATCCTTCAGCTGAGGATGGAGTTTAGGTTATCCTTTTTTTGGAAAGTGGGTGATGGTCGTTCAGTCTCGCTTTGGTATGATAATTGGCACCGGGAAGGCCCTTGGAGCCTTTTCTTTCCAAAGTCTCTTATTGATAGCTTGGACCTTTCTAGGCAGGCATCGGTGGCAAATCTCCTTTCACCAGTGGGTGGTGTTTTTAGGACTCTCTTGGAGTGTTGGGATTTCTCATTGTCGGTTCTCTCTCGGACTCCTGATCGGTTCTCTGGCGTGAGTCATCTTCTGGGTCCTTCTCGGTGACCTAAGCTTGGTAGGCGCCAAGAACCGTAAAGAACCGTGTTCCTTGGGCTCACTTTATCTGGAATAATGCCATTACTCCTAGATTTCAATTCAACCTTTGGCTGATCACCAGGAATCGCCTACCTACTCAGGCTTTTCTCATATCTTATGGAAGAATTGATTTTGAATTATGTGCCTTTTGCAATGCCACTCCGGACTCTATCGACCATCTCTTCTTTGATTGTCACATTCCGCGACTCTTACTTTCTTTTGGGCAGGGAGATGTAATCTTCCCTGGCACAATAGGTCTCAGGCGGACAATCTCATATGGGCCTTGAAATTCATTTATGGTAAGGATTTTTTTCATTCCATCGCCCGGTTCTCTTTTGGGGCCATATGCCATTTAATTTGGAAGAAGAGAAATAACATCATTTTCCGGGGTGAAGCGCTGGAGGTTGCGACCTTGAAGAATCATTTTATTAAAGTTGTCAAGGACAAAGTGCTGACCTTCAGCAAGGTGTCGAACAACCCGAGAAACAGGAGGCTCCAACGAGGTTGGGGTTTTGACCTTTTCGTCTTTGGTGGTGGGCTTGATGAGCTTGCGTAATGTTGATGTTTCGTTCTCGTCTTTCGTCGGTCGGTGGTGCGCTTGCCGTTGCTCGTACTCTGCTCTTGCCGTGTGCTACTGCTCTTTGCTTCCAGCCTTTGTTGCTGTGTTGGCGTGGTGTTGTTGGGTTTTTGCCGTTTCTTTCGGCTGTTTGTTGTTTCCTTTCTGTTTTACTTCGGCTCCCTTCCACTCATCATACTTGTTTGCACTTTGAGTGAAAGTTTTTGGCGTCGGACTTTTGTATAGTTGGCTATTCCTCAATATATTCTTACCTTTACCAAAAAAAAAATGCTTGCCAAATTCTCTGGATTGGTGCGGTTGAACAATGTGTTAATAGATTATCAAGTTGCATATTTAGATTTCATAGACTGTGTAAACTATTCCCCGAATTTCAATAAACTGTGAGAAATATATGATCATATTTATTTTTGCTTTGTGTAAGAAAGAATAGTAAATACTATTTGCCCTACAATGAGAAGGAGCAATGCGATGGCTGCGAGAATGGACAAGAAAGCCCAAGGACTATGGAAATAGTCCTTCCTCAGTTTCGCCATTCAAGCGTTCAACATCTTGTTGCAATACGCATTCACACTTTTGAAGATCTTGGAGTAATAGAAATTGGATAGAGTGACGTAGTCACCCATCTTATTGAATAGCTGCACAACCACCTCGCCATCACCCAAGTAGTTCTTAATAATCCTTGCGCAGTGAAGCACTTGGACATGTTTCAAAGAATTTATGAGGCAATCCAAGAAGGTCATGTAATCCATAAAGTAGCTGATGTCTCCGCCTTGACGATGCTGCTCATACGCGATTAGGTTTCGAAATTGTGACTTAATGTGGTCTTGTACAATCAAGACGGGTATCTCGAGTTTCCCGTTCTTGAATATGATGCCTTTCATGTGTTGCCGTCGTGCTGCCTTTAACTTGACTCCAGATTCCCTGAGCTCCGTCGCCGAGGACATGAACACGAGTTTCTCATTCAACAGGGGGCTTTGCCATATAGCCGGGGCACATTAGGCAAGCCAGAAGTCCAACATGTGTGCTTTGCTCTCGCAAAGTGTTGGATATCGGCTCGAGTCTCCTAGTTCGTAATCGAAATACATGGTGGCTATATTGATGAGCTCGAGATGCTTATCTGGACCTTTAGTCAGGTCATGTAGCTTGTTCAAGAAGAAAAGCAGTGTTTGGTTCTTGAGCAGTGTTGACACCTGATTTGTAGTCGACGCATCATAAAGGTAAATAAATTGAGATTCGGGATTCTGATCGCGACAAAGGTCATTTCTTGGCCAAAAAGTGTCATTTTTCAATTCTTTCTCTGGCTTTGTCATTTTTAAACGATTTATAACTCTCTTTTTTTATAGAAAAAACCGAAAAATTAACCGATTGACTTTTGGATTGACCTTTTGGTTTATCCTTTGATTAAAAGTCAACCTTAGGTCAAAATTGGATTTTCGCCCAAAAAAATGCTATTTAGCTTTAATTTCGCTTTTTCCAAATCAAGTTTCTGAAAATCTTAAGATTTGATTGAAAAATCAAAAGTTTAGAAAAATCAACTAAATAGCTCACTTTTAGTCAAACTTTTGACTAAAAAATTAAGAAAATTTAAAAATGCACAAAAACATTTTTTTTTTTTTTTAGTATCAGTTTGACTTGTATGTCGAAAATTTCGAAAAATCCGATTAGGAGCCTTGTTTTCTGAATTTTTTGGTTTTAAATTCTAAATCGACCAAAAATAAAATTACTTTTGTTTTAATCATGATTAGGTGTAGTTTATTCTTCGACATTTGGTGTAGAGACTATTCTAGAACTGCTCATGTGCTCAATTTCATGAAATCCCATGCCAAAAGATAAATTGTCATTTTATGCTCTAATTAGGAGGTCAAAATTGATTCTTCAAAATTGACATTTGGTGTAGAGACTATTTTCCACTCATTTTCTTAAGATAAGCTTAAATCCGAGGTCGATTTTAAGAAATTCGCATTAGAACTTCCCGATTTGAGAGATTTTACTTTCTTGAAGATAAGAAAATTGAGCCGTCATGATTTAATCAAAGAAATTTGAATTGATCCATTCAAGAATAAGGTCCAACTGCATGAATTTAGGTCCAATTTTAATATTAGACCCCAATTTTGTTTTGGCCTAAGTTTTGGCATCTCAATTCAAAGTCAATTTGAACACTTTAGGTGGTCTTACACATGGGTAATTAGTAAAATAAGGTTATTACAACATCAATTGAAGTTGATTCTAGTTAATTTGCAATTTTGACCTTTGAATAGCAAAATAGCCCATTTTAGCTGTTTATGCTCAATCTTAAGTACCCATGATTTTAGTTCGTTGTTTTTCATAATAATTTCTCAATTAGGTCAATAGAGGCTTCATGGATCACATTTATGAAGTCCAATTGACTTAATCGAATCAAAATTAGACAATTTCCCCTCAAATCAGGCAAGTTTTCTCTTCAATTTGGTCCTTGAGGGACCAAATTACATTAATTTTAAACCCACAGGGACCACAAGCAAGTGAATCAACCAGAACCGGACAAGATTGGTCAAGAACTGATCAATAATCGTTCAAACCGGTGCGATCCGATCTGACTAGGTTCGACCAATGCATGCGAGGTAGGCTAGTTCGGCCCCTTGCTAGCTGGTTTTGGACCTCCGGCAGTTGGTTCCAAGGTCCTCAATGTGCCAATTTTACTTTGGCACCCTCGATTTCTCGATATTTTATGAATTGGTCCTCGGATTTTGTAAATTTGCATTTTGATCCCTAATTAGACATTTTAATGTAGTTTTCAATTTTGGCTCGTGTTTTTGCAAATCAGGCCCATTAGATTGATTACATGAGACCTCTAGATGATAATCAAACTCTCGAAATCAAGTTTTGACCATTAGATTAGGATTTCGACCATTGGATCGAGCCAACGGCTTAGATTGGCCAATTTGGGACTAGTATAAATAGATTTTTCCCCTCGATAGGTTGCACGGCCTGATCGACTAACATTGGACCCACGAAAAACGCGTCACAACCTGCTCGATTTCTGCAAATTCTTTGTCCTCCGTAATCTTTGACCTTTAGTCCACCTTAGCTTTTTATTATTTTTCCCCCGCCTTTCGTGATGATTTTTTGACGAAGTGGTCTTCATGAAAATGTTTATCTCAAGAATGTCCTGTAATTTTTTTTGCAATTTTTGGACATGTTTAGCTAGGTCAGAACCTCTTAAATCTGAGCATTGGTCTGTCTGCCCTGTTTTGATCCGAGGTGGATTTAGGCAAATTTAAGCATAAAATTGAGTTTGTTTGACCTTATTGCCTTCATGAAGAATGAAACATATTTCATATGCTTTCTACTGATGTAAGATTCACGTGAATTTGAAGTCATTCAATAAGTCAATTGCATGCATAAATGTGCATAGGTGTTGGTGCAATTTAGGAAGGTTGAGAATGTGTGTCTATCTTGCCATTTTTGATATCATCTGTGTGATCATAATTAGGTTTCAAGTCCTTAATGGAAAATGATTATCATCATTTACTCTATATGAAAAATTTTTGGTAGGATTTATGCACATTCTCAAGTGGTCAAAATTTGGCACGTTTCTCTAACTTTTGGCATTGGTTCGACATCTTATCATTTGCGTACTTTCTCATGCTTGTTTGGATCTTTTAGAGATCAAATTTCACACTAGTGCCTTCTTGACAATTGAACTACATGTTACAAACTTCGTGTGTATATGAGATCCACCATAATTGAATTTCAGTTCATATGTTAAATTTATATCATAATAATGCTTGTTACACTTAGGAATTTTCAAGCATGCCATTACAAATCTTAAATCATCTTGTATCGGCATTGAATCGTATGACATTTTTGCATGCTGACTTAGGGTTAGATGATTATCCAATTAATTATCACATCCGATTCTAAGTCGTGTGTGATTTTTTATGTCATTTGTGCATTACATGTAAGATTTTTGAGATTTAATGATACATGTCTATGTTCTGGTTCTTTTAATGGTTGATATGCACACTTTTAGAAACCTCAGTCTTAGAGCACCAAGTTAACCTTAATTGGACTTGAGCCCTTCTAGGAAGTTGTAAAGTCCACCTAGAAATTTCAAATTCCGTCGACTTCATGCAAATTGTCACCATTAGGTCCATTTTTCATTTTTCCTTAGCTAGAGTAGAATCTAGATTTGGGGTCAAATTTAGACCTCTGTTTTTACCTTTGTTTGGACAGATTTTTGCCATTTATGTACCATTTTTTCTATAGGAATTCTTGACTCAAGCCCTTAATAAGGTTTGTTTGTTATCATGTTGGCTATGTTATGTGAAAATTTTATGATTTTTAGACTTTATTTGGTAGGTTAAATCTTGATTGCAATGACTTGGTGTCCTGCTGTTTTAGCAATTTTTTGATGCATTATTGTTTGTTGTTCGATTTTTATAAAATCATGCTTAATACTTTTAGGAAAACTTTCTTCACAAAGTTATTCTTTGTTATGTCATGCATGTTAGGTAATTTTTTCATGGTTAGATCATCAATGAGTACCATCCAATTTTGTTGATTTACTGTGCTTGGTCTGAACATTTTTGTTATAAGCCTTTGGTTGCAATTGCTTAATTAGGCATCTTAGGCTAACTCACACATGGAATTAGGACATGTCATCTTCACAAAATTTATTTCAAACCCTTAGATTCTCATTATCAAATGACTCTCAAATGAATGCATTTTTCCAAATTGTACATTGAAACCGCTTCGTTACATGTGATGTTTCCAAAAACAAACCTTCAAAATTCATTTTCAATATTTGATTTGACTTACAAAAAGTCACGGTTTGGATTGTATTTAAAATGCCTGCGATGCTTGTAAGTGCATTTATGCAAGCCCCAAGTTAGCATTGGCAATTAAATGTGTTCTATAGCCTAGATATTCCTAGTCCAAAATGTCTTCAAATCACTTTGAATTTCGAATTGACATCGTGAAAACCATGATTTGAACTGTATTTAAAATGTCCGTGATGCTTGTGAGTGCATTTATATGAGCTTTAGGCTATTCTTGACAACTGAATGTTTTCCATAGCTGAGATATCACTTTGTCTCAAAAACTTTACTTTTTGCTATCAATGATTTCAAATCCATTTTTTGAGACATCACATGTGCCCTCATGCATATAATCACATCATTCATTAGAAATGCTCGTGTTTGTGATTGGCGCATGTCTTGGTAATAAGTGACCCGCCGACAGTTCACTCTCTTAGTTGATTGATTGAGAAATAAGATCCAAAAGATCTGCTTGCGTGTTTAATTTATACTCGTGCATGTGATCTCTAGATGTACCAAAATCATGACATCTCTGTCTGGACCCGGATGTCTAGATTATTTTCGCTAAACATTTCACTTTGGATGTGAATGTTCTTCGATTTTCCTCGTTATACTTTAGTCTAGATCTAGATATTTCGAGTTAAAAAATTTTGACATCTCAGTCTGGACCCGGATGTCTTAATTATTTTCGTCAAAACATTTCACTTTGAATGTGAATGTTTTTTCGACCTTCCTCGTTATACCTTAGTTTGGATCTAAGTATTTCGAGTTCAAAAAATTTTGACATCTTAGTCTAGACCCGAATGTCTTAATTATTTTCATATAAACATCTCACTTTGGATGTGAATGTTTTTTCGATCTTTTTCGTTATACTTTAGTTTAGATCTAGGTATTTCGACTTCAACAATTTTGACATCTCATACGGGACCCGGATGTCTTAATTGTTTTCGTTTAAATATTTCACTTTGGATGTGAATGTTTTTTCGATATTTCTCATTATATCTTAGTTTGGATCTAGGTATTTCGAATTTCAAAAAAATCATGACATCTCAGTTTGGACCCGGATGTCTTGATTATCTTCGTCTAAACATTCACTTTGGATGTAAATGTTTTGTCAACTTTTCTCGTTATACCTTAGTCGAATCTAGGTATTTCGAGCTTCAAATATCTTGACATCTCAGTCTGGACCCGGGTTTTCTTGATTCTTTTCGTTAAACATTTCACTTTGGATGTGAATGTTTTTCGAGCTTTCTCGTTATATCTTAGTCTGGATCTAGGTATTTCGAGCCTTTTTTTAAAAAAAAATCTTGACATCTCAGTCTGGATCTGGATGTCTCAATTCTTTTCGTCGAACATTTCACTTCGGATGTGAGTGTTCTTCCCAATCTCAATGTCTCAATATATTACCTGTTAGACTCTTCAAGGAACTCGAGTGAGAGTTGGGTACTTGTGGAGTAAATAGGGATTTATCATGTACCTCAATATGATTTACCTCACTGACTGGTAAGTGACTGTAGGTACATTCTTTCCTTTCGCATCATGCATTTACATTAGCATTTCCATGCATCATATAAATTGCATTTGAAAATGAGATTCATTTTCCGACAAAAAAAAATCAAGAATAAAAAATCAAATCATTCAGTGTTTGTGCGTGGTCAAAATTTAGGTTTCAATTTGTCTTTGAAAGCAACCTCTTCGAGCTCACTTTCTAAGAGGGGCAGCTGTTGACACCTAAATTTTGGTGACCCGTTTAGTCATTATCGCATTAAAAATTAGGGGTTAATTTCATCCCTGAAAAATATTAATTGCATAGCATATAGATTTAGGTGCATTGATTTTTAATTTGCATTTTTTTTGCATTGGACCGGAGACGGATGTGTTCGAATTAGTAGTTCGAGCTTTAACTTGACAGGCCGGACTAAGTCCACGAAGCGAGCAAATCGGCCCAAGCCCCTTTTTTTTTAATGATCAAAGATCATCTCAAATTTGAAATTTTCCGGGATATCGATTTGAAAAAATTGAAACCCTAATCGGTGGTCTATAAATAGGTTTGTTCGCGTAGGGTTTTGAGGAGGCCACACATTGAATATACGGCCACACGAGGGTTTTTTTTATCACTTCGTAAGGGGGAGGTTCTTCTTTGTTTATGAAAAAAGGGATTTCTTTTTCATTTGAAGGATCAAGGTCAATCACAAGTGGGATTTCACGACTAAGAAGCCCAACACATTCAAGAGTCATGATGAGCTTTTCTTGACCACTGAAGATCTACGTTCATGGACGCCTCATCTGCACGTCCTGCAAATAACAAAGAAAAAGCCAAAGGAGGAAAACGTGGAGAAAGAGGAGAGCTGCACCACACCCTCGGAGACGATGCCAACCTGACAAAATCCTTCCCCTGACATTGTGCTCTAGCCCATGACAGACTCTGCTGTCTCTTGGTCCAAGCCCTTCTCCCGATCTCTTTGCACTACCGGCGAGCTGCTGCTCCTACATCCCGACAACGCAACTTCTCCCGTAACGAGGCCATTGTCCCTGTCATCTGCACCGAGTTCTCACCAAGCCAAGCCAGCGACGCATCCTATTTTGCAGGCCTTGGAGAATTGGTCGTTGATCACCAAATCGAGAAGTCACTGGTGATTTCCTTCACCCACCATCGAAAACCGAGAGCCGCTGCTGCATCCGATCGGATTTTTTTGGAGAAAATTCAAATTTAGGTAGATTTTGTTATTTTATTAGGTAGAGATTTATTTATTAGGTTATTTTCTTTTATTAGGTTGGTTTAATAAGTAGATTAGGTAGGTTTATTTCACTTCGTTTGAAATTTTGATATTTTTGTTTCGTTATTTGAAATGTTTATCCAATGCATGATTGAAAAATGATATAGAATCCAAATCGCAACCGCATGAATTTTTATTCTATCTATAAGGCTTTAGATGGAATAATTATTCACGTGGGAATAAAATTGATATCTTGATCTTTAAGGCTTAAGATCAATTTATCGATTTTATTAGCGAAACAATTAAGTTTGAATTTCAATTTGAGTGGTGGATGATATTTTCAGTGATCATGGATGATTTAGTGTTTATCTTTTAATTGTTCCATTTATCTCGAAAATACAAAAAAAAAAATTGCATTTTGCATCCCATGTAGATTAGGATTGATTACATGATAGGTTAGTTAGTCATTTTTTTTAAATGCATGTTTAGATGTTATCTAGGTTAGATAATATCTTTGAATTAAGTTGCATATCTAAGATAGGAAATTTACCTATTTCGAATTTTTTTTTTATAAAAATCCAAAAAAAAATGCATTCATTTAGGATGTTAGTTTTTTTTTTAATTTGAATTGCACGTTTAATTATGTGTCAATTTTAATTTCGAATTTCAAAAAAAAAAATTAGAATTAGGGCATTATTTGCACGTCATTGCATATTAGGTTGATTGCATGTTTGATTTTATTTAGATAGATCTTTTGAGATGTATTGCATTATAGATTAGAAACTTTCAAGTTAAGATAACATCCTAATTTAAATTAAGATTTGACCTAACCCAATTCTTAATGTAAGTTGGATAGAATCTTAAATCTACCTAGATGATTTTTCCATTTTTCTTAATTTCGAATTTCATGAAAAATCCAAAAAAATTTCTTAGAGTAAATTCATTTCATTCTCTAGGATAGAATTGCATGCTTTTTAAGGAAAGTAGAAATGTCACGTGCACGTCATATAGAAATAAATTCATTTAGCTATTGTTGCTAGGTCCATTTAGTTAAAAATTGCACGTCATTAGAATTAGGTCATTCGGTCATATTGCCATATCATTTCATGTTAGATTAGTAGCATGCATTGCATAAGACATTTTTTTCATTAAACAAGATAAAATCCTGAAAAAAAGAAATTGCGTGTTAATTATAAATCATATCTAGGACTGTTGATGTGAATTCTGATTTAACATTACAGATGCTTTCGTTGCTTTGAGGTAAGTTTTGCAATTTATTTATGGCTTTACTTGGGTGTTTAATTGATGGTTTGCGCACTCGCAGGATGACATCACATGTTAGGAAGATAAATTAAAATCAATTCAAGCGGCTTGCCAAACATTTTTCAAAAACAAAAGAGAAAGGTATGCGAAAAGGCGTTAGAAAAATCTAACGTAATCAAGTCCCCATATCCAAAATTTCTGGTTCGTAGAAGTAAAATAATTTTCTCATTATTTTACTTAGGTGTCTAATCGACCTACCGTAAACTGATTAGTGGTGACTCCTAATTGAAAATCAATTGCATGTTAAGAATTTGAACCTAAATCGCGAATTGGTATGGGCTTGGGAGAGCCCGAGTTAAGTTTAGGCTTAACAATCCATTAGCTAAACCCTAGGAGGTTCACCGAAAAATTGGTCCCGACAACCCTTTAATCAAGGTTTAGTGAGATAAACTCACCGGAATCGCTTTCCGATGAGTTGCCGGCGAAGAAGGAAGGCGAGGCCGACGACAATTCTTCTCGGGCGGGACCAAAAGAGGCCGGGAAGACACCCAAAGCGGGCCTTGAAGTTCTAGATCTAGGCTGGAAGTCCGGCTGCTGTCCAAGGCCAAACGGAGGAGCTTCGGTGGCGGTTCGGGCGCGAAACCGGCGGAGACAAGCCGCGGTGGCTCAAGTGGGAGGAAACGGCGGCTCCTGTGGCTGTCCGACAACCCTGGCGACGACTGTCAGGTGCGGGATGGCGGTCGACAAGCTGGAGGTGCAGGGCGAGCGCGAGCCGACCGGCCGAGCCGGGGCGCGCGGGGGCGGGGCGACGCGCACGAACCGAACGGCGGAGAGGTGACGGCGGCGACGGCGGCGAATGGCGGAGAAGGGCGGACGGGCGAACGACGAAGAGGCTCCGGTCGATTGCTGGTTTTCAGCTTTTTCCTCTTTCAAAACTCCAAGAACCAAGCTTGAAGAAGAAGATGATGGGACCTTTTCACTTTTTGGGGACCAATTAGTACTTGCCATTTGTCAAGCTCTCATTCAATTTGGCCCCAACCACCATGACATCAAGTGATGTCATCTTCCACTATTTCAACCCTCTACAACATCTTCCAATGGTTGCACTTTCTTTTTTCCGCCGTGGCATGACAAATTTTAAACTTTGCACATCACATTCTTCAATTCCATTCAATTCACTTCCATTTGAGTCCAATTAAAATCCATAAATTAATCCATGTTCCTCATAAGATATGTGACACCCCAAGACTTCCAATTTCTTAATTCAGTCACAATTTCACAGTTAATTCCACTCTGGCACGATACTAGCGCGTCCTGACCTATCGGATAGCTTTTAGAAATTTTTATGCATTCGACCTGTGGTTGATCAATCTCAAGCCACCATGTACATCTTTGGCACATTGGCGACCCTCGGTTGTCGAGATAACCTCAAGGTTTCAAATACGGACACAGGGTACTCAAATAACTGTGCCGTAATGACCCTTGCAGGTCAGCTTGGTCGAGGAGTTGTTTCCTGGTCAAATTCTCGAGTCTTATGCATTAGAATCTCTTAACGGCTTCACCTGATAGATTAGTTTTCACATGAGTGGCCGACTCAAGGAAAGAACTATATGTGCAAAGATGAAATGCCCATCTAAATTCACTGAAAATAGAATTAGAAAATCAGGATGTCACATCAGCGCTTAGCCTTGACCAATTTTGGCCGGATGGACTAAACGGTATAATTATAAAAGGTTTATGACTCAATTAGTCAAAAAAATAAGTTAAGACTGAATTGGTACAACCGTAAAAGGTTTAGGACTTTTTGGGTAATTCCCCCTTCCATCTCTTGTTACAATATGCATTCACAGTTTTGAAGATCTTGGAGTGATAGAAATTGGATAGAGTGACAAAGTCACCCATCTTGTTGACCATGTGTGCGACCACCTCGTCATCGCCCAATTAGTTCTTAATAATCCCTGCATGGCAGAGCATCTCGACGTCCTTTGAGGAGTTTATGAGGCAATCCATGAAGGTCACATAATCCGTAAATTACCTGATGTCTCCGCATTGACGATGCTGCTCATACGCGATTAGGTTTTGAAATTGTGACTCGATGTGGTCTTGTACACTCAAGACCGGTATCTCGAGTTTCCCGTTCTTGAATATGATATCCTTCACGTGTCGCCCTTGCACTGCCTTTCATGAAATTTGTTGCATGTCTAATTCCATTTGCTATTCAAGATGAGGATCATTGACCTCTTTACTTCTTTTGCAGCATCTCATATACAGCCAATTGCATTTGGTTCTGCAGAGTTCCATTTCTTGAAGATTATGTTCCTTACTTGTTTTCAATTTAATTGTACTACGAATCTTTCAAGTTTTGTAATCTCTACAATTGAAAGCTGACACGAACGGCACACTTGGTGAATTCAATTTGTTCCTCGTTTTCTTGTGATATGAAACTAGCGATCCTCCTTGAGGTGGTCAAGAGTTGAAACCCGCGTCCCCATCATCTGCCGTAATTCTATCATGCAAACTAATGTTGCTGATGAGCTTGCTTGTCGCTTCGTTTGGCATTGTCGTGAGATGATCATCTCCAAAAAGCGCAGATTTTTTTTTTATTATTGAAAATTTCCTTTTACAATTACCTCGAAAAATGGATGAAGAAAGTTCTCGTGCAAAAACTTCATATGGAAATCTTTGGAACGGAGTTATCTCGCTTGAGAGTTTCGTTTATGGAAATGCTCAAGGTAATGTAAAACTTGTCCTTACGCATGCACACATATACTTGAATACAAATTCCTCTTGTTCTTCTGTTTTATTGACATTCATGCAGTCACGTAAATGTAAATCTGACATGAAGGCTAAACAAACTGTCCATATTGCGTTCAACGGTCACTATGTATGGATTTTGCATGGTCCCACCGTGTGGTACTTAAGAATTGATAACTACAAACAACAAGAAAGCTGGGTAAAATAAAACTTTGTGATTGGGCCATACCATCGCATAATTCAATTCTTTTATCATTTGTCGCGACCTCTTTTTTTCTGGCGCCCGCAATCGGGTACGGGCGCCTAAGGAGGCTAATGGCTCGGCTGAATTTATTATGCCCGGACTCTCCCAAGTCCACCAAATCACGACTTTAATAGTCTAAGTTTTTAACCTGTAAGTTAATTTTTAAAACGGAGTCGCCACTAATCAATTTGGGGTGGGTTGATTAGAAACCCAAGCGAAGTATTGGGAGAAATACTCACTCCTGCGTAACCAGAGAAATTAGGATCGGGGACTTGATTACACTAGTTAATCACTAATGCCCTTTCGGTACCTAATCTTGTTTAAACCTTGAGGTTTTTTGGATGTTCGAGGGATTTTCCATGCATTTTTGGGAGGAAAAACATTTCTTGAGTCTTTTTCTAATTTTTTGGATATAAAAGGGATTTTTTTGGTATTTTTTTTTTTGAAAATACAAGTCTTTTTTGGATTTTCTGAATTTTTGGTTTTTTTTGGATTTTTTGGCATTTTTTTGAAAATATGGAATATTTTTTATTTTTTATTTTTTATTTTTCAGAAAATAAAATATTTTTTTATATTTTTCAAAATATTTTTGGAAAATAAATTATTTTTGACTTTTCTCGATTTTTTAGAAAATAAAACATTTTTCAACATTTTTTAAATATTTTTCGATTTTCTGGAAATTAAAACATTTTTTAATATTTTTTCGAAAATAAATTATTTTTGATTTTTTTTTGAAATATTATTTATTATTTATTATTAAAATATTATAAAAACTGACCCGGGTCGGATCCGCGGGTTGGGTCCGACCGGGCCGACGACCCCCGACGTGGACGGGCCCGCGTTGCGGGCCCGACTCGGATTTTTGTCCTCTTTTCTTTTTCTTTTTTATTTATATTGAAACGGCGTCGTGGCCGGTGTTTAGAGACAACCGGCCCGGCCCGACAACCCGGTCCAATAGCCCGCTCCCTTCGGTGAAACCCTACCCGGTCCCGACCCATACCCGACCCGGCCGGCGACCTTTTTCATCCGTCCCCGGTCGCGAAACCCTACCCGAACAGTGGCCGGATCCGACCCGGGCTGGGTCCGACGCAATTCTTCCTCCCTCCTCGTCTATCCGCGGCGCCGATGGAGGGGCTAGGAGGTCGAATGGCGGCGGTCCGGCGTTCGGCGGCGACGGAGGCTAGGGTTTCGACTAAAAGGGGCAAGCCTCCGAACGGCGGCGACGGAGGCGGCTGCGCGGGTTGAGACGCAGGGCGAAACGACGATTAGGGTTCTGAGAGGGAGGGGAGCTTCCGTTCGACGGCGGCGGGGGTGACGATGGCGTACGGCGGCCGACGGCGAATGAACTCGTACCTATCTCCGCGAGCCGCACTAGTCGATTTCGAGATGAAGGGCTTTGATTCGGCCGAGTCTTGAACGGTTGCGAGTCCGAGTCGGGGAAGTAGCGGCCAGCGTCGGGAAAAACGGGATCGTCGAGGCGCGAGGGCGACGGTGACGGTTTGACGGCGTCGGGGACCGGTGCTCGGTCACAGAACGGCGGCGGTCCGGCTCGGGGCGACTAGGCACGGCGGATTTCCGATCTGCGCCCGGATCTCGACCCTCTCTCCCTCCGGCCGCGAGCTCTCGGATCGGGGTTCGCTCGCCCGATCTCCCCGAAGTCTCTCGGAGGGAGGTCGTTGAGCTCGCTACCCGATCGCTTCGCCCTTGCTCGCTCTTTGAGTTCCCCGAAGTCTCTCGGGGATCTCTCGGAGCTTGGCGGGCCGGGTCCGTCGCTCAATGGAGGCGGTGCTTCGGTATTTATAGGCGAGGGGGTGGCCGGTCGACGGAACTTCGACCGCCGGTCCCCCTCGCGTGCCGAGCGACCCTTGACGGCCGGACCGGTGTCCCATCCGACGCCCGCTTCCCCCCACGTCGCTGTCCATCGCTCCTCCGGCGTCGCGCCCTTTGCGCGTGTGTTGCGAGGCGCGAGGAAGAAGAAGACTCGGGCCGGGCCGGCGAGGCGGAAATGGGCCGAGGGCCCATGCGAAGGTTGCTTCTCCCCCTTTTTTGTCCTTTTTTCGCTTTTTTTTTTTTTTTTTTTTTTTTTTTTAAATTTATTATCTGAAAAAGTTAAAAATAAAATAAACTAAAATAAAATAAAGTAAAGTAAAACCTAATTAATTAGAATGAAATTTTAGGCGTCAACAGCTGCCCCTCTTTGAAGGTGAGCTCGCAGAGGTTGCATTCAAAGACAAACTTATGCCTAAATTTTATCCATGCATGCGTAGCAGATTATATTTTATTTGGGACTTATTATTATATGCAGAAAAAGAGCAATATAACTTTACATATACTAAGACAGATAAGAAGGTACCGTAGTTACTTACCGGGAGTGAGTGAGATAGGGTGTGAACCCGAGTTTGGCAAGTATCAAGGCGTCGTCTTACCCTGGTGATATGAGGAGGTTGCTTTTCCGGGGCTCGAACCATTCTTCGGTCGCTGTTAAAACAATCAATAATTTGTCTAGGACCCGAACTTTTCTTCGGTCGCCTTGACGGGAAATTGCCTTTCCGGGACCCGAACCATTATTCGGTCGCTGTTAGAGCAATCGGTGATTTGCCTCGGACCCGAACCTTTCTTCGGTCGCCGTGACGGTAAAATGCTTTTCCGGGGCCCGAACCATTCTTCGGTCGCTGTCGGAGCGATAAGTGGTTTGTCTCGGACCCGAACCTTTCTTCGGTTGCCGTGATAGGAGATGCACCGACCTTTCTCGGGGCATCTATTTGTGGGTGCACGATCCGCATCGAGGACACCGGTTGGTACCCGACCTTTCTCGGGAGATGCGCCGACCTTTCTCGGGGCATCATATTTGTTGGGGTGTCGACTTGTCAAAGACACCGGTAGGAACCCGACCTTTCTCGGGAGGATGCGCCGACCTTTCTCGGGGCATCGATTTGTGGGGTGTCCGACACGTTGAAGACACCAATTGGTACCCGACCTTTCTCGGGAGATGCACCGACCTTTCTCAGGGCATCGATTTGTGGGGTGCCTGACCTCTGTCATGGACACCGATTGGTATCCGACCTTTCTCGGGAAATGCGCCGACCTTTCTCAGGTTATCGATTCGTGGGGCGCCTGAACTCTGTCATGGATACCGATTGGTACCCGACCTTTCTCGGGAAATGCGCCGACCTTTCTCGGGGCATCGATTTGTTGGGGTGCGACCTCTGTCAAGGACACCGGATGGTTCCCGACCTTTCTCGGGAGATGTACCAACCTTTCTCGGGGCATACGTGCGGAAGATACCTGGACATTTATAGGCATTGAAAGAGTACCTGGATATTCACAAGTACTAACCTGGAGGATATTTGGGCTTTTGTAGGCGTCGAAGGCGTACTTGGATGATCACAAGTGCGGGTCGGAGGGTGCTGGACATTCGCAAGCGTTGAAGGAGTACACGATTGCTTACGGGTGTTGAAAGGGTACTTAGATGATCACAAGTAAAAATTCTTGGAGGAAACCTGGACATTTGCGGGTATCCAAGGGGTACTTGGATGATGACAAGTACAAATTCTTGAAGAATACTGGTCGTTTTTCGAAGGTCTCTTGGTAGATGGAATATCGAGGACGTACACGAGATATTCTTGAAGGTCTCTCGCCTCTGGTAGTTGGAATATTGAGGACGCGCCTCGGCTATTCATGAAGGTCTCTCATCTCCGGTAGCGGGAATATCGAGGACATGCTTCACATATTCGTGAAGGTCTCTCACCTCCTGGTAATTGGGAATATCGAGGACATGCCTCACATATTCGTGAAGGTCTCTCACCTCCTGGTAATTGGGAATATCGAGGACATGCTTCGGATATTCGTGAAGGTTTCTTACCTCCTGGTAGTCGGGAATATCGAGGACGTACCTTGGATATTCGTGAAGGTCTCTCACCTCCTGGTAAATGGGAATATCGAGGACGTACCTTGGATATTCGTGAAGGTCTCTCACCTCCTTGTAAATGGGAATATCGAGGACGTGCACAGGATATTCGTGAAGGTCTCTCACCTCCCGGGAGTTAGGAATATCGAGGACGTACCTTGGATATTCGCGAAGGTCTCTCACCTCCGGTAAATGGGGAATATCGAGGACGTGCACAGGATATTCGTGAAGGTCTCTCACCTCTTGGCGAGTTGGGAATATCGAGGACGTACCTTGGATATTTGTGAAGGTCTCTCACCTCCTGGTAAATGGGGAATATCGAGGACGTGCACAGGATATTCGTGAAGGTCTCTCACCTCCTGGCGAGTTGGGAATATCGAGGATGTACCTTGGATATTCGTGAAGGTTTCTCACCTCCGGTAGTCGGGAATATCGAGGACGTACCTTGGATATTCGTGAAGGTCTCTCACCTCCTGCTAATTGAGAATATCGAGGACGTACCTTGGATATTTGTGAAGGTCTCTCACCTCCTGGTAAATGGGGAATATCGAGGACGTGCACAGGATATTCGTGAAGGTCTCTCACCTCTGGCGGTTGGGAATATCGAGGACGTACCTTGGATATTCGTGAAGGTCTCTCACCTCCGGCGGTTGGGAATATCGAGGACGTACCTTGGATATTCGTGAAGGTCTCTCACCTCCGGTAAAATAAACTTGAATGTAGCACGGGGCTTACCCGGAAGGCCGCGAGGCACTTTAAAAGGGCTGGAACACACGGGTAGCCGCGGTGTACAAAATCGGGATTCTTGGACGAACACAAGTATTTAATGATATGATCGAGGACCACTCAAGATGGTCCAAGTGTAAGAAAGCATGTCTGCAGGTAACCACGGGCGCACAATGCGATGGAAATACTTGAATGGCTGCTAGTATTCAATGATACAGTTTTGAGAACAACTCGGAAAGGGAGGACCTTAACAATGAAAGGCACTCTAAGGTAGTGGGATACTTGGTCAGTTGCAGGTATCCTAGCTATGAAGACAACTCGAACAAGTCGAGTGTCAAGAAAAGAGAGTATCCGAATGGCCGGTACTCAAAGACAAGGGGACACTTGGACGGTCACAAGCATCCAAATTTTAAAGACGGCTTAAACAGGTCGAGTATTAACGAAAAGAGCACACGAGTAGCGGCGGGCACTCAAAAACGGGGGATACCGGACGGTAGTAGGTATTCAACGATGAAGGGATACTTGGTGGAGTCACAAGTATCAATATTGGGACGACTCGAACGGTCGAGTGTCGGGGAAAGGGAGTATCCGAACGATGGCCGATACTCAAAGACAATGGGAATACCTAGACGGCGGTAGGTATTCAACGATAAAGGGATACTTGGTCGTCACAAGTATCAATACTGCGAAGACAACTTGAATAGGTCGAGTGTCGATAAGAGGAGTACCCGGCAAGTGGTGGGTACCCACGACAATGGGATATCGAGACAAATGCAAGCACCCAAACTCAAGGGACGACTTGAATAGGTCGAGCGTCGAGAAGAGTACCCAGACGGTGGTAAGTACTTTAAGACAAATGGGGATAGGGATATGCTTACCTAGCAATATCTCGATTTTAGGAAGTATGTCTGCTATTTACACAACATGCACACATGTACACAATGATTGTATATGCTGTAAATTTATGAGTTTAAATGCGATTTATGCATGACAATTTTGTCGTTTTACATCATTTGAGTTCCACTTTGGGGAAGATTTTGAAAGACAACCTTTATTCGGAATATAGATGTCTTGAGCATGCCGGATGAGGGACTTTCGATGCGAAAGGACTTTTCACTCACTCTCATGGAAAAGGCTATCCGACCATTGATGCGGGATTTATAAGGACCACACATCTCATTGTCATCATGTCGGCGGGGGTCCGAGTATTCTCGCAAGTGGTACGATTTTACCGGTGTGGGAGGTCTTTGTTGAGACCGTAATGTAGGCTTGGTTGTTGGCTCGTCAATGGGGACCATCACGGTCAAGGCTTATGAATAGAACACTACACGATCATCTCGGGTTTGCAAGCTTAGGAATCCTGCGAAAAGAGATAGAATAGTCTTGCTCGTACTTCTTCGAGCGATGTTTATAAACATATGAAATCCTACGTTAATTGAAGTGCCCTAGTCGAAGAGACTTTTACAATGGGACGCGATGTAGGCTTGATTGATGTGTAAAAAGGTGAGAGCTGGTGGTTGCCTTGGCATTTGTCTTTGGTTTTCCTTCTCTCACCGTCGGATAGAGGCTCTATCAACTTTTCTTGAGAATACAATTGATTTGTATTCTTTAGTTGGGGGCATTGGCCTTGCTTTTACCGCACACTGCTTGCTTTTTATGCCCCTAGTTTTTATTCCAATTTTTATTCATGGGCATTGACCTTGCTTTTACCAGGTACACTTTGCTTTTTTATGCCCCTAGTTTTTTATTGCTTGAGGAACTAATCTAGACAAGCTCAAGCAAACACCGTTGTTCATCTTTTGTCGGCGCTCCGATTATCTTTGCTCGAATGGCAGTAACTTCTACTTTGCCTCCATGTGAGGGTAAATTTACAGACTCAATTGAGTTGTACAATGGATACAAGTGCGTGAAGAAAGAATTGCTCTTCGTCATTCTAAGGCACTTAAATTAACGCGAGTGTTCATATGCAATAAAGACACCCGAAGATTGATGTAAGTGCAAGCAAGAAAATTTCTATCCCTTTTCTCACCTTGTGATGCTGATTTGCCTTGTCTTCGACATGCCCGGTGTGGGGTGATTCTTGATGAGAGAAGCTTCATCGGTGTATGAGGCTCAAGAGGGGTGAGCAATGAAATGCCTCTCCTTGTTTTGGTTATCGTACCATTCGCGAGAGAACTTTTTACCTTGCGGTCATGGAATCTTTTGCACTCATCTCACAAGTGTATAGATGGGGATTTGTGTGTAGGATATGGCTTGCTGTCATCATTCGACGCGCCTCATCTAGCATACTCAATCAATCTTGTATTCTTCACTTTATTGTCTATTCTAATAATTCTTAATAGAATCAATGATTTGAACTCGACGAAATCATCATGCAAAAATCCATTTGGAGAAGGCATGCAGCATTTTTAAGTATGAGAGAGTTTGTACTCTCAAAACAAATGAATGATTTTTACTCAAGAAACCCTATTGACAACTTTAGGGACATTCACTTGGTGAAATTGTATTTACAAATGTGTTGAATTTTGAACATCAAAAGAGTTATTCACAAATGGGTGTCAATGGATCGTCCCTATAGGAAAATGACACAAGAATGATCAGCCAAGGATTGGGAATCGATCTATTGATTTGACGGGCTCTTTTGCTTTTTGCCCTGTAGAAGAGAAGATGTGGAAGTAGCTCAACCAATAGGGCCAAGATCACAAGTGACTTGAGGCCGAAGGGTTTCTATCATTTGCTTTGATGATGCCTTGTTTGGGAGAGCTTATCAAAGTTTGACATATCTTTTCTTGATTTGTTATTCTTGTTTTTGATGGTCGAGATGATCCTACAAAAGATAGGAAAGAACGTGTCGTCATGATTTTTCTCGGGAGTTTAAACAAGCGGGAGCGATACAACATTACCCTTCACCGATTTGCGAGATGATTGGATGGACTGAAGTGCGAGCGGGACACGAAGTCCTATGTCTTTTGCTTCGTTAGGTCACCGCTCTCTCGTAATTTGCGGGTGCAAGAGAAGCAAAAATTTTTTTATTATATTTTTTTACCAAGCGGCTAGCGCCGCGTCGGGGATTCGAACCCCGACTTCGGACCATTTTGCTTCTTCCGGGTACCACTCGGCTAGAGCGCCGACGGTGTCCGTAGGGCGCTTCTTTTTTATTTAACCAAACCGGCTCTTGAACGACACGTCCTTTCATACCAAGTTAGGTAAATCGATATGGGTCATGGCGATTTGCCCAAATTAACCATTAAGCTTGTTTCTTGAATCCTATGCTTCCTGTCAATAGGAAAAAAAAAAAAAAAAAAAAAATATCACAAGCGAGTCCAGATATTGGGAGTATTGGAAACGATACCAAATTACTCTCCCCCAGAGTTTATATGTGCTGGCTCTAGGGATATTTGAATGTCGATGACGGCCTCTTTGTCTCGACACGGTTCAACGTTTCGATTGGCCTTTCCCATTTGTGGCCATGTATGCATGATGGCTGGTCGTTGATTCATCTTCAACGCCTTCCTTCGTGGAATTTCCCTTCCGTCTTTAACTATTGCAACACTTTGGGCAAAGTCATGTACCTCAAGCTTCCATGGAATCGAGATGGACAATCAAAATCTCCAGTCTCCGAAGGCAATTATTTCTTGGAAGAATACGCGTACGGAACACGGAGTGAAGCTTCCGGATTCTAAAGTCGTTGTCGGGAGTGGGGGCTATAGATCGCCTTGATTTGTCTGGATTTTCTCCTGTTGACGGTAGCCAATTTAAAGAAAGAGAACAGATCCCTTCCTTGTGCTTCTAGGCTCGATCGAAGCTGGAAGTCCGTTGATGAAGCCACATCATCTAGTTGCTCAAGCACGTTGTGGGGAAAGGACATTGCTCCGGCTTGAGAAGGAGTTGGATACGAGTGAGGTGGAGTGCACGGAACTCGAGGACGGCTTGCAAAAGCGGCATGGGGGAGGTTATCCCGCTCGAGCTACCATGGTGTGCATGATTCGAGTTTAACCGTATGCCTATGCCTATTACCTCCTATTTTTTGTTTCCTGTACATAGGAGAGAGGGGTTGTCATTCTCAATATTATGTTAAGGAAATAAGACTTACACTTTTTGGAACAGGATGCTCCTTTCGTTTGCCCCGCTTTTTTCAAAAAGATACCCTTGAATTTGGTCTGTTCACATGATGCGCCAGTTTCAACTACCTTTTGTCACATTAAATCAAAAGGGGATGATATTCTGAAACATGAAGTGAGTGAGTCAAAAAGACAAACATGATTAAAATTAACATTTTGTTTTGACAAAAGCTTTTGGTGATGAGATACTTCTTATTTTCAAATTATGTCTTTGGGGAAAAAGCATGAGGAAGCCCGCCCTCGGTATTCTCCTTGGATGATGTTTTCTTTTCATGGTTGGATAACATCCTTGGGCTGGTTTGGAATACCGCCTCATGCCTTCAAAATACTAGAATTATACATTAGAGTACTTGAAATGGAAAATACAACGGTAGCACACTAGACAAGATAAGAAACATGAAATCATAAAAACAAGTAAAACCCATGAAAACTCTGTGTAAAGGAGCGCTTTGATAGTCTTGGTCTTGAAGCTAAACATCTTTGAATTCCTCGCCTTCAGTAGATTCGAAGTATTCGCATGCGATGACTACCTCGTTGAAGCTACGGAAGTGTAACCCATGCAGCCAACAGCGATGCTTGCTGGACAAAGCTTCTATGAACCACTTCATTAACTCCTCTTCAGCCAGTTCGGGGTGGATTTGCATCATGAAAGCCCTCCACCTCCCCGCATATGTTCGGAAATCCTCCATCGGTCTTCTTCGAAGTGGGCCAAATTCTCGCAAAGGCGTTCGGTTCAATCTGGTTTTGAGTGCGATGCAAGAATGTGGAAGTCGGCTTGCTCCAATCCTTTATGAGGTAAATATTTGCTGTGAAGAACCACCGTAATGCGAGACCCCGTAAGAGTTTCTTGGAACGCCCGAGTTGTGAACGACATCGGGCCATAGTGCGACTCATTTCCGCATGGAGATTTGCAAGTGTGCCACGGGGCAAGTGGTGCCGTTATACTTACGGAGATTAGGTATCCACATCTCTTCGGGGTCATGATCCTATGAGCGCGGGACGAGCTTGATGTATCTTGATTAGGCCCCTTTGGTTTTCCCCTTTGCATATTTGTTGTAGTGGTGAATTTTTCTGCTTCGGGGAAGTTGGATTCTACCGAGATTACCCCATTGCTTTCTTCTTGGTCGAAATTTCCGAATGAGGATAAAGTATTGAAGCTATCCTCATGGTCAGAGGACAAGCTTAGTACTTCGTTAGGATCGTAGCGGATAAAGACGTATGCTTCCTCTTCTGACGGGCCTTCATCCCCGGATGAGAGTAGGAAACGGTTATACGATGAATCGTCGGTTTCATTGTTGAAATAAGCATTTGGAAGTCCTTGAGATTGTATTCGGAGCCGGGAAGTCTTCGGGGTTGTACTCTAGGGGATGGTAGCCTTCAAAGCTGTATTCTTGGGAATGCTCGAAGCTCGGGTGCGGTAGCTCGTTGGCGAATCTTTGAATTGATCTGTTTAGGCTTTCTTTTCTTGACCTGCGGTCCGAGATCTTTTGAGTAAGGCCTGTGTTTCGCCGGCTCGATTCTTGTCAAGGGAAGTGAGAGACATTAGAGTTTCACTTGTCGATTCGCTTTCCGGGTTGATAGGGGTCGATATTCTTTGGACCCTAGCTCTTGGAGTAAGCTTGGGAGTCCTCAGTTGTGCCCCACTCTTGAACAGGCTCGTGTCTTTGATCTCGTACAAAGGCTCCTTGCCTTTCCTAGTAGGAAATTTTCCAGCAACAAGATGTTGCTCATTTGCCCATTTATCATGCAAGGCTTGATTCACATGCTCTTTTCCTATCTCGGCGATTAACGATTCCTCGTGCTCCGTGATCATCAATTCTTCAGCTATGTCAAGGCTGATGTCAATATCATATTCTTGGTGAAAAACATGAATTAGTTCCTCCAGGTTTTAAGGGGACTAATCTTCCGACAATGTACCATCGCAAGCGGGGCCGGTCAAGCTCGATTGGTACGATTGAATCATCCTTCGAACCAGGTAGGCACACGAAGTAGGTCTCGGGCGGGAGGTATCAGCATACCTTTCGCATTCGGGTGCTTTGAGTTTTTCGGGGATCTCAATGCCGGTGTAATTGGACATGTCCATGGGATTCGCTCTTGCGGTGGCTTAACTTTTTCATGATCTTTTCAAACTGTCTATGGTGCGGCTATTTTTGGCGAATATGTGGGTGTCATGATGGTGTTTAAGGCAAGCTGCAGAGTTGGGTTCAGCTTGAGTAGATTTCATTTGTCTTGAGAGTTGTTGAAGGACAATGGACATCGTCCTACGCCGTCTTCAATGTTAATGAGGCAATTTTGTACATCATTATGATTGGGCCCTAGTGCATGAGGCCATTCGCGAGCTATTGGTGACCGGCGATTCATAATTACTGTTCGTGACGAAAATAATGAATGAGCACGAAAGTAAACAAAGATTGACCCATGGCAATGGTCTAACTACTTTTTATTTATCAAAAGAGGATTTTATAGACCGCAGACTTCGACATCTAAAACTTGAAATTGAAATGACAGAAGGAAATACTAGATATTAAACAAAAGTCCCTAAACAATGGGACAAAACTTTCACAAGATTAACACTAAGGGGCACATGATTGCCAATTTATATGCGACGAGGAGCCTTGTTCTTGCGAGGATGCTCGCTTCCTTGAAGCGGCTGCGAAATATGTATCCAGTCCATTCCCAAATCCCTCTCCATGAGCTCGCTTGCTCGTCTTTGGGTGCTCTCTACCGATTGAGTGAGGGACCAATGGCTTCCATTTTGTCGGGATACGATGGTTGTGGATGTAGGACGTAGAGGCGTGGTGGGCTTTTTCTTCTCCCTCAAGCCCTTCGGGTACCACAATCCTTTTGCGATGGCACTTGTTCCATGTTTCCTCGATAATGTCAATCTCGAATGTGTATTCACGGCTTTGATGGGTGAAAAAAAGTGGAGGGGCCTTCCTCTTGAAAAGTGGCGGGATCTCCGAAGGGCTCCATATTGTCGTGCCACCCGATATGGGAAATAGGAAACGGCGCCGGTGAGGCCGAGCAACGGAATTGGATGGCAGCGTCTATAAGCAAAGTGAGCTCTCTTTTCATGGAACCAACCAGCACACCATTGGAATACCTCGGGAATCGGGTCTCTTAGGAAGTTTATCCAATTTAAACAGACTTTGGTTAGGAATGTATGGTCCTAAAACCATAAATTTCTGCAATGGATTTTCAAAATTATTTGTTTCGAGATGATTGCATGAAGTCTCGAAATTCGCTTAGGTGAGAAAAGAACCAGACTTGTAAAATTTCAGGAGAGGCCCGCATGATTTTCTCCGAGTTGTCTTTAAAACGATTAAAAGACAAGAATGTTTCGGTTAAAATCATGTTGACATAATTTTGCCCCCTTGAGATTTGATCAACTATCCATGCCATTTTTGGACTTATGACGTTTCTTTGGTGGGGAAAATGATGAACCCGAAAAAGGCCGGGAGAAAAATCTCACTTTTTTGGGTCATGGGTTGGTTTTCAAAACAGCGGTCAAAAATGCTAGTGGGCAAGTATTATGGTTGTTTTCAAGAATTTGCCTCATGACATGGACTTGAGTTCTTAAAATTCGTGCTAACCCACGCAACGGGATAATGCACATTTGACGGCCTAACAAGCTTTTTCTCGAGAGGCATTCCGGTGATTATCTTGTATTCTTCCGAGTTGGGGTTAGCTCGAACTTACCGAACATAAAAGTAGTCGTCTTCGGGCACCGAAATGTGTCATGGCCTGTATGACTTGGTGAACACGGATTTGGATCAACGATAGAAGATGACCGACTTTGGCTTTCACATGGTCTTGGGCGTCTTTGGTCCAATTGACCCCACCATCCGAAGAGTTCGCTTTGGGAGCGGGAATGAACTGGATATCATCTTCTCCCATTGCATATAAACCGGGACTCGAAAAACCTACCCTAAATTGCCATGGGCCAATAAAAAGATTGAGTAAAAGTAAATAAATTACTTCTGCTTTTAAAGAAAATGGCAAGCACAAAGACATGTACATGGAACGTGCGGCTCGATTTCTAACTATGAAGGCTTGGTGAGATTAAAAGGATATCCGCCCGTCATAGTCTCGCGTTAGCAGCATATCCTCCTAACCTCGGCTAAGAAATTCGGAGAAAAGAAAGGCAACCTCTACATCGCAGTCTCGCGTTCGAGGTCGTATCTTTCTTAACACCATCCTAGAAATCCTATGGCGGCCCACAGTCCGGCGGCCGGGTTGTGTGTGCCATGTGTAGTGTTTAAAAATAAAGCATGCACAACAGTTTATAATCACAAGAAAATCTATTTTAAGCAAACTTAAAATAAATTTCTAAGCTTTTGACCTGCATAAAGAAAAAAAACCTAAGTCGTAAAGAATTTGAACAAGACAAAAATGGCCTAAGTCTTCAATTCCCCAGTGAGTCGCCAAGCTATCGCGACCTCTTTTTTCTACGGCGCCCGCAATCGGGTACGGGCGCCTAAGGAGGCTAATGGCTCGGCTGAATTTATTATGCCCGGACTCTCCCAAGTCCACCAAATCACGACTTTAATAGTCTAAGTTTTTAACTCGTAAGTTAATTTTTAAAACGGAGTCGCCACTAATCAATTTGGGGTGGGTTGATTAGAAACCAAGCGAAGTATTGGGAGAAATACTCACTCTGCGTAACCGAGAGAAATTAGGATCGGGGACTTGATTACACTAGTTAATCACTAATGCCCTTTCGGTACCTAATCTTGTTTAAACCTTGAGGTTTTTTGGATGTTCGAGGGATTTTCCATGCATTTTTGGGAGGAAAAACATTTCTTGAGTCTTTTTCTAATTTTTTGGATATAAAAGGGATTTTTTTGGTATTTTTTTTTTTTGAAAATACAAGTCTTTTTTGGATTTTCTGAATTTTTGGTTTTTTTGGATTTTTGGCATTTTTTTGAAAATATGGAATATTTTTTATTTTTTATTTTTTATTTTTCAGAAAATAAAATATTTTTTTATATTTTTCAAAATATTTTTGGAAAATAAATTATTTTTGACTTTTCTCGATTTTTTAGAAAATAAAACATTTTTCAACATTTTTTAAATATTTTTCGATTTTCTGGAAATTAAAACATTTTTTAATATTTTTTCGAAAATAAATTATTTTTGATTTTTTTTTTGAAATATTATTTATTATTTATTATTAAAATATTATAAAAACTGACCCGGGTCGGATCCGCGGGTTGGGTCCGGCCGGCCGACGACCCGCACGCGGGCCCGACTCGGATTTTTGTCCTCTTTTCTTTTTCTTTTTTTATTTATATTGAAACGGCGTCGTGGCGGTGTTTAGAGACAACCGGCCCGGCCCGACAACCCGGTCCAATAGCCCGCTCCCTTCGGCGAAACCCTACCCGGTCCCGACCCATACCCGACCCGGCGACCCGGCTTTCATCCGTCCCCACCCGCGAAACCCTACCCGAACAGTGGCCGGATCCGACCGGGCCGGGTCCGACGCAATTCTTCCTCCCTCCTCGTCTATCCGCGGCGCCGATGGAGGGGCTAGGAGGTCGAATGGCGGCGGTCCGGCGTTCGGCGGCGACGGAGGCTAGGGTTTCGACCAAAGGGGGCAAGCCTCCGAACGGCGGCGACGGAGGCGGGCCGCGCGGGTTGAGACGCAGGCGAAACGACGATTAGGGTTCCGAGAGGGAGGAGCTTCCGTTCGACGGCGGCGGGGTGACGATGGCGTACGGCGGCCGACGGCGAATGAACTCGTACCTATCTCCGCGAGCCGCGCTAGTCGATTTCGAGATGAAGGGCTTTGATTCGGCCGAGTCTTGAACAAGTGCGTGTCCGAGTCGGGAAGTAGCGCCAGCGTCGGGAAAAACAGGATCGTCGAGGCGCGAGGGCGACGATGACGGTTTGACGGCGTCGGGACCGGTGCTCGGTCACGCAACGGCGGCGGTCCGCTCGGGGCGACTAGGCACGGCGGATTTCCGGATCTCGCGCCCGGATCTCGACCCTCTCCCTCCGGCCGCGAGCTCTCGGATCGGGGTTCGCTCGCCGCCGATCTCCCGAAGTCTCTCGGAGGGAGGTCGTTGAGCTCGCTACCCGATCGCTTCGCCCTTGCTCGCTCTTTGAGTTCCCCGAAGTCTCTCGGGGGATCTCTCGGAGCTTCCGGGCCGGGTCCGTCGCTCAATGGAGGCGGTGCTTCGGTATTTATAGGCGAGGGTGGCCGGTCGACGGAACTTCGACCGCCGGTCCCCTCGCGTGCCGAGCGGCCCTTGACGGCCGGACCGGTGTCCCATCCGACGCCGCCGCTTCCCCACGTCGCCGTCCATCCGCTCCTCCGGCGTCGCCCCTTTGCGCGTGTGTTGCGAGGCGCGAGGAAGAAGAAGACTCGGCTGGGCCGGGCCGAGGCGGAAATGGGCCGAGGGCCCATGCGAAGGCTGCTTCTCCCCTTTTCTCGTCCTTTTTTCGCTTCTTTTCTTTTTTTTTTTTTTTTTTTTTTTAAATTTATTATCTGAAAAAGTTAAAAATAAAATAAACTAAAATAAAATAAAGTAAAGTAAAACCTAATTAATTAGAATGAAATTTTAGCGTCAACATCATTTCCTCTGCACATATTACTTTATCGTTTACATTAATTAGATAAGAAAGCTTAATTGTCTGTCATTGATGTTTCTTGAAAAATTAAAATGGATTCCTGCATTGTATAAAGAGGTTATTAGTAATTTAATTATATATGTTTGGCAAACATGTAATCATTAATTATAAATGTGGACTGATAAAAAGTGCAAATCGATCGTGAAAAAGGGAATAATATCAAAACAGTGAAGTTAAAAGGTTTTTAAGATAAAAAAAGGGAATAAGATCAAAATAATGAAAAAGTTAAAGGTTGGTTAGATAAAAACCACGAACTTGTACAGTTATTTAGATAAGAAGTTTAATTTATCCACTTATCTAACTTTCATGTTCTTTAAAAAGATAAAACGAATTCAACCATACGTGTACATATGTAGTAAGTTAACATCCCATTTTCCTATTTACTCCATAAATATTCAATTTTTTTTTACAAATATAATTTTTGCGAATTAATCTTCGGGAACTAAAGGAATATTCACAAAACAGAGTCGATGATGTGGAATTAATCGACTCATTGAGTGGTCAATCAAAACTATTTTGACCCACCGAACCAACTAGCTCTTCCGTTTTAACGATGGAGTTCTAGAATTCTTGATAAAATCTCCATTGGACGGTTTGACTTTGGTGCAAGAGCTCTGTTATCAATGTATTAATTATCTAGACCAAGCTTTCGATATTCACCATCACCAAGCTTTCTATATTTATAAGTTGTAGGTAAAAGCTCTTTAATTTCGCCTTTGTCCACATAAGCCACTTTCCCCAATTGGTATGGTCATTAAGCTGGTGACATTTTCCATCTTTTGGAGCCTGGTTCTTCCCATTTGTCACGACATATCATGATTAGGAGCTAAACATACTTTGTCGTATATTTAGTATGTGAATCTTATTTTGTTCTGAATTGTTATTCAATTAGCATGAAATATTTCCATTTGCGCTCGGTGCTAGAATAAAACACGGCGCATTGAGTTGGATATTGAACTTCCTTTTTGACATTTTTTTATAGGATTGAAATTATTCATCAACTTCAATATCTTATAACAATTAAATATTGCGATAAGTGCACTAAATATTTTAAAACTTGTCGCAAAAATGCAATCGGGTCCTAAATTTTTTTAAAATGTGCAATGAAAATTCAAAACTTATTAAATTAGTGCAATCAAATCTCTTCGTTTACTCCATCTAATTTAGTTAACAGAAACTCTGCCCATTTAGTTAATAATCTTTTATTGGTTTTTGAAGAGAGAGGCAATGATGTGGTTGCCATGTCAACCATTTTAGGAAAAAATATTAAAGTAAATTAAAAGGATAAAATTGATCTCAAGATTTTAGAAAAATAAAAATCTGAAAAAAAATTAGAAAAAGAGGAAAAATCAAATAGAGGAAAAGCCGAAGTCGAGAAGGACAGCGGTGGCTCCAATTGAGGCGGTGGCGTTGTGGCGGCCACCCTTACACTGTTGAGGGGCCGGCATCCCCTCTCCGGACTCAGCCAAAGCCAATGTGGCCCTTGCCACCACCTTCACGTGCGCGCGCGCGTGGTGAGTGAGCCAGGCGAGGTGGCAGCCCTCGTCACTTGCCCGCAAGGTCATCTGCGACCTTGGCACTAGCGACCTTCGCCCCTCCAGTAACGATGGCAGCGTTCCCAGCCCAGACCTACAACGTCTGCAGCAAGAAGACAATCCTCACCCGGACACGAGGCAAGGGCCACAGCCCATGTCGTCAAAGAAGATTGAAGAGGGGAAGGGGGAGGGGGTGGCGCTCAACTAATTGAGAAAAACAGTTGGTTCCCGAACAAGTTCTAAGATCGATGTGGGGATTGAAATTAGGTATGATTACAGTGTATTCTATGCCTCGAAGATGTTCTTGTGAAATTTTATGGGACCGCTATCAATTATCGCTATTAACTATTTTAAAAGTAACTTTTAGAACAATTAACAGTGATTTTACAAAACCTCATAGTTCTAAGACTATAATAGGAGGAGGTGGATCATGTTCAAATCTATACAATGTTTTCACTTGCATTTTTTAATGTGCTTTGAATTTGTTATTGTCATATGATGGTTTAGTGAGCTCAAATCCGTACAAAAAATCGAGAGTTATGAACTCCATTCATACTTTCCAAGGACTGTCGCATTCAATTCGAAGACCAGAAGCAATCTACTTCAGTGGCCGGTGGAATAAGGAGAGAGCTTGAGATTCAAGAGCAAACAATTCCACGAAAATCTTGAAATGAAGTTTTTCCATTCTTTAAAAAGAAAACAGGCAAACATCTTTTTCTAATTACCAATTTGGATAAAGCTAACAGATGACCTAGATTGCATTAATTTAATAAGTTTTAGGATTTAATTATAATTTTTTAAAAAAATTTAAGGACTCGATTGCGCTTATACAGTAAGCAGGTGCACTTATCCCATATAAAGGAGAGTTTTTATTTGTCACTTGCCATTAATGGTGAGTTCATTTTTTCGAGTTAGTCACTCCTATTAAGCCTATACCCAATATGCAAATAAAACTCATGCATAAGAATTTTTTTTTCTGCATTAATGATGTCTACTAGATGGAAATTATTCGGGTAATGCCAGAGAATACTACCTTTCGATAGGATATATTATACTGTATTTTTCCTATATCTAATCCAATAGGACAAACGGAGAGTAATCTTTTTAAAAAAAAATTCAAACTTTCATTTCCAAACTTCTTGACCTATATATATATATATATATATATATATATATATATATATATATATATATTTTCTTGATATATAAACATTCTATGCTTTATTTGTTTTACTTGAAATCTGAGCAAGAACAAGTTCACTCATCATGTTCATTATGAAGTCACTTTACGTAGACTTGGGAAAATTCTTGCATATTTCTCATTAGTGGAACCAAAGATCATGTCATTTACATAAGTTCACACTAACAAAATATATTCGTCTTTCTTCTTTATTAACAAAGTTGTGTTTATTTTACTTGTTTCAAAACTGTAATCAATTACAAAACTACATAATATCTCATACCAATCAAGGAGCTTGCTTGAGACCGTGCAAAGCTTTTCAGAGCTTGTAAGCACAATTTTCTCATCTAGGATCTTCAAAGTCTGGTGATTGCTCTACATAGAACTTTATCTTTAATAAAACAATCTAGACAGATACTATCACATTCATTTGATATAAGTTGGAATCTAGCAAATAATAGATGTAAATCACCCAATGAGTGCACATGTCTCATCATAATTTATCACTTCTTCTTGAGAATATCCTTGTAGAACAAGTTTAGCTTTATTTTGTACAACTTTACCTTTCTTCAGGTTAGTTTCATGTATACGAAACATGTCAAAAAAAGTTTCTAAGGTGAAATGAAAACTATGTGAATGTAAAAAATATATTCCTTTCTTCTCTCCTTAGTGAATTGGCACGACTAATTACACCGATTTGCATCAGTGGATAGGTATGGATTCATGGCATGAGGAATCCGCACCCCATGTTGCCTTACCATCGATATTTCAAGCTTATCATTGACTTTACAAGTTTACTGACACAAAACGAACTTCCCTTTTAGCCATATTAAGTTGAGAATCTGGATTACCCAACATGTTACAAAAAAATGTATATAGCATCGCCTCAAGTTAAAGATTCAAGTCAAATGGTTCCGATCAGCTTTCGCGCACCAGGACTGCTGCACATCCCTCGACGAGTTTATGGTCACCCTCCCTCTCATCTATCTGGTGCATAAGATTTTCTTTCAGGAATGCTCCTCACAAGGCCCAAATCTAACATCACAAGAAGACCAAACTTTTTTACCATCTGACCCAACATCTTATTGGTTCATGCCTATTCTATTAACTTACAAAGTCTTTGGCATTTAACTCAAGAAAAGATAATTAACTAGGGTGTGTTAATCATCCATGTTCTATTTCCACTATATGTATGGTCTATTGATTCCAAGCGAATTGCTTGGTAATCATCTAAAACGAGTTTTGCTTTTTATTTAATCTAAATCTAGCAATTCACAAAATTCGACCTATTTTTCTTTTAATTCGGAACTATGAAACTTTTAGAATGATCAAATGTTGACACGTAACTTGAAATGCAAAAATTCATAACATTTAGAATATAATAAATTTTAGCAAAAAAAAATAAAAAGAAAGTACTCTTTACTTTTATCTAAGAGTAAACAATTTATGTATATTGATCCTATAAAGCAAAAGACGCATTGGCAATATACAGGTGGTTTATTCGTTTGCATGATGCACCGATTGAAGTCCTATGTGTTATTATGATTAGCTGAAAATGTTGAAATTACGGAACTAACGAGGATACATACATCTACGAGTTTGTTGAAATTTTCGCCAAGTCCACGTCACAAAAACAAGTGTACGAGATTGTGGCAAAGCCTGTTGTGGAGTTGCGTACATATAAAAGATTTTGATTGTTGTCTTAAATTTCACCGTCATGTGAGCTTGCTTTTGGTAAATATAAGCAAGTGGAGAAACTCTTGACATTTTACGCACTTAATATGCTTCCTTTTCTGATATTTTTAGTATCTTTATTGATAGAGATCCAAGCCTAGA
Source organism: Eucalyptus curtisii (assembly GCA_017140595.1). Classification (NCBI taxonomy): domain Eukaryota; kingdom Viridiplantae; phylum Streptophyta; class Magnoliopsida; order Myrtales; family Myrtaceae; genus Eucalyptus; species Eucalyptus curtisii. Next base: position 6,960,805 of record CM029504.1, read on the forward strand.
TTGTGCCCTTCAAGAGTAGCATTCGTGTTTACTACTTCATCATTTAAGGACTAGGTCTTGTGAACCGTCCTAGCTGACATGATTTTGCTTTCTGTACATTAGTTTGGATACACTTTAATTTAGGATACTACGAAAAATCCCAAATTAATATAATTATAAATTTATCTCAAATTAATTTTTTTTATTTAAAACTCCAAACTAATATACTTGTGACAAATTTTCTCATATTTTAATTTTAGTTAAATTTTACCGTCAAATTTTTGAGTCGGATGACATGTGATAGTTAACGGGTATAACAGTTTGAGGTTTTATGTTCAGTTTCTATTCATAATATTAATCAAATTTAACAGAAACTAATGCACAAATATACTAGTTTGAAGTTCTTTGTGATCAAAAAATTAGTTCGAGGTAAATTCGTTACGGGTATATTAGTTTGGGACTTTTTGTGGTCAAAAACTAATTCGAGATAAATTTATCGCAAGAGTACTAAATTGGTGGTTTTCGTGGTATTATATTAACCCTTAATTTTATGGCACTTTAGTCCGCTCCAAATTTTTAATCATTTTATAATGTTTTTACAGTTTTTTAGAAAATGGACATCACGCGGCTAAACATGAAAGCTTGATAAAGAGTGAAGTATTGCCGTCAACAGGATGAGCAAAAGACATGTATGAATCAGGAAACGCTCGGACCGAGCCGGACCTCGAGGGTCGTCGCTGAGTTACGCTCACTCTCGGCCTCGACGGTTTTTGAGGTACCAATTTGCCTCTCGCCTCTTGCCGCCCACTTGCCCTAATTTTTCCCTTTGTTTCGTCTGGTTTGGTTTTGTCATGGTGTGTCTCGATGTGTTTTACATGGTTGCTATCTGTTTATGGTTTTCTTGTCTCCATTTTTTTGAGTCGTGGATTCGCGAGGAAGGAGGGATGGTCGATGGGTCATTGGCTTTTGAGTCTTGGATTCGCAATCCACCTGAGCTCAGGACTTGATGTGATTTTTACACAATTTTACCTGTGGACATGTTCTGCTTAGCTAAAGAATGATCAGCTGGTCTATATTCTAATGTCGTTTGGTCAAGGGAGCTCAAGTGGAAATTCTTTTATTAAAAGTGGCGAAAGTCATTTTGGTGGAGTGCTGTTTCAGGTTACTGGTAGTCGTGATCTTTTATGAAGCTTTCTTTGGATTTTTGCCTGCAAGTGTGTATGTTTGTCGGACGATCAGGGAAGTCATGTGTCCATGGATTCTGAATTGTTGTAGGACAGGCGGGTAACTAACTTCATGGGATTGATGTGGTTTGCTGCATATTGTAGCATAACCTAGCTGCAATGGAACAAAAAAAGAATGAAACTGAAAAAAAAAAAAAAAAAAAAAAAAAAAAAAAAAAAAAAAAAAAAAAAAAAAAAAAAGAAGTGGCTGGTTCTCGATGGAACCTGAAACCAGCTTGAAACTGGCAGGTTCGGTTTCAAAGTCTGTTCTAGGGTCCACAGGGGTTGGTTCCCAGTTTCAAAAATTGGGAACAAGCCCCGATAGGATAGGTTCTAGGTTCCAGACTTGGAACCGATTTGCTGTTAAAATTGAGAATGAACCTGAGTTTGATGAGGAGGTGAACTCAATGAGCGGAAGGTAGGTTTAGATTTTGAGCATTATTTCTTTCTCTGAAATGTAATACAGGTAAAATGCATGTGCAACTTGTTCTGCCAGCAGTGTTTATTACATGAGTTTGCCTTTACTTTCTTAACTTGCTCTATTAACACAGTTAAGCATTTCGTTTTGGGCCCTTGATTTTAACTTTATGATTTGATCTTTCTACTTCACAGGATGGTGCAGCAAAAGAGAAAGAGAAGAGAAGGGAGAAGAAAATGCGGAGGAGGAGGGAGGAAAAAGAGGTAGAATTGAGCAAAATGTCAACAAAATCCCAAATAATGTTGCATAAGTGGCTGAATCACACGGAAATATTATGAAGGATTTTTTCGGTGTTGATATAAAAATCCAATTTAACATCACCTTGGGCCACCAACAACTCTGACAAAAGATTAACATCATTTGAATGCCTATTTACTTTGACATCATTTCTGTTTGAGTGCTCATAACACATTCTTCTCAATGTCACTTTGCTTGACACGGGTTGAGGAAAATTACTCTGTAATATTTTCATCCAATTTGGCCATGTGAAGCATTTTGGGATTTTGTTGAGCATATTGCTCTTCCTAGGGACATTTTTCTCAGCTTTGGCCTCTTTTTTGTTTCTCCTCCTCCTTTTCTTCTCCTTTGCCTTTCTCTACATGGTCAAGCAGTTTGTGTCCTCAGCTTTTGCATGGTGCCTATGCAAATTCTGGATATATTGTCGAAGAGGGCTAGTGTTGAACCTGCCTGAAAGAAGCTATCTGAATGGACTCCTGGCAGAGATAATTCCATATAATGGCCAGCCATGTAAAGCAGACTTAATTGTGCTGAGGAAAGCAGGTAAAGAGTTGAGAATTGGTGAAAGGTAGTTGATGTTTCTTATATAATCTAAGAACATTGTTCTAACTTGTCATCCACTTTTCTTGCGGTATTCAAAAGGCCCTTTGTTTAATGATTTTTTACTGTTTTGCTTTGAGAAATTAGCTGGTGGGGTTTGGGGCCAAGTACGTTGTTCAATCTGACCTGCAGTCTCCTTCTTTCTTGCACTTTCTTTCACACCATCACAAGACTCTTTTCTGTGTACATGTGCGTGCATGTGTGCATGGTTTTTAGGATCGCAATCCGGATTGTAGGATCACAATCATTTGATTCTACGACTCAAAAACTTTGAACAATTTGGATTCTAAGAAAAACCGTAGTCTGCAGGGGCCGTGATCTGTATCTTAGGATGGCGATCCCACTACGATTCCACTGTTCAAGCTTTAGAAGGCAATTCTGCCTTTTTGGCTGGAGCAAATATGAAATTGGGCCTCTTTTCCCTAGCGCATGTGCCACTTTCTTCTTAATCATGTTCAGGCTCCATTTGGAAAATATAAGGCTTGGAGAATTAAGAAAAAAGGGATGAAGATGAATGAACAGTAGAAAGCGAAGAAGTGCAGAGACACCATCACTTCTTCTTCAGTCTTGAATAAATGATGAGATGGGCATCGACCACTGTTGGCTTTCTGAACTGTCCCGTCCTTTGGAGATGAGAGAGACAAAGCTTCTGTCCTTCTGCAACCAGATGAGAGAGACCTCTACATCCTTGAGAAATTGGCGCACGATTTGACTTGGCCTAGTAGCATAATATCTTTGGATGTATACTGATTAGAACTGACCTTAAACTTTAAACAATTGAAAAACCTAGAATAGCCAGTGAAAGTGAGTTTGTGTGTGTGTGTGTGAGAGAGAGAGAGAGAGAGAGAGTTGGGGGGGCGCGGCCGGGGGGGGGGCGGGGGGTGGTGCGTGGGTTAAATTGGAGAGTGTGTCCCAGATCAAGGGGAATAATATATTATCCTTTGAAATAAAGAAAGAGATGATATGTATTCCAAGAGAGAGAAGGACAAAATAAAGGATTAGAAATTCGGAAAAGGCACGAAAGTAATTTCTTGGCAGCCTTCTTCTTGATTATTATGGTGATTATTTTATGGTGATCCTATTTAATACACCTTAAAAACTTGGGCAAGGAGATTTTATGCTTTTGCATCTTTGAAATGGTGCTTTAATTGTTAGTTGAAAAACTGGCAACCAAGAATTTAAACCAGAGTAACCTCTCACATGAGAATGCTACCTTTAAGCTTCACTATCCCTCTTTTAAAGGTTAATATGCATCTACTTGCAATGATTTAAGCAAGAAATTAATACTTCAAATATGTAGGATCTTATGATCTTGATCTGATCTGGAAGACTTCAAAAGGATCCTACTTAGCATCTCGATCCAGATAACCTTTTTGTGTGTGTGACAAAGGTTGCCCAGCTTTAATGTTTATTGTGAATTTATTTGATCTTAGTTATTTATTTGACAGGAGAAATATGGATCCAGTTGTAAAATTTCTAATGGGCGACTCCAGAGTGAAACTGCTTTTCTGTTGGGTAAGCAGCTTTCACATGGAGCTTTTCTTCTCTATGTCAGTATCTGTCTTGTCCCTGTGCTCATATTGCATGGATGGAGACTGACTGCAGAACATGAAGAAAGAGTAAGCGCAATTTTACAGTTCCTCATCAGTTTGGTGTAAGATTGATCTCTGAAGCATAATGGGCCTAAGAGCCTTGAGTGTAGGACTAGCCTCTTTAATTTCAGCAAAAGAGTGTGGAGAATCTGTCTTTGTTTGCTTCTATTACGGAATCCTGCGGCCTCCTTTGCTTCAGATGGAATGAATAGATGGTATTTGTTCTCCAACAGGTTATATTCACTTTGATTCTGCAGGTTGTCCATTTTATCCAGTGAGGGTACTCAGCTAATTAATATACTATGTCAAGTAGTATGTTATATGAATAACTTTTCCCTTTTAACTTTGTGATTGCATCGCTTCTACCTGAATATATATATATATCCTTGGAAGTGAGCCATATTTTACCCTGCTTGTTTAAACTTTATGATACTTGAAGTCTTTCACATTGGCAAGAATCCTTAACATCCTTTGTTAAGTTGAAAATTAACTTTGTACCCATGATATGCCCCCCTTTCCATTTTTGTATTTTTCCTTAGATCCTTGGTTTGATTACACTAATATTTTGCTTACAATGCCCAATTGGTAAAAGCATAGACTTAAACCACTTGAGTAACCATTTCTTTGGTAGCTATTCATTTTGATAGCTTACCTGGACCACAGTGGTGCTGTTTGTTCGTGTTTTCATCTCTCTCGATTCCTTGCCAAATCCGCAATTGTTGACCAAGATTGATCCAAATGGAGCTTTGCTTCAACTTAGGTGAGTGATTACGAGTTCTAATTGTTCCAAATCCATTGTTGTTTATACCGTCTGTTGTTTTTTCTGATTCTGTTCACCCCCCTTTCTGGTGTTTTTCTTGCTCTTTGGTTATGCCCTTACAAGAGTCAGTGCCTTTTTGCCTCGTCAAGATTCCTGTTGAGAGTTTTTGGTTTGTGATTAGTATTTTATTACCCTTCAATTTTGCGTTTCTTACCTTTACAAGTTGTGGTTCTTCTTCTTAAATGCTCATCAGAAGAGATGGATTATATTTTGCATCGACAGCCAAAACAAATGGTCAAACACCCAATAAAAAAACAAATGCCAAAAGTAGCAAGGGAGGAAGTGTCTTCTCAGTCAGATATGAATGAAGATTCAACTAACTCCTTTGAGCATACTAATCACGTGAGAAGTGCCACATGGGGTTATCATACATGTTTCATGTACATGTTTGCTGTTACGACTTATTGGACCTGCTAACCTGTGGCTTCTAACCTGTGATGGATGTACTATCTGCTGATCATCTGATGTCGTGTCATTGGGTGCATTGTGCTTGGTTTGGTAGGAAGGAGAGATGTGTTGTGCAATTTGGAAAATTTTGTTACAAGGATGAATGCTTGGTGGATGTACTATTTTTTGAGTCTGTGTTTAGACTTTAAGCTAATTCTAGTTTTGTTATTAAATGCATGAAATCAAATGTGCAGAGAAAGGAGGTGAATAAACTTACCTCCTTGCCAATTGCATATTTTGTTGGCTGACATGAATGAATGTGCTTTAGACCATCCTAATAGGAATTATACCTGCGTTTCTGTTATTAAATGTTGGTTGATTTCTATGAGAATTTAATGTTGTTCTGATAAGGCTTCCCAAGGAACAATTGCTGTCCTCACTTGGGGCTGTTTCGGACAAATTTATCAGCAAAATAAGGCTCATGTTAAGAAGCTCATTGGTTTGCTGTTTTCTTACAGAGTAGCATGGCCTTTCTATTAATGCAAGTATAGCTGATCAGGAGACAGTCCAAAGGCTGATTTTGTATTTGGGAGTATCCATCCTGATTCAGAGGTTGCTGATAATATCATTTGGAGAACTTCTCCTGCTATTGATGTGGATTCTATCAAATCGTTCAGGGATACGAAGCTGCTGCGTGTTCTTTTTAGTTGTAGTCCAAGTTGAATTGTAACTCTTTTTTTAGGTCAAGCATGATCAGAGAACCAGCTGGATATTTTTGTGGGAAGAAGAGAATTCGTAGGGTGATCCCACCATATCTATTGTAATCATCTAAGTTGGTTGTACCTCTTCTCTCTTTTCTTGTTGAACTGTATACCAACTTCGGTGCTAATGTCCTGTTGGTTTTCTGTTGTAATCATCAAGTGCCAAATGAAGAGAGATTTGTGGACCTCATTTAAAGCATAAATACTTTTCAATATCTTTCTTTAAGCACATGTGATTCGTCCTCATTGGAAAACCAAGATGATACTATTGGCTATAGAACACAAGTAGATGGTCCGGGGGAAATATATGAACTAGCATTCATCACATTTAACTTTACTTTGTGTAAGGAAGAATAGTAAATACTGTTTGTGCTGCTGTGAGAAAGAGCAACACGATGGCTGCGAGAACGGACAAGAAAGCCCAAGGACTATGGAAATATTCCCTCCTCAGTTTCGCCATCCAGACGTTCGTCCTCTTGTTGCAATGTGCATTCACATTTTGGAAGATCTCAGAGTAATAGCAACCGAATACAGTGACATGGTCACCGATCTTGTTGAACATCTGTGCAACAACCTTGTCATCGCCTAGGTAGTTCTTAACAATCTCTGCACGGCGAAGTACCTCAACGTCCTTTGAAGAGTTTATGAGGCAATCCATGAAGTTCACGTAATCCGTGAAGTAGTCGATGTCTCTGCTTTGACGATGCTGCTCGTATGCGATCAGGTTTCGAAACTTTGATTCGGTGTCGTCCTCTACATACAAGACCGGTAACTCAAGTGTCCCGTTCTTGAATTTGATATCGCTCAGTCGGCCCCCTTGCACAGCCCTAAACCTGACACCTGACTCCCTTAGCTCAATCGCCGAGGGCATGACCGATATGCAGTTTAGCCGGGGCGTGTCAGGCAAGCTAGAAGTTGACCACCCGTGATATAGATGCAGGAGATGTTCCCTCTTGCCAGTCGTCCAATTTTGGCCGGGGCCTCCTAGTTCAAAATTGAAGTACATGGCGGCGACTTCGCTGAACTCATGATGCTCGCCCGGACCTTTAATCAGGTCATAGAGCTTGCTCAAGACGAAAAGTGGGAGTTGGTTCTCTAGCAGCAGTAAATCGCGCCTAATGCTGTCTGTAATCCCACATCCATGAATAACCGCGTCGTCTTTGTCTGTCGGTATCTTCATAATGTACTTAAGGAACAACTCAACGATGAAGCAGCCATCAATGAGCATCATCGCAAGAAACTTTTCTTGGGAGAGGTCGATGGTGTCCGCATAGCAATTACGCGCCTGCTGTTCCAGTTCCCTGAGAGTCGGCATATACCCGTCGACGCTCTCCTCCTTTCTCCTCTTAAGCAATTGCTGCAGGTATCGCAGCTTTTGCACCTCCATGAATTTGAACTTGTCATTTCCATAGTGATAAGGGCCGATGGCTAGAATCTCTGGGTCATAGGCTTTCTCGTTGACTTCACGCAGTTGATGACGAACCCTAAATATACTATGCTCTGGCGAAGTGGGAGGCATACTGCCAAGCATACTCTCGATGTGGATTGAGACATGATCTTGCACCATGGAACGGTCATAGATCCCAGCATGCTGTATTGTCTACAACATAATTAATGTGATAATAAGCATAGAGTAAAGCAAGATGATGGTTTTTCATGTTCTTAAAATGGTACTTCATGTGCTTTCCTTTCTTTAAGATCTCCAAACATCTCCTCCCCCCCCCCCCAAAAAAAAAAAAAAAAAAAAAAAAACCCCGCCCCAGCAGGGCGCCGACCTCGAAAAAAAAAACTAATTTCCAAATACATTTTCAGGACAAATTCTGCATTTCCGTGTGATTATTAATGGAAAATGCTAACTAAGCACCGGAATTGAACATGTGGAGCTGGCATCGAATTTAAACAAATCAATATATTAGGAAAAATTACGAAAATGATCTAACAGTAGAGGATCATAAAAGGGAAGGGAAATTCATGATGACTTACTCGATTGAATTGGTGATTGCTCATCCTTCTCGCCAAGCTAGACCAATTCTTCTCTTTTTGTGGGATCGTGCATTCAGTGATATGGGTATAGATAAAATGAGACTCCGCCAATCTTCAACCTTTAAAACCACATACAAACGCGTTTTACTCGAGACCCCACAAAAGAAAACACGCTTTCATTCATCTCTTTTGACCTTGGTCGTCAATAATTCTGAAGATGGCAGTCACTGTAACGAATTAAAGTCCCCGGAAGTTGATGAAGAGGCAAAAGGCTAAGAAAGACATAAGAAAACATTAGAAAGTGACTTTATGAGAACGACATATGAAGTCTTCCACAAGTTGCAGTTTACTATCCCAAAATTGACCATTCCAAAATTCTTCATGAATTTTTTTTTTTTTAACATTTGTAAAGAATCCTACATACTACTATAGGAGTCTCAAAATGGAGCATGAGTCCATTTTTTGACTCATATTTTATCTATATGATTTGCATATAGGTCAAAGATTTTTGAAAATTAAGCTAAAACTGGATCCAAAAATTAAATCTGATATAAATCGGTCAAAAATAGACCAGAACTTATGACGAATTTTTGATCCATTTAAAATATTAGAAGGCCCACTTAACAGAAGTGTAGGGAAGATGACGACCCATTTTCATCATCCTCGTTGATGACCTAAAGCGTCCTCGATGCAAGCAACCGGCTGCTTTTCTCTGCCGCTCGCCTCCGTGCCGCTTCCATCACATTCTCCTCACTTAGGTCTAATCTAAGTAGTCCAAGGACTACCTGCAATGTGGGGAGAAAAGAGAGAGAGAGAGAGAGAGAGAGAGAGAGAGAGCATGTGGGTATACCTGCAATGTGGAAGCAGAGCAGCGCGAACAGGAGCACAGGGAGCACAGGCCTCAACGTTGCTGCCATTGTTGTCAAGCTCAAGAGAACCCCCGATCAGCAAACCAGAGAAAAAAGAGAGTTCAAGGAAAGGAGCTTCTTCACTCCGCTCTCTCCACTCTCTTCACATCCTACTGATGAAGTGCTCTTATATAGAGAGGAGAAAAATAGAGATATGAAGGTAGAACCGACACGGACACGCGACATTATACGATACGACACGCTAACACGTCATTTTAAAAAAAAAAAGATAATTTTGACACATTTCGACATGTTATAAATTAAATACAAAATTAAGTAAATAAATTATAATAAAAAAACAAAGAATTAATTTATACTAATAACATTGATCCAATATTTGTTATATTATTTATTATTTTAACTTGACAAATTTGATTATATTCTATTTCAATAATCCATAAAATTTGAAGAAAAAAGTAATTTGGAAAGACGCCGGAGAGAGGAGCAATGCTTGCACGAGAAGAGGGGCATTCGATTGTCACTCATGGGAAGGTCCTCAGAAGTAAGAAATTTGATAGTAAAAATTTTCTTCTTTCCCCTTTGTTTTTGTTATTTTTATTTTTTTTCATATATTTGCATTTTCACTCATCAAGTATTGAAAAGTTTTAAAATTCATTCTGTGTGTGTCGAAATTTTGGACTCGTGTGTCAATGTGTGTCGGAAATAGTTGTTCACGCGTCGAATTTTTCGACAGTCGTTGACCACGTGTCGAAACGTATTGAAACGTGTCGGATGCCTGTTGAAATATCGAATATAATACAAAAAATTTTTGAAGAGTATAAGTACTTTTTAGGGTAGGAATGGAGTTTTCACTCTAATGGCTCCCCTTCTTTTCATGCTCGTTTTTTCCCACACGGGTCAATAATGATGGACGGAGAAGGTGGAATTCGTGGGGTCTGCTGATTTTAAAAAATGACCCTCCTTCCATTTCACCTCTGTCAATCACTTTCTTGAGAGAGAAACAGAGTAACAAAAGTTTGACTCGTGAATCGAGGATGTCAACCGACCAAAAAAAAAAAAAATTGAAGATATCAGAGTTGGTGGGGGATAGTTGTCCGCATCCGAGGACCGAGGCTAGTAAAATGCTGAAAAAGAAAGGAAGGAGGAGGAGGTGATTGCCCTTCGCCTCCGCCCCTCGGTCACGTCTGTCTGCCATCTGCCACATTGTAGGTGGCCATTGGACTCTCAAATAGATGTGAGAGTGGAGGGTACTGCGTACTGCAATAAATTGGATGCAGATGCAAAGGCCTCAGGAAGACTAAGAAAGAAACGCCAAATATTGACTTAAGGAGAAAGACGGATGAAGTCATCCACAAGTTGCGTTGTACTACGTGACAACGGACTATTTCACGAAACTTAATGAAACACGCGGAAAGAGTCATGTATGAAAGAGCCCTACGTTCTACCTACCCAGCTAGAACACATGATTGCCCTCACGATGGAGACAACTTGTACAATTATGATAAATGCAAATATAAAGATGCTAGTCCAATCCTCTAGATTGGTGCAGTGAACCGAAGTGTCAAGAGACTATCAAGTTAGGAATTGAAAAGTTACATATTAAGATTTTATCAAGTGCACGTAAAATGTTCTAGGTATTTCAATTAACTGAGAGAAAATATATGAACCAGTTTATTTTTGCTTTCTGCAAGAGAGAATGCTAGCTGCTGCGAGAAGGAGCAATATGATGGCCGCGAGAACGAACAAGAAAGCCCATGCACTAAGGAAATATTCCCTCCTTAGTTTTGCCATCCAAATGTTCCACCTCTTGTTACAGTACGTATTCACATTTTTGAAGATCTAGGAGTAATAGAAATTGGATAGAGTGATGTAGTCACCCATCTTGTTGACCATTTGCGCAACCACCTCGTCATCGCCCAAGTAGTTCTTAAAAATCCCCGTGCAGCGAAGCACCTCGACGTCCTTTGAGAAGTTTATGAGGCAATCCATGAAGGTCACATAATCCGTAAAGTACTTAATGTCTTCGCCTTGACGATGCTGCTCATACGTGATTAGGTTTTGAAATTGTGACTCGATGTAGTCCTGTACACTCAAGACTAGTATCTCGAGTTTCCCGTTCTTGAATATGATGTCTTTCATGTGGTGCCCTTGCCCCACCTTTCATGAAATTTGTTGCATGTCTAATTCCATTTGTTATTCAACATGAGGATCATTCACTTCTTTACTTCTTTTGCAACATCTCATATACGGCCAATTGCATTTGGTTATGCAGAGTTCCATATGTTCATTACTTGTTTTCAATTTAATTGAACTACGAATCTTTCAAGTTTTGTTATCTCTACAATTGAAAGCTGACACTAACGGCACACTCAATGAATTCAATTTGTTCATGGTTTTCTTGTGATAGGAAACTAGCGATCCTTCTCAAGGTGGTCAAGAGTTGGAACCCGCGTCCCCATCATCTACCGTAATTCTATCATCTGATCATCTCCGAAAGCACGGATTTTTTTTTTTTTTTTTGAAAATTTTCTTCTACAATTACCTTGAAAAGTGGATGGAGAAAGTTCTCGTGCAAAAACTTCATTAGAGAATACTGGAACGGAGTTATCTACTTGAGAGTTCTATTTATGGAAATGCTCAAGGTAATATAAAACTTGTGCATACACATGTATACATATACTTGAATACAAATTCCTCTTGTTCTTTTGTTTTATTGACATTCATGTAGTCACATAAATGTGAATCTGACATGAGTGCTATACAAACTGGTCCATATTGCGTTCAGAGGTCACTATGTATGAATTTTGCATGGTCCCACCGTGTGGTACTTAAGAATCGATAACTATAAACAACAAGAAAGTTGGGTAAAATAAAACTTTGTGATTGGGCCATTCCACCACATAATTCAATTCTTTTACAATTTCCCCTGCACATATTTCTTTATCGTTTACATTAATTAAATAAAAAAGCTTTATTGTCCGTCATTGATGTTTTTTGAAAAATTAAAATGAATTCATGCAATGTATAAAGAGGTAAATAGTAATTTTAATTATCTAGGTTTGGCAAACACGTAATTACTTAATTATAAATGTGGACCGATAAAAAGCACAAATCAATCGAGAAAAGGGAATAATATCAAAACAGTGAAGTTAAAAGGTTTTAAATATAAAGAAGGGAATAAGATCAAAATAATGAAAAAGTTAAAGGCTTGTAAGATAGAAACCACGAACTTGTACAGTTATTTAGATAAGAAGTTTACTTTTTCCACTTATCTAACATTCATGTTCTTTAAATAAGATAAAACGAATTCAACTATACGTGTATATGTACTATGTAGTAAGTTAATAACCCATTTTCCTATTTACTCCATAAATATTCGATTTTTTTTTTAACAAATAGAATTTTTGCGTATAGTCTTCTGGAACTAAAGGAATATTCACAAAACAGAGTCGATGATGTGTAAATAATCGACTCATTGAGTGATCAATCAACACTATTTTGACCCACCAAATCAAGTAGCTCTTCCGTTTTAACGATGGAGTTCTAGAATTCTTGATAAAATCTCCATTGGACGGTTTTTTAAAAGCAAGAGCTCTGCTATCAATGTATTAATTATCTAGACCAAGCTTTCTATATTTATATGTTGCAGATGAAAGCTCTTTAATTTCGCCTTTGTCCATACAAACCACTTTCCCACATAAGTATGGTCATTAAGCTGGTGACATTTTCCATCTTTTGGAGCCTGGTTCTTCCCATTTGTCAGGACATATCATGATTAGGAGCTAAACATACTTTGTCGTATATTTAGTGTGTGAATTTTATTTTGTTCTGAATTGTTATTCAATTAGTTGCGTTCGGTGCTAGAATAAAACATGGCCCACTGAGTTGGATATTGAACTTCCTTTTGGACATTTTTTTATAGGATTAAAATGTTTCATCAACTTAAATATCTATAACAATTAAATATAGTGACAAGTGCAGTAAAAATTTTAAAACTTGTCGCGAAAGTACAATTGGGTCCTTAAAACTTTTAAAATGTGCAATGAAAATTTAAAACTTGTTAAATTGGGGCAATCAAATCGTTCCGTTTTCTCCATCCAATTTAATTAACGGTAACTCCGTCCAATATAGTTAACGAAAGAAGTTGATCTTTTATTGTTTTTCGAAGAGAGAGGCAATGATGTGGTTGCCATGTCAACCATTTTAGGAAAAAAATATTAAAGTAAATTAAAAGGATAAAATTGATCTCAAGATTTTAGAAAAAAAAATGTTAAAAAAATTAGAAAAAGAGGAAGAATCAAATAGAGGAAAAGCCGAGTCGAGAAGGACAGCGGTGGCGTTGTGGCGGCCACCCTTACACTGTTGAGGGTCCGGCATCCCCTCTTCGGACTCGGCCAAAGCCAACGTGGCCCTTGCCACCACCTTCACGTGCGCGCGTGTGGTGAGTGAGCCAGGCGAGGTGGCAGCCCTCGCCACTTGCCCGCTAGGTCATCTGCGACCCTCGCCCCTTCAGTAACGATGGCAGCGATCCCAGCCCAGACCTACAGCTTCTACAGCAAGAAGACAATCCTCACCCGGATACGAGGCAAGGGCCCACAACCCATGTCGTCAAAGAAGATTGAAGAGGGGGAGGGGGAGGGGGAGGGGGAGGGGGTGGCGCTTAACCAATTGAGAAAAATAGTTGGTTCCCGAACAATTTCTGAGATCGATGTGGGGATTGAAATTAGGTATGATTACGGTATATTTTATGCCTCGAAGATGTTCTTGTGAAATTTTATGGGATCGCTGTCAATTATTGCTATTAACTATTTCAAAAGTAACTTTTAGAACAATTAATTGTGGTCCTATAAAACCTCATAGTTCTAAGACTATAACAGGAGGAGGTGGATCATGTTCAAATCTATACAATGTTTTCACTTGCATTTTTTAATGTGCTTTGAATTTGTTATTGTCATATGATGGTTCAGTGAGCTTAAATCCTTACAAAAAATCGAGAGTTGTGAACTCCATTCATACTTTCCAAGGACAGTCGTGTTCGATTCGAAGAGCGGAAGCAATCTCTACTTCAGTGGCCGGTGGAATAAGGAGAGAGCTTGAGATTCAGGAGCAAACAATTCCACAAAAATCTTGAAATGAAGTTTTTCCTTCTAACTTTATTATTTGTTTTTTATAATACCTAAAGTTGCAACTACATTAGTGTCTTTCTTTAAAAAGAAAACAGGCAAACATCTTTTTCTAATTACCAATTTGGATAAAGCTAACAGATGACCAAGATTCTATTAATTAAATAAGTTTTAGGATTTAATTATATATTTTTAAAAAAAAAATTAAGGATTCGATTGTGCTTATACAATAAGTAGGTGCACTTATCTCGTATAAAGGAGAGTTTTTATTTGTCACTTGCCATTAATGGTGAGTTCAGTTACTCCTATTAAGCCTATACCCAATATGCAAATAAAACTCATGCATAAGATTTTTTTTTTTTTTTTTGCATTAACGATGTCTACTAGATAGAAATTATTGGGGTATTGCCAAAAAATACTCAGAATATATTATACTATATTTTTCCTATATATAATCCAATATGACAAATATAGAGTAATTTAAAAAAAAAAATCGAATTTTCATTTCCAAACTTCTTAAGCTATTTTTTTTACATATTTTCTTGATGTATAAACATTCTATGCTTTATTTGCTTTACTTGAAATCTCAGTAAGAAGAAGTTTACTCATCATGTTCATTTTGAAATCACTTTATGTAAACTTGGGAAAATTCTTGCACATTTCTCGTTAGTGGAACCAAAGATCGTGTCATTTACATATATTCACACTAACAAAATATATTCATTTTTCTTCTTAATTAACAACGTCGTGTTTATTTTACTTGTTTCAAAACTGTTGTCAATTACAGAACTACATAATTTCTCATACCAAGCAAGGAGCTTGCTTGAGACCATGTGAAGCTTTTCATAGCTTGTACACACAATTTTCTCATCTAGGATCTTCAAAGCTTGGTGATTGCTCTACATAGAACTTTATCTTTAATAAAACAATATAGACATATACTTTCACATTCATTTGATATAAGTGGGAATCATAATAATAGGTATAGCAAATAATAGACGTATTTCTTCTAATCACCCAACAAGTGCACATGTCTCATCATAATTTATCATTTGTTCTTGAGGATATCCTTGTAGAAAAAGTTTAGCTCTATTTTGTACAACTTTTAACTTTCTTGAGGTTAGCTTGATGTATACCAAACATGTCAAAAAAATTTTCTTAGGTGAAATGAAAACTATGTGAATCTAAAAAATATATTCCTTTATGTTAGGGAAATCCCTTTGATATTTTGAAGATGACAAAATAAATCAAAGGCTACTAATGTGTTTAATGGTTGAGTAATAAACTATGCAGATGATAGAATGTGTAAATGATATTATCAAAGTCTATACTTGGAAGAATCGAGAAGACATACTCTATGCTGAAACCGAACTTATTCAGATTGTGTCCAGATCTTAAGGGCAAATCGATCGAAGCAAAATATGCTCGGACTTACGTCTATGTAAAGTCAATTTCAGATGGAAGACACTGAGACTCTACTTCAAACAGAATACTCTCAGAATTTACATGCATAATGAGACACAAGTCCAGAATGTGATAAGGTCCAGAACGAGACATAAGTTCAGAACCTAGCAGATTCAGAACGAAGCATGTTCAGAATGAAACAACTTGACAGAACATAACATAAGCCCCAAATGTATAACGGCTAGTGATCTGGTTTGGATTCTACATCAAGATAGATTTGATTGACTCAATCTAATTGATTGACAATTGGATCTTGAAGACAAGAATTTTCTAAACGAAGAAACTCTACTTATGGAAACCAAGATTCTGTTTGTATAGGCGATCAGAATCAATTTGAGATTCTACTTCTATCACTCAATAGCTACTAAATTTTCTTAATACAGATCTATCCAATAGGTAGATTGGAAGACGATTCTCTAGATACTATCCAACGGCTAGTTTGGAAGTGGATGAGTATTAAAGGAGATCAAGGACCGATGAGCAAGAAAGAGACAGAGCGTAAAATTTATAATTCCAAAGTCTGAGTAACCTTCGATCATACACTTGTCTCTGTGAGCTTAAACGTTTGTGATCGTAAGAGAAATACCAAAAGAGTGACTTAGTGAGATAGTGTGTTCTACCGCTAAGTGTTTGCACTCAAAGTTGTAATATCTTGTTGATCACATAGTGAAATCCAACCAGAAGGCTGTTAGCGTGGGAGAGTGGACGTAGGCTTGATCTAAGCTGAACCACTATAAATCTTGTGTTCATTTTTCTCTTCTCTGAACTCCTTTACTTTATTTGTTGCAATATATTTCTGTGTTTTGAAATAGTTGATAAAGTCTGAATCCTTCTGCAAAGTTTGTAATCAATAAGACTCAGTTTAAAAGTAAAGCATTTTTACTACATTTTGCGAAAATATGTTTTCACACCTATTCACTCCCTCCCTTTAGGTGGTCATACTAGCCCTTTCACTTTCTTCTCTACTTAGTGAATTGGCATGACTGATTACACCGATTTGCACCGGTGGATAGGTATGGATTCATGGCATGAGGAATCCGCGCCCCATAGTGCCTTACCCCGATCATGGCAAATTTTCCTTGTGAAAAATGCCTAGCATAGGAGAAAATGACAAAGGCTACTATTGTTTTGATTAATGAAGAAATCCTATCCACATTGCATTGACAACCTCGTGTTAAAAAAAAAAAAAAAACCTAAATGGTCCACTCAAACTAAAGATTATATTACTTAAAAATGTCGTTATATTAAGTTGAAAATCGAGATTGCCCAACATTTTACAATAAATGTTTTATAGTTAATCATCACCTTAAGTTGAAGATTCAGGTTTAATGGTTCCTGATCAGCTTTCGCGCACCATGACTAGTGCACCTCCTTCAATGATTTTAAGGTCGTCCTCCATCACATCGAGTCGGTGCATTAGATTTTCTTGCAGGAGTGCTCCTAACAAAGCCCAAATCTAACATCACAAGAAGAGCAGACTTTTTGGCCATCTGACCTACCACCTTATTGGTTCATTCCTGTTATATTTACTTAAGAAGTCTTACTTTTTTACTGGTATTTAATTCAAGAAAAGGTAATTTACCGGGGTTTGTCAATCATCGATGTTCAATTTCCATCATATGTTTGGTCTATTGGTTGCAAGCGACTAGTATGGTAATTATCTGAATTGATCTTCACTTTTTATTTAATCTAAATCTAGCAACTCACAATTCTTGACCTTTTTTTTTTTTTAATTCGGAACTTTTAGAAAAGTTAAATGTTGACATGTAAATTTACATGCAAAGTTTTCATAACATTTATAATATAATAAATTTTAGTAAAAAAGTTAAAAAGAAGTACTCTTTACTTTTATCTAAGGATGACCAATCCAGTCTTAGGTGGCCCATTCTTAACATCTTTATTGTGACTAATTCGAAGTTTGCATTTTATTTTTGAGTATTAGGTGAGCCAAAGTCTAGAATGCCAAACATGAATAGATAGATCATCAATGGGCATTCATTCGAGGTAATCTTTATGAATGACTTTCAAGGTCCATATGATGAAACATGAGGAATGCCAAAACTTTCATACAGCGCTCACTTGAGTGCCAATTTTTTTTTTTACTCACTTGAGTATTATATTGGAGAAAAATCGATTACTTAAGTGCCAATTTCCGGTTAAATGTCCTATGTGGATTTTTTTTTTGAATTATTTATTTTTATTTTTTATTTTTTTGGTTTTTTCTTTAGGGGTCACCGGTGACCCTCACTAACCATGGCTGCCTTGCCCAGATTAGCAAGGGCCGCCTCGCCCTCGGCTACAAATGCCTGGGCAGGGTTGCGCGGGCCCTCGCTGGTCATTGGGCAATCGTAGGTGATGTCGCCCGAGTAGGCGAGGGTCGTCCCGGCCTCTCTAGTGGTGGGCGAGGCCTTGATGGCCTCCCATAAGGCCTTTGCGGCCAGATCTAGGCGAGGGCCGCCTTGCCCTCGTCATGAAGACCTTGGACAAGGCCGTAAGGGCCTCGTCGACCATTGGCAAGGCCACGACAGCCCTCACTCGCTTTGGGTAGTGTCGCTCGTGACCACCCAAAGCTAGATGTCACCTAGCGGGCAACGGCCATCATGACCTTGCCCAGGGTCTTTGCCGCCGAAGGCGAGGCAGCCAAAAAAAGAAAAAAGAAAGAAAGAAGAAAAAGAAAAAATTAAAAAAAATCTAATAATAAAAAATATTATAAATATTTTCTGCACAACCACATCAACTTTTCTAACGAGGCAAATAGAAAATAGTACTTAAGTGATCGATTTTTCAAATTTGTGACACTCAAGCGAGTGAAAAAAATAAAAAATCAGCACTCAAGTGAGTATTATATGAAAGTATTGACATACCATTCTTACCCTCGAAACATGAAATCTTGGTTGTTTTTAGCTCGCGGAAGACTTCGGGTAGCTATGAGCTTGTGAGCTCATTGATGGGAATACTTAAATAATAAATCATGCCTACAATTAAAAGTTCAAACTTTTAGAATAATTAACAGCGGTCTTACAAAATCTCTCACTTGTAATGATGAGGAATTGGCTGTTGATGTGTGGAATTATGGCCTGAGGTAATATGATGCTACAATATATGTACATTGCTCCTACAAAAACAAAAGACGCATTGGCAATATACGGGTGGTTTATTCTTTTGCCTGATGCACTGATTGAAGTCCTATGTATTATTATGATTAGCTGGAGAGCTGGAAATTGGGGAAGAGTAAATGAAATACATACACCTACGAGTTTGATGAAATTTCGCCGAGTCCACGTCCCAAAAACAAGTGTACGATATTTCTAGTATCATTATTGGGAGAGATCCACGGCCAGATCTTCTCCTTCAAGAGTAGCATTCGTGTTTACCACATCGTTTAAGGACTAGGTCCGATGACCTATCCCAGCTGACATGATTTTGCTTCCTGTACATTAGTTTGGATACACTTTTAATTTAAGGTTAATATCACAATAAACTCCATTAATTTTCCTTAAATTTAGTGTGAAATTGTTGAGTTAAACAATACGTGATAGTTAACGGGTATAACAATTTAGTTTGTCATAAGTGTACTGATTTTGTAGTTTTCGTGATATTAATCCAATTTAACAGAAATTAATGGAAAGTATATTTGTTATGAATATATCAAATTGGAAGTTTTTGATAGTAAAAAAATTAATTTAGAGCAAACATATCATATGTGTACTAGTTTGGGATATTTTGTGATAAAAAATTAATTTTGGGTAAATTTCTCATAAACGTACTAATTTGGGAGTTTTCGTAATATTAACCCTTAATTTTATAGCACTTTAGTCCGATCTGAATTTTTATTCATTGTATAATGTTTTTACAGCTTTTAGGAAATGGACCTTCTCCTGGCTAAACGTGAAAGCTTGATAAAGAGTGAAGTATTGTTGTCAACTGTAGGATGAACAAAAGACGTGTCCGAATCGAGAACCGTCTGGACCGAACTAGATCGATTCTCCGTTCCTAAATACTTAGGCTGCGTTTGGTCGTTCGGATTTTTAAACGGGATAGGACTGGATAGGATAGGATAAAAAATCCATGGATTTCTTCATATCCCATCAACTGTTTAGTGAACTACGGATTTAAAGTCGGATATCCTCATATCCTATCCAATCTACTGTTTGGTGAACTACGGATTTAAAGTGGATATCCTCATATCTTATCCAATCTATCGTTTGGTGAACTATGGATTTAATTTCGGATATTTTAAAAATAATAACATTAGGCAAGTACAAATTTGCAGGTTTAATATTCACAAAAAATCATCCAAAACAATATATCTTTTTCAAATTAACAGATTCTCATTGAATTTCATGATTACGCATCGTAATAATCTTTTCCGTTCTTTTGAAATAATCTTTTGGATACCCCTTCAACATCAAATGTTTTTAGAATAACCTCAATTTCAATATATTCACTTTGAAACATGAATTCTTTCTCTCTTACAAGTTTTTCATTTGTTTCCATTTTGTTACAGGTCTAATACCAAATCATGGCTAGGTTTTTTGCCAAAGAGACAGAGAAACTATTTATGAAAATAAAAGACAGAGGCAAAGAATATTATAGATAATGGTTTTCTTGGCAATGAACATAGAGATAAAGTTTCAAGCCATATCCACATATTTTCAAGTCATGGCTACAACCGAAAGGTCCAAAAAGATAACATTAAAGCTTATAGCTAGCCCCAAAAACCCTTTAAAAAAAATAAAGAAGAAAAAAAAGAAAAAGTATGGAGAGAAAACATATCTTCTACAAACTCATAAACAACTTCATCATCACTCATTCTCTTCTCTCATCTCTTGGAGAAGTAATTCCACAAATGCTTTCCTGTCATCTCCTTGAAATCCCAAAAATAGATGAATATTCTCAGGACCCTTCACAATTTTTCTACATAATTTTATTCTATCCATAGTACCTAAAGACATTTGAAGAAGCCCCTCATTGATTTTTCGTTTGTCATTATCCAAATCCTTGGCATGTCCGATGTGGCTAGCGATCATCTCCATTCTTTCGTTAGCTTTTTCCAAGAATGAGCCAAAAGTTCCTGCTATCTCAACTAAACCAGCAGCCCATTTGTCACTTGCTTCAGCCCTTTTTCTTCTTGAAGAATCAAAAACATTTTGTGCTTGAGAAGATGATAGTGGCGGTGAGTTTTGACTTACACCGTTGGTTGTCACATTATCATGATTTTCACATTCCTCATGATCTACAGCCGCATGAGCTTCTGAAGGGTCTTCACTGAGATTTCCCTTGGCACGGTCTTTTCCAAATACGGTTGCTAGTTGATCATATTGAGGGAAGGACTTCCCTCTCAAAGAAGCAACTCTTAGATAGGTCTACAAAGAAAATTATATTATTTTGTTAAAAATGAAACAATTAATAAAGAAGACAAATGAGAAGAAGTGACACAAACCTTACAATATTTTTGCCAACTATCCTCATAATAAATATCGACACAATGTTTTTCATGGTTCCACCCAAAGCCACTTTGATTCCTCAAGTCATATATCTGATTATACAACTTTTTCAAATTTTTCATTTTCAACTCTATATGAGGATTACTCTTGATGCTAGAATAAGGGAACTTTTCTTCAAACCACTTCTCTAACATAACCATGTAACCACTCTTGAAGCCGTTATCGGCTTTCATTCCTCGCGTAACTAATTCTTCAAGACCATCTAGAAGTGCATTTTCTTCATCTATTGTCCATATACGTCGGTCCCTCTTTGTTCTCCTTCCTTGAGTTTGATTGAAATTGCTACCTTCCATTCCTAAACAGAAAACTAACTCAGCATATATGTCGATTGAACCACTCCCAGATTTCTTAAAGTAACAAAATACAGAGAAACAGAAAACTAGCTTAGCATTCAATCAGGGGAGAAGAACGCTTCAAGTGCCAAAAGTTGGCACAAAAGGACACTTAAGTGCCAAAAGTTACGAAAGGTACACTTAAGTGTCACATTCAAGAAAAACGGATCACTTAAGTTAACTCGGCCAAAGTCCGGCCAAAAGGCCGACGTGGCATTTTTCCGACGAATTTCCAATAAGTGAACCCAAAATGACGCTATTTTGCATGCGTGGCAAGTAATGCAAAAAACGGCGTCGTTGGCTAACGTGATAAAAAAAATAATATAAAAATTAAATAAATTAAATTTAAAATTAGATTTAGTTAAAATATTAAAAAAATAATAATTTTAAAATTAAATTTAGTAAAAATATTAAAAAAATTAATTTTAAAATTAAATTTAGTTAAAATATTAAAAAATAATAATTTTAAAACTAAAAATTTAAAAAATAATTAAAAAATAATAATTTTAAAATTAAAAAATTTAAAAAATAATTAAAAAAATATATTTAGTTAAAATATTAAAAAAATAATTTTAAAATTAAATTTAGTTAAATTATTAAAAATAATAATTTTAAAATTAAAAAACTAAAAAAATTAAAAATAATAATTTTAAAATTAGATTTAGTCAAAAAATTTAAAAAATAATTTTAAAATTAAATTTAGTTAAAATATTAAAAAATAAAAAATTTTAAAAAAATTTAAAAAATAATAATTTTGAAATTAGATTTAGTTAAAATATTAAAAAAATAATAATTTTAAAATTAAATTTAGTTAAAATATTAAAAATAAAAAAATTTAAAAAAATTTAAAAAAAATAATTTTGAAATTAGATTTAGTTAAAATATTAAAAAAATAATAATTTTAAAATTAAATTTAGTTAAAATATTAAAAAATAAAAATTTTTAAAAAAATAATAATTTTAAAATTAGATTTAGTTAAATATTTAAAAAATAATAATTGTAAAATTAAATTTAGTTAAAATATTAAAAACTAATAATTTTAAAATTAAATTTAGTTAAAATATTAAAAAATAATAATTTTAAAATTAAAAAATTAAAAAACTAAAAAAATTAAAATTATTATTTTTTAATTTTAAAATTTTTATTTTTTAATATTTTAACTAAATTTAATTTTAAATTTATTGTTTTTTTAATATTTTTACTAAATCTAATTTTAAATTTAATTTATTTAATTTTTATATTATTTTTTTATCACATGAGTCCAAAACGACGTTGTTTTTGCATTATTTGGCCATGTCGCGTGCAAAACGGCGTCGTTTTGGGCTCGGTTCCGCTGAAAAATGCCACGTCGGCATTTTGGCCGGATTTTGGCCGGATTGGCACTCAAGTGATCCATTTTGCTCCGATTTTGGCACTTAAGTGTACCTTTCGTAACTTTTGGACTTAAGTGTTCATTTGTGCCAACTTTTGGCACTCCAGGGGTCCTTGTCCCATTCAATCAGCCACGATATTCAACCACACAACAAGATATATCATTCCCTCGCAGGTGATGCGATATCAATAGTGACTTTTCCTCACATAAGCAAAATGGAAATGGTAGAAACGATATGTCTAGGTAAGTAATCAATTCCTTCTCCCACTAAAGCAAATATCATCGACACTCAACACGGAATCGACGAACAGCAAATGCGCTTTTCTGATTGATCTCAAAACAGCAGATGCAAATATCATAAGATAATATCTTGCAATTTCTACTAAATACAGGGATCTCCTTCATTACTTGAACTTTTCTTACTAGAAAGAAATTTACTTGAGATTTACCTGGAGTGAGAAGATCAATACATAATGTATGACCTATAAAGGCATAATCAATAGGGTTTTACATTTGAGTTATACTTCTACTTTTTGCTAATCGGACCATGTTAACATCCTAATTCACAACAATCTATCAATGATCTTGATTAATTCTCCAAAGAGTAGAATAATGTAGCATTGAATGTCATATTTTCAATATCAATGCCAGGTTATATACATATACATTTATATATCTATTCCTAAATAAATTTATAATGGAACTCCAACACATGCTACATGAAAAGGTCCCAAACAAAAGGAGTGTGCAAAAATTATAATCAAAGAAACTTTCAGATATATGCCAATGTTTCAGGTGGAAGGCGATAGACTTTGTAGCCCTGAAGCATAGTTCCGTATCATTCTACAAGGATGATAAGCCTGAAACAGTTGGTTCTCGGTGGGCGAGGGCAAGAACTAGAGTCGCCAAGGTACATAAAAGGCAATCTTTTGAAAGAGCCCGTTTTGTTTTCCTGTTTTTGACTTACGTGACAATTAACAATATCATTAGGACACTGATAAATTATCTTTCAGGTAGGAAAAGGTTTGTCAAAAGACAAGAAGGCTTAAAAGCTAGCATTACAACACTGGCTTGAAGCCGTAAGTCCCTTAAACTCCCGAGACATGCTACAGCAAGGTCACTTTTCTTTCTAAGAAAAGGAGATCTAAAAATAAAGAATACCGCGATAGTCTCCCGCTTGAACAGATTGACCCACGGCATCGTTATGGCCACAATTTGCATCTCTACTATGACGTGTGGTTCCATAGTGAGAGTACAGAGCCTTTCTTGTACTGGTTAGTGTTCGAATGTGGAAATCTTTCGTTGTGTTTGTTATGTCTTGTTCTAGCCTATCATAATCTTGTAGAGCTAGCAAACGTTCATCCAATGTCAAAAGACTTTTTATTGATGAGGACCATGTTAAATGCAGGTTGGATGTTGGACGTGGTAAAGATACGAATCTCGCAAAGTGCTGAAAACCAAACTCACACCACACAGCATCAATCAAACTACTTCGACACCACACATCATCAATCAAACTAGCATTGGTCTCCACATCACACAACAGAGGATGCCTAGCCTTAACTTACACTACTTTGACACCAATTTGCCAGGATTAGATCTAACGAACAAAGAGAAGCGAGAAAAGATTCGATTGCACTGATTTAGCATAATCCCATGACAGCAAAGACGAAGCCTTTCAACCAAAATTGAACCCGTAAACCAAAACCCCTGCCACTCTCCATATCCCTTAAAGAATCACGTTACTTCAATACCTAAAAACTCAATAACTCTACCACTTATTGGGACTCACTTGGGCATGGAGGGAAAAACAAGAAACAAAATCACAACCAAAGACAAGTTGAAAAATGATTAGACTTAAGTAACAAAGACAAGTGGAGAAAAGATTCGGATTGCACTGATTTAGCACGATCCCCTGACAACAAAGATGAAACCTTTCAACTAAAAATTGGACCCAGAAACCAAACCCCAGCCACTCTCCGCATCCCTTAAAGAATCATCCTTCTTCCATACCAAATGACTCAATAATTCTTCCACTCGTCGGGACTCACTTGGACATTCAAAAAAAGAGCAAAAGAATCACAACAGGTCAAAATCAAGCATCGATATAAGCATAATAACACAAGCACAACTACTTTAGAAATCAACGTGAGAGAGAGAGAATGATTATTTACCTTTGAAAATTCATCACTTTCGTAAAATTTTGATGAGAATCGGAGAGCTATTGAGGAGAAGCTTCTACGTCGATACTTTGGAAACAGAAAGTCGTTCGTGGGTGAACGATGGAGAAAGAAAAAAAGCGTAGGGTTTTATGTTTCAGATAAAAGAAATCCTATCCGACCTTATCCCCTTGGATTTTTTTATCCGGTCTATATCCCTTCTATATCCGACCTTATCCTATTCTAGACAGCTACCAAATACGGGATAAGATAAAACATATCCTATCCTGATTTTTATCCAGTCGACCAAATGCAGCCTTATGATACTAGTCTGATTTTTTATATCAGGTGTAGAATTACCCATTTAATTATTTTTTTATAGTAAATAAAACCCCAAGTCAGACTCCAGAACTTTCTCGTGACCGCTCTCTTTCTTTAACTCAGGACCCCTCTCTCTCGCTCAACTCCCGGCCTCGAGGCTCGTCGCTCAGTCACGGTCACTCTCGGCCTCGACGGTTTTTCAGGTACCAGTTTGCCTCTCGCCTCTTGCGGCCTATTTGCCCTACTTTTTTCCCTTTGTTTCGTCTGGTTTGGTCTTGTCGTGGTGCGTCTTGATGGGTTTTACATGGTTGCTATCTCTTAATGGTTCTCTTGTCTCTATTTTTGAGTCGTGGATTCGCGAGGAAGGAGAGATGATCGATGGGTAATTGGCTTTTTGAGTCTTCGATTCGCAATCCATGTGAGCTCAGGACTTGAAGTGATTTTTACACAATTTTACCTATGGACATGTTGTCCTCAGGTGGAGAATGATCAGCTGGTGTTTTTTCTGCCTATTTATGTTCTAATGTTGTTTGGTCGAGAGACGTTAAGTGAAAATTCTTTTATCAAAAGTGGCGAAAGTTTTTTTGGTGAAGTGCTGTTTCAGGTTGCTGGTAGTTGTGATCTTTTATGAAGCTTTCTGTGGATTTTTGCCTGCAGGTGTGTGTGTATGTTTGATGATCAGGGAAGTTATGTGTCCATGGATTCTGAAATGTTGTAGGACAGGCGGGTAACTGACTTAATGGGATTGATATGGTTTGGTGCATATTGTAGCATAACCAAGCTGCAATGAAACAGAAAAAAAAAAAAAAATGAAACTGAAAAGAAAAGAGGAAGTGGCTGGTTCCTGGTGGAACCTGAAACTGGCAGGTTCGGTTTCAGAGTCGGTTCTAGGGTCCACAGGGCTAGTTCCCGGTTTCAAAAATTAGGAACGGGTCCCGACGGGGTAGGTCCCAGGTTCTAGACTTGGAACCAATCATCTAGCCATTTGCTGTTAAAATTGAGAGTGAACCTGAGTTTGATCAGGAAGTAAACTTGGTGAGTGGAAGCCAGGTTTAGATTTTGAGCGTTATTTTGTGCTCTGAAATGTAATATAGGTAAAATGCGTGTGCAACTTGTTCCGCCAGCAGTGTTTATTACATGAGTTCGCCTTTGCTTTCTCAACTTGCTCTATCAACACAGTTAAGCATTTCGTTTTGGGCCATTGATTTTAACTTTATGATTTGATCTTTCTACTTCACAGGATGGTACAGAAAAAGAGAGAGAAGAGAAAGGAGAAGAAAATGCAGAAGAGGAGGAAGGAAAAAGAGGTAGAACTGAGCAAAATGTCAACAAAATCCCAAATAATGTTTCATAAGTGGCTGAATTACATGGACATTATTATGAAGGAATTTTTTGGTGTTGATATAGATATCCAATTTAACCAACAACTCTGACAAAGGATTTACATCATTGAATGCCTATTTACTTTGACACCATTTTTGAGTGCTCATGACACATTCTTCTCAATGTCACTTTGCTTAACACAGGTTGAGGAAAATTACTCTATAATATTTTCATCCAATTTGGCCACGTGAAACATTTTGGGATTTTGTTGAGCATGTCGCTCTTCCTTTTGACATTTTTCTCAGCTTTAGCTTCTTTTTTCTTCCTCCTCCTCCTTTTCTTCTCCTTTGCCTTCCTCTACATGGTCAAGTAGTTTGTCTCCTCAGCTTTTGCATGGTGCCTATACAAATTCCAGATATATCGTCAAAGAGGGCTAGTGTTGAACCTTCCCGAAAGAAGCTTCTTATAATAATGCCTATGATCTGAACGGATTCTTGGCAGAGATAATTGCATATAATGGCCAGCCATGTAAAGTGGATTTAATTGTGTCAAGGAAAGCAGGTAAAGAGTTGAGAATTGGTGAAAGGTAGTTGATGTTTCTTATATAATCTAAGATTATAGTTCTAACTTGTTATCCACTTTTCTTACAGTATTTTTTTTTTTTTTTTTTTTTTTGGATGGGTTTTTCAAAAGACCCTTTGTTGATGTTTTCTTACTGTTTTGCTTTGAGAACTTTGCTGTTGGGGTTGGGACCAAGTATGTTGTTCAATCTGACCTGCAGTCTTCTTCGTTGTTGTACTTGCTTTTGCACCATATGATCGTGCGAGCGTGCGTGCGTGCATGGTTGTTAGGATCATGATCCAGATTGTAGGATCACAATCATATGATCCTACGACTCAAAACTTTTGAGCAATCTGGATTCTAAGGAAAATGGTAGTCTGCAGTGGTCTAATCTGTATCTTAGGATCGCGATCCCAACTACGATGCCGCTGCTCAAGCTTTAGAAGGCAATTCTACCTTTTCAACTGGAGCAAATATGAATTGGGCCTCCATCCCCTAGCGCATGTGCCATTTTCTTCTTAATCATGTTCAGGCTTCATTTGGAAAATGTAAGGCTTGGAGAATTAAGAAAAAGGGATGAAGATGAATGAGCAGTAGAAAGTGAAGAAGTGCAGAGATGCCATCACTTCTTCTTCAGTCTTGAATAAATGATGAGATGGGCATTGACCACCGTTGGCTCTCTGAACTGTGCCGTCCTTTGGAGATGAGAGACATGAATCTTATGTCCTTCTGCAACCAGATGAGAGAGAACTCTAACATCCTTGAGAAGTTGGCGCACAATTTGACTTGGCCTAGTGGCATAATATCTTTGGATGTGTGCTAATTAGAACTGTCTCTAGACTTTAAACAGTTGAAAAACCTAGAATTGCCAGTGAAAGCGAGGTTTGCTACGGAGGATGCGGGGAGAGTCCCAGATTGAGGTAAATAGTATTTTATCCTTTGAAATAAAGAACAAGCAGATTTTATGCTTTTACATTTTTTTAATTTCTTTGACGTGGTACTTTAATTGTTAGTGGAAAAACTGGCGACCAAGAATTTAAACCCGAGTACTCTCTCACATGAGAACGGTACCTTTTAGCTTCACTATCCCTCTTTTGAAGGTTAATATGCGTTTAATTACACTGATTTAAGCAAGAATTTAATACTTGTAGGATCTTATGATCTTGATCCGATCTCGAAGACTTTGGAAGGATCCTACTTAGGATCCCGATCCTGACAACCTTTGTGTGTGTGCGTGTGCGTGTGCATGTGTGTGGGTGCGCGCATGCGCGCTTGTGCGTGTGTGCGACAAAGGTTGCCAGCTTTAATATTTATTGTGCATTGTATGGTCTTAGTTATTTATTTGACATGAAAAATTTGGATCCAGTTGTAAAATTTCTAATGGGTGACTCCAGAGTGAAACTGCTTTACTGTCGGGTAAGCAGTTTTCACATGGAGCTTTTCTTCTCTATGTTGGTGTCCGTCTTGTTCCTGTGCTCATATTGCATGGATGGAGACTGACTGCAGAACATTAAGAAAGTGTAAGGGCAATTTTACAGTTTCTTCATTAGTTTGTTGTAAGATTGATCTCTGAAGCAT
The DNA here is from genome assembly GCA_017140595.1 of Eucalyptus curtisii. Lineage (NCBI taxonomy): Eukaryota > Viridiplantae > Streptophyta > Magnoliopsida > Myrtales > Myrtaceae > Eucalyptus > Eucalyptus curtisii. The sequence continues at coordinate 6,989,474 of CM029504.1, forward strand.
AATGGGTCTAAGAGCCTTGAGTGTAGGATCAGCCTCTCTAATTTCAGCCAAAGAGTGTGGAAATTTTGTCTTTGTGTGCTTCTATTCCAGAATCCTGGGTCCTATTTTTCTTCAGATGGAATGTATATCTAGTATTTGGCTCATCTTGCATGGATGGAGACTGACTGCAGAAAAGTGTAAGGGCAATTTTACAGTTTCTTCATTAGTTTGGTGTAAGATTGATCTCTGAAGCATAATGGGTCTAAGAGCCTCGAGTGTAGGATCAGCCTCTCTAATTTCAGCCAAAGAGTGTGGAAAGTTTTGTCTTTGTTTGCTTCTATTCCAGAATCCTGGGGCCTCTTTTTCTTCAGATGGAATGTATATCTAGTATTTGGCTCATCTTGCATGGATGGAGACTGACTGCAGAACATTAAGAAAGTGTAAGGGCAATTTTACAGTTTCTTCATTAGTTTGGTGTAAGATTGATCTCTGAAGCATAATGGGTCTAAGAACCTCGAGTGTAGGATCAGCCTCTCTAATTTAAGCCAAAGAGTGTGGAAAGTTTTGTCTTTGTTTGCTTCTATTCCAGAATCCTGGGGCCTCTTTTTCTACAGATGGAATGTATATCTAGTATTTGGCTCATCTTGCATGGATGGAGACTGACTGCAGAACATTAAGAAAGTGTAAGGGCAATTTTACAGTTTCTTCATTAGTTTGGTGTAAGATTGATCTCTGAAGCATAATGGGTCTAAGAACCTCGAGTGTAGGATCAGCCTCTCTAATTTCAGCCAAAGAGTGTGGAAAGTTTTGTCTTTGTTTGCTTCTATTCCAGAATCCTGGGGCCTCTTTTTCTTCAGATGGAATGTATATCTAGTATTTGGCTTATCTTGCATGGATGGAGACTGACTGCAGAACATTAAGAAAGTGTAAGGGCAATTTTACAGTTTCTTCATTAGTTTGGTGTAAGATTGATCTCTGAAGCATAATGGGTCTAAGAGCCTCGAGTGTAGGATCAGCCTCTCTAATTTCAGCCAAGGAGTGTGGAAAGTTTTGTCTTTGTTTGCTTCTATTCCAGAATCCTGGGGCCTCTTTTTCTTCAGATGGAATGTATATCTAGTATTTGGCTCATCTTGCATGGATGGAGACTGACTGCAGAACATTAAGAAAGTGTAAGGGCAATTTTACAGTTTCTTCATTAGTTTGGTGTAAGATTGATCTCTGAAGCATAATGGGAAGATTGATCTCTGAAGCATAATGGGTCTAAGAGCCTCGAGTGTAGGATCAGCCTCTCTAATTTCAGCCAAGGAGTGTGGAAAGTTTGTCTTTGTTTGCTTCTATTCCAGAATCCTGGGGCCTCTTTTTCTTCAGATGGAATGTATATCTAGTATTTGGCTCATCTTGCATGGATGGAGACTGACTGCAGAACATTAGGAAAGAGTAAGGGCAATTTTACAGTTCCTCATCAGTTTGGTGTAAGATTGATTTATGAAACATGATGGGCCTAAGAGCCTTGAGTGTAGAATCAGCCTCTTTAACCTCAGCCATAGAGTGGAAAATTGTCTTTGTTTGCTTCTATTACGGAATCCTGCGGCCTCCTTTTCTTCAGATGGAATGAATAACTGGTATTTGTTCTCCAACATATTATATTCTCTTGAGGCTTCAAGTTGTCCACTTTATCCAGTGAGGGTACTCAACTAATTAATATACTATGTCAAGTAGTCTAATATATGGATAACTTTTCCTTTTCAACTTTGTGATTGCATCGCTTCTTCCTGAATATATATATATTTATATGTATATGTATCCTTGGAAGTGAGCCATATTTTACCCTGCTTCATGATACTTGAAGTCTTTCACATTAGCAAAAATCCTCAACATCCTTGGTTAAGTTGAAAATTAGCTTTGTACACACGACATGCCCCCCTTTCCATTTTTGTAGTTTTCCTTAGATCCTTAGTTTAATTACACTAATATCTTACAATGCCCAATTGGTAAAAGATGTACTTAAACTGCCGTGAGTAACCATTTATTTTGTAGCTAGTCATTCTGATAGCTTACCTGGACCACAATGGTGCTGTTTTGGGCTTTCTCTTGGTTGCTTAAGTTGACTTGGACAAAATTTTGGGATTCTTTGTTTGTGTTTTTATCTCTCCGGGTCCTTGCCAAATCTGCAAGTGTTGACCAAGATTGATCCAAATGGAGCTTTGCTTCAACTTAGGTGAGTGATTATGAGTTGTAATTGTTCCAAATCCATTGTTGTTTATACTGTCTGTTGTTTTTTCTGATTCTGTTCACCCACCTTTCTGGTGTTTTTCTTGCTCTTTGGTTATGCCCTTACAAGAGTGAGTGCCTTTTTGCCTCGTCAAGATTCCTGTGAAGAGTTTTTGCTTTGTGATTAGTATTTTATTACCCTTCAATAGTGCGTTTCTTACCTTTACAAGTTGTGGTTCTTCTTCTTACATGCTCATCAGAAGAGATGGATTATATTTTGCATTAACAACCAAAACAAATGGTCAAACACCAAAAAAAAAAAAAAAAAAAAAAGAAACAAATGCCAATAGTGGCAAGGGAGGAAGTGTCTTCTCAGTTGGATATGAATGAAGATTCAACTAACTCCTATGAGCATACCAATCACATGAGATGTGCTGCATGGGGTTATTTTACATATTTCATGTACATGTTTGCTTTTAAGACTTATTGGACTTGCTAACCTGTGGCTTCTAACCTGTGATGGATGTACCATCTGCTGATCATGTGATGTTGTTGTGTCATTGGGTGCATTGTGCGTGGTTTGGTAGGAAGGAGAGATGTGTTGTGCAATTTGCAAAATGTCGTTACAAGGATGAATGCTTGGTGGATGTACTATTTATTGAGTCTGTGTTTAGAGACTTTAAGCTAATTCTAGTTTTGTTATTAATTGCATGAAATCAAATGTGCAGAGAAAGGAGGTGAATAAACTTACCTCCTTGCTAATTGCATATTTTGTTGGTTGACATGAATGAATGTGCTTTAGACCATCCTAATAGGAATTATACCTGCCTTTCTGTTATTAAATGTTGGTTGATTTCTATGAGAATTTAATGTTGTTCCGATAAGGCTTCGCGTGGAACAATTGCTTCCCTCACTTGGGCTGTTTTAGACAAATTTATCGGCAAAATAAGACTGATGTTATGGAGCTCATTGGTTTGCTGTTTTCTTACAGAGTAGCATGGCCTTTCTATTAAAGCAAGTATAGCTGATCAAGAGACAGTCCAAAGGCTGATTTGTGGACCTCATTTAAAGCGTAAATACTTTTCACTATCTTTCTTTAAGCACATGTGGTTCGTCCTCATTGGAAAACCAAGATGATACTATTGGCTATAGAACACAAGAAGATGGTCCGGGGGAAATATATGAACCAGCATTCTTCACATTTAACTTTACTTTGTGTAAGGAAGAATAGTAAATACTGTTTGTGCTGCTGTGAGAAAGAGCAACACGATGGCTGCGAGAACGGACAAGAAAGCCCAAGGACTATGGAAATATTCCCTCCTCAGTTTCGCCATCCAGATGTTCCTCCTCTTGTTGCAATGTGCCTTCACATTTTGGAAGATCTCGGAGTAATAGGAATCGCATACAGGGACGTAGTCGCCGATCTTGTTGAACATCTCCGCAACCACCTTGTCATCGCCCAAGTAGTTCTTAATAATCCCAGAGCGGCGAAGCACCTCAACGTCCTTTGAAGAGTTTATGAGACAATCAATCAAGGTCACGTAATCCGTGAAGTAGTTGATGTCTCTGGTTTGACGATGTTGCTCGTGCGCGATCAGGTTTCGAAATTTTGATTCGGTGTCGTACTTTACATACAAGACCGGTAACTCGAGTGTCCCGTTCTTGAATTTGATGTCGCTCAGTTGACCCTCTTGCACAGCCCTAAACCTGACTCCTGACTCCCTTAGCTCAATGGTCGATGGCATGATTGGTATGCAGTTTGGCCGGGGCGTTTTAGGCAAGCCACAAGTGCGCCACGTGTGATATAGATGCAGAAGATGTTCCCTGTTGCCAATCGTCAAATTTCTGCCGGGGCCTTCTAGTTGAGAATTGAAGTACATGATGGCGACTTCGTTGAACTCATGATGCTCGTCCGGACCTTTAGTCAGGTCATATAGCTTGCTCAAGACGAAGAGTGGGAGTTGGTTCTCTAGCAGCAGTAAATCGCGCGTAATGCTGGGTCGAATCCCCCCCCAGTCATGCATAACCGGGTCGTTTTCGTCTGTCGGTTCCATCATAATGTACTTACGAAACATCTCAGTGATGAAACAGCCATCAATGAGCATCATCGCAAGAAACTTTTCTTGGGAGAGGTCGATGGTTTCCGCATAGCAATTACGTGCCGGCTGTTCCCGTTCCCTGAGAGTTGGCATATACCTGTCCACGCTCCCCTCATTTCTCCTCTTAAGCAATTTCTGCAGGTATCGCACTTTCTGCTCCTCCATGAATTTAAACTTGTCATTTCCATAGTGATAAGGGCCAATGGCTAGAATTTCTGGGTCATAGGCTTTCTCGTTGACTCTGCGCAGTTGATGACGAACCCTAAATATAGTATGCTCCGGCAAAGTGGGAGGCACACTGCAAAGCATATTCCCGATGTGGATTGAGACATGGTCTTGCACCTCTAAACGCTCATAGGTCCCAGTCTGCTGTATTGGTTACAACATAATTAATGTAATATTAAGCACTTAGTAAAGCAAGATGATTGTTTTTCATGTGCTTCCCTTTGATTTAGGGCAACTTACAAAAAATGCCCTCGTATGAACTATTTCAATTTTCACTTTTAGTCATCATACTATTTTTCATGACGCATATAATTCCTAAATTAATTTTCGAAAACTAGTAGAAAGAAAACTAATTTCCGAATAAATTTCAGAACGAATTCGTATTTTTGTGCGAATATCGATGGACAATGCAAATTAAGCACCGTGGTTGAACACGTGATGTGGACATTCAATACAAACAATTGGACAGCTGAGGAAAAATTACAAACCCTGTATTATTGCTCCTTATAATATTGCTCCGAGAATAAATTAACAGCTGCATGGGCTTTTTACTTTTGAGCTTTGGAGAACCCCCTTTTGCTCTCAGGACGAGTTTTGACTTTTGGGTGGCAAAACAACAGTGCAAGTGCCAAACTTGGCACAGGGATATGTAAGTGTCATTTTTTTTTTTTTTTTTTTTTAATTGGGATACCTGATTTCTAAGTCCGGCGACTTTGGCTAAAAATCCTACATGACAATTTTTTAATAATATAACTTGTCTATGTGACTCGTCGGAGAGTTGAGTCGCAAATAAGAACCGAAACTATGTCATTTTACTTTTTTTTTCAATTTTAATATAAATGTTTATTAAATTAAATTATTTTAGAAAAACATATGAAGATTGCAAAACTGCAAGGGCTCACCCTCGCTCCCTTCACTAGGAAGGGTCGACAATGGTAGGGTAAGGGTTGATCGGGGTCATTGGCCCCGGTCGTGGCCCGGCGACCTTGGCCGATTGGTAGTGAGGGCCTACAATCCCTCGCCCAACTCGGGGTAGGGGTTGCGACCCTCCCCACATCCAAGTAAGACCTCCCAGCTAGTGTTGGCCCTTGGCTCGCCGAGCGAGGGTCGCCGGATCTGGGGGAGAGTCATGACTCTCGCCCCAGATTTGGGCCAGAGCTTGTAGGCCCTCACCACTAGGGCTCGGCGACCCTAATTGACCCTACCCCCACCATCACTAGCCCTTCGGGTGATGGTGGTGAGGTGGCGGCAAGGGCTCGCACAGCCCTTGCCGTTTTGCAACCCTCTTTTTCTTTTTAATTTTTTTTTTAAATTTTTAGTTTTAAATCTAATTTAAGTAATATTTATATTAAAAATCAAATGCGAGAGAAAATGACGTCATTTTCAGCTTACTAGCCATGTTGGCATGAAAACAACATCATTTTTGGCTCGCACAGCCCTTGCCGTTTTGCAACCCTCTTTTTCTTTTTAATTTTTTTTAAAAATTTTGTTTTAAATTTAATTTAAGTAATATTTATATTAAAAATCAAATGCGAGGAAAATGACGTCATTTTCAGCTTACTAGCCATGTTGGCATGAAAACAACATCATTTTTGGCTTATTTAGCCACGTTGTCATTTGGCACTTTTCTTACTAAAAAAATGCCCCGGCAGTATTTTGACCGGATTTTCTCGCCATTGAAACTTAACTAATTCATTTTGCTTTAATTTTGACACTTAAATGCACATTTCCTAACTTTTAACACTTAAGTGTCTTCCCATGCCAAATTTTGGCATTCCAAGGATCGGGTCTCCTTTTTAGAATATTAGGCTCCGTTCGTTTCGCGGAAAATATTTTCCGGGAAAATGTTTTCCGAATTTTCTAGCATTTGTTTCACGGAAAATGAATTCCTAAGGGAAAATGTTTTCCATGGAAGGAAAAAAGTCTTCTAAATTGGGGGAAAATGTTTTCCACTTTTGAAAAGTGGAAAACATTTTCCTTACTTGATCTCTCTTATCTCACACATTCACAAATCTTCACTTCCTCCTCCCCTTTCTTCTTCTTTTTTTCTTTTTTATTCGAATTATTTTTAAATTGTATTTTTCTTTTTTTATTCAAATTATTTTTAATTTTCTATTTCTTTTTTTTATTTTTCTTTTATTTTTCTTTTATTTTTTTTTTGTTTCCCATCTTTTTCTTTCTTGGCTAGTCGTCGGCTGTCACCAAGTGAACCTCAAGGTTGTCGATCTCAAGCTCACGCTCGTCAATCTGGCGAGCCTCGAGCTTGACGCCGCACTCGCCAATCTGGGTGAGCAGAAAATATTTTCCTTACCGAACACCGGAAAATATTTTCCGAAACATTTTCAGGTTTTAGCCGAACACGAGAAAATATTGTCATTTTCCTGAAAAATGACTTCTAGGAAAACATTTTCCGGAAATGACCTATTTTCCGCGAAACGAACGGACCCTTAGTCCCAAATTTTTCTCTCTCCAGCCACCAAGCAAGGACAACCTTTTAGACACTAAAATGTGAATTTTAAAACTAATTGGAGTGTTCTTATTGTGAGCTACTTACCATTGATGTTGAAGGCGTAAGAACCATGCTGAATAGTTTTAAACTACATAAGAAGAATAATTGGAACGAAATTCAACCAAGATAAAATACAGAAATATTATTAAACGCGATGGGAGCTGAGGATTTCAGGTTAGAGAAGGTAAGACAAGCTTCTAGCTAAATAACATATAAATGACTTTCTTTTTTTATAAATAATTTCTACCTAAGAATATAAGGAATTTTTGGACCTAGGGAGGCAAGGCAGCCACTGGCCTGGTAGCCCCCTAGGTCCACTATTGATTAAACGGTAGACATAAGTTTAGAAATTATTTGTGTGATTAATCCTCTCTAGAAGGATGAAAGCAATTGGTAACTGAACCAAGAGAAGACAAAATTGATGCTTGAGTGACTTTGTCTAGTTGAGACACGTTAGTTAACGTAATTTTGGTGCCCTGAATAAGATCTGACGTGTATGATTTAATTTAAGTGCTTGCCAAAATCATGTTAATTAATGGACCATAACTCAGAATTGAAAGAAATGGTCTCATCCTTCAACTTTATGTTTTTTTTTTTTTCAATGTGAATAATCACAACAGTCGAGGATCAGAAAAGGGAAGGGAAATTCGTAGGACTTACTTGATTACGTTGGTGGTTGCTCATTCTTCTCGCCAAGCTAGACCAGCTACTATCACGCAGTATCCAGTTCTTCTCTTTTTCTGCGTGAAAACATGCGATCGTACATGGCGAGAGCGAGAGAGAAGAGGGCGACGATGCTAACAGATGTTGAGGCGAACGATGGAGGAAGAATCAGCCAGTTGGATGCGTGAAAACATGCGATCGTACATGGCGAGAGTGAGAGAATAAGAAACCTTGCGTTGTCGCGTATAGATGCATTTCGGCTTGGGCTTTTCGAGCCCGGATTTCCGAAGCCCGAGAGGCTCATCCTGTCAGCCATTTACTTAAACAGATGCTAATTAAATAACCCTTTGTTCAAATATTATTGTAAATTACAATTCCCTAGCATGAAATTACTACTATCACCTAGAGGTAAAATGAGACTACCGCATACACCAACCATTTATACAAAATTCAAACACATTTTTCTTTGGTCCATCGACCTTGGTCGTCAGTACTTCTGACGGTAGAGGGTACTACAATAAAGAAATATGAAGTCATCCACAAGTTGCATTTTACTATGTGAAAACGAACCATTTCACAAAATTTCACGGAATTTGTGGAAAGAGTCCTACATTCTACCTGCTAGCTAGAAAATAATAGTCTTCACGACGGAGGCAACTTGTACAATTGTGATAAATGCATATATGAAGATGCTTGCCAAATTCTCTGGATTGGTGCGGTTGAACAATGTGTTAAGAGATTATCAAGTTGCATATTCAAATTTCATAGACTGTGTATAAACTATTCCCCGTATTTCGATAAACTGTGAGAAATATATGATCATATTTATTTTTGCTTTGTGTAAGAAATAATAGTAAATACTATTTGCCCTACAATGAGAAGGAGCAATGTGATGGCTGCGAGAATGGACAAGAAAGCCCAAGGACTATGGAAATATTCCTTCCTCAGTTTCGCCATTCAAACGTTCCTCCTCTTGTTGCAATACCCATTCACACTTTTGAAGATCTTGGAGTAATAGAAATTGGATAGAGTGACGTAGTCACCCATCTTGTTGAATAGCTACACAACCACCTCGTCATCACCCAAGTAGTTCTTAATAATCCCTACGCAGTGAAGCACTTGGACATCTTTCAAAGAATTTATGAGGCAATCCAAGAAGGTCATGTAATCCGTAAAGTAGCTGATGTCTCTGCCTTGACGATGCTGCTCATACGCGATTAGGTTTCGAAATTGTGACTTAATGTGGTCCTGTACAATCAAGACGGGTATCTCGAGTTTCCCGTTCTTGAATCTGATGTCTTTCATGTGTTACCGTCGTGCTGCCTTTAACTTGACTCCAGATTCCCTGAGCTCCGTCGCTGAGGACATGAACACGAGTTTCTCATTCAACAGGGGGCTTTGCCATATAGCCGGGGCACATTAGGCAAGCCAGAAGTCCAACGTGTGTGCATTAGATGAAGAAGACGTTTGCTCTCGCGAAGTGTTGGATAGCGGCTCGAGTCTCCTAGTTCGTAACCGAAATACATGGTGGCTATATTGATGAGCTCGAGATGCTTATCTGGATCTTTAGTCAGGTCATATAGCTTGTTCAAAAAGAAAAGCAGGAGTTGGTTCTTGAGCAATGTTGACACCCGATTTGTAGTCGACGCATCATAAATGTAAATAAATCGAGATTCAGGATTCTGATCGCGAGAGAGGTCATTTCTTGGCCAAAAAGTGTCATTTTTCAATTCTTTCTTTTGCTTTGTCATTTTTAAACGATTTATAACTCTTTTTTTTAATAGAAAAAACCAAAAAGTTAACTGATTAACTTTTGGATTGACCTTTTGGATTGACCTTTTGGTTTATCCTTTGATCAAAAGTCAACCTTAAGTCAAAATTGGATTTTTGCCCAAAAAAATGCCATTTAGCTTTAATTTCACTTTTTTCAAATCAAGTTTCTGAAAATCCGAAGATTTGATTGAAAAATCAACATTTTAGAAAAATCAACTAATATAGCCGACTTTTAGTCAAACTTTTGACTAAAAAATTAAGAAAATTTAAAATGCACAAAAACATTTTTTTTAGTGTCGGTTTGACTTGTATGTCGAAAATTTCGAAAAATCCGATTAGGGGCCTTGTTTTATGAATTTTTCGGTTTTAAATTCTAAATCGACCAAAAATAAAATTACTTTTGTTTTAATCATGATTAGGTGTAGTTTCTTCTTAGACATTTGGTCTAGAGACTATTCTAAAACTGCTTGTGCGCTCAATTTCATGAATTACCATGTCGAAAGATAAATTGTCATTTTATGCTCTAATTAGGAGGTCAAAATTGATTCTTCATTATTTGCGAACGGACGACTATTTTCCACTCATTTTCATAAGATAAGCTTAAATTCGAGATTGATTTTAAGAAATTCGCATTAGAACTTCCTGATTTGAGATATTTTACTCTCTTGAAGGTAAGAAAACCGAGCCGTCATGATTTAATTGAAGAAATTCGAATTGATCCATTCAAGAATAAGGTCCAATTGCATGAATCTAGGTCCAATTTTAATATTAGACCCCGATTTTGTTTTGGCCTAAGTTTTGTCATCTCAATTCAAAGTCAATTTGAACACTTTAGGTGGTCTTACACATGGGTAATTAGTTAAATAGGGTTATTACAACATTAATTGAAGTTGATTCCAGTTAATTTGCAATTTTGACCTTTGAATAGCAAAATAGCCCATTCTAGCCCTTTATGCTCAATCTTAAGTACCCATGATTTTAGTCCGTTGTTTTTCATAATAATTTCTCAATTAGGTCAATAGAGGATTCATGGATCACATTTATGAAGTCTAATTGACTTAATCAAATCAAAATCGAACAATTTCCCCTCAAATCGAGCAAGTTTTCTCTTCAATTTGGTCCTTGAGGGACCAAATTACATGAATTTTAAATCCACAGGGACCACAAGCAAGTGAATCAATCAAAACTGGACAAAATTGGTCAACACCCGATCAATAATCGTTCAACCGACGAACCCGGTCGACCGGTCCGCCGGTTGTTAGGCAGCGGTTCGGCCCCTTTCTAGCTGGTTCTGGACCTCCGGCAGTTGGTTCGATGGTCCTCAATGTGCCAATTTTACTTTGGCACCCTCAATTTCTCGAGATTTTATGAATTGGTCCTCGGATTTTGTAAATTTGCATTTTGATCTCTAATTAGACATTTTAATGTAGTTTTCAACTTTGGTTCGTGTTTTTGCAAATCAGACCCATTAGATTGATTACAGGAGACCTCTAGGTGATAATCAAACTCTCAAAATCAAGTTTTGACCATTAGATTAGGATTTCGACCATCGGATCGAGCCGACGGCTTAGATCGACCAATTTAGGACTAGTATAAATAGATTTTTCCCCTCCAATTTTGAGGGGGGGCTTATTTGTGCTAAACTTCACAAAAATTGCATAAATCTCTCTCTCTCTCTCTCTCTCTCTCCTCAATTTTCCTACCCAACTATCCTCTCTTTCTCCCTCTTACGCACGAATTGTCCCCCACCGCCATGCCTTGCTGCAGCTCACCGAAGCTCTCTCAGTGATGCGCCTCCATCACCGACTGTCCTTGGCGCCTATCCGTTCCCTTAGAGGTTGCAATCCTCTCCAGCAGCCACTAGATCGGCTCGTCCAAGGCCGATCTTAAAGACTGGCTTGTACGCTGGTCTTCATTGTAGTATTTCCGATTGCCAATCCGGTGATCAATGGAGGTTCTTGCACCCTCCGATCACCTCGGCTAGTTCCTTCAACTTGTCCACGAGGTGTCGGTGATTGGAGCTTGGTCGAATTCTCGCTGGAAGGATCCCGATCAGTCAAATCTTCCTTGGCGGTATAGAAACCGGTCCGATCTATCTAGTAGCCAAATCGACTATCGCCGGCAATTCTAGGTGGCGCCGATCACTGTAGATAGGTCATCAAGGAGGTCCCCGACCTCACTGTGGTCGGAAATAGGCAGATCAGGCACTGGACGGCACCGGTGACCCTCATTCTCCCTCCAATAGTTCAAGGCCAGTCCTAATTGGACCGGTTCTGTTCTGGTGGACTGGTGATCAAAACCATCTTGAATGATCATTAGAGGTTAGGTCGGAATTCGATCCAATTCTGGCGAGCATTTTTTCATTCGATTACGTCAAAATCGGCGAAATCGCACAATAGATAATGTTCTAACCTTGAATCCGATAAAGTGAGTTTGAATAGCTCACCGAAGCTAGGATTCGGACTTAGGGTTTTATCAAGTACTTATATAAGTCGTTAACATATTAGATCATGGATTTACTAAGTTTGAATGGAGGGTGAAGATGATTTGTGGTTGATTTTGTGGCTTTGAATGATGGTCTGCAAATTTCGGATGCTTTGTGACTAGCTCACTGTTTTGGCTAAAACGAGGCCTTAGATGACCTTATCTCTATTCGAATCTTCTAGACTTTGAAAGTACACTCCAAATCCTTCGAATCGATAGGTTGCATGGCCTGATCGACTAACATTGGACCCACGAAAAACGCGTCACAACCTGCTCGATTTCTGCAAATTCTTGGTGCTCCGTAATCTTTGACCTTTAGTCCACCTTAGCTTTTTATTATTTTTCCCCCGCCTTTCGTGATGATTTTTTGACGAAGTGGTCTTCATGAAAATGTTTATCTCAAGAATGTCCTGTAATTTTTTTGCGATTTTTGGACATGTTTAGCTAGGGCAAAACCTTTTAGATCTGAGCATTGGTCTGTCTGCCCTGTTTTGATCCGAGGTGGATTTAGGCAAATTTAAGCATAAAATTGAGTTTGTTTGACCTTATTGCCTTCATGAAGAATGAAACATATGTCATATGCTTTCTACTGATATAAGATTCACGTGAATTTAAAGTCATTCAATAAGTCAATTGCATGCATAAATGTGCATAGGTGTTGGTGCAATTTAGGAAGGTTGAGAATTTGTGTCTATCTTGCCATTTTTGATATCATCTGCGTGATCATAATTAGGTTTCAAGTCCATAATGGAAAATGATTATCATCATTTATTCTATATGTCAAATTTTTGGTAGGATTTATGCACATTCTCAAGTGGTCAAAATTTGGCATGTTTCTTTAACTTTTGGCATTGGTTCGACATCTTATCATTTGCATACTTTCTCATGCTTGTTTGGGTTTCTTAGAGATCAAATTTCACAATAGTGCCTTCTTGACAATTGAACTACATGTTACAAACTTTGTGTGTATATGAGATTCACCATAATTGAATGTCAATTCATATGTTAAATTTATATCATAATAATGCTTGTTACACTTAGGAATTTTCAAGCATGCCATTACAAATCTTAAATCATCTTGTATCAGCATTGAATCGTATGACATTTTCGCATGCCGACTTAGGGTTAGATGATTATCCAATTAATTATCACATCCGATTCCAAGTCGTGTGTGATTTTTTATGTCATTTGTGCATTACATGTAAGATTTTGAGGTTTAATGATACATGTCTATGTTCTGGTTCTTTTAATGGTTATGCAAACTTTTAGAAACCTCGGTCTTAGAGCACCAAGTTAACCTTAATTGGACTTGAGCCCTTTTAGGAAGTTGTAAAGCCCACCTAGAAATTTCAAATTCCGTTGACTTCATGCAAATTGATCACCATTAGGTCCATTTTTCATTTTTTCTTAGCTAGAGTAGAATCTAGATCTGGGGTCAAATTTAGACCTCTGTTTTTACCTTTGTTTGGACAGATTTTTGCCATTTATGTACCATTTTTTCTATAAGAATTCTTGACTCAAGCCCTTAGTAAGGTTTGTTTGTTATCATGTTGGCTACGTTATGTGAAAATTTTGTGTTTTTTAGACTTTATTTGGTAGGTTAAATCTTGATTGCAATGACTTGGTGTCCTGCTGTTTTAGCAATTTTCTGATGCATTATTGTTTGTTGTTAGATTTTTATAAAATCATGCTTAATACTTTTAGGAAAACTTTCTTCTCAAAAGTTATTCTTTGTTATGTCATGTATGTTAGGTAATTTTTTCATGGTTAGATCATCAATGAGTACCATCCAATTTTGTTGATTTTCTGTGCTTGGTCTGAACATTTTTGTTATAAGCCTTTGGTTGCAATTGCTTAATTAGGCATCTTAGGCTAACTCACACATGGAATTAGGACATGTCATCTTCACAAAATTTATTTCAAACCCTTAGATTCTCATTATCAAATGACTCTCAAATGAATGCATTTTTCCAAATTGTACATTGAAACCGCTTTGGCACATGTGATGTTTCCAAAAACAAACCTTCAAAATTCATTTTCAATATTTGATTTGACTTACAAAAAGTCACGGTTTGGATTGTATTTAAAATGCCTGCGGTGCTTGTAAGTGCATTTATGCAAGCCCCAAGTTAGCATTGGCAATTAAATGAGTTCTATAGCCTAGATATTCCTAGTCCAAAATGTCTTCAAATCACTTTGAATTTCAAATTGACATCGTGAAAATCATGGTTTGAACTGTATTCAAAATGTCCGTGATACTTGTGAGTGCATTTATATGAGTTCTGGGCTATCCTTGGCAATTGAATGTTTTCCATAGCTGAGATATCACTTTGTCTCAAAACCTTTATTTTTTGCTATCAATGATTTCAAATCCATTTTTTGAGACATCACATGTACCCTCATGCATATAATCACGTCATTCATTAGAAATGATCGTGTTCGTGATTGGCGCATGTCTTGGTAATAAGTGACCTGCCAACGGTTCACTCTCTTAGTTGATTGATTGAGAAATAAGGTCCAAAAGACCCGCTTGCGTGTTTAATTTATGCTCGTGCATGTGATCTCTAGATGTATGTTAGGTGCGATGCATGATGGGTGAGATGCATGATACCGAGGGTAAATCTTGAGAATCACCTAGAACGCCTTGTTATGGACTTACAAACGTTATTAGCCATGCGAGAACACATGTGGTCAATAATGGCTATAAGTCATAAAACGAATTAGGTAGGTGTCTAAGAAGACCTACGCCTAAGGTCAACCCTGATGCCTAAATTTGGTTGGTTTTAGACCTTGCTTCACTTGATTGGTCTTGGCTTTATGTCGAACTTTTGATTGTTTTGATGTGTATGTTTATTTCTTTCCATTGTATGTATCTAATTATAGTTCTAAGACTAGGTTTAGATTGGAATACCGAAGATGAAAATGACATGAAGACAATGAAAGATAGATGTCAATTCTGACCATATTTTTGTATTCATTTTCCCTGACATATATCTTGGGTTCCCTTTGTTTGTATAAGCACCTAACAAGTTGCGGGTTTTTCCTTTTAAATGCTGAAAAAGATAGGAAGGAAGAGGAGATGATTCCCCTTCGCCACCGCCCCTCGGTCACGTCTGTCTGCCACATTGCAGGTAGTCCTTGGAGTCTCAAATAGATGTGAGTGGAGGGTACTGCAATGAATTGGATGAAGATGCAAAGGTATGAGTAAGAAACGCCAAATATTGACTTAAGGACACAGACAGATGAAGCCATCCACAAGTTGCGTTCTACTACATAAAAATAGACAATTTCACGAAACTTCATGGAACACGTGGAAAGAGTCCTGCATGAAAGAGTCCTTCACGAGGAGACAACTTGCACAATTACGGTAAATGCAAATATGAAGATGCTGGCCCAATCCTCTAGATTGGTGCGGTCAAATCAAGCGTTGAGAGACTATCATGTTAGGAGTCCAAAAGTTACGTATTAAGATTTCACCAGCTGCTTGTAAAATGTTCTAGGTATT
Organism: Eucalyptus curtisii; assembly: GCA_017140595.1. Lineage (NCBI taxonomy): Eukaryota > Viridiplantae > Streptophyta > Magnoliopsida > Myrtales > Myrtaceae > Eucalyptus > Eucalyptus curtisii. The sequence continues at coordinate 7,004,922 of CM029504.1, forward strand.
TTAATAAATTGTGAGAATTATATGAACCAGCATCGATCACATTTATTTTTGCTTTCTGTAAGAAAGAATACTAAATAATGTTTGAGCTGCATGATGGCCACGAGAACGAGCAACATGATGGCCGCGAGAATGGACAAGAAAGCCCAAGGACTATGGAAATACTCCTTCCTTAGTTTTGCCATCCAAACATTCCACCTCGGGAGCGAGAATTATCAAAAAGTCCTAAACCTTTTGCAATTGTGCTAATTCAGTCATAAACTTATTTTTTTAGCTAATTGAGTCATAAAACTTTTATAATTGTGCGAGTTCAGTCATTCCGGCTAAAATTGGCCGGTCGGCGCTAACGTGGCCACCGGTGCGGCGCCGGTCACATATTTTTTAATAATATTTTATTTTATTTTTTCGAATTATTTTATTAATTGTTTAATCTTTTTTTTTTTTTTTTTTTTACCTTTTTTTTCTCCTTTTTTCCTCCCTCCTCTTCCCTCCTTCTTCCTTTGGCCCGGGCGACGGCCGCCCCCCGTAGCCGGACCGAGGCGGCCGGGCGAGCTCGCCTCACCATCACTTGGCGAAGGCAAGCTCGCCTAGCAATTGGCGGGTGGAACCCCGCCCATTTGATGAGGATCCAGCGACGGGGAGGTAAGGGGTGAGAACTCCCTCGCCGTCGTTAGGTGAGGGCAATCTTGCCTAGCCACAGGCGGGGCAAGCCCCCGCCGACGAATCGGGCGAGGGCTTGCCTCACCAGATAAAGCAACGGCAAGGCGAGCCCTCACCGGTGGCCGAGTGAGCTCGCCGGTCGCCCTCGGGCCCGGCAACTGACGAGGGCTGGTAGGTTGCTGGAGCCAAAGGAAGAAGGAGGGAGGAGGAGGGAGAGGAAAAAAAAAGAGAGAAAAAGGTAAACAAGATTAAAAACATTAATAAAAAAATTAGGAAAAATAAAATATTATTAAAAAATGTCGTCGGCGGCCACGTCAGCGCCGGTTGGCAAATTTTGGCCGAATGGACTAAACTGGCACAATTATAAAAGGTTTATGACTCAATTAGTTAAAAAAAGAAGTTAAGACTGAATTGGTACAATTGTAAAAGGTTTAGGACTTTTTGGGTAATTCCCCCTTCCACCTCTTGTTACAATATGCATTCACAATTTTGAAGATCTTGGAGTAATGGAAATTGGATAGAGTGACGAAGTCACCCATCTTGTTGACCATGTGTGCGACCACCTCATCATCGCCCAATTAGTTCTTAATAATCCCTGTGTGGCAGAGCATCTCGACATCCTTTGAGGAGTTTATAAGGCAATCCATGAAGGTCACATAATCCATAAAGTACCTGATGTCTCCGCATTGACGATGCTGCTCATACGTGATTGGGTTTTGAAATTGTGACTCGGTGTGGTCTTGTACACTCAAGACCGGTATCTCGAGTTTCCCGTTCTTGAATATGATATCCTTCACGTGTCGCCCTTGCACTGCCTTTCATGAAATTTGTTGCATGTCTAATTCCATTTGCTATTCAAGATGAGGATCATTGACCTCTTTACTTCTTTCGCAGCATCTCATATACAGCCAATTGCTTTTGGTTCTGCAAAGTTCCATTTCTTGAAGATTATGTTCATTACTTGTTTTGAATTTAATTGTACTACGAATCTTTCAAGTTTTGTAATCTCTACAATTGAAAGCTGACACTAACGGCACACTTGGTGAATTCAATTTGTTCCTCGTTTTCTTGTGATATGAAACTAGCGATCCTCCTTGAGGTGGTCAAGAGTTGAAACCTGTGTCCCCATCATTTGCCGTAATTCTATCATGCAAACTAATGTGGCTGATGAGCTTGCTTGATGCTTCGTTTGGCATTGTCGTGAGATGATCATCTCCAAAAAGCGTGGATTTTTTTTGTTTTTATTTTATTATTGATGTTGGTATTCAAGTCGGCGGAAGATGACTTTATCCGATGCGCAAACAACAATTAACCCCGGAACGAACGTTGAATTGTGGATGAATCACGAACAATAATACTTCACGTTGGTCTGAATGTAATTACAAGGAAAACATCCGATTTCCACGGCGTAAATGTAAATTGTTCTTGTAAAAGCGAAATGGAATGCTTTCTTTTTCTCTCGATGGAAAGGGGACAAGACAAGGAGAGAATTATGAGCGTACGTTCTGCCAACCATTCCAATGGTTGTCATCCCGGAGTCTTTTATATGACTCACTCACACCCTTTCAAAAGGGTGTCTTTCCATCGTAACGTATCAAGATGATACGGTGCGTCCTCATCGCACCCCATTATGGACGTACTAACTAAAGTACAACATTTCCCACTCGGACATGATGGGCTTGATAGCGTTCTATCAAGAATATAAGACATTCAACATTCATCAACTTTACAAAACAATTCATACTAGCAAGTAAGCCGTGCGACCAGTGAGTACACCTGAACTTGGAAGCTCAAATTATACACCTGTTAGGGATGACATAATGGCTACAACCCCGAAAAGAAATAAACAATCGATATTTCACAATGTCCCAGACATATTTTGTTACATCAATCCAAGTATACCTATCCCTTAAAGGCTATACTTGACTATTCTCCAAAAACATTATGTATTTACAATTATATTTGCAACCAAAAATGACGATATAATTGGTCGACTAGTAAATACATGTGATAGATGTAAAATAACAATAGTCTTCATTCGCACTCATGTCTCTCTCTATTTCAGAACAACTGTTTTTCTAGACATGTCCCATAAGGTCATATCCATTCATGACCACTGATAACATGCTAAAGTTGATCTTTCACTTCGAGAACATAGTCAGAAGTAACATAGGGCACAAAATGAGGTAAATTATAAATTACCTCAAAGGCTCACACGATGAGTAAATAGGGATAATTTTACTCACATTCCCTTGTCGGTCGTATAATGCACATGTAGTATGAATTACATGCTATAGTGGATTTCTCTTTCTATAAGAGCGTATGTCATTTATTAAATGTATCCAATATACGGATCTTAGCCTAAACATAGTCACGTGCTCCTCACGTACTCATGTTTAGCTCGAGTGCTATATTAGCTCGCTTTCTACAGCGCCTAATTAAGTACTCGCATCCGGCATCTTTCAGGCATACATGATTATGGGACTATCATGTTCGGTCTTATTATAAACAAATCACAGACCTCATCTTGACTCCAATCAAGGCGACATATTATTTTATGTACTAAACTTGCTCTTCAGCATTCATTTGTACATAACGTCTCATCCCAACATGCTAACTATGACACTTGAGGTGATTGCTCGTGTGAGTGAGCCAATCAATGCCTACTGACATACTTTTCAATAATATATGTGTGTATGTGCTAGTCTCATAATATATTTGTACTTATTGATAAAACATCAAGTCACTAATAAATAAACAAGTACAAAACATATGTCCACATATACATAAACCAATGATCCTCTACAATAACACATATCACATTCTACGTAATTCTAAAGATATCCTATGAGTCAAGAATATGTCTATAGGAATAGCCTTCGTAAATGGATCAGTAACCATTCTATTGGTTGAAATGTATTGTAGGATCACTTCTTTCTGTGCTATAATATCTCTGATGAAGTTGTTCTTTATGTCAATGTGCTTCGTCCTTCCATGATACTTGTGATCTTTTACATAGGCAATGGCTGATTGACTATTGCAATAAATTGTCACCGGTCTTGGAACCTTAGTGATAGTGGCTAAATTTTCCAAGAAACGTTTTAGCCATACCGCTTCTTGCACTGCGGCAGAACATGCAATAAATTCTTCCTCCATGTTAGACAAGGCCGTGCATGTCTGTTTCTTGCTATTCCAAGAAATCGCACCCCCATTGAGCAAGAACGCATATCCAGAAGTCGATATACGCTCATCTGGGTCTCCACCCCAATCAGCATCTGAATAGCCTAATAGGCGTAAATCATTCCCTTGGTAACAAAGTCGATAGTCCATGGTGCCTGTCAAGTATCTTAGGATCCTTTTCACTACTTTCCAATGTGTTTGACCGGGATTTGATTGATATCGGCTCACTAATCCCACGGCACAACATATGTTGGGTCGAGTACACATCATAGCATACATCAAACTTCCGACCGCACTAGCGTAAGGAACAATTTCAATTACTTTAATTTCTTCTGGAGTCTTAGGACACATCTCAGTACTAGGCCTTCACCTTGCATGGCAGGGGTATCAATGGGATTACACTGCTGCACGTTGATTGAAACATTCAAGAATCTTCATAATATAAGACTCTTGTGATAAAGTAAGGAGTTTATTTGATCGATCTCTTTCGATCTTAACTCCTAATATATAAGCAGCTTCTCCCATGTCCTTCATTTCAAAATTGGAGGACAACCATTCTTTTATGGCGATAACCAAAATCTTGTCATTTCTAGCCAACAGAATATCGTCCATATAAAGTGATAAAATCACAAATTTATCTTCGGACTACTTGACATATACACAGTGATCTTCTTCGATCATCGTGAAACCAAAAGTTGTTATGGCTCGATGAAACGAAGATACCACCGTCTAGATGATTGCTTAAGGCCATATACTGAGCGATGAAGTTTGCAAACTTTATGCTCTTGACCTTTAGCTATGAAACCTATTGGTTGTTTAATATAAATTACCTCATCTAGTTCTCCATTGAGAAATGCCGTTTTTACATCCATTTGATTTAATTCAAGGTCCAAATGTGCAACGATGGCTAGAATAAGGCGTATCGAGGCAAACCTTACAACTGGTGAAAATGTTTCCTTATAATCTATACCCTCTTGTTGAGTATAACCTTTCGCCACAATGTGAGCCTTATACTTTTCAATGGATCCATCCGCCCTTCGCTTAATCTTAAAGAGTCATTTGTTTCCAATGGCCTTACGATTGGGTGGTAGATCAACCAAGTCCCAGACATGATTTGCGCCCACTGACTCCATTTCATTTTCCAAAACTTTTCTCCATTCTTCCTTATCAGAGGATGAGAGAGCCTCTTGAACAGTCTTAGGCTCGGCATCGTCTTTCTAAGCAATCATAAATGCTTCCCCTTCAATCTCAAAACAACGACGGGGAATGCTTTTACGATTACTTTTATGCAATTTAATTTCTCTTGAATTCAATTCGTTATGCGATGCAACACTCCCACTAGATCTTGTGTGTTGAGGTAAATTTTCATTTCCCTCTACAACATTAATGGGTGTGTTATCAGGATTTTCCATCTCATATAATTGTAAGTTCTTATTAATCTCACCTCTACTAGGAAAATCGTTCTCCAAGAACGTGACATCTCATGACTCCATTTTGGTCATACTTCCATAAGCTTGTTCACTTATGAACACATACCCTTTGGAGTGTTCCGAATATCTTATAAAGATACATTTCTTTCCTCTTGGACCTAATTTGCTATATTTATAGGAAGAATCATGAACATAAGCTGCACATCCCCATGGACGTAGAATACTCAAGTCTGGTTTTCTACCAGTCCATAATTCATAAGGGGTGGAAGTGACCGATTTTGAGGGCACTCGGTTAAGTACATAGGCAGCAGTCAATAATGCATCTCCCCAATAGGAAATAGGTAAATTTGCTTACGCCATCATAGACCTAACCATTTCCAATAGGGTTCTATTCTTTTTCTCGGCTACCACATTTTGTTGTGGAATACCAGGAATAGTTAATTGTCGTACAATTCCCTTTTCATCACAAAGAGTCTTGAATTGCTCAGATAGATATTCACGTCTGCGATCGGTTCTCAATGTCTTTATTGTTTTGTTCAACAGATTCTCCACTATCGTTATATATCGTTTAAAGCAGTCTAATGCTTCTAACTTATGGGAGATCAGAAAGACATAATCGAAACTCGTGAAGTCATCTATAAAAGTGATGAAATATAAGGCTCCATGCCTCGCCCTCACATTCAAAGGACCACAAATGTCATAATGTATGAGTTGCAATGGAAATTCGGCTCTAGTCCCTTTACCGAATGGTTTTCTAGTTGCTTTTCCCGCTAGACAATGTTCACATACAAGTAGATTAACATTAGTGAGTGACCCTAAAAGGCATTCTCTAGCTAATGTTTGCATTCTTTGCAACCCAATGTGACCTAATCTAGCATGCCAAGTATTTGCATCAATCTCAACATTACTAGAAGATGCAATTAAAGAAAAACAACCATCTACATTAATATTGTACTGATCATAGTCAATGTCTAACACCATAAAACCATTCGATACATGACCTTGACCATAATAAACAGTTCCATACAAAATGTCAACACAATCACCATGAGAATTCAATACATAACCTAGGCTAAGAAGAACAATTACTAAGACCAAGTTTCGTCGAATATCTGGAGCATAGAGGACATCATGTAGGATTAGGCTTCGACCACCACGTAAAATTAATTTACATGTGCCGATATCCTTCACTTCAACTCTTGAGTTATTCCCAACATATATGTATCTTTTTTTAGGTTGTATCCGACGATACTCCATAAATGCTTCTCGGTCTCTAGCTACATGGTCTATTGCTCCTGAGTCTACAATCCACATTGGATGAGATTTAGCAAGCATTACAGTGCTAGAAACAAAAGCATTACTTAAAGTAATGGAATAATAGGGTACCTCTTTCGGGTCGGTGCATTCACGAGCAAAGTGACCCATCTTGCCACAATTGTAGCATTTCATCTTGACCTTGTCCTTCTTTCCACCACGCTTCTTGCGTTGGAAAGTCTTAGCCCTCTTAGGTGCCTGATCAACCTTCTTCCCTTTGTTGTTGAATTGAGAATTCCTTTTGCACTTGAAGCCCGAAGCTTTGCGTGAACTTGATTCAGCAACATAAGCATGGGTAGAGGATGAGCGCTAGAGGCAGCGCTCATCCTCTAATTCCAAATGACGCGCTATATCATCAAAAGTGACAATATTTTCATTATGCGTCATATTGATCTTCATATGCTCCCAATTGTCAGGAAGATACCTTATAATAGCTTGAACTTGTTATTCATCAGTAAGGGAGTGACCTACCGATTTTAGCTCACAAATCATATTTGACATCTCCCGAAGATACTGCCTAATCATTACATTTGGGCGCTTTCGGTATGTATCAAGCTTGATGGTGAGTCTCCTCAGCTTAGTGGCAGATGTCCCCCCAAACTTATCTTTCAATGCAACCCACATAACTTGAGCTTTATCATAACTTTCAAACTCACACATAAGATCATCTTGCATACAGCTCAGCAACGTGATGCGAACAATGCTATTTTTCTTCTTCCAAGCTTGATAAGCTTCTAGATCTCTCTCGTGTTGAGCTGAAGTTCCATACTCAGGTTCATCCATGGTGTGGTTGAGAGTTTCCAAAATCTCTTGCTACTTAAGGATGCACTGAATCTTTCGGTGCCAAATATCATAATTGTCACCGTTCAGCTTCTCATCCTTATTGAGGTCAACCACAATGGTCTTGGATGCTGAAGCCATAATCAATTGCTATAACACATTGACATAATAAACGCAGAATCAATACTGGCAAACTTTTTAGAGTAACACACATATTTAATTTGCAGCAAAGACAAACTAAATTAATGATAATTCAACAAAAGACACAAAAACGAAAGTTCACTATGTTCTCAATCAGCTCCTATGTACGATTGTTCTATTATCATTAATTAGTTTAATTTGTGCAAATTTTAAGTTCTAGGTGAGAACTCCTTCGAATTCTACCAACCTACGAACTCTCACTAGGAAAAAAATAATTACATGACTTCATGTAATTGCTACATTTTTCCATTAACACAAGAGCATAGCATGATATAAATCAACGTATAAAAAGTAATCATGCTGTAAGTACAATCAAAACTGCAATTCAACGTGTAACGGAAAAACAAGGATTTCCTACAATTGTTCGAATTTTCTTGGAACTAGAAAATTGCAAGTATATTGAACTATATAAATACTACCATCGAACAAAGCTCTACACAGCATATATGACAAAATTTTCATACAAGCTAGCTACTGTATTTCCTAAAACATAAGAAAATATTAGCTACAAATGAATAAATTGTGCATTAATATCTTAAAAATACGCGTACTTAAGGTTCCACAAAAAATTTCAGACATTTATAAAATTCAAAAATGAAAAATAACTATACCATAGTGTAAGGGACATCCATACGAACCAAACGCCACCGACCATGCTTCAATCGCAGATCGCATGCGCCCCCATGCGCCGCCTGAGTGCACGGCGTGTGTGGCGCACGTGCCAGCGAGTCCAAAGGACTCCTGGCTGGTCCGACCGGTCAACGGTCGGGTCAGGTTCGGGTTGACCGGGTCAGCCTCGGGTCGGGTCGGGTCGGGTCGGGTCGGGTCGGTCGTTGCCGGCGGACCGGACCGTCGGCCACCGCCGACGGTGACGTCATCGATGACGTCATCCCTAGTGGTTACCGACCGTTGGATGATGTCATCCATGACGTTAGCACACGTCGCTTCGCCGATGCGCGCGTGACGCTTACGCGTCGCTTCGCCGACCGGTGCGTGTTGCACACGCGCTGGCATTCCCAGCGCGTCGGGCATGTGGACGCCCACGCGTAGCGGCTTTTGTCTGCGCATGTAGGTGCGTCCGACGTCCTCCGGCGGCGCTCTACCCATCGTCGAACTCGTCTCGACGAGCACTTTCACCCTGTATATTTAAAAGTTGATTTTGGTTGAAATTTTTTTTTCGGAAAATGGCCAAAACCGTACAGGTGTACCCGACCCCGAACCCATTCTTCGCTTCGGTTCATTTTCGACTATTCAGATAGCAATTCCGACCAATAGACATCCAAACAGTGTAGATTTTATACTCTTGATCTCGATATCAATTGGTAAACGAGAAAATTCGATGAAAAACAAGGCAGAAATCATGACCGGGCTCTGATACCAATATTGGTATTCAAGTCGGCGGAAGACGACTTACCTTTATCCGATGCGCAAACAACAATTAACCCCGGAACGAACTTTGAATTGCGGATGAATTATGAACAATAATACTTCACGTTGGTCTGAACGTAATCACAAGGAAAACACCCGATTTCCACAGTGTAAATGCAAATTGTTCTTGTAAAAGCGAAATTGAATGCTTTCTTTTTCTCTCAATGGAAATGGGACAAGACAAGGAGAGAATTCTGAACGTACGTTCTGCCAACCATTCCAACGGTTGTTATCCCGAAGTCTTTTATATGACTCACTCACACCCTTTCAAAAATGTGTCTTTCCATCATAACGTATCAAGACGATACGGTGCGTCCTCATCGCACTCCATCATGGACGTACTAGCTAAAGTACAACAATTGAAAATTTCCTTTTACAATTACCTCGAAAAATGGATGAAGAAAGTTCTCGTGCAAAAACGTCATATGGAAATACTAGGACGGAGTTATCTGCTTGAGAGTTCTGTTTATGGTAATGCTCAAGGTAATGTAAAACTTGTCCTTACGCATGCGCACATATACTTGAATACAAATTCCTCTTGTTCTTCTGTTTTATTGACATTCATGCAGTCACGTAAATGTAAATCTGACATGAATGCTAAACAAACTGTCCATATTGCATTCAAAGGTCAATATGTATGGCTTTTGCATGGTCCACCGTGTGGTACTTAAGAATTGATAACTATAAACAACAAGAAAGCTGGGTAAAATAAAACTTTGTGATTGGGCCATACCATCGCATAATTCAATTCTTTTATCATTTCCTCTGCACATATTACTTTATCGTTTACATTAATTAGATAAAAAAAGCTTAATTGTCTGTCATTGATGTTTCTTGAAAAATTAAAATGGATTCCTGCATTGTATAAAGAGGTTGTTAGTAATTTAATTATATATGTTTGGCAAACATGTAATCATTAATTATAAACGTGGACTGATAAAAAGTGCAAATCGATCGAGAAAAAGGGAATAATATCAAAACAGTGAAGTTAAAAGGTTTTTAAGATTAAAAAAAAAGGGAATAAAATCAAAATAATGAAAAAGTTAAAGGTTTGTAAGATAAAAACCTCGAACTTGTACAGTTGTTTAAATAAGAAGTTTAATTTTTCCACTTATCTAACTTTCATGTTCTTTAAAAAGATAAAACGAATTCAACCATACGTGTATATATGTAGTAAGTTAACATCCCATTTTCCTATTTACTCCATAAATATTCAAATTTTTTACAAATATAATTTTTGCGAATTTATCTTCGGGAACTAAAGGAATATTCACAAAACTGAGTCGATGATGTGGAATTAATCGACTCATTGAGTGGTCAATCAAAACTATTTTGACCCACCGAACCAAATAGCTCTTCCGTTTTAACGATGGAGTTCTAGAATTCTTGATAAAATCTCCATTGGACGGTTTGACTTTGGTGCAAGAGCTCTGTTATCAATGTATTAATTATCTAGACCAAGCTTTCGATATTCACCATCACCAAGCTTTCTATATTTATATGTTGTAGGTAAAAGCTCTTTAATTTCGCCTTTGTCCACACAAGCCACTTTCCCCAATTGGTATGGTCATTAAGCTGGTGATATTTTCCATCTTTTGGAGCCTGGTTCTTCCCATTTGTCACGACATATCATGATTAGGAGCTAAACATACTTTGTCGTATATTTAGTATGTGAATCTTATTTTGTTCTGAATTGTTATTCAATTAGCATGAAATATTTCCATGTGCTCTCGGTGCTAGAATAAAACATGGCGCATTGAGTTGGATATTGAACTTCCTTTCTGACATTTTTTTATAGGATTAAAATGTTTCATCAACTTTAATATCTATAACATTTAAATATAGTGACAAGTGCACTAAAAATTTTAAAAACTTGTCGCGAAAATGCAGTTGGGTCCTTAAAACTTTTAAAATGTGCAATGAAAATTTAGAACTTGTTAAATTGGGGCAATCAAATCGTTCCATTTTCTCCATCCAATTTAATTAATGGTAACTCTGTCCAATGAAGAAGCTGATCTTTCATTGTTTTTCGAAGAGAGAGGCAATGATGTGGTTGCCATGTCAACCATTTTAGGAAAAAAAAATATTAAAGTAAATTAAAAGGATAAAATTGATCTCAAGATTTTAGAAAAATAAAAATCTTTAAAAAAATTAGAAAAAGAGGAAGAATCAAATAGAGGAAAGGCCGAAGTCGAGAAGCACAGTGGTGGCTCCAGTTGACGCGGCGGCGTCGTGGCGACCACCCTTACATCGGTGAGGGGCCGGCATCCCCTCTTCGGACTCAGCCAAAGCCAACGTGGCCCTTGCCACCACCTTCACGTGCGCGCGTGTGGTGAGTGAGCCAGGCGAGGTGGCAGCCCTCGCCACTTGCCCCTTCAGTAACGATGGCAGCAATCCCAGCCCAGACCTACAGCGTCTACAGCAAGAAGACAATCCTCACCCGGATACGAGGCAAGGGCCACAACCCATGTCGTCAAAGAAGATTGAAGAGGGGGAGGAAAAGGGGTTGGCGCTCAACCAATTGAGAAAAACAGTCGGTTCCCGAACAATTTATGAGATCGGTGTGGGGATTGAAATTAGGTATGATTACGGTGTATTCTATGTCTCGAAAATGTTCTTGTGAAATTTAAAAAAAAAAAATTAAGGATTCGATTGTGCTTATACAATAAGTAGTTGCACTTATCCCATATAAAGGAGAGTTTTTATTTGTCACTTGCCATTAACGGTTAGTTCAGTTACTCCTATTAAGCCTATACCCAATATGCAAATAAAACTCATGCATAAGATTTTTTTTTTCCTGCATTAATGATGTCTACTAGATGGAAATTATTGGGGTATTGCCAGAGAATACCGTATTTTTCCTATATCTAATCCAATAGTACAAACAGAGAGTAATATTTAAAAAAAAAAAATCAAATTTTCATTTCCAAACTTCTTGACCTATATATATACATATTTTCTTGATATATAAACATTCTATGCTTTATTTGTTTTACTTGAAATCTGAGCAAGAAGAAGTTCATTCATCATGTTCATTATGAAGTCACTTTACGTAGACTTGGGAAAATTCTTGCAAATTTCTCATTAGTGGAACCAAAGATCATGTCATTTACATAAGTTCGCACTAACAAAATATAATTCGTCTTTCTTCTTTATTAACAAAGTTGTGTTTATTTTACTTGTTTCAAAACTGTTGTTAATAACAAAACTACATAATCTCTCATACCAAGCAAGGAGCTTGCTTGAGACCATGTAAAGCTTTTCAGAGCTTGTAAGCACAATTTTCTCATCTAGGATCTTCAAAGTTTGGTGATTGCTCTACATAGAACTTTATCTTTGATAAAACAATCTAGACAGATACTATCACATTCATTTGATATAAGTCGGAATCATAATAACAGGTATAACAAATAATAGATGTAAATCACCCAATGAGTGCACATGTCTCATCATAATATATCACTTCTTCTTGAGAATATCCTTGTAGAACAAGTTTAGCTTTATTTTGTACAACTTTACCTTTCTTGAGGTTAGTTTGATGTATACGAAACATGTAAAAAAAAAAGTATCTAAGGTGAAATGAAAACTATGTGAATGTAAAAAATATATTCCTTTCTTCTCTCCTTAGTGAATTGGCACGACTAATTACACCGATTTGCACCGGTGGATAGGTACGGATTCATGGCATGTGGAATCCGCGCCCCATGTTGCCTTACCCCGGACATGGCAAAGTCTCCCTCTGAAAAATTCCTAGCATAGGAGAAAATGACAAATACTACTATAAAAACTACGTAGTCCACTCAAACTAAATATTATATTACTTGAAAATGTCGTTATATTCAGTTGAGAATCGGGATTATCCGACATCTTACGATAAATGTTATATAGTTAATCATCACCTTAAGTTGAAGATTCAGGTTCAATGGTTACTGATCAGCTTTCGCGCACCATGACTAGTGCACCTCCTCCGATGATTTTAAGGTCGTCCTCCCTCACATCGACTCGGTGCATAAGATTTTCTTTGGGGTTAAATCTAACATCACAAGAAGAGCAGACTTTTTAGCCATCTGACTTAACACCTTATTGGTTCGTTCATGTTCTATTTACTTAAAAAGTCTTACTTTTTACTGGCATTTAACTCAAGAAAAGATAATTTACCAGGGTTTGTCAATCATCCATGTTCAATTTCATTATATGTATTGTCTATTGATTGCAAGCGACTAGCATGGTAATTATCTGAATTGATCTTCACTTTTTAATTAATCTAAATCTAGCAATTCACAAATGTTAACCTTTTTCTTTAATTTGAAACTTTTAGAATAGTCAAATGTTGACACGTAAATTCACATGTAAATTTTTCATAACATTTTTAATATAATAAATTTTAGCAAAAAAAGTAAAAAATAAGTACTCTTTACTTTTATCTAAGGGTGACCAATCCAGTCTTAGGGTGCCCCATTCATAACATCTTTATTGTGACTAATTTGAAGTTTGCATTTATTTTCGAGTATTGGGTGAGTTAGAGTCTAGTATGCCAAACATGAATCGATAGATCATAAATGGGCATTCTTCATGGTAATCTTTATGAATGGGCATTCATTCATGATATAAGTGATATATACATTCATGAAACATGGGCATAAGAATAGTATGAGTGCCAAAACTTTCGTACGACACTCACTTGAGTGCAAAATTTTTTTATTTCACTCACTTGAGTGCCACATCGGAGAAAAATTGATTATTTCAATGCCAATTCCAACCAAAAATTTTATGTGGATTTTTTTTTTTACATTTTTTTGAACTTTTTTTTATATTTATTTTTCTTTTCTTTTTTTTTTTCTTTAGAATTGACGAGGGTCACCAGCAACCCTCGTCGGCCGTAGCAACCTTGTCTAGATTGGGTGAGGGATGCCTCGCCCTTGGCCGTGAAGGCCCTACACGAGGCCGCGGGTGACACCGCCCGGAGCAAGCGAGGGTCATCATAGCCTCTCCAATAGTTGGTGAGGCCTTGACAACCTCACCCAAGGCCTTCGTAGCTAGATTTGGGCAAGGGCCACCTTGCCCTCACTACGAAGGTCCTAGGCGAGGCCGTTGAGGCTCTGCCGATCACTAGCGAGGCCATGACGACCCTCGCCCACTTTGGGCAATGTCACTCATGGCCATCCAGAGCTAGACATTGCCTAGAGCGGGCGAAAGTCGTCACAGCCTTGCCTAGGGCCTTCGTGGCTGAGGGCGAGGCGGTAAAAAAAAAAGCAAAAAATAAAAATAAAAAATTCAAAAAATATAATAATAATAATAAATATTAAGAAGAATTAAGGAAATTTCCAGCAGCCACATTGTAAAATCTACAAAAACAAGTGGTAATGTGGTATTAGATTTGTGGATGGTGAAATTATTATTTAGTTAGTTACTTGTAAACAGTAATACGGCCACTTGTGACATCTAAAAAACAACTGCCAACTATTATTGAGTTTGTGGATGGTGAAATTGTTATTTCTTTCATGAATTACACATAACGAAATTCTATTTTTGGTAAATGGAATTTTTGAAATCTACCTAGATTAAGTGGAATTAATCGTTGTCTCCCATAGTCAGGTAAGTACAAAAGAAATCTCCCAAAAACAACACCAATATTGCCACTATAAAATGGTTGAGACTCTAATTGATGTAGAAATACTTTTCACCGTATAAGTCATTTAATATCTTCCTTTAAGCACATCAATATTGCCACTATAAAATGGTTGAGACTCTAATTGATGTAGAAATACTTTTCACCGTACAAGTCATTTAATATCTTCCTTTAAGCACATGTTGATGTGGTTGCAAGGTACGCGAATGTGTTTTAAGTGGTGTTGAATAAAGTACAAATAGGTTAAAGTGTGTGGGGATAGATGTTGATGGATAAATGAATATTCAAATAGAATACGATCACCACCAAGGCCTAAAGGATGCACCACTAGCTAAGGAAGAAGATCAGGATTGGCGAAATTCATCACCAAAGCTTAAAGAATGAATGTCCCACCAAGGATAATGGACTTCAGGATTGAAAAGCTCACCACTAGGGGCCAAAGGAAAACTACCAGTCAAGGATAAAGGGCTTCTTGGTTCACCATAAAAGAGTAATCCACTCTTCAAGAATTTCAAAAAAAAAAAAAAAAAGGAATTTAGGATAAGGGTTATCCATTCTCTAAAGTTATTCGCTCATAGAGGAAAATCTCAAATATTCATATATTGAAATCAACGTCTGTTTTACAAATGAGATTGTGTTTCTATTTTTAGAGATAAAAGAGAAGACTCCTTGAATTCTTGGAACCGAATAGACTCTTGGGGGAATTGACCTTAAGACTCTTAAAAGCAACACCACAATTAAGACTCATAAAAAGCTATGAATAAAGAGACTCAAATGCATGCAACTAATTATTATTGTGACCTACTCTTGAGGGGTTGCCCTTGATGAATAAGTTTAGAGGTATTTGTTTATGAGATAGTCCAAGTAATACATACAAGCTAAGGTCTCAAATGAACCTTCACTTAACAACACCACAAATGAAGTTTCTATCATAAATGTGGTCTCTCCCAACATCATACCTCGTGTGACATGAGATTTGCAATTTAAGTTCAAATTGATCCTAAAAGTTCAATGAAAAGGAGTCGCCACTAACCTATTAAAGTCAACTACAAGCCAAGTGATGAAGGAGATGATACCTCACTTTTTATACAACCAAAGATTTATGAATCGGGGACTTTATTACAATTATTGTTTAATTAATGCATTTTTAATACCTAATCTTGATAATTTGTTCATTAAAGTGATCAAACAATCTTTTTACCAATTATAAACCCTAAGATTCTTGTCTACTAAGTGTCCAAGCGATAAGTGTATATTATGGTCATAGTGATTTAACCTAACCATGCTAAAGTAAAAATTAACAGCCAATTATTGAAAAAGCACAATTTGACGTTTTCAGATTCAAAATGAAAGTGTGTATATAACGACCTAGCATTGTCTCTCAAAAGTAAAAAAGGATTCAAAGTCCTATTGTGGAACCTTGAATTTTTCAATTTTGGGTTCAGTTTGTTATCAAAAGATTTTCTCATCTTTTTTTATGCTAAACTAGTTTTAAACTAGAATTAACACTCATGACAAAATTTCTGGAATAGAAATTGATTTCTGTCTCGAAATTGATTTCTCAATTTCTATTTCAGAAATTGAGTAGTTAAAATTTTAACTTCTGATTTCTTATTCAAATCTATTTTTGGAATAGATTTCCGTTCCAGAAAAAAAAAAAAAACCAAATTGTGTTCTTAAATGGATTTTTCCAAACCCGTTGTTATGGGAGCAGAGAGAAAGAAAAGTAAAATTTTATCATACGCGCACTAAAATTCTAATGAAACTTGTAAAAATCTAAATTCTAAACTTTTTTCTGAATTTTTCTGAATTTTTCTGAATTTTTAATTTTGTATTACTTTTTATTAATTCTGGGAAATGGACTTCGGACAAGGCCAGGGAACCCGGTCTGATTACTGGTTTGACCCGGACCCTAAAGATCCGGGTTGGGTTAGGATTCGGACCGGTCTACAGGGCCCGGTCCTAATGTGGTAATGGCCCGATGGACTCGGGCTATAACAACAATACGACCCAAGTTGCCAATTTCCCCATTTCTAGTCATTCTAAGCCCAATCAGCAGTCAGCCCGCACTCTCAATTCGGTCCCAACCAATTCTCTTAACCCAATTTGCATACTCGGCCCAATTAATTGAGCCCTTAACACCTCAGTCCAAATCATTGGACTTTCTAATCAGCTCGTCTTTAATTCAACCTTGCCGGCCCCAACAAACATATCCCACCCAAGCTTCATTATGACATTTTTTACAAATTTTTTATTTCTTTTTCCCCAGTCAGTCCAAATCATTGGACTTTCTAATCAGCTCGTCTTTAATTCAACCTTGCCGGCCCCAACAAACATATCCCACCCAAGCTTCATTATGACATTTTTTACAAATTTTTTATTTTCTATTTTTTTTTATTTCTTTTTCCTCTATAATTTTATTATTTCACTGCATCTTCTTCCCCAAGAGCTCGTCGTCTTCTTCCCAAGCTTGCCTGCACCAAGAACGACGTCTCCTTCGGACAAGCTTTCGCTGAAGCTCCGGCCATCATTGGATCACCCTCCATCAGTCGTCCATTCTGACCACCACCGGACCACCATATCAGCCACCGGTGGTCTATCATCGGCAACAATCAAGACAAACTCATTCTAAATCGGCTGCGGTTTTTAGACCAAGCAACATTAAAAATTTCTCGTATCATACCATGAGCACATCTACATAGCAAATGGAAGGGAATGGGGAGCTAACTGTGGCGGACTCAAACCGCGGGCATTGCCGGTAATAGGGGGGTCTCCGGCTGGAAGTTTTATCCATGACAAAAGTACATCATATTAGAGATATTTATAATATTTTTTAATGATAATTGAGGATATTTTTCTTGATTTTTCATATCTTTCGTAATGTGTATTGATTATGCATAACTTGATTGGTTTGTTGCCTAGATAATCATCTAAAAAACACCTATAAATAAATTCATGTATTATTGATCAAAACACAAAAAACATATAGAAAAATTCCACCATTTTTTTTTTTTGGCTTTATTCGTATATCATCATTTGAGATAACTTATGCCGCTTGGGCACTTCTCCATCATTTTCCAAAAGTCAAATTTTGACGTTTTCAAGTAGTCTTCGTCATCGTTTGCTCGTGACTTTTATTTTCCACAAAGGTTTTTTATTTTTATTTTTATTTTTTTGGCCATGACGATGACAAAGGTTGATGGTGATGGTGATGAATCAAAGCGTGTATGCAGTCAGAATAAGGGGTTGGTATTTGTGAGTTCCATCATTTTAACTTCACTCATCTATAAATATATTGCCTAATGAAGTAAGTTTCATGTATTTCCTTCCCTTTTCAGATTCTCAGCTGTGTTGAGATATTCCGTGCACTGAACAAAAAATTGAAGAATGGGACCATCTTTCTCTCTTGTATATCCATATTGGTGATTCAATGATTAGCGTGATTATGGACGTATTTGAGCAATAGCTATTTTGGGGATTGCAATAAACTAAAAGTTCATGGAACTTGATGAAAAGGCAAAGGGTTGAGAAAGACATAAAAGGAGACGTCACAAATTGACTTTATGAAAGTGACCTATGAAGTCTTTCACAAGTTGCATTGTCCACTTCACAAAACCCACAATGGAAAAATTCTATTCCCACTACTGGCTAGATATTATAATTGCCTTCATGATTGAGACAACTTGTACACGCGCAATAGGTGAAAAAGTTAAAGATGTCGGTCCAATCCTCTACATCGACGCAATTGATCACATTGTTTAAATTTTACCAACTGCGTAAAAATTACTTTGGGTACTGCACTAAACTAGAAGTTCATGAAACTTGATGAACAGGCAAAGGGCTAAGAACGACTTACAAAGAAATATCAAAACTTGAGTTTACAAGAACGATGTATGAAGTCTTTCACAACTTGCATTGGCTAGATACTAGAAAGATGTTGTGTGAAAATTGACCGCAGTACAAAACTTCAAAGAAAATCTACAAAGGTTATGACGTTCTAGCTACTGATTAGTCACCATGAAAGCAATTATAGTAACTAACCAGAAGCTACAACATCATAATCTTTGTAGACAACTGATGTTCTATCATTTTATCTAGAGTTTTTTAGAGTTAGACCACATCGAAAAGATTTTCTCATTAATTGCCATTTGTAGATCACTTATTTTTACTGAATTGACAAGACAAATTTGTATTCTATTATGTAAAAATCATGTTAGATATCACTTTCAAATATAAAGATGCTTGGCCAATCCTGTGGATTGACATGATTGGCCAGTAGATTTCCAAGTTAGGAATTGAAAGTTAAAAATTCAAATTTCACTTACTCTATGAAACTATTCCAAGTTAGGGTCACTTGTACAGGTAAATAAAACGAATTTAATCAGTTCAAGGGCTGATAAAATGTTCTAATGGGCCTTCAGTTAGTTAGCCTGCTTGCGCTGGATTATGAAAAAAAAAAAAAAAGTGTTGGCCATGGAAAAATTATATATAGTTCATAATTGGGAAAATGTCACAAATGGTCCCTATACTATTACTTAATGTGCAATTTGGTCCCTGAACTTTCGATTGGCTCAATTTAGTCTATGAACTATTGATAAATGTTCGATTTGGTCCTTAAACTTTCGATCGGCTCAATTTGGTCCCTGAACTATTGATAAATGTCCAATTTAGTCATTCGTTACTTTTTTTTTTTTTTTTTAAATTTTTAATTTTTTTTTTTAATTTTTGGCTTCCCTCCGCCGGCTACGGCGGAGGGGAAGCGTCCGGCGAGGGTCGCCCTCGCCGGTGTTGGGCGAGGGCCGTCCTCGCCGGACGCAGCGAGGGCGGCCCTCGCCGACGCCGGCGACGGGTCTCCCTCGCGGATCCGCGAGGATACCCTCGCCCGACGCCGGTGAGGGCGACCCTCGCCGACGCCGGTGAGGGCGACCCTCGCCCGACGTCGGCGGAGGGAAGCCAAAAAAAAAAAAAAAAATTAAAAAAATTAAAAAAAAAATTAAAAAAAGTAAGGAATGACTAAATCGGACATTTATAGTTTAGGGACCAAATTGAGCCGATCGAAAGTTCAGGGACCAAATCGGACATTTATCAATAGTTCGTGGACCAAATTGAGCCGATCGAAAGTTCAGGGACCAAATTGCACATTAAGCAATAGTATAGGAACCATTTGTGACATTTTCCCTTCATAATTGTGATCTTCTTTTAGTTTTTTTTTTTTGGAAAAAAGCTTGGCATAGTAACGGTGCAGTATTGAAACCCCCCCCCCCCCCCCGGCTCCATATTTTCCCGTTTCCTTAGGGAAATCGTGGGATTTTAAGTGAAATTTGTTAATTTTTTTTATTTCCGAATTAAAATTTTCTCTTCAAATTTGCTACGTGGATTTGAAGCAATCTCATGTGAAATAGATTTTATGTCAACATTAAGTTATTAAATTAAAAAAAATTGTTCATTTCTCTGATCCACACAATGTTTGCAATCTTCTATTAATCAAGCTAAAGTATTAAAGATTTTATATCAAGATTAAGTTATTAAATTAAAAAAAAAAATTGTTCATTTCTCTGATCCACAAAAAGTCTGCAATCTTCTACTAATCAAGCTAAATTATTAATTAATCAAGTGTTCCATAGCCTGTTGCTTTTAAAGTGATACTGAAGGCACAAAATGCACCATTAATTTGAAGCACTTACGGCACCATTAGGCTAGCATTGACCTTCTTATTATTCTCTCTTTGCTTTATCGGTTTCCTGTCACTCTTTAAATTTTTTTCACGTTGTTACAACTAAAATGATATCTAACATGATTTTCACGTAATAGAATACAAATTTGACTTCCCAATTCAGTAAAAATAAGTGATCTATAAATGGCAATTAAAGAGAAAATCACTTTGATGTGGTCTAATTCTAAATAACTCTAGATGAAACCAGGTAAAAAACATGACAAATTTAATCAAGAAAAAAAGATCTAGTAAAGTTTCTATTCGCTCCTTAAATGATTTTTATATTTAAGTAGTTATTCAAAGTTTGAAAAAAGTTCACTCGCAGCAATTAGTTCTTACTGATTTCATTTCCTTTCTAGAAGAAAGAAATAGTGTCTATAATTGAGAATTTTCTATTTGAGAAATAGTCTCTAATTACGAATTGCATCTCCATCGCACTTTGTGGTAACAAAGACACTGTTTTTCACAAAGAGTAATGGTGGGGTTAGTGTTAGCAAGGTGATTTATTTTTTAAGATATGGGTGTCTGATAAAGCCAGTATGTTTAGTAATTAGAGGGACGCTTATTTCTAGACCAACGGGTGGGTAGGAATGGTGGAATGGGTTGTGTTGACTTTAGGCTCATATCATTCATATCAAATAGCTTGGCAAGTCTTTCCACAAATCGCATTAGTAAATAATGAGTCCATATTCGTGTCTTGAGCTTTTTAGCAGCGCAGTTTCGCGTCAACAAAACTGATAACGTGTTAGCACGACCATATGTACACTTATCGCAAGACTACCGCGTAGACTAAACAAGCCATCGCTTTGTGTTAGAAAAGCTATAGAATCAAAGCTTGCGCATTATAAATAAGACCGAAGCCACTTGTGATCATCTTAGAAACACACCACACTTTCGTTGGAGTTTTTCCAATCACGAAGATCCTACACTTTATTTAACCCCCAGTACTCGGCCATCATGATCTTCCACATCTTGCTGAACTAAAAAGGACATAACCATGTCGTCCCAGAAATCGAACCCTCTTCCTCGTTCTCAAGGATACACGGTCGGCACCGGTTTACCTGGTAATTATCTTCAGGAACACCACCACCACCACCACCACCACCATCCTCTTCCGGAGCAACAGAAAAACTCCGTCACTTGGTCATCCGATATTTTTCATTGTTGCGACGATCCATGCAGCTGTTGTTCTTTTTGTCCTCTCAAAGTTGTATAATTTTAAGTATAGTTCATAGATGCTGAGATATGTATAATATTGTTGTACGTGTTTCAGGTTGCACAACGCTTTTTTGCCCATGCGTCACTTTTGGGAGGATTGCGGTGTTCGCGAACGAAGGATCTTCATGTATGTATCTGTAAACTAGTATTTTTTATTTTTTTTTTTTTTCACAAATCCATTATCCCTCATCCTCAACCTCCACGAACCATCAACCTTTTCGTAATTGCAAACTCCAGCCATGCATATCCTGCAATCTCAATCTGAGGCAGGACGACATATGCAACCATCGTAGACCTCTGAGTAAAGCACAGAGAGAGAGAGAGAGAGAGAGAGAGAGAGAGGAGAAGGAGCTGCTCAGGCGGCATGGTAATGAGCTGTGGAGAGCAGAGAGACAGATGGTTAGGCTTTGATCGGTGGCGTGTGCAATTTTTTGAGTTAAATCTACAAGTCTGTGTTTGAAAAATTGTGAATGCGTGCCACATTTCCGAATAGCAATAGCCATTTCGTACTTGAAATAATGTTTAAAAAAATTGAAATATCCAACATCACTTGTTAATGGTCTTCTTTCATCTACTAGCTTAAACTTTTGGTTTGACTTTCTAATTTGATATCAAAGCTAGGTTCTGGTAAAGTTTATTTCGCGTCCCTGCCTCAAATTGCACATGTATGTCTCACTTCAGAATTTTGAGGGCCGCTACAGTAATTTACCTCAAATGATAAAAATCAACAACGATAATATTATTATATTCGTTTTGTTGCAGCTTGTGTTGCGAAAGGCGCACTCTACTGTTTAGCTGCTACTTTGACGGGTTGTTTTTTGGGAGGAGCTTGCTGCTGCGGTTGCTGCAATCGTAGAAGGTTGAAGACTCAACTCAGATGGCAACGGAATGCATGCGACGATTGTTATGTTCATTGCTTTTGCCATTGTTGTGCTCTGTGTCAAGAATATCGTCAACTCCAGAGCCTCGGCTATGACCCTTCCAAAGGTACTAAGACTTCATTTTTTTTCCTATTTTTCTTTTTATTTTATAGTCAAGGAATCTGCCTAAGATGAGTAAATCTCGGATTCCATGAATATCCCACTAACTTTATTGATCAACAAAAGCCGGTCGTATTGACATATACCTTGGTAGTTTACATCTATGATGAAAAATCAGAACCGTGTTCTCTGTACAAATTGTGAACCTTTCTATTTTATGAACGAAGTACAACCCATAGATTCACGTTTTGTATTTGTATAAGGATAGTGTTCGAGATAAAAAAAGATTGACTTTAGGAACTGATATGATAATTTCCTGTGGATTCCTGAATATGACTCCTCCATGTTTGTTTAGAATGCAAAAGTAACGAAATGACTAGAAAGGACATTTAAGGAAAAACTACAAAGTAAAATTTACATTTCTTTATCTAGATGTATGCTCTTAAGGTAAACATACTTTTGCATCCTTTGTCTTGTCTAGGTTATAGGAAGGACCATCGTGAGAAGGACATGCAAATATTTCATTTTCTTCCATTATTCTTTAACAAATAACATAACCACATGTTTTTATTTGTGTTTTATGTTACATACAGTGCTAGTGCAAAGTAAAAAAAAGGAAACATTCATGTAACAATGGAATGAATACGGTAAACAAAATTAAACTTTGTAAATGTGTTGGTATTAAGACCATTAAAAAGTTAATTAACCCAAAAGTCTAAATTTAATCAGAGACAGAGAACTTAGAGAGATAACTTATATGTAATGTTCACTTCCAAACCATCCTAAAGAAGTGCACATGTGGTGTCACCATTAGTTGGAGAATCAATATTCCTGGATATATTGATATAACGTACAATTTTAAAGTTAGTGCCTAAGGACAAAAGAAACATCGAATATGACTTTATCTACCCCAAGAATGAGTTGAGTGACTAAGCATTTGATTTGAATATGGTATATTTCAGATTAATGGTTTTACTTATGCATTGAGGATGCTTATTTGGTTGTTTTGGTACTGATGCATGCAATTACCAAAATAATTTCAGGACGGGAAGGAAATCGGCAGATACATATTGGCTCAATAGCGATGATTCCACCTCCAATGCCAAGAAACATGAGCCCACATAGCTGATTAGCGAAGTTCATACCACAGACATCCAAATGTTAGGAGACATTCTAGTACGATATGACATTTTTTATTCATAAATCTATCATTACTTTTGTGAAATTTTGTGGAATCATTATCAATTATTTTAAAAATTTAAATTGTTAGATGAATATTTAATTTAATGTCTAAATAGCTCACCTCATAAGTTGTAACAATTTCTTGAGAAAAACTTTCAAGAGGAAAACTCTTGACAAACGAACTTATTTAAATCTATATCTCCATGGATATACCTTATCGCAAGCATAACAAGCTGTAAATATTGCTCATTAAAAAAAAAAAAAAGGTTGTCAATATCATGAAACTTCGTTTCTAGCGAGAATGTAGGACTCCGTCCAAGTCTTTGCTAATTTTTTGTCGTGGCATAGAATAATATGGGAACGATCTACTTCATATTAGAGATACTTAGGATATTTTGAGAAATAATTTAAGATATTTTCCTTGATTTTCATAACTCTCGTAATGATGCATTAATTATGCATAACTTGATTGGTTTCTTACCTAGATAATTGTCTAATAAAGCTTATAAATATATTCATGTGCTCTTTATCAAAATAGAAAAATATGTAAAAAATTTTCACAATTCTTTTTTTGCTTTATTTTTTTGTCATCATTTGAGGTAACTTCTGATCACTTATATAAATGCCACTTGGGGTTGACTTATCCATCATTTTCCAAAAGTCAAATTTTGACATTTTCAAGTAGCCTTCGTCATCGTTTGCTCTTGATTTTTATTTTCCACTTGGGGTTGACTTATCCATCATTTTCCAAAAGTCAAATTTTGACATTTTCAAGTAGCCTTCGTCATCGTTTGCTCTTGATTTTTATTTTCCACGAAGTTTTTTTTTTGGCCATGACGTGACAAAGGTTGATGATGATGAATGAAAGCGTCTATGTGGTTAGAATAAAGGTTGATATTTGTGAGTCTCATCATTTAAACTCCCCTCATCTATAAATATCTCATATAATGAAATAAGTTTCATGTAGTTCCTTCCCTTTTTTGCAATAGCATGTACCCTCTCTTTTTTTTTTTTTTTTTTTTTTTTCTTTTATGGCTAAAGAACACCTCCAAGGGTCATAACTTGGCACATGAGATATGTAAGTGTCAAAATTTTCAAAAGGTACATTTAAGTGTTATCTTTTTTGAAAATTAGACACTTAAGTGTCAATTTCAGCGATGCTTGTCGGAAATCCGATGTGGTATTATTTTATTAATAAAACTAGTCTACGTGTTTAGCTAGAATGTCCGTTCAGCAATCCTTGTCTAAAAGGATGTCGTCCTCCATATTCCACCCCAAATTAAAAACCCTTAAACAACGTCAACCGAGTAGGGTGAGGCCTTGTCAATCCCAGGTGAGGGTTGACAACCCTTGCTCAGCTCGGGCAAAGGCAATGCCAACACTGGCTTAGGACTAGAGACGGTTGTCGTCGTCCCCTAGATCTAGGCGCCCTTGCTCGAGCTCGATGACGGTTGCTGGCTCCTCCGGCAATGGGTGGCAACGGAAACACCCATCGGCAAGCCTTGCCATTTTTTTAATATAGTATTTTCAATAAATTTTAGCTTTTATTTTTTCTCAATCCAATTTTAAAAGAAAATTGAATAAAGTTGAATAAAAATATTTTTAAAGAAATGTCACATTATTTAAAATTTTCGTCGGAAAAAGTAACGTTAACTATTTGGCTGAAAATTCTCGCTATTGGCACTTAAGTATTTCTTTCTTCTCCAATTTTAGCACTTAAGTATTTTTTTTTCTTTTTTGATTTTGACACTTAAGTGTACATTTTGGAAGTTTTGGCACTTATTTATCCTCCGGTGCCAAGTTATAACACTTGGGATGTTCTTTTTTTTTTTCCCCCTTTTTTGGTCATATAGGTTTTCATGTATATTATACATTAAGTCTCATGCACGCCATGAAATTTAAGTGTCCCATGTTAATTGGAGAAACCAGTTGTGCCTCAATTTCATCCATCATGAGAAGTCAAAAGAATATAAAAGGATTGATATATTCATGAATAATTCGAGCAAAGAGTGTGCTTGGGAAAATAATACCAAAGGCATTGGAGATTTAGAAGGTAACACAAATACCACAAGATTAATTCTCGCCAATGAAAGGAAATCACCTCACGACGCGGTGCATATGATAGAATAGATGTTCACTATTAACACTTTCATTTTGCCTGTAGATCCATCATGCAACTCGCATTTGAACAAAGCTTAGGGGTTATTGAATTCGCCAATGATAGCAGAATTCGACCTTCAAGAAAACATAATAATTTTACATGATCCTGCATCTAGTTTTCTCACTGTATTCCTTCTACACACAGAAACTAGAGGCATTATACTCTCTTAGTACAGAGATTTCATTTCTATGTATTTCGTGAAGATTAGAGATCGAATTCTCTGTCAAACGATGGAATTAGACATTTGATCATCAATAGAGATACTGCACCATCACAGGTTCCCATTTTATCTATGAACCTCCGCATTTAGTAACTAGACCCATTGTAACTTCAGGATCTTGGACGCCGCGCCGAGAAATTGGAAATCATTCATGCATTTCGCCAGGTTTGAGGGTCAAATTTGCTGATAATGTCAAAATTATTCCCCTAATAAAAAGTATCGTCATTTCGTCATCACGCATTCATTTTTTCAATTAGGTTTCTTCTACACTTGTTGTCTAGAGACATCATGCTAATATGACCTCGGACCAAACGATCAAAATTTCGATTGACAGAGACCCGAGAGCTTGCCTAAGCGACTGCCGACTGGTACTCACCGATTTATCTAGGAGAGCCCGGTTGGGCCTTTAGCCCAATCCAAGTCCATTAAGTCCAAAATACTTGGCCCACCAGGCTTACTAGCCCAACCTAAGGGTCCGTTCGTTTCGCGGAAAATGACTTCCGAGAAAATGTTTTCCGGATTTTCCGGTATTCGTTTCACGGAAAATGAACTAGTCAAGGAAAATGTTTTCCATCATTGGAAAAAACAACCTTTAAAGTGAGGAAAACGTTTTCCACTTTTGAAAAGTGGAAAACGTTTTCCATGACTTCTTCCCTCTTACTTTTTTTTATTAATACATTTTCATTTTATTTTTATGTTTTTTTTTAAATCGAGTTTTTAATTTCTTTTCTTTTCTTTTTTTCTTTTCTTTCTTTCCTATTCATCTTCTTCTTTGGCCCGACCGGCCACGGCAGCGTCCGGCGAGCGGCTGCAAGCCAGCGGCCGGCGACTTCCCTAGCCTCGCCCCAGGCCGGCGAGGCTCTGCCTAGCCCGATCTGGCAAAGCCGAGATCGGGCCTCGCTAGATCGGGCGAGGCGGAGCTCTCGCCGGCCCGGGCGAAGCTCTCGTCTCGCCGATTCGACGAGGCGGGCGGGGCTCGGGCCTCGCCCGAGCTTCGCCGCGCGCGAGCCGCAAGCTCGGGCGGGATCGGCCGAGCCTCGAGCTCGCCGAGATCTGGCCATCGGGTCTTGGTCGGTCGCCGGGCAGTCAACCATCGTCAGGCAGGAAGGAGGCGGCGGCGGCGGCAGAAGGAGGAGGAAGAAGGAGAAGGAAGGAGGTGGCGGCGGAGGGCGGCGGAGGAAGGAGGAGGAAGAAGGAGGAGGAAGGAGGCGACGACGGAGGAAGGAGGAGGAAGGAGGAAGGAGAAAAAAAATAAAAAATAAAAATAAAAATTTCGATATTTTAAAAATATATATAATTAAAAATTCATTTTTTTAAAATAAAAAAAAATAAAATTAATTTTTTGGTCAATTAAAAATATTAAAATTCAATTTTTGGTAATTTTTTTCCAAACAATTAAATGAGCTAACGAACGGTGGAAAATATTTTCCACTCAAATTTTAGGTTTTAGCCAAACACCGGAAAATAGAGTCATTTACCTGAAAATTGACTTCTAGAAAAATGTTTTCCGGAAACATGATATTTTCCGCGAAATGAACGGACCCTAAGAGTAACTAAATTCCCATGTGCCATGACACCCTCTTAGTACCTAGCTTGACATTATGCATGGCAATAAGGATTTTAAGGGTTCTTGATATACTTTGAAGCGACTAGTGTGTGGCCAAGGTCAAATGGGTAAGACCCACGGGACAAAACTAACGGATAATTGTTGCAAGCTTTCCTCGAGTGAATCACTTAGGTTGCGTTTGTCGGTCGGGATAAAATTCGGGATCGGATATGATTTATCCTATCCTATGTTTGGTGGTCGGTCGGGACAGAATAAAGTTGGATATAAAGAGGATATGGGCGGGATAAAATTATCCTATAAGAGAGGTGTGATAAAGATTGATAGGATTTCTAATGTCCATAATAGGAAAAAAAAAATTTCGGATAACAAGCTTATTAAATTAACAAAATTGAAATTATATTTCAATATATATAATATTTGAATTATAATTTAAGAAATCAGAAATAAAAAAAAAAAATTTTATTTTTAATTAATCTTATTTTAATTTATATATTCAACTTTAATTCTACCTTATAATAAACATTCAATATATAAATTAAATATTTATATTTATTATATATTTTAGGTATTTTTGTATTTTAGGTATGTTAGTACAGTTTACTATTTGATAAAATTTTATTAAAGAATGATGAAAGGGGAAAAAAGAAATAATAAAGAAAATAATATAAAAAAGAGGAAAGTTAAAATAAAAATAAATTAAGGAATAGTGTTAAGAGAGATTTTCACAATTTTCGTTTATGAACATTTATGTTCATTTATAATGATACGTCGTTTATATATAAAAAAAAAAATGTACATGATATGATGTGAATATATCCGACTTTAATATTGCGATTCACAAAACAATTGACAAGATATATATTAAAAAAAAAAAAAAAGCTCAGGATTTCATATCCTATCATATCTAATCATATCCCGATTAGAAATTCGGATGACCAAACGTAACTTTAGGGAGTGGATATGTATTACTAAACTTCCGTTTAGCTCGAGTTCTTCCAAGCCCAAATCGATTTACAATTTTCGAATTAATTAACATGCAAAATCAACTATTCAGGGATCACCACCAATTAATTTTTGGTAGAATTAGTATAAGTTAGAATGCATATTAGATACGATTTTCTTGTTAAACTAGGATAGTTTGGATAGGATGCATATTTAAGTAGATTCTAGTAGATTATGATAATTTTCCAATTCAAATTAGGATTTGACTTAGTTTATTTCCTAGTTTAAGTTAGATGATAGCTTAATCTTAATAGTTAATTTGAGTAATTTTCAATTACGAATTTATTAAAAAAAAAAAAAGAACTAGAAACATCGTCTTAGGATAGATTAGATTATTTTCCTAGATAAGGTTGCATGTTTAAATAATGGCATTTATTTATTCCGAATTTCAATGAAAATACAAATATATATATATATTTATTCCGAATTTTGATGAAAATACATACATATACATATATATATATATATATATATATAATGTGCATAATGTGCATGTCATATAGAGTTGGATGCATAAACTCCATGTCATTTAGAAATTGTATGTATAGGTTGCATATTAATTATTGCTTGTCATTAGAGTTAGGTCATTTAAGTAAGTTACATGTCATTTTAGAGATCGCATGTTTAGAGACATCGAAAGCATGTCATCTTAGAATAGTTTTATTTCAATTGCATGCCATCTTAGAATAGCTAGAATTTCATGCATTGCATATGGTTCAGTTTCATTTAAATAAGAGAAAACCCTTAAAAGATTTGAGTAGAATTGCATGGTAATTAGAAGCCATATTTAGATTGAATATGTGTTTTTGATTATCGTTGCAATGGATTGCATTGCTTCGAGGTAAGTACTTCTTTTCTATTCTTGTAATTTATTTAATGTCTTTATTATTGAGTGCTACATTAATGGCTGAGCACCCACATGAACACCTCATACGTAAGTGGTTAGGTTAAAATTAATTCAAGCTACTTGCAAAACATTTTGGAAAATAAAAGAGAAAATGTATCAAAAGAACGTTGTAATCAAGTCCACGAATCCATAATCTCTCATTTGTAGAAGTAAAGTAATTCTCTTGATATTTTACTTAAGTTTCTAATTTACCCACTAAAAATTAGATTAGTCGCGACTCTTAAATGAAATTAATTTGTATGTTAAGAACTTAAACCTAGGTTGCAAATTAATATAGGCTTGAGAGAGTTCGACTAACTCTAGACTTAGTAATCCATGTCAAAACCCTAGAGGACTCGACCTTTCATGTTGTTCCCAGTTAGGTCGCACTTTAGTGGATCATAAATCAAGTCATCATGATCATCATTATTGGCGTCTATCACATCGGAGTGGACCATTCCTACACCATTGTGCATTGAATCATATCTAAAGCATAAAGTACATGAATAAAAAAACAAACAGGGTTAAATTGGAGCCAGTTCTAGGAAACGATTTCAAAATGTTTTTCCATTCATTAGCATGGCGTACTTCTCCTGTTTGAATCGGGTTTGAAACCAAACCTCTCCTCAGGAGAATAGATGGGGTGATTCAGGTGAGATCTAATGTAGATCCAACTTTCTATTCACTCGTGGGATCCAGGCAGTCCGGGGGGGACCCCATGGCTCCTCTCTTCTCGAGAATTCTTTTTAAAATTGTGTGACAAGGAAGCATGAGGAAGGCTCGACCTTAGAACCTTTCTTGGATCATATTTTCTATTTTAGGTTGGATATCATCACTAGGCTAATTTTGTGTATCACATCTTGCCTCCAAAATGAATTTGTATTTTATTGACTTTCATCAATTGAATTACATTTTATCGAATGGAACGTGCAACAATCAATTCTTACAAAATAAGATCCTAGAAAGCAAATGCAAACAACTAGAAAGCAATAAAAGTTCCCACGCAGGGAAATTTGTAGAAAATTAAAAGGGTTTTACTCTAGTTGACCATACCCTTGAGTGCATTATTTGCTCTTCTTGCTTTCCCGACCTCTAGATTTTTTTTTTTCTTGGTCGAAGACCTCTAGGTTATGAGGTATATGTTTGAATATATATGCGTTTGGTAATCGGGATAAAATTTAGGATAGGATATGATTTATCCTATCCTACGTTTGGTGCTCGCTCAAGACAGGATAAAGTCGAATATAAAGGGATATAGATAGAATAAAATTATCCCATGGGAGAGGTGGGATAAAAGTGGATAGGATTTATAATATCCATAATAGGAAAGTTATCTTTCTCGAATAACAAACTTATTAAATTAACAAAATTGAAATTATATTTCAATATAAATAATATTTGAAATATAATTTAAGAAATAAAAAATAAAAAATAAAAAAAATTATTTTTAATTAATCTTATTTATATTCAACTTTAATTCTATGTTATAATAAAAATTCCATCTATAAATTAAATATTTATATTTATTATATATTTTAGGTATTTTTGTATTTTAGGTATGTTAGTATAGTTTACTATTTAATAAAATTTTATTAAAGAATGATAAAAGAGGAAAAAAGAAATAATAAAGAAAATAATATAAAAAATAGGAAAAATAAATTAAGGAATAGTGTTACGAGAGATTTTCACCATCTCCGTTTATAAGCATTTATTATCATTTATAATGATATACCGTTTATATCAAAAAAATGTACATAATATAATATGGACATATCCAACTTTAATACTGCAATTCGCCAAACAATGGATAAGATATAGAAAAATCCCAAAATTTCATATCTTATCCTATCTAGATTAGAAATCTGGACGACCAAACTTAGCCATAGGGCATGACCTAGGTTTAGACCGGCTTAGACCTTAATATGGGTTGTAATTTTCTGGGCCTAAGTCAAACGAGCTGAAATCAGATTGGACTGAGCTTCGTTTCAGCCTGTCCCATCATTGAAATTTTCGGCCAGCCTTGTCCCTTGTAGTGGCCGAATTCTTGCTCTCCGTGGGCTTCAATTTGGCAGACCTTGACCTACTTAGGGTTCATTCTAATTAAACTTAGGGTCTTTAACTTTAACGGGCTTAACCAACTTAATGGAAGCTCAAATATTCTGATTTTGGGTTAAAATATTTGGTCACTGTGCCCCCGTGCTTGGTGGAATTTTGCTTCACTATCGGCTCAGTCCATGTGATCGATGAGGTCTGTTCACCATTGCCGGTTCAATGCAATGAATGATCAATGCTTTTAAAAACTATATGGTATGAAATTTAATTATATTATTTTCATTTAGGGGCAGGTTTAATCCTTAATTTTCTATGCAATTTTTCACTAAATGGTTATCAAAATTTAGAACAGAATTACATTCTAATTTGTAAAATCTAGTTAGACAATGTTAATGAAAACAATGTTAATAATCTACTAAGACATTATAGAGGTATAGTTTGTGTTACATCATTAACCAATCCTACTAGAAAAGTATGTAAGAACTCATAATCTACTGCAGCAAATACACACTCACTTGCAAAATCTAAAAAAAAAAGTAGTGATCTACCATTAGGTTTCTGGATGGTAAGATTGTTATTTGACTGGAAACTTGCAAATAGTTACACATCCACTTGTAAAATGTTAAAAAACCAAGTCGTAATGTACTATTGGATTTGTGGATGGTGAAATTGTTATTTAGTTAGTTACTTATAAACAGTTTCGCGGCCACTTGTGACACCTAAAAAACTAGTGCCAACTTCTGTTGAGTTTGTAGACGGTAAAATTGTTATTTCTTTCATAAATACAAATAGTTGGCTAGACTAATAATGAACAGTCACGTTTCACGGTTGACCATCGATAATCAAATTCATCATCAAACTTTGCATGTGTAAACGCAAAATGATATTTTATTTTTGGCGAAAGGAACTTTTGATTTCTGCCTAGAATAAGCGGAATTAACCGTCGTATCCCATAGTCAGGTAAGTACAAAAAAATTCTCCCGAAATCAGCACCAATATTGCTACTATAAAATGGTTAAGACTGTAATTGATGTAGTTCACTGTCCAAGTAATCTAATATCTTCCTTTAAGCACATGTGGTTCGTCCTCATAGGGAAATCAAGAAAATACCATTGGCTATAGAACACAAGGAGATGGTCCAGGGGAAATATATAAACCAGCATTGGTCACATTCAACTTTGCTTTGTATAAGAAAGAATACTAAATATTGTTTGCGCTGCCGTGAGAAGGAGCAACACGATGGCTGCGAGAACGGACAAGAAAGCCCAAGGACTATGGAAATATTCCCTCCTTAATTTCACCATCCAAACGTTCCACCTCTTATTACAATACGCATTCACAGTTTTGAAAATCTCAGAGTAATAGAAATTAGATAGAGTGACGTAGTCACCCATCTTGTTGAACATCTGCGCAATTACCTCGTCATCGCCCAAGTAGTTCTTAATAATCCCTGCGCGGCGAAGCACTTCGACATCCTTCGAAGA
Organism: Eucalyptus curtisii; assembly: GCA_017140595.1. NCBI lineage: Eukaryota > Viridiplantae > Streptophyta > Magnoliopsida > Myrtales > Myrtaceae > Eucalyptus > Eucalyptus curtisii. Next base: position 7,038,006 of record CM029504.1, read on the forward strand.
GTTTATGAGGCAATCCATGAAGGTCACATAATCCGTAAAGTAGTTGATGTCTCCACCTTGACGATGCTGCTCATACGCGATTAGGTTTCGAAATTGCGACTCAGTGTGGTCTTGGACACTCAAGACCGGTATCTCGAGTTTTCCGTTCTTGAATCTGATGTCTTTCATGTGTCGCCCTCGCACTGCCCTCAACTTGACTCCGGATTCCCTGAGCTCCGTTGCTGAGGACATGAACATGAGTTTCTCTTTCGTTGGCGGGGCTCTGCTATATAGCCGGGGCACATTAAGCAAGCCAGAAGTCCAACATGTGTGCATTAGATGAAGAAGATTTTTGCTCTCGCGAAGTGTCGGATATTGGCCCGAGTCTCCTAGTTCAAAATCAAAATACGTGGTAGCTATATCGATGAGCTCGAGATGCTCGTCCGGAGCTTTAGTCAGGTCATATAGCTTGTTCAAGAAGAAAAGCGGGAGTTGGTTCTCGAGCAGCAACAAATCGCGCTGGAGGCAGTATCGAATCCAATCTGCCTCCATAAGCGGGTCGTCTTTGTTTCTCAGTTTCTCCATATTGTACTTACGGAACAACTCAACGATGAAACAACCATCTATAAGCATTATCGCTAGGAACTTTTCTTGGGAGAGGTTGATAGTTTCTGCGTAGCAATTACGCACCAGCTGTTCCAGTTCTCTTGGAGTCGGCATATACCGGTCAACGCTTTCCTCTTTTCTCCTTTGAAGCAACTGCTGCACGTACCTCATTTTTTCCTCCTCCATGGATTTAAATTTGTCTTTTCCATAGTGATAAGGACCGACGACCAGAATCTCTGGTTCATAGGCTTTGTTGTTTACTTTGCGCAGTTGAGGACGAACCCTGGGTATACTATGCTCTGACGGGGTTGCAGGCACGCCATAGAGCATACCCTCTATGTAGATTAAGGCATGATCTTGCGTTCCAGATCGCCCATTGTTTCTAGCATACTGTATTGGTTACAACACAATTAATGTGACAATAAGCATGTCATAAAGCAAGATGATAGTTTTCCGTGTTCTTAAATTTTCATGTGCTTCCATTTCATTAAGCTGTATTGTGGCTATGCTTTATATCTTAGTATGGTTACAAAACCTAAAGATCGTTATAATAAGCTTATTTTGTGTATGTAAATGGCACTTCAAACACGTTGCTGGCAAGAGATTTCGTGAAGATCACATGTTGAACAGTGGACCATTATCAGTGAATTTGCGAAAACAGTAAAGCAAAATGGAGCAGCACTCATCAATAACTATGCAATATTAGCAAATACCCCAAGACAGAATTTAGAATTGCATATGCAAGAGCTATTCTCTCTAACCACCTAAATGATCCCACTAGTATGTAGGTTTTCCTCCCCTTACTCTTTCAATGTGATTTAAAATATTGATATCTCATTATGAGAATTATCTTTACATACGAGCAAAGTTTTTCATAATAAACATAGGCAATGTACAAAAACTCTCCTTATGTGTGATATTGCCAATTTTAATTTAAGTCATCATGCTACTTTTTGTGACTTGTTTGATTCCTGAACTCTCTCGAACTTTTTGAGGGGAAAAAAAAAACTCTTCGAACATTGGCAAACAAAAAACTAATCCCCCAACATAATTTCAGGACAAATTCCGTGTTTCCGTTTGAAATAGCGATGGAAAAGATTGACTAAGCACCATAGTTGAACATGTAGTGCTAAGATTAAACATAAGCAAACCGATAGTCGAGGAAAAATTACAAAAATGATTAGTGAACTATTGCCTCCTTAATTTTCATCCATAATGTACTTTTTTTCGATCTAGGCTACAAAGGCACGTGTATAGGCGTAGGAATTGCTTTTTCTCTACCTTGAACACTGGAGTATTCTTGTAGCTATATCTTACCACTGGATTGAACCAAAAGAAAGCTCTAATATGTTAATAACGATCGAGTCCGTTAGGACGAGCAGCCAATGAGGGGGAAAGACAAAGTATAAGATACTTTTTTAACCCGATGATTAATTGGTCCCTAGAATAGGTGAAAAAAAAATTAGTTTTTGTATGTGAATAAGTATAGTTGAACATGTAGTGCTAAGATTTAAGCAAACCGATAGTCGAGGAAAAATTACAAAAATGATTAGTGAAACTTAATTTTCATCCAGAATCATGTTAAGAATGGAATCATGTTAAGAATGGATCATAAGATGGAATGCAAAAGACTGGTCTAATCCTTCAACTTACTTGATCAAGTTTGTGGTTGCTCATTCTTCTCGCCAAGCTAGACAAGCTACTATCACGTCGGATCGAGTTATTCTCTTCTTGTAGAATTGTTTATCAGCTGAGATAAAATGAGACTGCTGCAAATACCAACTCTTCTTTTCGTGGACTTCTGAAGATGGAAGGTTTTGCAATAAGCCGAAAGTTCTCGGAAGTTGATGAAGAGGCAAAGGGCTAATAAGACTTACAAGGAAATGTCAAAAATGGACTTTATGAGAACGACTTATGAAGTCTTCCACAAGTTGCATATTACCATATGAAAACTAACCATTTTAAATAAACTTCACGAACTCTTTCAACATTTGGAAAGAGTCCTCTGTTCGCTACTGATTTGATAGTATAATTACGTTTATCATGGAGACAACTTGTACTCCTATAATGAATTTAAATATTAAGATATCAGCCTATTCCTTTAGATTGGCACATTGTTAGGAAATTTCCCAGTAAGGAACTAGAATATAAATATTTAGATTTCAGCAACTGTATTCAAATTGCTTGGGATATAGCAATCAACTGAAAGTTCGCGGAACATACCAAAGAAGCAAAGGGCTAGGAAAGATCTACAAGGAAATGTCAAAAATTGACTTTATGAAAACGACACATGAAGTCTTCCAGAAGTTGCATATAATATGTCAAAACTGACCATTTTACAAAACTTGAAAATATGGTAGGAGTCCTACCTTCCAGCTACTAGCTAGATATTATAATTGCCTTCATGATGGAGACAACTTGTACACTTCTAATAAATGTAAACATAAAGACACTAGCACAATCGTCTACATTGGCGCGTTAGAAGATTTCTAAATTAAGAATTGGAAGTTATATATTTAGATTTCACCGATGGCATGGCAACAACTCTAGTTACTGTATTAAGTCAAAAGCTCATGGAACTTGATGAAAAGACAACGGGCAAAGTAAGACACCAAGATTTTAGCTACTGGCTAGATACCCTGATTGCCTTTATAATGGAGACAACTTGTTGCACTTTGAAATAAATGTAAATCTAAAGATGCCAATCCAATTCTCTAGATTAGTACAGTTGGTTGGGGGCATCGAGAGATTTTGAAGTTAGAAAACGGAAGTCACATGCTCAGAAATCATTAGCAATGAGCAAAATGCTTTGGGTATTGTCATGGAACTTGATGAAGAGGCAAAGGGTTAAGAAAGACTTACAAAAAAACGTCTAAAATTGACTTTATGAGAATGATGGATGACGTCTTCCGCAAGTTGCAATGTAATATCTGAAAACAGACCATCTAACAAAATTTCATTGAACATTTATAAAGAGTTCGACAGTCTAGCTACTTGCTAGATGCTATAATTGTCTCATGATGGATACAACTTGTTACATTTATCTTAAATGTAGATACGAAGATGTCAGCCCAATCTACATATTGATGGGAAAATTGTCCAATAAGTCCTAAATTTGTTGCACTTTTGCCAATTCAGTCCTAAACTTTTTAACTTTGCCAATTCAATTATAAACATTTTCACTTCTTACCGATTTAGTCCATCCGGCCAATTTTGGCTGGAAAATGCTAACGTGGACATCGGCGGTGCCACGGAGAATTGTCGTCCGACGTGGACAATTTTTAATAATATTTTAATATTTTTTTGAATTTTTAATATTTTTTTTTTTTTTTCCCTCTTTTTTTTTTTTGGCTTTCTTGGCCTTTTCCGATGGCGGGCCACTGGCCACAAGCGACGGCCGGCCATCGGCCACAGCTAGCCGGCTAGCCTCGCCCGCGATAGGCAAGGCCTGGCCGGGCGAGGAGGAGCCCCGGTGAGGGGAGCCCTCGCCTAGGCGTGGCCCAGCAAGGGTCGCCCGGGTGAGGACCGGCCTCGCGGATCTAGCGAGGGCCGGCCTCACTAGATTTGGCGAGGGGAGCCCTTGCCGGGGCTCACCCTCGCCTAAGTGAGCGTTGGCCTCGCCCCTGGTCGGGCGACGGTTGCTGGCCACAGGCGATGCCCACTTGGCCAGGGGCGAGGGCAAGCTCCGGCGAGGTCGGCCCTCGCCCAGGCTAAGGTGGCCTCACCCGACAAGGCTGCCTTGGCTTGGGTGAGGGTCGGCCTCGCTTAGGCAACCCTTGTCGGGTTGTGTTTGGGCAAGGGCTCCCCTCGCCGAGGCTCCTCCTCGCCCAGCCGGGCCTCGCCTGTGGCCGGTGGCCGGCCACTGGAACAGGCCAAGAACAAAGCAAAAAATAAACAAAAGAAAAGAAAAAAAGGGAAAAATAGAAAAAAAAAATTAAAAAAATCAAAAATAAAAAAAATTAAAATAATTAAAAAAAATGTCCACGTCATACGTGGCATCTTACGTGGCACCGCCGTGTCCATGTCAGCATTTTCCGGTCAAAATTACCTGGATGGATTGAATCGGTAAGAAGTGAAAATGTTTAGGACTAAATTGGCAAAGTTAAGAGGTTTAGGACTGAATTGGCAAAAGTGCAATAGGTTTAGGACTTTTTGGACAATTTTTCCACAAATTGATACCATTTGTAAGGGGTGTCAGGAAATTTTTAAGTTAGGAATTATCGATTACATGCTCAGATTCCCCATTGTATGTAAACTATTCTAGGTTATGCAATAAAAAAAAAAATTCATAAAACTTGATGAAGAGGCAGAGGGCACAAAAGGCTTGAAGAAAACGTTGAAAATGGACTTTTTAAGAGTATGAAGTCCTCCACAAGTTGCATCCTGCGATGCGAAACCGAGTGCAACTGGTTTGCGTGATAAGAATTAAAAGGAGACTTATTTCCGATTGGTGGGAACGACGGATTGGATAGTGTTGGCTTACATTTAGATTACCTATTGAGATGACTGCAAGTGCATATTTATGGAACTTGAAGAGTGGAGAAGGCCAAGATTTTTTTTTTTTTTTTTTTTTTTTTTTTTTTTAAAGAGTGCAGTAGGCGCAGAAGGCAAAGGAGGCTTTGGGTAGTGTTTACACAAGTTGCATTATTATTATCCAGTGACTAGAAATTAATTTAAGGAAAAGAAGGCTTTGAGAAAAAACTCGTTTCGTTTCAATATGGATTGAAGCGTTCCCTATAAAAATCTTTATTATCATTTCATTTTTTAATTTTAATGGGATCTAATTATAGCCAGGACTAGCAAATTAGCTTAATCGTATCCGCAACTTTAGAGATTCAATAATTGATTGGGACCGGCTAGGCTTAGGCTGACACATGAACAAGTAGAGATTTATAGGTTTTAGAATTTGACAACATTATCTAAATACGCAAACTTTACCACACATGCAGATCATAATCTTATTCTCTCTCCTCTCTTATAGCTTCTATCTTGCTGTCGTGTCTCCTCCATTAGAAAGTCCAACCTTTATTTATTGCCGTCCTGTATATAAAATTCACTTAAATTTGTTAAGCAATGTAGAATATTTCAACAATCTTTATTTATTGTCTCGTTCTATATAAAATTCACATGAATTTATTAAGCAATGTAATGTATTTCAACAACCTTTATTTATTGCCAGGTTGGCAACTCTTTCCTTCTCTGTGTGGAGTCGTATTTCTGTGATATTTCAAAGGAGTCTCTCACTTCCCTTTATGAAGACGATTTGTACTTGGGGTGGTTTTGGGGCAAAATAACTTTACTCCCATAACATTGTAAACAGGAAAATAGTAAAGAAAAACTCTCTTGCTAAAAAATACTCTCGGACATAAACTATGATTGTGCCAATTATATGGGAAAAATAAGTTGGAAGTCCTAATCTTCAAGTATGAAATGCAATTAAATCTTAATTTTATTGATTCAATTCAGTCTTATACGTATTTGTAACAATACATTCAAGTATTAAATTGCCTGCATGGCTGTCCAAAAATTGTCTCTGATTGAACTTTTCAACTTTTGAATTCCATGGAATTTAAAGGAAATTACTGAAAGGTGCCGAGACATGATGAATCTTTGCTATCTAGTCCAGGTCTTATATGTTTCACGCGAAGCAAATCGGGCGGCTGACTGGGTTGCAAGATCTCACTGTGCGAGGAAACTTCCTGTTAATTGGGTGAGCTCTCCTCCCCCTCCTCTATCGGAAATTCTATGTTCAGAATTCTACCCATCGATGTCGTGTAAGACTTATGTTCTCTTATGAATGAATGAAGTACCTCCTTTTTCGACAAAAAAAAAAAAAACTTTTGAATCTACATTTAGCACTCAATTATATTTTTGATAAATGTTTAGGACTAAATTAGACCAATTCAAATATTGAGGAGATTGTACTTTGTGTTGAAGGTTGGTCTTATACATAAAGCTTAAGACATGCGGTGCGTGAATCCTTTCTAGAGGAACTTTCACATTAAATGCACCACAGCACATTCCTAGGTGGAAAAACATAACTCACTAACGACAGCTAGGTGACTGTCATCTATTGTCACTTATACCCTTGCCACCAAAGAGACCTGGTATCTGTTCTCCGAAGCATTTCAGCAGTACAGTTTTTATGTCAACTAATATAGCAAACGGATTGGCAAACGGATAACGCCCTAACACGACCACATATACGTTCACACTAGACCACCGCATAGACAGCAAGTCTTCAATCTGTGTTTGATAAGCTATAGAATTGCACACGATGTGCGTTCATATAAATGAAGACCAAACCACATGTGGTCATCTTAGATACACATGTGGTTTGGTTTATTACATTTCAGATAAATATTAAAATTTAAAAATTATTATTTATATTATTTTTAAAAAAGGAAAAACGAAAGGCTTGGGGGTTGGGCTTTCGCCCTAGCCCCCTTTCTTTCCTCTCCCCCCTTCCCCCGCGCTGGCCTGGGCCCATCTCGCGCCAGCTCTCCCCCGGCCCGGCCCCCTTTCTCCCCTTCCTTCCTCCTTCCTCCTTCCTCCTTCTCTGCACCTCCGGTGCGCGAGGACACCCGTAGCCGGCGATGGAGGGGACCTCTGGGCAGGCGTCTTCAATGCCGCCGAGTTACAGAACAAGTTTGACCCTGCCTTGGTCAGGCTTGCTGGGCATGGGACGGCCAATGGGACATCGGTTCGGCCAAAGAGGGAGCCTAGTCGACGCGCCAAGGACTAACGGTCGAAGCACCTCTGTCGAGCAAGCTCCTCACCTATAAATACCAGCGCCATTAGAACGGTTTGAGGGAGGGGACAAGAGGAAAAAAAAAAAAAAGAAGAAGAAGGAAGAAAATGGTGAGAGGGGGGAGTTTCAGATAGAGAGACAGAGAGAGAATCGAGAGGCGGAGAGAGGTAGAGCCGCAACTGAGAGCAAGAAAAGAGTCTCAGATGGGGAGACCGCCAGCCACTGTGCCTGAATCAAGGCCAATGACCCGCCGCCGTGCCTCCTTTTCCGCGCCGAAGCTCTAGTAAGCCTCAACCTATTTGTGCCCTGTTTTCGGGCGTGCAGAGTCGAAGCTCGCGACCATCCGGCTCATGTGAACTCCGGCCCCGCCAATCCCCTGTTGAGTTGTTGTGCGTATTGTTTGTCATGTGTCGGGAGTCCCGGCGCGGGTTTGAGCTTTGGTTGAGTCGCAAATCCCTCGTTATAGTAGTGCCCTTAGCTGTTTGACTTAATGCTCGAATGAGATCCACAAACCTCTCCTTTCAAACGCTGCTCGTTGTTCGATTTGTTGTTGCCATTTGTATATATTTTGCTTGCATTAGACAGGTTCGAGCCGGAGTGATGTTTATGGAAGTTGGAGTCCTCTCGATCTAGAGCGGCTTCGTGTCCCTTGGGTTGGTCGATGTTGCCGCGGCACCAACTCTGCTTGGTTGGGGGATCGAATTCGTCGCTGGCGCGACATAGATAAAGCCGGCTCGAGATGCTGGCTTTGGCGGTGAGCACACGGCCACCGAGATAGGCCTGCCGTTGCCGCTTTCGTCGGGCTCCCGAAAGGGTGGGTGGCGGCGGCGGCGGCGGCTGCGAACCGGGTCGAGCGAGGGGCGTTGGTCGGGTAGGGTTTTTGACTAATGGGAATGACAAATATGGGCTGGGTACTTTCTGTTAATTTAAAGTAGGCCTAGTCTTATTTTAAAATGGGTTTGAAGTGTTTTGTTTTTTTAAAAAAAGAATTCTAGGTTGGGCTAGTGTTTCAGGCCCAGCCGGGTATCTGGTTGGCAACCCGGGTTGGTTCCAACTCGAGGATCCGACCCTGGTCCTTTTTTTTTTTTGGGTATAAAATGATATTATTTTAATTTAAAAAAGTATATTTTTTAATAATTAAAAAATTCCAACATTTTATTTTTTTCTAAAAATTAGCAAAAAGCTTAAAATCAAAATATTTTTTTTTTGGTAAAAAACTTAAAATCAAAATATTCATCTCTTAAAAATGCACGAAAAAATCCTTCAAAAAAAAAAAAAAATTCAAACCCCAAGGTTTAAATAAAATTAAATACTAAAAAGGCATTAGTTGATTAGTAAGTGTAAACAAGTCCCTGATTTTAATTTTTCTGGTTGCGTATGACTAAAGTATTTCTTTTAATATTTTACTTGTGTTTTTAATCAACTAATCACAAGCCGATTAGTAACGACTCTTAAATAAAAATAACTCGCATATTAAAAATTTACACCATAAGTTGCGAATTGGTGAGCTTGGAAGAGCCTGGGCTAAGCCTAGACTTAGTAATCAATTAGCCTCTACGTCTACGGGAGGGTTTGAAGAGATCGCAACAGCTTAGCAACTCCGCTAGGGACATGATTTTTTGTAGACTTAGACTTTTTTGTCTTGTTTAAATGTTTCCCTAACTTGGGTATTTTTTGCAGGTTAGTAGCTTATAAATAAATGTCAATTTTATTAGAATAAATGTTTGGTTATAAATTGTTGTTCATGCCCTAATGTTTTAGCACTACACCGTGGCACATACAACCCTACCGTTAGATGGTATTAGGAAAGATACGATCTTAAACACGAGATCGTGATATAGAAGTTGCCTTTCTTTTCCCGAAAATTTCTTTAGATAGGACCGAAGTTAGGAGGTCCTGACACTAACATAAAACTACGACGGTTAGATCGCCCTTTTAACTTCATCTTGCCGAACCTTTTTAGTTAGAAATCAAAATAGATGTATTATGTGCATGTTTATATGGTTGCAATCAATTTTCTTTGGTGAAATAAGTCTTTTATTCCTATACAATTGAATTTACTTATCTTACTGCACTTTCAATCGGTCCATGACAATTGAGGCTAATCGTTGATTTAGTTCCTTTACCAATCGAAAATGAAATGACGAAATTACCATGGAACAAATCTTTGAAAGAAACCTTTGAGAATTTGTTTTGAATTCATGCTTTTGTTGTTTTTATTAGGGAGTTTTATGTTTTTCTTATTTGATATCTTTCTAATCCATGCTAGCGTCTCATATGTATTTATTTTCCTAGTTCGTTTTGGGGAAATTCCCTCGATGTATGAACTTTTCGTGAATAAACAAAAAAGGGGTCAGATTAGCTCGTTGTCATGGACTGGTTCCTTATTTGCACCTTGTGCTTACATTTGCTTATTTATTTAAAACAAGGTTATCACAGACCATTCGCCAATCCGAACCTGCTTGAGAGCGGGAGCAAAAATGGCTGATGAAGACATGCTAAGCTGTCTTGCCGGCATGGAAAGTGAGATGAAGCGGGTTATTAGTCTCTAACAACTCTCAAAATAGGTGGATTCTATTCAGAGTAAGGTCGTTCCCACTCCAACACCATTGAAGTAGTGAGCCGCAAACGTCTGCTGGTGGTAGTCAAGGCGGGGGTAGTGATGATGACATGCTAGGATTAAAAGATGACCCACCTCAAGTCATAATGGAGAAAGCTAAGCTTGGGAGCATGCTGACAATGGAGCACAATAAACGCTGTGTGAAGAAAAGTTGAAGCAATTGCAGGGGTTATAGAATTCGCCTCCTTTAGACTTATTTGTTTATGCGAAGGTCAAGATGCTAAAAAAGTTCAAAATGCCAGAGTTCAAAAAGTATGATGGCATCTCTTGCCCGAAAACCCATTTGCATATGTACCACGTGCGGATGACTCAGTTTGTTAATAGCATGCCTCTCATGATCCAGTTATTCCAGGTGAACTTAACTAGGCCCACGCTAAAGTGGTACATCACGCAGAGCATAAACCTCCTCGAGACTTGGAGTAAAGTGGCTGATGTGTTCACCAAACAGTACAAGTTCAACCTTGACACCACTCTTTCCTGTGAGGATCTCAAATGTATTGAGAAGAAGAAAAGTGAGTCGTTTAAAGAATTTGCTACAAGATGGAGGAACTTGACCAGGCAAGTCACTCCAGAACTTACTGACAACAAGCTAATGAAGTTGTTCATCAAAACTTGCATGAATTTCAGACGCCGATGGTTGGCACAATCACTAATGCGTTCAGCCAGCTCATCCCCGTGGGGGAACAAATTGAGATAGAGCTAAGAGATAGCTAGGGTGGTGTGTTTGAAGACTTCTTCATAGCTAAAGGACTATCAGATGAAATAGGCGCGATCCATTTGAGTAGAACCTTTTTCAATTCCCTTTCATATTCTACTACATGGGAACCTTTCTTACTTTTTAGGACTTGCTTATTTTTCTTTCTAATTTGTTTTCTAGACATCATTTCCACCGGAGCAATTGAGTTTTGAAATCTTCCTTCCAAAGTTTATAAATCCGCCAAGCGTTTGATCAATAAAACTTTTTGAGGGTATAAGTATAAGGAAACACACCAAACCGACCTGATGATGATATCCAGCCATGAAATAAAAGAAGAAATCTGAAGTCCAGATTTCCTCATGCTTCCTTGTCTTAGGGCTTTGACAACAAAAGACATTTCATCACTTTTTCGAAAGAGGAGAAAGGAATGGGAGAGAAGCATTCATGCTGGAAACCTTGTATGTCTTTCTGATTTAATTATTTCTTGTCTTAGAACATCGTTCCCTTGACTTATTATGACAAGGGGGCATTTGAAACTCTCTCATTAGGTTGTAAGAATGAGGGACTCATTCGTGTGGTCAATTCAGGAACATCCTTTCAAGAAAATGGGGACAAATAGAAAAGATCAACCCATTTTGAAAGCAAAAGGAATGTCTTCTTCCCTAACGTAATTTTGAAAGTGACGCTCTCTCCCTTTCCCCTTATAGATGATGAACTAAGGAGGGGCATGTCAAACTTTGATAACAACTATAGATCAACTCTCTCCCAAAGCGCGATGACAGCAAATTAGCACCAAAAAGGATGACAGGAAGCTTTCGAGCCTCAATATGCATTCGCTTTCAACCCTCTTTAGTAATTTACTTCTGCACTTTCTCTTGTGCTAGAGGAAAAGTAGGGTGCCCATCAAATCAAGGATCATATTTCCAATCTCGACTGATCATTTATGTGCCATTTTCCCTTTGAATAGGGGCAATCCATAGGCACCCATTTTTGAGTAAACCCATTTGTGTTCAAGATTTGATACGTTTGTGGGGACAATAAATGCTTCTCATGATTTTTAATGAGATTTTTCAGTAGGATAAATTGTTTGTTCTATGATTATAAACTCCTTCATGCTTAGAGTGTTCCATGTCTTTTCAAAATGGATTTTGCATGATGATTTATCTGTTTAAGTCATTGATTCCATTGAGAATTATCAAAATAGACAGTTTAATGAATGATGTGGGATTGATTGAGCATACCAAATGAGATGTGTCAGAATGATGAAAGGCAAGTTGTCACGCTCTGAATGTTGAGCGCGTGAACATCTTTCAACGGTCGATTAAAAATGCGACGTTCTAGGATGCGTCGCCGACCCATTCTTTTTATCTTTTGATTAAACACATGTGGAAGCGAATTAAATAAACCTCCGGTCAATAAACAAACAATCGGGATAGTAAAGCACAACAAAAGTTGCCGAAAATAACTTATTTATTTATCCACTGTTACCCCTAGGAAGTTTAATATATATATAAGCCTTTCTACGGCCACTTCCTATCGACCCTCTCAAAAACCTTTAGGGATTAGGATTGACCTAACTTCACTAACGGTAGGACCAGCCAACAGGTGTCGCATCTCGTGCCCACCACATCCACACTTAGCATATCTCCACGCTATGGCCCTGAAAATGTTTAATCACGACAGGGTAAGATAAAATCTCAGTGAGTCAAATCCCTAAGCCTCGGTTAGGACGCGAATTCACCTCGAAGGTGGCCTAAGCACGTGCCAAACAAAACTCACCTCGCCTCGGCACATCCCTGCATATTAGCATGTCTTGTACAATAATAATAGAATAACGTGCATAAATAACAATCATAACACATATCTCTCATGCACCAAGCATCCACACAAGTCCTTATTATAAGGTAAACCCATTTTAGCACGTCCCATACCATGCCTAATAGTTTTACTCCATAATCAAGCGCAATGTATCGCAATCAATCACACGTGTTCCAATTATTACGACCCCTCGGGCCATGGCCAACATAAGTGTTGGTGGTCTTCCTGCGTAACCGGGCATTGTCCCGCTCCATCGGGTACGGCAATGTCTAAAACCCCCGCCTAGATGGCATTCCATAAATGAGTATCGGTCTGGCCTCAACCGCGACTCGGCTTTCCGGACCCCTGCCAGGCATCCGATAAAATCAGGCATCATCCCCAACTCTCATCGGGTGACGGGTTCCATTAAGTGACCATGCAAGCACATCATCAATCAAATCAGCTTTTATTTTCGTTATTTAGCCAATAAAACCAAAATCCATTTTCAAATAATAAACCTTGCAACTCTTTTTTTTTTGTTCAAAACTTTCCGAAATAAATTCGTACGGGGTCACGTATTTGAAATCAACCCGTCAAACTTTGCACACATCTAGTTTGAAACCTCACGGTTTTATTGAGCACATGAAACTTGGCGTCCATATCCGACACCATATTTCTTTTTTATTTCTTTGTCCAACCACCCTTTTTGGAAATAATCTTTGGTAACTCCTTTTTTTTTTCTTTAAAACTTTTGGAAAGAAATTCGTACATGGACATGTACTTGAAATCAACCCATCAAACTTTGCACGCCTCTATTTCAAAAACTCATTGTTTTATTGGGCACATAAAATTTGGCATCCAAACTCGACACCTCATTGTTTTTCTATTAAAAGCTTATGAAACCATCTTTTGACATAAAAATTGGAACCAACCATAGAGCAATCAATTTCACAATATCGGACGTGCAAACACTCAAAATCACGCATAATTGCATCCAAAAAATGAGCGTAAAATTCTACGTAACACTTAATCCGTCACTAATTACGCTAATTGCGATAAATTAAGTAAATTGTGATTAATTAAGTCAAACGTAATTAATTAACCTAAACACGATTAATTAAACTAATCGAGATTAATTAAACTAATTGCAGTTAAAATTAATCTAAACCATGCTTAATCTCAATTAATACTAAACTAGTCTTAACTAAGACTAATCCTTCTTAGCACTAATCTAACCATGATTAGCACTAATTTGAACACCCCATAAGCGCAATTAACGGCCTAATCAAAGATTAGAGAGTTAACTCATGGTTTCCGATGGCGGCGAGCTCACCGCAACGGTGACGCGACAGCGATGAAAACATGAGACAACCGCGGCTCGAATAGAGGCTGGACGGAGGCGGTGGTTGTCCTACAAAGTTCTCGGCCAAGGGGGAGCTTGGCTCCGCTTGGGGTTGGCCGGTGGAGCTGCTGGGTGGTGGAACGGTGGTGGTGTGAGACAGACAGATGGTGGCGGGGCTGCTGTGGACCGTGGTTGGGTGGTGCTGCTAGTGGTGGAGGTGCGGCTGTGGTGTGCCGCTCGGTGCTGGTGGCGAGGTGGTGGAGTGGCTGTGCGGCAATGGTGATAGGAAGGGAAGTGGCAGGCAGTTGGACGGTGAGCTGGTGGGTTAACGCTGGAAGTGGAGGGGGCTGATGGTGGATGCGGCGGTGCTGAGGTGATGAAGGTGGGATGGTGTGATGAAGGTGGCGGAGGAAATGGGAGAAGATGGGATGGTCGGATGCTGCTGAAGGGAGGGGATGAAGAAGGTGAGGGAGAAAGGAACGTGGGCAGGAAGGAGGGTCGGCAGAAGCAGGGGGAAAATCTTACACGCATGGGTAAAAGCGAAATGGGAGAGAGAACCAAGAAGTCAAATGAACAACCAATCAAAACCTTAACAAATATCTAAACCATCATCATATGATCTCAGAGTCCTAAGCTCATCCAATCACAAAATTCCTCTAATTTCCCACAAACAAAGCCTTTTTAGGATAGAAAAATCATATTTTCTCTACCCATCCGAATTTCCTTTTTCATTTTCTTTTTGTCCGAACCTTGAAATTCAATTGTAGATTGAAGTAATTACTTCAATTTTTTGTACTAAAATTGAATCGAGGATTCTTGGATGATCCGTTGGAAGATCATCACAAGTTTGTATCGAACGTTCACCTATTCTTGAATTGAGAATAGGTGAACGATCGACAAAAATTGATGTATTGGAGGACTTATGGTAATGGCAATGGCGATCGATCACCATGAATGGCTTGTGGACTCACTGAAAAGGCTAGTCGCATGAAGAAGTGAGGTCGCTAGCATCGGAATGAGATCGATAAATGGTCGGAGCTTGGCGAAGCAAGGATGCCTAATGAGAAGAATGAGAGAGTTTTTGAGAGAATATTTATTTACAAAGCTTTCTTCTATATATTTTTTATAATATGGCTAAATTGAGAGTCAAAATATGAACCTTAGGATCAGGAGGGAAATTCAGGAGGGAAAAAAAAATCAAATTTAGAACTAATTCTAGCCCTACGACTCGTCTTATGATCACATCGTTAATTATTTGCTTAATGAGTGAGAAATAAGGATAGGCCTTGATATGTCACACGGATGGGTGACATGGCACATACTAAAGTCTAGATTAGAGGGGATTGAATGGTTAAGTTGGGGCTCTTAAGGATTGATGACATGAAATTTAATTTTAATAATTTTAGAAAATGACATTTTTGTGATTAGGGAGAGAGTAGGCCGGCCATGGGTCTATTGGTGGAATTCATACTTGTGGGTTGACTTGGTTGATCCGAGACTTTCCAATCATTCTATTTTACTTCAAACAATCTAGTAAGCTTGGCTATCTATTTGTTTGACCCATTAGGCGAACTGGGTTGGGCAATTGGGTCAATTTGGCCGAACGCCGTCGGTCCGATGCGTTGTTTCATGCTCTAAACTCGTGTTCAAATGTTGGCCGACTTGTTTGAGCTCAAAATCTTGAAATTGGCTTGAAATCTTCAATTATTATAGTCCCCGAATCGAATGCCCCAAAAAGCAATCAAATCAATGAATTAAAAAAAAAAATACAATGTTGACGAAAATTCAGGTGTCAACACGAGATTATCACTTCTCTATAATGTTTCAAATCTGATTTGTCATGTCATGTTGCAAGTTATTTTTTTTCACATGATGTTCTTTCACTATCGACTTATAAGTTAGATTGGCCATGTCATTCTACCAGCAAATATTGCCACGTCATTCTATTTCATTACCATGTTCTAAATTTAATTCTCCATGTCATATTGATGTGATTATTATCATGTCATGTTAGTTTGTTCTCATGTTTTGAATCTAATTCATCCTATCATGCTTCATGTGAATATTGCCATGTCTGTTATTTCGTTATCAAGCTTTGAATTTGATTTGCTATGTCACGTTACATGTGATATTGCTATCATGTCATTTCGACATGGTGTATTGGTATCATTTTGCCATGTCATGCTACAAGCGATTGTCATGTCATGTTATCTCGTCATCATGTTTTGAATCTTATTCATCACGCCATTCTACATGGGAATATTGTAATGCCATGTTATTTCAGTTATCATGTTTTGAATTTAATTTGTTATGTCATGAATATTGCCATGTCACGTCATTTCCAAAACATGACTGAATCTTGCTTATGAATTAATATGTGCTTCTATCACCCAAATAGAGTCATGATACTGAACACAAAAAGGGGCCTCATTAATAAAATACTAGGTCGAAGTTTTGAAGTAGCACATCATGGATACTCATGAAATTAAATGATAGATGATTTAATACTTAACCAAAAATTGGTTTGCACTTTCGAAAGT
Source organism: Eucalyptus curtisii (assembly GCA_017140595.1). NCBI lineage: Eukaryota > Viridiplantae > Streptophyta > Magnoliopsida > Myrtales > Myrtaceae > Eucalyptus > Eucalyptus curtisii. Next base: position 7,054,338 of record CM029504.1, read on the forward strand.
TTGTTGTGAAAAGCTAATATGTCCCACACATAACCAATTCTCCGGACATAAGATCTCTAGTCTCCATAGACCAGTTTTCTTCACAAATGCACTAGGTTGGTAACATTCTCATCGCTGCCTAGGCTTTTAGGTGCCCAATCGACCTAGGTTTTCTGAATCAATTAATGACGATTCTAATATGGTCTTTAAGCTCTTGCATCCCGCACATTTCTCGAGCTTAGGATTTTAGAAGATCTTAAGAACGAGGCCGCTAATAGCTGGCAATCCTCGATTCGCAAAAATCTCGACGTGCTCCGGTCACATAAGTTAATTTACTGAGTTTCTAACAATCTTGGACATTATTTTACAAACAGTCCCATATATTCGGCTCATTAATTCCTTGGGCAATCATTATGCAGGTATTTTTTTAGTTTTATTTTGAGACTAGAATTTGGTGAAGCACGTTTATCATAGCGTCTCCCTTCTTCCATCTAACGGTCATGATCGTACTACTGTCTAGCAACATAAGACAAAACGAATGGTAGTTGCAGTCGAAGCATCCGCTGGGATCTGCAGTGTTTCACCAAACTTTCGACTTTGCATTGACTTCCTTGACAGCATTCCAATGACGCAGCGCACATGCGGTATCATTTTGGGAAAAAGAGGAGGTGGAGAGTAATGGCAGCTGGAGTGGACACGATCCCTGGTATCTGGACCTACTGATATTTCACTAACCTTTGGACTTTCTTTCGCTGGATCAAACAATCATCACAAATAATAATATTTTTCTCCTGTGACAGGACAGCTTTACAATTATGCGGCTTCATAACCATGTCGTTCTGGGAATAGGAGACTCAGAAAAGACATGGAATCCCGTGCCGGATTTAGGAACATCTTGGTGTTAATCGCGTGTTGTTCCGTTGCCTTCAGTTTCGGAGCCATAGATCGAGAAAACAAGATCCATGCCGGTCCTTCGAGTAATGTGGAGATCAACAGAGGTAGCTTTCCGGCCAGTTTCATATTTGGAATCGCATCGAGCGCCTACCAGGTAAATGAATTCTTAAGAGCTAGCTCACCATGTACCAGTGCGACAATGTGTTGCCCAATCAATTTCAGCGAAAGATTGATCTGATGAACTTGATTTACTGGTATTATGAGAAAGTAGTGCTGATAATCGTAAAGCGAAGAGGGGACTTATCAGAGCGTGCTTGTGTGGTTTCTGGCACGTGAATAAGAGGGTACATAACTGTTTCTTGAAGAGAGTAACTTGATTCGCTACACCGAGCGAATGTATCTTATATGTCAACTTGACCGGTTAATTAGAGATTGGACGGTGATTACTCGTTGCTTCACGTCTCTTTTTACTTTGCTGCGGGCGCAAATTAAGCTTTATGCCGTTTTTGGCCTGTTCAGATCGAAGGTGCAGCTGAAGCAGATGGCAAAGGGTTGAGCAATTGGGACATCTTCACCAGAGTGTATCCAGGTCTCTTTCTCTCTCTCTCTCTCTCTCTCTCTCTCTCTCTCTCTTTCTCTCTCTCTCTCTAACCCACAAATCCTATCAACATTTTAAACCATTTTGGGTTGAGGGTGAGGACTAAAATCACGGAGCTCGAACAGTTTTATGCAAATCTTTGAGCAAATCATTCAAGTTTCATACAAGATCAATCTTCTTCTTGAGTGGGCAGATTCTTTTTCTTTTTTTTTTTTTTGCGTGTGGTGACTACATTTTTTTCGCCTTTTTTTTTTTTTCCTAATGTTGTTCTCATTTTTTGTACTATTAAGATGAACACGACCGATGATCTGAATTGTATTATTAGTAAGATCCGGTGGACCATGTGGGTTCACGAGTGGCTGTCTAATTTTGACCATGAGAGCACTAGACCCATCTAGAAAAGATGAAAAGGAACACTAATTGTCTAATTGCCTACTCTGTCTCTGTCTCTGTCTCTCTCTCCATCCAAGGAGAGGCCTAATGATATTTTCTTGCCAGAGAAGATTAGTGACAGAAGTTCCGGAGACGTGGCTGATGAATTTTACTACAATTATAAGGTAATGACACTCCCAAAAAGCTAATAGTTTCAGTGTTGGAGACCAAACCTCATATGATTGAATGTAGAGTAGGTAAACCTTGGTCATATGAAATATTTCTCCAACTTTATAGACCGGTAAGATGAAAGTCAACGCTTGGTAGAGGGGCCAAATATAACTTAGAAGTGTGCATCTAATTCTCACATGTTTGTTGATTGCTAAAGTACTAAATCAACCCACATGGGATTTTCTTTTTCTGGTATTAGCTCTATACTAACTACAAGTAATTCATGGAACAGAAGGATATAGCTCTGTTGAAAGCGATTGGATTGGACTCCTTCAGATTTTCCATCTCCTGGCCGAGAATTGCACCTTGTAAGTGTTCTTATTTGCAAGCCACGTGAAGTTTGGTGTTATAATCATCATGATTTCATGTAAAACCCACAAAGTTATATAAAAGCCAAAGTGGTCATCGAAATGTATTCAGTGCATCAGATCATAAGATTGAGTGAATCCTACTAAGTTTGACGTCCATATGTTTTAAGTAGAAGCAGTTAACCATCCAAATTCCAAATATGTAGTATTTATTTATATGACTTGCTTGTATAAAATTGCTTGCTAGTTATACATATGGCCAATGTATTTAGGTAAAATTTTATGGGTATTTTGTAGATGGGAATATAAGCAAGGGGGTCAATCAGAAAGGCGTGGAGTTCTACAACAATCTGATTGATGGACTCCTAGATAATGGTAAGGCATGGAATTATTATTATTATTACTATTATAAGCATAGTAGATGTAGATTTGTCTTCCGGAAAATGGCTTTTGCTCTTTAAATCATAAGATTGATCTCTCTTCTAACAAATGGGGAGGTGTCACAGCAATTGATCTTTATTTTGATTTTCTTTTTCCATGTTGATTTACGCAGGCATAAAGCCTTTCGTGACTTTGTTGCATTGGGACGTTCCACAAGCTTTAGAGGAAGAGTACGGTGGATTCTTAAGCCCCATGATCACGTAGGATACATCTCCATCTCCAACGAACATAGAGTCAAATTACTCGTGACAAATTGGCACAAAAATAATAGTTCGATACATATTTTTTTGGCCATCAACTTAGATGCATATACATTTACTAATTTCATGGCATTTTCCAACTATTATTATATCAGGAATGATTTCGTCGAATACACAAACTTCTGCTTTCGAGAATTTGGCGATAGGGTCAAGCACTGGATAACTATCAACGAGCCCAATTTCTTCTCGTATTTCGGGTACGACCTCGGAGTTGCCGCACCCGGTCGTTGTTCTGACTACGTCGGTGACTGCACGGCTGGGAACTCGGCTACGGAACCCTATATTACGCTTCACAATATGCTTCTTTCTCACGCGGCAGCCGTAAAATCGTACAGAGAGAACTATCAGGTTCTTATCACTGATCTGCATCCCTTTTCAGACAAAACTAAGTTCTAACGTGTGTCCTACTAATTTGGTTTTGCATTCAATTTTGGGAATAGACTGAACAAAATGGAGAAATAGGGATCTCAATTCAAACCTACTGGATGACACCCAAGTATGAGACAGAAACTAGCAGAAAGGCTGCCTCCAGAGCCCTTGATTTTTATTTCGGATGGTAGGTTTTTGAAAGGTGTTATAAGATGCACATGTAGTTGTTGAAGAATTTGATCATTGATTTAGGTTTGTTTATCTTTAAATTGTAAGGAAGTTGTTTCTTGAAGTTCTTTTTTGTTGGGTTATGATTTTTATATTTATATCTATAACATCTAGGTCAATGTTGCCAGGTCACTTGTCCTTACCTATATACATACGTATTAAAGTTGACTTAAATAAATAGATTTAGGGACAAGTATGTTGGAAGTTCAAAAATTTGTCGCGAAAGTAAAATTTAGTCCTGACACTTTCAAAAAATACAATTAAGTCCTAAAATTTATTATAAAAATACAACAAAGTCCTAAAATTTTGAAAAGTATAATCAAATCCTAAAACTTGTCAAATTAGTCAAATCTAGTCATTCCATTGATAACATTTTTTGAAAGTTTTAGAATTCAATTACATTGTTTTAATAAGTTTTAGGACTTGGTTATATTTTTTTGAAAGTTTTAAGACTCGATTGCATTTTCATGATAAGTTTTAAAAATTAATTACACTTTTCGAAAGTTTTAGGACTACAATGCACCCTCGCAATAAGTTTTAAGACTTATAGCGCACTTATTTCATGGATTTATTGTTGATGCACAACCCTATGATGAAGACGGTTTGACTCCTAATCATCGATGATAACGGCAATCATGGAAAGACTGTTCATATTTGCAAGACCAGTTCCGGTATGAGCTTTTGAAATAAGGATTTGATTGCAGTAGCCGTACCCTTAGTTTGATTGATTTAGTAGTTTATAATCTATGGCTAGTTAACAATATTGTTAAATATCAAATGTGGATGTAGGGCTGCCCATCCAGTGACCTATGGTGACTACCCTGAGACAATGAGGAGGTACGTGGGAAGCAGATTGCCCAAATTTACAGCGGCGCAATCGGATATGGTCAAAGGGTCTCTTGATTTCATGGCCATCAATTACTACACTGCCAGATATGTGGATGAATCATCTTCATCGTCGGCCAGTCTTAATCTCAGCTACTCCTCAGATTGTCACTGTAATATCACCAGTAAGCTTCGTCTCCATGATCTCTCTCTCTCTCTCTCTCCCCCTCGGTCATAGTGTGACCTAACTCAATGAAACTCATGTTTCTTCCATAATTCGTAGCATAAATCACAGCAAAATTTAAGGGGTAATTTATGGTATGCGTCCTAAAGGGTCTGCCAAAAGAGCAATTGAGTCCTACAATCTTTTTTTTTTGTTCATTTAGTCCTTAGGACTTGTAGGGATTGCTCGACGAGTCCTCCAAATTATATGACAGCTTCCAGTGCCATTGTGATCAGGCATTGCCACACGCGATTATCCTCAAATTTAACTAAACTAGTTAAACCGAAGGAGCCAGTTAAATATTTAAAAAGAGTTTCACTAAATTTGCAATAACGAAAAGGTTTAGTGCTCAACGCACTCAAGTTGTAACACTAACATCTAGTGAACTGTCCCCCATACGTCTCCTCTATATGAAATAGCCAAGTTTCTTCTAAGAAGTATTCATTGCATTGTTTTTCTTGCTTCCTTGTGTATTGCAGCTGAGAAAGATGGTGTTCCCATTGGTCAACCGGTAATCTCTATGAATCCACAGGACTGTGTTTGTTCTTATTTTCCTTCAATATATACAAGCTCTTGGTGTATGCATACTCTGTTATGAATTTTGTAGACAGCCCAAGATTGGGAATATATCTATCCGGAAGGAATTCGAGAGTTTGCGCTCTATGTGAAAACAAATTACAAAGACCCACCAATTTATGTGACTGAAAATGGTAATGTATAGGCACTTATGCACACGTACAAATCAGGGGCCTAAATACTGTATATCATTAACCAAAGAGTTCGTCCTTTGTAGGAATGGCTGAGGCAAATAATGAATCATTGCCACTTGAAGATGCCCTCAGAGATGGTCTGAAGATAAGTTTCTTTCAGCTCCATCTGTCCTATCTCTTAAAAGCTATCAAGTGAGTCAACTATAGTCAATTCAATTGCTATGTATTATGCATTATTCGATTTGATAGACTATAAGTGAACATTTATATGATTAGATTATGTTCAATGCTTGATATAAGCTTGTTATGACGTAAATGACAACAGGGAAGGAGCAAATGTGAAGGGATATTTTGCATGGACGTTCCTCGATGACTTCGAGTGGGCCGAGGGTTATACATTTCGGTTTGGTCTTACGTTCGTAGATTACAAGGACGGATTGAAGAGATATCTCAAGGACTCTGCCTTGTGGTTTAAAAGTTTCTTGAGCTCCCATACCGGAAGTGTGTCTCATGGTCCCTTCTCGTCCATGCACAGTGATGCCTAGGCCTCTAAAGTGCTTATGTCCACGCAAGGAATGTATCTTGTCGTAGAAAGCTCGAAGACGACATTAATCGATGTCGACCGGAGATACACGTATTCTATTTGAATTTATGTTTCCAAGATGCAGAGGCTTTAAAAGTTTCGGCATATAAAACCTCATATTCATTTAGGAATTTGAAATAAGCGTCGTTAACAAATGATCTGACGAAATTCCAGATGATATATCATAGCTCCGCTAACTAATTAAAAATGGCACAACATTTGTCCTTTTGAGAGAAATGAATTGATTCATACCTTAATTAATAGAAAAAATTGTTACATTTATAAACTTTTTAATCCAAAAGGTGGCAAAGCAAGTCCACTTTTCATTAAGGCTATTTTTGTTTTACAGAAAGTGAATGATTTGGAAAATATGTCCATAAAAATGACCATTTGTATCACTGGTCGAAATAAACAATCAAAAAATATTTTCATGTTCACGAAAATGTTTAGATAAAAATTGTTATCGATAATAAAAAATTTTCCATTGATTATTTATTCCAAACGACACAAGCGATTGTTTTTACGAAAATATTTTTCTGTGAAACAAATGAAGCTTAAAAGACTAATTTTGATCCTTCTCCAAAGTTCAGGTATAAAAGTCCGCGCCAGATCTTGGCAGGGTTGGCACCGCCATTGAGAACTTGCCAAGGATGCGAGACCAAACTGGAGGAAGCGCCTCCATATCCACATGTCGATCTTCTGGATCCTATTGCCATCGACGATTGAATCATCAATGGAGACTGGGCAGAGCTCGGCATGTACTCTCAAGCTATATACAAAAGAAAAGCTCAACATTGTCTCCAAGTTTTGCTGATACAATGAGCGAGAGAGACTGCAGCAGAGTGATCGTCCACCTCACGGCAGCGGTGGGTGTTCCAAAGTTCAATCCAAAAACTTAATCTGTTAAGTGAATAGAGACTATGTTATGAAGAGCATGTAAGGCTCATTGTCAGATGATATGGGCAATCTCATGTGCAAACCAAATTAGGAGTGGCATGTGAAATTTGAGTAACGGGGTTGGACGCACATAGGCATAAGAGATAGCTTTAGCTCTAGCACCATGATAGAAAATTTAACCCAAAAACTTAAACTATTATGTAGATGGAGACCACACGCATATGAATAGCTTATAAGACCAATTGTCAAATGATGTGGGATAATATTTCAATAGGTGTATCGTGACCTTCCTCGAGGTGAACCACCAAGGAAAACCTAATGGATTATTTTTCACGCCCCGAACCCCGAGTACACGAACATCCCTCAGTGGTCGGTTAAAAATGCGGCGTCCCAGGACGCATCGCCGACCCATTCTCTTTATCTTTCCATTAAACGCATGCAGAAGCGAATTGAATAAAACCCTGGTCAATAAACAAACATAGGGATAGTAAAAAGCACATAACAACTTTTCACAAACTACGATTTCTTTACCAACTGGTTAGCCCGAAGAGTTTGATATATACAAGCATACCACAAAATGAAACTCCTATGCGACCTACACCCCGGACCCCACCGACTTTGGGATCTGGATTCACCATGACACCGTCAGGGATGTCGATATCCATGGGGTGACCTACTTGCCCATCCTCAACTCCGACGGGCGGTCCATCAAAACCCTGAAGTGGACACTCTTGAGCACCGTTCGGCTCCGTAATAAACCACGCTTTGAATTGGTGGGGCACCACATTCACACAACCCTCATCGACCCAAACCGTCGTCACTACCAACTCGCGAGTTCGGTTGGTCCCGGGGATAAGGTAGTGGGTAGTCTCTATCTCCATATCCCAGGGAACCCCGAATTGGACCGGGTGGATTTCCATACTAAGGACCTGAAAAAATTTAACCACAATGGGGTCAGATAAAATCTCAACAAGTTAAACCCTAAGCCTCGATTAGGACGCAAATTCGTCTTGGAGGCAGCCTAAACAGGCACCACAAACAAACTCACCTCGCCTCGGCACACCCTTGCAGGTTAGCACATCACATATGCTGTTATCAATACCAAAAACATAATCAGCAACATGAACACAAAGTTCTCACTCTCCAAACACACAGGGGTCTCGATTATAAGACAAAACCGTTTTGGCACATCCCATACCATGCCTAACAGTTTTACCCCATAATCAAGCGCAATACAACACAATCATATACACGTGTTCCGATTATTATGACCCCTCGGCCACGATCAACACAAAAGTTGGCGGTCATCCGGTGTAACCGAGCATCGTCCCGCCCCATCGGACACGGTATCTGTGACATCCTGAAATTCGACCCCGTCTCAAATATATGAAATGGGCATATCGTCGACGTGCCGATGGTCGTTTTACTCTGAGTAGGGCCCCTCACGAGTTAACTAATCTATTAGGTGAAGCCGTTAAGGGATATAAACGCGGCAGACTCAATAATTTGATTAGAAATCGACTGCTCGACCATAATAATCGGCAAGGGTCAATACGACACCGTTATAATCGAATTGTGATCGGATATAGGTCGATTCAACGGAATCACGTAATGGAATTGTGGGTGATTCAGCGTGACTGCAAAATTCGCGTCGAACGGCACTAACCCGGTTTTTATTGATTTTATACCCGATACCCGTAATTGAAACATTGTGATTTTTACGACAACCGAGAGTCGACTATGAGTCAGAGATGCATAAACGTGGATAGAAAATTATCGACCACGGGTCAAACGTGATAAAATCCCTAAAAGCTACGATAGGTTAGGTCGTACTAAAATCGCGTTCGATCGATTTTAACCACGAAATTGAATTTGGTTTCGGGAATCGGACGTTCGAGCGTGTCACGACTTATTTTTAGGACGTTGTCTCATCTTTTAGAAGATTTCCGTCAAGCCCGGAATTTTGCGGAAAAGTCAATTTCGGACAAATCGGAAATAAAATAGAAATTCGGATCAAGAGGAAAACTGGATTATTTGGCCCTCAAAATGGTTTGTTTTGTAAAGAATTAGAGGAAAATAGCCATTGGTTGGCAAGAAGACTTTGGTGGCCAAAGACTTTTGAGGCATGCAATGATGAAATTGATATTTGGTCTTGACTTCTTTCCCCGCCCCATTTTCTCTCTTTCCCTTTCTCCCTGTTGTGTGTGCCTTCCCCCTTGCTGCCAACCTCACCCCCTCTGACCATTCTCTTCCATTTTCTTCCTCGCAACTTCCCTCCCCTCACGTTACTTTTTCTTCCTCTCTACAGAACAACACACATTCTTTTCTCCCCTCAAGTTCTTCACCCTCATCCCACGTCTTCTTCTTCAACCCTTGCACTCACCCTCACGTCCAGAATAGCAGCCACCAGCGTTGCCAGTATCCAATGCCACCAACTCTAGCCCAGCCCGTGTCTAGCAAGCCAAGCAGCCCCCACCAACGCCAACGTCCACCCGACGCCCGAATCTCCTCTGCAACTCAGCCCTTAGCCCACATAACAGCCCCTCACACCTGCACCATCACAACCATAGTAGCCCACATGTCCTCCCAAACCGAGACCAAGCTAAGCCGAACCCCTCCTCTTGGCCGTGAGCTGGTGAGGCCATCACGGCTGCCGATTGAACTCGGTTCGAGTCACGGTAGACTCGGGTTCTCGTCGCCGTCGTCGTGAACCCGCCGCCGTCGAATTCCATTGAGTTAACTCCTTAATCCTTGATTAAGTTATTAATTGCACTTAGGGGTTAGATTACTGTTAATTAGCTTAGTTAGATTAATGTTAATTAGCTAGTTAGATTAGTGTAAGCTAGATTAGCCTAATCTTCAAAGCTGGTTTACTGGACCCTCGCCGTTTGCCATTTTTGTGGGGAAAAATGCGCTAAGATTTTGATGTTACTTCCTTCTTGAAAAATGTTCTAGATATCTTAAGCTATGACATATATGTTACTCCGAATTTTATGGATTTAAATGAACAAGATTTCAGCATCATCATTTGCAAAATAGAATCTCGGATTGTCTTTGAAACTTGTTGACCTTTTGGTGTTCAATGGATTTTTATCAATTCTTAGAGTTCAATTTTTAAAAGAGTTTCTTCATGAAAGTTATTTTTTTACATCTTTTAGTTTAACATACTCAAATTTCAGATCAAACGGACAAGTTTTGGACCTTTAATTGAAAAACAGAATTTCTGGACACAGGCACAGTTTTTGTAACGGCTTTAGCGATTTAATTCTCTTAATCCAGAAATATTTCGGTCCAAGTGTCTCATGAAAAATGTTCATATATATGTCCTTTGCAACATATTCAAATTTGAGAATTTTCTGAGCTTGTTTGGTTAGGTTTCCGGATTTAAACCTGGAGACGCGCGAGTGGCCCGGTTTTTGCTGGTTAGGGCCGGTTGTAGTCTTATGGCCGTTCTTGGTGTTTTGCTTGCTGGAAGATTTTTATTTGGTGACTTAGGTGATTTTTGGCATGCTTAGAACTTATGCGTGATAGGACGAGATCGATTGCTCTATGTGAGTTCCAAGTTTTATGTCAAAAGAGGACCTTATAAGCTTTTAATTAGAAAATAAATGAGGTGTCGGGTCCGTACACTAAAACTTATTTGCTCAATAAAACCATGAGGTTTTAAACTAGGTACGTGCAAAATTTGACGGATTAATTTTGAGTATGTGAGCACCTATGAATTTATTTCTAAACGTTTTGAACAAAAAAAAAAAAAAAAAAAAAAGAGGGGTTACTAAAGTTTGTTATCTAAAGAGGGATGTTGGAAAAGAAATTAGAAAAGAAATAAGGTGTCGGGTTTGGATGTAAAGTTTTATGGGCTCAATAAAATCGGGAGGTTTCAAACTAGATGCGTGCTAAGTTTGGTGGATTAATTTCAAATATTGGACCCCATAGGAATTTATTTCGGAAGGTTTGAACAAAAAAAAGGGGTACCAAGTGAATTTTAAAAAGGGGTTTTTGGTGTTTTGGCTACACGATGCAAGCTAAGAGTTGACTTGGTTGATTATGCGCCTACCGGGTTAGTTAGTTAAGTAGTTCAGTTTAATTAAACGCAATTTATTTACTTAATTGTTATTTATTTAATTTTTATTTATTTAATTAATTATAATTAGCGTAAATTATATCGGGATAGCCGGTTAGTAGAATTTTACGCTAATCGTCGTGGTTGAATTCATTTGTGAAATTAAGTGCTATGGTGATGGTTTATTGTTATTGCAAAAGGTGATGTGTTATGTTGAGGAAATCAAGAGTGTTGTGAACGGATCAAGGACAAAGTGCTACACAACAACGAAATTTCGTGTGAGTCACCTCTAGAACCTTGTAGTCAAGGGCTAAGTGCTACATGGCGACTTGAGTCACATAGGAGCCACCTCTAGAATCTTGCACTACTGTTATGTGAGGTCAAGGGCTAAGTGCTACACAGTAACGTAACTTCGTGAGAGCCACCTCTAGAACCTTGTATTATTGCTATTCGTGGTCAAGGGCTAAGTGATACACGATAACGTAACTTCGTGGGAGCTACCTCTAGAACCTTGTACTATTGTTATATGTGGTCAAGGACTAAGTGTTACACGATAACATAACTTCGTGGGAGCCGCCTCTAGAACCTTGAGTTTAGTTTTTGAGCGTGAAATGAACCATCGATATGAGATAGCCGCGCCTGATTATGGGACAAAATTGTGTGGCACGGAATGAGACGTGTCATAATGGTTTGGCCTTATAATCGGGACCCTTGTAATTGTTTGAAAGATGATTGGATGTGTTCTAGTTATGGTATATGTTTGCTATGTGCATTTGTATATGTGATGCATTAATGTGCAGGGAAATGCTGAGACGAGGTAAGTTATGTGTGTGGTGCATGTTTAGGACGCCTCTGAGTGAATTCTCGTCCTAGTCGGGGTTTAGGGTATTGACTCACTGAGACTTTGTCTCACCCCGTCGTGGTTTAAATTTTTCAGGTCCCTAGTATGGAGAATCCGGAGCCCGAGGCAAAAGGGTCCGGAGTGTCGGTTGTCTGGTGGTGTCCTTTTGGAGACAGACCTTTTGTATATAATCTGCAGGGCTGACCTGGTTTGTATATAAAATGGGTTTTGTGAAAAAGTGTCGACATGTCTTTCTACTATCCCGGTGTTTGTTGGTTGTTAGGGTATATGTTTAATTTCGCTTCCGCATGTGCATAAAAAGAAAAGGGTCGGCAGTGCGTCTTGGGAACGTTGCAAAATTTTTAAGTCAACCGCTGAGGGATGTGCGCGCACTCGGGGTTTGGGGCATGACAACATCATCCCGCGTATGCATACACCTCAGGACAGCATTCCAATAAGGAGCTTCGTTCCAAAATCCATCCACGAACGGCATCTAGTTGACTTGGGGACATTCGAACTTAATTGAACATCGCCCCCAACTCTTGTTGGGTGACGGGTTTCATTAAGTGACCATACAAGCACATATTTTGCCAAGAACACCATACTTTGTTTTCAAATGCCTCGTTTCAAATAATGAACTTGGCCAATTTTTCTTCTTATTTAAAAATCTCGGTAAAATAATCGTGCGTGGTCACGTATTCAAAATCGAACTGTCAAACTTAGTACACTCCCTTTTAAAACTCCACGGTTTTATTTACTACATAAAAATTGGCGTCTAAACCCGACACCCTGCATTTTTCTATTTAATTGCCCATAAAATCAAGTTTTATACTAATAATCGGTATCTACCATGAAGCAATCAATCACATAGTATTGTACATACAAACCGTCAAAATCACGCATAATTCCATCTAAAAAAACGAGCGTAAAATTCTACGTAACGCCTAATCCATCACTAATTACGTTATTTGAGATTAATTAAATAACTAATGATTAAATTAAGTAAATTACAATTAATTAAACTAAACCAACTTAATTAACCTAACCACGATTAACTACCCTAATCATAATTACTTAGACTAATTGCAATTAAAATTAAACTGAACTATTCTTAATCTAAATTAAACTAAACAAAGCTTAATTAACACTAAACACTATTAGTGCTAATCTAATCATCCCTAAGCGCAATTAATTGCCTAATAAAAAATTAGGGAGTTAACTCACGGTTTTACGACGGCGACAGGCTCGTGGTGACGGCGATGCGACGGTGACAAAAACACGAGACTACCACGGCTTAAACGGAGGCTCGACGATGGCGGTGACAATCCTATAAGTCTCACCCAAGGGGGGGCTTAGCTGGTGGTGTTGCTGGGTTCAAGCAGGTGGTGTTGGCATGAACGGTGAGGTCGAGACGTGGAGTTAGCAGCAGCGGCGGTTGCTTGGCGGTAGGTGGCTCGATGAAGCTGCTAGGCTTCGGTAGTGTGGTGTTGCTGGAGTGGAGGCATGAGGCTGCTGGCGGGCTAGTGCAGTGGCTAGTGGGCGTGCGGCAGCAATTGAAGGGGAAATGGAGAAGATGGGATGAGGCGGAGGGAAGAAAATAACTTAGGGGGGGCTGCTTGGGTTGGTGTAAGGAAGAAAATGAGTGGGAGACAAATACGTGAGGAAGGATTGTGGGGAAAAGAAGAAGAAGAGAATGGCAGAGGGGGGTGAACTTGCGTGAGAGAGAGAGAGAGGAGGGCCAATCACAACACTTGAGCAAATATCTAACTCATCATCACCATGCCACAAAGTCTTCATGCCCCAAAAATCCTAAGATCATCCTTGGTCACCCAATCACCAATTTCCTCTAATTTCTCACAATTAAGGCCTTTTCAGGGTAGAAAACTCCTAATTTCTCATCCCATCCGAATTTCCTTTCCATTTTCTTTTTGTCCAAAAATTGTTTTTCCGCAAAATTTCGGACTCGAAGAAAATTCGCCGAAAGATGAGATGACGTCCAATAAATAAATCGTGACACGTTCGAACGTTCAATCCCGAAACCAAATTTTCGTGGTTAAAATTGACCAAACGCGACTTTAGTCCGACCTAATCAACCGGGTAGCTTTTAGGGATTTTAGTGCGTTTGACCCATAGTTGATAATTTTCGATCCACGTTTGTGCATTTCCGAATCGTAGACGACCCTCGGTTGTCATAAAATTGCGAGGGTTCAATTACGTGTCCCGAATATAATATCGATAGAAAATCGGGTTACTGTCATTCGACGCGAGTATCGTAATCATGCGGAACCACCCGCAATTCAACTACGTACTTCCATCGAATCTGCTTATATCCATTCGCAATCGATTTATAACGGTATCGTATTGACCCTTGCCGATTATTATGGTCGAGCGGTCGATTTCTGATCGAATTCTCTAGTCTATCGCGTATATATCCCTTAACGGCCTCACTTAATAGATTAGTTAACTCGTGAGTGATCAGTTCTGAGTAAAATAACCATAAGCGCATCGACGAAACAACCATTTCATATATTTGAAATGAGACCAAATTTCGGGATGTCACATTATTAGACAGGCACAAACGATTATTCATGAACAAGATGGTGTTGTCATCTAGCATGAATCTTCCCAAGCCCATCCAATCGTAACTTAGGGTTTTAATTAAGCCATTTAGGTAGGGCCAACCACCGAGTTGATTGTTGCATAAACGAGGAGTAAATATTCATTAAGTAGTACAATTTCTGTATGTGTTGTTTTATGGGCTAATCTTGGCAAAGTTTAACTTTGTTATGTGTTTCTCGAGTGAGAAGAAGACAAACTGCGCAAGATATTCAAGTTGCTGAAATTGAGGCACCACATCAAATAAGAGGGGCTTTTGGAAAAAAGGATAATACAATATGGTTATGGCTTTTATACACACTTCAATACTAGAATGACTATTTTGAATGTAAGTTATATAGGTATTGTGCATTTATTTTATGGTATTTTATTTTGCTAATATGGTTTTGTTGTTGTAACTTGGGAGAAGTTCAAAAGTTACTCATCTCTCAAAGTGGCCAAAGTCAACAATCAAGGGATGCACCCAAAAGAAGAACCCAACCAAGGTTAAGTGGAGCACAATCGACTAACAATCAATCAAATGTTGCTCTAAAATAGACGACTCAAGCAATAGGTATAAATACAAGATGAATGGCTCCAAAGAATAGTGTTCCAAAGACGATGATATCAGATGTAGCTCCAAAATAGCCATCAACAAAAAACCTAGCACCAATTCCATTTCAACCAACGGATGCTGACAGCGTGACTAGCCACCAACACCACTATTTAGCACTAGTCCCATCAAATAGCGATACAATCATTTAGTAACAAAATGGTTGCTGCTAAGAAGAAGATTCATGGGACAAGAAGGCCAATACAACAACCTGCAGCTCCAATTCTAGTTAGAAAAAGTACAAAGATTATGAGTCAAGTCAAAATTCCTAAAAAAGAAAAGGAACTAGGGGTTGTACATGTTGACTGATGGGAGGGTGTTAGATATGTTTTTTGTTTTGTTTTTTTTTTTTTGTGGGGAGGTTATGCATATTTATTGATGAGAAGATGCAGGATATTGAACTAAAGGGATGTGCATACATGGCGGTTGATATTTGACTAATGAGGGTTGATATTGTATGGTATTGAGATGTTTGATAGGAGGTGAAGCTAGATGTGGATGTGGATGTTTAGTTATTTTGATTGATTAAGAGTAAACAAGAAGTTGAATGAATGTTAAGGGAATGCTTTTTTTTTTCTATATTTTTGCCAGTTCCATATTTTGTGTTTGATTGTGTTGTTTGTGCTTCATATGGTTGTGCAGTGGGTTGGTGTAGTGCTTGTATGTGTTGTTATGACACTTGTATGTCAGCCAATTGGTCTTGCTAGTTTATGCTTACTCCAGCCAATTGATCTTGCTAGTTTGTGTTTGCACCAACACTCTTTTGCAGCTGATGCAAGCACAAGATAAGCCCAGCACTTATAACAAAATTTGTCCTCATGTATATCCAAGACTACCACCAGCACGTGTATATCCAATGGATGTTGACAATCAAACTAAATCTCATGGTTGGGGAGTCTTTTAGAAAGTGAAACCAACATATTTATTTTTTAAAACTTGTACAACATGAATGATCACTTTTTAACCATGATTAGCACTGAAGTGATCATTTTCAACAAAACTTGGTACTCAAACAGTCACTATTTAAAAATTTTCCCCTTAAATAATCACTTGTGAACTTATTACCATTTGTAATTTTGACAAGCATTTGCATAAAAAATTGTAGCAAACCAAAATTATGAGCAAAAATTGCAACAAACCAACATTTGCAACAAAAATTGCAGCAAACAAAGATTGAGAATTGTGACATCCCGATTTTCAAGTTCTGTTTTCAATTGAATAAGTCGGGCTTTTCATCGACGCGTTTATAGTCTTTTTTTCTGAGCTGATCATTCACGAGATAACTAGTCTATCTAGTGAAGTCATTAAGGGATTTTAACGCAATAGGCTTGAGAATTCGACCAGAAATCGACTGCTTGAATGTGCTAGTCTGCAAGGGTCAATACGGCACTCTCAAAATCGATTAGAGACCGGAGATAGGTCGATTTGACAGAGGTATTAGATTAGTGTGTGGGTGATTCCACCTAATTGCAAAATTTCTATCGAACGGCACTAGATCGATTTTTCTATCATTTCTGTACCATGTGCCTGTATTTGAAACCTCGAGATTTTCACGACAATCGAGAGTCGCCAATGTGTCGAAGATATACAAAGTGGCTCGAAAATAATCGACCACGGGTCAATTACACTAAAAATTTCTAAAAGTTACCCGGTAAGCTAAGTTATGCTAAAATCGCGTCCGATTGAAATTAATCACGAATTTAAACCCGATTTCAGAAATTGAAAGTTCTGTCATGTCATGATGCATTTTAGGAACGTCGACTCATCCTCTGAAGATTTTTCTGCAAACCGGGATTTTTGGCGGAAATTCAAAGTAGGGCCCGTTTTGAACCGGGAAAATTAGAGGACCGTTTTTTATCGCAATTTTGGCCATTAAGTTGGTTCAAGTGATGAGGAAAGATGTTGAATTTGATGTGGACACATTGGCTAAATTTTGGGGCTTCAATTGAACTCAATTGGAGGAGAATTGAATTCAATTTTGGGGGGAATTGGTCTAAATTCGTAGGACTAAGGGGTAGCAACATTTGAACCATTTGGGGAACTTCTAGGGGAAGTCTTGTGCTGCGTTTTGGCTAAGGATTGAAGGCTGAAGTGGTGGGGCAAGGTTGATGATGATTTGGAGATATTTTGCTTGACTTTAGGCCATTTGGGTCCCCCTCTATCTTTAGCAGCTTCTTCTTCTTCATTTGGCCCACTTTATCCATTGTTCAGTGTGCTTGGAAGCTTGAGAGAACTAGAGAAACCGAGCACAGCCTCACCCTTCATCGTCAACCGACCTTATCGCCGTCCAACGCCGTCGCATGCCGTCGCGCTACCCGCGAGCTCGCGCGTGTCGTCCCGCTTGCCCGCGCCTCTGTCGCGACCAGCCGCCATCCGCGAGCCGCCTCAGCCCACCATCGAGACCTCCGACCACCGTTCGTGCCACCGAACCGCCGCCGTCGCCCGCCGGCCTTGCTGCAGCCACCGCCACCCGCCTTGCTCGTTCCAGCCCAAGCCGAGCCCCGCGCCAACTCTTTTGGCCCAAGGACAAAGCCGAAAGGCCAGCAAGGGTCCTTGGTTTTCATGGCCCATTTTTAGGTTCGTCCGGACCTTCGTTGGTGTTTGCCATGGGCTTGGTTGTTGCCTGCCTCCGCGACGCTGTCATCTTGGACTCAATCGGATCGCAAAACCGATGAGTTTACTTGCTAAACTCTACTTATGGAGTTAATGATGCTTAAGGGGTGATTAGTTTAGGCTAATTAGGGATTATGTGTTTAATTAGAATATATTAGTAATTTAATTGTTCAATTGTGCATGTTAGGTGGTTAGAACGGTTTAATTAGGGGCTAATTCGACCATACTATTTATCTAGATAGGTTCATAAATTTTCTAGGCTCGTTTAGGTGGTTAGATTAGCATTTCCAGCTTAAGTTGGTAATTATGGTATTTAATTTGAATTATTTAATTAATTATTTATTATTTTCCGGAAATTATATCGGGATAGCCGGTGACCGGAATTTCATGTTGATTGCAATGGTGTGCTTAGTTTATGCAATTGAGTGTTAATTTGTGCAAATTGAGTAGTGATTGGAGTTTTGAGTATTTGTTCCAAATTTGTGAAATTTTGATATTTAATTAGAAAATCTCGGGTGTCGGGTTTTAACACCAAAATTAGTTTTAAATACTATATCAAAAAGTGGGATTTTAAATGGAAATGTATCAATTTTCCTGGCTTAGATTGACCGTGTACCAACACACGATTATTTTACCGTGTATTTTTAATATGAAGAAAATAGGCCAAGTTCACTATTTTAATCTAGGCATTTGAGTGCAATGCACAGTGTCCTTGGCCGAGTGCAAGTTAATCTAGGCATTTTAATCTAGGCATTTGAGTGCAAGTTCACTATTGAATGATCGTGTGTTGGTTAAGAGAACCCATCCTTGAAATCAGTCGGGTGGACATGCCCCTATATGGGATGCCCTATCAATGGATGCTAGATCGCGGTAGAGGCCGGATCGAAGTTCTTTCGAGAATGCCGTCCCCAATGTGTGTCAGGTGGACGTTGCCGTGCTCAAGGGATGAGGCGATGCCTAGTTACGTCAGAAGACCGCCAAACGTCAAGTAAGCCGTGCCCATGTGTGGTCGTGATTAACAATTGGAACGCATGTTGAGTGAAATTGACGCGCTTGATTATGAGACAAAATTGTGTGGCACGGTATGGGACGTGTCATAACGATTTGGCCTTATAATCGAGACCTTTGTGTTTATTGAGATGAATGTTGAGGCGTTTCAATTGTTTTCGTTGATTTCTACATATGGTTGTGTATTTGAACTTTGCTGACTTGCAAGGAGGATCTGAGGCAAGGTAAGTCCTCTATCTTGTGTGCATAGACTGCCTCTAGGCGTATTTCCTTCCTAGTCGGAGCTTAGGAGGTGAACTTGCTGAGACATTGTCTCACCTCGTCATGGGCTCAATTCTTTTCAAGTCCTTAGATGGTAGCCCCCCTGGTTTGTTATGGTCAGCCTCGAAGGGTGACTAAGTTGGTTACTAACTTCCCTATTCCCGAAGGCCACTGGGTCTAGGTCTACGATCTCATAGTAACCACCGTCTGGGTCGATGAGGGCCTACCTAAGAGGGTACCTCATCGATATAGGGCGTGGTTTCGTCGCGGGTTCAATGGACACAGAAAGGGTCCCCTCTAGGGTTTTGAGGTCATAGCTGCGGTAGTAGATGCTGCCTTTAGCGAAAGCACAGCTGACCATCCTGATGGTGCTGTCGTGGACTCGGTGCCCCCGGAGTCTGTGGAGTCCGAAGGATCAGTGAACGTATCCGTTATCCTGCTTTTCTATTCCATATTGTTTGTTGTCAGGGGTTTTATCTATTCGCTTCCACATGTGCAATAAAATGAATGGGTCGGCGACGCGTCTTGGGACGTCGCAATTTTATTGACCACTGAGGAATGTGCGCACGCTCGAGGATCCGGGGCGTGACAAGAATACATGACTAAGCAAGAGCACTTGTTATTTTCACACGAACCGAATTACAATCTTCCATTTCACCAAAAGACTAAAAATTGCAACAATAAAGCTCATGGGATCACATGGTAATCAACCTATGATTGAATAAATTCCAATCACATTTCCACCAAAAGTGCAAAACCCAGCATTCCACAAAAGGTTGTGGCAAACCAACAACACAACTAAACTTACAAATTACCCCAACACAATTACATATTCCATTGTTTTTCAACTATGGTATACTGAGAATCTCCTTCTCATTGCTTACTTTACATTTGAGTATAAAATAGGTTAAACAAGAGAACAACAATACAATCAACACTCCTTTACCAAAAAAAAAAAAAAAAAAATACAATCAACACTCGATAACACTTTATTTCACTTTTCATCTTTGAAACTTCATTCTTCAAATGATTGGTCGAAGATTTTAAAGCTTTCATTTCTACTTGTATTGAGTCAACATTGTCCAATCATCCATTAATGTAGGCAGAGGTTTGATGTCATCCTTCATATAGTTGCATGATTGCCTTTATCATTCAACCTAAGAATTTCGCATTTACCTGTTTGAAATATTTGTACTTCGAGCCTTCGCTATACGTGTCGCATCCAAGGAATCTTCTTTCGAGATCCAATTGAGTCCAAGATGTTCTTCGGCTCAGTAGCCACAATAATAGCAAAACTCATCTTCTTCTTTACTTTGTTGAAATGAATTTGAGCCACTCATGAAGCTCCTACTTTCCATTTGCAAGATTGAGTGGTTAATTTTGGGGGCAAACTGAATTAGGGTGTTGATTTTCGATTGAATGGCAAGCATGGTTTCAAATTCGAGAATTTGGTACAATTTGGTGATTTAGGATTTTAATTTGGGCCAAACCTAGTATATAACGTCGTTTAGGGGTTCAATGCTGACTAGGCACGTTGGCAAGCCACATTAGTTTAAGAAATTAATGAAATACAGCCACGTTGGATTTCCAGCAACCTAGATCGGAGTTGGCACTTAAAAGATCTTTTTTTTTTTAAGTGGCACTTAAGTGATCCAACAAAAAGTATTGGTACTAAAGTAAGCGTCATACACAACTTTTGACTTTCTAGTATTCTTCTGCCCATTTTAAACATGTAATTCATTTTCTTTTGGAGTTGCAACTAATTATTTATGAGTCAATTAGACACCAAACTAAAATGCAAGTGTATATTTCACTTCTACGAGCTAGAGATTCTTGGACATAGGGACTTGATTACACTAGATTAATTTAATACACTATATTAACACTCTTCCAGTACCTTTTCATTATATTTTGAAAACGTTTTACAAGTAGTCTTTGTCATGACCTGACCTCCGTGCCACGACGCATCACGCAGGCGAGTAGACGTAAAGGTAGAGTTTAGAGATGGTTAACCATGAGATTGTCCTCACGGCACGTGACTCCAAGGATGCCATCAACTCATCTTTTGGGGTCAGCACCATGAGGTCTCTTGGTCGTGGTCATGAGCTCTCCCAAGCTCGCACCTCGTGTGATAGTGAAATTTTAGCGTGACTCTATACTGGAGCCATTCTTTTTATAAAAAGGCAAAAAAGGTGTAAAGGTAAAGTTTAGAGGTATTCGGACATGAAAGTTCACTCAAGGTACTCCCCCCAACACCTCATCTTTTTGTTGGAGTCATCACCACTTAAGCTTACAATCACTACAATTACAACCATGAGCTTTTCCAAAGCCCATACCGACAGGTAAGTTCATTTTAAAGTTGTTTTTAGACAACCTAAAATATAATTCTAGGAGTCGCCACTAGTCTTGTTTTTGGGGGGTCGACTAGAAAACTCAATTGAAGATCAGGAGTGGTCCCTCAATACCCGTGCAACCAGAGATTCTAAAGCTCGGGGACCTAGGTTACGTTAATCTTTCTATTAACGCCATTTCAATACCTAAAAATTGTCATGCTTTCTTAGATGTCCATACGTGTCTTTTACTTTTTCATGCAACAAGAAATTGACAAAGTGATCATGCGTGGATGGTCGGTTTCATGTCATTCTACTTCTACTAAAAAGAAAAAGGAAAGAAGGTAATCAATTGAAATTGAAAAGACAGTGTGGTAAGTTGACACCCAAAACAGTTTTAAGGAAAGTAGAAATTAGCTTGCAATCCTAAAATAAAAGCAAAGAAAATATAAGCCGGCAACTCGTCAATCCAAAACATATATCGGGGAATGAATAGGACAAAATAAGGTCAGATTGGACATCGATCATTTGTCATCTTCGAGTCTTCGGGATAACCACCTCCATGGGCCTATTCTAATTCTATACTATGACTAAACTAGAATATGAATTTAAAAAATGATCTCAAAGTTGCTCATGGCAACTAAATAGGTAATTCATGGCAATCAACCAACACGTCATCTCACATCAAACATCCAAGTAAATCAAGAATGGCCTCGAGGTCGGCTTTTGTACTCATGCAACGATCCTCTTGAGACGCCTACCAAATTCATTTTTAATGACTTGTAGCCATTAGCCACCATTTGTGTTCTCTTGTGGTGACCAATGCTAGAAGTCCCTAAAGGCGGGTTCTAATTGTTATCCCAAAACACCCCACAAGTAAATGCATCACACCTATGCATATATCTAAAAATCACATGCATAGTTGAAAGTAAACATGAACGCAGGCTATTTTCGGGCCTTGATTCTCAATCAATCAAGCAAATTAGTGAGTCGACATCGGATCACTTATTCAGTCACCATGCGCCAAACACATCCTTATACATTTCATAGCAAGTGAAGCGATCAATATGTGACTCACGTGATGCCTAAAAAGATTTGTGAATGATCAGTAAAAGGATGCACTATTTCGAAAAGTTTTGATGAAAAGGGACATAATTTTGTTAATGCTATGGAGCATATTTAGCCATCAAAGCTAGCTTAGGTGCATCGAAGGGTACAACTGATCAAGTGTCGTAGACGTTCTAATTATGATCTAAACTTCGACAATTTTTATGTCACATCAAAGTTTTTAAGGAAAATATTAGATAGGGACATGGTTTTATCGAACCAAGAATCACGTCTAGTCGTTAAGGTGAGCTTGGGTGCATCGAAGGGCACAACTGATCAAGCATCACAAACGTCCTAAACATGCATCAAGGATTCAATAAAGTCATTTCAAATTGAAATGCAAAGAACTATAGGCGTCACATGAGCGAAAATTGGATTGGAATTGATCAAAATATGAAATTTCATATTGTTTTGCAACATTTGAGGGGTTTGAAAAGCATGGCAAAGTGATTTTTTTTTTAAAGAACTTTTGTGTATGAAGTTCAAAACATGAGTATCCAAACTCATGAAGACATCGACAACCAATTCAACATGCATAATATCCTAAAAATGGGACAATAAAGACAAGTCATAAAAGGAAAAACAGAGCACATCGAAATAGGGCATACAAGATTCAAGCATTTGAAATATGACCCATGAGCAATTGGTCCTAAGAAACTTACATCATATCAAGGACTCAATAAAGAACAACTTCTATGAAAGAAGTTTCCTAAGATAAGTTATACATGAATTTATAAAAATCAAGAACACAGAACAATGGAAAATGGGTCAAATGGCATGCAAATGAGACAAAATGGTGTCGTCGGAAAGCTCAAGATGTTGTAAGAGTTTTCCTAATGTGGACTACATTAATTGATATTGTAATTTACTGCTTAATAGTTACCGTTTTACTGGGTTGGTCTAAGGTGAGATAGAACGTTTCTTAATTAGTCTAATATGGGGTTGGCTAGTGTAGGCCGAGTTGAGCCTGGCCCGTAATGAGGGGGCCTAACTGGAAACTCTATAAATAGTGCTCAAGTATCTTTTCTAACCCTAATTTTTCACACGTATCCTCACATAAGGGGCGTTAACCTAACGCTAAAGGGTGAGGGGGCCGTCTCATTGAGCTAGTGATATGGAGGGCAATAGAGGAGAAGGACTTGCGCGTTGAACATCGTGTTTCCGCTTCCGTTTCAAGAACGATGGATCCCAAAATAGGTGCGTCAATTTTTCTAGTCGATTATGCATGCTCTTGTTCTGGTTATGGTGATCTAGGGATTGCGTAATTTGCGTCCAACATGTGGTATCGAGCCTTCATAACCCTAGAACTCGAACGGTTGAAATTTTACCCTAATTTGAGATTTTCGAGATTTTTAAGTACAATAAAAATGAAATAAAATTATATATTTGGACTGGACTTGACGATAGGAGAAGAACCGTAGGCGGCGCGTCACCGGAGGGGGCCACAAGCGCGGCCACGCGCCGCCAGGGCATCAAGCACGTGCCCCACGCGCGGTCACGCACCCTCACGCACTCCCACGCACAAGGCGTGGCTCGCGCGTGTGAAGCACACGAGTGCTGACGTCAGCGACCCATCCCGATGACGTCAGCGATGGGACCCGACCCGACCTGAATGGCGACCGACCCGACCCGACCAGACCTAGGACCCAACCCGACCCGACCTAGTCAACCGTTGACCAAACCGATCAACCGGTCTGACCGGTTTTTGACCGGCTGTTTAACGCCCGCTCATGGGCTCCACGCGCCGTGCACCTAAGCGGCGCGTGCGGGCGCATGGGGGCTCCGATCCGCGTGTTGCCGGCGGTGATGGACTCGTATGGTTATTCTCTGTGTCTTGGTGTATTTATTTAATATTTTTAATGATTTTATGGATGTGAAAATACATACGGAACCATAAATACGTGTTTTTTAGTGTATTTTTTGCGTATTTTTTCTTGTATTTTTCTGTGATATTGGAAATACAGGTGTTGGGTTACTAGTATGTTATCAAATAAACATTATGAGTGTTATTAATTAATAATATACAATAAAGTTTATTTTTTTATTAATGAATGAAGCAATGTAATTAGCATGATATGTGATTTTAGTGATTTACTGCCCCTGTCACTAAAGTTAAAATCACATATGTATGGTTTATATGAGATGTAAAGTTTATATCCCTGGTATGAGAGAGTTTCAAGAATTTAGTTGAGTTGTAACCGCCAAAGTGGCACACTTAATTGGGTTTGAGAAATTTCAGTCTCATATAATGATTGTGATGTCTCCTGGTCTAATGTGTAGTCATACTCCCAAAGGAGGTGATTATGTATTAGTTCATGGAGGGATACATGATGGTGTGGTGGAGGAGTGCTTGATCCTAGTGGTTCATATGCCCAAAGGTGATGAATTCACGAAGATTGGAATATATTCTCATGACCACTATCATATGGGGAGTGTACAACTGCTTGTCATGTATTCTGCCCAAAAGTGATTATGTGATTTTGTATGTAACTCTTGGGATGTGTACTTGTGCGTCAAGTTACACATTGCTCACATGATGCTAATTATATACATTGCTTGTTTTTTACTGTCACATTTTCTGTAAACAATAACTCCGTCACTATTGAGATTCTTGCTGGTTCAAACTTTAAGAGATGGAGAGAAGATTTTCTATTTGCTATGGAGATGGCAGATGTTCATATGGCTCTTACTGCTGATCGGCCAGCAGATCTGACTACCGAGAGTACAGAGGCTCAGAAAGCAAATTTTGCTGCATGGGAAAAGAGCAATAGAATTTGCTTGTTGTCCATGAAGCGTTCCATTTAGGAACACTTGAAAAGTGGTTTGCCTGCAGACTGCAATGCAAGGCAAATAATGGAAGCTTTGATGGCTGGAAACCGTGTGTCTCCTAATGCTGAGATAGGGACACGTCTGCAAACACTATTTACTATGAAGTATGATGGTTCTGGTGGAGTTAGAGATTATGTTCTGAGGATGGTTAATTTGCAGACAAAGCTTCAGGCTCTCAATGTTGAAATTCCTACTGCTTGCATCGTCCATCAAGCTCTAAATACTCTTCCTCCTGATTTTGGGATTATCAAGACCAATTATAGTTCCCAAGATGAAACCTGGTCTGTTAATGACCTGATTGAAAGGTTGGTGGCAGAGGAAGAGAAATTGAAGAAACATAAAGGGCACATTGCGCTTTATGCTTCTAGTTCTGCTAGTGACAAGGGTAAGAAGTTGAAGAACTATACCCACAAAGGCAATTCTGAAGCTGCTGGTCCTTCCAACAACAAAGGAAATTCTGAAGGTGCAGGTCCTTCTAACAATCTGGGTCCTAAGAAAGCATTCACCAAGAAGGATGGTGTTCTTTGCTACTTTTGTAGGGAGAGAGGACACGTGAAGAAACGCTGTAATAAGTTTAAGGTTTGGTTGTCCAAGGGAACTAAGAATGAGCCTAAAGGTAATGATTCTTTGGCGTTTGTTTGTGAATCCAATATATCTGAAACCCCAACCAATTCTTGGTGGCTAGATAGTGGTGCAACTAATCATGTTGCGTTTACCATACATGGGTTCATAAACCGAAAGACGCTAAATCAGGATGAATCAAAGCTCACTGTGGGAAACAACATTGGAGTTGACGTTGAGTTCATGGGAGATGTTCTTTTGATTTTAGATTCTGATTTTAGAATGATGTTGAGAAACACCTTTTACGTACCTTCTTTTAGGCGGAATTTAGTTTCCGTGTCTTGTTTGGACATGTGTGGATACTCTTTTGAGATAAAGAGCAATATTATTTCTATGTTTTATGATTCAAATAAGATTGGGTGTTGTAATTTATCCAATGGATTGTATCGATTGAGCTTATCTTCCAACGACATGAACATTGCTTGTTCAGTTGAAAAAGTTGTTTCCAAAAGGCCTCTACCTAAGGATCAGTCTTATGCATTGTGGCATAAACGTCTTGGTCACATCCCCAAAGAAAGAGTAGAAAGGCTTATAAAGGCCGATATCTTGCCTACTCTTAAAAGTGATCTAGAGACTTGCGTGGATTGTTGTAGAGGTAAGATGACTAAGATAAACAAGAAATCCGTCGTACGAAGTTCTGACCTGTGACATCCCGATTTTTCCAATTCTATTTTCAGTAAAATTTAGATGGGCATTTCATCTTTGCACATATTGTTCTTTTTCCTTGAGTTGGCCACTCATGTGAAAACTAATTTATCGGGTGAAGCCAGTAAGAGATTATAATGCATTAGACTCGAGAATTTGACCAGGAAACGATTTTTCGACCAAGCTAATCTGCAAGGGTCATTATGGCGCAGCTAAAAATCGATTAGAAACCGGAGATAGGCTGACTCGATAAAAGCAGGTGATCAAGTGTGGGTGATTCCACCAGATTGCACTGCTCTTGTTGGTCAGCACTGGGTCGGCTTTTCTGTCAATTAGGTCCCCTGTGTCCGTAACTGAAACCTTGAGATTTCCACGACAACCGAGAGTCGCTAATGTGTCAAAGATGTACATTGTGGCTTGATTTGATCAACCACAGGTCAAATGCACGAAAATTTCTAAAAAGCTACCCGATAGATTAGGACGCGCTAATATCGTGCCGAAGTGAAATTAACCGTGAAATTGAAAATGAATTCAGCAATTGGAAGTCCTGGGGTGTCACATATCCTATGAGGAACATGGATTAATTTTATGGATTTTAATTGGACTCAATTTGAAGAGAATTGATTGGAATTGAAAGAATTATCGTACAAGATTTTAGCCCCGGTGGAAAGTGAAATTGGACCTATTGAAGACAGTTGTGGAAGTTTGAATTTGAGTGGATGATGACATCACCCTATGTCATGGTAGTTGGCCAAGAGTGAAGAAGAAATGGACAAGTGGAGGGTGGAGATGGCTTCTTGGAATTGTGCACATCCATCAACATCATCTTCAACCTTGAGAAGAGAGAGAAAGGAGGAGAGAGAGGAGAGAGAGAGTGAAGTTGCGACCAGCAGCCAGCGCAGCCCTCCGCCCGTTCGCCGGCCGCCGCTCGTTGAGCCATCGCCGCCGCGGCGGCCGCCCCGCCGCGCACCGTCCGCGCGCCTCGCCGTCCGCCGGCCCCGCCCGCGCCGTCCAGCCCGTCGACCAAGCCGCCCGAGCCGCGCTCGCTCTCCGCCGAAGGGTCGCGGAGCCGCGCGCTCGCTGCTCGAGCCTCCGCCGGATCCGCGCCCGAGCCGCCGCCGTGCAGCCGCCGTTCGGCCTTGGACAGGCCGGATTTTCCAGCCTAGATCTAGGACTTCAAGGCCCGCTTTGGGTGTCTTCCCGGCCTCCGTTGGTGTCGCCCGAGAAGGATTGTCGTCGGGTTCGCCATCCTCTTCGCCGGGAACTCGTCGGAAAGTAATTCCGGTGAGTTTAACTCACTAAACTTTGATTATAGGGTTAATGATGCCTTAAGTGTGCTTAGCCTAAGTTAAGTGAGTTTAGGTGGTTAGATTAGTTTATTTTAATTGTGGATTAGATTAAGGGGTGTGATTAGATTAAAGTGTGTTTAATTAAAGTTAATGGAGTTGTTACATTAGTTTAATCCTTGATGGGACATAAAAGGATTTATTTTTGATTAAATATAATGCTTCGAAATTCTGGGGATTTTTATAATATTTTATATTCCGAAAAAAAAAATTAAAAAAAAAATTTAAAAATTTATTTTTGATCTCAGCTGCTTAGAATTTTGTGCTGCTTGCTGCTGTGCATTTAGAATTTGAATTTGATGAATGGATGTGGCAAATCGACTACTTAATATCATAAATAGGGATTTTATTCATAAATACCCCAAAGTCGGGTTTTGATGTAAATGTTGGATGTTAATATTTAATGTTGTGATTTGAGTATATGATTGAAATGTGGAGTGTCTTGAGGTCGGCCGCTTGTCGTGTCTTTGGTTGAGACTCGGGTCACAAAGTGGAGGCTAAGCCGACTAGACCGATTCTAAACCTAGTGACGAGGTTCGGGTCGCAAGAAGTGGGCTAGGCCGATGGACCCATGCTCCTTCGGGGAATGCCGTCGACGTATAGACGATGCCACGCTCCACGGGGAGGCGATGCCGCGGCTCATGTCGTAGATAGCTGAAATTCGAGTAGGCTATGCCCTTGTGTGGCGGTGATTAATAATTGGAATGTGTCTTTGAGTGCGATCGTGATTTATATTAAAGTGTTGGCATTCCAATTGTTTTAAATTCTCATGATCACCTCGAGATTTTGCGATATAAATTGTGCTAACTAGTAGGAGGAATTAAGACGAGGTAAGTCTTCGTGTGAGGTGGCTAGGCCACCCGGGGTGTATTTTCTTTCTAATAGGGGTTTAGGGGGTTGAACTTGCTGAGACAATGTCTCACCCCGTTGTGGGCCAAAATTTCATGTCCGTAGATGGCATAACCCCCGGAGCGTTATGGTCTTCCCGTGCATAGTACGAAGCAGAAGTTCAGTTGTCCCGATCCTGAGGGCCATTGGATCTATGAGCTAGTTAGGACCACGGTTTGGGTCCAGGAGGGCTTGGCCGTTAGGGTACCTCATAGATATAGGGCTTGGTTTCGTTTTGGGCCCAATGGTTTCAGGATTGGTCCACTTAGTAGTTTTGATATTCCATCTCATTTGTCATGGAAGCCATCCTAGGTGAAGGAGTAGATGACCCTCCCGATAGTAGGGTGGAGGACCCCTCGTCTCCGGAGGTTGTTTATTCGAAGTGGGATCGAAGAGCGAGTCCGACTAGTAGTCTTAGGATCGTTTCTTCTTTTTTTGGGTGAACTGATCCCTTTTTGTAAGCTGACCTTGTTGGAATATATGTAACCTATGGATTGATATTTATTTATGTTAGTACGCTCGTTCATGAATGGGTTGATTTCTTGCCTTCCTATCTCGTGAGTTTTTGTCAGGGGTTTTATAGCACGTTCCGTATGCGCATAATAAATCAATTGGGTCGGTGACACCACCTGGGGATGTCGCACTTGTATGACCATGGCGGGTTGTTCACGTGTCTTGGGGTTCGGGGCGTGACAACCCCGTTTAAGTGGTATCAGAGCATGGTCTGTGTATGGAGTGATAAGGTGCGATGAGTCATGGGATAGTTGGTTGGAAAGGCTTTTAATATCTTTGATGCATGTGTTTGTTAGCTGCTTGTTAACTCATTGTTGAGGTCACTCGATTCTAATGTGGTATTGGGATTTGCAAACGGTATCTATATTGAGCTTGTAGCATGAGTGACCGAGTGCCGAGAGCTGCTAGGAAGAGAGCAGCAGGCCCCGTGTTCCGGGGTGGGCCGCCGTTGAGAATCGGTACTCGTGGTTCCCTTGAGAGAGAGCCGGCTGAGGCCAGCGCTAGTGGTGCAGCATCACCCCCAGTCGATGCTAGGGTAGAAGCCCCCGAGGATCCGAGGTTTGCTGGGATAATGAGGATGCTTGAGAGCGATGGGTGACAGGATGGACCAGCAGACCGCCGCTTCAGCCGCCGTTACCGCCGCTGCTACCAATGCCGCCTTTGCCGCTAATGCAGCTGCTGCTGCTGCAGTTGCCGCCGCCCCTGCCGCCGCACCAGTTGATGAACCTGAGGAAGCACTCGGTGAAGTCCCACCTGGGAACGTAGGCTGTTGGGAGGCCTATGCATAACCGGTGGAGCGGTTCGAGGTTGAACCCGCCGACGTTCGCGGGAGCGGGAGAGCCCGAAGCCGCAAAGATCGTGGGTTCGGGGAGTTGGAGAACGCCTTTGATTTGTTGATGTGCACCGAGGAGAGAAGGTTGTTACGCGGCCTATTAGTTGAAAGGGATTGCGAGGTACTTGGTGGAAGACTACAAAGGGGATAGCTTTCCCTAGAGGCGTAGTTCCAGAGTGGAATGCCTTTCTCGAAGTCTTCAATGAGAAGTACTTCTCTGAGTGTGCTAGAGAGGTGAAGATGGCAGAGTTTCAGCGCCTTCGCCAAAGTACGATGAAGGTCGATCGGTATGAAGCGAAGTTCGCCGAACCGTCGCGATATGCCCCTGATTTGGTTAAGAGACCATCAGCCCGAGCTCAGAGGTTCAGAGATGGACTCCGACAGGAGGTGAAGAGCTTGGTGGTGCCACTAGATCTGAAGGAGTACAATGCCATCTACAGGCGGGCCCAGCTGATTGAGAAGAACCAGAATGAGAGAGCCGCCACATCTGGATCGCGGTTTAGTTCGAACAGGGAAGGTAATCGGTTTGGGAAGAGACCGATGTCTGGAGGGAGGTATCCTGTTCCACCCAACAGCGGGGTGGGATAGCAAAGCCGCCGCGAGATCGAATGGTGGGTGTCGTCTCGTGGAAGGAGACATGGTACAGGCCCGTGCCCCCTAGGACGGGTGTCTGCGTTATGAGTGTGGCCCAGCGGGGTCACTTCGCGAGGTTTTGTCCCAGGAAACAGATGGGACAGCATCAGTTGCCGCCGCCACCACCGTTAGGTCAGAACAGAGGAATTGCGCCGCAGATGATGCCACAGGGTGGGATGACCCGACCTCCAGCTCAGGGAAGGACGTATGATATCACCAGAGGACAGGCGGAGGTAGCGCCTGATGTGATCACAGGTATGGTCTTGCTGAACGACCAACCTGCTTATGCCTTATTTGATCCTGGAGCTACCCATTCATTTATTGCTGAAAGATATGTTAAGTTGGTAGAATTAATTCCTGAGTTGTTGGAGTCAGTGATTAGTATATCTACGCCGTTGAAAGATAAAGTGTTAGCTTCAATGGGTTGTCTTGGTTGCAAGTTAGTGATTGGTGAGCGAGAGGGGAGGATAGACTTGATAGTCCTAGCCATGTTTGATTTTGATGTGATAATTGGCATGGACTGGCTCACCAAGCAACGAGCTAAGTTGGACTGTTATCGCAAGGCGATTCAGTTTAACCCGTTAGGGGGTGAGAGCTTCGAATTTATTGGGAGTCGAGGAGGACCCTCGATTTCCTTAATCTCATCGCTCGAGGCAACTCGTTTGCTAGACGAGGGGTGCCAAGGTTACCTGGCGACAGTCGTGGATACGACAGTGGAGGAATTGAAGTTAGAAGACATTGCTGTGGTGCAAGAGTTTCCAGACGTATTCCCGAAAGAGTTACCAGGTTTGCCGCCAGAAAGAGAGATAGAGTTTGTGATTGAGTTGGCCCCCGGGACCGAGCCAATCTCTAAAGCTCCTTACTAGATGGCCTTGTCAGAACTTAAAGAACTGAAGGTGCAGATGCAGGAGTTGTTGGATAAGGGATTTATTCATCCTAGTGCATCACCGTGGGGAGCCCCAGTTCTGTTCGTGAAGAAGAAGGATGGTTCATTGCGTTTGTGCATCGATTATCGACAACTCAATCAGGTGACAATCAAGAACAAGTATCCGTTGCCGAGGATCGAGTATAAAAACTTTCCTTATAAAGGCCGATATCTTGCCTACTCTTAAAAGTGATCTAGAGACTTGCGTGGACTGTTGTAGAGGTAAGATGACTAAGATAAACAAGAAATCCGTCGTACGAAGTTCTGACTTGTTGGAGATTATTCACACTAATATTAGTAGACCGTACACGGCTACCTTGTGTAGAAATTTTTATTTCATCACATTTATTGACGAGTTTTCCCGATATGAATACTTATACTTGATTAAAGAAAAGTCCGAGTCTCTTGACAAATTCAAGATTTTTCGGACTGAAGTGGAGAAACAGTTGGGAAAAGTTATAAAGATCGTCAGATCTGATCGTGGTGGTGAGTATTTTGGTAGGCACGGTGATGCTGGACAACTTAAAGGGCAGTTTGCTAAATACTTAGAGGATGTAGTCTAAGTGGGAGAATGTAAGAGTTTTCCCATTGTGGACTACATTAATTGATATTGTAATTTACCGTTTAACGGTTACCGTTTTACGGGGTTGGTCTAAGGTGAGATAGAAGGTTTCTTAATTAGTCTAATATGGGGCTAGCTAGTGTGGGCCGAGTTGAGCCTGACCCGTAATAAGGGGGCCTAGCTGGAAACTCTATAAATAGTGCTCAAGTCTCTCCTCTAACCCTAATTTTTCACACATATCCTCACATAAGGGGCGTTAACCTAATGCTAAAGGGTGAGGGGGCCGTCTCATTGAGCCAATGATACGGAGAGCAATAGAGGAGAAGGACTTGCACGTGGAACATCGTGTTTCCGCTTCCGCTTCAAGAACGATGGATCCCAAAACAGGTGCGTCAATTTTTCTACTCGATTATGCATGCTCTTGTTCTAGTTATGGTGATCTAGGGATTGCGTAATTTGCATCCAACAGATGTGCCCTAAGACTCCCTAATAGATATCAAGTTCAATTAAGGTCAATTTCCTCAAATGATGGCATTTGCATAAGTGCACAAATCAGCAATAAGCATCGCAAAACATGATGCATAAAAATAGGCTTGCTAGACTACCTAAACGATGCATGAAAATTACCATAATTTACATGACATAGGGCTAAATGCAACAAACGAATTTGATTAAGATATCTAACTCTAAATCAATGCACAAAAGATCATGCAAGTTCATGAACGTCAATAGGTAGACTAACGTCATCTAATGCAAACATGATGGGGATAGACTAAGAATGACAGCAAATTTGTAATGTGCATTTATGGGGCAAACGATGATCGATTGGCATGAATCACACATTATTACAAAACTTATGAAGTTTCCTAAGTATGTCTAGAAAGACTCTTACCCTAATTTTGCTCTTAAGGAGTTCAATTAAAGACAATTACAAAGCGATATGCATTAGTCCAAAACAAAACTGCATTTTCATGAAACACAAATGGTTTTCACTATCCTAATATCATCAAAAAAATCCAAGGAAAATTTATACATACAAAAGGGAACTTGTAATCATTTCTACTTACTGAGTCATTGACTAACTCTTGTTGTTATCATAATTTCAGGTGCGTGATAGGTGAACCTGGGTCCAAGAAGGGAATGAACATAGCATGAGGGCTGCTTTTTGGAGCAGCTCGGTAAAGGAGTTAGGCTACCCCAACCTTTTGATTGATTATATATGTAAATGAAAATAAGTAGCCCCAGGATTAGGATGGGCATGTAATCAAAACAGCTTTTGATATGTGAATATGGGACAAAGTACACCTCAAGTGTCAAAACTTGACACGGAGGGACACTTAAGTGCCAAAAGTTAGGAAAGTGACACTTAAGTGCCAAAATCGGAGCAAAATGGATCACTTAAGTGCCACTCTGGCCAAAATGCCGACGTAGCGATTTTCAAATGAAGGAAGTGCAAAACGATGTCATTTTGCACGCTAACGTGGCTAGAAAATACAAAAACGACGTCGTTTTGGTGCGACGTGGTAAAAAATTTAATATAAAAATTAATTAAATTTAATTTAAAACTAAATTTATTTAAAATATTTAAAAATAAAATAAAAATATTAAAAACTTTAAAAAAAAAAAAAAAAAAGGGGGAGGCGGCCGAGGGCTGAGCCTTTGCCACCGCCACCTCCCCGTCGCCACCAGAAGGGCTGGCGGCGGAGGGGGGAGGGTCAGCAACCCTCGCCTAGTGGGCGGCGGCCCTTGGCCGCCGGGCGAGGGCCATCGACCCCCGCCGGAGCCGGGCAAGGGCCGCGACCCTTGCCCAGATCGGGGCGAGGGTCGCGACCCTTACCCGGCTCCGGCAATTGGCGGCCCTTAGCTAGGGCGGGCGAGGGCCGGCGGCCCCGCCGGATCGGGGCGAGGGCCGTGACTCTCACCTAGATCGTGGCGAGGGCTCGCGGGCCCTCGCCGCCGATCAGCCGAGGTCGCCGGCCCCGGCCGGGGCACGGTGACCCGGCCGACCCTCCCCCTCCGCCTGGCCATTCTAGCGGTAGCGGCGAGGGCTCGGCCCTCAACTACCCGCCCCCTCCCCCCCTCTTTTAATTTTTATTTTTTTTAATATTTTTAAATGTTTTAAATAAATTTAGTTTAAATTAAATTTAATTAATTTTTATATTAATTTGTTTATCACGTTAGCACCAAAACGACGTCGTTTGTATTGTCTAGCCATGTCGGCGTGCAAAACGGCGTCGTTTTGCACTTCCTTAACCGGAAAATCGCCACGCCGGCATTTTGGCCGGATTGGCATTTAAGTTATCCATTTTGCTCCGATTTTGGCACTTAAGTGTCACTTTCCTAACTTTTGGCACTTAAATGTCCTTCGTGCCAAGTTTTGACACTTGGGTTGTACTTTGTCCTGTGAATATGTACATGAATATGTTGCTTTTATTTGTTTGGCTTGCATATGTTTTGCCCAGCTCTCTTGTTTGTTTGTAGGGGGATTGTTTATCATCGCTTCCGTATGTGCTTAATCAAAATTAAAAGACTTTTGAGACGTTCGACGTTACCTGGGATGTTGATACTAATCCACCGGGTCATGCTCTCGTGCCAGAGGTGGGGCAAGGGTGTGACAAATTAGGTGTCAACAGTCTTTATCAAAATAAATTTTAAATCACTAACTTATGAAGGGTGTTAATACGGGTGAACAAACAAATAATGTAACACTCATTAATCAAAATGAGAAATAAATTAGTCGAGAGTAGATGAAAGAATCGGATGCACTAAGCAAAGTTCACGCCTAAATTATCATGTGCATTGTTCTTTGTTGAAACTGTCATTTTCCTGACAATGAAGGTTGATCACTTGTCAAACTTAATGCTTGTTTGATTTCCTCATCTTTTAACAGAGTTGAGAAAGTAAAGCACAGGTTTGGTATAATTCCAAAAGTAGCTTATTACTTATTTGCATAATGAGCATTTCAGAATGTCCAAGTGATGCAGTGATGCCATCAAGTTGTTCCTGCGAGTAATCAATCTACTGGGATTTCAGCTTGAAGAAGTCTGGCAATGTGTTTGTTCGTGTTACCATTTTGACTTTCATAATTCTGGGAGGTAATTGTTTGAAGCTTAATGTGAGATTTATTTAGAACTTGAAGATGCGACGCACGTGCC
This sequence comes from Eucalyptus curtisii, assembly GCA_017140595.1. Classification (NCBI taxonomy): domain Eukaryota; kingdom Viridiplantae; phylum Streptophyta; class Magnoliopsida; order Myrtales; family Myrtaceae; genus Eucalyptus; species Eucalyptus curtisii. Next base: position 7,089,636 of record CM029504.1, read on the forward strand.
GAGATTTCTAGCTTGTTAGCTCAAACACGTCGTGTGTCGTGTATTATTTGTAGAGCTTAGAAGTTCAAGGTTTCATTAAAATGGAATTTATAGCTATGACATTGGATGTTGGAGATTTATTTTTACTGCTATACTTACTTTGCATTGTATATCATATATTATTCTAATTCCATCTATATTGTGATTGAATTCAAGGTTTTTTTCTTTGCGTCTGCCCCTGATCTCATGCACTTGTCGGTACGGTGGCTTTTCGCAGGATCTTGTGATCTTCGATTCAATCCTTGAAGACCTCCGAACTGTTCATAGAATTAGATCCGCATAACTTGCTTGAGTGGGTATGGGTTTTGGAAAATGGGTTAAATTATGGGTTACCAATGATTTATTTTTTGTAGCTATATTTTTTCTCAACTCATTCACAACCCATTTAAAAATAAAAGAGTTTGCCCATAGGAAATTGGGATCATTAAATCCGAGTTGCAAAATGGGTTGCCAGCCCTAAGTTTTTAATAAATATATTTTTTTTGGGTCAAATTCTTTGTAAATATTTCAATTTATAGGTTTTTTACATTTTTATTTTATTTACTATTTTTTTATTGTTTAATTTTCTTTTTAAATTTGATAAGTTTTTATCCAAGCAGCAAATACATGTGAAAAGCTTAAAATGAGTATGGGGTTTTGCTAGAATATTAATGGGTTTTAGCAATACAAGTCAGATCAGGTCAAGTATAGGTCACTAGATTTGCACTACATAAATATTAATCAAAACAAGTTAAATGGGTCGATATAGGTCGGACCATTTTCGACCCAACCCAAACTTGATCCAATCCACCCATTTGACGAGTTGACATGAAGTCACGTAAATTATCACTCTTAAAACGTAGTGGCACTTAAATGATCGTTGAAGCGTTTTGGCATCAAAATAGGCACTAGATAATAATTATGGCACTAATACTATCCTTATTCCATTTGTTAGGTGTACAAAGTTCTAACTCCTAAAAATGGGAAGGCAAGTTCCCTTTTCACTATGCTAATTTATAACAGTTCACCAGATGTTGTGACACTCATCATTTTTAAAACTCACCATCCACAATCAAGTTGCAACCCTAACACTCTCCCCAAATACCCTAACACTCTCCCTCGAGGTTAGAGCTTCGCATGGTCGGCGTCATGGTCGAGTACTTGTTGACGTCTGGAAGTGCGAGGCCACATCTAGAGATGGAGAAGGCGCCTCCCAATCCACACGCCCATCCTACAGATCTTGTCATCATCGTCAATTGAATCGTCCATGGAGACGGAACAGAGTTCGACGCGCAATGTCAAGCTCTATACAAATGAAAAGCTTGACATTGACAAGAGTTTGTGCCGGTGCGGGGAGAGAGCAAGAGAGAAAGTGTCGGGGTTTCATGAATCATGTATAGTTAAAATTAACAAAAAGAACGCAGCGGAAACAAGAAGATATATTTTACATGATTCTCCGAAGGCGTTGTTCGTGCGTTTTAATCAAAAATTTGAATGTAAAAAGAGAGTTACACGAATTACCTCTCGAAGCGCGCTTTACACGAATTGGTTCGGATGTTCTACAGTTCGAGCCCCACAAATGTCGGACCTCTAGTTCAGATACACCAACAACGAACGTCGAACGGAAGAGAGAACTTTCGGATATTCACCACTTCGATTGGGCTAGCAATCACGTGGAAACAATCCGTCGTATTCTTGATGTATAATAGTCACGGCCGCGGATGAGAGAACTCTCTTCTTTCTTGCGTCTTGAAGACACAAGAACACATGCACACACTATGCTCTCTATATTCAGCAAAGTATCACACATTACCACGCAACCTTTTGCGGCATTTTAATTTTTAAAACCTCCACGAATCAGCAACGGTTGCTGGGATCAGCAACCGTTGCTGATCACGATCATGCACGATGGTGCATGAACGGTCAGCACATCGTGCAAGAACGGTCAGCAACCGCTGACCGTTCATGCACGATCTTTGTGCATGATGGTCAGCAGTTGCTGACCATCCATGCTTCGTGCATGATGGTCAGCAACCGCTGACCATGTTCACGATTTCGTGCATGTGCACGATTTAAAGCATCGTGCACATGCACGAAGCTTTAATTTTTTTTTTATTCAAAATAAAACCACTTTGCACACGTGCACTTTAATTAATTAATTAAATGAAAATTAATTAAGCAAACCCCCTTTTTCATAAAATTAAAAAGGACTTATTCCTTATATGTGCATTTGGAATACATTAATATGTATTCACTTTAGGTATGCGTGTGCATCATATGCAAGTAGGCTCGTGACCATAATACAAATCCACTCAATTCGTGCAAACAAATTTGCAACATCATTTCTCTCTTTTTTCACGTTATCCCAATTGTTTATGGTGTGTGACATCCCTAAGTTCATCACTAAGCTGGTAATAAGACTTGTACTAACACATTAGTACTTCCAAAAGAATTAATTGTCCCAATTAATCTTTGGGTCTTACAAGCCATGATTGACATCTAGCAATATGTCATGGCTACCTGATAGTGTGAATGCTTTAAGAACATAATGAACCCGTCAGCTTTGGCTACAGTGTAATTCAATCCCTCTGTCTTACTATGTCCCGATCAAACAAAGACCATGGAATGTTTGTCAAGTCATTAATTCGATCATATGCACAAATCTAATTGACATGCATTTTATTCGAGACATAAACAATTTATTCTCGGTTACAACCCCGGCCGAGGATTTCAATGCATTGTCATAATTAGATCGCATAGGACATCATCATTATACCTTGCATATAACAAGGAGACAGATTCCATATTGCGCACACGTGTAACTTCATATATGAACAAACTATGACCATCAAGTATAAAGACGGATCAACGACCCGGCATTATGTGCACCCGTGAACCATAGTTGTTCGACACACAAGTTAACACTGTGCCTCAGGTCTAAGGATTATTTACATAAGACCAAAGCATGAACAATTAGACATTGACCACGCTAAAAGCTTCCATGTTGCTAATCGTTCCATATCGTCACGTTCAGTGATATTGTCTAATACAAACACATGTGTTCTTAACTCAGGCATCACAATACCCAATGACTTGTGACTCATCATTCCCTTAAGTATCCAATACTTAATAGTGAAATTAAGAACACACCGGTCTCAACAGGATTATTAATATCCACTCAATAATCCATCGACCGGGAACGATTTAAAGATTCAGTCTAACTATGAACCCGTCACATATATTCTTGACGTCTCAAGAATAGGTCTAGTTGCAACTGATCTTATGGAATCATTCATAAATAGAAAACAATTGGACAAATGAATGAATACGTCATTGCCATTAATTAAATAATAATGATGAAAGTACAACTGAAATCCCTAATATGTAACTATTACATAGTAGCTTTAGGGCATACATCCAACAATCTCTCACTTGCACTAAAGCCAATTTGTTTGGTACCTCAAACCCATTTTATCAATATGTCTTTCAAAAGAAGACTGAGGTAAGGCCTTAGTGAAGGGATCTGCCACGTTTTCTGGTGAGGCAATTTTCTGCAAGGCGATATCACCTCTCCCAACAATTTCTCTGATGAGATGGAAGCGTCTCTCAATATGCTTGGACTTTTGGTGAGACCTTGGTTCCTTAGCTTGAGCTATCGCCCCATTGTTGTCACAAAACAATGTAATTGGTTGCTCAATTGAAGGAACGACTCCAAGTTCGAAATAAACTTCTTCATCCAAGTGGCTTCCTTTCTTCGCTTCGAAGCAGCTAAATACTCGCCTCGGTGGTGGAATCGGCAGTTATGCTTTGTTTGGAACTTTTCCAACTAACGCACCACCATTGAATGTAAAGACAAACTCGAGACATAGACTTATAATCATTAGGATCCGATTGGAAATCGGAATCGTATAAGCTACAACTTTAAATTCTCCTTCTCCATATATCAAGAATAAATCTTTAGTCCTTCGCAAGTACTTAAGAATATTCTTGACTGCTATCCAAAGGTGCTCTTCCCCGGATCGATCGATATCCGCTAGTAATACTTACAGCATGCGCAATATCAGGTCTAGTACATAGCATAGCATACATTATGCTTCCAATAGCGGATGCATATGGTATCTTCGCCATCCGCTCTCTTTCTTTAGGAGTGTTGAGACACATCTCCTTAGAAAGACGGATCCCTTGCCTAAAAGGCAATAATCCTCTCTTGGAACATTGCATGTTAAATTGTGTTAACACTTTGTCTATGTACGTAGACTGTGAGAGGCCAATCAATCGTCTTGATCTATCTCTATAGATCTTGATACCTAAAATATAGGTTGCCTCTCCTAAATCCTTCATGGAGAATTTCTGTGACGAGAATAGTTTTATCGATGATATCATTGGTACATCATTTCCAATCAAAAGTATATCATCGACATACAAAACCAAAAATGCAATTGCACTCCCACTGATCTTCTTATATACACAAGGTTCATCCGGATTTTTGATAAAGCCAAACGATTTGACTACTTCATCAAAACGGATATTCCAACTTCTGGAGGCTTGTTTGAGTCCATAAATGGATCTCTTAAGCTTACACACCTTCTGTTTTTCACTATTGGATTCAAAACCCCGTGGCTGTTCCATATAGATGTCCTCATCTAGAAAACCATTTAGAAAAGCCGTTTTGACATCCATCTGGAATATCTCATAATCAAGGTGTGCAGCTATAGCCAACATGATCCGAATGGATTTTAGCATGGCCACAGGTGAGAAAGTTTCGTCATAATCAATTCCTTCTTTTGACGATATCCTTTCGCCACCAACCGTGCTTTGTAAGTTCCAATTTGACCTTCATCATTCATCTTCCTCTTGAAGATCCATTTACAGCTAATTGGTATAATACCATTAGGCAGGTCAGTTAAGGTCCAAACTTCATTGGAATACATTGAATCCATTTCGGATTTCATGGCTTCTAGCCATTTACCAGAATCGATGTCCGACATCGCCTCCTCATAGGTTTTAGGATCACTAGGTTGATCACTATCATTCACAATGAATAATGGTTCAATATGATCAACCGAGTGCCTATAACGAGCAGGTGGGCGAGACGTTCTCGCACTTCTCCTAAGAGGTTGTGTATCAGAAGCTCCCACTGAATCAGAGACGGTATCTGAACTCGGTTGTTTGGTACTTCATTATTTTCTTCTTGTAAGACTATTTTCCGCCCAGCACCACCTTCTTGGATGAACTGATTCTCCATAAAAGAAGCGTGCTTGCTCACCAAAATTCTTTGGTCTGAATGAAAATAGAAATAATATCCAAGAGTTTCCTTTGGATATCCAATGAAGCGACCTTGTTCAGATCTTGCCTCCAATTTATCCATTTTCAGCTTTTTCACGAAAGCTAGACAACCCCAAATCTTAATATGATTAAGACTGGGTTTCCTACTATGCCATATCTCATAGGGCATAGTTGGAACAGATTTGGACGGCACTCTATTCAGTATATATACAGCTGTCTCAAGGGCATATCCCCAAAGGGATATTGGCAAATCGGTGTAACTCATCATAGATCGCACCATATCCAATAAAGTATGATTTCTACGTTCAGATACACCATTATGTTCTAGAGTTCCAGGAGGTGTCCATTGTGATAAAATGCCATTCTCTTTAAGATAGTCCAAGAATTCAGTACTAAGGTATTCACCTCCTCGATCCGATCGAAGAGCCTTAATACATTTTCCTGTTTGTTTCTCAACTTCAGCCTTGAATTCCTTGAACTTTTCAAAGGATTCAGATTTATACTTCATGAGGTATAAATAACCATACCGTGACTGATCATCGATGAAGGTAATGAAGTAATTATAACGACCTCTAGTAGTTTTATTAATTGGTCCACATACATCTGTATGTATTAATCCTAATATGTCAGCAGCTCGCGCACTTTGTCCTACAAAAGGCGCTTTGGTCATTTTTCCTAGAAGACATGCCTCACAAGTCGAGTATGACTCAAAATTTGATGGATCAATGTACCCATCATTACTCAACTTGTTAATTCTGTCTTCTCCAATATGACCTAATCGGAGATGCCAAACATACTTTTTATTTGGACCATCTCTAGGGCGTTTATTAGTTATGGCATTTATATCAATTCTATTTTGCTTATTGACATTGGTAATCACATTACCGGACATTGTAATGGTATAAAGATTGTTGGTTAATAAGCTAGAATCAACACATGTTCTATTATGATAAATAGAACATACATCATCAGCAAAAGAAAATTCATAATTCTCTTTACCCAAACGAGGTATAGAGATGATGTTCCTAATAGCATTCTTATAATGCAAACAGTTCTTTAAAACCAATACATGTCCAGAAGGCAAACATAAACGAAAAGTCCCTATAGCTAATGCAGCAACTCTTGCTCCATTGGCAAATGTCGGACAACCTCATTTCGCCCTAGCATCCTCGCTTATTTCAGATTCGCAAAGACATACAAATATGTGAAGTTGCAGCAGAATCTAGAACCCATGAGCTGGATTCAGCACTAACCATAAGATTAGTTTCAATAAGCATAGACACCATACCTTCATAAGGTTGGTCCTTGGGCTTGACCTTCAAGCTCGCGAGGTACCTCCTACAGTTCCTCCTCCAGTGCCCTTTGACACCACAGTAATGACATTTCCCTTTATCAATCTTGGGTTTTGGTTGCACAACGGGTTTGTGCCTCTTCCATTTATTCTTCTTTAAAATAGTCTTACCCTTTGAAGAAGAAGCCTTAGCCATAGCCACTACATTTGGTCTCGTGTTGTGCATTTCCTTCTCATAAACTACCAGCATACTATGTAACTTAGCGAGAGTTTTCTCCATCTTATGCATGTAGAAGTTTTGGACAAAACCAGAGAAGGAATCAGGTAAAGATTGGAGGATCAAATCCACAGCTAACTCGTTGTCCATAACGAGATTTAGCCTAGCCAATTCTTCAATGTGCCGAGATCATTTTCAAAGCATGATCATTAACTCGATGATCCTTCAGCCATCCTCATACGGTACAATGCCTTAGATATCTCATATCTAGAGGTTCGACCATTCTCATCAAAGTATTCCTTTAAATGCATAATGATCGACCTAGCATCTTCCATAGATTCATACTTCTTTTGTAATTCATTATTCATCGAAGCAAGCATATATGACCTAACTTTTAAGTCATCGTCATGCCACTTATCATAAGTGACACGTTCCTCTTGGGTCCCACCCTCAGGAAAGGAGGTTGGCATCTTTTCATCAAGCACATACCCAATTTTTTCTGAATTGAGAACAATTCTCAAATTCCTCACCTAGTCAGTGAAATTGGGTCCAGTCAAACAATTCTTGTCGAGTATAGAAGCGAATGGGTTTGTGGTCACCATTTTCAGAGTAATAATATATCTGTTGCATAAAATAAATTGTTAGCTGCTGTATCTTTCAAAGTAACTATTTCATTTTGGTCTTTAAATGAAATAGATTCTCCCACTAAATTTATATTCGAATCCCATACTCCTTAAGATGGGAAGCGGTAATCTTTGTTGGGTAAAGATTACTAGTGGGGATTGGAGTCCCACTAGTCCAAAGCCCACCTCACCTAACAATTATTGGTGTTCTATGAACTTAGTGAGTGAACCAACTTGTTCAACGCATCATATGCGAGTCCCAATAATAACTTCGGCCTCTAGACCATGAAAACCTCACCTAACAGTTATTGGCATCATGATCATAGTTAAGTCTCGCCCATCGTCTCATGCAAGTATTGAAAACACAAATGATTCCCTCACCTAACAGTTATTAGAAATCATTTGGCTCCAACCCCACAGCATCATATGCATAATGGAGTGGTCCAATATTATATATGGTAATTAACCCCTATGTATCCATAGCCGGTTAGTTAACCACAATAATATTGAATCAAACCACGACGATGGAAGGCCACGAGTCCGAAACCCGTTTCGACTTAATATTCTTTGTAAGGAGATTTGGGTCGTTATTAACGGTCTCACTTTGCACATTAACCGGTTTAACATGCACGATAACATAAACACAATAAATAAATAGATATCACATAACATCTATCCTATGTGGTGATCATGGAATTATGGTTCAATGGGTCTCGAGCCAAAGAGACCCATTTAGCCATTTTAATGTTTTAATAATATGGACCTACTCTTCACTTTTTCTTCAATCTTTGAACTCTTCAAAGACCGGGCCTAGAGAGCTCACCGGTTTAATGGCTCCTCCAATGGCTTCTCCTCTCTTGTAGTATTTACATCAACAACAACCAAAGGAAATAACCATGCCGAAACTAACATTTTCGATCCCAGGTTTTTGCCAAACAAATAGGGTACACTAAAATGGGAAGAAGTGCCATGTAAGACGGCCTTAAATCACACGACCCGCCGGAGAGGGAAAGTAGTTCCGCTGAGGTCCTTCCCGCGATAGCTCAAAGAGATGGTAGACATGCCACGGAATCACAATAAAATATACCAAAAAAAAAGTGACAACAGACATGGTTCAACAATACAAACGCAAGCAATCATCAAACTGGATTATTGGACATCAAGTACTTCGGCCATTCACTCAGGCATTTTATCGAACACCTAAGACGCACTAACTAGAGAGGTAAGCATAGATTCGATCGGGGCTCGGGTTCAGGCCAAGATCATCACACGATACACAAACACTATTCTGGATTGACTCGGGACAAGTTTATCAGCATTTATCTTGAGTTTAAACAAAAATGACAAGTCTCGACCATAACACCAAACACAAACAAATATTTGCATAAAGCACTACAATGTGTGAGGAATGAAAACGAGCACAACAGAATTTCGGGCGGGGACCGAGACTGAAGCTCGTGCGAACTGGTCAACCACGAGCTCTAGCCCGACGCCCCACCAAAAACAGGGCAGACGTACTCGGGAATGACCTACCTGGTTCGAAGGGGAGCGCTGCGGTGGACGACGACTCTCGGGCGGACGATTGGGGACGGCGAAGCTGTCCTTCAGTCTCACTCTCTCCCTTTGGCTCGCCCTCTACCCTCTCGAGCTCTCTCCGGTGCTCTCTGTTCTCTCTCAACTCGGAAAAAAAAACAGCCGAACCCCCTCTTAAAAGCCTCTCTCCTCTCGCTTTTATGCTCGGCCAGCAAGCGCGCATGACCCCCGGATTTGACTTCGGCTCCGAGCCTGATGGCCCGCCCCTAGCTCATGAAATGAGGTATCCAGGAGGCGACTGCACTTCGGACATATGGACTTGAGCATGCTACGTGTGTTCTAAAAAGATCAAGTGCTGCACTCTTATCATGTCTGTGCTAAGCCCGTCATTGGCCTTTACTGATTGTCGCTAGGACTGAGAGGCTGGGCATTGTCTCTCTAAAGAACCATGTTTGTCATACTTTCAAGAAGATTCAAATTTTATATTCTCTGTTGATATTTGAATTTGCCAATCTCCCAGTTAAAACGACCTTACGCTTTTCGATCAATTATGAGTTATTGTACTTAATGCTTAGTTTTGAGTTCCTAGTGTGATCGTCGACATTGTTGTTAAATTTGCTAGCGAAACGAATTTACGGAAAACAATTCTCAGAGTGAGATTGCAAGATAACAAGGTTTCCTCCTGAATTGCAGAATCATAGGTAACCATGATCTATTTCTAGATTTCGGCCAAATGGAAGACTACCTGGAATCTATTCAAACCACATTGGAGTCCATTTTATATATTGTAGCGCGGAAAAGTGTGATCATCTTTAGCAACTTCCCAATCCAGGCTCGGATATTTATTATTTGGGAGGGAACAACGGGGATTAGAGAATCATCCAAATTTAGGATTTTGTTCTATTTTAACTATTTGTAGTTTTTCAGGTCCCTTGAACATTTTTAGATGATGTCATTTCCTTTTAAATAATTATTTGATAGTTCTGGGTATCATCCTTATAGTTTCATTGATACTAGTTACTTTTTCATGATTTTTTTTTAGAGTAAATTAGGTTCTCCAGTATTGATTCATTATGTTCTCAATTATAAAAAGGTCTCATCTCTTGGAACATTGATGGAATTGAGTTTCTTCGTTGCGCACCTCGCGCAAGTTACGATCCATGTCTACCCATTTCCATTGCCTTAGTACACGAATTCAATAGCATAACAGAAACTTGATACTTTGTGACCGTTCTCCTTTGTCTCCATTCCAAATCTTAAATGCTCACAAAATCGAGTCATTTGTCTAGACATACATGAGTATATTTTTATTGAAACAACAAAGACAACGTTTAAATCCTGGATTAGCTGAACAAAAGTCCATTTTGCATGGCTTAGTTCGACTTTTCGATATTATCAATATTGATCCTTGTAAACCAGCTGCATCGAACCCATCCCAAATAGAACAGAATCGAGCTGCATCTCCAGCAATGCTCATCATTTCTCATGGCTTGCCAATGTCGCATGCTACTCCAATTTCATACAAACCATGACAAGACCCCTCCCGAACTATGCCATCTCTGCTACTTCGGGTCGAATTCTGTCTATTCCTAGATAAGATGGAATCGGTAACCTCTAGAACTCTTTGAGGGCAAATAGATTGCGGAGGAACAAAATTAATACTAGGAAGATGAAGTTCCGTCATGCTCGGAATGCCGCCGTGAAGGTTGTTCTGCTCAGTCCAATACATATAAACTAGTTGCTTTAGGACTTTAGAGAATGGACTTTTTGGCTACTGTTATGATCTAGTTTAACCCACACCTGTTCTCCCTTATTCTAGCAACTGAAGGAGGGGGGACACTCATACTTTCATGACCCTATTCTAAGGAGAAGGCAATAAATGATCCTAAAAATAGTCAAAAACCAAAGTGACGAGGATTTCTTCTTTTAACCCTTTCCACTAACCTCCTAGCATGAAGATCGAAGATCCATTACTAACCCAAACCAATACCAACTTTATTCGCACCAGAATTGGCATGGGAAAATGGGCCAATCTTGGGCAGATTTCAGCATATGTAATCAAAGGTGATGTAAAAATGCTCGAGTCACTCTTGGGTTTTGAGTTTGTTTGGCTCACTGTGTGATCATTATTTTTGTTGTGGCTCTCTATTTCTCTTGTTAACTTAATGGACTGAAAGGTTAGGCCACTATTAATTCCTTTTTTACTTTTAAAAAAAAAAATCACTAAAGTGTTGCTTTTCCCGTTGATAGTCCTGAGTTGTTCAATTGGATTACAGAAGTTTTTTGCGATAAGGCATCTGTAAGATTTCTTGTTCTACTTTGGCGGCATAAAGCATCCCTTTCTGTTGAAGGAACATAATAGCAATGTCTTTGATGATTTCAACTCATACAAAACACGTTACTGGATCGACCCTACTCATACTAGTTGGATGGCAACGAATCATGACAAGCATAGTTCGCACTTTCTTATAAAACACAAGCAAATGTTCACTTCGATTGGCCATGCTTGGGCAATTTGAGTAGAGTTACGATCCTCAGATGGAATCGGCTCATTACGTAAGAGAGATGGTGAGCCAAGATCATTGGTGCCTCTTGAAATTTGGACCATATTGATATGATTGACATTGACTAGATAGAGAGGTAAATTAGACATAAGCTCGTCAAAGGTTCATGTAGTTTGTCCATTGGACAAGGGAGAATCATCTACATTGAATGGGTGGTTTAGAAGATGAGCAAATGAAAATGCACAAAAAACAAAGAAATTACCTTCGCTAGTTGAATGTCCAGAATTTCTTGGGGCTTGATACTCAAATAGTCTCAAGGGTCTTTTGAATGGATGCAATAAGCCCAAAGGAAATTGGGTGACTTTGGAAAAAACCCCATCAGCACAGCAAGGGAACAGTGGAGCCGATAATCATTCCACCACTCATCGAAGAATGTAAAGTTATGGGAATAACCCAAAAAGTTGATAAAGCGGAAATGCCCAAGGATATTATGGGTAATTTCGTTATAACAAATGATATCAGCTCTATTCTGCCCATGGCCAGGGCCTGATTTGGAGAAAGGGAAGTTTATCGAATATGCTAGTGGCATAGGAACACCTTGGGTTAGTCCAAATTGTTGTGCACAATAACGTGGATTATATGTCTTGAAACTCGAGGAAAATGGCCCTCCATAAGAGAAGTTCAACGTAGGTTCGAATGGGGCTAGAATGCTTGACCAAAATAAGCATACATTGGACTGCATAGTCGAAGGGCCGCAAGCTTTATCATCAATCCCCAGCCTGTAAAAGCCAAAGTCAGTCGGAGATGGTAATGTATTGAGCAAGCATTCAAATGAAGAGAAGCCACTAGGTAGAGGATGAAGCATTCGACGGAATTTCCAGAGCCCAAATTCGCTTTTGATAGATTATTCATGCGCTTCAGACCAATAGATTGGAATTTGCCCTTTCTTATGGAATAGCTAGGAGAAGTAGACACACAACCAGCCATGCAGAATCCATAAAGGGCCGAAGAAGGGTTTAGAATGATCTCCAGATAATGAAGTATGTGCATCCGTAAGGCCTCAATATAATGCTACAAGAGCCATGCGACCTAATCCAATGTCGATGCCTTTTGACAATGCATAAGTTATATCAATAAATTTGTGGGATATAGTCAGTAAGGGGTAACAGAAGATATATCGACAAAGCCAACATAACAAGAAAGCAACGTGTTCTTCAGCAAAGATGGGTCCACTAGTCCTGACGAATCTATCCATGAACTCATCATAAGAAAAATCTTGGTGCGGAATCTTGTCCAAGAATGGATGGGCAGTCATACATTGACCATCGAATACCATGAAAGGACAGGCCAGTCAAAGAACATATATCTAACAAAGTGATGGTAACTGGACTAGTTAGAAAGAAAAAACAAGTAGTCGAAGGTGACTAGAAACAGCAAAGGCTACTAATCATTCCATACTCCAGAGAGTCAATAGAAATACAACAGAACTTCAAACACTCGTCAATCTTGGCATCATTCCACGCGCCTGAGACTTCCTTCTTCAGCTTTTTATACCAATTGAAAAATCGATTGTCAAAAGAAGGATAGGAGCAAAAGCGATAATTGGGGGTTTGACCAAGCAAAAGCACATATCGAAGAGTTGTATATGGGCAGAGTTTCTTCACAATGGCAAGGAAAGCATTCTGCAAAGAGAGATGGAGGTGGCAAGAGTTTAAGATGAGGACCCAAGGTAATATAACCAGTCTCAATACTTTGGTCCATAAATATCGAGGAAAGCTTTCCCTTTTCTTCATGGACACGAAGTGCCTCTAAGCGTAATAAGTGTGAGGTCGCTTCAACACCTATAGAATTTTGAGAACAGCCCGCCATGGTGTGTGAACAGAAGTGTTGATAAAGGAACAGAATCATTAGGTACAAATAGGCTTCAAAGGTAACTAACTTAGCCCATTATCCTACGTTTGAGGAATGGGGATAAGTTCGTGACATTTGAAGATCCCGCCATAATTCTATTTGGCACGTGATGGAGAAAATTAAGAATGAAGACGCTCCAAAGTAAACAAAAAAAAAAAAAGAGTGGAGGGAAAAACAATATCAGTTAAATGATTTCATTTCAAAGGCTTTGGATACAAGAAGGATTTTACATCTTGCTGGATATTACACATGAGTTAGTCGAAAGCAAGATTCTGGTTTAGGTGCTCATTGATAATATGACAACGTTCTGAATTCAATTGCTTTCGATGAGCATAATCTTCTGCTTTCATCTCTTTGAGGATAGCTTCAAATTTGCGCAATTGATATTCACTTTGGGATCTGCCGTTGAACTTGGTCTCCAACTTCTGGTGAACTTCCCCCAATTTCCTTTCAATCGCCGCCTTATGTTTCTCAAGAGTGTACTCCTCCTTTTCAAGGTCAGCAATGTCATTCATGGTAGCTTGCAAAGATTGGTGATCCTCTTTCACTTACTGTTGTGCCTCTTTCACTTGATTACTTAGCTTAAAAGGAGTGTCTTCGAGGACAGTTAGTGCTGTCAACCGAGTTTGGTTCTAATGATAAGTATCAAAAATAGATGAAAACTTATTGTAGAAATCCTCGAGCCCTGACTTAAGGTTCGGAGGTACAAGATCACCAACATCGTCTTCATTCAGTACACCTATCAACAACTTAAGCTAAGAAAGGGTAGGCTGACTGTTCAGTATCGTAGATATGCCACCACTTGAAAAAAATAGAAATTGTGCTAGCATGTCCATTAGATTATCGAGTTTGACCATTTCTGAGGAAACTCATGGAGTCAAATCATCAGCAACTAAGACATGTTCCTTCGTCCAAAGCATTGATGATGCTAGCCAAAATAGCTGAAGAAATCTTGTTCTCTTTATTAATGGGTGACTCGGCGAGATTAGAAGGAAGAACTTGTGGCGGAGTGACACTAGTTGTTAAAGATGCAATGGTTGGTGAAGACTGAGAAGCAGACACTATTATATCCGAAAAAGTTAACGTTAGAGTTAGGCCGTGTATTAAAACAGAGCAAGGAGGCCTCATACATACGGGGTACTGTGACAATGTCTGTGATCGAAGGTTGAGCATAAGTATGCTGGAGTGAGTCCTTGCCATTAATGGGTACATCGACAGTTGTCATTTCGAGATAATGTCAATACCTTAAAGTGGAACAAACAAATAAGGATATGACAAAAAAGAGGAAAACACTTGCCACGGATCGTTAAAGGAACAAGGGTAAGCACAACTCCAGCATTCTCAAGAGTCAAAAGATGAGCCTTTGTACCTTGGAAATCTTCTGTTGTGGCCTTGAGAGGACTGTCAAAGTTAATCAGCTTAGTTGGAGGCATGAGATTATCCTTAACTGGAACTAAGGCCAGATTTTTAATAGCTAGTCGAGGTTGTTTTCTTGTGGAAGGGGGAGAAGCACCCTTCTTTCGCTTGAGAAGAGAGATTATCACCCCAAGTGTGAGCAATCAGGAGTATCTAAACAACACAGGAGCACTAGAGCAACAAAACTAAAAGAGATCAGTTAAATATACCTTTAACAGGCTAGGTCGGGGCCTGATTAATTCTTCTTCTTCTTCTTCTTCCCCAAGTGTGAGCAATCAGGAGTATCTAAACAACATAGGAGCACTAGAGCAACAAAACTAAAAGAGATCAGTTAAATATACCTTTAACAGACATAGGAGCACTAGAGCAACAAAACTAAAAGAGATCAGTTAAATATACCTTTAACAGGCTAGGTCGGCTAGGTCGGCGCCTGATTACAGGCTAGGTCGGCTAGGTCGGCGCCTGATTACTTCGCAATTGGCATTGGTATGCCTTGATAGAGACCAAATTGTTTGGCACAGTACTGTGGTAAGTAAGCTTCAAACCCATGGTAGAATCTTCTTTTTGCAGAGTTGTATTAGAAGATCAATTAGAGTAACTACACATAACCAGAATGCATCGAAGTTATCCAGGTACTGAGTTTTCGCATAGAAAAGTTAATAGAACTCGAAATTATCATAAGGAAAGAGGTTGACATGAGCATGGTCAAAATTTATTATCTCTTGAAGGAAGTAAACAAACGAGAAAGTGTCATCAGGAACCTTCCTAGGAGATACAATGAGTAGTAGACAACCCAGACTTTGAGGTTTTCGCTATTTGGATTTTGATGATGGACTGAATGGAAGAGTATGAGGGACTATTCTGAACAAGAAAGGAAAATAAAGTCATCCATGCTTGTAAAATCTAGGATGGACCAACTAGAACCCTAGTTTCTTTCAGCATCATCAAAAGGGCAGCATGGATAAGACTTCTGTACAAAACAGCTAAAACAAGTGGACCAAGAGTGACTTTTTTTCCTTTCACAAGATTGACAGCAAGTCTAACAATTTTTTTAAGACTTTAAGGACCGAATTAAAGAATACATATTTCGATAGCCAATAAAGCAAGAAAGTAGTTTGCTCTTTGAAGTGAACAGGACCTGAAGTTTTACAATACTCATTGAGAAAGGTCCCATAAGCTACGACATTATTGGGAATGGGGAAGCCCTCTAGAGCTTCGATTTTGTCTACCGGAATACCATCTAGAACAAACCCAAAAATGGTGAATACATCCAAAAGGGTTACAGATATGGGTCCCCAAGGGGAAAAAAAATAATTGGTCAATGGGGACCAGAAGCAGATAGCAGAACCCACTAAGCCTCTATTTAAATCATAAGCCAGCATGCTAACCTCTAGCGCCATCTCAATACCCACATTCATCCATGTCAAATGGGTAGGCAGATCATTGTGTAACCGCAGATACCAAGCATGGAAATTCTCTTCAAATAAAGGAAAGCTTCGAAACGTAGTAGGGGTATATGTCCAGATATCCTTGATGGAGGAATACTGTATTGGAAGCTTCTCCTTCCTTTTAGTAGGAAAGTAAGGCTTGAGAGGCGGTGGAGCATGATTGTGATCCAAGAGGGTAGGCCCAAGGAGTAATGCTTCCTTATACTCTTCTACAAAACTCAACAGTTGAAATCGACAATAGCTAGCTTCTTCAATGTGAAGAAGACAGTGGAAGTTCGAAATATAGGATTCAGATTCGAATTTGGAAGCTTAGGCAGCCATGGAAAGCTTATGAGCAGAGTATGAAGGGTTTAAGCTTTAAGGAAGAAGACAAAAGTACAAAAGAGACAATGGAGTGTATTCTTCTATTCAGAATAGGAAACGACGATTCAAAAATTTAGGATATCTACCAAAAGCTGAAGTGATGTGTCAAGATGCAATAGAAGCCATTGATTCGTATCAACTGTGGATATGTCAGATAATAGAAAGGAATAATGATCATATGTAGCAGACTACACATAGGACGAGGTATTTCCTTTAAAAGAAATAAATTTTTAATTTACTTCTTTTAAAATGAAGCATATGTTAACACCCAAAAATAGCCCTACGAGCACATACTAGTCACAAGGGACATAAAGCTCTAAAGTCACCATCGCGACTGTATATGAGCCATAATCTACATCGGCCCAGCCCATAAGTGGTCATAAAAGAAAGGATAATCAAGGACTATAAGAAACCCCGGACTGAATTTTGATAGACATGTAAAGACATATAATTCCATGATGAAGCAGTTAGTTGCCTCGTGTCGAAGCCAAGGAGTACTGATGAATACCATTAACGGTGGAGATAGGCGGGAATAATTAAAAAGGCGCCAAATTCAAAAAGGAGCACTTAATACTTACTGGATAAGCTGCGAGAATGTTGTCAAACAAGTATAGATAAGGCGATTCAACATGGAACATGGAACGGCTCTTGAGAAGGAAGTAACTGACTATTGACGGTTACCAAGTTGGCCTATGAATACCGCAAGCAATCTAACAAACAACCTCCCCCTCCCTTGGAACAATACACAAAAACTACTTTATATTGCCTTTGCCCTTACTTAGTTTAACCTAGCTGTAGCTTAAGATTTCCATCGTAGGTTCAATTCTGGCTAGTGTCTATATCCCAAGAAGTGTTGTCAATTAGATTCTAGTGCTAACCCATTGTCTAGTGTCGTTGATTAAATTCTGGCATTGTGTCCTCATCCTCATCTAGGGATGATGTTCATTAAGTATTGCCTCTGTCTAGTGTCGTTGATTAGATTTCGACGTTGTGTTCATGTATGCATTTAGGAGCAGTGTATACTAGGTGTTATTATCACTATCCAGCGTCGTTGATTAGATTCCGATGTTGTGTCCTCATATCCATCTTGGATCGTTGTCTATTAGGTGTTGTCCTCACTGTCCAACGCTGTTGATTAGATTCTGGCATTGTGTCCTCAAACTTAGTAGAAAGCAATGCTTTATTAGGCATATTGTTCATATCTAGCATTGTCGAAGTGCCTTCGATATTGTACAAACTACTTTAATTTTAATGGGGTTTCATTATTATATTAGAGTGAGTCTAGATGATGTCATTGATTAGGTTTCGACATTAATTATCATTGATATTAAGCATGTGATAAGCCAACGACTTCTTTGATTTTGAGATTATAAGGTGTATAGTCTCATTCGCATTTGACCCTCTCTGTCTAAAACTAACACAGAATCTAAGTCTTCTTAAACAAAAACCAAAATATAATGCTTGGTGAAAGATATTTCATTACAGGATCCAAAACCGACAAAACACTTATATTTTTTACAATAAAGTCATCTATCTTTCTCAATGTGCGATCTGGTTTTTGTTTTGTGTGACCAAGTTCACTAACTTTCCTCATTCGCGCTTTCATGTACTTTGCCCGTTATAACTAATGCTATTATTTCGCCGAAAAGTATCGATGAAAAACCATTCGAAATGTGAATCAACATGGAAATCGACAAAGATGTGGAGGGTCATTTACTGATTCTCGAACAAGAGATACTGAAATATAAAGATAAGCATAAAGTAAAATCGAATAACCTGTGTTCATTGATTGATTGACAGTCCTTTGCACGAATTACAATTCGAGTACCTATGGCTACTAATGACAGTTAACAATAATTACAGAGAATTCAAATCCATCATACGTTTCCTAGAATTCAATCGTTTGTATTTACAAATGGTTAGTCAATACGTATACACAACTCCGCTAATTGACGATTGCTCTTCCACTCTTCGCATCCAGCATCACTGGTTGCTTTTGAAGTCCCTCATGCCACGAGTGGACGGTTGCATTAACCCATATTTCTTGGCCCCGATAACTAGTGGCTTTCAAGATCTGTGGCATCTGCAATCATCATACCTGATGATTGTGTTAGTTTTACTTCTTCATAGTTGCATCGATGAGCCCTAGCAAATCATGTCCAAAGTTGTCGACTCCATTTTACTCAAATGACTACTTTGTATCCAGCTCATCACAGGTCATGTTAATCATGGCTTTTGTCAATTAAGTATATTTGCCGACTAAGAACCTTCAATACTTCGCAAATTATACCTCCATCGTATTTTGCCCCATCTTTTTCAATGCGAGTCGACTATTTAGGACTTGGGCATTATTTTGTGCTAAGAGCTGTCACGTCATGATTTCTTTTTCTCCTAATTTAGTGTTTGCCAATTGATTTGACACTTGTTTGACACCACACTAGTATTGCATGCCATTTTCTACCTTATTATTAATTTCATGTCATTGATCGATTAGATGGTTCAGTGTGACGGTAATAGGTTGAAAGACTCGACTATACAAATCAAGAAAAGTTGAGAAAGTTTGAGAATTAGATTGGGCAAGATAAAACTTAAAGACATTAAATCACACCAAATGGAAAAATTAGAGGACAAAATCACTCAAATGTTAAATTTGAGAAGATTGAAATTGTACTCAACCCAAAAGATCATAATGAATCCTAGCCGATCTTTAGTATAATGTTATCCATGTTTTTTGAGACCGGATAGGGAATTCACACTTGGCCGTAGAAGATAGGTCAATCTGTGTCATGTTCCAATATTTCTAGCTTTAAACCAGGAATGCTGAAAAAACATCCGTGTAATCCTTGGGAACATAATGATATCTTAGTCACTATCATTCGGGCGCAACATACAGTAATGAAACCTACATTTTTATAATAAATTAAAGACTAAACAAATCAAAAGATTCTAATATGGTCATCCAATAAGACAACAAAATTACAACCACAATGTTGGAAACACCAATCTTCTTATGTATCTTGATGTTTTATAAATCCAATTATGCCCTTTTCAGGTCAACTAATTTGAAATATGTACTTTTTATATGGTGGGGACATGAGCATTCCTTCTAATGAAAAGTCCAAGTCGTATAATGGCGGAGGAGAATTATGACAAACACTAGTCAATCAAAAAAGAAGAGAACATGGTAGAAACTCAGTATTTTTCTTCATGAAATTCACGTGACTTTTGGAATTTTATGGGCATTTCCACCCTTTCAACATGGAAGGGGGAGGTGGGGGTTTTGAATCCCCACCTTCTTAGGGGGGTTGGGGTGAGGACGATATAGTTTCAGGAGTGGATTTCGACTCTCACGCCCTGCAAGGAGATAGGGTAAAAGTCTGAGAGTGAGAGTTAGTGTAGGAATAGAGTAGGACTGACAAAAAAAAAAAAATCTTTTCAAACACATTAAATAGCGATTTACGTTGACGAGGCCAAGTCCCAATAAAAAGAACGTACCTTTCTTGTTTTAACTTTGGAGCTCTCTTACGAGGAGTTTGGCGGTCCTAGTGGATTATTGCAATAATATCTTTCTCCTCTTGTACTTCCTTATATATTGAAATACACTGTTTAGGACCAGATTCTCTTCCACGTGGATTTGATAGATTACTGAAACAGAAAATATGAAGCAAATTACCGACTATCTTGACCTGTTATGGGCAGACATGAGTAGTAATTTCTTTCTCTAAGTGGCCATGTGTCAACACGAAACATTTTCGTTGACATGTGAGCAAATATTCGTGCTCAGCTGCATGTATGCTTAGTACTACTTTATCCTTTTTTCTCAAATGAAATTTCATTAACCAACTAATTAAATGTTAACTTTATTAAGTCACATTGCAGTGAGAATGTTCTGTGCAAGAATTCTACTCTTCATGTCCAAGGGGAAACTTTTTTCCGCTCCTAGTCAACCTGCAAAGCTGAGACAACTCAGCACTCAAATCTCTTTCTTTTCGAAGAAAGTCGTACAACAACTTGCAGGGGCAACTTTGGCTCACATTTTGTTAAATCTTCCTTGTGATGAAAATAGAGAGGGAGAAAGATCAACGACTATCCAAACGCACCGAATTTAACTTTGAACTAGATGGGATCTAGCATCATCAATCCAATAATGATGTTAATTATGATTTGTAAATTGTAATCCTATTTTGTTTCTCCTACAGCACTGCCCAACCCCGGCCATAGTATTTCCCGCCATATCATGTTGCCGCCGTTGAACACCGCGACCTCCTCCATCCCACCACCACGGCCTAGCTTGTCTCCACTCAGGTCCATGTCCTCGCTTGCCTCTTCATTTTCTCGTCCAGTCTAACTTCCTATACTTTATCCCACTATCGCCTCAATGAGTGAGCACTGAGCTCAACATCGGCCTCGATAGAACTTGACACCGCATGTGGAGCTTTGCGCCATTAAAGACATGTCAGCACAAGAGCCAAAGCATGCCGAATAGAGAAGGGAGAATTGATTGAGGGGTACTTTGATTATTGCACAACAAAAGAGGTATTTCTATCTATATTGAGGGTGGAAATAACCCCGCCATTTTTCGCCATTTTTCGACTTCCGCTGAGATTACGCATCACGCACAAACTACTCCAAGTCGAGTTCTGTTGGCTTTGACATGATACAAGTTACATCGGCTCAAGGGTGTCGATAAGATCTTTCCTTAAAAAGAAAAGTTAGATGATTCACATCTTGAAATCATGTAACTTTCAATGATAACAAACTCAATACGGTAATTTATTGAATTCATATGGATAGAAAGCCATCGCTAAAAAGAAAAGGATTTTCTTCATGGCATATATATATCGTTTCTTATTTTGTTTATTAATCAATTAAAGATAGACTAAATGATGATGGACTTTATGAAATTTGCTTCCACGTAAGATGTGCAATGTTCGAACATCGATATATTATTATAAACTCACCGTCCTCATTTACGATAAGAAAGGAAAAAGGAACAAAACAAAATGATTTTAAATGTCCCCCAAATTGGGGGCACAAGTTGGTGGAAAGAAATCCTGCTTTCGACGGCACAAAATTAAGCCCAAAGTCAACTACAAAGTCCAAACGGAGAATGCCAGATCTTTTTACTGCTTCCCATTTCATGGTTTTAGCTACCTTTACGGGAGACACCAATCGCATTATTTAAAGTTGACTCCAGAAACATTTTTTTTATTTAAAAAAAAAAGTTCAACAGAGTGCAATTAGATAAAGTCAGAGAAGATAGAAGGATGCAATCCCACTCCCTCCCTAATGATCATTTCTTGAATGCTGCCAACCGGGAAAGCACAAAGAGAGGACGAAGTGAAGCATTTATATAATGCTTGAAGGCACTCACTGTCTAATGGGTTCCATATTTGTCCTGATCCTAATTGGAGAAAAAGTCCTCTAATCATATCCTTGATTGTTGGTACTTTACAGGTTTACACATCGACTATATGTAAATTCGACCAAATGCAAGAGGATGCACACCAGACACCCTCAAATTATTAGAGAATATTTAATTTGATCCCCGAACTTCTTTTTGATCAATTAAATCCCTCAACTATGCATTTTTTATTTTATTTTTTGTAATTGGTTTTGCTCATACTCCTTTATTCTCACGGACTCATCTCGCCCATGTTTTACGTAACTGTCTTCATCATGTGTTGAGAGTTGTATGGTTATTGATGACTATTCCATGACTAGGTCTCTTATGGCAACTATTCTCTCTATAGTGTGCGTCTTCAATGCCAACTGCCATAGTGATTTGAAAATACTTTAATGAAAAGTTGTGGGAAAATTATTAAAATAGTCATAAACCTATTGCAGTTATGCCAATTTAGTCCTAAACATTTTACAATTATTCCCGATCAGTCCATCCGGCCAAAATTGGTAGCCGGCGCTAACGTGGCGGCCGGCCAACACTGACACGACATTTTTTAATAATATTTTATTTTTAAAATATTTTATTAATTTTTTTTATCTTTTTTTTTTCCTTTTTTCTCTCTTTCTTTTTCTCTTCTCCCTCCTTCTTCCTTTGGCTCCGACGATCGGCTAGAGGGGAGGGCTGGCCGGTTGCCGGACTGAGGCAGCCGGGCTTGCTCGCCTCACCATCGCTAGGCGAGGGCGAGCTCACCCAACCACTGACTAGGCGAGCCCTCACCAGATCCGACAAGGGGAGCCTCGTCGTCACCGAGTCTGGCGAGGGGAGCCCTGCTGGTTGGCTAGCTCACGCCCAACGATGGCGGGATGAAACCTTGCCGGATCTGGCGAGGCGATCCGACGGGCTCGCCTCGCCAGTCGGTGAGCTCGTGCCTAGCGACGGCGAGGCGAGCTGTCGCCAAATCTGGCAAAGGCTCGCCTCCCCCGGCGACCGCGAGGTGAGCCCTCGCTAGATCTAGCGAGGGGGCTCGCTGTCACATCTAGCAAGGGCTCACCTCGCCCAGTGACTGCGAGGGGAGCCCTCACCAGATTCGGTGGCGACTTGCCCCGCCGTCGCTGGGCAAAGGAAGGAAGAGGGAGGAGGGAGGAAGAAGGAAGAGGAAGAAGGGGGGAAAAAAGGAAAAAGGAAAAAAAATTAAAAAATTAATAAAATATTTCAAAAATTAAAATATTATTAAAAAAAGATTGCCGGCGCCGACCAATTGCCACGTCAACGCCAGCCGGCTAATTTTGGCCGGATGGACTAATTGGGAATAATTGTAAAAGGTTTATGACTCAATTGGTTAAAAAAATAAGTATATGACTGAATTGGCACAATTGAAATAGGTTTATGACTTTTTTGGTAATTTTCCGAAAAGTTGTTGTCAATGTTTATGTAAGCATTAAATTATGACATATAATGACATACATGTGTTGCACACGTGACTATCGTTTGTTTGTCCATGCATTGCACACATGATTGTCGCTTATTTCTGCCTAATTGCTGTATATTTCTCACCCTCGTACCAAGCTCGTGTGTATCAATAAACAAATCAACTTTGAATGTCAACAGGGCATTTATTTTATCCGTTTGTATGTGAGCATTATGACTTGAAGGCATTTGTGGTAAATTTTCTTTCATTGGCCTTTCATTATCTATGTTGCTTTATTCGTTTAGTACAAAATAAGTTCCAATTAGTTTGTCTTGTGTAGACTAAAAAGACAATGTTTCAGTCCAGGTATTATATCCATTAATTGACTGGGCTTTGAATTACATCCTAATCAGCAAAGTCACCATCGTACTCTAGCACCCTTTCGTTGATAGAAGCCATTAAAATTACGATCCATTAAAAAGTACCTTAATTGTGTGTTACCTCGTAAATTCATTATCTTGATTACACAGACAACACTTGTTGTAAATACAAACTTATGATAAGACTAAAATAATCTCCCTCGTCAACGCTAAAGTACCAAATTTCCTAGACCATACAAGGAGAAATTAGAGAATCTTTAGTGAACTTTTTCTATGGCACTTGAAAACTTAAGCTGCACAGATTTTCACGGCATTACCTTCGCGAAGGAACTTGTCTCCCTCGCGAGCAAACGATATTACATTTACATCCTCCAAGTCCCCTAAAAATAAAATATATATAATAAATATTTTTTAAAACAAAAAAGTCAGAGAACGTCAAGAATCCGACACCTGCTCCATCAAATCCTGGAACCTTACGAACGTGCCGTGAAACCCGTACGGCACTCGCGACGGCAGCCTCACCGTCGCCACCTGCTCCATGTCCGAAGCCCTCACGATCACCAGCTCCGACCTCTCCCTCTCCTCGTCCCTCACGAAGCTCATCAAGTACCCCCCCGCGTCGTCTTCCTCGCGACGACGACCCCCTCCTCCTCCTCCTCCTCCTCAGCCACGTAACACGGCTCGCCTCCGAACCTCCCCTGCCCGTACAAAAATCTGCTCACTTCGCCGGTCGACAGGTCGACCTTGGCCATCCCGCAGCACTTGGGCCATGGCTCGGCTATGGCCAAGTACGCGTACCTCGTCCTCCTCCCCAGGAGATGCCTGGCCACCTGACCCGCCTCCAGGTTCATCCCCGCCACCACGACCTGCCTCGCGCAGTGCCCGGTCCTCGTGTTGATCCGGATCTCCGAGAGCTCGCTCCGCAGAGGCCGCTCACCTTCGTCACTGAGCTCATTGAAGATGGAGTCGGGCGGGTCCATACACGACCCGAGAATGGTCACGACCTTGTCTCCATCGCCGTCCCTCTCCTCCCAGGCGTTCCACAGGTGGAAGCAGAAGCAATCCGGCACGTCGTACCACCGGATGCCCGACTCGTCAGCGGCATCCTTCGGCATGATCCCGAACCGCGACATCTTCTTCTTGTCGTAGAGGACCGGTGACCCGCCCTGGAGCATCTCGGACAGCCGGAACACCACCTGGTGGTCCGGGATCACGACGTCGTTCTCGGTGATCGCAAAGTCGTGGATCATGGTGGGCTGCTGGAGGGTTATGTCCACGTCCAATGTTTTCTTTCCCGTCTTATCGAATTTGAAGTACTTCAAGTAGGGACGCTTCACGACGTCATAGCTGAGCGCGTGGAGCTCCCCCGTGGCGGGGTCCACCTTCGGATGGGCTATCATGGGGCAGCGGAGCTGGCCGCCGAAGTCGAACCGCCCGACGGTCTCGAGGTCGCCGCTGCCATTGATCCGCACGTGGTACGGGAGGTCGTCCTCCGACATGGCCAGCAGGCGGCCATTGAAGCAGACGAGCCCCGCGTTGGCGACACCCGAGCCAGCCGAGCCGTCGATGAGGCCAAGCCCGACCCGGGCCGCGTACAGCGCCACCCGTGCCAGGCCTGAGTGGCCGTGCAGCTCCCCGATCGGCTTGGGGAACACAGGCCGGCCGAGCGCAGCCTCCTGCTCGAGCCGGCTCGTCCGGGTATACCTGCAGCTGTAGCTGGCGCTGTTGCCCGAGCCGAGCGTGACGGCATGGATCATGCCGTCGCCGTCGAACAAATGGTGGCCGCCGCGTGGCAGGAATAGGGGATTCGCGCCGTTACGCACGTAAGCGCCACGTAGGCAAGAGGGTATCTGGCCCACCACTTCCAAGTCGTGCTGAACCGGACACTCTTCGACCGGAGCGAAGTTCCCGGCCAACTGAACCGCCGGGTCCGCCGTTCTGGGCAGTTCGTGCTGCTTCTCGAAGGGCACCAACAGCGAGGCCTCCAGCGTGTCCAGCGCCGAGGCCACGACCCTCTGGAACTGGTTCAAGCTCTGTGGGTAGTTCGGTTTCTTCGACGGGGTCAGCTGTGGCCTCCGCCGAAGGGTGGTCACGGGTGGCGGCGGCAGTGGTGTCTCCAGCGGCAGCCGCAGCGGGGCTGAGGGTGGGTAAATGATCTTGGGGAGGGTCTTCTGTGGAGGGTTGATGAGTATTTTGCAGGTGGGTGAACATATTTGAGAACAACTGCGTGGAGCTTGTGGAGTGATTATATGTAGAGAAGTAGAAGCTTGCATGGCTAAAAGAATTGAGAAGTGGGTGTATGAACGAGAACGATTGCAACGAGCGTGCCATGCTTTGAGGCTTAAATAGGCTAAGGCCTGAGGTTTGCATAAGTGCGTTGGGAACTGGCGATATGGACACGTGGGGAGATTGCTTGAGGGAGAAGATTGTCTTTAACAACTCACTTGCCCGGTGTTTTCGGCTTGGTTAAGTCAAGTGGGGATGATGATATAGTTCACATTTAGGGCACATGAACAATAACGTGTGATTAATGTTATTGAAATTTGAGTTTTTATTTGTATAATCGCCAGCTATATGATGCATGAGATATTTTCCCATTGTACGCATCTAATATTTCTTATGTGCATTTGGACCGGGCTGGCATCAGATGTTTTCTTCCTTACCTTCGCTACAGTTCATACGTTCTCTAATGGGAGATCGAGGATTCGACGGTGGTGGGCAAGCCATGATTTTTTTTTTATTTCTAATAATATGTAGATAAATAGAATTTTTCCTCATTTTACTCAAGGTAACTTTTGTACTTAGAGAGGAGCGGGGGTCACCACCAAACCCTTATTAGGTCCATTGGTGTGTTTCTCAATTTCCAATTATTGCAATTAAGTTTTTGATAAGATGGTTATAAACATGAACTCACTCGCATTTATTTTTAGTCATATCACATGTGGGCAATATTCAAATTTCATAATCTGTTGATCAAAAAATAATTTGCTCCAAGGATGATGTCAGTACTTCGCCATAAGAAGCTTTCCGCACCACCTTCCACAATTTCTTTCCCATAATTATTGTGACCACATGGTAACAATTACGGTTAGATATAACAATTTCTTCGTGGAATCCTTTCATGTCTTTTCTTGACAACCCAATTCAGATATCAATTATGCTCTAATCATGATGGTCTTGATATCATCTACTAACTTGTTCTCAATTATTAAGGTCATCGATTCGATTCCGCTTTCCTCTACTTTGATTAACTATATAGTCCCTCGAAATTCAGGCATTTCTATAGTCTATCTTGTATAATCGTGGCAATAAAATATCTGAAAATTTGGTGATGCCTTTGTTAGGTAAATATGAATGCATGGAGAGACGCGCCCTCTTGGGGACTTTTGGTCATTTGACTAGTTTATTAATGTTGACGACCATGAATTAATAACGAAGCTTCCTGAATTATGATCATAATGCAGAAGATTTTAATAAAATCATGTGGAATGACAACGAGGGAAAAAAAAATTGCACCGGAATATATTAACAAAAGATAAACGATTGACGACCATAATTAACAATACACGTGCATATAGAGGTTTCTCACCCGCGTCCTCGAAAGTCTCCAAGGATAAATCATATGAATCACACGATAAGCCCCTGACATCGTGCTTCAAAGTCATATGACTTTAGGCCATAAAGAATAATAGTGTCATCGACCTACGATTGTATGGTCCTCGTGATTCTATTCTTTATTTTGATCCGTCCCCTAATTTTATCATTTGGCATGCAAATATGGACTTTCTCATGATACCTTTTTCAGGAGGTCATCAATCTTGATAGTACTTTAGTCTAGACTCACTTAACTTTGGAATTCCAAAACAAAGCATACTATTATGTCAAAAGACACTTCTATAAGTTAATTTCAATTTTCATATATATCTCAAAATTGTTTTCTCCATATTCAGTACATAGTTCGATTTACTCTTGCTCTCTTCACCATCATAAAAACTTGCCAAAAGTCCCTTCTTATCCAGACTCTATGGCTTCAATGACCACTTCTCACCCTCGTCGAACCGGATCGTTACATATCCACCAGCTTTCATTTGATTCATCCCCGAACTATAGATCTACCAGAGGGGTCCTACTCTAATACCATATTGTGATGCTCTTGGATTAACTCACTCGAGCTTATCCCATAAAAAGCCTCACGGATTTGTCATTTGGCGTACAAGTGAACACCTTCCGAGGAGATTTCACATCCTGATAAAACTCTAACCCAAGCTCACTTAACTTTGAATTCTAAAGTAAAGCTTGTCGTCACGTCAAAAGGCACATCCGTAAGTTAATTCCAATCTTGACATATATATCTTAAAATTATTTTTCTTTGGCTCGATACATAATCCAGTTCATTCATACTCACCATCCTAAAAGCCTGTTAGGAGCTCTCGTTATCCAAGCCTTTTGGCAGCCAACCGCTTCTTGCCCTTGTTAAATCATGTCGTTGCACCTCTTCTCAAACTTACTAAAATGCATCTCTGTTGTTAAGTACCTTGTTTTGAAAAATATCAATTGTCCATTGCTTAGACCATACACTCTGGCAATATTTATATTAAGTCAAGTTGAGAATCATCGAATCTGATCATCTAGATGTCTTTTGCGATCGACGAAGCCATATAGAATATCTCATACCGCATTGTAGGAGATCACATTTACTCAGAACATTAGAGTTTGAGCAATTAACATACCATATTTGATCCAACTTTTTAGAGCACACACAAGTAGACCCATTAATGGGCTAAGGTCTGATCAAACATGTTTTGATTCAAATTGATCCATTTTTTAATCAATTTTTATGCAATATAAATTGAGGGGCTCATATTTGACTTGACGTATATTGTTAAATTATTTCTATATTTAATATAATTTAAGAAAGTCGAGACAGTGAAGTGAGCGAAATTATGAATTCATTAAATACTCATATTATTTTGAAATTTATCATCGTAAATCTATTTATAGAGGTTAATAAGAAATGAGCTTACAATCTATTTGGGTAAGTCTAACCACAAGTAAGCGAAAAAATATGAAAACAGAAAACCTCGGACTCCCCCTTCCTGGCGCGTGGAAGAATTACCATCTCTTGCACACATGCCCCCTTAAGGATGCACGTGGCAATTCAGATGAATCTGGTTTTCGGATCTGTCCATGAGAGAGCACACCGGAATCCGATCAACTTAGCAATCCGGAAGAAATCTGGTTTCGGATCCGTCCACGGGAGGCGCCAGGTTCCAATTTCACAACCCACCCACGACGCACCGCACCCTGAACACGAGGGCTTCCCTGCGTTGTTGACCGGGACGCGACGGACGCGACGGCACGTGGGGGCAAGCCCACGATCCGCATGATCCGACGGTCCCCCCGTTGGCCAAGTGGCATGATCGGGCCCCACGCGCCACGGCCCCTCTCCGTGACCGAACGCGTCCCCGACACCGTCCCATGGCATCCCACGTGGCGGGGTCGTCCCCGACAGCAGCCCCACTGCCTCGCCGATTACATTTTTATTTTATTTTTCTCACTTTTGTTTTTATCTGATGGAAAAAAAGGATTTTGTTTCGGGTTTTTTTTTTCTTTTTTTTTTTCAATATTTTGTTTCGGGTTTGCGAAGCAGAGGAGCTTGTGACCTCAGGTGCCCAACACGTGCGGAAGGAGACGAGGGAGTGCCACGTGTCCCTGCAGCGCGTAAGAGACCGAACCCGCGTTGGTCAAAACGACATCGTGCCTATGCTCGGATTGACGTCATCTTTTTTCACACGTGTTTTTCACGGGCATATTAGGCAGGACCTAACGGAGGACAATACCGATCGCGATTATAGCAGTATGAGATATTTTTGTAGCACCAAATGAGATATTTTTGTAGCACCAAAATTAGACTGGCAAGAATATAAGATAGTTATATCAGTTTCGAATATTCAACGACATGAGAATTAATTGGATGTAAATGCGGCTAAGGACGAGTTTCTTTTTTTTCTAAATATTAGCTTGGTATGACTCTACGAGAATCATCTGAAGCATCCCTTTTTTTTTTGGATAATAGTACAAATAATCCTCGAACTTTAATTTAATGTGCAACATCATTTTTTAACTTTTAATTTGTGTAATGTGACCCTTGCACTTTAACTTAATGAACAATGTCGTCTTAAATTTTTAATTTGTTTAATATAATCTCTAAATTATTAGTACATATTTAATATACTTTATCAACTATATAAAAATATTTAAAATTTTAATGATCATATTAAATACTTGATTAAAATTTAAGGATCTTATTAAATGAATTAAAATTTTAATGGGAATATTATATATAAAATTAAAGTTCAAAAACCTTTTCTTGAGAATTTTTTTTTTAAGGACCGAGGGGATGATAAAATTGATCAGAGTTTAGGGCTGATCTGTGACGGTTGAGGAATGCTGGAGAGCACAACCGCAAGATGCACGGCGGTGCAGCCACCTGGCCAACAGCGTGCGCGTGTACCAGAGAGAATTTGGCCTATGAGGCGAATGTGCTGTCGATTTCATTGGTTAGAGCTCCCGGGACACCCCAAAATGGGTGAAGATATTTCTGGAGAGCCATCGCGGAAACTTCGCGAGGAGATATTTCATGGGAAGAGCTAATGATTTTTCATCCCTTGCCATCCCATTGATCTCCATTACTTGCCTATGTATACCCCAATTAATTTACACCAGCTTAAGTCCTTTTGATTTGTATCCTATAATGAAATTGAAGTCAGCCCTTTCTATTAAACGAGATGTTGAAAGTAAATATAAACAAAAATTGATGTTGTTTTGTCCACTAATGCACTCCATCACTAATCTAAAGAAAGATAATAGGTCGGTAACATGGTGATTGTGCATGGCGCATCGATTGATTCTCGGTGTGGTAGTGAGATTTGAAAAGGACTAATTAAGAGTTATTATTCTCTCATTGCAAGAAATGGGTCTCAATTGTTTTCAACAAACTAGATTGCGTAAAAGCGTACAACCTAGATAATCTGCCACTACTTTGAACACGCCTTTCCTCCAATCAATCTTTACATGCATTTGATGATTGGGTGCACATGAGCCAGATACGCAATTTTTGGTCTCCTTGGGATTTAATGCCCAAAAGATGCAACTTATCACTCCATAGTACGTGCATATGCATGACTTTGCTGATAACAAGGGCGTGAGGCATGAATTGCACAAGATTTTAAGCTGTCCTGGATTTAGCCAATTCATGAAGCTAATTGGGTGTTTTTATGGGTAGCATGTTTAACTTTGTCAATTGAAGTCACCAGATAGTAAAGCCTCAATTTAGGGGTGTCAAAAATCGAACCGAAAACCGAACCGAATCAAACCAAAAAAAATTCGGTTTTTTGTTCGGTATTCATTCGGTTCGGTTCTCATTAAAAATCAAAATTTTTTTATTAGTTAACCGAACCGAACCAAACCAACAAACCGATAAGAGCTTATTTCTTGGAAATGAAAAAATATATACAACAGAAAAAAAAAAGAAAAAAAAATGCAAAAACCGAAAACTGAAAGTTGAAAATCAAAAACCGAAAAACCGAACCGAACCAAAATTTCAGTTCGGTTCGGGTCTCATTTGGTTCGGTTCGGAAGTTTTTCCTAACGGTTCGGTTCGGGTTTTAAAAAAAAAACCGAACCGAACCGAACCATTGACAGCCCTACCTCAATCCCTTAGATCTTCCACAATTCTAGGTTCAAGTAATGTACTAAATTTAGTCATCTTCCACAATTCTTTGTTTTCTTTTTTGGTTTAAAGGGCTAGCGTGCCGCTGGTCCCTAAGCGAGGGCCACAAAGCCCTTGTTGAATCTAGCAAAGGCTTGTGAGCCCTCACTATGGCCAAGGAGGGCCCGGCTAAGGGCTCACAAGCCCTTGCCAGATTTGGCAAGGTAAGGGCGTGGCGGTCCTTGCACAGGCCCTCATTGTGGTTTGCAAGGGCTCATGACATCCTTGCAAAATTTAGTGAAGGGCTACAAACCCTCGCTCCTGGCTAGAGAGGGCTTTGTGGCCCTCGCTTAGGGGCCGATGGGGTTTGCTGATTGCTAGCCCTCAATTAGGGGTTGGCAGAGGCCGCCAACACTAAGCCAATGGTCGAGGGCCCCGTCGGCCCTTTCAACGAAAACAAATAAATATTAAAAAATTAGTAAAAAATTTCAAATAAATATTATTAAAAATTGTTCACGTTAACACTAGTCATGTTACATAATATGAATGATATCCACGTCAGCAATTTCCAATCAAAATTGTTTGGATGGATTCAACTCGTAAATTGTAATAAAATTTAGGATTTAATGGCATTTCACGTGGATTAAAGAGAATGGTGGAAGATGATATAATTATTATATTGTTTAAATATAAAGAGGAATGACGGTCAACCAGCTTAAAATGGGGATTATCGTTACAGATTAAACCTAAAAATCAATGGCAAATGCCGTCACATGGTTTGTACAACGGAATCATAGGAGTCTCATGCAAATAACTAGGGAGACATGTATACGTACCACGAACAGCATTACTTGGAATCTCATGATCATTTTGTGATGGTGGAGTTGATTGATAGACAACGGAATCATAGCAGTCACATGCGAATAACTAGGGAGACATGTATACGTACCACGAGCAGCATTACTTGGAATCTCATGATCATTTTGTGATGGTGGAGTTGATTGATAGGAAAATTATATAAAAAAGTCCTAAATTTGTTGTACATATACCAATTAAGCTTCTAAATGTTTCAATTTTGCCAATTACGTTATAAATTTTTTAATACTTTGCTAATGTAGGCATCCCGATCAATTTTGGTAGGAAATTATTGATGTAAATGCCTAGTTGTTCTACGTGATATGTTACTAACGTGGACAATTTTTATAATCTTTTTAAATTTTTTGGTTCTTTATAAAACTTTTACTTTTTTTTTCTTTCTTTCTTTTCCCCTTTTTTTCCTATCAAGGTGAGGGCTATGACCATCACACAAAAAAGAAGAAGAAAAAAGTGGAAAAGAAAGAAAAAAAGAAAACTAAATAAAAATAATAAAAATAAAAATAGTTAATATTTTTTTTTTTTTAAATTATTTTTTTTACGCCATCACTAATCATGTCATCTAGGATGGATAACATCCACACATCAATTTCCATCCAAAATTAGTTAGAAAGGCCACATTTGATAAATTCTTAAAATGTTTATTACTCAATTGGTAAAATTAAAAAGTTTAAACTAAATTAACATATGTATAATAAATTTAAAAGTCTTTTGGTGATTATTCTATTGATTGCCCATGATAGACCACAAATGTGAAAGAGGTGCGATCAATCATTAAGCATCGATGAGCATGCAACTTAGTTTAAACCATGGGGTATTGAATTTGAGTGAATAGGAGAATCTTGCATACGTGATCGGGCAATGCAACGGACGTGAGATGGGCCGAATCAGTAGTTGTTCAACACATGTGGTTCATTGTAGATTCATATCTTGAATTGTTGTGGCTGTCTTAAATTTTTAGCGATGCAAGAATTAATTGGATGTAAATTTGGCAAATGATGCACAAAATTGAGAATTTTTTGTGATATTAACCTAGTATGACTCTACAAGAATCACATGAGGCGGGAATATAGTATCCTTACCTTGTTTTTGGATAATAATGCAAATGATTTACGGATTTTGATTTAATGTCCAATATTATCTCTAAACTTTCAACTTGTGCAATGTGACCTTCGAACTTTGACTCAATATTAATTTCTTCTCTAAAATTTTAATTTGTTCAATATAATCTTTGAATATATATTTTAAAATTCAAGAGTCAAATTGAACACTGAAATATTCAGAAATTAAAGAGCCACATTAAACACTGAACTAAAGTCCAGTGATTATATTTAGTAGATTAAAAATTCAATGACGATATTACATATTAAATTCAAATTCAAATACCAATTTATGTGATTTTCTTTTATATTTTAATGGCTGAATGGATAACAAAATTGGCGTGAGTTTAGGGGAGCTCTGTGATGGTTGAGATTCTCCGGAATGCCGGAGAGCACAACCGCAAGATGCGCCACGGTGTAGCCACCTGGCCAGCGGCGGGCGCTTGTGTCGGAGAGACTTTTGCCCAAGACGCGAATGTGCTGTCGAGTTTCTATTGGTCAGAGCTCCTGGGACACCCCGAAATGGGGGAAGATATTTCTAGAGAGCCATTGAGGAAACTTGCGAGGAGATATTTCTCGGGAAGGAGAGCATGATTTTTCACCCCTTTCCATCCCCATGGTCACTATCCCTCAGCCTATGTATACCCAAATGAATTTACACTAGCTTTAAGTCCTTCTGATTTGTATCTTATCAATGACACTGAAGTTCGCCCTTTCTATTAAACCCTATGTTGAGAGTAAATATAAACAAAGATTGACATCATTTTGTCCACTTTTATGCTTCATCACTAATTTAAAGAAAAAAATAGATTAGTGCCTTGTTGTATTCAAGGTGGTCGTGCATAGCGCATCAAGTCTCAATGTGGTAATAAGACTTGTGAATGAGTACAGAGTTATTATTTGCACTAGATAATGCTTACCTAATTTTCTTCTACTCCTCTTGAGAATTGAGTCTTGATCATTCTCAACAAAACTAGAGGGCATGAAAAACATATGACCTAGATAATTTGCCACTATTTTGAACATGCTTTTCGTCGTATCAACCTTTACTTGCATTTGATCGTCGTGTGCACACAAGTCAAATACACAATTTTTTGTCCTGTTGGGATTTAGTCCACAATAAATGCTTCTTATCACTCCACCCCACACATACGCATGACTTTGCCGATAACAAGGGCGCAAGGCATAAATTGCTCGAGATTGAGGTCGTTTGCAATACATAAGTCTTCTGGACTTAATTGATTTATGAAACTAGTTAGATGTTTTATGGGTATAGCATCTCAAACTTTGCCAATTGGTGTCATAAGCTAGTAATGTCTTGGTCCCTTGGATCTTCCACAATTCCAGGTTTGGGTAATCTATGAGGTTTGAATACGATCATGAACTTAAGTAACCAGTATTTTTGTTTCAATTTACAAGTTTACATGCATGGCGACAAATAAAGTGGCGTAACATTTTTTATTGTAAAATTTTTAAAGCATTTTCTTTGAACAAGACCGTGTGATATTCGACATTAGGGTCCCACTGTTTGAAAGAAAACTATTTTTAGGAAATTATATTCTGACATTCTAAGGTGTGGATGATGGAAAACAAATAGATTTCTGGAAAATATTTTCCAAAAATTGAAAATAACAAGCTTAAATTGGAAGAAAGCGGTTTCCTAATTTTTGTAAGAAGAAAATTGCTTTCCTTAAACCAAAGCTAACCATTTTTCTTGAAAAAAAAAATGATTGAAATTTTTTTTTTATTATGAAATTTTCGGTAAACAATGCACCCTAAAGATGTTTTATTTTTATTTTTTTTATATCTCGGTGGGTAGATTTTTTTCTTTTCAATAAAATGGTGGATTGTACCATACCGAACGTAAATTCCTGTATATAAATAGCATTTCATGCGGATTAAAAGGAATTGTGGAAGATGATGAGACTTCCCTAGAATGCCAATAAGTATAATATTGTTTAAATATAAAGAGAAAGGATGCTCAATCAGCCCAAAATGAGGAATATCATTACAGATTAAACGAAAAATATCAATGGCAATGCCGTCACATGGTTCATACAACGGGATCATAGCCGTCACATGCGAATAAGTAGGGAGACATGTGTACGTACCTCAACTGGCATTGGTTGGAATACCATGATCATTTCGTGATGGTGGAGTTGATCAGTGGAAAAATTACTAAAAGAGTCATAAATTTATCGTACATATCCCAATTCAATTCTAAAACTTTTAATTTTATTAATTGAATTCTAAACTTTTTGACAATTTGTTAATTTAGTCATTATGGCCAATTTTAATAAGAAATTACCGACGTGAATGCCAACCATCCTATATGACATGAGATGCTAACATAGACAATTTGTATTTTTTTTAATAAATTTTCTAGATCTTTTATAATATTTTAAATTTTTTTTCTTCTCTATTTTTTTTCTTTCTTTCTTTTCCCTTTTTTTTTTCTATCAAGGCAAGTGCTGTGACCCTCACCCGTGGCTAGCAAGGGTTGTCGGACTTAGAAAAAAAAAATGGAAAAGAAAGAAAGAAAAAGAAAATTAAATAAGAATAAATTAATTTTAAATATTCAGAAAGTTGTTAACAAATTTAAAATTTGTCCACGCAATACCAATAGTGCCACGTAAGATGATTAATATGCATATCGTAAATTTCTAGTCAAAATTAGCCTAAAAGATTATATTGATAAATTGTCAAAATATTTCAATTGGCAAAATTGAAAAATTTAAATTGAATTAGCATATATACAATAGATTAATGACTCATTTGGTGATTAACTTGCTGATTGCCCATAATGGAATGCAAATGTGAAAGACTTGCGATCAATCACTAAACATGCATGAACATGTGCAACTTATTTCTCATTAAGTAATGCGAAGATAACTTACCATGAGGTATTGATACTGACTGATTAGAAGAATCTTGCGTACGTGAACCGGCAATGCAATAGACATAAGATGTGGCACGCGTGGCTTATTGTCGATTCGCATCTCGAACTGTGGTAACACGTTCGGCGTTGTGCAAGATGTTCCGGTCTTCGATCCAAAGCCATGAATGCCTACGTCGTCTTGCCACAGGCTCGCGGGTTGGCTGTCTCCATCAAACAACATATTGTGCATCATTCGTTGGAATAGCATTCGCAGTCCGTCCTTTTTCTGTCATGGATAAATCTAAAGTTGTGAGTAATCTTCCAGATGAAAAAAATTGACTTTCCTTTGGCCCTTTTCATTAGTTTTTTATCAGTTTATGCCGAATTCTGCCGTTGACGCGCGAAACCTCTTTTTCTTTCAAGGGGATATATAGTTCGAATGTCTATTCAATTCGATTAGAGCCTCTCTCGTGATCAATATCATTGATGGTGACAAAACTCATTCACCGAAAGACTGCCACATTTGGAGTAATGTTACTACTGAAGGGTTTTATGGGTGGGCCACCCGTGTTGGGCTATCCCAACCCATAACTTGCAAATGTCACTAGCCCTGTTTTTATAGAAAATGTAACTACATCCGGAAGTAACCTTCTTAAGAAGAAAACCTTTCAACACACATAACTTCTTTTTCTAACGAAACAAAGAAGAATTCTTTTTTTACGAGGCTGCAATCAATTCATTCAATCTATGGAAATAAGATATATTTTGAAGCGTAATATATCCAATTTGATTAGTGATTTAAGAATTTTCTGGACATGTTTCTTATGTGTGGAATATGGAATTTTTTCCTACATTGATATCAGATCATTTATACTTTTTCCTAATGAGGAATATATTTGTAAACGAACCATGTCATGAAATCGAAGAAAATTTCATCTTCATATGTTTTTTACTTCGAATTTTTTTTCATGAAGTTGTGTTCGTTGGCCCATGTTAGAGGCAGAAAATTTTAACAATCCTGAGAGTTTTGGGACGTATGGCTTATATATAATCGAAGTAGACTTAACAAGATACGTATTTTTTGGCTTAAAAATGAGAAAGATATGAGCATCCAAGATTGCTGACTTGGATGAGATGGGCTGTCAAAGGAGACCCATGTGGTGGAAGGCGCGTCGGACTCCGAAATGGGGCGTACGAGCACAAGGAAGAAGGCACGTGAACCCCACGTGCGCAACGGTTGCAGGTGCCTGGATCCTTATGCCAAACGCGCGTAGTAACCGTAGGCATGTGTACCACACGCGTCCGAGCAGTTGAAGAGGCGCGCGCATGCTGAATTTCCATTCTGCCCCTAGGCGTCTCCCAAAATTCTGGTTTTGCCTCCCTTTTCACAATTTTACGATTCTGCCCCCAATCTCCTACGATTATGCCCCTCAACCGTTTATTTTACGGTTTTACCCTTGGCTGTGTTAGAACATGAAATATGAAATAATAAAAAATTTTAATATTTTTAAAGAATAAGCATATTAGAAAATTCCTAATATTTTTTTATATCATGGATTATGAGTAATCATTTTATTCTTTATTTATTATAGAAACAATGGTTCGAACCATTTGCACTACCAAGATACCAAAGACAAAGGCACAAAAATTGAATCTTTTAAGGTTAAGAAAAAAATTGGCTGTTTATCGATGGGACGTTAATGTTGACATGTTAGAGCATGTTATCAAGGTCAACAAAATGATACAACATATACTTAGCCAGGTTCTCTTATGAAAAATGCTGACAAAGTCGATGCCTTGAGAAACACCATTCCTAAAGAATGGAAAACAATTATTGATGATTTTTGGGAATTCAATGAGTGTACAATACAATATTCTTGTGGAAACTTTTCTGAGACAGTATATAAAAATTAGGGCAACGAAGACATTGACTTTTGTGATGAACCGACCTGGGGCAAATCTAAGAGACTTCCAAGGGTCCTCCGTTGGCTACCAAATTCAACCCTAAGATTTCCTAAGGAATTTTATGAGTCTATCCCTGTTCTTGTGAAGATTAAGAAATATTGACATTATTTGTTTAGGATTTGTTGTCATTTATGAACGTTTCCATGTTGATAATTTTTTTTCTTATTAGACTTATGCATTATTTATGGGATATTTAGTTATAAATATTTAATAGTATTATTTTAAATTGATTGTTTTATTCACGTTAAATTATAAGTGGGAAATTCTAAAAAGTTTTAGTAACTTTAGAAAACTTAATATTGATAAATAATTATAATGAAGGATTTTATGGGTGACCCAGCCAATAACTTGCAAAAGTAACTGTCGAAGGCATTTACTTGTTTTTATAGATAATGTAACTGCCTTTGGAAGTTAACGTTTTAAGAAAAAAAAAAAAGAAGAAGAAAAAGAGCGCTTCCTTTCAACACACATAACTTCTTTCTTTAACGAAGCGTAATATACCCAATTTGATTAATGATTCAAGAAATTCCTAGGCATGTTTCTTGTGCTTTGGAATAGGGAATTTTATATCTTACATTAGTACTAAAGCATTTTATACTTGTTTCCTAATCATGAATATATTTGTAAACGAACCATATCATGAAATCGAAGAAAATACCATGCTCATATGTTTTTTCTTTGAATTTTTTTCATAAAATTGTGTTCATTGGGTCATGTTAGAGGCGGAAAATTTTAACAATTCAGAGAGTTTTAGAACGTATGAACATATGGTTTATACATAAGGAAAGTAGACTTGACAAACTCTTCAATGGTATAGTGTAAGTACTTTTTGGCTTAAATATGAGAAAGACATTGTTGACTTTAGATGAGATGAGCTGCCGCAAGAAATCCATGTGGCGGAAGGCACGTCGGACACAGAAAGAGGGTGTACTAGCTCGACAAAGAAGGCACATGGAATCCACATGCGAGGCAATCGTAGTCGCGTGCGCGCCACACGTGCGCGGCAAGCTTAGACACCATGTTCGCGGCCACCGCAAGCGTGTTCACGACATGCGCCTGAGCGGTCGAAAAGGCACACGCGCCTACATCCCACTTCTGAACTTCCATTTTTCCGCTGGGCATCTTCGAAAATTCTGGTTTTGCCCCCAGGCGGCTTCAAAAATTCCTGTTTTGCCCCCCCTTTCCCTCGATTTTACAATTCCACCCCTCTCTTACGATTGTGCCCCTTAATAATTTATTTTACGGTTTTGCCCTTGGCCATGTCAAAACTTGAAATCTAAATAAAAAAAATTAAAAATCTTTTTTTTTTTAAAGAGTAAGCATATATCCTTTTTATTTTATATTTGTTATTGAAACAATGGTTCAAACCATTCGCACTCCCAAGATGCCAAGGATGGAGGCATAGAAACTGAACCTTGTAATGTTAAGAAAAGAATTGTTTGTTTATCAATGAGATGGTAATGTTGACATGTTAGAGCATGTTGTCAAGGAGGTTCCCTTATGAAAAATGCTACCAAAACCAATGCCTTGAGAAACACCCTTCCTAAAGAATGGAAAAAAAATTATTAATGATCTTTGGGAACTCGATGAGTGTTCACAATATGATATTCTTTTGAAAGCTTTTCTGAGACAATATACAAAGATTGGAACAACGAAGACGTTGCCTATTGCAATGAACAGACCTCGGGCAAATTTAAGAGACTTGTAGTGGTCCTCCCTTAGCTATCATATTCAATCATAAGATTTTCTAAGGAATTTTATGAGTCCATCCCTGTTGTTGTGAAAGATTAAGAAATATTAATGTTATTTGTTTAAAACTTGTTGTCATTCATGAATGTTTCTACATTGATATTTTTCTTTCTTGTTAGACTTATGCATTGTTTATGGGATATTTATTTATGAATATTTAATAGTATTATCTTAAATTGATATTGTTTTATTCATGTTATATTATAGGTGGGAAGTTCTCGAAAGTTTTAGTAACTTTAAAGAATTTAATTTTGCATAAATAATTATAATGAAGGATTTTATGGGTGGGCCGCCCATGTTAGGCTAACCAAGCCCATAACTTGCAAATGTGATTGCCATAGGCATTTACTTGCTTTTATAAATAAGGTAACTGCCTTTGGAAGTTAATATTTTTAAGAAAAAAAAAAGAAGAAAAAGAACGCTTCCTCTCAACATACATAACTTCTCTCTCTAACGAAAACAAAGAAGAACAACTCTTTCTCATGAGACCGTGATTAAGGTATTTATCTGTGCAAATAAGGTATGTTCAGTAGCATATTATACCAGGTTCAATCAAGGCATGTTTCTCATGTATTGGAATATGGAATTTTATTTTCCAAATTGATATCAAAGCATTTTATACTTGTTTCCTAATCGTGAATACATTTGTAAATGGATAATGTCATGAAATCAAAGAAAATTCCATGTTCATATGTTTTTTCATTGATTTTTTTTTAATGAAATGGTGTTTTTTTTTTTTTTTTTTTTTTTTTTTTTTTTGGAACTGGAGGAACTGCCTCACAGCGAGCGCTCGGCGTAAACCCGCAGGGAACACTGGCGCAAGGACCCACCTCCCACAGTGCTCCGCTTAAGTCGCGCTATATGCGCATGCGGTGACTCGAACCTCCTCCCTTCCGCAATTAGAGGGGGAAAGGCCCAAACCAAGGCGCCCATAGCGGGGGTGAGTATGAAATGGTGTTTGTTGGATCATGTTAGGGTCAAAAAATTTTAGCAATCCAGAGAGTTTTAGGACATATGGTTTATATGTAATAAAAGTAGAATTGACAAGCTCTTCAACAGTATTATACGTATTTTTGCCTTAAAAATATGAAAGATATGAGCATCCAAGATTGCTGACTTGGATGAGATGGGCTACCGGAGGAGACCTATATGGTGGAAGAGGGCGTACAGGCGCAACGAAGAAGGCACGTGGAATCCACACGCTTGGCGGTTGTAGGCGTGTGGATCCATAGGTGACACGTGTGCGACAATCGCAGGTGCATGCACGGCACGCCCCGAGCAATTGAAGGATATGCCTTCATCCCTCTGCTGAATTTCCATTTCTCTTTTGGGCAGCTCCAAAAATTATGGTTCCCCTCCCCCCCGGGGCCTTTCTTTGATTTTAGGATTCCACCCCTCTTACAATTATGCCCCTTAATTGTTTATTCTACAGTTTTGCCCCTGGCTGTGTCAGAACTTGAAATCCGAATAAAAAATTTTTTAAAAAGTTCTTTTCAAAAGCATAAGCATCTTAGAAAATTTCCAGTATTATGTTGTATCATGAATTAGGAGTAATCCTTTCATTCTATATTTGTTACAAAAACAATGGTTCCAACTATTCTTACCCCCAATATACCTTTTAAGGTTAAGAAAAGAATTGATCGTTTATCGATGGGATGGTAATGTTGACATGTTGGAGCATGTTATAAGGTCAACAAGATGATACAACATATAATTTGGGCAAGTTCTCTTATGAAAAATGCTGACAAAGTTGATGCCTTGAAACACCATTCCTAAAGAATGAAAAACAATAATTGATGATTTTTGGGAATTCGACGAGTGTCCACAATATGATATTTTTGTTTAAACTTTTCTGAGACGGTTTATAAAGATTAGGGTAACGAAGACATCGACTCTTGTGATGAATCTGACCTGGGGCAAATCTAAGAGACTTGTAATGGTCCTCCCTTGGCTTCCAAATTCAACTATAAGATTTCCTTTATGGGATATTTAGTTATGAGTATTTAGTAGTATAT
Source organism: Eucalyptus curtisii (assembly GCA_017140595.1). Classification (NCBI taxonomy): domain Eukaryota; kingdom Viridiplantae; phylum Streptophyta; class Magnoliopsida; order Myrtales; family Myrtaceae; genus Eucalyptus; species Eucalyptus curtisii. Next base: position 7,131,729 of record CM029504.1, read on the forward strand.
TTAAATGATATTGTTTTATTCATGTTATATTATAAGTGGGAAGTTCTAGAAAGTTTTAGTAATTTTAAAGAATTTAATTTTGCATAAATAATTATGATGAAGGTTTTTATGGGTGGGCCGCCCCTGTTGGGCTAACCTAGCCCATAACTTGCAAATGTAACTGCATTGTTTTTATAGTTAATGTAACTGCCTTTGGAAGTTAACTTTCTTGAGAAAAAAGAAAGAAAAAGAACGCTCCCTATCAACACACATAACTTCTCTCTCTAACAAACAAACAAACAAAAAGAAAAGAAAAGAAGATCTCTTTCTCATGAGGCTGCAATCAAGGTATTTAATATGTGAAAATAAGGTATGTTTGGAAGCATAATCCTAATTTGAAATCATCATTAACGTAATTAGTTTGTGTAAAACTGATGCATTAATATTAGGTATTAATAATTGGTGCATATATGTCTGAAGAACTTTGTGTTCAGATTCAATGGCTTCAGTATCTAAGAATATTGTAGCTGAGCTCAATAAAGGACATAAAATGATATCATGCAAGAGTTTAGGCGTTTTGATTATGCCAAAGACATGTGGCAGCATTAGCAACTATGTTTGGTCAAAATTCTGTTCCCAAACTAAGACAGTTCATTATAAGGTTTAACTCTTATAAGATGCCTCATGGGCAAACCATGAAATAACATTTGAGGCGTGTGTCAAACATAATTAGTGCATCAAAAGATGCTAGCCACATATTAACTAATGAGCAGCAAGTGCAAGCATATGAAAGTCTACTTGACCCACAATCAAAATATAAAGACTTTTGAGGACGCTATATGTCATCTTAAGCTAGAGGAGGACTGCCTTATGGCGGTTAAACCAAAAACAGACATTTATATTATAGGTTTTAGCTCACAATGGGCTTCGGGCTCCAAGTGTAGCCGTCATGGTGGGTTCAACAAGTGGAAAGGCAATGGAGCAAATTTTTTATGAAAGAAAGAAAGGTTTAACCAATGTAGGAAAGGAAAGCGTCATTTCAAAAGGACATCTTAAAAGTGAGATGTTTTAACTATGGTAATAAATTTCACTTTGTTCACGACATGGTAAGCCAAAAAAGGTAGAAACCCTTTACGTTTGAGAGTACTACTTATGCATTTAGTTTAGTTTTTCTAACTAATCTCATCCTTTGTAAATGGTAGATTCATGAGCTATAGATCATGTAGCAAAGGACAAAGATGCTTTCATGGAGTTTTGATGAGTTTCACAAGGAACAAAATGGATATATGTGGGAAACAATTCAAGAGCGGAAGTCAAAAGGATTGACACCTACTAATTGAATGTGCATGGTGGTCGAACCTTTCCTACATGATATATCATATGCTACAGAAATTTGTCGAAATTTAGTTTCTGTGTTGGTTTTAGTTAAGCTTGATTTTAAATTAAATTTTCATAATCCACTTTTCTTTGGGAACAGGTTTTTATGGTTTTAGATAATTCCAAGATGGTTTCATTTTATTGAATATTATTTACTGTGATGTTAATGTTTGTTATTCCTTATTTACATCTTCTAACTCTCATGATAATGATAGACTTAGTAAAATTGATCAACAAAGAATGAATAGATTAAGCAAAGATGGCTTATTGGACAATATTGAAAAAGTTGATTTGCCTATTTACAAGCATTGCCTAACAGGAAAAACAACACAGACACCATTTGGAAAAAGAACAAGAGTTAAGTTTCATTTACAATTGATCCATTCGGACATTTGAGGTCCAATGAACATAAGAGATTGACAGAAAATCAATTGGATAAGAAAATAAAAGTATTAAGATCTGATCGAGGTCGCAAATATTTATTTGACCAATTCAAAAATTGATGTGATGAAAAAGAAATAGGGAGACAATTGATAATTTCAGCAACTCCTCAACAAAATGGTGTTGCAAAGAGAAGACATAAAATGGTTCGTCTATGATGGCACAAGCTAATTTACAAATCATATTTTGGGTCTGATGCTTTATTAATTGCTACACATATAATTAACCATGTGACTTCTAAATCAGTTATTTTCACTTCATATGAATCATGAAGAGATTAAAAACTTGACTTAAGTTTTATTAAATCTTAGGGATGTGCTACCTATACTTATGAGCCATTTCACAAATATAGAAAATTGGGTCGAAGAGGCAAAAAGAACATTTTCATAAGATGCTCAAAGCATTTAAAACAATGTGTTTATAAGTAAGCAAGAAAGTGGAAGTGTCATTAAATTTGAAATACGGGATGTCACATTTTTAGAGATTGAATTTTTTTTTTATAAAGGACAAAAAAGGTGAAGATTATTTTCTATTTGAAACCTTGAATCATGATAATAAAACTATTAGAATTAATATACCATCATCTCATCCAAGTGGGAGTAATGTGAAAAGTCGTTAAAATCAAACTAGTCTCAATTGCACCCACTTAATGAGATGATGGCATCATTACTTAATTTGAGTAGGAACATAATAGAACACAATGAATTACTAGATATACCGTCACGACCCCAACTCCATCCCTAGGGTCACAAGCAGCAATGGTTATTTTCGCGATGTCCCAGGTGCGTCACCGTCCCATTCCTTTTCATCTTTTCATTAAGCACATGCGGAAGCGTTACAAACAATACCCAAACAACAACCAGTTGTCAGGAAAACAATCATTTACAATTATACAATTACATCAATTACAATTACAAGTCCTTTTTATCATGGCCGTTATATTTACAACCACTACATCTTTTATGCTCAAAAGGCTATGTAAATCTTAACTCCTCTAGCGAGATTGCAACTCCCTCATGCCTACAATTCTGAAAAACAACGAGGTGAGTCATGAACTCAGTAAGTAAAAACCCGTAATTCTCTACTAGGAGGATATCTCATCATCAAAATCTAGTATGTACAACACTCACAATACAATGTCGATGGCAAAGTAATAGCAAACTTATTGTTATTCTCGACTATATGCATATATCTATCAATGCATACTTCAATGCATGCTTATCTTTAGCATATCAATGAACACATCAACATATCATGCTTATGCATATACAGGCACTCATGCAAATTCATTTACCATCGTCCTAGCTCAACTAGGTCCTCCCGACTCAATCGAGGCATCCAGCTTCAAGCTAGGCATCCTGGCTCAATCAAGGCATCCCGGCTCAATCAAGGCATCCTGGCGTTAGCTCACCAAGGAATCTGAGCTCAACCTAGGCATCTTGGCTCAACCAGGCCATCTTGGGGCTAGCTTACCCAAGGCATTCGGGCTCACACTCAAGCATCCTAGCTCAACCAGAACATCCCATTCAATGAACGAGGCATCGCCACCAACGCTATGTGATGACAAACGCTTTTTTCTCTTTAAGTGCACACACACGTGCATCACACAAGCTGGTTTTTCATCTTTTATCTTAGCCAACGTATACAATGCCCAAGGGCATGCTCATTCAAGTGAGTGTGCCATGATCCTCAACATTGTATTATAAAATATGCCGGGAACGATTCTTGGTTTGTGGCTTGAGTCGCATGCTTAGGCTATTGCGACTTGACATCGATTCCAAGCCAAGCAAACCTTGACCTCGTCCCGGGGCATAAACACATTCAAACATGCAAACATGAGCAAACACACAAAAGAACACGATAACATACACGGCTTACACGGGTGAGCACACCACTAAACTCAATGATGTAGGCTATCGCCCTAACCAAGATGCTCCTTTAGTGACCAGACGACTCCTAAGGTGGCTTGGAGGAGAGGGACGTGAAAGAGAGGAGAGAAAGGGAGAGGAAATGAGAGAATAGTTAAGCTTCCAAAATGTGAGGATGTCTTCTCTTATTTATAGGCCTATCATATTTATAGGCCTCATCCTCTTCAATTATTGGTGCCAATCCCATGATTAAGCCTAAGGAACGAGTTGGCCTATCTAGTCTCTTTAGTTGGTGCCTATGCTTATTCGTGTTTGATTGTGATTGGTCCATGTATTTATTTACCCTCTAAGGCTCACTTTAGGCTTATAATGTGCCTATGGCCCTAGGGGACACGTAAGCCCCTTGATGCCTAATGTCTTCTCTTGATTGGTTGGCATTTATCTTGTACACCAAGGCTATCTTCTAGGCTCATCATAACCTAAGATTCTAGAGGACACCTAAGCATGAATTACTAACTTCTTCTCCAAGGAAAATTTCAAGCCATCATTTCCAAGCCAAATGGTCCACTCTAATTTTTCCAAGTGTCCCGCCTAAAGTTCTTGGGTGGCAAGTCTATTTTGCTTCACAATTACACCTAGAAAGTGAGTTGGCATGGCTAAGGGCCTTACTTGGCAATCTAAACTCCTAGGCGTCATCGACGATGGCCCACTTTTCGCTCTTCAATTCCATTGGTCCACCTATATGCCGCATTTAATGGACATTTAATGATGTTTGACAACAATTGCACCATAGTTGCCAACTCGGTAATTCTAGATCTTTCGGTCATTAATGAGGACTCGTGTATCGCTCTCTCATCGGTCCACTAATGTGCCGCATTTCTCTAGAATCTTCAAAGATATTTTGGCCACCATCATGACTTTTGACTATTCAAAGAACAACTCACCCCTTCATTTAATGAGAGGTTTTTAGAAATTTCCTTATTTTGTCATTTTCTTCATTAATAAAGCGGTCTAGAGAATTCTATCATCCAAGTTGGTTCCGAGGCCGGAAAATGGATCATTAGGTACATCTCAAAAAATCGAATCAGATACACCCGAGGTTCGGCCATAACGCCCCATATTCGCCCAAATCGTTCCTTTGGATGGTTAATCGGCCAATAGGGTCAGCTGTCCTTTGATCAGTTCAAGACCAATCCTAAGGCTATCCATGGCCTAGCACTAAGCCAAGACACTCATGGACCTTAAAATTAGTGATGGAATAGCTAGGTCTATCTCTAGGCTCATTTCGGTTGGCACCTGATCCATCGGTAGGGTTCATGGTCGGTGCATTACCGATCCATGATCGGACATCACCAATTCGAGATTTCTTTCCAATCACTAAGAATTAAATAGGGAATGACGCATTTTTGGTAGGAAAACGGTTATATTTGATCAATTTGGGTCGTTTGTGTATCAGTGCATAACCGGGTGAAATCACCAGCGACCAAAAACTGCGACCGGTCAGATTGACCCATGACCATCTACCGATCCAAAATCATTCCATGACCAATTCTCGTGATCAAAACGTCATCTTATGAGCTGGAAATTCTATCCCATCGGTATGGTCGGTAGAAAATTCAGGGCCAATATCTCAACCAATTCGTGATCGATCGGTCGGTCGATCAGTCGGTCGGCCAGTCGGACCATGACCGATCTGCGATTCCTTGCCAATCGAGCAAATCAATCCATGGCCAATGGCTCATGATCAATCCTTTTTGGACCTTATGGCTGATCCTTACGGGGTCGAAATCGAGGATGTTACATATACAATCTCCTATGCAACGAACAAGTGGAAAAATCATTCACTATTGATGTTTTGACATTAAAGGGAAAGCTTTCATGGTTGCTCTACAAGAAAAAGATAGGTTGTAAATGAGGTTCTGAAAAAAAAAAAAAATCGATGTAAGCAATGGAATAAGAAATGAAATCAATGAAATCAAACCAAGTTTAGGAATTAGTTGATCTTCCAAAAGACGTAAAGTCATTGGGAACAAGTGGATTCCCAAAACAAAACATAAAGCTAATGGCTCAATTGAAAGATATAATACTTGCCTTGTAGCAAAATAGTATAATCAACAGGAAGTAATTGATTATGAAAAAAACTTTTCTCCTATAGTGAGATTTATCCCTATTCGCTTTATTCTGGCAATAATGGTAAGTATAGATCTTAAATTATATCAAATGAATGTAAAAAATTATTTTCTCAATGGAGAATTAGAAAAAGAAATTTATATGGAACAACCCGATAATATATGTCGACTTTTAAAATCAATGTATGGCCTTAAGTAGTCTTCGAGATAATGGTATATATGTTTTCATAATACCATAATGGCGTATAATTTTGCAATAATTGATGAAAATCATTGTGTATATATCAAAAGATCCAAAAATTATTTCCTCAATTATGTGCCTTCATGATTCTTACTTATTCTCAAAAATTTTATTCAATATTTACTATCTTAGAATGTTACTAATGATCACGGATAATGCGATCTAACGGGACATTTATAGAATAGTGAATAGAATTGAAATTGAAAGATTTACGATAAAAGGAAAATCCTTTTTTTTTTTTTTTGGTGTCGCATTCTATTTTTGCATATACAAGTCAACCAATTATGACTATTTTGAGTTTAATCATAATTTTTAATACAATATATACAATATACTTAAAGAGATCAATATATAGAGTTTGTTAACACGATTAAGAATTGGTTATCTTCCAATTTTGAAATGAAAGATATGGGTGAAGCCGCATGTATTATTAAAGTTAAGATTTCAAGAAATCATTCAAAGAAATCATTGTCTCTTTCACAAGAGACGTATATAAATAATTCATTGGATGATTTTATATGCAAGATTGTAAACCTATAAATACTTCTGTTATAAAAGATGAAGGATTGTGTCGTAGAATGTGTCCCGAGACTCCACAAGAATAGGAACAAATGAAATGTGTTCCATAGACTAATGCCGTTGAAAGCTTAATATATGCTTTGATGTGTATAAGACATAACATTTGTTTTGCAGATGGAATAGTAAGTAAATACAAATCCAATCCAAGTCAAGCACATTGAACTACTGTCAAAAGAATCTTAAGGTATCTAAAGGATATTGCCGATAATTCGCTAAGTTATCAAGGAAGAGATCTATGCTTTGAAGGCTATACTAATGTTGATAGGGAAAACGATTTTTACATGAAAGGAAATCTATTTCTAGATTTATGTTCTTACTAAATAATGGCAACATATCTTGAAGTAGTTGGAAACAAACATGTATAACCTTATCTGTAATGAAAGCCCAATTCGTGGCACTATTGGCAGTAGTACAAGAGAGTGTTTGACTTAAAAGATTTTTGGATCACTTAAGTGTTGCTAAAAATGCTATGAACTCATTATTAGTTAATTGTGATAGTCAAGCAGCAATAGTTTACACTAAGGATCTCAAATTTCATTGCAAGATCAAACATATATATACAAAGTATAATTTTGTTAAAAACATGGTTACACAAAGAGGTATGAACATGTACTATATACCTACACATAGGATAATAGCAAATCTTACGACGAAGCCAATTCCTAGTGATAATTTCCTTGGTTATGTAAAATCTCTAAGATTACGTAAAAGTTGATGTACTAGACATTTGTATTTCCATAAAAGTTCACAATTAATGATACAATTAATGATATTTTCTATCATTATTAATGCCAATGAGTTATTTGACATTTATGCATATTGATGCTTAGTGCATTATATTGAGAGTATATGGGACATATAAGAAATCAGGCCATTCACACGGGTAATTGCCTCTATCTACTATATAATGAATAGAGATGAGACAATTTTAAACTTACTATTTAGGTGTTAATTGATAGCTCGAGCTTAAAATAAAGATGTGGCCTTAGCAAAATGTTAAGATGAGATCAGAATATTTATTATGTTCGAAAGTGAAATAACCTACACGTTTAACTTTATATGTCTTTAATACTAAATGTGAGTTCTAATAGATTCATTAAATAGAGTAGATTTATGAGTTCAAGTTAGACATTAGAAATGTCTAAACTATCATCTGTGTGTATTTCATTTTACGTATGCATGAAACAACCATAAGAGTTGGCAAAAGTTTTGCTGTCAACTTTTTAAGCCGTGTGAGACTCTTGAGGATAAGAGTTCCTCAATTATGTGCCTTCGTGACTCTTACTTATTCTCAAAAATTTTATTCAATATTTACTGTCTTAGAATGTTACTAATGATCACGGATAATGCGATCTGACGGGACATTTATAGAATAGTGAATAGAATTGAAATTGAAAGATTTACGATAAAAGGAAAATCCTTTTTTTTTTTTTTTGTGTCGCATTCTATTTTTGCATATACAAGTCAACCAATTATGACTATTTTGAGTTTAATCATAATTTTTAATACAATATATACAATATGCTTAAAGAGATCAAGAAAGATATAAATGCAATTGATTGATCTAGGATACTGCATGTTAGATTTACTTTATGTTATTATGTCTAATTTGAGCTATTATATATTCCTAACAGATGTATGGCAACAAGCTCCTAAAGTATGTTGATCACACAAATTATTTGTTAATATGAACTTTACATAGAAGACTGAGTTATATTTAGCCCATCATAGGCGAGTGAAAGATGAAGGGTTTTATGGGTGGGCCGCCTATGTTGGGTTAACCCAACCTTAACTCGCAAATGTTACTTGTATCTATAGATAACGTAACTACTTTGGAAGTTAACATTCTTAAGAAAAAAAGAAGAAGAAAAAGATTGGTTCCTCTCAACACATATATCTTGTCTTTCTGACGAAAGCAAAGAACTCTTTCTCACAAGGCTGCAATTAAGGCGGTTAATTTATGAAAATAAGGCATATTCTGAAGTGTAATGTACCCAATTTGATCAGTGATTCAAGAATTTCTTGGACATGTTTCTTGTGTTTTGGAATATGGTATTTTATTTCCTACAACTACGGATGTATCTCCAGAAAAATTCATCTTTAAGTTTGCAGATCTGGCCCTTTAAGGATCTGCGACAGGTCTCTCTTTTTTCTTTCACTCAAACTGCAGGAAGTGTATCTAGACTATAATAAGAAGAGAATTTAATGATACGCTGCAATACCCAGAGTACAGAAACACCCAAATATCACATGGGGTTTAAAAACTCTCGGTCTAGAGAAATTATAACATATTAATCCGGACCATTGAAGATGATAGAGTCCCTTGTAAATCCGTCATGAATCCCACCGAATCTGAAGATTTTATATCAACTTTGTAAATAGACAAATCTCACTCGAGACCCACTGAACAGCTTGGCATGAGGTTGGTCATCCACCCGACGATTGGATTAAACTCGGATCTAATGTTAGCTGTGCACGACAAGGCAAGAGCAGGCAGTGTGCTTAAGGACCGTGCGAATCATTCGCGAACTCGATGCCTCCATGGCAATTCAGTTTAAACGTGCCAAGCTTCACTCCTTCCTCTCACACAAGATTACAGCAATCCATCCCGACGAGATTGGGAATGAAAGGTCGTAATGCTCTCGCCATGAAGCTTGGCTACCGATCTGTTAGCCACCGCGACTTAAGTATCCGATAAATCAGCCCTTAATCTTCTTTGTTGCAAGGAAAGTCGACTAATACGCTCACAATATTCCTCATTCAGGCCCAAATGGTAGTTCAAAATGAAAGACTTTTAAGATTTACCAGAGCAACATTGCAATTCCAAATGCTTGGTCATATTACCCGTCATCAGTTCTTATGAGGCATATGCCGTGCGGAGCAATCCCTCACAATCATATTCACGAGAAAGTAAATTTCGTACAAACCCTCTTAACTTTATATGGTAGGTTATTAGATCCAAAAATATAAGAGATAGATGGTCTGTCCTTTGTCAGACATAACAGACGGACAACCCATGTCTGAAGTGGGTGCATAAGTACCATGATCGCAAAAGGAACATATAAAAAAAACAAATGAAAACGAGAACGAAAACAAAGCAGCATTGTTTTCCATAATTGGAAATCTAGGATCAACATATTATCATAAGACTGGATTTAGTTTCTGAAGATAACGAGTCGACAATGATGACGATCTCGACAACAACCGCAAGGATGACGACACTGGCGATGTTAATAGCAACAACACCAATGGTAATTAGAGCCCTAAAGTCATCATCCTAGGGGCCTGAATGACTTGACTAAAAAGTAAGGCCATCCCAATGTCTCAATGGAGAAATAATTCATTCCCATTACAAACACAAGCACAAAGAAAATTGACAACATTTCAAACAACAATCCTTCCAGAAGAAACATGCTAGAAAGAGGAACCACAAAATATAAATAAGAACTTATGCTACAAAGGCTGAAAATAATAGGAGCCTGGATTGGCACCATAAACAAGCCGCAAGAGTATCCACCAGCACTAGTGTACATTAATACACCAGCTGCTTTTTTCGCACTCTATACATTGTTATAAAGTAGTCAATCTGGCTCCAGTTATTCATCTGTGACGCATCCATTGGCAGCCGACTGTACACACTTTATGTACTGCAAAAGTAGCAAGAAATAGTTTATCATTAGAGACGTCAATTAGAGTAAACCAACAGATTGTGGTTTGATTTATTTTCACTACCTTGTAGAGAACTCCCTGTGCTGCCTTAAGTGGAGGGGGGTTCCACTTCTTCCTTCTCTCCTCCATCTCCTGATCTGATAGTTGGACATCAATCCTCCTCTTCTCAACATCAATAGTGATGACATCTCCATTTTCAATGAGGCCAATAGGACCACCCTCCTAGAATTGAGATCGCAAATGAGCATCACTTATTATCACTTTACTGACACTCTACTTTATAAAGATGAAACCACTCAACTTTATATCCAATTTCAATTAGAATCATCATATTAAAAGCATGAATGAAGCTTTGTCACGTACATGGAACATACTAAATGTCTGCAAGACGTGTGATATAGTGGAATCACAATCCAAATACACAATCATTTAGTGATGTCAAGCAGATATTTTAATAAAATTGGCAAAGCAATAAGCGTAGAGCATTTCTGTCTGCAGGATTGCCTGCAAAGTCCATGACAAATACTACATATAATTGTTACAGGTAAATACACTGATAAACAAGACAGAACCCAACTTTCTTATGTGGATGGAGAAAATACTTCTAGTCAAGACACATAGGTAATATTGGCGGAAATATAGTATAACCTCTCCAAATAGACCAGCATTGTAAGGACGATTCATATGTAATGTGGTCATCAAACTCAAGATGCCTATATCACCATCCATTTTCTCTCGAGTTTGCATGTTAGTGTCACTAGCCTATAGCCTACAACATGCATGAGGGAGCGGCTACAGGACACTACATCTCAATGCAAAATTGTCATGTCCATGTTTATGTAACATAGACTGAGGCATAATGTGAATGCCGACATCCAAACTACGTCCACTTGATCTGTTCTATGATAAGTCAATTGACCTTTTCTGTCCCATCATTAAAGAGAATTCAAAAACCACAAGAAACTTCTTGTCCGCGACAACAGAAAAAAGTATTGCATTTGCTCTGCTATATGCAAGCTAATCACAAACTACCTGTAACTCACATAGTCAGATATTTGACTAACAGGAGTAGATGAAAGGGCATGAATAGTAGACGCACCTGTGCTTCAGGACATACATGGCCAACAACAAAACCATGTGAGCCGCCTGAGAATCTACCATCAGTTAATAATGCGACTTCCTGGAAGGGTGGAAGAAGACATACTCTAAGTTATGAACAATACCAATGCTTTCTCCACTAAATAAGCAAGTAGATTTTCACAAGATGAAAAGAACAAATCAACTTCAAAGAAGACATGAAGTGACTAAGAAAAAAAAGGATTTGTTGGATATGTTTCAGTTAAATGAAAGTGATGTCATTAGTGGAAACCAATTTGTTTAAACATAATCCTCAACAAAGACACACAGCTACTTGTGACAAAACTCACAAGGAAGGATATAAATCAACACCTAGTTACCTTTCCAAGACCTGCTCCCATTATTGCACTTGTTGGTGTCAACATTTCAGGCATGCCTGGTCCACCTTTAGGCCCCTCCCCTCTGATAACAACCACTTTTTCCTAGAAATATAAAATTTGGAGATCCCAGTCAAACATATAATGTACCAACAGAAAAGCAAAGTTAATTTAGAAGCTTAGAGGAATCACGAGGCACTTATGGCAGAGAACTGCATCTCAGGCACCAATATCCAAGTAATAATGGGAATTGTGATATCAAGTTCACATTAAAAGCCAAGCAGCAGTACAAGATGATTTTAAGCAAAAGGCAGGATTTTTTAGATGCAAAGATGTAAAGCTTTGTGGCCATGTAGAGACAATACAAGAACAGCCATCACTGTTGAGAATAGTGCAGCAAAATTTTACAATCCACAAGGTTTACAAAGGAAGGGCTGTGGAAGTCAGACATTGAAATTGAAAGTAGAACTGATGCTAAGGACAGCTTTTCAGATGCATTTACAGTATGACAGGCATTAAATCATGTAGTTGCTGTGTTGTTTTATATCAATTCTGTTTGCAAGTTTGAGTAATATAGCATTATTTGAAGCAGTACCGGTTTGGGAAAAATAATTACTGGTTTGCTTAGAGATCACTCTTGTAGAACGTTTCTTTAGTTCATGCGTCAGCCTGCGATGAGAATTATTGCATGGAACCCTCCAGTACCAATGGGGCTTCGACAGTGATGGATGGAGTTTAAAACTAAGTGTTGAGTACTAAACCCCGTAATAGCATGCCTATCCAAAACTTATGACATTGAGATGCGAATTGAAGCTGTGAGAAAGTTGTTACTACATTGCTTATGCGACAGCTGCAGATAAGTTGGAGCCTGAGCCATCTCTGGCAATGAGGAATCAATTTACAGTAATCATGGGTTCTGATAGTAATAATTTTTTTGAAGAAAAGTAGCAGTGTGCTGTCCTATATGGTCTGCCTTATGAGAGCTTATGGTCTCTTTCTGGAAGAATCAAGAGGTCATCGGTGCCGAAATAAATGAATGATGGACCTGTCTTGAGGTGTTAAAGATACTTCGAATGAAAAGGAAATTTGCAGCTTTAGTAGGTGAGGCAGCTCTCCAACTTAGGTGCTTAGACATTTTACAAAGAATTTATAGTTATAGTCAGGGGCCGAAGTCGTGTGGACAAATTAGAGGGAAGATCAGGCCACTGTTCGGAAAAGACTGGACAGGGCTATGTCCAACATAGAATGCTTAATCAAACTAATGAGTGCAGGAGCTCTACATATTCAGGTAGCAAACTCTGACCACTATCCACTGCTTCTCAATATCGAATTTGTTGAGAGACAAAAAACTAAACTGAATGCTTGGTTTTATGCTTAAACATTCTATCACTCCCCCTCACGCTTAGTCTGGTCTTTTTGCCTAGTACTAGAGCATGGGCATATTTAATTGAGGAGGCAAATAGAGGCTTGAAAAGATATTAACTCAGGACCTCCTTATCTGATACTATGTAAGATTTTCTGGGACCATTGCCAACTGTTTTAAAAATTAATAGTTGGCAGTGATCCCGCCAAAATCTCACAAAATTAGTTGGGGTGAAAACAGCAAAAGCCCTTCAGATTTGAGCTGGATAATCAATCCTGTTTGGGAGTCATCCATGAAGCCCATAGTCGTAATGAAAGAAGATGACTCTACTTTCTAAACAGCAGTCCTCAAACAAACTGAGAACAAATGGAGCACGGATTTTTTTGAAATTGTCCAAAAATAATTCGTTCTTACATTTTAACATGCAGTTGAGAAATGGATTTCTGTCCCCCACTTCTGCACACATTTCTTAAGATATTTGTCTCCACATCTGCTCATCTTAACCACAGGTCAGTTAACAAGTGCTGGAATTTCTGCTAGTTTGTTTTCTCCCTCAGAATGCAGTAAAAATCAAATTTCATTGAGTAATAGGAGTCAAAAACACTTGCCCAGCCATGGTCAAAGAAATGAATTGGGACAGATTTTTAGGCTAGCAGGCAACAACAATCATTTCCCCTATGTACAGCGGTCACTACAGAAGCTCAAGGGAGTGCCAATCAACCGAGACATGTGACTGGCAAATAGCGATGATTCAGCCAATAAGTGGCAGATATACACGTTCACAAGAGGTGCAAGTCAACTCTTAGTGAGAATGCACGGATGGCAAAAGATTTTGATTCTAAGATCAGCAAATGAGCTTGAAATGAGTTAGCTAGATCAGATCGAATTTTTGAGTCCCATTAAGGTTCTATAGAAAGTGACTAGAAAGTGGCCAGACAGGAAAATAAAGCCTGAAGCAACACGAAAACGAACTTCTCACAAAAGACAAAGTTTTGCAGAGTACATCCATTACAAAACAACAAAAATTGTAAATCATCAATTACCATTTCCAGAAACAATTAGTTTTGTAATTTGTGATTCACTCGTCCAGAAGAAAAAAAAAAAACAAAATAGCCAAATTGGAAGTTTGCAGAGAAGACAAATAGCTCATGACAAATAATTATGTTTAGAGATGGCAAAAGCAACCCCAGGTTTCATAGTCAGTGATAGAAGATTTTGTCCAGCAACCACTTATAAAGAACAATGAGAAACTCAAGTTTGTTCCCTTACCTTTACATTGGTTATTATACTGAAAACATATAAAAGGTAATACTGCAAAATCAATTGTAAAACACATCATTTACCTTGAAACTCATAGGATTCTCTGAGATAGCTGCAATCATAGACTCTTCACCTTCAAAAACAAGTGCAGGTCCTGCAGGCCATCCACATTGAAGCATTACTTCTTCTATAGCTATAGACAACAAGCACCACGGGGGCCGGCGGGGGGGGGGGAGGGGAGGGAGAGAGAGATGCACCATACCGGAAAAGTACAGGCCCTCTTTCCCAGTTATTTTGGCCACAGAACCATCAGGAGCAAGATTTCCATATAATGTTTGAATATGTCCAGTTTTCTTTATCGGGTTGTGGACGGGCCTTATTATATCCTGATACAATGAATGAAATTATGAAAAAATTAGATACTTGTTTGGTCTAACATGCATATCTCATTTATCTAAGAGTAAATGGAGACTGCACCTGTCCTTCAGCCAATGAAGGAGCAACCTTTGCATTTTCAGCAAGCGTCTTCCCAGTAACTAGAGAGGAATTCATTTAAATTAGTTCCGAAAAAAGACACGCTCAAGAACACTAATTTGTTGTGCAAACTTCTGAAGAACACACCGGTTATACAATCACCATCTAAAAATCCAAGTTCCAAGAGGTAGCGGATAACTGCAGGTGTTCCTCCAATCTGTGAAAACACAAATATTTGTCTGGCTAATGACGAAATATCATGATAATGTAACATACTCAACAGGTGTGAAATGCTCATCTGCCATAAGCAACTCTTGGACAGGTAAAATGTACAGACAATAAGATGGTAGAAGAACCATTCCATCAAACACACACCTTATGCACATCCTCCATGACATACTTGCCACTGGGCTTAAGATCGGCAAGAAATGGAACCTCATCGCTAACCTTCTGAAAATCATCAAGAGTCAACTTTAAACCCACAGACCTGCCAAGAATGGGCCCATGAGTATATTATTTGTGGTACAATTGTCTTCAGCCAGAGAAGACACCGCCAAAGCATAGTCACCTTGCAATAGCAATTAAGTGTAACACAGCATTGGTGGACCCACCAAGTGCCATCACGACTACCATCGCATTACGCAGTGCTTTCTTGGTGATAATGTCCTGTGGCTTCAAATCCATCTTTAACAGTTCCAGGAGATGCCTCCCAGCTAACCGACACTCAACTAACTTCATTGGGTCTTCAGCAGGTGTGGAAGAGCTTTGCATAGGCAAAAACAAAACTTACATGACATCGGGGCTACAGACTACGCAACAGGAAGCGACCAAGGGAAAGAACCTTCTTTACCTTCCAGGAAGAGACATTCCCATAGCTTCAATGGCAGAGGCCATAGTATTAGCGGTGTACATGCCACCACATGCCCCTGCACCGGGGCATGAATTATGGACTATGTTTTTCCTTTGCTCATCACTAATTGATCCACCTACATATTCTCCATAACACTAGGAAAAAGAAATTGCAAAAAAAAAAAAAAGAGTCAGTCCCCAACCGGCGTGACTTTTCACTATATTTGAAACAAAAACCAATGCATCTTGTAGATAAGATTATGATCAGGAAGAGCATGTATAAAGTCAGTCGAAACAAATTATTTTCAAAGCCAAGCAGACTAATATCATTCCCTGTAGATATAGGATAGGAGAAGCAGAAACTTCCCCAAGAGACAACTATTGACACCTGGTGATGGTTATGATACAAGCCCATGCAAGGTTTATCCAATTCAAAGGAGGTCATTAAAAAATTTATTACCATGGTTGAGCTCCACTTGAAAAGCTAAATCCAGAGGGAACAGGTGAAATCAGTGTCCAGTATTGAAATTTACTATGTTTTACTGTGTTTTACATAAGTTATCTGTGTCGCCGATACCATAACCAAATTCACTGTAGAAGTGCACCTTCATTTTCAAAGCATGTATCCTCTTAAGCTAACAACATATCGAACTACATAACACGACTTTCTGCACTCCACCATAAATAAATTGTGAAGTAGCTGCATTGCATATGATGATACTCGTTGAAAAAGAAGATCTTGTTAGAATGACAATCAGAAGAGCAAACAGTCTATCTATATGGTATATATAACAAACAATCCATCCCTCAAACATTTGGTACGACTAAAACAGACATATTTAATTTCCCACCTGAAAGGCAGATATAATATCATATGTATGGCCTTGAAAATGACCTGGCTGCAAAAAGTTAGCAAATATATCAGTATATTAAATTTCTTCCACTTCAAAAAGCAAAAGTAAAAAAATAAAGTCTCTAAAAAATAAAGTCTCTAATTAATTGCAACACACAAAGAACTAGCAACATTGGAAGACCTGAAGAGAGGTAGAAATAAGACACGCAGAACATTTGAACATCAATTTTTTTACAGAGATATCAAGCAATACAAAATGGAAACAAAAGCATTTCAAATTTTTATGCTGGATTCTTTGAGTGCTCTTTTTGGTTATTTTCCTTGCACTTCTACTGACTAAACCTAAGCCCCATCTAGCAATACAAAATGGAAACAAAGGCATTTCAAATTCTTATGCTGGATTCTTTGAGTGCTCTTTTTGGTTATTTTCCTTGCACTTCTACTGACTAAATCTAAGCCCCATCTAATCTCTCTCTCTCTCTCTCTGTTTCTTTGTGTTTCATAATACATACATGTATGCATGGGCAAGCTTAGGCATATCCTCAAAATAACTTCACCAACAAAGAGCTCTTTTTTTTTCTTTTTGTTCTTTTTTTATATATTTGAAATTAATACTTTATGCTATACCATAAGAAAACATTAGACAGAAAGCGAGCAATTATAAACTCAATTAGCCATGAAATCATAAGTTGAAACATGAGCATATATGTCGAAATGAAGGCTACTTCCAACAAGGGTTTCCTTTTACCCTATATGGATAAAGTTCATCCCTTAATACTGCAAATGACACTGCTTAATACAAGACTCTAGATTAGATGCTCAAGACCTTAACACCTATAAGAAGTCCTCAATACACCCATCAGTCAAACAGAGCAATTAAATCAACAAAAGCAACATACAGGAATCTTTTTCACACACAAAATCAGAAAGATGAAAAGAAATGCGTCAAGTACTGGATGAAATGGGTGTGGTGCCTAGAATTTTTATGCATGTATATGCTAGAGAAAAAGCAAGATAAAACAGCAGAACTAAGTCTCTAACCTTGATGGTTCCACCATAAACCATGATGCTTGGTCGGTTGAGGCGTCCCATTGCCATGATTGTACCAGGCATCTGCAACAGTTATAGAAAGTAGGTCAAACGATAGCACTATGGCATCAAAACAGACAGGAATGAGGGGTAAATATGCCAATAAAGCCAGTTGCAGCTGCTTGCAAAGAAAAAAAAAAAAATCAAAAAGTGAGTATTGGAACTGCAAACTCTTCAGGAGAATAAAAGATAATTCCAGACAGGGTTAGTTGGAGCATGATATGTGCATATCAATTAACCTTCCTCAAAGTATATACCAAACAACAGTATATTGAAAATTCAAACTCATTAAGATCTGTAAAGGAGAAGAAAGTAGTTTAATGCCTTAAAATTTGAAGATGATGGCCTTCCCACTTATAAGCTTTGAGGGCATGAATTCCATCAATTTGACAGAAGCTTCCTGATTATATGATACCTTTCAACTATAAGCAGCTTTCAGCCTTTTAAATTCTAATTGCCCCTAATTTTCCTGGACGACTTGACTCATCATTCTTTCGGTAATTACACAGACTAAGCACGATATAGAGCACAAGTATCATGTAAAGTAAACACTAAAAGAGAGCCAAAGACCCAAGTTACCTTTTCTTCATATAGGAAGGTAAATTCAGATCCCACTGACTTTTTTCTTATGCTAAAAGAAAGGAAAGCCAAATGAAAAGAAATTAAAATGATGTTTTCGTACTATGCCTCTTAGTAGCCACAAAGAACAACAGATATCGCAGAGAGAGAAGGTAGACAACTCGGACTGCAAGATTGGACCTTGGAATATAGACTAGAAAGAAACTATAATTATATAGGCCACTGAGAGGAGGAACAAGACATCCAGACAGAACCCTATATTTTTGCTGAACTTAAAGAAGATAACCAAACGTAATACATTCATCGGCTATCACAAAATAACGTCCGAAACCAAAATGATCGTCAAAACCACATAGCGTGTTCGAGTATGTGACGGAAAGGAAAAGAAAGGCCAGCATTCGGACATCTCGAGTCAAAATGAGAGACCCAATTTACTCTCTCGATCAAGAATTGGCTAGAAAAAGGGCTCAGAGCCTAAACTCGAAGAAAAGACACTTTTTGCCAGTTAGACAACTTCCCCCAGGATTCCACATATCTAATTCAGCAATTAAAAAAACCACATTTCACCTGGAACTAGCAAATGAGCACATTGGAAATAAGAAACACAAAGACAACACCCAAATGCCAATAAACGCCCCACTAAGTGCCCAAGGGCAAACAAAATCCTTATCAGCTTCGAACATCAAAATAGACAACTTCAAGCTAAAACCACCAGACAAGCATCATCACTCATGATAAAAGACAACAAAATAAACGAATTTAGATGGAAATTAGGACCCACATTCTTGTCGCAGCCGGGAATGGAGATGTTCCCATCGTACCACTGGGCAGACATGACGGTCTCGATGCTGTCCGCAATCAGGTCCCTCGACTGGAGGCTGAAGCACATCCCCCTTGTGCCCATCGAGATGGCGTCGCTGACGCCGACCGTGTTGAACCGGAACCCGACCATGCCGGCCTCCCTCACGCCCTCCTTCACAGCCTCGGAGAGGCTGAGCAGGTGCATGTTGCAGGTGTTGCCCTCGTACCAGACGGAGGAGATCCCGACCTGGGGCTTCGAGAGGTCGTCGTCGGAGAGGCCGACGCCGTGGAGGATGGCCTGGGAGCCGCCCTGGGACTTGGGCTCGGTGATGCGGGCGCTGTACTTGTTGAGCTTGACCTGGGCGGGCAGCGGGGGCGACGCTACGGTCGAAGAAGAAGGGGAAGCAGAAGACGAGCAGGAGGAGGAGGAGGAGGAGGCCTTGAGCGTGAAGGGTCTCGGCGGGAGGTGCCGTGGGCGGTGGTGGGGAGGGACGGAGAGGGAGCGGAGAGGGGCGGCGCGTGGGGAGGCGAGGGAGGCTTGCATGGTGACGCGGTGGCGGGGTGGCGGGCGGAGGTGGTGGTTGGGGATAGAGGGGGGTTTGGGAGGGTTTAGCTTGGATCAGTATAAAGTTAGGTTTCTTTTGGATCGTTTGGAAGTGAAAATGTGGATTTATACACGTGTTGTGTTTGGGATTGGCCTAAATCGAAAATTCCAAATTCAAAGAAATCAAATCGAATCTTGAGTTGCATGCGAGTAGAGCAGCACGTGACACTTCCCTAGCAGACAAAGCTCAAATCTTGCTCTCATCTCGATTGGTGTTTGGCTCAAATATAAAAGAATTTTAAAAAATGGGTAATATGTGTTTCGAAAATTGTGTGTTTTTTCAAATTATTTTTTTTATTGGAAAAACAAAAACCGGACAGATTTGAAAATAGAAGATTTGTGGCCTCTTCATATTGCAAAATGTGACTTTATTTATCTTTGGACTCCGAGAACTTAAAGAAAATGAGGGTGTTAAATGATGATTCTAGTTAATACATATCTCTTTTTTTCTCGATTGAATCACTCTTTGGTTAGAACATGACTTTGGAGTGATTCATAGTGTATGATGATCTTCAACAAAATGGACGTCTTGTGCTACATAAATTACCTAACGGTCGAAATGCAAATTTTCTAGGCAATGTTACTTTGGAAAAAGGTTACAAACATACCCACTAAAGTCAACAAGAATAAAATTGTCATCAAAGTACGGCGTACCAACTTTTTGGGAAGGTTATCTCCTTGCTAAAATGACTGCTCTCTCTTTGATAGACCCTATGTTTCCCTTGGAAGATAGATTGACCAAACCCTAAAGCCTCATTCTCATAATAGGAATATCAATTATGTCATAATTTTTATACGATACTCATTTAAATGCTATATATATACTCCCTTAAATGCCACATCGATATAAGATCGTTCACTTGAGTGTTTATTTCAATAATTCGTCGTATATGACATTTTAAATTATACTTTTAACCGATGTGGCTTTAATTAAAGTCGAACCGGAAAATTCTCTGTTTGATATGGCACTAAATAGCAAAACGACACCCTTTTTGGGGAAGTCTCTCTATCTCCTTCCTATTTGAAGTTTATAGATTCCATAAAGGAACTTACGAAGCTTTCTCTTTCTATCTCCCTCCTCGCTCACTTTCCTTTGCTCTCGCTCTATCTTCTCTTGCTTTGGCTTGGAAGCATAATATGGTGACTTCGACGACACCAACGGTGCTGCTCCTGTCATCCATCGGCGTTCTCTCTTCTGTGTCCCTATGCTTGCTCTTAGAACTTGAGATTCGTTGGTGGAGGAAATAAAGAAATGGCTATGGGATAGAGAGAATCTCTTCATGAGCTATAGGGCCTTTACCAACCAGTGGCACAAACCCTCTCCCCCTCCTTTGCTTGATTTTAGAATACCAATTTCGGCTTTGATGGATTTTAGCCTAATATCAGGCTCCGTTTGTTTCGTGAAAAATAATTTCCGAAAAAATATTTTCCAGTTTTTTCGGCGTTCGTTTTACAGAAAATAAATTCCTTAGGGAAATTATTTTCCATAAAGGGAAAAAAGTCTTCTAAATTAGAGGAAAATATTTTCCACTTTTAAAAAGTGAAAAACATTTTCCTCATTTGATCTCTCTTATCTCACACCATCTACAAATTCTCACTTCCTCCTCCCATTTCTTCTTATTCTTTTCTTTTTTTATTCGAATCATTTTTTAATTTTCTTTTTCTTTTTAATTCGAATTATTTTTAATTTCTTTTTTTTTTTTTTTTCTTTTTCTTTTCTTTGTTTCCCATCTTCTTCTTTCTTGGCTAGTCGTCGGCCATCACTAGGCAAACCTCGAGCTCGATGCTCACGCTCGCCAATTTGGGGAGCGACAAGCTTCATGCTCATCGGCGAGCTCGAGGCTCGCCGGTGGTTGGTTGTGGGTCATCACCATGGCCGTCAACCAACCAAGAAAGAATGAGATGGAAAACAAAGAAAAAATAAAATTAAATTAAAAATGAAAAAAATTAATAATAGATTTTAAAAATTAAAAATAATTAAAAATCAATTTTTTTAAAAAAAATATGAAAAATCCATTTTAAAATATAAGATAAATGAAAAAGAGTATATGAAAGAAAATATTTTCTTTACCGAGCAACAAAAAAAAATTTTCCACTTCATTTTCAAGTTTTATCCGAACATCGGAAAATAATTACATTTTCCTAAAAATGACTTCCCGGAAAATATTTTCCGAAACGCTAATTTTCCGCGAAACGAACGAGACCTTAGAGTTAGAGTTCTTTCCCAATTTTGGTTGAATTTCTTCAAATTGGGTTAGGATTAATCAAATTTATCTTTAAACAACATTATTTAGCATCTCAAGTGCTGACTTTAGCTTACTGGCACGTCATGTCAGATTGTTTAATTTATTTTAATGCCACATTGAATTTTCCGACTAGGTAAATTACTGATAACACTTACGCGATCGATTTTTTTAAATTTGTGCACTTAAATAAATGAAAAAAAAATTATAGAACTCAAATGAGTGCCGTATTAAAGTTATGATACTCATGCTATTTTTATTCCCCTCATTGTTCAATTACTCCCTCTACCAATTTCACCGAATACTGAAGGTTGCTATATGCCCTTTGGAAATGACATCTTAAAATGCTAGAGATGGAATCTTCTGCTGGAACTTCAAATATATTGGCTGCGAACAATGAAAAGAAATCCATAAAGTGTTTTGACGCGGTGAAACAATGAAATGCAGTTGATAGAAGCAACACAGGTGTTCCCTAAAGTGACATTAGTCTCGGGTGTTTCGAGTAATTAAGAAAATATGCGTAAAAGAGATTTGAAAAATTTCTATTTATTTTGATATTTTGATAAATGTATATAGGCCTATTTATAAATTTTATTGGCTTCGGTTTTCCCGTTCGAGTTAAAGTAACATCTCATGTTAGAATAGATTGTATGGTCTTGTGTACCTTTACTGAAATTAAAAAAAAAATGAAAAATGGGTTTTATATGGGAGATATACTTAGCGTGGGTTTAGGGCTTAGGCCATCTGTAAGTTTAAAGTAGGTCTGGTATGGTTAGGATGGACTGAGCTTAGTGCAATTAGTTTTAACATAATGGGCTTGGTGAGTTTTCTATTTGAAGTGGGCTCATTTTAAAGAAGCCCAATCGTGCCCATTGCCCAGACCCGTGCAACCACATCTATCCTTATTCGTACTGGACCTAAGGGCCTAGCCTAAGTACCCATTTTCAGAATTAAAAAAAGGTTTTGATTGGGTTGTTAGATTTTAACAATAGATATAACTTAGTTTCATTTTAGTTAGTATATATAGTTAAGACATTTTAGCAAATGCCTTTGGTTAGCTTAGTTTTAGTAGATTGAATAGGTTACAAGTTACAAGTACTCAGCAATCTTTACAAACGTTATATTAAATTGCTACATGTTAAAAATATTTCGCTATGCTTCTTTACATCAAATCTAATAAAAGCAATGGAAAATTATCAAAACATTCCTAACCATATTGTGTCAATTTTTAAACAATTTTTCAATTTTTAAACAAAATGCTCTCTCTCTCTCTCTCTCTCTCTCTCTCTCTCTCTCTCTCTCTCTCTCTCTCTCTCTCTCTCTCTCTCTCTCTCTCTCTCTCTCTCTCAACCGGCTAGATTTGGTCGGCGAGGCTTGTCCCACCAGATCGATGACGAGGTTGGCCTCGCCTAGTGACAACAATGCTCAACCTCACCATTGGCCAGCGAGGCCAAGCCTCGACAGTGGCCGGGGCTGATCATCGACGTCTAGGGATTGGCTTGAGGAAAAAGGAAGGAGGAGAGAGAGAGAAAAAGGAAAATAAATAATAAATAAAAATATCAAAAAAAAAATTTATTAAAAAATTGACACATTAGTGCCAACCAGTCAAATTTGGCCGAATTGACTAAATTGGCACAATTGCGAAAGGTTTAGGATTGAATTGGCTCAAAAAATGTTAAAGATTGAATTGAAAAAATTGTAATAGGTTTAGGAATGTTTTGGTAATTTTCCCTCACTTTTCTTAGATTTGATGTAAAGAAACATAGCGAAATATTTTTAACATGTAGCAATTTAACATAAAGTTTGTAAAGATTGCTGAGTAGTTGTAACCATTTAGCATGTATGAGAAGCCACTAATTAAACTCGTGCTTACCTCAAAGTATAGATTCAAAAATTGAGCGTATGATAATTTAATTTAATTTTTTTACGAGAAACTCCGTTGTTAGCAAATAAATTTTGAATCTATTAGAGATCACATAATCTCAATGACTAGATAAAACACGAGTCAAAGTCCGAGTAGATGGTCCAAATGCAAAACTTTTTGTACTTAGGAATCAAACATGTTTCATGTTCCTAGCCTACACACGCAAGTGTGTTCCTTAACTACTAAAGCAACCCACATGAATAATTCTAAACCTCATATGCAGAAAAGATTGGATCATGAGCTTTGCATGGGTGCAAGAGATTATAATGATTGTTTTCTCTAGGGATGAGGAAAATGTATATGAAAGAGAGGTTAAGACTTCGACTTTGGACTCTTAAATTACAAATGACCAGAGTTTAGGAGTTATTGTGTTACTGTCTATGCAATGCACATTCACGATGTTCCTTGCTTGGTCATACCTGGGAAATTATGTGAGCCCACCCTCCACATTCATGGAGCCAAATAACACACAAAATATGCATTATTAGCTATCCCTCATAGGATGTTGAGTTGGAATTATTGGATTGTTGACAGTAGGGATGAGCGTGGTTCCGGGTAGAACCAAGAACCGGAATCAAACCGGAGGAGGGTCCAGTTCGGTTCCCGGTTATGAAGAGGCCGGTTCCGGTTCCTTTTTTTGGGAACCGGCGGTTCTCGGTTCCGGAACCAGCACTGGGAACCGGAACCGGAACCGGTCCGGTTAGGGCTAAAAAACCCCAAATCAGTCGAGTTAGGTTAGGGCTAAAGAAACCCCAAAAGCAAAAATTCACTCACTTCTTCCACATGACACTTTTTTTCACTCACAATTCTCTCTCTTCACCCGTCCGTTCTCCACCTCTGCTCGACGCCACCGCTGCTCGCCCTCGACGGCACCGCCATTGATCTCTGCTCGAGGGTCGAGGCCACCTCCGCTCGCCCTCGACGGCACCGCGGCTGACCCTAGCTTGCCGTTTGCCCTCGACGCCACCGCTCGCTGACCCCTGCTCGAGCCACCTCCTCTCGCCCTCGACGACACCACCGCTGACCTCTGGCTCACCGATCGCCCTCGACGCCATCGTCGCTAGCCCTCGACACCACCGTCACTCGCCCTCGACGCCACCCTCCTCTCACCCTCGAGGACGGCACCACCGCTCGCCCTCGACGCACCATCACCCTCGACGCCACCGTCGCTCGCCCTCGACGCCACCGCCACTCACCCTCGACGCCACCACTCGCCGACCCCCGCTCGAGGCCACCTCCTCTCGCCCTCGACGGCACCGCCGCCCGACCTCTGGCTCGCCGATCGCCCTCGACACCACCGTCGCTCAGGACACCGTCGCTTGATTTTTGAGTAGGTGGAGATTTGCCCGTCTAGCAACATTATGCACTCATTACTTTACCGATTTCACGTTTGCACAGTGGAACACACGCCAAAGTGACTGTCTTTTCATGCCTATGTAGTTAATTTGAAATGATGTATCTCGTTGACTCATGGTTTATTGGAAAAATTTATATATCGGACTATTTTGCATGGGTTTGATAATTTGCCGAGCCAATCTCTGTCTTGGGTGGTTTTTTTTTTTGGGGGGGGGGGGGGGGGGTTGGTGTCATAGAAGTTGGAGAGCGGATTGGTTAAGCCTATTATAGTCCTTGTAGGACATCAGAGAAACAACTTAATTAGAATTAGACGGACATCTGAATTGATAGATTTCTTTTTCTCTTTGCAGGTTGGGTTGCTGAGGAAGAATCTCCTTTTGGAAAACTGATTGCTCATTTTCTGTTAACTGTTAGTGAAAATGAAGAAAGATCAATTGGCTTTAGAAGTCAAAGCTAGTTTCTTGTTTGTTTAGCCCTTAAAGATGAGGATATTTCATTCCTCTTTGGAGCATAGGTTAAAGAAATTTAGGAACTCAAATAGTGTGATAGGACAAATGGCAAACTAATAACTATGTTTTGGGCGAAATTCAAGTTGATAGCCTATATTATGAAAGTCACACTATTCTCACTTGCATTTTCTACGATGCCTATTTATCATCACTTGCATAAAAAGTGTTTAGCAGGCTGAATGTTGTAAATGAGTGCTGAAACACTTATGACAGAAGTGTTGAGCTCGCATTAGGATCAAACCACAAGTGGATGTAGTGTATTCTATGTTTCTAAAGTCAGTTTTCTATTTTTCCCCCTTATATTTTTTTTTTATAGTTGTTTAATTTCTCTTCTAAAGGTTCAGTAGAGGATCTCATCAAGCAAGATCTTCGAAATGTTGCTAAGGGTGTAGCTGCTTCTGTTCTTCAATCGGCTCTTCCTTCTAATCCTGATTTAACAGTTTATGAAGGAAATGAGTCCACTCATGAAGCATACTAGGATAAAAATGTGCAGCAAGAAGCTGACACTGAGGTGATTGAGCTCTTTTGTGTTCATAAAGTGTTTGTATACATGAGGTTGCTTTGTCCTTCAAGTGCATTCATTTTGATGATCATGTACATCGACATTTTCATGTAGGATGCTAATTCTACAAAGTGGCGAGAGATGATGAATTTCGGGTTTCCGATCGAGATGGCATTGGTCGCTTGCAAGTGAGAGATTTGCTTCACTATGATACATGTTTGGTTTTCTTGGGACTCAGCTCTTAATTTGCTTGGATTTCCATTCTGCAGATAATAAAAAATGGTGATCTTGAAGAGTTGCGAGAATTAGGTTCTGGCACTTATGGGACTGTTTATCATGGAAAATGGAGGGGTACTGATGTAGCCATCAAAAGAATCAATGATATTGATAGGTGCTTTTTTGGGAAGCCCTCAGAGCAAGAGCAAATGGTATGGATCTTCTTGCTTTTTGTTGTTTTTGATATTTAATAGTATTATTTCTGAATCCTTGGCACTATTGCTATGCTGAGACAGAGATATGATTTCTGGAATGAGGCAATCAACCTTGCGACTTGCATCATCCAAATGTGGTGGCCTTTTACGGTGTTGTGCTTGATGGTCCACGGAGGTTCTATGGCAACGATAAGAGTACATGGTTAATGGTTCTTTGCGAAATGCTTTGCGAGAAAAGCGAAAGGTACGACTCTTCTCCAAGTAGATGCTAATTTGTCATATGCCGATTTCGATCATGAAATCACGAATGCTATAGAAGATGAACCAAATTATCCTTTTGAGGATAAACAGAATGCGTAATCGGAAGAAATACAAGGCGAGGATGATGAACTAGTTAAGTACATGTTGAAGTTGCCAGCTTTTCTTGAGAGGGGGAAAAATGTTCCGGAGAAAGCTTTTAGTGTTGGAGTTCTTGACTGGCGACGTCCTGAAAAATGGAAGCATAGCCATAAACAGACTACGCCCAAAAATGGCAGGTATTCCACCTCTAGTAGCAGCACCTCCTCTTCATTCTCAGTGGAGGGATCATCCAGCCATTCCAGCAGAGGAGTGCTGACTTTGACGAAAATCTTTGGGAACTTGAAGACACTTTATCAGAAGCTGCATCAAAGCATGAGCTATGAGTCTTTTGTTGATTTAAACAAGTTTTCTCAGGTATGCCACCTGCATAAAGTTAGTAGGATAGCAGGGAATGCATAATTTTTCCCACAACATCATTTGATAGAAACATGCGGGTGAACTTACCTTTATGATTTTATGAACTCTGTGTTCATTATAAGTAGATGAAGCTAAGTCGGCTCTTATGCCAACGGTGCAATTATGGTCATTGTCGAGCACGTTTCATCCATCATGTGCTCGAACTACTAGATTGTTCATGAGTGTAAAAACAATTTGTTTATTGCTTCTAAAATGATGTTTGCTGTTTGTGTTATATTATCTTCGATGAATGACAAGTTTGTTTATTATTGTTGCATTCATTTTCATTTTTTTAACTAAAAATGAAAAAAAAAGAAAAAAAAAAGAATTTGTTGGAACCTAGAACCAACCCCGGAACCTGTGACATGGTAGGTTCCAGGTTCTCGGTTCTGACGGGTAGGTTCCAGGTTCCAAAAAATGAGGAACCTGTACCCGAGGTAGGTTCCAGGTTTCAAGCGGAACCTGTAAGGAACCGGGAACCGCTCACCCCTAGTTGACAGTTCAAGCCCATCATGAAAAGGAATACTTTGGGCAAATATTTTGAGGGGCCAATTCCATAAAAAGCACGAACTTTAGGGTTTGGGACAATTTTGGCCCGAACTTTATTTTGTCTCGAAAAAAAAGCACCAACTTTCACTCGGGTCCCAAATCTGGCCCGCTGTTAACTCTCCTTCACGGTCATCCGACCTGGCATTTCCATGTCAGATATCTAACACGACAAAATTGTTCTGGGCTTTCTCTTCTTCTCTAAACGCACGGCTCATGAGTTTGGGGAGAATTCTTTCTAGGGTTTCATCTCATTAGTGAGTTCGCACGTAGGAGTCTTCAATCCGTTGGAAGATCTCGCACGCTAGCTTGCTCGCTCATTCTCTCACATGGAGACGCTCGCTCTTGTACATACACACGTTCAATCGCTCGGAGACGTCCTTTCCGTCGGAAATTTTGGCCTTGAAGGATTTATGCTTGCTTAAGGTTGAAGGACAGAGCATCTAAAGGTATTCTTCTTCTCCTCCTCCTCCTCCTTCTGTCTACGGTTTCCTTTCTTCAGCGAATAAGTGCGTGGCAGTCTTCAATCCGTTGGAAGATCTCGCGCGCTGACTTGCTCGCTCATTCTCTCACACGGAAACTGTCACTCTCGCACATACTCACACTCGTTCGCTTGGAGACATCGTTTCCCTCGAAAATTTTAGGCTCGAAGGATCTGTGCTTGCTTAAGGGTCGAAGTCGACAGAGCGTTGAAGGCATTCAACTCTTTGCTATTGGACATATTAAATTACGGTCACCATGTGCTCGATGGTTTGTCTAGAAGTGATCTACCTCACAGGAACTGAAGTCAGTTGAAATTTTCTAGGCTTAACGAACTTGTGAATTTGCTAGGTCTTTAGAATCTTAATACAGAAGATCGTTGAAACATGAGCTTGTGAAGGTAAAAATCACAAGATGAGGTCAATGAGAAAAGACCAGGGCATTTGCTAAAAATAACTCATGTCATCAATAAGTAAACCATCTCTCCACAAATATATGTCACATGTTACATGATAGTATACTTTCCCCCTAACATCATGCTGGTTATTTATAGTTATCTGCAATGTGCAAAAAAAAGAAACAGGAAATGCTGCAACTAATATTTTTAGCCACAAATATAGTATAAAATTCTATTTGCCCACTTTCTTTGGTCTATTTGCTAATTCCACAGGATCTTGGTCCAGCTTAAACCCGGCCTTTTGCACTTCACCACATTCATCTTATGGAAGATTTAAAAGGAGCATAATGCCTAAGAGCTCGTGGTACAAATCCTAAGCACAAAATGTCCCATAAACAGTATACAATTCACTTTGTAAACAAAGTAGCTTGGCTGCAATCAACTCTTCATTCATTGTCATGTCTACAATCATATTTTTTTTGGGAAGCTCAAATTCCCTTACTCCTATTTTATCATTTTGGATTAGTTCAAATGGTTATGTATTTCAAATGGGTTGTCATGTGTTTAGATATTGGGAGCTAGAACTTATTCTTTTCTTTAGAGATTTTGATCAATAAGCTATTGTTGTGTGAAATGCTTCTTCACAATGTGAAGTGTGTCGTCACTTTTTATTATGCCTTACAAAGGATTGGGCTAGTTGGGATTCTAGGTTGATTGTCATTTTACTTGTGGAGAATTGAAGCGTTGCAGGTTGAATAAGAAGTAATGGTGAGTTCATTCAATTGTTCACCATTTACGTTTGAATATTGTTTTTAGTTTCCAGCATATGGCTTTGTGTTTTTTACACAGAATGAAATAAATAAAAATATATATATATATATATATATATATATATATATATATCCGATGATGAAGAGATCAATACAAGGGAGATGAGGAAAGAATTTAGGGAAGCAATAATAGAGGAGGTGGATGATAGTGGAGACTTACTTGAAGGTTCCATTGATATAAGAATGGAGGAGGAGGTTGGTGTTGTTCCACACGATAGGGGGGATGATGATGCAGATGCAATATTGGATGATGAACTTCTAAGTGGTCCCGATATTGATGATTTTGAAGAAACTAATAGCACAATTGGACGAATGTTTAATAGGTATGATCCTATGTGTGACCATAACGAGAATATGTTTAGTCTAGGCATGAGATTTGAATCTCATGAACAGTTCAAGAATGCTGTGCAAAAATATGCTATGATTAATGAATTTGACATTTTTTGGCCAAGGAGTCAAAAGAAAAGAATGGAAGCAAAGTGTGCAAGTGGTTGTGGTTGGAGGTTGTATGATAGTTGGGTTCAAGCTGAGAAAAATTTTGTAATAAAGAGAGTTGGAAGTCTGCATAGCTGCAATAGAAGCCTCACAAATAGGCAAGCCACTTCTACATGGCTTGCTCGGGAGTACATGCCTAAGATTAGAGCCAGACTCACTTATTCAGCTATTGAAATGCAAATAGATGCAAGAGAAAGGTTTGCCCTGATCCTTAAAAAAAAAAGAAAAAATGCTAAAGAGCCATATGGATAGCCCTTAGTCATATAAGAGGGCCTATAAGAAAGCAATATGATATGCTAAGATCTTATTTGGAGGAGCTCAAGAGAGTTAGCAAAAATGGAACATTCATGATGGAGGTCAACCCAGCAACCAAAGTATTTGAGAGGTTTTATGTAGGTTTTGATGAGTTGAAAAAGGAGGTTTTAGCAGGATGTAGGCGTGTCATAGGCTTGGATGGGTGCTTCCTTAAGACTAGATTGAAAGGTATGTTGTTATGTGCTATTGGACGAGATAGAAACAATCAAATGTTTCCAATAGCTTGGGCAGTTGTGGAAGTTGAGTCCGAGGCATCATGGACTTGGTTTCTCACTCGGTTATTTATTGACTTGAATGTGGGCACAAGTGAAGGTTGGACTTTTATCAGTGATAAGCAAAAGGTGATATCTCACTTTTTTATTTTATTACCATTACACTACACTAGTACAATCATTGATGTGACATATTTCTTTTTCATTGGTTGATTTTGGTTATAGGGATTAATGAATGCAGTTTCATGGCTATCTCTACAAGTAGAACATCGAAATTGTGCAAGACATATATATGCTAATTGGAAAAAACAGCATAAAGGGGATGCTTTGAAGAATCTCTTCTAGAGGGCTGTGAGGTGTACTTTTAAAGCTGATTTTGACCTGGTAATGGCAGATTTGAAGATGGAGTGCCCTAAAGGTTATGAAGACTTCATGAGACAAGACCCTAAGCACTTCTGCAGGGCTTTCATTAGGACAGGTACTAAGTGTGATGCAGTTGAAAATAATTTAAGTGAGACTTTTAACGGATACATTTGCATACCGAGAGCAAAACCCATTCTTGAGATGTTTGAAGAAATACGAGCCATGTTGATGGAAAGGATGACAGAGAGAAGCCAATTAATGGTTGATCGAATGGATCCAATTTGCCCAAGAATTAGAATGAAGTTGGAGAAAACTAAACTGGAGTCTAGGTATTGTTTTGCTAGAGCATCTTTGGGGAATAAATTTGAGGTTGAAGGGGATGTCAATAGATTTGTGGTTGACTTGGCTAGAAAGATTTGTGCTTGTAGGGAATGGGATATCTTTGGAATACCATGTAGACTTGCAATATGTTGCATTGCTTTTATATAGTTAGAGATCAATGATTATGTTGATGATTGCTTTAAGAAAGATGTTTATGAAAATTGTTAGAAATTTCCCTTCCTGGTCATGAATGGGGAAAAAATGTGGCCCAAAGTTAGTGGTGAGCCAATCAAACCTCCACCTTACAGAAGGAAAAGGGGTAGAGAGAAGAAAAATAGAATCAAGGATAAGGATGAGCGAAGTAGTGATGGTAAGAAGTTGACGAAAGTTGGAATTCAAATGCAATGTTCAAATTGTGGGCATAACAAGAAGACATGCAAGAATCCTATGACATCAAGGCCATCCAAAGTATGTTTAATTGACAATTTTGTAATTGTTAATTAAGATTTTTGTTGGGTTGTTATGAATGATAACATTGCTATTTCTTGTGTTTTTCCACATGTAGGCAAAAAGAGGAAGACCAAAGAAAGTTGATGAAGCTAGTGGTGCACAGGCTAGTTCACAAGCCAATAGACCATCTAATAGGGACTCCACTATCATCAGTAGGGGTGTGCAACGGAAACCGCCCGAACCGGGACCGAACCGGACCGGCCGGTTTTGGGTGGTTCCCATGGTCGGCGGTCCGGTTCCCTAATCTTGGAACCGGTGGCCGGTTGGTCCGGTTCCCGGTTCCAAGGTGGGAACCGGACCAACCGGACCAACCGGACCGGACCAAATTTTTTTTTATATATAATTTATATACATATAATATATGAATATTATATATGAAACTTATTGCAATCGGAATTGCAATTGAGGTAACAACCTCTTATGTGGCTAAGAGACCATCAAAGCTCTTGTTGTTACAATTTATTTATAGAGAAAACTTACTTGTTAGTTTCATAGAGATTGTTTATAAAACCTAAGCCAAGCATAACCTTTAATCACATTGTTCATGGCTTTTATGCTTAAAATTAGGCGTGAAACACATAAAATGTGATTGATATTCACGCAAGTGAAGTTTGAATATTTTGCACGTGAAAACATGTGTGAGTAGTTTTATTAGATTGCCGGGAATCGAATTGGATTGATCGGTCCGGAGCATGATCGTTCTTTAGTGAATGTTCATTCTTTAGTGAAAAAGAAAGTACTGATTCTGTTGGACCGGACCGGAACCGATTCTCCCGGTCCGGTTCTCGGTTCCACCTTGGAACCAGACCGAATCGGGAACTGATCACCCCTAATCATCAGGAAGGAGAGAGCACAGGCTAGTGCTTTATCAAGCATAATTTTACTTTCATATCATGTGTATATTGTCATTAATGTTTTATGCTCATTTTGTTTCTTTAGGCTCGACAAGGATATGGACTTTTCATATCCGAAGCTACTGGGAATTCCTATTTAAGGGTAATCTCTATCTAAAGTTATATATATATCAAAAAGAAAAGTGAGTTTATTTATTTATTTTTTCTTGTAGATGCCTGGTAGTGATAGAGTTATTGACATTGGAGGTCCATCCATTTCCAAGAGGCAGACAAGAGCAAGGAATGTCGTTGAAGTTTCACTAGGCCAATCTTCCATTGATGTCTCGGAACCTCCATGCACTCAAGAATCTAGAATTGGTGGTTAAAGATGCAATTGTGGACCTTGAAATGCTTGTGTAGTGCCTACTACTTGATGTTGAGTTGTAGACTAAAAAGTGCTAGTTTGATGTTGTCTATAGGTTAATTTGGCTATGCATTGTGTCTGGGGATTTGGCAATGTCCTATTGTATTTGCGATATTTTTGCTATTGTGTTTCAGCTGGTTCAGAAAGCTTGACAAAAATGAGTTTGGAACGTTTGGATTTTGCAAACTTAGTTTTTGTAGTTTACATCTTCGAGGGAGAGGTTGATTTGAATCTTGTTGAACTAGTTTCTAGCTTACGAATATTCTTCACATTGAGTGCAAACTGGTTGAGCTGATCAGGAGCGATGTGTTTTGTAATTTACATCTCGACATGCTTGAATAATTGTGCGTATGGTGTGGAATGATAAGCGTCTCGAATTCTGGAAATGTAGGCACTATGGCAGGATGAGGAGGGAAATTTTCACAACGACAATGCAATTCTGACTGATAAGACAAGGGATCATATTCGGTTTTAGCATTTTTCTTCCTTACACAATTTGCGCAGGCTTGACCTTGTACAGATAGTTGTATTTGTAGATGTTAGCATCCGTCTTGTTTATTTCATTCTCGACTTTTTGACACTTACTCATTAATATCATCAACCAACTTCGATTCAAGACCGTAAAATCGAAACGAGGTAAAAGATGGGAAAGTTCTTTTCCTAGAGAAACAAATAGAAATTCCTTCATTAGAATAAGATGCCAATCAATGTGGTATATACATATCAAAAGCCTGGCATAGCTTTACAATTGTGTAAAAGAAAAGGGCAGAAGGATCTATGTAATCATCCTCCATCGGTTATAAGACAACGAATCTTCTCGTGTAAATGTTTGTGTCAACTCTCTCTTTCGGATGGCTATGTGATAATGAGCAAGTTATTCTCATATCCATTGTTATGAACAATTGGCCGCAATGGATCGATCCTCCATGTTCCATTGACTATGAACTTTATCTACATCAGGAAGACCACGAAGGTTGTGAAGCTCGTCCAGAGACAGCAACTGCTTGTAATTTTAGACCGTCTTAGACTAAATTAAGAGAAGACCTACCTCATATCTTCTAGGATACAACCGGAGGCACATGGAGAAAACTCCGGTGCTCGACTTCTCCATCTTTCTCTGCAATGAAGCACATTACTCTACTGAGCATCATTTAGAGAAAGCTACTCGTATGTATGAACCACAGAACATAAATCTAAAAGCATGAAGTCTGAAGAACTTCTCGACTCATATAAAACGGATCCCGACCCCCTTTTTTTTAACCAGTGCACATGATGGGATAACATGCGCATTGGTGAGGATTAGTCGAGTTGATATGTTTAGATCCAGTGTTAAGACAAAAACGAAACTTTCACAAAGACAAAAAGAAGAAACGTTATTAAGTTAAATTTGTTAAGACGCCAAAGGCTTGAGAATCACCGATGCTTCAAACAAAAGGTTGACTGCCTGAATTTTGGGGGCAAGATGGACCAGACATGCATTGACCGCACAGATAATAACATCCTACAAAAATGCTTTACGCTCCTACTTGGCATGGATGAAACAACAATTTAATAAACTTGAAAATTATGAGTAACAAAGATCGATTCATGTGCCTGATTCACTCAATATCATCCAATCTGGGTACAAAAGATATGAAGCCATGAGGCATTTTCATAGTCAGGGTACCAAACTTCCACAAGCAAAACTGAAATGTAAAACTCATATGTAGCCACAACTAGAGCTCCACGGGCATTATACCATGCTATTGCAGGTAGATTCTAATTTGACTGCCTATCACATTTGCAATGATTTGAATACCAGTCCATATTAACTTTGAACAATACATAGAAATGTCACATTTAAAGTGAAGCGATACTTGCAAAGTACCAAACTTCCCTCGTTTCGCAATCTGCTCTGTAAGTCTCATTTTTTACAATTTACATGCATAGTTTGACAGTTCTAATAAAACACTCAGGCTGTCCAATTAAGCATAATAAATTCCGAGGTGGCTCAGATTGATTGTCTTGATCTACGAACTAAATAGAAAAATCATGATGTAATAAATGCCCAAGTGTCCTTCCTGATACTTTTAAATGTTTACGAGGCAATTCTCCTAGGAAACTTAAGTGTCTCGGGTGGTTTTGTCAATCGAGTCATTATCCTAACAAAATGTTCCACTTCTCTGGAAATGCCTCGGTAAAATATTTTTAAACATGACATAAAATTTGCATATAAGTTCAATAATTAGCTCATAGATGATGTCTGCCTACTCTGATTCAGTAACTTTCATTCATATATTCATAAAGAATTTTCGATTTTGATAACTCCAGTAGCTAAACTGCTCAAAGCAAATATATGGTGCAACCAAAAAGTTCACAACAGAATTTCACAACTACTCCAAAGTTTACCATGAACTACATAGATCCCAATGATGAGAACTAACCTAGGTGGCCCAACCATCAAATGACCCAGCTAAAAGCACCTCTGTGGCTGAATTTGGCCAAACTACGCAAGCCGTCCGAAGAAGTCGTAGAGCTCTACAAGCATTATCAATCCTCCTCTATTTCTCTTCCCCACAAACATGACGCTTCACCTTAGCACACTGCACTTTTACACTTCCATTAGGATGGACAAGTCTTGTTTTTCCAACATTTATCACCCATTCTTCATATGCCCCTATAGACAACAGAAGACAAATTACCTGATAGGCGTGAAAGTATCAACAGAGTCCAAGACTCCAAGTCATGACATATCCACCTATGGCCATTATCAAATTCATTCCAAGCCATAACATTCTAAAGACCTAGCAAATTCACAAGTTCGTTAAGCCTAGAAAATTTCAACTGACTTTAGTTCCTGTGAGGTAGATCACTTCTAGACAAACCATCGAGCACATGGTGACCGTAATTTAATATGTCCAATAGCAAAGAGTTGAATGCCTTCAACGCTCTGTCGACTTCGACCCTTAAGCAAGCATAGATCCTTCAAGCCTAAAATTTTTTAGGGAAATAATGTCTCCGAGCGAATGAGTGTGAGTATGTGCTAGAGTGACAGTTTTCGTGTGAGAGAGTGAGTGAGCAAGTCAGCGCGCGAGATCTTCCAACGGATTGAAGAATGCTGCGCACTTATTCGTTGAAGAAAGGAAACCATAGACAGAAGGAGGAGGAGGAGGAGGAGGAGGAGAATACCTTTAGATGCTCTGTCCTTCGACCTTAAGCAAGCATAAATCCTTCAAGACCAAAATTTCCGACGGAAAGGACGTCTCCGAGCGATTGAACATGTGTATGTACAAGAGCGAGCGTCTCCGTGTGAGAGAATGAGCGAGTAAGCTAGCCCGCGAGATCTTCCAACGGATTGAAGACTCCCGGGCGCGAACTCACCGACGAGATGAAACCCTAGAAAGAATTCTCCCCAAACTCATGAGCCGTGCGTTCAGAGAAGAAGAGAAAACCTAGAACAATTTTGCCGTGTTAGATATTTGACATGGAAATGCCAGCTCGGATGACCGTGAAGGAGAGTTAACAGCGGGCCAGATTTGGGACATGAGTGAAAGTTGGTGCTTTTTTTCAAGACAAAATAAAGTTCAAGCCAGATTTGTCCCAAACCCTAAAGTTCGTGCTTTTTTATGGAATTGGCCCATTTTTTGAGAGTGTTGCTGTTGCTACAGAAGAATTGTTTCTCAACCATCTATGCTAATGTTTGAGAGTGGAAAGCACGTCTTATGTGTGATTTGTTTGAGAGAATTCTTCATACGTTGTACTAAATTAGAGCGAGGAACTATTTTTAATAGGGGTTGAACTTAACTGAAAACGCTGTATGATCTTCTATTCTTTCTTGCGGATTTTAGACATGTCTTGTTGCAGACAAAGTTCAGGCTTACTGTACCACAACATTACCTACAAGCATGTAAATTTAAAAGGAACACAGGCGATCGATAAAAAGGCTTACGCCCTTCGTGGTTGTCTTAACATCATCTGGCTTATTTGTACACTACTGTGATACTTGGTTCCACTCACTTTCAACTGCTTATCACACAAAATCATTGTGATCCGAGCAACCCATCATGCGCCTTCCTAGGACTTAACTCACTAAAAATGTTAATTATCTTCATGGAAGTGAAATTTTAGCAACTTAAGTGCCAGATAAAGATGGGGGTAATTATTATTTTTATTTATTTTTGATAGCTTGTGAGAAATCCTAGTCCATTTAACACAGAGTTCTTCGAAGCTGTTGCAGTTGATCGAAGACAAGACGAAGGCTGATCTAAAGAATTTGACTTGGCTAAGCTACAAAAGGCGTAGCATAATGAGAAGTTGTTTCTTGCTACTGCTAGGAGTGACAACATCCATCATGTTTAGAAGTTAAAAAAAATGTCCCAATCGAAGTCAGTCTGGTAACAAGATCATATGTTGGAAGACATCATTTTTCAAGTCAAAGTTAGTTATGGTAGGATTATAAAATTCGGATAGGACAACTCAATCAGTTCCCCATCTGAGAGTAATAGAAATTGGGAAGCTTGCAAAAGATAATATGTTGTTAGCAGGCTTGGCCTTCATCATCACGCTTCACGAAAGTCAGTTCAAGTCAGCTAGACATGCAAACTATCTGAGGCAGGCAGAAAATTGGCATTTTTCATACTTTAAGACACAAACAAGCCTTAGAAAGATCTAAATGTACTTGTCTATTAGTGTACTCAAGACAAAGTCTCATCTCCTACGGCGTATGACTGAAGATAAATGAGCTGAAGAAAGTCTCATGGGCCATCTAAAAGGACTCTTGAGATTTAGTTTCGCAATGGAAGAAGTTATAGGCATCTTTCCAAGTCCAAAAAAGTGGGAAAGCAATTATCCGAGACTGTAGATGATCTTCTTCTTGCATTTCCAACTTGGTTTGAATTACCATTTCCTATCCTGAAGTCAAGTGATGAGATAATCCCGGCAAGTCAAACTTCCAGTAACTTCACAATAAATCAATAGCTCATAGACGAGGCATATGTGTCATGCAACACGATGACATCATAGTACGCTTAAATGTCAAAAAACGATTAAAATATTCCAGTTCCGTAGATATATATCACACAACTAGACCAGTACATGGCTAGACTAACCACATATCATTGAGAAAATATTAGGTGTGTTTAATATGCCTGGTAGGATCGACACGTGGCAAATTCGGGCTCACCTGTCAGTTGAACCAGCAAAATTTCTGCCCCCACCCTTCCACTCGAGAAAATATTCAGTGGTTCGTGCACATCACGTCATCCACTTACGTGATGCGAACGTGCCATTCAGATATCGACAGGTGTCCTATGGGACCCGCCAGAAGATGGGAGGGCTGGCTCGGCTCGGCTCGGGTCGCTCGCAGAAGAAAAGACGTCACGCTCCCGCCCAAAACATTTCTCCCTCCTCAATTGAACTTTCTGCAATTTTTTTTCTCTCTCGAGACCTGCGTTTCCTTCTCCACGCATTCCACCTCCTCCGCTTCCGCCTTCGGCTCCGACTCCGCCTCCGACTGTTCCCGTGGAGATCGAGCACAAGATTTGTGCTCGCGTTGGTCTCCGCCTCCGTGCATCCCACCTCCTCCACCTCCTTCGCCTCCACCTGCCCAAAAGCCTCGCCTGTCATCTGCCTCTAGCGTCCTCCATCTCCGGCATCTGCTCATCCTCCCCATCCCGCCGGCCTCCGCCGCGAAGCCATCGGCCTCCGGCAGGAGGGAGGCGGCCTCGCTCTCATTCCCGAGCGGCACCAGGCTCCCCGCCGCTGACTGGGCGTTGTTCCTGACGCTGGGCCACTCGGTCGTGAGGGAGATCTCGGCGGACCTGGGCGGGGTCGACGGCGCAAAGAAGAAGGAGAGGCGGCGGGCTGGAGAAGGATTCCCGCTTGCTGTGGAGGAGGTACGTGAACCGGCTGTACTAGCACCGGGAGTTAGGGATTTTCCTGGACGTGAGCCGGATCGGCTTTACGAGCGAGTTCATGGAGGAGATGGAGCCCCAGTTCCAAGCCGCGTTCAAGATGATGGAGGAGCTGGAGATGGGTGCGATGGCGAACCGGACAAGGGCCGCATGGTCGAGCACCACTGGTTGTGGAAGTCGGAGCTCTCGCCGACCCGATCCTAAAGGCGTAGATTGAGAGCATGCTCGACCCCGTCTGCAATTTTGTTGCCGACGTGGTCAGCGGTAAGTTCAGTCCTAGAATTCCGTTCGTTGTTGCTCTCCCTATGGTAAGAGAGGCTGTAGTTCCTTGTGTTTTTTTTTTTTTTTTTTTTTTTTTTAATCGGTTTGCTATCATAGTTGCCTCGTGTCAAATTTCTGGTAAATGTGAACATTGTCTTAGTCGCTCCGTAAAGCGTGAGCGAGGATAAATTGAAGTGGTTTTTGGTGGAATAGATGGAGAGCTCATTTACGAATCGTCGCTTGAAATGACCGTGTATGGAAATCTCCTACTCTGAGACGTAATAGTTTCAAAATGACAACTCAGAAGATTCCGAGATCTTTTTTCATTGCGCATAAGTGAATCAAGCAGCATATACACTTGCTCCAAATAATGGAGGAGAAATGTGAGCGTGAAGAATACAGGGAAGGGAGTTAGATCATTCTCATATCTATAGCGATGAACTTGCAACGAAGAGCCCGAAGTGGAATGACATCACGACTAATCCAAGTAGGAAGAATAGCATTAAGAGAACTGCTCACTTGAGGGAAGAGTTGCCAAGACTTGAGAAATAATTTTAACTAGTAGAAACGGCAAGAAAGGACGAAGACAAACAAGCCACCACCAACTCATCTACAATGTCCGAAGACACCTTCAATGGAGGATTATCGGGAGCCAATGCCTCGCAACAAAGCGTGGCCCAAGAGTTGAACCCCAATTCCAACTAAAAGTACTTGAGTAAGCGATCCACGGGAGAAGTAGGAGGGGGCTTAACTTGCAAATTAAGCATCAAACATAATCAAGTCAATCATTGCGTTCGTGTCCAATGCAATCAGCTAAGCACCCTAAAAGAAAACCAACGATCAAAAACTGAATTTCATGCTGACATTAATCGGAATCTTCCGAGTTGTCATTTTGAAACTACTACGTCTCGAGTAGGAGATTTCCATACACGGTCATTTCAAGCGACTAATTCATAAATGAGCTCTCCATCTATTCCACCGAAACCACTTCAATTTATCCTCAGCTCATGCTTTCTGGAGCGACTAAGACAATGTTCACATTTACCAGAAATCTGACACAGGCAACTACGATAGCAAACCGATTAAAAAAAAACGCAAGGAACTATAGCCTCTCTTACCATAGGGAGAGCAACAACGAACGGAATTCCAGGATTGACCTTACTGCGACCACGTCGGCAACGAAATTGCGAGACGGGGTCGAGCGTGCTCTCAATCCGAGCCTTCGGGATCGGGTCGGCGAGAGCTCCGACTTCCACAACCGGTGGTGCCCGACCATGTGGCCCTTGTCCGGTTCGCCATCACACCCATCTCCAGCTTCTCCATCATCTTGAACGCGGCTTGGAATCGGGGCTCCATCTCCTCCATGAACTCGCTCGTAAAGCCGATCCGGCTCACGTCCGGGAAAATCCCTAGCTCCCGGTGCTAGTACGCCCGGTTCACGTACCTCCTCCACAGCAAGCAGGAATCCTTCTGTAGCCCGCCGCCTCTCTTTCTTCTCTGCGCCGTCGACCTCGCCCAGGTCCGCCGAGATCTCCCTCGCGACCGAGCAGCCTAGCGTCAGGAACAACGCCCAGTCAGCGGCGGGGAGCCTGGTGCCGCTCGGGAACGAGACCGAGGCCGCCTCCCTCCTACCGGAGGCCGATGGCTTCACGGTGGAGGCCGGCGGGATGGGGAGGATGAGCAGATGCCGGAGACAAAGGACGCTAGAGGCAGATGACCGGCAAGGCTTTTGGGCAGGCGGAGGCGAAGGAGGCGAAGGAGGTGGGATGCACGGAGGCGGAGACCAACGCGAGCACAAACCTTGTGGTCGATCTCCACGGGAACAGTCGGAGGCGGAGTCGGAAGCGGAGGAGGTGGGATGCGTGGAGAAGGAAACGCAGGTCTCGAGAGAGAAAAAAAAATTGCAGAAAGTTCAATTGAGGAGGGAGAAATGTTTTGGGCGGGAGCGTGACGTCTTTTCTTCTGCCAGCGACCCGAGCCGAGCGGAGCCAGCCCTCCCATCTTCTGGCGGGTCCCACAAGACACCTGTCGATATCTGAATGGTATGTGCGCACCACATAAGCGGATGACGTGGCGCGCACGAACCACTGAATATTTTCTCCTTCCACTTCGTCTCTCTCCCCTTTACTCTCTCTCCTTCCCTCCGTTTCTGCCCATCTCTCTCTCCCCCTCTTCTCTCTCTACTTTTCTTTTCTTTCCCTTGCATATGCCATGCTTGAGCTCAAGTCGGCTCATGGCCACTTCAGGTCGAGGAGGGCTGGCACGCTGCCGAACGGGAAACTCGAGCGCTACCCAAAGCTCCGGGTTTGAGGTCTAGCTTCATGGCCAAAGCAGCCATGGATGAGTGTCGTCCATGGCTGGCCACGAGCATCGTCCATGGTGGATGGGAAAAAACGGTACCCAGAGATCAGTAGCATACCCCAACGAACAAACGAATGAGCGAGCGCAACAGAGCAAGACGAACGAGGACGACCCAGGTGATGAAATCACATTAAATAAGGAAACTGAAGTCGACCCGATACGCCTACGTGTCCGTTTACAAAACCCACCTGCCCATTTCCTCCTCCCAACTCCGCATCCGACCTCGCCTGCTGAGATTCTTCCAAAAAGTTCGGGTTTTTATTTTTCTTTTCATCTCTCCTCGTCCATCCGTCCGTTCGGTTGTCGTCCCGGAGACCTTTTGGGAGATGGGTTTCATCTTCTCGAGCGAGTCTTTGCGTTCCGCACCCCTCGTGCCAGCGGCGACGGCCATGGACGAGTGTCGGTGTGCTCGTGAGCAGATCGGCCATGAGCCGACTCGAGCTCGAGCCATGGCAGACGCAAGAGGAAAGAAAAAGAGAAGTAGTGAGAGAGAGAGAGAGAGATGGGCAGAAACGGAGGGGAGGAGAGAGAGAAAAGGTAAGAGAGACGAAGCGTTAACGGAGAGAGTGGGGGCAGAAATTTTGCTGGTTCAACTGACAGGTGGGCCCGGATATGCCACGTGTCGATTATTTTATGGTTTAATGCATCATCCTACCTGGCATATTAAACACACCTAATAACATATTGTATGGATTGATTAATTGACAAGCAGAGTCAATATCCTATGTATTCTTTTCCTTTTATATATCCGAAATCTCTAAAATGAGTTTCCACAATCAATTTCTTTCAAGGAATTATTATATGTACAAATTTGTCGGGCTACTTATGGGATCAGCAAGTTGCTTCCTATATAGTTGATCCACTGATAGGTTTAACATACTTCTTGCTGCGTTATACTTGTGCCGTGGAATTAATTTGGCTATCTAGTGGTCGAGAAGCACAAATGAACATGTTCATGATTGTTACCATAATTTCTATTAATTGCTAATTATTTTCAAAAATAATTATTGCAGGGCAATTATTGGCTTCTTCAATAAGCCCAAAATTGATTGCCCTCCAAATATGACAAAAAATAAAATAGAACATAATCCAACCCCATGCTTAATGTCTTGTGAGTTACATCTTATTTCTACAAGACAAGTTCCTAATTAGACTTAATTATGAGAAGATTTGAAAACAGTAATAATGATAGGAGGAACTCGATCCAAAAAAAAAAGATCGGAGGAAGCTGCATAAAAAGCATGAAATCATTGAATTCCTCGTACATTTATGTGAGTAGTTTTTTCTAGTCAAATTGTATTTGGAGTGCTATGATTTATTTCCTTGAAGAGGAGATGGAGCTTCTCGAAGAATTATAGGAAATCTTGTCCAAAACAATTAATGCCATGAGAAGCTTGTATGGAAGTTGAAGTAATTAATGACAATCCAATTAAGAAATTTTAAAAAGAATTAGAGAGGAAATTCCGCATTAACTTTGAATTACTTTGAATTATGAATTAGAAAACATAAATAAAAGTTTCAAATAATGACCTAAAGTGCCATCATTTTCTCTAATAAGAGTCCGAAATGAACATTATTTCAATTTAAAATCTAAAGTGGCCAAATTATCTCAAACAAGGACTTTTCACTAGCCAGTGACTACTCTGACTATCGAAGAATGGATATTTTAGTTAACATAATTCTAAGCATGTTTTAAAATTTTAATTTTTTTTTTCTTTCATTTTGTTTTCTTTTGCTTTTGCTTTCTTTTTTTTCCCTGTTCCCTCTCCTAGCCATCGTTGTGCCTTGCCTGGGCAAGCCAACCAAGGGCAACCCTTGCCTAAGCCTAGCAACCTCCACCATCTAGTTGGGGGAAAAAGAAAAAAAAAAAATGGAAAATAAAAAAAAAAAAAGACTAAAATGCCTTCCAATCAATGAGATTAGATTCGTCTTTGAGACTAATGTATCCACTTGAGACTCTTTTTTTAAAAGAAATTCCACTCTAGTCCTTAATTCAATAAAATAATAGTACTTCAAATTCTTATTGAAGAAAATTAGAATACTTCATACCCTTATTTAGAATTTTCTCAAAACATAATTGCTAACAATTAAATAATTCCATGCATTCATGCGCACGCCAAAGAGGATTGTGCATATCTATGTAGGACAATGCTCTCTTTCCCTTATTACGAGTTATAAAAACAAATAGATTGATTATCTAATTACTAATCATGATTTTTTTTTTTATCGGTTAACCAAATAGATTGAATAATATACTTTAACAGTAAAAACTTTATAAAAATAAGGTAATTTCGTAGCAAAGGCTGGATGCTTATTATATTCAATGTGAAGATGCATAGAGAAACATATTTAACATACAAGAGTTCAACATTAAGTTCATAAAGATTTCCAAGTATCCATATCCCGTTTAACATGTATGAAGAGCCATAAATCAAAACACGTGTGCTATCCTCAGAGTATAGCCACGAAAATTGAACATACGAAAATGTTTCCTTCTTAGGAGGAAATCCATTGTGAGTATATAAATTTTGAACAAATGAGATACCACATTAAACTCGATCACAAATAAGACACGAGTTAAATTACAGGCTAGTTTAGATGTGAAATATGTGTCAGTTGCCTACTCTACTCACACGGATGAATTACTTAACTACTAAAGCAACCCATATGACCAATTTTGCATAAGTAAAAATTTAATTTTTTTCAACTGTACAAAAAACATATAATTAATAATTAACTATAAATTGTAATTTTAGGAACCCCATATTTTACCTAAAGCTTCTAAAAATTAGAGTAACTTTCACCTAGCATAAAATTCATAGAAAGGTCGATTGAAGGGCTCAATTAAGTAGTATCTATTAAGATCTTTCCATCAATTCCCAAATTACTCGAGTCGGATGACTAGATCTCAACATTTCACACCTTTTAACAAGGGTCGTTTGATCTTGAGGGTGTTTAAAATTCGTGGTTTTACCCATTCCAATAATATATATAAAAATCAAGCTGCAAGTTTTTTGACTCCTTAAAAATCACATTGATCACATTTGAGATGAAAAAAATAAAGAAATATTACTACTTCTCACCACAATCTCCCGTTCGGCCTGTTCCCTAGAGACCTGCCATTTCTACACTCTTTTATGATTCAATCATATTTCAAGTGAGATTGGCTCACAAGCTTTTGATGAGTGCAAAAATGAGCTCAACGAATGTCAAATGGAAAAGATATATGTCACGCCCCAAACCTCGAGCGCACGCACATCCCTCGGTGGTCGATAGAATTTTGTGACGTTCCCAGGACTTGTCGCCGACCCTTTTCATTTTATTGCACATGCGGAAGCGAATTAACTAATCCCCTAACAACAACATATATGAGATAGAAAAGCAGGACAACCAAATTCAAATCAAATACGCTTTCATAAACACCTCAAG
Organism: Eucalyptus curtisii; assembly: GCA_017140595.1. Taxonomy (NCBI): domain Eukaryota; kingdom Viridiplantae; phylum Streptophyta; class Magnoliopsida; order Myrtales; family Myrtaceae; genus Eucalyptus; species Eucalyptus curtisii. The sequence goes on from CM029504.1 coordinate 7,176,727, forward strand.
CTTATACAAAAGGTCTCGTCTCATAAAGAACTATCGAGCCACCTATGCTCCCGACCCTTCCGCTTCAAGCTCCCGGCTCTTCACACTAGGGACCTGAAAATGGTTATTCAATAACCAGTGAGATATAAATCTCAGCGAGTTCCACCCTAAGCCCCGGTTAGTACACCAACTCAACTCGGGTATCTATCCGAACTACCCCACCACAAGCAACAACCAACGGTCAATTCGCATACAACCTTACCGTTATGCCATACCCCGCACGTTATAATTCAACACGATACACGCAATGCACATGGCCATTAGATGATACATTTCATCAATCACATACGAGTCGCATCGCAAGCGATCTCACCGGCCATTGCCACACCCGCACGTTATCGAGTCATGCGTGCGTGCCATAAACAATGTGCTTAACTCCTCCATGACTGAAATCACAAATGCCATGATTCTCATGCATTCTTGCACATTATCACAGTTCATAAACACAATGCATATATTCAATGCATACAACAATTGAAACGCCTTACTCATCTTAGTCAATCACATGGGTCCTGATTATAAGACCAAATCGTTATGACACGTCCCATTCCGTGCCACACAATTTCGTCCCATAATCCGGCGCATCAATAACACTCAACATGCGTTCCAATTGTTAATCACTGCCACACATGGGCATAGCCTACTCGCAGTTCAGCTATCTACTGGCGTTTAACCAGGCATCGTCTCCCCCCCATGGAGCACGGCTAAGTCACTACGTCGACGGCATTCCTGAAGGAGCATCGTCTCCCCCCTTGGAGCACGGCTTCGTCACTACGTCGACGGCATTCCCGAAGGAGCATCGGTCCAGTCGGCCCAGCCTCTACTGCGACCGGCATCCATTGCGCGAGCATCCCATATAGGGGCACGTCTAGCTCAACAGCTCAGGATGGTTCCTCATTAGCCAACACACGACAACTCATTATCGGCCCAGGATACTTTGCATTTCACTCAAATGCCTCGATTAAAATAGTAATCCCGGCCTCTTTTCTTCATATTAAAAACATCCGCGAAAGTAGTCGTGCGTGGGTACACGTCAATTCGAACCGTAAAACCGATACTTTCCTTTTTCAAACCCCACTTTGTTTGATATAATACTTAAAATCCATTTTCGATGTCCAAACCCGACACTCGGGATTTTCTGAATAAAATCCAATTTTCCAATCACCACACAATTGCACAAATCATCATTCAATTCATGCAGATGTTTATGTAATAACACATCCAATCACTTCATAGGAGTAAACCCACATGAAATTAGAAACTTTTCGTTCTCGGGTGAACAGTGTTTTGTGAACATTGCCTCGTGAACAGTGCCTCGTGAACGTAAATCGTGAATAGTATCGAGTGAACAGTAATTTTCCAGAATTTATAAATGATCATTTAAACTCAAAAATCATTGAAAACATTAATTAAAACAATCAAACAATTAATTAAGCAAAACAAGCTTAATTAAACACATAGGCACAATTAAGCAAATAAAGCAAGATTAAGCTAAACTAATTTAATCCATCCATCTAACCACCTATCTTAGAGCTAATACAACTTAATTAAATCACCTAAACTAGAATTAAATCTAACTAAACCAACCCTAAGCAAGTTTAGGCACTAATCGAAGGATTAGGAGCTAAACTCACCCGTTAAGCGGGCCGGAGGCACCGACGCGGCGGCGACGACTGTGGCTACGCACCGGGACCTCTACAACAACGATCCAAGGTGATCTCAAGCTCAACACAGCAACCACAGCTCGGACTCCCACTGAAAACACTGAAAAACAGCCCTGCCGGAGGAGAAACTGAGTTGAACGGCTTGGCCGGAGCTCCGGCGAGGGGTTTGGTCAACAACCGGAGGCTCCCGGGGGTCTTGGGGATCTTTTGGGTGGCTGGGATGGGCAAAGGAAGGGCTGGAATGGGAGAAAACGGGCTGCAAAGTCGAAACAGTCCAGGCTGCAGGCGGACCGACGGACCGGCGACCGGCGGCTTGCGACGGCCGTACAGGACGGACGGCGACTCAGTTCGGGACGAAATCAGGCTCTTTGGAACAGTCTGTCTCTCACGGTCACGGTGATAGGTGGCTCGTTCTCTGATTCAACCGGGAGGACCACTTTTGACTCGATTCTTCACCGAAGGGTCACCTGGAGCGAAACTGGAGAAGAGGAAAATGAGGAGAGAGAGCTTCGTCGAATGGGGATGAAGGAGGGGAGAGAGAGAGTGATGGGAGGGCTGTCAAGACCCCAATAAATGCTTGCTTCAAGTCCCCATGCCATGACATCATCTTCTCTCTCTTCCTTTGCTTTATCCACATGCTTTTAGGGGCAATTTGGTCATTTCCACCTTGCACAAATTACACATCTGACCTTGGGCTGAAATTGGTGGATGGACCTAAGAAATGGGCTTGTCCATGAATAGGAGTGGGCTTGGAAATTAATTGTGCTTGATTGGGCTCAAAGTTGGACCATGGGCTTTGAAAGATGAATAGTTGGTTTCGCCAATGGGCTCATTTGCTTGACTTAGGCCCATTTGGTGGCTGTCCCAACTTGGGCCTAAGGCCCACACCGGCTTAGCCCGGCCCACGTCCTCACGGGCTTGCTTCCTCGGTCCGAAAACCCGTTTTCCAATTACTCGGCTTAACTAGTTCTGTCGACTGTTTGATGTAGCTTCATCCAAAGTCCGTCCCGGACATTCCCGATAATTCGAAGTCAAATACTAAGTTCTTTTGCCATGTCAATTTCGCCCTAATGCCATTTTGGTTACAACTTAGACTGACGGGCGGCTCCGAGGATTCACGCGTAACCGACTCGTGCCAAACCACGTTCAAGACATCTCGACGCATGGACGTCCTTGACTGCATGAAATTGCGAAGGATAGATTCTTATTTCAAAATACACGATTACCAAGGATCGACATAGGGCCGTTCGCGAGTTCAATAACAGTAAACGGAATCACCCGTCGTCCCATTATGTTCTGTCCGCGAATCGACTTCTAGTCGTCCTTAAAATCGGCCCTTTATCTACGGGATCATCCTCACGCAAGTCTCACGGTCAAGTCGTTTTCCTGGTCGAAGTTCTTTAGTCATACGGGTTCTCTCCTCATTAGCCTTTCCCCTCAAGGTCAGTATTTCAAGAGTGATCAATTCCGAGTGAGATCAACCAACAATGCATTGACGAAATTCACTTTCACTCGTCCTTTAGAGGGCTCGAATTTCAGGATGTCACAATATATGATGTCAAATTTGGTGAAACAGTGGCTAGCTGCACATGGGCCAACTCTTGGCTGCAAGGGCTTCTGCTCCATCATGCTCCGAATTTGACTATACACCTAGCCCATTTCGTAGTAATTTCCATGCATTTTTCCCACATTTTGCGTCATCAGACGTATGTTTCGAAGCATTTCCCCTTTGATGCAGAAAATTATCTATAAGTAACCCTTTTCCCCAACTGATTTATGGTATGATAAGTTGATTCTTCCCTTTTAATTTAGAATTTCTCTCTCGAAAATCAATAGTAGCTTGCAATATTTTCCTCAGATCATCTCGGAGTTCTCAAAGGCGGTCCCAGTCCAAATAGGAGGTGGAGAGGTCATCTATGTTTTCCAAAATTTATCCCTTTTTATTAAATTAACGTCGTTCCACAGTTTCAATAAAATTAGGACATTTTGTTTCTTAGTTGTCACTTTCACTATGTAAAGTTATGGATTTCAACAAAATATAATCGTCACCTTGCTTGTTCAAAACTAGAGATTTTCTTAATAAATAGGTCATTATTCTGCTATGATAAATTTGAAGAATACTATTTTTATTGATTTTATTCTACCAAATTAAATGCAAGAAACTCCATATTTTCTAATCTCATGAACCTGAGAAAGAGCGAGCTAAGCTTAGAATGGATACAAAATTATCAAAATTAGGCCATTCTCAATTTGTCTCTCATGATTAGATTTCTTCAAAGATTTATATCTATCAAGTGAATCGTAATTTATGAATCATAGGAAAATCTATAGTTCACTAACCATTTTACATCAATATAAATTTATTGGTGCTTTTCGATTCAAAATTTATTATATCTTTATCTATCAGAGGAGGATATAGATATGTGGCATTTCTTTTTCCATAGTTATGTACACAACCTTTTGGCTTGTAGAATTCACTTATATATATAATGACACATAGAGATTTGTCATGACAATGAAATGTAACCATTTTATTGGTTCACAAATTATTTTCATCATAAAAACATAAAGATGAGTATGAAATGAACGTCTCATTGGCAGAAGACATGGATCTCACTCAATTTCTCGTTTTTTGTAATATTTCTTACTTGATTTAAGTACGTCTATGATGGATAACACAAATTTTAGGCGTTTCACTTACTCCTACTATTCCATTTGATTCGATTTTTATTCAGAATTCACAAAATTTTAAATCTCAATTCGCATTTTGTATCTCGATTCGGCAATTATAGATGCGGGTGATCCAAATATTGATTGTTTTGCTTTTTCAATAATTAAGTTCTCGTGTAGAAACAGGTGGTATATCTTTTTTAGGGTTGGTAGGGTATAAATGCCTTTATACGTGTATAATCGTGTCCAAATATGTTTAGGTGTGTCGTGCTAATACAAAAGACAAGCTATTGTTGTTTAGTTTGGTCTAGGTTTAAAAGGGTGAATTAGCACAATTTTGCTATTTCACGAATTAATTACTTGATTTATCTATGATATGAACAAAATTAAAATTAATCGCACCGAGTGAAATTGCAGGATTTACTGTGATAACGGGACAGAGAAAAACTTAAGAAAAGAAGAAGTAGAGAAAATGGCGCGGAAAAAAATAAAAATAAAAACTCTGGCAATTCTGGTCTCATTTCATCTCTATCCTAAACTCAGATAATTTGGTTTAATATGTATACTACGCTCAAAAAATATCTACATTTCACGACTCTCGTTCGAGCAACAGAGGGCGTGCGGTGATTTCATTCTGTCAGATTGCAAATTCGGCTTGTGACGTTGGACCAGTTATCATTTTTCTATGATGAAAGTCTTGATATTAATTTCATTGTCTTTTACGTGGTATGCGTGCATTTCACCTTAATTGATGACAAACAAGCACATTCAGGAGTTGCGGCTTGTTCCCCTCGAGGCTCCAAAACTCCAGCAGTCCTCGATAGAATCCTTAGAGCTAAGAGTGCTTCATCACATGCTTCAAAGTGAGGAATTTCGATCACCCAAGGTGATGACAGGAAACATTGAAGCAAGGGTCGAATATCACATCGACTGTTTTGGACTCCAGATAAATGCCCTGGTTCATCACATTTGCATGTTAGTTGGTTGAATCTTGGCAGTAAAAATTGTCTGGAAATGATAAGGATAGGACAATTGCATATCTAGAGTGAACTTCACATAACTCAAATTAGGACACTTGTGAAGCATCATCACAAGGAATCCAAATTCTAATAGCAAATTACCAAATGTGCCCAATTTGAGTTCACTGAAGTTAGAGAAGATTGAGAGTGACTTGAGAAGATCTGGACTCTCGTATAAAAACTAAAGAAAGCCAAAAGACATAAGGAAGTTCGAATTGCCATAAAAGATTTAGAATCATTAAAAAGCAACATGAAATACTTGTATGATCCAATCAATGAAGGCTAAAATAATAAAGAGCAATAAATAGACAAAACTTTGCGGGCTTAAATAAAGCCAAACATTGCACACACAAAGATCTTTTAAGAGCTTATATTCAACACAAATAGATGGAACTTGATCCATGTGTCCTCAATTGAGGACACAATTAGGCAATGCATATTCGAGCAATTCTCCATGTATGCACATGCGGTGCACCTCAATTTTGTGCATTATGCAGCTATAATATAAATAGGGAAAAGTACCAAAAAAGTTATAAACCTATTGGCCTTGGTACCAATTCAATTTTAAACCTTTCAATTAGATTAATTTAATCCTAAACATTTTTCACACTTGTACAAATTCAGTCAATCCGGCAATTTTAGGTTGAAAATCACTAACGTGAATGCTAGTCATTTTACGTGGTACAATCAATGCTGACATGAACTTTGTAAATAATATTTTTTTCCTTTCTTTTTTTTGCCTTGCCTTTTCTCATTCTCAGCGTCGGCTATCGGGCAAGGTTCGACCTCAACGAATGGCAACTTGGCAAGGGCGAGCGCTAGTGAGGCCCCTCGCTGGAGCCTCGCCCTAGCTTGGGGGAGCACATGACGGCCACCACCTCACGTTGCTGTGCTCCGTTGCCACTACACTTCTTGTTCTTGATCACCATCTTCAGCTTCATCTAACATAAAGATCTCACGGTTCCTCTTGAAGAAGTCCCCTCACTCGTAGGTCAAGCTCAGAACCCAAGAAAACCTGTCCCGCTGACGGATTTACGGCAGAACTGAAAAAAAAATTTCTACGAACCGATTTCGATTCTCCATTTTTCTGGTTCAGACACCGTCCATTTTTCTGTTTCGACTCTTGGTCACATTCTTAGGATGAAAACAGGAACTGAGATTTTATGCATTGTCAGCTGAGTCGATGATTTAGGTCCTGCTATCGCCTATGGTGATGGAATGAATTGAATCATTGCATGAAACTCATATATCAGAGGTATCATGAAACATTGGCTCTTTAACTTGGAAAAAAAGTGTAGACAGAGGTATCAGAGCAACCCTCTACCATCCATGGTAGTTTCACCCTCTCGATATGCAGAGCAACCCTCTACCATCCATGGTAGTTTGTTACTAAATCTAACCCTAATTCCACCTTCATCCCTTGGTGTGCGCGTCTATCCTTATCCCTCTGCAAAATGCGAACTTAATCTGCTCGAAATTAAACAGCTCCACTGATTTCCCTAATTTCCCCGGTTCTCCACACTTTCGAAACCCTACTCAGACCCTCGCCCTTCTTTACGGTGTTCTGGTTTTTTCATAAGTCTCTGATTTTCTCGAAACCTCGATTGATGGCTGCTTTTCAATTCCCCACTTTGCGCTTTCACAATCGCTGGCACGAAATGCCGATTGTAAGTCAGTGACACTTCTGCATGCACTTGTTTTCTTGCGATTGTCCTCTGGTGCACAGCTATACACCCTGCCCCAATGGATGATCTTGAGAAGGACGAAGAATCCCGTTTAACTGCCCTATGCTCCAGGATGGGTCGTCTATGGCCGGAGCAACAGATTGATATTTGGAATGAAGCACCACCTGCGGAGACAGTAGAAGCATGCAAATTAATGCTGGTAGGCAAAATTCTATCTGATACTTCCATTGATATTCAGGCTTTACAGAATACTTTAAGGCGCGCATGGAAAACAAACCACGTTGATGTTTCGCCAAGGGAAGCTGGCTTATATGTAGCAAAGTTCAAGTCTGCTGTGGATCGACAGCGGGTCTTGGAGGGTGGCCCGTGGCTGTTTTCTAACCATTTAGTCATGTTTAAACCCTGGCACCCCAACACGCCGCTGCATTGTTATGATTTCTCCACGTGCGCCTTTTGGGTGCAAGTCTTCGAGTTGCTGTTGGAGTGGTGTTCTGAGCATATGATTGAAAGGGCTGTTAAAAATATAGGGAAAGTACTGGAGGTAAAGATAGAAAATAAGGAGGGGACATACCTGCGTACCGGGAAAGCTCGAGTTGAATTTAATCTGCAGGAACCTTTAAAAACGGGCCAGCTTATTCGGATCAATGGTAAGACCATCTGGCTTGATTTTCGCTATGAGCGGCTTTCGCATTTCTGCTATTCCTATGGAAAACTTGGGCACTATGCTATGCACTGTCAGGAATTTCCCTTTACTGAAGCTAAAATGAACGGAACAGAACCGATGGCGTATGGCCAATGGTTAAGGGCAGAAGTGAGGGAACATAGCCCCTATTGGAGAACTTTCTATGCACCACAAGACAAATCTGGTATATCTAAAGAAGTGGTACCAGAAACCCCCTCCCACCCCCCCCCCACCAGCTCCCCTTTTGGGTCCTATACAGCCTCCTACCAAGGATACCACTACGGATTTGCCTCAGCCAACGACTCAACCACTAACCCTCGTGAATTCTGATCTTCATCAGCATAAGGCACCTGCAGATAAGCTGGCACAAAACTCAAATTCAGAAGAGTCAGCTCTTGTTCCAGCACAGCTAAAAGGAAAATATGGTTCAGAAGGGGCATCCTCTAGTTCAAAGAAACTAAAGCATAGCAGATTCAATGTCAAGACAGGCAATACAAAGAAATTGAAGCGTTATAACCCTATGAACCACGCATGTTTCAGCAAGAAGATCTTGATGAGACGCATCTTCTGGACACACCCATATTAGAAGCTCCTGAAGTTGGAGAATGGGCTACGGTGGCTTGCCCTAAAAAGCCACCCTTTGACAAATGAAGCTTTTGAGTTGGAACTGTCAAGGGCTGGGCAACCCCCAGACAGTTCGATCCCTCAAGGCCCTAGTGGCTAAGGAGAGGCCCGACGCTATCTTTTTGATGGAAACTAAAAACCAACAGGTTTATCTTCAGCGGTTACAAAAACGCCTTAATTATCCTAGTTCTTTTATTTTCAATCCTATCGGTTTGGCTAGTGGATTGGCCCTTTTTGGAATGATCAACGCGATATCTTTTTGAATCACTCTTCTTCTGAGTTTTATGATGTTACTTGCATTGATCTCAATAGTGGAGCTAGGATGAAACTTACATGCCTCCATGCTCCGGCAATGTTTCAGCAACGTCAGTAGCTTTGGGCAACGTTACGTACCATCAAAGATTCCAATCAGTTGCCTTGGCTTTGCATCGGAGATTTCAACGAATCCTATACCATTGGGAGAAAGTTGGTAAGTGTTTTGCTAATGCTCAGTGGATGCAATCTTTTAGAGATGTTTTGCATGATTGTGCACTTATGGACTTAGAAAGTAAGGGATGTTCCTTTACCTGGATGAACCGTAGAGCTGGTGATGAATTTGTGAAGGAAAGACTGGATAGGGCTTTGTGCTCTTTGGATTGGCATCTTGCTTTTCCTGAGGCGGAAGTGCTGGCTTTACCGGCTGTGGGGTCTGACCACAGCCCTTTGCTCTTAACCACTAAGGCCTTACCTCATCGAACTTCTCAGCCTTTTGTATTTGAAGCCTTTTGGACCCAAGACCCAAAGTGCCGGGACATTATTGCCCATTCATGGAGATCAACAAATCCAACAGCTTCTACACTTGTCTCTAAACTGAAATCAGTTACCCTTGCTCTAGCTAGATGGAGTAAATCCAAATTCTCAAAAGGTCATCAGCAACTCCAAGTGTTACATCAGCAACTTCAGCATCATGTAAACCAAACTCACGACCAATCTGATGTGCTGGTGATCACTAACCTGCAAGAGCAAATTCAAAAATTATGGCAGCAAGAAGAACAATACTGGGCCAAGAGGTCAAGGATCAATTGGCTGAGGTGGGGGGATAAGAACACCAGATTTTTTCATGCAACGACTGTACAAAGGAGACAACGTAATAAGATCAGTATGCTGCAAGATGAAAACCAAGTTTGGGTGCGGGATCCCCACATGTTACAACAGATGACTATAGATTACTTTTTCTACTCTATACTAGACGGTGGGCAATCGAGATTATGAGCCTGTTCTAAGCCAATGCACTCGTATAGTTACGGAGGAAATGAACTCATCTTTGATAGCTCCGGTCACAAAAGAAGAAATTTGTCAAGCCACCTTCCAATTGGGGAAAACGAAAGCGCCGGGGCCAGATGGTCTAAACGGCATTTTCTATCAAGAACATTGGGATATACTTCAAGATGAGCTTACACTCTTAGTGCAACAGTTTTTCATTTCTGGAGTTATGCCACTTCATCTAAATCGTACTATAATCTCATTGATCCCCAAGGTACCTCATCCTGAAAGGCTAGACCAAGACCGTCCAATCAGTCTTTGCAATTATGCCTACAAAATCATAGCTAAAGTGATCGCCAATCGTCTGAAACCCTACCTGCCTGATCTAATCTCTAAGGAACAGAGTGCTTTTGTAAGTGGACGGCAAATACAAGACAATACACTCATTGTCCATGAAGTGCTACATCAACTTAAGATCAGGAAATGTAAGCGCAAATTTCGAGCTGTTCTAAAAATGGACATGCGGAAGGCATATGATCGAGTTGAATGGGATTTCCTCCAAGATTATCTACTCAAGATTGGCTTTCATGCGACATGGGTACAGTGGGCAATGTATAACAACAGTGTCTTTCAATGTGAAATTTAATGGTGAACACCTACAATATTTCAAACCATCCAGGGGCCTTCGACAGGGAGATCCTCTTTCCCCTTATATTTTCATCCTCATGATGGATACTCTCTCTCACCTTGTGAATCAAGCAGTCACCATGGGGCATATCACAAGCGTCAAATTGAACATGTGGTGTCTTACTCTATCCCACTTGTTCTTTGCAAATGATGCTATTTTCTTTTTAGATGGTAGGATACTGGAATGTCAGAACTTAGCTAATATCATCAACCAGTATTGTCTTGCTACTGCCAGGCTATCAATAGGAATAAATATGGATTGTTCTATAGCAAAGGCTGTCCTCATACTCTACAAGTTAATCTCGCTCAAGAACTTCGAATTCCTATGATTGATAAAGCTGGTAAATATCTTGGTATACCATCCGACTGGGGAAGATCAAAGAGAGAGATGTTTGCTTGGTTATCGGGAAGAGTTCATGCCAAACTAGAGGGGTGGAAAGAGAATTTGATCTCTAAGGGTGGTAAGGAAATCTTACTTAAGACTGTTGTACAGGCTTTACCACAATATGCCATGTCTATTTTCAAAATACATGTGTCAATTTGCAAGGCTATAGAACAGAAAATTGCCCGCTTCTGGTGGCAGAGTGATGGAAAGAAACCGGGCATACATTGGAAAAATTGGGAGTCTCTCAAGAGTAGAAAAGACGGTGGGGGTCTTGGTTTTCACGATCTCATCGACTTCAATAAAGCCATGCTTGGTAAGCAAGCATGGCGACTATTGCAGCACCCTACATCCCTTTGGAGCACCCTTTTTAAAGGGCTTTATTTCCATTCTCGGAATTTTTTGAATGCTGATCAGGGACCAAGATCTTCTTGGGGATGGTGGAGTATTATCCTGGGAAGGAATGTTATTCTACCGCACTTACAATGGTCTGTTGGTAATGGTCAATCTATTAATATTTGGACGAACCGTTGGCTTTCTAGAGGGGTTATAGGAGGGCTTGTTCCACTAGATGCTCCACAAATGGTAGCTGAGCTTCTGGACTCAACCACCAAGGGATGGAATACCCCCCTTATCCAACAGTTTTTTGATGACCCACAACTGCTAAAATTACAGCCATACAGGTTAGTCCTTACCACAATTCTGATCAACTGATTTGGTTAAATAACAAAAATGGCATCTACACTGTTAAAAGTGCCTATCATACCATCAGACATTCTACTTCCAGCAACCAACAGAACCAAGCTTCATCATCTTATAGCCCCCCTAAACTCCTTTGGAAATCCATATGGACTGTCAACTTACCCCCCAAACTTCGAACTTTCCTTTGGTCAGTCTGTAATAATGCCATAGCCACGAAAGACAACCTTTTTCAACGCCGCATTACTACAGAACCGACCTGCCCTATTTGCAATCACCACACACCAGAAACAACAGAACATCTCTTCCTTTTATGTCCATGGATGCAACGTGTTTGGTCACACCCACAGATTAATCTTTAGATCATACCTCAATCAGTCACACGCATGGAAGAGTGGTTAACAGCACAGATAGAAAACCGAAGTACTTCACCTGGTCTGGAGCGTATTGCTGCGCTTCTATGGCAGATCTGGAAATCGCGAAATGGTTTCATCTTTCGCAATCAACGCCCCAACTCGTCCCGGGTAGTACAAGAGGCCCTTGCACAGGTAAGAATCGCAACTCTTTTGCTCGACCATCGCTGCGTACAACTCCTTCTGCTTCATCGACTGATCTGCAATGGCGACCACCGGACCCTGGTGAGATGAAAATAAATATTGATGGAGCATATAGACCTACCGGTGCAAAAGGAGCTATGGCGTGCATCATCCGTGATCATACAGGAACGCTGATCAGCGGCTTCACCTGCGATTTTTTGGCATCTTCGGCCTTGCACAGCGAATTCCGAGCGCTTCTTCTCACTCTTGATCATCTGATGGCACATGGTCAGGATCGGGACCGTTTTGTGCTTGAATCTGATTGTCTGATCTTGGTGGAAGGAGTTCGCGGCTCAGCTTCACGGCCATGGGAGATGAGTTCTCTTCTTGCAGAAGCAGCGGCCAAACTCTCCGCTTTCCCTAATCTCAAATTTCGGCACTGTAGACGCGAGGCCAACTTTGTGGATGATTGGGCCGCAAAGGCCCATTTTAATGGCTGCTTATCTAGCAATTGGGCTACGGCCCCTCCCTCTATGCTTGCGGATCTGTTGTATTCTGACGCCTTAGCTTCGAGCTGTTGTAAACATTTACGGTCGTAATGTAATAGTCCCTTTCACGTCCAAAAAAAAAAAAAAAACTCAGCGTGTAAACTACCCATCATATACTCGACAAAATGCCCAAACCAAAACCATATAGATAAGTCCATGATCTCACTAGGACAAATTGGTTCCCAGTTCGGTCTTGTTCCGAGATGGAATTAGGAATTGGACCGGGAGGAGTGGTTCCCAAATTCCGAGACTGGGAATTGGACCGATCAATCCTGGAACCGGGAACTAGACCAACTGATTGGTCCGGTCCAGTGGAACTAATAAATTTGCTGTTTTGGGTCAAAATAAAATGAAAAATAGGAGAAATTAGGATGAATTAGGGTTTATTTTTTAAGAAATTTAAAAATATATTATATATAATTAACCGGTCCAATTCACACCTTGGAACTGGAAACCAAACCGACCGACCACCGATTCCAATGTTTTCAATTTATCAAATTCGGAAAAAATTTGAAAAATTATATTCATGCAATCTTTTTGTACAAATTTGATCAAATTTTTTACCAGTCATAACTTTTTCGACTAACTTCCCATTAAATCAATTTTTGCACCAATGAAAAACTGTCACCCAATGTTTTCAATCCACCTCATTGGGAAGACTTTTGAAATACTATCTTCATGCGACTTTTAACAAATTTGGGCAAACTTTAACAAAGCATAATTTTTCCGTCCTACATCTTATTGACTTGATTTTTGCACCTTCGGAAAGCTCTATAGTCACACTATTTCCTAGGCACGTCCAAATCTCAACATGTGTGCACAAAGTGAAACTAACTCAATAACATGAAATCGCACACAAGATACATGAAATCATAAAAAGCAGACTTTTGGTTCTGGAAATCCATCGAACCCTTAAGCTTTATACAATATTCTTTTAAAGTTAGATGTGATGGGCTAATTTTATGGTTAGAAAAAAACGTTCAAATATTAGTGCATGTATACTGTTTGTTGAAATGCCTTGATGAAGTTATAATGCACGTGCTTAAGAAGGAGTTGCTCAAATTTGTGTAGCAAAGTGTTCATCACATGTTCAAATCAGAATATGAACCTTCGATTCATACATATCGTTAATGTTTCATGAGATCTGAATCTGAAACGAGGAATAACATAAGGACTTTTGGTGTTTCTTTGTTCAATGCGATATATTTCCATGGTGTTCATTGATGGTCACCAGCACACTGCTTCATTCGTCACGTCCCTTTCTCTCTATATGTTTTGGTTGTGATGCGGTTGTTGCGTGGTACTGGTGGGATGCTGGTGGTCAGTGAGGTGTTGTTTGGTAGAGATAGGAAGTTTACAAAGGGTAGCTGGCGGTTGCCATTAACGTAGTGGCGGCCATGTCAACTGACGACTGAAAGGGGGCCGCTCGTTCCTAGGCTGCTGCGAAGGAGACAAGAGAGATGGAGATGGCGTGCAGGGAGGGATTCGACCGAAATGGCCGATTGACATAGTGAGTTGGGCTTAGTCTTTTGAGTGATCTTGACTTTATTGGGCCTATTAAATTGATAGATTGGGCTGGGGATTATGAAAGCAAGGGGGCGTTATTAATGGGTTTCACTTGCTACTTGTCCTTGGGTAGCCCAAATTCGGTTATTCACATGTGGACTGAACCAGGGAATTTGACCAGCGTCCTCGGAGTCCAATCCGACCTTGATGTGGACTCGGGCCAAAATTAGGCCCGAGCTTTGTATGGAGAGCGTGAAGTCAGCCCATTTTTGGACCGGGTCCTAAAGGCCCAGCCAGAGTCCAAATTTTCTGAATAAAAAGTTATTTAAAAAAAAATAATTCCAAAATTCCAAAATCTAGAAAATAGCTTAGAAGTAGGTCTAGACCAAATTGTCGGGCTTTACTAAGAAATTTAACCTTGTTTTATGTAGTTAGCACATATCTTAATTATCTTTCTTTTAGGGGTCATCTTTAGTGAGTGTCTTAGTAGATTAGTCTTTTAGATTAGAATTTGAACTTGATTTGAATTCAACCTTCCGAGGGATCATGTCTCGAGGCTCATAACAAGACAACATGTATTCTTTACCTGACTCTTATCAAGTTATTACGTTCCATACTGTTATTTATTAGTTGTTTTTAATACTTGGATATTTACTTATTGAACATTCTTTCAATAAATTGATTTTAATGGCTTTTCTTGAATAGGTTAGTTAGCTTAGGAAAATAATGAAAACCTATAAAAACATTTGCATGGTCACCTAGTGGCTTTAATACCTCAGGATCATAATTTGTAATCAAAATCGCATGACCACTTAGATATTGATTGTCCAAATTAGAGATAGCGAAAGGATGCTAAAAGGCATTAGCATAATTCCCAACCCTATAATCTTTAGTTGCATAAGAATTGAGACAACACTCCTGCATCTTTATTGGTTTCTAGCCAATAACAATAGCCTAGTAGCGACTCCAAGTAATATTTAAGTTGTTAAGAGCTAAAAAATGAAATCCAATACCGTGCAAGATATGAGCTTAAAAGAGCCTACGCCTAATGGAGGGCCGTCAGCCCGCCATTAGGCAATACCCCTAAACTCGTTTCTTTTTCCCCTCATCAAAAAGAGACAATTGTGACAATGAGACTTTGGATAGAAAAGTTATATTTGATCAAAGTTTGGTCAAATATGGGCAAAACACACACACACACACACACACTTATTATTTTTCAAATTTTTTTCAATTAGATGATTTGAAATACTTGAATACGTAAGGTTTCGACTTTTTTATTAATCTAGTAGGTTCAATCACCGTGATCGGATTTTAAAAGATATATATTATCGCAATCTGTTCAGTTGGATTTTTGAAAATTCGCAATCTCAACAATTTTTTGTTTTTGAAATTCGAACAACATTTTCAAAATAATTTGGTAATGGCTTCTGCAAAAATCAGCTTTGCTTCTATTACATATGAATCGAGGGCTTGCCTATTTAATGTGTTATCTGGATCAGACTTCTGCACTATTTATTAGGTTTATGTTTTTGGGCCGAGAAGTAATTTTCTTTCAACAAGTTATGTTACGCTTTAAAACTTTTCTAAATCCGTCTAAGGTATTTACAGGGATGTTTAGATGGGAATTATTATATATGTAGATCACTCCGTGCCTTTCTTTATTCACGGTAAATTGGAAGGAGCAAGGTAAGAAGTAGAGCATGATAGTAAGGAAACTAATACTTTTGCCTTAAATAGGAGTCGAAATCTCTAGAGTTTCGAATAGTGTCATCTACTATTCGGATGACCACGATTCCCTGATTCTAGTACCATCACACCATTATAAATATCAAAGGATGAGATCAAAATGAAGGGGTTGACTCAAAGGACTTGGGCTGCGAGAAAGCTTCTTCAAAAGTCTTCCATGCCGCCATTTTAGCATTTTATGGAAACGAGCTCGGTTATCCTTTCATGAAGAAATGAGCTCTGCAAGGAGCTTGGTGGTTTTCTGCATCTTAGTTATTATGAAGCTTGTAGCAAATACAGGAGAGTCCCTTTGGCCTTCATATATACTGTTGGCATAATTACTGATTAGTAGTCCCAACTGTCTAGGTAAAGATGACCGAAAAATTTCTTCTGCTCAAGTGAAGATAATTTCTTGGCGTGAAAATTAACTTGTTACAGATAATTTCAGTGAAAACAACATAATTGGACAAGGAGGTCTTGGCAAAATTTTCGAAGGTGTTGTCTCAGGTAGTACAAAGGTTGCTGTTAAAAGGCTTATCGATCATAAGAGTCCTGGTGGACAGGCAGCGTTCCTGAGGGAAGTTGAGCTTAGAAACATTGCAGTTCACCGTTACCTTCTTCTTTTGATTGGTTCCTGTCCAAATTCCACGGAGAGGATACCTGTGTATCCTTACGTGAAAAAAATTAGAGTTGCATACCAACTGAGGGGTACTTCTCGTAAGACTTATTCTACTGTCCCTCGAAGTTCTTACGAGATTTACTGTTTTGCCAGAATTGGCTCCCATGACCAAACATTTTTCACTTGGTTTTTTAAATAAAGGAATAGGTTCTGTAACAATTTTAGACAGGAAAAATCCAGGTAGATTAGGGAACCAACATCTTTACTTCAATCAAAACTATACAAACGTAAACCATGCTAAAATTTAATTGACAACAAGGCTTAGAAAGTATAGCAGTTACAAACAAATTCTATCAAAATTGAATCACCAGAATTGGCTCCCGTGACTACACCAAAATATCACATCGGAATTTAATTGATGATACAAATATCAAAACTACAGGTAGGGAAATTTAAAGTACCACGCAAGAAAGTCCTTTGGTGGTATGTCAACATATTGTGATAGTATAAATAGACAAATAAAGACCTCATGTGACTTCTGTAATTTCATAGTTACTCAAAGTAAAGGCACAACCACTAATATTACTCAAAGTATACTAGACGAGAAGAAAGTGCTTTGGTAGTATGTCAGCATTTTGTGATGGTATAAATAGATAAATAAAGACCTCATGTGACTTCCGTAATTTTAAAATTACTCAAAGTAAAGGCACAACCACTAATAGTACTCAAAGTATACTAGGCGAGAGAGAGAGAGAGAGAGAGAGAGAGAGAGAGAGAGAGAGAGAAGGTAATAAGCAGAAAATATATAATTCACAACTGAATAAATCCCCTGTGAATAAAACTCGACTTCTGCACTCAAGCATTGAAAAAGGTCCACACACACAACAAAAATTCACATTGGTCGGAGGCTTTGGGAAGATCATTTAGGAGTTGCAGCAAGTTCCCTGGGAGTTGCTGTGCGAATGGAGGATGTATGAATGATTCCTTTAAACTCCAGTGATCCTTGGTAGAAGAATTATAGCTGAGAGCGCTTTATCACCCGCGTTAAAGTCATGAATTTCGATCACTTCAAGCGAGATAGCGAACACCGAGGCGCAGTGTCAAATATCGCATTTGCGGTGTCGGAATCTCAAGTGCTTTTATTGATG
Organism: Eucalyptus curtisii; assembly: GCA_017140595.1. Classification (NCBI taxonomy): domain Eukaryota; kingdom Viridiplantae; phylum Streptophyta; class Magnoliopsida; order Myrtales; family Myrtaceae; genus Eucalyptus; species Eucalyptus curtisii. The sequence goes on from CM029504.1 coordinate 7,194,205, forward strand.
GCCGCACAAATAAAACTCGCCACGTGAAAAATTTAAGGGGCTATGAAATATTTGTACCTTAAAGAGAAAAGTTTAAAAAAAAAAAAAAAAGTCCCCACTGTCTAAAGAAGAGTTTCTTCTTTTAAATATGAAGGATAAGTGAAGCAGAAACTAATTGCAAAAATGCAATTATATTTTAAAACTTAACAAGTTAGTGCAATCAAAACCTCAGTGAACTTCATCCAATTTATCTAATGAAAAATACTAAGGTGGCTTCTTTTATTTATTTTTCTTTCCTACGTGGCATTAGGCTCAAATGAAGTCCACTTGTGCAAAAGCGAGTCCTTTGAGGTTTGCCTCAAATGGATCAAGTTCCGTTCTCTCCTCCGTCCAGTTCGTTGATTACTCCCGCTCTTCATTCGTTTGTCCTTGTTCATGGAGTCTGCTTCTTCTTCATCGAGTCCTCCTGTTCTTCGCCCGAGTGTCCTTCTTCTTCTTTGTCAAGCCTCATTGGGAGTTCGTTTGGTGATTCTCGGCATGATTGGCGAGTCAAGGCAGAAGCCCTTTCCACAAGTGCTACGAGATGGAGTTTGAGGAAGCGACCACACAAGGAAGGAGGAGGGCTTCTTGCCGTCAGCGAGCTGGGTGGTCAGTATGAAGACATTTTTGAGGATGTTAAAACCGTACGCATTTGAGAAAATCTCATCTTTTTCATTTTTGAGATAATTGTATGCTGCATGATGTGTAAGAGCTTGAGACCACTTCTAGAGGACGCTTGCAATCGGAGTGAATTCTTTGAATCACAGTATTAATGGAGATTTCCGAACGGTAACATGTTTGTTGCTTTTTTTCCAGGTTTGGTCCTTTTGAAACAGAGAATACGAATCTTTGTCCGGATGATAAATGTTTTTTCTTTTTGGTCAGACGGATGATAAATGCTAAACGCTGAAAATTTTCACTAAATAATGTTGTAGTTATGCCATTGCCATCAGACCTCGGCCTGGTGACAATGTTTGTGATAATGTTGTAGTTGTACCATTGCCATGTGACAATGTTGGTGATAATGTTGTAGTTGTACCATTGCCGTCAGGCCTCGGCCGGGTGATGCGTGGATTCAATGTGTTAGGCGCTTGTCCTAGGATTGAATTTAAGGAGAGCGAGAAAAATAATATGACGAATGTTACCTATCGGCTGCATGACTGTTTGTTTCGATCGCATCCAAATGTCAAGTCTGTGAACTCACCTTGCAAAGACAGTACCAGCGGCTATTCAAAAGACCACTCTGCATTGCAAATACTGGGGGATCCTTCGAGACACTGGGGATCAGAAGTTACAAATGATTGGAGTGCCCGGGCTGTCGTAACCAGGCTTTGGGCCGGCACACCCCTCTCGCATCCTTTCTTATCGCGAGCATTGACCACTCATCATACCCCGTCAAACCACCTGAAGGATAATAGCTTGATAAACTTTCCATCTTCCTTTTTTATCAAATAAGCTCCTCATGCATTCCCTTCCGCTTGCTCGATGTGGGACTTTCCATCGTTCATAAACGGGGCAACCGCCGCCCGCGCCTCGCTCTTTAGCTTAAGCTGCTCGGCTTCTTACTTAGGTTTTACCAAAGAAAGTTGAATCAGTACCCAAACAACACGCTAGTACCATACGAGAAAAAAACTGAATGGAATATAAACACTCCCACATTTGCTTTTTCGAGACATGGCTCACCGGGAGAACCTATTTGCATCTTACGACAAGCGCTATTGGTTGGATATGCCAGGAGAACCAGAGGGAGAGAGAGGGGGAGAGAGAGAGAGAGAGAGAGATCTGCGTCCATGGTAAACTGAGTTCATCGATTGCTCTCAGTGCATCAATGAAAGCAGTCGTGGTGTAAATCAGCACAAAGGAATTGCTTCCGCGGGGCAATCCAATCCAGTTAGCTGTAAAAGGATTTGGAGACAATGCCGATGTAGCAGCAAGCATTAAGGGGCATGCTCGATGCGACAAAGCAAGTACCTAACTGGCCTGATTTCGGTTTCTCTGCGGCTGCTGTGCGAGATAACATGGCAGGAGGTAAATACATAGGAATAATGATGCCACGTTATGAGGAGGAACATTCAACATGTTGCTGCAAAATCACGGTGCAATCTCCACCTGCTATGACTTGTGCAACATACGAGGTTTGAGTATTCCTACCATATAAAGTACATCCCCAGTTCAATGACGGAGATCAAAATGACAAGGAGTCGATTGAAATTCCGGAGATCCAGACGAGCACGTAAGACTGGTGCAAGTGAGCCCAAAAATTTCCTACACCAATTGTTGTCTCTCCTAGTCCTGTTCGTCAGAGACTTTCCAGTCATTTCTGGCAAATGATTAACTCAAAACAATTTGCAGTATTGGCAAAAGAAAGTTTGACGATAACCTCAGATATCGTCATCGTTCGATTATGAAACGGATGTCTAATTGTTAGGTATCGATGCCTATAGCCTGGTAAAACATGATGGAGAGCGAGTGAACTTGTAGAACCACCTATACTGTATGGATTCATCTCGTAGAGCTGGTCAAGAACTGTCCTCCCAGCTTTATATGTGAAATAGTTGAGAATTCGCTGCAGATAGGAAACACGAAATTCCAGCCAACCCACCTCTAATAAACAAGGCACTCAGACTAGTAAAGAGCATTTATTATGGTTACTAGACTACGGACATTCACTTAAGAGGGCATACCGATAACACAATATGTTAATTTCTGAATTGATTAAGTTCTGTTTCATAATGTACTGATCATTTTCGTATTGAGTTTTGAATATAAAAATATATGATGTCCTCTACTGGTATGAATGAGAATGTGTTTTAGTGTATGTAAGATGCAACATAAGTTCCAGAAAAAAATTATACTAGAAATGTCGTAACTTTCGTATGATACTTATTTTAGTGTCAAATTTTTTTGCTGGATTAATTAAGTATCGCTCACTAAAGTCCCAACTCCCAATTTCAACAAATTGTCTTACGTGGTTTTTTTAAATTAACTTTGATTACAACATGGCTTTTTCGAAAATTTTCTAAGTCCAAGAAAAGCGGGGCCAAAACAAGTGGTTTTGACCCTTTTGTTCTCCAAATTCATTTGAAATCGAAAACCCTAAATTCTGAAAAGGGAAACGCTCGTGTGAGAAGCTTGAGCAGTGGATGGGTTCGGCATGAGACGAGCAGAGGAGAGGTTCAAGCTTATGAGATGTGTCACGAAGCGGAGATCGGTCGAATCGGCTTTAGTGTGGTCAAAATGATGACAAGTCTAACAATGCAATGCAGGGAGTTGCGCTTTATTTGGACGAATCCCAAAGAAATTGGTGCATTTGGGACGTGAATCGCCATGGGCCTTATCGGAATCCTGCAAATCGCAAAGAAATTTAAGGCGACGGACATGGCACGCTGGGGGCATTAATGAGAAATCGCCTGCATCTTCCTTGACCGAGAGATATCTCTCTTTTTGGCCATTACTTTCGAGAAAATATTGGGTACTGCCAAAATCCTAGTCCGATCATCGGGGGCCCTACATTGCCAGAGCCCTCTGGCACCCTCACCCTCTCGTCTCTCTCTTCCCCTCTCTTCTTTATATTTTATTTTTTCTTCTTCTTCCCTCTATTCACGGTCTTCCTCTTTCTCTCTCTCTCTCTCACCGCCACCAGCCCCACGTTCCCTTCCCTGACCTTAACCTCGATCCTAGCCTCGGACCTACCGCTGCTGCCTTCGACACATCATCTCATCTATGCCTCCATCTTCACCTACTCCGACCTCTAGCACCCTCTCCATCCATAACTGCGTCCACGAATTACACCGCTGCCTCCGCCAGGGGGTCAAGGCCCTACGCCACATCGACGAACAATGCCGCCGCCTCCGCCCCGCCTCATTTGTTGTCTAAGTCGACCCTGGTCGACCTCGAACCAACTCAAATTCGATGTCAAGCTAAGCTCTAGATCACACATCTACGGCTCGCTCAACCATAGATTCAAAACTTGAGGCCCCAATTTGTCAGCCAAGCTCAAGCTCGACGGCAAAGGACTAAAACAATGGCGAGGTGGTGGATGGTGCAACAGTTGGGGGGGGAGGTGGTGGGCAAACTCTGTTGTCGTACCCGTAGGAGTGAAAGGAAAGAAGAAGAAAAAATAAAGGAAAAAAGAAGAGAGGGTTCTGGCGCAGTGAGGCTCGGGCAATACGTGTCGTCCGGTGAGTGAATTAGGATTTTGACATCATGGAATTTTAGTGGTACCCAATATTTTCTCACTTTCAATTGATTTTTATTAAGTACTTAGTCACGTAATTATTCAATCTATTTGAATAGATTTTTACGAAGCACTCTATTGAGATTGCAAAAAAATGATTTTACGCAAAATGACTGTGATAACGGCGAGTACGGACTTTCATTTGAATGAACAAGTTGATATATTTTTCCTTTTTCTTTTTTTTTTTTAAAAAAATTAAAAAGCTTAAAGATATTAAGACCAACGAAATGCTCCGTTAAAAGTAAATGAAAGTCATTTCTTTTCATAATTTGTTTTAGTAGCTTCATTAACTTATTATTAACAAGTTTTGGCTCAAAAAATGAACGGAGAAAACCCTTTTCTCGCTCCCCCTCTCTTCGAACTTCGTAACATTCATTTTCATAAAAAAAAAATTTAATGAAAAGGTTCAGGAGGAGGGGAGGTTACCCCATGCCAAGGTCAGGGCATACCACAAGCATGGAAAGTCTTATAGGAGATCCCTCAAAATTTCAAACATTCTTTTTCGTAAATCTTTTTCGAATAAAAAAGTTCAGGAGAAGGGGAGGTTACCTCATGCCAAGGTCAGGGCAGACCACAAGCATAGAAAGTCTCATAGGAGATCCCCCAGAAATTCGAACGGTCATTTTCGTAAGTCTTTTTTTGAATAAAAAAGTTCAAGAGGAGGGGAGATTACCTCGTGCCGACATACCACGAGCGTAGAAAGTCTTTTAGGAGATCCCTCAGAATTTGGAACACTCATTTTCATGAATCTTTTTTGAATAAAAAAAAGTTCAGGAGGAGGGGAGGTTGCCTCATGCTAAGATCTGGGCATGCCACGAGCATAGAAAGTCTTATAGGAGACTGCTGGAAGCGAGACTCGAACCTAAGCATATTGCGTAGGGAGTTCGAACCATACTAACTCGGCCAACTCACTTTGACTTATTTTCATAAATTATATTCAACTCATGGCATCTTTTGATTTATACAAAAGCCTTATTTGTTTTTACGCCATTTTACATTGATATAAAGAAAGTAGCTCGACTTTTGTACTTTGCTATTAGGCTATTAACATAAATACATGGTGGTTTCTTCAACAAAATCTATCGTGTGTACCAGTGCAGTGAGTAGCTGTAAGGTTTTTCACCAAAATTAGTTAGGCGTTCTTCAAGGATTATATATAGCTTTCGCTTAAAAATTTTCTTAATAGAGGAAAAGCTTCGCTTCCAGTAATTATGGAACTCATTAGGGGGTTATCGCAATAATAACTGGAGGTTCTCATCGTGCATACCATATTTATTAATTAATTATCATGAAAAGAGCGAGATTGGGCAGTTTTAAGGTTTTAAACCAAAATTAAACTCCAAATAAATTTCTTTTTTTCTTCACAGATTGTACAGCTTTCACTTATAAATTTCTTCCTTCATTCCAACCAAATATTTTTGTGTGAATTCACGAAATTATGGAGAAAAAACTTGTCATCCACAAGGTGGATAAAATGATCTATCTGACCATGGTAATTTCTATTTTGAATAACAACATCTTTGATATTGAAATCACCTTGGAAGGCCATGCCTCAATCGATGCATATAGATTTCAACAAAAAAAAAAAAAAAAATCGATGCACGTGATAAGAAGGATTGCGGGAAAGCCAAAAGTCATGTCCAGTTCGAAGTCCCTTTACATTACACCGTGCCGTGCCAAAAGTCAAATGCAGGGGTCCCAATCTTTAGGACAACTATAAATCCCATTTCGTCACGTATGGGGGACGAAAAATTATCAGCTACAGAAGGGAGTACGCAAAGGAAAACTGCAACCCCATTATCTCGGCCGTACGATCTGCCTAACTCGGCCACCCCATTCTTGACAGGGATCTCTCCCTTGGGACCTCGTGCGTCTCTACTCGCTTGCTAAGCTATTATTCAAACCAGCCTCTCAAGCGATACCACCAAACAGTGAAATTCCACATCACCACGTTACTTATGCTTGTGACTCCACGTGAGACAACATTTTGTTTCCGCAACTATTTCAGTTGAAAACCCATACCTCCGAGTTCTTTTCTTTCACTTATACTTCATATGTTCTAAATTTATTGTGCAAATGACAATTCAGTTATTAACCTTTTAATGTTTCCAAATTAGTCCGAAAACATAGTCATTCCGATCAATTTTCACTAAAAAATTGCTAAAGTGACTACATGTCATGTAAGACTACTAGCGATGACTAGACCGCTACATCAGCAATTTCTTGCGAAAATTCACTGGAATCATGTATGACTGAATTTATACCCGTACAATAAATTTATGATTGATTGGGTAATTTTTCTTAAAAATATATAAGGACGTCAAGCGATTTCATCATTCGTCAAATTTCACATATTGTTGCTAATTTGACTTGCATGTGGGTGAAAATTTGAAAGTATTCCATGTTATTATGCGGGATATATATGTTCTTAAAATATATGTGGGATATATATGTTCTTAAAATATATGTGACCACCCTATTGACTCGGCCTCATATGAAGCTTTTTCCTAGCTTGATCAATGAACATAGTCAAATTTCAAGTGCCAACAACTAGTTAAGGTGCCATGTTGAAAGACTTCCTAGCCACTTACAGCTTGGTGGGATGCATTCCACATTAAAGGCCGTAAAAAATGATTTTAATAATGGCGAGGACGGACTTACATTTGAGAGAATGTGAACCGAATGATTAACTACGGTTTTTTTTTTAGGGGACTTTTACCTAAAGCCATATTTATTTTTTTGCCATTCCACAATGAGAAGTGTCAATGTTGAACATCAATATACTACTTCTATACATTTCAAAAAACCAACTTCCAATTTCAATTACCATCAATGAATCTAATGAAGGCGGTTAGTAGCAATCGCCTTTTGGTTGGCTCCTTAGAATGAAAGATGATTAGTTAGATGCGGCAAAAAGGGCCTTTTTCGATTCAATCAACACAAGAAGTATGCAAAGAGATTATCATATTTGGGCCCATAGAGGTTAGCTTCCTTCTATATCTATATACGAAAATGCCAGTGGACAGCAAACAAAGATGCCATACTAAGAAAGCAGTAGCCAGACATCCACACTCATGCCATTAGGCTATCAAAATGAATAAATGAAGGTTTCTTTTGCAAAGACCGTCGTTATCAATTAGCTATTACAAAAAGAGCACAGATGGGTAGAAATAAGGTTTGGGAAAATGAGATGAATAATTCTTAAACTTTAGCTCCACATGCAATGTCATTCTTAAACTTTTAATTCGTTCAATATGGTGATTGAAATATTTGTTAATCTTTGATCTAGTCCCTAGACTTTCATTTTGTTCAGTCTAGTTCGTCATTATCAATTAGCTATTAAGAAAAGAGCACGGACGGGTAGTAATAAGGTTTTGGGAAAATGAGACGAATAATCCTTAAACCTTGGTCCAATTTGCAATATCATTTTTAATCTTTTAATTTGTTCAATATGGTGATTGAAATATTCCTTAATCTTTGATCTAGTCCCTAGACATTCAATTTGTTCAGACTAGTTCGTCATTATCAATTAGCTATTAAGAAAATAGCACATATGGGTTGTAATAAGGTTTTGGGAAAATGAGACGAATAATCCTTAAAATTTAGCTCAATATGTAATGTCATCCTTAAATTTTTAATTCGTTCAATATGACGATTAAAATATTCCTTAATCTTTGATCTAATCCCTAGACCTTCAATTTGTTCAACTAGTCATTCAACTTTCACAACAATGTCAAATCAATCCTTTAGAACTATTCACAAGTTTTTAATAGTACACTATTGCCCAAATTATAGAATATATTTTTATTTCAACCTATTTCCTAATTAAATAAAAAAATGCTACCTTTCTATTGCATTTTTACATTTTTTGTCTTTTATAAATAGTTCCATTTATGTATGTTTTAACTGATGATATCTTTAATAGTAAAAATATAACCCCATTTAGAGTTTCATCGTGTTTATATTCCTTTAATTTTTAAAATAGTGTTATCATAAAAATATTTAATAACAATATTAGTTTATCTATAGATTTCTCGTACTAATACTAATCCAAAACGTGTTCCTGCTTTTTTATACAAAAACTTGTGTTTCGAGTTCTATTAATTAAATTTAGTTAAATAAGTAAATTAGGAAATTAATATAGCAAGAGTATCAACTTTTACAAGTTTGAATGAGGTTTTACTTTATCATTCTATGGATCATGAACTAAAAGATACTCTAATGGAACTATCATAATATTTATAAAGACGGGAAACATAAAAAAAAGTAATGAAAAGATAGTTATGTTTTTTTTTTTTTTTTAACGAAATGGATTATAATGAAAAATTATTATAAAATCTGGGCAATAGTGTAATTATGGAAAACCTTTGATTTTTTTTAATGAAAAATTGAGAGATTAGATTGAACAAATTAAAAGTTTATGGAATAGATTGAACTCTATAAATAGTTCAATGACTACATTGACCGAATTAAAAATTCAAAGATGAATGTCATACATTAGGCCAAAATTTAGAAGACTATTTACGTCATTTTTATAAGGTTTTTAACCAAAATCAAGACTCATGTAAGTTTCTCCAATATATGGCGTTTCTCACGGATTATATAGCTTTCGGTAAAATATTTCTTTCTTCTTTTTTCAATTATATACTTTCGTGTAAATCCATCAAATAATTGAGAAAAGCTTGTCATCCACTAATTCGGAATTCATCAGTGGTTATCAAAATATACAATAAATGGAGGTTTCTTCTATGAAATTCATCAAGTACACCGTATTTATCAATTAATTATTAAAAACAGGAGGGCGAACGGTAGTTGTAAGGTCTCCAATTAAAGTAAGGACCCGTTATGAATTTCTTTTTTCTTCACGGATTATACAGCTTTCGCTTATATATTAAATATTTTCTTCCTCCTTTGCCAGCTAAATATTTTTTAGTAATTCCGTGAAATAAATAGAGAAAAGGTTACCATCCAAGGGCTTTGGATTAAAATGAGTACCATCAATGGGTTTCGGAATAAAATGATAGGTTTGATTATGGTGATCTCGTATTCGAATTATAACACGTCACGTTTAGGATAATCTCAGGAGGCCTCGCCTTTTGAAACGAAATCTTATTCAATACATGCGGACGAGAAGGTTTACGCAAATTGACGGAAATCATTCGAGCGGATCGACAAAATTACTACTATTAGTAATGTTATGTCCAAATCAAAAGTCCCTTTTACACTGTGCCGTCTAAAACGGCAATTTCATGGTCACAATCTTTATGACAACATGGGTAAAAAACTGGCAAGCCCATCATCTTTCCCCGTTCTATCTGCCTAACTCAGTCGCCACATTTATAATGGGCAGTTTTTTGGGGACTTCTTGCGTCTCTACTCGCTTGCTAAGCTATTATTCAAACCAGACTCTCCAGCAATTCCACCAAACGGTAAAGCTGTATATATCACAATGTCACATGCTTATGACTCTTTGTAAGTCGAACTCACATTTTTTTTTTCTGCCAAATTAAAAATGGTGAATTATATTTTCTCGAATTATACTTTCAACATTAATTTGCCCTTTTCTTCCTTTTCCTTCATTGTGATGCATAGCAGCAATGTGCATGGCTGGTAAGACTTAAAAAGGGGGGAAATTCCTAAGTATTTTAGGCTCCGCTTGTTTTATAAAGAATGAATAGTTTGGAAAATATATATATTTTTAAATAATTGCTTATACCACTTGTAAAAATTGATGAACGAAAAGTATTTTACCATTTATGAAAATATTTAGATATAAATTGTTATCAGTAGTTTAAATAGTTGTAATTGTCTAACTATTTTAAGCGGCGCAAGTAATCATTTGTAGTAAAATATTTTTCAAAATCATCGTTCAGAAAACAAACGAAGCCTTTGTTTAGGGAATTTTTTTAAATAAGTTATACTCCGGACCATCATTATCTACAAGACTCTACAATTTCAAATACGACCAAGGAAATTAATTTGGGGGAAATTCCAGTAATATGGCCTATTTTGGACAACTAAAATTCGATCGATATATATAATGAAAATTAGATAGGATGGTTTATGTACAAATGCTAAAATGGGGAAAATTATTATTGCAATATTCAAATTTTGAGGTGGGGGACCCTGGACGTGGGATTTATACGTTCGAACTTTGGAAAATAAATTATGGAGCAATCTAATATTGGGAAAAATATATTTAAAAGAAAGGTCCATATTGGACCAACACACTCTCCTCACTTTGGTTGGTATGGTAAGTAGAGAGGAGCGAGGCGCATGGCAGAAGATCATGTGGAGCGTTTGATGGACAAGTAACGGAGCAACGCACCATACCAAACACCCCCAAAGTCACGTGCCGTCTGGCCTCCCGGTTTTGTTGGGTGCGACCCCGCGCACGTGACTCCCCATCTACCCCTCTCTCCCCTACCTATCTCTCTCGCCTTGTATAAAACCCAGCCTCGACAGTCCCAACATTCCACCGCAGCATCGACACACTCCTCTGCTTCTTCCGACTACCGAAACCGTCCTCCGCCACCGCGGTTTGCTACAGCTTTCCGGGCCTCCGGCGAAAGAGAAAGGGAGAGAGTGGAAGCATGGTGACTGTGGAGGAAGTCCGCCGTGCCCAGCGGGCAGAGGGCCCCGCCACGATCATGGCGATCGGGACGGCCACCCCGCCCAACTGCGTCAATCAGAGCGAATACCCGGACTACTACTTCCGGATCACCAACAGCGAGCACAAGACCGAGCTGAAGGAGAAGTTCAAGCGCATGTGTAAGCATCGCATACACACATATGCTCTCTCTCTCTCTCTCTCTCGCGTGCGCCTTGTTTCGACCCTTGTGGTTCTTAATCGAAATTTTCATATATTGCTTCTCTTCCAAAGAAAAGGAGTATTTGCATAAGCATAGAACACTCGAATCCACTGAAAAAGATATATGCATACTTATTCCGTCGCTGTTATTATCTACATAAGATGTGATTTCAACGTTTGCTTTTAAGTAGGATCGAGCGAGGTCTCGCTAATTAAAGAGGGACCAAAAGGGTAAATGGAAGAAGACGAAGAAGGATATCTGTCATTAATTAGGAAAAGAATGGAAGCATTCCTTCTTGCACGTCATAAAGTTATGGAAAGGAAAGAGAGAACAATGAAATCAACGACTATTAAATGCGTTTCGGCAAATCGGGTCATTGTCTATCCAATCAATCGTCGTTTAGGTGTTCAGGTATAGCTCATCGTTGCAATTGGGGTTGCTGTGACGTATTCGCATGAGTATTTTTTGTAGTACACAGAATGAGATACGTACCATAACCTACGTGTAAGAATTTAAGTAGCGAAAGTCATCTCAATCTTTTTTGACTTCTATGCTTTCATTAAGCTGAGCGTATAATAGTATCTGACTGAGGAATCTTGTCCTAAATCATGCTGATTTTCAGGCGAAAAGTCAATGATCAAGAAGCGGTACATGCACTTGACCGAGGATCTCTTGAAAGAAAACCCCAACATCTGCGCCTACATGGCACCCTCGCTGGACGCCAGGCAGGACATGGTGGTGGTGGAAGTCCCGAAGCTCGGCAAGGAGGCGGCCGCCAAGGCCATCAAGGAGTGGGGCCAGCCCAAGTCCAAGGTCACCCACCTGATCTTCTGCACCACCAGCGGCGTCGACATGCCCGGCGCCGACTACCAGCTCACCAAGCTGCTCGGCCTCCGCCCCTCCGTCAAGCGGTACATGATGTACCAGCAGGGCTGCTTCGCCGGCGGCACGGTCCTCCGCCTGGCCAAGGACCTGGCCGAGAACAACAAGGGGGCCCGCGTCCTCGTCGTGTGCTCCGAGATCACCGCCGTCACCTTCCGCGGCCCCACCGACACCCACCTCGACAGCCTCGTGGGCCAGGCCCTGTTCGGGGACGGCGCAGCGGCTGTCATTGTGGGGGCCGACCCGGTGCCCGGAGTCGAGAAGCCGATGTTCGAGCTCGTCTCGACGGCCCAGACCATACTCCCGGACAGCGACGGGGCCATCGACGGGCACCTCCGGGAGGTCGGCCTCACGTTCCACCTCCTCAAGGACGTCCCCGGGCTCATCTCGAAGAACATCGAGAAGAGCCTGGTGGAGGCCTTCCAGCCGCTCGGCATCTCGGACTGGAACTCCCTCTTCTGGATCGCGCATCCCGGCGGGCCGGCCATCCTGGACCAGGTCGAGGAGAAGCTGAAACTCAAGGCCGAGAAGCTGCGCGCGACGCGCCACGTGCTGAGCGAGTATGGCAACATGTCGAGCGCCTGCGTGCTGTTCATCCTGGACGAGATGAGGAAGAAGTCGACCGAGGACGGGCTGAAGACCACCGGCGAGGGGCTCGAGTGGGGCGTGTTGTTCGGGTTCGGCCCCGGGCTCACCGTCGAGACCGTGGTCCTCCACAGCCTCGCGGCGCAGGCTTAAGCAACGCTCCCCCTCTCTCCACCATTGTCATTGATTTGGTCTGTCATCAATTTCCCTGAATTTTCTTTCCTTTCTCTCTTCTTTTTCTTTCTCTTTTTTCAATTTACTTTAAGTCATTAATGTGCGCATTTTCAGTGTCGGAAAAGGGGTTGGGGTTGCAATGGCTGAACATGGTCACCTTTGGGCTACATTGAAATAAATAGTGTGGGGAGCATGTGTACCAAAAGATTTCCCCAATAATATTTCATATGCAATATAAATTCAATGTGGTCAGATCGATATTTAGTAGTTTCAATTCCTGTCTAATCGCTCGATTGTTTGCTGCCGCCTTGATCTTGTTACCTCAAGATGAGAAAGATGGAAAATGTGGCATTCAAGCTCAACCTCAGTATCTTAAAAGCACATTTTAAAAAGCAAGTACGAAGGGGTGTACGAGGATAATTTTCAGGAGAAATTACTAATTTTGTCATAAACCCGTTATGTGAATGGTGCATCGGTGATATCAAGAGGCCATTGGCTGGGAGGCAACATTAAAATCACATAAAATTTAGAACTATATTAGCAAAATTGGAAAGTTCAAGATTTGATTAACATTCGTACAAAAAGTTTAGTATTAATTTGATTATCATCCCTGATTTACCGAAGGTGAATGTTATTTTGCAACATGAATTATATATATATAAATGACTAAAAGTTGTAGAAAAAATTAAAGCTACAAAATTAGCCACACCACCGCTTAGAGTTGTAATTTACGACTAAATCTCAAATTCTTAAGGACTAATCACACTTTTCTAGCTTTAGAAGTTCTCCCTCTATCTCTCGATGACATAGTTGCTTTTAATAGAAGAAAAAAGTATCATAAGACTTGTGAATCATAAACAAAATTTTGGTCTTGTGAATAGATATCAATTTTTGAGAGACTAATTCTAGCTCCAGAAATTCTCTCTCTATCTCTGGCCGACACTGACACAGAGAGGCGAAAGCTAGGGGAGCAAATGAGATTAGATACCTCAGTAGTCCTAGCCGTAAGACAGAGTTGCTTTCAACAGAAAAAAAGAGTATTAAATGACGTATCAATCATATAAACAAAATTTTGCTCTTGTGAATAGATATCAATTTCTTAGGGACTAATCAAACTTTTTTAGCTATACAAGTCCTCTCTCTATCTTGGTGACTAAGCTATTTTTGACGGACAAAAATATTCGTATGATTTATGGATTGTACAAATCAAAATCCGGCTCCACTTTTGATCATGTGAATCGCACGATAAATTCATAATAATTGAAATAATATCGGTCAACAGGTCGGTGTATAGATGATGCAATCCTTTTCCTGATGATAGACTAGCTAGTCCCGTCACGTGGCCGCAGCAACCTAGAATGTCTCATCCAATAGATGAGCTCATCAAGCAGTGGCTTGATTCCTTAGAGACGAAGCAAAACGAAACTTCAATCCCCTCCACTTTCAAACGGTCACGTGACAACAGATGGTCAACCACCAAAGCCACGTGCCCCCCAGCTTCTCCATCACGTGACTCCCAGCTACCCCACGGCGCTCCAGCTCTTTACTCACGTCTTAAAAGACGCCGCTCGATGCTCTGCCATTGCCCCCCAATACCTTTTCAGTACCACACCCACTCTTAACTCGTTCCATTCGCCCCGCCACCGCCACCGCCACCGCCACCGCCACCGCCACCGCCTACACTTGCTTTGGTGCGAAACAATGGCCACCATCAGGAACTCCACTGCGTGCAACAGGCTGACGGATCCGCCACAATCCTGGCCATTGGGACGGTGAACCGGCCGAACCGCCTCAACCAGAGCACCTACCCGGATATTACTTCCGGTTCGCGAACAACGAGCACATGGCGGAGTTGAAGGAGAAGTTTAAGCGAGTGTGGAGGCATGTACAAGCTTTCCTTGTGCTCCTCAGTCGAATAAACCTAGTCATTGGTGCACGTGTTGCGTGGACTTGACCAAGTACGCTGATACTGAGCAGCGCACGATGCATTCTTATAGTTATCCAACGTCTTGTTGTATGAATTGAAAAAGAAAATGCATAGACTCATTCTATTGCTCATAATATGTAGAAAGCAAATCATTGTACTTACACAACAACGTGTGATGACTATGTTTATTAAAGTATCGTTCTACATCGCTTGATAACAGGTCTTAAATATTCTTTATATACACAAGATCTCACTCCACCAATTCATGTGATTGGACTTTCTAACAACGTTGCTTAAGTAGTGTTTAGCGTGGACTTACTACTCCACCAATTCATGTGATTGGACTTTCTAACAACATTGCTTAAGTAGTGTTTAGCGTAACAATGTTGCTTAAGTAGTGTTTAGCGTGGACTTACTACTCCAATTCATGTGATTGGACTTTCTAACAACGTTGCTTAAGTAGTGTTTAGTGTGGACTTACTAATTAATAATGCATAAAAAAAGCCAAATAGAGAAAGTTAAATGAAAATGTCTCAAGTTAATAAGTTGAAAAAGTTTTGGGAAAAAAAATGATAATAAGATTAATTTTAAGTACGCGGGTGGTGTAATCCTTTTCTCCTCAACCTATATTTATCCCCACTTATCTAGATAATTAGTCAACCTTTTGAATTATATATACCCACGTCAAGGGTGACGAAAAATCCTAAATAACGAGAGAAAGAAGAAATTTTTTTTTAAATTTTTCGTAGATCTTGAAATTAAAGAGAAGAAAAATAATGCACGTACCACATCATATGGCGAGGAAAAAGAAAGAGAGAGGTGATGGGAGAAATTGAAAATAGCAAATATTCAATGAAGTGTTATTTTAAAGGTGAAATGAAATTTGACAGATCTAACCATTCAGATATGGTGGCAATCAATACATCTTTAGATACATATAACGGGACAAGGATCTCAGACTACATAATAGACTTCTTTGATGGGGAAAACCATCTAGACACGTCTGTGAAGAACTTGTCAATAATGGGATCAAGCAATTTTGTCTTGAATCGAGGATCCCACATTTTCAGGTGAAAAGTCAATGATCAAGAAGCACCGCACGTATCTGACCGAGGAGACGTTGAAAGAGAATCCTTACACTCGTGCCTACACGGAACCCTCACGGGACGCTAGGCATGACATGATGGCGGTCGAAGTCCCAAAGCTTGGCAAGGAAGCGGCCACAAAGGCCACCAAAGATTGGGGCCAACCCAAGTCCAAGGTCACCCACTTGGTCTTTCGCACCACCTGTGGGGTCGACATGCCAGGCGCGGCCTCGGCCCGACGGCGAAGCAGAACATGATGTACCAGCGAGGTGGTGGTTCCGGGGGGGGCACCGTCCTCCGACTGGCCAAGGACCTGGCCGAAAACAACTAGGGGGCCCATGTTCTAGTGGTGTGTTCCGAGATCAGCGCCATCGCCTTCCGCGGGCCGCGTCGGCGCTATTAACAGCCATCTCCGCGAAGCCGGGCTCGTTTTTCACCTCCTCAAGGATGTTTCTCGGCTCATCTCGGAGAACATCGAGGAGGGCCTCGCGGAGGCTCTTCGACCTCTGGGCATCTTGGAGTGGAACTCACTCTTCTGTATCGCCCAACCCGGTGGGCCCATGATCTTGGATCGGGTAGAGGCGAAATTGGGCCTCAAGCCCGAGAAGTTGCGCGCAACGCGGCATGTGATGAGGGAGTATGGGAACGTGTCAAGCCCATCCGTCTTGTTTATTTTGGATGATATGAGGAAGAAGTCCGCTGAAGATGGGCTCAAGACCACCGGGGAGGGGCTCGAATGGGGTGTGCTGGTTGCTTTTGGGCCTGGGCTCACTATTGAGACGGTTCTTCTCCATAGCCCGAGTCTCCCTTGGAGTTTTAAAGCTAACCGAGCTTGTATTTCTTTTCAATAACTGTTGGCTCATTCACGTGCCATCTTGAGTGTCCACGGGGTGCTAGGGCTTCTCTGAAGAAAAAAGAGTTTCATCCTATTTCCGAGGTTACTTCTACTCGGCACTAACCCTTTCGCAAGACAGGAGAGTTTCAGGTGCGAACCTCCTCAATGGAATAATGTTGGTATTCTTTCCCTTCTTAGAGTTTCTCTCTCGAGTTGGGTCAATAAAGCTAAAAAGAGTTCATCCTATTTTTGGTGTTACTTCTACTTGATCCTAACCCTTCCGTAAGACAACAAGAATACTAGGTGCGAATCTCCTTAATGGAGTAATGTCGATATTCTTTCATTTTAAGGGTTTCTCTCTCGAATCACGTCAATAAAGAAAAAAGAGTTCATCCTTCTACTCGACACTAACCCTTTCGCAAGACAAAAGAGTTTTGGGTGTAAACCTCCTCAATAGAGTAATATCAATGGAATAATGTCGATATTCTTTCTTTTTTAACAAAATTTGGTCTACTTCTCTGTGACGCTTCAACATAAGTTCACTCGTTATTTATTAGATTTTAATAGCACAAACACTTTTAATTTGTTGATAATCTATCATAGATCAATGCTTAACTCCTTCTCATATAGTAATAATTAATTTTTTTCTCTTAATTGGTTACTTATATCGACACGGGCATAATTAACCAATTTCCATCTTGCAACTACATAGAGGTATTGCCCATCTATGAAAAGAACAATGAAGGAACAAACTTTGAATGATATCAAAATAAGTGGGCTCTATATATATTTAAAGATTGGCTTGTCCAAACACTAAATCAATTTTTGCCCAATCTTTTAAATAAAAGGAGAAAACTTTTTATATTCCTGCCAAAATTGAACATATTATTATCTTGGAGAAAAATATGAAAAAATCATATGTGAATTTACGTGCCAATAGTTGAGTGTCGAAAAGTTCCAGGGGTTGCAAATTTTAAAAATAAAAAAATAAAAAATTCATGAGTGGTGAAATCTAGAGCAAGTAAAATGCAAAAAAAAAAAAAAATCAATTTACATGGGCTGAAATGGTTAGTACCTCTACCATTACTCTTTATCGAAATGAAATAATTCTAGAATTTCAGTCTAATATGCAATGTTGCTTCTTGACTTTTAATTTGTGCAATGCGGTCCCTATACTTTATAGTTCAATATGCAATATTGTTCCTAAATTATTAATTCGTTCAATGTAAAATGCCAAAAAAAAAAACAATTTATATGGGCGTAGTACCTCTACTATTACTCTTTTATTGAAATGAAATAGTTCTAGAATTTTGGTCTAATATGTAACATAGCTTTTGGACTTTTAATTTATGTAATGTGATTCCTATTATAGCTCAATATATAATATTGTCCTTAATTTTTTACTTTATTCAATATAATTCTTAAAATATATAAAAATGTTACATTGAAGAAATTAATGAGTAAATTAAAATTTTAAGGATGGTATTGTAAATTGGATTGAAGTTTATAAATTATTTATTATTTTCTCTTTATTTATAAATAATGCCAAAATATCAAAAGGGGAAATGAAAGGGAAATGATAGTGGAGATTAAAGTAACTGGTGATCGTTGGGAACCACAAGCTACCCCCTAGTCCCTAGTCCTAGCAATGAGCCCCCCACAAAGCATGGAAAACAGTGAACGCAAGACCAAAATCTCATTGGGCATCGCAAGTCTTGAGCAGCAACATCGGACGCCATCAACGACATTTCGAGATCTGCAAGGTTCATTTAACTGGACGACGACTCTTTGAGATCCGTGTGGTTGGATCTCTCTCTCTCTCTGAGGTTCAAGTGGACTCCCTCTCTCCCTTGCTTCCCCCCTCTTTCTCTCTCTCTCTCTCTCTCTCTCTGTGGGCCAAAGTGCATGCTGTCACCCAAATACCAGCAAGGCATGCATCATCAATGCCCATGCAGATTTTGCAGAAGGACTTCGGCCATCAATCCCACTTCCTGTCCAACGAGAGGATATGTTGGCCCATACCCTGCATCTGAAACAAAAAGAAAAAAAAAGATTTATCCAATGGGGTTTACAAAATATTTGTTTGATTAAATCATTGTCGAACGATTTAGGCGGAAGAAATGGTAACAATCGAATAGCTTTACATCTTTGTTTTGTCCTTCACTATGTCGATATAAGGTCCATCGTTCTTGAAAGGACATTTTTTCCAAATTGTTGCCCTAGCTTCTTAGCATCGCCCTTCACTTACCTCATTTTGATTTTGGCTTTTTTCATAATTTTATGTTGCTTGCGATCCTTTACTTGAAAAAGACCTGATCATAAATTTCACAATTTACAAACCATCCAACCAACTCCACGCCATACGTGCCCAAAAACATCTTTGGAAGGATCTAGACATGGCTGTATTACTTAGAAAGTCAAGCATGATCCAGCCAAGCGATGGAGCTATTCCAAATCTTAAAACATTCCACCATCAATGATTGGGGTGTGTTGGTCGAGTTTGGGATTCATGTGTTCCTCTGTGTTTGCCCATGCATTCCCCATTTGTGATCCTCATGATCAGCCCCTTGGACTATACCATGTCGTCCAGGTTCGTACCACGTGAGTTCTAATAATGGATGAGAAAGTGGCAAGAGGGCATTGCCATCCGCTGCTTTTGCCCTTGTTGTTCATTTTAATATTTTATTTTAATTTATTTGTTAAACATATTATATTAGACTCACATTCACTCAAAAATTTAAGTTAATAAGTTATGAGTCAACTAGAATATATTAACAGTCTTACACTATATCAATTTTCCGATATGAGATTTTCTAACAAAATTTATATGCGCATCTCAAGCAACATATTCCAATTATTCGACCTTTCTTAGGCTACAAATGTGACATCAAGCAATGACACTAGAAGTCTTTTTAATATATGATTTTATTTTGTTCCAATTTTATTTATTTTCCCCAAGTAGGAAGTCACCTTCTTCATTTCTTGGGTAGTACCTCCCAACAAGATTGATTTGTTCGTATCTAGGTCCATAGTAGCCTTTTTTATTGATTTGGCTAATTGGATCTCTTTACCAACAGTAAAGGGGTGCTTCAAATCGAGAGTAATCAATATTGATGGGGCAAAAATTCATGGTAAGGACAAAGGAAAGAGCCGATCTTACGCTAAGTCAATTAATTTGTCATGTTCAGAAAAGAAAAACAGTACATAAACAGTACTTGAGCTTTGGATCAATGTCCCCAAAAGCATTACAAATCCTTGTTATTTAGCTTTGCACTAGGAGCTGTCTAATCAAAAGAAATAAGTGCAGCATTTAGCTATATTCTAAGGTTATGTTTGGTTGTTCAGATTTCTAATTATGATAGAATATGAAATTCAGGAATTTTACTATATCCAATTTATTGTTTGATGATTGTAGTAATAGAGTTGAATATATAAACATTATATCATGAACAATGTTTAGTATAAAAAGCATAATAGTATAAATGAACCAAAAATTTTGAAACGGTGATACTAAAAATTTCTATTGACACTCTTGTCTACTTTATTTCTATTTACTTTTTTATTTTATTTTCATATATTTTTTGATTAATTTCTTATTTATTTCTTTCTTCTCCTTCCATCATTTTCTAATAAAATTTTATTAAATAGTAAATTGTACTAATATACCTAAAATATGTAATAACTACAAATATATGTTTATATTTACATATTGAATCTATGTTATAAAATAGAATTAAATTAGAATATATAAATAAAAATAAGATTAAATTAAAATAACCAAATTGTTATTTTTTGTTATCATGAATTTCTTATATTAGAATTAAAAAATTATTTATATAGAAATGTATTTTCAATTTTGTTAATATAAGGAGTTTGTATTCAAGAAAAATAACTTTTCCATTATGGATATTAGAAATCTTATCTACCTTTATCTCACCTCCCCATAAGATAGTTTTATTTGATCTATATCATTTTTATATATGACTTTATCCTGTCTTGAACATGCACCAAATACAAGATATGATAAATTTTATCTATTTTGAATTTTATTCTGACTACCAAGCATAGCCTAAAAAGAGTTTTGTTCTCCTCGGATAATAATTGGGAGCTGGTACGATAAAGCGATAGTCGTTAGAATAGCAAGTTTGACTGTGACTCATTAGTCAATAATTGAATATGATGGATCTTGTTTAATCGTTAATGAAAGATTCCTCTATGAAAAATACGAATCACAATTTCAAGAAAGGAAAGGAGAAGGAGTCCCAACATAGAGGACTTATTGAGTCTAGTTGCTTGGCCTCCTGAAACAAAGCGCCCTTGGATCTTCCTATCTGATTGTACTCCATTAATTCAGAAAAAAATCCTTATTATTTTCTTTTTCATTTTATGATCTCATTATATTAAGATTAAGATTTAAACTCAAACTCGAAAAGTTTAGCTATCCCTTGATTCATGTTCTGAATACCTAGACTACTTCCACATTACAATTATGTCTCTTCTTAAATAATGTTGAACTATAACAGATCATATCTGATATTGTGGGCTTAAAAAAAAGTATTTGGTAAAAACATTGACGTTGAAACCGTCTTAGAGTTTTCTTTATATAGAGTAAGGGTAATAAACTTCTCACGACAATTAATTAATTTAGTATATAGAATAGATCTGGGTCACATGGCATAAAGGGAGCAGCCAAGTGGCGCATCTGAAACTCTTCATTGTATGACTCAATCACACATCAGCACATATCTTATCTTACAGACATTTTTATCTGATTAGGTGCTGTTTAGATTTATTTACTTTGTATTTGTTTATAATCAACAAATTGGATTAACCTACTTTCGATTTATTTAAAGGTTTCTTAAGCAAAAATACTTTTTTTGGTTATGTTAATTAACAATAAGTGTTTTTAATGCATAGCATACGTATTTCTACCGTGGGAAGGTACTAAGAAAATTACGTAAATGGCATAGATATCAATTAATTAAATTAACAAAAGCAGCACCTACTTGTTTTGGCAAAAAAATATATACTTACTTTTCAAAAAAAAAAATATTCCTTTATGTCACTTCAATTTTTTTTTTTTGAAAACACTAATTTTACCTTTTAAAATCCAATTCTATGCCAATATCGTGAATTAATACTAAGAAAACTATAATCATTAATAGACAAATAATAGTCTAAAACGAATGTGCGTTCATTATGACTTGAGGCTTTCCTCCAAAATTGATTTAACGAAAATAGATCATGAAAAACAGTTTCTTCCTTTGCTTTCGACATAACGAATTATGTACGTTCTTATTTTCCAATCGATCAATACTACTATAACTATCCAAGCATTGTTTTCATGTGAAACGCATTTTTTTCTCATTTGTTTTAAAACAAGGATTTCTGTAAATAAAACCGAACGGCACCTTACTTTTGGGCAAATTCAATTCCTGATCATTTTATCCGGGTGGGCTTTATGATCTCTCCAAAGATAAATCCGATGTCGTATGGCTTTGTCCTTGAAGCATACTTTATCATAATATTCTATATAAAATGCAATAGTCATAAATACTCGAAACACTCTAAAAAAGACGGGTGAATATCATAAAAAAAAAAAACTCAAATTAGGTCCATTGTAACACAAATGCCCTAAACTTTTTTTTTTTATTTCACCAAAAATTCTAAATTTGCCAATTGTGACATAGATATCACAAAAAAGAAAAACCCGATCTATACTCTTAATTTCGGTTTCATCTAATGTATATTAATCACACTAGTATAAGTTTGGATTTTTTTTACAACAATTTTATTTTATATTTGTGTCATAATTGGGTCAGTTTATGATAATATTTATGTCATATCGAGCATCATTTGAGATTTATTGTGGTATTAATGATAGTCAATCCCCCAGAAGGAAAAGTAACACTCCCGGTTCATCGAGCATATACCTTACCAACTTCCCTGGATATACTCGGACGACAATAATGACGATGATGATGCTTTCTTGGTCGTATGTTTTCCAAGCGGAAAGGGCAAAGCAAGTTCCCCTGTTTCCTGGCTCACATGCCCCCGCCCCATTTTGGTAATCCCTGGCTTTCTGACTGATTCTCGCTCATCGTATAATTTTCTATCTCGGCCTTCTTTTCTTCCTCCTTATCTTTCTCTCTCCCTCTCTAGCAAGCCGGGAAAAAGAAAATGAAAAAGGAACAGTAACTATATAATAAAAAACACAGAGAGAGAGAGAGAGAGGAGGAAAATTGAGGAAATGGGAGGGAGCTGAGTCCACGTTGAAGTTTTTCTTTATGCTCTCTCTCTCTCCAGCGAGTTATACCTGAACAAAGCTCCCACCTTTCGGTCCCTTCTCTTTTGGGGGTGGGTTATCATTCCCTTTCAGGTTGTGGGGGGAGCAGTTTCCCGTTTTTCAATTCTCCAGTCTCCATTATTTTCTTTTCTTTTTCGGTTTTGGGTTGGGATGATTGGTGGGGCTTCCTGGTTCCTTTCTTGATTCCCCCCTCTTTCTTCCCACCTCCCCCCTCTTTCTTCTTCCCCTGAATTCTTTTTTAGCAGATTCCCTCCGTTCCGGTGTCTTTTAATATTCTTTTTTTTTTTTATCGCCAGTACCTTTCCTGCGAATTCACACCCCCACATGCATGTTGTTGGGTTTGTCTGATCTGGGATTGGATCGCAAGGATCCCTCCTTTGTTCTTTGTTTCCTTCTTCTTTCTTCTTCTCCTTCCTAGAGAGAGAAGGAAAGAGAGGCGTGGGCTTTTTCAGGGACCTGGGTCTTTCTCGTGGGTCGTCGAAGAAGGAGGAGAAGAAGTGCCAAACGAAAGGAAGGTGAGATTTCTTGGCTTTGGCCTGTTGGATCTTCCCAACTGGGGCCCACCGCACGAGATTCTTTGCTTTGCGTTCTTGATCTCAACCCAGTGGAAAATTTGGAGCTCGTGATTTCTATGCCACCCTCGTTTTGTGATTTGAGCTGGGTCAGATTTGTTTATGGGAAAAGGGTCGTCTTCACTTTCGCCATTCTGGGTGGAAGATAATCGAATTGGGTGTCTCATGGTGGCTAACGTAGTTTTAGAGTGTTCTCTCTCGGTTTGAGGCTTTCATTTTCTCTTGGCATATAATTTTTAGTGTGGGGATTAATTGGGGTGTGGTGCTCGACCAATGGCGGGAGTGGATGCTTCGAAGTATGCTCATAGCCCTGTTCATAAGGCTATTGCCATGAGAGATTATGCCAGTCTTAAGAAGATCCTCGCTGGTCTCCCGCGCCTGTGTAATCCAAACGAGATTCGCACCGAAGCAGCTTCTCTGGCTGAGGAAGAGAAGGCCGATGCCATTTCTGCCGTGATAGATCGGCGTGACGTCCCGAATCGCGACACTCCGCTCCATCTGGCGGTCAAGTTGGGAGATGAGACGGCCACGGAGATGCTTATGGTCGCAGGGGCGGACTGGAGCTTGCAGAATGAGCAGGGTTGGAGCGCACTCCAGGAAGCGATTTGCAATAGGGAAGAGGCTATTGCGATGACGATAGTTAGGCATTACCAGCCACTGGCGTGGGCGAAATGGTGTAGAAGGCTGCCTCGGTTGATAGGGACAATGCACAGGATGAGGGACTTCTACATGGAAATCACCTTCAATTTCGAGAGTTCTGTGATTCCATTTATATCAAGGATCGCCCCTTCGGACACTTACAAAATTTGGAAGAGAGGCGCGAATTTGCGTGCGGACATGACTTTGGCTGGATTTGACGGTTTTCGAATTCAGCGTGCGGATCAGAGTATTCTCTTTCTTGGTGATGGGTCAGAGGACTGTAAAGTTCCTCCTGGTTCACTTTGTATGGTATCGCACAAAGACAAGGAGGTGATGAATGCTTTGGACGGTGCTGGATCTCAAGCAACTGAAGAAGAGGTTCGTCAAGAAGTGACTGCGATGTCTCAGACAAATATATTCAGGCCAGGGATTGATGTCACACAAGCAGTTCTATTACCCCAGTTGACTTGGAGGCGACAGGAAAAGACAGAGATGGTGGGCCAATGGAAGGCAAAAGTATATGACATGCACAATGTAATGGTGAGCATCAAGTCCAGGAAGGTTCCAGGTGCTATGACAGATGATGAGTTCTTCTCATCTTGCAATGAAAATGAAACGGAAAGCGAGGAGCTTAATGACCTTTTGACAGAAGATGAAAAAAAGCAACTTGAAGCTGCACTGAAGTTGGATTCATCAGAATTAGCGTGCGAGAGTGGTGATGGAGTTATTGGACACCGCCATAGTTGCTATGAGAGGAGGGAGATTCCTATTGAAGATATGAATGGTTGTGCAAGTGGCGACAATAAGCAGGAGAAGAAAGGATGGTTTTCTGGATGGAGGAAACGGGATCCCAAGAATGAAGTGAATAGGAAACTCGCTCCTCCTAGGAGTTCTCTTTGTGTAGATGAGAAAGTGAGTGATTTACTTGAAGATTCACCATCGAGGAATCAAACCACACCTGGTAGGCATTCTATGGAGATTGTTATGAGGGGTGATGATCATCGTAGAGGAAGAGATAGCAGACCATCATCATCTGCCAGCTCTGACAGCAACAACCGCCGCAAGGATGTAGGGCGCGAGAGTGAGTATAAGAAGGGGTTAAGGCCTATTCTTTGGCTTTCTCCTAGCTTCCCTCTACAGACGGAAGAACTCCTTCCTCTGCTCGATATTCTTGCCAACAAAGTCAAGGCCATCCGTCGTTTAAGGGAGTTGCTTACAACAAAACTCCCAATGGGCACTTTTCCAGTCAAGGTACTTTGCTTACACAGTACTAACACATTTTCCTTTCTCTTCAGTTACCATCTTTTCTTGGTTGGCTTGGGGTTAAATATTTCCACTGCTTATTTTCAAACAATCACATGCTTTCTAACACCGACAAGTTACATTCGCGTGCTTTTACATAATGACGGTAGATTTTAAATTGTAACTTTTAATAGATCCTAAAAGCTGCAATGACATCTGAGTATTCCTCTATAGGTATAGTTATATGACATCCTTGATACAGCTATTAGGACTTAAATACAGTGGGAGCATTTGCTATTGTCAGATTGAGGAGTAACTCTTCTTTGTGGACTCTTCTAAAGTGACCAATTAAGTGAAATCGTGGTTTTTATGTGAACTGTAGTCTGGCTCGTGGATTCGGATGCGTGTTGGTTCTGTATGTTGATGAAATGAGAACACACATGAGTTTTAAGAAATGAAGTCTTTCTTTTGGGCTGGACATGCATAACTGTCGGAATCTGTCTTGGCAGTTGGTTCATGCTCATTCTCATTTTTGGTTGTATGGCATAATAAAATTGTAGAAACTTTCCATATCTTGTTTTGAGGATAAGACCTCGTGCATTTTGTCATATTTTTGGCGAGGCTTTTCTGTTGGTGTCACACAGGATGTATGCTTTTCTTAGATAAACATATGCACTAAACACACAGATTCTCTTGCTGTGGAAGAACATGTGCTTGATAGCTCTTTGGCGCATAGAACTACTATTTGCTGTGAGCGCTTGTATGTGCAGATTTAGAAGCTCCAGATAGCTTTACTGTCGAGAATTAATGTTGTGGTGGTGATTAAGAAAGGAATTTCTTTTGTTAATTACATAGCTCAACAAGATAAGGGAAGCAAGAGCTATGACTTACAGTTTGAGAGGAGTGTGATCAGGGAAATGCTCAATTTTGTCAATTTATTCTCCGCTTGAGTCAGAATTCCATTCTCTTTTCTAGTTGGCTATCTCGAGCTACCCATTCAGTCTCTTTTCTTATTTTGAAATTTTTGCTATGTTTCAAGTGCAGGGACCACATAGAGGAACCTCACATGCCTTGGGTCTTTGTTAACATCAAATTGCATTATGCATACTCCAATTATCCCCCCTGCTTGCTTCTACTAATTAGGAGGGAATGTTCTTGTACATAGTGTTTTACCATTTAATGTGTACACATTTAGTACCATCTCTGCCATTATGCTGGAGGACACTAGGAGAATATTAACGTGAATGTGACATGATTGAGGATGATTGAGTGGTGTATTTAACCCCACAGAGGCTACAATTTTACATGGGTTGGCACATGGGATTTGCGTATGGTGAATATATTATACTTTTGAGTCTTTGATGGGACTCTTGGATGAAATAGTGTAGAAATATGTAGTTGTTTTGTTCAGGGAGTTGAAGGAGGGTTGGTCTTATATTTTCTGCCTTCAGTTACTCTGGTCGACCTTTTTTTTGTAGCCAACCAGTATGGTTGATTGTATCTTGTGATTCAAGTTTGTAAATAGTTATCCAATATCTTTTTGAGTATACAATCACTTAAATGCTCACACGTTCTGTCCAAACAATTGAAACTGAGAAGAAAGCAATCATCTCTTCCTTCACGATAGGGACAAAGCTAATAAGATTCTAGTCAGATGGATGTGTGTGAAAACCAGTGTGTATAATATTGGTGATTTTGTTAATCTTGTATAGAGGAACTGGTAATTTAATGGTGGGCATTGATAAAGTTATTGAGAAATGTTTATCCTAATTCTTCATCCTCTCCAAACGTTTAAGTGGAGAAATAATCCTTAATGAAAGGAAATAGAATAAAGAGGAATTGAACCAGAAAGATAGTAAAGCCAATAAGTTTAGTGGCCGAGTCTAGATTGTTACCAATTAATAAAGATAATTGACAAAGTTTTCTTATAATCTAGTTAGACAGGTTCTGACGATTGTTGAATTCCAGTGAAAGTTCCTTTTATAGATTGGTACTGTTACCAACTTTGATGGTAGGTGTCTTGACAGATATTTCCTACACATCTTTATCTTTACTGCTCAACTAGCTCCTTAAAGTTAGAATACTCAATATGCAGGCTTATGTGCCGGCTAGATGATCAATCACCCTTATTCTACAAGTTTAGCAATCTGAAGTTGACCTATGCTTTCTTTGATGATTTTTTATATAGATTTGCCCTAGATTAAGGACTAGAATCCATTGATGTGATATTCTAGTAATGATGTTTAGTAGCAGAATAAAATTTCTTCTTGAATAATTTTCTTTTCCGGGAGTGTTAGTTCTCAGGGGCAGCTACGTTAATCTTTGTTCAGTTGTAGCTTGTTGTTAAGTGAGTGAGACCTAGAGTTTTCTGCTCTAGGCCCCTCATTTACCTTCTCTCGGGCTATTAAAATAAGTTCATTGGTGCAAACATTCCAACCCGAATGCAAACTCTAGATTCAAAGTGTATTACATCTGATGCTTCATTACCTACCAAAAAAATCTTAGCAAATGATTTTTAGTTCTTGCTGATATTAAATGATACTGCGATCCTTTATGCGAGAGCTTTGAGATCATGCCTGGACTATCACTCACTTTTGCAAACCAAGTATCATTAGTTGGAAATGTATGAGCTGATTCCTTGATTACGTTCAGCTTTTGAGGGAAAGGGATCTGCTCTGTGGTTTTATGGTTTTGACGCAAACTTTCTGCTAATTCTTAACTTGTCATGAAGTGTGGAGCTTCATAATAGGGTTTTCTCTCTGTCCATATAGGGATTCAATTCAAATTCTAAGTTTGTGATTCCATCCAGGTTGCGATCCCCGTGGTCCCCACCATCAGAGTGCTGGTTACTTTCACCAAGTTTGAAGAACTACAGCCGCTGGACGAGTTTGCAACGCCGCCATCGAGCCCTTCTGGCCGAGAAAGCCCGGCCATGACGAGTACCTCGACTTCATCTTGGTTTCAGTGGATAAAGGCCCCGATTCACCGCCCGAGCTCTTCCTTTGGCGGTTCTAGCAGTAGGATAGAGAATGTCCAGGACCCGTTTCTGATACCGCCCGATTATATGTGGGTCACTGCTGAGGCGAAGAAGAAGAAGATGCAAGAGAAGCAGAGGGTCAAGAGAGGGAAAAATCAGAACCGCTGACGGAAGCGCGTTTATAGGTTTGGGGGCAGGAGCTAAGTTAGGTACAAGATAGAATGTGTTTTATTGGTTCATGAAATTCAAGAAAATGGGTGATCAAATACAAATTGTGGTATAACATGTGGGATTGGTGAAAAAGAAACAAAAAGAATCTGTAATTCTTGCGACATCTTCCCTTATTTGGGTGAATCTTTACTTCATCCCATTGATCTCTTTCTTCTACTGGTGTCCCTCCATTCGAAGTTTTTATAATTATTTTCAGCAAAATCAACTTATTCTTTGGCGAACACCGTTCTATTAGAAATACCACCCCTCTTTTATGTCTGAGATTATCATATATTTTTTACTAAATAAACACAACATGAGTGCTGTCTGAAGTTGTTGGCAACATTGCTTGTAGAACTACTATTTATTGAAGTGGACAAAAAATATCTTAATAAGCTGGAAAAAAACAAGTGCACATTCATTGGACCACCCGAGCATGGGCCCCGTGTTGGACAAAGCCGGATGAGCTTTTCAATCAAGTACAATGAATGGCATCATATTTAATTTGTCGAGGGAAAATTTTACTTTTCGTCTATGCACATTCACTTTTTTTCTAATTTAGTAGCTATACTTTTAATTTATATAGTAAAATCATTCAACTTTCACATATTTTCTAATCAATTCATTTCAAATCAAATTCAACTGACATGATTATCTAACGATGTCAAAATATGATATGTAAAATATACGGATGCCCAAGCGGATAAAATAATATCAATTTAAATGTTTATCGTAGATGTTTACATTGAAAATTTTTTATTCACATCACACTATGATGTTGACCGATAGTCTTATTAGCCGGATAGTTAGATTTTGTAAGGAGATAATTGTCTAGAAAATTTATGAAAATAGAAGGTTTTGATTTGACAAATTTTATATTTAATTTTTCTTTTATCATAAGGGTGGGGTTAGAGCCAGAAGGACAGGACCTTATGCTTGCTCCATTTGGCTTATATTTTTCAGGAAGAATCTTCCTGCTTTGAACCTGTTCCCTTTTTTTTTTTTTTTTTCTTTACTACTTCAACTCATTTTCGTTTAACTAATTAAATGGTCAAATAATTTTCTTCCGTGGTTCAACGTTATTTAGCCCCTTTTCTTGAATTGGTCACTCTCCATTTGACTCTCAAATGGTCTTCCAAACCAGGTAATATCCTCTGAAGAGATTCACCCCTCCTGTCATGATTCCTTGAAACCCTATAATCAAATTAGGATCACTGTAGGGTGTTCATGATGGCTTTATCACGCCTTGTAACAGTGGGAGCTTGTAGCGCATGAATGATGGTCACACATGCAATCGGTGTAATTATTCTTCCAGCACCAGCATTAGAATTATCATGAGTCTGTTGGTACTTCAATCAGCATTTGGCATCCAATGCCTCTCACTTTGGCTTGGGCGTGCTTATACAAAGCCTCAACTTTTCGGTAAGGTCCCACAGACAAAATCAGAGCAGGTTTGATTAGATATGTCCCTTTTACAATTTGGCTCATGATCTAATAAGTTGTTCCCTCATGCAGTTCATGCAAAACTACCGATTGATAAGAAAGGCCTTTGTTCTCGGGTGTAATTCAGCGGCTTACTCGAGTGGAACGGGTAAAAAGGGTTCTTGACGGCAAATCCCACTTAATCAGTGGCATGAGACGGAGTTCATGTTCGTTAATGTTGTTATGTTGCAAGTGCGACTAGTGCATGAACCGAATAGTTTCTCCACCGGATCAATGTAATCCAAATTGTAATGACTCGGTCCGACGAGAGTGGAGAGTAGTTATTTGAGCCAATGGGTTTGGACAAAGAGTGACTCCTAGTAAGCTTCTAAGATGTCAAAAGGGGCAAGAATGAACCGAACTATACATTGAACAAGGGGAGAGTGATTTTGATGTGTGTGTGTGTGGGGGCAGGAATGAACCGAACTATACATTGAACAAGGGGAAAGCAATCCGGGTGGGTGGGTGGGTGTGTGGGTGGGTGCGTGCGTGCGTGTGAAAAAACTGGAATCTATTTACGGAAGCACACTTTAATGTAATGACAAATTTTCTTTTGGAACTCTAAAATTAAGTGAACCCATATTAGAGCACTATTAAGATGAGTAACCCCATGGAAAAATGTTTGCCTGTAGGGCTTTGGCGTTGCTATTATTGTCATTAGGCTGAAAGGGCTATGTTGTTCCTTGATATTGATGTAATTCTTTTAGTCGAAAATGGATACTTTATCTTATGATTGATTGTGCTAGTAAGGTGGTTTTTGAGCTTTTTTTCAAGGATTAATGTAGACAATTATTGGGATGGAATGAAATGGCTAACTTACATTGTAAACCTAATATAAACATGGATGACCTCGTGGAAAAGTATTTGCCTGTAAGGTTTTGGTATCGCTATTATTGTCATTTGGCTAAAAGAGCTTTGCTGTTCCTTGATATCGATGTAATTCTTTTTCTCGAAAATGGATACATCATCTTATGACTGATTGTGCTAGTAAGGTGGTTTTTGAGCTTTTCTTCAAGGATTAATGGAGACAATTATTGGGATGGAATGAAATGGCTAACTTACACTGAACCTAATATTTACTCAGATAGATGAAGAATTAGGTTAGTGTGCCTCAGGACGTGGTTATGTATATCTGCAGTGGTTCATCTGACATACTAATCTGTTAAGACATCATGCAATGACGATTTACAACAATTTTTCATTTTCTGGCAAGTCCATTTGCACCTTTAAAATTGGTGCTCGGCGCAGAAAAAGAACTATTCAAGAGATCTTCATGAGAAGAAAAACAGTATCGACTCCGTATCATAAGTGAATAACCCTTATGATAAGATTTATGAAGTTACCCATGATTGGGCGGCTTGGGCACCTTGTCCGATGAGCAACCAGCAAACTTCTAGGATTGTGTTCTGTGCATGAAGTGCAGAAGATTTCTTGTAGATTCCGCTTCAGATCGGTGAAGATTTCTCGAATATTTGGTTTCTTGGCATAAGACCATGAAATGCAAAACGGAGTTCAAATTTCTTAGCTCCTCAGTAGCAGAAGATGCCTAGCTATGTCTTTTGAAGTTCCATCTTTTCACAAGTAGGGCATATGGATGGGCAGGTGGCCATGGATAACTAGGTTATCATTATATTCAATAACTATAAGCAATGGCAAAAATTTCTTATATGGATCGATACTAGCAACTATAAATTGTTAACCTTCTAACGATGGGTAGAGTTTCGATTCATCAGGTGGAGGCAAGGCACTTCAATAAGCTCTCTCATCAACTCCGTAACATCAGAAATGGGAAAGCAGCTGCAACTTGCGAAGGTTAGAGCCAATCTGATTCGACAATTTTTTAGTGCATGAACTTTCAGCTGCGACGGCGCCGTGAAAGTGTTGCTGTCCACCAATGACGTGCTCAATTTCTAGGTTACTGGGATCTGACAACAAAGAAGGAGGCGATTATACTTTGTAACACACTGCAATAAATCCACATGAGAGAGAGAGAGAGAGGAGAGCGATAACGACAAGTCAAGGCGTGGATGGCTTTATGTAAAAAAAGACATACGTGAAAAATAAGCACACCTATCAGATAGCACAACCCAAACTCGATCAGCTGAATCTATCTGTTCTTTGTGCTTGCCTTTCCCAGTATACTTTTCGTAAAAGAACTCTCATTAGAATAGCACTACTTTAACGGACTATGTAGATCGACAGCTATGCGATTCCACATGAATGCAAGGAAAAGGACATGGTTTGGGCCTATCGCGGAAGTGCATTCTTTTTTGTGGTAATGACCTGCTAAGTCGTAGTGCTGTGATTAGTTCTGGCACACTATGCCGGGTTGAAGAGTCGATGTTTGTAATCTCTTAATTGGCTCTTCACTAAAACGTAGACCCTTTGATAAAATGTTCACGGTGCTTATTTTGTTGGTTGTTTCTGCCAATGGAGATGATGTTCTAGACCTCTAGAATTCTAGCTGATCCATATACAACTCTTCTATGTAGAAAATTTTCTAATAAAAGTTGCCAATTCCACCGTTGCTGACATCTAATATAGTAAGCGCACATGAAATCTTCTTCTACTCATATGTATGATTTACATGGAGATTTCAATGACTGCCATTCCTGTTTTCTAATCGATGTATCTGAAAGAAGCACAATTTTCAGGATTATTTTCACAACTTCGGGTTTGAAGAATTTCTTGGAAAAGCCATCAAAGAAGCTGTGCCACCCGATTGTTGATTCCACTAATAAACGACGAGAAACAGCAATGCCGGCCAATAACACCCTGGAAATTTCTTGTCCACACTTCTTTGGAGGACTGGGACAACATTTGTGCCAACTGTATGGTCAATTATGCAGGGAAGAATACGCTGATGGACGCTACAGGAGCAAAAGGATATATAGTTGATCTCATGAGACAACTGGCCTAAATTGTAATACTAAGGAAGTCGTTATAACTATTCTAAGCAGATGATGTTGATCTATATAATACATCGAATCGGGTATCAAGTAGAGATGGGTAAATTTGGGGTGTCACTGCATTCATAGTGATAATTCCCATCATTTTTTTCGGTGATTGTTGAAATTTCTGAATTCTGACCATCCGATGCAACTTTGGTCTTTCTTCCATTAATTTTTAGGATCCACAGGAGAGAGGAAGAAAGAATTGCAGAAACTGGCTACATCTCTCAACTCAGTAGGCCTAACGGAATATCACATACATGGAGAGACCCTTGCGACATTGGCACGCTAATTACCTTATTTATAGCCAACCTGCTAACTGCTTCCTAATACTACTGAAGATGAAATCTTGATAAAAAGAAAATTGAAAACTCATCAAGTTGACCAGAGTCAGTTTTGAGTCAAATCATGTTTGTATTATAGTCAGATTTGATTCAGTAAACTTTCTTATGTTTGCATCCCATAGGATCATTTTATCCCATCTTCTATAATTGCCAGTCCGAGTGCCAAGTCTTCAAGGGCAAATTTGTGGTTTGAATTTACCAGCAAAGAGGGAACAGCAGATGTAACAGTCATTGTCGAACACATCTGAAGCTGCAAGATCTTGTGGTTTTACCTGTTACGTTTCAATTTTGGCTAACACAGACAAGGGATAGAATCTACTTAAACACAAATACCGAAAGAATTGGCTAAATAAATTAGTTGAACAAACAGCTCGAAGACAACCACCAGGAATGTTTGATAGCTTATGTTGTCTTCGCTAAACTTGGATCAGTGCATGCATCAATAGACATAACCCCACGCTAATTCTTCATTCGAATTTCCAATTATCTTGGTGGGTTGAATCAGGAGATATGTTCTGAGAGTGACTTTTCATCTCATATGCTACCATGTACTGATGATGTTTCCCATTGACCGATGGGAATTTGAGTAGAAGACAGCACTCGGGGACAGAAAGTACTTGAGAAAATCGGGTACTCGCAAGCTGGACATTTGTACCTTCGGCATGTGCTGTTTCATTGAATTGAACAAACACAGGAATTCCTAACCCCTCCAAT
The DNA here is from genome assembly GCA_017140595.1 of Eucalyptus curtisii. Lineage (NCBI taxonomy): Eukaryota > Viridiplantae > Streptophyta > Magnoliopsida > Myrtales > Myrtaceae > Eucalyptus > Eucalyptus curtisii. The sequence goes on from CM029504.1 coordinate 7,228,198, forward strand.
TTCTCCATCTTCTGAAACACTACATCAGTAAAAACAATGTGAGGTCCTAATGAATTAGGGAAATGAAGTTTATTATTCAAAACTTTGAAATTCACTCTTATGCTTTGCCATTGAGCTACATTTCTTTTGATTTGCAATTACATTGGCACCTTTTGGACAATACCGAATTCTTATTCACAAAAGAACGTATCTTGATGTGGACTAAAACCCTATGTCTGACGATTGTTCATACCCTAGACATCACTAAAAATACACAAAAATACCCTTAACACAACTTTGATGATGAAAGTGAAATAAGCAGGGGTGACAATCTTACCTCGGCTCGAATTCATGCACATGCGCAATGTCCTTTCCATGAGCATCGGGCCAATTGACTTTTCTGCACTCCGTCCTTCGTCGATGCTCATCTTGTTCAGTGGCTTTCTTGAGGCTGCTCTTATGAATAGGAATTCCCCATGAGCATGACAAGGCCCACCATGGCGCTTCACTCGACCTCCGATTTCGTTACCCCCTAGCTCTTCCTCGAGCCCATCTCTCTGCCTACCGGAGACAACTTCCTCGCACTATTACCTCTACTTCTTGCCTCGCAATTACCACTGAAACTCCGTGACGGCGCATAGCAAGAGCAGACCAGAGAAGTGCACCTGTTTTGTGCCGAGGCCGCCAGGAGTGCAGATTTAGCCTCTCTCAGCAACCTTTCTGTTTATCATGGATACAGCAAACCTGACAAATGAAGGTGAACTTGAGAGTTGTGGACCGAACTACAGCGAGCAAAGTGAGTAAGTGACACAACATTTCCAAGAAGGTTGATGTGAGAATATGCCTTTTTCTTAGGGCATCGGCATGTTCAGTTTTTCCGGTTTAGAATAAGACTGACGAATACCGATCACAGCGCAACAACTAGCCATACCCAACAAAGGTCCTTGAAAAGAGAACACTCGACCCGGAATGTTTTCTGCACAGTGATTGACGTATGTTCGCCGTGTCGCTTAGTCGATTGAGGCCTAATGATTTTGCCCCGTGCCTCCACCCCACTAAGCTCGATACTCTTTTGCTTTTGGTCATTGCACTCATTAGGGAGGTGAAAGCTTGTGTGGGAGAGAGAGAGAGAGAGAGAGAGAGAGAGAGAGGTTATCTTTAACTTTCTTTGAAGACAAATTGGGTGATACATCGATAGTTATCTGCAGGATCACTATCATAACATCATGATGGAAGCAAGCAAAGATACAGGAGTAAGGGAACGAGAAAAGTGGTGTGGATCTTAGAAATCTTCTTCTTTTGCCAATATCTAGAGGGCAAAGCCGTGACAAAATGCAGAGTGTGGACAATCATGAAGAGAGAGAGAGAGTTGTCTGATGTTGGATTTTGTATCATGATAACGTGAAATATATTAAGTCTTATCTCCCATCTTTTTTCTCCCTCTTTCTCGAGCTTAGTGTGATTTTCAATCTTTTCATCATTGGAGATCTAGGCACTCTTTCCTTTCCTCTTTTCTTTTTTGGGTATCAATCAGCATGAAACATGTTATGGTGAAAACCATGCTAATCTGTACAGAGGGTTCATGTTGTATTGCAGTTGAGGCAATGAAGCCAAGCACTGCAATAAGCTGCCATTCGGCAGATATGAAGGATTTGTAAACACGGAAATCGGTTCTTCCACCTTAATCAGCAGACGCCCAGAGATTGATGAAACTCATAGCAGTCCCAGAAAAGACACGCACTTTAGCATTTTTATGTTTGTATCATATGATTGACTCTATCTATTGTAATAGATTCAGATTCGTAAATTACGGTATTTTCTTCATATAATTGCAATCACCTTCATCTCTAATCTCTTATGCTTCATCAAAAACAAGGTCCGATTAATCAACCAAGGAGGATACTGAGATTTGCATTTTGAATCCATCGGATTTGATGGCGACAAGATCTTTATGGACTATTAAGATGAAAACCACAATACCATTGGGAGCTCTCTCTGTGTGAAGGAGTTCCTATATTTTTAGCACCAGGTCAAGTGGGAAATTGTAGACGGCAACAGATGAAGAAGAGTTCTATCCAATTTTCTAATTGACATTTGTAATTACTCTTCTTGCCATTATATACAAGGAGATTAGCCGATCCCGTAATCAATGTGCTACTGACGTGTTCTGCTTTCGCATTGTCAATGTATCTATGCACAGTTACTACATGAAATCTGCGAGAGTTGGCGATTTACAAAAATGAATCCCTAATTATGCGTGCCAGTACTCGAGAAGATAACCGACTAAGCACCTCTGGAAGGACTGTGGCCGAAATTCCTGGCAACACCGGAAGCAGCTCCTGGACAATCCGAGCAACATCCACACCCTATCCATTGCATATAGAGTGGTAAAGTTATTGTCTTTCAATTTAAAAGACAATCAGTAACAGCTTTATCTTAGGACTCATTGCATCGAAGATTTATCACCATTGACGATGGTGAAGTAAGAAAGCACAATCCTTCAGTAGTATTATTGAAACCATGCCTCATCTTTAGAGCTCAGACAACCGAGTGTCAAAACGGCTAAAAGCTTCACAATTACTTGAAGCCGATCTAAAATTAAAGGTCCCACTGTAGATAACGTTTTCTGGTTTTTCGTTTTGGGTGACAATGGCATATCATCTGGGTTAAAACCACCTCTTGTTTCTGCTTAAATCCTCAAAAAAAAGGAAAAAAATTAAAAAGAGGAGTTGAGTTTTCTCGCTAGGTGAAGTGCTCCAGGTATGTTTTAACCACTCAATAGGAATGATGCATCTGAAATCCTTCTATCAAGAAATGCAGACTTCTACAAAATGACAATTACCTTATCGTGCAGACCAACCTGTACTAGTGACAATGATGCCCTATACTAGAAACTAGAAGAGCACGAGACAGAAAATTAATTACTCCTGAAATTGCAGAGGACAATTTCAAGATAAGTATCATCCAAGGAGAGATATTTGAGGGTGGAAGAGCTAAGATAGCAGAAACTAAGGCCAACTCGAACAACTTCAAGGATGAAAGAGGGAAAAGAGGGGGGAGGAGCATGGACAATAAACTCAATTCTCCGAGCACACGCACCAGAGTATGCTGAAAAAGAGAATTTCTATGACCAGGGAACATAAATTAAGAGAAACAAGACATTATAGGAAGGTAGGTGATATTGTTCATCCTCATCTTGCCTTATTGCCTAACTGATAGAGCGGGAAAGCTTTATCTAAGTTACTCTTTTATAAAAGGAAACAACACTGTTGAACACATGCAACCAAGTTGAGTGAAAAAGGGCAAGCTGAAGGGCACTGAAAATCTGTACTCAGCGCATCCTAAATTACCACAATTGAAAAATTTTAAAAGAGCAAAACACCTAATACCTGATTTGATGTCCTTGAAATTGAGCTTCCAGCAGTCAGAAACTCGACAATGGTTTGAACATTGTTCAATATGACTTGGTCCTCCTCTGTTACTGTTGGGAGAAGTGCAGCAGGTTTAAAGGGTCCAAATGAAGGGACCATACTGAAAACAGGGGACACATTAGGCAACCCAAGGGCTGCCATTATTTGTACCAACTGTTCCCTGGTGACTGCATCAATTCCCTTCACAATCTGCAAGCATGAATAGGACAGTATTCCAGAATTTCAGAAATGTTCTTAAATAACATATGAGCATCAATTGTAATTAATACACTAAATTAACTAGTCCTCCTTGAGAATGGCGACTAGGCATTGGTCCCAGTCGTAGGTGGGGTTGGGTGATAGGGGTCCAAAGGCCACCGCAAACATTTTATATAGCTACCAAACTTGATCCACGTCAAGAGGCGCTCAATTTACCAGTCTAATTCAAAAGTTATCACACTTTAGTCAAATTGAAGTCACACTTTAAGCCACAAAAACAAAGAAGGATTGATGAGCATGTGAATTATAAGCTGGGTAGTTCCACCACTGAACTCTTATAAACCAGTTTATCATCATGGGATTCAGAGAATTCATTATAAAGAACTTTAAGACAAGGGGAAGACCAACTGCAACTGCGTAGCTGAGTTTCAGATCTTTTACAATTTGAGAAACACAAATTTGTCTTCATCCATGCAGGACATAAGGGCTTCTATCCTCAACAGCAATGCAACATTTCTTTTTTTTCTATAGGAAACTACATAGATTTGCCCAATTGCAATTTCATATGGTAATTCTTATAATCTGTCAAGGACAGTGAGGTACTGGAGTGCAACCATAAAATGCAAAAATCATCATCCAATTTGAGCACTACCAGAAAGACATCTCTCCTGAGACTAAACATCGAGAACAGTTGTAGTATGTGACATAAATCTAGGAATAATGATTGTCAGTTGCATCAATTTCTTTTTTAATCCCAAGACCTTCAGGCTTAATCCCAAGACCTTCAGGCTTAATCCCAAGACCTTCAGGCTCTTCTGGAGGAACATTGAAAGCATTTACTGTTACAGGTCGTACACACAAATACTCTTATTTGTGGAAGAGGCGATAAAATAATAGTCCATGCTTTAATGGATTTTCATACCTCATCCAGAAGGAACTCCCGGAAGAAATTTCCCTTATCAGATAACAGAAATCCCAAGGCAGCCCTTGTTTGGATTGGCTCCTCTGACTGAGACGCATTCAATACAAATCGTGGAACAATACTACTCGTTTGACTTCTTAAAATGCCAAGTCCAGCCATATCTCCATTCATATCCTCTCCACCACCACTCTTGGCTGCAGTAATAAAATTTTCAAAAGCTTGCATCACATCAACGAATCTTTCAGCATCAAATACCCCAGATTTTCCATAAATCGTGTATTTCAAGGCATTCCTGAGACGCGGAGACTCATCTGTGAGGAGCCTCTGTCAAATACAAAAGGTATTGTTGAAACGGTGAGCAAAGGATATATTAAAAAAGCAAAATAACATAATTACTGAAATCAGGTATAGTCTAGTAACAAGGTAAAACCAAACTAGCCAATGCCATGTTAGATAGAAACCGAAACTTTACTTATGCACAAATTGACTTCACACTCAAAACAATAATAACGTACATAGCCTAGGCATAGAGGAAATTTCCAATTAGTTATGAAATAGATTACAGATAAGCAACTGCATGAGTTCACACCATGCTCCAACAAAGGTAAGAAGACTATCACAGTACAGAAGATACTTTCAGTCACCTGAGCAATATAAGGATAAGCTTCATCCACTATGGCAAAATCAGGATTTCCAACCAAAGCAATACCCTCCAACACCCCTATTGCCCTGATGATAAGAGCAAAATATGGGGGTATTCTGAATGGGTAATCAAAGGTTATTTGAGCCAGATCTGATGCAAGCTCCTGAAAGTTGATATTTTTTGCCCCTCCACCTTCAAGGGCCTGATCAAAAACCTTTGCAAGAACTGGCAAAATAGGTGCTAAGTTGACCCCATCAGGTATGAAACCAAGCTTTACAAAGTCCTTGACTATTGCCTCATAGTCTCTATGAATGAGATGAGCAATTGCTTCAATCATTCCGTATTTCTGATCATCTGTTAATCTTGTAACAAGTCCTATAGGAGAAATAAAAACACACATCACCCTGGGAAGCACAAGTGCATATCCTACACTATTCATTCCCGAAATATACAAATTTTTCATGAAGAAATTGACGATATTTTTAAGGGACAGTAATATTTGAATCTATCTCCATCTTATGTCGGTAACAAGTAACAATTGAACACCGAGATAAGATATAATTATGTATCTGAGACATTGTAAAGGAACAAAATAAGTGGGAACTTCCACACAAGTGTAAATTTCATCCCTCTATATCTTTCCCTCTTCTTTTCCTTTCCAGTAAGCGAGTGTTCCTGGGGATCTAATAGAGAAGGGTATGAGTATTATATTTCTTTTCTATTTTAGTAAGCATGTATTTCTCAGGATCTAATAGAGAAGGTACAAGTAGTATGACACGTTAATGTGAGGGAAGCTAACTAAACAAAAGCATACTTCCTGAAGCAGTTAATATGTTAGATAAAGATGAATTAATTAAAAAATATTGGTTGAATATGCAAGGCGATTGAACTTATAAGAAAACAGAGCCAAAAGAAAAAAGAACAAGCTGAGTGATTCATGACACTAATAATTCATTTTCAGACCCAAAAGAAACTAACCAAAGTCCAGAATGGCTAACTTCCCATCTGGGGTACGAATCAAGTTTCCGGGATGTGGGTCTGCATGAAAAAGTCCAGTGTCAAGCAACTGCGATTAAAGAAAAGTATAAATTAGTAATTCCTCTGTAATTGTTATAAGGAAGGTATCATTGAGCCACTACATTTGTGTTCCAACCATGCAAAGCAAGTTTACTTTCACGGAAATAAGTAGATGGTGATCATGCAAGTTCCACAAAAAGAGATCAATCAATTATTGTCGTGAGGACTAGTACAAAAAGACTAATGTGCTAATGTGGAGTTTATTGACAAACATTAGAGATTATCTCTCAATATTATGCATGAGCAAAAAGACACATTCAAACCTGCTCTCTTCCTATCACAGATGTATCGGATGGCAGTCAAGACAATTACCTCAGTCCATATTCATATGGAGTATAGATAACATGACACTGTTCAACATGATTTTTCCCTCTGCTTTCTCGTTGCCAATGCTAGATGGTCTAACAAATAAAAATTAATGCAAAACATGATAATAACTACCAACACTCACAAAACCAAAGAGTCCAAACCAGCTGTTAATTCCATCTCTGTACTAATCTTGTTTTGCTTGTTAAATTCTTGTAGGGCTACTCTATTTCCACATACACTTTGGCTGAACAAACAGCCCCATATCATCAATAGGAGCAAACACCCCCACACAAACTATAAATTTTCAGTACATCAAACCCAACTTCATATATTGAATTTTGTCCTGAGCTGTCCAGCACCAACTCTTTGAGGAAAAAACAGGTGCTATTGCAAATTCATTATAAAACTGGACTAAATGGTCGAGCTAAACTTTGCCAAAGCATGATAACAATCACTGAGACTCGTAGGAAATGGAAACGCCAATTCCAAATCCAACAAAATCTCATGAATATTTTCCATGAAAAGCAGCAACTGAATAGAAATAATCTGCAAGCTGTAACCTATTTCGATGAATTGATTACGAGAGTAAGATGTTGGCTCTAACAACTACCGTGAGAGGGTGTGAATGACCATTCCCTTCAGATAATTATACATATGAAAGTTACCCTATATAATTTGGAAGTATCTTCAAATGAACAACAGTACTGAAACATTTAAAGAAGAAGGGAATCAATATCTCCCAATAATTTTCAGGAAATTTTGACAAAAAGAAACCTTAAAGCCTCCAAAACTTAGGATAATCTTTGAAAATTGGAATGGAGATGGATACAAGCACGAGCACTATTTTGGTCTTTCAACCTAGAGGTAATATTCAATCAAGTTATCACACCTTTATAAATCTGTTAATGTTACTATTTTGGTAACTCTTTAATTTTTTCCAATTGGGTCACTTCTTCATTCTATACTAAAACTTAACGGAATGTTGACGTGACATGCCACATGCCACATGGCATGCATATAACATACCCTGTAGCTTTTGTTAAGTGCCACATTGGCTTTCAATTACCTTTTTTTTTTTTTAAAAAAAAACAAAATGGACAAGCAAATCCCTTCAAAAAGTATAATAACCATGAAATCAAGAGTAGCTTCAAAGTTGGCAACCAGGTTCTGTGATTTCCCCCATCATAGCTGTGAGGGCATTGGCTCCCTTTAATCTGTCTTTCATCCTTTTTGACCTGGTAGGTTCTTTCCGATGATGATTAGTGGGTGGTACTCCAAGGTAACTTAGGTAAATTTTCCTTTGAATTTGTGGAAAAGGAGACAGGCGTTCTCACTTCACCACACTGAAGGACAGATACATGGGAGGCATCTGATATGCTGTACAAAATGAACATATTGAAAAGCCCATTGACCTTGGTAGAACATTTAACCATGCAGAGAGACAAAATATACAGTAGAACTAGAAAGCACCCAAGTTTCACAGCAAAATATCCTACTATATAATAAGGGCATGAGTACCCATTAAACCAGGTGGATTACCTGCTTTAGATAACAGATGACTCCAACATTAACCAGTTCTCCGACGTCACTTTCTTTACTCTGCGACAGCTTTCCCCCCTCTATCCAGCCTGTTGTAAGAACCTTCCTTGAAGTGTACTTGGTGTATGTTTTAGGTACAAGAACCTAAGAAAAGCCTTTCATGATTAATAATTAAAAGATCGAACAAATTCACTAACATATTGTGTTAGTTATACTCTGGCCCTGTTTTTTTGCTTCCGAATATAATAGTATCTTTCAAAATTTTAAATGTTATACCACTCTTTCACCACTGGCTTATACTTTCATAATAATTGGGAGCAGTACCAAAATTTTTTCCATGATATCAGACCAGAAATAACTGAGCTCAAATCATTCTGGGCCCCTTATTTGCCTCCCAAATTATATATTTTGATGCTTTAGTCTTAGGCCAAAGTCCAGCATTCCGTGAGAGGGAGGGAGAGTTTAGATATTTAAATCTAAAACTATGTCTTGATCTAACAGCTTAAACTTTTAGAGTAGATAGCGGTGTGGTCTTACATAATTTAACAGTTCCTCTAGGAGTAAATCCTAGCACCACTAACATATAATAGGACATATCTAAACGCCCTAAAACAAAACATTAAAAATACACAGTTCAAAAGCACTAGATAAGAATAACTAATTGAAAGCAAGTAAAAATAATGGATTATTAAAAATCTGTGATTTTTAACCTTATGGCTTAAGCAGTGGTATGAAAGAATTTTTTTTAACTCCTAGTTCTTGTAGATGAATACGTCAATCAAGGAATTAATCTCACCTGTGGAAGGTCCTTCCTCATCATTTCAGCAAAACGTGTCCCATTTTCACCCTCATTGACATAATCCAACTCTTCAAAAAAGCGGGCAGCCCATTCATCAACTAACCCCACCACATCTACAGAGATCTGGGATATGAAGAATTTCACAAAAAGATTGAAGGCTATTAATTAGTTGCTGTAGCTATCGCATCCACACAAACAGTGACCTATAAAATACTACCTGAGGAAACCTCTGAAGAACCAAACCCAAATTCCGTATGATGAACAAATCAACTGTCACAGTCTCAAGAACGAAAGGCCTCTGAACCTTAACTGCCACTGGATCTCCATTTTCTTTTAACTTGCCCTTGTATACCTGTCCGAGAGATGCTGCCACAGATCTCAACAAGAAAAAATATCCACTTATGAATACCAGTAAAATAAAGAGAGATACTGTTAATAACAGATAATATTGACTAAACAATGTAGAAAGTAAATCATCGAGACTACCTGCGGCAATTGGAGAAGATGTAAGTTCAGAGTAAATCTCATGCCATGGTTGACCTAGCTCCTCCTCAATAAGTGCCATAGCTACATCATCAGGAAATGAAGGGACCTTCACATTTCAGCAGGCAGAAATGTCAATAAACGAGATGGTATTTCCAGACAAATGCATAAAGAAAGTGAGAGACGTTATATTTGCATTAATCTACACTTCACCACCACTATTCAAGTTACGAATCAGCTGCAGCATTGCATATGCACAGTCATATATGTGCAGATTATCATTATTTAGTTTGAGCCAGGGAAAGACAAGGTACTTCAACCTAAGATAGCGACAACAGCCACATGACTAGTGCTTCAATTTGCCCATTTTTTCTGTCAAATATCCCTCATCACGAGATTGTGCAAGCCGCTAACACACGACAGAGCTGTAAATGTGCAGAACTGAACCAAAATGTATATAACACCACCCCACACCCCCCCAAAAAAAAAAAAAAAAAAAAAAAAAAAAAAAAAAAAAAAAAAAAAAAACAAAAGAAGAAGTAAAATACCCTTATAGATGAAGTGAAACTCAAAACCAAAGGAATTAGAAAAAGGAGACTGGGTCAAGGAAGTTCGATGAGGTAAGAATTAAGAAGAATTGAGCATGCATTCTAAGGCAGCCTACATCAGCAGTCTGGACTGCCTGTGAAATGTTTTACAAAAGCAAACAATACTTGTTAAAATTAAGAATCCAGCTTAGGTACTGGAAAAAGGCACGATTAAACTCAATCAGGGCTAAATGACATTAGAAGATCTATGTAACCAGTGCAGAAGAGGAAAAGGCTTGAATCCACACAGCAGACCTCACAGAGAGAAAAAGGCCATGTGGAATTTGATAGTGTTGGTTGCGGTAGGGGTGGTAGTAGAAAAGAAAAAGCTATCCTGATCCATTTTAACAAGGGTGGAAAATTTTAAAACAAACAAAAACTGGACTTTGTTGACACAAGTTAAAAAATAGATTCTAGCTCCACTGTACATTACTTGGCCAAAATTGCAATTGGAACTGGAAACTGAGTGTTTATAATTGGGTCAAACAGGAAGCAGAATGTTAACAATAATAACATGATAATTGTGTGGTGTTGCCCAGTGCCCACACCAGAGATTGAGCCAATAGCATTCATCGACCATGGAAGTGTCAGTCACCTAACCGATTCAATGCAGATGCAGCACCACAAGACAGGTCACTGTGGATTAAGTTACTGGATATGCCAGCTTATGGCAATCAATGGAACCACAAACAATATTTGCAGTGGTGACTCCAGCAAGAACTTATAGAGCATGAAATTGACCATGATGGGCAACAATGATAATGTAAATATAACAATGTGAATGCAGAAGAACCCGAAATAGACTACTCAGATTGTCATAGCATGGTGACCTATGCAGGTAAATGACGAAATTGGTTCATGGAATGACATAAGATGGCTAAAGAGTCCATGACTAATCTAGTACCAATAAAGGAAGGCCTTGCAATCCACACTCCTGAATCATGAGCGAGAAATAAATCTCCATTCCCTCAAATGAGACTTCCGCAAAATTTGAAGACCTACATTTTCTGTTCTCTTCCATGACATCAGCGACCAATGAGTGAATTACTCGCTTGAAATTTCCAGGAACACCGCAATAAAATCACAAAAACAGTTGTGGAGGCATTGGTTTGAAGGGTATGTGCAAACTAAAGAAAATGAAAAACACTGTACACATAAAATAAAGCAAAGGAGGAGGAGATGTTTACCTTATCACAGAGTTTCTGCAGCTCAGTCATCGCAGCAGGTGAAAGAATGTCAGGCCGAATGCTCAATGCCTGACCAAGTTTTATGTAGGCTGGGCCCAAGGAAGTTACAATATCTCTCAACTCTATTGCCCTAGCAACTTCATTCTGATGATAAAGCATAAGAATCAAAGCAATTAGACACAATAAGAATTAAAAATATGAACGTTGACTTGGAAGTTGAATGCAGAAATAATTTCTCAACTTTACACAAAACCACAACTGACTGACAAAGATTGAACCGTTAGGTTAACTGAGGCAAAGAGATGTAGAATAATTTCCAATATGGAACAAGAAACTAGTGAAAAGATCAAAAGATAGACAATCACAAGACATTAGTTTATTCCAGAGTTCTTTACTACTTATATTTAGCTTTTTGAGACTCTGTCGCTCATCTATTATGACCAGAAGAAGGGAGAACTCATCTTTGAATCTCTACAACTATACTCTCTACTTTTAAAAAAGGATTTATTCCAAATAAATAGTTAAGTCAGCTACAGGATGCACATACCAATGATTATACACAATGAAAGAATGGAATAGCTATACCTCTTGAACTTTCTTATTTATCACGTCCCAGGCAATACGGGAGAGAAACCCTCCAGCAACAGATAGTAACTGGACAGCACGTGTAGCAACAGCTTGTGGACGTTTTCCCCAGTAAGCAGAGATGGTAGCAGGATCATACACCAAGGGCAAAAACTCACTGCTCTCATCCACCTGTAAAGTATCGGCATTGATACGAGATAAAGAGAGTTATGACCCGTTATGCATCTTTCAACAATCTAGCATCACTGTGTGCAATGCACAAGTAAATAATCAGGATAATAAATATTCCATCACATAACTAAACAAACTCCAATGCTCTAGGCAACACAATCGGGTGATTACGAATGCACATCAAGATACAGCATTCTCAGAACTTGCAGGCGTTTTTCTAAGGCTCATCTCTTATCAGCAGAATTGGAGAGAGAGGACGTCATACCTCAACCAGACGAAGTTGAATATTGTTGTCTGCAAATTGCGCGTCCCTCAGATTCTGACCCCTCAAGCCTTGCATTAGTATTGCCAGTTGCTCATTTTCCTCCATCTGGGCCCTCACCCTCTTAATCTCCTGCGAGACATCTCCTATTCTCTGCAACCACATGAAATAAAGAAAACTCAAATCGACCGATACACGAACGATCAACTCAAGGAAATCGACGAAATAACTCAAACTTCTCTCAAACTCATGAAAAAGTGCATACATAAGACATGAATTTTGTCCGATTTCTCGGAGGTGATCCTCAAAAACCGAAATTTGTACGCACACGCAATTTCCAACGGCAGGAAAGGAAAATTGAGGAAAATGAGACGCAATCATTTTGCGTTCATGACCAGCTCATTCGACTCTTCATCTGCAAATAAGCGACCACAACGACGACGCATTCATCGGACTCCTCAAAAAACCTGGTTAGCAGACATGGAATCAGAGGAAGGATAGAGCAACCGGCGTCCCATTTACTCCGAAGCGCGAAGCTCACCGTGGAAACGCCGTTGACGGGCTTGGACTGCAGAGGCCGCGACGACGACGACGACGACGGCGACGACGGCGACGAACCGTTCAAGGTGCTCGGCGGCGGCGGCGACGGGGACGGGGACTTGGGCGGTCCGGTCCGGCCCGGCTTAGGATCCGCGGCCACAGCGAGGACCGGCTTGGCCCGCGATCTCCGGAGCTCGAACCGGCCCGGCGGCGAGGCGTGGGCCGGGAAGTTGCAACGGAGGGGCTCCACTCCGCCGCAGCACACGAGCTGCGACACCGCCTCCATTGCCGGAGCTCTAGAGAGAGAGAGAGAGAGGGAGAGTGCTTGTGGAGGTGGAGAGCAAAGCCAGGTGAAGTTGGTGGCTTTGCAGCGCGGGGGGTTTTGTTTGTAGTGGGGACGAAGGGCTGGCCGGTGGGCGAACACGTGGCGCCACTGGAGCGAAGGGAATGGCATATGTTCCCTTTTTCCTTTCGGGGCTTATTTATTTTATCAGCGTGATTTTACAAGGTGAATTTGTTTATTGTTTTCCGTTTATGGTGGTCGAGCACGGGGAAGGAGGTTGACCATTGACTTTCCGTATGGGAAAATTACATATTTAGCCCTTCACTTAATGTCAATTTAAATTCTAAATTTTTCTATTTCACTAAATTAAATATTAGTCTTTTTGCGAAATTTCAATAGACCTTACGATTGCGACCAATTGCCGCCGTCTGATTCACTAATGTGATGGTTTAGTTATTATTAGCTATCCTCCATAACACAATTTATGATTTTAGGTGTAATGAAACGACGTGGTTAGGCATTTTTCTTATTTTTCTATTTTTTCCCTTCCTTTTTTTTCTTTTATTTCCTTTTTAATGTACTTTTTCCCTAAGATTTTCTATTGATCGTCTATGGCAGCTCAATTTCGTTATGAGATTACTGAACGATCATGGCAATCTCACTAGGGTTCTAAGACCTTCCGACGACGCCAACCACTTCTGATCTAGACTTGATGGCAAGCTGACGAACCTCAAGATATGGAAGCTCTGCCCGTGGCCATCGAATTCATCGAGATCAATGGGTACAAGTTCAACGGCCACGGAGGAGTAAACGTTCACCTTTACGACATGCAGATTGGCCTCGCCCGCAGCAGAAGGGGCACCCGGCAGGGGTTGCTGAGATACAGAAGCTTCGAGCTTGGAGCTCCTTAAAATGTGAAAGTAACGACCCATCAATCCAAAATTTATAATAAGCTAAAGAAATAGAAGCAAACTGAAGCTCTCTAATGGGTGCGTGTTGCGAAAAATGAGCGATCAAACAATAAAATAAATTGAATAAGAAAATAACGGACATCGGATTTATATAATTCAGTTGTAGTGATTTATATCCATGTGGAGAGCAACAATGAATTTGACTATAGATCAAATGATGCAACAAATATTACAACCATACTCTATCGTGACCCAACCTCGTTGCCCAAAAGAATCGATGAGCCAAAGGGCATAAACATGGGGTTTAGAGGTGGTTAACCTTAAAAGTTCCCTCACGGTAGGTAACTCCAAGGCTATCATCACCTCATCCTTTGGGATCAATGCCACAAGGTCACCTAGTTATGGTTGTAAGCTCTCCTAATCTCGCATGATAGTAGAATTTGGGGAGAATTACCAAAAAAGTCCTAAACATTTTGCAATTGTGCTAATTCGGTTCTAAACTTATTTTTTTAGCCAATTGAGTCCTAAAATTTTTAGTGCTAGTTCGATCCTTCCAGCCAAAATTGGTCGGCCGGCGTTGGCCACAATTTTTTTTTTTCATAATATTTTATTTTTTTGAATTATTTTATTAAATTTTTAATTTTTTTTACCTTTTTTTTTTCCTTCCTCCTTTTCCCTCCTTCTTCCTTTGGCTCCGGCAACCGGCTAGCCTTCGCTAGTCGTCAGACTAAGGTGGCTGGGTGAGCTTGCCTTGCCAAATTCGGCGAGGGCTCGCCTTGTTGTCGCTTGGTCTGGCGAGGCGAGCCCTCGCCAAATTCGGCGGGAGTTTGCCCCGCCAATGGCTAGGTGAGCTCTCCCGGCCGCCTCAGTCCGGCGACCAGTGAGGGCTGGCCAGTCGTCAAAGTCAAAGGAAGAAGGAGGGAGGAAGGAGGAGGGAAGAAAAAAAAAAGAGAGAAAAAGGTAAAAACGATTTAAAAATTAATAAAATAATTGGGAAAAATAAAATATTATTAAAAAATTTGTGGCTGGTGCCGGTCGGTTGCTACGTCAGCGCCGGCCGGCTAATTTTGGCCGGAAGGACTAAACTGGCACAATTGTAAAATGTTTCTATTGCTAAGAAAGTGAAAAGGCAATTCAATTAAGTAATTGAAATTGCGGCGCAAGTAAGTAAAAACCCAAGGATAATAAAAGAGTATGATGAAAAGAGTCTACACAATTCTAAGAAACATACAAAAAAAAGGAAATCCACAACTTGTCGGGTGTTTATATAACACCAGAACAACTCCAGACATCTTTGTGTTTGTGCAAGTTTATGCCAGGCCCGCTGAAGTAAGGAGTGGTTTTCCTTGTTGTTTTCCATCCATGGGGAGGTTTCACCCAGTGATGCTTACAATTTTCTACAGAAGATACAACTTATTCATTACTTACAAAATTATAGTACTTATTTGGTTTGTCAAACCATGATTTTCCTGCTATTTTTCATCCAAAGTGAGGTTTTGCTCGTCGATAGTTATCCTTGCTAGCCAGCAACCCTTGTTAGGCTTGGAAGAAAAAAAATTAATTTTTTTTTTAAATTATCCACGTAAGCGCCGACCACGAGAATAGCTAATGTCCATGTCAATTGTTTTTGGCTAAAATTTATCGAATAGACTTAATTGACAAAATATGAAAATGTTTATAACTCAATTGACAAAATGTGAAAATATTTACAACTCAATTGACAAAATTGAAAAGTTTAAAATTGGATTGGCTAAAGTATAATTTGGTTTAGAATTTTTTGGACGATTTCTCCAGTTTGCATGTAATAGTATGTAGGGAATCAAATTTATGCGTGCACTTACTTCACACACATGCAATATCCCAGCTACTTAAGCCAATTTTATAGTTGCAAAACACAAACCTTTGATGAATATAATGTTTTTTTTTTATAAATATAATAATTGACTTGCAGAATTGTTCAGGTCAATTGATTTTTTGGTTAGGATAACAATATACATTCCATCCTTAAGTCTTAGCTTGTGATTACAACGACACATCATCAAAACAAAGTAGACTCCAAAGATCAATAGGGGGATAGAGGGTCCAATTCTGAGGCAGGGAATTTTTCCTTTGGGCCTTAGCTACCCAGTCTATCACTTTGTTGGATTCTCTATTACAATAGGCCAGCTTCAAATTGGAAAAGTTTTTCAAAAGATCTTGAGCTTTCAAAATAAGCACACGTATATCCCACTTGACATGATAAGCACTCGTGAGAGCTCTTACCATATCTAAACAATCTGACTCTAGTTGAAGACAATCCATATCATGATCAGAGAAGAAAACTAACGTTTCTACAAGAGCACTGACCTCGACTTGACCTGCGGAGCTGACCCTCACTATTTTGGCAAATCCATCTATAACTTTTTTGAGGCTATCTCGCAACACACCAGCAACCGCTCCAGTTGTTGAACCTTCAGTAAAGGAAGCATCGATATTGATCTTCAATACTCCATGTTTCGGGTTTCGCCAAATCAGAGGTAAGTTTTGACCTTCAACAGCTTTCCCTTTTCTAGATTTGCTTCCTCTTGCTTCATTATGCACTACGAAAGCTGAGTTCACCAGCTATTGTGGCTTTGGTTTTAGTCTTCGAAATACAAAATTGTTCCTTGATTTCCAAATAAGCCAAAGGATGGTTGCAAGTTGCTTGAATGGTACAGATGTGATGCTAAAGTTCAAGAGCCATTCTTCAATTCTTGGAAGCCCTTGAGTGGGAATTCTGATTTGTAGCGAAGGATCAGACCAGACTTGTTTCGTCCACGGTCAAAGAAGAAAGATATGCTCAACTATCTCGGGATATTGTTGACATAAATCACATTTCGGGTCTGGTATAATACTCCTCCCGAATAGATTTTCCTTTGTTGGTTAAGCATTTTGACATATTGCCCATAGGAAGAATTGAATTTTTGGTAGTGTGTTAGTCTTCCAAATTTTAGTCCACAAAGCTTTGGGGTTTTGATATGAGGAGGAGGCCTGGTTTGGGTTTGGTTTCTTTGAAAGGTTTCTGTTTCAGTTATAGCCATTCTTTACTATGTAGGATTTGGATTTGGCATTTAACCAAACTAGTTTGTCTTCAGTGTCATGTGACCTCAATGGGATAGCAAAAATTCATTTGACAGTATGTTCATCAAATAGTTACTTCACTACCTGTTTATTCCACTTTGACTCCTCCTGTACAATCAACTCAACTACCCTCCTAGGCTCTCAAATGTTGGCTGGACCACCAATGACTCCCCTATGTAATCATTTATCTTCTCTAATTTTTATATTTTCCCCCATTACCCAAGACCACATTATGGAAGGATGGATAGATGCTCTCCCCAATACTACATTTTGCCACCCCCAAGATGGTCGATTCCCTTTCCTAGCATGCCAGAAGTCACAATTCGGGAAGTAAAGCCTTTTAAATACTCGAGACCACAATGAGGATGGATTTTAAGTAATTTGTCATGCTTGTTTTCCTAATATAGCCCCATTAAAAGTCATTAGATCCCTAAAACCAAGTCCTCCACTATCCTTCCTTTGTTTTAGCACATCCCAATTCCTCCAATAAAGCCCAGCTTGTTTTTCACCATTTTTCCACCAAAAGGATGCAATTTTCTTTTCAATTGCCCTGCAAATGGAGACAGGGATTTTAAAAATAGACATACTATGCTTGCATCACTACTTTAATGAGTATTTCTTTTTTGACTTTTGACATCAGATTTTCCTTCCAACCTTCTAGTTTCATATTTACTTTGGCTAGTATCCAAGCAAATATTTGTTTCTTTGACGCTCCCCAGTCTGAAGGAATCCCTAAGTACTTCCTAGTCTTCTCTAGTTCTGGAACTCTACGCTCGTAGGCCATATTCTGCCTCAAACTCTGAGGACAATCCTTGCTGAAATATATCCCTAACTTGTTTAAATTAATTGATTGCCCCGAAGCAAAGCAATACTGATTCAAAACAGTTGCAACATTTTGGCATTCCCTAGTTGTTCCATCAAGGAAAAAGATTGAGTCATCTGCAAACAAGAGGTGAGATAATGTGGGGCAAGAACTATTCAACTTAATTCCCTTTATACTTCCATCCTCCATTGCCTTTTCATCAAATAAGATAACACATTTGCAATCGGGATGAACAAGTAGGGGGAAATGGGGTCACTTGTTAAGATTCCTCTTGATGGTTGAAAATAGGGTAGAGGCTCTCCATTTATCTTGACATTAAAAGATACCGTTGTGACACATTGCATAATCCACTTCACTCATTGATAGTAAAAGCCCATTTTCAACATACATGCTTCCAGAAAATCCCATTCAACTTGGTCATGAGCCTTTTGCATATCAAGTTTAAGCATTGCCTGGAACTTTCTCTTTCTCTTTCTTGTTCTTAGCTGATGTAGCACCTCTTGGACGATTAAAATGTTGTCCTGAATTTGTCTTCCACTCACAAAGGCACTTTGCTTTATAGAAATCAAATCTAGCAAGCATATTTTCAATCAATTAGCCAAGACTTTTGATATAATCTAATACACAAAGTTACACAAGCTGATGGGACGAAATTGTTCCAGTTTTTCTGGGTTTGGGATCTTTGGGATGAGGGAAATATGAGTTTTGTTCAACTCTGGGTTGAGATACCCTGAGCGGAAAAAGTTTTGTACCTTCCTATATACTGCTTGTTGTAGATCCTCCCAATTGTGTTGAAAAAACTGACCATTTAAGCTAACTGGCCTGGAGCTTTTTTAGATCCCAACTGGTGAATTGCTTCAGTTACTTCTTCTAGTGTCACTGGCTTTGTCAACATCTCGTTCATGTCCTCCCCTACTACACATGGGTATTCCTCTAGTATTGGCTGAAAATTTTGAGGGCCAACTAATTCGAAGAGATTGCCAAAAAAATTCAATGCTTGCTGCTTTAGTCGAGTTAAATCATGAATCCATTCCCCTTCTTCTTTTTGTAGCATGAAAATTTTGTTCCTCTGTCTCCTTTGAATTGTTGTGGCGTTGAAAAATTTAGTATTCTTTTTCTCCCCATTTCAACCAATTTACTCACACATTGTCTGTAATTTCCTTTTTGGGATAAGTGCTGCAGAAGTCTTAAAACTTGTCATGAAAATGCATTGAAAAACTTGCAAAAAGTACATTTAAGTCATAAAACTTGTCAAAATGTTTCAAACGAGTCCTAAAATCAACACCGTCTAATTTCTTAATGGAAAAAGCTGACGTGGCTTTTTAAATAATTTTTCTTTTTTCAAATTAATTTTTATTCAATTTTTTTAAAAATAGATTTAAAAACTAATAAGAAAAGAAAATTTATTTTTTAAAATTGTTAAAAAAAAAAAAGCAGCTCCTCCCTTGCTGGCGCCGCTGGCGCCGTCTCCGCCGATCACCGGAGGGGCCGGCGACCGTCGCCGCGCCTCGGCGCGGGTGGCCGAGCCCTCGCCGGCCCTAAGCGAGGGTCGGCAACCCTCGTGAGGGGTCGGCGGCCGTCACCCGACTGGGCAAGGCGTCGCCGCCCCACGCGAGGGCCGGCGTGCCCAGATCTGGGGCACCCTCGCCCGAGCTTGGCGAGGGTTGCCGGCCCTCGCCTAGGGTCGACGAGGCCTCGCCCGGCCACTCGCGCCGGGGCCGGGCGACGGTCGCCGGCCCCTCCGGCGATCGACGGCGACGGTGGCGGCGGCGCGCGCGACAGGGGAGGAGCTACTTTTTTTTTTTTTTAACAATTTTAAAAAATAAATTTTCTTTTCTTATTAGTTTTTAAATCTATTTTTTTAAAAAAATTGAATAAAAAGAATTTAAAAAGCCATTTGAAAAAAAGAAAATTATTTAAAAAGCCACGTCAGCTTTTTTCTCGTTAAGAAATTAGACGGCGTCGATTTTAGGACTCGTTTGAAACATTTTGACAAGTTTTAGGACTTAAATGCACTTTTTGCAAGTTTTAGGACTCAAATGTATTTTCGTGACAAGTTCTAGGGCTTCTGCTGCACTTATCCCTTCCTTTTTAGACTTTTCTCTCGGAAGAGCTGTTTCCTCTCCACTCGGGTAGAGAAAATCCCTATCCCTGTAATGGGTGATAGCATCATCAAATCTCAAAAACCCCCTGAATATTTCTTTAGCTACAATCTAATGGAGGATAGCATCATCCTCATCAAAAAAGGAAAACCTTTTCTTCCCCAATCACTTGTAGCTCTTCAAAATCCCAAACCCTAACTTACGAATACCAACTACCTCTTCCCCTGAATCGCAACAAGATCATCTGCTTCTATGGCTCGGAAAGGAAGTCTTCAAGATTCAGCCAAGCAACTCATACCACAACCTAGGCTAGGGCACCTCACGCTTTCGGCTTGGGTTGGTGGCACTATTCCGTTAGGTGGCTATACAAATCCAAACTTTCCGAAGGAACCTACCCTTCGGGTTTTGGCTGTAGCACTTCAGCGACAATCTTCCTCAGAGCTCCCTTCAAAGCAAGCTATAAACCAGACTCTCACCAGTAAGTTCTCTCTTTCTGTCGCCCACAAGAAAGGAACATGGAGAAGGAAAATGAAATTGAACTACGTCTTCCAACGCTATGTAAAAGTTTGGGCCAATTATGGTCGAAGGATGATGTTGTGAATGTGAGATGAAATCCTAATTGAAAATAGAATAAAATGTAAACTGATCCTATATGGCAAACTCTTTTCAAGGCCAAACGTGAACTTCCAAGCTTTCCAAAATACTATGAAGAAGTCTTGGAAGATAGATACAGTGACTTGTAACCAGAAAGAACCAAGGTTTTGCTCGTTTTTGTTCGAATCAGAGACTGAAAAAGAAAAAGTCCTAAATCAGGGACCGTGGTCCTTTGCAAGCAACTTATTGGTGCTGAAATAGTGTGTGGCTAATATACCCGAGCATTGCTATGATTTACAAAGTGTGCTTTTTGGGTCCAACTAGTAAGGATGCCCCCAGGATGGATTTTGGAAGATGTTTATTCAGACTTAGCTGCAAAAATAGGAACGGTTCTGGAAATTCAACTACAAACTAAGGGAGGTCCCTATAAAACAGGACGAGTGAAGGTTGAAGTGGACTTAACGGCCCCCTTGTTCTCGAACTATTGTGAAATTAGGAGAAAAAATGCTGTGGGTTAAATTTAAGTATGAACAATTACCCCACTACTGTTTCTCATGTGGAAGAATAGGCCATTATGCATCGGATTGTGAAGAAATTCCATATGAGCACACAAAATGGGCTGAGAACAAAGTAGGAAAGTATGGACCTTGGCTGAAGGCTAAGGTACAAGAAAAATGTCAACATTGGGAGGCTTTCTATGGAGCGATAAACCTACAGCAAGAAGAAGATGAATCAGTCCCAGAAACGCAAATCTAGTTAGCTGGAATGGAAATTATTGTGAGAGATGAAGGAGCTCAAAGTCCAGATTCAACCAGAAGCAAAAAAAAAGACCTGACGGCCCTTTACTAGCTGAGTATGAGGAAAGTGCAATTCAAAATGCAGCAGAAAAGGTAAGTAAATGCAAGCAAATAGTTATACTCGAACCGTCCCTTGCTGAAGTTATCAAGACCAAGGCACCAAGTGTAAAGAAAAGCTAGACCTTCAAAAGAACAAAGAAACATAAGAAGATTCAAGAATCTGCCATAGCATTGGTAGACGAGGTGGAGCTTTTAGATACCCTTATTCAGGTGGTAAGAGAGGGAAATGAATGGGCTTTGGTGGCTAGCATGAACAAGCCACCAAAAACGACATGAGGGTTTTGAGCTGGAACCTGTCAAGGGCTGGGCAGTCCCTTGACGGTTCAAGAGTTAAGAGCCTTAGTGGTTTTTCTAATAGAAACAAAAAACAAAGAAGCTGCTGGTGGAAAGGGTAAGAAGACAACTTAAGTTCCCACATTCTTATCTAGTACAACCGGCAGGAATAACATGAGGTTTGGTTATTATGTGGCTTGAGGATGTAGAAATCAAAGTGAATTTCAACTCAAAAGAACTCATTGATCTAGAGTGCAAAGAATCGAAAAGTGGGAAACATATGAGAATCACATTCCTCCATGCATCCATGAATTTTTTAGAGAGATTAGCACTTTGGCAACAAATAAGAAGCTTTCAAGAAACGAACCAACTCTCGCGAATATGTATGGGGGATTTTAACGAGATTTTGTATAATTGGGAGAAAGAAGGCATGAGAGAGGCTGATCATCACAGGATTGTAGCTTTCTGGGAGTTCACGAGCGACTATTCCTTCATGGACATGGAGAGTAAAGGCTGTGCCTATACGTGGACAAACAAGAGAGAAGGTGATGCACTAGTAAGGAAAAAGCTTGACAGAGTGTTATGCACTATGGAGTGGAGGGTGGCCTTCCCGAATGTAGAAGTGGTGGCACTACCCGTTGTGGGATCAGATCACAGCCCGCTTATGCTCTACTTATATCCATTATAGAACAAAAGAAAAAATGCATTCAAGTTTGAAGCTTATTGGCTAGAAGAACGGGAATGTGGGGAAATCATAAGAAGCACATGGCAAGAGGAATAGTTTCAGTTGCTAAGCTTCCTAGGAAAAATCCAAAAATATCAAAGAAGCTAGCATTATGGAGTCGAGGGAAGTTCTCCAACGCATTGCACTAGATCAAAGGGCTGAAAATGAAATTGATAGAGATAAACAACAGATTAGGGGCAACCACCAACAAAGAAGAAAGCCAGAAGATAGTGGAACAACTGGAAAAGATATGGAAACAAGAGGAAATGTACTGGGGGATGAGATCCCGTATTGAGTGACTGCAGTGGGGTGACAAAAATACCAAATATTTTCACGCAACAACAATCCAAAGGAGGCATCGGAACAAGATAACAATGCTGAAGACTAATGGAAGGAGCTGGTCTAGAGAACCAAACATTCTTAAAAATCATATAAGGGAGTTCTACCGAAACTTATATGAATCGATAGGACCCTGGAATTTCTAGCCTATCCTTGATCAATGCTTGAGTTCGATTGGAGAAGAGGTTAATGAAAATTTGATGGCCAACATCACAATGGAGGAAGTTAAAGCAGCCATGTTCCAGCTAGGAGCAACAAAAGAATGAATGGACAATTTTATAAGACCTTTTGGGAAGAAATCAAGGAGGACATACTTCAATTGGTCCAGAATTTCTTTGACACAGGTACCCTTGACCCATTAAATATGACTCATATATCTCTAATTCCTAAGGTTAAAAACCCTGAGGAAATTAGCCAATTTAGACCTATAAGCCTCTGCAATTTTAGCTACAAAATTATATCAAAAGTGATGGCTAATAGGTTAAAACCATGGCTCCAAGAGATAATAGAGACAAAACAGTGCTTTTGTTCAAGGCCGGCAAATTCAAGAGAACATTCTCATTCCAGGAAGTGCTGCACCAACTAAGGATAAAAAAAGAGAAGGAAGAAGTTCCAAGCCATCCTTAAACTAGACATGCAGAAGGCACACGACAGGATTAAATGGGACTTCTTAAGAGCTTGTATGCTGAAAATGGGCTTTTGTGAACGATGGGGTAAATCTAATCATGAAGTGCATCACAATGGTATCATTTTGCGTGAAAGTGAATGGAGAACCCACACAGGTTTTTTCACCCACACGAGGCATCAAACAAGGAGACCCACTATCACCTTACCTATTTATATAAGTAGCAAATGTGCTATCATGGTTGATGCACAAAGTACAAGCGGATGGAAGCCTTAGGAAAATCACTCTAAACAGGCATTGCCCAACATTATCACACTTGTTATATGCTGACGATGCTATTTTCTTCTGGATGGAATAGTTAGAGAGTGCCAAAGCCTGTCATCAATTCTAAACCAATACTGTTATGCAACGGGTCAAGCTGTCAATTTAAATAAATTTGGAATCGCTTTCAGTAGTGGCTATCCACAGAATTTGAAGGGGAATATGGCTCAAGAACTACGCGTCCCAATTAAAGAGAAGATCGGTAAGTACCTTGGAATACCATCCAATTGGGGTCAGTCCAAGAAAGACATGTTCACTTGGATTTTGGCTAGAAATATTGATAAAGAGTGTAGTGCAAGCTATTCCCCAATATGCCATGCCGATATTCAAGATACCAAATTCTATTTGTAATGCTATAGAGAGGAGAGTTGCATCATTTTGGTGGAAACAAAGTGATGTCAGAAGTGGAATGCACTGGAAAAAAAATGGGAAGTGATGAAACTCTAGAAAGATGAAGGAGGCTTAGCTTCAAAGATTTGCAAACATTGAATAGAGCTATGTTGGGTAAATAAGCTTGGAGATTACATCAGAATCCTTCAGCACTATGGAGTCAAATTCTTAAAGGCATATACTTCTTGGATGGGGAATTTTAGAAAGCCAAAAGAGAACTTCGACCTTCCTGGGTTGGCAGAGTATCTTAATTGGGAGAGAAGTTATTGAGCCGGAAGTCAGATGGGTAGTAGGGGATGGCAAAACTATAAAAATCCGAGAGAACAAGTGGTTACCCTTTGTCATAATTAGGGGTCCTGCAAACAGGGATAAGCCACTCAAAGTGGCAAAACTGATAAATGCTGACACAAGGAAGTGGAAAGAGCAAACTTTGTAGAACCTCTTTGCAGAAAAAGTTGTTGAGGAGATATTAGCAACCCGCATTAGTCCCTCCCCCAAGGCGGGCACCCTATACTGGACAACAAACAAAATTGGAAGCTATACAGTCAAGAGCGGCTACAACAACGAGCGATCCGAGTCCTTCAAGGCAACTACAAACATAGCATCAACCTCATTCCAACCACTGAGACAATTATGGACGAAAGTATGGAATATCCGAACTCCCCCCAAAATACGAATCTTCCTATGGAGCATATGTTAAGACGCCCTACCAACACGTGAAATACTTTACAAGAGAAGAGTCTTACCAGACCCAATATGCCCGCTCTGCTCTAAGTACATTGAGACGATCGAATACTTGCTCTTCTCATGCGGCTGGATAGGATGAATATGGTCGGACCAAGTTTTGAAGAGATTTAATAGCCTGCAAATTGTCCCCAGAGCAGACAAGTGGTTATTGGATCTCTTCAAGGACAGCAGCTGAACTCAAAGGACAACAGTCGAAAGATTAATTGTAGCAGAGTAAGTCGCAACAATCCTCTGGTTCATGTGGAGGCGAGGAACAACGCGATATTCCAAAGACAGCAGCTGATTCCCACAGCCATACTAGAAGAGGCAAGAGCTCAAGCCATCACCTACCTCAGATGGAACCCACAGAATAGTAGATCAAAAACCAGATCTAGAAAGGAAGAAACAAAGTGGATGCCCCCAACAAACTCAAACCTAA
The DNA here is from genome assembly GCA_017140595.1 of Eucalyptus curtisii. Taxonomy (NCBI): domain Eukaryota; kingdom Viridiplantae; phylum Streptophyta; class Magnoliopsida; order Myrtales; family Myrtaceae; genus Eucalyptus; species Eucalyptus curtisii. The sequence goes on from CM029504.1 coordinate 7,253,416, forward strand.
AGCTGAACGTGGACGCGTCTTGGGCGGGGAGCGAAATCTCGAGCTCGATCGCCAGAATCTTGAGAAACTCGTGCGGAATGGTGGAGGGAGGTTTCGCGTGTGAGATCCAAGCTGCAACCCCTCTTCAAGCTGAAACCTTAGCTTTTGTAAAAGGTCTGAACTTTCTGAAACAAATCCAAGAGTCTCACGTGTGGGTAAGTCAGAAGAAAGGAATAGATTTTGTTTGTGAAAGTGACAACTTGACGGTAATGGAGAGCATAATGGGCCGGGAAGAAGCACCTTGGGCCGTGAGGAACATAGTCAATGAAGGAAAAATAATTTTAGCCCAATTCAGTCAAGCAAAGACGAATAATTTCCCCCCAGGAAGGAAACCAAGCCGCCGGTTGGATAGCAAAAGCACATTGAAGGAAAAAACTCCCTCTTAACTGGGTGTCTTTCCATCCCCAGCCTCTTAGGGATATTTTATGTTCGGAAGTATGTTTACCTTTGTCTTGTAATTATCATATGAAAGAATGAAAGAAATCACCCGTTTTTGATCCCCCCCAAAAAAAATAGTTTACTCTCGATCTCATGCCCCAATACATCTCCTCTTGTCGCCATAATCTCTCGATTTCATTCTTCAGAATCTGCATCCCCTTTCTATTACAATGTGATTGTTGGCTGTTGGAGATCTCCTGGAGTTCTCTCTTTAAAATGTCTATTTTCTTCTTTCCATTTTAGAACTTTGTTTTGCTCCATTTAGTGAGAGCTAAGGAAACCACTTTCATCCTTTTCAGCAAGTCTTCATGCTCCAATTCTGCTGAGTGCCAAACTTTTTTTTATGACTTCTTCACATTCCTCATCTTCAAGCCAAAAAGCTTAAATTTGAACTCTTTTTTCCTTTTTACTGGCTCGAGAAAAAAAGAGAACAAAATAGGATTGTGGTCTAACCCTATGGCTGGTAAAGCGTATGCCTCAGCATTTGGAAAGCAAATCCAATCCATAGTGCACAATACTCTATCCAATCTCTCCTTGACATGATTATCTCCATCCCTATTATTTGCCCAAGTGAAAGCACATCCTTACTTTCTAGGTCCATTAAGGAACACACATTTAGAAAGTCCCGAAAATCATTGAGCTGATAATGTTCCGCCATGCACTTCCCAATTTTTCCCAATGATAAATGATTTCATTGAAGTCTCCTATGCAAGCCCATGGTAGATCATTCAAAAGGCTAATTTTGTGCATATATTCCCAAAGAACTAGTCTTCTCTGGAAGTCATTTGGTGCATGTATAAAGGTTAGTCAAATTCTTTGTTTTGTTTTCTCTAATACGCACCCCAAATCTATAAAGATTTAAGAGTTTAACTCCACTATTATAGATACTTTCTCATCCTAAAAAATAGCCAAATCCCCTGCAATACCCCTCGGATTCACTAAAAAACTATTCTTGAGCCGTAACTGCCTCCTTAAACGAAGCACTACCAATTCTTCATTTTTGGTCTCCATTAAAAACACAATACTAGGTTTCACTTGAGCCACAAGGACTCTGATTGCTTGAATTGTCAAGGAATTGCCCAACCCTTGACAATTCCAGTAGATCAACTTCATTTGTAACTCGGTAGCTTATTAGGGCTAGCCACCAAAGCCCATTCCATTGTTCCTGACATCACATGAACAGGTGTATCCAACAATCGAGTCTCATCTAGTAACTGTGAGTTTGCCATTTGTGTTTTGTAGGAGCTATACCTGCGTTACTTACCTCTTACTAGCATATTTCTTAACCTCTTTAAGCTTATTGTTCTGAGCAACTTCTGGAAGCATTTGCAAATCAAGGGAGGGAGAGTCACTGCGCTTACCTAGATCAGGCAAATTGGAAGGAATGAAGTCCTCACCTTACTTGGCTTGCAGTTGCATGCCTGTGTCCCCATAATCTTTGCCTTTTCCCTTTTCTGTTTGAACATGAGTGGGCTGAGATACATGATGTTGGATATCTCTCATAAAGGGCACAACTTGGAGGGAATGTACTGGAGTCTCGGGGATAAAATTCTCCTCTTTGTCCTCTTCCTTTAACTTCCCATAAGACAGCTTCATAAAAGGATTGTGACCTTGTGCTTTAGCTCTTAGCCACTAGCCATAGAGACACTTTTCCTCAGTTTCAAAGTTCTCCTCTTTGAATTCCATTCCTTCACAATAATTGGCATAATGCCCCATTTTACCACAGGAATAGCATAATTTAGGGAGCCTCTCGTATTTATAATCCAACCAGAGCTTTTTCCCTCCATTACTGGCAATAAATCCAGATTTTAACGGGGTTGTCACATCTAAGAAGACTCTCGCTTTCCCAATTTTGTGAGCAGCTCCACCCTTCGCCTTAAGCTTCACATCCATAACCAGACCAAGACTTTGAACAACCCTAACAACCACTTCTTCTGTTAAGCCATTCAAAAGGAAGTCCATCGATTTTCACCCAGAAGGCACACCTATTAAACTCATAACGGTGTGGAGGCATATCTGGCTCCGATTTTTTGAGTAGCAATAGATGGCTTGAGAAGGACCAAGGACTAGTCTCATACACCCGTAGTAGTTCTGCCTCAGTCTTAAATGTAACGGCATAAATTCCAAATTCCAAAGGGGAAAAGATTACATTCTCAAGTCTCCATACTATCCTCATAGTGTTTTGGAAAGCGAGAAAGTTTATCTTTGGGTTTTGAAAAAGCTTGCCACCGAGGGTAAGCTTACCTTCTCTAATTTTCTTTGTAGGAACCACCTCATCCATTGTAGTAATTTTTGTAACTGACCAAAGTCTGCCTAAGCATTTGGTGAATACTGCTATTCGCATTGCTGATTCCTCCTCTCCCTCCATAATCAAGTGCCAAAACAAGACAGAGCATGCAAGATGACTTACTCGAAGATAGAGGTGTCCTTGAGTCAAAGCTTGAAGACCCATTACGTGCAATCTGGAGAACACTTTTTATTTCCCATATTGACTTCGGCTTGGGACTATGTTGGATGAGTCACCGACCATAAAATCCATTTACCAGACTCTCACTAGTTGCTCTAGAAAGGATAGAGTCGGCAGAAAGGTTAAGGCACCAAGACAATGATTTGGGTTTAAGAATCGATTAAAGTTTATGGGTTGTTGGGGTTTAACGGAATATCCACTTCCTTTGTCGAGAGGGAGCCAGTAGTGCAAAGTGTGCTCATGTTGAGTGATTCACAAGGGGCTGAAAGAATCGTGAAAACAAAGCTGAGGGTTTTGTGATACCTACCACCAAAGAGTAGAGGAGAGCTCTTCAATATGAGAGAGAGGACTAGGGATTTTCTTAGGTTTTTTTTTTTTTGGTCAAAAACATAAATATATTATAAACTTAGATTAGAGATTACATTGATAGGCATTTCGAAATACAGAAGATCTTGCAAAAAGGAAGGAGGATGTTGCACCTAATCGAGGAAAGCGAGAGAAGCCCGGTGAGCTTTTGCGGCCCGGTCCGCCATCGAATTCACCGCCCTATTGCAATGGACGATGGTGAGATTAGGGCACCGAAGCTTCGGTGCACCGAATCTCTTGAAGAAGACCTCGTGTTCCCACGGCGTCAAGGTAGGGTCGTGAATGGCGTCTACAAGAGTCAAGCGGTCGATTCCACCTAAAGGTGATCCGATCGTCGTCCTCGCTGGAGCAAGAAGTGCAAAGTTTGATTTAAGCCGAGCACCTCAGGCTGCAGTGCCGAAGATGCAGACACTATTCGCGCGAATCCATCGAGCAAGACACCAGAGGAATCTCTGCACACACAAGCGATCAAAGCATCGTGACTCTGAGGTAAGTAAGCCGCATCAATATTTACTTTGATGGAGCCTTTGGCTGGTGGATGCCATTGCTAATTTGGATCTTGTTGATTACTCCCATGCCGCTGCCTGTTCTGACCGAAGCTCCAACCAGATCGTGCGACTACCAGTGCATATTGCACAACCTGCTCAACATTGGGGCGTTGCTGTCGGAACATAAAATTGTTTCTGGCTTTTCAGATATACCAGAGAAGAGCCGCAACTGTTTCAAATGCGGGTAAGCCTTCCTATTTCTCAATAACTGCAACTAGCCAGCTTTCTATGCGATACTTGATGTCGATTTCTGAGTGTAACCATACATCTAAAGTCCATGGGCATAACAAAAATAAATGCTTTGGTGTTTCGGGTACCTGTGTAGTGCACATATAACAAGTAGGGTATGAGATAATGTGTCGACGATATAGGTTTTCTCTAGTCGGTAGAGCGTTGCTGCAAATTGACCACGAGAATGGTCTTAATTTAGGCATAGTAGTGATTTTCCATAAGGCATTCCATAATTTGCGAGGCGGCTGAAATGATGAAGAGGCTTGATTGTTGTTGTGATGTGTTTGCTAAGCTCTGATGTGATTATAACAACTCTTCACCGTAAATTGTCCATTCTGCTGTCCTGTCCAGAGAAGTTTGTCTTGCGTGTGCTGCGGCCGAATAGAGATAGATAGTATTTCCTCTAGTTGACTATCAAAACTCTGGCTTAGTAGGGTTTTGTTCCATGCTTGCTGTTATGAGATTATAAAATCTGCAACGCGCTGAGGCTCATCTCTAGGAGCAGGGCCCCCTATTACTCCCCTAGCCAGCCACTTGTCCTCTCTTATTTTGATTTGTGTACTGTCCCCAACAGACCATAGAACCTTATCAGTAATAGAGTCTCGACCTAGCAGAATACTTTGCCAACCCCAAGAGGGTCGAGCACCTCTTGTAGCGTTCCAGAAGTCGCTAGAGTGAAAATATAGACCTTTAAGGAGTCTACTAGGTAGGGAATGTGGTTGTTGAGCTAGCTGCCAAGCTTGTTTTCCTAGTAATGCTCGGTTAAAAGCCAAAAGGTCACGAAAACCTAAACCTCCTTCATCTTTCCGTCGCTTGAGAGACTCCCAATTCTTCCAATGAATACCTTGCTTGCTGTGATTAGACTGCCACCAAAACCGAACTATCTGCTTTTCAATTAACTTGCACAACGTAATAGGGATTTTAAAAATCGACATAGCATATTGGGGAATTGCTTGCACTACTGTTTTAAGTAGGACTTCCTTACCCCCTTTTGAGATCAATTTTTCCTTCCAACCTTCAAGCTTGGAGTGCACACGGCTCATAATCCATGTAAACATTTCTCTCTTAGATTTCCCCCAGTCTGAAGGGATGCCAAGATACTTGCCAGTTTTTTGCAAAACAGGAACTCTAAGTTCACTGGCCAGATTCGCTTTCAAACTGCTAGGACAGTCGGTACTAAAAAACAGGCCAGATTTATTCCTATTCACAGCTTGTCTTGTAGCTAGGCAATATTCGTTTAAAATAGAAGCTAAGTTCTGACATTCGGTAAGCTTTGCATCCAGGAAGAAAATAACATCATTTGCAAAAAATAAATGAGATAGGGTTGGACACCAGCGATTGAGCTTAATACCTTTCAGATTGCCAATTGTCACTGCATTGTTGATTAAGCTTGTTAAGACGTTGGCCAGCAGGATGAACAAGTAGGGTGATAAAGGGTCCCCTTGTCTCAGACCTCGGGTTGGATGAAAATAGGGTAGAGATTTGCCATTGAATTTCACACTATAGGAGATTGTAGTCACACACTGAAGTATCCAATTCACCCATCGAGTATGAGAGCCCAGCTTTAGAAGATATGCACCGAGAAAATCCCACTCTACCCGATCATAAGCCTTTGCCATATCTAGTTTAAGCACTGCCTGAAAATGCTTCGTTCTTTTCCATTTTCTAATTTGATGTAGGACCTCCTGAACCACAATAATATTGTCCTGGATCTGCCGACCACCTACAAAAGCACTTTGTCTTGGGGCTATCAAATCTGGCAGCCAGGGTTTGAGACGATTGGCCAGGGTTTTAGAAATGACTTTGTAAATATAGTTACAAAGGCTAATAGGTCTGAATTGATCTAATCTTTCTGGGTGAGGAGTTTTTGGAATTAAAGAAATGTAAGTATGGTTGTATTCTGGCAGCAAAACTCCTGTACTGAAGAATTGTTGCACTGCAACAACAATATCTTCTTGTAAAACGTCCCAGTGCGCCTGATAGAATTGACCATTTAGTCCATCTGGACCTGGTGTCTTAGTGGCACCTAGCTGGAACACGGCTTTCTGGACTTCTTCAGAGGTAACTTCAGCAATAAGAGCATCATTCATTTCTTTAGTCACCATATGCTTACAAATATTCAAAGTCGGGCTATAATCTCTAGACCCTGTAGAAGTATATAGAGTCCTAAAAAAACGAGAGGTCATCTCCTTGAGAGAGTTCGGATCACGTACCCACATTTGTTGTTCATCCTGCAGCATGCTAATCTTATTATTTTGTCTTCTTTGAATAGTAGTTGCATGAAAAAATTTGGTGTTCCTATCCCCCCATTGAAGCCAATTTACACGTGATCGCATAGCCCAAAATTTCTCTTCCTGCTGCCATAACCAATGTATTCTCTCTTTCAGGTCTGATATCACAGCAGTATCATACTGGCCATGGGGCTGATTTGTCAGATCTTGAAGCTGATTCTTGAGTTAAGAAAGCTGATCCTTTGCATTGATGAATCTGGGTCTACTCCATTTTAAAAGGGCCACTAAGACAGCTTTGATCTTTTGGGGGAGTGTCACCTCTCCGAGTTTGTGAGATGTCCAAGATTCGATAATAGTTGTACGACACCGTAGGTCCTGTAACCAATATGCTTCAAAGTAGAAAGATTTTACCCTTTTAGATCTCTGATTTGCTGCAGTGGATAATAAAATAGGACTATGGTCAGATCCTAAGGCTGGAAGGGCCAACACCTCAGCCAAAGGGTAGGCTAGTCTCCACTCCTTTGTGCACAGCATTCTATCGATTCGTTCCTTAACCATGTCGTCGCCGGTCCGATTGTTAGATCATGTATATGCGCAGCCTTTGTTCCCCAAATCCATTAGAAAACAATCATTGATTAAATCACGGAACGAATGCATGCGATAGGTCTCGGCAAGTCTCTTCCCTGCTTTCTCCCATGGATACATCACCTCATTAAAGTCGCCTAGACACAGCCAAGGCAAGGTATTAAAACTACTGATCTGCCTTAATGCTGTTCACAGGTGTTGTCGAAGCTGATAACTTACTAGAGCATGGAGGCAAGTGAGTCGCATAATGTTCCCCAAATCCAGGTCAGTGCAAAAAGAGTCAATCATGTCCGCAGAAGTATATATCACTTTCACATTCACTCTAGCAGTCCAAAAAAGTGCAACACCTCCTACTAGTCCCACTGGATTTTCAATATAACTAGCTGAGAATCCAAGTTTCCTTTGCAAATGTATAAGCTTTTGTTCCTGCTGTTTTGTTTCCATCATAAAAATCAGATCGGGCCGTTCTTGGGTCACTAAGACCCTGAGTGCTTGAACTGTCAGGCGGTTGTCAGCCCTTGATAGTTCCAACTTATTTTTTTCATTGTGCCCCTGGTGGCTTTTTAGGGCCAGCCACCAGGGCCCAAGAAGTAGAATCATCCGCCTCATAGATAGGAGTATCCTGCAACACAGATTCATCGAGGTTCTCTTGGAGTTGAGTACGAACGTCAGGGCTAATGAGTTTTTTGGCCTTCTTAATAGGTCCAGATCTTGCGGTAAGACATGAGTGCTTAATCTTCTTAGACTGTATAGTACTAGCTGTTATGCTACTAGCCAGAAGTTTCTGCTGAACATTCAAACTCTCTGATGTATTCGGTACCATAGATTGCCATTTAATAGGAGTTGCAGCAATAATAGGATGATCAGGCTCGATTGCCTCCATTGTCTGCTTTCCTTTATCTTTTGGAACATGGATAATTGCCGAAGGGGATGGAGGAGTCTTCGGGACATTCTCTTTAACATCAACTGGGGAGGGATTCATTTCATAGAAGGTACGCCAGTACGGGCTATGGTCCCGAACCTCTGCTCTTAGCCATGAGCCGTATAGGAAACAATCATCTTTTTCCAGATTACTCTCGTCATAAGGAAACTCTGCACAATGCGTGGCATAATGGCCAAGCTTACCACATGAGTAGCAATAGTGAGGAAGTCGTTCGTATTTGAAATCAAGCCAGAAATTCTTGCCTTCAATTTTGATTAATATCCCTGTCATAAGCGCCTGTTGAAGATTGAATTCTACTCGGACCCTTCCTGTTTTTAGCATAGATCCATCCTTATTCTCTATGCGCACTGCTGTTACTCTTCCTATGTGCGCAGCAACCTTACTGAGCTTGTTTTCAGTATATCTTTCCAAAGGCAATCCATAAACTTGGACCCAAAACTCACAGGTGTCGAAGTTGTAGCAGTGCAAAGGTGTGTTCGCTATCCAGGGTTGTAACATGACCAAATGGTTAGCAAAAAGCCAAGGTCCATTTTCGTACACCCTCTGTTTTACCTCCTCAGATTTGAATTTCACTATATATAAACCAGAGTCGCCTAGAGAAATGTCCACCAGTTCAGTGCGCCAGGCCCTTTTCATAGTGTTCTGAAATGCCTGAAAGTTGACTGTAGGATTATTTAAAATCTTACCGACTAAAACTAACCGACACTCCTTTAATTTGTCAACAGGTGCTGCGTCGTCCCAGACCTCCACTGCCTGTGTCGACCATAGGCGACCCATTCGATTGCATAATGCCCCAGACGAGCTTCATCTGCGGCATTCGATCGATCCATCCTTGACTGGAAGGCCAAACAGTTTCTGAAGAAACCCTTAGTAGAACAAGAGCCAGCAGTGAAAGTAAAAGAACAGCTTGTCTTAAAAAAACCTCACTTCGACCAGCCGAGAAGAAAAGAAGGAGAATCAAAGTGAAAGGGTACTATCAAGATCGTGACATGCAAGCCGCAAAACACGGTCGGTGGAGACCTTTGGAGAAGGGGATGAAAGAAGGGAATGAGGTGGAAATGTAAATTTGTTGCGATTAAGAGATTCGACCATGTGAGCTTCGAGATGAGTCTGTAAAATCTGGAAAAACCTGCGAAAGGAACCTACCATGGAGGTAGAAGGACTCTACATTGCGTAGAGAGAAAAGTCATATCCTTACTTCCTGGGTATAATTTCAGGGATTTTCTTAGGTTGTGTGGGTTGAATCGAGACTTCAATTCAGCCGCCCTTTTTTCTAACTGAAAATTAGAGACAAGATCAAGAAGCAGCGACAAGAGGGAGCTCCGGGAATGGAGGGAGGGTCTCGAAGACGAGAGAGAGCTAACCATTCAGGTCAATTGATTCAGTGAGCATGGAAAGATGACAAATATTATGTGTTATCTGTTGTCTTTCGTAGAGAAGAGGGGAAAAAGCTATTATAATCCAAGTGAAACAGTCTTTATCTCGGTCAAATTAATTTTTTCCTACTTTTCCTTCGATTACAATCATAATGAAGCACGACCCGCTAAAATTGTTTCATTAAACACTTCGGCTGCGTTTGATAGATGACAAATGTTCCGTGTTATTTGACTTTTGTAGATAAGAGGGGAAAAAAAAGCTATTATAATCCAAGTGAAACAGTCTTTAGCTTGGTCAAATTAATTTCTTCCTACTTTTCCTTCTATTACAATCGTAATGAAAACAACCTGCTAAAATTGTTTCATTAAACACTTCGGCTGCGTTATAAAACTTCTAGATTTAGAAAATATTTTTCAAAAAATATTATTTATATTACTTACAAAAATGAATAAATAAAAAATATTTTCATTGCTCATGAAATTATTTAGGTATAAATTGTTGCCAATAATGAAAATATTTTCCATTAACTAATTTTTATAAATGATAAAACCAATCATTTTTTGAAAAATATTTTCCAAATTTTAAGTTCTTTGTTAAACAAACGTACTCTTCAATTCATTTTCAACAAACCCCACAACCAAACACAAATTATTTTCTAAATCAAACCCATTAATCATTTAGGCTCCGTTTGTTTCACAAAATAACTTTCAGGAAAATGTTTTCCGGATTTTTCGGTGTTTGTTTCACAGAAAATGAACTAGTCAAGGAATATGTTTTCCACTATTGGAAAAAATACCTTTAAAAGTTGAGTAAATGTTTTCCAATTTTCAAAAGTGAAAAACATTTTCCATAACTTTTTCCACCTCATCTTCTTTTACCAAATAGATTTTCATTTTATTCTTATATTTTCTCTCCCCTTTTTTCTTTTTTGAAAAAATCGAGTTATTAATTTTTCTTTTTTTCTGTTCTTTCTTTCCTTTTCTTCTTCTTCTTCCTTCATCTTAGCAGGTCACTAGCCATGGCAACAACAGCCGGCAACCGACTACAAGCCAACTCAAGCCTTGCCTAGGCTGGTGAGGGCAAGGCTTGAGCTCGCCTAAATCAGTGAAGCTCGAGCTCGCTTAAATCGACAGAGCTCAAACTTGCCTAGATCTAGCGACCCTCGGTTGGTTGCTGGCCACGGCAACAACGGCCGACAATTGACTACCGGCTAACTCAAGCCTTGCCATAGGCTGACGAAAGCAAGGCTTGAGCTTGCTTGGTTCGGCGAAGCTCGGGCTCGCCTAAATCGGTGGAGCTCAAGCTTGCCTAGATCTAGTGAGCCCGAGGCTAGCTTGTCATCTCGATGGAGCTCGGGCGACCTCCAGGCTTGCCACCGCCGATCGCTAGTCTTGGGCCTCTCCTGGCTCGCCCTCGTGGTCACCGATCTTTGGTGAGGCTAGAGGCCAGCGAGCTAAAGCCTTGCCCAAGGCCAAATCGGGCTTGTCAACCTCGGTGAGCTCGGGATCGTTAGATCTAGCGATACGTGTCTTGGTCAGTTGCCAGGCAGTCAACCATTTTCGAGACATGCGGTGGCGGAGGACAGAAGAGGAAGAAGGATGAAGGAAAAGAAAAAGGAAAAAAAGAAGAAGAAAGAAAAAAGAAAAATTAAAAATAATAAAAATTCGATTTTTAAAAATAAAAATAATTAAAAGTAAATTTTTTAAAATAAATTTATAAAAATAAAAATTAAATATTTTTGGTCAATAAATGAAAATTGGTAATTTTTTTTCCAAAATTCAAATCAGATAACAAATTGTAGAAAATATTTTCCACTTTTTTTTTCAAGTTTTAGTCAAATGCCAGAAAATATAGTCTTTTTCTTGAAAAATGACTTTCTACAAAATACTTTTCGAGAATGTGATATTTTTCGCGAAACGAATGGACCTTTAGTGTGTCGCTTAATCAAATTTAACCTCCAGCATTTGGACAAGACTATCCATATTCGGCTTGGCCACAGTCACAGACTGCACCGCCTTCTTCTCGGTGTCGCAGAAGCCCTCGTGGATGTTGGCCCCCTCTGTTGCGTAGCCGAGAGAGGGAAACAAGTGGGGCAAGCACTCGTGCTCAATGGTCCGGATGGCTTGGCAACAACTCAGCCCCAAGTGAGGCTTCCCGTTGAGGAAGAACGTGATGACTTCGCCAGTGCAGGACTGGAGCCAAAACTTCGTATCCCAACAGTGGTCGACGGCTCACCACCCTCATCCACCAGTGGCTCAGCTGGCTTCGGCCATGAGGTTTGTTCTTAGGAGGATGAGTAAGTATTGAGAGGAGGATCCGATTGGAGATTGGAGGCACTTTCACACACCTGAAATTAAATAAGGTGTAGCTAGTGGGTTCACTTTTCATCTGTGAAAAACTACTATATGAACATTTTAGCAGCCGAACCGTCATCAATCCGACCTTAGCTCAGTTGGTAGAGCGGAGGACTGTAGTGGATATCACAGCTAATCCTTAGGTCGCTGGTTCGAATCCGGCAGGTCGGATGTTCTCCTTTTTTTCTCGGTCTCTCTCCCTTTTTATTTTTATTTCCACCATTTTGGATGTGGAACAGCCTAAAAGTGGTTTTTGTGTGGTAACTAATAACTATTACAAAATTGACAATCCAATATATTAGCTCGTGTTGACTATCATGTCTTGTTTGAAATGTAGACTTAGGTTTGGAATAATTTTTACTTTCTACTCGATCAAATATTGTAGCTCATACCTTTGACTTTCTTTTTTGTTTTAGAAATCGAAACTCCTGAAATTTTCACAATGCTCAAATGTTGACACGTAAATTCACATATAATATTCCTCATTAAATCTAAAAAATATTTTAAATTTTGATAGGAAATTATAAAATATAATTTTTTGCATTCGATTAAGTTTTGAAAACCTGAGCAGATAGAATTCAAATCAAAGTAGATCTTTAAATAATCATGACATAGAACAAGATAATAGTGAGAACAATGAGGAAAATCAATGTTAAAACGACAAGTAAACTCCAATTGGCAGTAATATTTATTTTGTAATAATGCATTTTGCTAATATATTTCTATTAAATGATTCAATATAATTTTCTGTACATCTATACTGATCTTGTATAGAGGACACAACTTTCACATAACCGGCCGTGCATTCGTATTCTGACCTTGCACACGTCTCCTAACGCACCATGGAAACTAGTCATGCCCGTGCCTAACTTTTTTCTTTTTATCTTTTTAGCCACGATGGTTATTTGATTGAACTGTTTGTATAATTTCACAAATAAAAATTTTAGATTGATCATATTCTTGATAAAAGCAAAATAGCGATTATATGTGAATCCATGAACAATAATATTCAAATTACACTCAAAATACTAACTTCATTACATTTATGCGTGGTCGAGCATCTCGTGGAAGGCTTTGGGAGACTAGCAATATCAAGCGACAATACAAAGGGCGAAACAAGACCATGCCTTTGCGGCAAACTTGAGCTAAGGTGAAGATTGTTCGGTATGTCTCAAGTTTTGGCCAAGAGATGAGCCGGTATTGAAGCCTAAAGTCAAGCAAAAGAATAAAAACAAGTGCATGCATAAGGTCAGGGGTTCAAAGAATGACTCGAACGTCTATGGAGAGTTCGTGGAAAACTACGTTTTAGTGAAAAATATTATTGGTTGAATACCCCGGCTTTTTGGTCGGGCACCCCCGACGATGTAATAACCCTTGGAAACACAATATTTGAGTATGTGTTTGACCTAATTAGATTGTACATCAAAGCCTCTTAAGAGTGTTTTTAGGGTTCTCTCAATTTTGATGAAAAACAATTGTGAAAGGATGTGTGGAACATCGAATGAGGATTGATTGAGTGTAATTAGGGTTCGTGATTGAGAGAGACACAAATTGAAACTTGTGATCTCCTTACCTATAGTGGATTCATCATCACCGCTCTCTTCATTGAGTATGTACCAACATACCAACATTCAGCTAATTCACATAAATATTCCTATATATATATATATATTGGTGTTAAGTCACACCTATGGTGGATTGCTTGATTCTAGCGTGCAGCATTATTTGAAGGATGTGAATGTTCCATAAACATGCTTCATCATTTATATTTATGAGTATGAATCAAGAAAAAGCTGTAAGAAAAATAAGTGATTAATTACAAAATACAATTCTATTTACTCGAGAGGTGGCTAAGAAAAATATCAATACCATCAATCAGCCAGATTGAATATGTCTGTACTTAAAATGTTATGAGAGAAATGAAATAATCCATAATCATATATTAAAAAATCAAATTTTGACGGCTTTTTTTTATTATCAATTCCTAATTTTCTTTTTCACATGTAAAGTTTAGTTTCTGCAGTAATTAAAGCAGAATTTATTTTATGGAGTTCAAAAAATTGTGTGTCCATCGTACTTCCATATTTAGGGAAATGATACTTCCATATGATATTTATTGAAATAAAAAATCATAAATTTTCTTTTGTCACCTCACTACGGAAGGGTTAACACTTTCCCCACTTGTGAACTTAAATTACCAAATTACCACCTTATGACCGAAGTACGAAGAGAGTACACTCTTTTGAGGCAAAATTTTGAAGCAATATTTAGTACATCCTTTTGTAATCCTTCTTTTGTTGATTTGCAACCAATGTGCGATAGAAATTTTTAATTTAAGAGATCTCCTTGAAATTTGGATATTGCTAAAACAATAGCTAGTATTTCTTTTTTTATGGTGAAGTAATTTTGTTGGGTTTGATTTCAACGTTTGGAAGCATATTGAATAATTTGTTGTTTATTATTATTTTTTTACTTGTTTGGGGATACCTCTGTAGCCTATTTATGAAGCATCTATTTCTACAATTTTGAAAACAGATAAGTCAACCAAATGGAGGCAATGGATTTCTCAAACATAAGTTTTAATTTGTTTAACAATATCAATGTGAACTGACATCCAAGGTAAGGGATTTTTCAATAATCTTTGATGTAAATGTTTACATAATATATTGATTTCTGGGAAAAGATTAGAATGTAATTGAGACTTCCTAAGAATCTTTGTGATTGGGGTTTATTTTTTATGTCATCAAGAAATTTTTATGCAAATAAAATTGATCTTTCTATCGATATAATGGTTTTTTATGAAATGTATTATTCTAAAAATATGATTTTTTTTTTCGGAAAAGTGATATTTTGGTGGAAGAGACTTCTAAGTCATTTTTTTTATGATGCTTATAAAAATAAATATATGTTTGAAATGTTGATCTATATTGATTGGGTGTGTGTATCATTATTTTGCAAGAGCTTCTTCCTGTAGAGAGTACACTTCTCTAGAAAAGCTAGTGTTTGAAAATTTGGGTTGTTGTTTTCACTCTCTAGAGCTCCTCCAATGCCCAGTTAAAGATGAAGATGGAGAGAGACTTTAAATAGAGAATAAGAGGGAGAAAAGAGAGTGGTGGGCCCTAAAAAAACAAGCAGCCTTATTGTTGGCATATGATTTACAGTCGATAAGTCATATATAGGCAAAAACCTAAGATTAGGTTCCCAATTACAGTAGGGCCTCATTTCTCGTCCAAAAAGAGCCATTTTAGTGTTTTTTTTTTGGACAAAATTCAAGCTCCATTCAATATAATAATTTCACCAATAATCCCAAAAAATCTTTAGAATTAACTTTTTGGTCAACTACTGAAGCCTACTCTTGGTTAACTTTTTCTGAAAAAAAAAATAAAAATTGAAAAACCTTTAATCAATTCCTTTTTTTTAAACTTGATTAGAATTTGTATTAGTCAAATTTACACAAATAGATCGAAAATTAACTTTTATGCAAATTGAGAATTTCGATTTCCAATTGGCCAAATTCAAAATTAATTGTTTTCTATTCATTTTTTAGGAGAATTTCCTTCACAACATTTGATTCAGAGGTCATAACGCATCTAATTGTCAAGTCAATTTTGAGATTCCAAGCTAGAGGTTATTTTCCCCAATTTCAAGCGCCAATTAGGTCCCAATCAATCCTCATGAGTAATGCTTATTAGCCCAATTTAAGTCGATTGAGTCCAATTAACTCAATTTCAATGTTAATTTTGACAAAACCATAACAATTTAGTTCAATTTGACTACAATAGTGAATTAGTAATTGAAAAACTCAAGACAGTTCAATTTGATCAACCCAATTTGTTTTGACCCATATTAGACTAAGGTCCAGTTTCATTAATTGAGATCTTTAATCAATTGAACCTCAATTGTATATCATGGCCTAACTTTTAGTGCAATTGGAAAGATAATTAGTACATTTCAAATGCCACGTCTCAATTTGATTGAACCAAGCCAATCTGATTCAAAACAGATTAAATTCAATTTGATCTAGCACATTGGGACAATGCTCAATTAAGTATAAGTCATCCCAAATTAAGCTAAATGGTGAATCCAATTATGAAACTAAGAGTGAAATTGAATAATTGGATAACTCCAAGTCGACTTGGTCGAATTGGGCCATCTAAGGGAGTTCGACTCATTGAGTTGAACCCTATTAAGCCGACCGGCCCCCCACATTGAACTACCGGCCGTGTAACTAGCCCAACCTAGCTTAAGCCAATCGACTAGCTAATCCTCCCTCAATTCACATTACCAAAATTCCCTTGGCCATGTCATTAATCCACATGAAGGCCTAATCTTAACCATTCATTATTGAACCAAGTCAATTCGGTTCAAACCAGATTGAATTCAATTTGATCTAGCACATTGGGACAATGCTCAATTAAGTCTAAGTCATCCCACATTGAGCTAAATGGTGAATCCAATTATGAAATTAAGAGCAAAATTGAATAATTGGAGAACTCCAAGTCGACCTGGTCGAACTAGCTCATCTAGGGGTAGTTTGACTCATTGAGTGGAACCCGATTAAGCCGACCGGCCCACCACATTGAACCACTGGCCATGTGACTAGCCTAGCCCAGCCCAACTAGCCGGTTGATCCTCTCTCAACTCACATTACCAAAATGTCATTAATCCACGTGAAGGTCTAATCTTAATCATTCATTGAGCAATTATTCTATGCCATCCAATTTGACATATTTTCAGTCAATAGGGAGCTTAGTTAACCATTAAGGGTTCAATATCAGCAATAAGAGTAAAAAATATAAGGCGACATTTTGCAGTCAAGATAAAATTCGGGATAGGATATGATTTATCATATCCTACTTTTGGTGTTTGCTTAGGATAGGATAAAATCAGATATAAGAGGGATATAGGCCGGATAAAATTATCCCATGGGAGAGGTGGGATAAAGGTGGATATGATTTCTAATATCCATAATAGGAAAGTTATTTTTCTCGAATAACAAATTTATTAAATTAACAAAATTAAAATTATATTTCAATATAAATAATATTTGAATTCTAATTTAAGAAATTAAAAATTAAAAATTAAAAATAATTTTTTTAATTAAATCTTATTTTAATTTATATATTCAACTTTAATTCTATCTTATAATAAACATTCAATCTATAAATTATATGTTTATATTTATTATATATTTTAGGTATTTTTGTATTTTAGGTATGTTAGTACAGTTTACTATTTGATAAAATTTTATTAAAGAATGATGAAAGGGAAAAAATAAATAATAAAGAAAATAATTTAAAAAAGAGGAAAAATAAATTAAGGAATAGTGTCACGGAGATTTTCACCATCTCCGTTTATAATCTTTTAGGTTCATTTACAATGATATGCCGTTTATATTAAAAAAATGTATATGATATGATGTAAATATATCCGACTTTAATACTGCAATTCACCAAACAATGGATATGATATAGAAAAATCCCAGAATTTCATATCCTATCCTATTCAGTCCTATCCTAGTTAAAAATCCGGATGACCAAACGTAGCCTAAGGGACTTCAAATTGTTGGAGAAAACTCATTTACTATTTTGAAGTTGATAAAACCTTTCCATAGTCTAGTCGAAGACTTCTAGATCGAAGTGTCAAAGTCGAAGACCGCCGGGCTTTAGGTTCAAAGTTTGTCCACTCGACGATTCTAGACTGAATGCTACTGAAGAATGAAGACTTATTCATATGCGAGATTATCCTTAATCCTTCAAGGATTCGGTTTGTATGGTTTAAGGATGACCTTATGGTTGGATACAACACTTACGTGATTGATTATCTTTAATGGAATCAATTCCGTTAATCAAATCTTTTGGAAGGCAAGCAAACTTGGAAAGTTTTACTTATGGAAACCAAGATCCCGATTGTATGGGCGAACATGATTGACGGGCTTTCATCTCAATCATCAAATACCTCGAGATCTCCTTAATTGATTCTATCCAACGGGTTGATTGGAAGAATTCCTTTGAAAAGTGCTAACGGTCGTGATGGCATAAAGGAGTATTTAAGGTAGACTCTTCAGCTGTTTGAGCGTGTGCATGAAAGAGAAATTTCAAAGTCTAAAGCTTCCTAGTTCCTTGCTATTTCATCTATTGAGCTTAAAGTTGTATACAAAAGAGAGAAACACTTAGTGAGACTTCGTGAGAGACCAGTAGAGACTCTTCATTGTGAAGTCAAGTTCACACTGCTGTAAAATCTCTTTTGATTCTTAGTGAAATCCAACCAGTAGGCTGTCAGTGTGAGAGAGTGGACGTAGGTTTGATCTAAGCCGAACCACTATAAACCTTGTGTTTTTATTCTCTTTCCTTAACTCATTATTTAATTCATGGCTTTGCTTATCTGTTTAAGTTTTAAATTCTTTCATAGTATGTTATTTTCTAAAGGTAAATTACTTCTACTAAAATTTGTGAAAATTTGTCTTTACACCTATTCACCCCCTCTAAGTGTTCTTACTAGCCCTTTCACAAATTTCCCTCCAAAATGCCCAATTATATAGTATTCTCTCTCTCTCTCTCTCTCTCTCTCTCTCTCTCTCTCTCTCTCTCTCCATAAGGGACGTGCTCCACACTAGTCGTTCTTCCAGCCAACGCTTGGCCTTGTTTCGCCAATGTTTACATGCGACAATCGCCTCTAGCTTCATCATAGCTTGATTGGCGCTCCTCCTAGCCTCTACCGAAAGTCCACAATCCCAGCCATTTCTTTCTCCTTCACCAAGGACGTGTTCCATGTTGATGAAATAGCTGGCCGATTCCAGCACCTCTCCGGCTTATCAACAATGTTTCCTTGGCGGTTGACCATTGCTATCAAGCTTCCCTTAATGTCCTCATGGTGGTTGATTGTCGAAATTGTCACTGGAAGTCTATCATTAATGCCAATCTTCCTCATTCGCTTGCTGATTCTCATAACCTGGGGCAGGTTCAATTGAAAATCTTCATAATCAACTGCAAATGATCAATCAATGATAATTGAAGGTTACAGTTGAAAATTGAAGCTTATACTTCAATCTATAACCAAAAATCACAATAAATTGTGATGAATTTGATCAATCAATAGTTAATTTTTGAGAAATCAAATTAGAATTGCATATTAGGAAGTTTTACTTCTTATTTCTTATGTAGCCGAGACCTTGCATGTGGATGTTCGTTTTGATCCTTCAATTGCATGTCAATCTAGGCTAGAATTGGCCTATTAGGATGATTGACCTTAGAATTCTAATCTAGCAGTTTGATTATTTGAGTTTGTACTTTGATTTTATACTTAACATATCTTGGCCGAAACCTCCCTTGCATGTTTTGATGTTTTATTTTGATGATCTAATGTGATTAAAGAAATGCATGTTAGGAAAATCATATTTAGAAGTTGATTGATGATGATTTCTAGCATGTTTTGTCGATAGATGAATGTTTTAGGAGTTTGACGATAAACGTGGATTCGTGTTGTTCATGGATGTTGATATGAAGAGCTTGAAGATGCTCTAAGTTTCAGGAAAATTGATTGAATGAGGTCGAATATCACCTTAAACATTCTGAATAACTTGAATGCATGATTGAAGGCTTAATTAGAAAGCCTGAAAATTCGGAGTTCCTCCGACCTGTGCATGTTCTTCAGTTTTAAAAAAAAATTCGGTCAAAATTTCGAAAAAGTTTGAGGGACCGCTTCTCCCTGAGATCGGGATCTTTACAGAGGTATAACTTTTGTAAAATTTCGACTTCGTTGGATTGAAAAACTCACATGCGCAAAGGAGAGAAGACTTTTTGAGTTTGATTTGAAAATATGGCGTCAGTTTTCTCCGAATTTGTTTTGCAAAAGTAAAATTGTTGGAGTCCTTTCTTGTAAAAACTCAAAACGGAAGAAGTTACTTTTTAGGTTCTTAATTGCTAGAATGGAAAGTTTGAGGGTTTTTTAACGAAGTTTAGAGGTCCCTATGTGCAATAAATCGGACAAGGTTAATTCCGCCCACAAAATATTCTGCAGTTGAGTCCTTAGGGAAAATCGGAAATTTTGTCTAAGTGGAGGATTTATTTGAAAAAATTCAAAACATGAAATTCGTTAGGGACAGTTAGAGCTAAGTGCCTGATTCCATGTGGTTTTGACCATGTTAGTTATTTTTGCCGTATTTTCAATATTCCGGGTCAGAGCTGGGTCAAAATTACATGCAGTGTACCAATTTGGTTAATTTTGGGTTAATCGGGTTAGAAACGGTCAAGTGTCCTTAATGAACAGTAAATTACACATCTCAAGCTTTCTATTGATGCCTAATTCATTCAATGGATAGGTCATCAAGTCATTCAATTGATTGAAAACATAATTATCCAGAATCTGTTCATAATTAAATAAGCAATCCAATTTGGCTGGCTTATTGATTGATGATTGCTCAAGATCATTTGGCCTAAATGCATGCTTACTTAAACTTTGTGAGAGATTTTTAGATGAATGATTAAGCTCGTGATGCATGTTGATTGGCAGATAGATTATTGGGTATGATTTGCGATTAGTGAGTAAACCTATCGCTATGTGCACGCAAGTGGGGGCCAATCATCACTAATCTTAATCAATAAATCTCTAATTGATTAGGCGGTGGCTTGAAGACTAATTGAATTGCATGCTTAATCAATCAATTGCTTTCCCCATGGAAGCATCGATTTCTCTTAAAATTGCTTTCGCCAAAACAATACTAGCTATATGACCTAAAGCAACAATGTCATAGTTACATTAGGAATTCAAGTTGCATTATTTATTTAATGACAAAGAAATATTCATCAATTGTCTCATTTATATGAGTGAGTCCATAAATTCAGAGTTAAAATCGAGCTTATTCTTAAGAGATTAAGAATATATGTGACAGGTTTATAGTTATAATAAATCTTGGGAAAATTTCAAAAAATGACCCAAAGTACCCTATTTTTCTCAAATAAGGGCCAGAACTGGACCTTATTTCAAATAAATACCTGAAGTGCATTTATTTTATCAAATAATGGTCTAAACTAGATGTTATTTCAAATGATGACCTAAAGTGGTTATGTTTATTTCAAATAAGAGCCTAAAATGACTAAGTTTGTTTTAAATAAAGACCAGTCTTTCCAGCGATCAAGGGTATTTTCGTCATTTGTCATTTTCTCCCCTTTTTTTTCCATTTTTTTTTTTGGCTGGTTCTTTTTCCTCTTCGTCGGTGGCCAGTCGACCACTGGCAATGCCCACAAAGGGCTGGGCGAGGGTTGGCCTCACCTGGGTATGGCGACCCTCGCCCAAGGGCCATCCGCGAGGTTGGCTCGTGCTAGCCCCAGGCGAGACCGATGAGGGCTGGGCGACCTCGTCGGCTGCCCTCGCTTGGGACCAGCAAGGCCGACCTCACGAATGGCCCCAGGGCGAGGGTCGCCATGCTCACGCGAGGCCATCCCTCACTTGTGGCCAGCGTAGGTGGTCCTCGCCAGCGGGGGCAACCCTCGCTTAGCCCTCTGTGGGCATCACCGATGGCCGGTTGACCATCGGCGAAGAGGAAGAAGAAGAACCAAGAAAAAAAAGAAGGTGAAATGCAAAATGACAAAAATACCCTTGAGCGGTCGGAAAATTTAGCCAATCGGCAATCGGCGAGGTCAGGTCTTTATTTGAAACAACCAAAGCCACTTCAGGCTCTTATTTGAAACAACTAAGGCCACTTTAGGTCCTTATTTGAAACAAAGTCCACTTCGGGTCCTTTTTTGAAATTTTCCCATAAATTTTTAAACAATTCCTAGTTGATGGATGATTGAGAGAATATTGATGATCCTGTTGAAATCGGTGTATTCTCAAGTTTCACCATTCAGTATTAAATATCTAATAGGATGGAGTCACAAGTCATTAGATATTGTGATATATGAGTTAGAATACAAGTGCTTGTCTCGAACAAGTTCACGAGACATGACATACACAGAATGGTTGGCAAAATGGAAGCTTTTAGTAGGGTCAATGAATAATCATTCGTGCTTTAATCTTGTGTAAGATCATTAGACCTAAGGCATGATGATGCGTTCATGGGTGAGTAATTCCGGGATGTATGGATTTTTGTGGTTAAGTGTATGAGAATGGTGTGTATGGGAATGGTTGTTGAAGGATGAAATGCAAATGCAGTGATGGAAAATAATCTCCACCGAGGTATAAAGGACGCGCCACCAACCAAGGATGAGGATCAAGATTGACGAACTTTACCACCAAGGCTTAAAGGACGAATCACTCGCTAAGGATAAAGGACTTCGTGATAGAGAAACTTGCTACTAGGGCCTAAAGGAAATCCACCATATGAGGGTAAAGTGTTTCTTGACTCACCACTAGGGAGTAATTCACTCTCCAAGGATGAAGAGACTGATAAAGTATTATCTACTCTCTGAAGATATTCATTCACGCAAAGGAAATCTCAAATATTTTCATTCATCAAAGTTTAGTTTGCATTATAATGGAGAACCTTCCTCTATTAATAGGAGAGACGATAGCTAGGGAACTACTACAATATTAAAGACATGGGAACTAGAAAGTAATTAAAGACCTAGAAACTTAGAATTCTGACTCTTGAAATTTACATAACAATAAAGAATCTCAAGAACTTAGAGATGTAATTAATGACTTTGGAATTTGCAATTTCAGCATCTAATCTTCAAAAATTCGTGCACCCACCTTGACCTGAAGATAACCATCTTGAAAGTTCACCAAATATCCATGGGAATTGCCTAGAATAGCCTTCCATCGATAGGTTATTGTTTGGCTATGAATCCCTCTTTGATCAGTTTCACGATTGATATCCTTTCCATTGATAATTTCATTTATGGACCCATCGAATCACGTTATGCCCAAATTCTATCTTGGCTTGGATCACCATCGATACTGTTGAATTTGTTGATGAAGCTAAGTTGGATGCTCCAGCATCACACGATGTTGATTTGTATGTTGGATGACTGTGGTTCACAAATGCACATATTAACGTTTTGTTGAATCGTCTTTGTACTTGATGTCATAGTTATACAAGATAGAAATTGATGTCCTATGCAATCTAATCGTGACATTATGTTGAAATCATCGACTGGAATTGTAATCGAGAATGAATGGTTTATTTCTCTCAAAAATACATGTCAGTTAAATTTAGGCATATGATCAAATTGGTGGCTTGACAAATAATTCCATGACTTTTGTTCGATCGAAACATAGACAAAAGAATTAAAATACAAGGTCACTAAAGTTGACAGATTCATTATATTATTGGAATATTCACATTGTTTGGGCAACTATGACATATTGCTATATGCCACTCATGATTTGTAGAAATTGGAAATTGATCGGGACAATCAATTCTCTTGATTGTGCTAATGTATTAGTATAAGTCCTACTACCAGTTCAGTGATGAACCTAGATATGTCACACACTATAACCAATTAGAATAACATTTGAACGAGAGAGACAATATTGCAAATGTGTTTGTAATTGAGCCTGATGGTTTTATTTATTTATGTTGATGGGCCTTAGAGGACCCGTCCGGCCATGTTGGGCCTAAAAGCTCGGCCCGCTAGATAAAGGCCCATGTATGAAGGGTTGAGATATGAAGAGGTGTTATGTTGAGGGGTTATGACTTTTGGGGGAACGTATTACGTTGAAGAGTTACGTCTCTTGGAGGAGACGTATTTAAGAGAGAAAAGAAAAGAGAGGAACGTACCTTTTCCAATGTACGTGAGTTTTTCCTCCCTCTCTCTCCCTCTTAAAAGCCTAAGAGAACAGTATCCCTAAAGAAACAGATTTTTCTCCCCTTCAAGGTGATAGTACATCATCGGATAGAACAGGATCAATTTTTCTTCCTCAAATCAACGTTGGTGTTTAATTTGTGGACAATAAGGTATACTCGATTCCGTGGTGTGTCTTTGATCGGTAATACATGTTTGTTCTTGGGCTCGTCTTCCGTATTCGTTTTAGGGGTTCGATTTATTGTCGAATCTGTTTTAGGGAATCCGTTAAACCCGGACAATGGTATCAGAGCCGTAGTTCATGTTTCCCGATCCCCTTTTTATGTTATTGAATTATTTTTGTGGTCAAAATTCGAGAAAAGCCGCTGCCAGTCGATCGGGGACGGAAAAACCCGACACCCGCGTACCGTTCGCCCTGTTTTGTGATTTTTTGCAAGTTGAAATTCGTTTTTGATAGCGCAAGGTTGAAGCTCTCGTCGATACAAGAAAAATGAGTGGCGGATCACCGCTGGACACACCGCCACGCGCGGCCGGAACGAATGGGGGTCATTGACGCGTGCGTTGCACACGCCAATTCGGTCCCACGCACGCGCAGTTTCAGCCCTAGGCGTGTACAACGCACGCACGGGGGTGCTGGCGCGTGCCATGCACACGTCAACTGATGTCATCGTGACGTCAGTCAGGCACGCGCATGGCACGTGCCGGTTGGTTTGTCCGACCGGCCCGACCGGTTTGACCGGGCCGTCTGGTCCGACCTGGCCCGTCTAGTCCGTCCGGTCCGTCCGCCCGTTGACTCCGACTTGGCTGACCGTTGACCGCGACCGTTGACTTTGACCGTTGACCAAAGAAAAAAAAAGAATGTTTTTCTTTTTCTTATTAAGTCTATGTGGATTATATGTAATCCCTCATTTGTTCTGCATTTGTTGCAGGAACAATGCCTTCCCTTAAGTTGCGCACACCTATTCGCACAATTACCGATGAACAAAAGGAAAGGCTTTCTAAGTTGATAGTTGAGCTGACTGATCATCGATGGGAGAGTGGCGACTTAATTGATCATGTTCTTGAAGTCAACGGGAAAATACAAAAGGTCATATGGAATGGTCGTCCCATGCCACAATCTGAGATGGTGCGATTTTTCATGAATACTCTTCCAACAGAATGGCAAAGAGTGTTGAATCGCTTATGGGAAGTCAACAGAGCTACTTCGTATAGGAGTCTTGTGATGGCTTTTATAGATGAATATTACTAGATTGTTACAAAAGAAAAGATCAAGAAGTTGAACAAAAGAGGATCTTTCCCAATTCATATATTGACTTGGTGTTAGATGTTTTGGCTGGTCTTTATTTAGTATGCTTTGTGGACATATTATATAATGTTCTTTTTTACCTAGTTGTTGTTGGTGTGGCAACTAATATGTTAGTTGTATTATGTGAAAGCATTATTATTATATCATTGTTTGATATCAAATATTATTTGTTTTTTGTTAACTGTTGTGGGTAGTTCATAGAAATTTTTTTTGTAAATTTCAAAGAATTTATTTTGCATAGAATATTATATTCATAATAATTCCAAGTTAGGATTTTGGATGATGATTGGAAACATAGTGACCTTTTGATTCTGAAACCTCACTTGAAATTATTCATTAATATGATGGTTTTGTGCAAAATGGATGCATAAATGATAGGCATTAATAATTCGTGCATATATGTCTGATATGTTCAGATCAATGGCTTCAGCCACAAAGAGCATAGTTACTAAGCTAAACAAAGGTGAGAAGCTCAATGGCGATAACTATGAGATATGGCACATGAAAATCCAATATGTGCTGGAAGAGCAAGAGGCACTAGAAGCTCTTAACCTGACCATGGTAGAACCTGAAGAAAGAAACACTGCGCAGCATAAGAGAGATAAGGATGCATTTGCTGCATGGAAAAGAAAGAACTCCCTTGCTCGCATTACGTTGTTGAGTAGCATGGAAAAATGACGTCATGCGAGAGTTCACGCGTTTTGAGAATGCCAAGGAAATGTGGGAAACGTTGGCAGCAAGATTTGGTCATACTTTGGTGACCAAACTAAGACAGCTCACTATTAGGTTTGACTCTTACAAGAAGCCTCATGGTCAGACCATAAAGCAACACCTTAGAAAGATGTCAAACATGATCAATGAGCTTAAAGATGCTGGCCATGTCCTGACTGATGAGCAGCAAGTGCAAGCAGTGATCCGTTCCTTGCCTCAGAGATGGGAGCATATGAAGGTGCACCTAACCCATAATGAGAATATCAAAACCTTTGAGGATGTTGTGCGTCATCTTGAGCTGGAAGAGGACCGCCTCTTGGCGGCTAAGCCGGAAATTGAAATTTACCATGCTAGTTCCAACTCACAT
This sequence comes from Eucalyptus curtisii, assembly GCA_017140595.1. Classification (NCBI taxonomy): domain Eukaryota; kingdom Viridiplantae; phylum Streptophyta; class Magnoliopsida; order Myrtales; family Myrtaceae; genus Eucalyptus; species Eucalyptus curtisii. The sequence continues at coordinate 7,279,126 of CM029504.1, forward strand.
GGAGCTTTGAGCTCCAAGCGTAGACGTCCTAACTGGTTCGATAAAAGGAAAGGCAATGGAGCAGGTCTTTCAGGGAAGAAACCTAAGCTTGACCAACATGAAAGAGGAAAGCGTCCTCGAATGAAGAAGCTTACAAGGGTGAAGTGTTACAAATGTGACAAGAAGGGTCACTATGCTCGCGACTGTCGTGAGCCAAAGAAGGTATACACCCCATGTACTTTTCAGAACTTTGCTTATGTGTTGAGTTCTGTATTCTTAACTGAGTCTAATCCTTTGTGGACTGTGGATTCAGGAGCGACAGACCATGTAGCGAAGGATAAAGAATCCTTCGTGGAATTCCGACGAGTACCAACTGGAACTAAGTGTATCTATGTAGGAAACAACTTCAGAACAGAAGTAAAAGGGATTGACACCTGCCAACCGAACATGCTCGGTGGACGCACTTTGTTCCTACATGATGTATTGTATGCTTCGGAGATTCGTCGGAATTTAGTGTCTGTTTTAGTGTTGGTTAAGCTTGGTTTTAATATGAACTTCCATAATAGTGGTGTGGATTTGTATTTGGTTATTTTCTAGATGGTTTTATTGTATTAAATGTTGACTATAGTAATGCCAATATTTGTTATTCCCTTTTCACGTCTCCTAATTCATATAATAATGATGTGAGTGTGTGGCATGTTAGACTTGGTCACATTAACCAACAACGTATGAATAGACTAGCCAAAGAGGGCTTGTTAGGCAATATTGAAAAAATCGATTTGCCCATATGTGAGCATTGCCTAGTAGGGAAAACGACAAGAAAACCATTTGGAAAAGGTAAAAGAGATGAATTTCCTTTGCAATTAATCCATTCTGACGTCTGTGGTCCGATGAATGTGAGAGGAAGGCATGGGGCTGTTTATTTCATCATATTTATAGATGATTATACTCGATTCGGATATATCTATTTGATTTCTCATAAATTTGAAACATTGAGTTGTTTCAAAAGGTTTATGAACTTGGTAGAAAATCAATTAGACAAGAAAATAAAAGTATTGAGATCCGATCGAGGTCGAGAATATTTATCTGATGAGTTCATAAAATTATGTGATGAAAAGGGAATAGAAAGACAGTTGTCTATTCTATATACTCCTCAACAAAATGGTGTTGCGGAGAGAAGGAACAGAACCCTACCGAAAATGGTTAGGTCCATGATGGCGCATGCTAACTTACCTATCACCTTTTGGAGTGATGCGTTATTAATTGCTGCCTATATACTTAACCGGGTGCCTTCCAAATCAGTTACTTCCACTCCATATGAGTTAAACCGAACTTAAGTTTTCTTAAACCATGGGGTTGTGCTGCCTATACTCATGAGCCCTCTCATAAGTTTAGGAAATTGGGTCCCAGAGGAAAGAAGAGTATTTTCATAAGATACTTTGAACACTCAAAAGGGTATGTGTTCATAGGTGAGCATGAAAGTGGAAGTATAACTGAATTCGAATCACGGGATGTCACATTCTTAGAGAATGAATTTCCTAAGAAGGATGAAATAGGTGAGGATTACTCCCTATTTGAAACCTTGGATCAAGATAATAAACTTAATGAAGTTCGTCCAAGTGGGAGTAACATGAGAAGTGATGAATTTGATTCAACTCACTCTCAATTACAACCACATGATGAGATAATATCGTCATTATCTAATCCGAGTGGGAGCATGATGGGGAATGATGTGCAAAGTGTACAATCTCCCATACGGCAAACAAGTCGCAAAAGTATTCCCGGTCGACGTTTTGACATTGAAGGGGAAACTTTCATGGTTGCTCCATAAGATGAAGATGAGCCAAGAAATGTTAATGATACTCTAAATTGCCCTAGTAAGGACAAATGGATGCATGCAATGGAAGAGGAGATGGAGTCAATGAAGTCAAATAATGTTTGGGAATTGGTTGATCTTCTAAAAGGACGTAAAGCTATTGGGAACAAGTGGGTTCTCAAAATAAAGCGTAAAGCTGATGGCTTGATAAAAAGGCATAAGGCTCGCCTTGTGGCGAAGGGGTATAATCAACAGGAATGAATTGATTATGATGAAACATTTTCTCCTATAGTGAGATTTACCTCGATTCGCATTATTCTAGCAATAGTGGCTAGTATGGATCTTGAGTTACATCAAATGGATGTAAAGACTACTTTCCTCAATGGAGAATTAGAGGAAGAAATATATATGGAACAACTTGCTGGTTTCATTATGGAAGGCCAAGAAGAAAAGGTATGTCGACTTTTGAGATCGATATATGGCCTTAAGCAGTCATCGAGACAATGGTATATACATTTTCATAATGCCATAATGGCATATGATTTTACAATGATAGATGAGGATCATTGTGTATATATCAAAAGATCCAAAGATCAATTTGTGATCATATCATTATATGTTGATGATATACTAATTGCCGAAGCAATATGGAGTTTGTTAATACTGTCAAGAGTTGGTTATCTTCCAACTTTGAGATGAAAGATATGGGTGAGGCTGCATACATTCTTGGAGTTAAGATTTCAAGAGATCGTTCGAAAATGTCATTATCTCTTTCGCAAGAAACATACATAAATAAGATTCTTGAATGATTTCGTATGCAAGATAGTAAACCCATAGATACTCCTATTGCAAAAGGTGAAGGATTGAGCCATAGACTGTGTCAAAGGACACCACAAGAGAAGGAACAAATGAAACATGTTCCTTATGCTAGTGTTGTGGGAAGCTTAATGTACGCTATAATGTGTACAAGACCTGACATATGTTTTGCAGTTGGAATGGTGAGTAGATACCAATCCAATTCAGGTCAAGCACATTGGAAAGCCGTTAAAAGAATACTGAGGTATTTGAAGGGAACTGCTGATTACAAGCTGAATTACCAAGGAAAGGATCTGCGACTTGAAGGCTATTCAGATGCTGATTGGGGAGGAGATTTAGATGAAAGGAAATCTACCTCTGGTTTTGTTTTCTTACTGAATAATGGTGCCATATCTTGGAGCAGCAAAACGCAAACGTGTATAGCCTTGTCCACGATGGAAGCTGAGTTCGTGGCATTATCAGCAGCAGTACAAGAAGGTGTTTGGCTTAAGAACATTTTGGATCATTTAGGTGTTATTGGGTATGCTACAAACCCGTTATTGGTTAACTGTGATAGCCAAGCAGCTATAGCGTACACCAAAGATCCAAAATATCATGGCAAGACCAAACATATAGATACCAAGTATAACTTTGTCAAGAATATGGTTGCACGAAAGGATGTGAACTTACAGTACATATCTACGTATAGAATGGTAGTAGATCCTATGACAAAACCAATACCTAGAGATGTGTTTTGTGGTCATGTAAAATCTCTAGGACTGCGTAGAAGCTGATGTATTGAATATTGTAATTTCCCTGAAGTGTTCACATTTAATGAATTTGTGTTTTTTCATTATTAATGCCTATGAATCTTTGTTTGACGTGTATGCATCTTAATGCTCAGTGCATTATATTAAGTTGAGAAAGTATGTCGGACAGATAAAAGATTAGCCCACTCACACGGGTAATGGCCTCTATTTACTTTGTGATAAATAGAGATGAGACGGTTTTTAAGCTTATTATCTAGGTGATAATCGAGAGCTCAAGCTTAAAATACATAAGTCACCTTAACTGAGTGTTAAGATGAGAACATAATATTTACTATGTCCGAAAGTAAAATAACCCACATATTTTACTTTATCTATCTATGATGCAAGATGTGAGTTTTGATGAATTCTGTGAATGAGTAGATATGTGAACTCAAGTTAGACATTATGTATGTCTGAACTATCATATGTACGGTATTGATGGTGTAGACATACGCTCCATGGGAAGGAGTTAATACTGTAATACGTATTTCATACTACGTATGCATGAGACGACCAATAAGAGTGGCAAAAGTATGATCTCAACTTTTATGCCATGTAAGACTCTTGAGGAAAAGAGTTCCTCAATTTAGTGCCCTCATGACCCTTACTTTTTCTCAAGATTTCTATTCAGTTATTGCTATCTTAGGATGTTGCCAATGATCATGAATTGATTCGATCTGATGGGACATTTCTAGAAAAGCAAGTTGAACTGAAATTGAGAGTTTGAAGGAAAGAGGAAGATCAAATATGGAGAATCACATTCTAAGTTTTTGTATTCACTAGTCGACCAATTATGACTGTCTTTGGGATAATCTTAATTGTGAATACAATATATCATTGTTTTAAAGGAGATCAAGAGAGACATAAATGTGATCGATTGATCTAGGGTACTGCATACTAAATCTACTCAGAGTGTGATGCCCATTATGAGCTGCTATATTTTCCTAACAGATGTATAGTAACGAGCTCTCAAAGTATGCTGGTCGCATGGATTATTCACCGGTATGAACATTGTAGAGAGGTAAAGAGGATCATGTTCGGCCCACCATGTGCGAGTGGGAGATGATGGTTTTATTTATTTATGTTGATGGGCCTTAGAGGGCCCGTCCACCCATGTTGAGCCTAAAAGCCCGGCCCGCTAGATAAAGGCCCATGTATGAAGGGTTGAGATATGAAGAGGTGTTATGTTGAGGGGTTATGACTTTTGGGGGAACGTATTACGTTGAAGAGTTACGTCTCTTGGAGGAGACGTATTTAAGAGAGGAACGTACCTCTTTCAACGTACGTGAGTTTTTCCTCCCTCTCTCTCCCTCCTAAAAGCCTATGAGAACAGTATCCCTAAAGAAACGGATTTTTCTCCCCTTCAAGGCGATAGTACATCATCGGATAAAACGAGATCAGTTTTTTTTTCCTCAAATCAACGTTGGTGTTTAATCTATGGACAATAAGGTACGCTCGATTCCGTGGTGTGTCTTTGATCGGTGATACATGTTTGTTCTTGGGCTCATCTTCCGCATTCGTTTTAGGGGTTCGATTTATTGTCGAATCCATTTTAGGGAATCCGTTAAACCCCGACAGAGCCAATCTGATTGAGTTGAGCTGAAAATAAAAGATATAAAATAGGTTCAGACTTTACAGCCGAATCAATGATCTAAAGCAAGTTTCAGACTTTATGGCAGAATTAAAGATCTGAAGCGAATTCAAATTCAACGACTAAATTAATAATCTAAAGTGAGTTCAGAATTAATAGATGCATTAATGATTAGAAGCGAGTTCAAAATCAATGGAATTATTAAAGATCTAAAGTGAGTTCAGAATCAATAATCAAATTGATGATTTGAAACGGTTAACGGCTAAATTAAAGATCTCAAACGATTTCAAATTTAATGGTCATATTAATAATCTAAAACGGTTTCAAATTCAAATGACCAATTAATGTTCTGAAACGGTTTTAGATGTAACAGTCAAATCAAAGTTTTGTAATGATTACAAAGTTAATACCCAAAATAAAGACTTGTGACGGTTACAAATTAATGCCTGAAATAACACTCTGTAATGGTTACTGAATGAATACCCGAATTATTGTATGAAACTGTTTTAGAACTTACATCCCTCGGATATTACGACCAAATTAATTCTCTAAAACAGTTTTAGAGTTAATGAGCCAAATTAATGTGATTTGGGACTGATTATAAAAGGTAATTGAGAGAGAGAGAGAGAGAGAGAGAGGATCAAATGGATGATCGATAATGGTGGAGTGATGATAGTGATCAATCAAATAGTCACACACAAAAGCAATTGTTAGGACAATTATCGTGGTGAGCTCTCTTAAGTTTCTCTTTACCGTTCAATGCGAGTTGGTGGTGTCTCTAAACTAGAGGCCCAACATTTATGGGGCTAGAACTAAAAGACATCATAACCAAAATACGTCAAAACTTGTGCCACAAGGACATTAGACGTTTGTAGTTAGGATCTGAAAAATGTCAAAACCAATGCTATGAACACCCCAAGCGTTTGCCATTTGGATCTAAATCAGATCTAAAGAACATTAGAACCAACGTTGCAAAGATACCAGACATTCGTAGTTAGAATCTGAAAAACATCATAACCAAATATTTGAGCAAGGATCGGGATAATGTGATTAGCCTCCTTCTCATTTATGTGTTCTTATTAAAAAGCGCAAATAATGTTAAGGAAATACGTGTAGGGTGTTTTTGCTTCCGCTGCGAATTATTTTGGTTCAAATTTATCTATGCATGTATTCTTGTTTTTTGAAACAAAACCCAACAAACAGACCCCGCGAGCTTCCTATTTTAACATTTCTCTTTAATTTTGTGCCTTTTGCTAGACACTTACTTGATGGTGGTGCTCCATTCTCACACCCCCTATCCCCCAACGACACCCGTATATACAGTAATGCCTCCCAGAATAATTGAATCTGCTTCGGACAGTCTCGACTCCAGTCTACTCTGTTCAGCCCTGTTGCACGACGCTAAGCTGCGATCCATGATCTGGAACAGAACGGTGAGTCGAGTGAAATCAAATTACGAGCCGACTTGATGCGATCTATAGAGGACGCGTCTGATTCGAGTTCAAGTCAAGGCGATGTTCGTCTTCGTAGCTGAAAATCTCATTGAAGTTCGTCGTTTCCAAGACTCAATCTCCAAACACTGCTCTTCCAGTATTGGCCTCCTCTTTCCGCACGTTCCTCTTCCCCATTCCAAGACTCAGTCTCTAGAAGTGGCAGGATGAGGCCCACGCAGCGGCGGAGTTCAGGATGGGCCGGTGGAGCAGCTTTTTCGTGGCTTGCTGGAACATGGCGGATTGAGGTGGGCGTTTGCTCGACTATTCCGAGAAGACAAAGAAAAGAGATTTGAGAGAGAGGTCGTAGTGATTTTGTCCTTCTTACTAGAGATTGACCATTTTGAACTCAGTATTTACTTTTTCTTTTTGAAATTATTTGCTAATAAACATTTATTTGATTGGGTAAGCCCACAAGCCATGTTATCGGACTTTGTTACTTAAAATGATCATTTTTTTATGACTGATTTTTCACCACATAACTTACTAGAAGAAATTGGAGATTGAAACATCCACGTGGATTTTGACTAATTCCAGGACAGCGTTTAGTTATACGCCACACTTTTCGGAGGGAGAATAATTTCACTTTATGAATGTCACTTTTATTTGAATTAGATCTAAATGGAGTATTGGAAAGGATTATCCGGAACTGAACCGATTGAAAATAGATTCGGTTTAATTGGCATGAACTGATTGAATATCTGTGATGATTAACGGTGAACAACCACATTCTGACAAAAAAAAAAAAAAAACTGTGAACAACCACATAACGGAGAAATTGTTCAATTAATTATTATTCTCATGTAATAATTCCTCAACAAGAAATCTTCTATGCCATGGATCCTGGTAAAGGGAGTCTTGATGACTCCGGCTTCCAATCAAGGCAGATATCATATTTGCCATCATCAGTGTTGAATAAACATGGACCATTTGGTAGGACGCTCCAAAGACAGAAGTGTTTGCATCGTTCATTTTCTAAAACTCTGCGTTGTCTATAAACATCAAAGTGATGAAAGTTACCCGGCCACTGAAAGCTGCAATAAAAGAGAGTGACGGCTACAAATGCGTTGGGTCGAAATTTGAAGGACCAAGACACACCAGGAGCAAGTGTTTGGAAGCCGAGATCGTCATCCTTGGATCTGCAGTGGATTGTGAGAAGCGCCCCTCCGGGCAAATTGTTAGTGATGTTAACTTGAACTGTATCTTTCCTAAAGAAACCATCAGGTTCGGCAGCTTCACACACAGAGCAAAACAAAACAAGGGAAGCCAAGGACACCAAAATAAGCCTTGTTGGTTTTCCCATCTTTCAAGCCCGGCCTTCGTTTGAGAGAATAGTGACAAAAGAGTCTTGGCAATCAGCTCTATTTAAAGGACGAAGATGATGCTTATAATGTGAAAGAGTTGAATCAGAAATTATTTGGGGGACTATTTCCACCCCCTCATTGTTTACTAGGTTGACAAAATTGGCTTGACAGCTAAATCTTACATAAGTAAAAAACGAAAAAAGAAAGTAAATAAATTTTGGCCTGACAACTAAATCTTACATAAAAAGTAAAAAACGAAAAAAGAAAGTAAATAAATTTGGGGCTGCCATATTGGAATTGAATGATTGAAGGCAATTTTGTCTCTTTAATGAAAATATAGTGAATTAGTCATACAGAGTGAAAACAGCTGTGCTCTAATATTTTTGTCTCCAATTAAGTAGATCCATGAGTACAAAGCAATATAATAAAGTCTTTGCCATTTTTTTTTTCTTTTTGATCTAAGTTTGTTTACCAGATTGATTGGGGAACCCAGTATTTTATAATTGGATAGATTCTATGCGGAAAAAAATGTCTAAAAATTCATAAACCTATTGTACTTTTGTCAATTCAGTTTCATATCTTTTAATTATGCATATTGAGTCAATCTAGCCAATTTTAACCAAAAATCACTGATGTCGATGCTAGCCATTCTACATGGCACAACCGACACTTATGAAAACAATATGTAATTATATTAATCAACAATAATATTATCAATTAACTACAACTTATACAATTAATATAATCCGTCACTACTAAAATTACAATAAATAAATTAATATCACCCTAACATTAGCGTATGCATAATTCAATTCAGATGTCGAACTCAAGACGATGTATGTTTACGAGAGTTATCTATTGCGTCTTCCGCGATTAACGATTCGGCCAAAAATTTTCACATACTCATTTGAATATTGAGGCAAATAATACTTAACTTAAATCCTAAGTATTATTATCACATATGAGAATTTCCGAATATTACATAATTATAAATATGGAAATTTCGGATGTCACATTGGCAATGATGGGGCAAGGGTCGATTGGGGTCACCGATCCCTAGGCAGTGGTCGGCGACCTTGGCCAACCGCCGGTGTAGGTGGGGCGTAATGGCGAGGGCTAAAGCCCTCGTTGTGACATCCCAGATTTTCATTCATGTTTTCTACTGAATAAATCGAGCATTTCATTGACGTGCCTATAGGGCTGTTCTCAAAGCTGATCACTCTCGAGATAACTAGACTATCTAAGGAAGCCATTAAAAAATTTTAAGGCAATAGACTTGAGAATTCGACTAGGAATCAGCTTCTTGACCGTGTTCATCTTTAGAGGCCATTACTACACAGTTAAAAATCGATTTGAAATTAGAGATAGGTTGGTTCGACTGAGATGTGTGGCTAATCGTGGGTGACACCACTAAATTGGAAAATTCTCGTCGGTCGACAGTAGACTGATTTTCTTATCGTTTTGGTACCATGTGTCCGTATTTGGATCCTCGAGATTTTCACGACAACCGAGAGTCACCAATGAGTCGAGTGGGTTTATTGTGGCTCGAAGAAAATCAACCACAGGTCATTTGCACTAAAAATTTCTAAAAGTTACCCGGTAGCCTAGGTCACGCTAAAAACGCGTCGAATGGAAATTAACCGTGAATTCAAGTCCGATTCAGAAATTGAAATTTTTGTCATGTCATAATAAATTCTAGGAACGTCGACTCGTCTCAAAAGATTTTCTATAATTCGAGACTTTTTGGAAAAAAGTCGTCCTAGGACCATTTTTGTGCAGAAAAAGGGCAGGGATCGTTTTGATCACAAATTTGTGAATCAAGTGGATTGTGTGGGTGAGGAAAAATGCCGGGAGGGTCGATGGTGGATTGATTGATTTTATTGAAGCCAATTGAGGTTGATTTGAGAAGAAACAAGTGTCCAATTGAAGCCATTCCCTTGCAATTTCGTAGCTCCCCAATTGCCTAGCCAATTTAGACCTTTTCAAAGGTTGTTGGGTGTGCTTTGGTGGCCTAAGGACAGCCAAGGAACCATGCATGGCCATGAATGGTCAAGGAGACCATGGTGTGGAAGAAATAACCACGGTGGAGCCCTTGTCCCCTAGATCTTTCCTCTCTCCCTCTAGTCTTCAACCGGCCAGCCCTCCTTCTCCCCTCACCTTGCCTTGTGACCACAACAGCTGAAGAAAAACCCAAAAGAAGCTGCCGAAGCAAGCAGCAGCCCGCCAGACCGCCACACACCCCCGTCGGACCCGTCATGCCGCTCGCCTACTCGCCGCCTCACTGCACGACCCCAACCATGCCACCGCCTCCTTCTTGCCCTCACACCGTCCCAACCTCTGTCTAGCAGCTTGTGGAGCTCAACCGGAGCTCGTGCTCCGCCGTTCCGCCGTCGGTAAGCCCCCGCCAAGGCCCGGTTTGGCCCTTGCACTCTTCCTCGATCAATTCCCGCCTAAACTGAGCTTGTTTTCCTTCTGTTTCAGCAAGACTAGAACAGAAGTTTAGTGGGTTTCCAGCCTCTATTTAGGCCCGTTTTGAGGTGGTTTCGAGCCTCAAAACCTAGGCCCGCTTTAAGGAGAATCGGTCCCTGTCGCGTTCCCGATGTTTGCATCGAACCGTTCGTCGAACGAGTGAGTTTTACTCACTAATCATCGCTTAGTAGACTAATGATGCTTAGGATTTGATTAGAATTAATTAAGTGCAATTAGGTGGATAGATTAGATTAGAATAATTAAATTAGGGATTTACCTATGCATGTTAGGCAAATGGTTAGTGTAATTAGCAAGTAGATAGGTTCGAGTAATTATTGAACGAGTCTCGGAATTTTTCCGGGTCTGTTTCAGCTTCCAATTAGGCATTACGGGCCTAAGTGGGATTTTTAGTATTTATTTAATAAATTTTGTAATTATTTAATTATTTATTTATTTTCGAAAATTAGATCGGGATGGTCGGTGACCGGAAATTTATGCTGATTATCGTGGTGCAGTCCGTTTATTTATTTGAGCATTAATTTATGCTGAATTGATTTAATTGTGATTTTAGGATTATTTTCTTAAATTAATTAATTTTTGGAAATTAATTGGAAAATAAAGCGCCAAAAATATTTTGGTGGACTAAAGAAAATGGTGGGATTTGTGGAAAAGGAAAACCTTGTATTTTGACTAAGGCCGGCCGTGTACCCACACACGTGTATTTTATCGGGAATGATAAAAATGGCAAATTGATTGTACGATTGTAATGGTATATTATACTGGCTCGATGGCTCTACATGTCATCTTGGAGAAAGAACGGTATATTGATAAAAATGGTAAATTGATGTAGGATCTGAATGTTATATTATACCGGCTCGACGACTCTATAGGTCGTCTTAGAGAATGGACAGTATGAAATGTCGACTCGGTGACTCTATAGGTCATCTTGGAGAAATGACAACATGCCATAACGGCTCGGTGACTCAACATGTCATCTTGGAGAATGTACGTTATGATGAATATACTCGGTGACTCTATATGTCATCTCGGAGATTGAATATTATAATATACTAACTCGGTAACTCGATAGATTATCTTGGAGAATGAATGGTATATTATAGGGACTTGGTGACGTAGTGTGTCATCTCAGAGAATGAATGTTATAACATACTGGCTTGGTAACTTGATAAGTTATCTTGGAGAATGGACAGTATTGAGTGAAATGACCGGGGAATGGTCTCGATTGACATGTAATTGACTAGGTCGATTAATCGATACTTCGATCCGTGGTGATTGATTGGGTGCCTATTGGAATTGACTTGCAAGTGGAATCTGAGGCCAAGGTAAGTCCTTTAACCTGTGTTATGCTTAGGCAGCCCTTATGACATATTGGCTTTCTAATCGAGTCTTAGGGGGTAGAACTCGCTGAGACATCATCTCACTGGTTATTGTATAACCATTTTCAGGTCCTTAGACAATGTTTGTGAAGGACTGGAAGCCCCGGAGTTTAAGAGGTGGAGAACAAAGAATCGGCGAACGTGTCCGACCAGTGGGTCATAGGATAGTTCCCTTTTGTTATTAAGCCGATATTTTGTAAATAGCCTGATATTGTATATAAACATATTTGTTTATAAAAGGCCGTTTTGGTTGGAAAAATTTGTAGCCCTATTTTTCTATCCCATTGTTTTATTGTCTGTGGATTTATTTATATGTTTCCATATGCGTATTAAAATGAATGGGTCAACAATGCGTCCTGGGACGTCGCTTTTAATCGACCAGGTGAGGGATGGGTGCGCGCTCGAGGATCGGGGCGTGACACTCGCTGAACCTACTATTGTCCCTTCTTTTTCTTTTCTAAATAATTTAGTCTTCCAAATTATTTTTAATTAATATTAAATTAATAAATTAGAGTTGTTTTGCACCTGCATTACTGAGTTGGCTTCTAGTTAGCTACTTAGACCACATATATTATTTAAAAAATGCCATCTTGAATTTCCAGCTACTTTTGCTAGAGTTGGCACTAAAGAGTCACACTTTAAAAAAAAAAAAAATGACATTAAGTGTACATTTTAAAACTTTTGGCACTAAAATATCCACCTGTGCTAAGTTTTGGCTTTTCCAAAGTGTACTTTGTCTGTACATAATCATATAAATTAAGATTGATAAATACATGAATCTTGAAATTTGAAAAAAAAAAAAAGAAAAAGTAAACACTACATGTGAATTTAAATACCAACGTGTTAAAAAAAAGAAGAAGAAATATGAACGCAAATAAAGCATTTTCATGTAAAAACTAAATTAAATTATTCCACCAATAAATAATAAAAATCATACTAATATATGGGGTCTATCCAAAAGCTTGACATGAATAGGGCATAAGGATACTAGAAATGCCAAAAATTTCATATAGTATTCACTTTAATACCAAAAGTTTTCGCCAACTTACTTAAATGACAAATCGAAGAAAAAATTCACCTAAAGTGCCACTGGCGAGAAATGCTAAATGAGTTGGCCATTTTTATTTTTTTTAAATCAGCGCATTGGACTTCCTTGGTTGCTGTCCCATGAAGAAGAAGACAAAATATTGGCATTTTATTTCTCTTCGTCTCTCTCCTCTGTTACCCTCTCTATAAGCTTACTTTCTAGTTTCTACAGTGATGGCATCGGACTTCTCCCTCACCTGCATACCTTCGGTCCGTCTTGCTTGAAAAATCCATCTGGTCATCCCCTCCTTCTTAGTCTGACCTCTGCCCTCCCCCATCGTTTCCACCAGTGGTGTTGCCACCAGATTTGGCCGAACGACTCCGACGATGGTCATGGACAAGTGTCGGTGTCGTTCGCTAGCCGCATGTCTAGATCTAGCCTCGCCCATCTCAGTCTCCAAACACCGCTTGTCCAGATGTGGCTAAACAAAAAGAAAACTAAAAGAGAGAAGACCTTGGTGTAAGAAAAAAGGAGAATAGAGGAGTCGGCACAATGCGTGTGAAAGAAGAGAAGCTGCTAAAGTGCACGTGTTAAGGTGAGTGGACGGAAGACGAAACCAAAAACGAAGAGTGTCTCCTTTAGGAGAGGCGGGACGATCCCCCCATAGCTAGCCTCCATCCATTAATCTTCACCCGCTCAAGCCTGCCACAGTCATCTGCCAGCGCCTTGGATGTTTGCGACACATCACCAACTCCGGCAATCCATCAAAATGGTAGGCGATCAACCGTATTGTGTCTGGTGAGCTTGGCCTAGAGACCCTCTTTCATGTCTTCTATTTTCACTTTTTAAGAGCTCACTTATCCGTCTTGAATCTCCATTTACCCACTCCCGAAGTTTCATACGTCCATCCCACACCTCATTGATAGCCATGGAAGCATCGATTTCTCTTAAAATTGCTTTAGCCAAAACAATGCTAGCTATATGACCTAAAGCAACAATGTAATAGTTACATTAGGAATTCAAGTTGCATTATTTATTTAATGGCAAAGAAATATTCATCAATTGTTTCATTTATATGAGTGAGTCCATAAATTCAAAGTTAAAACTGAGCTTATTCTTAAGGGATTAAGAATATATGTGACATGTTTATAGTTATAATAAATCTTTAAACAATTCCTAGTTGATGGATGATTGAGAGAATATTGATGATCCTGTTGAAATTGGTGTATTCTCAAGTCTCACCATTCAGTATTGGATATCTAACAGGATGATGAGTCACAAGTCATTAGATATTGTAATATCCAAGTTAGAATACAAGTACTTGTCTCGAACAAGTTCACGAAACATGACATACATAGAATGATTGGCAAAATGGAAGCTTTTAGTAGGGTCAATGAATAATCATTCGTGCTTTAATCTTGTGTAAGATCATTAGACCTGAGGCATGATGATGCGTGCATGGGTGAATAATTCCGGGATGTAGGGATTTTTGTGGTTAAGTGCATGCGAATGGTTGTCGAAGGATGAAATGTAAATGCAATGATAGAAAACAATCACCACCAAGGTATAAAGGACGCGCCGCCAACCAAGGATGAGGATCAGGATCGACGAAATTCACCACCACGGCTTAAAGGACGAACCACTCGCTAAGGATAAAGGACTTTGTGATAGAGAAACTTGCTACTAGGGCCTAAAGGAAATCCACCAACCGAGGATAAAGTGTTTCTTGACTCACCACTAAGGAGTAATTCACTCTCCAAGGATAAAGAGACTAATAAAGGAACTACTCTCCGAAGATATTCACTCACGCAAAGGAAATCTCAAATACAAATTCATCAAAGTTTAGTCTACGTTATAATGGAGAGCCTTCCTCTATTATTAGGAGAGATGATAGCTAGGTAACTACTACAATATTAAAGACGTGGGAACTAGAAAGTAATTAAAAACCTAGAAACTTAAAATTTTGACTCTTGAAATTTACGTAACAATAAAGAATCTCAAAAACTTAGAGATGTAATTAATGACTTTGGAATTTGTACTTTTCAACGTTTAATCTTAAAAAATTCGTGCACCCACCTTGACTTAGAAATAACCATCTTGAAAGTTCACCAAATATCCACAGGAATTGCCTAGAATAGCCTTCCATCAATAGGTTATTGTTTGGCTATGAATCCGGCAACTATTATGGTGAATTGACAGCTCTTTGATTAGTTTCACGATTGATATCATTTCCATTGACAATTTCATTTATGGACCCATCAAATTATGTTATGCCCAAATTCTATCTTGGCTTGGATCACCATCGATACTATTGAATTTGTTGATGAAGGTAAGTTGGATGCTCCAGCATCACACGATATAATTTGTATGTTGGATGACTGTGGTTCACAACTACACATATTAACATTTCGTTGAACCGTATATGTACTTGATGTCATAGTTATACAAGATAGAGATTGATGTCCTATGCAATCTAATCGTGACATTACATTAAAATCATTGACTGGAATTGTAATCGAGAATGAATGGCTTGTGTCTCGTAAAAATACATGTCAATTAGATTTAGGCATATAATCAAATTGGTGGCTTGACAAATAATTCTATGACTTTTGTTCGATTGGAACATAGACAAAAGAATTAAATTAGAAAGTCACTAAAGTTGACAGATTCATTATATTATTGAAATATTCACACTGTTTGGGCAACTATGACATATTGCTATATGTCACTCATGGTTTGTAGAAACTGGAAATTAATCGAGACAATCAGTTCTCTTGATTGTGCTAATGTATTAATATAAGTCCTACTACCAGTTCAATGATGAACCTAGAGATGTCACACATCATAACCAATTAGAATGACATTTGAACGAGAGAGACAATTTTATAAATGTGTTTGTAATTGAGTCGAGTTGAAAATAAAAGATTTAAAATAGGTTTCATACTTTATGGTTGAATCAAGGATCTGGTTTCAGACTTTAAGGCAGAATTAAAGATCTAAGGCGAATTCAAATTCAACGACCGAATTAATAATCTGAAGTGAGTTCAAAATTAATAGCCGCATTAATGATCTAAAGCGAGTTCAGAATCAATGATATTATTAAAGATCTAAAGTGAGTTCAGAATCAATAACCAAATTGATGATTTGAAACGGTTAACAACTAAATTAAAGATCTCAAACGATTTCAAATTTAACGGTCACATTAATAATCTAAAACGGTTTCAGATTCAAATGACCAATTAATATTCTGAAACGGTTTCAGATGTAACGGTTAAATTAAAGTTTTGTAATGACTACAAAGTTAATGCCCAAAATAAAGACTTGTGATGGTTACAAATTAATGCCCGAAATAAGACTTTGTAATGGTTACAGAATTAATGCCCGAATTATTGTATGAAACTGTTTTAGAACTTACATCCCTCAAATATTATGACCAAATTAATTCTCTGAAATAGTTTTAGAGTTAATGAGCCAAATTAATGTGATCTGGGACTGATTATAAAAGGCAATTGAGAGAGAGAGAGGATCAAATGGATGATTGATATGTCGAGTGATGATAGTGATCAATCAAATAGTCACACACAAAAGCAATTGCTAGGACAATTATCGTGGTGAGCTCTCTTAAGTTTCTCTTTACCGTTTAATGCAAGTTGATGGTGTGTCTAAACTAGAGGCCCAACATTTATGGGGCTGGAACTAAAAGACATCATAACTGAAATACGTCAAAACTTGTGCCACGAGGACATTAGACGTTCATTGTTATGATCTGAAAAATGTCAGAACCAATGCTATGAACACCCCAAGCATTTGCCATATGGATCTAAATCAGATCTGAAGAACGTCAGAACCAACATGGCAAAGATATCAGACGTTCGTGGTCAGAATCTGAAAAACATCATAACCAAACATTTGAGCAAGGACCGGGGTAATGTGATTAGCCTCCTTCTCATTTATGCGCTCTTCTTATTAAAAAGCGCAAATAATGTTAAGGAAATACATGTAGGGTGTTTTTGCTTCCGCTGCGAATTATTTTGGTTCAAATTTATCTATGCACGTATTCTTGTTTTTTGAAACAAACCCAAGAAACAGACCTGGAGAGCTTCCTGTTTTAACGTTTCTCTTTAATTTTGTGCCTTCTGCTAGACACTTGATGGTGGTGCTCCATTCTCACACCCCTATCGCCCAATGACACCCGTATATACAGTAATGCCTCCCAGAATCATTGAATCTACTTCGGACAGTCTCGACTCCAATCTACTATGTTCAGCCCTGTTGCACGACGCTAAGCTGCGATCCATGATCTGGAACAGAACCGTGAGTCGAGTGAAATCAAATTACGAGCCAACTTGATGCGATCTATAGAGGACACGTCTTATTCGAGTTCAAGTCAAGGCGATGTTCGTCTTCGTAGCTGAAAATCTCATTAAAGTTCGTCGTTTCCAAGAGTCAATCTCCAAACACCGCTCTTCCAGTATTGGCCTCCTCTTTCCTCACGTTCCTTTTCCCCCATTCCAAGACTCAAGTCTCCAAAAAGTGGCAGGATGAGGCCCTCGCAACGGTGGAGTTCAAGATGGGCCGGTGGAGCTTTTTCGTGGCTTGCTGGAACATGCCGGATTAAGGTGGGAGTCTACTCTGTTAGGGAAATCCCTTATGATGTTTGGAAGATGACAAAATAAATCAAAGGCTACTAACGTGTTTAATGGTTGAGTAATAGACTATGTAGATGATAGAACATGTAAATTATATTGTCGAAGTCTATACTTGGAAGAATCAGAAGGCAGACTCTATGCTGAAGCTGAACTTATTCAGACTGTGTCCTAACCTTAAGGCTAAATATGTTACGTCCAGATTGGAAAGTCTACTTCAGACAGAACTCAAACTTCAGACAGAGGCCCTGTTTGGTTCAGCATTTGGAATGCTCATTTGGGCTCTAAAGGGGTTTGGCCAAATGCTGTGGTGTTTGGTTCATTTTTTTTTTTTTAGGACTTTGGGGAGATGCAATTGCATCTCCAAGGGGCTTCAAAGGCCTTTAGGGGAATGGAGGGGTGGAGGTGCATTCTCAAAGTAGCATTTTCGGGATGCAACTTCTTTGTTTAATGAAAATTTGTTATTTGCCCATTTTGTCCTCATTTATTAACCAAAATCCGCTTTTGCCCTTTTCGAAAACCCTAAGCCTCCTCTTCCTTACCGTTGCCTCACGCCTCCTCTGCACTCTCACGCCTCTCTCTCCGTCGTCCCTCACCTTCTCCTTCGTGAGCTGCTCTCCCGTATCCATTCGAGATCCTTACGCTTTCTGTAGCCTCACGCCTCTCTCCGTCGTCCCTCCGTCTCCTTCGCGAGCTGCTCTCTGGTGTCCATCGGAGATCAGCCATCCCAACCTTGAAGATTGCCTCCCGCCGTTATGCTCTCACGCTCGCATCGTGCTCATAACAGACAATTGGGTAAGGTCGGAAGCTTCGATTCCATCGCTCATTCGTCCGATTTCGCAGTCACCGCTGAAGATTCCGCACGAGATTACTCGTGAGGGCCGCGAGCAGTACTCTTTTTCCACTCTCACGACTCTCTCTACCTCACGATTGGTTTGTGTCTGACCCTCACGTTCGCTCGCCTCTCCAGGTAAGATTTCCTTGGTTCTGTTCGGATGTATGGAAGTCCCTCGCCTTTATCTTACCTTGATTGACTCCCCCTTTCGTGCTTGAAGCAGCATTCCCTCACGGTTGGCAAGGGTTTGAGTTCTTTGCCTCGCGTCACTCCTTCATGCTCGCTGCCCTCGAGCTCTTCTGTCACGCTCGCTTCTATCCAGGTTAGATTTTCTCTATTCACGTTGCAATTTTTGTGGAAATTTGTGTGGGTAATTGAATATCTTATCTGATTGGCGAGAGATCGTAGCATGTTATTAGGTCGAGGCGCAACATGGATTCTGAGGTAGCTTTCGATGTAATGTTTTCTCGTCGGATGGTTTAGTCTTGGTTAAGTTTCAATATGGGATTTAACCAGCAGGGTATGTAGGCCAGTAGCTCTTGTTAAATTGGCGATTATGTAGCATAAGAAGATGTTATAATAGAAGTAGATGCTATTAATGTGTGTGGGTTTAGGTGTCACCGAAGTTTTATAGGTTTGTGAATTATTATGTGTGTTATTTTGGATCATTTCTCAGTTTGCTTTCTTACTACGGAGAAAGCTATTCAGTGAAGAAAAGGTTTATGTAATAGCATCATTTCTCAGTTGATATGCTGGTATTTGATAACTCTGGAAATTCAATATTTTCTGGAACATTTTGTGTAAAGCGTGGTGTGCTGTAGCGCTGTTAGAATTTTATTATCTCTAAAAGAAGAAGGATTATCACAGTGCGTGCAACATTATCCAGGGTTGCTCTTTTATGAGAAGATGACATAGCACGATTGCTGATTTGTAGCAAACGCATAGTCTCTCTGTGTTGACAATAAAGCAAATCCCAGACTGCCATTTCACCTGCATGCATGAGCTTGACCCTTTTTAAGCTCTCCACCGAGAGGAGAGCTTGACCCCTTCCGTTATAGATACAGATTAGCTCTCTATACTTATCTTGATCTGGAGGAAGTTGTAAGTGTGAATCAAGAACCCAAAATAAGCAAATGGTCACTTCCACACCTACACAAAACACATGCTCCTCTCTGTACATTGCACATATGATGAGCTTCTGATGAAAAATTGGATGAAATTGGAAAATCTCTGTTTTCCAAGAAGAAGATGAAACTGTTGTGTCACCAGGCAAGGGGATTTCTACAATCCTACATATCCTGGCTTCAATACGACGGAGAGTGAACCGAGAGCCCTCCTTCCTGTTTGCAGAGCTTTTCTGGTTCACGCCTTGCTTTGCTCCCCTTTCTCTCATCACCAAAACCGTGCCGTCAGATCGGGTTACAAACCTGAATAGGAGTCTGCAGTTCGTGTCTGGTTTTGGTTCCCGCAGGTTTTCTATTTTATTTATTTTTATATATTTCCTCATTGAATGTTGTGATCAAACAAAAGCTTGCAATTCAGTTGTTGGTCACGGAATGCTATGTACTGCATTTAGATTTCACCCCAAGTAGCTAATAGCATACTATGCTAGGTGGCTTTTGTTAAGTGAGAAACAAGAGCCAAGGTGAATGCTGATGCAGATTCACCTAAGTTCCTTGTAAGAAGATGAAGAGGAGAATTGACTGGCTACTCTTTTACACCTAATATCATATATTATCCATGGCTGGCCTTGTTTGATGAGTCGATTCTCAAATGAAGAACGTTGATGATGGCTAAGATGAAAGCCAGCCTTTCCATCTTTTATAGGGTGTAGATTTTCTCCCTTCGGGAGTCCTTGGGAATTTAGTATTTAGGGGAAGATAGAGTGGATATACTTGCTTTTCATGTTTTCCTCTTTTCTACATAAGACTAAGGTCTTGGCTCAAGGGGATGTCCTATTGGCTGGAGCATTTTTTTTTTTCCCCATTTTCTTTGTGCTGGAAATGTTGTTGGAAAACGTAGAATCCAAACGTCGCAAGGCTAAACGATAATTATATCAAATGATCTGTTGTATTCATTTGGAGAGTAGTTTACAGATTGTCATATGCACTAATGCACTGCATGACATAGGAGGTTTAGGTTCTGACTTTTGTGTTCATCCAAGTAACATGCTTTCTGACTTTGCCTGCATATTCGATTCTTGAGTGAAGAATGTTAATGGTTAAGATGATAGTCAGCCTTTCCATCTTTCATAGGACATAGAAATATCTGCTGATTTTGATCTTTACCCTAGATCCTGGTTCTCATGCAATGTAGCAAATTGAGAACTTCAAAAAATATCTGCTAGAATGGTTGGCTTTTAGACATGTTGTTGGTTTTTTTTCTTGTTTTTTGGGCCAATACCTAATACAATATCACTTTGATTTGTTCTTTACTAGTTCACCTTGATTTGACTTTAATTCAATTGCTGAATTTTTTCTTTATTATATATCTCTCAAATCTGTTCATGCTCATATTGTTGGAAGATGGCAAGTTCAACAAAGGAAAAGGCATATTGGACCACCGAAGATGTGGAAACATATTGTAAGTTGTGTGTTGAACAAATCGATAAGGGTAATCGTCCTGCAACCAACAAGAGAGATGGATGGACTACCATAATTAATAAGTTCGAGGAGTTGAAGGGCAAAAAGTACGATAAAATTCAAATGAAGTGTAAGTGAGATAATCTTAAGGAAGAATGGAAAAGATGGAGGACATTGGTTTATAATGAAACGGGATTAGGATGGAATCTAAGGAAGAAAACCATTGATGCGAGTGATGAATGGTGGGAGAGTAAAATCCAGGTGTTATCACTTGTTCTTTTACTTTTCGATTAAGTTCTCATTTTCAATTATATACAACTCACTCAAATGCTTTTTATAACAGGCTAATCCTAAGGTTAAGGTTTTTAGGACGAAAGGCATACCTCCTGATCTTGAAGTGTTGCTAGATAGAATGTTCAGGGATACAGTTGCTATTGGAGGAATCACTTGGAATCCTGCACGAGGCTTATGTGTTGATGAGAGTGTTGATGTCACACAACCTGACATTGATGATGTCATAGGATCTACTGATGACAATTTGGAATGTCATGTGGGTGAAAATACTGATGAACCAGTTCAAACTCGGGCTCGTAAAAGAGTAGCGCAGACTTCAACAAGGCAAACTCGAGGAAAGAAAGACAAGAATTTGAGCCCGGCACAATTGCTTGGAAGCCAAATTAACAAGCTTTGTTCTGTTGTTGAAAGTAGGAGTGCTGATGCTGTTGCCTCTCGAGCACATGATGGATTTGGTCCTTACAAGGACCTCATATCTATGTTGGATGCCATACCGGAGATTGTGCAAGATGAAAAGCTGTATTTTTTTGCAATCAAACATTTTAAGCAAAAGATAGACAATAGGCATGTCTTTATGAGCTTGAATTCCGATACCCTCGAGGGTGAAGTATCTCAAGCTTGAGATAGAAGAACTTAATCATGACTAAGATGTTGTCATAGCTTCTTATTTGAATTTTTGAATATGCTATTTTATTTTTATATCCGAACTCTATTTAGATTATGTATGGACCTAATTTATATTAATATTTTTAATGTGAGAATTGTTTCTAATTGAGGTTCTCTTTATGTGGTTGACTTTCATATATATGTTGATTGATACTGTTGTTTTTCTTAATGGATTGTCTAGATTATTCATTGTTTTTTCTTATTCTAACTCTATATTTTGTTACGTTAGGCAATTATGGATGATTCTCAATAAAAGGAAAATCGTGAACAAGAGGAAGATGAATTCTTGGATTTTCTTTCAATTGCTAATGCTTCAATTACTTATCAAGCAACGCACCTTTGCAAACAACCTTCTATGACCTCATCATATACAGGTCATGCATGGATGAGAGAGTTGATGGCCGAAGATACTAATCCAATAAGATGCTATAATATGTTTAGAATGCATAGGGATGTATTTAATAATTTAACACGTGAGTTAGTAACACCTTATGGCCTTAAAGGATCTAGGAATATCAATGTTGTAGAAATGGTTGGAATGTTTCTTTGTATGTTGGGACATGGTATAGGTAACAGGGTAGCACAAGAGCGCTTTCAACGTTCTGGGGAAACCATAAGTAGGCACTTTAGTTTAGTTTTAAATAAAGTATGCGATATGGGAAAATATTTGATCCAACCAAGTGATCGACAATTTCGGGAAGTTCCAGAGAAGATTAGAAAAGATCAACGATTTTATCCATATTTTAAGGTAAGTTACGATTGTACAATAAAAACGAAAAACTAAATTTAAATCATGTAATATTTGCATTATTTGTTTTAAGATTGCATTGAAGCTATGGATGGTACACATATCCCAGCAATGGTACCGGTGTATGATCAAATTCGTTTTATTGGTCGAAAAGGAAAGACTACTCAAAATGTGTTGGCCGTATGTAATTTTAATATGGAATTCATTTACGTTAGTGTCGGTTGGGAGGGACAAGCTCATGATACTCGTGTCTTCTATGATGCCATTGGAAGACGTGATGCACAATTTCCCCATCCACCTCCAGGTTGGTTAATTAATGGTTTATGTACATCCATATATATATTTATGTGGCATATGTTAATTAAATTTATATTATATTTGTGAAGGTAAATATTATTTAGTAGATGCTGGATATCCAAATCTCACGGGTTATTTGGGGCCACATAGAGAAGTTAGATATCATTTGCCAGAATTTTGACAAGGTCCTATACCTACGGGTCATAGAGAAGTGTTCAACCGTACACATTCCTCACTTCACTCAGAAATTGAACGAGCCTTTGGCATATTAAAAATGAAGTGGAAGATTTTAACTACTATGCCAAGTTATCCTTATGAAAAGCAAGTGCAAATTGTCATAGTTTTATAAGAAAAAATGCCGTAACTGATACGGATTTTGAAACAGCAAATTTGGATCCTGAGTATGGATATTCAGTCGACCATGATGTTGTAAATGAGGGGACAAGTGTTTCAAATAATAATGCATTCCTTGACATGGCACATTTACGTGATGAAATAGCTATGAACTTGATAAATAGTTAAGGATGTTTGTAATATGTAGCGATAACTTATTTCTTTTTTTTGGGACATATGTTGTCATGTTTATTGTAATGAAATCACTCTATTTTTAATTGAGTTTGATGTGATTTTTTAGTTTAAATTTTATTAATGTCTCTTATACATTATTCTGAACTTGAAAAAAAAAATTATATAAATTAAGGCCATTGATTTTTGTTTTTGATTTTAAACAAATTAAAGTTGCAAAATTTTAAAATTGGCACACGAAATGACTTTTCAAATGTATGTGTTTACCAAACAGCATTTTCCCTAAGTTACATCTCAAAGCATCTTTTCAATTTTAGTTTACCAAACAGTATTTGCATTTCGTCAAACCCCTTTAGACTAAAGGCCTTTGCATTTCCCCAAGGACATTCCCCCAAAGCCGAACCAAACGGGGCCAGAATACTCTCAGACTTTACATTTAGAACGAGACACAAGTCTAGAACGTGACAAGGTCCAAAACGACACAAGTTCAGAACGTAGCAGATTCCGAACGAAGCATGTTCAAAACGAGACAACTCGACAGAACGTAACACAAGCCCTCAACATATAACGGCTAGTGATCTGGTTTAGATTCTACACCAAGATAGATTTGATTGACTCGATCTAATTGATTGACAATTGGATCTTGAAGACAAAAGCTTTCTAAACGAATAAGCTTTACTTATGGAAACCAAGATTCTGTTTGTATGGGCAATCAGAATCAATTTGAGATTCTACTTCTGTCACTCAACGGCTACTAAATCTTCTTGATGCAGATCTGTCCAATGGGTAGATTGGAAGACAATCCTCTAGATACTGTCCAACGGCTAGTTTGGAAGTGGATGAGTATTTAAGAAGACCAAGGACCGATGAGCAAGTAAGAGACGGAGCGTAGAATTTATAATTTCAAAGTCTGAGCAAACTTCGATCATACACTTGTCTTTGGTGAGCTTAAGCGTTTGTGATCGTGAGAAAAATACCAAAAGAGTAACTTAGTGAGATAGTGTGATCTACCACTAAGTGTTTGCACTCAAAGTTGTAATCTCTTGTTGATCACATAGTGGAATCCAGCCAAAAGGTTGTTAGCATGGAAGAGTGAACGTAGGCTTGATCTAAGCCGAACCACTATAAATTTCGTGTGCATCATTCTTATTCCTTAACTTTCCTTATTTAAATATGTTGCACACTTACAGGTTATTTCATAAATATGTTCCATCGCATAACATATTCTGAACATCTACCAGAAATTTGGTGGCTCGCTTATCAGACTCTGATCCTTAGTCAGACTTTGCTCACAACTTATTTGATTCCGCATTTATTTGTCAAGATTTCTTTTAAACACCTATTCACCCCCTCTAGGTATTCGTACTAGCATTTTCAATTGGTATCGGTGCCTAGTGCTTGTTTTTATTGAAGTGTTTTTACTTCTGAGCTAAAGATCTTTTATGACTAATATCTTGACACCAGGACTTATGGAAGGGAAAAGCAACACCAGGCCACCCTATTTTGATGGAAATGAATACAACATTTGGAAAAACAAAATGAAGGCATTCCTAAGATCTAGAGATCCCTTGCAATGGGATGTTATGGAAAAAGGAATCAATCACACTGCTGCGTCTGCATCAAATAAGAATGGCAAAGAAAAAGAAACCAAACCCCCTGCTCCTATGTCTCGGACGGAGATGTCCAAAAGAGAAGCTCTTGATGCAAAAGCCATTTATTCTTTATATTGCACATTATCTCCTGCTGAATATAATAGAATATTTTCATGTGAAATAGCTAAGGAAGTCTGGGATAGACTTCACGCACTTATGAGGGAACTGATCATGTAAAGGAGACAAAAATAAATTTCCTGCTTGGTCAATATGAATCCTTCAAGATGAAGTCAGGAGAGTCAATTGGAGATATGTTCAGCCATTTTACAGAAATTGTAAATGGATTGGCATATCAAGGTCAGCCAATTTCTGCTCCAATGAAGGTCAACAAACTTCTGCGAGGTCTCTCAAAAGATTGGAATCATGGTAAGACCTCAATCCGAGAGACTCAGAGGATTATCACTCTCCGTTAATGAATTGATTGACACTCTTCAATCCTATGAAGTGGAACAAATCAATGATGAAGATCCCGAAGGTAAGAAGTCCATTGCACTTAAATCTAACGCTGATTCTGATGATACAGACCTCAAAAAATGACATGGACGACAAAGAACTTGCTTTTATGATAAAAAAATTTCAAAAAGCTGAGTAGAAAATGAAGGAAATTCAAAGAAAGAAGAAAATACAAGCAGAATGGCTAGAAAAGAACAATGAAAGAAGATGATGAGCAAGGAAATATATGATCGATGGCACATTCAGACTCAGACTCAAATTCGGAATTAGAATCAGACTCAGACATAGACTCAGAATCCAATAAGAAAATCGAGGTAAGTCCTTCAGAATTCCTACTAAAGTTCTTAAGTATATAAATGAGCTTTGCTTAAATCTTAAATCTTCTCTTAAAAGGATCTCCAAACTAAAAAATGAGAATTCATGGCTTAGGCAACAAGATCTTTCTCGAAAAGAAAAGTTTAAAATTTTGAAAAAAAAATTTTCTTCAAACAAAAGAAAGTCAAGATTTACTTGTCAAAGAAAATGATTCTTTAAAAAAGGAAATTTCAAATATTTCGACAAAATTTTCGAAGGGTTCAAAAACATTAGAGTATATCCTTTCTATACAAGTACCTTACTATAACAAGTCGAGACTTGGCTTCAATAAAGAAAGTGATTCTCTAATAGACTTTCCTAAAGTCAATGAGAGACTTAGACAAAGACCTCCTAAACTTGCATACAAAAAACATTTTCAAAGAATCTTTACAAAACCTGTTGGTCGAAATGCCCTCAAGTGTTCAAATTGTGAAGATTCAGAACACTTTGAGAAAGAATGTCCTAAAGTCTAGAGACCTGTTAAGAAAGATTGGGTAAAAACAACAGACTCTACCAACTCTCATGGATCCAAGTAAATATGGGCACCAAAGAAAAGATGAGTCGTTTTTGCAGGAAATAAAGGAAAAGAAAAAAGAGAATTTGGTAAGGAAGGTATATTTTTTATTTGGTTTGAGTACATAATTCAAAAATTCTCATTATACTTATATTCTCTTTGTGCATTGATTGATTTGGACTTTGTTATGACCATATTGGTTTTATTAAGGAAGAATCGTGTGATTTGTTATTGTGATTCGTGAGTTGAGATTTGATTTAATACATGTAATTATTTTTTGATATCTTGCTTAGAGACAATTGAGTTTATTTGGATTGATTTTATGCTCTGAGATTTTGTCATATTTTGCAAAGTGAAAATCTGTCTTACGTGATATTAATTTATTCTCCCTTAAATACTTTGTTGTGATGAATTAAGAAAGAATATTTGCTTATCTTTGGAGATTTTATATATTGCTCTAACAAAATGGAAGGATCCAAATTGATGGATACCAAAAAGGAAATGAGTTGATTGTAGGAAATTCTATAAGGGAAGAATGATCGCGAATCTACACAGATTTTGGTACAATCAGAAAAGGATCTCATACGAAAATTGGCAATGATCATTTTTAATCAATGGGGGAGAACGTGAATCCAAAAGAAAGGGAAAGAATCGTGATCACCTCAAAAAGGCAACAAATTGAGGAGGAGCATTGATCAATTATGGAAAAAATCTTTTTGAATTGATCATGATCTTGATTATTATGGAAAGAAGGAAAAGGTAAATGTGTTAGAATTTGTCAAGATCTACAAAATCCGATATTTGTTACCACTTTATAATCTCTACGTGATACCTTTTATCACTTTTTGATTATGACAAAAAGGGGGAGAGAATATAAATATGCATATGTGTTGATATTAGTTAATGAGCTGCGATTATCTTTACATATATAATTATATGCTCAATCTATTTGCTATCTTCTGCTATATTTTGATTTGAATTAAATTATTCTTTAAGATTGCCCTGATGTATTAAAAGTGTGATTACACATCTGCATATTCAGATATTGTTTTGTTATCATAAAAAATGGGGAGATTGCTCTGTTAGGGAAATCCCTTATGATATTTTGAAGATGACAAAATAAATCAAAGACTACTAACGTGTTTAATGGTTGAGTAATAGACTATGCAGATGATAGAACATGTAAATAATATTGTCGAAGTCTATACTTGGAAGAACCAAAAGATAGACTCTATGCTGAAGTTGAACTTATTCAGATTGTGTCTAGACCTTAAGGCTAAATATGTTCAAGAGCAAATTATGTTCAGACTGGGAAGTCTACTTCAGAAGGAAGACACTCAGACTTTAGACAGAGTACTCTCAGACTTTACATTCAGAACGAGACACAAGTCCAGAACGTGACAAGGTCCAAAATGACACAAGTTCAGAATGTAGCAGATTCATAACGAAACATGTTCAGAACGAGACAACTCGACAGAACGTAACATAAGCCCCAAACATATAACAGCTAGTGATCTAGTGTGGATTTTACATCAAAATAGATTTGATTGATTCGATCTAATTGATTGGCAATTGGATCTTGAAGACAAGAACTTTATAAATGAAGAAGCTTTACTTATGGAAACCAAGATTCTATTTGTATGGGCGATCGGAATCAATTTGAGATTCTACTTCTGTCACTCAACGGCTACTAAATCTTCTTGATACAGATCTATCCAATGGGTAGATTGGAAGACAATTCTCTAGATATT
Organism: Eucalyptus curtisii; assembly: GCA_017140595.1. Classification (NCBI taxonomy): domain Eukaryota; kingdom Viridiplantae; phylum Streptophyta; class Magnoliopsida; order Myrtales; family Myrtaceae; genus Eucalyptus; species Eucalyptus curtisii. Next base: position 7,307,120 of record CM029504.1, read on the forward strand.
GTCCAACAGTTAGTTTAGAAGTGGATGAGTATTTAAGGAGACCAAGGACCGATGAGCAAGTAAGAGACGGAGCGTAGAACTTATAATTCCAAAGTCTGAGAGAACTTTGATCATACACTTGTCTTTAGTGAGCTTAAACGTTTGTGATTGTGAGAGAAATACCAAAATAGTGACTTAGTGAGATAGTGTGATCTACCACTAAATGTTTCAATCTCTTGTCGATCACATAGTGGAATCCAGCCAAAAGGTTGTTAGCGTGGGAGAGTGGATGTAGGCTTGATCTAAGCCGAACCACTATAAATTTCGTGTGCATCATTCTTTTTCCTTAACTCTCCTTATTTAAATATGTTACACACTTGCAGGTTATTTCAGAAGTCTGTTCCATCGCATAACAGATTCTGAACATCTACCAGAAATCTGGTGGCTCGCTTATCAGACTCTGATCCTTATTCAAACTTTGCTTGCAACTTATTTGATTCCGCATTTATTTGTCAATATTTCTTTTGAACACCTATTCACCCCCTCTAGATGTTCGTACTAGCATTTTCATGCTCGACTTTCCCGAGAAGACAAAGAAAAGAGATTTGAGAGAGAGAGAGAGGTCGTAGTGATTTTGACCATTTTGAACTCAGTATTTACTTTTTCTTTTTGAAATTATTTTCTAATAAACATTTAATTGGGCAAGCCCACAAGCCGGACTTTGTTACTTACATTATCATTTTTTTTACGACTGAATTTTAACCACATAACTTACTAGAAGAAATTGAGGATTGAAACATCCAACGTGGATTTTGACTAATTCCAAGACAGCGTTTGGTTATACGCCACACTATGAGGAGGGAGAATAATTTAACTTTATGAATGTCACTTTTATTTGAATTATATCTAAATGGAGTATTGGAAATGGATTATATGGAACTGAACCGAGTGAAAATAGACTCGGTTTAATTGGCAAGAACTGATTGAATATCTGTGATGATTAACTGCGAACAACATTCTGAACATTCTGAACAACCACATTCTGACCAAAAAAAAAAACTTTGAACAACCACATAACGGAGAAAATTGTTCAATTAATTATTATTCTCATGTAATAATTCCTCAACAAGAAATCTTCTATGCCGTGGATCCTGGTAAAGGGAGTCTTGATGACGACGGGTTCCAACCAAGGCAGATGTCATATTTGCCATCATTAAAGTTGAATAAACATGGACCATCTGGTAGGACGCTCCAAAAACAGAAGTGTCGGCATCGTTCTGCTTCTAAAGCTCTGCGTTGTCTATAAACATCAAAGTGATGAAAGTTACCCGGCCACTGAAAGCTGCAATAGAAGAGAGTGACGCTTACGAATGCGTTGGGTCGAAATTTAAAGGACCAAGACACACCAGGAGCAAGTGTTTGGAAGCCGAGATCGTCATCCTTGGATCTGCAGTGGATTGTGAGAAGCACCCCTCCGGGCAAATTGTTAGTGATGTTAACTTGAACTGTATCTTTCCTAAAGAAACCATCAGGTTCGGCAGCTTCACACACAGAGCAAAACAAAACAAGGGAAGCCAAGGACACCAAAATGAGCCTTGTTGGTTTTCCCATCTTTCAAGCCCGGCCTTCGTTTGAGAGAATAGTGACAAAAGAGTCTTGGCAATCAGCTCTATTTAAAGGACGAAGATGATGCTTGTTTTATAAAGTGAAAGAGCTGAATCAGAAATTATTTGTGGGACTATTTCCACCCCTCATTGTTTACTAGGTTGACAAAATTGGCCTACAACTAAATCTTACATAAAAAGTAAAAAATGAAAAAAGAAAGTAAATAAATCTGGGTCTGCCATATTGGAATTGAATGATTGAGGGCAATTTTGTCTCTTTAGTTAAAATAGAGTGAATTAGTGGGGTAAGTACACTATCAGTGCCAAAAGTTATATACGGCACTCACTTTTGAGCCAAAAATTTCCGTTGGATAATTTAAGTGCCAAATCGGAGAAAAAACACTCACTTTGGTGCCATCGGCGAGAGATTCCAGCCAAATTAATTACATGGCTTTTATATTTAAAAAAAAAAAAAAAAAAGTTGCGGTGGCTTTAAAACGACATTGTTTTCCATCCTCCTCAAGAAACAACTTCATTTTGCCATCATATGTGGACATCCTCACAAAAACGACGCCTTATAACTCATATGGGGATTGAAATTAGGGTTTCTTTGTCTTCACCGCTCGGCCACTGTCGTTCGCCCGCCATCGCTCCCCCCCTGTCGCTCGGCCACCATCGTAGTTGCTCGACTAGGTGAGTGAGGAGAGACTGAGATTGTTGCTCAAGCAAGAAGTGGCAGGAAGAATAGGAGGCAAGGGTAGAGGAGGAGGAGGAAGAAGATAGGTCGAAGGTGTCGCTACTGGTGCCATTGCTGGTGCCGCTGCTGTGTTGTTCTTCAGGGAAGAAGACGACATGCTTTCTCTCTCTCTCTCTCTCTCTCTCTCTCTCTCTCTCAATTTGGGGATTTAGGGTTCTAAGTTGGGGGAAAGACGCCAAACGGCATCATTTTGTTATTTGGATGCTGATTATACTCTCCAACAAGCTACGTCAACTTCAAAAATTAATAAAAAAGTGTCATGTCGAATTTTCGGCCAAATTGATCGGCGTTGGCACTAAAATGATCATTTTTCAAATTTGTTGGCACTTAATTAATCCAAAATAAAATTTTAACACCAAAGTGAGCGCCGTACACAACTTTTGGCACTGATAGTGTACAAACCCCTGAATTAGTCATACAAAGTGAAAATAACCGTGCTCAAATATTTTTGTCTCCAATTAAGTAGATCCATGAGTACAAAGCAGTATATTAAAGTCTTTGCCATTTTTTTTCCTTTTTGATCTAAGTGTGTTTACCAAATTGATTGGGGAACCCAATATTTTATAATTGGATAGATTCTATGCGGAAAAAAAAATTGTCTAAAAATTCATAAACTTATTGTATTTTTATTAATTTAGTTTCATATCTTTTAATTATGCATATTGAGTCAATTTGGCCAATTTTAACCAAAAATTAGTGATGTCGACACTAGCCGTTCTACATGGCACAACCGGCATTGATGATAACAATATGTAATTATATTTCAATATTTTTTTTGTTTTCTTCTTTTCTTTGCCTTTTTTTTTCTCTTCTTTGATTAGTTTTTTTTTTTTTTTTTTTTTACAACTTTAACTGGCGAGGTTGCTGATCATAGGTGAAGCCCTCACCCAAATTAGGCGAAAACTTTGTGCCCTTTGCCACCAAGAAGAGAGGGCGTCGGCCCTTGCTAGATCTAGGCGAGATTGGCAACCTCACTAACCAGGTTGTTAAAAAAAGCCAAATAAAAGAAAAGAAAGGAAAAATTTTAAAAAAAAATCAAAAAATTATTATTAAGATTATCCATATCAGCAACATCGGTCGATCATGCCACATAGGATGGTTAGCGTCCATATCTACGATTTCCACTAAATTTGGCCAAATAAATTCAACTGGCAAAATGTGAAAATGTCTAAAACTCAATGGATATAGTTAATAGATTTAAGATTAAATTGACAAACGTATAATAAGTTTATGAATTTTTGGACAATTTTCCCTTTTATACGCAAATAAATAAAAAACTTGAAATTGAATTACTTGTCTATTTACTTTCTTATTCTAGGGCTATTGTGCTATGGATGGGCTTGTGCAATCCGTTGGTGTACTTCAATTTTGTTATCGATTTGTTCAAGTACGTTCGTTTGAGTGCCTTGCATGACAATCTGGATTACATGTCCTAAGAAAAAGTAGAAAAATGAAAGATTTCATGAAACATTCTTTTTGTAAAAAGAGAAAAGGTGCCGAATTTTGGTCGTTAGAAAATATCCGGCAGAATCAAGTCCCCATGCCTCGAATTTCTAATTCGTAGAAGCAAAACGAATTCTCATGTTTTACTTAGCCTAGAATCGACCCATAATAGGTCAGTGACATCTCTTAAAGAAAAACAAATAAGCATAATAAATTGAGTAAAACAATAAGCATAATAAATCGAGTAGAATCAATGTCGCAATCGGTAGGGTCTTGGACCTTTCGGTCCAGCTTGGCAATTCATAAAACCCATCAGGGAATTTCAATTGCCTCTCGAGAGGGTCACGACAATTTTTGTTTGTCATGTTAATCAATTATCTTGACTATTGGTATAAGAATGTCACTTCTATTTGAATTAGATCTAAATAGAGCATTGGAAAGGGATTATGGAACTGAACTGACCGAAAACAATTAAACTTAATTGGCATGAACCGGATGGATTGAATGCATGCTATGATGCAAATCATTTTGATCATTATTTCAAATCATATAAATGCAAACGACCACAAAAAAGAGAGATTATTCCATGAATCGATCTGAAAAATTATAATGATTTCCCAACATACAAGCCTCTATGCCAAGGATCCTGATCAAGGGAGTCTTGATGATGGCGAGGTCCAAGGTTTGCAGTTGTCATATTTGCCATCATCAATGTTGAATAAACACAGACCGTCTGGCACGACACTCCATATGCAATGATGTAGGCTATGTTATCTATCTCTTGTTTGTATGACTTCAAAGGAGTGAAATTGACCTGGCCAATCAAAGCCACAAAAGAAGAGTATTTTTTATGAACATGTTGGTTCAAAAGTTGAAGGACTAGGATGCATCAAGACCAAGTCAATGGAAGTCGAGATCATCGTTCTTGGATTTGTGGTGGACTCTGAGAGTCACTCCCCAAGCAAATTGTTATTGAGTACAATGTTAACTTAGAGTGCCTTAACACACCATCCGGCAGCTTCAAGCACAAAGCAAACCAATATGAGGGAAGCCAACGTCACTAAAATGAGCCTTGTTGGTTTACCCACTCTTCAAGGCTGTCTTTGTTTGAGTGAATAGTGACAAAAGAGACTTGGCAATCTAATTCATTTAGGTGGCATTCAGCCGTTTGGATTCTAGTTAGAATATGACTAGATATAAAATCATGAAATTTTACTATATTCAATTCACTATTTAGTAAAAAAGCTAGATATTTTCATATTTTATTATTTCTATTGTTTGGTATGAAAGACATATCGATGTAAGTAAACATGAAAATGCACAAACAAGATAGGAAGAATTTCTCATGATTCACTAATAAAGAAATCACAAATGCATGCACAGTCTCTGTCTTAAAAGAAAAAAGAGCTTGTTGTAGCATTTTAGAGCCATAGGTTCGACAATGACAAGAAATGTAAATCATTATAGCAATTTTGATAAGCGCCAAATATAGTAAAAGAGAGAAAATATGATTATTCACCTTAGCAATTCCAAAAAATAAAGTGCTTTCAATCTCGTGCCACTTTCGTGAAACGTCAACATGAACCACAAAGTGATGAAAATGAGGAGTTTTGACTTTTTTGCAGCTTTCGTAGACTTTTAACCTGAACTAGAGAGTTACGAAGGAAAAGGAGCTTCGACTATCTTATTGTTTTTGTGAAGTTTTGATGTGAACAAAAAACTACGAAGCACTCGTGTAGCTTCGATATGAACTAAGAGATACTAAGAAAAATGAGACAAAGTGGATTAAAAAGATTATTTTCAAGTTTGAATTTTTTTATTTAAAATATGGTTCTTACTTCATTTTTATTTACTTATTTTTTATATATTTTTTCTCTCTTTTTTTATTCCCTTCCATCATTCCTTAATAAAAAAATTATTAAATAATAAACTATACTAATTTATCTATAGTATGTGATAAATATAGATAATATATATGTATATATATGCAAAATATATATTATAGAATAAAAATTCACATATATAAATAAAAAAAAAAGAAAATTTTCCATTATTTTTTTGTTATTTTGAAATTTTTATATTAGAATGCAAATATTATTATATTTAATTCTTATTTTATTTTATTTTATTTTTAAAAAATTATTTGAGAAAATAGCTTTTTTGCCATGAATATAAGAAAATTCTATTCATTTCTATTCCAACTCCCACCTGATATATTTTTATCCGGATTGTTTCTCGTTTATATCCGACTTTATCCTATCTTGAGCCAAAAGTAAACATGGAATATGATAATTTATTATATCCCGAATTTTATCCTAACTACCAAACGTAGGATTAAACAAGGAAACAATAAATTACTTGGGTAGGGCCGTTTCCAATTCTAGTATCGTTTAAGGACTTAGTAGGGGGACGAAGTTTACCCGCTTAATTTGTTGTCTAAGCTTGTCTATTAGAAATAAGTTGTGTAATAAATTTAGTAGTTAACACAGGCTGACTCAAGCAACTAAAAAAAGTGAGAATTCTTTTTGCTCATGTGAGATTTTTTTACGTAGGGCCTATGTAAAAAATCTCGTCATTGGGAAAAAAGCAACTAAAAAAACATAAAAGAGAATTATGTAGGGCCTGCATGTTTGGCCGAGCCTATTGGTGAGCTAGGCCGTCCCATGAATTGCAAGTCTTTACAAAGAAGAGATGGAAGTGATCAGCGCAAGCATTTCAAAGAGAATGAACAGGTTGTGATTTCTTTTCATCCTCTATAGGTGATGAGCGAGGCCGTCCCACGAATTGCATATATCTATATCCCTCTTCTCTGCGATAGTATACTGATTAATAATTCACACGGCTCCGGGAGACTAAGGATCGAACCTTTTCTAAAAACCACCAAAATGTCATATCTCTAACTCAACTCTGTCTCAGAATTTTGCTCCCTTTTAATAGAGCGCGAGTGTTGAACCCACACCTATGGTACTAGCGTCCCCACCCCTCAATTCCCTTAGCATTTGTGCAGCTTTAAAATAGAAAGTTGGGCTAATAATATGAAAAATCTTAACCTGGTACGTCTGTAATTATTGACGCTTAAAATTAGCCATGCTGTCATGTGCTGATCACATTGGTGAAAATCACTTCGGGGCTAAAGGGAATTGCATATATGTCCTGTGAAGATTGGTGTAATATTGGCTGTCAACGGGTACACAAATGGAGATTTGATGGTCGACGATGGTGAGCCACATGCCCAGCCATCATAATGCGAGTCTTGGGTAATTTTGATGGTAAAATTCGGAGAAAGTTTTTCAAAGACATTCAAAAAGGAAGCCAAAATAATGTACAAAAGGAAGGCGATTGATGACCAAAAAACCCAGCTGAGTAAGTTATCATCAATGGATAAAGACAATCGAGGCAGTTAAAAATGAATTGGTTGAAGAATAGGGAACATGCCAAGAGCTAAAGGCGGCAATTCAAATTAATAACCGCTTGACAGTCATGGGACATTCCTATAAATACCTTGACTTCTATAACGAGAAGCCTCCCGAACAACACATCCAAAATCTTTTATCTTATTCTCCGATTATCTTAGCTTAGCTTAGTTTAGCTATAGTTCATATTCACGTTGTGATTCAATTCCAGCGAGTATCAATATCTCAAGTGGTACTGTTGATTAGATTCCAGTGTTGTCATATCATTCAGCGTCGTCAAATGGATTCCGACGTTGTGTCCTTATACCCATATATGAGCAGTGCTTTCCCAATGTTATTTCTACTATCCAGTGTCATCGATTAAATTCCAACGTTGTGTTCTCATATCTACATTACAGCAATGCCTTTCTAGAGTTGTTTTTACTGTCTAGCATCATTGATTAGATTTCAATATTGTGTTCTCCTACCCATATAGAAGCAGTGCCTTTTCGGTGTTATTTCTATTGTCCAGCATCATCAATTTGATTTCGACATTGTGTCCTCGTACCCATCTAGGAGCAATGCCTTCCCAATTTTGTTTCTACTATCTAACGTTGTCGATTAAATTTCGACGTAGTGTCCTCGTACCCATCTAGAAGTAGTGCTTTCTTAGTATTGTTTTTAATATCCAACGTCGTCGATGTACAAAAGGAGCAATGCCTTCCTAGTGTTGTTTCTACTAGCCAACTTTGTTAATTAAATTCCGACGTTGTATCCTCGTACCATCTACGAGCAGTGCCTTCCCGTTGTTGTTTCTGCTATTCAGCGTCGTTGATTAAATTCCAACACTATGTCCTCGTACCCATCTAGGAGCGATGCCTTCCCGGTGTTGCTTCTACTATCTAGCGTCCTCGATTAAATTCTGACATTATGTCTTTATATACCTATCGAGGAATAATCCTTTCTCAATATTGTTTCTATCATCCAGTGTCGTCAATTAAATTCCAAAATTGTGTTTATTAATCTACCTGGTCATAGTTAGCTCTTATTAGCTTGTTAAAGTATATTTGAATTGAGCTATTGATTAAATTCTAGCGAAGTCTAAACTTGATATTATTGGTTCCAAATATATATATTATAGCATTTGACCCTCTCTGTCCAAAATTAGTACATAATCTAAATCTCCTCAAAATAAAAATCAAAGATAACATTTGGTGAAAGATATTTCGTTGCGGGATTCAAAATCGGGGAAATATAAATGAATTTATTTCAAACTAATTTTTTAATACCAAAAACCTCAAATTGGAATACATGTAACAAATTTATTCTAAACTAATCCTCTAACCATCAAAAAATCCAAATCAATACATTTATGACAAATTTATCATTCATCAATTTTCTATTAAGATGGTAAAATCCAAATCGGTATATCCGTCAACTTCACATATCATCAAACTTAGCAATTTGACGATGAAATTGGGCAAAAATTAACGGAAGGTAAATTAGTCATGTGTATATCAATATAAGATTTTTAATTTAAAATAAATTTATCATAAATATACCATATGGATCGGACCACTTAATTGAAAAAATAAAAATTAAGACATATCCGTCCGGTCCAATCAATCTAATTTATAGTGAGGAGTTGAAAAGCGGACTAGTTATCCTCTATTCTCAAAATTGGAAATTGGAAACTAGGAATCGAACCTATGATTCTGGCAACAGCCGTTCAGAATTGGCCGGTGCGGTTTTAGGAGCCCTTGCTCACCCCCCTTCAAAGACCATCTTGAATTTGAAGAAGACAGCAACGAGGGAAAGAAAGCAAAACACCATGAATTGAAACCTCGTACCAGAAGAAGCAAGGAACCGGAGTTCTTCATGTTCATCAGATTCAGAAGACCCATGTTCCATTTCTCTCGGGAAGCCCTGCTTCACGTTAGGGTTCTTCAACTTCCGCCGCAAGCCGATTCCCTCCGTCTGCTGCTCAGATTTTCCTCGACCTCCTCGAAGTCGCCATCGTTCACGGTCTCCTACCTCGTCAACTCCTGTGGGTTGTCTCCGGAATCGGCTCTCTCCGCTTCCAAGCTCGTCAAGTTCGAGACCCCTTCGAAACCGGACGCAGTCATCGGCGTATTCAAGAACCGAGGTTTCACTCCAGCTCAAATCTCGCACATTGTCAGGAGATTCCCCGCGTTGCTTTCGTTGGACCCAGATAAGACCCTCTTGCCAAAAATCAATTTTTTTGGCTCGAGAGGGTTTTCCGACCTCGAATTAGCCAAACTCGTGGTTGCCGTCCCGAAGATTTTGGGCAGGAGCCTGGAGCAGCATTTGGTACGCACTTTTCGTTACATCAGTAATTTGTTGCAATCCGATGAAAAGGCCATCGCAGCCATCGGACGTGCTCCGCGACTGTTATACGAGGATCCTCAAGCTGAATTTGTTCCTGAAATCATGACTTTGAGGAGTGCCGGAGTGCCTGAAGAGAACATCAGGCATTTAGTCTTGTACCACGGGCAGATTTTTTGGTGTCGGTCCTTGAAATTTGATGAGACCATGAATAGGGTGAAAGCAATGGGTTTTGACCCTTCCAAACTGAGCTTTGTCACGGCTCTGCACGTGATTATGGGCATGAGCGAGTCGATGTGGAGGAGGAAAATCAGTGTGTATGGCAAGTGGGGTTGGTCCGAGGAGGTAGTTGTTTTAGCTTTTAGGAAGTATCCATTGTGTATGGCATTGTCGGAGAGCAAAATTACTGCTGCAATGGACTTCTTTGTCAATGTGCTGGGGCTCGATTCATTGGTTATTTCTCAACGTCCGTTAGCCTTAATGTATAGCTTAGGGAAGAGAATTGTTCCTCGGGGATCAGTCTATCAAGTTCTGCTGTCTAAAGGTTTAGTTAAACCTTGTAGCCTGACTGCATTTTTGACTGTTTCGGAGAAGAAGTTCCTGGAGAAGTTTGTGACTAGTAATTTGGGGGAAGCACCGCAGTTGTTGGCTCTCTATAATGAGAAGATGGGTCTTGCACGCTAGTTTGGAAGTTTTGGTACTTGCTCGGGTTAATCTAGGATAGGATGCTTGTGAAACCGAAGAAAATCATGCTCTTCTTTTTGTCTTTTGTCTACATGCTACTTGATAAAGGTAAATTCTTCATATGTAGGCTATTGTTTCATCCCTGCATGTTTAATATTTAATTTTCTATACTGAAACTGAATTGAAACTTGAGGAAAAATCAATTGATGATGGCTTTTCCTTCTGCAATTACTAATTTCATTCCTCTAAATTCTCTATGCCTAGCTGTGTTCCCCTGGTAATTATTATTGCGTTGTGTCCCTGTAGTAACGGAACTTCTGGCCATGCTCAATACTAAGGTGCTGATGTGACTCAAGGCAGCTTCTAATCAAGTTTGGGGGAATCACGATGAAATGCTCTGATTAGTAGTTTGTACTTTCATAGATAATGGCAAAAGCTATTTGTCTACAGTTTTGTCTAGACTCAATATGAAGTGGAGTGTTATAGCAATTATGTTCAGCAAATTAGATTGGTATCTTTTTGAATGTTCCGTCATGATCTTTCATGCAAATTAAGACCGTGTGAGGTAAAAGGTGATGTGTTTGAGCAATCAGGGATTTCAGTATAAATAAGGCAACATATGACTTGAGACAGAGGAGGAAAATCAATGTTATGCAGAAAGTGCGGATCTGTTTTAGCTTTAAAAGAGGAATCCTTGGGGTAGGGAGTCATCGGAGAGAGAGATCGCAGACAAACTTGTTTGTCAACATCCTTATCATTCAATAGCCTATAAGGATGCTGTCCAATGGTTTGGCTGGAGAGACTGTAGCTTGCTTATATCCGGCTGTTCCACACAATTTACTGAAGAAGCTTGGTGACTGATGATTGGGAAAGGTCCTCACTCGTTGGAACTATGCTGAGAAGCTGAGAAGATGAGTCTTGCATGCTTGATCAGAACTCAAGGTACTTGGCGGGAAAACTGGAATGTTCATAAACAAAAAGGAAGATTCTCCTTCTCTTGGTTATATTTTTGCTACTTGGTGAAGCTTTTTTCTTAATTTATTAACGTATTCATTTCACTCTGCTGGGTTTAAAAGTTATTCCAATCTTCATTGCAATTCTCTTTGCAGCTGTTTTAATGTCAACCATTCTAAATTATGAGGTGTAGTAAATTACTCTAGTGCTCTTACATCTATATATATCATTATTATCTGATGCAACTGGTGCTTCGTCCAGAAGTTTCTTTATGCTCTTAAATCTTACTTGGGAATTTCATTGAGATTAATCCATCCAATTATAGCTAGTAATTTCCCTGGATTTTACTTTTCAAGAAGCACGGCCTGTCAATGTACATGCTTCTGCAGCAGTGTTACTTGCCCTGAGTCCTCGGAATGTTCAAGTGACAGAAATACCCTGATGCTATAAAATACTAGTGGAATTTAGTCCTCTATTCTAGATTCTTTTATTACGTAAAAAGTGAGATATAGTCCATGCCTCACTCGGTTTTTAGCTGACTCCAATAGACTAGAGACAACTCCTCTTTAAAAGAATCATTATAGTGTCAATTTGACTTAACATCAAATAACTCAACGTTATGCAAAGTATGGAATTGGGAGAGCCCGCACTCCTTGAGAGTTGTAAGCCCATCTTTTAGGCAATTCCCCTAAATTTAATGTCTATTCCCCTCCAAGCAGAAAAGGTAGTCCACGGCAAGGGTTAGAGGCGAGATTTGAGTATTGTTTTATTAAGTGTTCAACTACAGGCCCTTTCATCACAGTCGGGTTTTACTTGGCCAATACAAGTTAGCCCCATATTAAACTATTAAATTATTAGACTGATCATGGAAAATGATAAATATCAATCTCAATTAACGTAGTCAACATTAGAAAAACTCTTATATTAGAGGGGAGAGAGATGGGTCAAGCGGTATCGGAGCAAGAGAGAGCAATGAGATCTGGAGAGCGTGTGCTGGGTTGGCCTTAGAAAAACAACACCAATGGAGAGCAGACGAGATCTGCGAACCTCACTTCAGTGCGGCACACCCATTTCTTCTTCCCTCAGTCGCCTCAAATCCCTGAGAATCCTGAATGCTCTGCGAAATGGGTTCCTCTCCTGTCTCTTGCGTTCTCTCTTGCTGACGGTCAATTTCTAAATTGTATTGAGGATATCATGTAATGACTTCTTAAGTATTTTTTTTATAAGGAGTTGTTCAACTAATAAAGTGATCAATTTTGACAACAATGATCTTTACTTATCTCTATTATATTGAAAGCAAGCTGAATGACTCATTTTAACCTTGAACTTTGATCTAGAAATTCCATGAGAGTCCATGCTTTCTAAGAAGAAGATATATGCGTGATATTTCACAATAAAATGGAATCATAATTTAATTTAATTTTTTTTAGATATCCTCTCCATATATTTAAAACCTTTTCTTTTCTAGTTTATAGAAAATAAATGCATCAGTAATTTGAATCTCAATTTTTTTCCTTTTAAAAATTTGATTAAATCCGATATCAATTACTTAAAATGATCTATAATTATATGTTGAACATACTGGAAGTAGATGACTGACAATGTAATAGATCTATGAAATCTTTCACAATTAGTAAAATTTGTTTTTCTCTCTTTATATTATGAGATTGAAATATTTGGATTTGCAGATATATTTATGCGTTTGTTTTTTAACACAAACTCTTTGCTCATTTCTCTAACTCGAGTAGGGAAGCCTACACATTCACAAAACATGAAGCATTCATCCATCGATATCGCTTGGACCAATTCTAAAATATCGAGTCAATCTAAGAGCATTACTTGTAGAACAGGGACGAATAGCATAATTGCATGTAGAAAAAGAGAGAAGGAATAATGAAGTTCAGATTAGCAGTTTCCATAAGTGAGTAAGAATAAATAAATAAAACATGAGATTCCCAAAGGAGAATAAATCAATAAAACATGAGATTCCCAAAGGCAAAATGAGGCATCAAAGACTGACTACCTTCGGATAGGAATTTATGTACTGATTCCCTTTTGTTGCTGCATCAAGCACGACAATAAAGAGAAGCAACGGTAAGGTTCACATTAAAACACACATAAATGAGCCACTATTAAAATGTCAAATAACAAGGAGTAACTTTTATGAGACTATCCTCATTTAATTACTGCCTCTGTCTCAGCTTAATCAGCACGAAGATTTCAAAGATCTCATAAAGAGCTTCATATCAACAGCATACACCGAATTGCCAAATGTTTCCCATTAATGATTTTGTTTTGGTTACTTTGTCAGTTCACGAGAGATTGCACGGGATGTCGAATGAGGAACAATTAGGGCTAATTAGGTTCATGATTGAGAGAGGCACGGATCGAAACTTGTAATCTCCTTATTCATAGTGGATTCATCGCCGCCGTTCGCAAAGTATGTACTAACACTAGACCAATCCACGCAAATCCTTGTGTATTTCTTATGTGTTAACCCACACTTGTGGTGGAATGTCCAGTTGAGTAAATGTTCCGTAGATATATGCTTTATCATTTATATTTATGAGTATGAGTCAAGAAAAAGCGGTAAGGAAAATAATTGGTTAATTACAAAATACAATTATTTACTCAAGAGTTGGCCGAAAAAAAACACATCAATACCATCAATCGGCCGGATTAGTATGTCCGTACTTAAAAAAATTTTCAAAACCATATAGCCATCAAGCAAAATATTGATCTACTACCCTACAAGCCGATTAAATGCTAGAAAACGAAATGATTCCATAATCATATTTAAAAATCAAATCTCGACGTTTCTCAAATCATTTTATAATTTTCCTTTTTAACAGAATTTTTTTTTTTTAATGGAGTTTAAAAAATATTGCGTCTCTACTGCGCTTCCATATCAAGAGAAATGGTACTTTCATACGACAATTCTTGAAATAGAAACCCCCCGTTTTCGTCCTCTCCTTGCCGCGGGAAAAGGGTTAACACTTTGCCCCCTCGTGGAAATTAAACTACCAAATTGCCACCTAATAGCCAAAAGTAACAAAGGCACGAACAAATTCAGATGGGAAGGGAAAAAAGAAGAAAAGAAACCCGGGGATGAATACGAGGCCGCCACGTGTCCTACTGGCCGACCCGGCGTCGACGAACGTGGCCGTAATGGCGTCCGGATTCATCCCTCCTCCTTCGCCATGGCATCTGGAGCTCGTTCCTCTCTCTCTCTCTCTCCCCGATCCCCCATTGTCGTCGGTCGCTCCACGCGCAGTGCCGCCGTTTCCGAACCGCGAGCGTAGCGAAGGAAGCGAGGAAGGGAAGAGAGAGAGAGAGAGAGATGAACCAGAGGAAGAGTGAGAAGCAAGAAGCTTCTCCTCCATGTGGCGTCCTTCACAAGCTGCCCCCCGGCGACAGCCCTTACGTTCGAGCCAAGCATGTCCAGGTTCGTTGCCGTCGCCGTTGTTGCCGTTGTTGTCGTGTTCGTGGCGTTTTTTGAAGTCTGGGTGGTTCCGCTTGGGGAGTGATCAGGGTTAGGGCGTGCGTTCGTGACTCCGGCAGCCGCCGAGAAATGGGATTCGTGTTCTTGAAGTTGGTGATGATGCATGGACGGGAGCGCGCGCGCGATGACATGTTTGTCTTCGTTCGCGGCTTTCGTTTTGTTACTCTTTGCTGGGTGCTGCTTACATATTTGCTTGAGCAAAGCGGATGGTCATCTGGGTGGGATGAGGTTGCTTGAATTCGCGGCTTCGGGGGGCAACCTTTTCGTGTTCCCTTGCTCACCCAAGTACTTACGACGGCCGAATTTCAAGAAAGTAATGCATAATCCAGATAGAATTGAATCTGACATGGCAGGATTTAGTCTTTTAGTACGTGTGCTTGTTGATCTTCTAATATTAACTTTCTTGATCATTCCTTGTGTGGCTCATCTTATTTACAAATGTTATACGGCAGTGACATTTTTCTTGTACCCCTAGTCAATTCCGAGATGTTATTTCTGTCGATCAATTCACCAGAGTACGTACCCTGTTACTTATTGATTTCAGTGAAATGCAGTTGGCTGAGAAAAATCCAGACGCAGCAATAGGTCTGTTTTGGGAGGCAATAAATGCAGGGGATAGAGTAGATAGTGCACTCAAAGATATGGCTGTCATCATGAAACAGCAAGACAGAGCAGAAGATGCGATCGAAGCAATTAGATCTTTTAGACATCTTTGCTCCAGACAAGCTCAAGAATCTCTGGACAATGTACTCATTGACTTGTACAAGGTAATTGGTTCTTACATTATTGAGTTCTGTATTATAGCACTCATTTGCTTGCACCTTAAGGAAAGGTTGGGTCATGAATCTATTGTCTGATGAGCCATGCAAGATTTTAACAGGAGAACTGTCATATTCAATTTTTTACAGATGAGTCTGTAGAAGTAGTATACAACGTAGAGCTATATAGCATTGTAAGCAGAGAGTATTTCCTTCAAAATGGAATTCTATAAGTTGTGATTCGTTCTAGCTGATGGTCTCAGTTGTTTGTGATGTCCAAATGGCAAATTTTTTGTCTGACCTGCCTGGAAAATTATGAAAATGTAGGTGCAAAACCTCTCGACTAGAGTACTTTCCATTTGATAGACTTTAATAAAATAAAATAAAAAATGAAGCTGAAGAAACTTCATTTTTCTCTAGGAGAAAAAACCAAAGAAATTGTCCTTCTACTTCTGATTGTTAATAAAAAGACAGCTAAAGAACCAGTTTTTCAGGAATGCCATTTACCTACCAGTTCTACCTGTTAAATTTGGCATGTGTTTTTATGAATCTGGCAGAAATGCGGTAGACTGGACGAACAGATTGAACTATTGAAGCAAAAACTGTGGATGATATGCCATGGAGAGGTTTTCAACAGGAAGCCCACAAAGACTGCACGTTCACATGGAAAGAAGTTTCAGGTCACTGTCAAGCAAGAGACTTCCAGAATACTGGTAATTTGATCAAACACCCACAGTTGATCAGTCATCTTTGCTTTATGACACGTGGCGTCGATGACTTCTGATGAGGTTGCCGTCATACCATCCAAGCTGGTTCTGCGTTGAAGGCTTCATAGTCTAGCAGCCATTCGTGTGTTTCCATCTGATGTCCTTTGCTGCTGACGTTCTTTTCTTGAGCTGATTCCATGTAGTACTAGGAAACTCGTAGGTTTTTGCGTAGGTTTTGACATGAGATGAATAGGGTTTCGATGACACCATGAATAAAAATTCTATCATTTCTTTGTTCCATGTTGCCAAAGTGACCTTACCTGTTTTACTATTTGGTGACGCAGGGCAACCTAGGATGGGCATACTTGCAACAGGGCAACTTTATGGCAGCTGAAGTGGTTTACCGTAAAGCTCAGATGATTGATCCTGATGCAAACAAGGCATGCAACTTGTCTTTATGCCTGATCAAGCTAGAAAGGACCATGGAGGCACGACCCATTCTTTTAGATGTATTGCGAGGTGAATTTCCAGGATCTGATGACCCAAAGGCAAGAAGCCGGGCTGAGGAGCTATTGCAAGGATTAGAGCCATCGGAAGCTTCCTCATTACGGTCGTCCGAGTCAGCGCAGAAGGTAGAAGATGCTTTCATCGAAGAACTTGATCACTTGATGAACCAGTGGGTGCCGCTGAGATCGAAGAGACTTCCCATTTTTGAAGAGATTTCTCCATTTAGAGATCAGTTGGCTTGTTAAGTTTTAGATCTTGTAAAATATCTTCATGCACGCGTATACTATGGTGGAAAGAAACAGTGAATTAAGAAAGTTTTTTAGGGTAGATCTGCTTTCTCTCTTCTTGCTATTCCATTAGGTGATCTTTCTTTTCCATCTTCGTCGATTTCGTGAAAGAATGGAGGATCATCAAGGTTCGCACGTGGCTTTTCGGATTATTTTTTTTGGGTTCAGAATGGGTCGTGAGAAAACAATATCGTATCGACTTGGTCTGTGGTTGGTGAAGGGGACAAAACCGGTCAAAATGCAAAAATCGCATGAGAAATTATATGTTTTTCAATAGGACCCACCATGCATACTTCATGGGCCATGATGATGAAGGGGCGATTTGTTCATCTCTGCGTCGACGTTTGGCCCTAGGCAAGATTGGTGCACGCTTCATCATTAGTGTAAGGGATAAAAAAGTGACAAAGGACGAAATTATAGTTGAAAGTGATTAACTGTTCCATGCAAAAATTTGAATATCCGTGAAAACAAAATGCCATAAAAGACAGACAGAGACAGTATAGTTGGCTAGGAATAGTAATATTTCTCGTCCAATGCCGACATTTGGCCGGGCCATCCGCGGAATCATAGCATAATCATCTCAACCCATGAAAGCCTGCTATTCATCCTTTTTCCAAACAAGATCCTTTACTAACAAAGAACTAGCCTAGGTAGTACGTTGCATTCCAATTGATTTTCGAGAAGGGCACATAGATCAAAAGATTTAAGGTGATTAAAAACTAGATCGATGTGAACAAGTTAACGCGCTTTATGCCTCTGCAACCAAAATAACAGTTCTATTTTCAAGCATAAGCTAACTATTGTAAACTTAACTACAACGGCAATTGAAACCGCAAGCATTCCAGCGAGAGAAGGAAAATGCAAGCCTGCCATGCGAAATGTTGTCCTCGATATTGGAGGCCACGAGATGCTCAGAGAACTTCAAAGACTAGTCGATGCCATGCAAACAAATTGATTCAAACATATGAAACCAATTCCCAATTATTGGGGAAGATTGTCGCTATCTAAGCGCATGAGCCCTGAGTCCCACAAAAACAGTATAATCCACTGTCTTTTAGCAGTCATGGTTGCCAAAATTTACATATGATCCACACCCTGCCAACCTCAGCAAAGATTCTCGATTTATGTACCAGCAGCTCAATCTTCTCTCCAAAATCAATAATCTGCATCAGAGAAAAGCTTCCTTAGCTAAATTATTTGTTGACAACACCAACATATAAACAATTGGTGTATGCCGAATGCACGGATAACTTATACATGATATCGACAAATCAGCTGGAAAGAGCTTTTATCATAATACTTGCAAGAGAAAACTGTCATACGAGCTTAACAATGATACCTCTTGCACTGGCATCAGCAAAACAGACCAGCACCCCCAATTCATTCGGGATCTTTGATTTGTGAGACCACAGCAATTACATTTTGCAAGCTTTTGATCTTCAGGATGTTCTGCAGCAATTGGACTTTGCCTCCCGGCAACACATAACTACCAAAAGAAAAATGACAATGCAAAGAATGGGAGGAAGATAGCAACTCACCCAAGTTTTTTGTTTACTTTTTGGCATGCAGGGGAGGATGTAGGTGATTTCTTAGTATACTGACCCTCTGATGCCAGTGCTGCCTAGCTTCATTAGATGAAGTCTCGTCAAATTTCATGTAAGCCCCTCCAGCAAGATACTCCAACTACCCGACTGGAAACAATAACAGAAATCAAACTACATGTTTAGATCATACTACTTACAGTGGCAAAGCCAAGATTCTCCACTTTGAAGAAACATGATGCTTTTTTTTTTCTATAAACATGTTAGAAGTTTACAATTTTTTCCTCACAAATGCAGACAATATGTGGACACGTCCCGGAGACCAATTAATAGATTTGAAGGACATCCATGGTGACAGTAATGCGAAAATGGTTCTATGCAAAAGACCAAAAATAAAAATGAACAGGCGACAGAAAGATCAACATGAACAATTATAGCGATGCACAAAAATTCCATTTAGGGCTGGTGAACCGTGACAATGACAAAGAATGGGTGCGGCACGCTACAGTATAATAAAGTATGATGCCTCAGTCCATCAAGAGGAAGATTGGAACAGAAACATAAGAGTCCACAGTGTTTTTATTATCATTAATATATTTTTACTTCTGGACAACCTTGACCCAAAAGTAGACATAAAAACCAGGAAAAGGCTAAACTCACATTAACTTTTAACCTGAAGAAACAACAAGACAACAAAAAGGATAAGAAGACAGAAAGATAAAGGCTCACGATATTCAAAGTTTATTCCCAGCATGGTACAGCTGAGCCTAAATCAAGAAGACCTTATCCAATGGATAAGCAACCAATTATTAAAAAAAACGAAGCCATCATACAAAACAGAGAAAAGCCAACATAATCTAATATTAAACTGCAAAAACCCAAGCCACCCTTAACAGAACACTAGATGGTTCTCACCGTAGATCAAACAGTGTTTAGTATGTTGCATGGATCCAGAGGCACATCAGGTGCAGGGGCAAGGGTAATGCTTGTCACACCTTCGAGCAGGGTTTTTTATGATGAAACAGATAGTGAATGAAAGCATCCCAGCGAACAGTATAAAGTTGCCTTGGCTCTTGGACAGAAAACCATCTTTCTAGGCCAATTTTTCTAATTACAAACAACTGGATGAACAGACAGTGAAAAGGCATATAAGAAAAAGAAACAAAATAGATTTTGCCCCAAATAACTGATGAGGGAGGAAATCTCACCAGATTGAAGTGATTTCGCAACAATTGACACCAAAAAGGCATGCAGAGAACAAGTGAAGAAAATATACCTCTTTTCTTGCAGCACTCAGCTAATTTCCTTTGTGGAACAGAAACTAAGAAGGGTCAAAATATTTTTTAGGATGGGTTGCAAAAATGGGCATCTTTTCCCCTACAAGCTGCTGGTGAGCCTCCTGCCATCATGTGAGCAACTCCCATTAAGTCCATAAACCATCTAGAGCTATAATTGATATTATAAAAGACTAACTGCTCCAAAATTGAAGAAATAAAACGGAAAGGAGCAAGTAAAACTGACGACCAGCCAAAAAGAAGAGTACAGGGGCTGATGAAGATGGATGGATTCTTTTTCCTTATTCTTTTTTTTTCTTTTCTTTTTTTCTTTTTTTGTGGTCAGGAATTGGCAATGGCAAATGATCACATACTTCTGGCAGCATATTTTCATTTTTTGATACTTTTTGTGAATGCAACTGGCTCACTCCGTTATGGCACTTCTAAAGAATTTCCAACCAAAAGCATTAGTTGACTATCCTATGAAATGCTCCTAATTAGTGTTTCCTGAACGGATTATACTGGCTTAACAGAATAGCTGCTAAATTCAAGGATAACTCTGTCCAGCTTGTCCTGCTGCAGTGAGTGTTCTAGGTAAAATGCTACAATAAGACATGCGGCCTAAGAAGAGAGAAACCAACAATCAAAGTTTAAGCATAGCCAGTTTGTGTTGGATTCAGCAATCACCTGGTGATATTCTTCATCACTGGATATACATTTCAGAAAGATAATGTGCAAGGTCACAGAGTTTCCACTGGTGACTCTCATGAGTTGGTCATTAAGCAAAACCAAGATTCACAAACGAGTTGACATTTGCTGTTATCTGTTCCAATGTAGAATAAATCACGTTACATTGCGGGTGTATTCTATCTTCCACAGAGAATACATGAACTTTGCTATTGAGTTCAATCCAGCTTCGCCCAGGATCTTTTTTAACTTCCAAACCTCTTAAGTGCTTCCTCACCTTCCTCTTCTCCTTCCATCTTCCCGACAATGCATAAATGTTGGAAAGAATAACATAAGCAGATACTGTTTTAGGATCTACACTAAACATCTTCTCAGCTGCCCTCTCACCCATTTCCACATCTCCAGAGAACCAACATGAACTAAGCAGGGCTCCCCAAATGACCCCATCAGCTTCAATCGGCATCTCTTTTATAAACTCTTCTGCTTCCTTCAGATAACCTGATCGACCAAGAAGATCCACAACACATGCATAATGCTCCAGGTTGGGTTTTAATCCATAGTCTTTCATCATGTGGAAAAAATTCATTCCCTTGTCAACCAGACCAGAATGCCCACAAGCGGCTAAAATTCCAACAAAAGTAGCTGCATTAGGGTTCACCTTTTGCTGCAACATCTGCTCAAAGAGAAGGATTGCCTCAGAGCCAAGCCTATGATGTGCATATCCATTGAT
This sequence comes from Eucalyptus curtisii, assembly GCA_017140595.1. Classification (NCBI taxonomy): domain Eukaryota; kingdom Viridiplantae; phylum Streptophyta; class Magnoliopsida; order Myrtales; family Myrtaceae; genus Eucalyptus; species Eucalyptus curtisii. The sequence goes on from CM029504.1 coordinate 7,328,272, forward strand.
AAGAGCAGTCCAAGCAGCAACATTGGGTGAAAATATGCTGGCGAATGATATTCGAGCATCATCAATGCATCCACATCTGGAATACATGTCAATAAGTGATGTTCCAACATAAACGTTCAACTCAAATGATGCTTTCAGCAACTGTGCTTGAAGTTGTCGACCTAGTTGAAGAGATCCAAGAGATGAACAAGCATGCAGCAAAGCTGAGAAAGTTGATCTGGTTCTATGTATGGCTAATCTCCTCATGGTCTCGTATAATTTGAATGCTTCTTCATGCATACTATTCTGAATATAACCAGATATCATTGAGTTCCATGTGACAGAGTTTCTTTCCCCCTTTACTTCTTCGAAAAGCTCCAATGCCTTCTCAATTTCACCGGTCCTGCAATACACTGAAATCATGGTATTTATAGATATTAATGTCTTCATAGGCATCTTCTCAAATAAGCTTCTTGAATCCGCAACTCGATCATTCATAGCATACCCTTTAATCATTAAGTTACATGAAATTGGATTAATAGGTAACCCATGGAATATCAGCTCAGCATCTTCAATTCTACCTGCCAGCATAAGTCCCCCAATTAGAGAGTTTGAAGCGTTTAAACTTGGTTGCAACATCTTTTCATAAACCTTCCTTGCTTCATCGATCGCTTCACTTTCACAGTAAAATTCAATAATTGCACTGCCAACAGATTGATCACACTCATACCCTGATTTTACCACAAGACCATGTACAACTCTCCCTACGCTCTGAGCCCTGAGTCTACCACAGGTCCTCAAAACACAATCGAAAGTAAACTCATTAGGTGCCGCTTCATTAGTCTTTCTCAGCCACCGAAACAACTCAAGAGCCTTTTCACAGCCATTGACCCGCTTTGCAAATCCAGAAATCAACGTTGTCCATGCAACAATGCCTCTATCAGGCATCTCCATGAACAGAGCAAAAGCATCATCCATAAAATCACAATGCACATAGCCTGCGAGCATTACGCTCCATAACAAGTCATTACGACCACGAAACTCCTTGAAAACCCGCTTCGCCTCTTCAATCTCATAGCAATTAGCATAGAAATTCATCAAAGCACTCCCTACATACTCGAAATCCTCAAAACCTGATTTCAAGACAAGGCAATGGATTTGCCTCCCATCATACGATGTGCGAGAGTTCGCGCACACGCTAAGCACCGTAGAAAGAGTAGTCTCGTTGAGCTTCGCACCGCCGCGATGCATGCTCGAGACAAGGCTGAGAGCTTCCCCGTACCTTCCCCACTGGGAATAACCAGCGATAATGGTGTTCCAAGAGACGACGGTTCTTTCAGACATTTCGTCGAACAGGCGTCGTGCGACGTCCAGCTGGCCACCCCTCGCGTGCTGCGTGATCAAGATGTTGGCAGCGACGATGTCCGGGCGGCTCGTCGTTGTCCGACGGAACGTCGATAATGAGTGCTTCTTCATCAGGTTCTTCCATCCGACGAAATGCCACGTTCGTCCGACAGACGTCGTCCTCCACATCGAGCCTAAATATCGCGACTTTTCGAAGCTAAATTATCTCGAGTCCCCATTACCAGCAGAACGAGATAGGAGGACTTCAGACATGGTCATGCCCCGGCAAGGCCGAGGCTTGGAAAGATTTTACTGAGCTGTGAAGTGAACCGCCATTTCTGCAACAGCTTCATCTTTCGACAATCTGCCATTTTTGTCCATGCAAAAAGATCGAGGTGGCGACGAGCGACACTCCAGCGGCCTAGGTAATATGCTTCTCCGAACGCCGACCTTCGAAGGATATTTCCGTGTATTTTGTTTTTGTCGAACTCTTCAAACCGAAAAAGAAAAGTATCTATTAAATCGAATTGATGAAAAGGGATGGGCTCAATTGCGCGGCCCTCGTGGCAACATTCGTGGCCTTTTTGAATGACGAGACTAATGAATTACCCCGGATTATAATTTCCAGTAAGGATTCAGTTTTTATTTTTGGTTTTCTCAAGCGGGTTCTCCAGCGAAACCTAGGAATCTGCCTGAACTGACTTTATCTAGCTGGTTCGAGATCATTTCATGAGCAAATTTTGTACGGTTCTCGATTCAAAAAATGGAGAACTGACCTTGACCGGTTCGATTTTGATTCCACTGTGAACCAACTAGTTTTACTCAAAAAACTTTGAACTTTAAACCTGCAAGGCCAGTTCTGAGGTTGAAGCTACAATCAAACTAGTTTTTAATAAGGGAGTATTGAGCTCTGTCGATTAAATAGCAAGCTCATTTCAAATCTCGTTAGTTAACCATATTCAATTCTTACATCTGGAAGTATCAAATTGATGTAGGCTAGATTTTGACTCGATGGGTTCAAAAATTGAAGATGTTGATTCTGCAATAAAGTTGTCAATTCAGTGGACACTTGTCGATTTTCTGATTGTTGATCAACTAACGTTGATTTACAAGTTCATTGTCAACTCAAAGGCTACTAATTGACTAACCTAGCAATTGGATGTTGTTCTAGATAATTTCCTTTATGTTTATTGATCTTTCAAGGTGTCTATTGGGCTGCTCGAGCTAGTGAATGAATTTAGAATCCAAGTTAAATTACTTTGCATTTGGTTTAATGTACTTAGTCCTAGTTCTATTAATCCTAAGTATGTTGTAGATTTCAAGAGTCAAAATTCAAGTTTTTATGTGTTTTAATGCATTTGCTAGTTCTTATGACTTTGTTATGCTTTCTAGTTCTTATCTCTTTATGAGTTGGGTGGTTCCATGTCTTTAATATTTAATCTATTTCCTATGTATTAGTTCTCTATAAAAGTAGGCAAATTCTCGTACGTAAAATAAGATTTAAATATTGAGAATAAATGAGATTTGATTTTGATTGAGTAAATATCTATCTCAGATTTCTTTATCTTTATAAGATAGGATTCTTTTTTAACAGTGAGCCAAGAAGCCTTAGATTGGATTTGTGAAATTTCCATTAGACTTAGGCGGTGAACTCCGTGCAAGAATAATAAAGCGAAGCAGCAAAAACAAAAAGAAAACCCCAATTGATGCTTGAAATGACCTCAAAGCCGGTTGATTCAGTTTGAGGTGATTCATAATGTTTAAAACTAGTCACTTGATAGTGTAGACTTTAGGTTTCAGGTTTGGATTTTTCTAGCCACGGAACAGATAATCCCTATGCCTCATGAAACCCTAAATGGCGGGCCCTGCCACCCAAAAAATTGCTCCTCCCCGCGGCCGTGATTTGTAGGAGCTGGAGCGGTGTTACACGAGGGTAATTTCGTCTCTTTAGCGTAAAAGGTGTGCCCGCAGTAATATGCGCTCGGAAATAGCCGAGCCCTTAAAAAAAAAAAAACCGTCCACGTGGCAATAACTCCAAGATTTCACAGGTTTCGGCTATTTAACAAAATTCCGCTTATAGCCCTGCGCGCGTCCCCTCAGAAAACCTTCTCCTTTTCCCGCCAAAAACACCCCATCTGCCTGCCGCTCTCTCTCTCTCTCGCCGTCGCGTCGCTCAGCCGCACACCGCCGCACACCGCCGAACATCGCCCCGGCGGAATCACCAGTGGACGCGGACATGGACATTCCTCTTCCGGACGAGCTCGAGTGGCTCGAAGCTCACTCCCGCCTCCACGAAGACGACCCGCTGGACCTCCAACCCCCCGATCCCTACCCTTCCCCTCCCGAGGGCGACGAGGAAGACGAACGAGAAGAGCGCAATTTTCGGGGCGATCGGGCGTCGCCGCCTCCGAAATCTCCTCAATTCGTCGAGGAGCTGCTCGAAAACCACAAACGCCCTTCCCGAGAGGAAGCTGCTGGTCCGATTAAGAAGAAGAAGCGGAGCAAAGTTGCTGACGACGAGGACGACGAAGAGGAGGATTGGCTGCGTTACTCTCCTCCTCCGGAGACCGATCACGCGGAGCTGCGAGAGGAAGCGATTGTGGAGCCGGAGGAGGTCGCCATTTCGCGATACGCGTCCCAGATCGATGGTGAGTGTGTCCCCGTCACGGCGCCTGGAGGTGACAGGGTTTATGCGAAGATTTGTAGGTTTGACATCGATTCACGGCCTAAGAAATTGGATACGAGGGCTCGATCTGATGGTAATCTCCTTTTGTCCTCTTGCCTTACTTGTTTGTAATAATTTTTAGTGTTGTTGTGGTTTTTGGGTGGGTGAGGAACATAATGTAGGAGGAAAAGTGATCTTTATCTTAAGAGATTACACCAATAACTTGGCAATAGAAAAACAATAGATATAAAATCTGTCAGATAGTAGATACAATCTAGAAACGTAAAGTGATTTTAATGAGTAATAGATTGAAGTGAAGAAATAAGTGGTTGAGATCGTGAGGGATGTAGCTCATCAAATCTGTCTGGTTTTGCAATTAAGGTAATTTAATTATTGGAAAAAATGAAATCAGTGGTGGTGAAATATGCAAGATTACGAGAAATGTAAGAGCCTCCACTTGTGTATTGATTCTTGGGTTTTGTGTAAGATTAAACTGATGATGTTAATTAGTATGCTTTGGGGGAACTACATGCTTACAATGCACTTTAACATAACTATGTGTTCACCCCTGGACTTCATAAACCTACACTTTACCCTTGGCTGTACTCGCTTGTGGGCCATGTCAATGTAAAGGACTCACTTGCAAATATTGTGTAACATGGAGTTGGATACTCAGTATAACCAAACATAAGATAGGGACAATCGTCAGTGAAGAATGTCTATACAGTGGTGCAGCAAAACCAACTCGAGTATTGATTAGGTTTTTGCTGGTGGTTCTGCGAATCATGTTGGATGGCTATTTTAATTATAGACAGAAGCTCCAGTTCAGTATGCTGGCTTGTGCCATGAATGGGCTTGGAGGATGGTCGTTCTGAGTACTAGGAGTTGAATTCTCTGAGATGTCATAGTCTTGTGTGAAGGCATAGGAGCCAATAGGTAGCAAGATGACTGTTCATGTCTGCCTAATAGGGTTGCGATGTTGTAACAACAGTTGGAAAATTTAATTCGACCAAATTTAGACCTTATAATATTTCTAGTCTCCATGCCTCTCAAGATTGCTGTTAGACTTAAGAATTGGGATTGAGAAAAATCCCTAGGCTGTTAAGCATCATTGTGAATTTGTTTTCGTAACACTCATAATATGTGCTCTAACATTCAATCTTGTCTACATGATGGAAGCTGCTTTTATGTTCATCTTGAGGCATGTTATGTACTAAGAAATCTTATTTATGGAGGGCCTATAGTAATAAATTCCACAATCTTTTTCTTTCTATGTGATTTATCAGAGTTTATTTTTGATAACGTTAGCACCAAATCATGTTGCAGGCCTAATCACTGAACCTGTCAGTCTTCTGCTACAAAGATGTGAGAAGGAGGCATTCACCAAGGTATCCATTTCACAAGTAAACTTATGCAAGTTAAGTGTCGGGGCAAGATTAAGAATTTAAAAGATGCTATCCAGGTTTGCTGCTAGTGCAAATGCTCTCACAGAGAAGGACCTCTGAAAAATATGGAAAATTGCAATACTTAACCAGAAAGAGAAGAGAAAATACCAGGAGTAAAATGTTTTGGTTAGAGTGATCTATGTCCATGGGGAGGTAACAATGGTAATTACGCTTTGAAAAATGGAGATTACAAGCTTGATTCTATGTCTGTCAATTTCAGTCCTTGATAATGCAAAGCCTCTCTTTATAGTTTGCCCAATATCTCAGTGCTTCGCTCACCAGAAAGTCACACAAAGAACGCTAAAACACTCATTGATGGCTGATAGGTGCAATACAGCAATTAACTTGGAAAAGGCCTAAAAGCACGAAATAGGGAGAGTTTGCATTGCCACTGGGTGCTCAGTCAGGCAGGTAAAGGTGCCTGTCAAGTTTACAGGATGGACTAGCTTTTCAGGGCTAACGGTTGAGGGCTCGGCCAGTCCATAGAAATGGTTGGCCATTCCAGGCCTCTGGCCGGTAGCCAGGGCCTTGTGGCCCACGCACCCGACCCCAGTTGCTTCTTGACCAAAACGGCTCAACATTGAGACATAAAACAATGAGAATAATAAAGAAAACGTGCTATTTAGAACTCTTTGTCCTTTGATTCTCAGCCTGCTATTATGACAAATTAATTTTTAAAAAATTGTTGCATGTATGATTGGTAAATTTCATTGATGGTTACTGAAAAATTGGTGCAGTTAGATCATTTAGTTTTTCAAATTAACCAACGTAGTATGCTCTCATTCCTTGCAACTGATGCATTATTGACAGAGTGCAACTTTGTGACCACAGGGTGCTGATGTGGTCTCTAATCCAGCCCCTGCTACAAAATTCTAAAAATGTTTATGTTAGAATATTTAAATAATAAACCACGCTTTCATCTATCAGCTTAAGCTTTTAGAACAGTTGGCAGTGGTCTCACAAAATCTCACAGTTTAAAAACATTAAAAGAGATTGAACAAAGTAGAACATAAGAAAGAAGGGGAAGAGGGCTGGCAAACGTTCCTCACCTCCAGAGGAAGGTTGCTGATCCTGTAGGAGCAACGTCAGAACTTTAGGAAATTGGTCTGAAACCTATCAGAGTGCATCTAACAATAAACAAGCAAAAGTTTAGTACATTGGTGGTTGGAATCAAATTTAATGACTTGTTGGTGAAATATTTTAAAGTCCAATGATGCCATATGGAATTTACCCTTTATTATCAGATTTTTTCGACCCTTTATTGCCCTAGTTGTCAATTACGTGCACAATATTGGTCTCACAGAATCATCCTGTTTTATGTGAGATTTTTTATGTAGGTGTTGTAGATTTATCTTCTGTAATGTTATATACTGACCTGAGCACCTCAGCATGCATAAATCCCAAAGGTTTTGTTCATGTGATGGATTCTTTCAGAAAGTAAAATGGGAGATATCTCTTATTGCATGAAGTAACTTTTTGTCAGGAATAGTTCAGTTTTAGGTGCTAGATGATCTGCAAGGTGAGGTGATAAATTTCAGTTCAAGTTGGTGTGGCTGATAAAATATCCTCATTAAAAGGTGAACCCAGACAAAAAACATCATCTTCAATTGGTCTACTTGTCTGTCTGATTTCCTTGAAATACCTGTTCAATGGATCATGCAGAGTAGATTGAGACAATTGGTAAGGTCCTACTGGGTTGTTTTGGGTAGCCATGCTATTCTAAAGTGAATTCAGTTTAGTATTTCAATGTAATCAGCTCAGTATTAACTGCATCACATCAAATATCAAGATATCTTTCATACTGAAGTATTTTATCTGGTATATCTCACAAAAATTTGCATCTGGTATTTTTCTTTGCAAGGTGTATGAGCTTCATTTCCTGTCTAAGAAATTATGGACCCTAGTTAATATGATTATCACTATTAAAGGGTGTTACACTAATTACCAAATGCTGGTCTTGGATAGCAGGTATTTGTTTGGTAAAACATGCCTTCTGAATGCAAGCTTTCTGATTACAATGATCATGTTTTTGAAGGCTCTACGTGTGAGTTCGGAGGAAATGAAAGATCAAGTGCTTCCAGGAACGCCAATAACACTGGAGAAACTTTGGGTGGATAAATATGGCCCAAATTCTTTTAGCGAGCTTCTTAGTGATGAACAGACAAATCGTGAGGCAAGACTTTATTCCGAGTTTCTCACAATTATTGCATTTTTTATCAAAAGCTCCTTTTTTTGTCTTGGTCAAGCCTTAACAATGCTTCTGTTTATTGAACTTTTCAAGTTTCCCAACCTTGATGTCTTAAAAAGTGTTTTGTTGCATTTTCAGGTACTTTTATGGCTAAAACAGTGGGATTCTTATGTTTTTGGGTCTGAAATTAGGAGCACTACAGATGAGGTTCTGTTGGCACTTAGACGTCATTTTATTCATAGTCAGCAGAGAAAATATAGTGGTCTAAATACAGTCAAGAGTAGTAGATGGCAAAGATGGACTAAGGAGAGCTTTGAAGATCCTCATAAATCAGGCCACAAAGATGCCGAACTGAAAGGAACTTCGGATACATGCAGCAAAAGCTCAAGGCTTACTGGCCCGCCAGAGCAGAAGGTCAGTACTTTTTGAGAGAATCTGTTAATGTACTAAAGGAAGGGTTGTTGATGAACTGCTGACTGAAGGTGGTGTATAGTCTTCAGTATGTATGGACAAGCATCTTGCAACTGATATCTGGATCACATATGTTGCCTAATAGAGGGGCATGCATGTAAAGAACTATTTGGTAATGTTGTTTGTCAGTTCACATTGTATTAATAACTAGAATGGGGTGGCTGTGAAGCAATTTGCTGTTGGATGGATGTGAATCTCAAAAAACTAATTATTATCTGGATTCTGTGGACAAATCCCCTGGAGAAAGTGCTGCTATAATGGAAGAGAATCTAGAGTAATGGTAACATCACTACATTACTTGCAGCAATCTTCTCATTCTTTGTGTTTCATTTGCATTATTGAATCTTCTGCTTCTTGTTGTTGTTGTTTGTTTTAAGGGGGGCAGGGGATTGGGTTGGAAGGGGCTAAATTATTGTTCATTGATGCTCAAAAGCAGGATGTTCATGCCCTGCTACAGAACCAACTATACAGATCTTGTTCTTTGGAGATATTTTTAACATAAACAGTTAAATTATTGTTTGCTTCTAACTTTTAACATTGTCTCTCTATTTTTCAGAAGGCTGCAAATGTTCTTCTATCTCCATGCGCATCTTATGGATTATCTGTTACTTTGGTGTTTGTTACCAATTGTGCAGGTCCTTCTACTCTGTGGTCCTCCAGGACTTGGAAAAACTACACTTGCTCATGTGGCTGCTAAACATTGTGGGTATCGAGTAGTGGAGGTATTTTCTGATTCTCTTTGGCAAGATTGAACATTCATTTATAGATATACTAGTCTGTTAATTACTGTGAGTTTCAGGTGACTTTATATTGCAAATGAGGGGCATCAGAAAGTGTCTTGTGACAGTTTTTCTTTGCAAGACAAAGCAGTATACACATTTATGCTTGGTTTTGGCTGATTTATGGTTATAATAGGTTTGATACTCTGCTTTGGGTTCTTATTAGACCTTCTTTAGGTGTTCTCATTTATGTGCTGGTTTTCCTGATAACATTAAGAACTTTTTTTTTTGTTTTGATCGGAAACATCAGAAACTGAAAAGGCATCAAGAGTTGTAAATGTTAATGATGACAGATTGGGAAACAACTTTTGAGGACCTATAAAAAATGTGCTTAGCTGGGATCTGAGTCCTACTGATCACATTGCCCTACGTTTTTTGTCTAAATTTGCCCTATATTATAACAATTACAGAATGTGTGTCATCTGCTGAACTGAGACAGGAACTCTATACCAGATTTTCAGGGTGGTTAGCTGTCTGTCTGAAAGTAAGAAAGAAAGAATAAGAGTGCATTTGTTATAAAATTCTTTATCATACCCCTACTCTGTATGACAAAGGGTCACAAGTCTGATTGTGTGATTTTTTAGACTCTAGCCTTGAGCTTGTCTTTGTCCTTGTGATGTAACGGATTATTTCCCACTTCCACCTCCTCCCCTCGAATCATATTTGGGGTCATTCTCATGAGCATCTTTTCTCATTTAGGCCTCATAGCGTGTTTCTTCTCTTGCTAGTTGTGTTCCAGCTATAATCACTGAAAGACTGTCTTTGTAGATCAACGCTAGTGATGATCGGTCATCAGCAACAGTTGAAGCCAAAATCCTTGATGTAGTTCAGATGGACTCTGTCATGGTTGACTCAAAGCCCAAGTGTTTGGTCTGTGTTTTTCAAAACTGTCTGGCTGGGGATTTTTGCACTATTGGAGATGATGAATGTTGTCTTGATTGTGCAGATTATTGATGAAATTGATGGTGCTCTAGGGGAAGGGAAGGGGGCAGTGGAGGTTATACTAAAGTTGGTAAGTCATTTCGGAATTTATCATTATCACATTAAAGTTTATTGCTGATTATGATTATATTCACCAATGCCATTTTAAAATTTACCCATTACATCATATATTTTATGCATGAATTAACAATACAGCAGTGAGTAGCTGATAGTCAAACAGTATGCTATTTTTTGGGTCCAAATTAAGGTAATAATCAATAAACTCGCATGCTACCATAGCTATGATAAGATTATTCATCCTTGTTTTTCTTTAAAAGTAGGCCTCTTTAATGAAAGGTTGACACTAAATAGAACTAGTTGGCTTGTCTCAGGACTTTGCTTTTTTCTTGACCCACACTTGTCATTTCACTTTAAGAATTCTTCTATTTCTCTTTAATTTAACTTGTCTTCTGAGTAGAAAAGAAATTCAATTCAAATGCCGCCAATTATGAAATTCTTTTCATCTCTCATTTTTCTCTTATAGGTAAAAAGGTTTAAGATAACAACCAAAGAAGGCAAGGAAGAATTACGATAATACAGAATTCAAACTAACTGCCGCGAGCTAATCAATGTTCCAATCAGGCCTTGAATTCAAGTGAATGGAATGACTATTTGTCTTAGAAAGTACAGTGCTTTTTTTGTGATGCCATGGCACAGAAGTGCGGCTAATTGTCATACAAATGGTTATCACAAGTTAACCACAACACTAAACAATCCAAGATCTCATCTTACATGCATGGGCAACATTGAAGTGGATAAACTCAAGAAGTTATTTCAATTTCTGCAGACATATTTCCATAATTAGGTGCCCTGCACCTTTAACTCCCTTGATATGCCAACCTTGCTTCCCTTAGCTGTATCTTGTAATATATATATATATATCCCATGAGCTGTGTGCAAATCTCTAGTGTCATTTCCCAAAAATGGCTTTGATTAAATGATGTTAAATTTCTTATATCCACATCTTAATCATCAAGACATTTGCATGTATGACCCTAATGGAAAGCAAACTTTATGAGTCTTCGTAATCCAATCCTCCCCAATAAGAATTGGAGTTTTCCATTAGAGAGAGATGACATGATTTTATGAAAGAGTTTTGGAATTTTGCTAATTCATAACTGATAGGTTTTGGGTCTCCCTTTTTGGTTCTTGTTCCAAGAACAAGCGTATGTGGGAGCCTGTTTTTGATTAGTGATTGTCTGTTTGGAAAAATTATTCCCTCTCCAAAGCAGGGAGATTTTGTCTTTTTCAAAGTACTATTCCTAATCTTCCTATTTAGTTCGTTTCTCTTTTTCCCATCCCTTGCTCGGTGGCTAAAAGGTTGGATGCCATTCAGAATGAATTTTCATGTGGTGATATTGAGGAGGCTCACAAGTTCGATTTGGTGAATTGGAAGGCAGTCAAATGACGTTTTTGAAATGGCAGTTTAACCATTAAGTCCACTCTTGTTAATCAACAAGGCTCTTCTCAGCAAATTGCATTGGCAGTTCAGTGTTGCAAATGAACATCTTCGGATAAAAGTAGTAGTTGTAAAATTTGGCCTTGAAAAGGTAGGTTGGATCACTAAGGATAGGGGAGTTTCTCATATGGACCAATGTATGAAGGAAGATTAGAGAAGGTTGAAGTGAGTTTCTTCTTATGGAAATAAGACAGTTTTGTTTTGACATCTGTGCGTGGGGACTCAACTTCGAAGTTCCTAGATGTCCTTGACATCACCAGGAACAAGGAGGCTTTGGTAGCATATTGTTATCATTGAAACGATGATATGTTCATTATTGATTTTTTGAGGCAAGCCCAAGATTGGGTGTTTGAAGTGTGTGCGTGCGTGTTTTTTTTTTTTTTTTTTTTTTTTTAATGTTTTGTGCAATTCAAAGATTTCTACTGCTTCTGAGGATGCTTTGGTGGAGAATGGTGAAAGAGGCAGAATCTTTTCTTCACAAGCTGCTAGAGAGGGAGGGTTTTCGTGGTAGATTAAATTTTCTTGGAAAAGCAATTTGGAAAGTGAAAATCCTAGCAAGAGTTTCCTTTTCTTGCTTGGGAAGATAACCTGGGCCCGTTTGGTTTGGCTTTGGGGAAATGCCATTGGGAGAATGCAAATACCTTTGAGGTAAAGGGGCTTTCGGAAATGTTAGACCGTTTGGTAAATTATAGCATTGAAATGCAACTTAGCATAAACACCGTTTGGCAAAATTTACATTTGTAATTAGCTTTTGTTATTTTTTATTTTTTTTAAGTCTGAAATCAAATTCTGGCGGCCGGCCACCGCCGACCACCGCCGGACTGCCAGATTTGGCCGTTGCCGGACAGCCAGATCTGGCCTCGCCTGGTCTCGTGGACCTCAGCCGGCGTCGCCTGGCTCACGCGCGCCAGGCAACGCTGCTTGAGGTCGCTCAACCTCAGGCGCCCGAGGTCGCCCGACCTCAGGCCACCTCGCCTGAGGTTGTGCGACCTCAGGCGAGGCTTCCCGGCGGCCAGATCTGGCCGCTCGCGGCTGAGCGCCGCCCACCGCAAAGAAGAAGACGAACGGCGAAGAAGAAGGCGAACGGCGGAGGAGACGATGAATAGTGACTCGGTGAACAGTAAAATCGCATCTCCGAAATGCCCAATGCTCAAAGCTGCCCTACCCCAGCATTGGGCTTTCAGCATTGGGGATGCTGGCATTGGGCAAAGGGGCTTTCAAAAACACATGCCAAACACCCAAAATTTCCTCCAAGGGGCTTTGGGGGCCCAAAGCCCCTTGGGAATGCCCAACCAAACACCCCCAACAAAGAGGCAAAGTATTGGTTAATTGGTGTCTCATCTGCAAAAAGGAGGCAGAGACCATTTGGCATCTCGTCCTTCATTGTTCTTGGATGAGAAGGGTTTCAACAGCTTCCTCTGCTTGCATCGGGTTATCTAGGGTTATTGGAGGTTCTATTAAGCAAAAACTTTGGGCTTGGCAGGGCATTAACTTACAGTGCAATAAGAAAAGATGAATTGCCTCAACTCCTCTTTTTATTTTTAGGTTGATTGGGGAGGAGCAGAACGAGAGAGCTTTTGATGGAAAGGAATCTCCCATCCCTGTTTTTTTTTTTTGAAAATCGGCTTAATGTTTCACACTTTTGGTATAGTGGAAAATTGCTTAGCATGTAAATGGCTTGCTCAATATAGTTGATGATTCATCTTGTTATTGAACTCCTTTTTGTTTTCCATAACTGCTTTATATATGTCTTCAGTGATTTGAACTCTTCTCTATACGAGTTGCCCCCAGTTGTTACCCTATAAATTATTCTTTTACCAATGAATAAAAAATATAAAAGTGAGGTCTTGGTTTCTTTGGTAAGAGCGTTTGCACAATCCTAATATCAGAAGCAACTTAAAAACTAAGGATTGCATACCCAAAATCAAGTCCTTATGATTAAAAGCTTGAGGATTCATAATTCCTCTTTTATGTATGATTTCTCTTCTTATTCTAAATTAAAGAGAGAGTAGAGTGCCCTATGTTTAATTAGATTCTCATGGTAACTCTTCTTTATTTTGTTCAGAACTAGGTTTTTATCAGATCAAGTATTTTATTTCGATCAAAATTATAATATTCTCATTTCCATGCATAATATATTAAGGTCTCTGCTGGAAGGAAATTTGAGGAAGGAAAGCAAAATGCTACAAAAGAAGAACAATCTGGAAAGATCTCAAAAAAGAGGCAGAAGACTCCATCACTATTGAGACCTGTTAGTTCAGTGCTCAGACATATTCTTCTAAATTTCTCTTATTCAATTTCATAGTGAATGATCCACATATTACAGGTAATATGCATATGTAATGACCTTTATGCTCCTGCCTTGAGACAATTACGTCAGATTGCAAAGTAAGTCTTTTCTGCTTTTTGTTAAATTGTTATCCATGTACTTTAGAGGACATTGTAATGGTTTGCATCCTCTAGGGACCACATTAGTCGAGTGTGTTTACTTATAGAAGGAAAGAAATAGTCATCATTGGTTTCCATTTCTCAAAGTTTGAGCTGTGTAGCTTTCATTAGTAGCCCTAAAATATTAATAACACTCTCGTTATCTGGACCCAAATATTCCTTTGAGCATCAATGAACGTGTGGATGCAATGCAGGTTCAATGATGTGGTGTGCTATATACTTGATAGGGAACTTTTGTCATGATGTCAACCTATTTTATCTCACATATTGTGATGCTAAAGTTCGTGAAGAAGAAAATTGTCATCGACATTCTTTTTGTCAATAGGTTTGAAAAGCTTCCACCTAGGTGTCCTTAAAGTGGTTGACCATGTGTTTATGTCCAGCTCATGGATCAAGACATTTAGCTTCTTAACACTCTGTTGCATTGAGCATATACAGCCTTAATGCTGACCAATACAGAATGCCGAACTTGGACACACTTTTTTCCGTTACATCCATCATGCTTCTATGTTGATTGTAACATCTCCATCAATACATTATCATTTGCCAAAATGAAGCGAAGATATCTAATTTGCTTGTTGCTATTTCTTGATCCTCGGCTTGTGCTCAAGCTTTGTTGCTACCCTCTTCCTCCCAGATATAGAATATTTCATGCTATATAGATGAAACTTTCATCTTCCAGTATGTCCCATACTTTGAGCTTTGGAGTTAGTCCCTCAATTCTATCAAAGCCATGTCATTTGCAGAAAACATAAACTTAGGGACACCAATTCAAGAGTGCTGAGTTAGCTCATTTGTTGTTCCCCTTGTAATTTTTGGTTTCTGCTTACGTTTATCTATTCCTTTAAAAGCGTGCCTCGGTTCTATAGGTGAACTGTCCCCCACTTGAATTTGAAGATAAAAGATGCCCATTTTGCACTATCCCCTAGACTTGACTGTCTTCAACAAAGACAGTAATACTTCAAACTGCTTTCAAAGCAGCAGCAGATATTTGCATGTAGACTTAGCTGCAGTTCACTTGACAACTGACAATGGTAATGTTGATTGACTTAGCAAGTGAGTTGCTGGCTGGTAGGCAACTGGGCATTCTGCCCTAGCATATGATAATTTGCTAAGCACAGAATCAACAGCCAGTAGATTGATATCCACATTATCCTTTGGAAGGAGATTTTTGTTTATGAGAATCTGCATCAGGATAACATGATTTAAGCATGCTTCCTTGTCTTGTCAACACAATTTCAGTGTCTTGTGTAAGTTATAAGCAACCTATTTTGTGGTTTCAACAGGTGTCTCTTTGGAAGTATATCTCTGCAGGCTTTTGCATTATGGATGTCGGATCATACATCCTGCTTTTACTAGAATCTAAATCATTTATTTTGTCTTGCTCAGTTTTGAAATACTTGAACTTGATTAAGTATTTGCTTTTTTGTGACATAGGGTTCATATATTTGTCCAACCGTCCATTAGCCGAATAGTGAGCAGGTGATGAATGGCTACACTGAAATCTATTTATGTCTACTTGTTGTAAGTTCTGCACATATGAAGGGGCATGAGTTTTATTGTTTTTTTTTCCCCTTTGTACTACCTTAACAACCATACAGCAACCTGGATCGTGATGTCCACATGTAACAGGTTGTTTGAAACTTTAGTAAGAAAATGTCTTCTTTTTACTCGTTGGCAGCAATTTGGACGCAAGGGGTCATAGATTATGTCAAAGACGCTTTGTGAGTCATATGGGTCAAGTACTTGCAACCACTTGCTCATAGATTGAAGTGGTCATTACTGTTTAAACATCATAAAGAAAATAATCTAATTGGTTATTATATTGCACGAATATATTTATGATTGTTTTGTATGCGTCAGCAATACTGATTTTGAAGATTTAAAACTTTCTAGAGCTAGTGGAACACATCTGATGGGTCTCCAGCCATGTCATCCACCAAACAATATGCATCATGTCTGAGACATTTTTCTTTACTAGGAGATATGTTTGTGGTATCATACAATAGAAAATTGGTAGTGATCGCCAGAGGATTAGACATTCAAGGTTTAACACCTTAGAAAAACTGGCTAAGAAGGTATATGTGATTCATTCATGAATATTCCCCCCCAATCTGGGACTCCTGGTTTTGAACTCAGTATCTGTTGTTCAAACAACCTGTACATAATGGTTTTGAATAAGCAACAAACATGAAAGTAAGATTTGCTAAGGAGACCATTTAGCAAATAAAGGTAGCAGATAGTATGCTTGGTGGCAATTTTACCCAAAGTATATTATCTAAGGATTTAAAGTTAAGCAATTGAAAACTTCGACCGTGAAAATCTTTTTGAGTCTGATTCATTATTTAGCAATTAATGCTAGTGCTTACTGAACGTAAAGCTTTTTATTTTTATTTTTACTGTTTAGTGATTCAAGCACTTATCTAACACTTTATTTATATCTTAATTGGATCCATGGTTTTTGTGCCCCCTCAACTTATGCATGTCAAACTTTTGGTACTAGAATCCCCTATAATATATGAAAAAAATGTTAAGCTCTTGCTCTTTACTTAATGACAGACTTAAGTATATTTGTAACAAGGAGGGAATGAAAACAAGCTCAATTGCACTTACAACCCTCGCAGAGTACACTGGTGAGTTGATGGTTGAAACGTATCATATGCTCCAGCCATGCATCATACGCATTTGTTGCGACAGTCTGATTGTTTGCTTAGCCTTTTTGTAATTATTTCCTTCAAATGCTTGATTCTGTGTCTTTAATCTCAGAATGTGACATCCGATCTTGCTTAAATACTCTTCAGTTTCTCAACAAGAAGAAGGAAACTCTCAATGTGGTAAGACCTTAATCTGCAGGAATTTCTTGCTTACTATACTAATGATTAGCTCTTAACTTATATTATTTAGCCTTAGTCCATTATATCTACAATGTTAGATAGAGGATGGCTTCTGAACCATTTTTTGTTGGGTTAATGTTCTTTGCAGTTTAATTTGCCAGAGCTTGGATCACATACTATGCTTCTGTTATATAGGGGAAGCATAACTCTAAATTTGGTTTGACTGATTAGCTCAATAAAAGCAGTGGGTAGATTGAGCAAATTGGCTGCTACTTCGAAGTTGGTTCCAATTGCTTTTTTTTTGTTTTTTTGTTTGGAGGTTCCAATTTTTTTAAGTTCTGGTAAAATTGATTTCTTGGATCTAACAGTTGAAGTCATGCTATTTTAATTGATTTAACCAGACAAATCTGATTTTTCCATTGATATGAAGAATTGGTAGATATGAACTGCTGCGGGAGGCTTTGAACACTAAACGCATGAAATGCTATGTAAAAGTCATAACTGAGAAAGTAAGCATTAGATAACCAACATGACCTTGTAGCTGTAGATTGATGGATCCTTCCTGCTAATAGCGGGAAAGTATCTGCAATCCCTTTACATGTGGGTTCTGAGGAAGTGAACTTCCCTTCTCTAGGAAGACTAAATAGCCATTCCCTACATACTTATGGGATGATCTATTGAGGGTTGAGTAGTTTTACTGGAAATTGCATTCTAAGAATTGTTGATTCTTATTTTCTCCATATTGTTGCCAGCGGCAGTTGGTTATTCTGTCGAGTTTCACCAATACTCATATATTTTCGCTGTCTTTCAGTTGGACATAAGTTCTCAAGTGGTTGGTCAAAAGGACGTCTCAAGAAGTATCTTTGATATATGGAAAGAGGTCCAACAAAGTAGTTGATATCTGTAAAATTTATCTGATTATGTCTAGTTTCTCACTTACGGCTGGTAATTGCGGACTCTTTCTCGTGCAGGTTTTCCAGAAGAAAAAAAACCAAAAGGGACAGAAAGTCTAGTATTGCCAGCAGTATGTCCACTGAATTCGATGCTTTGCACTCTCTGATTTCTAGTCGGTAGGTGGGGATTTCCAAGAATTGCAATTTCCAGTCCTTGCCTTCAGTGGATGACCTTATTGGATTTGTATGGTTAATGCAGCGGTGATTATGATTTAGTCTTGGAAGGGATTCATGAAAATATCTTGCAGCTTCATTATCATGATCCTGTGATGTGGAAAACTGTAAGGCCAATGACTTTCTGGTTACTGATGATTAATTCAGATGACCATATTGAACAATGACATTATTGCATAAATTACTATGACCCAAGATCTGATTATATTGTGTCAATTGAAAGGTCGTGTGCCTCGATAGCATTGGTGTGTCTGACCTAATTCACCAATATATCCTTCGCTCGCAGCGGATGCATCTTCAAGGTAGGATGTTTACCTGTCAATTTTAACTTTTCCGTGTTGAATGTGTCCAATACTGGAGAAGCTAATTTAATTGCTGCTCTTTTATCAAGTTTATCAGCCTTCTATTGCAATAGCCATACATCGCCATGTAGCTCAAGTTCAGAAAGCAAATATTGAGTGGCCAAAGTCTTACCAAAGGTGCATGACATTAAAGTTGATGCAAGATACTTGTACTTTTTATTTCTTGACCTGTCTTATTCTCGTCATGCATGAACTTCAGATGTCGAACAATGTTAATGGAGAGGGCAGACACTTTAAGGGACTGGCGTCATAGGATTCCTCCTCATCTATCGAGGCATTTATCAATTAAGTCCGTTATTGAAGATTCAGTTTCTCCATTGTTGCATATCCTTTCTCCACCAAATTTGAGGCCGGTAATTTGCTGCTGCTCAATCTATACAATTGTCTTTTGTTGATATGCTCTTTTTTTATGAAAAAAGAAATGTATCTATAAATTGCTTCACAAAGTGCTGTGCCTGTTTTGTTGGGTGTTTGAATATGGTCTGCTTGTTAAATACTCATTTTGAATTTGCCAATCTACTTGGCGAAGTGATTTCTTAGAGTCTTTATAGTATAATATTGGGAAACATGGAGGAACAGTAGTATTCTACTCTACCAACTTTTCTTATCATTTGATGGTTAATTGTCTATGAGGATAACCATGGTGATAATATGTAAGCAAACCTTTTTCTTTCTTGAAACTCTAAATTCTCGCATGTGTTGACTTGTATGTTATTCTAGTTCCATGTGTTATGTGCTTAGTTGAATTTGATGGAGATAAATGTTCTTGGGAACAAACCTTGTTGGGCTCCAGGAAGAACTTGTGTAGGTCATATGTGCCATATATTGAAGCTTTGAATAATATCTTGATGAAAACCAAATATAGACCAGAAGTTGCATTCTTTGATAATAGTTTATGACTGAAATTTAACACAACAAGACCTGTTAATATCTTCAAATGTCAACTTCCATTGTAGAGCTGTTAATGTCTTGATTTGGTCTCTCAGATCTTATTGTAACGACATCAACAGATATTTTTCTGAAGGTAAGAGAGAAGATTGGTTTATTAAACTTCTTGGTCTACCAATATATAAGCTTTCAAGGATATTTTTCCATCTACCTCCCTAAACTACATTTTTCAGATGTAATAGGTCACTTAAATCTTCCGCTCCACACCATGACATGTACTTGAACCAAGGTTTTTGAGTTGGTTCAGTGTGTATTAGGAATTCAGATATGAGTATGGGACTACTTGAGCATTGGAGTGTCCTATAACCTAATTAAATTGATACATAAAGGTAAGTGGTCATATTAATATGTAAGAAAATGCAGAACCATTGAATTGCTAAATCTGAATTTGTTTTGATTCTGAGACTATAAAGTGCTTTCCCTTTTTTCAGTGGAATACAAATTGAGTGAATTGCTTAATCTAAAGATGTTTTGATTTATGGTACACGAGTGCTTTCTCTTTGTAAAATGGAAGCTCTCATAGCGTACATTTATTTGAACACATACAAGTATAGGTATAATTGAGCATTACAACGACAATCACTCAAGCATTAGTTCACTAATTTTGGTCAGCTTTATGCATCGTATCAAACTAATTAGGCTCTGTAAACATAGAATAACTCAACCACCTTTCGTGAGATAAGCCCTCTTTCAACTACCCTGACAAATTTCTATTGTTTGGAGATTGCCATTCCACTCACACTTTTAAAAGGAACACCCCAAGGGAGAACAAGAAATTTTAGAGCATGGCTTTCAATTTTAGAACTAAATCATCCATGAGTATTCAAAACGTTCAACAATGGCCCAACTGGCATGACTTCACTTATCAATCCTAAGGCCGAAAACATCTTCAAAGCAAAAAACAACACATTTAAGAGTCAGTAAATGATCAGCATTTCCAAGTAAAACAATAGTGTCATTAGCAAAGGGCAAGTAGAGGTGTTTTACATCAGAGACCAACATCAAAACCTGAATTAGAACCACGATCCACGCAAGAATTATTTATACGTTGGCGTACTTTATGCTTGAGAATTGGTGATATTTTGTCTACTGCATTGTTAAACCAAGAAATGTAATAACTTAGTAAAAATTCATTAAATTTCTTTATCATAGTAGTTGGATATAGTCTCACAAGGTCGGCTTCATTTTTAGGTCCTCTGAGAGTTTATGGCTTATTTTAAGCATACCTACGAGATCAGTGTGATATTGGTCCTAGCACAATTGTTTGAAATGATTATTCAATAATTGTTTGAAAATTCTAATTTGGGCAAGAGCACAATTTCGCAAAAACTTATCCATACCAGCTTTTAGTCCTAGCAGAGCATATGGTATCCCTTGTTCTTTTCGTAAATCCATGTAACCTAACATGGGAATTGGACCATATGGGATTGAGGGGAAACAAAACTTAAAAAAGAAAGAAAATGTTTAGAATGAAAAGAGTGGCTTTTCCGTATTTCCCCACATGCATAATGCTAGTTTTCTGGCATTTTGTAGTTCTCACCTGAAATAATCCTTGGCCAAGCATTCCAAAGGATGGCAATTCTAAATGCAAGAGGTGACCACAAACCTTACACAAAACAAATTTAATGAGAGAAACCCATTCTTAGCATGGCATGACACCTTTTAACTCGAAAATGTTGATACATTTTAGTGATGACATGAAATGACAAATAACTGACTGTAATATCATGACACATGAATTACCACCCCTCACAATTTTCACAACTGCTGGTACTTAAAGCAAGTTGACAGCTGACACTACATGCAAAGAACAACTTCAGTGCAAGTACAGATTCCTTGTTGCTTTGTTGCTATGGTCTTCAATAGGACTTTGGACTTCTCTCAGGTGGCAATGCACTTATTGTCAGAGAAGGAGAAGAATGATCTGAATCAGTTGATTAGCATGATGGTGTCTTATTCTATCACATATAAGAACACAAATTCTGGTCCACGGGGTGATCTGAAAGGAGAAGCTATCTCAGATTCCTCTTCACTTGGTTTTGATCCCCCTTTTCATAATTATGTTAATTTCAAGGTAAGGTTTGTCAATTACATGTCCTAATTCGTATGCTACGTAATTGTTAATATATAGTTCTCAAAGTATTCTTGTCTGTGCTAAACAGGACTACAGGTCTAGTCATCACATACTACCAGCAGCAATGAAGCAGGTGTTAGTCCATGAGGTAGGCTGATAAAGACCTTTAGCTTGGTGCTTTGTGTTTTATGTGCTGATTCCTCTCAAACTGATGGTCTTGAATCAAGTTGAGTGGTTCGCTTTAACTGATATAATGCTCAATCAACAAACATGTAACTGGCAACATTTTCTTCTTCCCAACTGAGTCCAGCCTCGAAGAACAGAAGTACTCGAATATAGGCATTTTCTTAATAACAAGAATTGGCTTTAAACAGATTGGGTTTTGAGCATTTTGTAAGCTGATCTTCTTTCCATCTATCTATGTTGAAAGGGGAGAAGGATATGACAATATCCAGTTTGAGGTTGGATTGGCATAAAACTTTAAGATTTGAATTAACTTTTGGTGCATAAAGCACCTACCCTAATGTTTTCATGCCAATTTGTTTGTCTACCTTTATCATCACCACAATCAGCCAGAGAATTGACATGTCAATTGAGACACACTCAAACTTTTAATTCCTATGATTTCTGGTAGATATATTGTTAGGATAGGACAGCAAGTCTTTCTAATTCTTGACAAGGTGCTTTGGATTATGTACCCTAGAGGCATGAGCTGCTGCATGTAGTAAGAAGTGTCTCAGAAGCTCAACCAAATTGCTTAAGATGATGTTGTCCCAGTGGTAAACTGAAGCTGGAAAACTTGTTAGCTTCAATTAGAGAAACTTTTATGAAATTGGCTTGATCCTGAGCTGAGTGTAAATTGTAGGGAACAACTGTTGTTCAAAGTTGAGGGACCCTAAAGTTTGAACTCTGTTAGAGCATCTGGTTGTATCTTGGCCCACACCATCTTATGGAAATAGAGATCTATCCACCCGTTTACTGAAAAGGAAGTTTAATTGATATGTTGATGCCAATTCATTTGACCCACAAATTACGGCCATTATCGCAGAAGCTTATGTTTCTGTCATGTTACTTCAGCAGAGAAACAGGCCATATTAATTGGTTGGCCCTTTAGACTCTCTCTCTCTCTCTCTCTCTCTCTTTGTGGGAGCATGGGTGCCGCAGGCATGTTGTGTGCTTTTGCGTTTGTCACGCTGGTGTCTGGGTGCTTGTGCACACAGGCCAAACCGCATGCACGCTATGCATGCGCTGCACGTAGGGGTATGGGCGGATCTGCAGGTGTCCTGTATGGTTTGAATATTGGTGGTTTAGGCTATTATGAAGCTTTCCCTTTTTTATCGACATACTCTTTTGTTCCTCACATCCTTAATGTCAATGAAACTCAGGTCGAGAAACAAAAGATTTTGCATGGGAGCACCGAGAAATCTGCTTACCCCGTTGAAAGATGGAACAGCAAAACACAAGATAGCGAAGTGGAGAAGAATGTTGGAGCAAGATACAATTCTCATGCTACGGCCACTTGTGCTATGAAGGACATTGGAAGTGGAGCTAATTTATCTAGCTCTACTAAATATAACGCGAGTGCCTCCACTAATTCTTCAACCCTTGCTCACAACAGAGCTACTGCCATGGATGGGAAGCTAAAGCCTGCTAATGGTTCCAGAAAGCCTCCAGCTGGCTCCAGCTTCTTTGACAGGTGCTTTATTTTGATCATTGAGTATTTCTTTACAACCTTCTAACTTTAACTAGAGCGGTCATTGTTTAAAAGTTTGGATTGCAGAATACATAGGGGAGAAAAAACTCACCTTTTCTTTCTGTAACCCACAATATCCTTTTAAAAGTCTCTCACAGCTACAGCTATAGTATTGTCCTGACTGGGAAAAATATCATCTACCTCTCGAATTCGGAAGTATGGAAATGCTTAGTCTCTTTCTTGTAAAACATTTTTCTTCCTGTATTTATATATGGCCATATGGTTCCATTAACCTTGTCTGTCTATACTAACATAAGATGGTAGTTAAATTCACTCATAGTCCTCAAAAATCTGATTTTCTGAACTTAGTGTATAGTTAATATTTGCCTAAGTTTTAAGTTGGAAGAATTCTTAAAAGCAGCAGCTCCTATTGTTAATTAAAAGCTAGCATGAAATCCTGCTGTTCTTCTTGAATGATGATACCGTAATTGGGTGGCTCCCATTTTCCCCTATGAGCTTACTTCACTCCACATAGGTTGTCTGTAGAATTTAAACACGGCATACTCTTTTTGTGTATATTTAAAACTGACAGAAATTGTGATATACCTCCCTTGATGTTACCATTAGCCTTTCAAAGTACAATTTGGTCTTGAAATGGTTGACATGATATGGTAGCTTGTGATTGATGCGTACATTTTGGTTTTGATTGACATCTCAATGGTTTTGGAAAAGGATACTAAATGTACCATAATTCTCTTACAATGCTCACTTTGATACCATAACTTTCCAAGCGATCATTTAAGTGTCATAACTTTTTGAAACAAATCACTTAAGTTATATCTGCGATATTCCTTGCCTAAAATTTCTACATGGCATTTGTTATGTATTAAATAATCCGACAAGGCTTGCCAAAAATCAATGCCACATGGGATTTTCCGGCAAGAGAATTGCTTATATAATTTAACGATCTGCTTTATTTCTAAGTTATGATACTCAAATGATCGCTTGAAAAGTTATGGTAGCAAAATAAGTGCCATACTGAAGTTATGACACTGTTAGTGTCCTTATCCCTGGTGTTTTCAAATTGGTGTGTATTTGTATATATCTTATCTTTCCGTTGATGTTGCAATAAAATAGGAGATCTGCTGCTTGCTGAAAAAAATTATCTACATTTAATATGCCTTAGAGCATGTATTATTTCCGATTTTGCTAAATATTATCCTTCTATGGAACAGGTTTAGAAAATTGAAGGCTGATGGTTCTCAGACCTCAGGCAATGCTGCACCAAAGCCGACCACCTTAAAGAGAGACTCATACCCTTTGCTTTTCAAGTTTAATGAGGTAAAAATATGTGATGTCATCCTCACTTAATAGAAGCTGGTGACAAAGTAGAAAGCGTGAATGAGATGTTCAAACATCAAATCCCCAATTGAATAATGCCCCACGCGATAGACATATAGATTATGGAAAGCAAACTACAAGAGCAAACCCCTCATAGAGATTTTCGGCTCCCACCAGAATCTGAAAATGATATGCTATTCATTTCAGATAAGCAGGATTGAAGGCCCCAAGAAAGCTTCTGCTGCAATTAATATCCAATGACTGATTGCCATCTTTTGCACATCCTTGAATATCATTACTGAAAAATATAAATACATGAAGGGACATGCCCTCGGTGCATCTACATTGTCCCCAGTTATGGACAGAATTCATTAATCAGTAGTTGCAATAGCTGAAATAACAAAAATTATGCATTTCTACTTTTCATTATAGGTTTTTTCTTTTTTTGGTGTGTTGCTTACTCGATTTAATGTTTGCTGTTTATGAGTTAATGATTTCCTTTTCTGCAGGGTTTCACAAATGCAATAAAAAGGCCAGTTCGGATTCGAGATTTTTTGCTGTGACTTACCCAAGGTATATTGGAGCTTCACAGAGGTGCAGCTTTCATGGCACAGTATGACAAGCATCTACACATCAAACTTCTCATGCATCTGCCAATCATAGCTTGAAACTCACATTACAAAATGTAAAATATACTCAGTCTTTGCGAAAAGGCCGAGATAGGTACATGCAGTGTAAAATATAAAAGTGGATTAGTTCTGCTTGTTCCAGCCGAAGTCTTTGACACGGCTCACTTCTGTGCTTGAAGTACTGAAAATAGAGATCTCCATAGGATTCAAAAGAGTCTGGAAATGCCATGATAGCCAAAAAGTTTTATGAGAGCTTCTTGAGTGAGAGCTACTAGAAAAAACATAAAGGCAAATTTTTGTTTTTGCAAATGGCTATTAGGGGCTTGTACATGTAAAAAGCGTTTGCAGCTTGTGAATGAGTTTTCAAGAACTAGTCATAGGAAAGTGCTCTGGTCTTGTTTTTAAGCAAGACTATATGTAACAACTCAATACCTTCCATCAACAAGGCTCATATCAAGCAGGGGAAAGAAGTCCGTAGACCTGCAAAACTGGTCGAATCGTCATTCCTAAACCTAATTTGAGTAGAAGAGCAGGGAGATGGGCGCAACGATAATATAAAGAAGAAAAAGTACGTACTTTTTTTTTTTTTACCTCGTACCATTATTGTTCCTCTCGGTTTTGGAAATACAAATTAGAAGCCGCCAATCATTACACTAGTCTTAACAAATTTAACCGTGATTACTGATTTTGTTTAATCAAGAGGAACCAACATTAGAGCTAGAACCCACCAGCAAATAGCTGTGTTGGTTGAGTTCGAAACTCGCATTTGCTAGCGTCTTAAGTGGGGGATCATGATGGTGGGGTTCTGTACTAATCTCCCTCCAAATATTGACGCTTGGTTTGAGGTGCTGTCCGGGCACTGTACAGGCCATGAGTTGCCGATTAGCATAAGCGAAAGGCGGGCCCGGCGGATCCTAGGTATCAATAAAAAAAAAAATATTAGAGCTGGATATTAAATTTATGATGGCAATTAATAGTAGAAAACCAATTTTGTCGTGTCAAAATAGTTCTTCGTTTACTTTTGATTTCGTCTCCTAAATTAATTTGTTTTCCTTTCAAAACAAAATTCTGTCCGTGGGTATCTAAAAATCAATTACTCTTTTATAACAAGTGCGTCCGATTCTGCTCGTTTCTTTCACCTCGGTCTCTTTACTCTCTAAGCTAGTCTCGCTTATTTTCAGGACTTTATTCTGAATAATTTCTCCCCAAAAGGTGGGCCAGCCGGATAGCTCCACGTTGTGTGGGTGTGGGCAACCAACTTCTTAATCTTCAAACTTTAGCACTATTTTGAAACAGTTGGATTCTCTTTTCTTCTTCACCCTTGTCCTTTGGGTACGTGAGTCCATTAGGCTTTCATCTTCTCTATTTTAATGCGCTTCATCCTTTTCTATCCTTGTCCATTTTCCTTTACGAACATAATTTGTAAAACCACGTAGCCACGCATCTCATCCAGGTACACACGCTGAGTCTTCCATGATCTCATTCAACCTTCCATTTCTTCCGCTATCGAACTCAAGCCCGTTAATGGATCTAAAATCGGATTACAAATTATGCAATTTGCATAGAGCCTAAATAAAAGGATTGGAGACTGTTGTCAAAGCAATCTCTAGAGAAAGATTAATCTCACATCCTAGTTGCCAAAGCAGAGGCAATGAGACTGACTGTCGACAAAGGTATAAGACGTATACAGAACCCAGCACGCTAAAAACAAAAGCTTTTGAGTTTGAATGGCTTTTACTGTTGCAAACCTTACTAAACCACTTGCGCAACCTAAAATAATGAAGGGAAAAATACTAATCCCTCTTTTACCACTTTTCATCCTCTATTAAATCCTACGTTCCTTCCAGAAAACGCCAAGCTCAGAAATGCTAGCCCCCAATAGCAAAGCTTAATGCTCTCCACCAACCATCAGCCACCACCCACAACCGTTGGATGCTGCACCGCAACTAAGGATGATCAGTTTTAGGTTTTGTACAAATTCTACATGGAACTTCAAACCTACCTGTTGAAGTAAGTTCATTATTTTTAGGAATTTGAAACTTATCCTGCATATTCTAGAACCTGAAATCTACCCTATCATAGGTTTCAAGGTCAATTCCAAGGTCTTTCCAGGTTCCAACTATATTATTAATAACGATTGTAATGAATAAAATCTTCACCACTTGTTGCTATAATTCACTGATCATAAAAGACACATAGAAAACATGAACATTAATAAAATAAAAGTCTCAATCATAAAATGGAAGCTCAAACTAGTGTTTTCAGATTATACACTCATCATCAAGTAGTATGGAATATCACAAGATTACGTGAAGACATGAACAAAAAAAAAAAAACATTAAAACTTGTTATAGGTTTTAAGTTTCAGGTTTGAACTAAGAACTTGAAACCTAATTATCGAAACAAGTTCCTCACATTTTAGAACTTGAAACCTATCTTGCATATCTTAGAACTTGGAATCTACAAGTTTCCATCGGTCGAGTTTTCAAGTTTCAGGTTCTACTCTAGAACCATGCTCACCCCTAGCTATAACCTCTTAACACCGCCAGTGTTATCGAGCTCTGTCATCACTCCCCCTACTGTCCTTGACCATGCCTGCCGCTCTAGTAACTCAGGCCCTGTTTGTTTATTTTTTTTTCTGTTCCCTTGTTCTAACTGAAGTCTTTGACATGGCTCCCTTCTGTGATTTAAATTCTAAAAATGGAGATTTCTATAGAATTCAAAGAGTATGGAAATGCCACGTTAGCTAAAATGTAGCATGAGTTTTTTGAGTGACAGCTACTAGAGAAACATATAGAGGCAAATACTTGTTAATGCAAATGGCTATTAGAGGAATGAGTTTCAAGAACTAGATGAGTTTCAAGAACTAGTCATAAAACATTGGTATGATCTTTGCATTTAAGCAAGACTATTGTGATAATCCAATACCTTTTGTCAATAAGACTCACATCAAGAAGAGGAAATTAGTTTTGAGGATCTGCGAAACAAGTAGAATTGTTATTTTTGTGCCCTAATATGAGTAGAAGCGCAGGTATAGGTATAACAATCAAATGAAGTTGAGATATTTCATGCTTCTGTTTTACCTCCCACCATGATTGTTCCTATTGGTTTTGGAACTAAAATGAGAAGAAGCTCCAATCATTACTCCATCAAATTTAACGTCCATGACCTATTTTATTCATTCAGAAGAACCTTAAGAAAAGAACTCCCATCAAAATAATTAACAGTGGAAAACCATTTTTGTCGCATCAAAATTATTCTTTGGTTATTTTCGGTTTCATCTCCTAAATGGGACTTACTTTCGAAAACAAATTACTAATCCTGATTTTGTAAAAATCAATTACTCTTTGAAATTGGTGTGCGAGAACCTGTCTTTTTGGGGAGAATTACTAAAAAAGTCATAAACCTATTGCAATTATGTCAATTTAGTCATAATTTTTTTTTGGGTCAATTTAGTCTTAAACTTTTTATAATTATGCCAATTCAGTCCACCTGGCCAAAATTGGCTGGCTGGCGCTAATGTGGACGCCGACGAGGCACAGCCGGCCGGCAAACGCTGATGTGACAATTTTTTAATTTTTTTTTAATTTTTTTTTCTCATATTCTCCTTCCTCTGGCCGGTCGGCACCGGCCAAAGGCGAGGGCCGGCGAGGTCAGCCTCGCCAGCCACTGGCGAGGCTCGCCCCCACCGGTCGAAGGCAAGGGTCGGCGAGGTCAACCTCGCGGACCACTAGCGAGGGCAAGGACCCGCTAGATCGGGCGATGGTCGGCCTCGCCGGCCACCGGCGCATTGATTATCACGTTGAACGGCCGGCGGATGGCCAGAACTCCGGCTTCTTCTCTGCTCAGCGGAACAAACCAAACAGCAGCTTCGGCGACGAGTCGAAGCGAGCGAACACCGCGTCCATCAGCTCGTTCCGAGGTTCGATCCCAACTTCGTCGAAATCGGAGTCGAGGGCAAGCCCTGCGGCGAGGCCAGGGTTCACAAACATTTGGAGATGGCATCGAAGGTGTCCTGCGAGAACTCGAGGTCACGAGTGTGTCAAGATTGGGGCTAGCGGGCGGAGGCGGGACAAGGATCAGGTGCGGTGGCGTGGGCCGTTCGGCGGAGGGGTTTGGCTGTGTGGACGACCGAGCTAGCCGAATTTGGCGGGTCCTCGCCCTCACCAGTGGTCGACGAGGTTGACCTCACCAGATCTGGCGAGGCCTCGCCCTCGCCGGCCCTCGCCTCCGGCCGGCGGGAGTGGCTCGCGAGGCTGACCTCGCCGGCCAGAGGAAGGAGAAGGTGAGGAAAAAAAAAGAAAAAAATAATTAAAATATTAAAAATTAAAAAATATATATATTTAAAATTAAAAAAAAATATTAAAAATTTGCCACATCAGCGTTCGCCAGCTGACTGTCCCCCGCCATCATCCACATCAGCGCTAGCCGGCCAATTTTGGTCGGATGGACTGAATTAGCACAATTATAAAAAGTTTAAGACTAAATTGGCAAAAAAAAAAAGAAGATTTAGGACTGAATTGGCACAATTGCAATAAGTTTAGGACTTTTTTTTGGTAATTCTCCCGTCTTTTTGGCTACTTTTCATCCTCTATTTCTTAAATATCACTTTGCATATCATGACAAAACCCCACATCTCTTCCAAAAAACACCAAGCACATGAAATGCGCTAGCCCTCATTGAGCCCCCAACCTGCAAAGTTTTAGTCTTCTCCATCAATCACCACCCGCCATCGTTGGATGATGCCCGCAATCTTTGGACAACCTCAATGGTTATTGAGCTCCGTCATCACTTCCGCCGTTGCCCTTGACCATGCCTCCCACTCCAATCTCTGATTTTTCGCTTTCTGTGCTCTTTCTTTTACTCCGGTTCTCTCCCTCTCTTTCTTGCAGCCCAACGCCAACGTTGAGCTTGTTGACTACTGTGACATGCCAATTGGCATCCACAATAAAAAAAAAAAAAAAAAAGGAGGCAAGATGGTAATTTAGAAAAAAAAAAAAGGGTGTTTATCGGTAATAGCGGCAAAAGTAACAGCGGTTTTTGATAATTTCCCAATAAAAAATGTGTAGTATCAATTGCTAATTGGATGCAGAATAATACATCAAGTTTACTCCCTTTGATCACAAAATTATTGATTTCAGTGTGGGCAGAGGAACAAAGTACATCATGTGTAGCATAGCACTACATTAAGTATGATGAAATGAAATGGAATAAAAGAAGGAATGAAATAAAATAGGTATCATGATTCGTGTGTTTGTTTGTTGTGAAGGAATGAAGAGGGAAGAATTTGATGATATCTTTTCTAGTGTTTGGAAAATTCCTAGTCAATTCCTTTTTACTACGGGCGATCTAAGTCTTTTCTTCATCACAATGTCGAAAACATAAACAGACAGATTAGAAAAATAGAGTTTGTGGCCTCTAAAGGTACCGTTTGAGACAGAACTTTTTCCTTTCAAAGCCCATGTTCTCATTTGAAAACTTTTGAAAATCTCCACGGATGCCTCTTGCCTAATGCTTTTGTTTTTGAATGAAATTGAAATATAGAAAACATAATAGTCACTTGTTGCCCAGGAGTGCCCGTCCCCTCCTGAGTGGATGAGAAAGAAATGTTCTATCATTAGCTATGATTGAGTTGATTCATCGTGAATTAGGTTGGACAAAAGTATTCGCTAAAAAAGTGGCCGTGAGTTTCCCATGTGAAGTCGAGATCGGTTGATTTGATGGTCAATGAGTCTTCCTTTTAGTTGAAAACAACTGCTTAATGGCTTTAAAAACGGGGAAAACGAAAAGGTCAAATTCTTGGAGTACGTGGGTGGAAGTGAGATTTGGAGAAAAATTCCATTTTCAATACCTGAACTAACCAAATTTCTAACCAAATACTTGAACTTTTTAAATTATCTAATCAAATTATTGAATTTGCATGAGTTTTTTCATCAAAAGTTTCCACTGCTCCGAATCTAATTAGTTGGAGTAGACGTATTCGTTAGAATGGTAGGATTTTTTTATGTGCAATGTGGAATCCTCTTGATTTTCAAGGTATTTTAATTTTTTTTAATGATATTTTATGTACATATAGTGCAATCCAGAGTGATGACTATCTAATTCTGTTTTTGTGGATGGCAGAGTACGATTTGATTTTAAAGGATGACTTCATAATTTATTAATGGCTTTACTCACGTGCTTATTTTTCTTTATGTTTTGTCCTTTTTTTTGATAATATTTATCGAATACCTATCGGACTTGCTTAAGCATTTCTGGTACTTAAATTTTTGTGATTTTTTTCAGTTTTTTTTTTTTATTACATAACCTACTAATCAGTCATGGGGTCAAAACACCCTAAACGGGTCATGACTAATCTCCCGCTTGTTTCTTGTTATAAACTACACTAAGGGGAAGAAGAACCTTGATCTATGACAAGAATCCCTCCTTCGGATAATAGGGAATGTCTATATGTTTTGTGTGGAGAAATATGCACACTCTGGATATGTTTTTATGGCCCTATTCTTGATTTTTTCAAGAGTTAAATGTCACTTAAAGATTAGTAAATCTTCTTCTTTGTAAGTTATCGCCCAAATTAGTCTATGGAGATCATTTTTGTCCACAAACATACTGGGATTATTAGAACCCATGTATCACGCCATTTGCAAATTATTATTCTATCTTGAAACACTAACATATTCATGTCTATAAATTCTTATGCAACAATTGACTACACTAAAAATTTATCCAAACTCTGCCATTGTCCAAATGGATCGGCTTAGGAGAGATCATTATGATTTTTCAAAGTTAGAAAGGAAACCTTTTTCAAAAAGGGGGGTTTTTTTTTTTTTTGAAAAGTTAAAAGAGGGTTTTTTTTTTTTTGGGGGGGCAAGGTAAGTATACTAGAAGTATCAAAAGTTATGTACGGCGCTCACTTTAGTGTTAAAAATTTTTGCTAACTCACTTAAGTGCAAAATTAGAGAAAAAACGATCACTTAAGTGCCAACGAAGAGAAATTCTAGTCAGATTGATTCGTGGCATTTATAATTAAAATTATAATATGACTTGGCAAATTTTTTAAAAACTCTAGTCCATGTGGTATTTCCATGTGGCATACTAAAGTGATCATTTTTTTAACAATAATCGATACTAAAGTGATCACTTTAGACAAAATTTAGCACTTAAATGATCACTATTTACAACTTTTAAATGACGTCGTTTATGAGTTATCTACTGACTAGGCATGCTGGCAAGCCACGTAGGACTAAGAAATTAATAAAATATAGCAACGTCAGATTTCTGGCTACTCAAATTGGAGTTGACATTTAAGTGATCTTTTTTTTTTTAAAGTGAAATTTAAGTGATCCAAAAAAAAAAAACTTTTGGCATTAAAGTGAGCGTCATACACAACTTTTGACTATTAGATTTATCATTTTCTTGCCTTTTTACCCTATACTGGGACTTTGTCGTGATATACGACGCGGGATGGCTCAAGAACTTGGTGCGCACGCTGAGATTTGACTTACAAAGACCTCCCTACCAAAAATATTCTTTGTCAGAGCATGTACGTTCAAATTACAACAAAACCTGTTTATGCTTCCAAAAATTCATTCTCTTCAATTTTCTTACATTTTTTTTACGTGTCAATTAAAATTTTACCTCAAGTACTATGGAGCCTCTCAACTTGTCTTTCCTCAAGTTCTCGTCGTCATGTCATCTCTTTTTCACATGTCTAGTGCTTTTGCCATGCATTAGCCTAGTCTCTTCAGCTAATAACATGATAGACAAGCTCGCATTGCTTGCATTCAAAGGCTGTGATAGCTGAGGACCCTTTGGAGCGCTGAATTCATGGAACCATACAACCGAACACTGTCAGTGGTATAGTGTCATGTGCAGTCGCCTACACTATAGAGTCACGGGACTAGACCCACAAGACCTAAAGCTTTTCGTATCTATCTCCTGTCACGTTGGAAACTTGAGCTTCCTGAGAGTCCTAATCTTAACAACAATAGTTTTCATCACAAGATCCCGCAACAAGACGGTCATTTGCACAGATTATGTGTCTTGCAATTATTTCACAGCACATTGGGAGGTGAATTCTCGAGAAAGCTGTCGGGCGTGCTTGCCTTACAAAGCTCCACCAAGGAGGCAACCAGCTAGTCGGAGAAATTCCCATTGAGCTCAGTTCTTTGCTGGAGCTTCAATATGTCTCTTTACCTTTGAACTATCTAACGGGAACTGTTCCTTCGTCCATTGGAAACATGTCATCAGTAGAAATTCTCGCTCTCAGGCACGATTCCTCCATCTATCTTTGATCTTTCTTCCATAAAGATGTTCGAAATCGGTGACAACCAAATAGGAGGGCATCTTCTTGCTAATATAGGCTTTGCTCTTCCAAACATCGAGATTTTCACCATTCCGCTAACCAATTCGCACCGGAGCAACTCCTCAATCAATGTCTAATGCAACCACTTTAAGGTTGCTACAAGTCAATGAGAACAAACTCTCGAGGAACATGCCTCCTTTGAATCGCTTAAACATGCTTGCAGCATTAAACGTTGGTTCAAATTATCTGGGAAGTGGAAGATACAGTTATTCAAGCTTCTTTTGCTCGTTGATTAACGCCACCACTCTACTGCTATTCACTATACAAAATAACAACTTTGGCAGGACATTGCCCTAGTGCATTAGTAATTTCTCCGTTACTCTCAGAATTGTGGCTAGGCAAGAATCTATTGTTCGGCACGATTCCTGGAACGGTCGAAAATCTCTTCAACTTGGAAAGGCTTTTTTTGGACTGCAACAGGTTTTTAGGTATGCTCCCCTCGGTTTTGGGAAATCTTCATAACCTAGTTGTCGCAACCTAATTTTTCGGGTTTACCACCTAAAACTAGATTAATGGACTACTAAGCAGCCCATACCAAATCGCGACTTAAGTCTAAATTTTTAAACATGCAAATGATTATTATCTAAGAGTCGCTACTAATCAGTTTACGGTAGATCGATTAGACACATAAGTAAAATAATGGCTAAGGGTACGGGGGACTTGGTTACACTATAATTTTCTAATGCCCTTTCGGTACCACTTTTTTTATTTTTAAAAAATATTTTTGCAAGCAGCTTGGATTTATTTTAACCTAAATGACCACACAAATGCTCAACCATAAAATAAATCGCATCACACAAAGCAAATGATTTTTTTGGATTTTCTTTGAGATTAGAATTCTTTTACAAAAATGCAATTACAACTAAATGACTTAATTTTATTAATATGCAAATTCTAATTAAATGGGCCTATTATGCAAACTAGTTAACATGCACCTAGTATTTTTATATTTTTTTATTGAAATTCGGAATTAATAAAACCCTAATTAAACTATCTAAAAAGGGATAATTTTCTAATTTATTCTAGGGATTAATTTGACTTAAACCCTATCATATCTTAGAAAACTATTTTTTTTTTAAATGAGATTTAAGATGTGTGAACATTATCTAAAATCCTATTTAAAAAAAAATATTTAGGTTCAACCCTAACTTATTTCTAAAAATGCAATCCTAAAAATGTAATCCTAAAAAAAAAAAAATCTAATTTACTAAACCTACATGTCGATTTACTAAATCTAAATGCTCATGCAGAATTTTGATTTTTTTATTTTTTTAGTTTTTTTAAAAGATAAGTAATTATTGAATAAATATTAAATCTAAGCTATCAACAAAATAAATGATTAAAATAATCGAAAAAATAATATGTAATCTCACAAATCAAGTTAACGATTATTCTAACCCTAAACATCACGACAAAATTCAAAATATTTAAAATCTGATCCGAAGTCTTACAGATCAAATTAATAATTACAATAATTTGGACAAAATTCGTGCAGATAATGTCAGAATATGCATAAAATGAAAATCACATTCCTGTACAATAATATTGAAAATAAAAAATAAACTAAAATAGCATGAAACAAATAAAAAAAACAAATAACAAAAGCCACCTAAAGCGGGACTTGGAAAGAGGGAGCAACGGGGCGGATCAATGAGGGGTGGAGCACGGCGGAGGGCAGGCGGGAAGCGCGGCGGCGTCGGGCTCCGGCGGCGGTGAAGCGGACGAGCGGAGGTGGTGCAATGGCGCGGCGTCGGCGAGGGCAGGGGCGCGGTCGTCGGGTGCGGAGGAGTCGGGCGCTGTTGCGTCGGCGACAGAGGAGGAAAACGGCGAGCGGGCTGCTACACGGTAGAGCTCGAAGTTTCGGTGAGGAATAGCGGCAGCAAGCAATTTCAGGTGCAGGCGGCGTGCAGAGGACTGATCGCGGCGAAGCGGGTGTGGCAGGAGCAACGGTGGCGTCGGGTTCCGAGCGGCGGTGCTGCAAGAGCAGTAGAGGCGGCGTCGGATTCGGGTGCTCGCGGCGAAGGTGGCGACGGAGATGGTGCGGGGTCAACGGCGGAACTCGGGCGTTGGCTGGGTGGCGCTCGACGGAGGAGTGGCGGCTCCTGGGGTCGGGCGGAGCGGAGCGGCGGTGGAGCAGAGGGGGCTCGTGAGGCGCCGGCGGAGCAACGGTGGTCGACGGCTCGGCTGCTGGCGTGGGCGATGCTGGCGCAACGCTCACGGACGGAGGCCGCAGGGGGGGCGAAGGAGACCCGTGCGCGAGGAAGACGATCTGCTTGCTGCTTTTCTTTTCTTTTTCTTTTCTTTTTTTCTCCTGTCTCCTCACACGACGTCTCTCTGCTTGTCCCTTTCTGCAGAAACCAAAACTCACTTTTTGTGGACTTTGACTCATGCAAAAAGGAAAAATGAAGAATAGAAAAGGATCCCCTTCGTACGAATTCTCTTCCCTATTTTTTCCTCACGAATTTTTCTCTCGATTTTTCTTTGCTCTGAAGATTTTTCTGAATTCGCTCCCAATTTTTTTCCAAAAAATCCTCCTCTGTCATGAAAAATGAGCCTCTCTTTTATAATGATTCAAAACGATCTCTTTACATGGCATTTCTCGAGTTACCATTTCTTATCACATTAAATCAAATTTGTATGATTTGACAATCGGTTCAATTCGTGCCCATTTTTCACTTGATTTCAAAATTGTTGCTGCATTTAACAAGATCCGAACATCCATCAGAATTCCATATTTCCTTGCGTAATTCAATCAAATCAATTTCCCCCATTTTCATTTTTTTTTCTTTTTATTTGTTCAAAATGCAATTTTATTTTTCAAAATTAGGTGTCAACACTAGTGGAAATGAAATTATCGTATAACAAGTTTTCTGAAGCAATTCCTTCTTCATTAGGAAACCTAGTAAACCTAGCATGACTCCATCTCGATCACAATAACTTTCATGGCTATATTCCTTCACGTCTATCATAGTGCTGAAGTTTAGTGAATCTTGATCTATCTAGTAACAACTTAAATGGAACTATACCTCCAGAGTTCATAGGTCTCTCATCACTTTCTATACTTTTGAACTTGTCTTGGAACCATCTCACCGTTGTCCTACCTAAGGAAGTCCGGAATTTGAAGCTCTTGGTTCATTTGGATCTCTCTAGAAACATGTTAGAAGGCAACATTCCGGCTGGTCTTGGTAGTTGCGCTAGATTGGAAGTGCTCAAGAACTTGGTGTGCACGGCTCCATTCCTTCATCTATTAGTATGCTGAGGAATGTCGAGGAGATAGATCTTTCACAAAACAATTTATCTAGTCAGATTCCAGAGTCTTTTGAGGCAATTCACTTCTTGGAGATCTTGAATTTGCGTACAATAACTTTGATGGCATGCTACCGACAAAAGAAATCTTTAATAATGCCAGTGCTACTTTTGTCTCTGGAAATGACAAGCTTTATGGAGGAATGTCTGTGTTTCATTTGCCAAAATATAGCTTTAGAAACTCCGACCAAAAACTAATTCCTAAGTTGAAGAAGAAGAAAAGAATAGAACCAGCTTCAAATTCCAAAGATGATTCATCATTGAGTCTATCTTATGGAATTCTCCTTAAAGCAACCAACAGGTTTTCTTCAAGTAACTTGATCGGGGTTGGCAATTTTGGATCTGTTTACAAGGGAGTTCTCAATGAGAATGTAACTGTCGTTGCTGAGAAGGTACTTAATTTGATGCTTCATAGAAGAGCTTCATAACCGAGTGCGAGTCTTTAAGGAATGTTTGGCACCATAATCTTTTGAAAGTCCTAACAATATGCTTCGACACTATTTATAGGGGCAATGAGTTCAAGGCCTTGGTTTATGAGTTCATGGCCAATGGTAGCCTAGAAGATTGGCTACATTCAAGTCCATCATCAACTAAAGTAGATGGGAATGTGCAGTCAGTGAGTCTCATCCAGTGGATAAATATTTCTATCGATGTTGGTTAAGCATTAGATTATCTCCATAACCACTTGCAAAAAACCCTGTTATTTATTATGATCTGAAGCCAAGCAATGTCCTGCTAGATGCTGAAATGGTCAGACATGTTGGAGACTTTGGCATATCGGAGGACTAATTAGGAAGGAAAATAAAATTAGTCACAGCAGAGCAAAAAGGCCAACTAGCATTAATCCATTAGTTGAAGAAACATGGAGCTCTTGAGAGGCAACTATGGTAGTTAGTGTAGCTTCCTCACAGAAGCATTCAGAAGTCGGCAAATGGTGTCTCTGACCTCGGTTGTCATAGAAGTATCACATTCATGTATATTCTGGCACATATTCCCATGCATTACGACAATCACACAGCAAGAAGCAATAAGCGACTGATTATCAAACTGAAAATAGTGAACTCACTATAACAAAGCAACTATACAAGCAAAGTGGAAACAGAGTTAAAAAGCTTCAAAACTAAAATAACTAGTGGAGAGTGGAACTGTGCTATCACTACAAGGTCAACTTGGAGATCAACCAAGCACCACAACACTCATTTTTTGGTCAGGTCAACGACGAAACTAGAAAAAAGAGAGAAGCAACAACTTAAGCAAAAAATGTAAACTTCATGGGCAACAGCACACATGCAGTATGGGTACTGATTCGACTTTTCTGAAGGCCTTTAAATGAACTTACCGCAATACCAGACTACAGAATATCTACTTCCCATTGCAACTTGGAAGGCCTTAATTAGCAGCTGTACATTGTGGTTCCACAGAAACTTAGCATTCCCGCCACTGCCATCTTTTCAAATAATTAATTAAAAAAAATACACAGAAGCTCAACATTGAACTAAATGAGCTTCATCAATTTTCATAACAAGTGATTTCCTATCAATCATGTTTAATTTTCCATCTAAAATATCTCATCTTAAAGTGAAAATCACCAGTTCTTGGTGAAGAACATGGATATTGGAATTTACCTTAGGTGGTCAACCGAGTCAAGACATTGTGATCAAATCATCATTGGCAATTCACAAGCTTGTATATAGATCTGAAGAACCTCCCATTAGGAAACCATATTCCACACTTATAGAGCTGGTGATAGGCAGTGGGCCCTAGGAAGTCCATTTGGGAGAGTCCCAACAAGGAATTATAACTATAAGGACTTGCTCCACGTAACTAAAGAGACAACTGATAGGAACCTTAATGACACTGATTAGAACAATTCTCCAGCACAAGTTTCTAGACTAATTAAATGTCTGTTGAGAAGTTCGTCATGTTTTCTAAATCTTCTAATAGTTGCACACCCTTGGAGAGAAATATCTACACACAGGCATACACACTCACAGAACGCTTTCCCCAACCGATGGTCATATAGGCTCTTTTAATCTTCCTAAAGAAAGGGCAGAAACTCAAGAGTCAGACAAAAGCGCAAAGTCTGTACAGCAGGCTAACCCAGAAGGACACCAAATTCTCCTTTAGTTGCTTCAACTGCAGTATAAGTAGAAGGAGCACTCAGGGTAAACAACAAAAGCTTTGGATAATTGTACTGTCTTGAAGTCAGAGGTGTCATCTCTTAAGTGACCAGTAGAAGTGAAATCTAGAACTTTTACAAGAATAACTTCACCTAGCATAGTTGTTTAATTAACCAGCCCATTACTTTCAGGCAATACTGATTTCTGCCATCAGATCCATTTACTAAGAAAGACTGCTGCATGGAAGCGAGAAAGGAAAGAAGTACTCATCGACTGAATCTGATAGACTATACTGCTAAGCATTTGATCTAAACAGAGAGGAGGCTTACAACATTTCCGATTGGAAAGACACCATATGTACTGAAGCACAAAACCCCATCTTTATCTCCACTGCAAAGGATATTGAAACATTGCTTTGAAGAATTTGAGAGCTCTATGAATGAATCTTGACCATCGTCAGTTAAACCAGTTTCTCCAGGTACTAGTCCAGGCATGCGAGGAACTCTTGGAGCTGGAGGGAAGAAACGAGTAGCCCAATCTTCAAATGCCAAAGAGTTGCCAGAAGTGTCCTATGAAAAAAATGGATAATTATCTTTCCAATTGGGAAAAAAAAAAAAAAACATAACAAGAGATTAAAGTTAAGGAGTCAACAATCCACAAATCAACACCTCACAGCTGACACCAAACATAATTTTAAAAAAAAAAACCTTCCATAAACCCATATTGAAGCTGTTGGACTGTGAAATAAGATTCTAAGTTTGAAAAAAGAAATATTTTAGTAAACCAGACTAAAATAACTACTTAACTGCAAACAGGGCATTAGATATAACATGAAAGGTATGAACAATAAAATACTGTCTGTTAAGAATCAAGATCAAGAAGTTATATGAACTTTTATTAGTTGAAAGATGCATACTCTGTTCACTTGGGCATCCTCCTCCCAATTGAGACACACCACAGCTGAGACTTCAAGCTTCTTAACAGTTTTCCATTCTGCTTAATATTTATGCCGTGTCAGAAATAAACATACCACAGTACATATAACTGCCGCAAGCACTAGTATATAAAAAGCAGCACAAAACATATCCACGGTTCCATAAAGATGGCTATATTGGTAAGGTAACATTAATATGTAAAAGTAAGCTCTTCAGAGCAAAACGGAATCCATGAAGTGGATAATGATTAGTAAATTGATAAAAATCACAAAGAAACTTTATTGCAGCAGCATCAACCAAGTTCTGAGCAATTGTAGCCATGACCAAACAGCTATAGTTCAATGACATAACCAGTTTATCTACAAACTTTTCCACCCACTAGCATAATTGAGGCAGAAACATATTCTATCATTTAGGAGTCACCCGAACTATTACCTTCCTAATATGACTGAACTGGACGTATGTCACTTTAAATAATAGAAACTATTAATTTGATGAAAATGAGTGTGTCATGGATGACTATTTCTGTACGACACCATCCGCTTAGACTGTAGATCCTGTCAATGAGCTCAACACCAGTAAACCCTACTGTAATTTTGTCATTGACATTTGAGATATTTTAGCTCATCGATGACAACATCTGCAACAAGGTGACATATTTTTTCCCTACATGAGAATGCAATGAGCACATCAATCAGATTCAGGTCCTAAAGTGTATAAATCTATTGAATTAACCTATTAGTACTATAAGACATGTGAATAAAACAATTCACCACTAATTTTGCCAATTAGATATAAGTCAATCCTTGATTCGTAATTTACCACAATGTTCTGTCAAAAACGATTAATGGCTTTGACATGGGACAGTCCCACAATTAAGATAAATCTTTAGGCATCACACCCAAGACTTCTTAAGCATCCCACCTAAGAGAAAAATTGCATCACAATCCCAAAGCAAACACTTGCAAAATTCCATGAAAAGTAAAAATTACAACTATATTTACCAACTCGCTAGATGTTCTACTCCTGGTAGAAATATGAAACCTCTAGACAAGAAAAATAATCGGAATACATGCAATATCTTACTACTCAAACTAAAAGAAAACGGAAACTTAGTAAAATCCAAATAATAGTAAAATCCTAGTTGATAATTTTAATAATCAAACTTTGAGAAAAATCTAATCCTTGTAGAACTCTTATTTGAGTTGCAAAGTCCATCTTCAACAAAAACTTGGTAGAAACATCAATATTTGGACAAATAACATCTTGCATGATTTTGTTAGCTGCATCAAGCTTAGAGGATGTCATGATCGTGTTACACTACAATCTACAAATTAGAATCCAATTAAAATACTACGTATGCAATCTTTGTGTCCTCACAGTTAAATGGGCTACTTATTTGACGAAAGATAAATAATTTGAAACAATAACTTAACATCTAGAAATCACAACATTAGTTGAATTTAATTCATCTTTATCAATAGTTATGGAACCACTTAACATTAAAAAGACATCATATTTTACAATTAATTTACGTCTGTCGTGGAATACCAATCTCAAACACTATATCAAACTTTATGATTCCATTGGATTTAATTCACAATTCACAATATAGGTCTATAACATGTTGATTTGTGAGTTCTATTTTCATGTGACAACTATGGGTGACCCTGAGTGGTAATCAAGTCATATCAAAGTTGTCTACCTAAAACAGTTAACACAATTAACAAATGAATGCCATTTGTTCTCAAAGTTCAAACCACGCAACACAAATTGACTCGTGTAATCTATCTAACTAAACAATTATCCCAGATTGATTAGTGACCTGACCTACCTTGACCTATTTATATTTAGTTCAGTAAGTTTAATGATAGTAAATGATAAACGAATTCTGTTTTTATTGTGGTTACAATATATGTAGCTTATGGCTATTTTTTCAAAAATTATATGACATTGAGGAAGATATGCATATTGCACGTATTGTACAAGTTATTCATGCTGTGTCGACATGTTTGGATTGGAATGAACCATTCACTTTAATTAGTTAAATGGGTTAGTCATCTCGTCTTTTGTTGACCAATTTAACAAAGGGGGCATGTTCAAAAAGAGTGTTCTAATAAGATCTGTTAAGCTTATCATGCTCAGATGACTTATCTAGCAATTCACTGTTAATTTGACATTGGCAGACATGACCCGTAGACATGGATTGCCATCTCTATTAGCAGCTAAATTTTTGTTGAGCAAGCTTTACTGTTTGCATTGCATCATGCAGCTTTTGAGCAATTCAGAATCTCTCCGAAGAGAGACTAGAGAAGAACACACTCTGATGATAAGGGATTGTTACGGGAAGATTCCTAGTTGAGAAGTTGTGAGGGTAATGTTAAAGTAATAACGTAGAAAACTTACTTCAACATCATGCAGTGAAACAGCACGGTCTTCCATTCGCAAGACAATAACTTGGCCATCAGGACGCCAGCATAATGATGTTAAGATAATCCAGTATGACGACATACAATGAATCGAGCAATTACCTGAAGAAAGAAATACGCTGAATGAAAAAAAGAGAGAAGTTTTTCGATTCGAAGCAATTACCTGGAGAGATTGTCCACAGCCTCTGCCAATTGAAGCGATGAAGCACCACCTTCGAGTCCTATCGCTAGCAAATCCTTCTCCGGATTCCACTCCGCCATCTTCACCTGCCAGCCGCAAATCGAGCAGAAACCTTCACCAAACCGAGTCGGAACAATCTAGCCGGCCAGAGCCAAACCTGAGAAGGCAGCGGTTTATCGAACTGAAGCTGAAACGGAAGCACATGCCGCGACCCTTCATCAGTCCCCATAGCTCAAAAAGCTCCGGGAGCAACCGGAAATGCTGGTGGCTGGAGCAAATCGCGAGGGAGTGTACAGAAGCGTCAAATGCGAGAGAAAGCTTTGCGAAGGATAGAACTCGGAAGAACGAGACGAAGAATGGAAGAGGAGAGCGAGAGAGTGACGAGAGTCTTCGAGAATTTGCGGAGAGAATTGCAGGAGGAGGAACGGGCGGGAGAGAGAAAAAATGAGGAGGAGAGAGAGAGTTTTGATTACGGGAGCGGGCCGAGCCGATACGTATCGGGCCCAAATAAGTGATGCGCAGCACCGAGGCTAGCGTCCAGTCCAATTTTGAAATGACTCGAGATCTTAGAAACGAGATATGGACGCTCATAAGCCCCATTCTATCGAGTCTCTCATGGTTTCATCGCTCGAACTTAACCGTTGCCCTCTCGGCCAAAAGCAAGGCAGAAACCAAGCATTTGAAGAAGCTCACCTGGCCGAGAAATGGAAGGAGCAATGGGTGACGGAAGAGAATCTTAAGCTAAGGTCCTTGTTTTCTTGACGGACGAAAACACGACGCCAGTAGTAATCACTGAACGCAAAAATGACTCAAAACGGCTCGCAGATATAAGCTTTGGTCGGAGCTCCGAGATCCAGCAATGAGCTCCGGCGAGGAACTCTTCCTCAGAAAACTCACCCTCTAAACCACCCAGCCATCCCTTTCCCTCTCTCCATCTCTACTCAGATTTCTCCTCTCTTCCCCCGGCGAGCAATCACCGACCCCCAGCGAACGCTCCCCTCTTCTCCTTGGCGCTCCTCGACGAAGAGATTCTTCTCCAGAGAGGGCGTGGAGGAAAACCGAATGGCTGGGGGCTTGTATTTCTATGTTAATAGGCCTTGATTGAAAATGTAGACACAAATTTCGTGGGTCCAATATGAGCCCATATGTCAACTCGCACTTCAGAGGCCGAATTGTTGAATGGATTGGTCTAGGCTAGGCTTAGGAATTGGGCTGAATGCATGGGCTAATCAGGCTTTCTTTCACTTATTTATTATTTTATGCTATTCTTATATTTTTATGAAAATGGATGCGGTCGGCAAAAATTCAAGTGTTAACAATCATTTTCCTAGAAAATTGATAATTTTCTCCTATTTAATGATATGTGACCGAAAATGTTAGGTGTTCAGATATCATTTGGAAATTGATTTTAATCTCATGACATTATCTCAAGGGGAAAAAAAAATCAAATTTTCAAATAATTTTTTTCTTTTCTTTTCTTTTTTCTTCCCCTCCACTAGTCATCAAGCCTTGGTGGCGATTGGTTATCATTATCAAGCAAAGATTATTACTATTAGGAAAATCCCTTATAATGTTTTGAAGATGACAAAATAAATCAAATGCAACTAATGTGTTTGATGATTAAGTAACTAGTTAAAAGACACATAAGCTGCTATGCAAATGATAGAACATAAAAATGATATTAGCAATGATTACATTTGGAAGAACCAAAAGATAGACTCTATGCTGAAATTGAACGTATTCAAACTGTGTCTAGACTTTAAGGCTAAATA
Source organism: Eucalyptus curtisii (assembly GCA_017140595.1). Taxonomy (NCBI): domain Eukaryota; kingdom Viridiplantae; phylum Streptophyta; class Magnoliopsida; order Myrtales; family Myrtaceae; genus Eucalyptus; species Eucalyptus curtisii. Next base: position 7,372,147 of record CM029504.1, read on the forward strand.
TGTTTAAAAGCAGACTTTAAGGATAAATATGTTCAAACTTAAGTCCAAATTGTGAAGTTTACTTTAAATAAAACACACTCAGACTTTATGTACATAATGTGACATATCTAGAATGTGACAAGTACAGAATGAAGCGTGTTCAAAATAAGATAACTCGACAGAATGTAACACAAGCCCAGAATGTATAACGACTAATGATCTGATTTGAATTCTACACCAAGATAGATCAATTTAATATGATTGGCAATTGGATTATGAAGATAATAACTTTCCAAATGAAGAAGCTCTATTTATGAAAACTAAGATTCTGATTGTATGGGTGACTAGAATCAAATGGAAATTCTATCTTTATCACTCAACGACTATCAAATCTTTTTGATACAAATCTGTCCAACGAATAAATTGGAAGACAGTTCTCTAGATACTGTCCAATGGCTAGTTTGGGATGGGAGGAGTATTTAAGAAGATCGAGGAGCCTAGGAGCAAAAAAAAAGAGACGAGGCCAAGAATCTATAATTCCAAAGTCTAAGCAAACTTCAAATCATTCACTTGTCTTTCATGAGTTTAAACATTTGTGATCATGATAGAAATATTGAAAGAGTGACTTAGTGAGATAATGCAATCTACCGCTTAATGTTTGCACTTAAAATTGTAATATCTTATTGATCATATAGTGGAATCCAACCAGAAAGTTGTCAGCGTGTAAGAATGGATATAGGCTTGATCTAAGTTAAACCACTATAAAATCTTTTGTGCAATTTCTGTGATCCTTACGCTCTTATTTTATTGATAAATCTATTGCACACTTGTAGGTTATTCTTAAAATTCATTCTACAGCATTACAAATTTTGAACCTTGTTCCAAAATCTATACTTCGTGTAGATGGTGATCTTGATTTATTCTATTCCACTTTAATTTGTAGATATTTTATATTATCACTTATTTGTAAGGATTTTATATTATCGCCTATTCACCCCTTCTAGGTGATCTAAGCTAGCAACATCAATTACCACAATACTAATGACCTAATTTATGCAGCATCGATACAAACATGGATATCAACTGCTCTTTAGGTCAACCTGGTGCTGTTTATGGAAAAATCATATTAAGACATATCGTGATATTTACCATAGTCTTCACTAATTGTCACAAACATCTGCAAATATCTTAGTAAATATTATAAATTAGGATAGTTTGCAAAATATCAAAATCACTAGGAGATGTTTCTCCAACATTTTCAAGATACTTTGATTTTTTGTCATGATATTATATACTTAGTGCATTTCTCGTGTTGGGACTATTGAATTATGTTTTTGTGGATAGCAAAGTATGAGTTGATTATGGAGGATGACTTCATAATTTATCAATGGCTTTACTCGTGTGCTTATTTTTCTTCATTTCTTGGTTGTTTTGTTCTAGTTTATCAAGTACTCATAGGACTTGCATAAGAATTTATGGTAATTAACCTAAATTTTTTTGAATTTTTCATTTTTTTTATCACATAACCTTCTAATAGGCAATGGGGTCGTTGAAACACCTAACACGGGTGTTGCTTAATCTCACCTTTATCTTGTGTTATAAACTACACAAAAGGGAAGGAGAACTCCGATCTGTGACAAGAATCCCAGGGAAAGTATATAGGGAGTGCCAAAATTTGGCCCAAGTCAACATTTATGTGTCAAAAGTTTCAAAATGTACCCTTAAATATGACTTTCTTTGAAAATTAGGACACTTCAATACCAACTTCGGCAAACTTACCAGAAATTCGACGTGGCATTAATTTAATAATAAAACTTATTTGCATGACTCGCCAAAATGTCCACTGAGCAATCATTGTCTAAAACGAAGTAGTCTTTCATATTTACTTAAATGCCAGTCGTTGTTAAAAAAAGATCATTTAAGTGTCAAGTTATGGTGTAAGTGATTATTTAAGTGCCAATCGTGGTTAAAAGTAAACATTTAAGTGCTAAATTTTGTAGAACGTGATCACTTAAAGTGTTTAAAATGACATAATTTAGAGTACTCTTGGTCTCTACGTGGATTTTTTTTAAAAGAATTGCCATGTCAGCAATTTTGCTGGAATTTCTCGCAATTGGTACTTAAGTGTTTTTTCTTCTCCGATTTTAGCACTTAAGTATATCTTTTGGAACTTTTGGCACTAAAGTATCTCCCTTTGCCAAGTTTTAGCACTCCTGATGTCCACACCCCCAAGAATCCCACTTCAGGAGAATAGGAAATATATATATATATATGTGTGTGTGTGTGTGTGTGTGTGTGTGTTTTGTGTAGGAGAATTATACGCACTTTGGATTCATTTGAATGGATTATTGATTTCTTCATGACATAAATGTCATTTAAAGATTAATGGATCATCTTCTTTGTAAATTATTGGTCCAATTGGCCTAATGAGATAATTTTTATCCACAAACGTACTCGGACTATTAGGACCGACATATTGCACCATTTGTATCTAAATTTGCAAATTGATATTCTACCTTGAATCAGTAATAGTTTCATATTTTATAAATTCCAATGTTTTAATCAATTAACTATACTAAATTCTTATTCTAACTCCGTCATTGTCCAAATAGATCGTCGTGTGAAATCCTTTTAAAAAGAGAACCCTTTTTCAAAGTTCTTTTCTTTTTAAAAGGTTTCTTTTTAAAAAGTTAAAAAAGAGTGTTCTTTTTCTTATCCTTTTATCTCGATACTAGAATTTTGCTGTGATACAAGAAGCGGGATAGCTCATGAATTTGGCGTGCACGGCTGAGATTTGACTTACAAAGACCTCCTAAACAAATATATTCTCCATCGAAGCATGGATATGCAAATTACAACAAAACCTTCTTCATCTTTCTTAGATTCCTTAGGTTTTCAACCCAAGTAATATAAAGCCAATCAGTTTGTTTTTCCTTGTGTTCTCGTCGTCATTTCATCTCATTTTCACGAGTAACAGGATTTGTAGCATGGGAATGAGTTTTAAGAACTATTGGTGTGATCTGGTTTTTGAGCAAGACTATTTTGATAGCCCATTTACTTCTATCAACAAGACTCATATCAAGCAGGGGAAATAAGTTCTTTTTTTTTTTTGGTCGAAATATCATTCTTTCATTTCTAGCCCACTAAAGGGGCATTTTCATTTGGGACATCTAAACATAAGATTGAAATTAAAGGTTGAGGAGGATATGAAAACCAATTACTAGAAAGAGAGTTTGCTTGGTGGGCTTTAGCGACCCAATCCGCGGCTTTGTTTGTTTCCCGAGGCTCATAGATGATCGAGATTTGTTGAAGTTGGGCCAGTAAGCATTTGCAGTCTTCCACAGTGGGCTGGGTCGGCCAAGGGGGCTCTTCCAAGCCTGATAAGCAACGCACAATAGATAAGTGATCTGTTGATAGAATCACGTGCAGATCGGCTTCAGTCGAGGGTTCCAAATCAGTTCTGTTCGTGGCTTCATGGAGATCAGTTCGAGCTTCTCTTTTCTGTTTAACCCATAACATAGCTTCTCTCACAGCTAGGGTTTCGGCTACCCAAGCGGACGGCGCATGAATTCTCTTGGTGAAGCCCGCGACAAGAAGACCGTCGGCGTTCCTGCACACGCCAGCCACCGATCCCGTCATCGTCAAAGCACACCAGGAGCTGTCAACGTTCATCTTCAGCTCGCTTGTACTTGGTGGGTTCCATCTCAACGATTTATTTGAGTTTTGTGTTGTTCCCCTGTCTTCGCTCATCCCTTTGGCTGTCCATTTCAAAAACAGAGCAGCCTCTACTCGGGCTTCCTCTTGAGTTGTTGTCGGCATAGGTGAAGACCCCTGAAAAATCGCTGAGTTGCGGGTCTTCCAGATCTCACAGCAAGCATGCGAAAAGGCCTTTCTGCTCGGGTCCTGTTCTTGAGGTGAGGGTCTCAAAGATCCATTTATCTATTCGAGTAATACTTGCTGGAGATGTATCGGCTTGAAAATCCAGGGCTGACCATAGGGTTTTTGTCCATTCGCATAGGAGGAAAAGATGCGCTCTGCTGTCTCTGGTGCTTCACCACAAATTTGACAAGTTGGATCAGGTATCATGTGTCTTTTGTATAGGTTCTCCTTTGTTGGAAGAGTATTGCTGCATATATTCCATAGTAGGAATCGGATTTTTGGAAATGTAGAGAGCTTCCATATCTCGTTCCATAGGGATTTTAGGACTTGGTAGGAGGAAGATGGGCTAGGTTTGTTGGGGATTGCTGCTCTGTTATGTATTTGATTGTAGCCGCTCTTAACTGTATAGGACCCAGAGCTGTTGGCTGTCCACACAAGCTGGTCAGAGTGAGGGTTTAGGCTAAGCGGGTTAGCTAGGATCTCTTGAGCAACTCTTTCCTCAAAAAATTCATTTATTCTACCAATATCCCATTCTTTGGCTTCATTGCCAATTAATTCAGCCACCACTCTTGGCTCACTCCGATTTGCTGGGCCTATAATTCTTCCAGAAGGAAGCCATACATCTTCTCTAATGCGGATTGTTTGTCCATTTCCAACCTTCCATCTAGTGGCATGTTCGATTATCTCTCTCCCCAACAATAAACTTTGCCAACCCCACGAAGGACAGGAACCTTTGTTTGCTGTCCAGAAATCACCTTGAGGAAAATAAATGCTTTTAAGAACTTGACACCAAAGGGCGTCCGGTTGTTGAGTCATTCTCCATGCCTGCTTCCCCAACAGTGCTTTATTAAAGTCCACTAAGTCCTTGAAGCCTAGGCCTCCACAATCCTTCCCAGTTTTCAGATCTTCCCAATTTTTCTAATGAACACCTCTTCTATCAGCATTCTTTTTCCACCAAAAGGAGGCTATTCGCTTCTCAATAGCGCGACAAATGGAAGTTGGAATTTTAAAAATGGACATAGCATACTGGGGTAAGGCTTGGATGACTGTCTTAATGAGAATTTCTTTTCCGGCCTTCAATATCAGCCTCTCTTTCCATCCTTCTAGTTTCCTCTCAACTTTAGCTAGAATCCATGCAAACATTTGCTTTTTTGTGCGACCCCAATCCGATGGGATTCCAAGATATTTCCCTATGTTTTCTGAGATAGGAACTCTCAACTCAGCTGCTATATTATGTTTCAAATTTTGAGGACAATCTCTCCCAAAGAAAAGGCCTGATTTATTGAGGTTAATGGCTTGTCCCGACACATAACAATATTGGTTCAAGACATTGGCTACATTTTGAGCTTCTCTTATCGTTCCATCTAAGAAAAAGATGGCATCATCAGCAAAGAGGAGATGCGAGAGTGTTGGGCATGTTGGGTTTAGGCGAATCCCTTTTATACTTCCATCTTGGACTGCTTTTCTCATAAGGGTTGAGAAAACATTGGCCATGACAATAAAAAGATAGGGGGATAGAGGGTCCCCTTGCCGAATACCTCTAGTAGGCCTGAAGACAGCTGAAGGCTCACCATTTACTAGGATGCTGAAAGATACCGATGAGATGCATTGCTTTATCCAATTGACCCATTTTCCATGGAATCCCAGCTTCAGCATATAATCACATAGAAAATCCCATTCAACTCTGTCATATGCTTTTTGCATATCTAGTTTTAAAATGGCTGGAAATTTACGCTTCCTTCTTCTCACCCTTAATTGGTGAACCACCTCTTGGACTACATAGATGTTATCTTGGATCTGGTGGTTGCTTATAAAGGCAGTTTGCTCCACAGAGATTATCTTTGGCAGCCAAGTTTTCAGCCTATTTGCCGATATCTTCGCAATGATCTTATAATTAAAGTTGCACAGGCTTATAGGTCTAAATTGGGTAATGTTTTCTGGATTTATTACTTTGGGGATGAGAGTAATATACGCTCTATTAATCTCTGGTTCGAACATACCTTGGTTGAAAAAGGATTGCACCATGCTGAAGATGTCATCATTAATGATTAGCCAGTGCTTTTGATAGAACAAACCATTTAGCCCGTCCGGCCCCGGCGCCTTTATAGATCCTAATTGAAAGACAGCAGCTTTAACTTCCTCTTTTGTGATTGGTTTTATCAGATCTTCATTCATCTCCTCATTAACCATTGCTTCACATTGATTTAATACAGGTTGATAATTCCTGTCGCCCACTGAAGTGAATAAAGATTGGTAGAAGCTTCGGATATGGTGTTTGAGGGTTGAGGGGTCCCTGCACCAGGTTTGATCATCAATTTGCAGCATAGATATTTTATTTCGTTGTCTTCGTTGGACAGTTGTTGCATGAAAATACTTGGTGTTTTGGTCCCCCCACTTTAACCAGCTGATTCTTGATCTCATGCACCAATACATTTCTTCTTGCTTCCACAAATCTGCAATTTTCTCAACTATCTTGCTGATTTCCCCTCTGTTTTGCTCCCCATTCGTTCTGTTATTCAGCTCCGTAAGCCTAGATTTGAGGGCGAAAATATGATTTTGAGCACTTTTGAATTTCCTCCTGCTCCATTGGTTTAATTCAGCAACAACCAGCCTTGTTTTATGTACAAGACTTATATTTGTAGCGCTATTCTCTTGCCAAGCGCGCTTAATCACCACCTCGCACTCAGGATCATCTAGCCAAAACGATTCAAATCTGAACATTCTCTTGCTCTTCTTTCCCCTTTGATCGAGAGATAATATAATTGGGCTGTGATCCGAACCTATCGCCGGAAGTGCAAAAGCCATCGCATTTGGAAACATTACTCTCCATTCTAGATTACAAAGCGCCCTGTCTAACCTCTTCTTTACTAATGCGCTGCCTTCTCTGTTATTTGACCAGGTATAAGCACAGCCCTTGCTTTCGATATCCATCAAGGAGCAATCATCTACAAACCCCCGGAAAGCTGCAATTCTATAATGGTCCACCTCTCTACATCCGACCTTTTCCCAATGGTAGAGTATTTCGTTAAAATCTCCTATGCATAGCCATGGGAGTGGATTGTTGTAGTTGCTGTCTTTCACTTCTCGCCATAGCCTCATTCTCTCTTGGAAGTTTGTTGGTGCATGTAGAAAGGATATCCGCATCAAGTCCCCGCGAATAAGATCCTTGCATTGAATGTTTATTAGTTCCCGGGAGCTTCCCTCCACTTCCACTTTTACCTCCTCATTCCACATAAGCGCCAATCCACCAGCTATACCGACTGGTTCGATAATGAAAGAAAATTTGAAATTGGTCCTTTTCCTCACTCTCTCTACTATGCTGTTTTTGTTTTTTGTTTCCATGAGGAAGACCAAATTGGGCCGTTCTTGAGCCACTAAGGCTCTGAGGTGCTGGACTGTCAAGGGATTGCCCAGCCCTTGACAGTTCCAGCTCAATAGTTTCATCTATTCTTTGATGGCTTATTAGGGCCAGCCACCATAGCCCATGCATTAGCCCCTTCACAAGTCTGAATGGGGGCATCCAGAAGTAGTTTTTCATCCTCCAAGAGATCCTGTGAGGTTGTCTTTTCATAGGGACTGACCCTCTTCTGTTTTTTTGCCACAGGAGCTTTATACACTGCTTTTCCTTTCTTAGAGGTGAGTGGAGGGACCTCATTTCCTGCCATGGAAGGGATTATCATTGTGGTTTGCTCTGTGCATTGCTCGCTGAAAATCGTAAGTTGCTCTGATTTTCCTGATTCTTCCATATCCTTCCGTGCATTATGCTGGACAGCAACAATTGCCAATTCATTTAGTTCATCTACTCCTGGTCTTTGGGGTGTTTCGGTAGCCATTGTTGGAGTTTCCATCACCATCTCTTCCTCTATAGCAGAAATTTCAATTTTTCCATAAAACGTCTTCCAAGAGGGGCTGACCTCCCGGACTTCAGCTTTTAGCCATGACCCATACCACCCTGGTTGATCCTGGGCAAGTCCAGTCTCTTCATAGGGAATTTCAGTACAAAAGTTGGCAAAATGCCCAATTCGACCACAAGAGTAACAAAAGTGGGGAAGCCTTTCATACTTGAAGTCTATCCACCATTTCTTTTCCCCGCAATTGATCACAGTTCCTGTTTTGAGTGGGCTGGCCAGATTTAGTATCACTCTGGCTTTCCCATTTTTCCGTGCATTGTTAGTTCTAGCTTCAATTTTAACCTCCTCAACTTTCCCCAAACGAGAAGCTAGCAAGCGTATGGCATTTTCAGTGATTCTAGCACGAGGGAGGCGTATAAAATGAACCCAAAAAGCATAATGCGTAAACTCATAGCAGTGTTCAGGTATGTTTGGGTCTCCTTCCTTGAGGACTAAGAGGTTACTTGCAAAGGACCATGGCCCCGATTCTAACACCCTCTTTTTTTTCTTCCCTTGATTGGAATAGAAATGAGAAAAAGCCTAGTTCAATCAACTCACATTTTACTGAATCTGTTTTCCATGCTCGTTTCATAGTATTGATAAAAGCCTGGAAATTAACATTTGGCTTCGAGAATAGCTTGCCATAGAGAGTTAACTCCCTTTCTTGCTGTTCATCTTCAGGGTTTGCGTCTCCTAAGTCAGTAATATCCTCGTCGGACCACAAGTCTCCCAGTTTCCAACATAGAGCTGCTAATCTGAGCTTGTTTTCCTCTTCGCCTTCCATTTTTGTCACCTATGCCGAGTGTGCTGAGAACATATAGATTGTTTGCATGGATTGAAGGGATCTCTACAGTTTGAAGCCTTTCAGATTTGGGTTCTATGGAGAAGCAGCAACCAGGGGAGACATTCTTCGAGCAAATAAGGATAATAAATGGATACGCAAGAAACCAGAGCAAATAAGGATAATAAATGGATACACAAGAAACCAGAGATACTCTTTCCTCCTTCCACTCTAGACAAGTGGGTCACACAGAAAACCCAGAGAATTTATCATATACATCAATCACCTGACGAATGGAAGTCTGAAGGAAAAGCGAAGGACTCCAGCAAAACAGCCAGCATTCTGGATGAAGCCAAACCAGCGGGATTTCCGAAATACATAGACCACCTGGATGAGCGAAGATCAAGACGAAATGCTAAGACAAACTAGCGGGATTTCCGAAACCCATTGAAGGCTGCCTTCACTCTGTCATAGTAACTTCGTCGAGTAGGAAAAACTGGGAAATATTGGCTTAATCGGGAGGGATATGCTTGGATTCTTCCATGGATAGATGGGCTTAGGGTTTGCGATTTGGGAATTAGGGTTAGCTATCACCGAATGGGATAGAGATGAGCTCCAAGGCTGGAGAGTTTCGGACTCTAAGGAGAGCGAAATTAACCGATCTATCTTTAGTTGAAAGGCACTTTTTCCTTTGGATCATAAATTTCAAGTTCTCAGACCCGCAAAACTGGTAGAATCATCATTTCTATACCCTAATAATAGTAGAAGCACGGGTGGAACTAAAATGAGAAGAAGCTCCAATCATTACACAATCAAATTTAACCTTGATAACTTATTTTATTCAATCAAGAAGAACCTACTAACTATAAAGTTTATGCTAGTAAATAACATTACATAACTATTTTTGTCTCATTATTATAATTCTCCAGTCACTTTTAGTTTCATATCCTAAATTTAATTTATTTTCCTTCCAAAGCAAACTACTGTCCCTGGTTCTCTGAAAATTGATTTCTCTTCTACAGCCGGTGCGTGAGATTTCGCATGTTTCTTTCTCCTTCCTTTTTTACTCTCTAAGTCAGTTTCGCTCATTTTCCGGACTACATTTCGAATCTAATTTCTCCATCAAGGGGGGTTCAGCAGGAAGATAGTTCCGCATTGCGTGTTTGACTGGCTGTACACAACCGATTTCTAAATTTAAAAGTTTAGCACTCTTTGGAAACCGTTGGATTCTCTATGCTTCTCCACCTTGGTCCTTTGGATATGTGAGTCCATTAGGCTTTCATCTTCTCTATTTTTATGCCCTTCATCTTTTTATTTCCTTCGTTATTTTCCTTTTCCAAACATAATTCGTATGACCACATGACCACGCATCTCATCCAGGTACACAATCTCGTCTCTCATGATCTCATTCGACCTTCCATTTCCCTGTTATCAAACTCAAGCCCGTGAAATGCATCCAAAATCGTATCACAAACACAAATTGTGCAAGTTGCATAAACACTAATTAATAGGATTGGGGACTATTGTCAAAACAATCTCTAGGGAAATATAAATCTCAATTTTTTGTTGCTGAAGTAGAGACAGTCAGACACAGAAAGTGGACAAAGGTATCTGAGGTTGATAGAATCTAGCACGCTAATGACAAAAGTCTAGAGTACGGATGACTTTTACTGTTGCGAAATCTTACTTAAACCACTTGCGCGGACCCCTAGTGGGAAAAACCTATAATGATGAAGGGAAAATACTAATTTCCCCCTTTCACCACTTTTCATCTTTTATTTTTTAAAAATGTTAATCCATGAAAAATCCGAAAATGATATACCTATGACAAATTTACCAAAAAACTAATTTTTTTTACTATAAAAAATTTCAAATTAGCACACCTATGATAAATTTACCCTCCGTAAATTCGTTAAATTTTATTGTCAAATTGTTGAATTAAATGGCATGTGACACTTAGTGGGTGTATCAATTTGGGGTTTTATCATCCATTTATCATAAATATATCAATTTATAGTTTTTCGTTATATTAATCTAATTAACAAAAATAATAGAGAGTAAATTTATCATAAATGTATTTTACCAAAAAAAAAAATTATCATAAATGTACCGGTTTTTTTATTCTTGGTATTCAAAAAATTAATTTAAGATAAATTTATTATATATGTATCAATTTTGAGTTATTTGTAGTATTAATCATTTCTAAAAATATCACTTTGCATATCATTAAAAAATTTCCACGTTCCTTTTTAGAAAACACGAAGCACGGAAATGCTAGCCCCCGATAAGCCCCCTACCCACAAAGCTCACTACTCTCCCCGAACCACCACCCACCACCATTGGACATCGCCTGCTAACCTTTGGACACCGCCAATGGTTATTAAGCTCTGTCATCACTCCCACCGCCACCCCTGACCACACTTCCCACTCCGATCTATGATTTTTCGCTTTCTGGGCTCCGTCTTTCTTTCTCTCTAACTCTCTCACTCTCTCTTTTGCAACCCGACACCCACGTTGAGCTTGTTGACTAGTGTGCCGTGCAAATTGGCATCCGCAAGGAAAAATTAGTGGCAAAAGTAATGGTGCTTTTTGATATTTTCCCAATAAATAATTGGAGTACCTGTCGCTAATTGGATGCACAATAACAATTAGGAAAATCAAGTCTACTCTCTTTCTATCTCAAATATTTATGCCAATGTGAGCAAACTATGCATCACATATGAGAAGAAGAAAGAATATATCTTGTGTAGCATAGCACTACAATTGGTCCGGCGAAATGAAATAAAATGAAACAAGAGAATGAATGAACGGAATAAGTAAATGCAATTCTTGTGTTTGTTTGTTGCAAAGGAATGAAGAGGAGAAAATTTGATGATATGTTTTCAAGTGTCGCAGAAGATTTTGGGATGGAAAAGATAGTATCAAAATGTCTAAAATGTCCTAAAATATTATAATGTGTAAGGAAAAATCAAGATTACACTAGAAATATTTGTGTAAAATTATTTTGTTTATATTTTGCCGAGGAATGGAATGGCATTCTGGGAATAGGCACTCCTAGTATGAGCATTCCAACCTTTTTCTAAGAAACAAACAAAAGAAACGAAATTGATTTCTAAAACTTTTAAAAAAATGTAATTAAATTATAAAACTTATCACAAATATACACTTTTGTGATAAGTTTTAGGATGCAATTGAGCTTTCAAAAAGTATAATCAAATCCAAAAATTTATCAAATTGGTTCAATCAAATCCTTACGCTGATAACATTTTTTGAAAGTTTTAGAACTTGTTTGTATTCTCATAATAATTGTAATTTCGTAACAAGTTTTAGGACGCAATTGCACTTTCATGACAAGTTTTAGAACTTGTTTGCTCTTTTTGAAATTTTTAGGACTCAATTGCACTTTCGTAACAAGTTCTAAAACTTCTACCGATTCGATTCCAAGTCAATACCTTTTTATTACGCGTCCTCTAAGTTCTTTCTTGACCCAAATGTTAAAAGTAGAAATAGTCAATTTGGAAAGGTAGGGTTTGTAGTCTTTGCAGGTGCCTTTTGAGGCAGAATTTTGCGATTTCAAACCCCATGTTTTCATTCTTGATCGATCGTGTTTCCATTTGAGAAAATACTTTTTGCAATTTTCTTTTTCAATTACTCTTTTATCATTTGAAGATAATTCTCAAGATATCAATAGATGTTATTTTGTCAATTGCCTTCGTTTTCAAATGAAATTGACAATATAAAGTATAATTATTTACCTATTGTGCAAGCGTGTCCACCCCGTCCTGAGTGGATTAGAAAGAAATGTTCAATCCACAATTGTGATTGACTTGATTAATATGTGAATTAGTCCATATAAGCATTTGCTCAGAAAGTACCGGAGAGAAAAGAGCACCAGAAGCCTTCCCATGCTGAGTCAAGATTAGTCATCGATTGTTGACTTAAGTCAACGAGTCTTCTTTTGTTTAAAACTATTGCTTGCTACGCCCAGTAAAGTGATTCGCTCTAGAATTGGGGAAAGTAAAGGGGTCGAATTGTTGGCGTACGTGGGTGGAAATGAGAATTGGATAAAATTCCATATTTAATCCCTAAATTAACGTAAATTTCTAATAAGTACTTAAACTTTTAACTTGTCTAATCAAAGTATTGAATTTGCATGCACCATTTAATTAAGTTTCTACTGCTCCAAATCCAATTAGTTGGAGCTAAAGCATTCGTCGAAACCGGCAAGAGTTTTGACGTATAATATGGAATCCTCCAAATTTTCAAGGTACTTCAATATTCTTTTATGAATATTTTACATATATATAGTGCATTTAGTTCATATGACGACAACTTAATTCTATTTTTGTGAATAGTAGGATACAAGTTGATTTTAAAGGATGACTTCATAATTGATTAATGGATTTACTCATGCCCTGATTTTTCTTCATTTCTTGGATGATTTTGTTCTGATTTCTCAAGTACCTACAAGACTTGCTTAAGCATTTATTGTATTCGACTTAAATTTATGTGTTCTTTTTTGTATTTTATCATATAACCAATTTACTAAACAGACAATGGGGTCAAAGCACCCAACAGGGGTGTTGACCAATCTCGCGACTATCTTGTCTATAAGCTGCAATAAAGGGAGGGAGAACTCCGATCTGTGATGAAAATCCCATCTTCGAAAGGTGGGGACTCTGCATGGCGACGGCCACCGCCAATGGGAGGGAAAATCTTCACACTTTTGCAAGGGAAATGTACACACTTTGGATTCATTTGTATGGTCCTATTCTTGATTTCTTCAGGTAAAAAAGGTCAGTAAAAGATTAATGGATCATCGTCTCTGGAATTCATCATCCAAATTGGTCTATAGAGATCATCTTTGTCCACAAACGTACTGGGATTATAGGACCGACATATTGCGCCATTAGTAATTAACTTTGCAAATTGATATTCTATATTGAAACAATAACATACTCATATTTATAAATTCCTATACTTTGATCAGTTGATTGTGATAACGCTTTATCCTAACTCCATCATTGTCAGATCAAGTGAAATCATTATAAAGTTTAATAGGGAACATTTTTGGAAAGGTATCTATTTAAAAAGTTAAAGGGGGTTCTTTTTCTTGCCTCTTCATCCCCATACTATAACTTTGCCCTGATATATGGGGTGGGATGGCTCATGAACTTGGCGTGCACGTCTGAGATTTGACTTACAAAGACCTCTTAAACAAATATATTATCCATCGGAATATCAAGTCTAGCAGCTACTGTCCTTGACCATGCCTCACACACTGGTAACTGATTTTTTTGCTTTTTGTGCTTTGTCTTTCTTTCTCTCTAACTCTCTCCCTCTCTTTTTTGCAGCCCAACGCCCATGTTGAGCTTGTTGACTAGTGTAACATGCAAATTGGCATCAACAATGATAATTTAGGAGGCAATGCGATAACTTTTTTTTTTTAATTTTAAAGATGATGTTTAATCGGTAATAGTAGCAAAAGTAATGGTGTTTTTTGATATTTTCCCAATAAAAAAAATGTGGAGTACCAGTCGCTAATTGGATGCACAATAACAATTAGGAAAATCACTCCCTTTCTATCTCAAATTTATTTATGCCAATATGAACAGATTTTGCATCACACATGAGAGAAAGAATATATATTGTGTAGCATAGCACAAAAATTGGTACGAAGAAATGAAATAGAATGAAACAAGAGAATGAATGAAACAGAATAATTAAATGCAATTCTTCTGTTTTTTGTTGTGAAGGAACAAAGAGGAGAAAATTTGATGATATCTTTTCTAGTGCCTGGAAGATTTTGGGATGTAAAGGATAGTATCAAAATGTCTAAAATGTCTTAAAATATTATAATATCTAAGGGAAAAAATCAAGATTACACTTGAAATATTTTGTAAAATATTTTGTTTACATTTTGCCAAGGAATGGAATGGCCATTATATGAATGGGTTTTGTTAGTTTAATAGTCTTTGAGCTAGAACGTCAATAACAGCTTGATGTAAGTCATAAATTCTTAAATGAGTGAGCCTCACAATATTTTATAATTATTTATTATTTAATTTATTTTGTTTAGAATAAATTATTATTCTTATAATAGATTAAAGACTGTCACACAATCATATCTCTCTAAGCACTTTTAATCTAAGCATTCCACTCTTTTTCTAAGAGACAAGCAAAAGAAATGGAATTGCACGCGAAATAACAATTGCTTTACAAGTCAATTCCCTTTAACTATGCACCCTCTATGTTTTTTTTTTTTTTACCCAAATGTAGAAAGTAGAAACGGTTGGTTTGGAAAGATAAGGGTTTGTAGTCTTTGTGGGTGCCTTTTGAAGTGGAACTTTTCATTTTCAAACCCGTGTTTTGATTCTCAATCTATTGTGTTTTTCCATCCAAGAGAAAATAGTTATAACAATTATTTTTTATTATTCTTTTATCATTTGAAGACAATTCTCAAGATATTTATAGATGTTTTTTGTCTAATGCTTCTGTTTTCAAATGAAATTGACAATAGAAAGTATAATTAGTCAACTGTTACACAGGTATATCTGTCCTGTTTTGAGTGGATGAGAAAGAAATATTCTATCCACTATCGTGAGTGACTCGATTCATAAGTGAATCTGGTCCATATAAGCATTTGCTTAGATAGGGGCCGAGAGAAAAAGAGCACCATAAGCCCTCCCATCCTGAGTCAAGGTCAGTCATTGATGGCTTTTTTTTTTTTTTTTTTTTTTTTTTTTTTTTTTTTTTTTTTTTTTTTTTTTTTGGTCCGTAGTTATTGATAGTTGACTTGACAATCGATGAGCCTTCTTTTGGTTGTAACCAAAAAAAAGAAAGAAAAATTGCCGGCTGTTGGGCCCAGTAAAGTGACTCGCTTTATAATTGGAAAAACAAAAACGATCAAATCAGTAGAAGGGTCAAATTCTTGGCGTACGTCGGTGGAAATGACATTTGAACAAAATTCTATTTTTAATTTCTGAATTAACGCAAATTTCTCATCATGTACTTAAACTTTTAACTTGTCTAGCCAACTTATTGAATTTGCAGGGATTGTCCAATCAAGTTCTTTTATGAATATAGAATCCTCTAAATTTTGGCAATAGTTGGAGCTATGGTGGGAATTGGCAATAGTTTCAACGTAGAATATAGAATCCTCTAAATTTTCAAGATATTTTAATATTCTTTTATGAATTTTTTACATATATATATATATATATATATATATATATATATATATATATAGCACTTCAGTTTGTATGATGACAATTGAATTTTGTTTTTGTAAATAGTAGAATCTGAGTTGATTTTAAAGGATGACTTCATAATTTCTTATTGGCTTTACTCATGTCTTGATTTTTCTTCATTTCTTGGATGGTTTTGTTATAAGTATTTATGGTATTTGATTTAAATTTCTGTGATTTTTTTTTTTTTGGCATTTTATTATCATATAACCTAATAACAAGACACCCGATGTGAGTGTTGACTATTCCTAAGATTGCTTTGTGTTAAAATTGATTTTTTAAATTTGACAATTGAACTCATGGTACTTCTATTAATGCAGGCAAACTTATTGCCATCTTTTGCACATTCTTGAGATTCATTAATGAAAAATAAAAACATATGGAGTGATATGCCCTTGGTGCAATTACATTGTCAGCAGTTATGAATAGGCAAAAAAAGTTATCGACAGAATTCATTAATCGGAAGTTGCAACACCTAAAATGACATAAAAGATTGTGTATTCTACTATTCTTACTAGATTATGTTCTTTTGTTTGCATACTCTATTTAAAGCTTGCGGTTTATGAGTTAGTGATTTTTTTTTCTGCAGGGTTTCACAAATACAATATAAAGGCCAGTTCGAATTCGAGATTTTTTGCTGTGACTACCCAGGGTACTCCGAAGCTCCACGGAGGTGCAGCTCTCATGGCACAGTAGGACAAGCATCTCCACATCACTCTTTTCATGCATCTGCGAATCATAGCCCGATAACTTACATTATGTAGTGTAAAATATACTTGATCTTTGCGCAAAAGCCGAGATAGGTACATGATGTGTAAAAATATACTTCTATTGGATTATTCCTGCTTGTTTCAGCTAAAGTCTTTGACATGGCTCCCTTGTATGATTTAAATTCTGAAAATGGAGATCTCTGTAGAATTCAAATAGTCTGGAAATGCCATATTAGCTAAAAAGTAGAATGAGCTTTTTGAGTGACAGCTACTAGAGAAACATAAAAGAGGCAGAGACTTGTTACTGCAAATGGCTATTAGAGGAATCAGTTTCAAGAGCTAGTCATAGAACATTGGTCTGAAGATCCGCGAAACTAGTAGAATTGCCATTTCTATACCCTAAAATGAGTAGAAGCACAGGTAGATAGGTGGAACAATAAAATGAAGCTTAGATATTTCATGCTTCTGGTTTATCTCCCAATTGTTCCTCTTGGTTTTGGAACTAAAATGAGAAGAAGCTCAAATCCATTGACATTACTCCATCGAGTTTAACCTCTATGACCTATTTTATTCAGTCGAGAAGAATCTTAAGGAAAGAAGGCTCATCAAAATAATTGATAGTGGAAAACCATTTTTGTCGCATCAAAATTATTCTTCCATTATTTTCGGTTTCATCCCCTAAATATGATTTACGTTCCTAAACAAATTATGGTCAATTACTCTTTGGAAAATGATGTGTGAGGGCCAATCTTTTTGACCTCTTTCCATACTCTATTTTTTTTTTTTTTAAATATTACTTTGCTGACAAAATCCCACCACGTCCCTTCCAGAAAACATCAAGCACATAAGATACGCTAGCCTCGTTGAGCCCCCAACCCACAAAGTTTTGGTCCTCTCCACCAACCCCCACTCGCCACCGTTGGATGCCGCCCCGCAATCTCTGGACAACGCCAATGGTTATCGAGCTCCGTCATCACTCCCACCACGCCTCCCACTCCGATCTCTGATTATTCGCTTTCTGTGCTCTTTCTTTTTTATCCAATTCTCTCCCTCTTTTCTTGCAGCCCAACGCGGACGTTGAGCTTTTTGGCTACTGTGACATGCCAATCGGCATCCACAATGAAAAAAGGGTGTTTATCGGTAATTGCGGCAAAAGTAACAGTTGCTAATTGGATGCAGAACAACTTTTAGGTAAATCAAGTTTACTCCTCTCTATCGCAAAATTATTGATTTCAATGTGGACAGATTCTGCATCACATATGAGAGGAACAAAGTACACATCATGTGTAGCATAGCACTACGTTTAGTACAATGAAATGAAAGAAGGAATGAAATAAAATAGGTACTTCAATTAGTGTGTTTGTTTGTTGTGAAGGAATAAAGATGGGAGACTTTGATGATATTTTTTCCAGTGTTTGGAAAATTCCTAGTCAATTCCTTTTTGCTACACATGATCTAAGTCTTTTCTTCATCCCAACGTAGAAAACATATGTAGACAGATTGGAAAGAGAGGGTTTGTGGTCTTTGAAGGTACCTTTTGAGACGGAACTTTGCACTTTCAAAGCTCATGTTCTCATTTAAACTATTTTGAAAATCTCAATAGAAGTTTCTTGCCTAATGCTTTTGTTTTTGAATAAAATTGAAAAATGGACAACATAATAGTCACTTGTTGCCCAGGTGTGCTCGTCCCCTCCTGAGTGGATGAGAAAGAAATGTTCTATCAAGGGCTGTGAACGAGTCGATTTATCGTGAATTAGGTTAATAAAAGTATTCGCTAAAAAAGTGGCCGTGAGTTTCCCATGCGGAGTCGAGGTCAGTTGACTTAACAGTCAATGAGTCTTCCTTTTAGTTGAAAACAACTGCTTGTTGGGCCCAGAAAAGAGAGTCGCTTTATATACAGGCAAAGCAAAAGGGCCAAATATCGGCGGGGTCGTGGTTGGACATGAGATTTGAAAAAAATTCCATTTTCAATCCCTGAACTAACCAAATTTCTAACCAAATACTTGAACTTTTAATTATCTAATCAAATTATTGAATTTGCATTAGTTTTTTAATCAAAATTTTCCACTGCGCCAAATCTGATTAGCTAGAGTTGACATGTTCTTGATTTTCAAGGTATTTTAATTTTTTGTCATGATAATTTATGTACATATAGTGCATTTCCAGTGTGATGACTATTAAATTCTATTTTTGTGGATAGTAGAATTAGAGTTGATTTTGGTGGATGACTTCATAATTTATTAATGGCTTTATTCATGTGCTTATTTTTCTTTATGTTTTGTTTACGTTTATCGAATTCCTATAGGACTTGCTTAAGCATTTTTGGTACGTAACATAAATTTCTGTGATTTTTTTCAGTTTTTTTATTACATAACCTAATAACCGGCAATGGGGTCAAACACCCAAAACGGGTGATGACTAATCTCCCAATTGTTTTGTGTTATAACACTAAAGGGAAGAGGAGCCTTGATCTATGACAAGAATCCCACCTTCGGAGAATAGGGAATATCTATATGTTTTGTGTGGAGAAATATGCACACTTCGGATATGTATGTATGGCCCTATTCTTGATTTCTTCAAGACATAAATGTCAATTAAAAATGAGTGGATCATCTTCTTTGTAAATTATCCCCCAAATTAGTCTATGGAGATCATTTCTGTCCACAAGCATACTGGGATTATTAGGACCCACATATTGCGCCATTTGCAAATTGTTATTCTACCTTGAATCACTAAATTCATGTACAAATTCCTATGCATTAATCAATTGATTGCACTAAAACTTTATTCTAACTCCGCCATTGTCCAGATGGATCGGGTCAGGTGAGATTGTTCCATAAAAGGGTACAATATGGTTTTTCAAAGTTAAAAATAAAACCTTTTTCAAAAAGAGGGCCTAATACTAGAACTTTGCCGTGATATATGGAGTGGGACGGCTCATGAATTTGGCGTGCACGGTTGAGATTTGACTTACAAAGACCTCCCTCAACAAATATATTCTCCATTGGAGCATGCACGTTCAAATTACAACAAAATCTGTTTATGCTTCCAAAAATTCCTTCTCTTCAATTTTCTTACATTCTTTAGGTATCAATTAAGATTTCACTTCTAGTACTATGGAGCCTCCCAACTTGTCTTTTCTTGAGTTCTCATCGTCATGCCGTCTCTTTTTCACTTGTGTAGTGCTTTTGCCATGCATTAGCCAAGTCCTTTCAGCTAACAATATGACGGATAAACTTGCGTTGCTTGCGTTCAAGGCCGCGATAACTACAGACCCTTTTGGGGCGCTAAATTCATGGAACCATACGACCGACCACTGTCGATGGCATGGTGTCACGTGTGGTCGCCTGCACCGTAGAGTCACAGGACTGGACCTACAGGCCTTGAAACTTTCAGGATCCATCTCCCCTCATATTGGAAATTTGAGCTTCTTGAGAATCCTAACGCTCATCAACAATAGTTTTCATCACGAAATCCCGCAACAAGTCAGCCAGTTGCACAGTCTACGTGTCTTGCGATTATCCTTGAACACATTGGAAGGCGAAATCCCGAGAAACTTGTCGAGTTGCACTCACCTTACATGGCTCGGCCTTGCTTACAACCGGCTGGTTGGAGAAATTCCCATCAGGTTTGGTTCTTTAGTGGAGCTTCAGATTCTTGCCTTAGGTAAGAACTATCTAACGGGAACTATCCCTTCATCCATCGGAAACATGTCATTGTTAGAGAAACTCGGTCTCAGTTGGAACGAGGTGGGTGGGAAGATACCCCAAACTCTAGGAAAATTAACCAAACTCAAACTGCTTGAATTAGGATTTACTAGGTTGTCAGGCACAATTCCTCCATCTATCTTCAATCTTTCTTCCATGCAAGAGTTCCAGATCCAAAGTAACCAAATAGGAGGGAATCTTCCTACCAATATAGGCTTTGCTCTTCCAAACATTGAGATTTTCATCATTTCCAATAACCGATTCACTGGAGTGATTCCACAGTCAATGTCTAATGCAACCAATTTAAGGTTGCTACAAGTCAGTAAGAACAAACTCTCTGGGAAAATGCCTCCTTTGGACCGCTTAAACAATCTCCAACTATTGGTTGTCTCGTCCAATTATTTGGGGAGCGGAGGATATAGTGATTCAACTTTCTTTTGCTCGTTGACTAACGCCACTACTCTACGGGTTTTGGTCATGCAAGACAACAGCTTTGGCGGGACGTTGCCTGAGTGCATTGGTAATCTCTCCATTACTCTCTTAGAATTGTGGTTAGGCAAGAATCTATTGTTTGGCACGATTCCTAGAACGGTCGGAAATCTCGTCAACTTGGGAAGGCTTTTTTTGCAACACAACAAGATTTCAGGTACTCTCCCCTCCATTTTGGGAAATCTTCATAACCTAGTGGAAATGAAATTATCTTGTAACAAGTTTTCCGGAGCAATTCCGTCTTCATTAGGAAACCTAGTAAAAGTGGCACGACTCTATCTCGATCACAATAACTTTCATGGCTACATTCCTTCATGCCTGTCGGAGTGCCGAAGTTTGGTAGAACTTGATCTATCCAGTAACAACTTAAATGGAACCATACCTCCAGAACCCATAGGCCTCTCATCACTATCTATACTTCTAAACTTGTCTCGAAACCATCTCACTGGTGTTCTACCTGAAGAAGTTGGGAAATTGAATCTTTTGGTTCAACTAGATGTCTCTAGAAACATGCTAGACGGCGGCATTCCAGCCAGTCTTGGCAGTTGTGTTGGATTGGAAGTGCTCAAAATGCAAGAGAATTCTTTTCAAGGCTCCATTCCTTCATCTATTAGTATGTTGAGGAATGTCAAGGAGATCGATCTTTCACACAATAATTTATCCGGTCAAATTCCGGAGTTTTTTGATGCATTTCACTTCTTGGAGATTTTGAATCTGTCGTACAATAACTTTGAAGGCACATTACCGACTATAGGAATCTTTAATAACGTGAGCACTACTTTTGTCTCTGGAAATGACAAGCTTTGCGCAAGAATGCCGGAATTTCATCTCCCGAAATGTAGCTCTAAAAACTCAAGCCGAAAACCAATCCCTAAGGGGAAGCTCACCATCTTGATTTTTTTCGGAATTCTTGGAATAGCTCTCATTCTTGCTCTTGTGTACTTTCGTTGGTTGAAGAAGAAGAAAAGAACAGAACCAGCTTCAAATTCCAAAGATGATTCATCATTGAGTCTATCTTATGGAACTCTCCTTAAAGCAACCAACGGGTTTTCTTCAAGTAACTTGATCGGGGTTGGTGGTTTTGGATCTGTTTACAAGGGAGTCTTTGAGGAGAATGGAACTGTCATTGCTATAAAGGTGCTTAATTTGATGCTTCACGGTGCGGTGAAGAGCTTCATAACCGAGTGCGAGGCTTTAAGAAATGTCCGACACCGTAATCTTTTGAAAGTCTTAACAGTATGCTCGAGCACTTATTACAGGGGCAATGAGTTTAAGGCCTTGGTTTATGAGTTCATGGTCAATGGCAACCTAGAAGATTGGCTACATCCAAGCCCATCACCAACTAATGTAGATGGGAATGTGCAGAAATTGAGTCTCATCCAGAGGATAAATATTTCCATTGATGTTGCTTCAGCATTAGATTATCTCCATAACCACCTGCAAAGTCCTGTTATCCATTGTGATTTGAAGCCAAGCAACGTGCTGCTAGATGCTGAAATGATTGGACATGTTGGAGACTTTGGTTTGGCAAAGGTCGTGATTGAATCTACCGATGACACTAAAGCGAGAATGAGCTCTACTGGTGTAAGAGGAACTGTCGGCTATGCTGCTCCAGGTGAGTTTCCTCTCCTTTATCCCCTAAAGGCAAACGGACACATTACATTCAATAAAAACGCAGTAAGTGTTTGCATTCTATTTCCATCTGCCTCGACTGGTTCTGCTGTTATTATTTATCTTTTATTTGTAATTCGAATAAAGCACAGAATATGGAATGGAGAGCGTGGCTTCAAGAGAAGGCGATGTTTATAGTTATGGCATTCTCTTGCTTGAGATGTTCACAGGCGTGAGTCCAACAAACGAAATGTTCAGAGAAAATTTTAACCTTCATAAGTTCGTCAAGGAAGCCTTGCCTAAACAACACCTAGAGATTACTGATCCTCTTCTACTTCAAGAAATGGGGGCTATATGGGCACCGGCAGAGGTGATGCAGCTCGTGAATGTCTGGAGATGGTCTATAGAGTCGGGGTTGCTTGCTCAGTCCAAGCATGCAGAGAGCGGATGAACATTGCGAAAGTCGCAGCTCAGTTACATTTTATCAAGGATAAACTTCATGCAGCTGGTTTCCAAGGATAGGTAATATACAAGATCAATGGCTTTTCTGCTTTTTATTTTCCCTTCGGCAACCGGATCATTGCCATATATGCAACGAGAAGCATGCATTCATGCGCCTTCTTGTGTGAACAAACTTAAAAATGCACCCACGATTCCTCAATTTTCCGGTTTTGTGTGAATCAAAAAGGAAGACTACCAACTGAATTACATGAATGCAAATTACAGAATTAGAGAATTCATCCTGTAGAATCATTGTTAGAACTCTAAGGGCAGCATGAGGAAATTCTCATGATCAAAGCAGATGAGAGGCCAACCATGGACCCCCATCCCTTGAATATATTCGGCATATGCATTTGCAATTTCACCAAATTCTGATGGCTTTAGATCATATATGTAGATTTTTTTAGAGTATGCTTTTAATAGACAAAATATCAACTTTGCCGAATGAATGAATGAATCTACATGTCTCTTCCAGGTTATATGAACTCAGGAGTGCTTGGCGTCGGTTTCTGCAATTTCAGTAGGTTTTTTTCCTCCTTCCATGCTTAGCCCTAGAAAAGGGCGGTGCACGCCATGTTAGTATAGAAGATCTAGGGAACGGCAACGGTTCTCCGATCCCTGCCACGGTTCAAAATGAGGACTCAATTTTGTTTGTTATTCAATGAAACTCGAGTTTCAGTCCAATCGCTGCAAGAACTTCAAGTAGCTTTTTAAATTTGACGACGACTCGATGCATTCCTTCTTCCGTGAACCTTTTCATGTACAATGCATCCAGGGGCGGAGCAGGAATTAGAGAAGCAAATCACACAATCCTATCTAGCTCCCGAAATTGTATTTGTAACTGCAGTCACTGTGAACAATTTATCCATGCAGAGTACTTTGTTACATGTAATTTAAGTTCCAATTATTCTTTTGAACATGAAATCAGAGTGTGACTTTTACGTGAGCTGTGAAGTGCCTCAATTGAGAGTGTCATAACTCTCTAGGCCAATGGTGTGGCAATAATTTGCAGCAATTTAGTTGGCCACTTACCGACTGAAAATTATTGACATATGTCTTCAATCACATATGCATTCACAGCATTTTGAGGATACAATTGGTGATTGTTTATACAAGTAGGGATAGGAAGGAGCTATCTCCTAGCTACTTGGCACTCATTACAATTTTTAGTAATTATTCTGTTATATTATGAAATATCTAATCAAATTTCAAGTTTGCCAGTTCAATTTTGCGTATCTTTTGATCACGAACATGCGTAAAAATATGAGTATTTCACTAAAAACAATTCGTAAAGAACTTTCATGGCGCTTGGCATTGTCTTTTCATTAGAAATTTTCCAATAAGAATTTGCCATCTAAACAATTTATTTGGATGCAAAAGATAAAAATCTACTAAAATTTAGTGGGTTGTGTATTGTGTTCTATTCTGTACAACCTCAAATTAATTATCATTGAGCCTATCATGATCTATTAATCCCACGATTTGCACAAAATAAGTCCAGAAGTGTTTAGCCTCATCTACACACATTGTGAAACTCAAATAATATAACCATACCTGGTCATCCCCTGCAATCTCGATTTGATTTGCACTGATCAATAAGTTCTTTATATATAGAAAATTATGAGTATCATTAGTCCTTTTGGAAACTTTTGATAAGCATCCGTCATTTTGAAATTCAAGTGTGGAGTTTATTCAATTAGATGTAGTCAGAGCAAAAATATTAGAAGTTGATCATTCAAACAATGCAGTAAATTGTCGTTTCAGATAATTGGACATGAAAAATATCAACTGAATTACCGGCCTTGAGGTGAAAAAATCTAAACTCATTTCAGAATATTGGTCCATTACAAGAGCCTACCAGAACCTTGAATATATTGAAGTTCCAACTTTCAAATTAATGAAGACATACATCAAGATTGAACAGCCAAGGTGGCCTGGGACTTTTTACGATGCAGAAGCAGCTTTCTGTTTCTTTGGCATGCGATAGCCACCGACAACACAAGCATGGTCTCGCTCAAAGGGCTCCAGAGTAACTTGCTCAAAAGGCTTGAACTGCTCTGCCTGCAGCTTCTTCACTTCCTGGGAAAACACTATCTCGGCTGGAACAGTAGAATCGATACAGTTTGCCTGCAAAAACAAGCACAACCTTCTTCATTTCCCATCTCTTCTCATTGAAGTAACATTCCAGTTTTCTTTTTCCCAAGTGGATTGGTCTTCACCATCCCTCAAATATGATGAGAGCATTTCTGATGTCACAGCTTATCTCCTACGCTTGTAAAAACTTGAGCCAGCTACTTGTCTTAATTTCTAAGGACTTATAGAGTGAAAAAGAAAAATAAGTGTGACCAGTAGTCCTCCAATCCAACCAGCTACATCTCAAGAAAAAGAATAAAGAAAAACCAAGTGCACAGCCACAGAGAGAGAGAGACAGACAGAGACAGACAGAGACAGAGACAGAGACAGACAGAGACAGATACCTTAATTGAGATGACAAAGTCACCTCCAGCCTTGAGAAAATATGATGCATTTAGAGCCAAAATTCTTGCCTGAGATGTAACCACATATCATTGAGCATCGCACATTACTGAGAGACATCTTCTAGTAAAGCACTTTAAACAGGTAGAAAGGTTATCCAAATAACATAATAAAGACCTTGCATTTCTCCCTCTATGACGTATAACGAACACTTCAATACCCAAAGCTTAAGTCTAGAATAAAAAGTGCTTCAACAAGTCATGCAAGTGTTTTCATAGTAGGTGTTCAATTGATAAACAGCCAAACGCAGAGAGACTTCCATGAGTATTATCACAGCAACTTAAATAATATGTACAAACAGAAAGATCTTTCAAGTGATCAGAGAGACAGATCGCGTGCATCCAACACCATTTCATAATAAGTCATGTCATTGCATGCACTAGATCAAACCTAATAATAAGAGCACGGGCAATCTGACAAGACATGTGAATTTATAATTTAGCATATGCTTGAGTCATTATTAAATTAAGATTCCCAGCTCAAAGCCGTAAAGGCAACATAATGTACATGACCGTGCTACGATCTGGAGGGCAGGTTCGCCTTATCAACAAAGTTCGAAATGGTAACCTAAATCAGGAATTGGTCAAAAGGACAATTACATGAACAAGGACCTAACCAGACGCAAAGATTTGGGAAGCTGCACATTGCAGTCACTCATAGTAATGCTAAAACCTGATTTTCATGTACACCAGTTGAATGACAAACCTGATTTTCTAAAATCCTTACACTTCATACAACAGAAACAATTTGAAAGGCTGTAAACCCTGCATCAGAAACTCGAGAATGCATCACCAACTGTCTTGAAGGGGAATCCAAGTATTCCATCAAATGCATTGTAATAATCGAGCGCAGGGAATAGGCATGGCATTTACTGTAAACTTATCTTTAAGAGGGAAAAAGAAGAAGAAAAGATTTAACTACATTCTTGAATCTCACAAAGTGAACCAAATTAAAATTAGAGAAAACAAAAAAATTATGGAGTGAGCCGAGTAGATATGCATCAGAAAACTCAAGCTTGCATCACCCATGCTGTCTTGAAGGGGAATCCGAGTTAATTCTTCATGTGCATAAGTTTCCCTCTTGGTGAAAACAAACAACACAATCCACTTCTGGGGCAAAGCGTCACGCTTAACATAGCAATGAAGAAAGATGTAGTTACAGGAGCATATGTAGAAATATATATATAAATCAGAAGACCAATAAGTTATTCCCCAAATAACAAGTCATCCCCGTCCATACAAAACAAAGCCTCACCAATACATGAAGAAAGAAAATAAATCCATGGCATGAAAATGAAAGCCCACAAAGATGAAACTGATCATGAAATATCGCGAATAAAAATGAAGGCTGCAAAGAAATGCATTGATTTGCGTAATCAGAAATAAAAAGTGGAAAATTCATGGAATCTGCTTCCAAAGGATCAAAAGGAAATAAATCTGCATTTACATAAACGAAGAAAAATCCAAATAGAGAAAGAAGTTGCCACAAACATATAACAAAACCATGCCATAAGTGAAGCAGAAATGAAGGTAGGATGGATGATAGAGGACTTTTTTTTTCAGTGGTCCAGAGGCAAGATGAAGTCCTGGACCTAAACTTTGGCCAGGAAGACCTTCATAAGAATACGTTCAGTTTCTTCATAGGCAAAGATGAGTCAATGCCTAATCTGGCTGAGCAACATCTGAAAATATTACATCCACCATTCCAACCAACATACGGTACTTGGCTGGATGTCTGGCATCTTCAATAATAGGAATAACATTCGTTCTCTTCTTAGCCATGTTGACTAAGTCCCTTCCGCTGCGATGCGAAAACTCGACCGCATACACCACTCCTGTCTGCCAAAAGGAACAGAAGACAAAAATTCAGTCGTCTAATGAAGTCATTTGGTAAAATAATCATTCTTCCAGAAAAAAATGACCTACAGGGCCAACAATGTCAGAAACATGAGATACTGTGGTCCCAGAAGCAGCTCCCAGATAGAGAACCCGAACACCAGGTTTCTGAATTTGAAAATAATGAAACATGATCAGTGATATGGAAGAAGCTATGCATCTATGATACACCAGAGAAATAGGAAGAGAGATACTCACAATCCATATTTCATCAACCCCACCAAGAATGGCAGCTGCCAGCTTTGATCGGAAGGGGTTCAACACTCTATATTCCACTTTACTTCCATCTTCATTCTAACAACAGAAAAAACACAAAGAAATACAGCTTAGTTACATTTCTAGGTCAATGAAGAAAAGAACCTTTCAAATTTAACATAAGAATGACAGTCCGAGTATGTAAGGGAGGTAGACAACATCATGCTCCTAAAACAGGAAGATTTAAACATTAGAAGATTGCATTTGTAGCAACAAAATTTACTAGGAGAAAACTGTTTACTTAATACCACTGGCAAAAGGAACCTCACATAAATCAAAGAATCAACTTTAACGCAGATCCCCCTTAACAAATCAAATTTGGGTAGTATAAGTATAGATAGAGGGAGAAAAAAAGAAAGTTAGCATTCCTAGAAGCATCAGTAAAAGTTAAAAAAAAAAAAAAAACGATTAAATCAGTGCAAAATGCCTAGCACTCACTAGCAAGATGAATAAAAAAACATATTCACCTGCACAGAGATTCTCTTCTCGTTGTAGACAGCCTCTCCAGGGACCATATTCTTTGTAACAAGAGCATCTTCTTTGCCCTTAGCAATGAACACCCCTCGTGTCTATGAGGCTCCACCACAACTTTGCTTCCACCTTTCATTCTGCCTCTACCACCACCACGTCTTCTTCCACCGCGGCCACCACCACGTCCACCACCACGCCCTCTCATGGCACTACCTGTCACCACCGCCTCTCCCTCTTCCTCTCCCTCCATCACCCCTTCCACCCCTAAATCCACCACGACCTGTGAATGACCAAACGAGACCATTTCGTCCAACAAAAAATAGGCGCTCCAATACCATGTTAGTGTCTCCGAGTAGAGCGCAAAGATAGCAGAGACGGCAGCATAAAATCATTCACCATCAACAGAATGTCTACAAAAAAGACAACCCCAGCTCATCCCCAGAGCAGAAAACAACGACCCCACACTTTTCTTCCACCACCAAGAATCACAGAACGCAAGCAGTATCAGTACACCACAAATCTCTACAGCAGCAATCCATAATCTAAACTTAGTATCGTCCTCGGTTGCAAAAAGAGCTCATAGACAGACACGTGATTTTCAAATGCAGCCAGCCAAAGCTAAGCTCCTCTGCACCCTCCCATTTCCCACACAGTGGCAGCAAGAAGGGACATGGCGAAGGCTTACCTCTCTGAGGCGGCCTCGTCTTGGTGATGGCTTGCGAGGTTAAGGAGAGCTGCTGGTATCAGCTGAGAGCTCGATCGACTGACGAAGAGAGTGAAGCTGCAGATTACACCATGAGAGGTGCGGAGAACGAGGAGGGGAAAGAGAAGTAAGGTTTATCAAAGAGGAGATTTTATTCCAGGACGGCGGGCTATTTCCACTTTACGTAATTAAATTCACCCATTTTCAATTGACTTCCCCAATTCAATTCCAATTTAAAGTGACTGTCCAAATTTATTTACTTCCCTCTTTTTTAGTTTTTTCTTTATTTTTATGTTAAAATTTAGTTTTCGTAATAAATAATACAACATGTTTTGGTTTTTCTTTATCGCGGATATCTCATTTATATTAAAGGTGCTATTTTTTCTTTATTATTGTTAGATTTTACTATGTGCAAGTTAGCTTTGTTGTAAAGAGAAAATTCCGAGAAATCTACTTTTATTATGTGTTATCTAGCAAATTTATATATTAACTGTAAGGTAAAACCTAGGAAGATTTTAATCATCATGAATAATTTTTTAACATAATTATATGTTTATAAACTTTTATTTTGTCATGCATAATGCTATTAAATTATTTTTTTATTGATTGTCTTTTATATATTCATATAATGAGATGATCGGACCTCTTGAAAGATTTTCCAAAATAAAAATATAGTTATTCACCAATGTGAAACTTTAATACATTAAATTATATTAAATCAAAGTTTTGCACAAAATAAGTTTTTTTTTTAAGTGAAAATGAAAGTTTCTTCATTTTTTATGATTCAAATTGATATCATTTATGGAGTTTTATGCCAAAAATGTTAAGATGCCTTTAATATGGATGACCTTTTCCCATTGAATTTTTTAATGTACTTCATGATATTCTTATAATGTTTTTGCACGTTGTTTAAAATGCTTTGCCAATAGTAACGAAAGAACACAACTTTCTTAATATTTGTAAATAAATAAAAAAAACTTGATTTTTTGATCGATGAAATTAAATGAATAAAAAAAATACTTTTTTGTCTAAAAAAAATGCACTCGAAAATGTGAGCTCCTAAGGTAGAAAGATGAAGAAGAGTAAATAATTTGTGATAAGAACAAGGGAAAAAAAATCAAAACCCCATATTATATTTATTGTAACTCGTTCACTCTAAAAAAAATTTGCGATATAAAATATACTAAACTATACCTACTATGATCTATTTATCTTAAAATTTTAATTGTGACATTAGAAATATCAAATTTGTATATATGTGACACATGTACCCTCTATGAATATTCGATTAGACGGTTTTTTTAGCAAAAAACAACATCGATTTTGTTTTTAATAGTTGTGTAAGCGCCATTGTCAACAAATTTTGCCCTTGTTGTCCATGAAGGCAAATTTTTGATGATGATCATTAACGGATTATTGACATATGGTAAATGTGTTACGCCAGTATATTTTTTGGATATTTGGAATAAAATTTTTTAGGACAAATGTGTTAAAGTGGTCCTAATTTGAGGTTTTTGAAGGCTTTTTGCTAAAAACAATGATAAAGAAGAGACAAGTTTTTATTTTCTAAATGGCAATATGTTTAAATTTGATTTAAAATCATTGAAGGAAAATAACTAGGTTAAAGACAATTATGCAAATATAATATGAAAACGATTAAGGTGGATTTTGTCTATATGGTTAAATAAGGGGTGGATATAATCATATAGCTTTATTCCATGAAAAATCTTATTCAATTTTATCTCACCCTTAACATGGGATTTTTTTAATCCATTTTTCATCCTTATTAATTTGGTTTTAACCTATCTTGGACAGGAATCAAACATCAATGATTTTCCTATCCTAATTTTGATCATGTCCTTATTTTTATCTCGATCACCAAATATAACTCACTGGATATTTCACCAGCGAGAGTTTCTAAAAATCCTCTGTGTGCTAAAGCTAAAATTTTCTAATTACATGTACTATCTTTTCATCAGAAATAATCCCATAAGAATTTCCTTTTGCCGTCCGACAACAATTAATTTGGATGCATAAAAAAGAAAAATCTGAAAAAATTTGGTTGGTTGTGTATTTTCGTTCCACTCTACACAACCTCGAATTGATTATCGTCGAGCCCATCATTCCTCGATCGGTAGGCCCAATAGCATAAAATCCTCTTCCAATTCCTTATTTTGAACTGATGGCGCCATAAAACCTGAGCGCGAACGGAAAGCCAAGAACGGAGCTCAAAAGCTGAAACATTGAAATTGCCGAAGAATCCTAGTCCAAAGCGCAAATGAGCTCCAAAGATTCTGCATTGCAAGTCTTCGGGCAGCGTTCGATCAAGTCGTCGGCCCTCTTTCGTTCTTCGAACCCGTAAGATTAGCCCATCATGTACCTACCTTTCTTTCTTGATCCTTCGAAATTGCTAGCATGCTGATGTTAATGAATGTCTCTGGGTGTCCCCTTTTCTGGGTTCTTTCTTGATGGGTCGTGGGATCAGAGGCAAGGACGCCAAGGAGGATGCGAGCGGAGACCAGAAAGCGGGCTGGACGCGCGTCTCTCTGTCTGAGTTTCTTGATCGGAAACTGCAGAGAACCTCCTCTCCGCCGGGCACGGTTCAGGTACAGTCTGTCTGCGACCTTGTGTTTGGCTGCCGAGAAAGTGAAGAAAAATCTTGAAATCCTGTCGTATTCTACTAGGCTGCCGGGTTTTGGGGAAGCCCTATTGGGAGTGATGAATCAATTGTCTAGGACTGTCATTACCGTCTCTGTGTGGACATTGCAGATACTTCCTTTGTTTCCCCGACAAATAAGAGTCACAAGAACCCAAGTTCGTTTTGACTGAGTTGCTTGTAGAAACCAATCACACCACCTTGCGATAATCTAGTCTCTCTTTTTAGGTGTGTTGGATTCTTTTTCCTTTTCTTTGTTTCCTTCAGGTTCTGTGTCTAATTTGCAGGGGAAATGCATGCATGCCTAGTCCGGGACAGTTTCTTCTTTGAAATAGCTCAAGTTATTCATGAGAAATTACCAAACAAGAATAACATGCGGTGTTTGTTTGGATATGAATTGTTCTCCCACTCATTTTAGTCGGGTCATTTTGACTTTGGGCTAGACCCATTTGGTTCAAATGCATTCTCCTTTCCAGCTGATCATTTTCAGTAGCCTGAATAATGAATTGATTGAGAGAGGGAAGCTCTTTCCTTGGCAGGGCAAGGTAAAGCCTTTTTCGACACTCCTGGGCGCTAGAAACGCGAGCGAGTTGGGCAATTCGCAAGACTGCAAAAAGAAAGCATTGGCAGAAAATAAGCGCAGTGTCGATAAAGCTTTATTTGAGCAGTTCAAGCTTACATGTAAAGAAAGTGGAGAAGATCGTAATGTCTTTGAGCAGTTCCAGCTTACATGTGAAGAAAGTGGAGAAGATCACAAAGTTGCAACCAGCTCCAGTAAGGTTGGAGACTCCGCAGAAGTTGATGAAGGGAGGGAGTCCAGAAAGAGACGGAACCCTTTCGGAGGTTGGTGCTTTAATCTCAGTTCTCACCCTATAAACCTCGGTACTGTTAATTGTTCTCACTATGTTTTTGGGTGATCTGATGCAATAAATGATAGCAAAAGATTGGTCCTTTACCTCGACAATTGGCTCTTCAAGCATGAGTCTAGTCTAGCATTAAGGCCTCCACGTTTATCTATAGGATTAATAACTTATAAAATCACCGTCACTTTAGTTTTTATTATTCATCAGCAGCCATGTGAAATAAGCTCTGCTGATTGAATGTGAAGATAAATAATTTCAGAGGGCTGAAAGATAGTGATTAGACAATTCTATGACTGGTTAGATAAAAGTAACCCACCACCTATCTGAGATTACAGTCAAACCAAAAACTCTTTCTGGGCACGTGTTGAAAATGATGGGCATTTAAGCCCCGTGTTTCCTCAGTTGTCGACAGATAGGGTTCCTCTACACAGGGAAAGAGTATGATGCAAAACCTTGAATGGAGCATGAAAGCTACATAATTAGCTTAAACGACACATCATAGTCATGGGGGTCACTAGAACATTCCTGGAAGAGCAACACCAGAGCTTCATCCTGGTTTTTCAGTGGTTTCACATCCATGATCACTGATTGTTAGTGGCCTGGTTGATCTGATCTTCAACAGGCAAGTGAATTCTGAATTTATGACAACGGTGTTTGCCCAGTATGCTAGCTATAAATATCATGCCAATCTACTAAGCTTTTGAAATCATAAGATACAACTTCAACGATATGGCCATTGGATTTTTGAACCTAATGTGGTAAACTTCACACTTCTTTTCCCTCTTTCATGGCCACGCGGTACTTCCTGGAAACAAGAGATTGCTTGGTGAATGACCCAGATGAATATTCGAAAGCATGATGCAATGAACGTTGCAAGCAAGCCTTACCTTAGTACACATGATGACATCTTAGAATGCCCTGATCCTATCTGTGTATGCTTCTTACTGTTGGAAATATAAGCATAACTTACTCCGTGTATTACTTGCAAGGTGGAATTGTCTCTCCTCTGAAGCGAGTCGTAGTTCTGGGACAAGCTCCAAGTCCCGAGCAGCGAAGGAAGGCAGAGAATATTAGCCTGAACGAGAAAAGAAGGCCTCTCTATAACCACTGTAAGTCTCTAAACTCTCCTACCAATGAAGAAAGCATCAAAACCATGTCATCTCCAGATGGTTCTACTTCTCTGAAGTTCTATTTCATGGAATTGAAATTTTTTTCCAGCGAAAAGGGGAAGTTTGGCCATGACTAACTTGTTCAGGCAAATTTTTGCTTCATGTTCTCTCCTACCAGATGCAAATGGTGGAGGCTTTTGGGACAGTGGCATGGAGGGCTTTGAGACTGAGGAGGTTGGGGAGAGTGAAGTATGGGAAGGGGTGGGATCTACCACATTAGGTGGCATAGATTGGCACTGAAGTGAAAGCTGATGTTTTGATCATGTTAATATGCAATGCCTTCAGTTCTCTTTCTTTTTCATTCTTTATGTCAAGATTTATCCTTCATTAGCATTATCAAGGATGCTGGTTAAAGTCCTTTTTTGGCTAAATTCTTCAAGCATTTTTTTTTCTCACCAGTCGCCATCACCAAGACTTATTTATTTATTCATCTTATTTATTTTCTAATAATGGGGTGTTCGAGAACTTTTTAGCATCCCAATTAATTCTTGTCCGATGTAGGTCTCATCTAGTCAGACATAAGTTTCGCGTTTTTAAGATTTAAAGACGAGGGGATTATAAGATTGAAAATGGTGGTTTAATTGTTTAGAAACCACTTAACATGAGAACTATTCATCTGGGGAACAAATCATAATTGGATGAATATTAAATGGAAATAGACATTTTTATGCCATAGTTTTAGAACTTTTGCTTGTTATTTAACGTTGTCCGTGATTTTTTTTTTATTTAATTTTAGTTCCTGATCATTTCAAATTGAGTTTAATGTCATCTCCTAATTAAGCGCAGCATCATGTCCTGTGTTTTTTTTTTCCTGACATGGCTATAGAGTAGCATCGAGGCCTCTTGATTTTTTTTTTCCTTCTTTTTCTCGGTTTTTTTTTGGTAATTTTTCTCCTCCATTTATTGCGCATACATGTCCTCCACCGCCCACTTACAATGGCAATCCGCAATCTTCCACCACCATCGTCCAGCCCCGCAGTTCACCACCGCCACCACCGGATCGTCCATCAATCCCCCATTCGCGCCCTCTCCCTCTCTGTTAAGACAACTAGCTCCGTCAAATAAGTGCAGTGTCGGTCGGGGAGCTAGTGATTGCCATGCCTTTTGGAGGCCGGGCTTGGTGGCGGTGATGGGTTTTGAGTGTCGGGCCGGGCGATGCGGCAATGGGCGGTGGTGCTGAAGACGCAGAGGTTTCTTAATGCGGGATGACTTTTTATAAAAAAAAAATGATGTATTGTGTTGAAAATGAAGAATGAGTATGATGAACACATGGAATATGCCAACTTGAACACTAAATCGCACGTGGCACACTATCGATATTAGGTCAGATATCCAGCAATTTTCGTTTAGTTTATTAAATGGAGGGATGATATTGAATCAAATCTAAAAAGTTTAAGCACTAAATTGAATAAAAAAAATTAGAGAATGTATTGGACATCAAACAAAGATCAGGACTATTGAAATTAATAATAATTCATGAAAGACTGATGGGGACAACTTACCTCACCAATTACAGTTTAAATAGAATCTTTCCGTTTGCTCCTTCAATATATATATATATATATATATATATATATATATATATATATATATATTTTTTTTTTTTTGTTAAGTGAACAAATAGTGCATAAAAGTGAAGTTGATAAAGAATTCATGAAACCTTATGATTTCTTGATATCGGGTGGGACAATACGTGAAATAAGGATGTGCGAAAGAATCGAGAATCATCCGGAGGCGACTAGATTGGCCCAACCTAGAATCGACAATTTCATGGGACCAGTTCGGTTCTCAATTTCAATTTATTAGAATGGTGAATACTTGTCCAATTCCCAATTTTAGAAGTGGAACCACTCATTCGTCTACCCAAACCAATATATATATATAAAGAAATTCCAACTCAATTACTTAATTATTTTTTAGTTTTTCAACCAATATATATTTGTAGGTATTGAATATTATTGACTAATTGTCTTTTGAGTGTAATAAGATTAACCCCCTAATTTTTGTTCATTCTAATAATTCATTTACTTGATTTCTTAGTCAAAACAAAATAAATAAACGAACTCATGACCTATGGTGAGGGCTACCATTGGATAAGGAATTACGGTAGCTTTCTATGTGCCTGGGGTGAGGTAGGATGGCTTCAAAACACTATAGGACGAGCAGAGCTCCGCTCAAGCCTATCAACTAATTGCTTGCTCTGTACCCCTAGTTGCCAAGAACACAACCATTCTTGGCCACTACCACGGATAGCACAAGTAGCATGGATACCACTGCCAAATTACCCCCCTCCAACCACCACCAGCGGCAGAAGTTCTCAATGCCTTCTCTCTATAATAGAATTGGTGTGCTTAAGGGCGGACGACTTCATATTGTAAAAACTTCAAATACTACCCCAAGGAACAAGTAAAAGTGTAAGAGCATCTTGTGATGGTGGCGATCCGTTTTGACCACCGACGAGGATCGAACGTTCCTCCCTAAGCTCATGGAAAGCAGCAGTCGTCGCCACGTCGCACTGATGGCATTTCCGTCTTACATGGCACGAAGAAAGATCTAACACGGACAAGAACTGAAGGAACGGCAATTCCTCAATCGGGAAAAGAAACGAGACGAGCCTAGAGAGGCCACACCTGCGAGCGGACACGGTGCGTTTCGACTTTTTTTGGCCGGCAGTTCGTAGAGCATCTTAAACGCCGTCGTTTCCCCTGCTCGGGGGGAGGCGGCAGAAGAATGTCTTCCCCCGGTCACCTCGCGGCTTCCAAAGTGGACTCCAGCGGCGCGTGCTGATCTCCGGCTCCTCCACCTCCTCCTCCTCCTCGCCGTCGCCGCCACCACCATGTGGAGGAGCTCCCTGAGCTTCTCTTCCGCGAGAAGGCTCCTCTCATCATCACCATCACCGTCGCCGTCAACCCATCACTCGTCATTCTACTGCGTCGCCACTCGACGACCGCTCCAGTCCCTCTCCGGATCGCCTTCGTTCCCCTCCGCGGCGGCGGCGCCGCCTCCGTCGCATCCGAATCCGTCGGTTCCTGCGAATTCGGGGGTAGGGTTCATAGGCGGGGCCGATGGGGTCAGGGCTTTTGCCTCCTCCTCCTCTTCTCCTGCCGCCGTCACTGCCGCCGCCGCCGCCGCCGCCTTCGACGTCTCTTCGCTCGCTTCCTTGAGGGCGAGGGAGGCAGTGGATGTGGCTCGTCACTACGGACGGTGCTACTGGGAGCTGTCGAAGGCTCGCCTCAGGTAAAGCGTCCTTTAGCCCTCTTTGGGTTTAAATTCGGAGATATTCCGATCTAGATTCGTTGTTCTGATTGATTGAGTGAAGATGTTCTTGGCTTGCTGTTCGACTGTTGGGTTTTCGAAATTTGGTAGCTTGAACGACTTGCCCTGGTTGCCATTGACTTGATGACAGCTCTGGGTGGTTCTCTCCATTTCCTTTGGCTGCTAGCTTCAACTATGACGAAAACCACCGCACAGTTCTTGTGGACTAAAACTGTGGTCTTAATGCTTTGCTTTGATGTTTCGAGATTTGTGATCTGTTATGCGGGATCATATGTTACAAGCTCTACTTCTGTGGATCACATAAGGATTTATGTAATGCTTGAGAATGCACTAAATTTGATTTACCATTGTCATGGGGGCCTATCAATTTTCTTAATTAGGAGGCCGCTCAAATTATGGTGAAATCTTTGGCAATAGACATTTCAATCTATTTTCACTCAATGCCGGATCATCTCAGAATCTTCATTTTATTCGTTTGGACCTCTTTGTATAAACTGCAATGCTTGTGTTGAAAGTGGTTACAGAGACGTTCCTGCATGTATTAACTCAGCTGGTGACCTGACAATTTGCCTTTGTGGATTTTTCATTAGCAACAGCTACATATGCTCATCTCGTCAGTCTATAATTAGAGTCCTTCACCAGATATGTTTGGAATCATCCAAACTAGTTCACAGAGCGTACACTGTTCCTTAAGAAATAGTTCCACTTTAGTTGTATCTATATCATATCAAACTTTTGTGTTTGCCAACCAATTCATAAGGTAGTGCTTGGATGCTTATTCCCTTGGACAGTTCTCAAAGCATTTGATTCACCCTGATAGAGCAGGTAGGGAAGTCCTGGCGACACAGAAAGAACCTCTTCACTAGTTACATTTGATTGATACCTCCCTATACATGCTAAATGGGGGTAGTTAGTTTAGAGCATAGAATCGTTGTGCACAGAACTAAAATCTCTCTCTCTCTCTCTCTAGTTTGTTAGTTGTTGCTACCTCTGGAACTGGGTTTGTTCTTGGGAGTGGAAGTGCGGTTGACATTCCAGGGCTTTGTTGGACGTGTGGTGGCACCATGATGGTCGCAGCTGCTGCAAACTCCTTGAATCAGGTATAGAATTCTCATTGCTGTCATAATTGGCTATCTGCGATTTTGGTGAACTGTTGAGTGGATAATTTTTCTGGTTAACTGATGATCTAGTATGGGGTGTTCATCTTGCATCTCTTCTTAGACAAGAGTGTGTCCCTGAAAGTGGACATTTGGCATTTCATTTACAACTTCATATTGTTATGTATAATGAGATTATAGGTTTAATGTCTGTAGTTTAATGAGAGTTCTTGTTTCATCCTACGGTCTCTTATGTGTAAGTAAACCTCAGGGTAATGGAACAGGTTCAAGAAGACTAAAACCTATTTAGAAAAATAATTCGATCATACTCCAAAAAGTCCTATCAAAGATCCAAGCATGTCGCATGTATCATTTGACCTGAAATTACTCACCACAAGACTTTCCCTTCATTGCTAGTCTCTTCACGCATCACTGTTTCTTGTAACTGAGCCATTCATGAATGTAAACATGTGGATCATTAGAATTTGACTGTCATTTAACTTATCAAAATATTCAAATTGACATGTTGGATCATCTATCATTTTTTTAATACTTTGTGAGATTAATTTATTTTTGTTTTCAAATTTTTGGAGGAAAGTAAGTAGTTGGTAAAAGCACTTGTTTATGCTTTGGCAAACATGCCTTTGAATAGGAACAGAAGAGTAGTGGGTTTGTACTAGGACTCAGAATTAACTCCTAGAAAAGGGCAACTCGCGGGTTATCTCGCATTTGCTTTGTCTGGGTTTCTTTCTAGCTGAATGACCTTTTTAACTGATATGAAGAACCCAAAAGATTGCCTCACGAGAGACGCCTGCAGCTTTACTGAAACTCTTGAGTTTACAAAGGCCGCGCAGTCATCAATGAAACTGTTCAGAAAAGAAGGAACAAAAAGAAGCAGAACTGCATCATGAGTACTATTTGCATTATTTGAGTTCTATGGAAGAATAGTCTTCAGAGACAAATATTAGGGACCTGGACTATTGCAGTCGAAGAGATGCGAATTGTAACCACTGGGCTTTAAAAGCGTAGACTCTAATGAATTGATTTTATGTGCGACACCAATCTGGTCATATATCATTTACTTCCTTGTCACTCTGCTGATTGGTTGGAACAAATTTTTTGTTAAGGGAGATAGGAAGAAAGTTAGGATGGTTATATGAGTATCCTATCATTTTTAATTGAGCAAATGCATCTACAAGGATTGCTTTAGCATTGATACGGTGGTTCAACCTATTTAATAATCAAATCCAAGTTAGGTTCAGAATCCTAATCAGCTATATCATTAGGACATAAGGTTCTAGGTATATAGTATATATCACACTCAATTGGAATTTTTTTAACTAATCAACTGAATCAGTTATTTCAATCGAATTGACTAGTAACCAAAATTCAACAATTTCTCTTTTGATTTCTATTGACATCCCCAATTAGAATCATTTCTTATTGTATTTAATTTGTCTGCTATTTAATTTGCACAGTGCCATTCATGGATATTTTTATTCCAACAACCCCTCTTTTAACAGCAAGTGGTCTTTAGTGCCAATCAAGAAGGAAAGTAGTTGTCTTTTAAAAAGAAGATGAAGTTCAGTTGTCTGTCCCTGATTAATTTCAGTTTATTGACTACTTTCCACTTTAAGTCAATATTAGGTTTTAAATTGTCATGAACTTAACAAGAGGATGAGGGAGGGATGGAGTCAAAAATTGACAATCCCTCTTGGGAGAGTAGTGTTTCTTTGATTGAGAGAGAGAGAGAGGGATCGGCAGCTTTACTCGCCCCCGAAGAGAGTACCTGTGCACTATGTTCTGGTTCACTGAGTTGGAAGATAGAGTTGGGGCGACAATGTATAAAATGAAGGAGATAGATAGTTTGGTACTATTGACAGCCTAATTAGTTCTCTATTGGGGTTCCTTTCTTTTGATATGATGTGTAGAATAGTGTAATCCGTCAGAAGAAAGTTTCTAATTCTATATGCCTTGTTAATCAGGTCTTTGAGATAAACAATGATGCTAAAATGAAGAGAACAAAGCAAAGACCTTTACCTTCGGGGAGGATATCTGTACCTCATGCAGTTGCTTGGGCATCTTCTGCTGGTGTAGTTGGGACTGCATTATTGGCATATAAGGTGACCAAATTAATTACCTAATAGCACTAAAAACATTACTTTAGACTCAGCAGTCAGAATATTGTGCATCTCTTTCACTTTGACATTTCATTATGCTTGGAGGACTAATTTGACTGTCCTGTTGACAAGGCTGTTTCAGACAAATGCATTGGCTGCAGGGTTTGCTGCTTCCAATCTTATTCTTTATGCTTTTGTATACACACCATTGAAGCAGATTCACCCTGTAAATACTTGGGTTGGAGCTATTGTTGGTGCCATTCCACCCCTTCTTGGGTAATTTTATCTCTGAAGTCTCTTTGCCTTATCTATGCGATTTTGTTGATTTGCTTACAGTGTTTTCCTTAATAAGTTTAAAAGTTATTCTTAATCTTGAAGCATGAAATCGAAAGATTTTCACCTAAAGGGATCTTCATGCTGTGTGGCCCATGGTGGTCATAGCCATAGGAAACTCCTTATGTGATTAGAGCTTGAATCTTGATCTCAGTTGGACTTAGAGATGATTCTTGACTTTTGGTTGTAATCAATGTTTTTGAGAATCCCGATTGGACCAGTCCATCCAACAAAGGCAGGTCCGGACGCCTGAACTTGTAGCTTTAAAAAACTGGATCAAGCTGGAGTTGACCTGGTTCAATCTGGGTCAAGCAGGGCAGTTGCATCAGGTAGTGGACTCACCGGCAAAGCTAAAGAAAAAGTCAGCTCTGAGGTTATTTTTACTGAGGACGTCAATGTTGAAGCTTCTATGCACGTTTCTTTCTGGCCATGTGTTCCTTTAACCATGAAAGAAACTAATTTTAGTGTATTTATTCTGAAAAAACACACTGGGAGTGGACAAAATGGAGTCAGGAGTGATTTAACCAATGGATTTGACACTCTTTGGGGCAGGTTCATATCCTCTGCCTTTGTCAGCTTCCGCCTCATTTGTATTCAGAGCTTGAGAAAAGTAAATGATAAGTGCAACCCTTTCACAAAAACCTACAGATGGGTCCATACTGCGACTTCCGCACCCTGTGATCTTTGCTTAAATCATTATGAGCCCTCTTAATTTTACTTTGACCTCCATGGAACTGTTTGTGGCAATGTATAAACTTGTAAAGTGGGGTGGCATGGAAAGGAAACTAGAAAGAGTGACAGTACAAAAGGTTTTTGAAAGTAAAAAGTTGAAGTCTCTTTACTAATGAATGGTGAGAGGGAGGAAGAGAATGCGCCCAGGGGGGTTGGTCAAACAGGGCTATTTCTTCCAGTTATTTGGACATTTCGATTAAAATTTGATACACAAGCATGTAAGTTGTGCTTCAGATGGTGTTAACTAATGGGCCATTTCACTGTCTTGGTTGTGTAGCCAAACTGAAACTGTGATAACAGTCTTAGCCATCGAAAGGTTTTGAAGCCTAATTTGACCAATACCGCTAAGCTTCAAACTTCATAGTTTTAGAAGTTTTGACTTCTCGGTGTCCCTTCAAAAGCAGAGAAGAAGCCCTAAACCCTGTGCTGTTAAGTGCATAGCGGCATAAAATTGCAGTTTGAATTATCTTCAGTGTCTCTTCATATGAGAAGAAGATAACCTAAACCTAATGCAAATAACTACACAGGGGCATAATGTTGCACCTAGATTCATCTTATGTCCGAAAGAATGAATTATCGGTATATATTTGGGCAGGAGGACAAGGAGCAGACTTGAGCCTGAGATGAGTTGGGAGTCTTGAATGTTGGAATTTCTGGATTGTGTGAGGGCTATATTATATTTGACACATAATATATAACTTTAGCATGAGTAAGTCTGATTCCTGATTGTGGAGTCATTTGTGATTTTTGCTTTGAAGGATAGCCCAACGATTATGAGATGGATTTGACGGTGACAAAGAAATCATGTGCTGCCATTGGTGATAAGATGAGATGACTAGTTTTTTTAACCAATAACATTTGGTCAGATATTATTTCTGTAATCACCTAAACGATCACCTTCTCATTGAACTCTCATCCAAAACAAAAGAAAAATCATCAATGACTTCTTGATCAATAATTAAACTACTTTAAGGTGGATACTCAATGGTTCCTCTTCTGTTTTTGAGTGGTGGTTAAAGTAAACACTTACTGGCGCCTCTTCAGTTATTCTATAATGATGAAACTTTTGATTCTCTAAGTATCGTTTGATGCTATTTTGTATATTCTTATGTTTTTGCATAGATATCAGATTATGCATTAAAGCTTTTGATTTTTTGGCATTTCAGTTGGGTTGCAGCTTCTGGTGAAATTTCTCTTAACTCGATGATTCTCCCGGCTGCTCTCTATTTCTGGCAAATACCCCATTTCATGGCTCTGGCACACTTGTGTCGCAATGATTATGCTGCTGGAGGGTATGTCCATATTTCTGATAAATATTTGTGTGAAAGTCTGCGGTCATTCGACAATCGACATAAACTTTCTTGTCAGCATGATCTTTTCAGTGCTTTAATATTGTTGAGGTCGTGAGAACTTTGTTTTGAAACTTGTATTTATAGTCTTTATGGATACTGGAAAACACCATTCAACCCAAAAAAAAAAAAAGAACAAGAAAATGGGATACTGCGAAACACCTTCATTTTAGGTCTTCTTGTAATTCTCTGCTTTACAGATGAATATTGGGTCTAGGTACTTGTTGATGAAAAGCTTAATGTCTTTGCTGGCTTACTATCTCCTTCCTTCTCGCTCGTTAGGTTTAAAAT
This sequence comes from Eucalyptus curtisii, assembly GCA_017140595.1. Lineage (NCBI taxonomy): Eukaryota > Viridiplantae > Streptophyta > Magnoliopsida > Myrtales > Myrtaceae > Eucalyptus > Eucalyptus curtisii. The sequence continues at coordinate 7,414,686 of CM029504.1, forward strand.
GCTATCCCTTGGTGATGCTTTGGGCCAGAGAACTTCTTTAGTAGCTTTAAGGAACTGCCTCTATCTGGTACCTTTGGGATATTTAGCCTATGACTGTAAGTCCCCGATACCTTAAACTTTTAATAGTTCTGTATGAAATTTTCAATTTTGGTTAAATTCTGTCAGATTGACTAAGATATATGCCTTTCTCAAGTTGGCCTTTGCTGCAATGTATTGACCTTTTATTGGACCTTTTGTTTTATATCAAGGTTTCCACTAAATAGGTGGTGGATGGGAACATATTTTCTTTTTAACTTTATCAACTTGTCCAGCTCAAGCTTATATTTATGTAAAAAATAAAACGGTATTCTGAGTTTATGTGCTCCTTAACCCCCTTTCCCTTCCAGAAAGAAATGGAAAACCTTCTCAACTTTGTTCTTTTCAGATGCTATAGTTCTCTTGTTTTCTTTTCTCTGCTTGGGTTTCATGAAACTTTCTTATTACTATTTACTTGACTAAAGATGTCTTTCTACCTCTTAATTTAACAGTGATTATGAATTGTGATCTGGACAAATTTGCGTGCTATTCTATGTGAATTGGCTGGACTAAATTGCTTATAATTAGGTGCATAAATGTTAGGTGGATTTACAGGATGTGTCATTTAAAATCTATATATATCTTTTCTTCAATCTCTTTGAGGTGTTGTTTTCTTTCTAAGAGCTTTCTCAGTTTCCTTTAAACTCTTGTGCATCTACCTGGAAGGAAATCTACTATTCTTACAGCTCAGGTGCTGGCAACTTAATTTCTTTCTGCAGGGGGGTTGGCAACTGGGTGGTTCTGTCTAGAATCAACAATCCTTACGTTCGCTATAAGTGCTACAGCATTTTCGTTCTATCGGGACCGTACCATGCAGAAGGCAAGAAGAATGTTCCATGCGAGCCTCTTGTATCTTCCTGTATTTATGTCTGGCCTTCTTTTTCACCGTCTCTTGGATAGTCATCAAGATCTCTCAGAAAGCTACTCACTTAAATATAACGAGCTCTCATCTTCTCTGGAAACTCCGTTAGAAGAAAATGGTTCTTCCAAGAGAAAAAAGGGTTTGAGGACACAAGCACAACCGCCGGTTGCATATGCATCTTATGCGCCCTTTCCTTTTCTACCTGCTCCTTCTTATGCTGGCCTCCACTGAACCAAAGTCTTCCAATTTTCAAGTTTTTGCAGAAAATCCTTGCTGTAAGTTTTTCAGATTTTGTCATGGAAATGCACCAGTATACATGTCAATAATGTCGGGTTTGGATGAAGTTCGAAATGGATAGAGGCTGTTGATCATTTTAGTGGTGAGGGTGTTCACTTTCTATTGTTGAATAATAGTTATGGACTTGTAAATTGGATTACCGACTGGTTTTCATTCGACGGAGAGGAATGTACATTCCACCCTGGAATTTGGGGTGAGTAATTCAGACGATAAGCTATACATTGTAACATTTGGCAACTCTTTCATGGTAGCCTACTGGCCTCTTTGGCGTCATCTGTTGAGTTCGATCATGCTGTGCATACTTCTTTTGGATTTTCTTGCATTGGGTATCTATCTTATGTTTAATCGAGAAAAAAAGGTAAGGAGTAAAAGCAGAAAAAGAAATTGTTAAGACGAGAGAACTCAACAGAAAAGGAATAAAAGAAAAGGAGATGATGTAATTCACTACAACAGCCAAAAGTAGACCGTGATCACAAATGCAGGTTAACAATAGCATCAAGCGATCTTTCTCAAAGAAATTTAATCAGTCTCCATCTCAACATGGCACTCTATGATCATACTCATGGCCTTGAAAGTCCAATTTTAGATCACGAGTGCCTCCTCAACTCCAAATTCGATCGCAGCCATTTTGCCTTATCAGATGGCTAACCGTGTACAGGATCATCCCGTTTATCTTAGTCTCCCAGGTGCTGAAGGAGCATTTCTATATTTCTATATATATACATATATCGAGCCAAATTTAACAAAAAAGAAAAGACGACATAGATACTATCAAGTCCAACCACTCCCGTGAGGAGGTGGAAGCTCGTTCTGCTTTTACGACAATCATGATGATGCAGCCAATTCCTAATCTATAAGAGGATATGCGCCCAAAAGAGAAGATCCTTCACTCATTTGATCAACAGGCTCGCTGCACAATTTACTTCAAGAATGCAGAAGCTGAACATTGTTTTGTAATCCAAATTGCTAATGTGACAGCTGTCTGCACTCCTTCATAAGGAAGCAAAAGAAGTGTTCTCCTGTACATAAGCTTTCAGAAGATATGAAGATGTGATGTGTCCATTGGTCCTCTTGGAGAAGATGGTGATAAATACTAATATTTAGTCTCGTCCCGAATGGTTTAAGGCATAAGCCACTTACATCTCAACCTCTGTCCACATCACCCTCACCACCTCCGTCAAGACGCGGACTTCCTCTCTCTAAGCTGAATCTATCTTGATGGCTCAACCTCCAGCGACATAAATGAATTAGGCAAGTCAGAAAAAACTTCATAAGAAAAACTGCTTGCAATTTCATGATGAGAGGAGATGGCCCTGAGATTTTTATCCAGAAGATATTGATTCGGTGGCATCTGATCCAGATCCAACTCCTAGGTCAGTTATTATTGCCTCAATGTCTCAAACAACTTTCAATCTTGATGATTTTCCACATCACAAATGGCTGGACCTGACTCCTAGAGTTTTCCGTATGCTTACCACCAGCTCTTTAACACCGGAACTCCCAGAGTCTGTTTCCTGTTTTACCGGAAGTCTTAGAGACTGGTGGAGTTCTATATCCGAGCAGAGACAAACAGTGTTCCTTGTACTAACAAGATTTTGCTCGAACCATTCGCATACTGCGCCAATTAGTTATCGGAAGTCCCGAGGACCTCGAGGAACTCAAACGAAGAGAGTCCCAGAGGAAATGCTGTTCTTTCTAAAGAAGAGAGCTTGATTGCCATGTCCAAGAAATTGTCAAACTGTTCTATGCTAATGGGGCCGGCTGGACTCTAAAATCAGCCTCCCTGTCATCTATCCCTCATTAATTGTTGAAAGCTGTAAAAAGATCTTTCTAAGGATAAGTGCTATAAAAGTCCTAAACTTGTAACAAAAATGCAATTGAGTCCTAAAACTTGCAAAAAGTGCAATCAGTCCTAAAACTTGTCAAAATGGTTCAATTGAGTCCTAAAGTTAAACACCGTCACTCTTATTGACGGAAAAATGCTAACGTGGCGTTGATGTAGCATTTTAAATGATTTTTTATTTTCCACCTGGCTTTTTAAAATAATTTTTAATTCAAATTTTTAAATTATATTTAAAAACTAAAATTCATTTTTTTAAAAACTGTTAAAAAAAGAAAAAAAGAAAAGGGTAGCTCCTCCTGTCCCCGCTAGCGTCGCCCATTGTTGGAGGGGCCGGTGACCCTCACCGGGCGTGGGCACGGGCGCCTAGATCTAGGCACGTTGGCCCTCGCGGGGCCGGCGAGGCCTCACCGAGGGCGGGCGACGGTCGTCGGCCTCCCATGACGGCCCGGCGTGCCCGGATCCGGGCACTCGCGCTGTGCTCGGCGAGGGGTCCTCGCTTAGGGCCGGCAAGGCCTCGCCTGGTGCCTGTGAGGCCTCGCCTTGGTCGGGTGGCGCCGACGACCATCGCCGGCCCCTCCGGCAATGGGCGGTGACGGCGGCGGCGGAGGAGCTGACCTTTTTTTCTCTTTAATAGTTTTTTAAAAAATGAATTTTAGTTTTTAAATATATTTTTTAAAAATTGAATAAAAAATTATTTTAAAAAGCCAGATGGAAAATAAAAAATCATTTAAAATGCCACGTCAGCATTTTTCGTCAATAAAACTGACGGTGTTAACTTTAGGACTCAATTAAATCATTTTGACAAGTTTTAGGACTTGATTGCACTTTTTGCAAGTTTTAGAACTCAATTGCATTTTTGTGACAAGTTTTAAGACTTCTACATCACTTATCCCATCATTCTATAGTAGCTCGTAGAAAAAAAGCAAAGAGGCTAAAGATTTAAATTGCAATGCACATGACGGTAGAGATTGTTGGAAATGGATTTCAGGAAAAAAAAAAAAACGAATCGATACTCGAACGATCGAATATAAAAAACAAAATGTGGAAACGGGCCCGAAAAATATGTAACACCAATCGAAAGGCATGTCACAAATACAAACATACCTTATTTGCCACATATTAAGTACTTGTTGCAATTTTAGAGGAATTGATTGAAGCCCTTGTAATTCCGTTCTTCGAGAGAGTTCACTATTTATCAAAGAGAAAGAATATATTGTTTTGTTTTCTGCAAATCAATTGTAATGTTCCCCTTTTCCTTTTTCTTCTTATATATAACAGTTAATTTTTACTGAAAAAATAACTGCTCTTTCTCTCTCATGAGCTCTTCCTTTAAAGATTGGGTTTGGCCCAACATGGGCGAATGGGCCTGACTTGGCCCATCAAATAAAAAATCCATCATTTTTCACTCGCACATGGTGGGCCGAAAAAAACTATTTGTTTACCTTTTTGCAACGTTCATACCAGTAACTAATATGTGCAACTAGCATATTTCGAAAGCTCGTTGCCATACACATGTTAGGAATATATAGCAGCTCAAAATGAGCATTATGTTTTCGAGTAGATATAGTAAACAATATCCTAGATCGATCGATCACATTTATATCTCTTTCGATCTCTTTTTAATGATGACATATTGTACTCACAATTTATAATTATTCCAAAAACAATCATAATTGGTGGACCAGTGAATACAAAACTAGAATATGATATTCCAAAATCAATCTTCTTCTTTTCTTGAAACTCTCAATTTTAGTTTTACTTGCTTTTATAAAAGGGATAAGTGCTGCAGAAGTCCTAAAACTTGTCACGGAAATACATTTCAGTCCTAAAACTTGCAAAAAGTGCATTTAAGTCCTAAAACTTGTCAAATTATTTCAAACGAGTCCTAAAATAGATGCTATTAGCATTTTTTGTTAAAAATGCTGACGTGGCATTTTAAATAATTTTTTATTTTCTGTGGATTTTTTAAATTATTTTTATTCATTTAAAAATAGATTTAAAAACTAAAAAAAAAATATTTATTCATTTTATCTTATTTTCACCAAAAACTAAAAAAAAAAAAAAATAAAATATCTATTTAAAAAAAAAACAGCGGCTCTTCTCCCCACCGCCGCCCATCGCCGGAGGGGTCGGGCAACGATCACGGCGGCCCGGCCGGGCCTCTCTAGCCTAGGGCCGGCGATCGTCGCCCGACCCCTCCGGCGATGGGCGGCGGCGTGGCGGCGGTGGTGGTGGGGAGAGAAGCCGTTTTTTTTTTTTTTTAATAACAATTTTTAAAAATAAATTTTTTAACTTTTTTTTAAATTTTTTGGTGAAAATAATATTAGAATAATTTTATTTTTTTTTTTAAATCTATTTTTTAAAATGAATAAAAAATAATTAAAAAAATACACATGGAAAATAAAAAAATTATTTAAAATGCCACATCGGCATTTTTAACCGGAAAATGCTAACGGCGTCAATTTTAGGACTCGTTTGAAACAATTTGACAAGTTTCGGGACCTAAATGCACTTTTTGCAAGTTTTAGGACTGAAATGCATTTTCGTGACAAGTTTTAGGACTTCTACATCACTTATCCTTTTATAAAAAATGTCCCATTAGATTGAATCAATTCATGATCATTGGCAATATTCTAAGATGACAAACATTAAATAGAGATCTTGAGAACAAGTAAGAGTCATGATGGTACTTAATTGAGAAACTCTTTTCCTCAAGAGTTTCACACAGCATAAAAGTTAAGATCAAAACTTTTGTCACTCTTATTAGTCATGTTATGATATGTAGTATGAAATAAGTATTACAATATTAACTCCTTTCTTATGGAGTGTATGTTTTCAATTTCAATACGGTATAGATGATACTTCAGACATACTTAATGTCTAACTTGAGTTAATGTATTTATTCTTTCACAGAATCCATCAAAACTCACATCTTGCATAAAGACAAATAAAGTAAAATATGTGTTGTTTTACTTTTGGACATAGTAAATATTATATCCTCATCTTAACACTTAGTTAAGGTGACATTTATGTTTTAAGCTTGAGCTCTCGATTATCACCTAGATAATAAGTTAAAAAACCTTCTCATCTATATTTATTATACAATAAATAAATGCGATTACCTATGTGAGTGAGTTAATCTCTTATCTATCCAACATACTTTCTCAATTTTATAATGAACTGAGCATTAAGACGCATAAACGTCAAACAAAAAAAGTCATATGCATTAATAATGAAATACAATTTCATTAAATGTGAACATTTAGGGAAATTACAATATTCAGTACATCAGTCTCTACGTAATCCTAGAGATTTTACATGGTCATAGAACACATCTCTACATAGTGACTTTATCATAGGATTTGCTATCATTCTATGCATAAATATGTACTGTAAGTTTACATCCTTTATCATTGACAAAGTTATACTTGGTATCTATATGTTTGGTCTTGTTATGATGTTTCAGATCTTGGTGTACGCTATTGTTGTTTGACTATTACAATTAACTAGCAATGATTTTGCAGCATTCTTAGTAATACTTAAATGATCCAAAAATCTCTTAAGCGAAACACCCTCTTGAACAGCTGCTGATAATGCCACGAACTCGGCCTTCATTGTGGACAAGGCTATACACGTTTGTTTCTTATTGCTCTAAGATATGGCGCCATTATTCAATAATAACAAATCCAGAGGTAAATTTCCTTTCATCTAAATCTCATTCCCAATCAGTATTTGAATAGTTTTCAAGTCGCTGATCATTTTCTTGATAACTCAACGAATAATCAGTAGTTCCATTTAGATGCTTCAGTATTCTTTTTTCGGCTTTCCAATGTGCTTGACTTGAATTGGATTTGTACCTACTTACCATTCCAACTGCAAAATATATGTCAGGTCTTGCACACATAATAATATACATTAAGCTTCCCACAACAATAGTATAAGAAACACATTGCATTTCTTCCTTATCTTGTGGAGTTTTTAGACACAATTTATGGCTTAATCATTCACATTTTGTAATTGGAATTTCTATGGATTTGCAGTCTTGCATACGCAATCGTTCAAGAACCTTGTTTATATAGGTCTCTTGCGAAAGAGACAATGATCTCTTTGAATGATCCAATGAAATCCTAACTCCAAGAATATATGCAGTCTCACCTATATCTTTTATCTCAAAGTTAGAAAACAACCAATTCTTAACAGTATTAACAAATTCCATAATCATCAACATATAATTTGATCACAAATTGATCTTTAGATCTTTTGATATATACATAATGATCATTATCAATCATTGTAAAATCATATGCTGTTATGGCATTATGAAAACATATATACCATTATCTTGATGGCTGCCTAAAGCCATATATTGATATCAAAAGTCGACATACCTTTTGTTTTTGGCCTTTCAAAATGATACCAACGAATTGTTCCATATAAATTTATTCTTCTAATTCTCCTTTGAGAAAAACAGTTTTGACATCCATTTGATGTAGTCCAAGATCCATACTAGTCACTAAAGCCTAAATAAGGTGAATTGAGGTAAATCTCACTATAGGAGAAAATTCATCATAATCAATTATTTCCTATTGATTATACCCCTTTGTCACAAGACGAACCTTATATCTCTCTATTGAACTATCAACTTTATGTTTTATTTTGAGAATTCACTTATTCCTAATGGCTTTACTCCTTTTGTAAGATCAACCGGTTCTTAAACATGATTTGACTTTATTGACTCAATTTTCTCTTCCATTGCACGCATCAATTTTTCCTTATTAGGGCATTTTAGAGCCTTATTTACATTTCTTGGCTCATCTTCATCTTGTTGAGCGACTATGAAAGTTTGCCCTTTTATGTCAAAACGTCAACATTGAATATTTTTGTGATTTGTTTGCCGTACGAGAGATTGTACACTTTGCACATTATTCTCCATTACGCTCATATTCGGATTAGATAATGATGATATCGTTTTATCAGGTGATTGTAATTTAGATTAAGTCAAATTTAATTCCTCATTTCTTACATTACTCCCACTTGGACGAACTCTATTAAATTCATTATATTGATCTAAGGTTTCAAATAGGTAGCAGTCCTCACCTATTTCGCACTTTTTATGAAATTCATTCTGTAAGAATGTGACATTCCATGATTCAAATTTAATTATACTCTCACTTTCTTGCTCACCTATAAACATATACCCTTTCTAGTGTTTTAAGTATCTTATGAAAATACTCTTCATACCTCTAGGACCCAATTTCCCATACTTGTGAGAGGGTTCGTGAGTATAGATGGCACAAACCCACGGTTTAAGAAAACATAAGTCGAGTTTTTTAACTGTTCATAATTCATACGGAGTGGAAGTAACTAATTTAGAAAACACACGGTTGAGTATATAGACAACAATTAATAAAACATCACCCTAAAAAGGGATAGGTAAGTTAGCATATGCCATCATGAACCTAACCATTTTCAGTAGAGTTCTGTTTCTCTTTTTCGCAACGCCATTTTGTTGACGAGAGTAAGGGATTCTTTTTCATCACAAAAATTTCTGAACTTATTAAATAGATATTCTTGACCTCGATCGGACCTTAATATTTTTATTTTTTTATCTTGTTTATTTTCTACTAAGTTCATAAACTTCTTGAAATAACACAATACTTTGGATTTATGAGAAATCAAATAAATATGTTCGAAGGAAGTATAATCATCTATAAATATGAAGAAATAAAACAACCCCATACATTCTTCTCACATTCATTGGACCATAAATGTTAGCATGGATTAAATGCAAAGGAAATTAAACTCTTATACATTTTCTAAATGGTTTCCTTGTAGTTTCGCCTACTAGGCAATACTCGTATATTGACAAATCGATTTTGTCAATATTGCCTAATAAGCCCTCTTTGGCTAATCTATTAATTCATTGTTGGCCAATATGACTAAGTTTAGCATGTCACACATTTACATCATTATCATATGAATCAGAAGACATGAAGAGGGAATAGCAAACATTGACAATACTATAGTCAATATCCAATATAATAAAACCATCCAGAAAATAACCATAACTATAGTAGTTTGTATCCAAATACAAATACACACAATTATTATGGAAGTTTAAAGTGAAACAAAGTTTAACCAATATTAACACAAACACTAAGTTCCGACAAATCTCCAGAGCATATAGTATATCATATAGGAACAAAGTGCGTTCACCATGTATAATTAATTGGCATGTGCCAATGCCTTTAACCTCTGCTCTAGAGTTGTTCTCTACATAAATCCACTTTATTCCTGTCAGTATTCGTTGGAATTCCACAAAGGCTTCTTTATCATTCGCTACATGATCTGTTGCTCCTAAATCTACAGTCCATAAATGATTAAATTCAATGAAAAATACAGAACTTAATACATAAGCAAAATTCTCAAGATACAATGGATGTTTACCTTTTTTGGCTCGCCATGGTGGCGAGCATAGTGACGTCTTTTGCCGCAGTTGTAACACTTTATCCTTGACATTGTCTTCACTCAATGACACTTTCTTCTCTCATGTTGATTAACTCTTGACTTTTTTCTTGAAGAGCTTGCTCCTTTGCCTTTCCACCTTTTGAATGAATCAGAATGCTTGCACTTGGAGCTCAAAGCCCCTCTTGAGCTAGAACGAGTATTATATATATATCAATTTCCAACTTAGCTACCAGGAGGTGGTTCTCTTCTAGTTTAAGGTGGCACACTGTATCCTTAAATGTTTTGATATTCTCATTTGTGGGTTAGGTGCACCTTTATATGCTCCAAACTTTGAGGCAAGGAACGAATCACTACTTGTATTTGATACTTGCCAATAAGAATGTGGCTAGCATCTTTCAGCTCATTGATCATGTTTGATGTCTTTCTCAGATGTTGTTTCTTGGTCTAACCATGAAGCTTCTTGTAGGAGTCAAATCTTATAGTGAGTTGTCTCAGTTTGGTCATCGATTTATGACTAAATCTCGCTAACAATGCTTGTCACATTTCTTTGGTATTCTCAAAACGCCTAAACTCTCGCATGATATCATTCTCCATGCTACTCAGCAATGCGATGCAAGCGAGTTTTTTTTTTGTTTTTTTGTTTTTTCATGCAACAAATGTTTCCTTATCTCTTTTGTATTGTGCCGTGTTCCCATCTTCAGGCTCTTCCATAATCAGGTTAAGAGCTTTTAGTGCTTCTTGCTCTTCCAACACATATTGGATTTTCATATGTCATATTTCATAGTTATCACATTCAGCTTCTCTCCTTTGTTTAACTTAGTGACTATGCTCTTAGTTGCTGAAACCATTGGCTCTGACAAATCTGACACACATGCACAAATTATTAATATTTATCATTTATGCATTTATTTCACATAAACTAATCATATTAATGATAATTTCAAATAAGTTTTCAGAATCAAAATGTTACTATTATTTCCAATCATCATCTAAAATCCTAAATTGAAATTGTCATTACAATAATCTTCTATGCAAAATAAGTCATTTGAAGCTACTAAAACTTCTTTGAACTACTTACAAGTATTGTTAATAATAAAAGCAATCAACATTGAATGTCCATTAATGAATAACACATTTTTACATAATGTAACCAATACATCAGAAGCTACAACAACATCAACATGAAAAAAGAACTATCTACACAAAATATCCATAGAATATCCTAAATAAACACAAATTATCTAACGCCAAGTTAACTTACGAACATGGAAAGATTTATATAATTTATTAGTAATTTTCTCTTAGAATTCTAAAGGCATATTTGGCAACTACGGAAAAACAAACGGAAATCCCTTAAGATTTCTCCTTCACACATTCATTTCCCCCGCAGAGTTGAACTTAATCCTAGGGTCGAAGTCTTTGAGGCTTCAATCCTATGGTATTCCTTCAAAAGGCTATTACAAGCTTCAACATTCCTCACTATTTAGATGGAAGAGTGTTAATCAAGAACCACTCCATCTCAAAAGCTGGCATTGGATAATCGTTCCAAATGATTCTTTGCATCATCTTATTGACCTCGAGAATGTTCAATTATATCACCACTTTCCCATTGATAATTAGCCAACTCAACTATCATCCTTGCAAGTCTCACCTTTTGTTCTTTAGATTGTGTGCGAATGGGTGTACGCATACGAAGGATAGGCATTGTTTCTACAACCAATGCAGAACAAAAGGGATTACTTATAATCCAATAGTGACATAATTGAAAACCGCATTCTCTATTTTTTTTTTCTTGGTTAACGGTCAACCGTCAATGGCCGGTCAAATCGGGTGGGGTCAACGGGTCGGTCAAATCGAGTCGGGTCGGACCAACCGACCTGGCTGGTTGACGTCAACCCGCGCAGGGGGCACATGCGAGGCGCAATTATCACACGTGTGTTGTGCATGCGCTTGGGAAACTGCCTCGACACATGCTGATGATGCCTGCACATTCCAACCACGTGTGGTGGCACATGTGGTTGCTCCCAATGGTGTGCCACTGGTCGTTTTTCTTGTCTCAATGAGAACTATGACTCAACACTTTACAAAATGAGTTTTGACTCACGGAAAATAAAAAAGGAACGGGGGAACAGTACGTGGGTGTCGGGATTTCCGTCCTTGAACATACGTCGGCAATGATTCTCAAATTCCAGCCAAAAAACAAATTCTGAACTATGACAATGATGATCGGGAAACATGAACAACATCACTTTGATACCAATGTTGGATACGTATTCAAAAAAAAAAAAAAAAAAAAACAAACCGATACTCGAATAATCGAATACCAAATCCAAAATGCGGAAACGGGCCTGAGAAACATGTAACATTGATCAAAAGGCATATCACGAAGACGGATATACCTTGTTTATCACAGATTAAGTATTTGTTGCAGTCTCAGAGGATTTAATTGAAACCCTTGTAGTTTCATTCTCCACGAACGCTGAGCTGAGCTGGCATTCGACAGAAACGCCAGAGAGATGTAATCTCATGGAATGCATTGATCGCTTGTTATGTTCAAGACGAAGAAAAGCACAGATGCCCTGCGTCTCTTTGGCAGAAATGCTTTAAATGAGAGATGTAACAAGCCATGTCACTATGTTTAAGTCTAGAATTCGTCATCCTCAGCAAGATCGTTTATTCTCTCGTACATTAACTGCAAGAAACTCCGTTGAACATCAATGCATTGATTTCGCTGTTCTATATGCTGAGAATGAAGAATGTGAAGGTGCTCCAAAAGCATCTAGATCATGTGTCCCGGCTCCTAATCTCTTCACTTCCATTATTGTCAATAGCTTGTTTGGTCACCACATTCGGCAAGTTGAAATCACGTGCGCCCTTCACCTATGGCTTATCATCTATGCTGTGGTTTTCCTTCCTTTTGGCAAATCGACACTCCATCGCTCTCATCTCCACTAATGCGTAGATTATAAAACAAATCCACCAAAAAAAATGTGGCATCCAAAAATTTCATGACAACCCCTGGATATACCATGAACCATGAATAGGTGATGGAAGCGCCATCGGACTATGTTATGGTCATTGGCTAATAGATTACAATTTAACAAGGCCGAGCAATGAATAGACTATTGTTGTATTGGGAATATATCCTATGTCCATGTGTGATTAAGGATTTGTACTAAAGGACAAATTGATAGGGAAAATTTTTATTCTTGGCCGTGCACTCTATAAGTTGGATTACCATTGATCAATGTTGCAAAATTTATGGACATGTGAATAACTGTAATTAAGTAAATATAAGTGGGGATTAAGGTGGATTATTAGGAGAAGGAGTCGGCTGATTTCTTAAGGCCCAAAACCAGCCCACAACCCCCCCACCGTTTGGTCGATCAAGGCCTGGCCCAAGCCCGGCCCATTAAGGCCACCCCTCTTTGCATGGAGAATGACAAGTGGCGAGAGGGACTCTACAAGTGTCCTTCCCATGGAGCCAAGTGTCTTAGCATGCAAAATTAAATCACATGCAAGAAAATAATCAACCAAAAAGGAAAAAGGGGAGGGGGGCGGATTGAGCAAGGCACCGAGAGAGGGAGAGTGAGACCGAGAGAGAGAGTGAAGTCGAGAGAGGAAGAAGAAGACCCGCCGCCGTGCATCCGCCTAGCTGCCGCCGTCGAGCCCGCCTTGCCTCGCCGTTGTGTTTGCTGTGATTTACTTTGGATTTGAGGCAAGTAGAGTCCATTGATCTACACTTTGCTTACTGTGATGTGTGTGTGATGGATGGTAAACTTCGGATGTGGTAGAGGTGAGGAATTTTCGAAGCTTTGGGGAGAAGTGTCTTAGCCTAGCATTCTATTTTCTAGAAAGGCAGTCCGACCTTTGATGATTTCGTGAGCTACATGTAATTTTCTAGTTGGAATCTCACTTCGACTTCTGGATGAAAGTTGTAGAGGACTTCTTGGAGAGTAACATATCAAAATTTCAGAGGAAATAAACAAGTATAGGTCGGTGAAACTATTTTTCTTTGAAGAAATAAGATCTGGAAACCGTTATGCTCACCTAGTGTGATTCTGTGAATTTTATAAAATTATTCAGTTGAAATTTGATCTTGTGTTCTTGATAAAAGTTGTAGATGACATGTTGAGGAGTTACATACTAAATTTTGAAAAGAAATTGACAAGTGTAGGTTGGTAAAACAATTTTTATCCGAAATGGTTGGATCTGGAATTCGTTGCTGAGGGTTAGAGATAGTTCTGGTGATTATAGTTTTTAATCTATCACGAATTTGATTTTGAGTTCTTCACGAAACTTTTACTTCTAGGTTTTTTTCTATAACATATAAAAATTTCATAATTTTCGGAGCTGGTTTACGGTTTATACCGAATTTGTGAATGAAGAAACTGTGCAAAGGCGAAGTTCTGAAATTTTAATGACTGTGATGCATGGACCGTACCGCTTTGTATGAAGCTCTTTTGATATGGTGTTCATCATGAAATATTTTCCCCTAGATCTCGTTTATAATATGTCAAATTTTCAGAATTTATGAAGGCCGTTTACTAATTTTTCTAGAATTTTAACTAAATGAGTGCATTCTGTTTTACCCGAATATTGCTGTATTTTCAAAAATAAATGAATTGCTCTATGAGATATTATGTCTTGAGTGGTTAATTATGCTGTATATGTGGTGAAATTTAGCATGGCATATAACATCAAAAAGCTGGTTTAGACCTTTGATATTATTGCATCAAATGCCATGTTGAAAATGAGACATATATGTGAATATACATTGTGATAATAATGATACCGTCGGAGGTGTGAGTCGACGATGCCCTGGGAGTCGGGATGCCCAAAGGTTCGAATGAGTCGATGCCCTTTGGATGCCTGGTTGTATTATGAATACATGCCCAGAGGTTTTCCCCGAGAGTGTCGGGATGCCCGGTTGTATTATGATACATGCCCGGAGGGTGAGGGGTTGTATTATGATGCATGCCCGGAGGGTAGGGGTAACCATTTTCATGGCGAGCCACGGAGATTCCTCGTGATGCCAGGTGTGGTGCGGGATGCCCGGAGGTGTGTGCCGGATGCCCGGAGGTGTGTGCCGGAGGCTCCTCGCGATGCTAGGTTGGGTGCGAGCGATAAATGAGGGATGCAAACATTGGTCCCTGGAAGAAAAAAATGATGAGATCCTTTTGAAAGACAAAATTGGAAGTTGAATCATGCGCATTGGTGTGTGCATATGGCATGATGCATGATCTGCTTATGAAAGTAAATTGATACTATATGACATTGAGAATGCGATCATGTAGGCTTGAATGGATCTCATGAGGATATACACATGATTGTGTGGATGATATGAATCATGCGTATGTATGTGCATATGGCATGGAATGAATCTCATGGAAACACAAGCATGTCAGCATGGCGGTATATGCATGATTGCATGGTGATATATGCATGATTGCATGGAGATATATGCACGATTGCATGGTGATATATGCATGACTGCATGGTGATATATGTATGACTGCATGGAGATATATGCACGATTGGATGGTGAGATATGCATGATTGCATGGAGATCTATGCATGACTGTATGGTGATGTATGCTTGTTTGCATGGATGATATGTGCCTTATTTGTGATACCTTGATTGTTCTGTCTGACGCATTGTGTAGTTTGATGGATCTTTACTGCTGAGTGGTTATACTCACCCCGTTTGGGGACTAATATTTCAGACTAGACAAGATACCTTTACTACCACTGCCACTAGTAGATGGATCGAGTGGTTGGATATGACCGTGAGGAGGAGGATAGCAAAGGAAGGAACTTTTGGACGCCGACACTGGTCGATGGACCTTAAGTATACGACTGTTGTAAAAGATGTCGGTCATCTTTTGAAGTATAGCCGAGTATAGAAGACTACGGTATTTTGATGTACCGATGAATGATGTCCATCTGGTTAAAGTAAATAAAAGTGTTTGGCTTTTACCTATAAATGTTCAGTTGGTGTGCATCGTTTTCTGACTATAGGGAAGGGAGTTGATGGATGTGCTTCCGCCATATAAATTGCGCAGGGACCAATCTAAAAGATGTAAACCCTCATGATTTATGAATTATAATGAAATTCCTTGGTATCAAAGTATTATATTATCAGGTCAAGTGAAAGGTAAGCGGACTGTGGCGACCCTAACGGTTTGGGGGCCGTTGAGGGGTGCCACAAAAAAATCTTAAAAAAAGGAAAAAAGAAGGTAGCAACATAAAAGTTATGAAGGTACCATTTTTTATTTATTTATAATATCAGATTGGGAAAATAAAAAGGTAGGTAAGGGTGCTGTGACATTCCGAATCCAAACATAAAGGATAAGGATATGACAGTACCAAATCTTCCTGTGGGCTCTTGCGCATCTAGCTAGCGAAACTTCTACATGTATTCTCCACCCACATGGCCCGATGCATGCATGCATTCCCATCTCGCTCCTTCTCCAACTGGTTTCTCGAGTAAACGTACACACGCCATATTCGAAGGCCATGCAAGCTCATCCCACATGAACCCGAACTTGAATCCGAAAAATATGCAACGCAGAGACTATACAAAAAAATAAAATAAAAATGAGTATATGGCAAAAAGGAAGAAAATGAAAAAAATGATTAATATCATAAAAATCCCAAATTAGTACACTAATAACACGTTTATCTCAAATAGTTTATTGACCAAAAAAAAAATTAAATTGATACATTTATGATAAATTTATCCTTCGTTAATTTTCGTTAATTGGATTAATACCACAAAAAACTAAAAAATGATACACTTGTCACAAACAGATGGTAAAACACCAAATTGGTACTCCCATCAACTGTCACGTGTTATCCAACTCAATAATTTGATAATAAAATTTAACAGAAATTAACAGAGGGTGAATTTGTCACATGTACAGGTTTGAGGATTTTGATGGTTTAGTTGAGGTAAATTTGTTATAGATGTACAAATTTGTGATTTTTCGTTGTATAAGCCTGGAAAAAAACCATCACACCCTCCTTATTCGTTTTGGAAAATGCTTATATAACCATGCCGTTAGAGTAGGAAGTGGACCTTCCGATTTATTGTTGGATTTCGTAATAGATAAAGTCATAATTGTGGAGAAAAGGTTGGTTGAGCTCTGCTTCTTTGATGTAAGAAAGTAGGAGGTATTCAATGTCGTCGAGTTTATTTTGTGTCTATATATATTAGACATATGATCATAGTTTTTTTTCCCCTCAAAATCTAGTTTAGATTAATGGAGGTCCTATCGAAGGTGGTTTCACTAATGAAAATAATGGCTATGACGAAGACATGATGAATAATTATCCGAAACTATTTCATCATTAGTTGTAAGGTCAAGTAGTTTTTAAATATTTTAAATTGGATAGATTTTTATAATGACAATGAACGGTTTTTTCATAGTAGGTGATAATTATTTTTCTCCTTGATTTCTTTCGAATTTATTTAGTTTTCCTTCTTCATATTCAGGAAAATCCATGCGGTGGGCCCTGCTTTGATTATGTATCTAGATTTCTGTATCTAGATTTCAGCTTGCAACAAGGGAATATAGAAGTTGGAGGACGCCGCGGAACCCGAAGAATCCGTTGAAAAAGGTGGCGGAGTACTCGTCGTACCGCAGCTGCAACAGCTGCCTCATCCCTGCCTCCTGCAGCAGCCTCCTGTTCTGTGCCTCCAGCACTGCCGCCTTCCTCCTGCACCTTGAGATTGCCTGCGCCAACTGTTCAATCCGCCAATCGGAGTCATATCAGTCAGATCATAAAAAATAGAGTCGTTAAAATATGTCTCGAGTTTGAGTTGAATGTGAAATTACAAATATTCCGAATTGGAAATTTTTGTGGATGTTCGAAATTAAGAAGTCCGAAGAACATCTCCCCAGAAATTACGAATCTGTATAGGGGAGTTTAGCCTAAAATAGGAAAGTCCAAACGTGGACTTGGACTTGGATTTATACGGAAATATCCGAAGTCAGCAAAGATAAAATAAAGGAAAGAGTCAAGCCTTTTAGGGTTTGACCGAATCATGCAGTTTTCTTTCCGAGTAAAATTGGTTTGTCTTCTTTTGCTGCATATATAACTTTCTGCTCGAGGGACTCTCTTAAGCGAAGCCACATACTGAAGCATCTTCGTTGATCGAAGAGGGGGCTGTCTTCACTTTTGGTGCCGTGATTTTTCTTTTTCTCTATTTGTGAGAGATGTCCCGTAGGCCCTGGGTGTTTGATAGCGGGTCTTCGTGTTTCTCGTGCGACAAAGCTTATTCGTGATTTATATCCAAGAAAGATTGGTGTATTGAGTGTAATTGGGGTTTGGGAAACGCTGAGAGAGTGTTTGAGTGACTTGAGTGTATAATTTCCTTGTATCGCTTGATCTATAGTGAAATTCGCTACTGCTCTTCCCGTGGACGTAGGTCTTTACGACTAAACCACGTAAATCTGGTGTCCGATTTATTTTTCTTCTTCTGTCTATATTATTGTTCGATTGTTCGCCTTTTCTCAACAGTCGTCTTGCACAACTTAACTTGGGAAGAGTTGCAGAATATAATTTGGTATGTTTTTCTTTCCGGGAATTACCTGGCGAGAGAAATGGGGGGACAGGGGTAATTGAGGAGGAGAAGGACTCCAGGGCAGAGACGCCAGACTTGAGGAGTTGGCAGACGTCCCAGAGCTTGGAGCTCTCGTCCATGTAATCATCGAGCCACTTGTCACCGACGGGGAGGTTGAGCTTCTGCACAGGGGGGCGAGGCTGGAGCGGAAGGAGCTGAGCAGGGTCAGCGCCCTCTGCAGGAACTGGATCGACATGACCCTCGTGCCAGCGGCGAGGCAGCTCTGCTCGAGGTCATCGATCTCTCGGGTCAGGAATTTGTGGAATCAATCCATATGGATGATGAATTTGATGATCAAGATCAAGATCAAGATGGAAGAAGAAGAAAGTGCCGCTCATATCAGTCAGATCATAAAAAACAGAGTCGTCTTGCACAACTGAAAATGATCAGAGCTTCATCGAACCGACTTGGGAAGAGTTGGAGAATAAAATTTGGTATGTTTTTCTTTCCAGAAATTACCTGGCAAGAGAAATGGGGGGACAAGGGGTAATTGAGGTCAAGGGAGGAGATGATGTTAAGGGCAGAGGAGGAGAAGGACTCCAGGGCAGAGATGCCAGACTTGAGGAGTTGGCAGACGTCCCAGAGCTTGGAGCTCTCGTCCATGTACTCATCGAGCCACTTGTCACCGACGGGGAGGTTGAGCTTCTGCACAGTGGAGGCGAGGTTGGAGCGGAAGGAGCTGGGCAGGGTCAGCGCCCTCTGCAGGAACTGGATCGACATGACCCTCGTGCCAGCGGCGAGGCAGCTCTGCTCGAGGTTGTCCATCTCTCGGATCAGGAATTTGTGGAATCAATCTATATGGACGATGAATTTGATGATCAAGTCAAGATCAAGATGGAAGAAGAAGAAAGTGAATAGAGTGTGGAGAGACAGTGAGAGTAAGTAGGCGGGCACAAGTAAGAGAGAAGGAATTTTTTGCGTACGAGCTCTGTTTCAATTAGTTCCAAGCGGCACCATGAGAATTTCATCTGTGTTAGGCCCTGGAAAGAGCATAGATGAGGGGGATATATCTAGTTTTGGCGTGACTTGATTGCACTCCATGGTTCTCGTAACATTTTAATTTTCGACTTAAGAGAAATTGCTCCAGATGGGCAACTGAATGCAATTCAGGAGCACCAGTTGACAAATCGAATGCGTCATGCTTGAATTTGGACTATACTGAGTTAAACACGATGGCCATATGTGAATAATTGGTGTCGTTTATTGAACTTGATTTGAATGATCTCCTTTTTCCAGGTTGCTCACATTTCTGGTGCTCTTTTCTTCGATAGATGGAATTGCAGATCAAACTACAAATGTGAGATTGTCTTCTTAAGCTTTCGTAGTATTCCGATCACTTATATATGCATTTTCTTGTCGCTTTCTTAAGCGCCATGAATCGATAATATGTGGTATTATGCAACATGGGTGTCCTGCTCTTTTGCTCATCCTGCCGTTCTGCTTAAGTAGCAGTTCTGTATATATAATGAGAGCTGTTGCAGATGGAGGAATCTCAGAGCTTGACAAACCCTTTTTAGTCATTTTGCTTAATTGGCAATTATAGAGTTTATCTCTCGTGCATTTGTGATCTCATCACTATCTTTGCATCCTCTCACTTCCCTCTTTATATCATCATTTCATCTGTGGCCTCTTCTCTATAAGAATCACTCCTTTTCAATCCATATAAAATGAACATTTCAGATGTTTAAGACAAGAAGTAGATATCTTTAGATATAAGGAAGAATTTCTAAACTATTTCTCAGGAAGACATATTTTGCTGTACGAAATACATGCTATACTCATTTACGTGTTAATTGCTCTAAATATCATAAAGTAGTTGATATTTATATTTTACTCACATATTATACAAAGCATGGGCATGTGCCTGGTTTGTCAATGATGCAACTCTCTGGCCAGGTTTATCTGGAGATGAGTGCATCTGCATAACATAACTGCAGTTGCTCAAATTTGCGTGGTTTAATCTTCAATTTGAGCTAGGCCTTCTTCCAATTTGCTATTTCTAGGTGTCAAAATGGTCCATGACCCATTTTTTAGCTCATATTTCTTATAAATGGGTTGTATATGGGTTGTCAGGATTCAAAATCTCCGTTTGAATTAGATTGATTGAAAATGGGTCACTAAAAAAATTAAGTCATCGATTGGGTCACACAGCTTCCGCAAGCACCACCAATCTTGACCTCGCGACTCACAAGCAACTGCAGCAGTTGCCGTCGCCCGCCTCCGTTGCATTTCTCTTCTCCTCACTCAAGTCTGATCTAAGCAAGCCATTTGCATTTCTCTTCTCCTCACTCAGGTTTGATCTAAGCAAGCCATTTCCATCTCTTTGTCTTCGTTTTTTCCTCGTTGCAGTCTTCATCGTCTCCATTTATCCTTGACGCACATCCTCCCAGCTTCCTGATCCAATGCCGTGCCCCCGCTGCCTTGATTTGAGGCCGACCAAAGCTATTCCTCCAAAAGCTCTTAGTCGAGTGAGTGATAGTGCATGCGAGTTTTGTTAAACTAAATATAAATTAAAACCTTGACGATCCCGATTTATGAATCATAGATAAATTCAAACATAATTCGGGATCAAATTGCGGAAACGTAAAGATCAACATACCTCCAGCCATTGGTGAAATTTGCGAAAGCAGAAGACCCCAAAACTTTCAACGGATCCTCGTAGTATGAACGATCTACAATATGGGAACACCAGATCTGTACGTCCTGTTCTACTAGTCAATACCCCTCAAACCTGATGGTGTGGTTTTCTGTAGTGATTGGGTTTGAACTAGATGACCTGACGTTTTTATTCCGTTTATTACATTACCGATATCTTCCATCAAGACCATTATGGTAATATATTAACGGGCAAATATCACGTAATACACGTGGGTATAAATTGGGCAATAAATCAGAATTTATTGGGAATACAATATTGGGATCATATTTAGAATAATAAAAATATATTACATATTATAACATTCTCCCACTTGATCCTAATATTTCATCAAATGAGTTATTAACCCAAACCCACATAAACTTCATACTGAAATAAAACACATGAATCACGGCGACGAGTCCTCTTAGATCGAGTATTATCTTCCGTGTATCACAATGTATTTTATCAGCCCATATGTGATCAAATAACTTAATGAATAAACCTTATGTTTACTCCAGGTCAAACGTAATTGTTTTTCTCATAATAACTGAATGTATACAACTGTATTGAGAAAAACATTATAAATGAATAAAAGTCTCATAAATTATTTCATATAAAGAAAAATTTACATGATTGGACCAATGCCCATTCTAGAAACATGATCCTTATAACTCATTGGTGGCATGCCTTTAGTTAAAGAATCAGCTATCATCAATCCAATGCTTATGTGTTCAATGACCACTTTCTTCTCTTTAACACGCTCTCGATGGCTAAATACTTGATGTCGATGTGCTTGCTTCGACTACCACTTTTGTGGTTCTTAGCCATAAACACTGCAGCTGAATTGTCACAAAATATTCTTAATGGCCTAGCAATGGAATCCATAACTCTAAGCCCCGATATGAAACCTTTCAACCACACACCATGTGAGGTGGCCTCAAAACAGGAAACGAACTCTGCCTCCATAGTAGAAGTGGCAACCAAGGTTTGTTTTGCACTCCTCCAGGATACAGCTCCGCCAAAGCAAACATAAAAATATATCCCGATGTTGATTTACGGGAATCAACGCAGCCAGCAAAGTCGAGTCCGAGTAACCAACTATCTCCAAGTTGTCCGCCCGTCTATACATAAGCATGTGTTCCTTTGTTCCTTGAAGGTACCTCATCACCTTCTTTGCAGCTCTCTAGTGGTCCATACCTGGATTACTTTGGTATCTTCCCAATATTCCCACAGCAAAGGCTATGTCAGGTCGAGTGCAAACCTGAGCATACATCAAGCTTCCAACAGCAGAAGCATATGGGATGTTCTTCATTTGTTCCCTTTCAAAATCGTTTTTCGGGCATTGGTTTAAATTAAACCTATCACCCTTCACTATGGGTGCTATACTTGGTGAACAATCTTTCATCCGAAACCTCTCTAAGACCTTATTGATATAAGTTTCTTGAGATAGTCCTAATATACCTCGAGGTCTATCTCTATGGATCTTAATGCCAATGACATAAGACGCTTCACCCATATCCTTCATATCAAAACTCTTAGAGAGAAATTGTTTCACTTCATATAACAACCCCTTGTCATTGGTTGCAAGTAAAATGTCATCTACATATAGCACAAGGAAACAAATTTTGCTCCCACTAACCTTCTGGTATATACATTGATCCATGACATTCTCTTTAAAACCGAATGAAGAGATGACCTCATGGAATCTTAAGTACCATTGGCGGGAAGCTTGTTTCAAGCCATATAGAGACCTTTTAAGCTTGCACACCAAATGCTCACCAGCATTAGAGAAGAATCCTTCGGCTGTTTCATGTAAACCACTTCTTCCAATTTTCCATTGAGAAACGCCGTTTTCACATCCATTTGATGTAACTCCATATCAAAATGAGCAACCAATGCCAAAATAGTACGAAGAGAATCTTTCTTGGATACAGGAGAAAACGTCTCCGTGTAATCGATTCCCTCCTTTTGAGTAAATCCCTTGGCAACGAGTCCGGCTTTGTATCTCTCTATATTGCCTAATGAATCCTTCTTAGTTTTGAAGACCCATTTACAACCAATGGCCTTCGCACCATCGTGCAACTCAACTAAATCCCAGACTTCGTTTGATGCCATAGAATTCATCTCTTCCTTCATGGCATTGTACCATAAATTAGATTTATCACAACTCATGGCTTGTGAAAACGACTCGGGATCATTTTCAGCTCCAACATTATAGTCGATTCTTGTAGATACACAATGTAGTCATTAGGAATTGCCGATTTCTTCATTCTAGTAGACCTTCTTAATGTCGCATCAACATCCTCTTGAGGAGTTTGCTGTTCTCGGAAGTTCAACAAGATCGGTAATTGCTGAACAGTTTGGTCTACCGGATCAATATCGCAGGTTGTGGATCTTCAACGATTGGTTGCTCAACGACCGGTTGAAGCGAAAGGGGCGCTGTAAGCTACAACCAATCCAAAGATATCGAGGTGGAAGGTTGAGTATCTGAATGATCTTCTTCGGGAACAAAGTCCCTAAATTGATCGCTCCCACTAATCAGATCGTTTTCAAGAAATTTAGCATTTCTTGATTCCACAAACCTAGTGGTGTGAGATGGACAATAAAATCTGTATCCTTTGGACTTTTCGGCATATCCAACGAAATACCCACTTATAGTCCTTGGATCTAACTTCTTTTCCTGTGGATTGTAAACTCTTACTTCGAGATGGGCATCCCCAAACACGTACATGTCGCAAACTTGGTTTCCAACCTTTGAATAATTCAAAAGGCGTCCTTGGAACAGCCTTGGTTGGAACTCGGTTTAATATGTACACAGCCGTTTTAAGAGTCTCGGTCCACAAAAACTTAGGAAGTTTGGAGTTGCTAAGCATACTCCGCACCATGTCCAATAATGTTCGGTTTCTTCTTTCTGCGACACCATTTTGGTCCGGTGAAAGGCATAGTGTATTGGGCAATAATCCCATGCTCTTCAAGAAACTTCGCAAATGGACCAGGTGCTTGTCCATCTTCGTGTATCTACCATAGTATTCTCCACCTCTATCCGATCTCACGATCTTAATTTGCTTGTCGCATTGTTTCTCTACTTCGGTTTTAAATGCCTTAAAGGCATCTAGTGCTTCGTGCTTATTACGAAGCAAGTAGAGATACATGAATCGTGAATAATCGTCTATGAAAGAAATGAAGTATCTCGACCATTTGAGTCCATATCTGGACTACAAATATCTGTATGTATGATTTCTAATATTTCTGTACTCCTCTTAGCACCTTTCTTTGACTTGTTGGTCTGTTTTCCCTTTATACAGTCCACACAAGTGTCATAATCAGTAAAATCTAGAGTATTAAGTACTCCATCATTTACTAGTCTTTTAATTCTAACCATGGAGATATGTCCCAACCTCCGGTGCCACAACATAGAGGAATCCTCATTCACAACACATCGTTTTATCCCAGCATTATCATGAACGTGCATCGCATTATTAATGGCATTGTCTTGTAAATTAATTCGAAAGAGACCGTCGAGACAAAATACCACTCCCAACAATTTCAGATTTATACGATAATTTGAATGTTGAATCTGAAAATTCAAAGGAGTATCCCAAAGGTATAAGTCTTGAAACTGAAATTAAATTCCTAGAAAAACTAGGAATATAAAAGGTCTTTTCCAAAATTAAAACAAAACCACTACTGAGAACTAATCTGCATGTCCCAATAGCTTCCACACGCGAGCGCATCTTGTTTCCCGAATAGATGCCTTGTTCACTTCCCACTCGGTTTCCGCTGGTTCGAAAACCCTGCAAGGAATTCGAAATGTGGATTGTAGAACCAGAATCAATCCACCAAGTGTTGTGACTCACATCAACCATATTAGTTTCATAACAAACACATGCGAGTTGGTTACCTTTCTTTTTGAGCCAGGCCTTAAATTTGGCGCAATCCTTCTTCATGTGTCCCTTCTTTTTACAGAAGAAGCACTTGGATTCCTTCTTAATGCCAGCTTGGGGAGGTAGAGGCATCTTACCATTTCCCCTTTGCTTGCCTTGCCTTTTATACTTATCCTGTATTGCCATATGAGCACTCTCTCCTTTCTCCATTAGCAGCCTCTCTTCCTCTTGAACACACATGGTCATGAGTTCATTAATTGACCACTTAGTGTTATGTGTGTTGTAAGAGATCTTGAAGGGGGCATACTCTTGTGGGAGAGTATTTAGGATATAGTATACAAGAAAGGATTCTCGATATCCCAACCTCAAGATTCTTCAGGGTGAGCTGCAATGTCCCTCATCTTCATGATGTGCTCACGCACACCTCTTACACTCGGTAAGCTTCAATGATGAGAATTTCATAATTAGGGTCATGGCATGCGCCTTTTCAAGACTCAAATTGTGCATCAATAGCCTCCAGCAATACTTTGGCATTGTTATGCTCAATGACCGAACCACGAATGCTAGCGAGAGAGTTTTGTCTTTATGTACATCACACCGAGACGGTTGGACCGCTCCCATTGAGCATAATGAGTACGTTCAACATGAGTACTATTCTCGTAGGTTCAGCTGGTTCGTCAAACCTTAGAGCATAATCAAGATCCATGCACCCCAATTGAAGAAGAACTAATTCTCTCCATTCTTTAAAGTTATTTCCATTAAGCTCGGGAACAATTATACCAGAACTAATCGTAGGTGGTAAGACTGCATCATAATCAAAGAAAACTTATGTATCAATATATTTGAGGCAAATAAACTTAAATCATATTTTACCAATGTAAAACATGTTTTAAAATATGAATCACATAACATCAAAAACTACCTATGGGCTAAGTTTCTAATTTAAATTGATTCATAATTACTTCACAATGAAACTATTAAATTATATTCCCTTCCTTAATCCCTGTGGGTAAATTAAGAAAGATAAAATAATATTTCATCCTAATTAATCACATTAATATATTGAAAATTCCTGTGGGATAAAATTCATAATATTAATGTGAATAATTACAATTATTGTCTTTAACTATATGTGATCCAAAGGCTCTTAATGTCTATAATTTAATATAATCAAAGATGCTGTGGCTAATCCTTAATTAATTAAATATATACGGATCACTAGACATTTAATTTTATAAATAAATAAATAAATAAATATATATATATTCATAAAATCTCACTTTAGGGTAGAACAGTAAAATCACGTGCAAAAAGGGGTAAAACTGGAATTTTTGCACGCAAGGCCAGAATTGGAATTTTACTTTTAAGGGGCAAATTGGAATTTTACGCCCAAAAGGGCAAAATCGTAAGTTTACATACCCCTGGGGGGCAAAATCGGAATTTTACGCGGGCAAGGGCAGAATCGCAATTTTTCTAAAAGGCTGAGGGGCAAAATTGGAAAAACGATAGGCGCGCGTGCGTTCGGGCGCGTGCAGTGCACGCCCCCGCTTCACCCCATCGGGCGCGTGCGTCGCACGCGCCCCCTTCAGCCTCTCGGGCGCGTGCGTCGCACGCGCTCGTTGCAGCCCTTCGGGCGCGTGCGGCGCACGCGCCCGCTGCAGCCCTTCGGGCGCGTGTGTCGCACGCGCCTTACGCTCCTCAGGCGCGTGCAACGCACGCGCCCAAGTCTTTCCTTCGGCTTTCTCTTCCGCCGCTTCTTCCGCCGCGACCGCCTCATTTTCGCCGTCCGGGTCTTCTTCCACAGCCCATGTCCGACCAAATTGGTTGATGGGTTTCGAAGAGAACGTTGGCACGAACAAATAACTTTAAGATCCGGCAAAACGGCCATGTATGAACCAGAATTAAGCCAAAAAAAAAAAAAAAAAAAACAATCTGCCCTATAAAACCCTAACCAGCAAAATTTCACCGCTCGATTAACCTCCGACGATCAGTAATATGTCGAAAAATTAAGGGTTCCTCTTCCTAATACGGTGTGATCATTCAGATCCATTATCACGTGGTGGGTCGCCCGAATTTGGCTGGAATTATAAATTCCGATCCAAGCCATATACAAATCCGAATTTACCCATACATAATTCAATGAAAATAAATTCCAAAATTTCATCAAGGCAGAGGTAGACATGCTCACGATACCAACTGTTAAACTAAATATAAATTAAAACCTTGACGATCCCGATTTATGAATCATAGATAAATTCAAACATAATTCGGGATCAAATTGCGGAAACGTAAAGATCAACATACCTCCAGCCATTGGTGAAATTTGCGAAAGCAGAAGACCCCAAAACTTTCAACGGATCCTCGTAGTATGAACGATCTACAATATGGGAACACCAGATCGTACGTCTGTTCTACTAGTCAATACCCCTCAAACCGATGGTGTGGTTTTCTATAGTGATTGGGTTTGAACTAGACGACCTGACGTTTTTATTCCGTTTATTACATTACCGATATCTTCCATCAAGACCATTATGGTAATATATTAACGGGCAAATATCACGTAATACACGTGGGTATAAATTGGGCAATAAATCAGAATTTATTGGGAATACAATATTGGGATCATATTTAGAATAATAAAAATATATTACATATTATAACAAGTTTTTTTCTGTCGATTCATCTTTGTTTTATCAAGCTCTCTTTCAGTCCATACTCGCATAACCAGACGAGCGAATTTTCATTTACTTCTTTCCATTACTTTCTAGAGCGTCCATCTATTGTAAAAGGGAGAATTTTGTAATATAGGGCCACCATTGGGCCCTTAATAGCCTTTGTCCTGAAATCTACTGCATCTCTTAGCTCATTATTGACTTATAGGAAACTTCTGGGAGCTAGTTCGAGGAGGATTAGCTTGCCGTGCGGCGAACACATTGATGCCAGATCAAAGGCCAAGGTACAATTCATTCACACCTAGCTAAAGCTTTTTCCCTCCACCATGCATAGACACATGAACAAAGGGCTAGATTTGGGAGAGAATCCATGCCGAGATTTAGAATTACCCTAAAAAGACCTCCTTAGTTTTCATGAAGGGAAAAGATGCTGAAATTTTGGCGGAGAAGGATCTTTGCCTGCTCAGCAAGAGCATCTAAGAGCAAGTAATGACAATATGGAGGCTGCTGGTTAGCTTTTAGACGGGCTTTTCTCTGGTCAAGGTCCTTCTAGAGTAATTTGGTACAACTAATGGCATTTATGGATTCCCGAGAACAGGCTGGTTGTCTGATGGCTGGGCGTAGATGATGATGAAGGGCTGGAATCAGTATGCTTGACTGATCGTGGAATATATGTTTGTGTCCTTTTCATCCCCTATTGAGCAAAAAAAAACTCCAACATTTGCATATTAATGCGCGTGGAATGCACTTGCACGTACTGTGCACGCTACGTGCACGTGCATGGCACGGCTGATATGGAGTTATGCACTGGCTTATGGCATATTATTTAAATAATATAATTTTTAGTATTTTAATATGTTTTGCAACGGCTCATGCGTATTATTGTGACTTAGTCCGGAAACGCCGAAAATATTAATTTAATGTGATTTTTCCATTAAGGTGTTTTAGAAAGGCTTAAGATATCGCAAATATTTTAGCTTATTTTAAGTAGTTTATGAATTTGGGCAAAGGCTTATTATGTTTTGACATGAGCTATTGCAAAACAGTGCATACCTATTTCAACGATATCTGACGATATTCTAGTAAGGGCTATGATGTTCCCTTGTAATCCAAACTGAAACATCGAAAATATTTTTTGCTACGTAAAACATTTTTGATTTTTTACAACATTTTGTTATGACGTCAACTTTTAAGATGTTAAATTTCATAGATATTAACGTTTATTAAAGATGTTATACGGGCATGTAAGATAATTCTTAAGTTAATCTTTGGTGTTATGTTGAACATAATATTTTTCTTCTATGTTTTCATTTTTAATACTTTTCATGTACCCTTATTGTTGGATGCGTGGCATCCCTTCTTTCGTTTGGTCATTTAATTGCGATGTCTCGTTTGGTTTTAATTGCTCATTTAATTGCGATGTCACACACATACACACACACACACATCAACTTAGTTCGGAAATAATGCTTCACACACACACACACACACATCAACTTAGTACATCGGAAATAATGCTTCACACACACACACACATCAACTTAGTACATCGACACACACACATCGACTTAGTACATCAGAAATAATGCTTCACACACACACACACACACACACACACACACACACACATCAACTTAGTACATCGGAAATAATGCTTCACACACACACACACACACATCAACTTAGTACATCGGAAATAATGCTTACACATAGATTCTTTTCAATTTACCAAAAGGGGTTGGGGGTTAGCCTAGCTCCTCTTTCCTACGAGGGCGACCTCAAAAAGTGGTATTTCAACTTAGTATATCGGAAATAATGCTTAGACGT
This sequence comes from Eucalyptus curtisii, assembly GCA_017140595.1. Taxonomy (NCBI): domain Eukaryota; kingdom Viridiplantae; phylum Streptophyta; class Magnoliopsida; order Myrtales; family Myrtaceae; genus Eucalyptus; species Eucalyptus curtisii. The sequence continues at coordinate 7,443,881 of CM029504.1, forward strand.
AGATTCTTTTGGTAAATGGGGTTGGCCTAGTTCTTTCCTAGGGCTCCTCAAAAAGTGGTATTTCAACTTAGTACATCGGAAATAATGCTTAGACGTAGATTCTTTTGGTAAATGGGGTTGGGGGTTAGCCTATTTCTATCCCGAGGGCGACCTCAAAAAGTGGTATTTCACCTATGTGGACATAGTACCATGACTCGGGCTCAGGATCGTACTCTGTGTTCAGGTTCGACTCCGGGTTAGTGATGGAGTCTTTGGGGACATCCACTACCATATGGTCCTAGATGGCACCCATAGATCCCCTGCCAAGTGGCCTGTCAAAACCCGAGCACAAAGTTCATCAACTCCTCGTCCACCCAAATGATGGTCACGAATTTCTCGTATATGGTGTCGATCCCTCTATCAGGAAGGGAGTCGCTTGGGTCTCTTGATCTACGGGTACCCTGCACGTGGCAGAATGGACTATTCATGGTTAGAATCTGAAAAATTTAAATCATAACGAGTGAGAAAAGTCAGTGAGTAAACTTCCTAAACCTCACATAAGAGAATACTTTGCCTCAAAGACACCCTATACGTGTGGCTTAATTGTCGATGGAAGATCAATAGCAACGCCTTTGCTTTGCATAATTCATAAATATGAAATAACAACTCACTATACAACGCCCTAACAACGTATCCAATAATCACATAAATAATTCTCCACGTGATCCACAATTCCAGCAGGCATATGACAAATACGAATAATAATCTAGACACAACCATTATCACTTTCATGTACAATGCATCCACATGAGTCTAGATTATTATGTCTGCTCTTGGCCATGACTGATACTCACATCAGTGGTCTTCTGGGGTAAACGGGCATCGTTCCGCCCTATCGGGCACGGCAATGTCTCGACCTTACTCAATGATGGCATTCAATTAAGAGCATTGTTATGAAATCCATCCTTGAACGCCATCTAGACCTCTGTCAGGCATCCAAAATCCAATGAGCACCGTCCCTCGTAGTAATATGACTACGAAACCATTTAAGTGATTACACGAGAACACCAACTACTTAAACCAATTTTTATCTTCCAATTTAGTCAATGCAAGAGTGTTTAGTGCTCCCACGTTATACACTAGCAAATTTTTACACACAAAAATGGCATAAAATAATCCCACGTGATCACCCATTGATTATTTATCCACCAAAATAATCATACGATAACCTTATTCCCTTATTATCAATGTAAACACATAAAACTTGACGTCTCACTGCGGTACTTCATGAATCAACCCTATTATGCCTTTTGAAGTTTTTTTTTTTCAAAAATACTTTAGAATAAAAGTTACTAAATTATATCCTCATGGCGGTCACCCCTCAATTCCACACAATATCACACCATGGGTTTACTTATCAACATAACTTATCACTTTTCAAAATAAGATATCACAAGTACTTGTCAATTTTCAAGATAAGCTATCACCGGTACTTATCACATTTCAAGATAAGCTATCACAAGCACTCATCAATTTTCAAGATAAGCTATCATAAGCATTTATCACTCTTCAAGATAAGCTATCACACGTGCCTTTCAAGATAACCTATCACCTAATCCATCTATCTCTTAATCTAACTATCATTAAAATTAATCATAACCCCCAAGCGTAAATACTATCTAATTAATTTAGGAAGTCACTTATGGGACCGACTTTCAAGTTTCGACGGTGAGCGGCAGCAATGACAACGGCATGTGGCCAACGATGGACTGTGGCAATGGCACAGCAAGCATGAGACGGTGGTGAGGTGCATTGCATCGAGAGGGAGGGAGGGAGGGAGGGAGGGAGGAGAGAGAGAGAGAGCTTAATGAGCTTAGTACAAAAATCTCTAAATTACTCTTGGAGGGAGAGAGCTTGAGCATGAGAGTGTTTGAGAGAGAGAGAGAGAGAGAGTGATGAGGTGCATTGCATCGAGAGGGAGGGAGGGAGGGAGGGGAAGGAGGGAGAGAGAGAGAGAGAGAGAGAGAGAGAGAGAGAGAGAGAGAGAGAGAGAGATGAGCTTAGTAGTACAAAAATCTCTAAATTACTCTTGGCCAGAGAGAGCTTGAGCATGAGAGTGTTTGAGAGAGAGAGAGAGTGATGAGGTGCACTGCATCGAGAGAGAGAGAGAGAGAGAGAGAGAGAGAGAGAGAGAGAGAGAGAGAGAGAGAGAGAGAGAGAGAGAGCTTAATGAGCTTAGTACAAAAATCTCTAAATTACTCTTGGCTAGAGAGAGCTTGAGCATGAGAGTGTTTGAGAGAGAGAGAGAGAGAGAGAGAGAGAGAGAGAGAGAGCTTAATGAGCTTAGTACAAAAATCTCTAAATTACTCTTGGCCAGAGAGAGCTTGAGCATGAGAGTGTTTGAGAGAGAGAGAGAGAGAGAGAGAGAGAGAGAGAGTGATGAGAGTGAGACAATGAGAGATGAGGGAGATGGTGAAAGAATGAGTGAGAGAAAGGAGTTTCTCTTCCAAGTTTGCTCAAAGTCTTAACAAGCTTAGTACAAAAATCTCTAAATTACTCTTGGCCAAATCCTTTGAATGATCACCAAGAGCTCTTGAAATCTTCCTATCCATTCTTCATTTAATGCTAGATTTCAAGCATGTGCTCTATTTGGAAACAAGCTAAGGAAGTTAGCTAGGTTGGTCTCTTCCTTTTCCCTTCTTCAAATGGGCGCCTGCCCCTCCATGAAATCCTTGTCTTATTAAGCCAACAAGCTTCTAGAAGGGGTAATTTAGGGATTTAATTAAACTATAGTATGAAACACTATTCATGCACATAGGTAATTAATGTACAAACTTCAAAAAGACCAAGTGTGGGCTTAGTTCGTCTTAATGGGCCCACTTAGGCCGTCAATGATGGGTGTGAGGCCCATTGGGCCTATCTGTAGCTTGGGCTCTTGTAGCTCCTCGTTTGTGGCCCGTTTTCACTTTTCCGAAAAGTCATGGTTCGCCGATGTAAAATTGAATTTTTATCCTCAAGTAATCATCCCTTACTTTTCTATGATTTGTCATTACCATCGTAATTCTATTCCTTAGATAGAAGTCAAATTGAGGATGTCACACATATTTTCTTACATTTATGATGTTTTGCACACATAAAACAAATCAATTTGCTAATGTAATATGTCCAAAATAATTTAAAGTTATCCACCTATATTGTGCATGATTCAGAAAAGTAGAATCTGTCTTTACCCAGTGCAGAAAATCATGCATAAATGTTGTCGTGACGCAGTTTAGAATTTCATAAAAAATTCGAAATATTAAATTTTAATAGCTTATGGTGTTTTGCAAAACGTCATGGACACTTAAATAATATAAATTTTATTAGATTTTATATAGGGCGAGGACATTTCCTAAACCCTAAACCCCAAATCCTACCGGAGTTAGGAGTAAAAATTTCTGAAATGTCGCACGTAAGTTATCGTTAAGGGTCTGCATGGTAACATTTCTCATTTTCTATTCTTTTCTTCTTTTGCTCCTCGGAATAGTAAAAGAACATAAATTCGTTTGGTAGCATCAATTAATTTTTCTATTCTCTGGAATAGAAAAGCGGCCATGGAATAGATTTGAAATAGAAATAAGAAGTAGAAAAATGGTTTCTTGTCCCCAAGAATAATTTCTAAAATAAGAAATAGAAAAAAGAACATAAATTCGTTCGATAACAACGGTTTTTTTATTTTCTTCCTTGCCGCCTTCCGCCCAACGACCGGCTAAAGGAGGAAGAAGAAGAGAGGAAAAAAAAAAAATCAATTATTTTTAAATTAAAAGAAATTTCACGTCACAAAAAAACTACAACTTTCTCGGGGGGTGGGGGGGGGAATTGGACATAAGCATGCGTCTCCATATTTAACTGTTGCATGTCCAGAAACTTGCAGGCCCTGATCATATGCAATTTGCATGCTCATGGCACCATTTCAAAAAGATTAGTAAAATGGTAAAATAATTGAGCAAAATATTCCAAAACTTTTGACAAGGACAATAGAGTCGAAAAATAAATTATTAACATTTTCTATTGTCAAGTTTACAAGTGTCTCGTGCCTCGATGGTACCGATCAAGCATATTTAACACAAGGTTCAATTTTCAAAAATTTATTGAAAACATAATCTTGTGCATGTCAACCATTCAATTTTGTAGGTGATGTGAATTGAGACTCACTTTGCTTCCGAACTTTGAGAACTCTCATATATGATTGACTTTTTTATTTATGTGTCTCTGTCATGCAATTTATTGAATAGATTAAATGCATTCTTTCTTTAAAAAAAAAGAGGGGCTAATGTCACGTTATCCCTTTGATGGTGCCATACTATCGCCGTAGATGCATTGTCTATATGCATATATTTCTAGGGCACAAAGATATGCTGATACTTGTAAAATAGGATCAAATTTCAAATAATTGATTCGGATAAGAGCACATACTATACGTGGTTGACTTATAATGCGATGATTTGAAATTTGTGTATTCTTCTTAATATATCAGACCATATAATATGTCATAAATTCATTATGCATCCTTTCGATTTTGATGATACATTACCTTGAGCTCCACTAGATCTAAGGTCCTCATAGTTTATCTATCTCACCAATCTCTTCAAAACCGTAATCCCATGCCATCATCACCAAAACCTTAATTTTAAATTCCATAATTTATGTGCACTTTCCACCCTCCAGCCAGTATTGGTAGCATCCAGGTCACCTTGGCATTGCCGTCGTCGACAACCATAGCCACGAGTCCTTATTTCTAAAATTAAGTCGATTAATAATTGTGTAGAAGATAGAGGTTTAATTATGGAGTGTGTCTGTGAGGAAATTTGAATTGATTATTTTGAAATTAGTAATATTCATTTACCTCCAAATATCAATCATTCAACAATCATGGGAAAAGTACAATTGTACTCGGCAATTAGCAAAGCACATTCTTGTCAAACAGATTTTTAGAAGGAAATTCACATGCCTGAAAATGTTTTTTTAGATGCGAATATTTATGCTTTCATTTTAGTTATATAAAGACACATAAGCTTTAGAAAAATGATCTAGAGGCATATAAATAATAGCTAAATGTCATAATTAGAGTCATTTCCCTCACTAAAGACATTTCTTATTCTATTTGACTTTACAAACTTTCGAGACAAAAATCTCTCTTCCAAAAGCAAATATTGTTTACTACAGAAATCATTATTGTTGTAGTGTGTGAGTTTTGGTCTAATCAAATCTCACTTCCTAAAAATGATAAAAAACCACCAACTTTTATCCGAGAGAGGAAAATATCCTAACTTTTCAAGTAATCTAAAAAGAAAGAAATCACAGTCTTTTATTTAATGGACAAAAATATCCACCGATACAACTAATCTGGTAAATGATGAGGTTAACTAGACTAACGTGTACAAAACTACACCTTAGCTTGAGCTAAAAAGACACCGTAGGCACATTAGCAAAAGCCCAAATACATTGTTTCTTTAAAATGTCATTTTTATTCATATCATGTGTCACATCATCTTGCTTGGACCGAAAATTTAATCGTGAGTTTTTATTCTTTGAATAAAAAGTTGGCGGAAATTGTTTGGTCATTTGAAAAATCCATGGTATTTTTGTTCTACATGTCAAAAGTTGTTTGGCCACAATTTGATATACCGATAAATAACTTTTCAAATTTTAATTATGGACGGCAAACCTCCACGATCCAAATGGATGCATGGCTTGCGGAAGTTGGGGGGGGGGGGAGTTGGACATGAGCATATGCTTAATCCTTATTTAATTGTTGCACATGCAAAACCTGTAGGCCCTAATCATATGCAATATGCTTGCTCATGGCACCATAACAAAAAGATTGGTGAAATGGTTAGATAATTGAGCAAAGTATTCCAAAACTTTCAATAGGGACAATGGAGTCGAAAACAATAATTAATATTTTCCGTGGTCAAGTCTACGAGTGCCTCAGTGGTGCTTATCAAGCATATGTAATGAAGGAAGGTTTTTTAAAAATTATTTGAAAACATACTCTTGTGCATGTCAACCATTCAATTTTGTAGGTGATGTGAATTGAGACTAACTTTGCTTTGAACTTTAAGAACTTTTGTATATGATTGACTTCTTTATTCATATGTTACTGTCATGCGATTTATTCAATAGACAAAATGTGTTTTTTCTTTAAAAAAAAGGAGGGGCTAATGTCTCATTACCCCTTTGATGGTGCCATTGTATCGCCGCAAATGCATTGTCTATACACATATATTTCTCAGACACATAGATATAATGGTACTCATAAAATAGGATCAAACTTCAAATAATTGACTCGGATAAGAGCACATACTATATGCGGTTGGCTTATAACGTGATGATTTGACTTGTGTATTCTTCTTAATATATTGGACCATATAACATGTCATAAATTGATTATACATTCTTTTGATTTTGATGATACATTACCTTGAGCTCCACTAGATCTAAGGTCCTCATAGTTTATCTTTTTCATCACTCTCTCCGAAACCATAATCCCATGCCATCATCACCAAACCCCTAATTTTATATCCCATAATTTATGTGCACTTTCCACCCTTTAGCCACCACCGGTAGCTTCCAAGTCACCAAGGCACTTTTGTCATCGACAACCATAGCTGCGAGTCCATATTGCTAAAATTAAGTCAATTAATGAATGTGTAGAAGATAGAGGTTTAATTGTGGAGTGCGTCTATGAGAAATTTGAATTGATTAGTTTAAAATTGGTAATATTCATTTACCTCTAAACATCAATCATTCAACAGACATGGTAAAAGTACAATCGTACTCTTGTTAAACAAATCTTTAGTGGGAAATTCACATGCCTGAGAATGTTTTTTTAGAGGCAAGTACTGCTGATTCCATTTTAGTTATATGTAGACATGTGCTATAGAAAATAATCTAGATGCACATAAATAATAGCTAAATGTCATAATTAGAGGAGTCATTTGCCTCACTAAAGACATTTCTTATTCTATTTGACTCTACAAGCTTTTGGGACAAAAATCTGTCTTTCAAATTACTACAGGAGTCATTATTATTGTAGTGTGTAAGTTTTGGTCTTATTAAATCTCACTAACTAAAAATGAAAAAAAAACCACCAACTTTTCTCGAGAGACGAAAATAGCCTAACTTTTCAAGTGATCCAAAAAGAAAGAAATCGTAGGCTTTTATCTGATGGACAAAAAATATCCACCGACGCAACTAATGTGGTAAATGACGAGGTTAACTAGACTAATGTGTACAAAAATACACCTTAGCTTGAGCTAAAAAGACACTATGGGCACATTAGCAAAAGCCCGAAGACATTGTTTATCTAAATCTTAGTCACTTATGATTCTTCTTCATTAGGACTTATTTGCTTCACATACATTTCTTGAGATCGATGCAACTCTTTTTCCTACTAATTTGTTTCTTTAAAATGTCATTTTTATTCACATCGTGTGTCACATCATTTTGCTTGGACCGAAATTTTAATGGTAATTTTTCTTTCCTTGAATAAAAAGTTGGTGGAAATTGTTTGGTCATTTGAAAAGTCAATGGTATTTTTTTCTACATGCCGAAAGTCGTTTGGCCATAATTTGATATACCGATAAATAAATTTTTAAACTTTAATTATGGATGGCAAACCCTCCACAATCCAAATGGATGCATGGCTTGGGAAGGGGGAGTTGGACATGAGCATGTGCTTACTCCATATTTAACTCTTGCACATGTAGAAACCTGCAGGCCCTAATCATATGCAATTTGCTTGCTCATGGCACCATAACGAAAAGATTGGTGAAATGGTTAGATAATTGATAAAAGTATTCCGAAACTTTCGATATGGACAATAGAGTCGAAAAATAAATAATTAATATTTTATGTGGTCAAGTCTACGAGTGCCTCGTGCCTCGGCGGTACTTGTCAAGCATTTTTAACGAAGGAAGGTTTGATTTTCAAAAATTCATCGAAAACATACTCTTGTGCATGTCGACCATTCAATTTTGTAGGTGATGTGAATTGAGACTAACTTTGCTTTGAACTTTGAGAACTCTCTTTTATGATTGACTTCTTTATTCATGTGTTACCGTCATGCGATTTATTCAATAGATAAAATGCATTCTTTCTTTAAAAAAAAAGGAGGGGCTAATGTCTTGTTATCCCTTTGATTGTGTCATTTCATCGTCTTAGATGCATTGTCTATATGCATATATTTCTAGGGCACATAGATATAACGGTACTTGTAAATTAGGATCAAACTTCAAATAATTGATTCGGATAAGAGCACATACCATATGTGGTTGGCTTATAATGCGATGATTTGAAATTTGTGTATTCTCCTTAGTATATCGGGCCATATAACATTTCATAAATTAGTTATACATCCTTTTGATTTTGACTATATGTTACTTTGAGCTCCATTAGGTCTAAGGTTTTCATATTTTGTCGCTCTCACCACTCTCTTCGAAACCATGATCCAATGCCATCATCACCAAAACCTTAATTTTAAATCCCCTAATTTATGCGCACTTTCCACCCTTTAGCCACCAACGGTAGCATCCACGTCACCTTGGCGCTGCCGACGTCAACCACCATAGCCACAAGTCCATATTTCTAAATTAAGTCGATTAATAATTTTGTAAAAGAAAGAGGTTTAATTGTGGAGCGCGTCTACAAGAAATTTGAATTGATTAGTTTCAAATTGGTAATATTCATTTACCTTCAAATATCAATCATTCAACAAACATGGGAAAAGTACAATCGTACTCAGTAATTAGCAAAGCACATTCTGGTCAAATAGATCTTTAGAGGGAAATTTACATGCTTAAAAATGTTATTTTAGAGGCAAATACTTCTGCTTCTATTTTAGTTATATAAGACACGTGTTTTAGAAAAATGATCCAGAGGCACATAAATGATAGCTAAAGGTCATAATTAGAGGAATCATTGACCTCACTAAAGACATTTTGAAATGGCAATATCCATTTTCGGGACAAATATCTGACTTTCAAAAGTCAATACATAAGTCATTATTGTTGTAGTGTGTAAGTTACGGTTTGATCAAATCTCACTTCCTAAAAATTTAAAAAAACCATCAACTTTTACTCGAAAGACAAAAATATCCTAACTTTTCAAATGATCCAAAAAGAAAGAAATCGCGGACTTTTATTTGATGGACAAAAATATCCACCGAAACAACTAATGTGGCAAATGACGAGGCTAACTAGACTAATGTGTACAAAAGGACACCTCAGCTATACCTAAAAACACACCATGGGCACAACAGCAAAAGCCCCAAGACATCATTTACTTAAGCTGTTGTCATTTATGATTCTTCTTGATTAGGACTTACTTGCCTCACATAATTTTATTGAGATTGATGGGCTCTTTTCCTTACTATTTTTTTTTTCTAAAAGGTCATTTTTATTCACGTGATGTGTCACAGCATCTTGCTTGGACGGCAAATTTAATGGTGAGTTTTTATCCCTTGAATAAAAGGTTGGTGGAAATTGTTTATTCATTAGAAAAGTCAATGGTATATTTATTCTACATGCCGAAAGTTGTTAGGTCACAATTTGATATACCGATAAATAACTTTTTAAACTTTAATTATGGACGGCAAACCCTCCACGATCTAGATGGATACATGGCTGGGAGGTCAGACATGAGCATGCACCTACTCCATAATCTAATTGTTGCACGTGCAGAAACTTGTAGCCCTTGATCATGAACAATTTGATTGCTCATGGCACCATAGCAAAAAAAGATTGGTACAATGGTTAAATAACCGGCAAAGTATCCTGAAACTTTCCACAAGGGCAATAGAGTCAAAAAATAAATGATTAGTATTTTTTGTGGTCAAGTTTATGAGTGTCGAGTGCCTTGACGGGACTATCAAGCATATTTAGCAAAGGAATGTTTGATTTTGAAAATTCATATGGTGAGAAAAGTCTGTATTACTGAAAATTATCCGTGGAGCCAAAAAGGAGTAGAAAGGGTTTGTTGCGCCGCAAGCCTTGAGCCTTCCGCAACTTATTGTAATAGTTTCAAGAGACTCATTAATTAAAACTATGTCAAGGCTAGGGAATCCGACCGAAAACACCGCTCTTCTAGCCAACTCCTTGAATTTGACATTAAGGAAGGACTTTCTTCCCGTTTCATTTTTAATAATTCTAAATTACTTACTCCTTTTTGTTCCATGCACTTATCGACCGAAAAATCATTTAATTCACTTTTTAACAAATGAAATAATTTTCTCTGGTTCCATTCTTATGTAGATTTATTATGCAATATTCTTCCTACATGAAATTAAAAGAGTTAATAATCTCAAATTGATACATTCGTGATAAATTTTTTTCAAACTAATCTTTGGGTCACCATAAACCCCAAATTGACACTCTTTTAAAAAATTCATCCCAAACTAATTTTTGAGCTCACTAAAAACCCCAAACCGATATACTAGTGACATATTTATCCTCTATTAACTTCCATCAAATTTTACCATGAATTTGTTGAGTTAAATGACACCTGGCAATAACTTTATTAACATGGGAAGTCCAAGTGAAAATTCATATTAGTTCAAGGTAAATTTATCACAGTTTTACTAATTTGAGGTTTTTGATGACGCAAAAATTTGTTAGGAGTAAGTTTGTCATAGATGTACTAATTTAAAATTTTTCGTGGTACTAATCTTAATTAAAAAGATAAGCATGTTTAGAAGGCGAAAACCATAATTTTCTTTTCTATCCCTATCGTTTGTTCCTCGTTGGCTTTTTGGGAATATAGTAAGTGAAATAAGCAGCTCCTCTCGTCTCTGGATGTTCGAGGCGTGTCAGACTTTAAATACCGAAGGGGGGAGGGGGGATTGGAATGGAAGCAGCGCGACCCTGAATACGGTGGGGGGTGTGCAATCTCTCAGCGGAAATCGGTACGGGTGCAAGAGGACAAGGCCAATGTTGCTGCGCACAGACGAGCGGGCGACCAGGTGTAGCCGAAGAGAGAAACGACAGGCCCTCGCAGGAAGCTTCTCAAGGGCCATTATGGATTGTGGCGCGAGCAGCTCTTTTTGTCTCGCTTGTCCTTGGCGTCCCTCCTCCTTCAACATATCCCTCTCGCCGTCGCCAATCATTCCCATTTTAGTGCTCTTCGTCCTTGTCCCTTCTCCCTTCTTTTGTCACGTTCGTTCGTTGAAAACTGCTGACTCCCGTGCCACGAATCGGACTTTCCAGCCCGAGGATGAGTTGCAAAAGCTGAAGATGATAAGGGCTCGTCTCAAGGACATCAACAAGCCTCCTGTCAAAATAATTCAGGCAAACCCACTTTTACAATATTTAAATAATAAACCATGTCTTTATTTAACAGTTGAAAATTTTAAAATAATTGTCATTAATTCCACAAAATCTCATATGATATCAAAATTGAAAATTTTGAGTTCAAATCTTACCAGATTCTATTTGCTTCTCCAATTAAATTTTCATATTTAGTACTAGGCAAAAGACCATACTAAACGTGACGGGGAGTATTAGAATATTTAAATAATAAATCACGAATTCATTTAATAGCTTTTAGAATACTCAACAATGATCTCACAAAAAATCCAACTCATGATCGATTGCATGCTGCACTAGTCATATAACTAATTTCATCCGCTAAACTACATTTTCTTTGCCAACTGACCTTGATTTTCCCCTCATTCTTGTCTCTCTGTTTCTGTTTTTTCTTTTCCCTTGTTTGCAGAGTCCTGATGGAGATATAATAGACTGCGTTCTATCTCACCAGCAACCAGCCTTTGATCATCCTCTATTAAAGGGACAAAAGCCATTGGTATCACCCCAGTTTCTTTGACCTATGACAAGAAAATGAATTCTATTTTGAGTCCCCTGAATTTTACCCTTTCCTTTTTTTTTTTCCACGAAATTCGCAGGATCCGCCAAAGAGGCCGAATGGGCAATAATTCGACCGCTGCGGCTGCGGAGACGTTCCAATTGTGGAGAATGTCAGGCGAGGCATGCCCAGAAGGGACAGTGCCGATTCGGAGGACGAGTGAAGCAGACATGTTGAGGGCTTCTTCATTTAAGATGTTTGGGAAGAAAGTGATAAGACATATCAGTACAGATGATTCAGCTGCTCATGAGGTGACGGAAGAGACCTTACCATTGAAGTTGAGCAAAGATTAGTGCATCTCAAGCATTTTCTTTATTTTCTGAGTAATTTAAGAGAAATCATAATAATTTCATTTCAATTTGAAAAATTATTATCATCGAATTTTAAATAAAATTTATATCTGAAAATAAGTCTCTTTGCCTATTTTTGTCTCAAAAGCAGAGGAGAAAAATCAGACCCAATCGTCTCTTTGTTCCCTCCTCCTTATGTTGGTGTTCAGTCTCTCCGCTTCTTTCCCTTTTTTGCCCTTTTAATTTTTTTAGTTGGTCAAATACTTCGAGGAAAAGTCATAGCATGAAGACAGGAAACTGCTTTTTATTTTCGGCTTGTACCTTTCAGACTGGTTTTTAATTTTGACATTATGTTTGCTTGGCTTTCCTCCAATTTTTGCGGGCTATTTATTATCAAGCTAGCGAAACATATTCATTCACTTTGTACCAAAAACATCTTTTCATGTTTTTCATTTTTTTTAAAAGAAAAAAAAAGGTACATGCTAGTTATGAACTCGATCAAGTCAAACCGGATTTACCAACTCAATGTTTATTAAATTTAGAAATTCCTCGGTAGGTCGTTCTCTATTTTTTGTATGTGCCAATCTCCCAAAGTGGCAACAAGTGTAGCCAGACTCTTACAGACAATTACTAAAATTTAATTTCCATCTAGGATCATGAAAAAGTCGCCTCCTTTTATTCTTTAAAATTTATATTATAAATCGTGTTTTTCTTTTATAATGGTTGATTTCATTTAGTTATTATATATTTTTTTGGGCAGTATGCGGTAGGGCAAGTGAGAAAAAGTAGAATGAAAATAACCTACTCAAAATTGAATGAAAAGGATGTAATTCTTCTTGTGAAAAAGTAGAATGAAAATAACCTTGCTCATAACGGAGAAAAACACTACTTTCCGCTTCACGATAATTGAAAACTACTTTTTTTATTTACAAAATTAGAATTGTCGTAATGCTTGAATTGATATCAGATGATCCTAAGACTAGCATCTTTGATGTCATCTGATTCTCGGATTAAGTAGTTTGTGTACGTTATTTGTGTAAAGTCACACGTTGGATATTAATTAGGCACTAAAATACCAATCATCAGATACCACTCGTCGGAATATACCAATATTGAGGGCAATATTTTTTGCTTTTATGATAATAAACTTAAAGCGGAACTATACAAACAACCAAGAATTACTATTTACAGAGGGAAACACCAGAGGGTGCTTGAACTGTTAAACCTACTGGCAGTTTTTATCGTTATTTGGCAATACTTGCATCACCTGGCTGTAACAAAGGCCCTGAGATGGTCTTCATCCTTAAACGTGGCATCGAACCCCCATGATCTACCAACAGAGATTTAGAGGAGGGGCCCACCTTCGCGACTGACAATGGACAAAAGTTGTCGGTCTTATAAGCTAAGAAAAACTTGGACCATCTGATGTCAACACCATTTGCCTTAATCAGACATGAAAAGAAATTGTTTTAGAGGCTCAAAGAGGTGTTGAATTTAGGTGGAAAAAAAGAGTAAAAATTACCCTCTAAAATTAAAATAAAATAAGATTGATGGTCACCCTACAAAGGCTTCTAGCTACAGTTTTGAAATATATATTCACACTTGCACTGGAAACTTGGAATAATTACCGTGATTGCCTTGTTGCTTTGTGCTCCAAAATTCTCCCCACTTTTTCCTCTTTTTTTTTTTTTTAATCGCTTTGGCTTGCTTTGATACCAATTTTGGAAAATGGAACTTTCAGTACTTCCAAGTCAAGTTTGAAATTTTGTAAGTCTCTCCGGCGATCAAATTTGAGGAAAATACAACTTTATTTTTTAACTTGTGATGGAGTATTGGCAAGCGGAATTCTCACAACTTATTCGACAATTTCAAGGTTTCGAATAGTTTCTTGAAAATTGGACACTGTAGTGTCATTCACCAAATGAATACAAGGAAAGGAAAAAATTGATTTATTTTTAGTGTGATTGAGATGATCTTTTGCTTTTATTACGTTCTTCTTGTTTTTAACTCTTGATTTTGTTTAATAAAAACAACACTAATCTTTAAAAATAGAAATTCCACATTTTAAAGTCATTTGAAGTAACGTGTGAATTTTTTATGGTTGTGTCTTGAAAAAATAAAGAATAATCTCTTTGTTTTGACAGAGAAGTAAATAAACATATTCTGAATTGTTTTAAGTCGATTCGATGGACCACGATGCACTTGGGCTTTCATTTGTGAGCATTGATTCATTTGTATGCAATAGGGCACTTGAAATGAAGAAATTATTTGGTGACTGAGTGAATATACTAAAATTCTATATAGTTATTAAATTTAGCAGGTTCGGAAAAGTTGATGAGACCTACTTAATATAACGATGTCCTCATCCAATCCATTGAAGTGTCTCCATGAAAAGAGAGTTTGGTGAGCGTGAGGTCGATTTGATTGCCTTGGACATCAAGCACTCATATGGTCCTTCTTTCTCACCTTGCATAGGAACCGGTCTACGGGAATTGGTGGCTCCTAGTCGAACCAATGACCTGGGTTGGGTACTGGCCATCGGTCCTGTTCACTCACCTCGGGGGCCCTGCGAGCGCGGTGGACTTTGGCGGGGAGATCGTGAACTCGAGCCCCTCGGGCTCTCATACGAGCACCCAGATGGGGAGCGGGCATTTCGCCGGCGAAGGGTTTGGAAAAGCCGCCTATATTCGGAATTTACAAGTGGTGGATGGGAACAACTACCTCATCCCTGTGCAAAACCTCTAGACCCGGGCGGATAAACCAAATTGCTACGACATCCAAGGAGAGACGGCCGATGGCTGGGGGAACTATTTCTTCTATGGAGGACCCGGAAGGAATGCGGGGTGTCCCTAAATACGGGGTCGTGGGTAAAATCAAAGAAGAAAAAGGGAACAAAAAAAGATGGGAATAAAAAAAGATGGGAATAATTTCAGTCGTTCATTACAATGAACGGGTCTTTTCTTTATCTTAAAATTTCGATATTTCGATCAATGGGTCATCTAGTTACACCACCTTTAAGGGGCTGATGATGTATATTTGGAAAATAAAATAGTGAATAAACTGTTATTTTGTGAGGGTCAGTCTCTCCACGATTTATGATGTTTCATGAATACATATGGGAAAAAACTACACAAAAAATCCTTAAAAATGCATACTAGGCATCTAAGGCATCTAAAACGTCGAAATTCAAATTCAAAATCTTAAAAAAAAAACAAAAAATCAAAACGTATAATTTAGCCAACTTCAATAGGACCGTAAAAAATGTTCACGAAAAAACAACAAATCCAAGTAGATATGAAAAATGCCAAATGTGATTATGGCGTGGGGCCAGCGAATCATCCATGAAGAAGCACGTCTTGGGGAACGACCATGATTAGTCTCACCTTGAGACGATCAAAAATTAAAAAAGATTTGTTGAATTTTCCTCAAATCGTGCCCCAAGACAAATTTCCAATTTTTGAAATGCATTTGGAGAATTTATTGAGTTGACGAGCGGTTTGACACAATAGCCATCATTTTTTTTTTCGTCCATGTATTGTTGACACCTAGTTTTTTTACTAATCATTTAATAATGGGAAAATTTCAAATAAAAAGCCAAAGTGAATCTATTTTCTCAAATAAGGACCCAGAATGAATTTTGTATCAGATAAGGACCTGAAGTGGACTCATTGTCTCGAATAAGGATCCAAAGTAAATTTTGTGTCAAATAAGGACCCGGAATAATCAACTTAATCTCTATGGAGGACCTTAGCTCGTCGGCAAACATTTTTCAACGATTAAAATAGGGGCAATTTTTTGTTAGAAATTTGTGATTGGAAAAAGGGAAAATTCTAAATTAATTAAGTTTAGGTTATTCATTTAGATGTTTATGTTTTCTTCTTTCTTCTCCCTCGCTGCTCCTCAACCAAATCGCTGCCCGATCATCGTTGCAACTCGATTCTCGTCTTTCCTCGCCTTGCTCGATTCTCATCGCTTCTCACCTTCTCCTTGCAAGCATCGGTCTATTGTTCACCATTGTCTCTTCTTTCTAGGGTTTTGGTGTCGACAAGCTTCAAATTCGTCATTCGGGTGCACCGCTTGGGCGTCCACAGCGGCAAGGGGTTGTCTCTCTGGGAGGCACCTCCGTTGGTAGCAATGGTCGGCGACCACGTAAGGTGACTAAATTTTAGTCGCATTTAACTCGTCGATCTCCGTTGTAGACGCTTTATTTAATCAGATAGTGTGCTTTTTTGTTGTTGGGATTTTGGAGTTCTTGAGAGCATTCAATGCTTTAATGCGTGGTGGGGAGGGATATTCTGCCTTGTATTATGGTAAATTTGACTTCTATTATCAATACAAAGATTGTTAGTTCATTGGAGCTTGAGAAGGCCAAATTATTTGTTGGAAGTGCTATAATGTTGTTGTTAGCCAAGTAATGATATTGCTAAGACAACGGGGTTTGCAATTGATTCGTGATATTATAGATGAAATCAAAACTCCGGCTGTCTGCGGTAATTTGTTACGAATTCAACAAGCATTGGCTAATTTCTTGTTAAATATGGTGAGACATGCTCCATCTCTAGAAGGTTGGGTGAAGATTCACATTAATCCAAGTTTGAAGCAAACTGCTAAAGGACTAACTCTTGTGCACAAGTAATTTAATTTTCCTTTGATAAGTTTCTATTTCTTTTGAGGATGTTCTATGGATAATGCATTGTCCTATTTGGAGATGGTTACTTGATATGGCTTGCTTTTCAAAATTTCGTCTTTGTTAACTCTAAAGCGCCACTCAATACTATCAAATCGAAGTTTTTACATTAAGCGTGAAACTTATGAAACTAATGAACCAAATCTCTCAAATCCTTCATTTCTCTGGTTTTTATGAAATAATTTGTGACTTCACATAAAAAAAATTGAACCTAATTCAACTGTCCTATATTTTGAGGTGGTATAATATTCATTGGTAAATGATAAGCAACTATCTTCTCATCACTTATCGGGGTTAGCTATTTTTACGAATTCGGGCTTATGTGACGCAAGACGATGGATTGATCTCAATGCTACTGTGAGAGAAGTTGTTTACTACACAGCTCAACTACAATTGCCAAACTCCATACCAATATATGAGAAGAGGGAAAGGGCAAAAACAGCAATACGGGCAAGGGACTGCAAATCCGATGGACATAAGAATCTGAGGTTGAGGGACCAAAAGACTAAGTGATGGTCAAAAGAGAAGAGTTAGCATTTGCCTGAAGCTTGTCACTTGCCTAGAGCTTCTCTTCCTTGACGAAACCAACCAGTGGACTCGACGGCACAACATCCTATTATGTCATTAGCAGAATAGCCATCTTTGACCAAAGAGATGGAACCCAAAGAACTATAATCGCATCAATTCATTAGCTCAGTAGTGGAGTCTTCCAACTTTTATTGGGTGCTTTAGATTGGTTGTAGTAGAGGATAGAATGTGATGATTGCATATGATCAATGGGAGTTTGTTTTGTAAATTCAATCTTTTATTCTCTTTCTTGTAGCGTTGTGTGCGTTATATGTACACATATTAAAGTTGAAAACTCATATTTTGTTTTCTCTTTTTGTAATGGAAATATTGAAGTTCAATTAACTCAAGTGTTCAAGCTGTATTTGGTTTCATTTAAGTAGGATATCTTGTATTTTGTTGTGTACAGAACTCAAGCTTTGACAGAGCCCGTTGACGTTCTATATTTTTCATTGGCCTATACTACAGTGCATTTTAATTGGGTGTGTTGTTGGACTGTTGTGTTCGTTGCTCTTCGCAGGTCATTTTTTTTATGCTATTGTTTTATATTTTCTTTTTTCTCATTGGATTGATAAGCTCATTTAAATATGTTGTGAGTACCACCATATTACAACGAAGTGCTAGGACATTCCATAGCAAAGTAAATAGCACCAGATAAACTTGAATTGAGAAATCCCAACACAAGAAATATTTTCAACAAAGTTTATCTACACATATTTGAAGATGCTTCCAAAATAGATCCATCCGTATCAACCAACAGTAAAACAAAACGAGTTTGTGTTTATTGGTCTTGTTGCTCTTGCGTATCTCCAAAAGAGCTGCTCATCTTTGACCACCTGTAAGTTGAGGTCCTTACATCCTCCTCTTTACCTACACTTGAAACACAAAATAAATCATTAGTCAAAATAAAGTCAAGTATAAGTAAGAACAATTTTGTGACCAAGTCAAGCATAAATAACCACCTTTATCTTCTCTTCCCATAGATGATATTGAGCTTGAAATTTTGCCAAAAATTGATGCAAGCAATTCCACGGTCTCAGTTTGACATGTTGGGTCTAAGGAAGTGCTTTCTACCATATCTTGTGAACATGAGGCAACCATAAAATCTACTAGGGCTGATGCTGCTGCTATTGATGCTACTGGTGGGTTCTTACAATGATACATGTTATGGCCTAAAGCACCACATTTTCCACACATAATTGTGGTATTCTGTCTCTTCAACTTTGTTCCCATCGGCTCTTGCACAATTTTTTTCTTTCTTGTCTTCAAATTTCTATCAGTTGTTTCATTCACTGATTTTGTTTTTTGTTTATTCTTTCTGCCAACTTGCTTGGGCACATTTGGTGGGAGTAATGGCTCTCTAGCAGGCCACGTGTCTTTAGAATCTACAACATGCACACCATGACTATATATTTGCATGAATGTTTCCTTACTAAAACTGGTGTGAACTCATTTTTCAGGTTCTTCTTTCATGTATATAAGAGCTGCCATAGCATGACAACAAGGAATCCCGCTGATGTCCCATCTTCTACAGCTACAAGATCTATGTCTAATATTAACAACTCTCTTGTCTCCATATGGCCCACTTAATTCAAATTCATCCTCTCCATTCCAGGTTGGAATCCATGATGCTGAAAACTGTTTTTGAAGATCTAATATCTTCTGGATATTAGGACAGATCACACTAGTGTATTCAGTCATCCCATCCCTTTGCTTATGAATTATCGCCATGAGCTGCGCTCTTATAGTTTCAAGCATTGTGATGATAGGCTTGTCCCTTGCATCAATGATGCTTTTGTTGAAACTTTCACACCAGTTGTTCAAGGAAATGTCACATTTTGAACTTGTTCTAAAGTAGGACTTGCTCCATTGCACTGGAGGCCTTTGGGATAACCAATCATAAGCTTTCTCATTAACTGCTTTCAATTGTGCCATTGCCAAGTCAAAATCACATACTCTAGTTGCCATGGCAGCCTTCCAAAGAAGCTTTTCAAGTTCTACCCCTTTATGATGCAATTTAAAGTTTTCATAAAGATGCCTTAAGCAAAATCTATGTTTTGCTTCGGGCATTAGATGTGCTAGTGCTTGCACTAATCCCTTTTGTTTGTCACACAAAAAAGTTCAGTACTTTGAATTTTCAGGGTCCGTAATTCCCAAGTCTTCTGCAATCAAACTAATAAACCGGTGCCATGTCTTGTATGTTTCTTGTCCAACAACTGCCCATGCAAAGGGATACATCTGATTGTTGCCATTTACGCCCATCGCTGCTAGAAGTATCCCCTTATAGCCTGATGACAAATGGCAACATCGAATCCCACAAAGCCCCTACATCCTTCTACAAAGCCCCTCCTTAATGCATCCAAACGAATGTAGACTCTTTTAAACTTAAATTGGTCTTGACATTGCTCAGTCTTGATTATACATGTGGATCCTTGGTTGGCATCAAGAAGTGCTTGGCAATAGCTCCTAAGAATCCAAAATTGCTCAGCCTCATTCCCCGTGATCATACTCATTGCTTTTGCCCTAGCTCTATAAACCATTGTCCTTGACAGCTTCAAAACATTCTCAAACTCCATTGTTTTTTTCATTGAAGCACCTGGCCATGTAGGATTGTTTCTCAGCCTATCACAGTACTTATTTGCTAGCCATTTAGTGCTTATCTAAGGAACTTGTAGTGTTCTATTACATGTATGTATTGAGTTGAAGGTTTTGACTTGTCACAGCCCTCCAAGCACACTGCCCTCAACTTATTAGGTGTCCTTTTTAACAAACCTCACCTTTCTCCCATTTTTTATGGCATGGTTCCTAACAACTTCTCTAAATTCCTTCACATTACTAAAGCACATCCCCAACTTGAAGATAGGATTTTCCATATCAACCTCAGCATTAAACTCAAGATGCGTATACTCATTTTCACTATTCTTGTTCAAGAAATTTGCATTATCAGCTAACACATCTACATATAGACTGCTATCTCCAATCTCCATATCCCTCTCCATCGAACCATCATCGTCTACACATCTAGTTCGTATATATAACTCATCAAGATCAATAAAGGGAAACCCATCTTCTTCAGCAACCTCAGCATCCTTACCACGCCTACTATCATACATGGAATGGTTCACTTCTTCAAATCCCTCAACTGGTGAAAAGTGGAAGCAAAAAATAACATCAATATATTCTTATGCATAATACGCACCGGGAAAAAAAAAACAAAAACTATAAAAAAATTGCAACACATTTGTACCACACTACTATTAATGAAAAAAAATTAGTCACGCTAGTGACCGCTTACCACACTTTTATTAGATACCATTTGTCACAAAAAAAAAATGTGGATTATTGACTTAAAATGTTTTTTGTGATAATGATTTGATAATACACATTAGGACTCATGTGGGCACGAAAGTGCTACTTCTATGGTGACGGACCATATCCTAAGTATGATCCTTCATAGCAAGAGCATCATAAAAAACCTGCACCTTTTATTAGTGATTTATCCTTGGTATGGTCAATGTATTATAGCTCAAAAATCATGAAAAACTAACATGTCACGAAAATGCAATTGAGTCCTAAAACTTACAAAAAGTGCAATTAGTCCTAAAACTTGTCAAAATGGCTCAATTGAGTCCTAAAGTTAACACCACCACTCTTACTGACCACCACTCGGATGGAAAATGCGACATGGCGCTAATGTAGCATTTTAAATGATTTTTTATTTTCCACCTAGCTTTTTAAAATAAAATTTTAATTCAATTTTTTTACTTATATTTTAAAACTAAAATTCATTTTTTAAAAAACTGTTAAAAAAAGAAAAATAAAGAAAAGGGTAGCTCTTTCGTCGCCGCCGTGTTGCCCATCGTTGGAGGGCCTAACGACGGTCGCTGGCCCCAGGCGAGGGCCGGCGACCCTCACTAGGTGTGGGCACGGGCGCCTAGATCTGAGCACGTCGACCCTCCCCGGGGGGGGGCTGGCGAGGCCTCGTCGAGGGCGGGCGACGTTCGTTGGCCCCCGTGAGGGCCGGCGTTCCTAGATCTAGGCAGTCACGTCTGCGCCTGGCGCGGGGCCGGCAAGGGCCTCGCCTGGTGCATGTGAGGCCTCGCCTTGGTCAGGTGGCGGCCGACGACCATCGCCGGCCCCTCCGACAATGGACGGTGAGGGCGGTGGAGGAGGAGCTACCCTTTTTTTTAATTTTTTAATAGTTTTTAAATATAATTTTTTTTTAAATTGAATAAAAAATTATTTTAAAAAGCCAGATGGAAAATAAAAAATCATTCAAAATGCCACGTCAACATTTTTTGTCAATAAAACTGACGGTGTTAACTTTAGGACTCAATTGAACAATTTTGACAAGTTTTAGGACTTGATTGCACTTTTTGCAAGTTTTAGGACTCAATTGCATTTTCGTGACAAGTTTTAGAGCTTCTACAGCACTTATCCTATCATTCTATAGTAGCTGGTAGAAAAAAAAGCAAAGAGGCTGAAGATTTAAATTGCAGTGCACATGACGGTAGAGATTGTTGGAAATGGATTTCAGGAAAAAAAGACGAATCGATACTCGAACGATTGAATATAAAAAACAAAACGTGGAAATGGGCCCGGAAAATATGTAACACCGATCGAAAGGCATATCACGAATACAAACATACCTTATTTGCCACATATTAAGTACTTGTTGCAATCTTAGAGGAATTGATTGAAGCCCTTGTAATTCCGTTCTTCGAGAGAGTTCACTATTTATCAAAGAGAAAGAACGTATTGTTTTGTTTTCTGCAAATCAATTGTAATGTTCCCCTTTTCCTTTTTCTTCTTATATATAATAGTTAATGTTTATTGAAAAAATAACAGCTCTTTCTCTCTCATGAGCTCTTCCTTTATAGATTGGGTTTGGCCCAACATGGGCGAATAGGCCTGACTTGGCCCATCAAATAAAAAACCCATCATTTTTCACTCGCACATGGTGGACCGAAATAAACTATTTGTTTACCTTTTTGCAACGTTCATACTAGTAACTAATATGTGCAACTAGCATATTTCGAAAGCTCGATACCATACATATGTTAGGAATATATAAAAGCTCAAAATGGGCATTATGTTTTCGAGTAGATATAGTATACAATATCCTAGATCGATCAATCACATTTATATCTCTCTCGATCTCTTTTTAATAATGACATATTGTATTCACAATTTATAATTATCCCAAAAACAATCATAATTGGTGGACCGGTGAATACAAAACTAGAATATGATATCCGAAAATCAATCTTCTTCTTTTCTTGAAACTCTCAATTTTAGTTTTACTTGCTTTTATAAAAAATGTTCCATTAGATTGAATCAATTCATGATCATTGTCAATATTCTAAGATGACAAATATTAAATAGAGATCTTGAGAACAAGTAAGAGTCATGAGGGTACTTAATTGAAAAACTCTTTTTCTCAAGAGTCTCACACAGCATAAAAGTTAAGATCAAAACTTTTGTAACTCTTATTAGTCATATTATGCATATGTAGTATGAAATACGTATTACAATATTAACTCATTTCTTATGGAGTGTATGTTTTCAATTTCAATACCGTATAGATGATAGTTCAGACATACTTAATGTCTAACTTGAGTTCATGTATTTATTTTTTTTCACAAAATCCATCAAACCTCACATCTTGCATCGAAGACAAATAAAGTAAAATATGTGTTGTTTTACTTTTGGAGATTATAAATATCATATCCTCATCTTAACACTTAGTTAAGGCAACATCTATGTTTTAAGCTTGAGTTCTCGATTATCACCTAGATAATAAGTTTAAAAACTTTCTCATCTCTATTTATTATACAATAAATAAATGCGATTACCTATGTGAGTGAGCTAATCTCTTATCTATCCAACATATTTTCTCAATTTTATAATGAATTGAGCATTAAGACGCATAAACGTCAAACAAAAAAAGTCATATGCATTAATAATGAAATTACAATATTCAGTACATCAGTCTCTACGTAGTCCTATAGATTTTACATGGTCATAGAACACATCTCTAGGTATTGACTTTATCATAGGATTTGCTATCATTCTATGCATAGATATGTACTGTAAGTTCACATCCTTTCATGCAATCATATCAATGACAAAGTTATACTTGGTATCTATATGTTTGGTTTTGTTATGATATTTTAGATCTTGGTGTATGCTATTGTTGTTTAACTATTACAATTAACTAGCAATGAGTTTACAGCATTCTTAGTAAAACCTAAATGATCCAAAAATCTCTTAAGCCAAACACCCTCTTGAACAACTGCTGATAATGCCACGAACTCGACTTTCATTGTGGACAAGGCTATACATGTTTGTTTCTTATTGCTCCAAGATATGATGCCATTATTCAATAATAAAACAAATCTAGAGGCAGATTTCCTTTCATCTAAATCTCATTCCCAATCAGTATTTGAATAGTTTTCAAGTCGTTAATCATTTTCTTGATAACTCAACGAATAAGTAGTAGTTCCATTCAGATGCTTCAGTATTCTTTTGTCGGCTTTCCAATGTGCTTGACTTGAATTGGATTTGTACCTACTTACCATTCCAACTGCAAAATATATGTCAAGTCTTGTACATATTATAATATACATTAATCTTCCCACAACAATAGTATAAGAAACACATTGCATTTGTTCCTTATATTGTGGAGTTTTTTGACACAATTTATGGCTTAAACATTCACCTTTTGCAATTGGAATTTCTATGTATTTGCAGTCTTGCATACGCAATCGTTTAAGAACCTTATTTATATAGGTTTCTTGTGAAAGAGACAATGATCTCTTTGAATGATCCATTAAAATCTTAACTCCAAGAATATATGCAGTCTCACCTATATCTTTTATCTCAAAGTTAGAGAGATAACCAATTCTTAACAGTATTAACAAATTCCATAATCATCAACATATAATATGATTACAAATTGATCTTTGAATA
Organism: Eucalyptus curtisii; assembly: GCA_017140595.1. Taxonomy (NCBI): domain Eukaryota; kingdom Viridiplantae; phylum Streptophyta; class Magnoliopsida; order Myrtales; family Myrtaceae; genus Eucalyptus; species Eucalyptus curtisii. The sequence continues at coordinate 7,468,274 of CM029504.1, forward strand.
TTTTGATATATACATAATGATCCTTATCAATCATTGTAAAATCATATGCTGTTATGGCATTATGAAAACATATATACCATTATCTTAATGATTGCTTAAGACCATATATTGATATCAAAAGTTGACATACCTTTTGTTTTTGGCCTTTCAAAATGATACCAACGAATTGTTCCATATAAATTTATTCTTCTAATTCTCCTTTGAGAAAAACAGTTTTGACATCCATTTGATGTAGTCCAAGATCCATACTAGTCACTAAAGCAGAATAAGGTGAATTGAGGTAAATCTCACTATAGGAGAAAATTTTTCCTCATAATCAATTCTTTCCTATTGATCATACCCCTTTGTCACAAGGCGAGCCTTATATCTCTCTATTAAACTATCAACTTTATGTTTTATTTTGAGAACTCATTCCTAATGGCTTTACTCCTTTTGGAAGATCAACCAGTTCTTAAACATGATTTGACTTTATTGACTCAATTTCCTCTTTCATTGCACGCATGAATTTTTCCTTATTAGGGCATGTTAGAGCTTTATTTACATTTCTTGGCTCATCTTCATCTTGTTGAGCAACTATGAAAGTTTTCCATTCTATGTCAAAACGTCAACATGGAATATTTTTGTGACTTGTTCGTCGTACGGGAGATTGTACACTTTGCACATTATTCTCAATTACGCTCATATTCGGATTAGATAATGATGATATCGTTTTATCAGGTAATTGTAATTGAGATTAACTCAAATTTAATTCCTCACTTCTTACATTACTCTCACTTGGATGAACTCAATTAAATTCATTATATTGATCTAAGGTTTCAAATAAGTAGTAGTCCTCACCTATTTCGCATTTCTTATGAAATTCATTCTATAAGAATGTGACATTCCGTGATTCAAATTCAATTATACTCTCACTTTTTTGCTCACCTATAAACATATACCCTTTCGAGTGTTTTAAGTATCTTATGAAAATACTCTTCATACTTCTAGGACCCAATTTCCCATACTTGTGAAAGGGTTCCTAAGTATAGATGGCACAACCCCACGGTTTAAGAAAACATAAGTCGAGTTTTTTAACTGTTCATAATTTATACGGAGTGGAAGTAACTAATTTGGAAGACACACGGTTGAGTATATAGACAACAATTAATAAAACATCATTCTAAAAAGTAATAGGTAAGTTAGCATATGCCATCATGAACCTAACCATTTTCAATAGAGTTCTGTTTCTCTTTTTCACAACGCCATTTTGTTGAAGAGTGTAAGGGATCCTTTTTCATCACAAAAATTTCTAAACTTATTAAATAGATATTCTTGACCTCGATCGGACCGTAATACTTTTATTTTCTTATCTTGTTTATTTTCTACTAAGTTCATAAACTTCTTGAAATAACACAATACTTTGGATTTATGAAAAATCAAATAAATATGTTCGAATGGAGTATAATCATCTATAAATATGAAGAAATAAAACAACCCCATACATTCTTCTCACATTCATTGGACCATAGATGTTAGCATGGATTAAATGCAAAGGAAATTAAACTCTTGTATATATTCTAAATGGTTTCCTTGTAGTTTCGCCTACTAGGCAATACTCATATATTGACAAATCGATTTTTTTAATATTGCCTAATAAGTCCTCTTTGGCTAATCTATTAATTCATTGTTGGCCAATATGACTAAGTTTAGCATGTCACACATTTACATCATTATCATATGAATCAGAAGACATGAAGAGGGAATAGCAAACATTGACAATACTATAGTCAATATCCAATACAATAAAACCATCAGAAAATAATCATAGCTATAGTAGTTTGTATCCAAATACATATCCACACAATTATTATGGAAGTTTAAATTGAAACAAAGTTTAACCAATATTAACACAAACACTAAATTCGACAAATCTCCCGAGCATATAGTATATCATGTAGGAGCAAAGTGTGTCCACCATGCATAATTAATTGGCATGTGCCAATGCCTTTAACCTCTGCTCTAGAGTTGTTCTCTACATAAATCCACTTTATTCCTGTCAGTACTCGTTGGAATTACACAAAGGCTTCTTTATCCTTCGCTACATGATCTGTTGCTCATAAATCTACAGTCCATAAAGGATTAAATTCAATGAAAAATACAGAACTTAATACATAAGCAAAATTCTTAAGAATACAATGGGTGTTTACCTTTTTTGGCTCGCCATGGCGGCAAGCATAGTGACGTCTTTTGCCGCAATTGTAACACTTTATCCTTGACATTGTCTTCACTCAATGACACTTTCTTCTCTCATGTTGATTAACTCTTGACTTTTTTCCTCGAAGAGCTTGCTCCTTTGCCTTTCCACCTTTTGAATGAATCAGAACGCTTGCGCTTGGAGCTCAAAGCCCTTTGTGAGCTAGAACCAGCATATATATATATATTTCCAACTTAGCTACTAGGAGGTGGTTCTCTTCTAGTTTAAGGTGGCGCACTGCATCCTCAAATGTTTTGATATTCTCATTTGTGGGTTAGGTGCGCCTTTATATGCTCCAAACTTTGAGGCAAGGAACGAATCACTGCTTGTATTTGATACTTGCCAATAAGAATGTGGCCAGCATCTTTTAGCTCATTGATCATGTTTGATGTCTTTCTCGGATGTTGGTTCTTGGTTTAACCATGAAGCTTCTTGTAGGAGTCAAATCTTATAGTGAGTTGTCTCAGTTTGGTCATCGATTTATGACTAAATCTCGCTACCAATGCTTCTCACATTTCTTTGGTATTCTCAAAATGCCTAAACTCTCGCATGATATCATTCTCCATGCTACTCAGCAATGCGATGCAAGCAAGTGAGTTTTTTTTTTTTTTTTTTCATGCAACAAATGTTTCCTTATCTCTTTTGTATTGTGCAGTGTTCCCATCTTCAAGCTCTTCCATAATCAGGTTAAGAGCTTTTAGTGCTTCTTGCTCTTTCAACACATATTGGATTTTCATATGTCATATTTCATAGTTATCACATTTAGCTTCTCTCCTTTGTTTAACTTAATGACTATGCTCTTAGTTGCCGAAACCATTGGCTCTGAACAAATCTGACACACATGCACGAATTATTAATATTTATCATTTATGCATCTATTTCACATAAACTAATCATATTAATGATAATTTCAAATAAGGTTTTAGAATCAAAATGTTACTATTGTTTCCAGTCATCATCTAAAATCCTAAATTGAAATTGTCATTACAATAATCTTATGCAAAATAAGTCATTTGAAGCTACTAAAACTTCTTTGAACTACTCACAAGTATTATTAATAATAAAAGCAATCAACATTGAATGTCCATTAACGAATAACACATTTTTACATAATGTAACCAATACATCAGAAGCTACAACAACATCAACATGAAAAAAGAACTATCTACACAAGTTATCCATAGAATATCCTAAATAAACACAAATTATCTAACGCCAAGTTAACTTACGAACAGGGAAAGATTTGTATAATTTCTTAGTAATTTTCTCTGAGAATTCTAAAGGCATATTTGGCAACTACGGAAAAACAAACGGAAATCCCTTAGGGTTTCTCCTTCACACATTCATTTCCCGCCAGGTTGAACTTAATCCTAGGGTCGAAGTCTTTGAGGCTTCAATCCTATAGTATTCCTTCAAAAGGCTATTACAAGCTTCAACATTCCTCACTATTTAGATGGAAGAGTGTTAATCAAGAACCATACCATCTCAAAAGATGGCATTGGATAATCGTTCCAAGTGACTCTTTGCATCATCTTATTGACCTCGAGAATGTTCAATTATATCACCACTTTCCCATTGATAATTAGCCAACTCAACTATCATCCTTGCAAGTCTCGCCTTTTGTTCTTTAGATTGTGTGCGAATGGGTGTACGCATACGAAGGATAGGCATTGTTTCTACAACAAATGCAGAACAAAAGGGATTACTTATAATCCAATAGTGACATAATTGAAAACCGCATTCTCTGTTTTTTTTTCTTGTTTAACGGTCAACCGTCAATGGCCGGTCAAATCGGGTGGGGTCAACGGGTCGGTCAAATCGAGTCGGGTCAGACCAACCGACCTGGCTAATTGACGTCAACCCGCGCAGGGGGCACATGCGAAGCGCAGTTATCACACGTGTGTTGCACATGCGCTTGGGAAACTGCCTCGACACATGCCGATGATGCTTGCACATTCCAACCACGTGTGGTGGCGCATGTGGCGGCTCACAATGGTGTGCCACTAATCGTTTTTCTTGTCTCAATGAGAACTACGACTCAACACTTTATAAAGTGAGTTTTGACTCACGGAAAATCAAAATGGAACTGGGGAACAATATGTGGCTGTCAGGATTTTCGCCCTTGAACATACGTCGGCAATAATTCTCAATTTCTGGCCAAAAAACAAATTCTGAACTATGACAATGATGATCGGGAAACATGAACAACATCACTTTGATACCAATGTTGGATACGTATTCCAAAAAAAAAAAAAAAAAAAAACAAACCGATACTCGAATAATCGAATACCAAATCCAAAATGCGGAAACGGGCCCGAGAAACATGTAACATTGATCGAAAGGTATATCACGAAGACGGACATACCTTGTTTGCCACAGATTAAGTATTTGTTGCAGTCTCAGAGGATTTAATTGAAACCCTTGTAGTTTCATTCTCCACGAACGCTGAGCCGAGCTGGCATTCGACAGAAACGCCAGAGAGAGATGTAATCTCATGGAATGCATTGATCGCTTGTTATGTTCAGGACGGAGAAAAGCACAGATGCCCTGCGTCTCTTTGACAGAAATGCTTTAAATGAGAGATGTAACAAGCCATGTCACTATGTTTAAGTCTAGAATTCGTCATCCTCAGCAAGATCGTTTATTCTCTCGTACATTAACTGCAAGAAACTCTGTTGAACAACAATGCATTGATTTCGCTGTTCTATATGCTGAGAATGAAGAATGTGAAGGTGCTCTAAAAGCATCTAGATCATGTGTCCCGGCTCCTAATCTCTTCACTTCCATTATTGTCAATAGCTTGTTTGTTCACCACATTCGGCAAGTTTAAATCACGTGCGCCCTTCACCTATGGCTTATCATCTATGCTGTGGTTTTCCTTCCTTTTGGCAAATCGACACTCCATCGCTCTCATCTCCACTAATGCGTAGATTATAAAACAAATCCACCAAAAAAAAATCTAAAAAAAAAGGAAAAAAGAAGGTAACAACATAAGAGTTATGAAGGTACCATTTTTTTTTTTAATTTATAATATCAGATTAGGAAAAAAAAAAAAGGTAGGTAAGGGTGCTGTGACATTCCGAATCCAAACATAAAGGATAAGGATATGACAGTACCAAATCTTCCTGTGGGCTCTTGCGTATCTAGCTAGCGAAACTTCTACATGTATTCTCCCCCCACATGGCCCAATGCATGCATGCATTCCCATCTCGCTCCTTCTCCAACTGGGTTCTCGAGTAAACATACACACGCCATATTCGAAGGCCATGCAAGCTCATCCCACATGAACCCGAACCCGAATCCGAAAAATATGCAACGCAGAGACTATACAAAAAAATAAAATAAAAATGAGTATATGGCAAAAAGGAAGAAAATGAAAAAAATGATTAATATCATAAAAATCCCAAATTAGTACACTAATAACAAATTTATCTCAAATAATTTATTGACCATAAAAAAAATTAAATTGATACATTTATGATAAATTTATCATTTGTTAATTTTCGTTAAATTGGATTAATACCACAAAAAACTAAAAAATGATACACTTGTCACAAACAGATGGTAAAACACCAAATTCGTACTCTCATCAACTGTCACGTGTTATCCAACTCAATAATTTGACAATAAAACTTAACAGAAATTAACAGAGTGAATTTGTCACATGTACACGTTTGAGGATTTTGATGGTTTAGTTGAGGTAAATTTGTTATAGATGTACAAGTTTGTGATTTTTCGTGGTATTAGCCTGGAAAAAAAACCATCACACCCTCCTTATTGTTTTTGAAAAATTCTTATATAACCATGCCGTTAGAGTTGGAAGTGGACCTTCCGATTTATTGTAGGATTTCGTAATAGATAAAGTCATAATTGTGGAGAAAAGGTTGGTTGAGCTCTGCTTCTTTGATGTAAGAAAGTAGGAGGTATTCAATGTCGTCGAGTTTATTTTGTGTCTATATATATTAGACATACGATCATAGTTTTTTTTTCCCCTCAAAATCTAGTTTAGATTAATGGAGTTCCTATCGAAGGTGGTTTCACTAATGAAAATAATGGCTATGACGAAGACATGATGAATAATTATCCGAAACTATTTCATCATTAGTTGTAAGGCCAAGTAGTTTTTAAATATTTTAAATTGGATAGATTTTTATAATGACAATGAACGGTTTTTTCATAGTAGGTGATAATTATTTTTCTCCTTGATTTCTTTCGAATTTATTTAGTTTTCCTTCTTCATATTCAGGAAAATCCATGCGGTGGGCCCTGCTCCGATTTTGTATCTAGATTTTAGCTTGCAACAAGGGACTATAGAAGTCAGAAGAAGAAAGAAGAAGAAGAAGAAGAAAGGAAACGTAGCAGTCGAAAGTTGAAACCGGTTGGGGAAATCTTCCGGTTTCCTTAAAAAAGATTTTGTGGCTGTCGGGTTTCCCGGTCGCGCCGGTTCTTTTCCAATTTTATCCGCAGAGATGGATGATCTTCTTCCTCTCTTCCGTGATCTCATCGAAGAGATCGTCTATCTGCCAAACCATCCCGTCCGCCCAATCCCTCAGCACCCCTAAACACCCCCTCAACTCCTCCAGCCTCTCCCTCATCCGTCCTCCGTCGTCCTCCGCTGCTTTCCCGCCCTCCTCCAGGCACCCCGGGATCTCCTCCATCCCCGCCTTCACCCTCCTGTACTCCTCCACCATTATCGTCGCCCTCCCGCCGCTCCCCATCCGGTTCATCTCCATCTCCATCCTCTGCTCCAGCCGTGCCGCCGATGCCAGTATCCAGGGCAGCACGCGCGGCTGCTCGTCCTCGTGGCTGCTGCGGTGAGGCCGGCCGGAGAAGAAGCCCTGCCCCGGGCGGTGGCAGACCAGCCCCGAGAGTTGCGCATCTCATGGAGGACGCCGCGGAACCCGAAGAATCCGTTGAAAAAGGTGGCGGAGCACTCGTCGTACCGCAGCTGCAACAGCTGCCTCATCCCTGCTTCCTGCAGCAGCCTCCTGTTCTGTGCCTCCAGCACCGCCGCCTCCCTCCTGCACCTTGAGATTGCCCGCGCCAACTGTTCAATCCGCCAATCGGAGTCATATCAGTCAGATCATCAAAAACAGAGTCGTCTTGCACAACTGAAAATGATCAGAGCTTCATCGAACCGACTTGGGAAGAGTTGCAGAATATAATTTGGTATGTTTTTCTTTCCGGGAATTACCTGGCAAGAGAAATGGGGGGACAGGGGGTAATTGAGGTCAAGGGAGGAGACGATGTTAAGGGCAGAGGAGGAGAAGGACTCCAGGGCAGAGACGCCAGACTTGAGGAGTTGGCAGACGTCCCAGAGCTTGGAGCTCTCGTCCATGTACTCATCGAGCCACTTGTTACCGACGGGGAGGTTGAGCTTCTGCACAGTGGAGGCGAGGCTGGAGCGGAAGGAGCTGGGCAGGGTCAGCGCCCTCTGCAGGAACTGGATCGACATGACCCTTGTGCCAGCGGCGAGGCAGCTCTGCTCGAGGTTGTCCATCTCTCGGGTCAGGAATTTGTGGAATCAATCTACATGGATGATGAATTTGATGATCAAGTCAAGATCAAGATGGAAGAAGAAGAAAGTGAATAGAGTGTGGAGAGACAGTGAGAGTAAGTAGGCGGGCACAAGTAAGAGAGAAGGAATTTTTTGCATGCGAGCTCTGTTTCAATTAGTTCCAAGCGGCACCATGAGAATTTCACCTGTGTTAGGGCCTGGAAAGAGCATAGATGAGGGGAATATATCTAGTTTTGGTGTGACTTGATTGCACTCCATGGTTCTCGTAACATTTTAATTTTCGACTTAAGAGAAATTGCTCCAGATGAGCAACTGAGTGCAATTCAGGAGCACCAGTTGACAAATCGAATGCTTCATGCTTTAATTTGGACTATGCTGAGTTAAACATGAAGGCCATATGTTAATAATTGGTGTCGTTTATTGAACTTGATTTGAATGATCTCCTTTTTCCGGGTTGCTCACATTTCTGGTGCTCTTTTCTTCGATAGATGGAATTGCAGATCAAACTACAAATGTGAGATTGTCTTCTTAAGCTTTTGTAGTATTCCGATCACTTCTATATGCATTTTCTTGTCGCTTTCTTAAGCGCCATGAATCGATAATATGTGGTATTATGCAACACGGGTGTCCTGCTCTTTTGCTCATCCTGCCGTTCTGCTTAAGTAGCAGTTCTGTATATATAATGAGAGCTGTTGCAGATGGAGGAATCTCAGAGCTTGACAAAGCCTTTTTAGTCATTTTGCTTAATTGGCAATTATAGAGTTTATCTCTCGTGCATTTGTGATCTCATCACTATCTTTGAATCCTCTCACTTCCCGCTTTATATCATCATTTCATCTGTGGCCTCTTCTCTATAAGAATCATTCCCCCTCAATCCATATAAAATGAACATTTCAGATGTTTAGGACAAGAAGTAGATATCTTTAGATATAAGGAAGAATTTCTAAACTATTTCTCAGGACGACATATTTTGCTGTACGAAATACATGCTATACTCATTTACGTGTTAATTGCTCTAAATATTATAAAGTAGTTGATATTTATATTTTACTCACATATTATACAAAGCATGGGCATGTGCCTGGTTTGTCAATGATGCAACTCTCTGGCCAGGTTTATCTGGAGATGAGTGCATCTGCATAACATAACTGCAGTTGCTCAAATTTGCGTGGTTTAATCTTCAATTTGAGCTAGGGCTTCTTCCAATTTGCTATTTCTAGGGGTCAAAATGGGTCCATGACCCATTTTTTGGCTCATATTTCTTATAAATCGGTTGTATATGGGTTGCCAGGATTCAAAATCTCCGTTTGAATTAGATTGATTGAAAATGGGTCACTAAAAAATTAAGTCATCGATTGGGTCACACAGCTTCCGCAAGCACCACCAATCTTGACCTCGCGACTCACAAGCAACTGCAGCACTTGCCGTCGCCCGCCTCCGTTGCATTTCTCTTCTCCTCACTCAAGTCTGATCTAAGCAAGCCATTTGCATTTCTCTTCTCCTCACTCAGGTTTGATCTAAGCAAGCCATTTCCATCTCTTTGTCTTCGTTTTTTTCCTCGTTGCAGTCTTCATCGTCTCCATTTATCCTTGACGCACATCCTCCCAGCTTCCTGATCCAATGCCGTGCCCCCGCTGCCTTGATTTGAGGCCGACCAAAGCTATTCCTCCAAAAGCTCTTAGTCGAGTGAGTGATAGTGCATGCGAGTTTTTCTGTCGATTCATCTTTGTTTTGTCAAGCTCTCTTTCAGTCCATACTCACATAACCAGACGAGCGAATTTTCATTTACTTCTTTCCATTACTTTCTAGAGCGTCCATCGATTGTAAAAGTGAGAATTTGGTAATATAGGGCCACCATTGGGCCCTTAATAGCCTTTGTCCTGAAATCTGCTGCATCTCTTAGCTCATTATTGACTTATAGGAAACTTCTGGGAGCTAGTTCGAGGAGGATTAGCCTGCCGTGTGGTGAACACATTGCTGCCAGATCAAAGGCCAAGGTACAATTCATTCACACCTAGCTAAAGCTTTTTCCCTCCACCATGCATAGACACACGAACAAAGGACTATATTTGGGAGAGAATCCATGCTGAGATTTAGAATTACCCTAAAAGGACCTCCTTAGTTTTCATGAAGGGAAAAGATGCTGAAATTTTGGCGGAGAAGGATCTTTGCCTGCTCGGCAAGAGCATCTAAGAGCAAGTAATGACAATATGGAGGCTGCTGATTAGCTTTTAGACGGGCTTTTCTCTGGTCAAGGTCCTTCTAGAGTAATTTGGTACAACTAATGGCATTTATGAATTCCCGAGAACAGGCTGGTTGTCTGATGGTTGGGCGTAGACGATGATGAAGGGCTGGAATCAGTATGCTTGACTGATCGTGGAATATATATTTGTGTCCTTTTCATCCCCTAGAGATACCACCAATTCAGAAGTCGAAGGTTGAAAACTCATGACAGCATCTAAGTGAGAGAAAAGAAAGCCCGATAAAAGTTGAGCAAAAAAAAAACTCCAACATTTGCATATTAATGCACGTGGAATGCACTTGCACGTACTGTGCACGCTACGTGCATGTGCATGGCACGGCTGATATGGAGTTATGCAACGGCTTATGGCATATTATTTAAATAATATAATTTTTAGTATTTTAATATGTTTTGCAACGGCTTATGGCGTATTATTGTGACTTAGTGCGAAAACGTCGAAAATATTAATTTAATGTGATTTTTCCATTACGGTGTTTTAGAAAGGCTTAAGATATCGCAAATATTTTAACTTATTTTTAGTAGTTTATGAATTTGGGCAAAGGCTTATTATGTTTTATGTTTTGACACCTGTTTGATATCTGACGATATTCTAGTGAGGGCTATGATGTTCCCTTGTAATCCAAACTGAAACATCGAAAATATTTTTTGCTATGTAAAACATTTTTGATTTTTTACAACATTTTGTTATGACGTCAACTTTTAAGATGTTAAATTTCATAGATATTTAACGTTTATTAAAGATGTTATACGGGCATGTAAGATAATTCTTAAGTTAATCTTTGGTGTTATGTTGAACATAATATTTTTTTCTTCTATGTTTTCATTTTTAATACTTTTCATGTACCCTTATTGTACATTATTTGGAATTTTCACATTGTCATTCTTTTGTTTGGTCATTTAATTGCGATGTCCCAGGAGACATTGCCGACTTATTTATTTTATCTTTTGATTAAATACAAATGGAAGCAGAATCAACTCCACCCAATCATACACACCAATAAGAATAACAAGGAAAACATATCAACAAACACTTTCATACATATACACACACACACACATACGCGCGCGCACACACACACACACACACACACACACACACACATATCAACTTAGTACATCAGAAATAATGCTTACACGTAGATTCTTTTCAATTTACCAAAAGAGGTTGGAAGTTAGCCTAGCTCCTCTATCTTACGAGGGCGATCTTAAAAATTGCATTTCACCTATGTGCCTATTACATGTTGTAGTACCATGACTCGGGCTTGGGATCGGACTCCGTGTTCAGGTTCGACTCCGGGTTAGTGATGGAGTCTTTGGGGACATCCACTACCATAGGGTCCTAGATGGCACCCCTGGATCCCCCGCCAAGTGGCCTGTCAAAACCCCAGCACAGAGTTCATCAGCCCCTCATCCACCTAAATGGTGGTCACGAATTTCTCGTATTTGGTGTCGATCCCTTCTATTAGGAAGGGAGTCACTTGAGTGTCTTGATCTATGAGTACCCTGCACGTGGCAGAATGGACTATTCATGGTTAGAATATGAAAAATTTAAATCATAATGAGTGAGAAAAGTCAGTGAGTAAACTCCCTAAACCTTGCATAAGAGAATACTTTGCCTCAAAGACACCCTATACATGTGGCTTAATTGTCGATGACAGATCAATAGCAAAGCCTTTTCTTTGCATAATCCATAAATATGAAATAACAACTCACTATACAACGCCCTAACAATGTATCCAATAGTCACATAAATAATTCTCCACGTGAGTCCACAATTCCAGCAGGAATATGACAAATACGAATAATAATCTAGACACAACCATTATCACTTTCATGTACAATGCATCCACATGAGTCTAGATTATTACAACAGCTCTTGGCCATGACTGATACTTGCATCAGTGGTCTTCTAGGGTAAACGGGCATCGTTCCGCCCTATCGGGCACGGCAACGTCTCGACCTTACTTGAAGATGGCATTCAATTAAGAGCATCATTCCGAAACCCATCCTTGAACGCCATCTAGACCTCCATCAGGCATCCAAAATCCAATGGGCACCGTCCCTCGTAGTGATATGACTACGAAACCATTTAAGTGATTACATGAGCACACCAACTACTTAAACCAATTTTTATCTTCCAATCTAGTCAATGCAAGAGTGTTTAGTGCTCCCACGTTATACATTAACAAATTTTTACACACAAAAATGGCATAAAATAATCCCATGTGATCACCCATTGATTATTTATCCACCAAAATAATCATACAATAACCTTATTCCCTTATTATCAATGTAAACACATAAAACTTGACGTCTCACCGCAGTACTTTATGAATTAACCCTATTATGCCTTTTGAAGTTTTTTTTTCTCAAAAATACTTTAGAACAAAATTTACTAAATTATATCCTCATGGCAATCACCCCTCAATTCCACACAATATCACACCATGGGTTTACTTATCAACATAACTTATCACTTTTCAAAATAAGATATCACAAGTACTTGTCAATTTTCAAGATAAGCTATCACTGGTACTTATCACATTTCAAGATAAGCTATCACAAGCATTTATCACTTCTTGATATAAGCCATCAGTAATAATTATCACATTTCAAGATAAGCTATCACAAGCACTTATCAATTTTCAAGATAAGCTATCATAAGCATTTATCACTCTTCAAGATAAGCTATCACAAGTGCCTTTCAAGATAACCTATCACCTAATCCATCTATATCTTAGAGAGAGAGAGAGAGAGAGAGAGAGAGAGAGAGAGAGAGAGAGAGAGAGAGAGAGAGAGAGAGAGAGAGAGAGATAATGAGCTTAGTACAAAAATCTCTAAATTACTCTTGGCTAGAGAGAGCTTGAGCATGACATGCTGAGAGTGAGAGAATGAGAGATGAGGGAGATGGTGAAAGAATGAGTGAGAGAAAGGAGTTTCTCTTCCAAGTTTGCTCAAAGTCTTAATAAGCTTAGTACAAAAATCTCTAAATTACTCTTGGCCAAATCCTTTAAATGACCACCAAGAGCTCTTGAAATTTTCCTATCCATTCTTCATTTAATGCTAGATTTCAAGCATGTGCTCTCTTTGGAAATAAGCATGTGCTCTCTTTGGAAATAAATTAAGGAAGTTAGCTAGGTTGGTCTCTTCCTTTTCCCTTCTTCAAATAGGCGCCTGCCCCTCCATGAAAGACAACAATCCTTGTCTTATTAAGCCAACAAGCTTCTAGAAGGGGTAATTTAGGGATTTGATTAAACTATAGTATGAAACACTATTCATGCACATAGGTAATTAATGTACAAACTTCCAAAAGACCAAGTGGGGCTTAGTTCGTCTTAATGGGCCCACTCAGGCCGTCAATTATGGGCATGAGGCCCATTGGGCATGTCTGTGGCTTGGGCTTTCTTAGCTCCTCGTTTGCGGCCCGTTTTCACTGTTCCGAAAATTCACGGTTCGTCGATGTAAAATTGAATTTTTATCCTCAGGTAATCATCCCTTACTTTTCTATGATTTGTCGATTACCATTGTAATTCTATTTCTTAGATAGAAGTCAAATTGAGGATGTCACACATATTTTCTTACATTTATGATGTTTTGCACACATAAAACAAATCAATTTGCTAATGTAATCTGTCCTAACCCAGTGCAGAAAATCATGCATAAATGTTGTCGTGACGCAGTTTAGAATTTCATAAAAAATTTGAAATATTAATTTTTAATAGCTTACGGTGTTTTGCAAAACGTCATGGATACTTAAATAATATAACTTTGATTAGATTTTATAATGGCTGAGGACATTTCCTAAACCCTAAATCCCAAATCCTACAGGAGGTAGGAGTAAAAATTTCTAAAATGTCGCACGTAAGTTATTGTTAAGGGTCTGCATGATAACATTTCTCATTTTCTGTTCTTTTGCTCATTGGAATAGTAAAAGAACAGAAATTCGTTTGGTAGCATCAATTAATTTTTCTATTATCCGGAATAGAAAAGTAGCCAGGGAATAGATTTGAAATAGAAATAAGAAGTAGAAAAAATGGTTTCTTGTCCCCGAGAATAATTTATAAAATAAGAAGTAGAAAAAAGAACAAATATTCGTTTGGTAACATCGGTTTCTTTTTTTTTTTTTTTTTTTTTCTTCCTTGTCGCCTACTGCCCGGTGATCGGCTAAAGGAGGAAGAAGAAGAGAGGAAAAGAAAAATCTCAAATTTTTATAAAAAGATTAAAAGAAATTTCACGTCACAAAAAACTACAAACTTTCTCCGGGGGGGTGGAATTGGGACATAAGCATGCGTCTGCTCCATATTTAACTATTGCATGTCCAAAAATTTGCAGGCCCTGACCATATGTAATTTGCATGCTCATGGCACCATAACAAAAAGATTGGTAAAATGGTAATATAATTGAGCAAAATATTCCGAAACTTTCGACAAGGACAATAGAGTCCAAAAATAAATTATAACATTTTCTATTGTCAAGTTTACGAGTGTCTCGTGCCTTGGCGGTACCTATCAAGCATATTTAACACAAGGTTCAATTTTCAAAAATTTATTGAAATCATAATCTTGTGCATGTCGACCATTCAATTTTGTAGGAGATGTGAATTGAGACTAAATTTGCTTTCGAACTTTGAGAACTCTCATATATGATTGACTTTTTTATTTATGTGTCTCTGTCATGTGATTTTTTCAATAGATTAAATGCATTCTTTCTTTATAAAAAAAGGAGGGGCTAACGTCACGTTGGGCCCGTTTGGTTAAGCTTTGGGGAAATGCCATTGGGAGAATGCAAATACATTTGAGGTAAAGGTGTTTTCTGAAATGCTAGACTGTTTGGTAAACTATAACTGAAAAGTGCTTTAGGGAAATACAAGACTATTTGGTAAACATATATTTGAAAGCCCTTTAGTGTGACAAAATTAAGTATTTTAGTTTTAGTATTTTTAGAATTGCAAAAAAGAAATAATGACTATATAAACTTTTACATTTTCATGTTGAGTAATGTAAAAGATATATATTAATAAATTTATTTAAAAATTATATAATTTGATTACATTAGATGCAAAGCTCAAAATATAGTTTTTTAGTTTTAATAAATTTATTTAAAAATTATATTAAAAGTATAATTTGATTATAGATTAGATGCAAAGCTCAAAAAATTAAGTTTTTTAGTTTTAGTATTTTTAAAATTGCAAAAAATAAACAATGACTATATAACCTTTTACATTTTCATGTTGAGAGAAATGTAAAAGATATATATTAGTAAATTTATTTAAAAATTATATTAAAATAATTTGATTATAGATTAGATGCAAAGCTCAAAAAATTAAGTTTTTTAGTTTTAGTATTTTTAAAAGTACAAAAAATAAACAATGACTATATAACCTTTTACATTTTCATGTTGAGAGTAATGTAAAAGATATATATTAATAAATTTATTTAAAAATTATATTAAAATAATTTGATTATAGATTAGATGCAAAGCTCAACTTTTGGCTTAGGGTTCTTTTAGGTTTTTTTCAACTTTGAATAATTTTTTTAATTATTGTAGTATTAATCATCTTCGTTAATTAATGATTATTCTAGTGTATTGATAAAAAGTTGGGCTATTGATTGTCAACAGATAAAAATGACAAAAAAAAAAAAAGGTGAACCCAACATTTGCAATGGGTTTTTATTATTTTTTTAAAAAAATAAAAATAAAATCCAATGAAACTCCGTCCCGATCAACGGCGGTTGGGGTGTGGGAAAGATGATCGGTTTAAAAAAAAAAAAAAGTCAACGGATGAATAGTAGAGGTGGACTTGCATTTCAAATGCCAGCATTTGGCCAATGACATCTCCAAATGCTGAACCAAACACCTAAATTTTTTACCAAGGGGCTTTTAGTCCTGAAAGCCTTTGGGAATGCTAAACCAAACGGGGCCGTTATCCCTTTGATGGTGCCATACCATCGCTGTAGATGCATTGTTTGTATGCATATATTTCTAGGGCACAAAGATATAATGGTACTCGTAAAATAGGATCAAACTTCAAATAATTGATTTGGATAAGAGCACATACTATACGTGGTTGACTTATAACGCGATGATTTGAAATTTGTGTATTCTTCTTAATATATCGGACCATATAATATGTCATAAATTCATTATGCATCCTTTTGATTTTGATGATACATTACCTTGAGCTCCACTAGATCTAAGGTCCTCATAGTTTATCTCTCTCACCACTCTCTTCAAAACCATAATCCCATGCCATCATCACCAAAACCTTAATTTTAAATCCCATAATTTATGTGCACTTTCCACCCTCCAGCTAGTATTGGTAGCATCCAGGTCACCTTGGCATTGCCATCGTCGACAACCATAGCCGCGAGTCCTTATTTCTAAAATTAAGTCGATTAATAATTGCGTAGAAGATAGAGATTTAATTATGGAGTGTGTCTGTGAGGAAATTTGAATTGATTAGTTTGAAATTAGTAATATTCATTTACTTCCAAATATCAATCATTCAACAAACATGGGAAAAGTACAATTTTACTTGGCAATTAGCAAAGCACATTCTTGTCAAATAGATTTTTAGAGGGAAATTCACATGCCTGAAAATGTTGTTTTAGATGCAAATATTTATGCTTCCATTTTAGTTATATAAAGACACATAAGCTTAAGAAAAATGATCTAGAGGCATATAAATAATAGCTAAATGTCATAATTAGAGTCATTTCCCTCACTAAAGACATTTCTTATTCTATTGGACTCTACAAACTTTTGAGACAAAATATTGTTTACTATAGAAATCATTATTGTTGTAGTATGTAAGTTTTGGTCTAATCAAATCTCACTTCCTAAAAATGATAAAAAAACCACCAACTTTTACCTGAGAGAGAAAAATATCCTAACTTTTCAAGTAATCTAAAAAGAAAGAAACCGCAGTCTTTTATTTAATGGACAAAAATATCCACCGATACAACTGATGTGGTAAATGATGAGGTTAACTAGACTAACGTGTACAAAACTACACCTTAGCTTGAGCTAAAAAACACCGCAGGCACATCAGCAAAAGCCCAAAGACATTGTTTATCTAAATCTTAGTCACTTATGATTCTTCTTGATTAGGACTTATTTGCTTCACATACATTTCTTGAAATCGACGCGACTCTTTGTCCTATTAATATGTTTCTTTAAAATGTCATTTTTATTCATATCATGTGTCACATCATCTTGCTTGGACCGAAAATTTAATCGTGATTTTTTATTCCTTGAATAAAAAGTTGGCGGAAATTGTTTGATCATTTGAAAAATCCATGGTATTTTTGTCCTACATGTCGAAAGTTGTTTGGCCACAATTTGATATACCGATAAATAACTTTTCAAACTTTAATTACGGACGGCAAACCTCCACGATCCAAATGGATGCATGGCTTGCGGAAGGTGGGGGGGAGTTGGACATGAGCATATGCTTAATCCATATTTAATTGTTGCACATGCAAAAACCTGCAGGCCCTAATCATATGCAATATGCTTTCTCATGGCACCATAACAAAAAGATTGGTGAAATGGTTAGATAATTGAGCAAATTATTCCGCAACTTTCGACAGGGACAATAGAGTCGAAAAAAATAATTAATATTTTCCATGGTCAAGTCTACGAGTGCCTCGTGCCTCGGTGGTGCTTAGCAAGCATATTTAATGAAGGAAGGTGTTATTTTTAAAAATTATTTGAAAACATACTCTTGTGCATGTCAACCATTCAATTTTGTAGGTGATGTGAATTGGGACTAACTTTGCTTTGAACTTTAAGAACTCTCGTATATGATTGACTTCTTTATTCATGTGTTACTGTCATGCGGTTTATTCAATAGACAAAATGCATTTTTTATTTTAAAAAAAGGAGAGGCTAATGTCTCGTTATCCCTTTGATGGTGCCATTGTATCGCTGCAAATGCATTGTCTATACGCATATATTTCTCGGACCCATAGATATAACGGTACTCATAAAATAGGATCAAACTTCAAATAATTGACTCGGATAAGAGCACATACTATATGCGGTTGGCTTATAACGTGATGATTTGATTTGTGTATTATTCTTAATATATCGAACCATATAACATGTCATAAATTGATTATACATTCTTTTGATTTTGATGATACATTACCTTGTGCTCCACTAGATCTAAGGTCCTCATGCGGTTTATTCAATAGACAAAATGCATTTTTTATTTTAAAAAAAGGAGAGGCTAATGTCTCGTTATCCCTTTGATGGTGCCATTGTATCGCTGCAAATGCATTGTCTATACGCATATATTTCTCGGACCCATAGATATAACGGTACTCATAAAATAGGATCAAACTTCAAATAATTGATTCGGATAAGAGCACATACCATATGCGGTTGGCTTATAACGCGATGATTTGAAATTTGTGTATTCTCCTTAGTATATCGGGCCATATAACATTTCATAAATTAGTTATACATCCTTTCGATTTTGACGATATGTTACTTTGAGCTCCATTAGGTCTAAGGTTCTCATATTTTGTCGCTCTCACAACTCTCTTGGAAACCATGATCCAATGCCATCATCACCAAAACCTTAATTTTAAATCCCCTAATGCGCACTTTCCACCCTTTAGCCACCAATGGTAGCATCCATGTCACCTTGGCGTTGCCGACGTCAACCACCATAACCACAAGTCCATATTTCTAAATTAAGTCGATTAATAATTTTGTAAAAGATAGAGGTTTATTTGTGGAGCACGTCTACAAGAAATTTGAATTGATTAGTTTGAAATTGGTAATATTCATTTACCTCCAAACATCAATCATTCAACAAACATGGGAAAAGTACAATTGTACTCAGTAATTAGCAAAGCACATTCTGGTCAAACAGATCTTTAGAGGAAAATTCACATGCTTAAAAATGTTATTTTAAAGGCAAATACTTCTGCTTCTTTTTTAGTTATATAAGACACGTGTTTTAGAAAAATGATCCAAAGGCACATAAATGTAGCTAAAGGTCATAATTAGAGGAATCATTGACCTCACTAAAGACATTTTGAAATGGCAATATCTATTTTCGGGACAAATATCTCACTTTCAAAAGCCAATACAGAAGTCATTATTGTTGTAGTGTGTAAGTTATGGTTTGATCAAATCTCACTTCCTAAAAATTAAAAAAAAAAAACCACCAACTTTTATCTCGAAAGACAAAAATACCCTAACTTTTCTAATGATCCAAAAAGAAAAAAATCGCGGACTTTTATTTGATGGACAAAAATATCCACCGATACAACTGATGTGGCAAATGACAGGCTAACTAGACTAATGTGTACAAAAGTACACCTCAGCTATACCTAAAAACACACCATGGGCACGACAGCAAAAGCCCCAAGACATCATTTATTTAAGCTGTCGTCATTTAGGATTCTTCTTGATTAGGACTTACTTGCCTCACATAATTTTATTGAGATTGATCGGCTCTTTTTCTTACTATTTTTTTTTTCTAAAAAGTCATTTTTATTCACGTCATGTGTCACAGCATCTTGCTTGGATAGCAAATTTAATGGTGAGTTTTTATCCCTTGAATAAAAGGTGGGTGGAAATTGTTTGGTCATTAGAAAAGTCAATGGTATATTTATTCTACATGCCGAAAGTTGTTAGGTCACAATTTGATATACCAATAAATAATTTTTTAAACTTTAATTATGGATGGCAAACCCTCCATGATCTAGATGGATACATGGCTGGGAGGTCAGACATGAGCATGCACCTACTCCATAATCTAACTGTTGCAAGTGCAGAAACTTGCAGCCCTTGATCATGTGTAATTTGCTTGCTCATGGCACCATAGCAAAAAAAGGTTGGTACAACGGTTAAATAACCGGCAAAGTATTCTGAAACTTTCCACAAGGGCAATAGGGTAAAAAAATAAATGATTAGTATGTTTTGTGGTCAAGTTTATGAGTGTCGAGTGCCTTGACGGTACTATTAAGCATATTTAGCAAAGGAAGGTTTGATTTTGAAAATTCATATGGTGAGAAAAGTCGGTACCACTGAAAATTATCCGTGGAGCCAAAAAGGAGTATAAGGGGGTTGTTGCACCGCGACCCTTGAGCCTTCGCAACTTATTGTAATAGTTTCAAAAGACTCATTAATTAAAACTATGTCAAGGCTAGGGAATCCGACCAAAAACACCGCTCTTCTAGCCAACTCCTTGAATTTGACATTAAGGAAGGACTATTCTTCCCGTTTCATTTTTTAATAATTTTAAATTACTTACTCCTTTTTGTTCCATGCACATATCGACCGAAAATTCATTGCATTCACTTTTTAACAAATGAAATAATTTTCTCTGGTTCCATTCTTATGTAGATTTATTATGCAATATTCTTCCTACATGAAATTAACAGAGATAATATCACGGAAAATCTCAAATTGATACAGCCGTAATAAATTTTTCTCAAACTAATCTTTGGGTCACCATAAACCCCAAATTGACACTCTTTTAAAAATTTCATCCCAAACTAATTTTTGAGCTCACTAAAAACCCCAAACCGATATACTATTGACATATTTATCCTCTAACAACTTCCATCAAATTTTACCATGAATTTGTTGAGTTGAATGACATATAGCAATAACTTTATTAACATGGCAAGTCCAAGTGAAAATTCATATTAGTTCAAGGTAAATTTATCACAATTTTACCAATTTGAGGTTTTTGATGACGCAAAAATTTGTTAGGAGTAAGTTTGTCATAGATGTACTAATTTAAAATTTTTCGTGGTACTAATCCTAATTAAAAAGATAAGAATGTTTAGAAGGCGAAAACCATAATTTTCTTTTCTATCCCTATCGTTTGCTCCTCGTTGGCTTTTTGGGAATATAGTAAGTGAAATAAGCAGCTCCTCTCGTCTCTGGATGTTCGAGGCGTGTCAGACTTTAAATACCGAAGGGGGAGGGGGATTGGAATGGAAGCAGCGCGACCCTGAATACGGTGGGGGTGTGCAATCTCTCAGCGGAAATCGGTACGGGTGCAAGAGGACAAGGCCAATGTTGCTGCGCACAGACGAGCGGGCGACCAGGTGTAGCCAAAGAGAGAAACGACAGGCCCTCGCAGGAAGCTTCTCAAGGGCCATTATGGATTGTGGCGCGAGCAGCTCTTTTTGTCGCGCTTGTCCTTGGCGTCCCTCCTCCTTCAAGATATCCCTCTCGCCGTCGCCAATCATTCCCATTTTAGTGCTCTTCCTCCTTGTCCCTTCTCCCTTCTTTTGTCACGTTCGCTCGTTGAAAACTGCTGACTCCCGTGCCACGAATCGGACTTTCCAGCCCGAGGATGAGTTGCAAAAGTTGAAGATGATAAGGGCTCGTCTCAAGGACATCAACAAGCCTCCTGTCAAAATAATTCAGGCAAACCCACTTTTACAATATTTAAATAATAAACCACGTCTTCATCTAACAGTTGAAATTTTTAAAATAATTGACATTAATTCCACAAAATCTCATATGATATCAAAATTGAAAATTTTGAGTTCAAATCTTACCAGATTCTATTTGCTTCTCCAATTAAATTTCCATATTTAGTACTAGGCAAAAGACCATACTAAACGTGACGGAGAGTATTAGAATATTTAAATAATAAATCACGAATTCATTTAATAGCTTTTAGAATACTCAACAATGATCTCACAAAATCTCATATCCAACTTGTACCATCGCTCTTGATTCCATCAATCGCATGCTGCACTAGTCATATAACTAATTTCATCCGCTAAACTACATTTTCTTTGCCAACTGACCTTGATTTTCCTCTCATTCTTGTCTCTCTGTTTCTGTTTTTTTTTTTTTCCTTGTTTGCAGAGTCCTGATGGAGATATAATAGACTGCGTTCTATCTCACCAGCAACCAGCCTTTGATCATCCTCTATTAAAGGGACAAAAGCCATTGGTATCACCCCAGTTTCTTTGACCTATGACAAGAAAATGAATTCTGTGACTTTTGAGGCCCCTGAATTTTACCCTTTCCTTTTTTTTTTTTTTTTTTCACGAAATTTCGCAGGATCCGCCAAAGAGGCCGAATGGGCATAGTTCGACCGCTGCGGCTGCGGAGACGTTCCAATTGTGGAGAATGTCAGGCGAGGCATGCCCAGAAGGGACAGTGCCGATTCGGAGGACGAGTGAAGCAGACATGTTGAGGGCTTCTTCATTTCAGATGTTTGGGAAGAAAGTGAGCAGACATATCAGTACAGACGATCCAGCTGCTCATGAGGTAACGGAAGAGACCTTACCATTGAAGTTGAGCAAAGATTTGTGCATCTCAAGCATTTTCTTTATTTTCTGAGTAATTTAAGAGAAATCATAATAATTTCATTTCAATTTGAAAAATTATTATCATCGAATTTTAAATAAAATTTATATCTGAAAATAAATCTCTTTGCCTATTTTTGTCTCAAAAGCAGAGGAGAAAAATCAGACCCAATCGTCTCTTTGTTCCCTCCTCCTTATGTTGGTGTTCAGTCTCTCCGCTTCTTTCCCTTTTTTTCCCTTTTAATTTTTTTAGTTGGTCAAATACTTCGAGGAAAAGTCATAGCATGAAGACAGGAAACTGCTTTTTATTTTCGGCTTGTACCTTTCAGACTGGTTTTTAATTTTGACATTATGTTTGCTTGGCTTTCCTCCAATTTTTGCGGGCTATTTATTATCAAGCTAGCGAAACATATTCATTCACTTTGTACCAAAAACATCTTTTCATGTTTTTCATTTTTATTAAAAGAAGAAAAAACGGTACATGCTAGTTATGAACTCGATCAAGTCAAACCGGATTTACCAACTCAATGTTTATTAAATTTAGAAATTCCTCGGTAGGTCGTTCTCTATTTTTTCTACGTGACAATCTCCCAAAGTGGCAACAAGTGTAGCCAGACTCTTACAGACAATTACTAAAATTTAATTTCAATCTAGGATCATGAAAAAGCCGCCTCCTTTTATTCTTTTAAATTTATATTATAAATTGTATTTTTCTTTTATAATGGTTGATTTCATTTAGTTATTATATATTTTTTTGGGCAGTATGCGGTAGGGCAAGTGAGTGGAGGTCAATACTATGGAGCCCGAGCAAGCATAAATGTGTGGGCACCATATGTGGCTGAACAAAATGAATTTAGCCTCGCCCAGTTGTGGGTCAGCGCTGGCACTGCAAACGTTGACGTTAACACCATTGAAGCTGGTTGGCAGGTACTCTCTCATCTTCTTCTTCTCCTCCATTCCCCAATAAAAGTTTTAATTTTTTTATACATTTCCAAATAGATAATTAGCTTTGACCAATCCTCTTGGTCTCGCCCCTTTTTTTAGCTACAAAGTAAATTTAGGGTTTTAATTCACAATCTCAACAGGTCAGAGAAAACAATTAAATTTTCACATGTATTTCTCGATTTGTGGATGGTCCTTGGGTCATGGATGAGTAGTTTATTTTAGGTCAACCCGTCTCTTGATTAAGAAATTCTGAGATACCAATTGAAACATTTGAAGTAATTTTTCTTTTCTTAAACGGAAATTTGATCTTAATGTTTGGCTAATTTTGAGTTGAGAGATTTTGATTTTTTTTCCCCAGATGTTGGGTTTTTTAATCAAGTTCTTGTCTTTCTTTCTTTGGTAGGAGATAGTGCCAAACTCAAATATACTTAACCAATCTAAAATATATAAAATGTGTTTTTAAAACTAAGTGCCCAGAACTTGAAATAGAAACTAGAATATTATCTGCTTGTGCCAACGTTGGGGAAATTAAGGAAAGCAAAGGGTTATCATTATTGGATGGTCCAATCGAAGAAGCAAAATATTTATGTATATGTTCAGCAAAATCATTAAAAATCCTATGTTTCTTGGGCCAATTTATTCTGGCATGCAATTATTGTGTAGTTGGCAAGTCACTGACTATGTAATATAAACACGTAAAAAACCAAATTTAGTTTCCCAACTAATTGCATTAATGGTTAGTTGACATTGTTGCTGTGTCAAACGGGATTACTAATTAGAGAATAAATTTATTTTTATTCTCTTCAGACTTATCCAGAATTGTATGGGGACAGCTATCCGAGGTTCTTCATTTATTGGACTGTAAGTAACAAAAATAAAATAAAATAATTTTCCTACATATATAGTTTCCTAAAGCATGAGACTAACGTTTTTTGCAACTTTGATTCCATGCAGAATGATAACTACCAATCAGGATGTTACAACTTGCTGTGCGCAGGATTTGTCCAGACCAGCAGATGGTTTGTACCTGGGGCAACAGCTAATCCATGGTCCCTCTACAATGCTGGTCAAACTGAATTTACCTTGATGGTTTGGAAGGTAATAATTAATTTAGAGCCCTACTTTTTCCGGTTAATTAGAAAAAATAAAAAAGATATTATGGATTCAAAGTCCACGCTTATGCATTTGCTTTATTTATTTATTTATTTATGAATCACCCACCATCCAAAACCTGCTCAAAATTGAATGAAAAGGATGTAATTCTTCTTGTGAAAAAGTAGAATGAAAATAACCTTGCTCATAACGGAGAAAAACACTACTTTCTGCTTCACGATAATTGAAAACTACTTTTTTTATTTACAAAATTAGAATTGTCGTAATGCTCGAATTGATATAAGATGATCCTGAGACTAGCATCTTTGATGTCATCTGATCCTTGGATTAAGTAGCTTGTGTACGTTATTTGTGTAAAGTCACACGTCGGATATTAATTAGGCACTAAAATACCAATCGTCAGATACCAATCGTCGGAATATACCAATATTGAGGGCAATATTTTTTGCTTTTATGATAATAGACTTAAAGCGGAACTATACAAACAACCAAGAATTACTATTTACAGAGGGAAACACCAGAGGGTGCTTGAACTGTTAAACCTACTGGCAGTTTTTATCGTTATTTGGCAATACTTGCATCACCTGGCTGTAACAAAGGCAACCTGAGATGGTCTTCATCCTTAAACGTGGCATCGAACCCCCATGATCTAACAACAGAGATTTAGAGGAGGGGCCCACCTTCGCGACTGACAATGGACAAAAGTTGTCGGTCTTATAAGCTATTTGCCTTAATCAGACATGAAAAGAAATTGTTTTAGAGGCTCAAAGAGGTGTTGAATTTAGTTGGAAAAAAAGAGTAAAAATTACCCTCTAAAATTAAAATAAAATAAGATTGATGGTCACCCTGCAAAGGCTTATAGCTACAGTTTTGAAATATATATTCACACTTGCACTGGAAACTTGGAATAATTACCGTGATTGCCTTGTTGCTTTGTGCTCCAAAATTCTCCCCACTTTTTTCTCTTTTTTTTTTTTTTAATCACTTTGGCTTGCTTTGATACCAATTTTGGAAAATGGAATTTTCAGTACTTCCAAGTCAAGTTTGAAATTTTGTAAGTCTCTCCGGCGATCAAATTTGAGGAAAATGCAACTTTATTTTCTAACTTGTGATGGAGTATCGGCAAGCGGAATTCTCACAACTTATTCGACAATTTCAAGGTTTCGAATAGTTTCTTGAAAATTGGACACCGTAGTGTCATTCACCAAATGGATACAAGGAAAGGAAAAATCGATTTATTTTTAGTGTGATTGAGATGATCTTTTGCTTTTATTACGTTCTTCTTGTTTTTAACTCTTGATTTTGTTTAATAAAACCAACACTAATCTTTAAAAATAGAAATTCCACATTTTAAAGTCATTTGAAGAAAGGTGTGAATTTTTCTATGGTTGTGTCTTGAAAAAATAAAGAATAATCTCTTTGTTTTGACAGGGAAGTAAATAAACACATTCTGAATTGTTTTAAGTCGATCCGATGGACCACAATGCACTTGGGCTTCCATTTGTGAGCATTGATTCATTTGTATGCAATAGGGCACTTGAAATGAAGAAATTATTAAGTGACTGAGTGAATATACTAAAATTCTATATAGTTATTAAATTTAGTGGGTTCGGAAAAGTTGATGAGACCTACTTACTATAACGATGTCCTCATCCAATCCATTGAAATGTCTCCATGAAAAGAGAGTCTGGTGAGCGTGAGGTTGATTTCATTGCCTTGGACATCAAGCACTCATATGGTCCTTCTTTCTCACCTTGCATAGGAACCGGTCTACGGGAATTGGTGGCTCCTAGTCGAACCAATGATCTGGGTCGGGTACTGGCCATCGGTTCTGTTCACTCACCTCGGGGGCCCTGCGAGCGCGGTGGACTTTGGCGGGGAGATCGTGAACTCGAGCCCCTCGGGCTCTCATACGAGCACCCAGATGGGGAGCGGGCATTTCGCCGGCGAAGGGTTTGGAAAAGCCGCCTATATTCGGAATTTACAAGTGGTGGATGGGAACAACTACCTCATCCCTGTGCAAAACCTCCAGACCCGGGCGGATAAACCAAATTGCTACGACATCCAAGGAGGGACGGCCGATGGCTGGGGGAACTATTTCTTCTATGGAGGACCCGGAAGGAATGCGGGGTGTCCCTAAATAGTCGGGGTCGTGGGTAAAATCAAAGAAGAAAAATGGTATAAAAAGAGATGGGAATAAAAAAAGATGGGAATAATTTCAGTCGTTCATTACAATGAACGGGGTCTTTTCTTTATCTTAAAATTTCGATATTTCGGTCAATGGGTCATCTAGTTACACCACCTTTAAGGGGCTGATGATGTATATTTGGAAAATAAAATAGTGAATAAACTGTTATTTTGTGAGGGTCACTCTCTCCACGATTTGTGATGTTTCATGAATACATATGGGAAAAAACTACACAAAGAATCCTTAAAAATGCATACCAGGCATCTAAGGCATCTAAAACGTCGAAATTCAAATTCAAAATCTTAAAAAAAAAAAAAAAACAAAAAATCAAACCGTATAATTTAGCCAACTTCAATAGGACCGTAAAAAATGTTCACCAAAAAACAACAAATCCAAGTAGATATGAAAAATGCCAAATGTGATTATGGCGTGGGGCCAGCGAATCATCCATGAAGAAGCACGTCTTGGGGAACGACCATGATTAGTCTCACCTTGAGACGATCAAAAATTAAAAAAGATTTGTTGAATTTTCCTCAAATCGTGCCCCCAAGACAAATTTCCAATTTTTGAAATGCATTTGGAGAATTTATTGAGTTGACGAGCGGTTTGACACAATAGCCGTCATTTTTTTTCGTCCATGTATTGTTGACACCTAGTTTTTTTACTAATCATTTAATAATGGGAAAATTTCAAATAAAAAGCCAAAGTGAATCTATTTTCTCAAATAAGACCCAAAATGAATTTTGTGTCAGATAAGGACCCGAAATGGACTCATTGTCTCGAATAAGGATCCGAAGTAAATTTTGTGTCAAATAAGGACCCGGAATAATCAACTTAATCTCTATGGAGGACCTTAACTCGCCGACAGACATTTTTCGACGATTAAAATAGGGGCAATTTTTTGTCAGAAATTTGTGATTGGAAAAAGGGAAAATTCTAAATTAATTAAGTTTAGGTTATTCATTTAGATGTTTATGTTTTCTTCTTTCTTCTCCCTCACTGCTCCTCAACCAAATCGCTGCCCGATCATCGTTGCAACTTTAGATTATTCATTTAGATGTTTATGTTTTCTTCTTTCTTCTCCCTCGCTGCTCCTCAACCAAATTGCTTGCCCGATCATCGTTGCAACTCGATTCTCGTCTTTCTCGCCTTGCTTGATTCTCATCGCTTCTCACCTGCTCCTTGCAAGCATCGGTCTATTGTTCACCATCGTCTCTTCTTTCTAGGGTTTTGGTGTCGACAAGCTTCAAATTCGTCATTCGGGTGCACCGCTTGGGCATCCACAGCGGCGAAGGGTTGTCTCTCTGGGAGGCACCTCCGTTGGTAGCAATGGTCGGCGACCGGGTAAGGTGACTAAATTTTAGTCGCATTCTACTCGTCGATCTCCGCTGCATATGCTTTATTTAATCAGATAGTGTGCTTTTTTGTTGTTGGGATTTTGGAGTTCTTGAGAGCATTCAATGCTTTAATGCGTGGTGGGGAGGGATATTCTGCCTTGTATTATGGTAAATTTGACTTATGTTATCAATACAAAGATTGCTAGTTCATTGGAGCTTGAGAAGGCCAAATTATTTGTTGGAAGTGCTATAATGTTGTTGTTAGCCAAGTAATGATATTGCTAAGACAACGGGGTTTGCAATTGATTCGTGATATTATAGATGAAATCAAAACTCCGGCTGTCTGCGGTAATTTGTTATGAATTCAACAAGTATTGGCTGATTTCTTGTTAAATATGGTGAGACATGCTCCATCTCTAGAAGGTTGGGTGGAGATTCACATCAATCCAAGTTTGAAGCAAACTGCTAAAGGACTAACTCTTGTGCACAAGCAATTTAATTTTCCTTTCATAAGTTTCTATTTATTTTGAGGATGTTCTGTGGATAATGCATTGTCCTATTTGGAGATGGTTACTTGATACGGCTTGCTTTTCAAAATTTCGTCTCTATAAACTATAAAGCGCCACTCAATACTATCAAAACAAAGTTTTTACATTGAGCGCGAAACTTATCATACTATTGAACCAAATCCCTCAAATCCTTCATTTCTCTGGATTTTATGAAATAATTTGTGACTTCACATAAAAAAAATTGAACCTAATTCAACTGTCCTATATTTTGAGGTGATATAATATTCATTGGTAAATGATAAGCAACTATCTTCTCATCACTTATCAAGGTTAGCTATTTTTACGAATTCAGGCTTATGTGATGCAAGACGATGGATTGATCTCAATGCTACTATGAGAGAAGTTGTTTACTACACAGCTCAACTACAATTGCCAAACTCCATACCAGTATCTGAGAAGAGGGAAAGGGCAAAAACAACAATAAGGCAATGGGACTGCAAATGCCATGGACATAAGAATCTGAGGTTGAGGGACCAAAAGACTAAGTGATGGTCGAAAGAGAAGAGTTAGCGTTTGCCTGAAGCTTGTCACTTGCACGGAGCTTCTCTTCCTTAACGAAACCAACCTAGTGGACTCGACGGCACAACATCCTATTATGTCATTAGCAGAATAGCCATCTTTGACCAAAGAGATGGAACCCAAAGAACTATAATCGCATCAATTCATTAGCTCAGTAGTGGAGTCTTCCAACTTTTATTGGGTGCTTTAGATTGGTTGTAGTAGAGGATAGGATGTGATGACTGCATATGATCAGTGGGAGTTTGTTTTGTACATTCAATCTTTTCTTCTCTTTCTTGTAGCGTTGTGTGCGTTATATGTACACATGTTAAAGTTGAAAACTCATATTTTGTTTTCTCTTTTTGTAATGGAAATATTGAAGTTCAATTAACTCAAGTGTTCGATGATGAATTAATGATGATGCTTTTTGGTACTACAAGTTGTATTTGGTTTCATTAAGTAGGATATCTTGTATTTTGTTGTGTACAGAGCTCAAGCTTTGACAGAGCCCGTTGACGTTCTATATTTTTCTTTGGCCTATACTACAGTGCATTTTAATTGGGTGTGTTGTTGGACTGTTGTGTTTGTTGCTCTTCGCAAGTCATTTTTTTTATGCTATTGTTTTATATTTTCCTTTTTCTCATTGGATTGATAAGCTCATTTAAATATGTTGTGAGTACCACCATATTACAATGAAGTGCTAGGACATTCCATAGCAAAGTAAATAGCACTAGATAAACTTGAATTGAGAAATCCCAACACAAGAAATCTTTTCAACAAAATTTATCTACACATATTTTAAGATGCTTCCAACTAGATACATCCATATCAACAAACAGTAAAACAAAAAGAGTTTGTGTTTATTGGTCTTGTTGCTCTTGCGTATCTCCAAAAAGCTGTTCATCTTTGACCACCTGTAAGTTGAGGTCCTTAAATCCTCCTCTTTACCTACACTTGAAAAACAAAATAAATCAGTAGTCAAAATAAAGTCAAGTATAAGTAAGAACAGTTTTGTGACCAAGTCAAGCATAAATAACTACCTTTATCTTCTCTTCCATAGATGATATTGAGCTTGAAATTTTGCCAAAAATTGTCGCAAGCAATTCCACGGTCTTAGGTTGACATGTTGGGTCTAAGGAAGTGCTTTCTACCATATCTTGTGAACCTGAGGCAACCATAAAATCTACTAGGGCTGATGCTGTTGCTATTGATGTTACTAGTGGTTTCTTACAATGATACATGTTATGGCCTAAAGCACCACATTTTCCACACATAATTGTGGTATTCTGTCTCTTTAACTTTGTTCCCACGGGCTCTTGCACAATTTTTTTCTTTCTTGTCTTCAAATTTCTATCAGTTGTTTCATTCACTGATTTTGTTTTTTGTTTATTCTTTCTGCCAACTTGCTTGGGCACATTTGGTGGGAGTAATGGCTCTCTAGCAGGCCACGTGTCTTTAGAATCTACAACATGCACAGCATGACTATATATTTGCATGAATGTTTCCTTACTAAAACTGGTGTGAACCCATTTTTCAGGTTCTTCCCTCATGTATATAAGAGCCGCCACAGCATGACAACAAGGAATCCCGCTGATGTCCCATCTTCTATAGCTACAAGATCTATGTCTAATATTAACAACTCTCTTGTCTCCATATGGCCCACTTAATTCAAATTCATCCTCTCCATTCCAGGTTGGAATCCATGATGCCGAAAACTATTTTTGAAGATCTAATATCTTCTGGATATTAGGATAGATCACACTAGTGTATTCGGTCATCCCATCCCTTTGCTTATGAATTCTCTCCATGAGCTGCGCTCTTATAGTTTCAAGCATTGTGATGATAGGCTTGTCCCTTGCATCAATGATGCTTTTGTTGAAACTTTCACACCAGTTGTTCAAGGAAATGTCACATTTTGAACTTGTCCTAAAGTAGGACTTGCTCCATTGCACTGGAGGCCTTTGGGATAACCAATCATAAGCTTTCTCATCAACTGCTTTCAGTTGTGCCATTGCCAAGTCAAAATCACATACTCTAGTTGTCATGGCAGCCTTCCAAAGAAGCTTTTCAAGTTATACTCTTTTATGATGCAGTTTAAAGTTTTCATAAAGATACCTTAAGCAAAATCTATGTTTTGCTTCGGGCATTAGATGTGCTAGTGCTTGCACTAATCCCTTTTGTTTGTCACACAAAAAAGTCCAGTACTTTGAATTTTCACGGTCCGTAATTCCCAAGTCTTCTACAATCAATCTAATAAACCGGTGCCATGTCTTGTATGTTTCTTGTCCAACAACTGCCCATGCAAAGGGATACATCTGATTGTTGCCATTTACGCCCATCGCTGCTAGAAGTATCCCCTTATAGCCTGATGACAAATGGCAACCATCGAATCCCACAAAGCCCCTACATCCTTCTACAAAGCCCATCCTTAATGCATCCAAACAAATGTAGACTCTTTTAAACTTGAATTGGTCTTGACATTGCTCAGTCTTGATTATACATGTGGATCCTGGGTTGACATCAAGAAGTGCTTGGCAATAGCTCCTAAGCATCCAAAATTGCTCAGCCTCATTCCCCGTGATCATACTCATTACTTTTGCCCTAGCTCTATAAACCATTGTCCTTGACAGCTTCAAAACATTCTCAAACTCCATTGTTTTTTTCATTGAAGCACTTGGCCATGTAGGATTGTTTCTCAGCCTATCTCAATACTTATTTGCTAGCCATTTAGTGCTTATCTGAGGAACTTGTAGTGTTCTATTACATGTATGTATTGAGTTGAAGGTTTTGACTTGTAAAGTATGCTCCCTTTGCACTTTAGAGGCATATATGAGCCAATCACAGCCCTCCAAGCACACTGCCCTCAACTTATTAGGTGTCCTTTTAACAAACCTCACATTTCTCCCATTTTTTATGGCATGGTTCCTAACAGCTTCTCTAAATTCCTTCACATTACTAAAGCACATCCCCAACTTGAAGATAGGACTTTCCATATCAACCTCAGCATTGAACTCAGGATGCGTATACTCATTTTCACTATTCTTGTTCAAGAAATCTGCATTATCAGCTAACACATCTACATATAGACTGCTATCTCCAATCTCCATATCCCTCTCCATTGAACCATCATCGTCTACACATCTAGTTCGTATATATTACTCATCAAGATCAATAAAGGGAAACAGATCTTCTTCAGCAACCTCAGCATCCTTACAACGCCTACTATCACACATGGAATGGTTCACTTCTTCAAATCCCTCAATTGGTGAAAAGTGGAAGCAAAAAATAACGTCAATATAGTCTTATGCATAATACGCACCGGGGAAAAAAAACAAAAACTATAAAAAAATTGCAATACATTTGTACCACACTACTATTAATGAAAGAAAATTAGTCACGCTAGTGATCACTTACCACACTTTTATTAGATACCATTTGTCACAAAAAAAAATGTGGATTATTGACTTAAAATGCTTTTTGTGATAATGACTTGGTAATACACATTAGGACTCCTGTGGACACGAAAGTGCTACTGCTATGGTGACAGACCATATCCTAAGTATGATCCATCATAGCAAGAGCATCATAAAAAACCTGCACCTTTTATTAGTGATTTATCCTTGGTATGGTCAATGTATTATAGCTCAAAAATCACGAAAAACTAACATATCACGAAAATGAAATTGAGTCCTAAAACTTGCAAAAAGTGCAATTAAGTCCTAAAACTTGTCAAAATGGTTCAATTGAGTCCTAAAGTTAACACCGTCAGTCTTATTGACGGAAAATGCTCCGTGACACTGACGTAACATTTTAAATGATTTTTTTTTTCACCTGGCTTTTTAAAATAAATTTTAATTCAATTTTTTAATTATATTTTAAAACTAAAATTCATTTTTTTAAAAATTATTAAAAAAAAAAAAAAAAAGAAAAGGGTAGCTCCTTTGTCACCGCCAGT
Organism: Eucalyptus curtisii; assembly: GCA_017140595.1. Taxonomy (NCBI): domain Eukaryota; kingdom Viridiplantae; phylum Streptophyta; class Magnoliopsida; order Myrtales; family Myrtaceae; genus Eucalyptus; species Eucalyptus curtisii. The sequence goes on from CM029504.1 coordinate 7,501,192, forward strand.
GTTGCCCATCGTTGGAGGGGCCAACGATGATCGCCGGCCCCAGGCGAGGGCCGGCGACCCTCACTAGGTGTGGGCATGTGCGCCTAGATCTGAGCACGTCGACCGGGGGGGGCTAGCGAGGCCTCGCCAAGGGCAGGCGACAGTTGTCGGACCCCGTGAAGGCCGGCGTGCCTAGATCTAGGCACTCGTGCCCGCGCGCCGGCGCGGGCCGGCGAGGGCCTCGCCGGTGCATGTGAGGCCTCACCTTGGTCGGGTGGCGGCCGACGACCATCGCCGGCCCCTCCGACAATGGGCGGTGACGGCAATGCGGAGGAGGAGCTACCCTTTTCTCTTTTTTAATAGTTTTTTAAAAAATGAATTTTAGTTTTTAAATATAATTTTTTAAAAAATTTAATAAAAAATTATTTTAAAAAGCCAGATGGAAAATAAAAAAATCATTCAAAATGCCACGTAAGCATTTTTCGTCAATAAAACCGACGGTGTTAACTTTAGGACTCAATTGAACCATTTTGACAAGTTTTAGGACTTGATTGCACTTTTTGCAAGTTTTAGGACTCAATTACATTTTTGTGACAAGTTTTAGGACTTCTACAGCACTTATCCTATCATTCTATAGTAGCTGGTAGAAAGAAAGCAAAGAGGTTGAAGATTTAAATTGCAGTGCACATGACGATAGAGATTGTTGGAAATGGATTTCAGGAAAAAAAGACGAATCGATACTTGAACGATTGACTATAAAAAACAAAACGTGGAAACGGGCCCGGAAAATGTGTAACACCGATCGAAAGGCATATCACAAATACAAACATACCTTATTTGCCACAGATTAAGTACTTGTTGCAATCTTAGAGGAATTGATTGAAGCCCTTGTAATTCCATTCTTCGAGAGAGTTCACTAATTATAAAAGAGAAAGAATGTATTGTTTTGTTTTTTTGCAAATCAATTGTAATGTTCCCCTTTTCCTTTTTCTTCTTATATATAACAGTTAATTTTTACTGAAAAAATAACTGCTCTTTCTCTCTCATGAGCTCTTCCTTTATAGATTGGGTTTGGCCTAACATGGGTGAACGGGCCTGACTTGGCCTATCAAATAAAAAACCCATCATTTTTCACTCGCACATGGTGGGTCGAAATAAACTATTTGTTTACCTTTTTGCAACGTTCATACCAATAACTAATATGTGCAACTAGCATATTTCGAAAGCTCATTACCATACATATGTTAGGAATATATAGCAGCTCAAAATGGGCATTATGTTTTTGAGTAGATATAGTATACAATATCCTAGATCGATCGATTACATTTATATCTCTCTCGATCTCTTTTTAATAATGACATATTGTATTCACAATTTATAATTATCCCAAAAACAATCATAATTGGTGGACCGGTGAATACAAAACTAGAATATGATATCCTAAAATCAATCTTCTTCTTTTCTCGAAACTCTCAATTTTAGTTTTACTTGCTTTTATAAAACATGTCCCATTAGATTGAATCAATTCATGATCATTGTCAATCTAATATGACAAACATTAAATAGAGATCTTGAGAATAAGTAAGAGTCATGAGGGTACTTAATTGAAAAACTCTTTTTCTCAAGAGTCTCACACAGCATAAAAGTTAATATCAAAACTTTTGTAACTCTTATTAGTCATGTTATGGATATGTAGTATGAAATATGTATTATAATATTAACTCCTTTCTTATGGAGTGTATGTTTTCAATTTTAATACCGTATAGATGATAGTTCAGACATACTTAATGTCTAACTTGAGTTCATGTATTTATTCTTTCACAGAATCCATCAAAACTCACATCTTGCATCAAAGACAAATAAAGTAAGATATGTGTTGTTTTACTTTTGGAGATAGTAAATATTATATCCTCATCTTAACACTTAGTTAAGGCAACATCTATGTTTTAAGCTTGAGCTTTCGATTATCACCTAGATAATAAGTTTAAAAACTTTCTCATCTCTATTTATTATACAATAAATAAATGCGATTACCTATGTGAGTGAGCTAATCTCTTATCTGTCCAACATATTTTCTCAATTTTATAATGAACTGAGCATTAAGATGCATAAACGTCAAACAAAAAAATTCATATGCATTAATAATGAAATGCAATTTCATTAAATGTGAACATTTAGAGAAATTACAATATTCAGTACATCAGTCTCTACACAGTCCTATAGATTTTACATGGTCATAGAACACATCTCTAGGTATTGACTTTATCATAGGATTTGCTATCATTCTATGCATAGATATGTACTGTAAGTTCACATCCTTTTATGCAATCATATTAATGACAAAGTTATACTTGGTATCTATATGTTTGGTCTTGTTATGATATTTCAGATCTTGGTATACGCTATTGTTGTTTAACTATTACAATTAACTAGCAATGAGTTTACAGCATTCTTAGTGAAACCTAAATGATCCAAAAATCTCTTAAGCCAAACACCCTCTTGAACAACTGCTGATAATGCCACGAACTAGGCTTTCATTGTGGACAAGGTTATTACATTTGTTTCTTATTGCTCCAAGATATGGCGCCATTATTCAATAATAAAACAAATCTAGAGGCAGATTTCCTTTCATCTAAATCTCATTCCCAATCAGTATTTGAATAATTTTAAAGTCGTTGATCATTTTCTTGATAACTCAACGAACAATCAGTAGTTCCATTCAGATGCTTCAATATTCTTTTTTCGGCTTTCCAATGTGCTTGACTTGAATTGGATTTGTACCTACTTACCATTCCAACTGCAAAATACATGTCAGGTCTTGTACATATTATAATATACATTAAGCTTCCCACAACAATAGTATAAGAAACACATTGCATTTGCTCCTTATATTGTGGAGTTTTTGGACACAATTTATGGCTTAATCATTCGCCTTTTGCAATTGGAATTTCTATGAATTTGCAGTCTTGCATACGCAATCGTTCAAGAACCTTATTTATATAGGTTTCTTGCGAAAGAGACAATGATCTCTTTGAATGATCCATTGAAATCTTAACTCCAAGAATATATGCAGTCTCACCTATATCTTTTATCTCAAAGTTAGAAGATAACCAATTCTTAACAGTATTAACAAATTCCATAATCATCAACATATAATATGATTACAAATTGATCTTTGAATATTTTGATATATGCATAATGATCCTTATCAATCATTGTAAAATCATATGCTGTTATGGCATTATGAAAACATATATACCATTATCTTAATGATTGCTTATGACCATATATTGATATCAAAAGTCGACATACCTTTTGTTTTTGGCCTTTCAAAATGATCCCAACGAATTGTTCCATATAAATTTATTCTTCTAATTCTCCTTTGAGAAAAACAGTTTTGACATCCATTTGATGTAGTCCAAGATCCATACTAGTCACTAAAGCCAGAATAAGGTGAATTGAGGTAAATCTCACTATAGGAGAAAATTTTTCCTCATAATCAATTCTTTCCTATTGATTATACCCCATTGTCACAAGGCGAGCCTTATATCTCTCTATTAAACTGTCAACTTTATGTTTTATTTTGAGAACTCACTTATTCCTAATGGCTTTACTCCTTTTGGAAGATCAACCAGTTCTTAAACATGATTTGACTTTATTGACTCAATTTCCTCTTTCATTGCACGCATCAATTTTTCCTTATTAGGGCATTTTAGAGCATTATTTACATTTCTTAGCTCATCTTCATCTTGTTGAGCGACTATGAAAGTTTTCCCTTCTATGTCAAAACGTCAACATAGAATATTTTTGTTACTTGTTCGTCGTACGGGAGATTGTACACTTTGCATGGTGAGATATGCATGACTGCATGGAGATCTATGCATGACTGCATGGTGATGTATGCTTGTTTGCATGGATGATATGTGCCTTATTTGTGATACCTTGATTGTTCTATCTGACGCATTGTGTAGTTTGATGGATCTTTACTGCTAAGTGGTTGTACTCACCCCGTTTGGGGACTAACATTTCAGACTAGACAAGATACCTCTACTACCACTGCCACCAGTAGATGGATCGAGTGGTTAGATATGGCCGTGAGGAGGAGGATAGCAAAGGAAGGAACTTTTGGACGCCGACACTAGTCGATGGACCTTAAGTATATGACTGCTGTAAAAGATGTCGGTCATGACTGTTGTAAAAGATGTCGGTCATCTTTTGAAGTATAGCCGAGTATAGAAGGCTACGGCATTTTGATGTACCGATGAATGATGTCCATCTGGTTTAAGTAAATAAAAGTGTTTGGCTTTTACCTATAAATGTTCAGTTGGTGTGCATCGTTTTCTGAATATAGGGAAGGGAGTTGATGGATGTGCTTCCGCCATATAAATTGCGCAGGACCGATCTAAAAGATGTAAACCCCGGGATTTATGAATTATAATGAAATTCCTTGGTATCAAAATATTATATTATCAGGTCAAGTGAAAGGTAAGCGGATCGTGGCGACCCTAACGGTTTGGGGGCCGTTGAGGGGTGCCACAAAAAAATCTAAAAAAAAAAAAGGAAAAAAGAAAGTAGCAACATAAAAGTTATGAAGGTACCATTTTTTATTTATTTATAATATCAGATTAGGAAAATAAAAAGGTAGGTAAGGGTGCTGTGACATTCCGAATCCAAACATAAAGGATAAGGATATGACAGTACCAAATCTTCCTGTGGGCCCTTGCGTATCTAGCTAGCAAAACTTCTACATGTATTCTCCCCCCACATGGCCCGATGCATGCATGCATTCCCATCTCGCTCCTTCTCCAACTGGGTTCTCGAGTAAACGTACACACGCCATATTCGAAGGCCATCCAAGCTCATCCCACATGAACCCGAACCTGAATCCGGAAAATATGTAACGCAGAGACTATACAAAAAAATAAAATAAAAATGAGTATATGGCAAAAAGGAAGAAAATGAAAAAATGATTAATATCATAAAAATCCCAAGTTAGTACACTAATAGCAAATTTATCTCAAATAGTTTATTGACCATAAAAAAAATTAAAGTGATACATTTATGATAAATTTATCCTTCGTTAATTTTCGTTAAATTGGATTAATACCACAAAAAACTAAAAAATGATACACTTGTCACAAACAGATGGTAAAACACCAAATTGGTACTCCCATCAACTGTCACGTGTTATCCAACTCAATAATTTGACAATAAAACTTAACAAAAATTAACAGAGGATGAATTTGTCACATGTATAGGTTTGAGGATTTTGATGGTTTAGTTAAGGTAAATTTGTTATAGATGTACAAGTTTGTGATTTTTCGTAGTATAAGCCTGGAAAAAAACCATCACACCCTCCTTATTCTTTTTGGAAAATGCTTATATAACCATGCCATTAGAGTAGGAAGTGGACCTTCCGATTTATTGTTGGATTTCGTAATAGATAAAGTCATAATTGTGGAGAAAAGGTTGGTTGAGCTCTGCTTCTTTGATGTAAGAAAGTAGGAGGTATTCAATGTCGTCGAGTTTATTTTGTGTCTATATATATTAGACATATGATTATAGTTTTTTTTCCCCTCAAAATCTAGTTTAGATTAGTGGAGTTCCTATCGAAGGTGGTTTCACTAATGAAAATAATGGCTATGACAAAGACATGATGAATAATTATCCGAAACTATTTCATCATTAGTTGTAAGGCCAAGTAGTTTTTAAATATTTTAAATTGGATAGATTTTTATAATGACAATGAACGGTTTTTTCATAGTAGGTGATAATTATTTTTCTCCTTGATTTCTTTCGAATTTATTTAGTTTTCCTTCTTCATATTCAGGAAAATCTATGCGGTGGAGCACAGTGAGGAGGAGCGAGCTCACGAGATTTCAGCACCTAGCCCTAAGAGGAGCACAGTGAGGAGGAGCGAGGTCACGTTGCGCATCTCATGGAGGACGCCGCGGAACCCGAAGAATCCGTTGAAAAAGGTGGCGGAGCACTCGTCGTACCGCAGCTGCAACAGCTGCCTCATCCCTACCTCCTGCAGCAGCCTCCTGTTCTGTGCCTCCAGCACTGCCGCCTCCCTCCTGCACCTTGAGATTGCCCGCGCCAACACTTCAATCCGCCAATCGGAGTCATATCAGTCAGATCATCAAAAAAAGAGTCGTTGTTAAAACATGTCTCGAGTTTGAGCCCAATGTGAAATTACGAATATTCTGAATTGGAAATTTTTGTGGACGTTCGAAATTGAGAAGTCCGAAGAACATCTCCCCAGAAATTACGAATCTGTATAGGGGAGTTTAGCCTAAAATAGGAAAGTCCAAACGTGGACTTGGACTTGGATTTATAGGGAAATATCCGAAGTCAGAAAGATAAAATAAAGGAAAGAGTCAAGCCTTTTAGGGTTTGACCGAATCATGCAGTTTTCTTTCCGAGTAAAATTGGTTTGTCTTCTTTTGCTGCATATATAACTTTCTGCTCGAGGGACTCTCTTAAGCGAAGCCACATACTGAAGCATCGTCGTTGATCGAAGAGGCGGCTGTCTTCACTTTTGGTGCCGTGATTTTTTTTTTTCTCTATTTGTGAGAGATGTCCCGTAGGCCCTGGGTGTTTGATAGCGGGTCTTCGTGTTTCTCGTGCGACAAAGCTTATTCGTGATTTATATCCAAGAAAAATTGGCGTATTGAGTGTAATTGGGGTTTGGGAAACACCGAGAGAGTGTATGAGTGACTTGAGTGTGTAATCTCCCTGTATCGCTTGATCTATAGTGAAATTCGCTACTGCTCTCCCCGTGGACGTAGGTCTTTACGACTGAACCACGTAAATCTGGTGTCCGATTTATTTTTCTTCTTTTGTCTATATTATTATTCGATCGCTCGCCTTTTCTCAACAGTCGTCTTGACCTCGCGACTCACAAGCAACTGCAGCACTTGCCGTCGCCCGCCTCCGTTGCATTTCTCTTCTCCTCACTCAAGTCTGATCTAAGCAAGCCATTTTCATTTCTCTTCTCCTCACTCAGGTTTGATCTAAGCAAGCCATTTCCATCTCTTTGTCTTCGTTTTTTTCCTCGTTGCAGTCTTCATCGTCTCCATTTATCCTTGACGCACATCCTCCCAGCTTCCTGATCCAATGCCGTGCCCCCGCTGCCTTGATTTGAGGCCGACCAAAGCTATTCCTCCAAAAGCTCTTAGTCGAGTGAGTGATAGTGCATGCGAGTTTTTTCTGTCGATTCATCTTTGTTTTGTCAAGCTCTCTTTCAGTCCATACTCGCATAACCAGACGAGCGAATTTTCATTTACTTCTTTCCATTACTTTCTAGAGCGTCCATCGATTGTAAAAGGGAGAATTTTGTAATATAGGGCCACCATTGGGCCCTTAATAGCCTTTGTCCTGAAATCTACTGCATCTCTTAGCTCATTATTGACTTATAGGAAACTTCTGAGAGCTAGTTCGAGGAGGATTAGCTTGCCGTGTGGCGAACACATTGATGCCAGATCAAAGGCCAAGGTACAATTCATTCACACCTAGCTAAAGCTTTTTCCCTCCACCATGCATAGACACACGACCAAAGGGCTAGTTTTGGGAGAGAATCCATGCCGAGATTTAGAATTACCCTAAAAAACACCTCCTTAGTTTTCATGAAGGGAAAAGATGCTGAGATTTTGGCGGAGAAGGATCTTTGCCAGCTCGGCAAGAGCATCTACGAGCAAGTAATGACAATATGGAGGCTGCTGGTTAGCTTTTAGACGGGCTTTTCTCTGGTCAAGGTCCTTCTAGAGTAATTTGGTACAACTAATGGCATTTATGGATTCCCGAGAACAGGCTGGTTGTCTGATGGTTGGGCGGAGATGATGATGAAGGGCTGGAATCAGTATGCTTGACTGATCGTGGAATATATGTTTGTGTCCTTTTCATCCCCTAGAGATACCGCCAATTCAGAAGTCGAAGGTTGAGAACTCATGACAGCATCTAAGTGAGAGAAAAGAAAGCCCGAAAAAAATTGAGCAAAAAAAAACTCCAACATTTGCATATTAATGCACGTGGAATGCACTTGCACGTACTGTGCACGCTATGTGCACGTGCATGGCACGGCTGATATGGAGTTATGCAACGGCTTATGGCATATTACTTAAATAATATAATTTTTAGTATTTTAATATGTTTTGCAACGGCTCATGGCGTATTATTGTGACTTAGTGCGAAAACGCCGAAAATATTAATTTAATGTGATTTTTCCATTAAGGTGTTTTAGAAAGGCTTAAGATATCGCAAATATTTTAGCTTATTTTTTGTAGTTTATGAATTTGGGCAAAGGCTTATTATGTTTTGACTTGAGCTATTGCAAAACAGTGCATACCTATTTCAACGATATCTGACGATATTCTGGTAAGGGCTATGATGTTCCCTTGTAATCCAAACTGAAACATCGAAAATATTTTTTGCTATGTAAAAGATTTTTGATTTTTTACAACATTTTGTTATGACGTCAACTTTTAAGATGTTAAATTTCATAGATATTTACCGTTTATTAAAGATGTTATACGAGCATGTAAGATAATTCTTAAGTTAATCTTTGGTGTTATGTTGAACATAATATTTTTCCTCTATGTTTTCATTTTTAATACTTTTCATGTACCCTTATTGTACATTATTTGGAATTTTCACATTGTCACACCCCGACTCTTGGATGCGTGGCATCCCTTCTTTCGTTTGGTCATTTAATTGCGATGTCTCACACACACACACACACACATCAACTTAGTACATCGGAAATAATGCTTACACGTAGATTCTTTTCAATTTACCAAAAGGGGTTGGGGGTTAACCTAGCTCCTCTATCCTACGAGGCCACACATCAACTTAGTACATCGGAAATAATGCTTACACGTAGATTCTTTTCAATTTACCAAAAGGGGTTAGGGGTTAGCCTAGCTCCTCTATCCTACAAGGGCGACCTCAAAAAGTGGTATTTCAACTTAGTACATCGGAGATAATGCTTAGACGTAGATTCTTTTGGTAAATGGGGTTGGGGGTTAGCCTAGCTCCTCTATCCTACGAGGGCGACCTCAAAAAGTGGTATTTCACCTATGTGGACATAGTACCATGACTTGGGCTCAGGATCGGACTCTGTGTTCAGGTTCGACTCCGGGTTAGTGATGGAGTCTTCGGGGACATCCATTACCATATGGTCCCAGATGGCACCCCTAGATCCCCCGCCAAGTGGCCTATCAAAACCCCAGCACAAAGTTCATCAACTCCTCGTCCACCCAAATGATGGTCACGAATTTCTCGTATATGGTGTCGATCCCTCTATCAAGAAGGGAGTCTCTTGGGTGTCTTGATCTCCGGGTACCCTGAACGTGGCAGAATGGACTATTCATGGTTAGAATCTGAAAAATTTAAATCATAACGAGTGAGAAAAGTCAATTGAGTAAACTTCCTAAACCTCACATAAGAGAATACTTTGCCTCAAAGACACCCTATACGTGTGGCTTAATTGTCGATGGAAGATCAATAGCAAAGCCTTTGCTTTGCATAATCCATAAATATGAAATAACAACTCACTATACAACGCCCTAACAGCGTATCCAATAATCACATAAATAATTCTCCACGGGATCCACAATTCCAGCAGGCATATGACAAATACAAATAATAATCTAGACACAACCATTATCACTTTCATGTACAATGCATCCACATGAGTCTAGATTATTATGTTTGCTCTTGGCCATGATTGATACTCACATCAGTGGTCTTCCGAGGTAAACGGGCATCGTTCCGCCCTATCGGGAACGGCAATGTCTCAACCTTACTCAAAGATGGCATTCAATTAAGAGCATCGTTATGAAATCCATCCTTGAACGCCATCTAGACCTCTGTCAGGCATCCAAAATCCAATGGGCACCGTCCTCGTAGTGATATGACCAAGAAACCATTTAAGTGATTACACGAGAACACCAACTACTTAAACCAATTTTTATCTTCCAATTTAGTCAATGCAAGAGTGTTTAGTGCTCCCACGTTATACACTAGCAAATTTTTACACACAAAAATGGCATAAAATAATCCCACATGATCACCCATTGATTATTTATCCACCAAAATAATCATACGATAACCTTATTCCCTTATTATCAATGTAAACACATAAAACTTGACGTCTCACCGCGGTACTTCATGAATCAACCCTATTATGCCTTTTGAAGTTTTTTTTTTTTTTCAAAAATACTCTAGAATAAAAGTTACTAAATTATATCCTCTTGGCAGTCACCCCTCAATTCCACACAATATCACACCATGGGTTTACTTATCAACATAACTTATCACTTTTCAAAATAAGATATCACAAGTACTTGTCAATTTTCAAGATAAGGTATCACTGGTACTTATCACATTTCAAGATAAGCTATCACAATCTCGATATAAGCTATCACTAATAATTATCGCATTTCAAGATAAAATATCACAAGCACTCATCAGTTTTCAAGATAAGCTATCATAAGCATTTATCACTCTTCAAGATAAGCTATCACAAGTGCCTTTCAAGATAACTTATCACCTAATCCATCTATCTCTTAATCTAACTATCATTAAAATTAATCATAACCCTAATCCCAAGCGTAAATACTATCTAATTAATTTAGGAAGTCACTTATGGGACCGACTTTCAAGTTCCGACGGCGAGCGGCAGCAATGACAATGGCATGTGGCCAATGATGGATTGTGGCAATGGCGTGCGGCACAGCAAGCATGAGAGAGAGAGAGAGAGAGAGAGAGAGAGAGAGAGAGAGAGAGAGAGCTTAATGAGCTTAGTACAAAAATCTCTACAAAAATCTCTAAATTACTCTTGGCCAGAGAGAGCTTGAGCATGAGAGTGTTTAAGAGAGAGAGAAAGTGATGAGATGCACTGCATCGAGAGGGAGAGGGAGAGAGAGAGAGAGAGAGAGCTTAATGAGCTTAGTACAAAAATCTCTAAATTACTCATGGCCAGAGAGAGCTTGAGCATGAGAGTGTTTGAGAGAGAGAGAGAGAGAGAGAGAGAGAGTGATGAGAGTGAGACAATGAGAGATGAGAGAGAGAGAGAGAGAGAGAGAGAGAGAGAGAGAGAGAGAGAGAGAGAGAGAGAGCTTAATGAGCTTAGTACAAAAATCTCTAAATTACTCTTGGCCAGAGAGAGCTTGAGCATGAGAGTGTTAGAGAGAGAGAGAGAGAGAGAGAGTGATGAGAGTGAGACAATGAGAGATGAGGGAGAGAGAGAGAGAGAGAGAGAGAGAGAGAGAGAGAGAGCTTAATGAACTTAGTACAAAAATCTCTAAATTACTCTTGGCTAGAGAGAGCTTGAGCATGAGAGTGTTTGAGAGAGAGAGAGAGAGAGAGAGAGTGATGAGAGTGAGACAATGAGAGATGAGGGAGATGGTGAAAGAATGAGTGAGAGAAAGGAGTTTCTCTTCCAAGTTTGCTCAAAGTCTTAATAAGCTTAGTACAAAAATCTCTAAATTACTCTTGGCCAAATCCTTTGAATCATCACCAAGAGCTCTTGAAATCTTCCTATCCATTCTTCATTTAATGCTAGATTTCAAGCATGTGCTCTATTTGGAAATAAGCTAAGGAAGTTAACTAGGTTGGTCTCTTCCTTTTCCCTTCTTCAAATGGGTGCCTGCCCCTCCATGAAAGACAACAATCCTTGTCTTATCAAGCCAACAAGCTTCTAGAAGGGGTAATTTAGGGATTTAATTAAACTATAGTATGAAACACTATTCATGCACATAGGTAATTAATGTACAAACTTCCAAAAGACCAAGTGTGGGCTTAGTTCGTCTTAATGGGCCCACTCAGGCCGTCAATGATGAGGTGAGGCCCATTGGGCCTATCTATAGCTTGGGCTTTCGTAGCTCCTCATTTGCGGCCCGTTTTCACTTTTCCAAAAATTCACGGTTTGCTGATGTAAAATTGAATTTTAATCCTCAAGTAATCATCCTTTACTTTTCTATGATTTGTCGATTACCATCGTAATTCTATTCCTTAGATGGAAGTCAAATTGAGGGTGTCACACATATTTTCTTACATTTATGATGTTTTGCACACATAAAACAAATCAATTTGCTAATGTAATATGTCCAAAATAATTTAAAGTTATCCACCTATATTGTGCATGATTCAGAAAAGTAGAATCTGTCTTTACCCAGTGCAGAAAATCATGCATAAATGTTGTCGTGACGCAGTTTAGAATTTCATAAAAAATTCGAAATATTAAATTTTAATAGCTTATGGTGTTTTGCAAAACGTCATGGACACTTAAATAATATAAATTTTATTAGATTTTATATAGGCCGAGGACATTTCCTAAACTCTAAACCCCAAATCCTACCGGAGTTAGGAGTAAAAATTTCTGAAATGTCACACGTAAGTTATCGTTAAAGTTTTTCATGGTAACATTTCACATTTTCTATTCTTTTGTTCTTTTGCTCCTCGGAATAGTAAAAGAACAGAAATTCGTTTGGTAGCATCAATTAATTTTTCTATTCTCTGGAATAGAAAAGTAGCCATGGAATAGATTTGAAATAAAAATAAGAAGTAGAAAAATGGTTTCTTGTCCCCGAGAATAATTTCTAAAATAAGAAATAGAAAAAAGAACATAAATTCATTTGATAACAACGGTTTTTTTATGTTTTATTTTTTATTTTCTTCCTTGCCACCTACCGCCCAACGACCGGCTAAAGGAGGAAGAAGAAGAGAGGAAAAAAAAAGAAGAAGAAAAATCTCAATTTTTTTTTAAATTAAAAGAAATTTCACATTACAAAAAATCTACAAACTTTCTCGTGGGGGGGGGGGGGGGGAATTGGACATAAGCATGCATCTCCATATTTAACTGTTGGATGTCCAGAAACTTGCAGGCCCTGATCATATGCAATTTGCATGCTCATGGCACCATAACAAAAAGATTAGTAAAATGGTAATATAATTGAGCAAAATATTCCAAAACTTTTGACAAGGACAATAGAGTTGAAAAATAAATTATTAACATTTTCTATTGTCAAGTTTACAAGTGTCTCGTGCCTCGATGGTACCGATCAAGCATATTTAACAGAAGGTTCAATTTTCAAACATTTATTGAAAACATAATCTTGTGCATGTCAACCATTCAATTTTGTAGGTGATGTGAATTGAGACTAACTTTGCTTTCAAACTTTGAGAACTCTCATATATGATTGACTTTTTTATTTATGTGTCTCTGTCATGCAATTTATTGAATAGATTAAATGCATTCTTTCTTTAAAAAAAAAAAAAAAAAGAGGGGCTAATGTCACGTTATCCCTTTGATGGTGCCATACTATCGCCGTAGATGCATTGTCTATATGCATATATTTATAGGGCACAAAGATATGATGATACTTGTAAAATAGGATCAAATTTCAAATAATTGATTCGGATAAGAGCACATACTATACGTGGTTGACTTATAACGCGATGATTTGAAATTTGTGTATTCTTCTTAATATATCAAACCATATAATAATATGTCATAAATTCATTATGCATCCTTTCGATTTTGATGATACATTTCCTTGAGCTCCACTAGATCTAAGGTCCTCATAGTTTATCTCTCTCACCAATCTCTTCAAAACCGTAATCCCATGCCATCATCACCAAAACCTTGATTTTAAATTCCATAATTTATGTGCACTTTCCACCCTCCAGCCAGTATTGGTAGCATCCAGGTCACCTTGGCATTGCCGTCATCGACAACCATAGCCACGAGTCCTTATTTCTAAAATTAGTCCTTATTTCTAAAATTAAGTCGATTAATAATTGTGTAGAAGATAGAGGTTTAATTATGGAGTGCGTCTGTGAGGAAATTTGAATTGATTATTTTGAAATTAGTAATATTCATTTACCTCCAAATATCAATCATTCAACAAACATGGGAAAAGTACAATTGTACTCGGCAATTAGCAAAGTACATTCTTGTCAAACAGATTTTTAGAAGGACATTCACATGCCTGAAAATGTTTTTTTAGATGCGAATATTTATGCTTTCATTTTAGTTATATAAAGACACATAAGCTTTAGAAAAATGATCTAGAGGCATATAAATAATAGCTAAATGTCATAATTAGAGTCATTTCCCTCACTAAAGACATTTCTTATTCTATTTGACTTTACAAACTTTTGAGACAAAAATCTCTCTTCCAAAAGCAAATATTGTTTACTACAGAAATCATTATTGTTGTAGTGTGTAAGTTTTGGTCTAATCAAATCTCACTTCCTAAAAATGATAAAAAAACCACCAACTTTTATCCGAGAGAGGAAAATATCCTAACTTTTCAAGTAATCTAAAAAGAAAGAAATCGCAGTCTTTTATTTAATGGACAAAAATATCCACCGATACAACTAATATGGTAAATGATGAGGTTAACTAGACTAACGTGTACAAAACTACACCTTAGCTTGAGCTAAAAAGACACCGTAGGCACATTAGCAAAAGCCCAAATACATTGTTTCTTTAAAATGTCATTTTTATTCATATCATGTGTCACATCATCTTGCTTGGACCGAAAATTTAATCGTGAGTTTTTATTCTTTGAATAAAAAGTTGGCGGAAATTGTTTGGTCATTTGAAAAATCCATGGTATTTTTGTTCTACATGTCAAAAGTTGTTTGGCCACAATTTGATATATCGATAAAGAACTTTTCAAATTTTAATTATGGACGGCAAACCTCCACGATCCAAATGGATGCATGGCTTGCGGAAGTTGGGGGGGGGGGGGAGTTGGACATGAGCATATGCTTAATCCTTATTTAATTGTTGCACATGCAAAACCTGTAGGCCCTAATCATATGCAATATGCTTGCTCATGGCACCATAACAAAAAGATTGGTGAAATGGTTAGATAATTGAGCAAAGTATTCCAAAACTTTCGACAGGGACAATGGAGTCGAAAACAATAATTAATATTTTCCGTGGTCAAGTCTACGAGTGCCTCAGTGGTGCTTATCAAGCATATGTAATGAAGGAAGGTTTTCTAAAAATTATTTGAAAACATACTCTTGTGCATGTCAACCATTCAATTTTGTAGGTGATGTGAATTGAGACTAACTTTGCTTTGAACTTTAAGAACGTTTGTATATGATTGACTTCTTTATTCATATGTTACTGTCATGCGATTTATTCAATAGACAAAATGCATTTTTTCTTTAAGAAAAAAGAGGGGCTAATGTCTCGTTATCCCTTTGATGGTGCCATTGTATCGCCGCAAATGCATTGTCTATACACATATATTTCTCAGACACATAGATATAACGGTACTCATAAAATAGGATCAAACTTCAAATAATTGACTCGGATAAGAGCACATACTATATGCGGTTGGCTTATAATGATGATTTGACTTGTGTATTCTTCTTAATATATCGGACCATATAACATGTCATAAATTGATTATACATTCTTTTGATTTTGATGATACATTACCTTGAGCTCCACTAGATCTAAGGTCTTCATAGTTTATCTTTTTCATCACTCTCTCCGAAACCATAATCCCATGCCATCATCACCAAACCCCTAATTTTAAATCCCATAATTTATGTGCACTTTCCACCCTTTAGCCACCACCGGTAGCTTCCAAGTCACCAAGGCACTTTTGTCATCGACAACCATAGCTGCGAGTCCATATTGCTAAAATTAAGTCAATTAATGAATGTGTAGAAGATAGAGGTTTAATTGTGGAGTGCGTCTATGAGAAAATTGAATTGATTAGTTTAAAATTGGTAATATTCATTTACCTCTAAACATCAATCATTCAACAGACATGGTAAAAGTACAATCGTACTCTTGTTAAACAAATCTTTAGTGCGAAATTCACATGCCTGAGAATGTTTTTTTAGAGGCAAATACTGCTGATTCCATTTTAGTTATATGTAGACACATGTGCTATAGAAAAATAATCTAGATACGCATAAATAATAGCTAAATGTCATAATTAGAGCAGTCATTTGCCTCACTAAAGACATTTCTTATTCTATTTGACTCTACAAGCTTTTGGGACAAAAATCTGTCTTTCAAATTACTACAGGATTCATTATTATTGTAGTGTGTAAGTTTTGGTCTTATTAAATCTCACTAACTAAAAATGAAAAAAAACCACCAACTTTTCTCGAGAGACGAAAATAGCCTAACTTTTCAAGTGATCCAAAAAGAAAGAAATCGTAGGCTTTTATCTGATGGACAAAAAATATCCACCGACGCAACTAATGCGGTAAATGACGAGGTTAACTAGACTAGTGTGTACAAAAATACACCTTAGCTTGAGCTAAAAAGACACTATGGGCACATTAGCAAAAGCCCGAAGACATTGTTTATCTAAACCTTAGTCACTTATGATTCTTCTTAATTAGGACTTATTTGCTTCACATACATTTCTTGAGTCGATGCAACTCTTTTTCTTACTAATTTGTTTCTTTAAAATGTCATTTTTATTCACATCGTGTGTCACATCATCTTGCTTGGACTGAAATTTTAATGTAAGTTTTCTTTCCTTGAATAAAAAGTTGGTGGAAATTGTTTGGTCATTTGAAAAGTCAATGATATTTTTATTCTACATGCCGAAAGTCATTTGGCCATAATTTGATATACCGATAAATAACTTTTTAAACTTTAATTATGGATGGCAAACCCTCCACAATCCAAATGGATGCATGGCTTGGGGAAGGGGGGAGTTGGACATGAGCATGTGCTTACTCCATATTTAACTCTTGCACATGTAGAAACCTGCAGGCCCTAATCATATGCAATTTACTTGCTCATGGCACCATAACAAAAAGATTGGTGAAATGGTTAGATAATTGAGAAAAGTATTCCGAAACTTTCGATATGGACAATAGAGTCAAAAAATAAATAATTAATATTTTCCGTGGTCAAGTCTATGAGTGCCTCGTGCCTCGGCTGTACCTGTCAAGCATTTTTAACGAAGGAAGGTTTGATTTTCAAAAATTCATTGAAAACATACTCTTGTGCATGTCAACCATTCAATTTTGTAGGTGATGTGAATTGAGACTAACTTTGCTTTGAACTTTGAGAACTCTCTTTTATGATTGACTTCTTTATTGATGTGTTACCGTCATGCGATTTATTCAATAGATAAAATGCATTCTTTCTTTGAAAAAAAGGAGGGGCTTGTGGCATCCTAAAATCTCGCGACAACCTCTGGAGTACCATGAACCATGATTAGGTAATAGAAGTGCCATTGGATTTTGTATTAGCCATTGAATCAATGAATTTCAATTAAATTAAGGCCGAGCATTGTAATGGACAATTGTTTGGATGGAGATGTGTCTACAAGTGACCCAAGGATTTTATTAAGGTGCAAATTGATATAGAAATCTTATTCTTGATGGTGCACTTTATAAGTAGAATTTTATTGATTTAAATTACAAAGTTTTGTGGACTTATAAGTTGAAATTAGGTTTTTATTTAAATGAGGACTAAATGGAATAGGAATAGGAGAGGGTGGGCTGATTTTTAGGCCCAAAGACCGTCCAACCAACCCACGTAGCCCCCTATTCGACCGGCCCATGAAGGCCCAAGACCGGCCCAACATTGAAGCCCATCAACCCTTGCATGGCAATTGCCAAGTGGCGCCGGCATGCAAGATCATGATTGTTAATCATGAGGGGGAAGAAAGTAGAGAGTGAGGGGGGCGGATTAAGCGAGGAAAGGGAGAGAAAGAGAGAGTGTCGTCCGAGAGTGAGAGGAGAGAAAGAGAGAAAGGAAAGGAAGAAAGGAAGAGAGAAAGGAGAGGCCGTGCGTGCGAGAGGAAGGAGGAGGACCGTCCGCCGATCGTCCGCCTAGCTCGCCGCCGTTCGTTCGCCGCTTTGCCCGCCATCTTTGTTGCTGTTTGTGCTTAAGTTTGAGGCAAGTAGAGTCCTAAAACCTACCCTTTGCATTGCTGTGATGTGTGTGTAGAAGATGGTGAATGTTGGTTGCGGTAGATGTGATGAAAAGTCGAAGTTATAGGGAGAAATTCGTTGGCTTAGCATGCTGTTTCTGGAAAAAACCAGTCCGACCATCCGTGAGTTTGGGTGCTGCATGCGACTTTTTAGTTAGAATCTTGTTTTGATCTCTTCATTAAAGTTGTATAGAACACCTTAAGGAACAACATACTAAAATTTGAGGCAAAACTAACAAGTATAGGTTAGTGAAATGATTTTTCTTTGGAGAAATTTGATCTGGAAATTGTAGTACTGACCTTCAGTGATTTCGTGGTCCGTAAGGTTGCTTTCTTGTCAAAATATCACTTCGATCTATTAATAAAAGTTGTAGTGTACTTCTTGAGGTAGAACATATCAAAAATTTATAGGAAATGAACAAAAATAGGTCGGTGAAACCGTTGTTCTTTGAAGAAACTGGATCTGGGAAAAATGCTACCTCGACCTAGCACGACTTCGTGATTTTTATAAAATCATACAGTTAAAAATTCGATCGTGTGTCCTTAATGAAAGTTGTAGGTAATATTCTGACGAATAACATACTGAAATTTTAGAAGAAACTAACATATTTAAGTCGGTGAAACGAGTTTCTTTTGAAAGATGATAATCTGGGGAAAAGACGACACCGCGAACAGGGGAAATTAATCGTCTATATCTATTAATCTAGAACGATTTGGTTCCGATTTTTCTTGATATTTGACACTCGGTGTTAACTATAACTTGGTAAATTTTCAGAATTTTTGGAGTCCATTTGGATATTTAATCGAAAATATTTCTGAAACTGTTCAAACTGTGATGCCGAGAATTTGAAAGCTGTAATGCTTGGTTCATATTAATTTGTGTGATGACCTTTTGGTATAGTGTTCTTCATGAGATATTCACTTTCTGGTGTTGTCTATAACATGTCAAAATTTGAGAATTTTTGAAGTTCATTTGAGTATTTAATTCAAATTACTTCCGAAACTGTGCAAGCTGAGATATTGAAGTTTTGAAAAACTGTGATGCATGGACCGTGCTGTTTTTGTGTGAGGTTCGTTTGGTATGGAGTTATTCATGAGATATCTACCTTTAGGTTTCGTTTATAATGTGTCAATTTTTCAGAATTTATTAATACCGTTTACTAATTTTTCTGGAATTTTAACTAGAGGAATGCGTTCTGATTTATCCGAAAAATCGATGTATTTTGGAAAATAAATGATTTTATCCATGTGATGTAATACTGTGAGTGGTTGATTTTGCTGCATATGTGATGACATATGGCATGTTATATGGCATGAAAAGTGGTTGAGACCCTTGATATTATTGCATCAAATGCCATGTTGAAATTGAGATACATGTGTGAATATAAATTGAGAAAATAACGAGACCGTCGGAGGTGTGAGCCGACGATGCCCCGGGATGAGTGTGTGTCGGGATGCCCGGAGTGTGTGTGCCGGATGCCCCGGGAGTGTCGGGATGCCCGGAGGTGTGTGCCGGAAGGCTCGGAGGTGTGTGCGGGGGGGATACCTCATGATGCTAGTTGGGGTACGAGATGCCCGGAGTGTGTGTATCGGATGCCTGGAGGTGTGTGCCGGAGGTTCCTCGCGATGCCAGGTGGGATGCGAGCAATGAATTGTGGGATGCAAACATTGGTCCCTGGGAAGGAAAATGATGTGATCTATTTGAAATATAAAGATCGAGAATTGAAATCATGCGCATGGATGTGTACATATGGCATGGTGATATATGCATGACTGTTTGATGATAAGTGCATGGTGGTATATGCACATATGGCATGGTGATATATGCATGGCTGTTCAATGATGATGGCATGGTGATATATGTATGTTGTATAACGATATATGCATGGCCGCTTGACGATATGCATGGTTGTAAGGTAAGGTATGCTTGAACGCATGAAAGATATGTGTTTTATTCTTGATTGTTCTGCTTGACGCATTATGTAGTTTGGTGGATCTTTACTGCTGAGTGGTTGTACTCACCCCTTTTGGGGATTAACATTTCAGATTAGAAATATGCCTTTGCTTCTAGTTGCACACGGTACTTACTATGGCATACCTACTGATGTTGATGTGGAGTGTACGGAGCACATCTGTGTCGGTGCCCCTGATTTAGTGTTTGTTCGAGTCTGTGTCTTGGTGACGTACGATGTGGGTGGAGCTGATGGCCCGGTTATCCAGGAGTTTTTGTCTGTCCATGTCCGGCGTGATGGAGTGATGTTAGGGATGCTGCCGCCGCTGTCGCCCGATGCACCGGGTTGGGTGTGATGGCTCGTATAGCTGATGGGAGCTTACACTTTTTGGAGATAGCCGACGGTTGTTGATGGAGAGTTATACATGTTCGATGTAGGGTCGAGTCCTCTTTTGGAGTAATAGCCAAGTATAGTTAAAAATCTTGGCCTTTTGTTCTACTGACCCGAAATATCCATCATGAAAATATAAATAATAGTGAATCAGCTTTATCTTTCCTTTTGGTGTGTAGTTGGTGTGCATTACATTATTGTTTTTGGAGGGAGAGATGGTGAGACTTGTTTATGCTTCCGCTGATGAACTACGCTGGGACCTTTACAAAAAAAAATGGTAAGGAATTCCATTGATCAACCCCTATGAACTATGGTTTCATTTTAATCAAAAAAAAAAAAGTCATTAGATAATGGGAAGAGTGGCAAGCGGGCTATGGCGACCCTAACGGATTGGAGGCCGTCGAGGGGTGCCACAGGGCTAATGTCTTGTTATCCCTTTGATTGTGTCATTTCATCGTCTTAGATGCATTGTCTATATGCATATATTTCTAGGGCACATAGACATAACGGTACTTGTAAATTAGGATCAAACTTCAAATAATTGATTCGGATAAGAGCACATACCATATGTGGTTGGCTTATAATGCGATGACTTGAAATTTGTGTATACTCCTTAGTATATCGGGCCATATAACATTTCATAAATTAGTTATACATCCTTTTGATTTTGACTATATGTTACTTTAAGCTCCATTAGGTCTAAGGTTTTCATATTTTGTCACTCTCACCACTCTCTTCGAAGCCACGATCCAATGCCATCATCACCAAAACCTTAATTTTAAATCCCCTAATTTATGCGCACTTTCCACCCTTTAGCCACCAACGGTAGCATCCACGTCACCTTGGCCCTGCCGACGTCAACCACCATAGCCACAAGTCCATATTTCTAAATTAAGTCGATTAATAATTTTGTAAAAGAAAGAGGTTTAATTGTGGAGCACGTCTACAAGAAATTTGAATTGATTAGTTTCAAATTGGTAATATTCATTTACCTTCAAATATCAATCATTCAACAAACATGGGAAAAGTACAATCGTACTCAGTAATTAGCAAAGCACATTCTGGTCAAATAGATCTTTAGAGGGAAATTTACATGCTTAAAAATGTTATTTTAGAGGCAAATACTTCTGCTTCTATTTTAGTTTTATAAGACACGTGTTTTAGAAAAATGATAAGAGGCACATAAATGATAGCTAAAGGTCATAATTAGAAGAATCATTGACCTCACTAAAGACATTTTGAAATGGCAATATCCATTTTCGGGACAAATATCTGACTTTCAAAAGTCAATACATAAGTCATTATTGTTGTAGTGTGTAAGTTACAGTTTGATCAAATCACTTCCTAAAAATTTAAAAAAACCACCAACTTTTACTCGAAAGACAAAAATATCCTAACTTTTCAAATGATCCAAAAAGAAAGAAATCGCGGACTTTTATTTGATGGACAAAAATATCCATCGAAACAACTGATGTGGCAAATGACGAGGCTAACTAGACTAATGTGTACAAAAGTACACCTCAGCTATACCTAAAAACACACCATGGGCACGATAGCAAAAGCCCCAAGACATCATTTATCTAAGCTGTCATCGTTTATGATTCTTCTTGATTAGGACTTACTTGCCTCACATAATTTTATTGAGATTGATTGGCTCTTTTTCTTAGATTGGCTCTTTTTCTTACTATTTTTTTTTCTAAAAGGTCATTTTTATTCACGTGATGTGTCACAGCATCTTGCTTGGACGACAAATTTAATGGTGAGTTTTTATCCCTTGAATAAGAGGTTGGTGGAAATTGTTTATTCATTAGAAAAGTCAATGGTATATTTATTCTACATGCCGAAAGTTGTTAGGTCACAATTTGATATACCGATAAATAACTTTTTAAACTTTAATTATGGACGGCAAACCCTCCACGATCTAGATGGATACATGGCTGGGAGGTCAGACATGAGCATGCACCTACTCCATAATCTAATTGTTGCACGTGCAGAAACTTGTAGCCCTTGATCATGAACAATTTCATTGCTCATGGCACCATAGCAAAAAAAGATTGGTACAATGGTTAAATAACCGGCAAAGTATCCTGAAACTTTCCACAAGGGCAATAGAGTCAAAAAATAAATGATTAGTATTTTTTGTGGTCAAGTTTATGAGTGTCGAGTGCCTTGACGGGACTATTGAGTGTCGAGTGCCTTGACGGGACTATCAAGCATATTTAGCAAAGGAATGTTTGATTTTGAAAATTCATATGGTGAGAAAAGTCTGTATTACTGAAAAACATCTTTTCATGTTTTTCATTTTTTTTAAAAGAAGAAAAAACGGTACATGCTAGTTATGAACTTGATCAAGTCAAACCGGATTTACCAACTCAATGTTTATTAAATTTAGAAATTCCTCGGTAGGTCGTTCTCTATTTTTTGTATGTGCCAATCTCCCAAAGTGGCAACAAGTGTAGCCAGACTCTTACAGACAATTACTAAAATTTAATTTCAATCTAGGATCATGAAAAAGTCGCCTCTTTTTAATCTTTTAAATTTATATTATAAATCGTGTTTTTCTTTTATAATGGTTGATTCCATTTAGTTATTATATATTTTTTTGGGCAGTATGCGGTAGGGCAAGTGAGCGGAGATCAATACTATGGACCCCGAGCAAGCATAAATGTGTGGGCACCATATGTGGCTGAACAAAATGAATTTAGCCTCGCCCAGTTGTGGGTCAGCGCTGGCACTACAAACATTGACGTTAACAGCATTGAAGCTGGTTGGCAGGTACTCTCTCATCTTCTTCTTCTCCCCCATTCCCCAATAAAATTTTTAATTTTTTTATGCATTTCCTAATAGATAATTAGCTTTCACCAATCCTCTTGGTCTCGCCCCTTTTTTTAGCTACAAAGTAAATTTAGGGTTTTAATTCACAATCTCAACAGGTCAGAGAAAACAATTAAATTTTCACATGTATTTCTCGATTTGTGGATGGTCCTTGGGTCATGGATGAGTAGTTTATTTTAGGTCAACCCGTCTCTTGATTAAGAAATTCTGAGATACCAATTGAAACATTTGAAGTAATTTTTCTTTTCTTAAACAGAAATTTGATCTTAATGTTTGGCTAATTTTGAGTTGAGAGATTTTGATTTTTTTTCCCCAAAAGTTGGGTTTTTTAATCAAGTTCTTGTCTTTCTTTCTTTGGTAGGATATAGTGCCAAACTCAAATATACTTAACCAATCTAAAATATATAATAATGTGTTTTTAAAACTAAGTGCCCAGAACTTGAAATAGAAACTAGAATATTATCTGCTTGTGCCAACGTTGGGGAAATTAAGGAAAGCAAAGGGTTATCATTAATGGATGGTCCAATCGAAGAAGCAAAATATTTATGTATATGTTCAGCAAAATCATTAAAAATCCTATGTTTCTTGGGCCAATTTATTCTGGCATGCAATTATTGTGTAGTTGGCAAGTCACTGACTATGTAATATAAACACGTAAAAAACCAAATTTAGTTTCCCAACTAATTGCATTAATGGTTAGTTGACATTGTTGCTGTGTCAAACGGGATTACTAATTAGAGAATAAATTTAGTTTTATTTTCTTCAGACTTATCCAGAATTGTATGGGGACAGCTATCCGAGGTTCTTCATTTATTGGACTGTAAGTAACAAAAATAAAATAAAATAATTTTCCTACATATATAGTTTCCTAAATCATGAGACTAACGTTTTTTGCAACTTTGATTCCATGCAGAATGATAACTACCAATCAGGATGTTACAACTTGCTGTGCGCAGGATTTGTCCAGACCAGCAGTTGGTTTGTACCTGGGGCAACAGTTAATCCATGGTCCCTCTACAATGCTGGTCAAACTGAATTTACCTTGATGGTTTGGAAGGTAATAATTAATTTAGAGCCCTACTTTTTCCGGTTAATTAGAAAAAATAAAAAAGATATTATGGATTCAAAGTCCACGCTTATGCATTTGCTTTATTTATTTATTTATTTATTTATTTATTTATGAATCACCCACCATCCAAAACCTGCTCAAAATTGAATGAAAAGGATGTAATTCTTCTTGTGAAAAAGTAGAATGAAAATAACCTTGCTCATAATGGAGAAAAAACCACTTTCCGCTTCACGATAATTGCAAACTACTTTTTTTATTTACAAAATTAGAATTGTTGTAATGCTCGAATTGATATAAGATGATCCTAAGACTAGCATCTTTGATGTCATCTGATCCTCAGATTAAGTAGCTTGTGTACGTTATTTGTGTAAAGTCACACGTTGGATATTAATTAGGCACTAAAATGCCAATCGTCAGATACCACTCGTCGGAATATACCAATATTGAGGGCAATATTTTTTGCTTTTATTATAATAAACTTAAAGCGGAACTATACAAACAACCAAGAATTACTATTTACAGAGGGAAACACCAGAGGGTGCTTGAACTGTTAAACCTACTGGCAGTTTTTATCGTTATTTGGCAATACTTGCATCACCTGGCTGTAACAAAGGCAACCTGTGATGGTCTTCATCCTTAAACGTGGCATCGAACCCCCATGATCTAACAACAGAGATTTAGAGGAGGGGCCCACCTTCGCGACTGACAATGGACAAAGTTGTCGGTCTTATAAGCTAAGAAAAACTTGGACCATCTGATGTCAACACCATTTGCCTTAATCAGACATGAAAAGAAATTGTTTTAGAGGCTCAAAGAGGTGTTGAATTTAGGTGGAAAAAAAGAGTAAAAATTACCCTCTAAAATTAAAATAAAATAAGATTGATGGTCACCCTACAAAGGCTTATAGCTACAGTTTTGAAATATATATTCACACTTGCACTGGAAACTTGGAATAATTACCGTGATTGCCTTGTTGCTTTGTGCTCCAAAATACTCCCCACTTTTTCCTCTTTTTTTTTTTTTTTAATCACTTTGGCTTGCTTTGATACCAATTTTGGAAAATGGAATTTTCAGTACTTCCAAGTCAAGTTTGAAATTTTTCTCTGGCGATCAAATTTGAGGAAAATGCAACTTTATTTTCTAACTTGTGATGGAGTATCGGCAAGCGGAATTCTCACAACTTATTCGATAATTTCAAGGTTTCGAATAGTTTCTTGAAAATTGGACACCGTAGTGTCATTCACCAAATGGATACAAGGAAAGGAAAAAATCGATTTATTTTTAGTGTGATTGAGATGATCTTTTGCTTTTATTACATTTTTCTTGTTTTTAACTCTTGATTTTGTTTAATAAAAACAACACTAATCTTTAAAAATAGAAATTCCACATTTTAAAGTCATTTGAAGTAACGTGTGAATTTTTCTATGGTTGTGTCTTGAAAAAAGAAAGAATAACCTCTTTGTTTTGACAGGGAAGTAAATAAACACATTCTGAATTGTTTTAAGTCGATCCGATGGACCACAATGCACTTGGGATTCCATTTGTGAGCATTGATTCATTTGTATGCAATAGGGCACTTGAAATGAAGAAATTATTAGGTGACTGAGTGAATATACTAAAATTCTATATAGTTATTAAATTTAGCGGATTTGGAAAAGTTGATGAGACCTACTTAATATAATGATGTCCTCATCCAATCCATTGAAATGTCTCCATGAAAAGAGAGTTTGGTGAGCGTGAGGTTGATTTGATTGCCTTGGACATCAAGCACTCATATGGTCCTTCTTTCTCACCTTGCATAGGAACCGGTCTACGGGAATTGGTGGCTCCTAGTCGAACCAATGATCTGGGTCGGTACTGGCCATCGGTCCTGTTCACTCACCTCGGGGGCCCTGCGAGCGCGGTGGACTTTGGCGGGGAGATCGTGAACTCGAACCCCTCGGGCTCTCATACGAGCACCCAGATGGGGAGCGGGCATTTCGCCGGCGAAGGGTTTGGAAAAGCCGCATATATTCGGAATTTACAAGTGGTGGATGGGAACAACTACCTCATCCCTGTGCAAAACCTCCAGACCTCGGCGTATAACCCAAATTGCTACGACATCCAAGGAGGGACGGCAGATGGCTGGGGGAACTATTTCTTCTATGGAGGACCCGGAAGGAATGCGGGGTGTCCCTAAATAGTCGGGGTCGTGGGTAAAATCAAAGAAGAAAAAAGGAATAGAAAAAGATGGGAATAATTTCAGTCTTTCATTACAATGAACGGGGTCTTTTCTTTATCTTAAAATTTCGAAATTTCGATCAATGGGTCATCTAGTTACACCACCTTTAAGGGGCTGATGATGTATATTTGGAAAATAAAATAGTGAATAAACTGTTATTTTGTGAGGGTCACTCTCTCCACGATTTGTGATGTTTCATAAATACATATGGGAAAAACTACACAAAGAATCCTTAAAAATGCATACCAGGCATCTAAGGCATCTAAAACGTCGAAATTCAAATTCAAAATCTTAAAAAAAAAATCAAACCGTATAATTTAGCCCACTTCAATAGGACCGTAGAAAATGTTCACGAAAAAACAACAAATCCAAGCAGATATGAAAAATGCCAAATGTGATTATGGCGTGGGGCCAGCGAATCATCCATGAAGAAGCACGTCTTGGGGAACGACCATAATTAGTCTCACCTTGAGACGATCAAAAATTAAAAAAGCTTTGTTGAATTTTCCTCAAATCGTGCCCCAAGACAAATTTCCAATTTTTGAAATGCATTTGGAGAATTTATTGAGTTGACGAGCGGTTTGACACAATAGCCGTCATTTTTTTTCGTCCATGTATTATTGACACCTAGTTTTTTTTGTTAGTTGGGTTCACTTCTATGTGGAAAAAGCCCAATGAGTTGCAAGTCCAAAAAGGGTTTGAGCTCATATAATAAGTTATATGGAGAAATAGGGTTTTTCACTATCTTAAAAAAAGTTGTAGCCGCAAAAGGAAATAGTAACAAGAGAAAAAGAGAAATCAGAAAATGCGGGGTTGAGCAATATCTCGATTTACATCAAGCTGGCATCGGAGGTCGATTCATGGTCCGATTGAGCTAAAATTTTGTCAGCATGTTTGTGGCGCAATCTTCTCGAATTTGAACAGTTTGATTTTCGTTTGAAGCTGCCTCCATCAGGTTTTTGTGGATTGATCAAAACTGCGTTTTTGGTCGATTTATTCTTGATCTCTTGTGAAATTCATGTGTATTGCCAAGAATTATGTTCTTGAGGTCTTTGCTGCTATGTACCTCTAGTATTTGCTAGAGTAGAATATTGTTCACCCAATTTTATTGATAGTGAAGATTTTTGGGTGGACTTCGGTCCCATGGTTTTTGATCTCCTCACATCAAGAAGGTTTTCCACGTAAAAAATCGTATTGTGTTCGCGTGCTTGGTATTTATTTTACTCTACTATATACATTCCTATTTGGTTTACACAAGAGGGGAGATTATTTTATTCCGCTGCGTTAATTCGATATTGTTCGAATTGTTACTGTTCTCCCATCAGAGTGGTATCAGAGCATCTGATTATTGCTTGATTTTTCTGCCTTGAGTTAAACAATGGAAACGAATACGAGTAGAATGATTACACTGAATGGTTTGAATTATCATATTTGGAAAGGGAAGATGGAAAACCTTTTATATGTGAAAGATTTTTATTTACCTGTATTTGCTAAGGAGAAACCAGATAATAAAACTGATGCTGAATGGTCTATATTTCATCGTCAGGTGTGTGGTTATATCAGGCAATGGGTAGATGATAATGTTTTGAACCATATTATTGAGGAAACACATGCATGCAGTTTATGGGATAAGCTCGAACAGTTATATGCTCGAAAGACTTGGAATAATAAGTTATTTTTGATAAAACAGATGATGGCTCTAAGATATCAAGATGGTACTCATTTGACTGATCATTTAAATTCTTTTCAAGAAATTATGAATCAGTTGGCTGAGATGGGAATCAAGTTTGATGATGAGATTCAAGCATTATGGTTACTTGGTACTTTGCCGAACTCATGGGAGACGTTCTGAACATCTTTGCCTAATTCTGCCCCGGATGGTACAATTACCATGGATTTGGCCAAGAATAGTATTTTGAATGAAGAGATGAGAAGGAAGACACAAGGATCGTCCTCTTCACATTCTGATGCCTTGGTTGTTGAGAAAAGGGGAAGAAGTGAGTCTCAAGGTCCGAGAAATAGAGATAAAAGTCGAGATAAAAGCAGAGGCAAGTATAATAAATTTGCTAATATTGAGTGCCATTATTATCATCAAAAGGGACATATTCAGAGGTTTTGTCGCCAGTTAAAAAGGGAGAAACAAAAGGAGAAAGGTAAAGAGAAGATAAGTGATAATGACAACGAT
This sequence comes from Eucalyptus curtisii, assembly GCA_017140595.1. Classification (NCBI taxonomy): domain Eukaryota; kingdom Viridiplantae; phylum Streptophyta; class Magnoliopsida; order Myrtales; family Myrtaceae; genus Eucalyptus; species Eucalyptus curtisii. Next base: position 7,529,762 of record CM029504.1, read on the forward strand.
GACAATCGCGTCGCTGCACTTAAAAAAGACTTTCTCATTATGTTTGATGGTGATGTGGTGAATTTTGTATCTCATGAGACCAGTTGGGTAATTGATAGTGGTGCATCTGTTCATGCTACGTCTTGTAGGGATTTCTTTACATCATACAGGTCACGTGACTTCGGATCTGTGAAGATGGGAAACAACGAGCTAGCTCAAGTTATAAGCATCGGTTATGTGTGCCTAGAAACCAGCAATGGCACAAGGTTAGTATTGATTAATGTTAAACATATACCTGATATCCGCTTGAATTTGATTTCTATAGGCAAGTTGGATGATGAGAGGTATTACAACACCTTCAGTAATGGTCAATGGAAGCTCACCAAAGGTTCTCTTGTTGTGGCTAGAGGTGAAAAATATTCTTCGTTGTACATTATGCGGGCAAAGTTGTCCACGAGACAAAATTAATGCGTAGAGACAAATGAAGTTGCAGTTGAGTTGTGGCATAAAAGGCTCAGTCACATCAGTGAGAAGTGTTTGTCAATATTGGCCAAGAAGAAGCTCCTTTCAGGATTGAAAAGTTCGGCGCTAAAGAAGTGTGCTCACTGTTTAGCAGGAAAACAGAACACAGTTGATTTTAAAGCTCCCTTCCTTCAAGAAAGTCGTATCTTGGATTTAGTGCATTCGATGTTTGCGGTCCTATGAAAACAAAATCACTTGGTGGCTCTCTTTATTTTGTTACCTTCATAGATGATTTTTCAAGGAAAATTTGGATTCATACCTTGAAAACTAAAGATCAAGTATTATATGCTTTTAAGCAATTTCGGGCTTCGGTTGAGAGACAGGATGGAAAGAAATTGAAATGTATTAGAACCGATAACGGGGAGAGTATATTGGACCTTTTGATAAATATTGCAGACAACAAGGTATTCGACATCAAAAGACACCTCCCAAGACGCCTCAATTAAATGGCTTAACTGAGAGAATGAACAGAACGCTTGTTGAAATGGTAAGATGCTTACTTTCACAGTCAAAGCTACCTGGATCCTTTTGGGGTGAGGCTTTAAGTACAGTTGTGCATCTATTAAATCTTACTCCATGCATTCCTTTAGAGTTTGATGTTCCTAATAGAGTTTGGACAAGCAAAGATGTTTCTTATGATTATTTGCGTGTCTTTGGGTGCAAAGCATTTGTGCATATTCCCAAAGATGAGAGGTCTAGACTTGATGTGAAAACACGACAGTGCATATTTATTTGTTATGGACAAGATATGCTTGGCTACAAATTTTATGATCCGGTTGAAAAGAAAATTGTAAGAAGTAGAGACGTTGTGTTTATGGAAGATCAAACAATAGAGGATATTGAGAAAGCGGAGATGATTTCAGCACCACAGGTTAGTGATAATTTGGTTGATTTGGATCCAGCTCCTCTTACAAATATTCCTACACAGGTTGATGAAGAGCAGCAGTAAGTTAATGTTCCAAATAATGCACATGTTCCTGAACATGTTGAAACAGATAATATTATTCCTGAACTAAAGGCTCAATTAGATGTTCCACTGAATGTTCTAGTCCAAAGATCCGTTAGAGACCAACGACCTTCCACTAGGTATTCTGAAGATGAGTGTATTATTGACTTATGCAGGTGAACCAGAGTGCTATGCAGAAGCAATAGAAGATGAGAACAAAAGCAATTAGTTTGATGCTATGCGAGATGAGATGCAGTCACTTTATGATAATCATACTTTTGAGTTGGTGAAGTTACCTAAAGGTAAAAGAGCTTTGAAGAACAAGTGGGTATATAGGTTGAAGCAAGATGAACATACTTCACAACCACGGTACAAAGCTAGATTGGTTGTTAAGGGATTCGGTCGAGAAAGGGTATTGATTTTGATGATATATTTTCTCCGGTAGTGAAAATGTCTTCTATCCGTGTGGTACTAGGCTTGGCAGCTAGCCTAGATTTGGAAATTGAGCAAATGGATGTTAAATCAGCTTTCCTACATGATGACTTGGAGGAAGAGATATACATGGAACAACGTGAGGGTTTTAAAGTGAAAGGGAAAGAGGATTATGTGTGCAAATTGAAGAAAAGTCTCTATGGCCTAAAACAAGCACCGAGGCAGTGGTACAAAAAATTTGCGTCAGTTATGACAAAACATGGCTATAAGAAGACTTCCTCGGATAATCGTGTGTTTGTCCAAAAATTTTCTAATGATGACTTTATTATTCTTTTGATTTATGTTGATGATATGTTGATTATTGGCAAGAATGCTTCAAGAATTGAGTTATTGAAGAAACATTTGAGCAAGTCTTTTGCCATGATAGACTTGGGCTCGGCAAAGCAGATTCTTGGCATTAGAATTACCCAAGACAGAGATGCTAAAAAGTTTTTTTTGTCGCAAGAAAAATATATCAAGAAGATCCTTCAGAAATTTTACATGGACAAGGCTAAAGTGGTTAGTACTCCTCTTGCTGCCCACTTTAAGTTATATATGATGCAAAGTCCTACAACTGATAAAGAAAAGAAAGATATGGAAAGTGTTCCATATGCCTCAGCTGTAGGAAGCTTAATGTATGCGATGGTATGTACACACCCGAGACTTGGCGCACGCATTGATGTTGTTAGTCGCTATTTGTCAAATCCAGCAGAGCACCTTTGGAATGCGTGAAGTGGATTATGAGGTATCTTTAGGGAACTTCAAATTTGAAACTCGTTTCGGGATCGGGAAACTTGAGTTAGTTGGATACACAGATTCCGACTTGGCAAGAGATATTGATACTCGTAAATCTACTTCTGGTTATTTGATTTCCTTTGCGGGTGGAGCAGTGTCATGGAAGTCCAGATTGCATAAGTGTGTTGCACTTTCTACAACCGAAGTTGAATTTATTGTAGTGACTGAAGCTAGTAAAGAGATGCTATGGATGAAGAAGTTCTTAGAAGAACTTAGGTTTAAGAAAAAGAGGTATGTGCTATTTTGTGATAATCAAAGCGCAATTCATCTTGGTAAAAATTCATCTTTTCATTCTAGATCGAAACATATTGATGTTAGATATCATTGGATAAGGGATGTCTAAGATGAAAAGTTGTTGGAACTTAAGAAAATTCATACGGATCATAATGCCTCTGATATGATAACGAAGACTCTACCAAGAGAGAAGCTTGAATATTGTCAATTGATAGCGGGGATGGTAAATCCCTCCACATTGTCGTGAGGGGGAGATTTGTTAGCTGGGTTCACTCCTATGTTAAGGAAGCCCAATGAGTTGCAAGTCCAAAAATGGTTTGAGCCCATATAATAAGTTATATGGAGAAATAGGGTTTCTCACTATCTTAAAAAAAGTTGTAGCCACAAAAGGATATAGTAACAAGAGAAAAAGAGAAATCAGAAAATCTGGGGGTTGAGGCAATATCTCGATTTACATCAAGTTGACATTGGAGGTCAATTCGTAGTTCGATTGAGCTGAAATTTTGTCAACATATTTATGGTGCAATCTTCTCGAATCTGAACGGTTTGATTTTTGTTTGAAGCTGCCTCCATCAGGTTTTTCATGAATTGATCAAAACCTGCGTTTTTTGTCAGATTCCTTCTTGATCTCTTGTGAAATTCATGTGTATTGCCAAAAATTATGTTCTTGAGATCTTTGCTACTACGTACCTCTAGTATTTGCTAGAGAAGAATATTGTTCACCCAATTTTATTGATAGTGAAGATTTTTGGGTGGACTTCGGTCCCGTGGTTTTTGATCTCCTCACATCGAGGAGATTTTCCACGTAAAAAATCGTATTGTGTTCATGTGCTTGGTATTTATTTTACTCTACTATATCGATTCCTATTAGGTTTACATAAGAGGGGAGATTATTTTATTCCGCTGCGTTAATTCGATATTATTCGAATTGTTACTGTTCTCCCATCATTTTTACTAATCATTTAATAATGGGAAAATTTCAAATAAAAACCCAAAGTGAATCTATTTTATTAAATAAGGACCAAAATGAATTTTGTGTCAGATAAGAACCCGAAGTGGACTTATTGTCTCGAATAAGGATCCAAAGTAAATTTTGTGTCAAGTAAGGACCCGGATTAATCAACTTAATCTCTATGGAGGACCTTAGCTCGCCGGAAGACATTTTTCGACGATTAAAATAGGGGCAATTTTTTGTCAGAAATTTGTGATTGGAAAAAGGGAAAATTCTAAATTAATTAAGTTTAGGTTATTCATTTAGATGTTTATGTTTTCTTCTTTCTTCTCCCTCGCTACTCCTCAACCAAATCGCTGCCCGATCATTGTTGCAACTTGATTCTCATCTTTCCTCGCCTTGCTCGATTCTCATCGCTTCTCACTTGCTCCTTGCAAGCATCGGTCTATTGTTCACCATCGTCTCTTCTTTCTAGAGTTTTGGTGTCGACAAGCTTCAAATTCGTCATTCGGGTGCACCGCTTGGGCATCCACAGAGGCGAGGGGTTGTCTCTCCGGGAGTTACCTCCGTTGGTAGCAATGGTTGGCGACCAGGTAAGGTGACTAAATTTTAGTCGCATTCTACTCGTCGATCTCCGCTGCAGATGCTTTATTTAATCAGATAGTGTGCTTTTTTGTTGTTGGGATTTTGGAGTTCTTGAGAGCATTCAATGATTTAATGCGTGGTGGGGAGGGATATTCTGCATTGTATTATGGTAAATTTGACTTTTGTTATCAATACAAAGATTGCTAGTTCATTGGAGCTTGAGAAGGCCAAATTATTTGTTGGAAGTGCTATGATGTTGTTGTTAGCCGAGTAATGATATTGCTAAGACAACGGGTTTGCAATTGATTCGTGATATTATAGATGAAATCAAAACTCCGGTTGTCTGCGGTAATTTGTTACGAATTCAACAAGTATTGGCTGATTTCTTGTTAAATATGGTGAGACATGCTCCATCTCTAGAAGGTTGGGTGGAGATTCACATTCATCCAAGTTTGAAGCAAACTGCTAAAGGACTAACTCTCGTGCACAAGGAATTTAATTTTCCTTTGACAAGTTTCTATTTGTTTTGAGGATGTTCTGTGAATAATGCATTGTCCTATTTGGAGATGGTTACTTGATATGGCTTGCTTTTCAAAATTTCATCTCCGTTAACTCTAAAGCGCCACTCAATACTATCAAAACAAAGTTTTTACATTGAGCGCGAAACTTATCATACTAATGAACCAAATCCCTCAAATCCTTCATTTCTCTAGTTTTTATAAAATAATTTGACTTCACATAAAAAAAAAAAAAAATTGAACCTAATTCAACTGTCCTATATTTTGAGGTGATATAATATTCATTGGTAAATGATAAGCAACTATCTTCTCATCACTTATCAGGGTTAGCTATTTTTATGAATTCAGGCTTATGTGATGCAAGACGATGGATTGATCTCAATGCTACTGTGAGAGAAGTTGTTTACTACACAGCTCAACTACAATTGCCAAACTCCATACCAGTATCTGAGAAGAGGGAAAGAGCAAAAACAGCAATAAGGGCAAGGGGACTGCAAATGCCATGGACATAAGAATCTGAGGTTGAGGGACCAAAAGACTAAGTGATGGTCAAAAGAGAAGAGTTAGCATTTGCCTGAAGCTTGTCACTTGCCTAGAGCTTCTCTTCCTTGACGAAACCAACCAGTGGACTCGACGGCACAACATCCTATTATGTCATTAGCAGAATAGCCATCTTTGACCAAAGAGATGGAACCCAAAGAACTATAATCGCATCAATTCATTAGCTCAGTAGTGGAGTCTTCCAACTTTTATTGGGTGCTTTAGATTGGTTGTAGTAGAGGATATGATGTGATGACTGCATATGATTAGTGGGAGTTTGTTTTGTAAATTCAATCTTTTCTTCTCTTTCTTGTAGCGTTGTGTGCGTTATATGTACACATATTAAAGTTCAAAACTCATATTTTATTTTCTCTTTTTGTAATGGAAATATGGAAGTTCAATTAACTCAAGTGTTCAATGATGAATTAATGATGATGCTTTTTGGTACTACAAGCTGTATTTGGTTTCATTTAAGTAGGATATCTTGTATTTTGTTGTGTACAGAGCTCAAGCTTTGACAGAGCCCGTTGACATTCTATATTTTTCTTTGGCCTATACTACAGTGCATTTTAATTGGGTGTGTTGTTGGACTGTTGTGTTTGTTGCTCTTCGCAGGTCATTTTTTTTATGCTATTGTTTTATATTTTCTTTTTTCTCATTGGATTGATAAGCTCATTTAAATATGTTGTGATTACCACCATATTACAACTAAGTGCTAGGACATTCCATAGCAAAGTAAATAGCACTAGATAAATTTGAATTGAGAAATCCCAACACAAGAAATCTTTTCAACAAAATTTATCTACACATATTTTAAGATGCTTCCAAAATAGATACATCCATATCAACCAATAGTAAAACAAAAAGAGTTGGTGTTTATTGGTCTTGTTGCTCTTGCGTATCTCCAAAAAAGCTGCTCATCTTTGACCACCTATAAGTTGAGCTACTTACATCCTCCTCTTTACCTACACTTGAAACACAAATCAGTCAAAATAAAGTCAAGTATAAGTAAGAACAGTTTTGTGACCAAGTCAAGCATAAATAACTACCTTTATCTTCTCTTCCCATAGATGATATTGAGCTTGAAATTTTGGCAAAAATTGACACAAGCAATTCCACGGTCTCAGGTTGACATGTTGGGTCTAAGGAAGTGCTTTCTACCATATCTTGTGAACATGAGGCAACCATAAAATCTACTAGGGCTTATGCTGCTGCTATTGATGCTATTGGTGGGTTCTTACAATGATACATGTTATGGCCTAAAGCACCACATTTTCCACACATAATTGTGGTATTCTGTCTCTTCAACTTTGTTGCCACCGGCTCTTGCACAATTTTTTTCTTTCTTGTCTTCAAATTTCTATCAGTTGTTTCATTCACTGATTTTGTTTTTTGTTTATTCTTTCTACCAACTTGCTTGGCACATTTGGTGGGAGTAATAGCTCTCCAACAGGCCACGTGTCTTTATAATCTACAACATGCACAGCATGACTACATATTTGCATGAATGTTTCCTTACTAAAACTGGTGTGAACCCATTTTTGAGGTTCTTCCCTCATGTATATAAGAGCCGCCACAGCATGACAACAAGGAATCCCGCTGATGTCCCATCTTCTACAGCAACAAGATCTATGTCTAATATTAACAACTCTCTTGTCTCCATATGGCCCACTTAATTCAAATTCATCCTCTCCACTCCAGGTTGGAATCCATGATGCCGAAAACTGTTTTTGAAGATCTAATATCTTCTGGATATTAGGACAGATCACACTAGTGTCCCTTTGCTTATGAATTCTCTCCATGAGCTGCGCCCTTATAGTTTCAAGCATTGTGATGATAGGCTTGTCCCTTGCATCAATGATGCTTTTGTTGAAACTTTCACACCAGTTGTTCAAGGAAATGTCACATTTTGAACTTGTCCTGAAGTAGGACTTGCTCCATTGCACTAGAGGCCTTTGGGATAACCAATCATAGGCTTTCTCATCAACTGCTTTCAGTTGTGCTATTGCCAAGTCAAAATCACATACTCTAGTTGCCATGGCAGCCTACCAAAGAAGCTTTTCAAGTTCTACTCCTTTATGATGCAGTTTAAAGTTTTCATAAAGATGCCTTAAGCAAAATCTATGTTTTGCTTCGAGCATTAGATGTGCTAGTGCTTGCACTAATCCCTTTTGTTTGTCAAACAAAAAAGTCCAGTACTTTGAATTTTCAGGGTTCGTAATTCCCAAGTCTTCTACAATCAAACTAATAAACTAGTGCCATGTCTTGTATGTTTCTTGTCCAACAACTGCCCATGCAAAGGGATACATCTGATTGTTGCCATTTACGCCCATCACTGCTAGAATTATCCCCTTATAGCCTGATGACAAATGGCAACCATCGAATCCCACAAAGCCCCTACATCCTTCTACAAAGCCCATCCTTAATGCATCCAAACAAATGTAGACTCTTTTAAACTTGAATTGGTCTTGACATTGCTCAGTCTTGATTATACATGTGGATCATGGGTTGGCATCAAGAAGTGCTTGGCAATAGCTCCTAAGCATCTAAAATTGCTCAGCCTCATTCCCCGTGATCATACTCATTGCTTTTGCCCTAGCTCTATAAACCATTGTCCTTGACAGCTTCAAAACATTCTCAAACTCCATTGTTTTTTTCATCACCTGGCCATGTAGGATTGTTTCTCAGCCTATCACAGTACTTATTTGCTAGCCATTTAGTGCTTATCTGAGGAACTTGTAGTCTTCTATTACATGTATGTATTGAGTTGAAGGTTTTGACTTGTGAAGTATGCTCCATTTGCACTTTAGAGGCATATATGAGCCAATCACAGCCCTCCAAGCACACAACCCTCAACTTATTAGGTGTCCTTTTAACAAATCTCACCTTTCTCCCATTTTTTATGGCATGGTTCCCAACAGCTTCTCTAAATTCCTTCACATTACTAAAGCACATCCCCAACTTGAAGATAGGATTTTCCATATCAACCTCAGCATTGAACTCAGGATGCGTATACTCATTTTTACTATTTTTGTTCAAGAAATCTGCATTATCAGCTAACACATCTACATATAGACTGCTATCTCCAATCTCCATATCCCTCTCCATTGAACGATCATTGTCTACGCATCTAGTTCATATATATAACTCATCAAGATCAATAAAGGGAAACCCATCTTCTTCAGCAACCTCAGCATCCTTACCACGCCTACTATTAGACATGGAATGGTTCACTTCTTCAAATCCCTCAACTGGTGAAAAGTGGAAGCAAAAAATAACGTCAATATATTCTTATGCATAATACGCACCGGGGAAAAAAACAAAAACTATAAAAAAAATTGCAATACAAATGTACCACACTACTATAAATGAAAGAAAATTAGTCACGCTAGTGACCACTTACCACACTTTTATTAGATACCATTTGTCAAAAAAAAATATTGTGGATTATTGACTTAAAATGTTTTTTGTGATAATGATTTGGTAATACACATTTGGACTCATGTGGGCACGAAAGTGCTATTGCTATGGTGACGGACCATATCCTAAGTATGATCCTTCATAGCAAGAGCATCATAAAAAACCTGCACCTTTTATTAGTAATTTATCCTTGGTATGGTCAATGTATTATAGCTCAAAAATCATCAAAAACTAACATTTAGATTTTAGGACATGCCATGAGCTCTAGCTATTAATGATAAAGTATACACCAAAAAAATAGAAACAACGGAAAAGCATTAAAAAATTGCAAAATAGAGACCATCACCACTGGCACATAGGATCACGACACAGCATATCCAATTAAAAAAATCATAGTGGACACAACTCATATGCATTGATTTGGACAAAAGGAGACATTCACTCAAAAATCCATCAAAATAGGTAAAAACAACACTTTAAAACATAACTCTCTTGTACCATCACTGTCGTCGCTGCCATTCGTGTGATATTCCATCACATGCCCACACCTTGTTGCCATGTTGCTTCAATGAGCCACAATCACTTTCTATTCGACAAACGAAGGATCGGGTACACCTATTTGAACGAATTTAACCACGGTTGAACATGAGTGCAAATTGAAATAAATGGAAAACCTAGAAAAAGATGATGGAGAATCGGGCTTTGTACACAAGCTTTGTCTACATTTTGTCGGTTTAACGTGAGTGAATTCTAAGATGAAAAAACTAACCTCGGTTGATGGGGAGGTGGGCCTGCTTGAGCTTTGCGATTCGCGAACAGAGAAAAGTCAAATAGAAGATTTGGATCTCCGCAAACAAAGAAAGAAGCATCTGGTTTTCTTCTTATTTTTGAATTCGTGCTTCAACTGGAGGGGAATTTGGGTCTTCGACTTTGTGGAGGATGGGTACAAGGAATGGGGAGAACTTTAGCCTTTGACTTTGCAGAGGATGGGTACAAGGAACGGGGATACCGTAGAAAACCTAGGGTTTTTTTGTTTCTGTTTTAGGATTTGTTAATTTTTCCCTAGATTTTTTGTTGGACAAAATTGCCCAAACTTCGATCGTCGGAAATGTCACATGCTTGATAACCGGTGAATATTTGGTTAACCAGCAAGCTCAAGTCCTTATTTGGAATTTATTCGACCACTTTGGGTCCTTATTTAAGACAATGGATCCACTTTAGGTCTTTATCTGACACAAAATTCATTTCTAGTCATTGTTTGAGAAAATTGGTCTACTTTAGGTCTTTATTTGAAATTTTCCCTTCAATAATTTATTGCATAAAAATTAAGGATTAATTATTTAACCTCTAAACAAAAATATTAGAATAAAATTGCATATCATATAGTTTTGAAGCATAAATTATATTCATTTGCACTGGACCAATGGCAGATGGACTTAGATGAAGGGTCTTAAACTTAATGGAAACCCATCCAACTGACATCGAGAGTTAGGTAAGAATTTTGGTTACTTCAATTTCCATATATCCTACTATCATTCCTTGAAATATTCTAATGTCAGTTGAATTCCCTGATATATTGTCATGCCCAAAATCTTGAGCAACCTTTTAAATTAAGAATTATTCCTTAATTTCCTAACGTGCCATAATCATCAATTCGATCTTATGCCCGAGATATGATTCACGATTGCACAAAAAAATCTTCATTCCAATCTCACACCTGAGATATGATTTGTGATTTCATGAAAAATTGTCTAATCCGATCTCATGCCTAAGATACGATTCGTTAATTTATTTCGAAAATCAAATGGATAAAAATAATATGTTGTGTAATTTAGCGTCGTGCTTGATATGGAAATGATTTCCTACTCTAGATGGCTTTGTTTGATTTGATTTTGCTTCCATAAAAGAAAACCTAAAAAATATAATTGAATTGGATTTAATTTTTCTAGAATATTACTTATTTTAGGATAGATTGCATGTTCAAATTAGGAAATCTATTTATTCCGAATTTTTAAATAAAAAAAAAACAAAAACTATACCTTTTTTTTTTTTTGGTCGGTCCTACTCTAAATGTATGACATATTTGGATAGTCGCATATAATATTTTCTTGTCATAGATTTGGTCATGTTGCGTGACATATAGTTTGCATGTTAGGTTGCACATTACATGTCATTTTAATTAGACATTTTTATACGTCATTGTATTACATTACACATAGATTGGGTTTCATTTAAATGAGTGAAAATCCTAAAAGAATTTGAGTGATTGCGTGTTAATTAGAGATCATATCTAGGATCGCTAATGTAATTTTTAAACTAATATTGTAGATGCTTTCGTTACTCTAAAGTAAGTATTTCCTTCATGTGCTTACAATTTATTTATTGCTTTGCTTTATTGAATGTTAAATAATGGTTGCGCACCCGCAATAACCACCTTATATGTTAGGAGTAATTTAAAATCAATGCAAGTTGCCTGCAAAACATTTTTATTGAAATAAAAAAGAAAATATACCGAAAGGGCGTTAGAGAAATCTAGTATAATTAAGTCCATGAACTCATTTAATCTTTGGTTTGTAGAAGTGAAGTAATTTTCCCTTTAAAGGAAGAAGAAGGAAAGGAAAGAGAAGAAAAGAAGAGAAAAGAAAAAATTGTTCCCAGAAACAAGAAGTTACTTTTTTTCTACTTCTTATTTCTGTTCCAAATCTATTTCTAGAAACAAAAAATTTACCAAACACGTTTCTATTCTTTTTTCGTTTCCTAGCATAAAAAAATATAAAGAATTGTTTCGGGGAACATAAATAATTTTTACCAAAAAGGCCCTTAATGTGAGTAAAGGCTTGGTATGAGGGCTGGCGTTAGTGTGGTAAATATGGGCCAAATAAAGTTATAGTAATGCCGGACTCGAGGGGGGAATTTTTTAAAATAGGCTTTGAGGGGTTAGAATTAAAAGGGGCTCTATACAAAAGCCCGATCGTGTCCTTCGACCCAGGCTTGTGAAACTTAGAACGTATTCAGACTAGGCCCAAGGGCCGGGCCGAGTCCCAGTTTCCAAAAAAATAATAAGTAAAATAATAAACAATTCGAATATAAAAAATTGAAAAATTGATTAGAAAAATAGGTTTTGATTAAATTGTTCGATTTTAACATTTGATTTAGCTTAGTTTCATTTCATTTGAATTCATAGAGTTAGGGAAATTCTATTTCTTGATTGTTAGTGTAATTTGTTCATTTACTTGATTGATTGATTGATGATGTGTGTGTTCATGTTAAATTAGACTGTGGATTCTTAGTTTAGTTTAGGATCACTTAAAATTAGTTCAGCTAATTAGCCTTAACGCATGTCTATTTGGCTTTGCTTTTGATTGGACTGATGATTGCTTGCTTTAATCTTGATTAGTGATACATGACCCATCGGTAAAAAAATCGAGAAGGTGATTAGTGCTTAATTAGGTGCTTAGAGAGTTAGTCCACTGCTTGAGGAATCGGCAAGTGGGGGTTCATAATCATTCAACATTACTTAATTAACCTCTAGTTGATTACGAGGTTGATGGGTGCTCGAATTATATGATTGACATTAAATTCACAAATCAAAATCAATTTTTTGGAGAATGATTAATTGAGTGAACTTGCTAATGTGTGGATGGAGTGAATGCATGAATGAATAATGTGATTTTAATCAAAGACCGGCAGTCGAGAAGCTCGAAGTGGCGGTCCATGGTGGCGCTCCAAGGTGGTGGTTAGATTTAGGATCATTAACTTAGCTAAGTATCAATTAGGCTAGTTTAGTCACTGTGAATTAATTATCAAAACAGCCATCATTCGAGTTGATACAGTTTAGCTGGAAAATTAAAATAAAAATAGACTTAGAATCACCCTCTTCATAAATAAGTAGTTTAGAAAAATACCATCATTCCTAATAAAATGAGTATAATTTATCCTGCCTTAATCTAGCTCAAATTTAAAATAAAAAAGACTTAATCTTTAGCATCAAGTTTATGGGGTTCATATCTCAAGGGTTAAAGTAAGACGACGCAATATTCTTTACCAGACTTGGTATTGGATCAAGCTCATGGGGATCATGTCCTGAGGCTTAGAGCAAGGTTATTTCTCACACTTTATTTTAAGCATTTTTAAATACATTCCATACTTTCAATACGTTGATAATTCTTTTCCTTTTTTAGCACGGTTAGGATAGACCTTAGCTTCATATTAAACTCTTGAAAAATATTGCATGAGCACTTACCAAAATTGGATGACTTTTAGGGCTCATAATTTGTAATAAAGGCCATTTAATCATTTAGATGAATAGCCCAACCAAGCTAGAGGTATTGAAAGGACATTAATAAAAACTATTAGTGTAATCAAGTTCCCGAACTTAAAAAACTAAACTATATAAAAAGTGAAGCAATTTCTCATGCCTTGCTTGGTTTCTAATCGACTTAAAAGACTAGTGGTGACTTTTGTCTCACATAAAATTCTTTAGGATTAATTTGCACTTAAAATGAATCCAACGCCAGCAAGGTAAGAGCTTAGAAGAGACCTTACCTAATTGAGGATCATTGGCTCATCCTTTGGGAATTACCTCTAAAACATCTTTTTTCCTACGACCAAGTCAGAAAAGGTGTTGCGACAATCGTACATGAGAATATTTTCATTTTTAATGTACTAATTATATTTAACATGAAACAAATGATGCTTTGAAAAGGACATTTTTTCATCAAACACCCCGCACTTGAGTGTTGCTTCGACACTTTCCATTGCTTATTTCCCAACCATAAAATCACATACCAATTAATTTAACTTATCGAAGTGTACATTTCATTAGTGTCAACATATCCACTTAGGCTTATAAAACAAACAAATTCACATTATTAATGTTGAATTAAATAATATGCAGCTTTCACGTGCAAAAAGCTAAAAAGCCTAATACATGATCATAAAGTCGCTATTTTTAAAGTGGTTATATAATTTTTTTACAGTAGTAAATGCGGGTAAATATTCAATTCTTAAAAGAATCAAGAATTTTGTCTACAATTGTGTATTGATTGACTCTAAAACTAAACTATAAAGGCCTCAGTATTAGTTATCATATTATCATATGGATTTATCTATTCTGTTAATAATAGTGTCATTGAAAAAATTATAATAAAAAAATGATTCGTGAAATAATATTACCTCTAATATAATTAGACTGAAGGCATGATGGTTCAGGATCTGTGCAATTTTAATAAAATTCTCAATTTTCTATTCGACAAGAGTCCCTTGTATAGAGAAGGTGCGATTTTAAGTTAATTTTATCATTGACATAATGAGGACTTCAGCTCATGAGAATACATAAAGAAGTTACAATCAAAATTAAGAAATAATGAAGAGAGAGGGGAGGGGAGGGAGAGAGATAAGGGTAATAAATAGGTAGTAAAATGAGTGGAGAATGTAAGAAAATTCACAAAAGAAAATGATCAATCCGTTACAAATTAGATTATCATATGTTGTCAACGAGGGGACAATAAGGGAAGAGGTTATCATTATATTTCTAGATAGATATAGGTATATTGTCAAATTAAGATATATGGATGATAATATTAATGATAATGCTGAGGACTTTAAATCCATGCTCTTATGTGGGTTTAATATGAAGTTCCCTTGTTTCCAGTCCATAATTATCTCCGGTACAATTTAGGTTCAATCCAAGACTAATGCCATGAGAGAGAGAGACAGAGAGAGAGAGAGAGATGGAATTACGATCTTTAACCTTGTAGAATCACAAGATGTACAGGGCCTTAAAGCCAAGACAAAAACAGTTAAAAAAAAAAAACATGTACTTAGAGATTTTTTTGTTCAATTTCTTCGTTCCGATATTATGAACATGATGCCACACGCCCATGCAAATTCTTAAGGTTGTGCGGGCGATTTTTCAAATTCCCCTCCGTAATCTATACCTTTGATTGCCCACGTAAATTTATCCCTATCAATCGTCCGAAAAACATGACCTGAAAATAATAAACAAGACAAAATCGGATCAGATTACTTTAGCCAGGAGAGCACTCAAACTGTAGGTCATTAAATTTAAATAAATTAAGTTGAATTGAAACGGGTGACTTGTACTTGCCTCTGCTGGTTCTTGTACAGTACAAGATGCATCGGTGTCCTCTGGAAATTTGGACTACAAGAATCCCAAAACCTTGTCCCGTCTCTCAACTGTCCAAGACAAAGAAAAATAGCATTTTACTCTATAAAACAATTATAACCTCTAAAAGAAAATTGGGAAGGATTAAAAGTTACATATCTTGAACGAGTCCTCATCCGTCCGATCATCGCCGTGTAAATCGGAAATACATTAGAGAAATTCGCGAACCCTTTTCATTAAAATTCAATAAAAATAGTTAGTAACACCAATCATCTCAATGTCAATCAGGACTTCAAAACTTTTCAAGGTCTACCAAATGACACTATTTAGAAAATGAAGTCCTAGATATACGTGGACTTACCAAGTGACTCTAATAAGAATTCGACGGCCTTCCCTTTGTTCCACTCGGTGATTGGTCGAATTTCTAGTACCTGGTATTATTGAAAAAAACACAGTATATATATATATTGTTAAACTCGTATATATGACGAGTGAAAAAAAGCCCTAAATTACTGATTAACTACAAGACAGCAAAGTTAGACCAACCTTCCTTCCTTGAGTCAGCCCAAGCTTTGGGTACTTCTTGAGTACACCCTGCCAATACAGTCAATTTCCGCATATATTGTGGAGGTTTTTGGTTGTTAGTCCTTCATTCTATTTGCATACATTTTGATATATATATATATATATATATATATATATATATATATATATATATATAAAGGAGAAACTAAGAGAAATAGTTACTATCATGGTGTACTTTGACGTTGACGCGGTGGTGGGAATGCGCGGACATATAAAACTTATTATTCTCCAGCATAGCTTCTGGTGTCGATTTAGTTTTCTTTACAAGTTCTTTGTGTACCTGAGAGTGAGAAAGTTAAAAAGAATGGAAAAATTAGAAAATAAAATAAAATATTTTAATTATGGACGGTCGTTGCAAATGTACTGATGAACAATGAAAAGAAGTATCCAGGAAATAAGATGGACCTCATCGATCATCGGAAGAAATTCGCTGGCCGGCTGATCGAGAACGGCTGGATTCCCCTAAGGAAAGTGAACATCAAATTTCAATATTTCCCAGCTGAAAATAATGGAAGGGGAAAAAATTGTTTTCATAATAAAGCATATTAATGTGCAGTCACCTTCTTGTATTTTGAGCCTTTCGCTGGGCCTTTTAATGTCCATGCCATCGCTTCCTGCGTTAGTAAAACTCAGCCAACCGCACAAAACCGTACACCTAATGAATAATCCATCCACGAGATCATAATAAAAATTCTAAATAATAATGGAGCCAACGTTGCCATGTAGATAAAGGTGACATAAAAGCATATGACTTGGCTCTTTCTCTTTTATGCGGCAAACAGCTGATTACAAGCCGAATATTTTCTAACCAATGGGAAAAAAAAAAAGGATATATTTGGGAATGTACCATGTCCCCGCTCCTTCCACTCATAATAGCAGTAGGAAGTGGGTAGCAAGTTCTTTTAGTGTGGCTCTCGTACGTGTAGACAGCATAATAGGTTGATATACTTGCTCGCAAAAGATCGGATCAAATGGCGAAGCCAGAGTAAAAAAGAGTGATCAAGAACCTTATCGGACATGAAAGCTCGATCCGGGTCGTCGGCTATCAGGGAAAGAGTCCCATCATGGTCCAAGGACATCACTTTTTTTTTGGGAGGCATCAATTATTTGCCACATGTCCAAAGCCAAAGGGTGGTGGAGCTGTTTTTACGAAGTTGCAAAATGTGATAGCTTGATCGAGCCAAAGACCAATCATGTAGAAGGAAATCAAAATTGCAGTAGAGGTCGTTTTGGATGTGTCTCATGAGATGCCAAGGATGGTGCAGAATATCATGCCAACAAAGCTCGTATTAGGAAAAATTGTTTAAATAGTTCTATACATATTACACTTTTGTCAATTCAGTACTAAACTTTTCAATTTTACTAATTAAGTTATAAATCGTTTTATTTTTTGCCAATTGATTCTATCTGGTTAATTTTGGTCGGAAATCATGACGTCGATACCAACCGTTTTACGTAGGACGGCCGATGCGTAGGACGACGCCGATATAAATAATTTTTAATAATATTTTAATTTTCTTATTTTTTTTATTTTATTTTTCATTTTTTTCTTTTTCTCTTTTCCTTATTTCTCTTTTTTTTTTTTTGTTTTTCATTTTCTTCTTCTTCTTTTTTTTGTCCCTTTTCCCTTCATTGGCCATCACATGGCCGTGGAGGTCATCAGCCTCGGGTGATGGTTTACCCTCGCCCAATTTGGCAAAGGGCTACCCTTGCTAGCCCAGGTGAGGGTGGCCTTCTCCTAAGGCTGGCAAAGGTTGCCGGCCATTGACGAGGGTCGCAATGTTAATCGAATGGAAAAAGAAAAAAGAAAAGAAGAGAAAAAAAAAAAAAAAAAAGAAAGTAAAGAAGGAAAAAGAGAAGAAAATAAAAAAGAAAAAAATTAATAAAAATATAAAAAATTATAAAATTATAAAATTTGTTCATGTCACCATTGGCTGTGCCATAGAGGACAATCGGCATCTATATTAGTGATTTCTAACTAAAATTGGTTGGATGGACTCAATTGGCAAAAGTGAAAATATTTATGACTTAACTAGCAAAATTGAAAGGTTTATGACTTAATTAGTAAAAATACAATAGATTTAAGACTTTTTTGAAATGTTTCTCAATGTATGAATATTTTATAGAATTCACTTCCAAATGGAAGTAAATCTTGATTGTAGCTTCTTTTCTAATCTATCCCAGCTAATCTATCCCAAAACAAGTTGCTGACTTGAACATAAAAAAAGGAAAAAAGAAAAAATTACCAGTAGTCTGCATGTCGTTAAGCCCGTCACAGGATAGCAATGGGTCCATCTAACTTCTTGTGTTAGTGAGATTTTTAAGGATGCTAATGCTCTCAATTTTTCAATCCTCTCTGATAATTTCTTTTGAGGTACTAAAAAGAAACAAAAGATAATGAAGGTGCGTTGTTGAGGCTCCACCACCGCTCTGCCGCGCTAACCCAACTCTTGTCCTGCAAAATATCGTCACTGCCGCAACGAAGGCGCCTGAGGCCGCGACCAATGCAATATTAAGTACATGCATCTGCCCTTTTTTTTTTTGCTATTCTTGGAGAATATATATTAAGGGTAATCAGTCCTAGGTTGGGAACTTACCATGGAACATGGAACTTATCTAATCAGAGTCCTGTTCCCATTTTGTGGAATCGGAAATGGGCTTTGTTGACTTGGGAACCAGTTTGTGCTAATTCCAAGGTCAACTTGAGAACCAACTATAGTATGCCCTCCAATTGAGTCCAATATTTTGCTTCTCTTAGTAGCACAATTTAATACTTTGAAGGAATTGGATGGAAACGATACTACAACTCCAAACTCATAAGTTGATTAAAGGGAAAATCTGGAATTCAAAAGTCACTTATGAATGCACAGCCGAGCATCCAATGCTTGGGAGCATTGAGCCCCTCCAAATACTTCTTCAACCCTAGCGCTTGTTTCACTTTAGGACTTTGTCTGAAAGGAAAACACGCTGGACTTCTAGAGCCAAAATGGCCTGAACTTTCCGTCACAACTAACCACCCTCTGAAAGGTTTTAAGAAAGCTACTAGACCTTCACAGCAGAGTTCATATCATTATAAACAAAACTCGCTTTCAAACCAAAGATTTTCGTTGCTGGTCAGCCTAGACAGTTCCTTACAAACTACTAAGGAAACAAGAAATATTCCCATGGTCAATCATTATATAATAAGCGGATATGTTCGTTCAGACGGTGAGCCTCCGAGGAGAGCTTATTCCTCTAAGCTACCCCATTTGGAAAAAGAAAAAGAATAAAAATAAGAGACCCAAACTTATACAAGCTCAATACAAGGAACCAAGAACCAGACCGATTGTTGTCGATTCCAAATTTGTGATATCGGGAACCGGACTGGTTTTTGCGAAAACCCCCACAACATTCTGGTCCAATGCGATTCTTGAGTTAATCCGGGACCAGTGCTTTACCCCTTATACATAGCAACTAAAAGAGAAAAGCGAAATTTCACATCTCATAGGGATGGATGACAACCCAAAAACTACTCAGAGTCCAAGGATTATTGTCGTCTTCGGTCAGAGAATAAGTGGACTTTGCATGGGTCACATAAGAAGTTATCATCAAGTCGATCCAAGATTTGATGCTCTAGACACTATTGACCTTGAGGTTCTTGAGCAGCTTCCTCCTCGAAAAGGTGATGCACCCGCTTGGTGTGACTTGCGGCTTCTACAAAGAGACAATGTGCATTAATGAGGAACCGTTGAACAAATTCGGTGTCATGTCGATACCCAACTTGTCGTGGTCGTCATTGACCTCATTATACTTGGTCATCACAATAATGCCTCTTCTTTTTCTACGCTAGAAAAAAACCACACAAAAAGGTTTAATTGGGTTGATTGTTTAGGATTAAACTGAAACCTCGAAGCCAAAATTGAGGAGAGACCCATTGAGTTTGCTTCCATCATACCTCTATTGATAGGACTTAGAAGAGTGGATGATTTTAGAGCTTTTCGATTACAAAAAATATTCAATCCGGAGACTTGGAAAGAGCAACAACAACTAGAACAAAGAGACAAAGCAAGAGAGAGAGAGAGAGTTACAGGGGTGATAGAAAGAAAAACTTGGGTGGAACTTCCAGTTAGAAGAAGAAACTAATCAACTAAAGGCCAAACCCACCTACGACCCCAAAAGTCCTAAAAAGTGGGTCCCATAGTGCAAAAAAGAAATCTTCATTTATCTTGTCCCATCATTTTCCGGTCATCTTTTGTACAATTTTTGGAAAACAATGCTATGCAAAATTGATTTACAGGATAATGTGCGATGAATTTTGTGGGCAATTGAAACAAGACTCACTCATTTAAACGTCATTGCTAGAGTTAATTAGGGTTTCCTCTAAGTTATTTAAGTTACATATATTTTGATAATTTTATTGATTATGCATATGCATGTATTTCTCACTCTAATTGTACATATCTTGATTGAAATATTATTTTACAATAGTTATCTAATAAAACCTATAAATAGGATGTGTATTCTTCACTAATACACACACACATGTACATATATATCAAATTAGAAATTCCCAATTTCTATGTTCCCGTATTCTTCTTATCTCTTTGCATGGGTCGGAAAAAAGCTTTCACCAAATCAACCCAAGAGTTGATACTTTGGATACAATTGATCTCAAGGTTCTTGAACACCTTCCTCCTCGGGAAGGTTAGCCACCCGCATGATACAACTATTGGCTTTTGCAAAGAGACGGTGTGTGTTGATGAGGTAGCGACACACAAATCAGTGTCATGTCGATACTGGAGTTGGCATTGCCACCATTGACCTTATTATGCTTGGTCATTGCCATAATGCCTCTTCTTTTAGTACAACAGGAAAAAACAGCAAAAAGTTTCAATTGGGTTGGTTGTTTAGGACTAAACTAAAACCTCATGGGCAAAATTGAGGAGAGACCCATTGAGTTTACTTTGATTATAATTCTAAAGAACTTAGAAAAGTGGATGGTTTTAGACCTTTTGGAGTACAAAAACTACTCAATCCACAGATTTCGAAAGAGCAACAACAAGTAGAAGGGAGAGAGAGAGAGAGAGAGAGAGAGAGAGAGAGAGAGAGATTTGCAGAGGATTTTCAATTGGAAGATGAAACTAAATGATGAATAGCCAAAGCCACCGACCACCCCAAAACTCCTAAAAGTGGGTCCTACTATCCAAAAAAAAAAAAAAATCCTTAGTTATCTTGTCCCGCCATTTTCTGGTTGTCATCTTCCGAACAATTTTTGCAAAGCAAAGATATAGACATACTCAAATTGGTGTTCAAAATCGATTAACAAGATAATGTGTGATGAATTTTATGGGTGATTGAAACAAGACTCACTCATAACGACCATTGTTAGAGATTATAAAGGCTTTCTTTAGGATAATTTTCTATGATATAGATATTTTGATAATTCTGTTGATTATCCATGTCTCTCAAGATTACATGAATATTTCTCTTTGATTGTGTATATCTTGATGGAAATATCATCTTAGAATAGTTATCTAATAAATCTTATAAATAAGTTGATATATTCTTCATTAATATATACATACACATATATCAAATTATACAAAAATCGCCAAATTCTATCATTTTTATCTCTTCACGTAAGTCGAAAAAGAAGCTTTCATAGACTCAACTCAAGTGTTGATGCTCTGGACACTATTGACCTTGAGTTTCTTGACCAACGTCCTCCTCGGGAAGGTGATGCACCCACTTGGTGCGACTAGCGGCTTCTACAAAGAGACAATGTGTATTAACGAGGAAGCGGTGCACAAATCTGGTGTCTTGTTAATACCAAAGTTGTCATTGCTGCCGTTGGATAATTATGCTTTGCCATCAGCATAATGCCTCTTCTTTTCCTATAATAGAAATTCCAAAAAGGTACAATGTGGTTGGTTGTTTAGGACTAACCTAAAACCTCATAGCCAAAATTGAAGAAAAACGCATTTAGTTTGCTTTGATGATAATTCTGTTGAAAGGACGTATAAGAGTGGATGGTTTTGGAATTTTTGGAGTACAAAAACTACTCAATCCAAAGACTTGGAAAGAGCAACGACAGGTAGAACAAAGAGAGAGAGAGAGAGAGAGAGAGAGAGAGAGAGAGAGAGTTGTGGGGTGACGGATAGAAGGACTTGCGCGAGACTTCCAATTGGAAGAAGAAACTAACGGAAAGGCCAAAGCTACCTACTATCCCCAAACTCCTAAGAAGTAGGTCCCATAGCAGGAAAAAGAATCCTTGTAAATCTTGTCCCTCCATTTTCCAATCATCATTTTCCAGACAATTTTTGCAAAACAATGCTACAAACCTACTCAAATCGATGTGCAAAATTGATTAACAAGACAATGTCTGTTGAATTTTATGGGTGATTGAAATAGAACTCACTCATTTAGACAATCATCATTAAGATAATAATGGCTTTCTTTAGGATAATATTCTATGTTAAAGATTTTTTGATAATCTTATTACTCATCTGTATATCTCAAGATTGCACGTATATCTCCCTTTGATTGTCCATATCTCGATTGAAATATTATCTTATAATAGTTATATAATAAAGCTTATAAATAAACTGATTTTTTTTTTTTTTTAATCTTCGCATGGGTCGGATAAGAAGCTTTCATCCAGTCGACCCAAGAGATGATGCTCTCAACTCTATTGACCTTGAGGTTCTTCAACAGCTTCCTCCTTGGGAAGGTGATGCACTTGCTTGGTGCAACCAGCAGTTTCTACAAAGAGACGGTGTGCATTAATGAGGAAGCGATGCACAAATCGGGTGTTATGTCAATACCAAAGTTGTCATTGCCCCTGTTGGCCTCGTTATATTTGTTCATCACCATAATGCATCTTCTCTACAATATAAAAAACCACCAAAAATGTTCGGTTTAGGACTAAATCGAAACCTCATAGCCAAAATTGAGGGGAGACCATTGAATTGGCTTTCATCATACCTTTGTTGCAAGGGCTTAGAAGAATAGATGGTTTTCGACCTTTTGGAGTACAAAAACTACTCAATCCAGAGACTTGGTAAGAACAACAAGAAGCAAACCAGAGAGAGAGAGAGAGAGAGAGAGAGAGAGAGAGTTGTGAGGGGTGATAGACAGAGGGCCTTGCATGGGACTTTTAGTTGGAAGAAGAAACTAAGCAACCACAGCCAAAGCCACTTCCCACCCCAAAACTCTTAAAAAGTGGGTCCAACAGTACAAAAAAGAAATCTTTACTTATCTTGTCCACTTGTTTTCCGATCGTCACCTTGAACAATTTTAGCAAAACAATGCTATGAACCTACTCAAATCAATATACAAAATTGATTAATAAGATAATGTGATGAATGTGGATGATTGAAACAAGACTCACTCATTTAAACAGTCATTGTTAGAGATAATTAGGGTTTTCTCTAGGATATTTTTACAATAGAGATATATAGGTAATTTTGTTGATTATTTGTATCTCCCAAGATTAAATGTATATCTTTCTTTAATTGTCTTAGAATATATCTAATAAAACCTATAGATAAGTTGATCTATTTTTCATTAATATATATACATATATATATGTATATATATTAAATTATACATAAATTCTCAATTTCTATTTCCCGTATTATTTTGATCTCTTCGCATGGGCAAGAGAAGAAGCTTTTATCGAGTTGAACTGAGAGTTGATGCTCTGAACACTATTACACCTCCAAATTCTTCAACAACTTCCACCTTGAGAAGGTGATGCACCCGCTTGGTGCGACTAGTGGCTTCTACAAAGAGACGGTGTGGATTGTCATGGAAGCGATGCACCAATCCGGTGTCATGTCGATACCAGAGTTGTCTTTGTCGCAGTTGGTCTCATTTTGCTTGGTCATCACCATAATGCCTCTTCTTTTTCTACAATAGAAGAAACCACCAAAAATATTCAATTGGGTTGGTTGTTTAGGACTAAATGGAAACCTCATGGGCAAAATTTAGGAGTGACCCATTGAGTTTGCTTTGATCATACCTCTATTGAAGGGACTTAGAAGAGTGGATAGTTTTAGACTTTTTGGAGTACAAAAACTACTCAATCCATAAATTGGAAAGAGCAACAACAAGCAGATGAGAGAAGGGGGGAGAGTGGGGGAGGAGCAAAGCAGATAGTTGTGAGGGTGACAGACAGAGGGACTTGTGTTGGACTTCCAGTTGGGAGAAGAAACTAAACAATGAAAGGCCAAAGCCACCTACCACCCTAAAAATCCTAAACAGTCGGTCCCACGGTGCAAAAAGAAATCCTTATATATCTTGTCCTATCATTTTCTGGTCATCACTTTCTAGACAAGTTTTGCAAAATTATTGAATACTTGTTCAAACGGTGTGAAAAATTGATTAACAAAATAATGTGTGATGAAATTTGTGGCAATTGAAACAAGACTCACACATTTAAATAGTCATTCTTAGAGATAATTAGGACTCTCTCTAGGATAATTTTCTATGTTAGGGATATTTTGATAGTTTTGTTCATTAGTATAAGATAATTTTCTATGTTAGGGATATTTTGATAGTTTTGTTCATTATCTGTATTTCTCAAGATTGCATGTATATCTTCCTTGGATTGTGCATATGTTGATTGACATATTACCTTAGAATAATTATCTAATTAAGTGTATAAATAGGCTGATGTATTCTTTATAAATATATATCAAATTATATAAAAATTTTCAATTTATATTTTCCTTATCATTCTTATCTCTCCACATGGGTTGGAGAAGAAGCTTTCATCAAGAGATGATGTTCGGGACACTATTGAACTTGAGGTTCTTCAATAGCTTGCTCCTTGGGAAGGTGATGCACCCCCTTGGTGCAACTAGCGGCTTCTACAAAGAGACGGTGTACATTGACAAGGAAGCATTGCACAAATCCTGTGTCATGTCAATACGGAAGTTGTCGTTGCCGCCATTGGCCTCATTATGCTTGGTCATCACCATAATGCCTCTTCTTTTTGTTTTCTACAATAGAAAAAGCCGCCAAAAAGGTTCATGTGGATTGGTTGTTTTGGACTAAACTGAAACCTCATAGTCAAAATTGAGGAGAGACCCATTGATTTTTTTTTTTTTTTTTATTGGTCATATATCTATTGATAGGACTTAGAAGAGTGGATGGTTTTAGAACTTTTGGAGTACAAAATCTACTCAATCTAGAGACATGGAAGGAGCAACAACAAGCATAACAAAGGAGACAAAGTGAGAGAGAGAGAGAGAGAGAGAGAGAGTTGTGAGGGCGATAGACATACGGACTTGCGTGGGACTTCTAGTTGGAATGAAAAGCTAATCGACGAAAGGCCAAAGCCACCTACCACCCCAAAACTCTTAAAAAGCTGGTCCCAGAGAGAAAATGTAAATCCTTATTTATTTTGTCCTGCCGTTTTCTGGTCATCATTTTCTGGACAATTTTTGCAAAACAATGCTATAGGCTTGCTCAAATTGATGTGCAAAATTGATTAATAAGATAATTTGTGATGAATTTTATGTGCGATTGTAACAAGACTTACTCATTTAAATAGTCATTGTTAGAGATAATTAAAGCTTTCTCTATGATAATTTTCTATATTAGAGATAGTTTGATTTCATTGATTATTCGTATCTCTCAAGAATGCAAGTATATTACACATATATCTCCCTTTAATTGTACATATCTTGATCGAAATATTATTTTAAAGTAGTTATCTTAGAAAGCTTATAAATAGGCTAATACATTCTTTGGTAAATATCAAATTATACATTAAATTCCCATTTTCTATTTTCGATAATATCCTTATCTCTTCTCATGGGTTGGAGGAGAAGCTTTCATTGAGTCGACCCAATAATTGATGCTCTAGACATGATTGACCTCAAGGTTCTTGAACAGCAACCTCCTTGGGAAGGTGATGCACCCATATGGTGTGACTAGCGGCTTCTACAAAGAGACCGTATGCATTTATGAGGAAGTGATGCACAAAACTAGTGTCATTTTGATATTAGAGTTGTCGCTGCTGCCGTTGGCCTCATTATGCTTGGTCATCACTGTAACGCCTCTTCTTTTTCTACAATAAAAAAGACCACCAAAAAGGTTCAATTGGGTTGGTTTTTTAGGACTAAATTGAAACCTCATAGCCAAAATTGAGGGGAGACCCATTGAGTTTGCTTTGATCATACCTCTCTTGAAAAGACTTAGAAAAGTGGATGGTTTTAGATCTTTTGGAATATAAAAAACTACTCAATTTAGAGACCTGGAAAGAACAACAGCAAGTAGAACAAAGAGACAGAACAGGAAAGAGAGCAAAGCAGAGAGAGTTGTGAGGGGGACAAACGGAGGGACTTATTTGACCGATCAAGATTTATTTACCGGTTTCGTGCTTTTTTGGTAATTTTATTGGCTTTCATATCATTAGGGAAAATATATAATTGTCGATCGATTGAGAACTCATTAGTTTATTGTTTTGATTACTATGACTAGGTTAACCACCCGTGCAAGGCACTGGTCTGTTTGTTTCTTTAACTTAGTACAATTAACTAAGTCATAATGAATAATTGAATTTATAAATAATGTTTCAATGTAATGATTGATAAACTCTGTGGGTCCCTTTTCTTCAGTACGCTTGGAAAATAAAAGGATCACCAGATTTTGTTTAAATTTTATAATCTTCAGGTATTTTTTTTAGGGTGCATAGAGAATCCGTCTTATCATTCAAAATCTCATGAAACTACATATATAAGGTGAAACGTGATTGAACTAGGGTTTAATAACTCCAAAGTTTAATATTTTATTTTTGATTATTAAATGCTTAAGATATCATGTAATTTTAAATTGCATTGATTTATAATGGTTTTGATTTGCCCATATTTGTTATTTCTTCTTTTCCCAGAAGATTGGACTTTATTGGCTATTAACTTTCTTGCTTTTTTTCCTTTTGCAATAAAATTCACGTTCATTACCATGCTTATTATCTATCTGTCTCTTTTATTCAATGATCAATAACTAAGTATGTTCTCTATCTCATTATTGTCATATTTGCTGACTTATTATCATTGCACGGAATTACTAGATGGTCAACGATAGAAAACCCATGTCGCAATAGAACATGAAAATTTTCTGGAAAATTTTCTAAACCAGAATAGGTGTCCTAATAACCTAAAAAACCCTAATTTTAGATTTAGTCCTAATTTTATCCTAAATCTTTTTTGTCCCATAATAAACCTTCAACTTTAGATCTAGTCCCGATTATACTCTAAAATTTTTTTTTTGTCATGTAAAAAACCATCAACTTTAGGTCCGGTCTAAATCTACTTTAATTTTGTTTTATCCTCATGAAAAACCATCAACTTTTGCTTGCATCCCAAATTTGCCCTTGTTAACTCTTTGTCCATAATTTCTCGTAAAAACTCGAGTGCAAGCTCTCTGACCACGAGAGATGGAAGACTCCTGAGCACGATAGATTGAATACTGAGCACAAAATCGAAGATCCCTAAGCAAGATGAAAGAGTAATTGAAGAAGACCAATCATAATTGCTCTAATTTTCACCCAAATTTCATATCCAAGAAGACGTCGTTTGGGATAACGTGAAAATTCATCTCTGAAAGACATCTCCTTAATATGAAATGTGACAAAAAACTAGAGCAATGATGTGGAAATGACACATCACAAAAGGGTGACTTTGGACAGAGTATTAATAGGGAACGTTTGGGATAAAGTGAAAATTCATCTCCGAAAGACATCTCCTTAAGCTTTCAGCATTCCCAATGCTAGGCTTTCACTTGAAAGCTCCTTGGGGATGGTTGCCAAATGCCCTAACATTTTCTTAAGGGACTTTGGAGGCCAAAAGCCTCGTAGGAAAGCTGAACTAAACGCTACCTAAGACTCAAGTAAAAGTTGATAGTATTTTATGAGAGAAAAAAAAAATTATGGTAGAATTAGGACCAGACCCAAAGTTTCTTTCATGTGAGACAAAAAAAAAAGTTTATGATAGAATGAGGATTGGACTTAAAGTTGGATTTTTATGCAACAAAAAAAGTTTAGGATAGAATTAGAACTAGATCTAAAGTTGGTTTTTCATGAGACAAAAAAAAATTTTGGGTAAAATTGGAACTGAATCAAAAGTTGAGGATGTTTTATGTGACGAAAATATTCAAGCTAAAATTGGGACCGGAGTTAAAGTTGATGATTTTTTTAAGGTATTAGGCCCATTATTGGCTATCTGAATTTAAATTCAGAACCCAACGTTTTTTTAAGGCATAATTACACAAATCAATCCCCGTATTATTGTCAATATTCACTCTTTTTTAACCCAACGGAACAAGGGCAGAATCTCTATATGTGACAAATTTAATCCCTAAACTAACCTCTAGTTACCATTTCAAAACATTTATTATCTTGCTACCCGTATAACGATGGAAAAATGCAGTGCGACGCTAATATAGAATGAACGAACAACACAAGCGGGGGAAATTACAAAAGCAGCATTTGTACTGCTGTCCCTATTCAATTATGGTGATATAGACTAATTTCCAATCATATTTTAGGATAAATTTCGTAATTCTGTCTAGATGTAGATAGAAAAAGCATCGATTTAGCATTCAAGATGAACACGTGGCATTGATGTTAATAATGAAAATAAATTACTTACGCCTAAAGTTATGGTAATTTAATTGGATTCACCTGGCTCAAACTCTCAAATGTAGATAGAACGTCCACTAAGCATCCCAAATCAACATGTGGCATGGATGTTAATAATGGAAAAATAAATTACCTAAGCCTAAGTTATTGTGATCAAATTCGATTCCCGTGGACCATACACCTAAATGTAGGAAAAAAAAAACAACCAATTAAGCATCCCAAGATCAAACGTGGCATCAAGGTTAATACTGAAAACTAAATTACCTAATTCTAAAGTTGTAACCTAATTCGATTCATATGGGCCAAACAATTATTCAATGATATAAACTTAACCAATGGTTATTTAGGGGAGAGCCACTACTACGTTTTATTAGCTTTTTGCATTATTTATAAAATCCTGAAGTCAATTTATCAAGATTGAATATGATAAGTCTACATTGGCCATTTTTGCAATTCCACCTCGATCGTTCGTTTGCCATCTTATAAAAAATCGTAATTCTCAGTTTTCTCAAGTGGAATATTCTTGCTATTTTCTTTGTTTTCCACTCAAGTCCCTTGGCCACCTGGCAACGATTTGCGTAACATCTGTCACACGCAGACAGGGAGAGAAAGAGAGGGAGGGAGGGAGAGGGAGAGAGACCGAACCGCTTTTCAGGTGCTGACGGGCGATCCTCTGCTGGCGATTCCACCGTGGCACCTCCGTGAAGCCTCTTTGATTCCAAATTCCGAGTTCCAGAACGCGATCAGCATCGCTGTCTTTACTTCTTGGTTCGCTCAATTCCAAATTCTTGATTTCGTTTCCAGGATAGTGGCTTGAAGTGAGGGGCACATGTGGGAGTTGATTGCGGTTCAAGATCTTCGAGTCCCCGATTTCTGTGCGCGTGCGTGGTGGGATTTGTCTTTTCTTTTTTTAGTATAATTCATGTGGAGTGGACGTTTCTGGTCGCTTCGCTTTCGCTGTACACTAGCTTAGGTGCGGAAGATGTTGTATATGACGAGATTGGAGGCTCTGGGCTCTTCCGCAGCTTCATTGATTCGAGGGTGTGTCACGGAGACGAGTGTTCAGCGGTTAGTCTTACTTTGATTGTCTGTGTGAGGCCGCCATAGAAGTAAGATAGGTTAGTCAACATGGTGGGTAGCAATTTATTCCAGCGGAGGAAGCATTCGTGGCCACCTGAAGAATATATCAGCAGGGCTACTTTGCAGCTGGTGGGTTTCTCACTTGATCTTGCAGTGTTTGATTCTCTCATCAAATTGGGGTCTGCTATTGATTGCTGAGCTGGGTCTGAGGACGTTTTGTGGTTTTTCCTCTATTTGAGCTGAATTCTTTTTGCTGTCGTCGTTATATACTCAATTCTTGCTGTCCAGGTTAAGATCGATTTATAGGTCAAAGATCTGTTTACTCATATTTGAAGTGAAAAGTTTGAAAATTGTCTCATCACCAGCTATTGATGCTAATGAAGTTGTCATTCAGTGGCTTATTCCTTCAAAATATAACATTGCTAAACTAACGGGCTAGAGACGATGTTGTTTAGGGGGCATTTTAATCTTTAAGATAATCATGACCTATGGTGTGTTAAAATGTTTGTAGTTTTGAGTTGGTGTCCTCGTCGAAGTAGCTCGTTGGTTTGACAATGTTCATCTTAGACTGATTACCCCAACCTTTATGCAGTTTGATTTTGACAGTGCTGCGCCACCTGAACACGCATGGAGAAGAAGACTGGACAGTCATGCAAATATTCTTAAGGAATTCAGTGTAACATTTCGGGAGGCAATAAAAATGGTATGACTTTTGTGTGTTCATGTGTACCTTCAAGTAAACTTTAACGGAAAGCCATGCACACCCTCAACAATTCCTTTTGTTTTTAATTCTTTTGGTCACTATTCTAGTTCTTACAATTTAAAGTTTCAAATTTCTAGGTTCGACTAGGTATTCGCCTATGGTCTTACATCAGGGAGGAGGCAGCTTATGGGAGGGTATCTCTCTCTCTCTCTCTCTCTCTCTCTCTCTCTCTCTCCTTAGCGTGCTACTGGCTGCCTACACCTTCAGAGCTCATATGAAGGAAAATTAAAAAGTTTCTGGATACTTGTAACATCAAAAGCTTCTGCAGCTTACTCAGTATACTTCTGCTCTATGTGTAGAAAGCACCTATCGATCCTTTTACTCGAGAAAGTTGCAAACCTTCAGCATCTCAAGGTGTTCCACTTGGAGGGATGGGGTAAGTTTGGGTCAATGCACCTGTCCCACCTAAAGATTAATGGTATGATGCACCTTTTCATGCAAAATGGAGTAAAATCATGTAAATGCCACAGAAGCGGCAGTATATCGAGAGGATTCAGAGGGGAGTTCAGGCAATGGCAAATTATTCCCGGTATACGCGAAGCCTCACCTGTCATGGCTAATCAATTCTCTGTAAAGCTCTTCCCTCAAAGTTATGGTGTAATTGCTACAGGATTTTGTTTTATTACTTGACAGTAGCAAATTTTCCCTGTTTATAGTGTTCTTCTAATGATCAGATTGTTGTCATCTGGACTTATCTTTAAATGATACTTCTAGGAATATGGTGAAGTTTGATTGAATGAGTTTCGTTTGTGTAGAACTTGCGAATTGAATTTTTCCGGCATTCTGATAATTATTTGATCGTACAGATTTTTATATCTCGTGACGGGGGAAACAAAAAATATGCATCAGTTTTGGCTCCAGGCCAACATGAAGGATTAGGGTAAGACCTTAGATTACCTTCTAATTGTATTTGTGCTGGAAATCATACTTTTCTTTTGTAGTTCAGCTGAAATGCTGGAATTGAGACAGTGAGGCATATTGTAGACAGCATCGGTTTATGGTTACTTCATCTTGTTAACAATCTTCATATCATTGACAGTAAGGGAGACAAAGAAGTAGTATCTTTGAGGACTTATGAGCATAACTTGTCTGTAGTATTTGGTTACCATTTATGGATTCATATCAAAGTGGATTTAATAGTTGAATCTTATTTGACGCTGGTTGACCAACAGTTATTGGAGTTATAAATCCATTTAGAAAATAATACAGCGATTGGCTGGACAATTCTGGGAAGAATAGGATAAAAGGGGAAAGGGGAAAGACAAGGGAAAAGAGAAGGGATGGTGGGGGGAAAATAGTTGATCAATGAGAGAGAAATTGAAGAGGGAGAAAGGAGCCGTCACAATGAGAGATGCTAGTACTGTTAATGGATGTTGTTGGCCATCATCATTATTTGTCGATGATGCTCACCAACCGCACTCCCCCTCCCCCTTCTCGGCCTGTGACCAGCTACGGCGGTCGCTGGTTAACCACTTGTCAAGAACCAGTGCATAATGGGCCTAGGGAAGGTTTCCTTAAAAGATCTATCATAGTTGTCTATTAGTTTCTTCGTTTTCTTTTTCTTTTTCCATTTCCCACTTTTGCAAATTGCAAGGAGAGTTGTTCCCTCATAACCACACTCCTGCAGTCCTAAAGGTTGCCTAGGCCTTTGGAATTGGTGTCTGGGCTTTACAAATGAGCTTCTTTATCTTTTTTCTATTGTTGTGTGTTAGCGAAAAATGGGGGGGAAAAACTTTCTATCCTTGCAAATGGAAAACCAAATCATGTTATTATATATGTTCAATTGCGGATTCAATCATTCTGCAAACAGGATGAATGATGTGGGAGTAGCTCCATATTTACTATAGAACTAAAATTTATCTTGGCGGATTTTAAGGAAGCAGCCCAAAGATCTGTTGATTTCCTATGTTTTGGATCTTTTTGGAAATTTGAACATTCATGGACTTAAGATGTCATTGATGAAAATTATGGTATAGCTTTTTGATGCTTCCATGTTTGGAATCCTTTTTGGAGGTACTCAAATGTTATTTTTTCTTGTGTTTTTGATCTTGCAGAAAACAAGACGATTATGGAATATCATCTTGGGGTTGGAACCTTAGTGGCCAGAATTCGACATATCATGCTTTATTTCCAAGGGCTTGGACAATTTATGATGGTACTTAAGTCTTAGAATCTTCACTTGAATGTCTGTGACTTGCTACACTAACAACAATGAATTGTCAGGCGAACCGGATCCAGATCTGAAGGTGTCTTGTCGTCAGATATCACCTTTTATACCACACAATTACAAAGATAGCAGTCTCCCTACAGCAGTTTTTGTTTACACGGTATTTCTCTTGCGAACTCATTACCATCACACATTGAATTTTCTAACAATGTAGTTTTTAGGATATTCAATCCGACAGGCTACAGCTTTAACAATTGGGCGGAGAACAACTACACACATACAAGGCCCAGTCAAACTTCATAGACAAGTGATGTGGGATAATCCTTTTAACACCTCTTCTCACATGCAAATCTGACTAAGCACAGCATGTGAAATTGACGAATGGGGTTATAGGACGAACAATAACCACATGCGAAATAATATATTTGATACAGGCGTGAAGAATGACTCTTGATGACATATCCAACTAACAAGCATAATCAATTGGGTGCAGGGAGACTATTTATATATTGAAACTTCATAGACAAGGGATAGAAAATATTTTAAGAGCTCTTCGCATGTGTAAACTAGATTGAGAACAACACATGAAATTGACGAAGGGGTAGCTGCAAAACTTGGGGTTGAACTTGGGTCTGGTATCATTAAGACCAATTCAAAAGCTTAAGCTATAAGGTAGGGGATGACACAAAAACAGAAGGGCCAAACAAACTTCATAGGCAAGCGATGCGGGATAATTCTTCCACAGAAGACATCCTGTATATATATACTCTCCTTAAGCATCAAGGTTGAGATTATCAATTGCTTGAGTGGACTAGATTGGTGTGCATTTTAGGAATAGCTTCTTTATAGCAGTTCCTAGGTTTGTAGCCCCCTCTAAAATGACGTTATTTCGATTTTTGTTAAAATGTGTTGCTAGAGAGATACAAGACACTTCCCAAATATTTTTTGTGAGCTGTTCAATTGATTCTCATTTCATCTATAGGAAGTGTTTAGGTTGCTTCCAGAGGATCACAAATTTGTAGGATTTTTTTATTCTCATTTCATCTAAAGTGTTTAGGTTGCTTCCAGAGGATCACAAATTTGTAGGATCTCTTCATTTGAACCCTCAAAAGCTGTTACCCATACTGCTATCTCTGAATTATGAGTTCTTCATTATACTGCAAATACTGGTGTAACTTCCACGAGGGAGTTCTTTTCATTTTCTCTTTTTGGTTGAGCAGAGAATTATTTGGTTCGCTTACACTTTCAGTCTACCCTGTCTTATTATGTTGAAGTTGTTGTAAATTGATCATACAATCCTATTTTGGGAGTTTTTCTACTAATTTTCGAACATCCCTCACCATGCAATTTTAGATTCATTAGGTTGTAATTGGTTCTCTAACCTGTGTCAGTGGAATGAACTTATCTTTAAAATTGGTGGTTCTGCAAACATATTTTTAAGTGAACTTGATTCTCAGTCGTGACTTTTGTTGGTTAGAAAGAGATTTGGTTTTGACGGCTGTAAGGAATAATTGCTATTCGTAGGAAGATTTAAGATATGATTATTCATGGTTTTAGTGCGCACTGGTTCTGCAACTGTTTGAGCAATTTAAATGTCGCTTCCAATATTTGGTTTCATTCTATTATCTATTATTTTCATCTGTTTGTAGTTGGTGAACACTGGGAGGGAAAGAGCAAAAGTGAGTCTTCTCTTTACATGGGCGGTATGATCATTTTCTTCTGTCTCCATCAATTTACCATATACATAGTGAGTATTCAGAAATTCAGTTAGATCATGATTATTTGCTTATGCAGAATTCAGTTGGTGGCATCTCACACTTGTCAGGAGACCATGTAAATGAACCATTCATGTGAGTGAACGTGGCATATGTCTTTCAGTTTTTTACCTGTAAATTCTGAAATCTGTCTGACCTTTTCCTTTGATCTTTTCACATGATAGCGGTGAAGATGGAGTCTCTGGAGTACTACTGCATCACAAGCAAGTGATCAAACCCTGTAGCTTTATGTGACGGTTGGTTTGCAGATTTCTCTTGTTCATTCGTTGTCTTTGAGAGGTCAAACTCGAGGTCTTGAGGCAAATCATCCATCATTCCTTCCCTCTTCGCCCTCCTTGCACCAACCAAGCATATGCCCACAGTCAAACCCCAAAAAGAAAAATATAAATTGGTTAAAAAGGGAAAAAATTTAAAGTCCGTTCTGTAAAAAGTTACTTGCTTAATATTTGAACGAAGTTTGCAATTCATGGATCCAGACGATGCAGTGTGAAGTATGTCAATATGCTACCCCTCTGAGGAGGAAATGCAGACTCACCTCATGTACAAAAAATTTGATGAAGCATGAAAAGATGTTTGACCATTAGTAACATTGTGACTATTAGTGACATTGCTTCTCTATAATCAATGCTTCTAAAGACTCGCAAAATACACAGCTACCATTGACCAAGTAAAATGCAAGCGAAAGCCATGGTGGCTCAAATCTGGGTTGTCTGCATTCGGTGGTGTGGAGAATTGAACCCATGCCGTGCATTTAATTCACGTGCATCAACTCTTTAGCCCCTGAGTTCTTTCTTTGCTCGTTTGGCTCATTTGTTAAGAGGCCAACAAATTTAACTCTTAATTTTTGAATCTTAGTATTAGCTTGTTTAACTTGCAGAACCTTCTAATTTAAAGCTTCTTCTCATCCATTTCGCAGCTTGGGGTTCTATTTCTTAGGGTTTTGCCTTATCTTCATTTCCAGCTCATCTAATATCTATGATGGGAAAAGTTTGACTGTTTATTTTCAAATCCCTGCACTAACTCATGTAATAAGCAAATCATTAAATATTTCAAATCCTTTTGTATCGTGCTGATATAGCAAACAGCCCAAATCCCTTTTTCACACAAAACGTAGCTCTTCTGACCCAAGATTTAACTTTTCCAGTTCTCAGCTCAGTGCGTTTTGTTCCATTGTTAAATATGCAGCTGATTGAAAATTTAGCCCTCTCTAGCAATTTCATGCCATTTCTGATGAAAAGAAAACAATAGAAATCTCTAAAAATCATATGCACAGAATGTTAAAGAGCTTAATTTGGCTAAATTACATGGGACATCTTGGGATTTTGGACTTTTTCTCTCTGCCCCTATCACTCTCTCTCTCTCTCTCTCTCTCTCTCTCTCTCTCTCTCTCTCACACAGAGATCATGGCAAGAATTCTTGAAAGTTGGGAGCGCAGAAAAGCACAAGTCATCAGTGCATTGAAAGAAATTAAATATGCTTCCTGAAAATAACTTGAAAGGAAATGAGCAAAGGCTACTGTCTGAAAATGACCAGAAGCTCGTTACAACTAGGAAAATATCACAATTTGGGATCCTTATGAATCTTGCTGCCTTTAAGACATTTTCACTGATTTTATGTTTTCACACTGCAAGATATATTTTTTTCTTTGTAAGGTTAAATCTAATCTTCCGTAGCACCAGTTAGTTTTGTTTTGTGTCACCTAGATACTTTGTGTTTTATTTTGCCTACACTTTGTACCGTTTAATGTCTTCAAATATGCAAATGTATATCGTAGCTTTCATGTGTTAGTCATATATGCCTCGCTATTGGTCTGATTGTAGTTAGGATACATGTGTCAGTGATTGTACTTGTCTTTGTCAGCCAGATCCACAATTCATGAAGCATTCATTTACTCTTCATAGCTCATCTCATCCCTAGATTGGCAATGTGTATATGATCCTTTGAAATGTGCAATGATGAAATTTGGGTGCCAGCTGCAAGCATGTTTGTTTTCGGTTTTCTTCCCAAGTCAGTAACAGCAAATTCAAGTGTTAACAAGAGATACTGCATGGCTGCAGGACAGCAAAAGGGAATCCTCCTGTTACTTTTGCAATAGCTGCTTGTGAAACTCAGAACGTAAATGTCACTGTCTTGCCTTCTTTTGGGCTTTCTCAAGGGAGCTGCATTACAGCAAAGGACATGTGGAGGACTATGGTTCGGGTAATTTTTTTTCCAAAATCTGTAGGATGGTCAAGCTTTGTCTCTCTCCAGCATGAGAATCTAATCTTGAGGAAAAATAACTTAATTTGACTATGCTATCACACAGTCTAGCTATATGTCAAATTTGAAGATTCCATTGAACGATATCAGGCACTCTCATGACTTCGTTAATTATTTTCCACAACCTAGGATGGTCAGTTTGATCAGGGGAATTTCAGTAGTGGGCCTACTATGCCTTCCTCGGTAGGAGAAACGCTCTGCGCTGCAGTTTCAGCTTCTGCATGGGTGGAACCACATGGGAAATGCACTGTTGCATTTGCTGTTGCATGGTCCTCTCCAAAAGTGAAATTTCATAAGGGAAGCTTGTACTATAGGTAACCTTGTTCCCGTGCAACCTTTCTTGAGATACCTGCAAAGATATACTTGTGGGGTCTGTTTGTGCCCATATTCTGTTATATTACAATGCATGCTTCTATGTATATCTTGTGCAGCTGAGATATAACTTTTCAACCATATTTATGTTCTCTTGCTGCCAGGAGAATGAAAAATCAGGTTTTTAAATTGCACCAATGTTAGGCATCATGGGTTTTATTTGAATTAACTTGAACATGCTCTCAGAATGCTTTGCTTGAGATCAACTATTCAAAAATTCATTTATTCTTTGGCCTGCCTACGTGCTGATAATAAAGAATCATGTATTCTGATTTGAGGTTCTTTTCACTTGCAGGAGGTACACCAAATATTATGGCACTTCTGAAAGAGCAGCTCATCAATTAGTTCATGATGCATTGAAAAGTAAGCTCCATTTCACTATATAGTGCTCAAGTCCTTTTAATTTCTTAATTTTCTCATGATACTTCCCTTAGTTTATTTGTGTTATATTGGATTGAATTCGTCCAGTAGGACCTTTACAGAAACTGTTTCAATGGTGTGGGAGTTACGTTACATTTCCCTTTCCGGATCATGATAGCGTAACTGGTCCAAAACCATACCTGACATCATGTTATCTTTTGTTAGATTACAAGCAATGGGAAGAGGAAATTGAAAATTGGCAAAATCCTATCCTCCATGATGAAAGGCTTCCAGAGTGGTAATTTTCATTCTGTTCACTGTAATATTTATGTTTGTCTTTTTTTTTTTTTTTTTTTTTTTTTTTTTTTTTTTTTTTGGGGGGGGGGGGGGGGGGTGTTCCTGTATGACCTTATTTTGGCTGGCTTGAGTACCTTCCAGAGCATAAGTATGGGTTGTTTGAAGCTCTGGAATTTAGAGATTATTGGGCACAGGCCCTGCACTCTTGTCTTATTTATAAATGAATTTGTCTAACAAAATATGGAAATTCATAATGACCTACTTTTAATTTAAATGGCTAGAACAAATGTGGTTTTGAGAAGCTTGTTGCTAGTATTGTTTGTTCTCCAGCTCTAGAGCAGTTGTTTCATTAAGATGAAAAATATTTGTTGTCAGAATCTCAATTTTAAGTTTGATGCAGATTCAAGGTTTTCGTAGTTTAGATTTTTCTATATATATATGTATGTTCTATTCTACTATGTTTCCTCTTTGATCTCATATTCTTTTGGACCTTTGCAGGTACAAGTTCACACTGTTCAATGAGCTCTATTTTTTAGTTGCTGGTGGAACTGTTTGGATAGGTAGTAAACCATGTCTTCATACTATATTTATCTCCTTAAAGGGATCCATCACCCTGAACTTTTTCGTTCTTTTTAATTGGCATTTGTGTCTTTGTCAGAAGTATATGAATGGATTTATTCTACATGCAGACTCTCAGTCGCCTGATGAACACACGGTAAATCTTCCACGTACAACGAGAAAGCTAGAGGAGAATAATATGAGAGTTAAAGGAAGAAGAGTGGATTACACAGAGCGAGTAGAGCATTTTGCTACATTTGGATCAAATCAAAGTGATAGAGCAGTACTTGCTGGTTTACCCTGCAAAGATGAGTCGGCGAGCACTGAGGATGGAGATCCTATGGAATTTTTTCATTCCTTATCATTTTTAGACCCACAAAACGAGGAAGATGATGTTGGCAGGTTCTTGTATTTGGAAGGAGTGGAATATATTATGTGGTGCACGTATGATGTTCACTTTTATGCATCTTTTGCACTTCTTGAGCTTTTTCCCAAAATTGAACTCAGTATTCAGCGTGATTTTGCAAAAGCTGTTCTATCTGAAGACAGAAGGAAAGTAAGATTTCTTGCAGAAGGACATTCGGGAATTCGTAAGGTTATAGGAGCTGTGCCTCACGATCTGGGAACACATGACCCATGGAATGAAATGAATGCATATAACATTCATGATACGAGTAAGTGGAAGGATTTGAATCCAAAGTTTGTGCTGCAGGTGTATAGAGATTTTTCTGCCACTGGGGATTTGGCTTTTGGAGTTGATGTTTGGCCATCAGTTCGTGCTGCCATGGAGTATATGGAACAATTTGATAGGGACAATGATGGTCTTATAGAAAATGATGGATTTCCAGACCAAACATATGATACTTGGACAGTCCATGGCATCAGTGCCTACTGTGGATGCTTGTGGCTTGCTGCACTTCAAGCTGCAGCTGCAATGGCCGTTCAGATAGGTGACAAAGACTTTGCTGAATGGTGCAAAGCCACTTTTTTGAAGGCAAAGCCAGTATTTGAAGCGAGATTGTGGAATGGTTCTTATTTTAACTATGACAGTGGTGCAAGCAGTAACAGTAAGTCTATACAAGCAGATCAGCTTGCAGGGCAATGGTATACTGCATCATCCGGCTTGCCTCCTCTTTTTGATGATGGTAAAATAAGAAGTTCCCTTCAGAAGATCTATGATTTCAATGTAATGAAAGTAAGGGGTGGCAGGATGGGTGCTGTAAATGGAATGCATCCTAATGGGAAGGTTGATGAGACCTGCATGCAATCACGTGAAATATGGACAGGGGTGACTTATGCAGTGGCAGCAAATATGATACTTGCTGGGATGGAAGAACAGGCATTTACCACTGCTGAAGGCATTTTTGTTGCTGGGTGGTCAGAAGAAGGATACGGGTAAGTTTCGGAGCATTTTCATTGTTGACAGATAATTA
Organism: Eucalyptus curtisii; assembly: GCA_017140595.1. Taxonomy (NCBI): domain Eukaryota; kingdom Viridiplantae; phylum Streptophyta; class Magnoliopsida; order Myrtales; family Myrtaceae; genus Eucalyptus; species Eucalyptus curtisii. Next base: position 7,569,128 of record CM029504.1, read on the forward strand.
GTTTCTATGCTTGCCATTTGTTAAATGATTATTTCCGTTTTTATTGCCAAAAAGTCAGAATAGGCGGTGAAGATTCTCCTTTTGTTATTCTTTCTTGCACTAAACCTGTAACTAATCCTGTTTGTGCGGATGTTTGTTGCTTAGAGTTGTCTCAGCAGTGATTTTTGATGTAACAATGTTTGTCTAGTCTCTGTGAGCAGAAGTAGTTGTCAGAAACACCTGCTTTAATTTGTTTTGCATGTAAAACTTCCAGTGGCTTCTTCTGATGGAAATGTGGAATATGACTGGCTTATCTCTTTATAATGTGTAGTGCAAGATTAGATTGCTGCTGCTGCTGATGATAAAACTCATGACCTGGGCTTATTCCATTCTTTCATTTGGTTTTAGCTTTTGGTTGTTTTTGGTTCATACAAAAATACTTATGGATTTGGTGCATGAAAAATAAGTTTTGGCCTCTACAAATATAAAAGAAGTAACAAAGAGAAAAAGAAAAACAAATAGGCTGAGTATCATTGTCTTTACGATTTTGAAGTAGTCTTGAGTTAAAGCTCTGGAATGAAGTATTGCGAGTCACACTTCATTTATTAGGATTCATATCTATCAAGCACTAATTCAACATGGAAGGTCACTCAAAGGCCACCAAACAGGCTGCCAAGCTCTGTAGAATAGCTGCATTGTGGCTTTGTTAATTTCATGAATTGTTCCTGACCCTTGAAAAGTTTTAATACTCGGTTTTATCATAATTCTCATGCTTCCTAAGCATTGGCCAGTTTTACACTGAAGCATGGATATTATACCATGCTTGAGATGTGATAAACGCTGCATCTAACTGTACTGTCTTATGTGAAAACTGGGCTTCTCAAATTGCATGATTTCAGACACTCCCGGGCTTTAGTGCATGATTTGGGAAACTCCCGAACTTTATTTTATTATTACCCCTTTCTTCCCCATGAGAGAACATTCGGATCGATTCGTCTTTGGAGGTCATCTTAATCTTGGATAACACTTTCTCTATGGTATTTCTATTTTCTACATGCAGTTACTGGTTCCAGACACCTGAGGCTTGGACCATTGATGGACATTTTCGGTCTTTAATATACATGAGACCGCTCTCAATTTGGGGCATGCAATGGGCACTGTCCCTACCCAAGGCAATTATGGAGCCCCTCAGATCAACATGATGGACAGGATTCGCTCGTCATCCATGATTTCATGGCCCTCTGGCAATGGATCAGGTGTCCGGATAGTTGCTCACAGAGCAGGATGCTTCGGTAATTCCTCATTCCGCTGTACATGTTAAGACTTACACACTTAAGTTATTCGTAATCTGTAAAGAAATGTCATTCTACTTCCTTTGATGCCTCTTTTGGCTGTAGTAAAATGCCGGGGGAGGTTTCTAGGGAAGAAACTGCTGAATGAATTATGAATGCTTCTCAGCGCCATTCACTGTATATTCCATCTTTATTTAGGCAAAAACTGACCCTATTCGGTACGCTTGAAAATTATAGTCTATTATGATGTTCAGTCTGTTTACTTGACAAGATGCAGGAGGCCAGATGTGATGCTGTTAACCTCGCCATTCCAGGATTTTACAGGGATGCAAAAAGCTTCTCCCATTTTCTGTGGTTGATTGTTGGAAGCAGAATATATATGTGCCTCGGAAGAATTTGGTTTTGTTTTCCAATCATTGCTTATTTGCCTTAGATGGTATTCGGCGTAGTTGCCAAAGCAACTAATTAGTTTAAAAATAAAAGTTCACAAGCATAACATAAAAATATTATCCGTCATATATATCATAGTATTTCTGATATGTATATAAACAATAGAAACTCTTGTCGACTAACCGCTATCGGGAAAACTTAAAATTGTGTTAGATAAGAATATTTCTTAAATACAAGAGACAACAAAACCTTTTCTTCCAGCAAGGAAAGTCCAATTCTAACAATTCACAATCCTCCACAGCATGAACTGCTTTGCCTTGCGGTCGTCCATATGACTCGTGGATTCTACATGTCTTTTATTGCGTTTCCAAGCTTTTAAGGGTAATAAATGATGTAGAATATATTATTGTAAAAATAATTATCCGTATATCGCGCACAAAAATGAATGAAGATACGAGCGATTAAATTTACAAAATTGTTTTTCAGACCATCCATCTTCATTCTTCGCGGATCGAATTTGCATAAATATTGCAATTCGCTTTTGTCAATTGTCCGTTTTGTATCTGGACCGAAACACGGGAAAGGGAAAAAATAGGGAGAGAAAGGAAAAAGTTGTGGGTCCCAAATAAACAAAGAAAGAAAAAGCGGTACGGTCGCTTCCCTGATTTTCTCCGTAAGATTTGATGACCCCTTTCTCGTGGAAGTCGCTAAACTGGAAGTCCGACATTGCTGGCATTGGTTGAAGGCGAAAATCATGCGTGGCCCCTTAAAGAAGGTCACCGATCGCATGCGATCATTGAACTTCCATGAGTGGTAGCATGACTTATGCCTCCTCTTTCTCAAGGGAAACGTCGACCATTTTTCTTATGCAATGAACAGCTCGAGGTCTTTCAATGGAAAGGAGACGGTCCGCGCGTGATGGCTTGCGGTGGTTGCATACTCTTGTGTGGGTGAATTCGTCGCTGCAACCCTACCTAAATGCTAGCTGCCCGAGATGAAAAAGTAACAAATGGGATATGTCAAGATTAGACAATGCCAACACGAGCCATTTGAAGTTTCTTTTTTGGTGTGAATCGAATTTGGGATCTCATAGAAGACGATTGGCATTTCACCATCAAGTCAATCATTTCCTATCTTAATTAAGTGCGAGTTGTTATTAGCGTCACTTGTGTTACTCACTTTCCATAGTAATTGTGTTACCTCTCAAGAGTGTTTCTTTTTTTTTTTTTTTTTTTTTTTTTTTGTCTAAAAAGATGATGGTTTATATTCAAGGAGGACGAAAGTTACAACCCATAGTAAGGGCGTCAATACAGAGTAAAGTCATTAACGCTGGAGGAGGTGATGAAGACCAAGAAGGTGAAAGTGAACTCCAGGCTTGGGCCTTGGCGGCCCAATCAGCTACAGCGTTGGCCTCTCTTCGGCAATGTTGAACGCGCAGGTAGGGAAAGGAGCGATGCAACACTGAGGCGTCTGCAACCAGTGCTCGGCTTTCCCATGGTGGCAAACAACGATCGTTGAAGATCTCCACAAGATTCAGACAATCAGACTCGATGATGAGGTGAGCGTCTTCTTTACCCTATTCTAGCAAGTAAGCGAGAGTGGAAATAAGGGCATGTATCTCGCATTGCAAGGGAGATGATGCACGAACTGTGCAGGTGAATCCGTCGATCAAAACGCCGGTGTGATCCCTGAAGACACACGCGATTGCTCCCGTATTAGTAGCAGAGGGAAAAGCCCCATCAATGTTGGCTTTGATGCTGCCCCGATCCGGTGGAGACCAAACTCGATTAGGGTTGAGGAGAGCGTTTTCTGAGACCGTTGGTTGCTGCACCAGATCGACCGAGCTGCTGTACAGCTTTGCTTCAGTGAGCGCCAGATCAACGAGATGGGCAGGAGAAGTTCATTGATGCCGAAAGGTGAAGTGATTCCTCGCCTTCCATATCAGCCAGAGGATGGATGCTATGATCTCCTTTGAAGGTAAGCTTGACTGATCTTCGAAAACATCCTCAAGCCACGCATCTATTCGATGTCTTCTGTAAGCGATATGATTAATTTGTACTCTAGAAAGAGACCAGATCTACTTAGTCCATGGGCAAAATAAAAGAATATGTTCGATAGTTTCTGGTGTGTGCGATGAATAGTACTGACAGGCTGGCTCATGTATTATGTGTCTTCGGAATAGGTTAGCTTTTGTAGGGAGGGCATTGTGGCATAACGACCAAATAAAAACGCGAATCCTTGGGGGTGACTTTAAATTCCATATGTGTCGCCAGAGACGAGTTGATGGCTGATAAGAGGAAGAGGCTAAATTGCTATTCTTAGGGTGAGCTGATTGTCTGAGGATATGGTAGGCAGATTTGACTGAGTATGTACCTGTTTGTGTGCCTGTCCATATGATATGGTCTGTGGTAGCAGCATGATTCAATGGAATGGTGAGTATCTCTTCAACTATTTGCTGATCAAAATGATGTCGTAGAAGAGGGGTGTTCCAACATTGCTCATTGGGAACGATAAAACCAGCAACCTGTGGTGGTTCTCCTCTAGGCGCATGACCGCCAATGATTCCACTAGTGAGCCATTTATCCTCACGGATATTAATCTTCTGGCCATCGCCAACAGACCATTGTAGCTGGTTTAGGATAGCATCGCGACCTAAGAGTAGGCTTTTCCATCCCCAAGAGGAATTAGTCCCTGTCCCTGCATGCCAAAAACTGCCAAAATGGTAATATAGGCCTTTAAAAATACTACCCCACAAGGAGGAGGAGTTTTGGAAAAGCCTCCAGGCTTGCTTCCCTAAAAGGGCTCTATTGAAGATTAGTAAATCTCGAAACCCAAGGCCTCCTTCTATCTTCTTTTCTTTGAGTAGATCCCATGCCCTCCAATGTATGCCAGATCTAGTGCTGCTGGTCTGCCACCAGAATTTGGCTATTTTGCATTCAATAGACTAACATAGAGAAACAGGAAGTTTGAATATAGACATGGCGTATTGCGGGAGTGCCTGCACTACCATTTTTAACAAAATTTCCTTTCCCCCTTTAGAGATGAAGTGCTCTTTCCAGCCTTTAAGTTTGGCGTTGACACGACCCAAAATCCAAGCAAACATATCTCTCTTGGACGCACTCCAATCAGATGGAATACCCAAATACTTGCCTATCTTGTCTATAATAGGCACTCTTAATTCAGCAGCAAGGTTTTGTTGCAAAATAAAGGGGCAGCCCCTACTACAGAATAGACCCGATTTATTTCTGTTTATAGATTGGCCCGTTGCAACACAATATTGCTGTAAAATATTGGCTAGATTTTGGCTTTCTAGGGTGGTTCCATTCAAGAAAAATATAGAGTCGTTGGCGAAAAATAAATGGGAAAGGGTAGGGCAATACCGATTTAGTTTAATTCCTTTGAGAGTTCCTGAGTGGACAGCTTGGTGCATGAGAGTAGATAGCAAGTTGGATAAAAGGATGAACAAATATGGAGATAGTGGATCCCCTTGTCTGAGACCCCTTGTGGGATGAAAGTATTGCAATGGCTCTCCATTGAACTTAACGCTGAATGTTGCTGTGGTGACACATTGCATCACCCACCTTACCCATTGATTATGAAACCCCATCTGTTTAAGATAGTCCTCTAAAAAGTCCCACTCAACCCGATCATAAGCTTTCTGCATGTCCAATTTTAAAACAGCTTGAAAGTGTTTCTTTCTCTTTCTGATTTTTAAGTGATGCAGAACCTCCTGCACAACCAAAATGTTATCTTGGATCTGTCTACCTATGACATAAGCACTCTGTTCTGTGGAAATCAAACTTGGGAGCCACTGTTTTAAACAGTTTGTCAGCACCTTTGAAATGATCTTGTATATAAAATTACATAGACTAATGGGTTGATACTGTTCTAACCTTTCTGGGTGTTGAACCTTCTGGATGAGAGTAATGAGAGTTCTATTGAAGGTTGAGGGCATTACTCCTGAACTGAAAAAGTTCTGTACTTATGTATATATATCCTCTTGAATGATATCCCAGTGGTTGTGATAAAATAACCCATTGAAGCCATCGGGTCCCGGTGCTTTGTTGGCTCCAAGTTGGAAAGCAGCTTGTTTAACTTCCTCCTTAGAAACAACTGCTGTTAAGCTAGTGTTTATTTCTGATGTAATTACTTGGGGGCATTGCATGAGAACAGGCTCATAATTCCGGTATCCAGTCGAGCGATAAAGATCTTGGAAGTATGTTTGCGTTGCGTTTTTAAGCTGATTAGAGTCTCGGATCCAGCCAAGATGCTCATCTTTCAACATGCTGATGTGATTTCGTTGTCTGCGCTGAATTGTCGTCGCATGAAAGAACTTTGTATTCTTGTCTCCCCCCCTTAACCATTGGATCCGCGAACACATTGCCCAATATGTTTCCTCTCGCTACCATATAGTGTGAATTTCTTCTTGTAGGCTGGGGATGAGTGCCTTATCATAGATATGACCTGGTTGATTAAGATGATTCTAAATCTACTGTTGTAACAGGTTTATGTGTTGCTGACCATTACGGAAGAGGGATTTACTCCACTTGGCGAGAGCAAAGGAAGTACGTTGAAGCTTGCTGGTCAGGGATTGGGCTCGCGTCAATGAGGAAGCCCAAGCATTGCTGATAATCAATCGACAAGCCTTGTCTTGAAGCCAGAAAGCTTCAAAGATGAAAGTTTTCTTCCGTCTTAAAGAGTTGGGTTCAGTGAGTAAAAGAAGAGGACTGTGATCTGAGGCCAAAGCAGGGTAAGCAAAGACTTCCGCCTCCGGGTAAGTTCATCTCCAATCCACTGTGCACAGGGCCCTGTCAAGCCTTTCTTTTATAGCTTCGTCACCATCTCTATTGTTCACCCATGTGTAAAAACAATCCTTACTTTCAATATCCATAAACATGCAATCATTCACAAATTCTCTGAAGGAGTGTAACCTATATGACTCCACTGTTTTTTTGCCCTCCTTTTCCCATTGATATAGTATGTCATTAAAATCCCCGATGCACACCCATGGAAACATATTTGAAAAGCTGATTTGTCTGATATATGCCCAAACTTTCTGTCGTTGATGATATGTCGATGGTGCATGAAGACATGTGAGTCTCATAGTTGTAGCACTTTGATTCTCTGTACAAATTGTGTCAATAAAGTGATTAGTAGTATGCTCCACAGTTAAAGTCACCTCCTAGTCATTCCAAAAAATTACCAATCCTCCAGCCAAACCCAAAGGATTCACCACAAAACAACTAGAAAACTTCAACTTTCTCTTCAGATTTTGGATCATCATTTCTTGATTTTTTGTTTCCATCAAAAAAACAATGTTGGGCCTTTCACTGGCCACAAGGGCCTTTAAAGCGTGAATTGTCAGGGGGTTGCCCAGCCTCTAACAATTCCAACTGATGATCTTCATTTGTCAAGTGGTGGCTTTTTTGGGCAAGCCACCTCGTCCCATTTCCCGACCCCTTCAACTGTAAAGATAGGGACTTCCATGAGGTTTGATTCATCAAGCATATCATTGACCTTAGAACTCGATTCATAAGGGCTGTATCTTTTAGTTTTCTTCAGAGGACTAGCCTTGGAGGTAGATCTTGGACTCTTAATTTTCTTGTTTACTGAGTGATCTTCAGCTGCAGCATTGAGTAGAGTTAACTGGTTTGTCACAGAGGATTTTTGTTTTGGGTCAGCGAGTGGAGGATGCTGCTGTGTAAGAACTGGAGTACATTGCTGATGGTGTTCTGTGCAAGTCTCCTCGATGGCTGGTTGCAAGTTGTTGCTCTGAGGTGCTGCTGTAAGGAAGAGGTGTGTCTGCTGTTGGGTTTCTGGTACTATCTCTTCAAATTCCTTTTGATTCGGTTGTTGCTCATAAAAGGCAAGCCAGAATGGACTATGTTATCTGACCTCTGCCCTTAACCACTGCCCATAATACAAGTTGTCTTTGCCATCCATCTTTGCTGCATCATAAGGAATGTCTTTACAGTGCATGGCGTAATGGCCTAGGATGCCACATGAATAACAATAATGTGATAGGCGCTCATACCGAAAGTCAATCCAGATGCTCTTCCCCTCCAATTTAATGAGTTTGCCAGGTTTCAGAGGCTCAGTTAGATTAAGTTCAACTCTTGCCCTGACTGATTTAACTGGAGAATTGTCTCTGCCTTCTATTTTCACCTCTTGCACCTTGCCAAGATTTCTAACTGATTTTTTGATCATATCCTCTGTACATCGTTCTAGGGGAAGGCCATAAACTTGCACCGAGAACGCGCAAGTTGTAAAATCATAGTACAAAGGAGTATTTGGCATCCAAGGTTTAACCATAACAAGATGGTTGGCAAACAACCAAGGACTATTATCTAAAATACGTTGTTTTTCTTCTGCCGAATTGAATTTAAATACATAGAGCCCCGCTTCATGTTGAGAGATTACTACTTGATCAGTGCGCCATGCTCTTTTTAAGGTGTTTTGAAAGGCTGAAAAGTTGATAGAAGGGTTTAACAGTATTTTACCCATTAATGTGAGCTTGCAATCTTGCAGTGTCTCCGGCTGAACTTCATCATCCCAGACTTCCACCTCCTGTTCAGGCCAGAGCCTTCCAAGTCGGTTACAGAGTGCTGCGACCCGGGCATCTTATGATGATTGAGAGTGATCCATTGAATTCGATCGTTCAGGGACATGCAAGCGCCGATACAGAGGCGCCTAAAAGAAGACAGTCGGTGGGACGACACGAATGCGCATGGGAAGAAAGGTTGAGGTGCGATGGTGGTGAAAGGGTACTTGCATGGAGAGAATTATGTACAGAAAGAGGGAAACAGAGAGTACAAGGTTGAAATGGACAAGGGAGAAACATACTGGTGGGTGAATTCCATTTGGAAATGCGATGATTAACTGGGTAATGTGCAGAAGAGAAGGAGAGGGATGAAGATGGGGTGGAAATTGGGCGTTTAGGCGAACAGTAACTACCCTAAAGGTAGAGGGACTCTACATTTCGAGAGAGAAATTCTAATCGATACATTACCTCTCAAGAGTTTACAGGGCCCACTTTTGGAGAAAGAAAGCTCAGATTCTGGTTGATGTCCTCGTCGCTTCTTTTATCGAAGAAAAATACCTTTTTTGTTTTGGGCAACCCACAAATTTGGGATCATCTATGGAGAGGATTCTTGCAATTTTCATGTCTTAAATGCCGAGGGTTTGGAGCTATCCAATAATTCAACCTAGGTAATACGCAATGCAGGGCATGGTCGCCATCAAAGTGCAAAGGCCAAGTGGGGTCCACTATGTTTTTGTTTTTTTTAATAATTTTCAACATTAGACCATATTTGCGCTTAGAAATACGTTGGGAAAAATCTTTGAGAAAATGTAAAGATTTTAGGAGAAAGGGTTTTAAAATGCAAATAGTGTGGTTGGTAAAATATATTGTAAAAGACTTTTGCTAATCTTTTTTTTTTTTTTTTTTTAAATCTCAAACTACTAGGCAACGAAATTCAATTGCCATTAGCAAGATCTAACTGTCAGCTAGCCTCCCTTGGGTGACCTTAGGCGACGTCACTAAAGTCATGCGCCCCTAGGTAATCATCGCCTGGGTTCACAAGCAGCACTAGATTAGCTTGCTGATAGTCAAATCTGGCCTCGCCGATGACATCGAGTGAGGTGAAGACATTTCTAGAATTATGAAAGTTGAGTGAAGGCAAAGTTGAAAGAGAAAATTATATTTACGTTAATGCCCAAAACTAGTGCATCTTGGAACCTGCCTAGACCATGGCAGGCCTTTGGAAATGCAATTTTTATCTTTCCAAAACTCTCCAAAAAATTTGTCAAAACAGTTGGTTTCTCTATTTTTTTTTTTTCCCTTGGCCTATATTTCAAACTGCTTATGCGCCTCCTCATTAGGATTATTCTCCTCTCCTAAGATCAATGAGGGAATTGTTCGGTCCAAAAATCCAACCTGAGATTGTATCTTCATTTATTACATGAGTTTCGACCTTGAAGACCGACTGCAAAATCCTTCCTACATGTCTTCTTCGTCTCCTTCGGATGGAGTCAATGAGGTCCCCCATCATAAAAGAGGTTCATCTCATGAGGCTCACACGCTAGTTGAAGACGACTACAGAACGGACGGCACCTCGGCCGTCCCCTCGAATATCTGATGGGCTGGCTTGGGCAACATCCTTACGTGGAAAGACAAAGGCAAAAAAAAAAAAAAAAAAAGACAACCCGGCCTCTGCTATTTCAACTTCGGTCCGGATTTTTGTATGCAAATTTTGAGGATTGGCACGAGCACGAGCACGAGAATTGTCACGCTAGTCTCGCAAAATTAGAGATGTTGGTTGTCAGGGGTAAGGCACCCGCGAGATGCGTGCGCGGTCCAATGTGCACTGTACGAAAAGAGTTTTAGCACTCGAATTGAGAGATCACGATTTGTCAAGTGAGTACATTTTGAAATTAAGGGAGGAATGAAACTAAACTGTCATTGCTAAAGAGCCAAGAAGAAAAGTACTTTCAGGTTATGGCGTCGTCGTCCGTTTCATTTTCCAGAATTGGCAACAGATTGTTCTAGAATTGGATTTAAGTGTCATTGCACGGTTCGAAAACACGCAATGCATTCTCAACGGTTTATAAATCGAAATAAATGCGTGCTTAGTTGTATTAGTATTTAATTAGGGGTGAGGAAAATGGATCGACTGAATTGAGAATCGCTTGGACTAGACTAAACAAACCGGTTGGATCCAGTTCATGCTTTCTAAAAGCTAGGAAGAATCGACACTCAACACATATCCGACACTTTTCGATATTTTTCGACACTCAGTCATTACGTGTAAGAAAATCCAATACCTAGTCAACTCTCCCGAGACTCTTCAATATGCGAATCCGGAATTTCGATATGTAAGTTCGGAATTTCCAACACATGATTCCAATATTCATGTGTCAATTAAAAAAAAAATAATAATAAATGAGGGATCAAAATGTATATATGTAATAAAAAATAATTAGAGAAAAAAAAAAATATAGTCTTTTCTTCTCTTCTAACTTTTAGTTCTGGTAATGCACAATTAACACTTCAAGTTTGTTTTTTTCTCTTCTTTTTCAACACATTGTGTCACACACGTTCAAAATGTGTATTACTTATTTTATTCTTCCAAGTTTTATAAATTATTGAAATGGAGTTGAATTTATCAAATTGAAACAATGAATAATATTAACAAATAGTGGATTAATGTTTTTAGTGTAATTTCATTCTCGATTCTTTATTATTATTTATTTATTTGTGAATTTAAATCAAATTAATTTAATTTAAATATATAAAAATATATATTTGATATATAACATGTTCAAACGTATCGAAATCCTCTATTTTTTGAGAAACGACGTGTTAAAATGTTATGTCATGTCATATTATACCTCGCGTGTCGATGTTACTACTACTTAGCCTAAAAGTGGAAAGTGTTTCGTTCTTGGTTTTGGACCAAGCCAGACTACTTGTTTTTATTTTTTTAAATGTTTCACACACACTTCCTCTTCTCTTTTGATCTTTCCCTTTTGCCCCATGGTGCTCATGCCTACTCTACTCTTTCGGTATTTCTTTTTCTTTAGGTCTTGGAGTTCAAGGTATTCTCTCGAGAACTTGATCGATTCCACTTGACTGCCTAGGAACTAGATCGGATTAGTCAGTAGTCCGGTCCAATCTAGTTCCAAGGACCTTCGATCCGATTCTTGATTTCGAAAACTAGAAACTGGCCCCTCGAGTCTAGTTTGATTCAGAACTGATCAACCCGAGGTTCAACACTACATTACGTACACACATAATCCCGTAAAATTGTTCAGATCATAATGAGTTTAACGACGATCCGATCCAAGATTCCGGAATCCTCGTAAGTCGCCCACGACGCAGCCAGCCGGTGGTCCTGCAATTTGAATTTTTTGCCACAAGATGATTAGGTCGCATTGACTGCTTACACCATAGTCAACGCACCACCAAAAAGAAAAGAGAGAGAGAGAAGATGCTCCCGACACCTAAATGTCAATGATGTGCAGCCCACGGTCTGAATTTCCCGCACACCGCCATGCGAGGACGAGAATGGAGAAACGACCGAAGCGGCGTCGTGCGCTCCCATCCTCCTTTCAAAGAAGAATCAAAATTCAATCTGTCTCTCTTTCTCGCGTTGATTCGGTATAAAAGCCACCTTCGCGTCCGGTCCTCGCTGGTTCATCGACGCCACCCCCGCATCGCCAGTCCGTCATTTTCTTCCGCGACGCTTCGTGGCCTTTTCCTCACCATTTCTCTCTCTCTCTCTCTCTCTCTCTCTCTCTCTCGCGATCGCTCGCAAAACCCTAACGCCTCCCCCTGCAACGCGCTGCTTCGCTGAGGTAATCCTTCGCGACTCCATTGTCGCGTCTCGCTTTTCCGGTAAAGCAGGAGCTGGGCGCGTCGCTTCAACGCTCGTCCGTTTTTCCGGTTTTTTGGAGGTTGCCCATTTTTGTGTTTTCGTCGGTTGCTACCGCTGGCAGCGTGGTTTTCGCCGGGGACGTCGTGGTTTGTCGCGTTTGGTTTCGAGTGAGCCACGCTAGTTTAACGTGATCGTCAGTTTTCGGAGGCTTTGGAAGTCTTGCTCGAGCTTTGCTATTTCAGTTAGTACGCTTCTTTCACGGTTTTTTTTTTTTTTTTTGGTTTTGGACCGGTGATCAGTTTGTGATTGTATAGGAGAATATGGCGAGGAAGATGCTGATTGATGGAGAGATGGGCAAACCAGATGAAACGGACGTGCATTACGATTTCGATCTCTTCGTGATCGGTGCGGGCAGCGGGGGTGTCCGCGCTGGCCGTTTTGCTGCTAATTATGGAGCCAAGGTAAGGGCTTTGGATTTCCAACGAATGAAGAGTTGGTTAACAGGGATCTTGTGTTCCTTCGTGATGATTCTTGAGTGTTCCTAGTTCTGTTTTTTGGTTTGCTTGAGTTATTGTTTTCGTTGGGCATATTCTAGTGCTGGAATCAGGGACGGATCCAGAACAATTTCCCTTGTGGGCCAACTCAATAAGTTATTAGATGTTCATAAATTTAATTTTTTAAATGACTAACATTGAGCTTTTTGTGGTTAAATAATTTAATAGATAAGAAAAAATGTGAAGTTTTCTTAAATAAATTTAATTGGAATAGCAACGATATAGTGGAGACATTACAATTGTCTACTCTGATCCTTAAATGTGGGGGCAAGATGAAGGAAAAAATGTGGAATAGTAACTTCACTAATTACTTTTTTGAGAAATTTTGTGGGGGCAAAATGGCAAAATTGAAAGTTTTTAAAAACATAAGATGCATTTATGTATCATACAAAATTTAGTGGGGGCAATTGCTACCCTTCTTATAAGCCTAGTCTGTCCCTGTCTATAATGCTTTGAAACTGGTTTTAGTGGTAGTATTAGGCACTCATTGAGTTATCTTCCGAAAATGAGGAGCTCATCCTCTTGAGTCATTCATATAGTTGCTTCTCATTTGGGTAAAGGACTAATAGATTCTTTTAGTATATGATGAGATGACTGTATATGACCTGTCGAACTTCTTTTTGTCCTCATACACACTTTGTCCTTTGGATGTTGATGAGCCTTAAGTTTTTTCTGGGTTCTAATGATTTATTGGTTCTATGATTTTAGGTTGGAATCTGTGAACTTCCCTTTCATCCGATAAGCTCGGAAGTAATTGGAGGAGTTGGTGGAACGTAAGTCTGCCAAAGTTTGGGTCAAGTGGCGTCTTAGAACTTTTTGCCTCGACATTTTGCTCTTTTCACATAATTAAATCTTTTCTGGATTGATTTATGGTTAGAATTATATCTGAGAGCCTTTATACTAATTGGTCTAAATCCATTTAAACACATCATTAAGCTCAGAATTTTTTTTTCATATTATAAGTAATCAAAGCTGTGGATTCAACTATTGTCAATTATTGTTGGTTATACCATATAGTTCTCTCAGTTTCTTGGCTGATTTGGAAAAGCAGAGTAAAAGAGCCTTTGAATTAGGAGTCATCTTTTTTCTGCAATTATTGAAATCTGGTTCAAAATATTGCAATTTTGGTATAGGGGAAATTTTTTGTGGTTGTAGATGCATCGATCGGCATTGTAGTTTTGTCTTATGATTGTGCTGTTTTTTGTGTATGGGTTTCAACCCCCTGGGTGCCCTATATCTTCTTACCTATACGAAAAAAAGCCTCTGAATTGAGAAGGGTCTCTTTCATTTTAGACTGAGGCAGGTGATGAACCACTCCCTAATGTTGCATTATTTCTTAGAAGGACCAACTGATTGAGTTAATTGCTCTGCATAGATGTGAATCCTTTATGCTGTACTGGGACTCATTGTAGTGCTAGATTGGATGAGAAATATGTACTATGGAACTTGCACGATGGCTGGACCTTCTGAATTTTGTAATCTCAGTATCAAGTGTTTCATTGCTGTGCATAATGGCAACTTCATCGTTGGATTTCTTGCTTCAAATATTAGGTGAGGGGCATGAGGACTATTTTGCTATCAACTATCTGGTTGCTTGACAAATGTGACTTTTTTTTTTTGGGTACTGACATAGATCAGACTATTCTTTCAGTTTGTTTGCTTCCAAGAGAATCTTACGTGTCTCCTCTTTGAATGTGGACCATCTGGTCTGGATGAATAACATTATTGAGAACTTTTGGTTTGCAGTTGTGTGCTTCGTGGTTGTGTTCCCAAGAAAATATTGGTGTATGGGGCAGCTTTTGGGGGTGAATTGGAGGTGAGTTTATCTTCATCAGAGGAGAGATTACTTTTCTAGCTTATTACATACTTTTCGGGTTAAAAGTTAAAAACTAGGTCGTCAGCTTGCTTAGCGTATTTTTTTTTTCAAGTGTAATAGACTCTGGTATTAGTGAAAAGAAGGTCTGTGGCAAATGTTTATGAAGTTGTATATGTTGCCAATCAAGGTTGTCGGGATTGGGACCCTAAGTAGGATCTCTTGGAGGTCTTTGAGGATCAAGCCATAGGATTGGATTGAGGATCGTAAGTTCCTAGAAATTCACAGATTGAGACCTAAAAAGCAAAGTTTTAACATTGTTTTACCCAATTACATGCTTGCTAACATCGAAAAGGGAGAATTAAGCTCGAGAAAGGTCAAATTCTGAGTTTTGCGTTCTCAAATCTCCACATCGAAGTTAGCTGGGTATGTAGAAATACGCAATAGTTCAAACATGACATGTCATTTAAAGCACCAAATGAATTTAATGCAAGCTATATTTAAAAATCACCTTATGACAACTATTACCTTTCTATTCACCCAGGAAAAAAAAAGGGAGAAAAAATTTACAAAATTGACTCATCCTTAAAATTCCTCATCTTTGGGTTTTGTCATATTTTCATCACATGATACTTATCTTTGTTAAAATCATCCTCTCCCAAACAGGAAATTTATCAAAGACTTGATCACAGCAACAACAAATAATGTAATTTGGCAAAAGATCAGTGTAGAAAGTTTAACATGAGAAAACAAGGAAAAAGCTTCAGAATGTATGTAGATTAGAGCCACACAGCAAACAGAGAAATTATAAATAAAAATCTGAAATAATGAGGAAAGCTTCAAAATTGGATTGCAGCATCGACCAGCACATAAAGGAGAAGTTGGTAGATTCTGAAGAGTCAACTATTTGAAAAGAAAAAAGAATAGAGAAGAAAGCTTCAGACAAATAATCGATAAAAATTATGTTTAAGTTAGAAGCTTGATGAGCACGTCATGAAGGACAAAAGGACGGGCAGAAATCTTCACTCTATATAGAGTCTTCACTTCAGACCAGGCCTTGATTCGTTGGCCCTATTCTGCTAATGAGCCAAGTAATATGTTCCAAAGGAGGATTGGGTCTTGTACTCTGGGCTAGTTGCTAGGCCCAAATTCTGTTCCCTTCAGCTGAATCAATGAATTTTCTGTCCTGGAAAAAATCGTTAGGATCGTAGGTAGGATCAGAATAGCATGAACCTACCGCATGAACCTACCGCAATCCCACCTGTTTGCGATTTTTGCCGCGATCTGGATCTGTTTCCCAGTGATCCTATGATCCAGATCGTGATCCAAACAATTATGTTGCCAATTTGTTGTCTTTGACTTTTTGGAATGCTTAAAAAGCTTTTGGCTTTAATCCATTCTAGGAGTTAGTAAATTTGAGTTTATCTGATGGAGATGAAACTCAAGCTGCAAAACTTCATATTCGACATTAAATTTTAGATATTAGCATGTCTTGAACTGAAGCCTGGAAGTTACTGCATTCAATTGGGACATTGCTTTTATGGCGTTATTCTTAAAGTAATTATTTATTCCCATGCTAAATGGTTCCATCCTATCGGTCCTTAGTTGGTGCCTATTTTGTGCAAACTACTGCATGTTTTTGGGGTTGTAGATATCTACTTTCATTCTTATTGTTAAGATCTCAAACTAATGTTGATGGTTGATTCTGTAGGATGCAAGGAATTATGGATGGGAATTGAATGAGAAAGTTGACTTTAACTGGAAGAAGCTTCTGCACAAGAAGGTAACAATTCATGTCTTCTCTTAAATTATCAATTGAAATGAAAATTGAAGCTTTTTTATCAATTTACTGACGAGAGATCCTAGTGATTATGGGCAAGTGAATTTCACTGATTTGTCTTTTATTCATATTTTTGTGAGACTACTGGCATAGGGGATACACTTATATTAAAAATTGGATTAAATACTTTGAAAATTGTGCATCTTAAGGGGTGTTAAATTCGGTTCCAGAGACATAAATTTTGAGATTGTACTGTACTTTAATCTATTCTTTTTCCAAACGTGTCCGATTATAAGTTCACCTACAAGCACATAATTATACATTGCATACGCGAATGTTTATTTGGATCTGACATTGATGAAGTTGAACAAACATGAATTGCTAGTAACTATATCTAAAGTCACAACTCTTCACTTTCCTTTTTTATCCGCTTGATTGATGTAGTATCTCCTTTACCATTTTGTAGTATCACTTGAAGAAGTCTGTGTCACATCAGTGTCTCGGTGAACCTTGTCATCACATTGGCTGTCATTGATTTGTATTGTGTTAATATTATTGTGAAGAACTTGGTATAGAAAGATTTTCATAAGAAGGCTTAACTATTTCAAAAACTCCTTTGTCGAGTGTCGTCAATTCTTCCTGATCTTTAAGGACTTTGTCCTGAACTTGAATGTTCAATCTACCTGATAATTAGCACATGCAAGCACCTATATCGAGTTTCCTGTATCTGAACAAGTGATGCGTCATTTGGCATTGATGAGCAATTTGGTAGATGTTAATCACTGGTGACCTCAAGCCAGTACTCTCGTGTCTTTACTGGTTTTTTTTCCCCTTGTTGATGTGCTGTTTCTCGCTAGTTTGACATTTTATGGTTAAAGTTTTATTGGTTTGAAAAATTCCATGCCACATTAATGCCTCAATGACACCTTGTCAGTTCTGCATCTGCAAATAGTGGCAAATTGTCGAGCACTTTAGTGGGGTAATTCCGAAATTGACAATGAAGCTCATGGTTGGAAGGAAAGCCTTTAAAGATAAAATTGTAAAATCCACGAAGCACAGGGTTTCTTTATGTAGTTAGACCTTAGGATAGCTTTAGTTGAGATTTGTGGTAGGTGGTGTTAATTCAATGTCAATCAGTCTGACAGGAGCATGTTTGACTAGCAGAAGGTTGCTGACTTTTAAATTAAGTTTTTTTTGTAGCACAAATGTTTTAGGGTTTTAAAGGGCAGATGAAAATAGCTTTTCTCTCTGCAAGATTAATCTGTGATATTGGAAAATTTGACTGCTTAAGCATGGATTTTTTGACAGGGGAATGTTCTGAAGTATTCTGATGCAAAGCCTTTTGGGTCTCAATTATTGCAATTATATTATCTTTGTTCACCTTAATATCATTAACTATTAGTGCATATTGGTATTCTTCGGGCTGTTACCATGACACTGAAATACTATTTTTACTTTTCTATTCTCTATCCCTGTTTTTAATTCAAGTTGAATATTCATGTAGAAAAGCTGGGTTGATATTAATCATGCGTTGCCCAATTAACACTCTCTTGAGCTTTATACATTTGACAATATGATTCATCTAGTTACTAGTTGCTTGTCTTCTCTCTCCATTCTCTAGATCATCTGCGATGCAAGTGAAGAATTTTGTATGTTTTATGGCCCACTTTAAAGTGGAATTTTTCTTTCAAATATACAGACAGAGGAAATCACCAGATTAAATGGAATTTACAAGCGATTGTTGGCAAATGCTGGTGTTAAATTATTCGAAGGAGAAGGAAAGCTAGTTGGCCCCAATGAAGTTGAGGTGACACAGTTAGATGGGACGAAGTTGTGCTACTCAGCAAAGCACATACTTATTGCAACTGGAGGCAGAGCTCAACGTCCTAATATCCCAGGGCAGGTAGGAGTTTTGTTTTTCCTTAATGTTTCTTGTAGTACATATGTCAAACAACTGGTCCTCTGAAGCACTTTTCAAGAACTACATAATCAGTGAACTGTTTTTGCTGAAGAAGTCTGGTCTGATGGTGGAAACTGATCAAGTTATTCACTGCATTTGGCCCGAGTTTGCACATTCATTTGCATACTTTAGGCTTTTAGAACTTTTTGTCTGTTGACAAGGAATGGATAGGAGGCTGTAGGCTCATTGGCTGTAGGAAAGCAATCCCAAGCTGGGGTGACCCACCTGATAATTACATTTTATTCATAGATTGGACAGAATGAATGAAACTGACCTTGTTAGACAACCAAAAGTAGAATTTGCATGTATGAATTGTGGTTGTTGATGTCTATGCCAATTTCGGTTATGTGCTCATATAAATTTCAAGTATTAGCTGGTATTTATCATGAATGTATAAGGCATATATTTGTATTTATCCCGTTTTCCTGGGTTTTATCCTTTTAGCATTTCATGAAACCTGCATGTGTACTTTAAGTTGGAAATGACTGATTTGGTTGTTGAAGCTGTGAATATACGTATGTCTGTATGATTTTCTTCACCATTATCATTGCACATCTCTCTTGTATTGATTTTTTAGGAGTTGGGTATAACTTCTGATGAAGCATTGAGCTTGGAGGACTTACCAAAGCGTGCTGTGGTGCTTGGAGGAGGGTCTGTCATAATATCCAAAATTTCTTGTTACATGATGTTCAGTCTATTAGTATTTTAAATGTTTGGAACTGTTCTTTCTCTGGACCATTCAGGTACATTGCAGTTGAATTTGCTTCAATATGGCGTGGATTGGGTGCCACTGTGGATCTGTTTTTCAGAAAAGAGCTCCCACTGAGGTTCAAATGCTGACTCTGCTTCTGAAAAATTGTAGCCTTCTCTTTTTTTTGTGCTGCTGTTTAAATTTGTCATGGATATGCGGGATCGCACTTTGCAAACCAGATTTGCAGTACTGTTTACTTGGACACCATGTACAACTCATAATACCAACTGCCATTTTAATTATGGTGCCTGCCCCATCTTCTAAACACGATGAAGAGGATGTTTAGTTTTTAGCCAGTTATTGTCAATATCCTTGGTTAGATAGCTACTGTGTTATGCTAATACTCTCACTTGGCAAATTTTTAGAGGTTTTGACGATGAAATGAGGGCAGTTGTTGCAAGAAATCTTGAAGGCAGGGGAATTAATTTGCATCCAAGGACAAACTTGACAGAGGTACTTCATCCTGCTTGTTAGGTCATAAAGTTGTAGATTGCTTATTTCTCTCGTTTTTGTCTGACTGTAGTTTTTAGACCTTTTGTCATTAGTGTCTTGCCTTTCATTAACTGAATTATTACACTAAACATGAATTTGCAATTGCAGTTGATTAAAACGGAGGATGGCATAAAAGTTATCACAGACCATGGGGAAGAGTTGCATGCAGATGTTGTACTCTTTGCCACCGGTAATTAATATATAAGAGATATACTTAATGTTCAATTGAGCTTATTCCAATTATTTAATGGGCTAAAACTATTATCAGCACTTTTTTCTCATCAGTACAATGATAAGCAACTCATTAGATAGGTAACAAAGGTTCTTTTATTTTTGTGGGATCTGGTTCTGTCATTTGAAGTATTAAATGTGATTGTTCTTATATTAGTTGCGTGGGGCAATCACTCTGAACCAATACTTTTTTCTTCCTTTTTTCATATAACTAGTTTCAAGTGTTAGATATTACCCATCTTCTTATATAGTGGTTAGATGGGCCAATTATAGTGACCTGTGTCCTTAGTATTTCCATTACCCGTTTGAGAAGATTCGGTGTACTTGTACATTGGAGTGTGGTTTCTGCTCAATAATTTTGGGGTTATTACAATAAATGGCTTCATTTTTATATTAATGCTTATCGCCAAATTGAAACTGGCCAATATACTTAGGTTAATTTTTAAATAGGAGGAAAAATCTCTTTCCATCTAATTCAAACGTGATTTGCATGGATGTAGTATATGCATCATCATGCTCACTATGTTTCCCAAAATTTATTTGAAATCGATTCTCTTCTGTAGCATAGAGTTGTCTCCTGCATATGGCTTGCGTATGCACTTTTGCAGTTTCCACATCTTGGACTAATCAGTAGAGCCTAAGCTGCCGCAATATAGCCCTGAATTCCATGCTTTGAATAAGTGATAGTGCCAAGCATTTGAGTGGTGACATAGTTACTGATTCAGGGTTATTGGTAGTTTCAAAAACTGTTAACATTTGGTCCAGTTGAATAATTACATGCAATTTAACTGATTGGTGACATGGTCACTGATTCAAGGTTTTCCTTGGAAGTGGAATCAGCAAAAGAATTCAGTTTTGGAATTTGTTAAGATTTGCTCCAGTTGATTAGTTACATGCAATTTAACTAATTGGGCGTATACAAGGTAAACTACTTTTGTAGACATCTCACTTTGGTCATAGTTTCGTGTTAGCCACTGATCAAGCCCCTCAACTTTGATTTCGTATTGTAATTAGGTCACTTTGTTGGATTTTGGTCAAAGAAGCACTAACTGGTTTGTGCCAGAAGTGACTTGATTGGAAGTGAAATCAAAGTCAAGTTTGAAAAATAAAAAGTACAATGACTGAGATGAATTGGTAGTTCTACCAGAAAGTTGTTCATGGTGGTGAACAATTGGTGGTTGTCTTCGTTTGATTTTTGCAGGTCGAATTCCCAATACAAAGAGGTTGAATTTGGCTTCTGTGGGCGTTGAAACTGATACAATGGGTGCTGTGAAGGTTGTGAGATCTTTTAATGCTTCAAATCTGCTGTTTTCTTTTGCCATCAAGTTAACTTGTTTTGATGAGCATGAACACTGGGCATATCATAAATATCTAGTGGTAATATTTTAATAAGCATGAACACATGGATTCTCCTCATTTAATCTATCCATGTTCTTAGATGAGCCGTTACTTTTTTAAAGTAGGCTTTTGATGTCCCTTTTTTCCATGCTATTCCAGCTATATATATCAAATCTTGTTTGGTTTCATGCAATCTGTTGTATTATTGAGGACTTGGGTTGCATGATTAATTACATTGGTATTTGCTGATACTACTCAATGGGTAGTGAAATAGCATATCAGTCTCGACCTATCAACTTGTATGACATAACCTTTTGGTAGGGATTCTTCTACTTCTAACTTCTACATCTGAATTTTTCTTCAAAATTTGAAAATGGAAGATGTTTTAGTCTCGAAGTATTGTATATGATTCTACATGTATTTGTAATTTCTGAAGTTTTGAAGTCTTCCATGTTAAATAAAAGTCAAAACTATAAGGGTTGCAAGATTTGCGAAGCAGTTGAAAGTTGAACTCATCCCTGACAGACTAACTGTCATGCTTATCATACATTTGAGCTTGACCTTATCAGTTGTCCAGTAAAAATCATGTGCTTTAGTTTCTTCTTCCAGGTCGATGAGTACTCCTGCACTAATGTTCCTAGCATATGGGCTGTTGGCGATGTTACCAATCGGATGAATCTCACCCCTGTTGCTCTGATGGAGGGAACGTGCTTTGCTGTATGTTTTAGAACTTTTTGTCCTTCCTTTTACTGGATCCACATCATCTTTGCTGGCTTTATATTTGCTCCTTTTTACAGATTCCTTTTCATTTGTACAATTCAGTCCTGTTTTCACTTTCGCGTGCTCATTTATTTCTCCAATCTTTCCAGAAATCTGTTTTTGGTGGGCAGCCTAGCAAACCAGACTACAGCAATGTACCTTACGCGGTGTTCTGGTGATAACCTCTTTGCTTTTGGAACAATGAGATCAACATACTTTTTTTTGGCATTCTTGCTGGAGTAGTGTTAGTTATATCTGTGGTAGTTTTTTTATTTTTTTGGTAAAGTAGTTATTTATGGTAGTTACTCTGTAGCTAATTCCAAAAAACTGAACATGATGATTTTCGTGGCTGTCACCCTTCTAGATACTGTCTTTGAAGTAAGACTACATATTGGGTTGGGAAGATTGCTAGCCAAAAGACATAAAAGAACGGAGATGGTTTAGGCTTTGTTGGATGCAGTTAGATTTATTGACTATGAGAGGAATTATTACTGGTAATGCAACTGAACAGGTATTCTGATGTAGTAGAAGAATTGAAAGTTAAAAGATGCAAATATCCAGAGACTTGGCTCTTCAAGGGATAAATCATGGTAGTAAGGGATTAAAAAGGTAAAGGATTGCGGGCATTTAAAAGTGAAACATAAATCCATTGAGAATAAGTTATATATTACCATTAGACAGTCCAATGTATAACCTTCAAGCTATTAGATGAAAGGAGACTACATGTGTTTGAAAGCCTATTGAAGTTAGATAATTAAGGGATGTGGAATGCTGAACAATGTTGTTGAGGCATGTAAAATAGAAGGATGAGGGACTTATTTTTTGACATGAGATATGAGTCATTGGAAGGGTGCCAAGAAATTGGATCGGGCAACAGGATAGACATTTAATTAAAACCTTAAACTATTAGAGGGTGGAAAATATATATAAGATGCTTAAAACCCTACAAATCCCAGGATTTAGGATGCTTAACAATTATATTAAGTTGGCTCAGATGAGTTAAAGGTGTACTCTTGATTGAACTCAAGGTTGGGTGTCATCAAAATTGCTTAACAAAAATCCTGTGCTTTATTTGTACCAGTGATATACCTGTGCGCCATGTGCAGAAAAAGAATTGATTACTAAATTGAATTGCTACCTAAAAATAACACCTCTTCACTACTCATTTGGACCATCCAACTGATAATATGAAGAAACTGTAGCCAAACATCAAGTTTTTTGGTTGTAAAACAACATAAATGGGATTTTTGGCAAGCTCAGCTGCATGTATGTATACTTTAACCATATTAAAGTTCTCTAAATTTGATAAAAAAGATGAAAAAGAGAGGTTACTTCTTTTTTTGTTCCCAACAGGAAAAAGGGGCGGCAGAGTAGGCAAAGATGTTAATTGTTTATTGTCATGCACAAAAGTCGGCATATGTTTCCTTTAAGACCTTGGTTTATATCATTGTAAGATTTCACCTCTGCACTAATCTTCCTTCTACATTACTATAAATACCAAAGAAAGGAGGATATTCTTTTGCTGCATACGTGTCATGAAATTAATACCCCATATCAAAACTTGGGCTGCAGAATTATTTCTTGGTGTATGCATAATAAATTTCTCATGTCGGATTTAATATTCATAAGGATTCTAAGACTGCAAATTTGATTAGGATGTCCAATTAAGGTGTTATGGGAATCTAGAAGATACTACCTAACATCTTTATCCATAGTTTTGCTAATGTGTTAGATGAACTTTTGATGTTTAGCAGTATTATAAGATAATTTCAAAAGGAATAGATTTCTTATTCGGATTTGATTAAGAGATGAAGGATGTTTTACTGGTTCAGTATCAATGCCCTCTGTCCAATTGTCAGGCACTATGATTGATAGATTGTGAGCTGTATCTTTGTCCTCTTTCCTGTTATTGATCATTATTCTAGTTTCAGTCGTCCATGTCCTCTTCTCATCGAAGGACTATTCTGCCAGTCCAAGTGACATTTGCCTCTATGGAGTTCTGCTGATATAGTGATACTTATTTGTAACCACCTTGGTTGTTGGCCTACTGGTGTTGGGACTCCTCGCAAGTGGTTTGGGGCCCCTTGGTCACGGGTGTGAAACCCCAAGTTGCTACTTGGCATCATGAAGCCTTGGTTTGTCTGTGGTGTAGGTTTAACCATGTCATGATATATGACATCCCTGGCTCTACTCCCACCACCATTATGATGGGATGGCAGTGAGGGCTTGCTCAAAATAAGCCTAATTGCTCCTTGGCCTCAAGAAGCCTTGGTGTGTCTGGCATGTAGGTTTGACCGTGTCATGGTTTAGGATATCCCGGCTCTACTCTCACTATCATTGCGGTGGGGTGGCGGTAATGCGCTTGCTTAATATGAGTAGTAGCTATGGCTCAAACCAAACATTTTGTTGTGAGTGTGGAACTCTCTGGCAATGTGAAGTGGGCTAACAAAACTGGTTGCTCCTTCCCTGCCTTTTTAGCCTATAAAAAATCCATTGAATTCAGCCACAGGATATCTATGGTATTTATTGTGAGAATAGTCCTAGGGATGTTCATCTTTGTACTTCGTATGCAAATTGAAAGTGCTTTCTGTAAGTAATACAATTACAGCTGTTTTTTTTTTTTTTTTGGTCCTGGTAACTACTTAGGAAAATATCTTATTGTTAATGAGTGACAAGTATACTAGTCCGCCTCTTTAGATTATGTCAATTTATTGCTTTCCTGTTTCATTGCACACAGCATACCTCCTCTATCTGTGGTTGGACTGAGTGAAGAGCAGGCAATAGAGCAAGCTAATGGAGATATTTTGGTTTTCACATCTACATTCAACCCAATGAAGAACACAGTCTCTGGGTACGTATTGGTATAAGATTTGAGTGTTGAAAATACTTCATAACCTCTGAATAGACTGATGGACCTGGTCATTAAAATGTTGCATCCTGTTGGGTTGACAGTTGGAAGGACACATGAATTTCTTGTTCACAAGACAAGTCTAAGGTGTACCCTGATTATTGTGTGGGATGCTATGTGTAATGTAGGAAAGCAGTTGTTTTATAAAACACCGTAAACTCCATGGATTATGACTAAAACCAAGCATTTTATGAAGCTAATATTGCAGCGACTATGTTGTATGTAGCTTCCTTACTATGCTATCTTTATTCGGACATTAGCCATTTATTCTAGATTTTTCTGGTAGAAGTTCACTGTCAATTGAGATATAGCATATGCAAGATTGACTGAGGTTCAAGTTTCAACTATGTTAAGCACTGATGGTAAAAGAAAAAACCTGATTTTATGTTTCAAGATCACAAGACGTGTGAATTGGTGGTGCAAAGTTCAACTCAAAAAGCTGGACAAATTACATGACTGGTTCTTGCAAAATGGATAATTGCACCATTATACTATATATGAGGTTTTCTTATTTTTTCTTCCAATTATTGTGTTCTGACATGTATCTAACTTGAATTGTTGGCTCCAGGCGGCAAGAAAAAACAGCCATGAAGCTGCTTGTTGATGCAGAGACAGATAAGGTTGTTGGCGCTTCCATGTGTGGGCCAGATGCACCTGAAATTATGCAGGTATTCATCTGATTTAGTTCTTTATTAGCTGAGACCTGCATACTTTATTTCCATATGTTCATGCTGTATTTTCTATACCAGTGAACTTTTAACTTCTCGGCATTTTACTTGTCGAAAGGAAAATACTTATGGACAAACTGAACATTCTGGAAATCTGTTTTTCCTTTGGCGATTCCCGTTACTGATTCATAATAATAACAAAAAGCTACATTGTTGACTGCTTCCAAGTTTTTCATGCGAACTAGTTTTTCGTGCATGCAATATCATGCCTTGTCCACTTTGGAATTTGAAAGTTTTATCAGAATGGGAGAACAAGGTTGATACAGAATGTAATGCAATATCATAAAAGGATTCATGTAGCCCAGGCCACTTATATAGCTCACCCAACTTAATTGGGTAAGATTTATTAGGTCGTTGTCAGTCATTTGTCAAAATAAGCTATACTGAGTAATCTGTCCTTCAATTATATAAAAGAAATTGGAGTTTCTGTAGTGCCACTGTACTTAGAAATCTTGCTGCAAAATGGAAAAGGAAAAAAAGTACATACATATATATCTATATCCTTTCTATATCTAGATACACACACATGTTGCTGTGGATGATCTTTTTGGGATTTTGGGCAATTTATGTGTGAACATTAACTATTTTGTACACAAACTGATTTATATAGGAAATCTTCTTCCTGTAATGATTTTCTTTTGTCCATTTGTATGATGTCTACTTTCATTACAGGGCATTGCCATCGCACTTAAGTGTGGTGCAACGAAGGCCCAACTTGACAGCACGGTAAGATTTATTATCTCTCTCCCTACTTTGGAAAATCTTTAGTTGCAATGCGATGTTTAACTTAGATTTCGAACTTTGCCACCTCATTGTCTACTCTTGTACCTGAAATGCCCACTATAACATGCTGAGCATGGATGTTCAAGTTGCCCATATGAGAATGAGGGAGGGAGGGAGAGAGGGAAATTTAGATTTCAAACTTTGCTGCCACATCGTCTACTCTTGTACCCAAATGCCCACTACAACATGCTCAGGCATGGACATTCAAGAGGGAGGGAGGGAAACTTAGAATTTGAACTTTGCCACCACATCCTCTACTCTTGTACCCAAATGCCCACTACACCATGTCCAAGCTCAAACATCCACAAGTTGCAGAGAGAGAGAGAGAGAGAGAGAGAGAGAGAGAGAGAGAGGTTTACAAACACATGCTAAGAGAACATGCACAAACAAACACAAGTAGGTGAGCGAGCACGTTGATACAGGTGCATGACAGACCTCTGCAGATGTTTTATGTACAAACACACACAAGTAGGTGAGCAAGCACATCGATACAGGTGCATGAAGACGTCTGCAGATTTTATGTGTACTGGGTACTCTCTGTGATATTAGTGAACTTGGTTGGGTAACTCCTATAGTAGTGAATTGACCCCCTGCGGCTCATCTCAATTTCATTTTCAGGTGGGAATCCATCCTTCTGCTGCGGAGGAATTCGTAACCATGAGGTCAGTCACAAGACGGGTTAGTCCCAAGCCTAAGACCAATCTGTAAAGACAAACTCTTACAGAGCAATACATGCGGTTACAAATACTTGATTGGAACCCATTCATTGTGCACGTGGGTAGACTGCGGTGTGGGGAATCAGTCTATAATTTTCTGCATCCAATAAGGGCTTCTCGAGAGTTCAACAGTTTGCTAGTGGCATGGATTATTTATGTAGTAGCGCTGTACATGTTTGCCAAAAGTCGACAGTATTATGAGTCTGAATGACTGCTTTATTCTTATTTGATGCATTACATCGGGCGAACATGTTTCATTGGATTGAACTCCGCAGCCATTAGCGTTTTCTCAAGCATCTTGATGCAGGTATCGTTGTATGGCAATGTTACAGAATCATCTTAAAACTTTTCACTCATCGACCCTCTGTCTGATCTTAAGGCTATAATTTAGATAGATATGTGGCAAATTGGTGGGTTAAGGTGGGGTTTACGTGAGTCTTGAATGAGTTAGGACCAAATTGACTTGGTCAACTCATATTTATCAATTTTCATGTAGTAGAACATTTACGAGCCCGGGTTCACTTGAAGAGGTCATATTTGTCTGTATTGATCTATGACCGACACTCTCTCACCGACACTCGACACGTATCCGACACTCTCGGACACTCTCCGACACTCGGTCAACATTTGTTCCACTTTCTCGACACTTTTCGATACTCGACTTGGAATTTTGATATACGAGTTTTCGATATGTGATTCCGATAGCGATGTCAATTTTAAAAATTCAATAAATGAGAAGTCTATATATATATATATATATATATATATCACACACACGTGGAAAAATAAAACACAATAATAAAAATAGGGTTAATACCCTAAAAAATCCCAAACTGATACACATGTGACAAATTTACCTTAAACTATTTTTTTGACCACCAAAAATCCTAAATTGGTACATATATGACAGATCTACCCTCCGTTATATTTCGTTCGATTTTGCTGTTAACCTTGTTGACGTGGTTGTTGACGTGACAAGCCATGTGGAAATTCATAAGTTTAATACCATTAAAAATCCCAAAGTATATCTATGACAAATTTACCTTAAACTAATATATTTATGACAAATTTACTCCAAACTGGTATATTTATGACAAATTTATCCCAAGTTAGTATATTTACGATAAATTTACTTTAAATTAATTTTTTCGATCATAAAAAAACTAAATTAGTACACGTGCGGCACATTTACCCTCTTTCAATTTTCCCAAATTTGATCAAGTTGTGACGTCCAATCAATTTTATTTTCCGGATTACTCTAACATTGTCTCCATATCATTAATACTTGATTTTTTTTTCTTTTTATTGGAATCATTATTAGAAAACTATTCAAATACTACCAAATGTGCACTTCATTCTTGTGCCGAGAGGATGCCCATTAACTAAAAGATGGACAGATCGCTTGCGCACATATACAAAAGAAGTGCACATATCGTGGTTGCTTCGCTCGTTTTTGGTTTGTGACAAACTTGGCTTTATGTTTATATGTCTCAGCCCCACATGGTTTACCACTTGTCCGCAATCTGTTTGTACGCTTACATATTACTCTTGCTTTGCTGGTCATTCGTGTTAGCCCATGTCCTTATTAGCATTACGTAGTCTTTCCTACCTTGAATCGTAAGTGTGTCAAAATTTTAACATGGAACTTGCATGTGAATGGTATGATTGACTCGTACATCACATGCTCGTTGAAATGCCGGAACCAAAATCACTTATTTTTGTCGCTGATTTCAGGTGTACTTTGAATGTGATTCTTTTGTATATGTGCACAAGCGATCTATCCATCTTTTAGTTAATGGGCATCCTCTCGGCACAAGAATGAAGTGCACATTTGGTAGTCTTTGAATAGTTCTTTAATAATGATTCCAATAAAAAGAAAAAAAAATCAAGTATTAATGATATGGAGGCAATGTTAGATTAATCCGGAAAATAAAATTGATTGGACATCACAACCCGGTCAAATTTGGGAAAATTGAAAGAGGGTAAATGTGCCGCACGTGTACCAATTTAGGTTTTTTATGACCGAAAAAATTAATTTAGAGTAAATTTGTCGTAAATATATCAGCTTGGGGTAAATTTGTCATAAATATACAAGTTTGGGGTAAATTTGTCATAAATATACTAGTTTGGGGTTTTTAATGGTATTAAACTTATGAATTTCTTGCCACGTTAGCAAGGTTAATGGCAAAATCGAACAGAAGCTAATGGAGGGTAGATTTGTCACATATGTACCGGTTTAGGATTTTTGATGTGGTTAAAAAAATAGTTTGGGGTAAATTTGTCATAGGTGTACCAGTTTGGGGTTTTTTAGGGTATTAACCCATAAAAATAATAAATAGAGAAAGAAGAAAAACCTAATTTTCCCCTCTTATTCCCACTTTCCGTGATACGTAATTCACCCCTAAAGTTATTTTTTCTCCTCTTCTAACATATCTAACATGCGAGTTCATAATATGGATCGCTTGTTTTTTCTCCAAATTTTATGAATTATTGAAATAAAGTTGACTTTGTCAAATTAAAATAATCAATGATATTAATAAATGGAAGATTAATGTTTTTTGGTGTATATTCATTTTAGGTTTTATTTATTTATTTATTTATTTATTTATTTATGAATTTGATGCAAAATAATTTGATTGAAATAATCATAATAATGATAATTTATTTTATATAGAAAAATATATATTTAATATACAATGTGTCAGGAATTATCTGTTTTTTGAGATTTGACACGTCGCGTGTGTCGTGTCGTGTCGTGTTACGTGTTGCATGTCAGTGTTGGTGCTACTTAGGTATTGATAAGTTGAACCAAAAGAAACAACTTGTGTCTGAAAATTCTACTTGTTTGGCCAATGGAAAAGTAGACAAATTAAAGAAATATCAGATTAAACCAGACGTAGACCTCGAACAGATTCAGTAAATCAAAAGAAGATTAGGTACCGGAGGCCAAAAAGAGATCTGCACGCCTCGATGACTGCAGGTTTGGATTTGGGGAAGGTGCTGCTGCCACAGGCATTGTTGCTGGTAGTGGCGAGCGGCCTCCGACGGTCTCTCTCTCTCTCGACTTTCTGTGTTGCAGCTGCCATTAATAACTTGATCACCGTGACTGGTCTGTGTCGTGTGCTCGAGAGAGATCTCATAGTCTCATTGTCGCCAGGGTTTAGGCCGATGGAATCTAAAGAACACGAGTGGATCTAGAGGGAGAGATCCGGGGTCTTACGTCACTGGGGAACGGCCGCGGCTTTGAGCGACATCGCCTGAGAGATATGCCACTGGGGGCAACGCTGCCAACAGCCACAGTCGTCAATAGTGGCGGCCCCTCCCCCCTCCACTATCTCTCTACGAATCTTTCAAATTCTTCTTTATTCCAAATAGTACTTGCTTCAGTTTAAAATGGGTTGAAAACGGATAATGTTCCAAACCTATCGACACCTTAATCTGATTGTGCTTTAATTATTCTTATCTCATTTCAACTTGGCTTTTAATAATTTATGTAATTCTTAAATCATCGAATTTATTATACGTGAGTTTTTTTTTTTGTCGGTATTATACGTGAGTTAAAAGGTTGGTTATTCATTGAAACCTCCTATTTTAGATTAAAGGTGAGGCCTACACTTACCTTCTGAAAGATTAAATGACTTTAATTTTGGGAGAAGTGCCAAAAAAGTCCTAAACCTTTTGTCTTTGTGCCGATTTAGTCCTAAACATTTTTTTGGTGCCGATTTAGTCCTAAACCTTTTTACATTGTACCAATTTAGTCCTTGCCGGCCAATTTTGGCCGGGTTTTGCTGACTGGACGCCGGCCGGCTGACATGGACAACTTTTAATAATATTTTTATATATTTTGTTCTTTTTTCTTTTTCTGTTTTTCTTCCTCCAGCTGGTCGCCGGAGCTCGGCGACCGGCCAGAGGCGACGGAGCTTGGCGATCGGCCAGAGTTGTCCACGTTAGCGCCGATCAAGCCACGTTAGCCTGCCGGCGTCCAGTCAGCAAAATCTGGCCAAAATTGGCCGGAAAGGACTGACTTGACACAACATAAAAAGGTTTAGGACTAAATCAGCACAAAAAAAAAGGTTTAGGACTAAATCGGCACAAAGATAAAAGGTTTAGGACTTTTTTGGCACTTCTCCCCTTTAATTCTTTATCATTCGAAGAGCAATCTCCAAATTTCCATACTCGTCGTTTTTAGCATTGGGATCAATATAAGAACTTGGCGGAGGCTTTTGCCTTACCCTTCTGGAGTTCTCTGTTCGATTTTGGTGAACTCCTACAACATTCAAATATATGCTCCAAGTGATGGTAAATGAATTATGGAAAGTTTGATAAATGGATATATACAGATACTTGACATGGCAACCTTTTGTTTTATCCTTACTTTTAAGATTACTTTGGATAGTCTATAGTTGATAGGCATCATGACTTACATAATTTTTTTGCGCTCTTTTAGATTATGGGAAAGTTACCCAATCAATCCTAAATCTATTAAAATTTTTGATTTCACTAATTTAGTACTAAACATTAGCTTGATATTTCAATATAATATATATGGTCAATTTTCACTGGAAATTGTTAATGAAGCGGCTTTGTCAATATCGTCATCCAACAAACATTTTGCCATGTCAGAGATGTATTTTTTGCCCGGAAGGACTATATTGAAATTTAGCATAAATTCAATACTAAATTGCTAAAATTAAAAAAATTTAGGAATGATATGTATCCACACAATAAGTTTAGGACTGATTAGATGATTTAGGAATGATATGTATCCGATCTGTGATCGATGAAGCTATCTTTTTGCTTTCCAAGTTTCCTAACCTAACGATGCTCCACTGTCGACGAGAAGCTAACCTAGCTGCTGACTGGGCTGCGAAGGCCCACCTCTACGCTTCGGCCTAGAACTGGATTCTATTTCCCCCCGTACATTTTGCTTGATCTAGTTTATGCTGATGCTTTATCTTCAGGTTGTAATCTTACGTTATCTTGAATACAAGCTGTGTTTTCGACCAAAAAAAAAAAAACGTCTCTGAAACGGTGGTGCAGAAATCAAGGGTCTCCGCACTACCTTAATTAAAGGCCTCTCGAAATGTAGAGTCTCTCTCTACCGAATGGTAGCTTCATCTTTCTACTAAACCCTAATCCTCAGAAAATTTCCTTCACCTTCGGGACTTCAGTCAAGTGTGTTGGAGCTCACCGGTTGAACCCATGGATGTCTCGGATGGAGATCACCTAATCGGCTGGGGAATTACTGCCCATATAAACTTTATTCTCCTATCTCGTCTTCTCTCAGAACCCTAAAGTTCAATTGCTCGGTTTACATCATCTTTTATCTCTTGTTCTTACGGTGAAATCCCTTGTTTGAGTAGTTGCTTCCTCTTTTCGTCTCTTTCTCCCTGTCCAATCTTGTCTTGTCTTCATCTTCGAACCTGTCTTTCCCCGAATTGCCTTTGCATGTAACGATCATCAACCCGCCCAGCTTGGGTGCCCTGCATGTGACCAATCTAGCTTCACCGGATCACAATTTGAAGATCTTTACTCAATGGACAGTGTGGGTCAGGATGAGGAGGCTCGGCTAGCTGCTCTCTGTAACCGTTTAGGCTGCCTTTGGTCTGCCCAGGAGATCGATGTGTGGGACAAGGAACCCCCTGCAGAGAAAGTCGAAGAATGTAAGTTGATCCTAGTTGGTAAAATTCTTGCTAATCCTTCCATTAATTTCCAAGCATTCCAGAATACGATGAAACGTGCTTGGCGCATGGATAAAGCTGAGATTTCACAGAGGGAAGCAGGACTTTATGTATTCAAATTTAACTCGGAGGGGGAAAAATAGCGTGGGCTAGAAAACGGTCCATGGTTATTCTCAAGTAATCTCGTTATACTCAAACCTTGGATCCTCAATACTCCACTTCATTGCTATGAATTTAATACTTGTGCTTTTTGGGTGCAAGTCTTTGGACTCCCCTTAGAAAGATGCACGGAACAGTTAATAAGCAAAGCTATTCATGATGTTGGAAAGGTTTTGGATGTCAGACTTGAGGTGAAAGAAGGATCAACGTCAAGAGCAGGGCGAGTTAGAGTGGAACTCAATTTACAGGAACCTGTGAAACCTGGTGAACTTATCCAAATAGCAGGGAAAAACATATGGCTTGACTTCCGTTATGAACGTTTACCACATTATTGCTATTCTTGTGATGTTTTAGGTCACTATGCATCCTATTGTAAAGATATTTCCTATGATGAGGCTAAATTTGAAGGAAGGGACAAGCTATACTATGGATAATGGCTAAGGGCAGAAGTCAGGGCACACAGCCCTTTCTGGGAGGCATTCTACGAGCTGAAACCCACTCAAGATAATACTAAAGAAACTGTACCTGAAACCCCTCAATCTGGGTTGCCTTTACTCCCTGTTGCACAATGCAATATCAGCCAACCACTAGCTCCTCCGAAAATTCGTACAGCTTGGCATCTGAATACCACAACAACAAACATTATGCACAGCTCCCCCCTGCTGAGTTGCCACAAGGTGTTGCTCAGCACATGAGGCAATCTCCCGTACCGGAACAAAAGACAGAGCTCAAAGATTTTACAGCTGGGGCATCTTCATCCATGAAAGTTAAAAAATCCCGATTGCAAACCAAAACTACTCCCCTTAAGAAAGTAAAGAGATATTCTCCCTATGGATCACGTCCTATGTTACCAGACAATCTAGATGAAAGTCATCTTTTGGAAACTCCAATATTTGAGGCCGAAAGGGCCGAGGATTGGGCTGTGGTGGCTTGCCCGACTAAGCCACCAATTGACAAATGAAAATCCTAAGCTGGAACTGTCAGGGACTGGGCAATTCCCTGACAGTTCAAGCTCTGAGGGCCCTAGTGGCTCAAGAGCGGCCCGATATCATCTTTTTGATGGAAACAAAGAACCAGGAACCTGTTATCAGGCAAATACAGCGAAGGCTGAATTATAACAGCAGTTTTGTGGTGCATCCCCAAGGTTTGGCTAGAGGGATGGTTCTTTTTTAGACTGACCATATCACACTTAGTGTCAATGCCCATAACTCGCATTTTATTGATACAATCTATTTTGACGACATGAGTACAACACCTATGGGCATTATCTATCTGCGTGCACCGGCAATTTACCAATAGAGACAAATTTTATGGGCAGATTTGCGACACCTCAGCCACTTAATTACTCTGCCCTGGGTGTGTATAGACGATTTTAATGAAATTTTAAATCACTGGGAGAAAGTGGGAAAGAGACCAGCTGAGCCATATTGGTTGCACTCCTTTAGAGAATTATTACATGACCGCGCTTTGATGGATATCGAGACTAAGGGTTGTGCCTATACTTGCGTGAACAATTGAAGTGGCGAGGAAGCTGTCAAAGAGAGAATTGATTGAGCTTTGTGTACTATGGATTGGCGATTGACCTATCCAGAAGCTGAAGTTCACGCTTTACCTGCCCTAGGGTCGGATCATAGTCCACTACTATTAAATACGGTAATCAACCTAAAAAGGAGGAGGAAGACTTTTACCTTTGAATCTTATTGACTTCAAGATGCAGAATGCCACGGGGTGGTTTCAAAAGCGTGGTCATCTTTATCACTTCATAACTCCACAATCTCTCAAAAGCTTCGGACTACAACTAAAGCGCTGGCCAAGTGAAGCAAATCGAAGTTTATTGTAGGTCATCATCAGATAAATCTTCTGAAGCAGCAACTTCAGCAATGCACAAATCAACCTGTTTGCAATTATAACAAAGATCAGGTTACTTCACTGAAGGAAAAAAATTCAGAATATATGGTTATAGGAAGAACACTACTGGGTGATGCATTCCAGGATTAACTGGATGAGGTGGGGGGACAGAAACACAAAATTCTTTCATGCCATCACAATTCAAAGACGGAAAAGAAATAGAATCAGAATGTTAAAAGATGTAAATGAGGAGTGGATTCGAAAGCCAGATCAGGTGAAGCACATGACACTTACTTTCTTTAAGAATCTTTATACTTCAATTGGACATAGAGACTATGGACCCATTTTAATGCAATGTCCTCGAGTAGTGACAGCCGCAATGAATTTACAATTAACAGCTGAAGTTACGCGGGAGGAAGTAAAGCAAGCGACGTTTCAATTAGGAGCCACCAAACCACCAGGACCTGACGGTTTTAATGGACTATTTTATCATAGTCATTGGGACATTATACATGACGATGTGTTTAAATCACTGCAGAATTTTTTCATTACTGGAGTGATGCTTGCTGATGTTAACAGAACCAGCATATGTCTGATCCCAAAGATACCGAGCCTAAAGAGGTTAGATCAATTTCGCCCTATCAGCTTATGTAATTTTCTATACAAGATTATATCCAAAGTTCTAGCGAACCGCTTGAAATCTTGCCTACCTGAGTTGATTTCCACTGAACAGAGTGCCTTTGTGTCAGGCAGACAAATACAAGATAATATACTGATAGTTCAAGAGGTACTACATCAGTTCAGAATTCGTAACAGAAAGAAAAAATTTCAGGCGATCCTTAAGCTGGATATGCAGAAAGCCTATGATAGGGTAGAGTGGGACTTTTTGGAAGCCTATCTTCGTTATTGGATTTCAAGATCAATGGGTGCTTTTACTAATGCAATGTGTAACAACAACCTCTCTAAGTGTAAAGCTCAACCGCGAACCTCTACCTTATTTTTAACCATCACGGGGACTCAGACAGGGCGACCCTCTCTCACCCTACTTATTTATCCTTGTGGCAAATATGTTATCCACCCTCATCCAGCAAGCCGTCGACATGGGCAATCTACGAGGACTTAAACTCGACAGGTGGTGTCCTACTTTATCACATTTATTTTTGCCGATGATGCTATCTTTTTCCTAGATGGTAGAACCCAGGAATGTCAAAATTTAGCAAACATTCTAAACCAGTATTGTCTAGCCATAGGACAAGAGATTAATAGGAACAAATCCGGTCTGTTCCTGAGTAAAAGCTGCCCCAGTCTCTCAAGATAAATATGGCTAGAGAATTAAGGGTGCTAGTACTACACAAAACGAGCAATATCTAGGTATACCT
Organism: Eucalyptus curtisii; assembly: GCA_017140595.1. Taxonomy (NCBI): domain Eukaryota; kingdom Viridiplantae; phylum Streptophyta; class Magnoliopsida; order Myrtales; family Myrtaceae; genus Eucalyptus; species Eucalyptus curtisii. The sequence continues at coordinate 7,605,045 of CM029504.1, forward strand.
TCTGATTGGGGATCATCGAAAAAAGACATGTTTGCTTGGATTCTAGGATGAGTAGATGCAAAATTGGAAGGGTGGAAAGAAAATCTAATTTCCAAAGGTGGGAAGGAGATTCTATTAAAATCAGTGGTTCAGGCTTTACCGCAGTATGCAATGTCGATATTTAAGGTTCCTGTATCTATATGCAAGTCTATTGAACAAAAAATAGCTCGGTTCTGGTGGCAAAACAACTGCAACAAATCTGGAATTCATTGGAAGAGCTGGGACATTCTTAAAGAGAGAAAAGACAACGGAGGGATAGGTTTTAGAGACTTACTAGCTTTCAATAAAGCCCTTTTGGGAAAGCAAGCTTGGAGACTCTTTCAAAATCCATTATCTTTGTGGAGAAGAGTTTTTAAAGCCTTATATTTTCATTCTACAAGTTTCTGGCATGCTGATAAGGGGTCTAGACCTTCATGGGGATGGCAAAGTCTTCTGTTAAGGGGTCTATTCTTAAGAAGCTTTGATGGTCATTAGATAATGGCCACAAGATACGAGTCAGAGAGGACAAACGGTTACCTATGGGAATCCTAGGTGACCCAGCAATTAGAGAGGAACCTGAAACAGTAGCAGGTTTCATTATCCCAGAACAGAATGAATGGAATGTCCAGCTTCTTAACCATACGTTTGATGAACCAACTATTAAAGAGATACTAACTATTAAGTTGTGGCCAGCATCAACCGAAGACAAACTTTTATGGACAGGGATAGAAGATGGACAGTATACCGTGAAGAGTGCCTATAATTTCATCAAGAAGACAGAATCCAAAAAGGTAAACTCTCGAGCTTCCTCTTCCTAATCATTCACCCAGACATCTATGGAAGCAGATATGGAAGACAAAAGCAGCCCCAAAAATACGCATTTTCCTCTGGTCTATATGCCAAAACGCCTTACCTACAAAGGATAATCTATTCCGATGAAGCATTACCCCTGACCCACTATGTACACTCTGCTCTTCTCACTCCCCCGAAACCACAGAACATTTATTTCTGTTTTGTCCCTGGACACAATATATCTGGAACCATCCCCAAGTGCAGATCAACATATCAGATTATAGCACACACCGCATAGATGCTTGGCTAGCTGATCTAATAGAACATCAGGTGAACGTACCAGCTTTTGAGACAATCGCAGCTTTATTATGGCAAATTTGGAAAGCTCGGAATCTCTTTGTCTTTCGCCATCAACGCACCCATCCGGACCAGCTTGTTGATACAGCTCTCGCTCTCACCCAACTCAATCTCAGAACCCACCAGCAAGAATCGAGTACACGTACCACTTGGCTGAACCCTAGTTGCACCGAATCCCACCGCATCAAGGCATCATCAAGGTAAATATTGACGGAGCCTTTCCTATCGCCAATCAAATGGGAGCGATTGTGAGTATTGCTCGCGATCACACAGGCAGTATGATCGGAGGCTTCACCCAAAGCGTTCAAGCAACATCTACACTTGAGACGGAGATTCAAGCATTGTTATGTACCCTCAAGGACCTATCACAGCAAGGAAAAACTGACTCTCACCTGTTGTTGGAGACCGACAACCTTATTCTCGTTGAAGCCATCAACCAGGGCCGTCTGCCGCTGTGGGAATGCTGTGCCCTTTTTGCCGAAAGCCAAGCTCTGCTCCTTTGTTTTCCAAACCTAAAGGTGTAGCACTGTCGACGTGAAGCAAATGCCCTAGCCGACTGGGCCGCGAAGGCCCACGGACGAGGATCCCTTTCACCAAACTGGGCCAATTCTCCACCCCAAGTTATGTTGGACATGCTTTGTACTGAAGCCCTTGTGAAGGGTTGTTCTTATTTCCCAACTTGAATAGAAATATATCCTCCTTTACGACCAAAAAAAAAAAAAAATGGCGGTGCGGTGAGTCGGAGCTGAGTGAGGGTGTTTATCCAGAGCGAGTAAGGCTGAGCCAGAGGATCATCCACTCGACTGACTCAGTCCTCTAATGTTGCATCTTTCAGGTCAAACTTCGATATAACAGGATGAGGAGAGACTGACTCCCTCGAGGTGTACGTGAAATCTGTAAACACAAAAACAGGGTACTTGCTGGAACAGTGAGGGAGTTTTGCTCATTTCCTTGCGACCTTTGGCTCAAACTTAATTGGCAGCACTCCAAGAATAAAATCGTGAATGTGCTAAGCCGATGTGGGGTTATAAATTGTTCAGTAGGTCTTAAATCTATTATATAAATGTCAAATCATTCGAAATTTTTCAACTCTAATTAGTCCTAACTCATTGCACGCGACATATGGTCATTCTGGCTAATTTCGCTAGAGATCGCTGATGTGGCGGCGTACTCATAAGACAGTCTTTGACGGACACTGGCTAGAAGGATTATATTAGAAATTTGCACAAAGATTTAACACTAAATTAAAAAATTGAAAAGCTTAGAATTAAATTGATATCCTTATAATAAATATAGGACTGATCGAGTAATTTTTCCCCATCCTTAAGATCGCCCAAGAAAGTAGATTAGTCGAAACTGGTTCGGACACCACATACTAACAAAAAGGAAAATCACAAAACACCCCTTTTCGATACTATCCTAATTAATTAGGTGCTAGATAATATATGGAGGAGAGCAGTCATACGTATACCACAGTCGGAGCTTCGTCCATATTGGAATATCGTTCTTATCCATCACCTCCAAGTTTGACGTCCGCCCGACGTATCGAGTCGGTTTTGAGAGAAAATGTAACTAAGTTCTCTTGGCCAAGTCTTGCAGAATATTTCTAATGTGGTACTCTAGTCATTGCCGGTTATCTTACATTTAATAGTTTGGCGCAACGGGGACTATTTTCAACAAAACGATTCTGTTTTCAAGCTTATAATTCCTTTCCCTCTTCATCGTCTCCAAGCTCACAGTCACTTAGCCAAAGCTCCTCCGATGCTCATCCGTTATTGCCTACTGTACCCTGGACCTCCCGCGGCATGCTGCCACCATCGTCAAATATTGCTTGACCATAAGCAGCCATCATCGTCGTCTCTGGCAAGCCTAATTGCAGAGGCCTCAAGCTCAGCCCTCATGGCTTCCTCCAAAGCCAACACCAGCAACCGCTTAAAGTAGCCACTTTTCCAATCATGATTCACATTCGGCCTTTCCCGTGGTTTTGAGCGCTTATACCATGTCCCATAGACGACCGAATGAGGGCCGGCAAGGCCTAATCGCCAGCCAGATCTCTGAGAGCCCCCATTCTCGGCATCCCCCATTTTCAAAGTTCAAGGTATCGGTTTTCTTGTCTTTTGGAGTTCTTGGCGTCATCAAATTACTTTTATCTGCAATAAATCTCACGGGCAAGTGGTTCCTTTTACATGAATACCATGTAAGTTTGCTATATCATGAAGTTCGAGACTAACGATTATGTTAATGACTGCTTCAAGAAAGAAGCAGGGAGATGATATGAGCTTACATTGTGTCACGCTCCGACCCTCCGAGCACGTGCCCATCCCAGCTTGGTCAATATAATAGCGATGTCCCAAGACGCATCGCCGACTCATTTATTTTTAGTACGCAAACGGAAGCATATAAATAATCCCCAGACAATAAAACAATGAGATTGGAAAGTAGGGCCATAAATTTTTCAAGCCAAAACCAAACTTTTATAAACACACAGGTTTAATTACGACATCAGGTCGTACAAAAAATATCGGCTTAATAAAAAAGGGACTGTCCTATGACTAGCGAGTCAGACAAGTTTGCCCATTCTGTTTCATTCACTTCCCCAAACTCCAAGACTTCTGGTCCTCCACCCACATTATCTAAGGACCTGAAAATAGTTATACAATAACCAGTGAGACAATGTCTCAGCAAGTTCTACACCCTAAGACCCGATTAGGAAGCCAATATGCCCTAACGGTTGCCTAAGCACAGCACGGGTTAGAAGACTTACCTTGGCCTCAGTTCCATCCTGCAAATCAACGTTATTTATAGATGTCTTATATCACATCACTCAATCAATTCATAACATCGGATCAAATCATTGATCAATCGACCTAGTCGATTTACATGTCACCACAACCCCTTTTTTGGTCGGCTCATCTCATACTATCTATTAAGTCCACTTATATCGGGACTGCTCTTTGCTAAGTTGATAAATAGATAGTATAGCTCGCTTCTGAGATGATCGGGTATATAGCTCTCTGCTAAGCTGCCATATCGCCCGTAGTATGATATAGTATACGAAAAATTCTCAATCTAAGTTGATAAGGTATACTGCTCTCTGCTAAGCTACCATATCAGAGCCCGTAGGATGATATAGTATACCGGTATACTGCTCTTTGCTAAGCTGACATATCGTCTGTGTGCCGATATAGTATACCATGTTGACACCTAAATTTTGACGATTCGATCATTCGTTTATTGTATTAAAAATTAAGGGTTAATTTTATCCCTATATATATATATAAGCAAGCAAATTGGCCCGAGCCCATTTTCTTTAAATGACAAAAATTACCTAAATGGAGATTTGAAATGATATTACGGTGGGTTTTTGGAATTTAAGAAAATCGGGTTACAATCTTATCAGAGAATATTCAGGAGATGTGGAAAATAAAAAGTAATATTACATGCAGAAAAGAAATCTTCACGGATATGAATTTGGAAAAAATTAAAACCCTAATTCATGACTTATATAAAGAAAAAACGCGTACGGTTTTAGAGGCGGCCACACAATTGAAACAGACGGCCACAGGAGAGACATTCACGACATACGACCACAAGAGAGAATAGTCAAAGGAGGAGAAGATATTCACACAAGCGCTCAAAATCCCAAGGGAAGCAGAACTTTGCTCTAATTCTCGATTGCTCTCCGGAGGTGCTCTTCCATTTCGATGATCCAGTAGAGTCCCTTGGCAATCATCAAGGAGTCCAGGTGTCAAGCAATTCCACCAGCATATCTACGTGGTTTCCTGGTCAACGTTTCGCAGTCAAGCAGCGGCCAACCAAGCTCTTGGTCGAAATGGGCGCACTCTTGATATTTTCTGTAGTTTTCCTGGCAAATTTTCGAGCGCCCAACAGCTAGTTTGCGCGCCGACAGCCCAGCGACGAAGTTGCAAACCACCGACGTCTCCTGCTTTGCTACTCCAAAACCGCAAGCAGCCACCGAGGAACCCCCATCACGAGCAACCAACCAACATCGGCCGCCGTTCGATCCGCTGTCCTTCAATCACGAGCCACCGCCATGATCCCATGAATCGCTTCATATTCATGCCTCCAATTTGATTATTATTATTATTATTATTATTATTATTATTATTATTATTTATTTTCTTTTGACTACCCACTAACCAAGAAGAAAACGTTGAGGGGGGCTTCATAGAATCCACATGCGGCCACACCATCAAAAATACGCAGATCACTTCATCACATCGTCAGTGCATCTCGTCATCATCCTTGGCCACCTTACAAGCGATCTTAGCGATTTATTTTGAGGAGTACGCCCAATGCTCCACTGACCCGGTGACACTACTCAGCAAGCACCGACAATTCCTCTTTACTCTTGCAACAACAGATCGTGGACCGGGCTGCACCTCCAGCTCCCTGCAATATGGCGATGCTGTCCTGATATCTCCCTACCGAGTCATGTGATGCCGGCTAGCATCCTGCGGCCAGCGACCCCCCGCATTAATCACGCTTGCACTTTTCCTTTGTAGGTTCTTGGCGACATCGGTGAGTCTGGATTCTTCAATGGGCACAAGCGGTGAGATTTGTCCTGTTTTGCCCAAGCTTTTCTAAAAGGTGAAGCTTAATAGCAAAGTGAAAAGAAGCTGAAGTTTACTGATAGAATTCCAAAGTACTCGGTCTTGTGGATCACGTCCAACGATTACCAAACGACCGTGCATGCTACGGATCGTCGATCTTCCTCCTCGTGCCATCGACCGAGGCCAAGCACCACCACGCACCATTGGTCACCTGTTGAGCGGATTCCACTCAGTCCAAATTTGGTAATATCATTTGTGGAATTAGGTAATTATCATATCTAAATTTGATTTAGATATTTTATTGCCTAAAATATGCTTACGTGCATATTTTAATGATAAACGCATTCCCAATTAGGATTTATTGCCTAATCTGCAACCGCACGCCAATTTTTTTATTCCATCTATAAGGCTTTAGATGGAATAATTAATTATGCGGTAATAAAATTGATATCTTGATATTTAAGGCTTAAGATCAATTTATTGATTTTATTAATGAAATAATCAAGCTTGATTAGATATCGTTTCCAAATTCGAATGATGGATGACCGTAAATGATTTGGTGCTTATCTTTTAATTGCTTTATTTATCCCAAAAATACAAAAAAAAAAAAAAATGCATGTGCATATCATGTAGTTTAGAATTGATTTCCTAGATAAAATTGCATGATAGAATAGTTAGATTTTTTAGAAATGCATGTTTAGATGGTATCTAGGTTAGATAATATCTTTTGAATTAAATTACATGACGGGATAATTTTCTAAGTTAAGATAGGATTCAGATTAGTCTATTCCTAACTTAAAATAGATAATATCTCACTTTAGTTAGATTTTTATTATTAGTAATTTTTAATTACGAATTTTCATAAAAAATACAAAAAATGTCTTAGAATAAATTAGTTTCAATCCCTAGGATAGGTTGCATTCCTTTAAGAAAAAAGAAAATAAAAAATGTCACGTGCATGTCATTAGGATTAGATTCATGAAATGCATGCCATTTAGTGATGGTTGCTAGGTCCATTTAATTAGAAATTGTGTGTCATTAGAATTAGGTCATTTAGTTAATATTGCATTGCATATTGCATGATTCTCATTAATCAAGTGAAAAAAAAAATCGCATGTTAATTAGAAATCATATCTAGGGTTGTTGATGTTGATTCTAATTTAACATTGCAGATGCTTTCGTTACTTTGAGGTAAGTTTTTTTTGCAATTTATTCATTATTTATCTGGGTGTTAAATTGGTGGTTTGCTCACCTGTATGATCGCCTCACATGTTAGGGAAATAGATTTAAAATCAATTTACGTTGCCTGCAAAAAAAAAACATTTTTGAAAATAAAAGAATGGTACCGAAATGGCATTAGAGAAATCTAGTGTAACCAAGTTCCCGTACCCATAGTCTCTGGTTCGTAGGAGTAAAGTAAAACTCCCATTACTTTACTTGAGTTTCTAATCGACCCACCAAAAATATATTAGTGGCGACTCCTAGATAAAATCAATCTACATGTTAAGAATTTGAACATAAGTCGCGAATTGGTATGGGTTTGGGAGAGCCCGAGTTAAATCTAGGCTTAACAATACATTAGTCAAACCCTAGGTGGTGCACCCCAAAAATTTTGGTCGCGACATACCATCACAATAAATTCGACATTTTCATCATTCCCAATAAAATAGCCGTGTGTGGGTACACGGTCGATCTTAACCAAAATACTATAATTTCCTCTCCACAAATCCCACCATTTTTTTTTAGTCTACCAAAATATTTTTGGTGCTGTTAACCGACGCCCAGTTATTTTTCAATTAATTACTGAAATCAATTAACTTAGGAATAAATCCTAAAATCACAATTAAATCAATTCAGCACAAATTGACGTTCAAATAAATAAACAGAGTGCACCACAGTAATCAGCATAAAATTTCGGTCACCGGCTATTTCGGTCTAATTTCCGGAAAATAAATAAATAATTAAATAATTACGAAAATTATTATTTAAATACAATAAATCCAACTTAGGCCCGTTATAGCCTAATTGGAAGCCAAGATGAGCCCGAAAAATTCTGAGGTTTGTTCAATAAATACTATAATCTATTTACTCGCTAAATGCGATAACTAACCACCTAACATGCATCAATTACTAAATTAATTTCACTAATTAAATTTAACTAACCACATAAACATGCTTAACCTAAGCTAAATAATCACTAAGCATAATTAACCTACTAATTAAGTCTTAGTGAGTAAAACTCACTTGTTTTAAAGCGAAGACCAGATCACCGCGATGATGGCGTGACGGCGATCGAAATCCCAATTTTCGGTAGCGTCAACGGAGCTCAGACCGGGCCAAAAGCCTTGCAAGCCCATAGAAATTTCTGAGCTTAGACTTGGGCTTAGGCCTGCTTCTTGGGCTTCAAGTGAGTTGGAAATGGGCCGAGGATGGGCTTCAAATCTGGACTGGGCTGCTGCAAAACTCTCTGGACCGAAATTCACGGGTTGAACTTATGTTGGGCTGAAGAAATGAAGACGGGTTGAAGCTTGGGCTGCTGCTGAAGGTTGGGTCGCTTCGAACGGGCTGATGAAAGCACAAGAGACGGAGCTGCTTTGGCGAGGACGGGCTACAGCGAGAGAAGAATTCGGTGGAGTCAACTTCAGGAAGGCTCGCTGCAAAATTTGACTCGGCAAGACAAGCCACGTGAAGATGGGCTGAATTGGAGTTGCTTCGGTTTGAAGATGGCAGCAAACTCGGTAGTGAAGCAGGGAAATTTGGTGGAGAGTTGCAGTCAACACTTGGGGCTTCAAGGAGAGTTAGTTGACTGGTGGGGTTCAAAGTGTGGACGTGTGGCAGAGGGAAGAATTCTTGGCGACAAATGATGGTGGAGAGGGGCGATGGCAGCGTGGATTTGAAGGGGGAGGGAAGAGGAAAAGCAACGTGGAGAGAGACCGTGGGGGTGTGAGACAGCGAAAGGGAAAATAAAAATGAAATGCAAGCGGAACCGAGGGGAATCGAGAGATGAAGGAGACGGAGAGAGGAGGAGTCGTGCACGAAAAGCTTGGCAAAAGCAAAGGGAAAAAGTCAGTAAATTTTATCTCTTCCATTGAATATATGTCCCCCAAAAGCCCACAAAAATATCCTAATGTCTCATAATACTTTCCAACCTTATAATCCACAAAATAAACCACCAATTGTCCAATTTTTAAAGCCAAAGTTGCTGCCCCATGCCTTAATCCGAATTTCATCAATATTGACTTCAATTCCTCACTCAAATCTCCAAATCGAGGTTCAATTTCGATGAAGGAAAATCCCGAACAATTTTCTGTAAATCCCCGACACTCAAAGGCTCGGCTTGGAGTCCAAATTTCCTTCAACTTGGCCCATCTGAATTTTCGTTAATTTTCCGCAACGTCCGAAATGGTTTTCCATAAAAAATCTCGGAATCTCCGAAAATCTTTTGGAGGATGAGTCGACGTTCCTAAAATAGATCGTGACATTGCAGAACTTTCAATTTTGAAATCGGGTTCAAATTCGCGGTTAATTTCAATCCGATGCAATTTTAGCTTGACCTAATCTACCGGGTAGTTTTTAGGAATTTTAGTGCAATTGACTTGTGATCGATTTATCTCGAGTCACATAGTGCATCTTCAACACATTGGCGACTCTTGGTTGTCGTGAAAATCTCAAGGTTTCAAATACGGGCACCGGGTACCAAAACGATAGAAAAATCGGTCTAGTGTCGATCGACGAGTATTTTGTAATCAGGTGGAATCACCCACACTCTGATCACATTTTTAAGTCGAATTGATCTATCCGGTCTCTGATCGATTTCTGACAGTGCCGTAATGACCCTTGCAGATCAACACGGTCGAGCAGTCAATTCCTGGTCGAATTCTCAAGTCTATTGCATTTAGATTCTTTAATTGCTTCCCCAGATAGTCCAGTTATCTCGTGAGTGATTAGCTCAGAGAATAGCACTATTGGCACGTCGACGAAATGTACGATTTATTTAATCGAAAACGAAATTTGAAAATTCAAGCTGTCGCACATTGGTCGCCATGAATGGACACAAATCGTGGGCAAAGGGTATCGGTGAGCCTGTTAAGTACCCACCTTACAAGAGGAAGAGGGGTTGAGAGAAGAAAGAAAGATTTGGAATTGTTAGAGGAGCAACCCAGGGATGGCAAGAAACTGTCCATGTTTGGAGCTTAAAGGCGATGCGGCAACTGTCTTCCTCAATGGGCATAGGAAAAAGGGTTGTAAGATTTCTCCCGCACTCAGGGAGAACAACGTAACCAAGTGTCATAATTTTTATAAAGCGCTCACTTGATAGCCATAAATTTTTTTTTTTGATCGCTTTAGTGTCTTAACTTATGTATGACGACGTGCTTATTTGAGTGTCATTAATTTTTTTTTTCAGTCACTTTAGTGTTATATAATTTTTCAATTGATCACTTGAATGTCATAATTTTTTTTTTTTTAAATGTTCACCACAAGTGCTAAGTAAGGGTGAGCATGATCCGGGTGGGCGGTTCCTACCTTGGAATCGAGAACTACTCACCGAGGACCGGTTTTGAAAAATTGGAATCGAGACCCATCCATTGGTTCCATGAACTCACTTGAGAACTGGACCGCTCCGATCCGGTTCCTAGGTAGGTCCATGGATTTGACCCCCAATCCCTACAAAATTTGTTTGGCCTTATAGTTGGATTGAATTGCGAGCCATTGATTTGAGTAAGGATTGAAGTTTATAAGACAAAACAAATAGACAATACTCGTTAACTAAAAACTTAATTTCTTTGAAGGTTATGGTGTAGTCCCCTTAAGGTTTCTCGAAACCGGAAACATGTGGAGAATTAGACTCCACAGAAGTTAAAACATTAATATCTTGATTCATCTTTTTTCAATGTTAACCTAATTTAATCATGGAAATAGCTAAGAAGAGATCTAATGGTATTCTTAAAACGAGCCATTGGCTCTTATGGACATCTCTAATTGGTTCTCTCATTCTTCTACACTTATTTATTTTGTTTTGATTGAGAAAGCAAGTAAAAGGATTATTAGACTGACAAAAAAAAAAAAAGAGTAGAGGATTAATCTTATTACACACCCAAGAGATAAAATTAGTTAATAATGTACAATAACTACAAATATACATATATGTACATACATATTTGGTTGAAAAACTGTAAAATAATTAAGTAATTGAGATGTAATTTCTTTTTTTAATACATATATATATATTTTTTAATACATATATATATATATACTGATCCAATTCGGTTGAATGATGGGCAATTCTATGGCTAAAAACCGGGAAATGGACCGCCCCCCATGGGAACAGTTGGTTCTGATTCGGTTCGGTCTGGTTCTAGGCGGTTCGAATGGTTCCTTGATTCTTTTGCACAACCCTAGTGCTAAGCCATGTCAGGTTTCCGACACTTGTGAACGTTTTAAAAAATTTTCGGCACTTAAGTGATTGATTGAAAATTATGGCACTAAAATGAACGTTTTTTAAAGAAGTTATAATACTTAAATAGCCAGGAAAAAGAAGTTATGACACTCAAATAAATGCCGTACATAAGTCATAACACTTGTGGTATTCTTATCTTGCACCAAGCGCTATACTAGTTTGTCTTGTTATGCATGTGATGATTGCCATGTCATGTCAATTTACTCATCATGTTTTGAGTTCGAATTTGCCATTTCATGTTACATATGAATATTATCATATTATATCATTTTCCCTATGATGTTTACATCTAAATTTGTCACGACATGTTACCTGCAAATATTATCATGACTTGTCATTTTCGGCATTCTATTTGAGTCCAACTTTTATACATTAAAATTACGTGTCTAAATGAATTTTGCATACACACTTCTACACACAAATGGAATCACACACCACCATACAAAAAAAAAAAAGAAAAAAGAAGCCGGTATTCTTAATCGATAACCACATCAAAGGCTGCGGCATTTCACATTTTCAAAACAGAACATCATGCATACTTAGAAAGTTAATTGATAAATGATTTGGGATTTAATCAAAAATAGAGCTACGATATCGAAAAGGGTACTACGGGATGCTAATCCATTCCATGCGTACTTGGCACTCTAGTCTAGTTTATAAGCTTAAGATCATATCGCATATCGTGGATTATCCGAACCTAGAATGTCAAGAAGATCTTACGAACAGAGGCACTAGTAGCTAATCACCCCCAATTTGCAAAGTTCTAGGTGCTACAAATGATTAATAAGTATAGATTTTTATCACTTATGAAAATTCAAAATATTCATCGTGTAAGTGGTTAATCGCCAAGAGTAACTATTCCACGTCTTACAGCTAAATTTAAGGGGCCTTCCAATGATAAATCGTATTTCTAACGTTCTCGGTAATTTAAAGGCGTTTGTTTTGTGTAAATATTATTTTGAAATTTAAACAATAAATTTTAAGTAAAAATAAATAATTTTCCTTGATAATAACTAGTTACTAAATGTTATTAATTTTGAATTCGTTTATTTGAAGAAAAACTGTTTCTAGGAAATTGTTTTTCCATTTTCCGGTGTTTGGATAATGGGAAATTAATTGATCTATGGAACACGTTTTCCATGGACTTAAAACAAGAGGTTTAAATTTGGAGAAAATAATTTCCATCCTTACATTAGTTGCAATTTCTCATTTTTTTTTTTTTTTTCCGAAAGAAAATTGTACTCGTTATTCAAAAGAATACAAAAGTACATAGTCTTCATGACAACACAAATCGAAATAGAGCATGAATATTGAAAAAAAAAGCCAAATCCAAAAAATAAGGAGGATCATTGGAGCATTAGTAAAGTTATGCACAAATTTATCCACAAGAACGGATCTATCAAACAAAATCGGTAGTCAATCACTAGATCTCATGTCTTTATTAATGATGAGCATGCATCACAAATTCCTTCTCCGATAATTACGACGTTGGCAATAAGCAATTCACACTTAGGTTTGCCTTCCCTTACACCATTGTCGTACGAAGACAATCAGAATAGATAAAACAAATACAAATCTAAATGTGGAGGAGCAAATCTCTATAATTAGTAAAACGTTAAAACTCCTGCGTCATCATTGATGTTGGAGGTAGAAAACCTATACACAAACAGAATAGAGGGGCATTGAATCAAAAGCATATTTAGTAAAAACCCAGATCTATATTGGGATATGGTAGCATCCAAATTTAGAACTAGATTAAAAGAGTTCAAACTCTTAAATCAAGAACTAGACCGAGAGAGAGAGCTCCTAGATCTAAATCGAGAGAGAAGAAAAAGTAAGGGAAAAAAAAAGAAAATACAAACAAAATCAACAAAAGAGAGAGGGCCCATGGCTAAATATTGAAGAAGACGATGGCAAAAGAGAGAGGAGAAAGAAGACTTTCAATTTCTCATAGTTGAGTGTGTTGTTTTTGAAAGTCTACTGCAAAACTAGTGTCAAAGCGTTACTTTTTGCTCTAGCTCAAGACGACATATTTTTAGAAAAAGAGTACCTAAAGTGCCAAAACTTGGTACGAGGGGACACTGAAGTGCAAAAAATTACGAAAGTGATACTTAAGTGTCACTTTTTTTTTTAAACAAATGGAACACTTGAGTGCCAAGTTCGATTAAAGTGATCGAAATCCTACGTGACAATTTTTTAACAATACAACTCACCTATGTAGCATGCCGAAGAGCTGAGTTAGCAATGAAGAACCAAGATGACGTCGCTATCTTTTTTTTTTTTTTTAAGTATAAATATTAATTAAATTAAAATATTTATATATATTTTTATATTAAAAAAAAGAAGGCAGAAGGTGAGGGCTCCACTCTCGTCGCCGCCTCCCCTGTTACCGGATGGGCCGACGACGGTGGGGGGAGGATTGGCTAGGGTCGCCGGGCCTTGGCCTCCCTCGACTGCTTGCAATCTTCATATTCTTCCTCTTTTTTTTTTTTTAATGAATAAATTTAATTAATATTTTTATTAATTATCTAGCCACGTTAGCATGCAAAACGACGTCGTTTTGTACTGATTTGGTCGGAAAATCGCCATATCAGTATTTTGGCTGGATTTTCTCTTTATTGGTACTTAATTGATTAATTTTGCTATGATTTTGGCATTTAAGTGTCACTTTCGTAACTTTTTAAGTATCTCTCCGTTTCAAGTGTTGACATTCCAGTTGTTCGGCACTCACATTTTTTTCATAGCATTACTTCTATGATCATACTGAAGAGTACAATCAAGTTGTCTTAAACTTTTGCTGAAAAATTCAATTTAAAACCATAACTTAAGCAATCTTCTATTTCCGCCTTGGAGAATCGTATTAAATAAGAGCAACAAAGTGATAAATCTTTTGATTTATCCCATTAAGTCAACAACTTATATAGTAAACAAAGACAATCAAGTCTTGAACCATATAATTTGTGCACTTAAGTCCACATCTTTCATGAAAAAGAGACCGCGTCTTCAACCTTTTATTGAAAGTGCAATATAATGTGATCATCATGAATAAATCCCGATTGCCATATAGACAATTTCTGATGCTAATGATTGCAAGAACTTGCTTTGACTTTTTCTAAAAAGGGTCAAGTCTTTATTGGCATCCAACGAATAAAGATATGCCTTCATCCCAAAGAAGATACAAGTTGAAAGAACCGCACAAACATTAATGGGGATGAGTTAAGATAACACTACAACCCAACCTCCTCCGAGTTGTATAAAACTTACTGCCATGTGGTTTGAACCCATTTCATCACTGAGTCAAAAACCTCGAATCGCCCCCTCAATCTCAGAAATTTGAATCATCTTTAGCGTAGGTTCGGTTTGTACACAAGGCATATAAAAACTGTTCAATAAACTTTTACTAGAAGCATATAAGTACCATAATGTGCCTCTCCATGGGTGTCTGGTAACCATCTTTTGAAGGGTCTAATCAACAATTTAACAGCAAAAACAATGAGAAATCAAGCAAGAATACTATTTCCAATGCCACAAGATATGATTGTTTAGCTAATGTTTCCAAATTTAATGTCGGTTCATTAAATCCCCATAAACCAATACGAAGTTTTATCACAACTTGCATCTATTGGTGTGGCGATGATCAGCTTGCTTTGACTTAATAGTTATGACTCAATTCGGACAATCCAACTGCGAGCATGGAGCTCTTTTGATAATGCTCACAGAAGGACTCGCTAACGCCTGCAGCGCTTTTTACCTTTAGCCAAAAGTATAGGAGGAAAAAGAGTCAAAACTGGCGGACAGTTGTAAGTCTGCGTAAAATGTGATACCAGAAGGGATCAACACTTCCTCGTGGAATCTCACTAGCTTAGGGTGCAGAGAATTTTCGACATGTCTGTGATAGATTATTCATTCCAAGATGATGCCAACAATTGAAATTGCAGGTCCAATAGTATGGGAATTAACCTTTCTAGTAGGGTCCAACCTCGGTTGACTATATCATAATTAGAGTGACCAATTTCATTTTTGAGCCCCTTATTCCTTTTTTAAATAAATGTTCGTGGGATAAGTACGAAGACTACCATTTGTTTCCACGCCGTGTCAGGAGAATTAATTCTTAGCATGGATTAACACCCGGAACGACATACACAACATATCTTTCAGTTTTGGAGGTTATCCATCTTCATGACGGTCCAATTTAGCGTCTTTGATATGCTAAATCAAGTACAAAATTTATTTTCCTCCTACCATATGTATCCTGTGTTTTCCTCCTTAAAAAGTGAGAGCATCTTCCACCCTTTGCTATTCACATTTCAAGCCAAGAACGAACCCAACACGTGATCTTGTCCACAGGACTTTTCGCCCTTTTAGTGGCCATTCTCGCTTTCTTACAAATGAGTTGCGACGCATTCATCGCTCCCAGGAGAGCTCACGTCCAAATCACAAACATTTTGCTAGGAGGAGCAATGCTCAGGTTTTATTGCAAGTCTAGGGACGACGACCTTCGCTTTCACTACATTGCCCCCGCCAACTACCAACTTTTCGAGTTTCAACCGCATTTCTTTTTGGAGACGTTCTTTTTTTGCAGCATGGAATGGCTGGGTTAATTTCACTACTATGGCATATACAGCTTCACCAGAGATGGTCCTAAATGTAGGGATTATTAATGGAGTATAATACTGGACGGTCCATGTATGTATAACTAAGAAATACAGATATATAATCTTTGTGATAAATGGAACGCCTAGACCAGCAATTGATACACAATCTCTCTAGACCGTATTATCATGAGACTGAATAATTGAAATAAACATTATCTTCAACCAAAAATAGAAAAAAAAAAGAAAAAAAATTTATCTTTACTTTCAAATTTGTATTTGATAGATAAATGACTTTTCCTCGATGAGAAGTGGCCCCACATGTTAATTACAACTCGAAAGTCATCATAACTCATGGACTCTTTATTAACAGCTGGAACTAATGTGATTTTTTCCTAAATAGGACCTCACTTTCAATTTATGCCCTAGAAGTTATCCTGAAATTCAGATGGAGGTAGTTTCAAATTTACAGCTGGAACTAATGTGATTTTTTAGGACAAAGTACCAAAAAAAGTTATAAACCTATTAAATTGGTACTAATTCAATTCTAAACTTTTCAATTGGACCAATTTAATCCTAAATCTTTTCACATTGATACCAATTCAGCTTATCAGGCAAATTTTGGCTGGCCGGCGTTGATGTGGACATTGGCCCATGGCCGGACGGTGACGTGACAATTTTTTAATAATTTTTTTCAATTTTTTTTTTTTTTTTTTTTTCTTTTTCTTTTCTTTTTTCCCTTCTTCCTCCTTGGACTTTCAGTGGCCAGCAAGGGCTTCGTGGCCCTCGCCCTGCATCGTCCAAGGCCTCCAGTGAGGCGGCTTTGCCCAAATCTGGGCAAGGCCAACCTCGCCCAGATCTAGCCAGCGTCTGGGCGAAGGCCACTATGGCCTCCCCAACCGTGGGCAAGGCCACCTTCGCCTACGGCCCTAGGTGAGGTCGGGTGAGGGCCGTGAAGCCCTCGTTGGCCGCCGGTGAGGGCTTTGCGGCTCTTGCCTAGTGGCCGGCGAGCCTCGTCAAAGGCTCGTGAGCCACTGAAAGTCCAAGGAGGAAGAAGGGAGAAAAAAAAAAGAAAAAAAAAGAAAAAAAAGAAAAAAAGTGAAAAAAATAAAAAAATTAATGAAAAATTCAAAAAAATAAAAAAAATATGTAAAATTATCACGTTAGTGTCCTGCCACTGGCCGATGTCCACATAAGCGTCGGTTGGCCAAAATTGACCGAATGGATTAAATTGGTACCAATGTGAAAATGTTTATAAATAAATTGGTTAAATTAAAAAGTTTAGGATTGTATTAGTACCAATGCAATAGGACCTCTCTTTCAATTTATGCCCTAGGAGCTATCCAAAAATTCAGATGGAGGTAGTTTCAAATTTAACTGCTCCCCTGCTTCTCTCATCTTCGTGTTAGGCATTGTAGGCGTGAAGCGAATGTAATTGCTAATTGGGCTGCTAAGGCCCATAGAAATGGCTCTTTACTTTCTAATTGGGCCGTTTCTCCTCCCCCTCTTTTGTTGGATCTTCTTTCCTCGGACGCTATTGCAGCAGGTTGTTCTGCTCCTTTCACTTGAATGCAATTTCCTTTTCGACCAAAAAAAAAAAAAATTAACTCTTTAGAGGGAAATGCAACAATGGATAGTTGACAGAATTTAATTTAGAACAATAGAGTTATTGTCGACACTTCATATTCTCTGCAGCTAGTAATACACTTAATTTCTTTTACTTGGGTATGTAACGCACTTAAATTGATTTGCCATTAAGTAAGTAGATTTTTTTTTTTTTTTTTTTTGAGCGTTAAAATAAGTAGAATTTGGAACACCAAGAATTAAGCAACCCTTTCAAATTCCTTGCTCTACCCTTCACATAAATTATTTACGTATACTTTTTATATTAATTAGAAAATAACTATTTGAAAATAAGAGTTTAATCAATTGGACATCGTTAATGTACCGAAGTCCTCTCCATACTTAAGATTATATATAAGGTAGGGTGGGCCTAAATCCACACCCATATGGCTGGAAACAGAAAAAGAAAAGAAAAAAAAAAAAAAGCGGAATAGACACCATGCATCATTTTTCTAACGGTCTCATTGACAAAATCTCTTATCATGAAAAAAGAAATTTAATGATGTGAACAAAAAAGAAATTCAATAACAAAATCACTCCCACAGCTATGACCGAAAAGTTAAAAAAACCCCCGGATCACTTGGTTCCATCATCTTCTTCATCATGTTCATTCCTTTTAAAAATGCACCCCATTATCGGAGTGAAAATTAGAGATGGTTTTAAAATTATCCCAATAATATATTTTAAGGCACAAGAGATGAACTTAGACCACCCGTTCTAAATTCAAAATGCCATTTACTTACTTCCTCTGCTACATTATAATCATGAACTTGCTTCTTCCATGTATTCAAACTTTTTAGCAGTCTTTGGTAAAAATTGTATGTGCAGGGGAATATTCCAAAATTCCTCAATGCAGTGTCCTCATAAAGTGGAATATTCTTTGGCCAAAAAAAGAAAGTGGAATGTTCTAATTATATGCATTTGTAACTGAAATTAATCATGCACCTTGCATATAGAGTACAGAACGAACATAATGAGAAAATGTGATACACTTTATTATACTAATGGGGCTACCATAAATGTTCATCACAGACAGAGAATGTTCATTATAAATTACATCAAAAGGTTCTGCATCAAATGTCACTAGTTATCATAATACCTCAAAACCATGAAATCCCTAAGCCAATTCATACTTGTCTTTTTCTTGTCACTTTCGGTCTTATCCTCTCTTCCACCATCAAAAGCCGCTCTATTCAGGAAGTACCATGTCCACATCGTTAATAACTTGCCCGGAGACTTCATGCTTCATTGCAAATCTAAGGATGACGATCTCGGGGCTCGGACCCTCCACCCGGATCAGGAGCAATTGATCCGTTTCCGGCTCAATGTCTTCAAGAATACCCTCTTCTTCTGCTCCGCCCAATGGGAGGGGCGGTACGAGCAGTTCAACGCATTCACAACAAATCGGGACGAGGATCGCTGTGATTCTGTCCAGTGCTATTGGTCTGTGCGGGATGACGGGTTTTACTTTAGCAATGATGGCATCACATGGGACCGTGAGTATATGTGGGCATAAACGATGCCATCATGTGTAATTGAAGATTTTTTGCCTTTCTCTCTTGCTTTCCATCGATGGCAATAATTTTTATGTAGCTTCAAAGTAATATTTCGCAGCGCCTCGAGTCGCTAAAAATTCAACCACTTGTGTCAATGGTTTTTTCTTCCGATTTTTTTATAATTATGATTACATTTAAAATACAAAAGAATGTTATTTAAAAATTATTTGATACTTGTTCACAATGTTAGGGCCAAAAGCCAAACGTCATCAGCCAATCACCTCAAAGGGCTCTTTCAAGTCTTGCCACTGGAGTGGAGTTTTCATCTCATTGTGTGCAACAAATTCCTTCTCCCCTCTTTGTGTAATTAAATGCGTCTAGTAAACACTTAATTATATGATATGAGGCACGTCGCAACTGAAGACTTTGATGATACACAATTTCTAGATACACCAGTATTAGCAGCACATGAAGTGAATCACAGGGCTTTGGTGGCTGGCCCTAAACAGCCGCCGCCACACAAATGAAGATACTTTGTTGGAACTGTCAGGGTTTGGGCAATCCCCTGACAGTTCAAGCTCTAAAGGCCTTGACGGCCAAGGAAAAGCCCGACTTACTGTTCTTAATGGAGACAAAGAACCATGAGATTGTGCTTTATCGATTGCAACGAAGGTTACATTTTGGCAGTTCTTTTGTGCGAAATCCAGCCGGTCTAGCAGGTGGTATGGCGGTTTTTTGGAATGATACAATAACGCTAGAGATAGAAGGCTTTTCGGAGGAATATTTTGATATGATCTGTCGGGATTTAAAGGAAGATAGGCTAATGCGAATCACCTGTCTTCATGCTCCATCATCTTATCATAATAGACAGCTGCTATGGGAGACACTTTGAAGGATCAGCGCATTCAACACACTCCCATGGATATGTGCCGGGGATTTTTATGAAATTCTCTATCTGTGGGAAAAGGTAGGCAAGCGTTCTTTAGATGGGTATCGGCTTCACTCATTTCGAGCTGTTGTAAATGACGCCTTGATGGAATTAGAAAGCAAGGGATGTGCGTTCACATGGACGAATAATCGAGAAAGTTTTGAACTAGTAAAGGAACGTTTAGACTGGGTTATGTGCATGACGAAGTGGCGACTTCTATATCCTGATGCGGAGGTGTTTGCATTGCCGGCGCTGGGATCTGACCATAGCCCCTTACTCCTGTCCACAGCGCTAGCCTATAAAAACCGTCAGCGATCTTTTGTTTATGAGGCTTATTGGAACCAAGATCAGGAGTGCAGAGTGATCGTCTCTAATGCATGGAATTCAGTCCAGGTAAGAAATTCTAACCTACCGAAAAAACTGAGATTTGTGACTGATGCTTTACGAATGTGGAGTAGATCAAAATTTGATAATGGCCAACTGAGAGTGACAGCCTTGCAATAGCAACAACAGCTTATTATTAACAAACCTTACAATTCCAACACTGATAAAGAGGAAGCCTCTCAACTTCGAGAGGAGATAAGACATACATGGTAGCAAGAAGAACAATTTTGGGCCATGCGGTCCAGGATTAACTGGTTGAGATGGGGCGACAAGAACAACAAGTTCTTTCATGTAACTATCATTCAAAGAAGACAGAGAAATAGGATTGGGATGCTACGGGATGATAATCAAAACTGGGTGCGGGATATTCAGGCCCTGAAGGAGATGACGTCTGCTTTTTTCTCACAGTTATATACAACTGTGGGTTATCGTGACTATGGCCCGGTTCTGGATGTGGCATCCTAGAATTTCAGAAAAATCCCTGAATATGCCATGGACCATGGATTGGCGATGGAAGTACCGATATTGTAATTTGTAGCCTTCTAATCCATGAATTGCGATGAGACGTATGGCCAAGCCTTTAATGAATGAATTATGGAAAGAAAGTTTTATCTTTGGCCATATGTATAATGAAAGGGAACTCATGGATTTATAATTTCAAGTATATAGATATCTTAAATTGCAATTTAGTGCTTTAATTAAATAGGGATTTAATTAGCTTTTAAAATGGGTTAAAAATTGGATCTAACTAAACTTGGGTCTTAGGCCCAAGAGGGATGGGCCTAAGATGGGCCAAGTTGGCCGGCCCATGAAGCCTACGAAGGGCTGCCATCGACCAAGGAGGGCCCAGCCCATGAGAGGCCCACTCCTTTGCATGAAGATTGTGCCAAGTGTTGCTTCCCTTTATCCAAGTGTCCTCCATGCAAAAGCAATGATTGTTCATCATTGAGGAGAGGAAATTTGAGGGAACCGGTTGATGATGAGGGGGGAAGTGTCGCCGGAGAGAGGGAGTGAGAGAGAGAGAGAGAGCTGTCGAGTGAGTGAGGGAACCGAGAGTGAGGAGGAAGAGGCCGCGCGAAGGAGGAAGCCGCCCGTATGCCGTGCGTCCGTCGCTTGTCGCCGTCCGTGTGCTCGCTGCTAGCTCGGTCTAGAGGCAAGTTGGGATCTATATTCTACTCTTGCATGTTGTATCTTGTATGTGTGTTTAAATGGTGATGAATCTCGGGCGTTTAGGGTGTGAGAACCGAAGCTTTGCATGTGTTGTTCTTGAAATAGCCTTCTGTTTTCGAGTAGACCGCCTGACCCAGAATGTTGTAGAGGCTTGCATGTGGGTTTTGAGTCGGATTTTAGCTTAGACTTATTCATCAAAGTTGTAGATAACACCTTAAAGTATGACATACAAAAATTTGAGCCAAAATGGTTGAGATTTGAGGGTTGAAACTCTTCTCCTACGAAAACGTAAGATCTGAAGCTGTTTTGTTGACCTCTTGGTGGTTTTGTGTGTTACATGTTACTTTTTACTGAGAATTTCACTTCTACTTCTTCACGAAAGTTGAAGAGAACATACTGAATACTGACATACTCAAATTTGAAGTAAAACGAACAAGTGTAGCCTAGTGAAACGATTTTTCCTTTGAAGATGATAGATCTGGAAGTGTTGTACTGGACTCCAGTGACTTCGTGAACTATAAAGTGATTATCCTTTGAAAATATCACCTCGATCCCATAATGAAAGTTATAGTAGACCTCTTGAAGCAAAACATATCCAAAATTCAGAAGAAAATACGGAAGATAAGTCGGTGAAATCGTGATTTTTCGGAGACGGCTAAATCTGGACTATTCGGTACTAGGAACAGGAGCTTCGACCGTCCATAATTAATTATCTAAGAAAAATATGACTTCGGTGTCTTCATGAAAAATATACTTTAGGGTCTTGGCTATCACCTGGTAAAATTTCATAATTTTTGAAGGTCATTAGAGTATTTAATCGGAATTATTCCAAAAATCGAGTAATCTGTCGCGTTCGGATTAGTCAGTCTCAATGCATGGGTCATATCATTTTATATGAAACTCTTTTGGCAAAGTGTTCTTCACGAAGTATCTTCTTTATGTCTTCTCTATGACATATTAAAATTTCATAATTTTTGAAGTTCATATACCTATTTAACCAAAAAGTATTTCAAAAACTGTGCAAGCTATATTGATAGAATAGAAATGCTGTGATGCGTGATATATATCAAATTGTATGAGGGTCTTTTGATGCAGTGTCCTTTATGAAATATTTGCCATTATGTCTTGACTAGCACATGTTCAAATTTCATAATTTTTAAAGACCATTTGGGCATTTAATGGAAATATTTTCTAAAATTGTGCAAGCATGGATTATACGAATTTCAAATGCTGGAAATTGTGATTATTCTGCTTTGGATGAGCCCTATCTATTATATTGATTGAGGTGATTGAATATTGCTGAGCATGTGATGATAGTTGGCATTGCATATAGAATAAAATGCTGAATTAGACTTTGTGCCATAACATCATGTGCCATGCTAATTGTGAGACATAAATTGGTGAACATGCATTATGATGAATGAGGAAATTGTAGTGGCAGCCGATAATGCCCTGGGAGTGTCAGGATGCCCGGGATGGGGGGTGCCGGATGCCCGGATGTATTGAGATACATGCCCGGATGTCCTCGGGAGTTTCGAGATGCCCGGAATGGTTGGGTGCCGGAAGCCTCGGAGGTTTATGCCCGGGGAATGCCTCGTGATGCCAATTGGGATGCGAGATGCTCGGAATGTGGGGGTGCCGGATGCCCGGTGGTGTGTGCCGGAGGTTTCTCGCGATGCCAGGTTAGGGTGCGAGTGATAAAGTGTGGGATGCAATTACTGGTCCCGGGAAAGAGAGATGTGGTGATCAAATTTAAAGATAAAAGTGGAAATTGAATCATGCACATAAGATGTGATGACATACGTATGGATGTGTGACATGATGATGATGAGTGCATGGTTGTATGTGCACCTATGGCATGATGATATGTATGTGACATGATGATGATCACCTATGGCATGATGATATGTATGCGACATGATGATGATCACCTATGGCATGATGATATGTATGCGACATGATGATGATCACTTATGGCATGATGATATATGTGTGACATGATGATGATCACCTATGGCATGATGATATATGTGTAACATGATGATGATCACCTATGGCATGATGGTATATGTGTGACATGATGATGATGAGTGCATGGTTGTATGTGCACCTATGGCATGATGATATGTATGTGACATGATGATGATCACCTATGGCATGATGATATGTATGTGACATGATGATGATCACCTATGGCATGATGATATGTATGCGACATGATGATGATCACTTATGGCATGATGATATATGTGTGACATGATGATGATCACCTATGGCATGATGGTATATGTGTGACATGATGATGATGAGTACATGAGGATGTATGTACATATGGTGCGATGACATATGCATGGCTGCAAGGTAAGTTATGCTTGAATGCATGAATGGCATGTACTATGTTATGATTGATTGATTGTATTGTGTGATGCATTGAGTGGTTTATTAGATCTTTTACCTGCTGAGTGGCTATACTCACCCCTTAGGGGACCAACATTTCAGATTAGGAAGATGCCGCTCTCTCCGGTCACGCGTGGTACTTTTTATGGCCTTCCATCTGACGTGGAGGTCAAGTGCTCGGAGATGGACTGCGTTACCATCCCCGGGTCCGACGTTTGTGCGGGTTCGTGTGCTGGTGATGTATGATGTGGGTCCGGGCGGGGGCCCGATCGTTCGGGAGTTCTTGTCGGTCCATGTCCGCCGTGGACGGAGTGATGCGGGGGATGTTCTTTGCCGCCGCCCGATGCACCGGGGTGGGTGTGATGGCCCGCGTGAGGAGTGGGAGAGCGACACTTTTTGGATATAGCCGACACTTGTAGATGGAGGACCATACATGAGATAGACATAGGGGTCGAGTTGTCTCTTTTGGGTTGTGGCCAAGTCTAGATGGAAAAATCTTGGCTTTTCTTTTTGTTGTACCGACCCGTGAAATCCATCTTGAAAATATACGTAAATAAAAGTGGCTCGGCTTCATCTTTTCATATGATGTGTAGTTGGTGTGCATTATATCATGATTGTTGGAGGGAGAGATGGTGATATTCAATTATGCTTCCGCTAATAAGTTACGCCGGGACCGTTTTCCAAAAAAAAAAAAAAATGCCTATGAACTGCGATGCTTCTACTAAGAAGATGTAACTAGCGTTCATTAGGTATAGCGATAGGTACCTGTGGCGACCTTAGGCGAGTGGGGGTGCCACACTGGATCAATGTCAATCGGTTGTAACTATAGAGATGAACGAACACTTAACTGCCTTGGTGACAGTTGAGGAGGTAAGACGGGCAACTTTTCAACTGGGTGCTACGAAGGCTCCAGGTCCAGACGGCTTGAACGGGCTATTCTACCAGACACATTGGGATATCATTTAGGATGACTTGATCCGTTTAGTGCGAGACTTCTTCAGGTCGGGAGTGCTACCTGGCGAACTAAACAAGATGGTAATAGCTCTGATTCCCAAAATTAATCACCCTGAAAGCCTTGATCAGTTTAGACCGATCAGCTTGTGCAATTATGCATACAAAATTATTTCCAAGGTCATGGCAAATCGCCTAAAACCTTGGCTTTTGTTGATTTCAAAGAACATGCTACTTTTGTGAGTGGGCGCCAAATACAGGCTAACATCTTAATTGTTCAGGAAGTTCTTCATCATTTCAAGACAAGGAACATGAAGCGACGTTTTAATGCTCTCCTCAAGACGGATATGCAGAAAGCTTATGACAAAGTTGAATAGGATTTCCTAAAAGACTATCTGATTCGATTGGGATTTCATCCTTGGTGGGTTCAATTGGTGATGCAATGTATCACCACGACAACATTGAGTGTACGGTTTAATGGAGAATAACTACACTACTTTCGACCATCAAGGAGCTTACATCAGGGAGACCCTCTTTCTCGTTATATATTCATCTTAGTGGCGAATGTTCTTTCAACCCTTATTCATCAAGCTATCCATATGGGCCACCTCAACGGAATAAAGCTTACCAGGTCATGTCCAACTCTCTCCCATCTTTTTTTCGCTGATGATTCAGTTTTCTTCCTAGACGGTACTGTGAAGGAATGCCAGAACCTGGCATATATATTGAACCAATATTGTATGGCAACGGGACAAGTGATCAATAGAAAGAAATCTGGACTCTTTTTTAGCAAATCTTGTCCGTTGAGTCTTCAAAACAATTTAGTAGCAAAATTTAGGGTACCGGTGCTGCAGCGATATGGAAAATACTTAGGTATTCCTTCTAAATGGGGGCAATCTAAAAAAGAGATGTTTGGTTGGGATATTAGGGAGAATAAATGCCAAACTGGAGGGTTGGAAAGAATGTTTACTACCGAAGGGTGGCAAGGAGATCCTACTCAAATCTATTGTACAAGCTATTCCACAATATGCTATGTCAATTTTCAAGCTTCCCCTATCTCTTTGTCGAACGATTGAAAAGAAAATTTCTAGTTTCTGGTGGCGTAATGATAAAAACAGGGTCGGTGTTCATTGGCAGAAATGGGAATTGCTAAAAACCAGCAAGGATAGTGGAGGGCTAGGATTCCGAGACCTCATAGCATTCAATAAGGCGATGCTTGGAAAGTAGGCTTGGCGTTTACTTCAACAACCTCGCTCGTTATGGGGTCGGCTTTTCAAGGGGTTATACTTTCAGTCAAAGGACTTTCAATCAGCAGGTAAAGGCGCGCGCCCATCCTGGGGTTGGCAGAGTCTTCTTATTGGCAAAGACGCCATCCTACCTAATGTACGATGGTCTGTAGGAGATGGCAAGATGATCAAAATATGGGAGCATTGCTGGTTGCCTATTGGGCCTATAGGCGGACCAGCTACAAGAGAGGAGCCAGGGATGGTGGCTGATCTTATTGACTCTGTCCACCATACCTGGAATCTTTCTCTTATAACAGAACTATTTGATGATACGATCATCGCAGAAATACTTAAGATCCCTGTCAGACCATTACATGCTACTGATCAGTTAGTTTGGACAGCTACAAAGGATGGGCATCACACAGTGAAAAGCAATTACACTACTCTAGTTAGCACAGCAGCCACACAAAGCGGTCATCAAGCCTCAACATCGTACCAAAATCCCAGAATACTTTGGCGCAAATTATGGACATTGAAGACAGCACCGAAAATCCGCATATTCTTATGGACAGCTTGCCAGAATGCCCTCGCTACCAAAGCTAATTTATACCATCGACATATCACCCCTGATCTTATTTGCACTCTCTGCAATCAGAAATCTCCAGAAACCATTGAACACCTATTCTTCTTCTGTTCGTGGACTAAAGGAGTTTGGAATCATCCTCATCTCAACTTTTCTATTTTGCCTCATACAGTGCATCGTCTAGACAAGTGGGTCACAGAAAGAGCAACAGATCAGAGACTCTTACCTGGACTGAAGACAATAGCTCATGTCTTATGGCAGATCTAGTGTCTGCGCAACAACAACATCTTTCGTCAACATCGCCCTGATCCAAACCGAGCAGTTGCAGACGCCTTGGCACAAACACGGATCCACCAAATCTCAGACCAGAGGAGCCACCGAACAGGGCTCTCACGAACAGGGGTCTCTGTTCCCATATCTGCAATCTTATGGCAACCCCCGGATCGCGGATTCCTGAAATGCAATATCGATGGATCTTATCATCCTGGTAGTCGTGAGGGCACTATGGCCTGTATTAGCCGAAATCATCAGGGGCTTCTTACATATGTCTACACCAGCAGAGTTACAGTAGTTTCGGCTTTTCAAACGGAAGTGCAGGCGCTTACCTTAACTCTTCATCACCTGCTGCAGCAAGGTCTCGATAAGGAAAATCTGGTGATTGAGTCTGATTGCTTGCTGTTGATCGACGTTGTTCAAGCGAGAAGGAAGCCACCGTGGGAAGAACGTGCACTGTTCGCTGAACTCGACGCTTTGCTGCTCCTTTACCCTAATTTGCAGCTGTGACATTGCAACCGGCAAGCTAATGGAGTAGCAGATTGGGCTGCTAAAGCTCACGGCAGATCTGACCTAGCCCATAACTGGAATATCTTTCCTCCTTTTCTTTTGCAAGCTTTGGTAGCTGCCGATGCCATCGCTTCTGGATGTAATGTTACACATCTATGTAATATTTCGACTACCTAACTAATACTTATCGTTCTGACCAAAAAAAAAAAAAACTTGCCAAAAGCTTCCGCTTTGCAAAATGGAATTACAATATGTCTTCTCTAGTCCCACCAAAGGTTATCCAATGTGTTACCAAGATAGAGATCTTGGATCACAGCAATATGCTTTTATCACCAATAGGTGTGGTATGATGATACGAAGAAAAGTACACTTAGATCTCCTTAAGCAAGGACGTTGAAAAGACACTAATGAGGAAAGGTGTCCATCAACATGTGACATATATCACACGAACAACATACTAGTTAAATTCCCCTATTAAAGTAGAGGTTACCAAGAAATAATGCATAGCATTAAGAATCAGAGTTAAGTTCTTTTTTTTTTTTTTTGGGTCTAAAAACGATGCGTTTCATTCACGTACGACTAAAATTACAACCCATGGAATGGGCATCGACACATAGCAAATCCATTAACATTTGTGGAGGTGAGGAAGCCCAATTAGGAGACAGGGTGCCGTGGCCATGGGCCTTGGCGGCCCAATCAGCTGTGGCATTTGCTTTTCTTCTACAATGCTTGATTCACAGATGGGGAAAACAGACACTCAAAGCCGCAGCATCGGCGACCAACGCTCTGCAATCCCACGGTGGAAGACTTCGATCGTTGAAGATCTCCATGAGTTTTATACAATTAGACTTGATAATGAGGTGAGCATCATCTTGTCCTCGTTCTAGCAAATAAGTAAGAGTGGAGATGAGGGCTTGAATCTCACTTTGCAGAGGGGAAGATGCGCGAACTATGCTGGTAAATCCGGCGATTAAAGCACCGGTGTGATCCCTGCAAACGCATGCGATGGCTCCTGTCTGATTCGCTGTGGGGAAAGCCCCATCTATGTCGACCTTGATGCTGCCTCGATCCGGAGGAATCCACGCACGATTAGGGTTCAGGAGATCTTGACCTGCATCTGTCGCTGGCTGCACCGTGCTTCTGTTCAGCTTTGCATTAGCGAGAGCCACATCTACCAGTTGTTCGAGATTAGTACGTTGATGCCGAAATATGAAGTGGTTCCGCACCTTCCATATCTGCCAAAGGATGGATGCAATGACCTCCATTGAAGGTAAGTCTGACTGATTTTCAAGTATATCCTCCAGCCACGCATCCATTCGATGTCTTTTGAAAGCTAAGTGATTGATGTGTACACTAGAGTGAGACCAGATGGATTTTGTCCATGGGTAAAATAAGAAGATATGTTCAATGGTTTCAAGAGTATGTCATAAACATAACTGACATTCCGGGTCTTGAATGATGTTTTGCTGAAATAGTTTATCCTTTGTAGAGAGAGCATTATGACATAACAACCATATGAAAACTCGAATCTTCGGGGCCATCTTTAATTTCCAGATTTGTCGCCAGAGATGGGTTGAGGGCTTGTATGATGATGAGGCAAGATTTATGTTCTTGGTTTGATATGAGTATCTGAGGTTGTGGTAGGCACTTTTAACCGAGTATATGCCTGTTTGTGTTCCTGTCCATATGATTTGATTCGTGATAGAAGTAGGGCTTAATAGAATGGCGATAATCTCCTCGACTATGTGGTAGTCAAAGCTGTTTCGTAGAAGAGGGATGTTCCAGGTCTTCTCATCCTGATTTATAAAATCAGCAACCTGTTCTGGCTCTCCTCTAGGCGCTAGTCCGCCGATAATTCCTCTGGTGAGCCATTTATCCTCACGTATTTTTATCTTTTGCCCATCACCGACCGACCACTGCAGCTTGTTAAGGATAGCATCTCTACCTAATAGTAAACTCTGCCATCCCCAAGAAGAATTAGTGCCTTTTCTTGCATGCCAGAAAGTACCAGAATGAAAATAAAATCCCTTAAAAACACTACACCATAAGGATGAGGGGTTTTGGAACAGCCGCCAAGCTTGCTTTCCCAAAAGGGCTTTGTTAAAAGTTAGTAAATCTAGAAAGCCCAGCCCCCTTCAATCTTCCGTTCTTTGAGGAGATCCCATGCCCTCCAGTGTATGCCGGATCTAGTGCTACTGTTTTGCCACCAGAACTTTGCTATTCTTCGTTCAATAGACTAACATATAGAAACAGGAATTTTGAATATAGACATGGCGTATTGCGGGAGTGCCTGCACTACCATTTTTAATAGGATTTCATTTCCTCCTTTAGATATGAGCCGCTCTTTCCACCCTTCTAGCTTCGCATTCACACGATCCAAAATCCAAGCAAACATGTCTTTGTTGGAAACAGCCCAGTCAGAGGGAATACCCAAATACTTCCCAATCTTTTCAATCACAGGAACTCTTAATTCCGCAGCCAAATTTCATTTCAAAATAAAGGGGCAATCACTATTACAAAAGAGTCCGGATTTGTTTCTGTTCACAGCTTGGCCCGTCGCAACACAATACTGGTTTAAAATATGTGCTAGATTCTGGCATTCTAGGGTTCGTCCATCCAATAAGCCACCGACGCTCTCATGAACCTTTTTGAGGAAGGATGCTGAAAAGATAATAATGGAAAGACCTGTCGAGAAAAGGTGCCCATCAACATGTTACACACATCATTACAAAAAGTATCCTAATTAAATTCTTTGATCAAACTAGAGATTACCAAGGTAAGGCGTACACTTCACACATTCTGTAAGATTAAAGGACTTCAATTCTTGATCATTCAAAGACCAATCTCCAAATTTCCATACTCGTCGTTCCTAGCGTTGGAATCAATGAAAGAGCTTGGTGAAGGCTGCTGCCATACCCTTCTGGAGTTCTCTCGTTCGATTTTGGCTAACTTCGACAGCATTCTATGTGCTCCAAGTGACGGCAAATGTGTGATATCCGGACTTTACCCGAGCCTCGAGTACGTAACGGTCCATGCCGCATCGACAAGCTTGTTGTCGGACTATGACATTGGCACCATTCACGGCCATCATTTCGGCACCACCATCCCCGTACTGAACCGTCACGTCTCATCACGTCCCCGCGGCACCACTTCATCGTCACGTCTCTGCCGTACTGTGACCGCTCGACCATCACCTCATTTAATTTTTCTTCATGAAACGCCACGAGCGAGACCAATGTTTACTCTCAATTGTACGTCACCAAGTTGAATTCCATGCAAACCTTTCTTCATTTCCATGCACACGTCCAAGTAGCCAAGAATTGAAGACTTTCACCACCCAAAGATGCAGCCACGCTTTCTCTTCTCCTCCGGCCAGCACATTGAAAAATTTGACCAAGCTCAGCCACGTTTCCCCCACTCGTTCCTCATGCAAAATAAAGACTTTGACCATAGAATCTTCAGCCACGTTCTTTCTTCTCCTCCGGCCAGCACATTGAAGAGCTTGAACAAGCCATAGCCACGTCCTTGCATGAAAATTGCAAGTGTCTCACGCCAAGACCAAAGCCACGGAACTGTCTCCGTCCCCTGCTGCCACCGAATGGAAGAGGAACATTGACTAATATAGTCAACCAACGGCAGGCAGAAGAGAGGCGGTCTCTTTTCATTTCCCTCGACACAGTTCATTCGCCCATCAATTCCTCAGCAAAATCTTAACGAAAATTTCTCACGGTCACATTCTCTCCTTGCCGCTCGCTGCCGGCCACCCGCACCACCTCGCCGCACCACTGTCTCGCGTTATCTCCGCTGCTTCGCCACCAGCTCATGTGGTCTCGCAGCTCGCTCCCCAGCTTGCACCACCCCGTATTTAAGGCAAGTAGACATTGACTAACCTATTCTATGTGAATTCCGTCGTTGCTTGGTGAGATGTGTTCCATCAGAATTCTACAAACTACTATTATTTCCATGACATTTGCGTTATTTGGTGAATTCGAAAGTCTTTCGGGTTGACCACGAACTTTGGGAGTGAAACTACGTGTTTTCTATGGTCAGATTTGATTTGTGGACCCATGCGTGTACTGATTTTAGGTATTCCAAAATTTTAAGGCCTGATTTGCGAATTGTTTTAAGTTATACGGGAGTTCTGAACTTTCGGACTTGATAAGGTCATAAAAATACTTGTTTGTGATTTTCAAAAGTATTCGGTTAGAACAACTCGAATTTCGGAGGTGAGACCGGAAATTGATTGTTATCAATCCAGTGTTGAAGATCTGGATTTTGCGAAATGGTTCTGCTGACGTGGATTTGACGTGCCTTCAAAGTTTTGTTTGCACTTGGTTTATACTATAATTCTGGATTTTGGAATCGAATTATTGGTCTTGCATGAACAACATGAAAAGTATTTTAAATTTAAATGGATGGATTGCTACACCATGGTATTTAATTGACAGATGCCGTCCGTCCACATTGACGACGATGCCTCGGGTGTCGGGATGCCCCGAGGGGGGTGATATGGTGCCCTCCGGATGCCCGGGAAATGTGATAAAGGCCTGGAGGTCCTCGTGACACCAGGTAGGGTGCGAGATGCTTGGAGGATGGTATACGGTTTCTCCAAAAGATGGTAGTAGTTGAATCTAAGATGGTAGTAGTTGAATCTAGATGAATTGAAATTCCAAATTTCTATTTACTTTTTGATATACCGTTTTTCTGAAATTCTTTTAGAAATGATGCAAATTTCATTATTTCAGTTGTGCACTTTATTTTTGGATTGCATTGAACAGGTGGCGATAGATTCGCGTAGTATAGTTTATTAGATCTTATTTGTTGAGTGGTTGTACTCACCCCTTGTGGGATTATTACATTTCAAACACATGACCATGCCTCTCCAACCCACGTCTTCCACTATGCTCTATGGCATCCCCACTTATCTCACATGGGATCAAGTGGAGCATGTGGATCCCGACTTCCTGGACGTTATGTTCATCCGGATTATGGTGATCCTGATGGTGGATGTTGGTCTCATGACAGGCCTTGTGTTGATGGTATTCATTGTACTCTACACCCGAGTCAATGGGCGCACGGTGGGACCGCTTTCACTCCCGGATGACAACGATGGTTCTAGTGGGGTCGAGTAGATGGAGGGTCTAGGGGAGGAAGGTTGCATTTTTGGACGAGACTAGGATGTGATGTGAAGATGGCCATGTGAATAGACTGTAGGATGGTCGGAAAGGAATTTTGGGATAGCCAGAAAAATGGAACTTTTTGGCCTTAATGTACCAACCTAAGTCGTCTAGAACATATAAATAAATAAAGTGCCTAGTTTCATATTTCATGTGCATCGATTTAAGTTATATTGGAGTTGTCGTTACACACTTTTGCTACAAAATAATAGCAAAGACAGGGAAAGTCGTGGCGACCCTAACAAGTTGAGGGTTGTCACAACGCGAGTGGTATTAGAGTCTAGGTTTTGTTTTGAGTGATAAGGTGCGGTAGTAGAAAAATGTGGGGTTATGATGATCGCACACTAGGCACGGAGGTTGATTTGTTTTAAAAAATGGGTGACCAATTTTCACTCGTAGAGGTAATGATTGTGAGTTACACATGCGTGCCAGTAACATTTGCATGTTACTTATATGATCTTAGTAATGTGTGAACGTTACTTTTCCTTATTAGTCGATTAGTGACGCTAGGTAACTAATTGTCCATGTGGTAAATATTCAATAATCTACAGGAAAGTATGGTACAAACAAGAAGTTCTCCCCCATCAAGAGCTGAAGCCACTGCTTCGAGGGCAGAACCCCAAATGGAAGTTATTCTACAAGCACTGGCCAACATAGGGTATCTGATGGAAAGGCAAGCCCAACAACAACCGAGAGCAAAACGTCATACTCAAGGGTTGGTGGAGCAATTTCTGAAATTGAAGCCACCTAAGTTTAATGGAACGGGAAGTCTAGAAGAGGCGGAATAGTGGATTGATGGAATAGAGAGAATCTTTTGGCTGCTGAATTGCAACGACACAGAGAAGATACCCTAGCAGAGTACCAATTGGATGGAAATGCCAAATATTGGTGGAGGGCTTCTAGAGAGACAATCTTTCCGCCTAGTATTGCCATAACATGGGATGAGTTTGTCTGGGCTTTCAACAAAAAGCATTTTTATGATTGTGCCAAGGATAAGAAAATAACAAAATTTGTTCAATTGGAACAAAAGGAGTTGATCGTAGACCAATATGAAGCGAGATTTTCTGAACTGTCAAGATACGCTCCTAGATTGGTAGAAGACCAAGAGGAAAAAGCTAAGAGATTTTTGAAGGGCCTGAGAATGGACATTAGGAAGCAACTGGTGCCTCTGAATCTAAGAGATTATAATGAAATTTATGAGCGGGCCTAGCTTGTGGAACAAGAAGTAATAAGGGAACAATTGGAAAGCAAAGAACGAATGAAGTCAAGGCGACAAATGGCACTAAGTAACACCCGACTGGGTAAAAGACCCTATCCAACCCGAGAGCTACCTTGGGATTCTAAGAAAAAGCGGAATTTTGGAAATTTCAAGAGGACCAGGAGTGGTCACACTCCAGGCAAAGTGCCATATCAAAATAATTCCTGTCGAAGGTGTGGTAGACAACATGGCCAGGACCCTGCCTAGATCACCAGAGGTATTTTGGATGCGGGCAGAAGGGCCACTTCAGAAGGGACTATCCACAAGGAGGATTGTAGTCGAATGTTGATCCGACGCGACAGATGCAACATGTAGGCGGACCACCTCCACAAGGAAACCCATTAAGGCCGCTAGCACAAGGACGAGTGTACGCGGTCACCAAAAAGGAAGCAAAATCTTCCAAAAACGTTATCTCAGGTACAATTTCTATAAATGACAAGAAGGCTTATGCATTATTTGACACGGGTGCTACGCATACTTTTGTGTCTGAAAGATATAGACGATTAGGTGAAATAGAAACCAAATATTTTGATATGCCTCTTCGTATTTCTACGTCGTTGAAAGATGTAGTATTGTCTACATTAGTATGCGAGAGATGTAAGATATTTATAGGTGGAAGAGATCAGGAAATAGACTTAGTAGTGATGGTCATGTATGATTTTGATGTCATCATAAGAATGGATTGGCTCCGTAAACAACGGGCTAGGGTGGACTATTATAGAAAGATGAATCAGTTCAACCCATTTAATCAGCCTAGTTGTGAATTTTATGGAGATCAGAAAAAACCCCTCAATGGCTCTTATTTCGGTAGTAGAGGCACATGCACTTCTTGATGAAGGATGTCAAGGATACCTGGTTGTGGCTCCCTCGACACGACCCTCGATCCGCTTGGGTCGCCACAGTTCGCTTTCACTTGTTCTAATCAATATACCACTCCGGTACCATTTATTTATAGCGGGTCCATAAATCCTAGGGGTTAATTTTTTTTTTTTTTTTTTTTTTTTTGAATTGGTCCTAGTGCAGATCATATAACAGAAGCATAATCAAAACTCCCTATCCCCTACTCCAACAATAATAATGCAATGCACACCAACTACGCATCAGATAAAAAGATAAAGCCGAGTCACTTTTATTTACATAATCACGATGGACATCTCGGGTTGGTACAGCAAAAGGCCAAGGCTTTTAACTATGCTCGGCTATAACACAAAAGAAACTCGACCCTACACCAGACATGTACACCTATCCATCATCAAGTGTCGGCTATCCAAAAAGAAGTGTCATCCTCTACCAGTCATACGCGCGATCACACCCAACCCGGTGCATCGGCCGATGGCAGCGGCAGCATCCCTATCATCACCCCATCACGTCAAACATGTACGGATAGGAACTCCTGAACTACAGGGCCATCAGTTAGACCCACATCGTACATAATCAAAACACGAACTAGGATAAACACCAGACCAGGAACACTAAGACAGGAATGCTCCGAGCACTCAACCTCAACATCAGATGGTAAACTATAGAAAGTACCACGCGTGACCGGTGGTAGAGGCATCTTTCAATCTGAAATGTTAATCCCCAAAGGGGTGAGTACAACCACTCAGCAATAAAGATCCACCAAACTACACAATGTGTCAGACAAAACAATCAAGGTATCACCAATAAGGCACATATCATCCATGCAAACAAGCATACATCACCATGCAGTCATGCATATATCTCCATGCAATCGTGCATATATCACCTTGCAGTCATGCATATATTACCATGCTGTCGTGCATATATCACCATGCCATCGTGTATATACCACCATGTAATCGTGCATATATCACCATGCAATCGTGCATATATCACCATGCAGTCATGCTTGTATTTCCATGAGGTTCATTCCATGCCATATGCACACATATATATATATATATATATATATATATATATGATTCATATCATCCACACCATCATGTGTATATCCCCATGAGATCCATTCAAGCCTTCATGATCGCATTCTCAATGTCATATAGTATCAATTTACTATCATAAGCAAATCATACATCATGCCATATGCACACATCCATGCGCATGATTCAATTTCCAATATTATCTTTCAAAAGGATCTCATCATCATTTTTTTTTCTTCCAAGGACCAATGTTTGCATTCCTCATTTATCGCTCGCACCCAACCTGGCATCGCGAGGAGCCTCCGGCACACACCTCCGGGCATCTCGCACCCCAACTGGGATCACGAGGAATCCCCCCGGCACACACCTCCAAGGCTTTCGGCACACACACTCCGGGCATCCGGCACCCACACTCCGAGCATCCCGACACTCCCGGGGCATCGTCGGCTCACACCTCCGACGGTATCATCATTATCACAATGTATACTCACGTATGTGTCTCATCTTTTGTCATGGCATTTGATGCAATAATATCAAAGGTCTAAACCAGCTTTTTGATGTTATATGACATGCTACATATGCAGCATAATCAACCACTCAAGACATTATATCACATAGAATAATTCATTTATTTTTGAAAATACAGCAATTTTCAGATAAAACAGAATGCACTCCTTTGGTTAAAATTCTAGAAAAATTAGTAAATGGTCTTAATAAATTCTGAAAATTTGGCATGTTATAGACAAGATCCAGAGGAAAATATTTCATGAAGAATAACTTATCAAAAGAGCTTCATACAAATCGGTACGGTTCGTGCATCACAGTCTTTAAAATTCCAGAACATCGCCATTGCACGTTTCATTCACAAATTCTGTAAAAACCATAAAACCAGATCCGAAAATTCTGAAATTTTGATATGTTATAGAAAAAACCTAGAGGTAAAAGTTTCGTGAAGAACTCAAACTCAAATTCGTGATAGATTAGAAACTATAATCACCAGAACTGTCCCTAACCCTCGGCAACGAATTCCAGATCCAACCATTTCGGATAAAAATTGTTTCACCAACTTACACTTGTCCGTATCTTCTCAAAATTTAGTATGTTACTCTCCAAAAAGTCCTTTACAACTTTCATCAAGAAGTTGAAGCGAGATTCCAGCTAGAAAATTACATGCAGCTCACGAAATCATCAAAAGTCGGATTGTCTTTCTAGAAAACAGAAAGCTAGGCTAAGACACTTCTCCCCAAAACTTCAAAAATTCCTTATCTCTACCACATCCGAAGTTTACCATTCACCACACACACATCACAGTAAGCAAAGTGTAGATCAATGGACTCTACTTGCCTCAAATCGAAAGAAAATCTCGGCAAACACACGGCGGGACAAGGCGGGCTCGATTGACGGTCTCCTCCTCCTCTTCGGCTCACGGTTGACTTCGGCTTCCTCCCTCTCGGTTCACTCTCCCTTTCTCTCGATTTCACTCTCTCTCTCGGTTCACTCTTCCTCTCGCACGACTCCACCTCTCTCTCTCTCTCTCTCTCGTGTCTCTCTCTCTCTCTCTCTCTCTCTCTAATTTTCTTCCTTTCAATGATTAACCATCATTAACCTTGCATGCAATGTGACACTTGGAGGACTTTTCACGCCACTTGCCATCTTTGCCATGCAACATGAGGGGCTTCATCCGGCTGGGCTTGGGCCAGCCTTGGTCGACGGTCTCATGGGCTCCTTTGGGCTGGGCTTGATCGGCCGAATGGGGGAAAATGGTGGGCTGGTTTTTGGGCCGGCTCGGCCTAAGAATTTCGGCTCACTTCATCCTTTAATAATTTACCTTAAATCCCCACTTATAACAAAATACTTAATTGCAAGTTAGTTTGGCCATAAAACTTTGTAACATAAATTAATAAAATCCAACTTATAAGGTTCATGGCCAAGAACAAAATTTTCCTTATCAAATTCTCCTTTAGCACAATCTTTAAATCACCCATGGACATAGGATATATTTCCAACCAAACAATTTTCCATTAAAAAGCTCGGCCTTAACCTATTGTAATTCATTGGTCCAAAGGCCATAACACAATCCGATGGCACTTCCATCACCTATTCATAGGTCGTAATGCATCTAGAGGTCGCTATGAAATTCTAGGATGCCACACTGGCAGTAGTAAAAGACCATACTAAAGTAGAAGCCAAAGTCGATGAAATTCAAGTGGTTTAGGAATTTTTGGACATATTTCCTAAAGAACTACCCAAATTACCACCGGAACGGGAAATTGAGTTCGTAATCAAACTGATACTTGGAACTTAACCAATATCAAAAGCTCCATATAGAATGGCTTTAGTG
Source organism: Eucalyptus curtisii (assembly GCA_017140595.1). Lineage (NCBI taxonomy): Eukaryota > Viridiplantae > Streptophyta > Magnoliopsida > Myrtales > Myrtaceae > Eucalyptus > Eucalyptus curtisii. The sequence continues at coordinate 7,643,054 of CM029504.1, forward strand.
GAACTAAAAGAGTTGAAAGTACAGTCGCAAGAACTACTCGATAAGGTATTCATTAGACCAAGCACGTCCCCGTGGGGTGCACCAATTCTATTTGTAAAGAAGAAGGATGGGTCAATGCGCTTTTGCATTGACTATAGGCAATCGAATTAAGTGACAATCAAGAATAAGTACCCATTGCCTAGAATTGACGATCTATTCGACCAATTGCAAGGGAGTTTAGTCTTTTCTAAGATAGACTTAAGGTCAGAGTATCATCAGTTGAGAATTAAAAAGGAAGACATTCCTAAGACTACCTTTAGGACTTGTTATGGACATTACGAGTTCCTAATTCTGCCATTTGGATTGACAAACACCTTAGCTGCATTCATGGACCTAATGAATAGGGTATTCAAACCCCACTTGGATCAGTTTATAATTGTCTTTATTGATGATAGTCTAATATACTCAAAAGGGCCAGAAGAACATAAGCAACACCCAAGAATAATACTGCAAACCCTTAGAGACCATAAATTGTATGCCAAATCCAATAAGCGCAGATTCTAGTTGGATCGGGTGATAATCCTTGGCCATGTGGTATCAGGAGAAGGAATCTTGGTGGACCCAGCAAAGGTTGGGCTTGTAGTAAATTGGCCAAGACTAATAACACCAATGGAAATACGAAGTTTATTGGGGCTTGCAGGGTACTATATGAGGTTTATAGAAGGATTCTCGCGACTTGCAGGCCCGTTGAATCAATTGACTAGGAAATATGTGAAGTTCAAATGGAGTGATGAATGTGAAATGAGTTTCTAGGAACTCAAGAAAAGATTGACCACAGCCCCGATACTAACTATTTCTTCAGGATCTGGTGGATTCACGGTATATAGCGATGCTTCCCATAAAGGGTTGGGATGTGTTCTGATGCAGTATGGGAAGGTTATAGCTTATGCATTGAGACAATTGAAACCCTACGAATTGAACTATCCAACCCATGACTTAGAATTGGCGGCAATAATTTTCGCATTAAAGATATGGAGACATTATCTGTATGGAGAGAAATTTGAAATTTATACATATCACAAAAGTCTGAAATACTTATTCTCTTAGAAGGAATTAAATATGAGGCAAAGAAGGTGGATGGAACCGTTGAAAGATTACAACTGTGAGATACTGTACCATCCAGGGAAGGTGAACAAGGTAGCAGATGCTCTCAGTCGTAAGTCAGTAGTGGATATGGCAAGTATAAGGGCAACATAATGGAATCTGTTAAGGACGATAGCAAATTCAGAGTTTAAGTTAGAAGTTGGCCGTCTCATCGGTGAACTAACTGCATTGAGAATCGAACCGGAATTTATTCGAAGAATTAGAATACTACAACAGTCTGACCTGAAAATCGTAAAGTTTCGAGATGCGGTATCATGAGGGAAAAAGGCTAGAATTCCAAGTTTCCGAAGATGGAATAGTGAGATACCAGGGAAGACTATGTGTTCCCAATAATGAAGAAATAAGGAAGGAAATTCTGTCGGAAGCACATAGGAGTAATTATAGTATCCACCCTGAGAATACAAAGATGTATCGAAACCTATGGTAACAGTACTAGTGGAATGTTATGAAGATAGACATTGCTAAGTATGTTTCTCAATGCTTAACTTGCCAACAAGTGAAGGTAGAACATCGCATGCCCGCAGGAATGCTAAGACCACTAGACATAACGGAATGGAAATGGGAGCACGTAACGACGGATTTCATGCAAGGATTACTAAGGACGTCAAGTGGTCATGACTCTATCTGGGTAATAGTAGATCGCCTGACTAAATCTGCCTATTTCTTAGCAGTGCATATGAATTACTCAATGGAGAAATACGCCGAAATGTATGTAAGCCAAGTAATACGCTTACATGGGGTTCCCTTGACCATTACATAAGACCGAGACTTGAGATTTACCTCAAATTTTTGCCGAGCTCTCCAAACCGCATTAGGGACCAAGCTTTAGTTTAGTACCGCCTTTCATCCGTAGATGGATGGACAAAGAAAGAGTAATCCAAGTACTGGAAGACATGTTGAGAGCCCGCGTGACGATTTTAAAGGAAATTGGGATGAGAAGTTACACCTAGTGGAGTTCGCATATAACAATAGTTTCTAGAAAAGTATCGGTATGGCTCCCTATGAGGCACTATATGGAAGGATTTGCAGGACTCCTATTTATTGGAATGAGGTGGGTGAGGGAAAACTAACAGGACCAGAGTTGGTACAAGCTACTTCGGATACGGTAGAAAATCATTAGAAATCACCTTAAGACGGCCTAGAGTCGACAGAAAAGTTACACGGATAAACGTAGAAGACTGTTAGAATTTAACGTGGGAGCTCACGTATTTTTAAAAGTGTCCCCGATGAAGGGTATATCACGATTTGGAAAGAAGGGCAAGTTGAGCTCGAGATTTGTTGGACCTTTTGAGATCCTTGAAAGGATAAGGGATTTGGCCTATCGATTGGCATTGCCTCCTAAATTGTCGAATCTACATGATGTCTTCCATGTGTCGATGTTAAGGAAGTATTAGCCCAACCCTACTCATATACTAGATTATGAGGTTATCGAAATAAAGGTAAAAGTGAGATACATGGAGGAGCCAACACAGATATTGGATCGGAAGGAGCAAGTCCTCCGAACGAAGGTGATCCCACTAGTTAAAGTCTTGTAGCGTCACCACAACGTGGAAGAGGCTACGTGGGAAAGCGAGAGGAAATGAGGCTAAAGTACCCTCATATTTTCAATGAGATGTAAGAGGCGCTCAATTTCGAGGACGAAATTCTCTAATTAGGGGAGATTTGTGATATCCGGACTTCACTCAAGCCTTGAGTATGTAATGGTCCGTGCCGCGTCGACAAGCTTGTTGTTAGACTACGACATTGGCACCATTCACGGCCATCGTTTTGCCACCACCATCCCCGTACTGAACCGTCACGTCTCATCACGTCCCCGCGGCATCACTTCATCATCACGTCTTTGCCGTACTGTGACGGCTCGACCATCACCTCATTTAAATTTTCTTCACGAAACGCCACGAGCGAGACCAATGTTTACTCTCAATTGTACGTCACCAAGTTGAATTCCATGCAAACCTTTCTTCATTTCCATGCACACGTCCAAGTAGCCAAAATGAAGACTTTCACCACCCAAAGATGCAGCCACACTTTCTCTTCTCCTCCGACCAACAAATTGAAAATTTTGACCAAGCTCAGCCACGTTTCCCCCACTCGTTCCTCATGCAAAACGATGACTTTGACCACAGAATCTTCAACCACGTTCTTTCTTCTCCTCCGGTCAGCACATTGAAGAGCTTGAACAAGCCATAGCCACGTCCTTGAATGAAAATTGCAAGTGTCTCACGCCAAGACCAAAGCCACGGAGCTGTCTCCACCCCCTGCTGCCACCGAATGGAAGGGGAACGTTGACTAATATAGTCAACCAACGGCAAGCAGAAGAGAGGCGGTCTCTTTTCTTTTCCCTCGACACAGTTCATTCGCCCATCAATACCTCAGCAAACTCTCAACAAAAATTTCTCACGATCACGTTCTCTCCTTGCCGCTTGCCGCCGGCCACCCACACCACCTCGTCGCACCACCGTCTCGCGTTATCTCCGCCACTCCGCCACCAGCTTGCATCGTCTCGCAGCTCGTACCCCAGCTTGCACCACCCCGTATTTAAGGCAAGTAGACGTTGACTAACCTATGCTATGAATTCCGTTGTTGCTTGGTGAGATGCGTTCCATGGGAATTCTACAAACTACTATTATTTCCATGACACTTGCGTTATTTGGTGAATTCGAAAGTCTTTCGGGCTGACCACGAACTTTGGAGTGAAACTACGTGTTTTCTATGGTCAGATTTGATTTGTGGACCCATGCGTGTACTGATTTTTGGTATTCCAGAATTTTAAGGCCTGATTTGCAAACTGTTTTAAGTTATACGGGAGTTCTGAACTTTCGGACTTGATAAGGTCATGAAAATACTTGCTTGTGATTTTCAAAAGTATTCGGTTAGAACAAGTCAAATTTTGGAGGTGAAACCGTGAAATTGATTGTTATCAATTCAGTGTTGAAGATCTTGATTTTGCGAAATGGTTCTGCTGACGTGGATTTGACGTGCCTTCAAAGTTTTGTTTGCACTTGGTTTATACTCTAATTCTGGATTTTGGAATCGAATTATTTGTCTTGCATGAACAGCATGAAAAGTATTTTAAATTTAAACGGATGGATTGCTACACCATGGTATTTAATTGACGGATGCCGTCAGTCCACATTGACGACGTCAGTCCACATTGACGACAATGCTGAAAGTGCTAGTACAAACACCTAGAGGGGGTGAATAGGTATCAAAACATATTCTGCAAAATGCAGTGAAAACCTTTACTTTTAACCTGAGTCTGAATAACAACAGACTTTTGAAACTGAGTCTAAAGAGCAGCAGATTTTGAGCGAGATCAGACTTTAGCAGTTAAATAGAATTACGAACAAAATAAAGGAGTTCGGGGAAAAAGAATAAAAACACAAGGTTTATATGGTTCGGCTTAGATCAAGCTTACGTCCACTCTCCCATGGTAACAACTTCTGCTGGATTCCACTATGCAATCAACAAGAGATTACAACTTTGAGTGCAAACGCTTAGTAGTAGATCACACTATCTCACTAAGTCACTCTTTCAGTATTTCTCTCAAGATCACAAACGTTTAAGCTCACGAGAGACAAGTGTACGATCGAATTCGCTCAGACTTTGGAATTATAAATTCTACGCTCCGTCTCTTACTTGCTCATCGGTCCTTGATCTCCTTAAATACTCCTCCACTTCTAAACTAGCCGTTGGACAGCATCTCGAGGATCGTCTTCCAATCTACCCATTGGACAGATCTGTATCTAGAAGATTTGGTAGCCGTTGAGTGACAAAAGCAGAATCCTAAATTGATTCCGATCGCCCATACAAACGGAATCTTGGTTTCCATAAGTAAAGCTTCTTCGTATAGAAAGTCCTTGTCTTCAAGATCTAATTGTCAATCAATTAGTTTGAGTCAATCAAATCAATCTTGATGTGGAATCCAAACCAGATCATTAGCCGTTATATCTTCGGTGCTTGTGTTACGTTATGTCGAAACTGGATGTAAAGTCCGAGAGCAATAGACTTTACAATCTGAGTCTAACTGCGATAGACTTTACAATCTGAGTCTGAACATATTCTGCTTCTGAACAGATTTAGCTTTAAGGTTTGTACACAGTTCAGCTTCAACATAGAGTCTGTATTTGGTTTTTCCAAGTATAGACTTTGACAATATCCTTTACATATTCTATCATCTGCATTGTCTATTATTCAACCATCAAACACGTTAGTAGCCTTTGATTTATTTTGTCATCTTCAAAACATCATAAGGGATTTCCCTAACAATCTCCCCATTTTTTATGATAACAAAATAATCTCTGAATATGCAGATGTGTAATCACACTTTCTAAAATATTATAAATCAAAGCAATGTAATTCAAATGATAATAAATAGTTTGAGCATAACAATATATAGAAAAATAATCGCAGCTCAATATTATGCAATAAATTATATCAACCAATCAACACATATGCATATTTATATTCTCTCTCTCCCTTTTTGTCATAATCAAAAAGCGATAAAAAGTATCACGTAGAGAATATAAAACGATAAATATATCTTGCATAATTTCCAAAAATCAGCTTTTATAAAGTAAATCGAATATTAAAAAAATATGCAATATAGCTCACTTCGATCATATGTATAAGCAAATATTCAATAAAAATCATGGATGCATTATAGAATTCACTTATCCTTTTTGTCATAATAAAATGATAATATCAATAAGAAATTTGTTAATGACAAAAGGTAATAAAAGATGCACTAACCGGACTTTTTTTTTTTTTTTAGAACTTGGTAAGTTCTAATCATATTTACCTTTTCCTTCCTTTCATAATAAGATCACAATCATGATTGATTCAAAAAGATTTTTCCATAATTGATCAAGGCTCCCCCTCAATTTGTTGCCTTTTTGAGATAATCATGATTCTTTCCTTTCTCTTGGATTCGCTTTCTCTCTCCCTTTCATACGACACATAAGGAATTTCCTCAACTATTTGCAAAAACAATCTTCATAGGAGATATTTTTCTGGTTGCACCAAAATTTGCGTAGATTCGCAATCATTCTTGCCTTATTGAATTTCCTGCAATCAACTCATCTCCCTTTTTGGTATCCATCAATTTGGATCCTTCCATGATGTTAGAGCAAAATATGAAATCAAATATTCTTACTTAATTCATCATAACAAAGTATTCAAAGAAAGAATATTATGCACAATGATATTTTGAAAAAATTAATTCTCACTTAATCATAGTACGATAAAAACAGAGAGAATAAAATCCTTGAGTATCTAAGAAGGAATGTTAATATCACGTAAAGCAAATTTTCAATTTTGCAAAATATGATAATTTGGGAGCATAAAATCAAACCAAATAAATTCATTTGTCTCTAAACAAAATAATCACACGTATTATATCAAATCTCAACGCACGAATCACAAAAATAAATCATACGATTCTTTCTTCAATAAAACAAATCAAAGAATATGATAATTATAAAATTTGAATCAACCAAGGATATATCGAATATTAAGCATAATGAGAAATTTTAAATTGTGTACTCAAACCAAATTGAGAATAAAAATATATACATTCCTTACCAAACTCTCCTTCTTCTCTTCCTTTATTTCCTGCAAAAATAACTCATCTTTTCTTTGGTACCCATTTTTTCTTGGGTCCATGAGAATTAGTAGAGTATGTTGCTTTTACCCAATCTTTCTTAATGGGTCTCCACACTTTAGGACATTCTTTCTCAAAGTGTTCTAAATCTCCACAATTTAAACATTTTAGGACATTTCGACCTACAGGTTTTACAAACACTTTTTGCAAATGATTTTTGTAAAATGCATTTGAAGGTTTTTGTTTAAGTCTCTCTTTTACTCTAGGAAAATCAATTAAAGAATCACTTTCCTTATTGAAACCAAGTCCCAACTTATTATAGTAAGGAACTTGTATAGAAAGGATATGCTCTAATGTTTTTGAACCGTTGGAAAATTTTTTCGAAATATTTGAAATTTCTTTCTTCAAAGAATCTTTTTCTTTAACAAGAAAATCTCGACTTTCTTTTGTATGTAGAAAATCTTTTTGTAAAATTTCAAAATTTCCTTTTTGAGAAAGATCATGTTGCCTAAGCAAAGAATTCTCCGTTTTAAGTTCGGAGATCCTTTTAAGAGAAGATTTGAGATTTAAGCAAAGCTTATTTATAAACTTTGAAACTTTGATTGGAATTTTTGAATTGCTTACCTCGAATTCCTCATCGGATTCTGAGTCTGTGTCTAAGTCAGACTCTGATTCTGAGTATGTGTTTGAGTCAGACTCAGATTCTGAATGTGCCATCAAGCATAGATTTCCTTGCTCATCATCTTCTTTCATTGTTCTTTTCTCGCCATTTTGCTTGTATTTTCTTCTTTCACTGAATTTCCTTCCTTTTCCACTTAGCTTGTTGAATTTCTTGATCATAAAAGCAAGCTCTTCGTCGTCCATGTCATTTTCTGAATCTCTATCATCAGAATCAGCATTAGCTTTTAAAGCGATGGACTTCTTACCTTCGGGATCTTCGTCGTTGATTTGTTCCACTTCATAGGATTGAAGAGTGCCAATCAATTCATCAACGGAGAGTGGCATAATCCTCTGAGTTTCTCGGATTGAGGTCTTGACATGGTTCCAATCTTTTGAGAGACCTCGCAAGAGTTTGTTGACCTTCATTGGGGAAGAAATTGGATGACCTTGATACGCCAAACCGTTTACAATCTCTGTAAAATGACTGAACATATCTCCAATCGACTCTCCTTGCTTCATCTTGAAGGATTCATATTGGCCAAGCAGAAAGTTTACTTTTGTCTCTTTTACACAATCAGTTCCTTCATATGTAACATGAAGTCTATCCCAAACTTCTTTTGATGTTTCACATGAAGAGATTCTGTTATATTCAGCTGGAGACAAGGCGCAATATAAAGAATAAATAGCTTTTGCATCAAGCGCTTCTCTTTTGGACATCTCCGTCCGAGACATAGGAGTAAGGGGTTTTGATGTAGACGCAATAGTGGGATTGATTCCTTTTTCCACAACATCCCATTGCAAGGGATCTCTGGATCTTAGGAATGCTTTCATTTTGTTCTTCCACACGTTGTATTCCTTTCCATCAAAATATGGTGGCCTTGTGTTGCTTTGTCCCTCCATAAGTCATGGTGCCAAGATACTAACCATAAAAGATCTTTAGCTCAAAAGTAAAAACACTTTTATAAACCGAGCACTTGGCTCTGGTACCAATTGAAAGTGCTAGTATGAACACCTAGAGGGGGTGAATAGGTGTAAAAACATATTCTGCAAAATGCAATGAAAACCTTTACTTTTAACCCGAGTCTGAATAACAACAAACTTTTGAAACTGAGTCTAAAGAGCAGCAGACTTTGAGCGAGATTAGACTTTAGCAGTTAAATAGAATTACGAACAAAATAAAGGAGTTCGGGGAAAGAGAATAGAAACACAAGGTTTATAGTGGTTCGGCTTAGATCAAGCGTACGTTCATTCTCCCACGGTAACAGCTTCTGTTGGATTCCACTATGCAATCAACAAGAGATTACAACTTTGAGTGTAAGCACTTAGTAGTAGATCACACTATCTCACTAAGTCACTCTTTTGGTATTTCTCTCAAGATCACAAACGTTTAAGCGCACGAGAGACAAGTGTATGATCGAATTTGCTCAGACTTTGGAATTATAAATTCTACGCTCCGCCTCTTACTTGCTCATCGGTCCTTGATCTCCTTAAATACTCCTCCACTTCCAAACTAGCCATTGGACAACATCTCGAGGATCATCTTCTAATCTATCCATTGGACAGATCTGTATCTAGAAGATTTGGTAGTCGTGGAGTGACAAAAGTAGAATCCCAAATTGATTCCGATCGCCCATACAAACGGAATCTTGGTTTCCCTAAGTAAAGCTTCTTCGTATAGAAAGTCCTTGTCTTCAAGATCTAATTGTCAATCAATTAGTTTGAGTCAATCAAATCAATCTTGATGTGGAATCCAAACCAGATCACTAGTCGTTATATCTTCGGGGCTTGTGTTATGTTCTGTCGAAACTGGATGTAAAGTTTGAGAGCAATAGACTTTACAATCTAAGTCTATAAGTGCGATAGACTTTACAATCTGAGTCTGAACAAATTCTGCTTCTAAACATATTTAGCTTTAAGGTATGTACACAGTTCAACTTCAGCATAGAGTTTGTCTTCTGGTTTTTCCAAGTATAGACTTTGACAATATCCTTTACATGTTCTATCATCTGCATTGTCTATTACTCAACCATCAAACACATTAGTAGCCTTTGATTTATTTTGTCATCTTCAAAACATCATGAGGGATTTCCCTAATAGACGCCCCGGGTGTCGGGATGCCCCGGGGGCGGGTGATACTGTGGCATCCCGGAATTTCATAAAAATCCCTAATTATGCCATGAGCTATGGATAGGCGATAGAAGTACCGCTATTTGTATTTTGTAGCCTCCTAGTCCATGAGTTGCAATGAGATGTATGGCCAAGTCTTTAAATGGATGAATTTTGGGAAAGGAAGTTTTATCTTTGGCCATGTGTATGTGATAAATTGGAACTTATGGAATTATAATTTCAAGTGTATAGTCATCTTAATTTGTAATTTAGTACTTTAATTTAATAGGGATTTAAGTAATTTTAAAAGGATTGAATTTGGGCTAATTAAGCTTGGGTCTTAGGCCCAAGATGGATGGGCCTAAGATGGGCCAAGCTGGCCGGCCCATGAGCCCATGAGGGGCTGTCGACCGTGCGAAGGGGAGGGGGTAAGAAACCGGTTGCATGCCCTCTCCCACTTGCCCTTTGAAGTGTGCCAAGTGTTCCCCATGCATTGCCAATGATTGCTCATCATTGAGGGGAAGAAAATTTGGAGAGATGATGGCCAGTTTAAGCGAAAATGAGGGGGAGAGAGAGGGGTTCATCCGAAGAGAAAGAGAGGAGAGGAAGAGAAGAAAGGGAGAAGAGAAGAGGAAAGGAGGAGAGCTGTCCGTCGACCGTCCGCCCGTTTGCCGCCCGTTCGCCGCCGTGTGCTCGTCGCTAGCTCGGTTTAGAGGCAAGTTAGGGTCCTCTTGCTACTCTTGCATGTGTGTGTTGCATGTATGTTTGGAGAAATGTCGAATTTTGGGCGATTAGGAGGGAGAAACCGAAGCTAGAATGACTTGTTCTTGAGTGATGTTGCTGTTTTCGCATGAACCGCCTGAGCCAGAATCTTGTGAGAGCTTGCATGCATGTTTTACGTTCGATTTTGACTTTGATTTCTTCATGAAAGTTGTAGCCAACATCTTAAACTACAACATACTAAAATTTGGTTGAAAATGATGGAGATTTGGGGTTTCATCCTACGGAGACACTAGATCTGGAACTGTTTTGCTGACCTTGTGGTAGATTTGTGGTTGCATGTTGATTTTTATCAAGAATATCTCTTCGACTTCTTCATGAAACGTGTAGAGAACATCTTAAAGACTAACATGCTCAAATTTGAAGTAAAATGAACAAGTATAGCCTAGTGAATCGACTTTCTCTTGAAGACGGTAAATCTGGAAATACGGTACTGGACACCCGAGAATTCTTGGACTCATATGGTGACTATTCTTTGGAAATTTCGTCTAGATCTCTTAATGAAAGTTGTAGGGGACCTTCTGAATCAAAACATATCCAAATTTCAGAGGAAAAAAGAAGTATAAGTGGGTGCAAATTCGATATTTCGGAGATAGCTATACTGAACGTTGCGGTGCTAGAATCAGGAGCTTCGGACGTCTATAGAAAATGATCTAGAACGAATCTGGCCTAAATGTCTGCATGAAAAATCTAGTTTAGCATCTTACATATAACCTGGTAAAATTTCATAATTTTGGAAGGTCATTTGGTTATTTTAATCGAATTATTTCAAAAACTGCGCAGTCTGACTTCATCCGAAATTTCATGTTGTATCTGTGTGAGTTATACTTTCTTGTGTGGAACTTTTTGGGCATGTGTTCTTCATGAAATTGTTATCTTATTGTCTTGTCTATTACATGTCTTGATTTCATGATTTTTGAGAATCATATGGATTTTTAATTTAAATGTTTTCCTAAATTGTGCAAGCTGGAAATTTAGTAAATTTCAAAAGGCATGATATATGGACTATTCTAAATTGTGTGGATCTCATGAATTATATTGTCATTAGTGGTTGTATCTTGCTGCATGTATGATGATGATTGGAAATGCATATAAAAGAATTAAAATGATGAAAGTGATCTTGTTTGCCATTACATCGTGTGCCATGCTGAATTTGAGACATAAAGTGGTAAACATGAATCATGGTGAATGAGGAAATTTTAGTGGCGGCCGATAATGCCCTGGGAGTGTCAGGATGCCCGGGATGGGGGGTGCCGGATGCCCGGATGTATTGAGATACATGCCGGATGCCCTCGGGAGTTTCGAGATGCCCGGAATGGTTGGGTGCCGGAAGCCCGGAGGTCCGTGCCCGGGGAGTGCCTCGTGATGCCGTTGGGATGCGAGATGCCCGGAAAGTGGGGGTGCCGGATGCCCGGTGATGTGTGCCGGAGGGTTCTCGCGATGCCAAGATGGGGTGCGAGTGGTGATGTGTGGGACGCAAGTGCGGGTCCCGGGAAAGAGATGTGGTGATCAAATTTAAAGATAAAAGTGGAAATTGAATCATGCGCATGAGATGTGATGACATACATATGGATGTGTGACATGATGATGTGACATGATGATGATCACCTATGGCATGATGATATGTATGTGACATGATGATGATCACCTATGGCATGATGATATGTATGTGACATGATGATGATCACCCATGGCATGTTGATATGTATGTGACATGATGATGATCACCTATGGCATGATGATATGTATGTGACATGATGATATGTATGTGATATGATGATGATGAGTACATGAGATGTGATCATGGCTGCGAGGTAAGTTATGCATGGATACTCAAATGACATGGGTTATGCTATGTTTGTATTGTGTGATGCATTGAGTGGTTTATTGGTCCTTTACCTGCTGAGTGGTTGTACTCACCCCTTCGGGGACCAACATTTCAGATTAGAAAGATGCCGCTCTCTCCGGTCACGCGTGGTACTTTTTATGGCCTTCCATCGACGTGGAGGTCGAGTGCTCGGAGATGGACTGCGTTACCATCCCGGTCGACGTTCGTGCGGGTCCGTGTGCTAGTGATGTATGATGTGGGCTTAGCTGGAGGCCCGGTCATTCGGGAGTTCTTGTCGGTCACGTCCGCCGTGACGGAGTGATCCGGGGATGTTGCCGCCGCCACCGCCCGATGCACCGGGGTGGGTGTGATGGCCGCGTGAGGAGGAGGACTTTTTGGAGAGCTAGTGATGTATGATGTTCACACTTTTTTGGACATACCGCCCGATGACACTTGTAGATGGAGGATCATACATGAGATAGACATAGGGTCGAGTTGTCTTTTGGGTGGTGGCCAAGTCTAGATGAAAATCTTGGCCTTTCTTTTTGAATGTACCGACCCGTGAAATCCATCTTGAAAAATATACGTAAATAAAAAGTGGCTCGGCTTCATCTTTTCATATGATGTGTAGTTGGTGTGCATTGTATCATGATTGTTGGAGGGAGAGATGGTGATATCCAATTATGCTTCCGCTAATAAGCTGCACCGGGACCGTTTTCAAAAAAAGAAAAAAAAAATGCCTATGAACTGCGATGCTTCTACTAAGAGATGTAACTAGCGTTCATTAGGTATAGCGATAGGTACCTGTGGCGACCTTAGGCGAGTCGAGGGGTGCCACAGATACGGTGCCCTCTAGATGCCCGGGAAATGTGATAAAGGCTCGGAGGTCCTTGTGACGCCAGGTAGGGTGCGAGATGCCTTGAGGATGGTATACGGTTTCCTCCGGAAGAAAGTGGTAGTTGAATCTGGATGAATTGAAATTCCAAATTTCTATTTGCATTCTGATATATCGTTTTTCTGAAATTCTTTTAGAATTGATGCAAATTTCATTATTTCAGTTGTGTATTTTATTTTTGGATTGCATTGAATGGGTGGCAATAGATTTGCATAGTATAGTTTAGTAGATTCTTATTTGTTGAGTGGTTGTACTCACCCCTTGTGGGATTATTACATTTCAGACACGTGACCATGCCTTTCCAACCCGCGTCTTCCACTATGCTCTATGGCATCCCCACTGATCTCACGTGGGATGAAGTGGAGCACGTGGACCCCGACTTCTTGGACGTTACGTTCATCTGGATTATGGTGATCAAACGGTGGATGTTTGTCTCATGACGGGCCCCGTGTTGATGGGGTTCATTGCACTCTATGCTTGGGTCAATGGGCGCACGTTGGGACCTTTTCCACTCTCGGATGACGACGATGGTTCTAGTGGGGTCGAGTAGATGGAGGGCCCGAGGGAGGAAGGTTGCATTTTTGGACCAGACCAGAATGTGATATGAAGACGGCCGTGTTAATAGACTGTAGGATGGTCGGGACAGAATTTTGGGATAGCCAGAAAAAGGGAATTTTTTGGCCTTAATGTACCGACCTAAGTCGTCTAGAACATATAAATAAATAAAGTGCCTAGTTTCATATTTCGTGTGCATCGATTTAAGTTATATTGGAGTTGTCATTACACGCTTTCACAACAAAATTATAGCAAAGACAGGGAAAGCCGTGGCGACCCTAACGGGTCGAGGGTCATCACAAAATGAACTATGGAAAGTTTGATAATGATATATATAAACAAATACTAGACATGGCCAACTTCTATTTTATCCTTACTTTTAAGATTACTTTAGATAGTTTATCATTATCTTGGGACTCTCTAATCTTGAAAGCGAGCTCAAAGGGGTTTTCCCTCACACTTATAAACCGATCAACAGCCAATTTCACGATCGATGTGGGATAACATCAACATTCTTCCCCTCACACAATGAGCCCTGGATCAAAAGTGCAACAATCCGTAACTCTTCCATATGCCTGTTGGGTCCAGAATTATTGGCAAACCTTTGCTTTGATACTTGTTTGTTGGGAAGAGCTAGGCAATGATTCATCAAGAACTAAACCCATTCAATTATCAATTTCTCCCTCGAAACTAAGCCGACTGAAATCTACTTAGGTTGATCGTGAGCCGTCGTTCTGAGTACGCTGCCACCTCGAGCCAACCCTCAACACCCCCCCCCTTCAAAATATAAACCTGCATGCAAATCCCAAAAATGACTAAATACAAAAGAAAAAGCTTCCTTATTGACCAGCAGTAGGACAGATTCCATAACCATCAAATACTAAAGTTCAAATGGAAGTCTTGTATGCCATCAATGATTCATTGGGAAGCTACTCGTGCCCATCTCGGTAGGTAGTCACCGTCTTCGACAGCATCCATTTTACGTTTACGTTAGCCGCCTGCCTCACTGCGCTGTTCATTTGCAGCCAATAAGGCGACGGATTTGAACGGGGATTTTGAATTTCGCAAGCACCTCGTCGACAATCAACTTAGGTGTTAACAATCAATTTCTGTAACATTAAGGTGAGGCTAAATCTACCACCTTAGTAATTAAGAGCCAAAGCTTTTTATAGAGTTGGACAAGTTTGCCCGTGAAATGAGTAATCATAGGAATAAAACTTGCCGATGTAAACCCCACAACCAACTTCTGTAGAAAAATTAAATGCTCTCTCTCACTCCAAATGCCACAATGACGATCTCTCTCACTTATTTCCACTTTCCTCTCTCCTCTTAGAGCCAAGCTTCATCGACAATGTCGCAACCCTCCCTAAGGATTCTTGTCTGGAGAGGGAGCTGGTCTAACGGTTTGTGGAATAGGAACGGGCGGTCCCTATATTTGAGGTGCTTGCTTTTGTTCAGTGTGGCTTGTCCTAACCCGTAACCCATTGCGACATTTGAGGGATCAATTAATTAATGAAAATTTTCTATCTAATTATAGTCACCAATGATCTGATCAGTCTCACTTCCTACAAACTAGAGATTCTAAGGTTGGAGACTTTGTTTTACTAATTTTCTCATTCACGCCATTTCGGTACCGCTTCTCAATCTTTTGTGAGTGAGTTTCATTCGATATTCACCCATTTTATTATCATACGCCACTAAATAATGTCCATACATGGGTGTGCAATTGATTTAGTCAATGATCCAAATCAATGTGACAAAGGAAAAGTGCAAGAAAGTAAACCCAATATGATGTCAAGTAAAAGATATACATGGCCTTGTTATTGAGTCCTAGGACATGATCCCTGTGAACTAATTTTGAAATTTAGTCTATGTCTAATCCTAAACTAGAAAGACCTACTCACTAAGACTCTACTTGATTTGCGGAAAAATGAATGATTCGGAAAAAAAAAATTCTAAAAATGATTGCTTGCATTGCTTACGAAAACGAATGAACAAAAAATAACTTCATCATATGTGAAAATATTTAGAGATAAGCTAATGTTAATAATGAGAATATTTTCCATTAACTAATAATTTAAAAAAGAATTTTCTAAATCATTCATCATCCGTGAAACAAATTGTGTTTAGAGCTCCTTTTGTTTCCATTTAAAACATTTTCCTTATTTTCCAAAATTTGGATGGTTTAGAAAAATGAGTGAATGGAAAATGTTTTCCAAGTCAACAAAAAGACCTATGCTTAATTTGGGAAAATGATTCTCTCTTTACAAAATGGGAAATCATTTTCCAAAATATGACAAAATTACAGCGCTTGAACTAAAAACTCTACTCTTGGGTATGGAAACCCTAACACTTATTCTTGGGTCCCCAGCATCTAGGACCAAGTCCACGGCACTTGGACTCAGGTCTATCAAGCCAAGCCCATGTTCCGATGCCAATGCCTTGGTCCTCGGTGTCAATGCATGGGTTTAACGTAGGGGTGTCGAAAAACCCAACCCGAACACGACCCAAACACGAACCAAAGACGAAACAAGTTGACAACATGTTTTGGGTCTTTAAATTGTTCGGGCAATTGTTATGAAACAAGAAAACAAACATGTTTTGGGTCGGGTTAGGGTCAAAACATTGTTCGGCCCTAATCATATTATTGGCTTCATGTGTTTGAAAGAAACACGGTCTCCACTCACAGAGTAAGTTACGAAACAAGAACCAACAAGACAGCAACGACGAACCCAGGATTGAAAAACGAGGTCTTGACTACAATGGGAAAGTAAAAAGTCAAAGGGATGATCTTGCGAACCCTCTTGCGGCGAACGGCCTTGATCTCGTAAAA
Organism: Eucalyptus curtisii; assembly: GCA_017140595.1. Lineage (NCBI taxonomy): Eukaryota > Viridiplantae > Streptophyta > Magnoliopsida > Myrtales > Myrtaceae > Eucalyptus > Eucalyptus curtisii. The sequence goes on from CM029504.1 coordinate 7,659,456, forward strand.
GCCCTCGTCCAACTTCGGCCGCTTGACTCCCTCCTCGTCGCCTCAGCCTCGGCGTCGTCCCCGTCCTAATCGGCTTCCTCTGCTTCCTTGGCTTCCTCCGTCACCTCCTTCTCCTCGAGAGGATGCCCTCCTTGTGCCGCCTCTGCCCACAGACACACTGAGCGGGAGTCAATGCCAAGCGAAACCCACATTGTGAAAATAAAAAATATAGACAATCGGAGCCACCAGAGCTTACCGCCGCCGCCGTTGGCGACGGGGGTCGTCGTGGGGTCGTCTTCAAGAAGACCTTCGCTTGACGCTACCACAATCTTTTTCTTACCTCCACCCTTCACCTTCATCCTTTTTCTTACCTCCACCCTTCACCTTCATCCTCTCTCCCCTCTCTGTCTCTCTCTACTCTCTCCCATGTGGACTGAGTGATTGATGGAATTTCAAAGTCCCGTCTTTTGGGGGGAGGAGGCTGGAATTCCTCTGCTGGTCTCTTACCTGAGCTGGGAGCTTGAGTTGCTGCAGCCGAGTTGAAATTGCTCCACGGAGGCGAGAGAGAGAGAGAGAGAGGTGAAAAGGTTCTTTGGCTTTGTAGGGTTTATTTCGCGTGAGTCTGGCATCTCGCGACAGGGCCGGAGCATTTGGTCAAGTTTTTACTATGTGTTTTTTTACTCGAAGAGAGGGAGGTGGAAAAAAAAAAAAAAAAGGAAGAAGAGGAAACCCAGAAACCCAACTCGACCCGACCCGAATTGTCGATGTGGGTCTAATGTGTTTTGGGTCAGTTCGAGTATGTGACCCTTATGATTCGGTCAGGTCGGGTGACATCAAAACCCGACCTGACCCATTGACACCCCTAGTTTAATGAGTCTGGGCTTGAGGCCCTCATGCCAGTGCCCGCGCTCATGCCCAATGCCTCGACACCGAGGCTTGGTTCCACAATGGCTATCACAGCCCTTCCTAAGTTTTCATTTGAGGAAAAGGATAAGGTTTAGAGATAATGCCCAAAAGGCAGGTTAACAACCCTCATTTAAGCGTGAGTTCTCCCAAGCCCTTACTTTGCATGATCTTGGGTTCATTTATGTTTGGATTAATCCTAAAGGTTTTTTATGTAAGAAGACAATCGCCACTAGCCTTTTAGGATCATCTAGAAACCAAGTGAGGCATGAAAGATTGCCTCACTAGTTTTGTAATCAAAGTTTTTCTAAGTTCAGGAATTTGATTATACTAATAGTCTAATTAGTGCCTTTTCAATACCTCTTGTTGAGAAAACGTCCTAATAAATTTTGAAATTGACAAAACTATCCATAAGAGTTTAAGTAAGTCTAATTAATGTTTTGACGTATGTCAAATAAGGGAAATACTCTCACAATGAAGCCATTAACAATCTCGATTCAACTCAAACTCAGGTCTAGATTTTGAGTCTACTTCAGACGGAACAAGCTTAGACTTAAGTTTAGACTCTATGGTGAATACTAAGATCTTCAAGCTCAAAAAATTATTTTTGTTCCCATCCTGACACAAGTTCTAAACATGACTTAAATTCAGAACGTGACATAATTTTAGAAGGAGACCCTGGTTTAGAATGTATAATAGCTTGTAATTTGGTTTGGATTTTGCACCTAGAAAGATTTGATTAACTTGATCTTATTTGATTGGTAAGTTAGTCTCAAGACAAGTCCTTTCGAAAGGAAAAAGCTCTATTTGTGGAAACCAAAACTCAGATTGTATGAGCAACTAGAATTAAGTGGAGATTCAACTTCTTTCACTTAATAGTTACTCAATCTCCTTGATAGAGATTTTTCCAAAGGGTAGATTGGAAGATGATTCTCTGGAGACTGTCTAACGGCTATTTTGGAAGTAGAGGAATATTTAAAAATGCTAAGGTGTTGAGGAGCATGTGAGAGATATAGCCCAAATTTTTTAAATTCCAAGGTCTAAGTGTACTTTGACTGTACACTTGTCTTTAGTAAGATTCGATTTTGTGATGATGAGAGAAATATCAAAAGAGTAACTAAGTGAGATAGTGTGATATTTAATACATTGAGTGTAAACACTCAATATTATAATCTTTTGTTGATCATCTAATGAAATTTAGCTAGTAGGCTATCAACATGGAAGGGTGAACGTAAGTTTGATCTAAGTCGAACCACCTAAAACCTTATGTGCAAATTTTTTTTATTCTTAATCTCATTCAATTCACTTTTATAGTTTATTGCACACTTGCAAGGTGCTTCTAATAGTTCATTCTATAGCACGTTCTAGAATTTGACCCATATTCAGATTTTAATCTTGACTCTTTCTATTTTGCTTTAAATTATCAAGATTTTAAGAATCATCTATCCATCCCTTTTAGGTGATGCTTTCTAGCTACTTCACCCTCTAACTTGGTTGAGATGTTCATCTAAGTAAGCAAACCGCTTTTGTTACCAATTATGAACCCTAAAAGTCATTCAAGTTTCTAGGTGTTCATGCATTGGATATATTATGGTCCTAAGGTTTATTCTAACCATTCTTTAAAAAAAAAAAACCAATGTATTAAAATTGCATGAATTAAACATCCAAGTATTGAAAGGTTGAAGAAAAAAGCGGAAATGAAAAACAATACTTGTTGAGCAAAGAATATTACATCGCCTTCTTATGAGTCTTAAGGCATGAACCTCCATAAGCTTGATGCTAGAGACTAATTCTGACCTTAGATTAAGGTGAGCCTAAACTCTATTCATGTTATTAAGGGTGATGATATTAATGTAAACTAAGCTAATCACTTATTAAAAGAATGATCCTAAGTCTAAGCTGGTTTACATGTTTTAGCAAACCTATGTGTCGTGATCCTCCTCTTTTTCATTGGGAGAAAAGGATAAGATTTAGAGGTAATGCTAATAAGGCAGGTCAATGGCCCTCAATTAGGTGCAGACTCTTCCAAGCCCTAACTTTGTGCCATTTGAGGTTAATTAAGTTCAAGTTACCCTATCATATTATACATGAGACAAAGTCACCACTAGCCTATAGGAGTCAACGAGAAGCCAAGGAAGGCATGGGAGATTACCTCACTTTCTATACGACTAGGGTTTTCTTAGAATGTTCATCTAAGTGAGTAAATGGCTTTTACCAATTATGAACCACAAAAGTTATTCAAGTTGCTACATATTCATGCATTGGATTGATTATGGTCCTAAGGTTATCATAATCGTTTTAAAGGAAAAGAGCACCCAATATATTGAAGTCGCAAGAATTAAATATCAAAGTAATGAAAACTTGAAGTAAAAGTCCAAAAATGAAAATTCGATACTTGTTGAGCAAAGAATATTACATTGCCTAATCATGAGCTTGACAGGATACCAAGTTGATCAAAAGCTATTTGTTAGTCTTGGGCCAAGTGAGCCTAAATTCTATACGTTTTGTTAAGGAAGATGACATTAATCTAGACTAAGTTTATCATTTATTAAAAGAATTGTTCTACGTCTATTTTTTTTTTTGTTGAAATTTTTCTTTTTAGCTAACCTATGTTAACCAAATTCTAAGCTATTTGATTATTAACTCATATGTTTATTAACTAGACTAGCTTAACAAATACTGAGTTAAGCTAATAAACTTAAATGTAATCACCACTTCAGATTGCCAATTCCAAGCCTCAGGCCATTGGTCTTTCACATCAATTCCATTTCATCATTCATGCAATCACTTAATCGAAGTTGTAGGTTCACTTAATCAATCTATCAATAGAGAATTTCAAGCTAGATTCGGAAATTTGATGTTAATCATGCAATTCGATTGCCCATCAACCTTGTAGTCAACTAGGGGTTAACTAGTTAATGCTAAATAATTATTACCCTTACTTACATTTTCATCAAGTAGTGAGTTAAATTAAATTCATAAATGAGACATAATCTCCATTCATAAGCTACCCGCTAAAGACTCAATTTGAAATAGTTTTTTTAGACCAATTTCAACTTTTACCTTATTGATTCAATTGACTGACATATTCTACTTCGAATTTAATGAAATCTTGTGTATTTGCAATTAAGGACCTCCCCTACAACTTATATGTTTTGAGGTTGTGTAAACTAGTCATCCAAATATTGATTAATTGCAAAATAAGTTTAGAAGACACGGTAACAATTTCTTCAGATCTAGCTCTAGTTTTTTTGGAGATTTCATATGCGTTCACCACTTAAGTGTTGTTCAAATTTTATGATCTATATATCAATTTAAAGCTAAGAATATTAGCTGCAATTCATCTGAAGACAAGTTTTCGTAATTCTTTACGGATTTTTCTGAAATATTTGAAGAACACAAAGAGGTCATATTATACAATTTTCTATAAACCTTCAAACTTCTCCAACCTATGTTCTTAGCATTTTTTAGACTTAGAACATCTTCAACTATATGAGCATTCAAACAATTCTTCTAAATTCAAACTTCAACAAACATCAAACATCATTTAATTGAATCAAAGAATCATGGAAATGATGACAAAAATCAACTCAACTTACTCCTAATCATATTCATATAACAAACATCAATCTAAATCTGACTAGCACTCAAATGAACCTCAAATTCACTCCTATAGATTATGGCTAACATCATCTTTGTGAGGAATTGGGTAGGCAAATAGTTTCATGAAGCTTGATTTAAGGCTAAATCCTAAGGATTATTATCTAAACATTCAAGACCTGATTCAATTTACATGTAATCATGCAAAATAAACATTAACATTTGCTTATAGTAATCCAACCATTAAGGAATTGAGGCCCTAAATTGATCTAAACATGCAATTGATTTCGATTTCCAGAAATTAAACTTGTTCCGACAATAATTAACTATTTAATTTCATCACTTCCTACCTTGGAGTTCAATTATAGATTGAAGTTTTAACTTAAATTTTGGAGTATAATTGAACCAAGGATCCTTGGATGATCATTTGAAATTGATATCAAAGTTTGTCCTTTTACCTTGAATTTATTCACCAACGAGCAAGCAAAAGAAATGGCCCAAATGTGATGATTCCGGCAACAATCAAGGTGAATATCACTCACAGCCGACTTGAGGAAAGGTTGAGGATTGCTATCGCACGTTAAGATTGAAGGACCAACGTCGAAGGAAGGATGAGAATCAACTGAAGCCACGCCGAACTAGTTGCGTAGAGAGAGAGAGAGAGAGAGAGTGAGAGAGTGAGTTTTTGCTCAGTGTGAAGTGTGATTGTGAGCTCATAGTCAGCAAAAGGGGTGTGAGAGGGAATAATTGGAGGGAAATTTGAATTAAGGACTAATCTTGGTCAATACCTCATCCTATGATTAATGGCTATGATATATTACTCAATGAGCAAGTATTGATGCTACTAGCTCTTGTTTGTACAATGGATGGATGATATGACATCTTGGGCAACTAAGATGGAATGGGTAAAATGTATGGCTTTGATTGATCCTTGAAGGCTAAGTATTGACTAAAGTCAACATTTCCTTCATTGCTTTGCCTTGTGGGTTGGCTGAATTATTGATGGGTAAGTGGCCTAATTATTTTGTCCCATTGGGCCGAGGTGATCTTATTTAGCTTCAACCCAATGGGTCAGACCAATCAAGTCAATTGGCTTGACCCCCCAATTGGTCATTTTGCTTAATCTCCCTAATTATCTTGATTATGTTGAAGTAATTATTAAAATTAAATTTATTTGGCCTAGTTAGATTAAAAATATGCAAATTGATTTTAATGTGAAGGATCAACCATGGCCCTAAATTTGTGTTTGAACATTAGCCAACCCATTTAAACTTGAAATTGGGCTTGAAATACCATGGTCCCTAGATCAAATGTCTCAAAAACTCTTCTTCTTTTTTTTTTTGCTGAGAAATGGGCCCTATAGCTATATGGAATTGGGCTTGAAATACCATGGTCCCTAGATCAAATGTCTCAAAAAATCTTATTCTTCTTTTTTGGCTGAGAAATGGGCCCTATTGCGATATGGAATCTCAAGTCTCAAGTTTTTATTCTATTATACCCATCGATAAAAATTCAGGTGTCAACAAAGGTCGAGTGTGAGACCCCGATATTCAAGTTGGCGTCTCAACGCCCGGGCTCAGGTCCACAAAGGGCGTGTGTGGGTCCCCAACGCTCACGCTAGGGTCTCTAGCACTTAGGTTTGGTTCCACAAAGACTGTGCTCAAGTCCTCATTGCTTGGCTCGATCCATGGTGCTCAGACTCGAGGCCTAATGCCCGTGCTCACACATCCCATGTCCAAATGTGGGTCCGTCAAGTCTAAAGCTTGGGACCTTGATACTAATGCTTAGGTCCACCAAAGTTGAGCTCGAGTCATTGGCACTTGAGCCCAAGTCCATAGAGAGCAGTCTAGGTCCAATAAGGCCAAGCTTGGGACTTGATTCCTATACCCGAGTCCTTTGTGCTTGAGTTTGGGTCCATTGAGGCTAAGACCAAGGACCTCGATGTTCGTGCATAGGTCCCTGATGCTCAGGCTGGGATCCACCAAGGCTAGGCTCGAGTCCACGAAGGTTGCCATAGGGACCCAAGTGTCCGTGCTTAAATCCCGCGCACTTGATTCTGGATCCATTGAGGTCACGGATTGGGATTCTAGTGCCCATGTCCCAGATCCATGGAGGCTCAAGCTTGAGTGCCAAAGATTCGGGCGCAAGCATTAGGGTCATGAGTGTGGGCATCTGAGACCCGAGCACTAGGCCTAACCTCAATGGACATGGCTATCGAACACCCAGGCACAGACACTAGCATCTTGAGCTTGAGCACTAGATCCCCAATCTTGTATCTATGGGCTCCAGCCCAAATCATTAGGTCCTGCATGTGGCTTTGTGGACCATGGACTGGGTGTTGGGGATTTGAGCACGAGTGTTGATGCCTCAAGCTCGACCTTTGTGGACTTGGGACTGGTGCTTGTGCTCTTTCTCAAAACCTAAATGCCCGGTAGCTAGGTTGAGTCCATCAAGGCTAGACCCTAAATCGTAGTGGATTGGTTTCTTGATTGCCCACACGTGCATATGTATAATTTGTGTATTTAAAAAAATCAAATTAGAATTTCTTTATCAAACGACGGAAAATATTTTTCGATTCTTTTCTGGTTTAAGCCAAATATCGAAAAATATTATAAAAAAAAATGTAACATTTTCTGTAAAACAAACGGACATATATTGTAGAATTATGTATTTGCAATGATCATTAGCAAATATGAGTACCATAAGAGGCATAGTTCTAATTACTAGTTGTTACCGAATAAACTAATCCTCCCTTCTTTACAAAAAAAAGAAAAAACTAATCCTCCCTAAAAAAATAATTGAATTATATCTCGAATTTAAGTCCATATATGAAATCCATCTTATTGATTGGATACAAATTGATTCGTGTATTTTTCATTATGTTGGAGAAGATAAACATTCACTCCTTGACAAGGGGTAAAGCCCCGGGTCCTGATGGTTTCTCTGTTGAATTTTTCAAAACCAATTGGGAAACAGTCGGGTCGCTCGTCTTAGAAGCAGTTAAGGACTTCTTTTTTTCGGGATATCTTCTAAAAGAGGTAAACAACACTATCCTTGCTTTGATTCCCAAAGTTCTGAATGCTTCTGCTATCACGGAATATAGGCCTATTGCGTGTTGTAATACCATTTATAAGGTTATTACAAAAATCATTGTCAATTGAGTGGCTGCTGTATTAAATGATTTGATTAGCTCGTCTCAAAACGCGTTCGTTAAAGGTAGAAGAATCAGAGATAACATTCTCCTAGCTCAGGAATTGTTTTCTGGTTTCCACTTAGAGCCATATCTACCGAAATGTGCCGTCAAAGTCGATTTTCAAAAGGCGTACGATACCGTCAATTGGGATTTCTTGGAACTCATGCTTCTGGCTTTCAGGTTTTCTGATTGGATCATCTGCTTGATTATGGTTTGTGTTAGAACGCCTAAATTCTCTGTATCTATTAATGGTGAATTACATGGTTTTTTCTCTGGCGATCGTGGTCTTCGCCAAGGTGATCCCTTGTCACCCTATCTATTTACGCTTGTTATGGAGGTGTTCTCAAGGATTTTAAATGCCTGAACTTCGGTGAAGGAGTTTAAATACTTTTGGAGATGCAAGAATGTGAAGCTCTCTCACCTATTTTTTGCCGATGACGTTTTTCTTTTTTGCCAAACCGATTGGGTCTCGACTACTGTGCTTAAGAGAAGTTTAGACATTTTCTCATCTTGGAGTGGGCTGAATCCGAACAAAAACAAGAGCGAAGTGTTTCTCTCGGGCGGTCCCGTTTCTATTAGAGATAATATTCGGCTTGCATTTGGCTTTCAGGAAGGTAGACTTCCGATTCATTATCTAGGGGTTCCTATCATCTCTTCTAGACTCGGGAAAGGTGATTGTATTATGCCGATTGATCGTATCACCGCAAGGATTCAATCTTGGACCCATCGGTTTTTATCCTTTGCAGGAAGGCTTCAACTTTTAATGTCAGTGTTGCATTCTATCCAGGCCTTTTGGGCAAGTTTTTTTTTCTCTGCCTACTTCTGTCATTGATAGGATTGAATAATTGTTAAGACAATTTTTGTGGAAGGGCACCTCACTTGGTCGTGGCAGGGCCAAAGTGTCTTGGGATGATATTTGTCTCCCTAAGGAGGAAGGTGGTTTAGGTATTTGTAAGCTGAAAGATTACAATACAGCTTCCTTGCTTAAATATATTTGGTTTCTCTTCACCGATAAAGAATCTCTATGGTGTTGTTGGGTTCATTCGTATTTCTTAAAGAAGGACAATTTTTGGAATTCTTCTCAACCCGCCGTGTGTTCGTGGGCGTGGAAAAAAATACTGCAAATTCGAAGATTTTTCAGGTTGTCTTTCTTTTGGCAAATTGATCATGGTTACTCATTTTCTCTATGGCACGACCATTGGCCAACTTGTGGCCCATTACACTTGTTTGTACCACCGAATCTTATGGAGAGTTTCGACCTTCCAAGCTATGCAGTGGTGGCCGATCTCTTCTCCCCTGCAGATCGATCGCTCAGACTCTTCCTCGCAAGGTGGAGCATTCCTATTCCCGATCGCTCCACAACCCATGACCGCTTCACTTGGCGCAATGATCCTTCAAGTGCGTTTTCGGTTGCTACCGCCTGGAATACTATCAGGATTAAAAATGAACGTGTGCCTTGGGGTTCTTTTATTTGGGATAATGCGATTGTCCCTAGGTTTCAATTTAGTATGTGGTTGATCACTGAAAATTGGCTGCCAACTCAAACCTTACTCCTTTCTCATGGAAGAATCGAGTTTACAGTGTGCACCTTCTGCAGTTCCGTTCCTGATTCCGTTGACCACTTGTTTTTTGAATGTGAGACCTCCGCAACTCTTGCATATTTTTGGGCTTCCAGGTGTAATCTTCCTTGGAGGAATAGGACGTGGGTGGATAACCTGTCTTGGGCATTAAAATTCCTAACTGGAAAGGATTTCTTTCATAGTATTGCACGTTTCTCTTTCGGGGCCATGTGCCACCTTATCTAGAAGAAGAGGAATTCCATCATTTTTCGGGGAGATTCCTTGGTGATCCCAGCTATGAAAAATCACCTGATCAAGGTTGTGAAGGACAAGGCTCTTACGTTTAAAAATGCTCCGCCTACTCCAAGAAACAAAAGACTCCAAAGAAGTTGGGGCTTCGATCCCTCTGTGTTTGACTCGTCCACGTCTTCCTAACACCCTCCTCATTCTTCGCCTTTCTTCGGATTGTTGATTGAGGGTCGGCGGTCTATTTTGTGGTAGTTTGTAGTGCCGTGGGTTGTTTAGCTTGTTCTTATTATTGCCTTTGTATCTTTTGATTCGGCTCCCTCTCACTCTCCCCGTTTTCCCGTAGCTAGAGTGTGAGTTTTGGCTCCGAATTCTTGTATAGTTGTCCAAAGCTTAATATATTCTTATCCTTTACCAAAAAAAAAAAAAAAAAAAACATTCAATCCTTGATTGGTTTGACCGATCAAGAACTGGGTTCGTAGTACGGTGGAGGATGTCTTCAACAAATGGAAATATTGGTCTCTACAAGCCTTTTTGGTAATCATTTTTTATTATTATTTTATTTTTTGAAATTAAAAAAAAAGAATAGAAACTTATTTGATAATGTTTACTAATTTTTCAATTCTTGAAAATAAGAAAAGTGACCAAGATATACATTTGGACTAGAAATAAGAAGTAAACAAAAATCTAATTTTTTTTATTTTCGAGAATAAATATGGAAAAAAATTATTTCTGAACAAAAATTACTCTCGAGAATCGAAAAATTATCAAATGCATCCTTCATGACAAAAGATTGGGCTTATTATTTATGGAGTAAAAAGAAAAGGTTCTGAGAGGAAAGAAAGAAAAAGTGAAAGATATGGTTTTAATTTTTGCCTCTCGTCCTTTTAGATATGATAAGCCGCTGGCGGGTTTACTTGAGAAAGAGCGAGGAGCCGCACGGCCCCACTAAGAATGAAGATATTAACAAAAGATTGAGCCTTTTTATTATTATTATTTAGTTATTTATACCACGACGGAAAGAAGAAAAGGGAAGAACATGAAAGACGTCCTTGGCTCAACCGTACGTAGAGACAACAAGAATGAGTATCGATTTTTTTCTCTCTCAATTTTCTAAGTGAATTTTCTATGAGATTATAATATAACATTAAAATATTTTCTTAGGCTTAATTAGGTATGAGAAACACTTAAGCGTGTGAATGAGTACAACTTTAATAATTCAATTATAGTGAATTATTTACTCTTAATTCTCTCTATAAATATACATACCGACATCTTGGTGTCTTCATTCCTCGTTTATTTTTTGGTGATTTCATGTTAACTTAATTGCAAAATCCGTATGCATTTCAACACTCACATGAATTTTAACTTAATTGAACCACAATGCTAATTAGGATTTATAAAACTCAATCATGCCTACCAATAGAAGTGCTGAATTTTTATTTTATCTTAATTTATTTTATTTTCAGGGTTATTAAACTAAAAAACCCTAATTCCGCCTCTGCACGGGGCAACTCTGCTTCTCTCTACGCCTTGCCTATTCCCTTCAGCGAGTCATTGCAGAACCGGTTTCCATCGATCCGGTTGAGCCGACAACAGGCATAGAGACCGGTTCGATGTCCGGTCGGTTTATTACAACCTTTGCCCGCCGCACGAGCTAAAACCCTTGTGGCGGCGGCGTATTGCGGTCCAAAGAGAAGCTAAAACCTGGCCTCATCGGCGCTTCTCCTCCTTCTCTGAACTCCACATCAGGCTCGTTAGTGGCAGAATTCCCGTCTTCTTCTTGTTGACCGCCGTTTGGTTACTGTACTCTCATCTACCGGTGGTGCCGAAGTATTGGAGGGGAGGAGATTTAGGAAGGTGGTCTGGTTATTGAATTGGGGTCGTTTGTCTTTTGAAGGGATGATAGCGGCGATATCCTGGGTCCCTAGAGGGGCTTCGAAGGCGGTCCCTGAGGTGGCCGAACCGCCTTCCAAGGAGGAAATTGAAGAGATTTTGAAGAGTGGAGTTTTGGAAAGAAGGTAAAAAAGAAGTCTCTCTTTTTAGCGTGTTCGGTCGCGTGTTCATTCCGTTTCTAGCGACCTCAATGGCGTTTAAAGAGGTGGTCTCTCTTTGTATGGTTTTAGTGAGCGGAATGCATGATGGTGCTAATGACTAATGCGAAAATTTGGTCCATTTGTGTCAGGTTAAGTTCTTGAACCATCTGTTTAGGTCTATGATGTCCTTTTAGGCAGACTGATTCTCATTTGTTTGTGGCGTAATGAAGTTGAATCAGGGACCCAGAAAAGTGCATTAGAATCGGAGTGTTGGGAATTGGCGAGGAGTGCCCAAGAAAGCTGTTTTTGTACATTACATTAGTCAATTAATATACAATAAGGGTCTGTCTATTTGGGCATGTAAGAACTGCATACATTTCCAAGAGCATTGAGGGAAAAATTACTGCGATAGAGATGATGGAGATTGTCTTTGCATTTTCTTTCCTTCTGTTTTGATGCTGCTGTACATTGTATTTTAAGGAGCTTATCAAGAAGGATAACTTTGTTTGCTTTAATGAAATTTTCGAGAGAGAATCTATGATTGCACATATTCTGCTGTTATACCTTCTGCTTGGTTTTCGTGCAGTGGAGATAGCGATGGCGAGGAGGATGATGAAAACGTGGATGCAGTTGCTTCAGAAAAGGCTGATGAAGTTTCCACTGCATTATCTGCTGCTGATGCACTCGGGAGAATTTCCAAGGTGACAAAAGCTGGATCTGGTTTTGAGGATATAGCTGATGGTTTGAGGGAGCTTGATATGGATAATTACGATGAAGAAGATGAAGGTATGTTCCTTTCTGTAGGTCCTCTGGTCTTGTTTTCTTGTTATAAGTAAGTTTCATAGTTCATCCAAAGGAAGCTGGATGGCTATTCCTACTTGGATACCAAAAAAGTAGCATCAGAATGGATCATATGCAAATGCCCCACCTAATACACATTAATGGCATGTCAGTCTTCCTATTAAAATCAGTATCAAGAACCAGCCAAATTTAACAGAACAAGTAATGGACATATCATGAGTCTTTGTAGTATGAGAAATCCAAACATGGACTGGATGTGCTTTCCAAGCCAACTTTGAGAGCAAAGAAGGAAGAGCTTTCCCTGTCAAAGTCCTTTTGAGCCAATCAAACTCAACAATCTGCTCTTCACTTATCACGCTTAATAAAGCCAACAGATGCTGCCAAATCTGCTTGCTAATAGACAAGTAAAACATGTTGCTTGTTTCAAGAACACAACCACAGAAAACTAAAGCAGGAGAAATGAAATGACTACGCTTTAGCATTCTACTGTTCTAGGCAAGCCTAGTTTGAATTGCTAACTACAGAAAAGAAGCTGTTAAAGAATATTTGAAGGAAAACATGCTAATTTTATGCCAATCCATCTTATTACTCCTATGTCAAGCTACCTTTACAGAAAAGTGTAATCTTTCACAAAATATAATCTGTAATTCCAAAGCTAGAAATTGTAGCTCTGTGAATGGATACTTGTATAGCTACAAGATCATGAGCACAAGTGAGAGGTCTTCTCCATTTAATATCTTGAGGTGATTACAATAACTTCTTCCCGGAAAGACTGCACACTGTGTGAGGACTTGGCTCTATATTGCCTTTCCACTGGTTCTCCTATAGTGTGTGAGTTGTGGTACTAGCTAGGTAGCTTGGTTTATGTCAGTGCTTCTTGGGAAGTGAAGCATCTAAAGTTACATGGACATAAGATTTAGTGCATGGTAGAATAGTTGAGAAGGGATGGACAATCAAATAGAAATTTACATTTTAAAGGTTTGCATGGTAGAATAGTTGAGAAGGGATGGACAATCATATAAAAATTTAGATTTTAAAGGTTTTGAATGTGCCTTTGATCCACTGATCATGCTAAACCTGGAGGCAAACTATGAAGGAAACTGGCTAATGATATTAATGGAAGGGTAAAAGAGGAGGACACCAGGAGGAAATCAGGCCTCTGCCTGAAGCCGCATCTAAGAGGTTGTACCATTGATTGATTTTAATGATTGGAAATGCTGAGAGCTGTTCTGTTCCAAGCTTGCTTCCATATCTTCTGGACTGGTGGTAACATGATGACGGAAGAAAGGGAAAGTGGATTTTTCCTGAGAGTAAAGACTTGGCTTCCAATACTCTATTAGTTATATGACCATACATAACTTGTTAAACATGGAACAGTAAAAGAGATGCACATCTTGCTTTGTTTTCAGGACATGAGCTTATGGGAGTAAGAAACTAATTATGAGAACCAACCAAGTGCCAAAATTCCTCCTGTCTTTTGGAAAAACTGCAGGGACAGCCTCAGAATTAATTGGATTCACCTATTAATTAAATTTAATTGGAGGACCTTTGTGTGCATTTTTATATTCAAACAATTTGGAGATCTGACTTAAAAGGCATCAGTTCTAGTCTGTTCTGAAAGTCTTGTAACATGGATTTATACCTTTCCAGTTCTTTAAGTTTGTTTGAAATTAGAAAAGAGTGTGCACTAATGTGACCTCATTACATTTTATTGGTTGATAGTCCTAATAGATTTTGACAAGGTTTTTGATGAATGAATCGTTAGGGACTTTTGCCATCCAACTGTTTAACATTAATGATGTGTTGAACATGGATTTCGTTCTGTTTTCTGCCAGATGTTGAGCTATTTAGCACTGGACTTGGTGACTTGTACTACCCAAGTAATGACATGGATCCCTACCTCAAGGATAAGGATGTGAGTGTGCTCTATCTGGTTCAACCTTGATATTCTGGCTACTTTAGTAGTTATTAATATGATTTTGTCTTCCTCAGGATGATGATGACACTGAAGAGATTGAGGACCTGTCTATTAAACCAATGGACTCTCTCATTGTTGTGCACGTACAGATGATGAAGTCAATCTTCTTGAGGCGTGTACATTCATTGGATAATGCATTTTTTCACTGCACTTTCCCAGGCTGTACTGGGGTTCACATAAAAACAGCTACTAATTGGTCAATTCATTGCATAAAGCAGGTCTATTTATTGGAGCCATCAGATAATGATGAATCAAATATGTATGTTCACCATGAAGTAGTTATTTCAGAATTTCCCCTCTGCACAGCATGGCTTGACTGTCCAATTAAAGGTGGCGACAAAGGTTTGATTTTGGCCCTTTCAAGAAAGATTGAATAGAATGTGCATTAAGGTTTCAAATGTATCTTAGGTTCCTAAATATAGAATAGGTTCTTGCATCAGTATATTCTTTTGATCAAGATAATTGATTCATTGTTTTAAGATTGGAAAATATTTTGGTTCCGTGTATTATTGACTTATTTCTATTCACATTACGCTATATGATGGCAGGAAATTTTATTGCCGTTGGCTCAATGGAGCCTGCCATTGAGATTTGGGATCTTGATATTGTACGTTAACTGTAGATCGCTAATTTTTTTGCATTTGATTTGCTTAAGATGTCTGTTTGACTTTTCATCCATTTCTTTGTAGATTGATGCTGTAGAACCATGTCTTGTATTAGGCGGTCAAGAAGAGTTGAAGAAGAAAAAAAAGAAAGGAAAGAAGGTCAGCTAATTTTATTGGAATGTCCAGCGTTTAATGCCAGTGTACATACTCTTATCTTAATAAGGTTTCATTGACTAATATGAAAATATAGAAGAGAGCATGATTTATGCATGTCTCTATGTTATTGAGATAAGCTTTTTGACAAGTCCTGTCATATATTGCTGGTTCCCTTAATGAACCTTGGCACTTCAAATCTATAGGCATCAATTAAGTACAAGGAGGGTAGTCACACGGATTCAGTGCTTGGCCTTGCTTGGAACAAGGAGTTCAGGTTGTTGAAAACTGTTACTTATTCTCTTGGTCCTGGTAATTTTGTAGGTTTTTCCCTCCAATTCCCCATGTGTAATGATATCCCTGACTGATATGCAAATGTTCTAACAGGAATATACTTGCCAGTGCAAGTGCCGACAGGCAAGTCAAAATTTGGGATGTTGCAGCTGGAAAATGCAATATTACCATGGAACACCACACCGACAAGGCAAGAAATCATCTCATCTATTGTATGGTTTTGATTCTTTTGTATGATGAACCTGCAGCTTCTGCTCATCTTAAGATCCAGTCTGTTCTGGCAGTTAAACTTCTGGTTTATCAGGAAAGGACCTTTGCATGGTATAGATGAGGGTAATTACATGGTGGTCTTTCATAGAAAGAATGCAGAGATATGCATGTTACTTACAACCTTATATTGAAGTGTTCAGGATTTTAGATGTAGTTATAAAATCAGAAGATGGGAAGTTCCTTCTTGTATCTTAGAAGTTGTATGATGTCGATGATTGATACATTAAACAAAGCTTGAACACACTCAAGTATGTGCATATAATCTTGGAGTGAGCAATGCATTATTTTGAGAAGCCTTTGTTTTTGTCTGTCCGTCCGTGTGTTCTTTTTTTAGCCATTTGGGTATGTAAACTTATTTGCATTCCATCTTGATTTGACTTTTCTCCTTTAACATGGACAGGTTCAAGCAGTTGCATGGAATCATCATGCTCCACAAGTTCTTCTTAGTGGATCTTTTGATCATTCTGTAGTTATGGTAATGAATTGTACTATTCAGAGGCTCCCAATCAGTTGCTAGTGTGGCTTTTTTGTTATTAATTCTATCAGTTTCATATATTTTTCCCTACGTCAATCATTAGCTGATATCTTAGGGTGCATTCATTTCATAGAAAATGGGTGATTTGGTAAACATTTTCCAAAAAATGATCGCTTATATCGTTTAGAAAAATGAATGAATGGAAAAAAATTTCATCACCCACGAAAATAGTTGGGCATAGATTGTTATCGATGATGAAAATATTTTTCGTTGACTAATTTTCTTAATGATATAAGTGATCATTTGTTGGAAAATGTTTTCCAAATCACTCATTTTCTGCAAAATGAGCGCACCATTAGACTATTGAATGTTTATTCTTAAATCAAATTTGACTTAGATCTCATTTAGGGTCTTATGGACTTTATTCCCTTTATTGCTCAATTTGTGGTTAGGAATATATTTGAGCATTGGCATCAAACTTTAGTGTAAGGGCTTTATCTCTGTTGGCTCATGCCATAGATTGTACAGCTATGGTAGTGTCTCGTGACAGGATTTTGCATACTCTACTATACTGCTTATAACATTGCGTAGTGTATGTCTACGAGATTTTGATATGTTTTTTGTCATTTATAAATTGCAGAAGGATGGAAGAATACCTTCACATTCTGGATATAGATGGTCTGTGACGGCAGATGTCGAAAGTTTGGCGTGGGATCCACATTCTGAACACTCCTTTGTGGTGGGTTATGACTTTCATTGGTTTCTTTTTCCAAGTAAAAAGGCATCTGAAAGGATGCTCCTTGGACATGAAGATTATGGATTCAGTGGAAAGCTTAAGGAATATTTAATTGTAAACCAATTGGCTTTTTCAGGTGTCCCTTGAAGATGGCACCGTTAGAGGATTCGATGTACGAGCTGCTATATCTAATTCTGCCTCCCATTCAGTGCCAAGTTTTACTCTTCATGCGCATGAAAAAGCTGTCAGCACAATCTCATACAATCCTGCAGCACCTAATGTACAAACCAGGACATACCTTCACCTTTGTTTTTTGGTGCACATTCTGAACTTTATTCCTAAAACTAATTAATGACTACTGCTTCTGCATGTACTTCAGCTTCTCGCAACAGGGTCAACAGATAAGATGGTATCCTTTAGTTACTCATGCAACGTTGTTGGCTTGATCTTTCCTGGTGGAGAGTACTTATATTTGTATGTTCATTGACCAAATGCAGGTAAAACTCTGGGATCTGTCCAATAACCAGCCGTCATGTATTGCTTCGAGAAATCCAAAAGCTGTAAGAAACCCTATGCTATTCCCATATCGATGTTCTGAAGCATTATGCACGTGCCAATTGACAATAGTAAACAATTGAATACTGAGCTTTGCCATTGTTCTAGGGTGCTGTCTTTTCTGTTTCCTTCTCGGAGGATAGTCCCTTATTACTTGCCATTGGAGGCTCAAAGGGGAGGCTTGAAGTAAGTAAAAATCTTCCCCATTTCCTCATTCAACATTGTACCTCCTTGCAATTTCCTTTCATGGTTTATTAATGATTCCTATGTGGCTGGGAACCGTAGGTATGGGATACATTATCTGATGCAGCTGTATCCCGACGATTTGGAAAACACGGCAAGCAAAAACAGCAGAACCCGGTTCTTGATGCTGCCAAGTGAGAACGTGTTAAAAATATCTTAGATCTTCTCAATGTCGGCCTTGCTTAGTTCTTAGAGCGCATTGTGCCTTATGTCAGGGGTAGTTCTGCAAGTCGAGTCGTGTTCTTTTAGCAGCTTGTTATTTAGCATTTTAAGTGTCTTCGTATTATTTTTGGGTGTTGAGAAGGAAAAAAGAAAGTGTTTTTTTCTTTTTCTTGGGGAGGTGGGGGCTTTGGCGTGAGGTTACCACAAGTATGCAAGAGCATCACAAGGCAAAGGTCCCAGGGAAAAGTGTTGAACATGATAAATGAAGCTAATGCAATAGTGTCTTTTTGACTCAGAATCTTGATCAACCAGTAGTTACGAGCATCGACTTTAAAATCTGTGTATATAGGAGAGCAAAATTCATGTTAAATCTTCCTGTTATCTGTATTACTACAAGCTCTTGTAATTAATCATAATCAAGGCACTAATATGGAAATTGCAGGGGAGCCCCAAGCTATTTTTTTCTTTGGGTAGGGATGGAGGAGGTGGATTTCTCTCATTATGCAAATGCTCGTGGTTATATGTTGAACCCGATTAGGACACAAAAATCCAAGTATGGTGGTCTTGAAATAAGATCATCAGGCCGTTCTGTTGATACTTGATAGCTCAATTTCCAAGTCCGGCTCCAAATTTTGCCCCATTGTCAAAAGCTTTAGGGCGATCAGGAGGGATGTCGGTGTTGTGCATAGAACCTGGGAAGGCTTCAGTTTTACTTTCTGCTGGTTTGTTCATAAAAACTCAATTCACCGGTCAATGCGGTGCAATGGTTGGCTGCATTTGATCGAGGCGAATCTCTTTGGGGAAGGCTGAATGAGTGATTATTGCCGGTGATAGTCGCCAACACTAGGGCCATCGCAGGTGACTTTGATGATGTTGCTTGGTAGGAAGGAAGATTAGGATCACTTCAGTAACTAACTAAAGCATAAGATCTGAGGATACGATGATTTACTTGTTAGGTGATTTAGTATTTCCAAGAACGGCAATTCACTTGGTCCGGCTGTTGTTCGGGAACTAACCTCTTCACGAAGCGCCTTGATATGGTGCCTGTAAATGAAGAATGGAGACTTAGTGATGGGGTTTCGATCTCGACCTGTTTAGTTTGAGCAATGGGACTCGAAAATTGATGAAGGAACGTGGCAGGGCCTATGCCGTTCGTGGACAGTAGAGCCAGCTTTGTGCTGGTCACGCTTCCGATAACAGAATAGCCGTGCCAATAGCTCATGCAGTCTTTCGAGGTGAAAAAAAAAAAAAAAAAAAAAAACACATACAGTACTGGACTCGCGGTGACCGGGGTGTCCTTTCTATGGTGGACGGAAACCAAATTTGATCGCCTGCTCCTGCTTTGGAGATTTTCTGCCGGCATACTCGGAGTAGTGCTGATCACTTTATGCTCATCGAAAGATCCGAAAATTAAAACTAGTAGGTGAGATATGTACCATGAGGCGTGTGGGGAGTAGTTAAGCAGGTGGTGGCTGAACTATGATATATTTTCAACAAGGCGTTTCCTCCCTGCTTGAAAAATCCTTAAATAAGGTCAAAAACGTGCCAAAAAAAAAAAGCAGAGAGAAAAATAAGAAAAGCTCGCCGTCCAAAAAGCTTTCGCAGCCGTAGGTTTTCTGTAACATGAAATCTCCAAGTTCAAACTACCAGTAAAAACTACCAGTCTATCTCTCTCTCTCAATTCCAGTCTCTCAATTCCATAGGTCCTGATTTTCAAATTTGATGGATACGTATTTCAGAAGTCAAGAAAACAGGGCAGGAACACAACGGAGGGGATGGCTTCACGCGCCTACTTCCTAAGTTCAGGATCAACAGCAAATTTAGAGTTTTAATCTGATCTTTTACCAGTGATGATGTCGGAGCTAATCTAATACGTGCCCTAGATTTGGCCGCACGCGAGGTGTCGTGACGGCCTTTCTATTGTTCTGCCCAAAACCGTAGGAGCACTCGCCCGGTGCGCCCACTCCACGAATGCGATCGGCCCCCCGGAAAGCAACGAAAAGTCGTGGCTTTGAAAGCGACGCATTTTAACTTAAATTGCCAGTTTTTCTTCTTCGTCTTCTTTGCCTCGAGAACCCAATAAAGTTAGACCCTGTTCGTGAATTTCATCACCGTGGATCGTGATAGGTTGATTCGGTTGGATTGTTGGATTCGCCGACGGTTTATTTCCTAGACAGTCGCCTATATAAAGGTCCACCAAGCCCATCCCCACTTTTATCCACATAGTAAGAGCGCCACTCGAGAGAGAGAGAGAGAGAGAGAGAGAGAGGATGAGCTCAGGAGCTTGTTCTGCTCTTCTTCTTCTTCTTCTTCGTCTGCTGTTGATTCATGGTCTCTCCTTGCCGCTCGCAAGCTCAAGAACCACCGTCCGCAGAGGCCAGTTCCCTCCCTCCTTCCTGTTTGGCACCGCCACTTCCTCTTTCCAGGTTCTCTCTCTGTCTGTCTGTCTCTCCCTCCCTCTCCCTCTCTCTCTCTCTCTCTAGATGGTCATTCGACTTGGAGGATTGACTTAGGTTTCTGAAGCATTCTTCGCCTGCTTGCTCGTGGGGCGGGATGATGGCTTCTTTCTTTAGTCGTCTAGCTTTTGCTCTTCGTCGGGCCTTTCTCGCGTCCTTAGTTGGTCAGAGTCACGTCACTCATTTTCTTTTATATGTTCTTTTTGGGTCGGCAGTCCGAATCATGGTTCCTCATTTTGAATCTCCTTGCGAATCGAAAAGGAAATGGAAAAACCCTTTTCCTCACACATATTTTTTCGATTGTTTAGTTTACGAGGGTGTTCCCTAGGTTTGATAGTTCTCATTTGTGAATTCATAAATGACAAGTTTTCTTTTTTCTTTTATCCAAATTGAGGTTTTCTTCTTCTTCTTCTTCTTCTTCTTTTTATCTGGTCAGACGCTTCTCTTTCATTGAATAGCTAGATGACAAATGGGAAAAGTTACTTGCATAGAATTATCACAGTCGCATGCTTCATTGGACTTGCAACTAGTATGCATCGCAAGTTGCCGTATCGCCGTACCTAACTAGTATGCTAGAGTATTTGAACCTTATATAAAAATTAAATTCTTGATGAGTTCCCTTCATGACTAGTAGAGTTGACTGAGCTGAAAGTGATCATCATGAAATCCAATAAGTTCTACGGTCTAATAGAATATGTAAAACAAAAAGAAACTCCCCCGGTCTTGATGTCATAAAGTGTTTTACTATTTCCCCATTTTCTCTCTCCAAAAATCTACCCTTGATGGAGACAGGACAAAATCTTGAAACAGGACAAGAAGAGTCCTTTTTGTTTGCTCGAATCTCTTGTATTCCCTGTTCAAAAAAAAAAAAGAAAAAAAAACCTCTTGTATTCCCGGACAATTTGGACACATGTCGCGAACATGTTCCTTATTTGATAAACTTGCAAATGCCTCGAATCTTTGCTCCAATTCGACCTTTTTTGTGCCCAAGTCTAATCTCGCACAGTTGCGTCTCCGAAAATCTCAGTACATTGAGTACAAGAAATCCAAAGGATTATTTCTTCTGTTCATATGCAGCATGTCCCTTTCCTATTTGGTCTACAAATTCGAGCCACAAAATTTTAGCGCAGCATTTTTCATGGAGCAAAAACGAAAAACAAAAGCGCAACCTTTTACAATTGTAACAGATTTAATTGGCCTTTCAAACGTACAAAAAGATGGGCCGCCTTTTGCACCACTGCCACGGGAAAATAACATGCTGCAGTATCTCGTCCTTTCTCAACTTATTTCGTCCATGTGTCAATCCACCCGACTCTTATCGCGTTGATAGCTAGTAATCGTTAGTACAAAACAGATCGACCCCCCAATACAGTCCACTTTCATCATATTATCAATTCCATGGTGTCTTGTCGTTGTCAACAATGAAAGCACATTTTTTTAAAAGGCCGTGTTAAGTTTGTCGCAGTAATAAAAAGGTTATGCTTTTTGCTTAGTATTTAGTCTTTTTCAAGAGTTCCGCATTCTCTTGTCAACATATGGTAGCATTCAAAGTACATTCGAGATTTAACTCGTGTTTTTGGGGTCTCAATTCATTAATGTCATGTGCATTGTTGTTAACTTTAAAACTTAGGCTAAAAAATAAGTGTCAATTTTTTTTCCGCGTATAGCACAGATTGAAACTCACTAACTTAATTGGCGTTAGTCATCCCGAATTTAATCCAGTGGAATCAATCCGAGAAAGGTCTTTCAATCGTTGGCTGTGATGACATGCTTGCACAATTGTCCTCAACATTGCTTGCTGATCACCATCTATTTATAGGGCGTTTCATTATCACCCGGGTACTTGAAATTTTACCATGGGGCAATTGGTAATAATGAAGATAGGCAATTATTAGTATGGAATCTAATATTTTAAGAAGGTTGATTTTATATATCATTTACGATGATTAGGATGCTTGCAAGCATTGTGGGAAAATGTGTGAATCATGTGCTATGCTTCGCTTTCCAAACCCTACTAGACTTTTCTACCTACAAAATAATATTAATGTGTATGAGCGCTTTCTATCCTTTTCTTTTTCTCGTCTTTAGCCCGCCAATTTATTAGGGTACGAAACCAATCGAGTTTAGAAAGAAGAAATTCGTTAAGAAGTCAAATAAAACATCAAGTTATTTAACGGGGAATTAGGAAACTGCACATTAACGGAGGCCATTACAAATTACATGTCAATTACGCGTGTACTTTGACAAAAAAGGAAAGTGAAAGTCACTTGAGGTACTTTAACATAATTAATGGACTTATCTCTTTATCGCAATCATAGCATGTGCCCAGTATCTTGATCCTATTAGTTATTTTACACCAGGAAACAATTATTGCACGCATAATCAAGCATAATAATTTTAGTATTAGATTCATGCCCGTTTGATTGAATGCTATACTATTGTGAGTGGATTCGTTCACCTATCGAGGTCAGAATGGAATCGGGTGCTTTCACGTGGAATAAGCATCTTGCTATTCAATAAGAATAGTTCTAGTCTACCGCAGTGTTGCGTGAAGTATGTTGCTGAAAACCTAATGCCATTGTAAATTTTTCATTGAAGATCCCCTTCGTGACTGACAAAAGATCGTCCAGATATTCATATATATATATATATATATATATATATATATATATATATATATATATTGGTTTGGTAAGATTTAATTATTGGAGTGCAATATTAATTTTCTTTCACGTGATTTGGTGGGACATAGATCTGCAAACAATCATCAGTGATTTTATTGTACATTTGAGCTAATCCCACCAGACATGTCGCTCGCTCCCCTCCACGTGAAAAAGCTGAAAAATTGCACGTTTGTCTTCCCTCTCTTCTTTTTCATTGCTAAGGGTCTTTTTCTTGCCCTCTCTTCTTCTTTGTCATATCATCTTCAACTTTTCTTCATTTTCTTTTCTATTTCTTCTTCTTGTACGGCCATGGTTGAGTTTTGCAGCAAAGCTGCCGCGGCGATGGCAAGTTCTGCCACTGAGCTCACATGGCTGATCATCGCCCTCGTGAACCAAATATTTAACTTAGAATAGAGAGAAACCGCATGTATATACAAAAACACACATTCATCATCCCGTGTAAGGGGAATTAAAAATGACAGGCAGGCGGCTGAATACCTGAAAATAAAACTGAGGTAGAATGTGACCTAAATACGATGTGAAAAAGTCCAACAATAAAGTTTAAATTGTGAACTGAGTCTGCATGTGATTATATATATATAAAGAAAATAAAATAAATAATCACATGTACCGCAAACATAAATTAATATGTCTTGAAATAATCCATTAGAGCCGAGAGCAGAAGCCATGGTCAACGTTGAAGGGTGGATGAAAATAAAAGCAGTGGTGGTGGAACCGAGACAGCCGATTTTCTGGCGATTCTGTTGGGAAAATGTCAAATTGCTTTCTTCATCCACAAGACAGCTCCAATATATAATTGTGTCCGCGACTATCTGGCACGTTTTCTTTGACTGCTTTCAAAAGCAGCAATCGAAAATGGCTATATTTTTTTTCTTTATAAAAATTTATGGTGGTTTTTTTGTGGAATTACATGCGAATTACCTCGACAAATCTATACTAGATAATTTCCTATTTTATATGTTCTGCCAGATTGAAGGGGCCTACCTGCAGGGGAACAAAAGCCTCAGCAATTGGGATGTCTTCTCACACATACCAGGTCCTCACTCTATTTTCTGTTTCTTCTTTATTTATTTATTAATTATTTTACAGGCAAAATAAGTAGGAATTTATGGGCTGTAATGAAAGCGATAGAAGAAAATAAGCAATATTTCCCTCTCAATCAAACAAGGACATGTGTAAATTGTTTATTTCTTTCGGTCAATATCAATTTAAAAAGCGAATGACTCCGTCTAGTCTAAATCAAGAAAACTAAAATTTTCTTTCTAATCACTTTTGAAATAGTGATGGGTTATACCTACCATGCTACCAAATTATAGGAAACTTACATGTATTTGGAAAAATTGTTAAATCGATAGAAGGTTGTGAAGTTGTACAGGAAAGAATGCAACCGATTATTTTTTAACATATATCTTTAGATAAAAAAAATAGAGATGTCCCATTGATAAGCTTCTCCACTGTGATAAAATTGAAGTTGTAGCACGGCTAGAAATTTAAACGAACACTTTGTGTATATTTAATAGTCAATTCACTTCTACACTAGTTAATTTTATCCTACTATATGGTTATAAAAAAGCTAACAAGCTAGCTAAAGTAATATCTAAATAGGCGTAATTTTTTGCTATGTAGTTTTCTTTTCAAAAATTTGAATAGGCTATGACTGAGAACAGTTATGGACCAATTTACCTTAATAAAGAAACTTGTAGAAAAATACAAGTAGGATGATGTTGTATATCTTTCGAGTTCCTTTATTTATAGGATGACAATGACTTGCTATCGGTCATCAGTCTTTTAGGTAGGTCAGAAATAGGTGATACAAACTGAGATTATTGTATGTAATGAATTTTGTATTTTTTATATAGTCTAATTATGCTAATTTTATTTTATGGTTGTTGCTAAAGTCCTCTCTTTATAATTGTTATTGACCAATCATTGATCGACCAATAGTTTAATACAAAGAGATCGTCAGTGACCAGCTAAAAAAATTAGTTTGTTTCATATGTTAGGAAAGATTGGATGATGTAACAACATCAGGGTATCAAATTTGGTTTATGAAACACGCTCTAAAGTAGGGTCCTAAAGTGGCAATTAAGTATTAAAATATGCTTCCAGCTCACCGGGAATTTTTTATATTTATTTTGATAAAACTACCTCACTTCATGTTCCTATTTGAAATTTTCTTCGAGAGAGAGCCTCGTATTTCTATACCTAAGGGACACGCCTTTGATGATCAGGCAAAATAGAAGATGGAAGCAATGCTGATGTGACGGATAATCACTATAATCTCTTTATGGTACTTGACTTTCTCTATGCTCTCATTACAACCTCATCCAAAGCCCAAAATGTCATAAGATGATTGTTTATCTTCCAGCGTTTACACTAAATTGGGCTGATTGTAATTCTAAGTCAGCTTTCTAGAACTTTAAAGCTAGAAAGCTTTGATAATTAGGGGTGCCCGTGTGTGATTAATTACAATTTGGGTACTCACAGAAAGATTAATTTCCTCTTACCAAAGCTTGATGTTATTTTTAATCTTCTGGATATATTAATGTGCAACAGGAAGATATAGAGTTGATGTGTGATCTCGGGGTGGATGCGTACAGATTTTCCATATCTTGGTCTAGAGTTCTCCCTAGTATGTAATTTCGTTATCTTTCATTTCTTCAGTTCGCATCCTCATGGCTTTTCTATGATCATTCTATATTTTTATTTTTATATTGGCTTTGTATAACGCCAGAGGGAAGATTCGGGAAGGTCAATTCAGAAGGCATTGAGTTCTACAACAATCTCATTGATGCCCTTTTGGTCAGAGGTAAAAGCGAAATTCACATTTCGATTTGACATTCACATTGTAATAGTTCAATATTCTCAGTAATGTTTTTTCAGTGTTCAATTTAATAATGTTCATTGGTTCTTCTTTCCCTTGCCTTATACAGTCATTACTTTAGGAAGAAAATGAATTACCCATTTTGAGTATTTGTAATATGTTATTTTTGACAAGGGATAAATCCGTTTGTGACGTTGAACCATTACGACATTCCTCAACTACTAGAAGACCGGTATGGTGGGTGGTTGAGTTCCGAAATACAGTAAGCAACATTGTCGCCGCCGTCCTTTCTGATCTTCATCAACACGATGATCCAGTCAAAATCTCAGGATTTTACTTTATGTGTTCTGTAATTGTATGTAGGCTGGATTTCGGCTACTTTGCACAAGTCTGTTTCGAAGCTTTCGGAGATAGAGTGACTTACTGGACCACATTCAATGAGCCCAACGTGTTCATCTATGATGGTTATGTCTCGGGGACTTACCCTCCTGGCCGATGTTCCTACCCATTCGGCAATTGCTCCTACGGTGACTCTGCTCTCGAACCCTACGTTGCAACCCACAATCTGGTGTTGTCCCATGCCACGGCCGCTCAAATTTACCGGAAGAATTACCAGGTAAATTAAAGAGCTAGGAATTGATTCTTTCCGATGCATTAACTGGCTTCATTGCCATTTTTACCATCACCATCTTGTGTTCAAGAGAGCCGGCATAAAAGAACAAAAAAGAACAGAAATAAACCAATTGCCTCGTTCAGATGTGAAAGTGAAATCATCACTTTATCTGTTACGTACTTCGAAATTCATAAGAATGAACACAATGCCAAGTTTGTCATATGAACCCAATGCCAAGTTTGTCATCGCTTGAGGTTCTCATACATCTCGGCCAAAAAGCTCAATTCATACTTTCATAGCTTCATTAGAAATCTTTTACATAAATTCTTTTTTTTTTCTGCGACATACACAAACATATATGTGAACCTAAACAAAAAATTATAATCAGGAAAAACAAGGAGGAATGATTGGTATAGTGATTTCTGCTGCATGGTACGAGCCGTACAGCGACACTCCGGCTGATCGTTTGGCTGTCCAACGAGCTTTAGCTTTCGATTTTGCATGGTACATAGATTCTCTCTTATTCAAATCCATGTTCTCTCCATCTTTGTTGCTTCTATAATTGCTCATAATTTTCCCTATCAATTACAGGTTTGTAGACCCTTTCGTATATGGAGATTATCCGCCGGAGATGCGTCAAATCGTGGGTTCGAGATTGCCGACATTTTCAGCGGAAGAGCGGAATAGACTTGACGCGAAGTTGGATTTCATTGGAATAAATCACTACACGACTAAATACGCGAAGGACTGCATGTTCTCTTCGTGCACTTCGCCTTACTCTCTCGGGGAGGCGTTCGTGTATGTCACCGGAGAAAAGGATGGAGTTTACATCGGCGAACGGGTAAGCGACATCGGCACATGTGCCTGGGCATACATTTATAGAATTTTTGCGAAATTTAACGATGTCGATAAGCTATTCCTATTGTTCCGAGAGATATTATCGGCTTAATTTGTCGTAACTAGTCGAGCAACTACCTTTACTATAGCCATATATAATGAAGCAGTTAACGATATACAATTTCATCGTTAGGACCCGCTTAGAATAAATCACTTTGGGTCTATTTAGCAGCTTTCTTAGCCGTGATTTTAAGTCGATTTGGCTGTCAAGATTATATGTTTTGGACTAATAGTTGATGATCACATTGCAGACCGCAATGTCGGATTTCTTCGTCGTTCCGAGGGGCATTGAAGGGATCGTTACCTACGTCAAAGAAAGATACAACAACACGCCAATGTTCATCACCGAAAACGGTATTTTGTCATTTAAAACAACTCTAAACTGGACCCATTATTTTTCAATATCTAAGTTTTAGCAAGCAAGATGATCAATTGAGTAAATCAATAAAATGAAAGATTGTTATTTTGCAGGGTACGCGCAATTTACGGGTCCAATCGATGATTCGCTGAATGACACAAAGAGAATAGAGTACCATGAGGGCTATCTTGCCGTCTTAAGTGAAGTTGTGAGGTATATCTGGTCTTTCGTCCAGTATTGAATGCCTGCACTATTGCTCAATTAACACCAAAATTTCCCAATGATTAAAAAAGTACACCAATATTTGCCAGATTTGTTCCGTCTTCTTCTTTCTTTGTTTGACTAATACAGAATGCCGATTTTCATACTATTAAATCCGTCCATACCGAGTCTATATGATTAGTATTTTTTGTTCGCGACTAAATTTTTTATTTTAATTATTTCAGAAAAGGAGCCGATGTGAGGGGATATTTCATCTGGTCTCTACTAGACAACTTCGAATGGCTCCACGGATATTTGGTCCGATTTGGGCTGCATTATGTGGACTTCCAAACACTGAAGAGAACACCCAAATGGTCAGCGACGTGGTACAAGGAGTTCCTCTCTGAAGGCAATAATACTCGAGCGATTCGAAAAACATCCACCTACGAAATGTAGCATCGTGTGTCTTGGAAACAATTATTATGTGTAATAATAGAATATCCTTGCGATATTGTCTTAACTTGATCACATGGTAAGTCAAGTTGGGGTCCTAATTTTTTTGAGTGCCCCAGGTTGTATTTGAGACAGTGAACAGCAAATGCTTGTATACACAATGGATTTTTTACTTCTAAAATCTGGAACTAAGCTGTATTTCTACTCCTTCTGATTGCCGGAAACATACATTTTGGATGGTATTTGGCGCAAGAAATTGAGAGGGGTCGACCGATCTTAGTGTAATTGTTCGATGATAACTGACTATTCGCAGATGACCGTCTCTTAGTCCAGCATGCTTGAGAAGATTATAACGGCTGACGTTGCATTAGGGTTCTCAGAAAATGAGTCATCGGCTGTCTCCGTCTTTCCCGGGCATTTATTGCGTCTATGCCTTCAAAAGAACTTCCACAGTTAGCTAAAGTGCAGCTAAAATGGGAAATTGTATAAATAAGATTGATTTTTTGGGATACTAGGATCAGTGTATGAAAATGGTTTACAAAATGAAGTCTTAAGTTATTGTTAGGCGCTTAAATATGGCGGACTTACTTCCAATGCGCCACATTACTTTGTAAACCAAATTCGCAGCACATAGTTACCTAACATTCCTTGCAAAAAAGTGATGCCCAAGACTCCAGATATGGTGGTTATGGGAAGGTTCATATAACAGGCCAACTACATGTGGAGATAGAATCAATACTCCTCCAAACAAATTACATTAAATGTCTGAATCATGACCTTTATCTATATGGGGCATCGATATAATGGACCAATCAATCTGAAAGTATCAGATGGACATTGTTTCCTCTTGGTGGCCATTGATCACCTCACAAAATGAATTGAAGCCATTTCGTATGCAAATGTTACTGCAAAGAATGTGGCTACATTCATTCTTCGTGATATCATTACACTACATGGAATTCCTGAGGCAATCATCATTGACAATAGATCAAATCTGAATAGCATAGTAGTGGATGAATTACTCAATGAGTTCATATTCGTCACTCGAATTCCTCGCCATACCATCCATAAAGGAATGGAGCTATGGAAGCGGCAAATAATAATATTAAGAAAATCTTGTCAAAGACTATTGAAAATTATCATGTTGGCATAAACGATTGCCGTATCCATTAGTGGCATACCGAACTTCTATTTGCACTTTGGGGGTAACGCCATTCTCACTCCTATATGGAACATAAGTAGTCTTATATGTGAAAGTGGAAATTCCTTCAATAAGGGTACTCTTGCAATTAAAACTATCTAAAGCTGAATGGATACAACAAAATTATGAAAAGTAACATGGTTGATGAGAAATGTTGAAATCCTTATCTCATGGTCAAAGCTACCAAAAGTGAGTGGCAAAGTCCTTCAATCGCAAAGTTCGACCTAGGCACTATAAGGTTAATGATCTCATGTTAAAGAAGGTTTTGTCTATCATATGGGATCCCCAAGGGAAATTCACTCCAAATTATGAAGGCACCTATGTTGTCAAGAAAGTCTTGTCAGGTGGATCTTTAATTCCTATCATAATGAATGGCTGCAAATTGCCAAAACCTGTAAAAGTCGATACTGTCAACGAATATTTTCCATGAATAAGATCAAAGGCCTTTGGCCATTTTTCATGCGAATCCAAGTCATTTTAGGTCACTTGCATCATGCATCTCATAAATGCATGCGTGCTCATTTTGAAGGTACCGAAAAACTCTCAAAGAAGAAATTACAAGCCAAAAAAGGAAGTCATTAACTTTCGTGAAAATTGAAGTGTCTCCAGCACGAATTTGAGCGAAAGGTAAATTGTATTGATTCCAATTCTCCCTTCTAAATATCAATTTTGACATGATTTTCTTTTGATAGGGAAAAGTCAACCATTTGAAGAGCAAGCACAAGGGCATCGTCGTATTGTTCCGAGTTATATTTTCAAAGGATATTCATTGACATGATTTTTTTTGTGTATTATAGTGTTAACCGATCAACATGGTGCGGGTAAAGTGTTCCTTTTTCTCAAGAACTGAAAGATGATTTTTTTTTTGTGGTGATTATCCATGGCTTAGCCAAATTGAGCCTAAGTATTCGCTTCTTAATTTCGGGTGGTGATTATCTCCTCGCACTGAGGCAATACATGTGATTTATCAATAAAATTCTTGTAAAAGATTGGTAACACTTGAAAATATCTTGAGAGTCCTGAGCGCTCAAAAGAAAATGAAATTAAAGGGTATGAAAAAGTAATGTGCCTAATAAAAATAAGGTCGATGATCAAATAAAAATAAAATCAAAAGTTTGATGTTTGCTAAAAAGAGATCAAGTGATCGCAACATGTAGCCTCGCACGACTCCCTTTTATTAGCAATTTTCATAGTCCTTACAAGTGTACGCAGGTTTGTAGCTTTGGACTCTCGCCATCCAAGTGTTCGCAGGTTGTAGCCTATGAAGACGCCCTTTTTAAGTGAATTACCCCCAAGTGGAGTGGACTCTTTTATCATTCCCAATGGTCAGCACCATTTAAAGACCTTCCAATGGAAACATCGTCACTACTGGTGAAGTATCTCTTACCCTTAGTTTATTTTTTATTTTTTTAAAAAAATCTTCCATCCAAAAATAAAATGTAAGAAAGAGAGAGATTAAGACATCATATGACAAGAACACGGTTGAACAAATGCTCTCTAAACGCCAAGGCATGAGGTAAGCATTTAAGATATGCCTCTAATCAAGTGTCATTTTTAGATTCATTCTTTCATTCTTTTTTTATTTCCGATGGAATCGACTAAAAGTTAAGGTATTATTTAGTCTTTGAGAGGCATCTATTCAAGCTTTCTCTCAAAGAGGAGCAACTGTTAACACTTGATTTTTAACCGATATGTCATACAAAAGGAAAATCTTGATATCTAGATTTATGATCACGACATGATCTATTTCTCAACCCAAAAAGAGTCATTCCTAATCGCACTTCTTTTACATGTTATTTGCACTTTGATTTCGTAAAGTCAAAATATAGACTTTAGAGTTAACTTTTTGGTCAAACTTTAATTGAAAAAGTCACCATTGGTCAAAACTTGATTTTTTGCATAAAAAAGCCCTAGAATACATGTCAATATCACTTATGCACTTTCAATTTTAAAAAAAAAAAAATTCAATGTTTAGCCCATTGATTGACTTTTTAATAGCAAATAACTTAAATACATTATTTGTTAATTTCTCTTTCTAGCTTAGAATTAGAACTACTTTAGATTTTCAATGAACCTACCTACAAAACATTTGCATGGACATTTAGTGGCTTTAAGACCCTTTCTACTAAAAATGGTAGATCAAGATTGCATTATCACTTTAGTAGAAATATTAGCTACCGATAGGGCGCTAATAGAAATATTAGCATAAGTAAGTCTCCAAACTTAAAATCTCCAGTTACCATAGAATCAAGATAGTCCTCCAATATCTTGATGCGGTTCTAGCCCACCCCCAATGATGGCTACTCCTAGAATTACTTAGGTTATAAAAAATAAAAATAAAAATCATAAACAATCTCATGTCA
This sequence comes from Eucalyptus curtisii, assembly GCA_017140595.1. Classification (NCBI taxonomy): domain Eukaryota; kingdom Viridiplantae; phylum Streptophyta; class Magnoliopsida; order Myrtales; family Myrtaceae; genus Eucalyptus; species Eucalyptus curtisii. The sequence goes on from CM029504.1 coordinate 7,691,294, forward strand.
CACAAGGTATGGACTTAGGGAAGTCCATATTCTCGATTGATGGACCTTATAGACGAAATTAAAGATGATGTGTTCGAGTAATCTTTTGTGATGCGCCATTTGCAACATCTCTTGAACAATTACCTCTAAACCCACTGGCTGAGGGCAGCCCCTTTGATGGGTAGGTCGTGACAGACCCAAATTAGAATTGGCACTTAATAAATGTTTATAAAAAAAAAAAAGGTGATATTATTGTAATCTGGAGAAACTTTTTGATACCGAAAGCATATCTGCTATTTTTTAATGACTTTATCCTTAAAAGCATATCTGCGATTTTTTAGTTGGGTTTTTTACGAATCTAATATGGTCTAAGTCAAATCGGTCTTTGATTGTCCTTACAAGTAAATTCAGTCCATGATTTGATTGCGATATAAGGAACACCACAAATGGGTAGTCACAGCGATAATTCCATCAATGGAAAGCAATTGCAAAAGATAGAAAATATATATTAGTCCCGTTGGCTTTATTCCAGACTATTTTTTGCAATCAAAACAATCTCTAATGACACATGTGATGGCAATGTCTATGCCAATGTATACTCGCGGTTCCATGTGATGTTATTGTTGCTGAAATAAAACCCTTCGTCTCGGACAAACCAATAGCAATCCCACATCTTATCTCGTCCCGATGTGCTCAGAATGCGTCGCAATGCTTAAATCGCCCCTCCCATTGAGCAAAGCAGAAGAATAGGGCCCTCTTGAAGAATTGAAGCCGAAAACGGATCAATTGCTCCTCATTTGGGTGGATGGTCCGAGCCCCGAGATCATCATCTTTGGATTTGCAATGCAACGTGAAGTCAACTGGCAAGTTGTTGATAATGTGAACATGATACAACGTGAACAGAGTGACCTGCTATGGTGGAAGAGAGGATAGGAAGGAAAGTAATAGGACAAGCGTGAATTGGTTTAGGGACATCATTATTGTGAACTACTACAACGGTTAGTGAAATTTGATGAAGAATCTTTTAATTGTATTTATAATAAATATTTTCTGTTCGTTACGAAAATTTATGGATTCTACAGTTTCCCTATGGAGTACTTGTGTACCTTCTATGTTTCTCATTGTTGTTTGTTCTTACCTCTATATGCATTTGCATTCTTAAATGCAATTAAAAATCTGCTGCGTCCACTTTATAACGAGGTATTTTAGGGATTTTCAAATATCACCCGATTTAGTGACAACTCTCACTTCCACTTTATAAGGAAACTATTTTAACGGATTTTTGAATATTCCCAATTTTACCAACAATTTCCATAATTTATTTTCAAATATTACCCAATTTTACCAACTACACCCACTTTATAAGGAAACAACTATTTTAGGGGATTTTATTCGAATATTTTCGCAATCGCACCCCTTTATAAAGAAACTATTTTAGGGAGTTTAGTCAAATACTACCCAATATTACCGAGCTTCCACTTTAAAGGAAGCTATTTTACGGAATTTTTTGAATATTAGTTAATTTTACAAAAAACTCCCACTTTACAAGGAAATTATTCTAGGGAACTTTTTAATGTTTTAGGGGAAATTGTATTACCTAATTCTATAAACTTCCCATGAATATTATTTGAATATTACCAGATTTTACCAACAACTCCCACTTTGTATGAAAAATATTTTAGGGAAATTTCGAATATTACCCAAAAACCGACAACATCTATTCTAGGAGAAAACTATGTTTGGGAATTTTCGAATATTTCCTAATTTTACCATCAACTCTGGTTAAAGTTTGACTATAGAAAGAAACAAGTTCATGATTATAATGCAAGACTTACCAGAGGAAGAAAATAAATGACTTTTAAATTTGGAACGGAGTGGTTCATCTCTTGTGCCTATCATATATACTATCGGGATAGTATCGTCTCTAATGTTTATTCTCCTTCAACTGATGTTCCCATTACGGACATCACTTCTACTGCTGAACCTACAGCTGAAAATGAGGGAGAAGTTACGCCTGAAGAGGAAGCAATTCCTGAAGACATCGAGCCTCCCAGTACAGAAATTCGGGACATTCAAAAGGACATCAGCATTGGTGCTGGTGAACCCAGCTCTGAAGCCTTGCCAGAATCTGAGACAGACCAAAATTGAAAGAAGGAAGGATGACAACAATGATTGGGACTATGCTCTGACCATTTTCTAGGTTTTGAACCCGATCACTCCTATAAATCTCGTAAATTTCTTTCATAATCTTATGTATGCCATTCAAAACTCGTGAACCCATTCCCAATCATATTGTCGATTTTTCTTATCAAATAGACATGGCATTTTCATCTCTAAACTTTTTGAAAAACTTTCGCTGACCTTCTTTTGACTCTGCAAGAAGAAGTTTAGCCCTCTATAGTGGCAACCCTTTAATCTTCATTTTCCACATCATGACAGCTTCATTTTTGGTTTTGAAAATCAGTTTTACACTGTCACTGTTGAAGCCTTAGCTCAGCTCATTCGCCATCCTATTACCAATTTCTCTTTTGCCCTTTTGAGGCATATGCTTTTATATTGGAAAGCCCTGCCGTCACGACAAAATTTCTTTAAACATTTTGCCCTCAAAATGAAATTGATTCACAAAATCCTGATCATGTGTCTCCGCCCCAAGTGTAGCTTGATCGATGAGGTCTCTCACTATGAAGCTCGAATCATTTGGGCCCTTTTAAATGGGAGAAATTTTGTGCTGGCTCACGTAATCATCTTGCACATGGCTCTTGCTCAAAGGAAGACTGGCAAGTTGCCTCATGGATCCCTGATCACTCTCATTCTTTGAGCAAGAGGCATCATCATCAGTGATGCTTTCAAGATTGATAAGATAGCCAATATTGAAACTGACAAAGAGACCTTTAAAAAAATAGCCATCAGGATTGTAGAAAAAGAGTCTAAGTTTGAGGATGTTTCATTTATCCTTTAACTCTAGGATAGCGTTTGTATTTATAAAGTTTATCTACTAACTGTCACAGTAATTACATGGCCTAATTAATATATTTTGAATTAGTTCGTTACAGTAATAACTACAATAATAACTAAATAAGAAAATCATTATTTGAATGAGCCATGCGTTGTTATCCTTAACAGGCCCTGGCAAGTTGAAGACGGTCTTTTGGATGATCTTCAACTTAGATTTGAGCATATCATGGCGACACCATGTAAGAGGCTTGGTGAAGATATCTACTATTTGGTCATGTGTGAATATGAAGCGAACATAGAGTTTGTGTAGAGACACTAAATGGTGGATGAAGTGAAAGTCTACCTTGTTATGCTTTGTTCTAGCATGAAAAAGTGGATTCATCGTAAGATACATTATCCTTAGGTTGTTGCACCAAAGGATATGGGGTTTTAATTGAGAGATGCCCAATTCCTGTAATAATGATTGCAACAATATCTTTTCTGCCTGGCGTTTGCCAATGCTCGATACTCAGATTCAGTTGAGGAACATGCAATGGTATACTGCTTTTTGGTTGACCAAGAAATTAGATTTTGATCCATATAAATTGCATAACCTCCTGTTGACCGTATATTAATGGGGCAACCAACCTAGTCCACATCACTGTATGCGCAGTCTTCTGTGGTGGATTGGGAACTGATGAGTAATTCATGTGAAACAATTTCCTTTAAATAGTGTAGAATCTGTTTCACTTCAATCCAGTGATCTTTATGCTGGTTCTTTTAAAAGTTGGCAGACTTTGTCTATTGCATAAGAGATATTTGGCTAAGTTAGGGCGGCATACTAAAGAGCTCTTACAGTGCTCCTGTACAAACTAGCATCTTCAAGTGGCTTACCCTAATTGATTAAACTAGTATTTGTAGCCATGGGTATGTGTACTAGTTTAACACTGTCCATTCTGGTTCGACGAAGGAGATATGCACATACTTCTATCGTGACAAGAGGAGCCCTGATGGATGTTTAAGTACCTCAATTCCCAGGAAGTAATTAAGTTCACTCAAGTCCTGTATGGAGAACTCCTTATTTAAGCAATTGATGGTGTCTTGAATAAATGCCTGATTAGACCCTGTAATAACAACTTCGTCAACATAAATGAGCATGTAAATGGAGAAATTGGGTCAATGTAGTATAAAGAGGGAAGTATCAGTTTTTGATAAATCCCAGGGATTCTAAAAAGATGCTCAACCAGTAAAACCAAGCCCGCAGTGCTTGTTTCAATTCGTATAGGATTTTTATAGTTTGCATATATGATTTGGCCTTTCTTTATCAATGAAGCCTTGAAACTGGGCCATGTAGACTTCTTTAGTCAAGTTACCATTTAAAAATCCATTACTAACATCCAACTGTTGAAATTTCGAGTTCTTTGTCAAAGCCAATGAAATAACTGTATGAACGGTGGTTGCTTTAACAATGGGATTAAATGTTTCTGTATAGCCGATACCCTCTTGCTAATTGTAGCCCTTGGGCATTGGGCAGGCTTTGTACCAGTCTATCGAACCATCTGGATGTGTCTTGACTCGATAAACCCAATTGGAGCCCACAACATTTGGTTTGAGATTTGGTGAAGCAAAAACCCATATTCCACTACGCAACAAAGCATTATTTTTCAAGCATCGAGTCCCTCCATTTTTCACGTTTATTAATTTCGGTGAAGCACCATGGCTCTTCTATAGAACTTATTTCAGCCAAGTTCACCTCTGGCAATAGATATTTAGTGTTGGGCTTTGGGATTTGACGCAGCCATATTAAATAGGTTCTTGGTTTTTGACAAATCGGTTGTAGAGGTATGTATCATAATAGCCTCTGTGAGGGGGTGTCTAAAAGAGCCTTACTAAAACATGTACCAGTATTAGACGGAGTAGAAACTAACCTGTTAGATGTTGAAGCGGTTTTAGCATTTGATAATGTCAGTGATGGTTTTTCAAAGGTGGGGTGGGGAGGTGTTAAAAGGTGGGGTAGAAGGAAAGATATTACTATTAACACCATGGTTCGGGTGGGAGGACATATTAACTATGGAGATCGTCAATCAAGGATATGATGGTGAGGGTATTTCAGAAGAGTGTGAGCTAAGTATGGTGAATGGAAACATATTTTCAATAAAATGAGCATATCTTGCAATATACACGCGTCCGGTTTTGTAATATAAACAACGGTAACCAACATGCAATGAACTATATCCTAAGAACACATATTGAGTAGAACATAATGAAAACTTATGCAAATTGTATGGCCTTAGTAAAGGGATAACAACACAACCAAATATTTTTAAAAACTTGTAATCCAGTTATTGAAGGAAAAGTGTTAGAAAAGGTGAGATATTATTTAAAAGTGGTGTGGGTAATCGTTAATAAGGTAAATTGTGGTTTCAAAAGCATAAGGCTAATACTTAAGGGAAAAAGATGCATGGGCCAATAACATAAGGCCTGTATTAACAATATGGCGAATTTTTCTCTCAGCTGCTCATTCTGCTCATGAGTGTGTGGACATGCTACTTGATGCGGAATTCCATGTTCTAAAAAGATTTTATTCAAGGTTTTGTATTCCCCACCCCGATTAGACTGTATGGCTTTGATGGATTTTTCAAATCATTTCCCAACCATGATCCTGAATTTTTTGAAAATGAAAGGGACCACAGACCAATTTTGAATAAGATAATACCAAGTTTATTTGGAAAAATCATTAACAAATATAACAAAATACTTATAAGAGGAAATAGAATGAGTTGGGGCAAGTCCCCATACATCGGTAAAAATTTAATCAAGAGGTGCTTTACTAATGCTATGAGTGGAGGGTTAAGGGTGTTTTATGAGATTTGTCTAACAAACAAGAAGCACATTTATTAAAATCAAATGTACAACATGACAAATTGTTTGAATGAACCAAAGAGCGAACTTTGCTTTGTTGGGGATGACCCATTCGAGCATGCCAAGTGGTGGCAATGGCGAAAGTATCAAGTGAGACAGTGTTGGTGGATGGAGATGCGGTGTAAAAACCTAGTAGTTGGTATAGTGCATCCTTAAGCGAACCTTGGAGTAGTAATGTTTTGGTCTGCAAATCCTTCATAACAAAGTGAAATGGATGAAACTCAAAGAAGCAGTTATTATCATGTGTAAAATTGTGTACAAAAAGCAAATTTTGTGTAATTGCAAGGATACGAAGGATATTTAGGAAAGTAAAAGATTTGTTAATGGAGTTTTTAAGAGTGGAAGAACCGACATTAACAACAAGCCAATCCTCCTTATCAAAGTGTCGATCCTTAGTCCATTCCTCGCGCTCAAGATAAGGGTTCAAATCGAAGATGTCACACCTGATGACAATGAGTCACTCCTCCTTGGGCAATATGAGCCCATGACTAAGCTAGTTGATGTCATGCGCTGTTCTGCCCTACCCCGCAACAACAAGCCTTTACGATCGCCAGCCTGGCCAAGTTCCAGCTGAGACATCGAGAAGTCCTTGGTCAACCACCAACTAACCGAGCACACTAAGTCACCCCGTGGACCACCGCGAGTTCCATCATCCATCGGTTCAAATTGGTAACCTTATCTTCAAACTAGGTAAAAATCCTATCTTCATTTGATTCGAATATTTTATTGTCTAATTCGAATATGTCATGATCAAAATAAAATATTTGAATGATAATGTCATGTCCATAAAATTTTTTATTATCCTCTAGATTAGTAAAACTTCCTAGTTTCGCAACGTGCTATGATTGATTGTACGGTCTCATATCCAAGATACAACTTGTGACCGCATGGAAAATTGACCAATCCTATCTGCATGCCATTAGATACATTAGTCGATTTATTTCTTTCCAAATTTGAATAGATATGGATAATATCCTAGGTGATTGGAAATTATCTTTGATTTTGATTTGATTTTTGTTTTCATTTTATTTTATTTTTATCTTAGCCAGAAAAAAAAATCTCAAAAGGATTAGATAAAATTAGGGTAGATTTTTATAGATAACATTGCATATTAAATAGGATTGCATGTTCAAATTGATTTTAGATAATACTTTTCAAAATCGGTTAGGATAAGTTTGAGGATCTTTTTAGTTTTTATAGATAGATTGCATGCTAAGATAGGATCTATCTAGTTAATGATAATATCCAATTTAAATTAGGATTTAGCCTAGTTTAATCCATAAAATGAATTGGATAATATCTAGTTCTAGATGATTTATTTTTATCATTTTCTAATTTCGAATTTTGATGGAAAAAAAACAAAAAAGGTTATGTGCATGTCATGTAGAATTAAGTGCATAAATTCCATGTCATGGCATATCACGTCATGTCATATGCCACATCAAGTTTTTACGTCATCATTAAATGCCACATCATCGTGCCATGCCATCTATGCCCGGTCATCATGTGTGCCACATCATTGCCATGTCATGATATCATGCTATGTTCTTGATCGCATATCATGCTATGTTCTTGATCGCATGTCACATAGCTTGTATGTTAAAGTTATCTAATTAGAATTGCATGTCATGCTAGGATAGTTGCATTAATTCTCGTCCGTCATTAGAATTAGGTCATGTAGTTAAATAACATGCCATGCTAGAATAGATAATATTTTCTATGTGAATGCAATTAGCATAAGCTTCATTGCATGCATTGCACGCATTGCACATAATTTAGTTTTCATATAATAAGTGAAAATCTATAGAAGTATCTAGGAAAAATATGTGTTTTCTAATTACTTGATACTGTTGTAGGGTGTTGTGCATTGAGGTAAGTAAATTCCCTTCTTACCTTGCAATTTATTTATTGTTTTGATTATTGAATGTTTCATTAATAGTTGCACACTTGCATGATCACCTCATATGTTAGTAGCTAAGTTAAAATGAATCCCAAGTACTTGTCAAACATTTTTTGAAATAAAAGAGAAATGGTACCAAACGGGTGTTAGAGTAATTAAGCGTAACCAAGTCCCTGAATCCATAATCTCTACTTCATATGAGTAAAGTATATCTCTTAATACTTTATTTAGATTTCTAATCGACTTACCAAAATCAGAATAAGAGTGACTTCTAAATGAAAATGATATTGCATGTTAAAAATTTTAACCTAAGTTACGAATTGATATGAATTTAGGAAAATTCGAGTTAAGGTTAGGCTTAGTAATTTATTAGCTAACTCCAAGTTGATTCCACCCACTTCAAAGAGGTGGCAACACATGTGATGGGCATTGAAGAGCATGCAATGTCTGACGACAATCATGGATGACACAAACAATAAAGCATGAACAATAATTGCATTTCTCATTACTTAAAGTAATCCCAAAACCTCCGAAAATGGAAAGCTCATGAGCTACGTAATGTCCACTCAGGGCTTGGAGGAATAAGGAATCACCTTGAATATGGGAGGTTAACAGCTATAATAAGAAAGGGTTTCCGATACAACAGCATCGAACAAAGATCACATGGCAAATATAAATAGCCTGGCTTTGGAAAAGTAAAAAAGTTAATCGTCTCGAAGTCGAGAGTATCCACGACGGTCTCTACAGCTCCCTTACATAGGGTGTCTTTTGTTAGAGGCATATTAAGGAGGAGATAAATCTAAGCATACGCAAGAGTGATAAAACAGGTCTCTACAAAAAGAATTTGGCTTTCAAGCCATAAAAAGGCTGCGTTTGGGAACTGCCTTCCCAAGGAGCTTTGAGGGGCTAAAGGCTTTTGGGCCAAATATTTAGTGTTTGGCAATGTTTTTTTGACTTGCCTTTGCCAAAGGCAAGCCTTCCCAAGGCTGAAAGCCCAAGGCAGGTTAGGGGATGCCTTAGGCATTCGGCCTTCTCGGAAGGCTGAGGAGAGAGTAAAGACAAAAAAATTTCTTACACAAATGTCCTCACTAACATTTCGTTTTTATGGTTTTGTCCTCATGAATATTCACCTTCTTCTTCGTTGAGGTTGGCTGGCGAAGTTGCGAGGGGCCGGCGACAAGCTAGACAGAGGTCGGCATGAGGTCGGCGTGTCACGGCGACCGTCCGCGGCCAGTTGCATGACCTCGGCAACCCCCTGCAAGTTGCGTCCCCGCGACCGCTGCAACTCTCGGTGACCACCCAGATCTGGGTCACAGCAAGGTCGCGCGACCGCTGCAACCCTGGCAACGCTGCGACCCCTAGCAGATCTGGGTCACCGCAGGTCGCCTCGACCCAAATCTAGGCCGCATGACCTCCGGCGACCCAAATCGAGCGATCGGGATTGCGCGATCTGGTCGTGATCGGGGTCGCCGCAACTAGATCGAGCGGCCTCGGCAACCTCCGCACGAGATCGCGGCGCGGCGAGTCACGCGACCAATCCGGGTCGCGGCGACCCTTACCGAAAGGTCGCGCAACCCGCCGCGCCGCGATCTCCATGCGGAGGTCACCGAGCCGCTCGATCTGGTTGCCACAACCCCGATCACGACGACCCTCGCCGTCGTGTCCTCCGCACGGCGACCCTTGCCGGACCACTTGCCCCTCGTTGGACCGCCTGCCCCTCGCCGGCAGTAACCAGCCAATTCTCTTTTTTTTTTTTTCCTTTTTTTCTAATGACAAAAGTCTTTTGCAATGTTAATTTGTCCAAACACTATTTTGCTCAAAATACTTCACAATGGACTTTCACAAATACGATTTACCAACCACAATTTGCATTTCGAAAAACTCTTTTAGCTCAAAGGTCTTTATATTTTCTCAAGGACTTTCCTCAAAAGTCTTCCCAAACGCACCTAAAGTAGGGTTAATATCACAAAATACTCCAAATTGATATATTTGTGACAAATTTACCTTAAACTTATTTTTTTCCATCAAAAATCCCAAACTTATACATTCATGACAAATTTACCCTCCATCCAAAACCCCAAAATGGTGTATTTATGACAAATCTACCCTTCATTAGTTTTCATTAAATTGGATTAATATCAAAAAAAACCACAAACGGATATATGTATGACAAACAAAGGGTAAAACCCCAAATTAGTACATTCGTCAACTGTCATGTATCATCCAACTCATTAATTTGATGGTAAAATTTAATGAAAATTAACAGAAGATAAATTGTTACGAGTTCGTGGTATTAACCCTAAAAAGTACTCATATGTGTAGCTTCAAAGAAATGGAATTCAAAGGAGGGCTCTCCAAAATAATGAATCCATGTCGATGGAAATCTTAAACTAGGATGATACCATAAGGCTTGATTTCCATATCTTCTTCCTTCGTTAAGGATCAACAACAATTTTTTTTTTTAAAGCTTTAATGCTACTTTTTAACCAATTATAATGTCCGAGTCAATTTAATGTGTGGGCAAGATTGGCCACCATGCTTTGAAAGCGACAAATTTTATTTGATTGCCATTTTTTGCTTGTCTTTTTTAACTTGAGAATATAAGGAACTTAGACCATGCCTATAAATTCCATCACCATGGATCGTAGACCTGTCAAAATGGAACATAAATCCATTTCTTAATTCATATTTGATGGCTAGATTGTTGTGTGAATTAATTATATTCAGTAAATAGATCATAATAGAATGGTGAAACTCAAAATAATATGGGTCTTAAATGGGTTTACAACTTATTTAGACCCATCCAATCTCTATTACTCTTGTTGTGACCCTTTCTTCCATCAAGGGAAAGGACATGCTTAAATGTAAAGCCTAAAGACAAGCCAATAGCCCTCAATTACGCGCAAACTCTCCAAAGTCCTTACCTCACGTGATATTAGTTTTCATTTTAAAGTTTGATTCAGCCTAAGGGATTCTACCTGAGATGGGAATCACCCTAAAACCAAGCGAGGCACAAGAGTTTGTCTTGCTTCCTATTTAATTAGGGATTAGCTTGGCTTGAGAACTTGATTACACTATTAGTCTAATTAGCACCCTTTCGACGGTAGTACTGTTTATCTAAGTGATCAAACATTCTCTTTTATCAATTTTGAGTCATAAAGGTCTTGATATTGCTAAGCGTTCATGCAATGTTCTAAATGGGTTATTATGATCTTAAATTTGTCCTAACCATCCTAGAAAGAAAAAGAACAAACAATGTATTGGAAGTGCGATAATCAATGACCCAATTATTAAAAGTTCGAAATAAAAGTGCACAAATGAAAACCCATGTTTCGCGAAATTTAATCAACGACAAAATATCTTTCTCCAAAGTATTTCTTCAGCTTTTTAGCGAAGATGGGTTCTGTGGTGACTCCGGACAAGAAATATCCAAGCGGATAAAAAATAATTGTAAAACTTCATTTCAATCTTCAAACCAAACTATATATATAATTCGTGCCGGAACTCAATCAACGACAAAGCTAGAAGATACAAGCGCCTTCACAGCAACACAGGTACATGAATTGTTTAGGAATTTAATCAACGACAAAGCTTGAGAACGTGCAAAGATGTAACGCCTAAATCGATACAACGGTGAAACACCTAGGATAGAGATACGCGTCAAAATTTAATTGACAGCGCAAATCGAAAAGCTACAACTAAGAAAAAATAAAGTGCAATGCATGAAAGTAAAGATAACTAAAAGATTAAATTTTGATTATCGAGGGTCCATATGCAATTAATGATAACTTGGTATTTATAATCCTTCTATCATAACCATTTAGGAGCAATTCCTTCATGGTTGTAACTATAAGTCCACACCTCCGAAATTATAGTCCCATATTTGCACGTTGTCGATTCTCTTCTTCAAAGTAGTTATCCTTCAAAATAGCACCTCAATCTCTCCACGTTCGTTTCCCATTGTAATTGCTCTCCATGATCTTCCTTAATGGGTTTACACATGTCTGAGCCTCGATACAGTCCTTACTTTGAATCGATCATCTTGCTCCAAAGTCAACACACTCATCAACGAATCTTATATAAAAATTGGCAATCGGTTGTCCTCAATTGTCCATTTTAATAAGAATGCAATAATGCATCTATTTCATATCCATTCGAGGGAGAAGTACAGCCTAAGTGCCAAAACTTGGCACGAAAGAACACTTAAGTGCCAAAAGTTAGGAAAGTAACACACTTAAGTGCCATTTTTTTTTAAGTGTCATCTCTGGCGAACCTCACTGGAAATCTCACGTGGCAATTTTTTATTATTTTTTTCGTCTACGTGGCTTGCCAGAGTGCTAACTCAACAAAAAAAAAAGGCAAAAACGACGTCGTTTTTGAGCGGATTCAAATTTTAATATAAAAATTAATTAAATTAAATTATAAAAATAAATAATTATTATTTAAATTATATTAATTAATTAATTTTAAAAAAAAAGGGTGGGGGAGAGGAGGCAGCGGTTGAGCCCAGCCGCCGCCCAGCTGCTGCCTCCTCTCCCCCACATTTTTTTAAATAATTATTATTTATTTTTATAATTTAACTTTATTAATTTTTATATTAATTATATACCACGTCAGTAAACAAAACTATGTCGTATTTGCTTTTGTTTAGCCACCTCAACGTGCAAAACGACGTCGTTTTGCGAGTACCTCTTCGAAAAATCGCCACATCAGCATTTTGGCCAAATTTTGGCTAGATTGGCATTTAAGTGATTCATTTTGCTTTGATTTTGGCACTTAAATATCACTTTCCTAACTTTTACTTTTGGCAATTAAGTGTCCCTCCGTGCCAAGTTTTGGCACTCCAGGTGTCCAGCACTCTCCATTTGACCATTAGTCCCCTTGACCAAATAATGCCAAGAAAGACAATGGAGCTTTCTACACCCGTTTAATTCCCTTCCTCCTCAGATGACCAAACATGCCCAAATAACATGTTCTCCACCTTTTATTTTTCTTTCCATCACTACGCTTTGATGGTTGCATATAAAGTTGTCGAATCCACTTTTGTCGCTGCCGAAGGCTTATCGACCGTTACATAAACTCCACTATGTTGACAGTTTTTTGGACTCCATTATCTTGACGATTATTGTCACACCCCAAACCCCGAGCGCGCTGTGGCACCCCTCGAAACGGCCCCCAATCCGTTAGAATCGCCACAGTTCACTTACCTTTCATTTGACCTTATGATATTTCACTCTGATACCATAGAATTGTAATGGGTCCATAAGTCCTGGGGGTTTATATCATTTAAATCGGTCCCGGCGCAGTTCATATAGCAGAAGCATATTCAAAATCTCCCTATCCCATACTCAAAATAATATAATGCAATGCACACCAACAACACATTTTATATAGGTTAGAGCCGAACACTTTTATTTACATATCTTGATGAACATCATGAGTCGGTACATCAAAAGGCCAAGGCATTTCTAAGCTCGACTATATCCAAAAGTACCCGACTCTACAGCAATCATGTATATCGGTCCATCATTTAGTGTCGGCGGTCCAAAAAGCATCATCTGTTGTCTCGACCCACAATCAAATCCAATCCGGTCCGTCGGCTGGCGATGGCGGCAGCAACCTCAGCAAGCAGCCATCCAGTCGAATGAGAACCGAAATGAACTCCTAATGAACTGGGCCGGCAGAATGGCCTATATCAAAGGTCAGCAAAATCCTCATACGTTCGAACACCAATCCATGCACTCCAGGATGATGGTACTCTGACATCTCCCACTGCAGGTCAACCAAGAGCCCATAAAACGTACCAGGAGTCAGAGGCAGTAGAGACATTTTCTTTTTAGTCTGAAATGTTAGTCCCCAATGAGGTGAGTACAAACACTCAGCAGTAAAAGATCCATCAAACTACACAATGTAACAAGCAAGACAACCAAGATTCCATGTGAAATGCACATATCAACTATGCAATCATGCATATATCTCCATATGATCCATTCAATGCCTTAATGACCACATTTTCAATGCCCAATAGTACCAACTCAAATTCATAGACAATTTATGCACCATGCCATATGCACACACATGTATATGATTGATTTCTCATTTTAATATTCAAAAGAATCTCATTTTCCCGGGGACCAGTGTTTGCATCCCTTCGGGCTCTCGCACCCAACCTGGCATCGTGAGACTTCCGGCACACACCTCCGGGCATCCGGCACACACCTCCAAGCATCTCGCACCCCAACTAGCATCACGAGGCCTCCGGCACACACCTCCGGGCATCCCGAAACTCCCGAGGACATCCGGCACACACCTCCAGGCATCCAATCGGCGTCGACTCACTCGACCCTATGGGCATGCCGACACTCCCAAGGCATTGTCGTCTCAGCCGTCCGACGGTATCATCAATATCACAATATATATACATATATGTCTCACTTTGAAAATAACATTTGATGTCATATGATATGCTAAATTTCACCGCTTCCATTGTATAAATGACGATCCATGGCATCACAACTCATAGAGCAATTCAATTGTTCCTTAAATAAAACAGTTTTCGAACCAAAACAGAATGCACTCCACTAATTGAAATTCTGGAAAAATTAGTATACGATCTTAATAAATTCTAAGAATTTAACATGTTATAAACAAGGTCTAGGGGAAGAATTTTCATGAAGAACACCAAGTTAAGAAAATTTCGTATAAATCGCAATGGTCCGTGCATCACAGCCAAAAACTTCAGACATCACTATTGCACAGTTTTAATAAAAAAATTCGGTATAACCCATAAATGAACTCAGAAAATTCTGAAATTTTTATATGTTATATATAAAACCTAGAGGTAAAAGTTTTGTGAAGAACTCAAAGTCAGATTCATGATATATCAAGAGCTATAATCACTATAACTCTCCCTAACCCTCGGTAACAGTTTCCAGATCTAATACTTCCAAAGAAAAATCGTTTTCACCGACCAATACTTGTCCATTTCTTCTCAAATTTTAGTATGTTACTTTTCAAGATGTCATCTACAACTTTCATCAAGGACACAAAGTCAAAAAACCACTAGATAATTGCATAAAATTCACGGAATCGCCAATGGTCAAGCTGTTTTTCCATGAAACAGTTTGCTAGTCCTAAAGAACTACTCCTGTTCTTTCGAATTCCAACATCCAGCATCAAGTTCAAGCATCTCCAAAATCTATTACACTTCACACACAACCACAGCAAGCATAATGTAGATCAATGGACTTCACTTGCCTTAACTCCAACGCAACCACAGCAAGCAAAACAGCGACTTAAGGACTTCGGGCGCGGCTCGATCGACGGCGAAGCTAGGCGGCGTCGACAGCGGCAGCAGGCGCACACACGGCGGGGCTGGTCTCCTTCTTTCCCTCGCCGATGCACCCTCACGAGCTCTCTCTTTCTCTCGGACTCTCTCTCTCTCTTTCTCTCCCTCATCCATTCCGCCCCCTCCTCTTTTTCTTTTACTCTCATGATTAGCTAGTAATCATGAGGTTTTGCATGGAGGACCTCCGGTGAAGCAAGGGGTGGCGACACCTCATGTAGTCCCTCCGCCACTTGTCAAATTCCATGCAATTGAAAGGGCCTCACTCGGCTGGGCCTTGGTCGACCAATCCAAGAGGAAACGTGGGCCGGTTTGGGCGGTTTTTGGGCCTTAAGAAATCAGCCCACATCTACTCCTAATATCTCACTTTAATCCCCCACTTATAATTACAAAATCACCAATATTCGCATGGCCATAAATATTACAGCAATACACAAGGATAATTCAATCCATAGGGTTCTCGGTCAAAATTTCTTATCAACCCATCTTATAGTACAACCTCGGTCTCACATGAGCATATGATACATTTCCAACCAAGCATTAGTCCATTCAATGCTCGGCCTTGTTTAATTGTAATCCATTGGTCTAATGACCATAATATAGCCCGATGGTGCTTCCATCACTTACTCATGGGCCGTAGTGTATCTAGGGATCGTTATGAGATTTTTAGGATGCCACAGCATTCCCATCCCTCTCTGGTCGATAAAATTTGCGACTTCCCAGGACGAGTCGCCGACCCTTTTCATTTTATTGCACATGCAAAAGTGAATAATAAATCCCCCTGATAGTAACTATCTCAGGATAGAAAAGTAGAACAACAATTTCACCAATACAACACACCTTTATATTCACATAGAGTTATATACAAAGTCTATGGTTAAAAGACTACAAAAGACTAGCCCTTCGAAAAGAAGTGGTCCTAACTGACCTACACTTCAGATCACCTTCTCTCTACTCCAGGTCCTCCACTCGACAATCCTGAAAATTGAGCCCACAACGGGGTGAGATATAAATCTCAGCGAGTCCACGCTCTAAACCCCGATTAGGAGGGAAATACGCTAAGAAGCGTCCTAATCACACAATCAATGAGACTTACCTTATCTCAGATCCTCCTTGCAGGTTAGTACAATTTAAATCACACATAGCCATACAAATATGAGCAACAATTAAGCTCCAACAACTGGAACGCCACACTCAATTAATCATGTGTTCCTAGTTTTGCTCTCGACATATAGTACGGCCTACTTTCTGTTCAACGGTCCTCTGTTATTGCCAGGCATCGTCTCACACCATTGAGAACGTGAACGTCTTTCCTAGACAGCTTTCCTGAAGGAGCATAGGTCCAAAATTTACTGTGACCTGCATCTCGTTGTCTAAAGGCATCCCATATAGGGGCAACGTCCAACTTAACAGCCCGAGACGGTTTCTTTTAACAAACACACGATCACGCAATTATGGCCCAGGGCATCGTGCCTTGCACTCAGATGCCTCAATTAAAATGATGAACCTGGCCTTTTTCTTCTTATTAGAAATACATGCTGAAATAGGCGTGCGTGGGTACACTGTCAATTCGACCCAGAAAATGTGATGTCATTCCTTTTTAAAATCCCACTATTTTATATAGTATGTAAAACTATTTTAGGCGTCAAAATCCAACACCGGGATTTTCTGAATAAATATTGGAAATTCACAATTTTTGGAATTCAATACCAAAAATCCAATCAACACTCAATTTGCATAAATTAATACTCAATTGCATAAATTAACCACATCATTGTAATCAGCACGAAATTCCGGTAACCGGCTATCCGGCCTAATTTCCGGAAAAATAAATAAATAAATAAATACGGAAATTAATTAAATAAATCAATTTAAATTCTAAAAATACTAACCTAAGCCAAAATCACTAAATTAAATATCGTTATGGGTCCGGAAAAATACCGAACCAATCTAGATAAATACCATGATTTATCTAGGCCTTAGCTAAATAATTCTAACCATCTAACATGCATAATTAAATAATTAAATTTCTAATTTAATCTAACTAACCACCTAATTTCTAATTAAATTAAACTAAACACCCCTTAGACGTCATTAGCCTACTAAGAAGAGTTTAGTGCATAAACTCACCGGTTGGCAAAGCGAAAACCGGTTCACCGCGACGGTAGCCAAAACTTGAATTGCGGCGGCATCAACGAGCTTGGACCAGGCCTAAACTTGTTCCAACAAACCTCAACCCAAGCTGAGATTTGTTTTTGAGTTGGGTTGGACCCAAATTGGGCTAGTTCAAAAGCTAGATTTGCTGGGCTTTCAAGATTGGGCTTGACTGTGCGGGCCTCAAGTGAACTGGAAAAACTGAATTGGGCTGGAATTGGCTGAGCTGGAAACTTGGGCTGAAGCTTGGGCCGAATTACTGCTATGAAGATGGGCCGAAGATAAGCTGAATTGGAGTTGCAGAGGACGGCTAGCATCGATGGAGATGCACGAGCAAAGGTGAGAGACACACAAGTAGCTTCGGTCAAGGCTCGGGGGCTTCGTTTGTAGTGGGATAGACCCGGCAAAATGAAGACATGGCAAGACAGCTTCGGTGGAGGGATCGTGAGCTTCAAAGATAGAAAATTGGAGGAGAACGTGGCAAGAGCTGAAGCTGAATCGAATTGAGTGGGCTGAAGATGGCGCTAGCGTTGCTCGAGCATGGGACTGTCGCCAGCAAAAGGAATAAGCAACATCGATGGGCTGCTTGATGAAATTGGAGAAGAAGGTGGACATTGCTTGGTTGACAATTTCGGTGGAGGTGTGAGTCTTTGGTGGGAAGCTGCGTGGGCGTTGCTGGCAGGGGAAATTCAATGGATGAAGATGGCGCGGCAAAGCTTCGATGAAGATGAAAGAAAAATCGTGCTTCGGTTTGCTCGAAGGAAAAAAGAAATGAAAGAAAAAGCAAGAGTAGAACGTCTAAAGCGGAAGGTGATCCACGCATGAAGATGGATGGCAACTGGATTTATTGATTCAAGAAGATTGAAACAAGGCTTAAAGTCAACCATCATCCTCTCCATTGAATGCCTTGTCCCATAATACTTTCTAGGATAATTTGAATCCAAAAATAGCACAAATAGATGCCAGAAACACAGCCCCCAAATCATGCTCCGAATTTTATTCAAATTCTCATAAATTTATTCACCGATTCTCCAAATCGAGGTCCGATTTTGTTGAAGAAAAATCCCATACAATTTTCTGCAAGTCCCCAAGACTCAAAGGCTCGGCTTGGAAGTCCAAATTTCCATCGACTTAGACCATCTGAATTTCTGTTAATTTTCCACGGCGTCCGAATCAATTTTCCGTAAAAATCTCGGAATCTCCTAAAATTTTTAGGAGAGTGAGTCTATGCTCCTAAAATAGATCATGACACGACAGAACTTTCAATTTCTGAAATCGGGTTCAAATTCACGGTTAATTTCAATCAAACACGATTTTAGTGTGACCTAACCTACCGGGTAGCTTTTAGGAATTTTTATGCAATTGACCCCTGGTCGATTTTCTTCGAGCCACACGTACCTCTTCAACACATTGGCGCCAAAACGACAGAAAAATCAGTCTAGTGCCGATCGATGAGAACTTTGCAACTTAGTGGAATCACCCATGTTTAGCCACACATCTCAGTCGAACCGACCTTTCTCTGAACTCTAGTCAATTTTTAACTGTGCTGTAATGACCCATGCAGACTAGCATGGTCGAGCAGTCGATTTCTGGTCAAATTCTTAAGTCTATTGCGTTTATATTCTTTAACGGCTTCACTTGATAGGCTAGTTATCTCGTGAGTGGCCATCTCAGAGAAAAGCACTATAGTTGCGTCAACGAAAGGCCTGACTTATCCGATTGAAATCAGAACTAAATTTTCAGGATGTCACAACTCTTCCCCTCTTACAAAAATTTCATCCTCAAAATTTTAATTTTTACCAATCCTTAAACAAAAAGGTGAGGGTATTGTCGTATCATCGAGTCTCACTTCCCCCGGTTGCTTCTCCAGTCCCGTGGTGTTGTTAGACCACTTTGACCAAGGGGACCATCTTGGTACACAGAATATGTTCTTTTTGATCCACAATCTAAACCAGACTTTCCACATATGACACTCTGTCGTCCACATCTAACCTTTCAAGATTTAGCACGTGGGTCGAGTCAGGCTCATACGTCCTCAACATCGACACATGGAAGACGTCATGCATTTGCGCCTACCTTGGCGACAATGCAAGACGATACACTAGGATCCCGATTCTTTTTAGAATCTCAAAGGGACCTACGTATCTCGATTCCAGATTTTCTTTCTTGCTAAAGCGTCAGATATTCCTCTTTGGTGACACCTTCAGAAAGATGCAATCACCAACTTGAAATTTTGGTCTTCGACACTCAACAATACAACTTTCCTAGCAACTCTGAGTGGTCTTTAATCTGTCTTTGATCACGGCAACTGCAATCACCGACTGCTAAACTAATTATGGATGTGACCTTTCTTTCCCCGACTTCCTCCCAACACACTGAAGTTATGAACATTCTGCTATGCACTACTTCAAAAGGAACCATTTGACTGTTCTGCTGAAACCGGGAACCTCGGTTCTAGATCTGATATAATTTGTCACTAGCACTCTATATAAACAAATTATCCCACGCACATACACTTCTGCATATCTATTTAAATCGAGGTCCTTTTTGTACTGCACCAAAGTGAGTCAGCTTCATCCATCTGTTGACCATTATCCCAATTGGAATCATTACCCCTCTGGTTCCTTGATAAGCTCGTCGCAAGGTCTATCGTGATACGATCCCATTTCCACTTAGGGACCTCAAGAGGTTACAAGAGTCCTCTCGACTTATAAAGTTGTGCCTTCACTTGCTAACACGTCGGACGCTCATCGACATGATTGGTGATGTCCGTCCTCATATCGGACCACCAATAGTATCAACACAGATTCTGATACACCTTTGTATTGCCATGATGAATGTTGTAACTGCTACGATGAGCTTCTGACAAACTCTCCTCCCGAGTGCTATATCGTCAGGTACACACTATCACCCTCGGAACTTTAGTGTTTTGTCTTCAGAAATCTGAAAGTCAGCTTCTCTTTTATCAGTATCCTCTTGCATTATCTTCTGAACATTGGGGTCTATCAATTGAAGTGCATTGATTCTAATCTGAGCATCCGGCTCAATTCTGAGGGTGGCTATAAGATTCGAAATGTAGCCTATCTCAAATTTGAAAATCGAATCTCGAACTTTCACAAGTAAAGTCCATTCCTTGACCACCATCAGCGCAACTGAAGACTCCTGACTCAGCGCATCTGCGACTTAATTCGTCTCTCTAGCGTGATATAAGACATCACAATCACAGTCCTTCCGAAGTTCTAACTCATAATGATGTCTCATATCCAACTCCTTTTAAGAGAATAAATACTTGAGACTTTGATGGTCGGTGAAAATCTGGAATCTTTCTTCCCACAATTAATGTCTTCAATTCTTTAGAGTAAAAATTATTGTTGCGAGTTCCAAGTCATGCATCGGGTAGCTTAACTCAGGAGGTCTCAACTGACGGGACGCGTATGCGACAATCCTACCATGTCGCATTAGTACGCAACCTAATCCCCTAAATGACAGATCACTATAGATCTCGTATCCTCCAGGACCAAAAAGTATGGTCAACACAGGTGCAGTAGTCAGCTTCTACTTAAGCTCTTGGTGACTACACTCGCATTTGTCTGTCCACACAAAATTTTATTCTTTCTTCAATAGTCGAGTCAACGGCGACACTAATGCTGAAAATCCTTCCATGAACCTTTTGTAGTAACCTGTCCAACCCAAATAGCTTCTAATCTTGGATACTATTGTTGGTCTTGGTCTATTGATAACTGCTTCGATCTTGGACGGGTCCACAGAGATTCCTTCACGCGAAATCACGTGGTCTAAGAACACAACACGAGTCAACCAAACTCGCATTTGCTAAACTTAGCGTCCAATCCATGAGTCCTTAGGGTCTGAAGTACCATCCTCAGATGACTCTCATGCTCCTCGGCACTCCCTGAATACATCAGAATATCATTGATGAACATGATCATAAACTGATCTAGGTATTCCTCAAATACTTGGTTCATCAAATCCATGACAGCAGCTGGAGCGTTCGTCAGACCAAATGGCATTACAATACTCTCATAAAGGTAATATTGAGTATGAAACGATGTCTTCTGTAGAACCTCATTTCTGATTCTCAACTGATAATACCCTGTCCTCAAGTTGATCTTTGAAAGTATCGACACTCTTTGTAACTGGTCACATAATTCATTGATCTTTGGCAATGAACACTTGTTCTCGATCGTCACTTGATCAGGTTGACAATAGCTGATGCACATATACAAAGAACCATCTTCCTTTTTTATAAATGAAACTGGTGTTCTCCAAAGTGATACACTGGTACGAGTAAATTCCTTATCCAGTACTTCTCGCATCTACACCATTAGTTCATTCAACTCAGATAGCAACATTTGGTAAGAAGCCTTCAAGATTGGCTCTATCTCAAGCGTTCACTCGATCACGAACTTTATCTCTCTAGTGACAGGCCTGGCAATTCTCGTGACAACACATCTAGAAATCCTTAGACTATTGAGATGTCCTCAATCTTCAATTATTCAATATGTCTTATCTATGACAACTGCCAAGTAACCTTGGCAACCTCCATCTAACAAACAGGTTGCCTTCAACCGACGAGATTAATGAAATCAAAGATTCTTTTCGACTCACAATAAACTCGACACTTTCACCTGCTAATGGATTAAGCTGGATTACTCCATGACAATAACTCATTACCACAAGATGCTCCATGAGCCAACTCTTTCCACACTTGACGTCAAAGTTATACATAAACGACTAATCCAGTACAACTCTAGTCAATGGTTCTTCTCTCTTCAGCTTTATTTCGACAAACTGAAATTCTACAAGCTTAATTCAAAACCCTGCTACACTACTCTGATAAAGTCATCCCAAAGACATTCTTCCTCTGATCGGTGCATGGTTTGATTCAATTCTTGTCCCTTTTGCCATCCTTGTGGCAGCCTATCTACGGTAGTGGTACTTGTGTTCTCTTGGACTCATACTGACAGTCCCTCACCTGATGACCACGTTGGCCACATCTATGGTACTCTCCAATCACACTAGGACACTAGGTTGATTCATGCTTCCTTCTATGGACTCGGCATCCATCCGGTGAGTCTCCTATCTCCTGCCGGGTGACAGCATGCACCCTTACTTGCACCTAGGGCCTATTCCAAAAACCATGTGGTGTGTTCTACGGCGCACTCCCGGTGATCTATCCTATCAACGGTGATGGCACATGCGATCTCCTCAGTGGTGACGGCAATTGCTATTGTGGTCCCATTGACCTTTTGAAACAATTTCTTGCCAAGTGACCTTGTCGGTCACAGTCAGAACCACCACCCGTCCTAAAACGGCATGGGGTCGATCCATGTCACATTCCACTGAAGCGACCTACAACATTCTGATTCGGTGTTAACTTGTCTATCCCACTCTTCCTTTTGGGCGAAATAGAATACATTTTTCTGGTCATAGGCTCCTTTGAAACCGGTTTTCATCTCTATTGGATCTGCACCACGACTCAGATGCAACGGTTCGCTCCCAGATCACAACTCCAGGTTGGGCCTCGCCAGGTGCGGCAACAACTACGGTTACGGCATTGGCGGCAGCAGTGACAGTGGCAACAGCGGCGACTCGATCTTGAGCTTAGTGGCTCAACAAGCTCCATAAGAACACTGGCGCCTGAATGATCTCGTTGAACCTAAGATCACTCAGTGCTGCTACACTCTTAGTACCGATCTACAGCGGTACTCTTACACTCGCACTGGCCTGAGTCGGCGCTCTGCCACAACAACCTCGGGCATAGATCCTTGTCGGCGTTCTACCCCAAGTCAAAGAGGCTACTGCCCTCTTACTAAGAGTTCTCAGCTCCTAATCACTCATGCTACAGGATCTTTATAGAAACTTGTTTTTTAATTCCAATAACATATTGGAATTTGAGTGACCCACACAAACAAGCTACCAATCACATACACCAGCATGAAATAAAGGTCTTTCCTAATAACTATCCCATGACTCATCACACCTTATCACTCCAAACACAGACCTGCTCTGATACCACTAAACGGGGATGTCACGCCCCAAACCCCGAGCGCGTACCCATCCCTCTTTGGTCGATAAAATTTGCGACTTCTCAGGACGAGTCGTCAACCCTTTTCATTTTATTGCACATGCGGAAGCGAATAATAAATCCCCTGACAGTAACTATCTCGTGATAGAAAAGTAGAACAACAATTTCACCAATACAACACACCTTTACAAAGTCTATGGTCAAAAGACTACAAAAGACTAACCCTTCGAAAAGAAGTGGTTCTAACTGACCTACACTTCATATCACCTTCTCTCTGCTCCAGGTCCTCCACTCAACGATCTAGAAAATTGAGCCCACGACGGGGTGAGATATAAATCTCAGCGAGTCCACACTCTAAACCCCGATTAGGTGGGAAATACGCTAAGAAGCGTCCTAATCATACAATCACACAATCAATGAGACTTACCTTGTCTCAGAACCTCCTTGCAGGTCAGTACAGTTTATATCACAGACAGCCATATAGATATGAGCAACAATTAAGCTCCAACAACTGGAACGCCACACTCAATTAATCATGTGTTCCTAGTTTTGCTCTCGGCATATAGTACGGCCTACTTTCTGTTCGACGGTCCTCTGGCATTGCCAGGCATCGTCTCATACCATTGAGCACGGCAACGTCTTTCCTAGACGGCTTTCCTGAATGAGCATAGGTCCAAAATCTACCGCGACCTGCATCCCGTTGTCTAGAGGCATCTCATATAGGGGCAACGTCCAGCTTAACAGCCCGGGACGATTTCTTTTAACCAACACACGATCACACAATTATGGCCCAGTGCACCACGCCTTGTACTTAGATGCCTCAATTAAAATGGTGAACCTGGCATTTTTCTTCTTATTAGAAATACATGCTGAAATCGGCGTGCGTGGGTACACGATCAATTCGACCCAGAAAATGTGATGTCGTTCCATTTTAAAATCCCACTGTTTTATATAGTACGTAAAACTATTATCAGTGTCAAAATCCGACACCTGGGATTTTCTGAATAAATATTGAAATTTTACAATTTTTGGAATTAAATACCAAAAATCCAATTAACACTCAATTTGCATAAATTAACAATCAATTGCAGAAATCAACCACATTATTACAATTAGCATGAAATTCATGTCACCGACTATCCCGACCTAATTTCTGAAAAAATAATTAATTAATTAATTACAAAAATTAATTAAATAAATCAATTTAAATTCTAAAAATACCAACCTAAGCCAAAATCACTAAATTAAATATCGATACGGGTCCGGAAAAATACTGAACCAATCTAGATAAATACCATGATTTATCTAGACCTTAGCTAAACCATTCTAACCACTTAACATGCATAATTAAATAATTAAATTTTTAATTTAATCTAACTAACCACCTAATTTCTAATTAAATTAAAATAAACACCCCTTAGACGTCATTAGCATACTAAGAAGAGTTTAGTGCATAAACTCACCGGTGCAAAAGCGAAAACCGGTTCACCGCGACGGCGGCACGACGACAGCCGAAACTTGAATTGTGGCGGCGTTGACGGGCTTGGACTAGGCCTAAAATTGGCCCAACAAACCTCGGCCCAAGCTGAGATTTGTTTTTTATTTGGGCTGGACCCAAATTGGGCTGCTTTGCGAGCTGGATTCGCTGGGCTTTCAAGACTAGGCTTGACTGTGCGGGCCTCAAGTGAACTGGAAAAACCGAATTGGGCTAGAATGGGCTGAGCTAGAAACTTGGGTTGAAGCTTGGGCCGAACTACTGCTATGAAGATGGGCCGAAGATAAGTTGAATTGGAGTTGCAGAGGACGGGCTGGCGTCGATGGAGATGCACGGGCGAAGGTGAGAAGCACGCGAGCAGCTTCGGTCAAGGCTCGGGGGCTTTGTTTGTAGTGGGGTTGACCCAGCAAAATGAAGACATGGCAAGGCAGGTTCGGTGGAGGGATCGTGGGCTTCAACGACAGAGAATTGGAGGAGCACGTGGCAAGAGCTGAAGTTGAACCGAATGGAGTGGGCTGAAGACGGAGTCAGCTGAAGATGGCGCTGGTGTTGCTCGAGCATGGGACTGGTGCCAGCAAAAGGAATAAGCAACGTCGATGGGCTGCTTGATGAAATTGGAGAAGAACATGGACGCTGTTGGGTCAACAATTTCGGTGGAGGTGTGAGTCTTTGGTGGGAAGCTGCGTGGGCGTTGCTGGCAGGGGAAATTCAATGGATGAAGATGGCACGGCAAAGCTTCGGTGGAGAGGAAGGAAAAGCCATGCTTAGGTTTGCTCGAAGGAACAAAAGAAATGAAAGAAAAGGCAAGAGTAGCTCGTCTAAAGCGGAAGGTGATCCACGCGTGAAGATTGATGGCAGCTGGATTTATTGGTTCAAGAAGATTGAAACAAGGTTTAAAGTCCACCATCATCCTCTCCATTGAATCTCTTGTCCCATAATACTTTCTAAGATAATTTGAATCCAAAAATAGCACAAATAGATGCCAAAAACACAGCCCCCAAATCATGCTCCAAATTTCACTCAAATTCTCTTAAATTTCTTCGTCGATTCTCCAAATTGAGGTCCGATTTCGTTGAAGAAAAATCCCATATAATTTTCCGCAAGTCTCCAACACTCAAAAGCTCGGCTTGGAAGTCCAAATTTCCATCGACTTAGACTATCTGAATTTCCGTTAATTTTCCACAAAGTCCGAATCGATTTTCCGTAAAAATCTCGGAATCTCCTAAAAATTTTCGGAGAGTGAGTCTATGCTCCTAAAATAGATCGTGACACGACAGAGCTTTCAATTTCTGAAATCGGGTTCAAATTCCCGGTTAATTTCAATCAGACGCGATTTTAGCGTGACCTAACCTATCGGTAGCTTTTAGGAATTTTTGATGCAATTGACCCATGGTCGATTTTCTTCGAGCCACACATACCTCTTTGACACATTGGTGACTCTCGGTTGTCGTGAAAATCTCAAGGTTTCAAATATGAACACAGGGCGCCAAAACAACAGAAAAATCAGTGTAGTGCCGATCAACGAGAACTTTGCAACTTAGTGGAATCACCCATGTTTAGCCACACATCTCAGTCAAACCGACCTATATCTGACCTTTGGTCAAATTTTAACTGTACCGTAATGACCCATGCAAACTAGCACGGTTAAGCAGTCGATTTCTAGTCAAATTTTCAAGTCTATTGCGTTTATATTCCTTAACGGCTTCATCCGATAGGCTAGTTATCTCATGAGTGGCCATCTCAAAGAAAAACACTATAGTTGCATCGACGAAAGGCCCAACTTATCCGATTGAAATTAGAACTGAATTTTCAGGATGTCACAATTATATCCAAGATTGTCAACTCCACTATCATCATTCCTTCACGTTGTCGATCACATGTCAATAATGACTAAAATCGGACGATTTTTCATCCAAACAACCCATCACTTGTTGAGCAATGAATATTACATCGCTTTGTTCTACGCTCGAGACATGATCCCCCATCAGCTTGACCAAGTCGAGCAAAAAAAAATCACATCACCTTGTTATAAGCCTTGGGGCATGAACCCCCATAAACTTGATGCTAGAGACTAATCCTAATCCTAGATTAAGGTGAGCCTAAATTCTACTCATTTTATTAAGGATGATTATGTTAATCTAGACTAAGCTAATCATTTATTAAGAGTGATCCTAGGCCTAAATTCGCTTTTACTTAAACTATGTTAACCAATTTTAATTTATTTGATTATTAACTCATTTTTTTATTAACTATATCTAATCAACGTCAAGCTGAGCTGATAAATTTAAGTCTAATCATTGCCTTGGATCACATCCACGGACTAGTAATTAGAGCTCTCAGGCCGCTGGTCTTCTAGTTCAGTTTCATCATTTGCATCATACAATCACTCAAATCAAGCATTAGCAAGCTCTCACAAGTCTCAATTGATAATCAAGGATTTTGATTTTGGTTTGGTAACTTCATATCATTCATGCAATTCAATTATCCATCCACCTCGTAAAGCTAGGGGTTGACTAATTATTGCTAAACCATTATTAACCTCCACTTTAATATTCATCATGTAGAAGGTTGAGTGATAAAGCACACAAACCAAAGGATCATGCATTGATATATGAAAGAGAAAAGATTGCATTGATATTCATCATCAAAAACAGTCTATTCTGAACAACAAAAAATCAAATAATAAATAATTATAAATTATCAAGAAACTCATTCCTTCAAGAATTTGCGGCTCACAACAAATTAGTATTTTCACAATAGCTCAAACATTGCTATGCTAAGAAAGCCCTATTTGAAATTAAGGACCATCAATTAACATTCCAATCATAGCAGGCAACTAAGCTCATTGACCCTTTTTTTTTTTTTTTTTTTTTGGTCGGTAGCTCATTGACCTTGGATATCGAGAAATCAATTGATTGACCAAAAGCGCAACTCTTTATTTTTTTTCCCCAATTCTAACTAATGAAGTTCTAATCCAATCGATTGACCTAACGAACTCCTGTTTGATTAATTCCAATTGCTAGTGAAAGCTTAAGATGTCCACAACTTCAATTTAGATCATCTTCCCTAGTTGTGGCCTAATTAATATATAAAAATCAATCCAATCAATTGACCTAACGAACTCTGATTTGAATAATTTCAATTGCTGGTGAAAGCTTAAGATGTCTATAACTTCAATTTAGGTCATTTTCCCTAGTTGTGGCCTAATTAATATAGAAAAATTAATTTGACATGACCACTTTGGATTCTATCCCGTTCCAACCTAAGTTTTCAAAAATTCAAGAAAATAGTAAATGAACCTAAAATGGCACGAAATTTAATGGACAGCAAGCTTAAAATCCGCTTTACAACTTTCAATTTTTTGACATTTTGCAAAGAAGCCCTCCTACTATGAGTAATTACACATTTTACCATGAAGACTCAATCTGAAACATTTTTTTAGGCCAACTCCAACTTTGACCCTGTTCAATTAAATTGCTCAACCTATTTTTAATGAAATTTTATGAAATTATAGATATTTTACGACTTTAATGTTTTGATTTGTTGTATATAAAACCCATGATGTCTTCCGTAACTTCGGATGCAAATTTCACAACTCAAATGAAGTGGAAGTTTGATATTCTTTATATCAATAAAAAGTTATCGATCTTAGGTACAATTCTCCTGGAGACAAGTTTTCCTCATTCCTTATCAATTTTTCTAAAAATTTCGAAGATCACAAAAAGGTCAAATCATATTATGATTTTTCAAGAACCTCTTTCAACTTATATTCTTAATATTTTTCAAACTTAGAACATCTTCAAACTCAACTGTATGAACATTCAAACAAGCCTCCATACATTCAATTTCAATCAACATGAACATCATTGGACAACTCTTGAGAATCTTAAGAGATCACCACAAAAATCAACTTGCTTCCTAATCATCATTCAAGTAACATACATCAAATCTAGAACTAATAAACACTTAAATGAACATCAAATTAATTCCTATAGGTTGTGGTCCGATCTATCAAAATGGATCTTAAACCTATATATGACTTATTTATTTTTTAAATGGGACATATATTGGTCACTTCAAATTTGAAGAATCTATCCTTAGTGGGTTTCAAAATTTGAAGCCTAAGATATAAGGATTCTAAAATGGTATAAATGGGTTCAATTTAGAACCCATTCCGACCCATTAGAGCTCAAACTCTCCCCCCTTCTCCCTCTTTTCTCTCTCTTCTCGATAGCGGCCATCTTCCTCCTACTCACACCTTAGTGTCATGGGCAGATCGATTGGGATCGTGACCGCGCGGCGACTCGGGCTATTTTGGATCACCCAAGCCAAGCCTTGCTCGATCGAACGCTCGCTCGCTCGCTCACCCGGATCGTAGAGAGAGAAAGTCTCTAGAGAGAGAAGCTCTTGAGAGAAAGAAGCTTCATATTGCTGAAATAGTTGGATGGATCCAAATGAGGGGGAGGGCACCCCTTCTTATACTCGAGGACCTCTGATTACATCCGTTGATCTACTTTTCATCCAGCGGACGAGATCGCACCACCTCATCTACCAACACTAATGGCGGCTACTAACCACTGATACTTATGACTGACAGAAAACTACCAACTACTGACATAAATAAGAAGAAGACTTCTAGAATCAGGCGTAATGACGATGTTGCCCGCCCTTGGAAACTTCTAGAAGAAGGCTCGTTGGAAATCCGAGTGAGCACAGGAAGTCCTCCACGGATGAGTCACGGCCGTCCCTCGGGAACCTCTTGGATCGGCCTTCTTTCGGGCCGTGACATTCTCCCCCACTCAATCGAGCGATGCCCTCGTCGCTCACAGCTCGACGGGCAGCTTTCCTCGCACGAGCACGAGCTCTCTTCTTTTGGTTTTGCTTGGTGCGGACGCTCACGAACGAAGAACCACACCCTTCCATGATCAGCTCGGACTTGGCACGCGACTCCACCTTCGGATTGGGAGTGACATGCGGCGAGTACTCGACCTCGGGGAAGAGCACTTGAATTGGCATGACGTGTGTTGGAGTAGGATCCAACTCTACCTTTGGCTTCACCTCGGCCAGCTTGTTCAAGTGCTTCACGGACTTCAAGCTCTTGTCGAGGCGTCGGATCGTGGCGATGGTCTTGGTGTCGACCACCCCTTTTATCATGGGGATCATGGTAGGACATTTTGGATCGAGGATCATGATACACTTGGTCCTCATGTCGATCATGGATCTCACACCATGGAAGAATTGCATACCAAGAATGACATCATAATCGTCAAGAGGAATTACCTCGAATGCCATCTTGCCCTTCCATTCGCCAATCTTGACATCCACATCGGGAGTTGCTCCTACGCCATGGAAGTCGCTCAAATTGACGGGCTTGTATGACTTCCCGGATGGCTCCACAAGAAGTCCTAAGGCTTTTGCCACCTTGGTCGACATGAACATGTTCGATGCACCAGTGTCGACCAAAGCGTATAGCACTCGGCCACACACTTCGACCTCCACGAAGAACATTTCCGAGTCCGACACAGCTTCTTTTTCTTTGGTCGGCGATCAAGCTTGGACGGAGTTGATCATCTTCACGGCTCCAAGCCGGATCTGCCTCGTGTCTTCTTTGGGCTCCTCCTCTTCTTTGATGGCAAGGAGGGCGTTGATTCTACCCTTCTTCGGGCACTTTTGGGTCCAGTGCGGACCTTTGCAAATAAAGCAAGGAGAAGGCGGGGGTTGGTCAAACTTACTCGTCAGGCAGTCCGTTGGTCGACTCCTTTGGAAGGTCGGCTTAAACGTGCCTTCACCCCATGTTTTGACTCGGTCGCTTTGATCATGCGGGCCTCGGGGGGTACTCCTTCTAGCTTCATCCTTGGATCGATCCAACCTCCAATCCCTTGCTCTATTCCTTGGTTTGGTTTGGTGAGGTCAACGAGCGACTCGGCCACGCTTAGTGCTCTTGCGAGACGCGTCACATCCCGTCGCTTGAGCTCGAGAAGTGCCCACAACTCCAATCCATCCATGAACGCTCCGAGAGCCTCCTCTTCGCTTAGGTCGCTAGTTTGGAGTTTAAGTTCCGTAAACTCCTTCACGTACTCTCGGATTGCACCTCTTTGCTCAAGGCAATGGAGCTTGCTACGAGCTTCTTATTGAGCAAACTCGGGGAAGAAATAGTCTCGGAACTCCCTTATGAAGTCATCCCATGTCTCCACGGGATTGGTACCGTGTCTAGTCTCGTCACACCTATTTCTCCACCAAAGCATCGCGGTATCAGAAAGGAACATCGAAGCGGTTCGTACCTTGATCGACTCGTCTTGAATGTTGACGACGCCAAAGTATTGCTCCATGCTCCAGACGAAGTTGTCCACCTCTTTGGCGGATCGGTCACCTTTGAACTCTTTTGGCTTCGACACCTCAAGCTTGGGCACCGCTTGTGTGGGCATCGCTCCATTGGCAATGTTTAGCTTGCATAAGGCAAGCTCGGTCTTGAGCTCTTGGATCTCTGCCTTCATGGCTTCGACCTCATCCCTGCAAGGACTTACTTCTTCGATCACTTGGACGCGCTCCTTCAATCCATTGACCGATGCTTTGAGGGCTTCGTCCTTGTCGTGCAACAAGGCTGTAGCTTCGTTGAGGCCGATCATGAAGTCTTCATGGAGCGAGGTCTCAACCTCCATGATCCAGTCCCGCACATCGTCAAGACCTTCCATGAGCTCGAGCACGGCACTCCGGACCTTCCTGATCTTCTCATCGAACGCAGCTACGACATCCACTGAGGCATCTCTTTTCTTTGCTTTGCCGCGAGGTTCCTTGACTTGCACGGCCTCTCCATCCATAACAACATCTTGGCTCGACATTCTCTCGAACAGTTGGTGCTCCTCAACTCTGGAAATGGATCTCTCTTTTGCTCTGATACCACTTGTCATAGACCAATCGATTGGGATCGTGACCGCGCAGCAACTCGGGCTATTTTGGATCACCCAAGCCAAGCCTTGCTCGATCGAACGCTCGCTCGCTCGCTCACCCGGATCGTAGAGAGAGAAAGTCTCTAGAGAGAGAAGCTCTTGAGAGAAAGAAACTTTATATTGCTGAAATAGTTGGATGGATCCAAATGAGGGGGAGGGCACCCCTTCTTATACTCGAGGCCCTCTAATTACATCCGTTGATCTATTTTTCATTTGGCGGACGAGATCGCACCGCCTCATCTACCAACACTAATGGCGGCTACTAACCACCGATACTTATGACTAACTAAAAACTACCAACTACCGACATAAATAAGAGAAGACTTCTAGAATCAAGCGTAATGACGGTGTCGCCCGCCCTTGGAAACTTCTGGAAGAAGGCTCATTGGAAATCCGAGCGAGCACAGGAAGTCCTCCACGGATGAGTCACGGCCGTCCCTCGGGAACCTCTTGGATCGGTCTTCTTTCGGGCCATGACATTAGCATCTAGTTGGACGCTTCCACTTCCATCACCACCACTTCTTTTTGCCCATCTTCTTCCCCCCCCCCCTCGCGCCCCTCTTTGCTCTGCACTTTTGAAGCCCTTCCTTCCTCAACCTTGAGGCTCTCGTATTAACCAGCAAATTGACCATTTGTAAGGCACATTCCCTCTGCAACCCTCTCATTCCCCGCCCATGGCTTCCTCTCCCAAGATCTGATGCTCTCGCCCTCTTACTCGCTCTCCATTCGACCCACTTCTCTTAACCCAAATATGATGCTCTTGCCCTTTCGCTTCTTCACGGCCAGATTCTTCCAATGCTGCCTTGCTTTCCCCGGCCAACGCTACCTCTTTCGCTGCCCCAAGACACCCATCCCCCTCATTTTTCGGCCTTCACTTGTCCAAGTGCTTCCCAAAATCCTCCAAGGTCTCTTTAGATTGAAAAATGGAGGCATGTTACCAAGGCTATTTACACGAGAGAGAGAGAGAGAGAGAGAGAGAGAGAGAGAGAGAGAGAGAGAGAGAGAGAGAGAGAGAAGGGGGTGAGATCTGTGGAGGAGGGAACATTAATTGTTCAATCAAGCCAGAGCGTGGACGATGCTTTGCATGCCAATGTTCCAGGTTGTGGCCAGGGTGCTACAACGGTTCAGAGTGGCTCTAGCGCTGGAGGAAGTTGTAAAGTCACAATTTTGAAATTCATTCATCTAATAGAGCAAGGGGTAGAGCAATGGACGAAGCGTTGGCTATTCATGAGATTTTTTTTTTAATTTTTTAATTTTTATATATTTTAATTTACTATAATAAAAACGAGTAAATTATATGGGTTAGGTTGGGTTTGGGTTGAGTTGGGTGTGAGTCTTTGGGAAATAAATGAATCAAATGGGTGAATTTAGGTTGAGCCCATTTATGACCCACCCAAACACAACCCAACTCTTCCATCTGACACCTCTACTTACGACTAAGATGAGCTTTGTGATGAATTGAGCATGCTAATAGGATCATCAAGCTTGATTAAATGCTAATTCCTAAAGATCATCATCCAAACATGCAAGACCTAGTTCAATTAGGATGCTATCATTCAAAATTGACATCAACGTTCATCGATAGTGATTCAACTATTAAGAAATTGAAGTCTTACAGCAATCTAAGCATGCAATGGGTTTCAATTTTTGGAAATTGAGCTTGTTCTAA
The DNA here is from genome assembly GCA_017140595.1 of Eucalyptus curtisii. NCBI lineage: Eukaryota > Viridiplantae > Streptophyta > Magnoliopsida > Myrtales > Myrtaceae > Eucalyptus > Eucalyptus curtisii. The sequence continues at coordinate 7,724,685 of CM029504.1, forward strand.
CTATGCAAGACCTAGTTCAATTATCACATCCCACTTTGCAATTCAATTATAGATTAAATTTATAACTTTAATTTTATACTATAACTGAGCCAAGGGTCATTCATTTGAAAATGATATCAAGAGCTTTATATAGAATGGAAACTAGCCAAATTAATCAATTCCGGCGACGGTTTGGGACGGCACCTATCACGATGAGTTTGAGTACTCGTTGGGGGAGCCAATCGTACAAGGCCACCAACGTCGGAAATGAACTAGCAAGGGCTAACGATTGACAGACCGGGAGGACAAGAGAGAGAGAGAGAGAGAGAGAGAGAGAGAGAGTTTTGAGAGCTTTTTTGTAATTTTGTGTACTATAAGATAAGTGTTCAGTCAACGAAGAACAACTTCCTTATTTTACCCCGACCCGAGGCCTCAGACAAGGTGACCCTCTATCTCCATACATCTTCATATTATTAGCGAATGTATTATCCACCCTTATCACTCAAGCAATCACTTTAGGACATATTAAAGGAATCATATTGAATAGATGGTGTCCTACATTATCACATTTATTCTTTGCTGACGACGCTCTATTCTTTCTAGAGGGGACTATTACATAATGTCAGAATCTTGGTAATATATTAAACCAGTATTGTATGGCCACTGGACAGACCCTAAATCGAAATAAATGTAGCCTAATTTTCAGCAAGTACTATCCAGTGAGTTTGCAGCAAAATCTGTCGTTGGGGCTTAGAATTCCTGTGCTACAAAAGTATGGCAAGTACTTGGGAATACCTTCTCATTGGGGTCGATCCAAAAAAGAAATTCTCCTGGATTTTGGGAATAGTTCACACTAAATTAGAGGGATGGAAAAAAAAAAAGCTACATTCTAAAGAAGGTAAGGAAATTCTCATTAAGTCAGTGATTCAAGCAATTCCAACATATGCCATGTCAATCTTTAAGCTTCCTTTGTCTCTATGTAAGACTATTGAAAACGATTCTGGTGGAGGAATGATCAAAACAGAGCTGGCATACATCGGCAGAAATGGGAGAATCTTCAAAGGAGCAAAAATAATGGAGGGTTAGGCTTTCATGATCTTATTCAATTTAATCGAGCTAAACAAGCTTGGAGACTTTTACAGCAGCCTCAGGCCTTATGGAGTAGGCTTTTTAAGGGTCTACACTTTCATTCCAAAGATTTTCTTTCAACTGATTGTGGGACTTGGCCATCCTGGGGATGGCGGAGTATTCCGATGGGCGGGGAAACTATTCTACCTCATGTGAGATGGTCAATAGGTAATGGAAGAAGCATCAGAATTAGAGAGGATCGGTAGTTACCAAGGGGAATTCTTGGTGGACCAGCGACAAGAGAATAACCACATTTAGGGCGCGTTTGTTAACTTTTTTTCTGTTTTAAAAAAATTTCTGTTTTTTTGTTCCAAGGAACAAAAATAGAAAAAAGTGTTTGTTTTGAACAATTTTTGAACAAAAACGCGTTTTTTTGTTCCCAAGGAATAAAAAATGAATAAGAAACACGTTTGGTAAATTTGTGTTCTTTTTTTTGTTTCTTTTAATTTTTTAATATTTTTATTTCTTTTTTCTTTTTTTCTTTTTTTTTTCTTTTTTTTTTTTTTTTTCTTTTTTTTTTTTTTTTTTTTTTTGGCTAGTCGTCGGCCTCGGCCATGGCCGGCGACCGGCCGATCGAGGGCCGGCGACGCCTCGAGGGCCGGCGACCATGGTGAGGCTCGCCGGCCCTCAACGAGGCCGAGCCTCGTCGTGGTTGGGCGAGGCTCGGCCTCACCTTGGCCGGGCGAGCTCGGCTCGCCGGATCCGGCGAGCCGAGCTCGCCCGCCTTGCCAAGGTGAGGGGCTCGCCACACTCGGCCTCGCTAGGGGCCGGCGACGCTCCGACGAGTCGCCATGCCCTCGGCGACGTCGCCGGCCCTCGACGGCCGGTCGCCGGCCATGGCCGAGGCCGGCAACGGCCAAAGCCAAAGAAAAAGAAAAAAAAAAAGAGAAAAAAAAAAAAGAGAAGAAAAGGAAAAAGAAATAAAATTTGTTATTAAAAATTAAAAGAAACAAAAAAAAACACAAATTTTTCTTGTTTCTTATTTTCTTTCAAATGTGTTACCGGGAACGTTTTTTGATTTGGAACAAAAACGCAAATAAACACGTTTTTTCTTTTTTGTTCCTTGGAACAAAAAAACAGAAATTTTGTTTATAAACAAAAAAAGAACATTAACAAATAGGCCCTTAGTGGCTGATCTCATAGACCTTATCCATAACAGGTGGAACACTTCTTTGATCCATAGTTTTCTGGATGATTAGGCCACAGCTAAGATTCTAACTATTCCAGTTAGACCCCATTTTACTGAAGACACACTAATCTGGACAGCAACTAATGACAGCCAACATTTAGTAAAAAGTAGTTATCATCTACTAATAAATGATGCAGTAGACAACAGCAATCCAAGAGCTTCGTCCTCTCATCACACTCCAATACTGCTTTGGCAAAGAATATGGGGAATGAAAACAGAAGCTAAAATTCGCATCTTTCTATGGTCAGCATGTCAAAATTCTCTTCCCTCCAGAGATAATTTATTTAGAAGACATATTATTGCAGACCCATTGTGGCATCCGAGAATTTCAACTACACCAATTAAGTATATATGGAACAAGAGAGGAATATGGACATTGGTCAAATTAAATTTTGTACCGAAGGAATGGAATTCGGTTTTTGCTTGAAAAATCGTGTAATGTCTCTTGTTTGTGCAATTCGACGAGAAAGGAAAAGAGACCTTGTCGCTTGATCGAAAATTTTTCATGTAAAGATTTTTGGTCATATATTTATTCATGAAGCAATTGGAATATAAGAGTATAGATTTATTTCTTTGGTTATATATTTATGCTTCATAATTATGGGCCTATATTTTTGGGGACCATGGGCCATTTTAGTTTGGACTTTTGGCCTCAGAATTTTGGGCCCAAGCAGGCCCAAGAAACACCCCAAGGGTGTCGCACGAACCAAAAGGGGAGGGGGAGTGCATGTCCTCCAACACTTGTCTTCATTGCCTCCACTTGTTCTCTCCTTTTAGCCACTTGTTCTCCTCATGAGAACACTTGTCTCTTACATGCAAAAATAGAGATAAATTGATAATCAAAGAGCAAAAAGGAAGGAGGTTTCGGAAGTGAGGGGAAAAGAGAGAAAGAGAGGTGAGCCGAGGGAGAGAGAGCGAGTGAGCGAGAGGAGAAGAGGAAGAAGGAGTCTGCGCGTCCGCCGTAGTTCTTGCTGTGTTTCCTTCGAATTTGAGGCAAGTGAAGTCCTAAAACCTACTCTTTGCATTGCTGTGTGTAGGTGTAGTAGATGGTAAGTCTTGGTTGTGGTAGATGGGATGAGATTTCGGAGCTTTGAAGAGAGATTCGTTGGTCATGCATGCTGATTTCGGAAAGACCAGTCCGACCGTCCGCGAGTTTGTGTGTTGCATGTAACTTTTTAGTCGGAATATTGCTTCGCTTTCTTCATGAAAGTTGTAGATAACATCTTGAAGTATAACATACTAAAATTTGAGACAAAATGGACAAGTATTGAGAGGTGATTCTACGAAAACATTAGATCTGGAAACTGTTTTGTTGACCTCTTGGTGATTTCGTGTGTTGGATGTGACCCTTTAGTTGGAATTCCACTTCTAACTCTTCATGAAAGTTGTAGAGATCATCTTGAAGAATAACATACTGAAATTTGAGATAAAACTAATAAGTATTTCTTGGTGAAACGATTTTCCTTTGGAGAGACTAGATCTGGAATTCGTCGTGATGACCTTCAGTGGTTTCGTGGTCTGTAAAGTAACTTTCTTGTTGAAATATCACTTTGATCTCTTAACAAAAGTTGTATTATACTTCTTGAGGTAGAACATATCAAAAATTTAGAGGAAATGAACGAAAATAGGTCGGTGAAACCGTTGTCTTTTGAAGGAACTGGATCTGGGAAAAACGCTGCTTCGACCTATTGTGATTTCGGGATTTTTATAAAATCATACAGTTAAAATTTGATAGTATGTCCTTAATGAAAGTTGTAGTAATATTCTGAGGAACAACATACTGAAATTTCAGAGTAAATGGACCAGTAATGACCAATGAAACGATTTTTCTTCAACACGGGTAGATCTGGAAAATGGTACCGACAATAGGAAAAGTAAATCAATTTTATCTTTTAATCCAGAACGTATTGAACTACAATTTCTTCATGAAACTTGTACCTCTAGGTCTTAAATACAGCGTGTCCAAATTTGATAATTTTTTGAGTTTATTTAAGGGATTAATTGAAATTGTTTTCAAAACTGTGCATGGATGATGTTAAAATCTTTTTTTCGGTGATGCATGGACCTGTACGTATTCTGTGAAGCCTTGTTTGATATGGTGTTCATCACGAAATGTGTTTTCCTAGAGCTTATCTACATTGTGGTAAACTTTCAGAATTTATTTCCATCGTTTGCTAATTTCCTAGAATTTTTCATGAATAGCACGCATTCTGTTTAAGCTGGAAATTGTTTTATTTACTGTTTATTGGATTTATTATGTAAATCATAATATCCTGGATTATTACTCGTGCAATGACATGATGACATCCATACATTTCATATGACATCAAAGGATTGATGGATTTTCATGAACTCAATGAAGTTTCAGAACCATTGCATCAAATGATACTTTTCCCAAGGCATATTATATGATTTTAAAAAGGGCTGTTGTCAAATCATTGGCATTGTTGCATCAAATGTGAAATTGAAAATGAGATGTTTGGGAATATGCATTGTGGTGATGAGAAGGCCGTCGGAGGTGTGAGCCGACGATGCCCCGGGAGTGTCGGGATGCCCGGAATGTGGGGGTGCCGGATGCCCGGTGGCCTAGTGGCGTAATTCCGGAGGGTCCTCGGGAGTTTCGAGATGCCCGGTGGTATACGGTATGTAATTCCAGAGGGGGAATCTTGGTGGTATGTCGGTACGTAATTCCGAAAGCCCCGGAGGTTTGTGCCCGGGGGATGCCTCGTGATGCTAGTTGGGATGCGAGATGCCCGGAATGTGGGGGCCGGATGCCCGGTTGTATTTTGAATACATGCCCGGAGGTTCCTCGCGATGCCTGGTTGGGTGCGAGCGATGAATTGTGGGATGCAAATATTGGTCCCTAGAAAGAAAAACTGATGAGATCCTTGTGAAAGATAAGAATTAAAAATGAATCATGTGCATGGGTGTATGCATATGGCATGATGCCTGATCGGCTTATGAAAATAAATTGATGCTATTTGATATTGAAAATGCGATCATGAAGGCATGAATGGATCTCATGGTGATGTATGCTTGATAGCATGGATGATATGAATCATGGTGGTATATGCACATATGGCATGGATATGCATGAATGCTTGATGATGAGTGCGTAGTGGTATATGCACGTATGGCATAGTGATATATGCATGAATGCTTGATGATGAGTGCATGGTGGTATATGCACATATGGCATGATGATATAAGCATGGCTGCAAGGTAAGTTATGCTTGAATGCATGGATGATATGTGCTTTGTATGATGCCTTGATTGTTCTGTTTGATGCATTGAGTAGTTTGGTGGATCTTTACCGCTGAGTGGTTGTACTCACCCCTTTTGGGGATTAACATTTCAGAATAGATAAGATACCTATGCCGCCACGCCACCGTAGATGGATCAAGTGGTTGGATATGACCGCGAGGAGGAGGATAGTAAAGGAAGGAACTTTTGGACGCCGACACCGATCGATGGACATTAAGTATACGACGTTGGAGGAGATGTCGGTCATCTTTTGAAGTATAGCCAAGTATAGAAAACTATGGCATTTTGATGTACCGATGAATGATGTCCATCCGGTTTAAGTAAATAAAAGTGTTTGGCTTTTACCTATAAATGTTTAGTTGGTGTGCATCGTTTTCTGAATATAGGGAAGGGAGTTGATGGATGTGCTTCCGCTATATGAATAGCGCAAGGGACCGATCAAAAAAAAATGTAAACCCCCAGGTTGTATGGACCCGCTGCAATTGAAATGGTATCAGAGTGACATGTTAGTAGGGAAAGTGAAAGGTGAGCGAGTGGCGACCCTAACGGATCGGGGGCCGTCGAGGGGTACCACACCCATTATGTCAGTTATGCAACCAGAGAACACCAGAAATGCTAGAGCATCTTTTTCTATCATGTTCAAGCACCAGAAGTATATGGAATCATCCACAAATCAAGATTGATATACAACCACACATGATTCATCGACTTGATGATTGGTTAACAAGCACAAATTACAGCAAGGCACTCACCGAATCTTGAACTTATTGCCAACGTTCTTTGGCAGCTTTGGCGACAGCATAACTCCTTCATTTTCCGCAATCAACCGTTGAATTTGACCCACGTAGTGGACGCCGCAATCACACAACTTCGATCGCTTCAGATCGCGCGTCGACCTATTCCAAAGCAATCCATCGCAACTCAAAACCCTAATCGCTTTGGAGACCACCTAAGTTGGGTACTATAAAATGCAATATTGATGCTTCTTATCAAATAGGCAGCACGAAGGATCGATGGCCGCAATTTGTCGAGACCACCGGGGAAGTCTTACCGATGTATACTCCGAAGCTTTCCGGCCGCATCGCTTTGGCGGCGGAGATCCAGCCCCGACCTTCACTCTCCAAAGCATTTGTTGCGCCAAGATCTCTACCTGTGCACCGATCGTGATCGAACCGACCGCAAAGCATCGTTGTCGACACGATTACAGTAAGGAGGCTACCACCGTGGGAACTGAGAGCTCTTTTCGCGGAGGCGGCTGCGACAATCCCTCTTTTCCCTAATCTTCATCTCCAGTTCTGCAGGCACGAAGCTAATTCGGTGGCGGACTAGGCCGCTAAGGCCCAACGTTTAGATAGGTCGGCCCATAGCTGGATTATCTCTCCTCCCTATATTTTGCTGGATCTCGTTTATGCGGATGCCTTAGCATCCGTATGTAAATTTCCTCGTTATTGAATATATCTTGTCCTTTCGACCAAAAAAAAAAAAAGTGAGAGGGAGGGAGATTAAGAGGGAAAAAATGAAGGGAATTTTGAAAATAAGAGCTAATCCTAGCTTTACACATTATATCATGATCTAAGGGCTCTAATTCAATCCTTCATGGCCAAGATCCTATTGGCTTTTATTTTTCCATATGGATTGGTGACATGGCATCTTGGGTGGCTAGGTGTGAAACGAGTAACATGTGTAGCCTTGATTAATCCTTAGAGGCTAAGTAATTGACTTAAGTCAACAATTTTTTCCTTGTTTTGCTTTATGAGCTGGCCGAATTCCTTAATGGGCTAGTGAGCTTATTATTTCCGCCAATTGGACCGAATAGCTCTTATTGGGCTTCAGCCCAATGGGCCGAGTCAAGCCAGTTCAGGTCCAACCAAGTTGACCTGGGACCTTCCAATTGTCTTAATTCGCTCTAAATTGCTTGATGGGCTTGGCCATTTCAATTAGTTCAAACAATAGCCCAAATCGGGTCGAGTCAATTAGGTTGACCTAGTCTGACCTTATTAGTCATGCTTCATCATTTTCGATTAATTTTTCTAATTATTTTATTTGTACACAAATTGATCTTGAAATTTTGATTAATTTTGGCCTCGCAGGATTTTAATTGTGCTCATTGGCCTTATTCCGAAAGTTCAATCACATCTCTGAATATGCACTCGAACATAAGCCAACCTGCTTGAGTTCGGAATCTTGAAATTGGGCTTGAAGTCTTAAATTGTCATGGCCTTGGATCAAATAAAAAAATTTGGAATTTTTCAATCGAGGGCAAAGTTCTCGGTTTGATCAAAAAGTCAACTCGTCATTGTTTTTTTATTTTAAAAGAAAAAAAAAAACTTAGAATTAAAAGTCTAACTATGCTTGCAAAGATAGAGTTGATGTCTTTTATGATTTTCATAAATTTTATGACATGTTGACCAAGAGTTGACTTTCTCATGTTTGACCATAAAGTCAATAAAAAATCAATCTTCAATTTATTTGGAAAATGGCATCTAATAAGTACATAGAAGGAAATAACACTTAAAAGATACCGAAAAAACTCTTTTTTGCCGAGGAATGGGTCATGATCAAAAAATCCCAAATCTTGAGTTTTTATCTTATTGGACCAATCGACGAAAATTTATATGTCAACAACTCTCTCTTGCCTCCATTCAATTTCACGATCGCTCACTTCATGTTTTAACCTCAGTTTTGGTATGAGTTTTTCTAAATATAAATTAAGTAGGGTATGTGTTGAATATGGGTCGATATAGGTTACTAAATCAAACAAGTTAAATGCATTAGCGTGAGTCTATGTCAGACCATTTTCGACCTAACTCAAATTCAACCCAATTCAATTTGTTCATTTGATGGGTCTACTGAGTTGTATTGCTGGAAAGCCAAAGTGGGGATGTTGACTTGTTGTTTCCAAAAATTGTCACCTATACAAACCCTACAAAGCCTTTCATTTTTATCCACAAATCCCAGGAAAAAGAGAAGGATGAGATCGTGACCTTGTTAGTTCTTCTTCTTTGTATGTTATTGATTGATGGTCTCTTCTTGCCACTCACAAGCTCAAGAACCACCGTCCATAGAGGCCAGTTCCCTCCATCCTTCTTGTTTGGCACTGCCACCTCCTCTTTCCAGGTTCTCTCTCTCTCTATAGATGGTCATTCAACTTAGAGCATTGACTTGGGTTTCAGAGCTCTCTCTGCGTAAATGGCCATATAACTTACAGCATTGACTTGGATTTCAAAAGCAGTCTTTGCTTACTTGCTTGCCAAAGCGAATGACAGCTACTTTCTTGTGTTGTCCAACATTTTTTTGTTTATTGGGTCGGCAGTGCTCTCTATTCGCCAAATTATTGCACCTCATGTCGAATCTCCTTGCAAATAAAAGTAAAAGAGGAAAAGACAACCTTTTTTCTAAGGGGTATGGGTGTGCACTTGTCAATTTTTTTGTTCTTTTGTTCTTTTCTTCCCCGGGCCAAAAAAAAAAAACTAGAAATTCGTTTGATAACATCAACTAATTTTTTTATTCCCCAGAATAAAAAGTGGCCGGAAAATAGATTTGAAATAGAAATAAGATATAGAAAAAGGTAGTTTCTTATTCCCGGAAACAATTTCTAGATATAAGTTTTTTTTTTTTTTTTTTTTTTTTTTTCCTCCTCCGACATCTGCCGCCCCCCACCACTCTAGCCACCGGTAGTCGCCGCTCGCCGACCACCACCAATCGCCACCCGCTAGAGGAGGAGCAAAAAGAAGAATAGAGAGAAAAAAGAAAAATAAAAAAAAAAGTATAAAAAATTAAAAGAAATTGTGGGTCATACCAAAAAGATTCATATTCTTTTTATATTGTAAGAATATACATTTTGCGTAGTTATCAAACGCATTCTTTAACTCTGAAATTATTCCATGAAATAGAAATATAAAAAAAAGACTATTTCTAAAAAGAAATTATTTCCCGAAATAAAAATATTACCGAGCACGCCCTATATAGCTTAGAGAAAAATGTTATCTTTTTGCTTTTTATATTATCTGATTAATTTGAGGGTGGTCCCCTTATTTATTTATTTATTTTGGTCAAAGGTCCCTTTGTTTGATCATTCTCATTTCTAGAAAAGTAAATGGTTAATTTTATTTCTTTATTTTAAATTGAGATAATTATCTTTTATTTTATTTAACTGAAAAATCTACACAAGATTTTGAAACGAATATCTTTTCAACCAATTAGGGAAAAAAAAAGAGATGTGAAAATTTTATGCATTAGTAAATAAAGAGTACATAAACTTATTTACAAGCTTCATAGCATGACTATCTAAAATAGCAAAATAGCAATTACACAATCAATTAGTATCATTCAATCACTTTTTTCTAAATATAAGGGAGAAGATCGGACTTTTTTTAAGAAGACATGATATTGAAAACAAAGAAATGCTAAAATTAGTTCTTATATTCTTAGTCATCGGGGGGCGCTTGTTGTTGGTGCGCAGGGGGAGACCAAGTTTCTCCCTGTTTGATAAAATTACATCATCTCGTATATTGTCCATTCTGATCGTTATCTTGTCCATGTGGTAGCCTACCCAACTCTCACTACATTAAACAAGTAGCAATGGCTATTAACATATATTCTTATCCCCCCAAATCCAATCCACTTTCATCTCAATATCGATTTCATGGTGCTCATCAAAATTGCAATGACATTTTTCTCTAAACAAGCATCAAAATAATCTCTCCCTAAAATGAGTATTAAGAAATTTTTTCTAGAATAGATTCTTTCGTAATCGATACTATTTTTATCACATAGGCCAAATGTTGTGTATTTTTATCGATGGGTCTGAAAATAGTGTTATTTGTCATGGTGTTAAATAGTTGTGCTATTTTCATACGATTGAAAGGTTGTGTTAAATTCGTTACATTGGTAAGAAATTGTACTACTCTCCAATGGTCGGCCTTTTCAAGAGTAATGCATTCTCTTGTTGACAAATTACCAAATTTCATATCCTTGTGTACTTTCGAAATTTGACCCTCTATGATTTTTTGGTTCTCCATATTCGTGCCATATGCATTGCATCCAACATATATTATTTGCATTTTTTACTTTTAAAACTCGAGCTTTGAAACACATGTCGGGTTGGGACAAACTAAAATAATTGATGATAACTCTATAAAAATAGAGTTATTTTACCTATTTTAGGCAACAATTAATGCGATATCTATGAGAAAATATTTGGATTTCCTTCCAATTATTTGAATTTTCATTGTTTATGCATAATAATGAGATATGGAGAAGATATGGAGAAGACAAGGAAAAGAATAGAAAAAATCAGGAATTCAATCAAAAAGCAGTGGAAGATGGATATCAAATTAGGGAATCCTTGATTTTGTTCCCTAATGTTATCTGCAAGCGTTGGGAGATAGATATCTTGAATATATCCTATAAATAGGAGAACATTGAGAGGGAGAGCAGCTATGTTTTTGTTATATTGTTTTTAGAGTTTTTCAAGTATTTTGAAGAGAAGACAAAAGTGGTGACAGAATTCTTGTTCTTTAATTTAAGATACTGAGTTTAATTTATATTTTTATTTCTTCTTGTGCTATGTTCTAATTTTCTTTTGTTAGAGCTACAATGTAGCCTAACCATGATGATGTGAATTTCATGATTTTATGTTTTATAATTAATTTCATTCATGTTAGTTATATATTATTGTGCATAATGCTTTTGAGTGACCGGCCACCACTTAAATGATTTGATGTGCATGTTTGAGACTGAGAAGTGATAATATACAATTGCTCATTATAATATATAACCATGAATTAAATGTGGATAGAGATATACCGCGCTATTTGTGTAGCTTTCGGTGATAAGGTGATCCAAAAGACTCATTGTAAACCGGGAATATTTATAGTTTTTAATGCACTTATGTTTATTTTAATTCACATACAGATATAGTGGATTAATAAACTGAGTAGGTTTGCTATACCTAGAGATAGGATAGTAAATAGATTAGGAAATTCCGCTATCACATGTTTGATATCGTTATTGTATCCACAATAATCTGAAATTGATATCTAGTGGTTATGGTGAAATCAGATGCTTTAACATATTTATCTGATTGATTTACTGCATTTAGTCTCCAATTTTTGTTTTTAATTTATTCTCAATTATATTTTGATCTGTTAGATAAATTTAAGAATTAATCTATTTTAGTATTTAATTAGTTTATTAATCATCGATCTCCGTGCGACGATACTCTCTCCGTGCGACGATACTCTTTCTCATCATTATATTACTTGTTCGACACGTTCACTTGTATTTAGAATTTTACGAACAAGCTTTTGGCATCGTTGCCGGGGATCGTTTGTTTAATACTAATCAATATTGATACTAGATAATTCCAAGTTTAATCTAGGTTTCGTTTTGTTTTATTTTTCAGAGTGTACATCGGTTTATGACATGTAGCCAACAAGGGAAACTTGTTGAACTTGATCCAGAAATCGAGTGTACATTCAAAAGGCGATTGAGAGAATAGAGAAATCACCCTAAGAAGATGGCAGACGGTGATCATGAAAATCCACGTAGACTCTTAAGAGATTATGCTACACCAACAATTCAAGGCATCACATCAAGTATCAAAAGACTGCAATTTAAGCAACCAACTTTGAGATCAAGCCATCACTCATTCAGATGCTTCAACAATCAGTGCAATTCAGTGGGCTACCAAGCGATGATCCAAATGATCACATCGATGATTTTCTTGAAATCTGTGACACCATTAAATATAATGGAGTTACATATGATGCTATTAGATTGAGATTATTTCCATTCTATCTTAGAGACAAAGTTAAGATTTGGCTTTCTTCTCTTCCTACAAGATCAATTACTATATGGAATGATATGGCTCAGAAATTTCTTGGTAAGTTCTTTCCACCTGCAAAGTCTGCGAAGATGCGTAACGATATTACTAATTTTATACAGATGGATAATGGATCATTATATGAAGAATGGGAAAGATTCAAAGAATTTCTTAGGAGATGCCCACATCATGGACTACCCGTCTGGATGCAGGTACAAACTTTTTATAATGGCTCTAGTACAAATCTTCGTTCTATGATTGATGCAGCTGTAGGAGGAACTCTAAATAATAAAACACCAGAAGAAGCCTACGATCTATTAGAGGAGATGGCGTCTATTAGTGGCCTACTGAGAGACTACCAATGCGAAAAGTTAGTGGAGTTCATGAAGTGGATGCTTTTGCTGCAATTGCTGCACGATTTGAAACACTCAACAAAAAGCTAGATAATATGAGTGTTTTAGCCATTAAAATTCAAAATTTGACATGTGATTTTTGTGGTGGAGGACATGTTAGCCTAGAGTGTCAGGTAGGTAATACTTTTAAACAATCTAGTGAAAATTCTAACTTTGTTTGGAATTTTAACAGGTCACAAAATAATCACTACTCCAACATGTACAATCCGGGATGGCGCAATTATCCAAATTTTTCATGGAATAATCAAAATGTGATGAGACCACCGGGATTCAAACAATCAAAAGAGACAAAATCAAATTTGGAAGATATAGTCACCAAACTTGCTAATACGACTCATGACTTCATCAAAAGCACGGATGTAAGATTTCAAAACCAAGAGGCTTCAATCAGAAATTTGGAGATACAAGTGAGTCAGTTAGCAAGCATGATGTCAGGGAGACAACAAGGTTCTTTGCCGAGCAACACAGAGAAAAATTCAATTGAAAACATAAAGGCTATTACCCTGAGAAGTGGTAAATAAGTGGGAGAAGAAGATGTCAAACAGGAGATTTTCATAGACAAGGAAAAGGTGATCAATAAACAATCAAATGAGACAAGCAAGAGTAAACTTTTTTCCAGATAATCTCAAGCCATATGTGCCGCCAATTCCATTTCCTCAGCGACTCCAGCAGCACAAAATAGATAAGCAATTTTCTAAATTTCTTGATGTATATAAAAAATTACACATTCCTTTTGCAGATGCTTTAGCACAAATGCCCAGTTACGCAAAATTTTTAAAGAAGATTTTGGCAAACAAAAGGAAATTGGAGGATTATGAAACTATGAAGTTAAATGAGGAGTGTTCAGCCATCCTACAAAATAAATTGCCTCCGAAATTAAAAGATCCATGAAGTTTTACTATTCCTTGTACTATTAGGGATTCTTACTTTGAAAAAGCATTATGTGATTTAGGTGCAAGTATTAATCTAATGTCTTATTCAGTTTTCAAGAAATTAGGATTGGGCGAGGTAAAAGCAACCACAGTGTCACTCTAATTGGTTGATCGATCAATTAAACGTCCGAGAGGTATTGTGGAAGATGTTTTGGTAAAAGTTGACAAATTTATCTTTCCTGCAGATTTTCATAGTTCTTGACATAGAGGAATATTTTGAGATACCACTTATCTTAGGTCGACCTTTTCTAACGACAAGAAGAGCTCTTATCGATGTACAACAAGGGAAGTCGATCCTTAGAGTTCAAGATGATCTTATTTCATTTAATGTTTTTAAAGCAATGAAATATCAATCTGATGATAATTCTTGTTTTAGAGTTGAGACAGTTGACAAGTTGACGAATAAGGTTTTTCAGGAAAATATTTTTAAAGATCCACTTGAAGCATGTCTGATTCAACCAATGGGCAAAGATATTCAGAATGAGAATATAAAGGAGTACGCAAATTTCATGGAAGTAATTCCACCATATTCAAGGCAAAAGGCAATTAAATTTGAGGAGTTGAGACAACACATTACAAAGCCTAAGCCATCAATTGAAAAGTCTCGAATTCTTGAACTCAAACCCTTACCTTCTCATTTGAAATATGCTTATTTAGATGGAGTTTCTTCTTTACCGGTAATTATATCTTCTTCTTTGACAGATTTGATGGAGGAGAAACTACTCTATTAAGAGAGCATAATGGTGCAATTGGATGGAAAATAGATGATATCAAGGGAATTAATCCTTCAATTTGCATGCACAAAATTTTGATGGAGAAACAATATAAACCCACTATCCAACCTTAGAGGCATTTGAACCCGAAGATATAAGAAGTAGTGAAAGCTGAGATAATTAAGCTACTTGATGCAGGTATCATCTATCATATCTCTGATAGTTCCTAGGTAAATCCTGTACAAGTTGTACCAAAGAAAGGTGGTATGACTGTTCAGAGAAACGACAACAATGAATTGATTCTAACTAGAATATTTACTGGGTGGCGTGTGTGTATGGATTATAGAAAATTGAATGATGCCACTAGAAAATATCACTTTCCTTTACCATTTATTGATCAAATGTTAGAAAGACTTGCAGGATATGAGTTTTATTGCTTTCTTGATGGATATTCAGGGTATAATCAGTTTCCTATTACACTAGAAGATCAAGATAAAACTGCTTTCACTTGTCCCTATGGTACTTTTGCTTTTAGAAGAATGCCCTTTGGTCTTTGTAATGCACTAGCTACTTTTCAGAGATGCATAATGGCTATTTTTTCTGATATGGTTGAAAAATATATTAAGATTTTCATGGATGATTTTTCCGTTTTTGGCTTATCATTTGATTCTTGTTTAAATAATTTGGCTTTGGTCTTACAAAGATGCGAGGAGACTAACCTTGTTTTGAATTGGGAGAAGTGTCACTTTATGGTGCAGGAAGGAATAGTTCTCGGGCATAAAATTTCTCAAAACAAAATAGAAGTCAATTGAGCTAAAGTGGAGGTCATTGCAAAATTGCCTCCGCCAACATATGTGAAACTTGTTAGAGGATCTTTGAGGCATGCAGGATTTTACAGGTGATTTATAAATGATTTTTCAAAAATTGCTAAACCTCTTTCTAATCTTTTAGAAAAAGATACTCCTTTTAATTTTTCTATTGAATGCATGCAGGCTTTTAACACTTTGAATGAGAAGTTAATTTCAGCACCAATTATGGCAACACCAAATTGGGATTTACCTTTTAAATTGATGTGTGATGCTAGCGATTCTGCAGTAGGAGCTGTTTTGGGACAAAGGAAGAATAAAATTTTTCAAATCATAAACTATGCGAACCTTGTCAGGTGCACAATTGAATTATTCAACAACAGAAAATGAACTTTTGGCGGTAGTTTTTGCTTGATAAATTTCATTTTTATTTAATTGGCTCAAAAGTTATAGTTTATTTTGACCACTATGCTCTTAAGTATCTGCTTAAAAAGAAAGAATCAAAACCCCGGTTGATCAGGTGGATTATATTGCTGCAAGAATTTGATTTGGAAATCAAAGATAAGAAGGGGACTGAAAATCTAATTGCATACCACTTATCAAGAATTCCAAATTCAAAGGAAGAGATAAGACCAATTTTGGAAGAGTTCCCCGATGAGAAAAATTTTTCCATTAATTCCACAAAAATTCCCTAGTACGCTGACTTTGTAAATTATTTGATAAGTAATGTTCTTCCTCCTAAATTATCATATCAACAGAAAAAAAAAAATTCTTTCTGATGTTAAAAATTATTTTTGGGAATAACCTTTCTTTTTTAAAGTATGTGCAGATCAGGTCATAAGAAGATGTGTTCCAGATGAAAAAAAAAAAAAGACCAAAGTAGTGACAAAATTCTTGTTCTTCGATTTAAGATGCTGGGTTTAATATATATTTTTATTTCTTCTTCTACTATGTTCTAATTTTCTTTTGTTAGGGCTATGATGTAGCCTAACCATGATGATGTGAATTTATTATTTTTATGTTTTACAATTGATTTAATTCATGTGAGTTATATATTATTGTGCATAATGTTTTTGAGTGACTGGCCACCACTTGCATGTTTGAGACTGAGACATGATAATATGCAATTGCTCATTATAATATATAACCATGAATTAAACGTGGATAGAAATATATCGCGTTTTTTGTGTAGCTTTTGGTGATAAGGTGATCCAAAAGACTCATTGTAAACCGGGAATATTCATAATTTTTAATGCACTTATGTTTATTTTAATTCACATAGAGATATAGTGGATTAATAAACTGAGTAGGTTTGCTATACCTAGAGATATGATAGTAAATAGATTATGAAATTCCGCTATCACATATTTGATATCGTTCTTGTATCCACAACAATCTGAAATTGATATCTAGTGGTTATGGTGAAATCGGATGCTCTAACATATTTATCTTATTAATTTACTGCATTTAGTCTTCAAATTTTGTTTTTAATTTATTCTAAATTATACTTTGATTTGTTAGCTAAATTTAAGAATTAATCTATTTTAGTATTTAATTAGTTATTAATAATCAATCTTTGTGGGACGATACTATTTCTTATTATTATATTACTTGTTCGACACGTTCACTTGCGTTTAGAATTTTACGAACAATTGACCATGACCATCCCAAAATTTAATCCTTTTTCTCTTGGAAAATGTCTGTCATTGGCTGTCATGACTAGTTCCCAGAACTGTAAACATTAGCGATCATCATCCATTTATAGGGTATTAAATTATCAACCGTCTGCTTGAAATTTCTCCATGTGGCGGTTGATAAAAAAAAATAAAGTGTAGGCAATTATTGGTAAGGTGCATAATATATAAGATAGTGTTATCATATCCCATGTTAGAATGCTTGCAATTGTGTAAGTACATGAAATATGTCTCGTCTTGGGGGAAACATCATGAATTGTAGATGGGGATCATGGGAAAATGTGTGAATCATGTGCACACTTCGCTTTCGAAACACTGCTAGTCTTTTTCTACCTACAAAATATAGCTATCGTGTTTGTGAGCGCTTTCTTTCCTTTTCTTTTTTTGGCCCACCAAAATTTGTTTGGGTGGATAGCGAAACAAGCTCAGACAAAAATACGTTAAAAATTCAATTAATGCATCGAGTCATTCAGTACGAGATTAGGAAACTGCACATCAACAGAGGCCAATGTAAATCACGTGGGTACTTCAACATGATAAATGGACGCAGTTGTTATTCTGGTATTAAATTCATGCCCGCATTCTATTTGGGGACGTTGACAGTTATTTTCAAGAATCGTCGCCTATATAAAACCCACCACGCCCCTCCCATTCATATCCACAAAACCCAAGAAAAAGAAAAGGAAAGGATGAGATCACAAGCTTGTTCTGGTCTTCTTCGTCTTCTATTGATACATGGTCTCTTCTTGCGACTCACAAGCTCAAGAACCACCGTCCACAGAGGCCAATTCCCTCCCTCCTTCTTGTTTGGCACTGCCACCTCCTCTTTCCAGGTTCTCTATCTCTCTCTAGATTGCCATTCAAGTTAAAGCGTTGACTTGGTTTTTTAGAAGCATTCTTTGCTTGCTTGCTTATGGGAAGGGATGATAGGTCCTTACAAGGGTAAGCGTTGGTCCCAGATTGAACCAAACCGAACAGACTGATGTTGGGTGGTTCCCATGGGACTAATCCGGTTCCAAACTTTTGGAAACGGCAATAACTAGTCCAGTTTCTGATTTATTGTGCCGAGCAAAACCGAACCAACCTAGAGGAAGCAGCCTAGTTCTTTACTTATCATTGGTCCTTTCTTTTAGATACTGTCAAGCATTCAGGATAGGTAACAACTGCAAAATATGAAAATAGTTCTTTTGAATGAATTATGAACACGAGTTTCTATTATCTATAGTTTACATGACGTCTCCTACCAAATGCTTCGCGTGGAAATTCGTGTGCTTTCTTATAAGTTAAAACGGTGCATGGGATCTAGCATACATCAACACTGATGGGTATTTGCAACTTTCATGCCACTCTTGAGCTTAATGCATACATGAAGACTGTCATCAAGTAGTATAAGATGGCAATGTACCTGCAAGAAAGCGGTCAAACCACCAAACATTCCATCTAATTTCTGTGACAAAATCGTCCAGCTTATTAATAAACTAAACCAACTTACAAATAGAAGAAACCGAAAGCAACATTCAGCCGGTCCCATAATGACCCTGGAACCGGATTGATCAAGTCGGGTGCAATTTTAGGGTCAGCAGGGTCGATTCCTAATTTAACAAATGGGAAATCGACCTTGACGT
Source organism: Eucalyptus curtisii (assembly GCA_017140595.1). Taxonomy (NCBI): domain Eukaryota; kingdom Viridiplantae; phylum Streptophyta; class Magnoliopsida; order Myrtales; family Myrtaceae; genus Eucalyptus; species Eucalyptus curtisii. The sequence continues at coordinate 7,743,254 of CM029504.1, forward strand.
GGTAGGTTCCAGGATTCGAGTTGGTACCAACCTATCCTAAAACCCATCATCCTTGGGCCTTTCTTTGCTTGTTTTGTCATGCTTTTTTTTTATTGGCCTTTCTTGGGTTATCAATTAGTCACATTCAAGTGAGTCATTTCTTATATACATGGTTGCCTAATTTATTTATTTATTTATTTATTTTTTAATGGTGGAAGTGACAGTGGTAGAAAGAAATTTTTTTTTTTCATTATAATGCTAGCATACAACCTATTGCCTTTTTCTATCAATTACAGCTTATGGCTTACATGCTACTGTTACTTGCAATAATAACGGTGACCATTAGTTAAGCATTTCCATCTTCTTCTTCTTTTTTGCAATAATAACAGTGCTCTATAGGCCAAATTTTTTGTGTCTAACGTCAAAATTCCTTGCGAATTAACCGGACAAGACAGAAATATTTGTTTATTCTATCGTCTAATTATTGAGGGTGTCCCCTTGGTTTGATTATTCTCAATTCTGGATTGATAATTGTTAATTTTTCATTTTTTTAAATTGAGGTAGTTGTTCTTTTCTTTAATTGAATAGTGGGACAACGAAAGAGAAAAAGTCAATTGCTCACATAGAATTAGCACACTCATGAACCTCGTCGGACCTCTCAATTAGCAGACAGCGTAAGTCGTTTCGTATTGAATCAGTCATTTGAATGTAATTTTTTTCCTACACTTTTTTGACCAATTAGAAAAGAAACACACAAGAAAATCTTTCTTGATTATTAGCAAGATGTTTTGAAGTAAAATATTGCATGTCGCTGCATACCATAATCCGCTTCATGATGACTGACCATAATCTGAGTGTTCTTTTGCCTCTGCCTCCAAATGCTCGTATCTTTTCTATTCTTGAACCATTTGGAGATGTGTCTGTATATGTTCCTTAATTGATAAACTTGCAATGACTCGAACCAGGCTCCAACTTGGCCCTTTTTGTGCTTTCAAATCTAATCTAGCAGACGCGTCTCTGAAAACCTCAGTAGATTGACTAAGTTCAATCACTTGTTTCTAAGCCCACAAATATATAAAATGTCTGTGAGGGTAAATCTTATTTTATGCTTTCCCACCATAGGCTTGTGTTTAGCGTAAGTACGTATGTGTGGTTTTAGGGGACATAACATAATTGCATATGGGACTGTGTGAATCACGGGCTACACTTAACCTTTTGCAACAAGGATAGTCTCTTCTATTTATTAAATAGTAATAATATTTATGAGCATTTTCTTTTCTTTTTTTTGGGTCCGCCAAATTTATTTGGCTAAAAATCAGAACCAGTTTAGAAAGACCGATCTCATCTCCAATCCATCCTAAAATTTTCAATTATATCCCAAAGTCATCTATGAAGAAAGAGTTCATTAAAAAAAAAAGCAAAACATCAAGTTATTTAGAGAGGGATTCAGGAAACTGTATATCAATGGAGGCCATTATAAATCACGTGTGAACTTCGGCCAAAAAAAAAAAAGTGTATAAGTCGCTTGAGGTACTTTTTAATGGAGTTTCATCTTCAATGAACTCATAGCACGAACTCAATATTTCAATTGCATTAGTTGTTTTGCATGTGTACAGGAGGTGTATTGATTTTGGCATTGGATGCATACCTGTTTGATTGAATGCTATTTTACTGGGATTCGCCCTCATATCAAGGTCAGATTGAATCGGGTGTTTTCTCTTGAATAATTAGTCTACCATAATATCATGCGAAGTATGTCACGGAAAATTTAGTGCTATTTCAATTTTTCACTGAAAATCTTCTTCACGACGGCCAAAAGGATATCCAGCTCAAGAATTTTTTTTTTCTTTTTTTGGGAATAATTTGCTATAATCTTTTTCTCCATGTGATTTGACAAGAAATAGTAGTGAGAAACATAACTATAATTCAACGGTCAAAACTCAAGAAGAGCTGTTGAAATAGTTAAAGTTCTATTATTGTATGTTCCAATCAGGCGTCAACATTTTAAATTAGAGCTAGACTCTAACAAATTTTGTCATGTCGACACTATAATTGATATGTGGCCCACATTAAAATTCACTCTAGGATACAAAAGTAGATCTCACATGCTTTTTTCACAGTTGGGAGCACTTCAGGATAATATTTTATACGTATCACTTGATGTAGAAAAGTGCGCTCTTAAAATTACCTAGTCAAGGGACTGCAGTTATATCGTATATTTGGGCACTCAATCACGTAATATGATTTTGCATTTAACCCTCACGTTCTTGTCTCCTCGGTCAATCAGCAGATGCCACCAGCTTTTATCTCTCCTCTCAATCCATGTGAAAAAAATTGAAAAGTTGCACGGCTCTCTCTCTCTCTCTCTCTCTCTCTCTCTCTTCATCTTCAACTTTTTCTCATTTCCTTTTTCTGCTTTTTCTTCCGCAATCTTGGCCATTCCTTGTGGCAGAGCTCTCCCGTCCACGGCCACAAAACCTGAGCTCTGCCGTATAGTTCCCGTGGCCATAACCGTGATGGCCAAGCTCTGTACAAAACTCTCTCGTGGTTGAGCTCTACTATGGAACTCACCTAGTTAGTTGGGTGTCATGGGCGGACAGTTGATATTGCGATCGTGTAGCACTAAAGCTTCGTTTGACTAGTTCACCTTTAACTAGAGTAACATAAGTTTAGCCATCCCCTCGATCCATCACTCACTTGGTCAACCAAATCAAAAGGAGTCTTTCGGGAAAGGATGATCTTGGATTTGTGAGATAATATAAATGAGCGAAAAGAGACCTTTATTTACTTGAGCCATTTTTAATTATAACCATAGATTTCTCTTTGATGTGAGGTGGATACTCAATCTTGCTGTCTACCAACTACCCCATTATTTGGAAAATTTTTAAATAAAGGTCTTAAGTGCCTTCTTTTTTTAAATAAAAGTTCGAAGTTGACTTTATTTCAAATAGAGGCTTGAAGTGGCCAAATCCGCTTAAATAAGGGCTCAAAATGGAACTCGATTCAAATAAGGACCTGAAGTGGTCATATTGGTTTCAAAAAAAGGCATAACCTCTCAAATCGAAAGGCATTTTCGTCTTTGATTTATTTTTCATGTTGATTTCTTTTTCTTTCCTTTTTTCTTTTTTTTCTTTTTTCTTTTTTCTTTTTCTCCCTTCCCTCCGCTGACCATGACGAAGGTCACTAGACTCTAGGGAGGACCACCCTCATCAACGTCAGGTGAGGGTCACCCTCACCCAAGTCATGCAAGGGTTGCCCTTGCACAACGTGCGCAAGGGCTGCCCTTGCCAAATCTGGCTTAGGCAACCCTCACCTAAGGCGGGTGACCTCCGTCGCCCATCGATAGCGATGGCCAGAGGAAAAAAGAAAAAAAAAGAAAAAAGGAAAAAAAAAAACATCGCTATGATTTTTTGATCAAAATACCCTTTCTCCAATAATTGGAGTAGTCACCAAAAGCGCATTTGATAACGCTTCATTTCAGGGAACAATTTTTGCTGAGAAATGATTTTTTATATTTCTGTTCTTGGGAACAATTTTTGAGCAAAAGAACGTATTTGGTAACTTCACAAAATTTCTATTCTTGGGATAGAAATACGTTTGATAAAATTCATAGGTTTTTTTTAATTTCTTTTAATTTTTTAATTCTTTTATTATTTTTTCTTATTTTGTCTTATTTTTTCCTTTTTCTTTTTCTCTTTCGCCGACAACCGATCGGGCAACGTCCGGCGAGGTTGCCGATGCTAGGCTGGCCTAGCGAGGAGGCTCCGCTACCTCACCAGGCCATCAACGAGGCTCGGGCCAGCGACACTCCAACAAGGTTGCCGGCGCCGGCCATGGCCAAGGCCGGCGATCAGCCAAAAGGAAGAAGAAGAATAAAAGAGAAGAAAAAATAGGAGAGAGAAAATTTGATTCTAGAAATTGTTATCGGGAACAAGAAATTACTTTTTCTACTTATTGTTTCTGTTCCAAATCCATTCCCATGAAAAAAAAATAGAATTTTTGTTATCGGGAACAAAAATTTTTACCAAACACGTTTCTATTCTTTTTTTTTATTACCGAGAACAAAAGAACAGAAATTTTTGTTCCGGAAAACAGAAATAGATTTTATTAAACAGACCCCCAACTAGCCAAAGGCCCTTATTTAAGACAATTTGATCACTTAATGCCCTTATTTGAAACAAAATCCACTTCATGCCATTATTTAAGAAAACGAGTGTACTTCAAGCCTTTATTTGGAATTTTCCCCCATTATTTCATGTCCATAACTTTCTAGCACATTTTTTGGTTGCGTTGAAAAGCAATTGAAAATGCTCCTCCTTTTTGTAGATTTTTATGGCAGTTTTTTTTTTTTTCTGTGGGATTATATGTTATGTTGTACCTCGACAAGTTTGTACCAAATAATTTTCAATTTGTATGTTCTGGCCAGATTGAAGGGGCCTACCTGCAAGGTAACAAAAGCCTCAGCAATTGGGATGTCTTCTCACGCATTCCAGGTTCTCTTTCCATTTTCAAGGCTCCAATGAAACCAACACAAGAAAATGAATTCGGAGAATATTATTTCTTTCTGTTCAATAAAAATCAATTGAAAAGTGGAATATGCCGGCCAATCAGAATCAAGAAAGCCGAAAATGGCTTTCAATTTGGTTTTGAAGTAGTTATGGGTTTTGTCTTCCAAGCTACTAAATGATATGAAGCTTAGTCTTACACATATTTTTAAAAATTAAATAAGTTCCTGTTTGTAAATTGTACCAAGGAAAAAAATGAATGCAACTAAGTATTTTTGATCATATGTGTTTCAAAGGGAAAAGTGCCAAAAAAGTCCTAAACCTTTTGTCTTTGTGCCGATTTAGTCCTAAACATTTTTACGTAGTGCCAATTCAGTCCTTTTCAGCTTATTTTGGCCAGATTTTGCTGACGGACGCCGGGCCAGCTGACGTGGCCTGATCGGCGCTTACGTAGATAACTTTTAATGATATTTTAATATTTTTATTCTTTTCTTTTTTTTTTTTTTTCTTTCAGCCGGTCGCCGGACCGAGGCGACCGGCCAGAGGCGACGGGCTGGCGAGGTCGACCTCGACCTCGCCGACGACCTCACCGGTGGCCGCGAGGGCGGCCTTGCGCCGGGCGCCCAGATCCAGCAAGGGCGAGCCTCGCCTACCCGGCGCGAGGCCGCCCTCGAGGCTTGGGTGGGGAGGCTCGCCTCGCTGGATCTAGCGAGGGTCGAGCCTCGCCCATGGCTGGCAAGGGCGAGCCCCGCCGCCCGGCGCGAGGAAGCGGCCTCGAGTTGGCCTCGCGCCGAGCCACCGGAACTTCCAACCAGACGACGAGCTCCACGTGCTGTCAAAGATCTCTCTCTCTCTCTCTCTCTCTCTCTCTCTCCGGGCGTGACCGTTGAGATTCCCTCTGCTTCGCGATCCTCTCGTTCTTTGCATCCCTCATGTCTCCAACGATGCAAGACGCTTCGTCTTAATTGACTGCGAAGTGATCCTTCCCCGATCGGAGGAACCCGCGCAGTTTGCGCGATTCCGAGTCCGGTGAGTAGTGCGCCCGCACGCGCTCTCAAGGCGATTCGCATGAGCGCGCCGCCCGCGGGGGCCGAGCTGTCGATGGCAATGTCCGACGACGCCAAGGGGCTCGTACTGGCCATGGCCTCGAGCGCGTTCATCGACGCGAGCTTCATCCTCAAGAAGAAGGACCTCAAGCGCGCCACCTCCAATGGTACTCGTGCAAGTCGACTTTTTTTCCTCCCTAGCGCATTCGTGTTGCTTCGGAATCGCGCCTTGGTTCGCAAGTGCGGTGGCTGAGGTCAACCTCGAGCTCGCCGGCCGTCGCCTCTGGCCAGTCACCGAGGTCCGGCGATCAACTAGAGGAAGAAGAGGAGAAGAAAAAATGAAAAAAAAAATTCAAAAATATTAAAATGTTATTAAAAGTTGTCAACGTCAGCACCAATCGGCCACGTCGGCCACCCGGCATCCAGTCAGCAAAATCCGATCAAAATTGGCCAGAAAGGACTAAATCGGCACCACGTAAAAATGTTTAGTATTAAATGGCACCAAAAAAATGTTTAAGACTAAATCGGCACAAAGACAAAAGGTTTAGGACTTTTTTGGTACTTTTCCCGTGTTTCAAATAATAATAAAAAAATATAGGTGTCCCATGGATAAGCCTCTCCGAAGTGATAAAACTGAAATTCTATCCTGGCTAGTAATTTAATCGAACACCATGCGTGTGTTAAACAGACATATCACCTTCTACAATGGTTAATTTCATCCTATTATATTATTTTTACAGAAAAACTAGAGATCTAGCTAAAAGAAATATCCAAATAAGTGTAATTTTTTTGCTTCGTAGTTTTCTTTTCAAAAAATTTTATAGGCTATGAATGAAAACATGACCAATTTACCTTAACAAAAATGTTATAGAAAACGCAAAAAAATTATATTTTTCGAGCTGCTTTATTTATAGGATGACCATGACTTGCCACCACCAGCCTAAAAAGTAGGAATATTGCATGTGTAATGAACTTTGCATTTTTTATTTAGTCTTTCTTTTAAATTAATTTATTTTTATGGTAGATGCTAGAGTCCTCTTTTCATAAACGTCATTGAACCATCATTGATTGACCATTAGTTTGATACCAGAGACCGTTGGTGGCCATTCCATACGTCAGGAAAGATTGTATGATGTAATAATATCGAGATATCAAAGTTGGTTCCTGAAACCGATTTTCTTTTTTAACAAAGATAATGCGACGAACTCTTATTATTCACTAGACTATATTCCGCTCCTATCCATTTAAATTTTGTAACGTCACTTTGTGAGCTAATTCTCACAATTTTTTACATTAATAATGAAATATTGAGAAATTTTCCAATCAATCGTTGACCTCTTATTACAGATCAATTCAGTTCTAAACTTTTTAAATTTACCAATTTAATCATAAATTTTTTGTGCAAAATTCCGATATAATTTTTTGATCAATTTTCGCGAAAATCACTAACGTGGCAATACAGTGATTGCTGACTATCCTACATGACACATACTATGTAGGCAATTTCTATCCAAAAATTGGGTAGAAAGATTATATTGAAATTTCATGTAAAGATTTATGACTAAATGGAAAATTAATTGAATTAATATCCGTATAACATGTTTATAATTGATTGGATAATTTCCCCATAATATATTGATATATGATGGGTTTGCCTTTTGGTGATTAGGCAAAATAGAGGATGGAAGCAACGCCGATGTGGCGGATGATCACTATAATCTCTTTTTGGTACTTGACTGTCTCGATACTCTCATTAAAGCCTCATCAACAGCCCAAAATGTCATGAGATTAATTGTTGATATTCCAGATTTTAACACTAAATTGGCCTGACTGTTATTGTAAATTAGAAGCTAGAAAGCTTTGGGAACGTTACTCACAGTAAAGATTAATTTCTATAACCAAAGCTTGATTTTATTTTTTAATAATCTCCTGGAAATATTGACGTGCAACAGGAAGATATAGAGTTGATGCATAGTCTCGGGGTGGATGCATACAGATTCTCCATAGCTTGGTCTAGAGTTCTTCCCAGTATGCAATTTTATTTTCATTTGAGATGATTTCTTTTGGGCTTTGTATAATATACACTTGATCAGTTCTTATCAGTTTAACACCATAGCTCATATTCTGTTTCACTTTCGACTCCAGAAGGAAGATTTGGAGAGGTCAATTCAGAAGGCATCGAGTTCTACAACAATATCATTGATGCCCTTTTGGTCAGAGGTGCAGGAAAAATGAACCAATTATTTGACACCAACGTTGTAATTTTTACAATCCCTCTCACCATATCATTCTTTAATTCAAAAGTTGCATTTTTTATTACCCTCTTGGAGTGATTTTTTCTATGCTTAATTTTTCCATTCGTACGTGATCATTGCGTAAGATGAATTACCCATTCTATGTATTTGCACTCTGTTCTTTCGGCCAAGATATAAAGCCGTTCGTGACGTTGAACCATTACGACCTTCCCCAATTGCTAGAAGACCGGTATGGTTCGTGGTTAAGTTCCGAAATACAGTAAGTGAAACCATCACCGCCATCCTTGGTAATCTCCACCAATATGACGATCCAATCAATTCTCGTAACTTTACATCATGTGTTCCAAAATTGTTTGTAGGTTGGATTTCGGCTACTTTGCACAAGTTTGTTTTGAAGCTTTCGGAGATAGAGTGACGTATTGGACCACATTCAATGAGCCTAATGTGTTCATCTATTATGGTTACCTCTCGGGAACTTACCCGCCGGGCCGGTGCTCCTACCCATTTGGTAATTGCTCCTATGGCGACTCCGCTCTCGAACCCTACATTGTGACCCACAATCTGGTGTTGTCCCATGCCACAGCCGCTGAAATTTACCGGAAGTATTACCAGGTAAATTAAAGAGCTACGAATTGATTCATTTCGATGCATTAACTGGCTCTATTACCAATTGTACCGTCACCGTCTTGTGTTCAAGAGAGTTAACATAAATGAACAAGAAAGAGCAGAAATGAACCAATTGCCTCTTTTGACTATGAAAGTGAAATCATCACTTTATCTCTTACATACGTCAAAATTCATGAGAATAAACACTATTAAACTTGTCATCACTTAAGGTTCTCATATATCCAGGCCAAGAAGCTCAATTCATAATGTCATAGCTTCATTACAGGTCTTACTTTGGACACTCTTCTTAACATAAGTTTCCTTTCGTTTTCCGCGACAAACGCTAAGATATACTATGTATTTTTTGGACCTAAGCAAAAAATAAAAATTCAAAATCAGGAAAAGCAAGGAGGAATGATTGGGATAGTGATTTCAGCTCCATGGTTCGAGCCGTACACCGACACTCCGGCCGATCGTCTTGCTGTCCAACGATCCTTAGCTTTCTATTTTGCTTGGTACATAATTTCTCTCTTACACAGAATCCATGTTCTATGGCCACAAAAAGAGATCCATATGCTACTTTTATCAAGAACTTTCTCCACTCTCCGTCTTTGTTTCTGCCGAAAACTGATCATAATTTCTCTGTTAATTACAGGTTTGTAGACCCTTTAGTATATGGAGACTATCCGCCCGAGATGCGTCAAGTCCTAGGATCGAGATTGCCGACGTTTTCGGCGGGAGAGCGGAAGAAACTCCTCCAGGGGAAGTTGGATTTCATCGGAGTAAATCACTCCACTACTGTTTATGTGAAGGACTGCGTGTTCTCTTCATGCACTTCGCCTTACTCTCTGGGGGAGGCGTTCGTGTATCTCACTGGAGAAAAGGATGGAGCTTACATCGGCGAACGGGTAAGTAACTTAGGCAAATGTATAAAGAGCAATCATCGGATGCAAGCAGCTAAAGATGTATGATTTCATCGTTCATACCAGCATGGAAGATATGAGTCTATTTACAGATCTTTTGGCCTTGATTTCAAGTCGATTTCGTAGTCAGGCTTATCTGTTTTTGACTAATAGTTAATGATCACATTGCAGACTGCAATATCGCTTTTCTTTGTCGTTCCGAGGGGCATGGAAGGGATCGTTACATATGTCAAAGAGAGATACAACAACACACCGATGTTCATTACCGAAAATGGTAGTGTCACTTAGACAACTATAAACCGAACCTTACATCTTCGAAGTTTACCAAACAAGATGATTGATTGATCCCGTCAACAAAACAAAAAGACTAATTATTTCGTCGCAGGGTACGCGCAACCTACAGATACAATCGAAGATTCGCTGAACGACACTAAGAGAATAGAATACCACGAGAACTATCTCACTGTCTTAAGTGAAGTTGTGAGGTATATCTTGTGTTTCTTCCGGTATTGAATGCCTTCACTATTCCTCAATTAACAACAAACTTTCATAATGATTGAAATACACTAAAATTTCCTAGATTTTTCATTGTCTTCTTCTTTCTTTGTTTGATTAAGAATACTAATTTTCCTAGTTCCGAATCGATCTATGTCCATCACATCATATATAGAACTGAGTCTATAAAATTAGTATTTTTTGTTCCCGATTAAATGTTTTATTCTTATTTCAGAAAAGGAGCGGATGTGAGGGGATATTTCATATGGTCTCTGCTGGACAACTTCGAATGGCTACACGGATATTTGATACGATTTGGGCTGCATTATGTGGACTTCCAAACACTGAAGAGAACACCCAAATGGTCAGCCACGTGGTACACGGAGTTCCTCTCTGAAGACAACAAAATTCGAGCGATTCGAAAAACATCTACCTACGAAATGTAGCATCTGGTGTCTTTAAAACTATTAAGAGATCATGTCTTTCGCAGATCTCTAACAAAATATATATATTTGCGGAATTTTTTAGCGCCCCAGGTTGTATTTGAAACAGTTAAATGCAAATGCTTTAAATCACAATAGATCTTTTACACCTAGAAAATTGGAATTACAATTCCGTTTGTTTCATGAAAAAATTTCACATATTTCGAAATATTTTTCAGGATTTCATTTTTCTTGAAAATTACCATGTTTTTTGAGGTTTAGCCAAAAACTGAAAATGAAAAGGAAAATATTTTCCGTCCATTAGAGAGAAAAATATCAATTTCCTAAATACATATACACTATACAGACACTAGCAACTTGGAAACAGTAGCCGAAGAAGAAGGCATATTGGGGTCTCGAGTCTGGCCTAGCAGAACCAGGTTTGCAAGCCGGGCCATTTTATGTATTGACCTCAGCCATTTTCTCGCAATAGGACATAGAACACAAAGAGAAAAAGGCAGCAAAGAGAGACGTTCAATCGCTGTAAAATTGCGAGACTCATACTTAAAACATTTGAAGATAGTTGAACATGATCCAGGCCAGAACATGATCCAGGCCAGTATACTTTTCGGATTAGACAAAAACAAAACTAATCTCATGGACATTTTCTCGAACAAGTGGTGAGCATCCTAACAAACTCCGATTTGAATAAGTCCAATTGCCGATGAAAGCTTAAGATGTCTAATTCAACTTCAATTCAATTCATTTTCCCTAATTATGGCCTGATTGATATAGAATAATTAATTTGACATGACTCTGGATTCTATCCTGTTCCGACCCAAGTTTTCAAAAATTCGGGAAAATAGTAAATGAACCTCAAATGGCATGAAATTTTATGGACAGCTAGCTTAAGATACAGTTTACAACTTCCGATTTTTTGACATTTTGCAAAGAAGCCCTCATACTATGAGTAATTACATATTTTACCTTGAGGACTCAATATGAAATAGTTTTTTAGGCCAACTCCAACTTAGACCTTGTTCAATAAAATGATCGACCTATCTGCTTATCTTTAATAAAAATTAATGAAATTTTAGGTATTTGCAATTCAGAACTTTGAGTTGTTGTAAACAAGTTCTCCAACAATTGATTATTTGCAAAGCACTTCTAGTCGACACAAGAACAGTTTTTCCAGATCAAACACATAATTTCTTCGGTAATTTCAAATGCAAATTTCACAACTCAAATGATGTGAAAGTTTGATATTCTCTATATCAATAAACAGATATGAATCTCAGGTACAATTCTCTTAAAGACAAGTTTTCCTAATTCCTTATCAATTTTTCCACAAAATTTGAAGAACAAAAAGAGGTTAGATAATACTATGATTTTCCAGGAAACCCCCTTCGACCTATGTTCTTAACATCTTTCAGAATTAGAACATCCAGCCTTTGTACATTCAACTTCAGTGAACATCAACATCATCCAACAGCTCTTGAGAATCCTAAGAGATCACCACAAAAAATCAACTTGCTTCCTAATCATCATTCAAGTAACATACATCAAATCTAGGACTAATAAACACTTAAATGAGCATCAAATTAAATCCTATAGCTTGCAGCTAAGATGAGCTTTGAGATGAATTGAGCATGCTAATAGGATCATCAAGCTTGATTAAATGCTAATTCCTAAAGATCATCATCCAAACATGCAAGACCTAGTTCAATTAGAATGCTATCATCCAAAATTGACATCAATGTTCATCTATAGTGATTCGACTACTGAGGAATTGAAGTCCCAGAGTGATCTACATATGCAATTGCTTTCAATTTTCGGAAATTAAGCTTGTTCTAACTATTACTAGTTAATCAATTTCATCACATCCCACCTTGGAATTCAATTATAGATTGAAATTATAACTTTGATTTTATACTATAATTGAGCCAAGGATCATTCATTTGAAATTGATATCAAGAGTTTTATATTGAACGAAAACTAGCCAAATTAATTATTTCCAGTGATAGTATGAGATGACGCCTGTCACGGTGAGCTGGAGTACCGGTTGGGGGAGCTAGTCATGCAAGGCCGCCGGCTTTGGAAATAAACTAGCAAGGGCCAACAATTGACTGAGCAGAGAGAGAGAGAGAGAGAGAGAGAGAGAGAGAGAGAGAGATTTGAGAGCTGTTTTGTGTAATTTCGTGTAATGTGAGCTAAGTGTTCGGCCAAGTAAGAGAGAGGGAGATTAAGAGGGAAAAAATGGAGAAAATTTTGAAAATTAGAGCTAATCCTAACCTTAAACATCATATCATGATCTAAGGGCCCTAATTCGATCCTTCACGACCAAGAAATGATTGTAATGGTTCGTATTTCTCCATATGGATTGGTGACATGGCATCTTGGGTGGTTAGGTGGGAAATGAATAACATGTGTGGCCTTGATTCTTAGAGGCTAAGTAATTTTCCTAAGTCATAAATTTCCTCCTTGTTTTGCTTAGTGAGCTGGTTAAATTCCTTGATGGGCTTGGACTAGGAACTACCTAGATCATACCAAACTGGCTAATTTTGAACAATTCCCAGAGGAAATGGAATCAATGATTTTTTATCGGATTCTCCGTTCTAGAGTTAGAACTGCCTAGACCGGACCAACTTTTTTATTATTATTTCTTAAAAATATTCAAAGAACAGCAGCCCCTCATGCTTACTTTTCCCCCATAGCTCTCATGCCTCTTTTCCTCTCTCTATGGTGGACGACAACGTCCTCCAACGAGCTCAGTGTAGTAGGAGTCGAGTCAAGGAGGGTGACGAGGATGGAGTTGGAGCTAATCTGACCCCCATGGAATTGCGATGGGCTGGTAGGGTATTGCAAAGGGGATAGGAGAGAGGAGACACCACAAACGCGAGGATCCATGTGGGCTCAAGAGCAAGATCGGAGCGAATTGGAGGTGTCTTCGTTGTCTCTTTAAAATGGAGGACTCATCACAATGGTTTTTGGGAAAAGAGGAGGGGAAGTGGGTTTGATACAGAAGAGAGAGAGGGAGAGAGATATGCAAATGGTACAGGAGGGACTAATTTAGAGAGAGAGAGAGACTGAACAAAAGTAAATGCCTTCAATAGACTTGTTAGGAAATAAAATGAATGTGATAGAGAGACATCAGACAGCTTGGAAGTAGGGACCATACTAGTCTCTTTTTTTTTTGGTCAAACACGTCACTCTCTTTAGTCTTTAAAATTTGACTGGTTCTATGGATTGGACCTAAAACCAATCACCCCTACTTATTGGGCTTCAGCCCAATGAGCCGAATCGGTTCAAGTCTAACCAGGTTGACCCGAGACCTTCTAATTGTCTTAATTCTCTTTAAATTGCTCCATGGGCTTGGCCATTTCAATGGGTTCAGCCTAACAGGCTCAACTGGGTCGAGTTAGCTAGCTTGACCTAATCCAACCTTATTGGTCCCGATCGTCATTTTTGCTTAATTCTTCTAATTATTCAATTAAATTAATATTGGCCTAACAGGATCTTAATAGTGCTCATTGACTTTATTATGAAAGTTTAATCACATCCCTAAATTTGCACTTGAAGATAAGCCGACCTGCTTGAGTTTGGAATCTTGAAATTGGGCTTGAAATCTTAAATTGCCATAGCCCTAGATCAAATCAAAATATTTTTGGAATTAGTTGATTGAGGGTAAAGTTCTAGGTTTGACCCAAAAGTCAACTCGCAATTATTTTTATTTAAAAAATTAGAATTAAAAGTCTAACTATACTTACAAAGATAGAATTGACATCTTTTATGATTTTCATAAATTTTATGATATGCTGACCAAAATTGACTCTTTTGGATTTGACCAAAAAATCAATCTTTGATGACATTTAATAAGTACATAGAATGAAATAATACTTAAAAGACACCGAAAAAACTCTTTTTGGCCAAGGTACATGTTGTGATTAGGAATCCCAAGTCTTGAGTTTTTATCTCATTAGACTTATCGACGAAAATTTAGATGTCAACAACTCTTTATTGCCCTCACTTAATTTCACAATAGCTCACTTCATGCTCTAACCTCAATTTGGGTTTGAGTTTTTAGATATGGATTAGGTCGGGTATGTGTTAAATATGGGTCGATAGGGGTCACTGAGTCAAAACAAGTTAAATGCATTACTTTGGGTCGAACCATTTTCGATCTGACTCAAACCCAACCCAATTTAATCTGCCCATTTGATAAGTCTTCTTAATTGTATTGCTGGGAAAGCGACTTGGGGATGTTGACAATTGTTTCCAAAAATTGTCGCCTATATGAACCCCAGCAAGCCTTTCATTTTTATCCACAAAACCCAAGAAATAGAAAATGATGAGATCGCGACCATGTTCTGTTCTAGTTCTTCCTCCTTGTATGTTGTTGATTCATGGTCTCTTCTTGTCACCCACAAGCTCAAGAACCACCGTCCACAGAGGCCAGTTCCCTTCATCCTTCTTGTTCGGCACTGCCACGTCCTCTTTCCAGCTCTCTCTCTCTCTCTCTCTCTCTCTCTCTCTCTCTCTCTCTCTCTCTCTCTCTCTCTCTCCATGGTCATTCAAGTTAAAGCATTGACTTGGGTTTCAGAAGCATTCTTTGCTTGCTTACTTGCTTGCCTAAGTGGATGATAGCTTCTTTCTTGTGTTGCCCAACATTTTTTTGTTTATCGGGTCGCAATGCTATCTCCTCGCCAAATTATTAGCAGTGGTCAATTCTCGATCCAATCTGGTTCCAATATGAAAATGGGAATCGAATCGGGAAGATCAGTCCCCAAAACTGAGAATCGAAAACTAGACCAATTGGTCCTAAGGTCAAGTCCGTGGAACCAGTCAAATTTTAAAGATTGAAGAGAGCAACGTGTTTGACCAAAAAAAAGAGAGCTACGTGGTTCTTACTTCTAGGCTGTCTCATGTCTCTCTATTGCATTTATTCTACTTCCTAACAAGTCTCGCATTAAAGGCATTTACCTTTGTTCACTCTCCCTCTCTCTCAGTGAATCCTTCTTGTCCCATCTCCATCTCTCTCTCTCTCTTCTCTACACAAACCCACTTCCCCTCCTCCTTCCCCAATACGAGTCCTCCATTTTAGAGAGACGACAAAGACACCTCCAATTCGCTCCAAGCTCACTATCAAGCCCTCATAGATCTTCGCGTCTATGGTGTCTCCCCCCTCTTATCTCCTTCGCATTGCCCCGCTGCCCCCTGCAACTTCAATGGGGGTCAGATCAACTCCAACTCCATCCTCGTCACCTTCATCAACTTAGGGTGCGCATGACAAAATTTATATTTCTCGATTTCTCTGTTTCTTTGTTCCCCGGAACAGGTTTTGAACATAAATCCGTTTGGTAATGCAATTTGATTTCTCTATTTCTAAAACAGATTTCTATTCCAGAAATAGAGAAATTAAAGAAATTAGAAGCTGAAATTTTTAACTTCTCAGTTTCTGAAATAGAAATTAGAAGCTAAAATCAAACCATATAAAAGAACCTTGCGCTTTCTTGCTAACTTAATTCACTCATAACCACAACTTCACAAATTATTGCTAATTTTCTTTTTCTTATTTTGCTCGTGTTTTGTTTTTTCTTTTTTTCTTTTTTTTGATAACTTCCTTTTTAGGATGAAAGGCAATCGAATTGGTCCCCAATTTTCAAAAACAACCAAAGTTCTTAAATGCTTACTTAAAAACAATGGGGCTCTTTCCTCCTAGAAAGAGCACGTGCATGTCTAGTTGAAGAAAAAGTTCTTACGTAATAGATGAATAAAAAACGTGCCTAGAAATTTAACCTTGTTTCTTTTCTGATTCAAAATTCTTGCAAAATCAAAATAATTAGATTGTTACACAATCTTGAATTTTAATTCGAAGGCAAGAGATTCAAGAGAATCTCTCTTTGCTATGCAAGGGCCATTAAAGATTCATTGAGCAACAATAAAGAAATTAGGGATGAGCAATTGGACTGATTCAATTCGAGAATCAAAATAAACCGACCTTCTCCCGATTGGTTCCTAACAATAAACGTTACTTCAAGGTAGAATTCTCATATATTCCTTTACACCATCAATTTTATTTTGTTGATAATCTTGTATAATACTAGTCTTTGATAAAATGACAAAGGGCTGTATAGGCACCATTGATGGCACCCATATTCATGCTTCCATGATCTTGTCATGCGAATCTACGCAAGATGAGCTTGCAAACGATACATTGACCAAGGAGAGAAACCAAATAAATACACTTAGGAAAACCATTGCCAATAAAATGGCAAGGGATAATAAT
Organism: Eucalyptus curtisii; assembly: GCA_017140595.1. Lineage (NCBI taxonomy): Eukaryota > Viridiplantae > Streptophyta > Magnoliopsida > Myrtales > Myrtaceae > Eucalyptus > Eucalyptus curtisii. The sequence goes on from CM029504.1 coordinate 7,759,771, forward strand.
ATGCCGGAAATTCCATGAAATTGTATTTTCAACTTTTATTATTTCGACTATTATTTTGTATTTGAGGATTTCCTATGTTGTTTTAGTATTATTTCGACTATTATTTTGTAGTTGGGGATTTCCTATGTTGTTATCTAATCAATTTCTATTCTTAGAAATATAAATTTTATTCTGTTATCAAACGGATTTCTGTTTCAGAAATAGAAATTTTGAGTTGTTATCAAACGGGTTTCTTTGCTCAGAAACTTGTCTAGGGAATAGAAATTGAGAAATTGATTTCTAGTTAGAAATCAATTTCTGTTTCAGAAATTTTGTCATGCGCAGCCTTAGCTGCTACTACAACAAGCTTATCGAGAAGGCCCTCCTCCACCTGACCCCAGAGGACACTATCGTCCACCATGGAGAGAGGGAAAGAGGCTGAGAGCCGAGGGAGAAGAGCGAGCATGAGGGGCCACTGTTCTTTGAAGATTTTTAAAAAATTAAAATAAAAAAGTAGGTCCATTCTAGTATGAGCGATTCTACACGTAGAATCGAGAACTTGACCGAAAATTACCTAATCCATTTTTATGGAACCAAGGACCGGATCAACACTTAGGGGAATCACCTAGAACCGGTCGGTTTGGTCTAGTCCGGGCAGTTTCAAAGTAGTCTTTGTTACTCACCCTTACAAATTATTGCACCTCATGTCGAATCTCCTTGCAAATAAAAGCAAAGAGGAAAGGCAACTTTTCTTAAGACATGTGTATAGCTGAGAGAAAAATGAAATCTTTTTACTTTTTATATTATCTGCTTAATTTGAGGGTGGTCCCCTTTTTATTTTTGGGTCAAAGGTCCCCTTGTTTAATAATTATCATTTCTGGATAAATAAATTGCAAATTTTCTTTTTTTATTTTAAATTGAGGTAATTCACTTATATATATGTTTTAACTGAAAAATCTACACATAATTTTGCAGCGAATATCTTTTTGACCAATTAGGGGAGAAGCTGGACAAAAAAACCCTTTCCTGATTATTGGCAAGATAATTTGAAGTATATGGCATCTCGCTGCATCCCATAATCCTCGTGATGACGACTAAGCCTTGACCTGCGATCTGAGTTCTCTTTCTGCTCTACCAACAAACGCTCGTATGACTGCAATTGCGGCGGTACGTAACATGTGTCTGGTTTTGGGGGACATAACATAACTGCAGATGGGAAACCTGTGGATCAGAGTACTTCACATTCGCAACAATAATAGTATCTTCTATTTTTAAATAATAATCATATTTTGAGAAAAAAATCATAAAAGACCTCAATCTATACCTTATAACACATTTATCCTAAATTTTTTATTATTTTAAAATCTCAAACCTATACTTACTATGACATATATGCCATGAACCTTTTTTGTGACATAAATATTCTAAACTTGTACTTATATGATGCATTTACATTTCATCATTATTCCATTAGATGATTTTTCAATCAAAATAACATCATTTTTATTTTACTTTAAGTTAGGTGAGTTGTATACCGTCTAGCACCAATGTAAACAGATTTTTAAAGGTACTCATTAATGGAAGATAAATGTATCACACAAATACAAATTTTAGATTTTTTGTGTCAAAAAAAAAAGTTAAGGATAAATATATCATAATTGATATAATTTTAAATTTTCGATAATTTTTTGCCTCATACTTTTAAGCATTGTCTTTTCTTTTCTTTTCTTTTCTTTTTTGATTTGCAGAATTTATTAGGGTAATAAGCGAAATAAGTTTAGAATTCATCTCGAACCCAATCCTATAACTTCCAATTATTTCCTAAAGCCGTCTCTAAAAAAAAGAATTCATTAGAAAGTCAAACAAAACATCAAGGTATCTAGTGGGGATTAGGGAAACTACATGTTAACGGAGGCTGTTATAATATACATCGGCGAAAAAAGGAAAGTGCGTGAGTTCGAATGAGATACTTTAACATGATTATTGGAGTAACCATCTTCGTTGGAATCATAGCACAAGTCCAATGCAATCCTTATCACAATCCTTCTCCCTCCCCCGAGAAGTTACATGTCTCTCTTCTCGTCCTTTTCATTGCCCAGACCCCATTATTGCATTGGATTTTGTGGGATGATACAAATGAGTTGACATTATTTAAAATTTAAAATTTATTATACTTTTATCAATTTAGCTTTAATCTTTTTAATTGTGTTAATGAAATTCTACACATTTTCACATTTTATCAATTGAGTCTATCTAATCAATTTTGGCTAAAAATCACTGATATGGATACTAGCTATTTTACTAGTACAGTCGACATTAACGTGAACAATTTTTAATATTATTTTAATATTTTAATATTTTTAATATTTTTAATATTTTTAATATTTTTATTTTTCCTTTTCTTCTCTTTTCTTTCTTTACTTTTTTCTTTTGCCCTTTTTTTTTCTTTCTTTCTTTTTCCTTTCTACCTTTTCCCTCCACTAGCCATCGCTTGGGTTACCAACCTCAGGCGAGGGTCGCCCTCCTCTAATCTAGCAAAGGGTCGCTCTTGTCTGAGACCGGCGACCTCCACTAGCCATCTACAAGGCCTAGCGATGGCCAATAAAGAAAAAAGAGAAAAAGAAAAGAAAAGAAAAGGGGGAAAATGTAAAGGAGAAAACAAAAAAAAAGGAAAAACTAATTAAAAATGCAAAAAAATATTAAACTATTATTAAAAATTATCCACATAAGCATCGACTATCCCTCATCGGTTGTGCCACGTAATAGGATGACTGGCATTCACGTTAGTGATTTTCCATCAAAATTGATCATATTGACTCAATTGGCAAAACATGCAAAAATTTTATATTTAATTGAGACATTTAAAAAGTTTTCCTAGAAGCTTCAACAGTTGCTTGGTCATTTCGGCTACCTTCTCAGTTTATTGTGCCTTGAAAACCTACGATCCCCGTGAGCACAAGGCCCACTTTGTACAACTTGTGGCAATTGCAATCTCGGCATCTATTACGAGCTGCGAGTGAGCTCGCCATAAATACAGACGGGCAGCGAGGATGAATGCAGCGAGCAACAAGGCGTCGACGTCGAGGCGGGGTGTTGACACCTAAATTTTGGTACCCAATTATTTATTTATTGCATAAAAATTAGGGATTAATTTTTAATCCCTAAAAAAAATATTATAATTCAATTGCATAGCATATAATTTTAGATGCATTTTTTTTTAATTTACATGTTTTGCATTTTATTTTTTAGGACTGATGGTGGATGGGTTGGAATTAATATTTTTGAGCTCTAGCTTGGTGGGTCAGACTAAGCCCACGAAGCGAGCAAATTGACCTGAGCCCGTTTTCTTTTAATAATAAGAATTACCTAAATTGATATTTGAAATGAGGATTTTTGAAATTTAAGAAAATCGGGTTGCAATCTTATCTTTAGCAAAAGATGATGAAATCATGAGAGGATATTCGGGAGATAAGGAGAATAAAAATATTTTTGTGATCGGGAGGTTATAAGTTATCTTTTGTCGGATGAAATATTCACGAAAAGATTGCATTCTTTTTGGCCTATAAAAGCTGGGGGGGTCGAAGTAAAAAAAGGGGGACAAAAAAAAAAGGCTTTCTCCCTCGTCCATCTCCAGTAAAAAGAGAGCTTTTTCTCTTTTCTTTTCCTGAAAAACTGCAGAAAAAAGGGAAAAGTCAGCAGGAGAGTGACACGAGAGAGAGAGAGAGAGAGACTTCGGCCCGCGCAGGCCCCACGTCCGCACCAGCCGACGCCGCGAAATCGTCTCTGCCGGCCATCTCCGACGCCGCCGCCTACTCCGGCCCGCGACCCCCAGCGCCGACACCCAACAGCACCATCGGAGTCCGACACCGCCGTTGCTGTCTCCCTCCTGCCGCCGTTCGCTCGCAACGACCGCCGGACCCCCTCGGCCTCCGTCCCGCACTCGCTCGAAGCCCGATCTGCCGTGCCGGAACGCGATCTCTCCCCGACTCGTACGCAACCCGCGACCCGGCGAGATCCGAGCCGGTTCGCCGCACCCTCGCGAAATTGCTGCCGTGCCGATCGCTCCACCACGCCTCGGCCCGATCTCCACCTCCGTTCTTTGCGGCGGAGCTGCCGCTGCCACTGCTGCTCAAACCCCCTTGCCTCCGCTGCGACGCCCGACGATTGCACCCATCGCTGGCGCCCGCGACCTCGCCAGCCACCGTCTCCGCAGATCGCCCGACGCCTCCACCCGCTTGTCTCGCCGCGCCGTCGCTCGCCTCACCAAAGACCGCCTCACACGGTGACCGCGACCCCCCGCGCACGCGGCCCGCTCCGCCCGCGATCCACCTCCGTGACCCAAATCCCGCGCGTTCGCCGAGATCCACCCCGAGCACCACCTCGCCGTCGCCGCCCGGCGGCCCGGCGCCAGGCCGGTCCTCGCCGGAGTCCGAATCCGGGCTGCCCTAGCCGTGGATCGCCTCGCTCGAAACTCCGCGGTGTCCGCGGCGCTCGCCTCCGCGCCGCACCGGATCCGACGCCCTCCTCGGCTTTCCACCGGTGACGAGATCCGCCCAAGCCGACGCGCGCCTCCGGGTCCGAGCCTTTGCTCCACTCCACTCACTTGGGACCGCGAGCCCATCTCGCTTCACGCACCACTGCTGCAATCCGTCCGCTGCGGTCCCGCACCCTCACCGGAGCTCCGACGACGCCGCCACCCCCTCACCGAAGCCGGCTGCTCTTCCAAACCTATTTTCAAAACCCTAATTGGAAAAATTAATTAAATTAGGTAGCTATTTATTTTATTTTATCTCATTTGTTGGTTCCTTTTTAGTTTATCTATTCAAGTTGTAATATTTGTAGGGGATTTTCCCTAAAATTATTGTAATTATTAATTTGACCCGTAAGATGTCGGGTCATTTTTTTAATTATGTTAATTTTTGGAGGTTTATTGATAATATCGTAATTGTTGAATCAATATAATTATTAATTTGATTCGTAAGATTTCGGATCAGATTTTTAATTATTTTGAACCCCTTTATCTTAATGTATAGGGTTAGATAATCATTAATTTGACGGGTTATTTTTTCGATTATTTAAATCCTTTATTTGTTGAATTGTCTTGATTAGTTTAAATATAATGTTTATTTGATAATTGCTTGTTTTGGAAAACCACTAAAAAATCCAAAAAAATATTTGAATTAGGATTCAGTTTGTTTTGGAATATTTCTTATTATCTTGCATATCTAAAATAGGGATTTTATTTCGAATTTAGAAAAAAAAATATAAAATAAAAAAAAAATGCATTCATTTAGGATTTTAGTTTTCGTTTAATTTAAGTTGCATGTTCAATTACGTGGCAATTTTAAATTTCGAATTTAAAAAAATAAAAATAAAAATAAAAATAAAAATAAAAAATATCATGCATATGTCATGTAGAATTAGGGCATGCTCCGCACGTTATTATTAGATAGATTGCATGTTAGATTAAGGTAATGTCTTAGTTTAAATTAGGATTTAATATGACTTATTCCTTAATTTAAATTAGATAGAATTTTAATCTAGCTAGATCAATTTTGCATTTTTCTTAAATTTCGAATCTCATAAAAAATGCAAAATTTGTCTTTGCATAAGTTAGTTTCAATTTTTAAGATAGATTGCATTTGTAAAAAACAGAAATGGCAAATGCACGTCATTTAGTTTTCATTAGGTTCATTTAATTAGAACTTTCTTGTCATTAGACTAAGTCATTTAATAAATGTTGCGTGACATATAGCTCGCATATTAAATTGCAAGTTGCATGTCATTTTAGTTGAAATAATTTTGTGCGTCATTGCATCGCATTGCATGTTATTAGAATTAGGTAATTTAGATTGCATTTAATTATTGCATTTCTTCATGTCATATAGTTTAGGTCATGTCGCCATGTCATATTAGATTATTAGCGTGCATCGCATGACTTTCATTAAATAAAGTGAAAATAAAAAATTGATTGCTTGTTAATTAGGAATCATATCTAGGATTGTTGATGTGAATTTTGGTCTAACATCGCAGATGCTTTCGTTGCTTTGAAGTATGTTTGGCATTATTTAATTGCTTTCTAGAGTGTTAAATTGGTGGTATGCGCACCTGTATGATCACCTCACATGTTAGAAAAGTGAATTAAAATCCAATCAAGCTTCTTGCAAAAATATTTTTGAAAATTAAAAAAGAAATGGTACCGAAAGGGCACTAGGATAGTCTAGTGTAACCAAGTTAAAATCTTTAGTCTGCGGTTCGTAGGAGTAAAATAATTCTCCAATTATTTTATTTAGGTGTCTAATCGACCTACCCTAAATCGATTAGTGACGACTCCTAGAAAATAATCTCTTGCATGTCTAAAAATTTAAACTTAAGTCGCGATTTGGTATGGGCTTGGGAGAGCCCGAGCTAAGCTTAAAGACTTAGTAGTCCATTGACCTGGTTTTAGGTGGCGCACCCGAAAATTAGGTCGCGACACGGGGCTACGGCAATGAGGTTGGCATCGGGGCAGCGACTCGATTGATGTTGGGGGGAGTCTTGAGCTGCGTGTGAGGAGAGAGAAGCAATGATTCTTCTTGTAAAACATGAATAAAATCTAGAACGTCAAGTGCGAATAATGTCTTAAATCAAACGAAAAGAGCCAGGCAGCAGCCATGGTCCCAAAATAAATGTTGAAGGTAGGTCGAAAATAAAAGCAAGTGGTTGGGCTTGGGTACTCTGGCGATCCCGTCTGGAAAATGTCGAATTGCCTTGAGCTGCGTGTGAGGAGAGAGAATAATGTCTTCAATCAAACGAAAAGAGCCTGGCAGCAGCCACGGTCCCAAATTAAATGTTGAAGGGTGGTCGAAAATACAAGCAGGGGTTGGGCTTGGATACTCTGGCGATTCTGTCTGGAAAATGTCGAATGCCTTGTTCATCCACTTAACAAATAATTTTCAATATGTACGTTCTGCCTAGATTTAAGGCGCCTACCTGCAAGGAAACAAAAGCCTCAGCAATTGGGACGTGTTCTCACACATACCAGGTCCTCCACTCAAATTTTCTATTTCTTCTGTATTAATTTATTTATCAATGTACTTTCTAGGCAAAATAGGAATATAGGGTCAAGGCTATGATGAAAGCAACACCAGAAACAAATTCAGAGAAAACTATTTATTTTTTTAGTAAAAGTTAATTAAGAAACGAAATATTACGGTCTTCTAAAATGATGGAGGATTTTATCTACTATGCTACCAAACGGCTTGAGACTCATATGTTTTTCCAAAATATCAAATAGTGTCTGGTTATGAAGTGGTATCCAAGAAAAAAAAAATGCAATTGATTAATTTCGATCATTATGTGTTTCGATAATATATATTAATATATATAAAGAAAAAAAGTCCGATTAGGACTGATCGGTTCCTAATCCGGTCCTATTCCGAGGTGGAACCGGGAATCGGAATGGGATGATTGGTGTCTAGATGCGGGACCTATAATCTAGATCGACCGGTCCTAAAATCGGGAACCGGATTAATCGACGGGGACGGTCCGGTACGGTGGAACCAGTAAATTTGCTTTTTTGGGCCAAAAATAAAATGAAAAATGGGAGAAATTGGGAGGAATTAGAGTTTGTTTCTTAAGAAATTTAAAAATATTATATATATATATAATTAATTAATTTGGTCCGATCAGTCCGATTCCCACCTTGGAAATGGGAATCGGACCAACTGGCCACCAATTCCAAAAGCGGGAACCGGACCGCCCTCTTTGGGAATCGCCCAAAATTGGCCGGTCCAGTCTAGTCCAAGCAGTTCCCGGTTCTGGCGGTTCTCGGTGCACACTGCTAAGTCCGATCGATAAGCTCCTCCGATTTGATAAAATTGAAGTCCTAGCCTAGCTAGTAATTTAGTCGAACATCATGTGTATAGTTGTACAAAAACTTGCAAGCTACCAAAAAGAAATATTAAAAGACAGGTGTTATTTTTGGCTTATGTAGTTTTCTTTTCAAAAATTTGAATAGGTTATGAATGAAAGCAAGACCAATACCTTCATAGGAAAATTATAGAGAAACACAAAATTGGAAGATATTGTATTTTATTTAGCTTCTTTATTTATAGGATGACCATGACTTACTTGCTAGCAATTATCAGTCCTTGATGCAGGTGGGAAACTGTCGTACAAATTGGGAAATATGTGTAAGGAATTTTGCATTTTTTATGCGGACCGTCAATTATAATATTTTTATGGTTGTTGCTAAAGTTCTCTCTTTATAATCGTCATTGAGCAATCATTGATTGACTGATAGTTTGATACAAGAGATCGTCAATGGCCAGCTAATAAAAATTAGTTTATTCCATATGTGAGGAAACATTGTATGACGTAACAACGTTAGGGTACCAAAGGTAGTTTATGATACCGTTTTTCTTTTAAAAAAATAAATAATGCGACCAACTCTATTATTTGCTTGAATATATTCCACTTGTGTTTATCAAATGTTTGTAACATAACTTTGTGAACTAATTCAATTTGTTCACGAGTTGATGTACCTTTATAAATATCAAAAGAACAAATACCCCTGCATATATTTGTTAAAATAGTTAGGTCTTTATTGGGTTTGTGATGTGAGTGCCTAAAAAGGAAAGACTCGTGTTTTCATGGCAAAATGTTTTTTTTAATATATATTTTGGCAATATTTTTAGAATATATAAATATTGATATTGGGATGGACTTGCCTCCGATCAGGCAAAATAGAAGATGGAAGCAACGCTGACGTGACGGATGATCACTATAATCTCTTTATGGTACTTGACTTTCTCAATAGTCATTAAACACTCCTCAGCAGCCCAAAATGTCATAGGAGAATCGTTAACCTTCCAACTTTAACTCTAAATTGGGCTGATTGTAATTGTAAGTTAGCTTTTAGGACTTGCAATCTTGGAAGCTTTGATAATTATTGGTGCCCATTAATTAAATTTGATTTGGGTACTCACAGAAAGATTAATTTCCTCCAACCAGAGCTTAATTTTTTTCTTGATCTCATGGATATATCAATGTGCAACAGGAAGATATAGAGTTGATGCATAATCTTGGGGCGGATGCATACAGATTCTCCATAACTTGGTCTAGAGTTCTTCCTTGTATGCAATTTTATTATCTTCATAGATTTTCTTAAGAAAATTATCTATCTATATTTATTTTATTTTATTTTTTGGGCTTTGTATTGTTGCTCTCTCCTGATCAGTTTAACGGCACGCAGTTGCTCATGTCTCTTTCACTTTTCACTCCAGAAGGAAGATTTGGGGAGGTCAATTTAGAAGGCATTGAGTTCTACAACAGTCTCATCGATGCCCTTTTGGTCAGCGGTACAAGAAAACTGCACAAATCTGTTAGTACCCTCTAGGAGTGAATTCTTTTTTTTTTTTTTTTTGGTGAAGATCTAGGAGTGAATTCTTGCCTTAATGCTTTTTCAATAAATCAATTTAACCATTCATACACAGTCATTACCTTAGGAAGAAGATGAAATACCCATTCTAAGCTTTTGTAATTTGTTCTTTTTGACAGGTATAAAGCCGTTTGTGACATTGAACCATTTCAACATACCTCAAGTGCTAGAAGACCGATATGGCTCGTGGTTGAGTTCCGAAATACACTAAGCGAAATTGTCGCTGCATCCTGTCTAATCTTCATCAAAATGACAAGTCAATTGAATCTCAAGATTTTATTTTATGTGTTCTGAAATTGTTTCTAGGCTGGATTTTGGCTACTTTGCACGAGTCTGTTTCGAAGCTTTTGGAAGTAGATTGACATATTGGACCACATTCAATGAGCCTAACGCACACATTTATCAAGGTTACATCTCAGGCAACAACCTGCCCAGCCGGTGCTCCTACCCGTTTGGCAATTGCCCATATGGTGACTCCGCTCTCGAATCTTACATTGCGACCCACAATCTGGTGTTGTCCCATGCCGGAGCTGCTGAAATTTACCAAAAGTATTACCAGGTAAGTTTTTCTTTTTTTTTTTTTTTTTTCGAAGAGCTACGAATTTGATTCTTTTTTATGCATTAACTGGCTTTATTAATTATTTTACCATCGCCATGTTGTGTTCAAGAGATTTAGCATAAAAGACCGAGAAAGAACAAAAATCATCACTTTATCTCTTTGATACTTCAAAAAAACATGAGAATGAACACATTCAAGGTTTTCATCACCGACTTTCTCATACATCAAGGCCAAGAAGCTCAATTCATAATTTCATAACTTCGCCACAAATCTTGCTTTTGACACTCCTCCGACACATGCATTTTCTATTTCGCTTTTTGCAATGGACACAAACATATGTTATGTGATTATTTATCCTAAACAAAAATTCATAATCAGGAAAAGCAAGGAGGAATGATTGGGATAGTTATTGCTGCTCCATGGTTCGTTCCATACGATGACACTCCCGCCGATCTTCTTGCTGTCAAACGAGCTTTAGCTTTCAATTTTGCATGGTACATAAATTCTCTCTTACCCAAATCCATGTTTTATGGCCAAAAAAAGAAATCCAGTTTCTGTTTTTATCAAGATTTTCCCCATCTCCATCTTTGTTTCTCCAATAACTGCTCATAGCTTCCCCATCAATTACAGGTTTGTGGACGCTTTAGTATATGGAGATTATCCACCCGAGATCCGTCAAGTCGTGGGGTCGAGACTGCCGACGTTTTCTGCGGAAGAGCGGAAGAAACTACTCGAGGTGAAGTTGGATTTCATCGGAGTAAATTACTACAGGACTCTTTATGTGAAGGACTGCATGTTCTCTCACTGCACTTCGCCTTACGCTCTGGGGGAGGCGTCCGTGCATACCACCGGAGAAAAGGATGGAGTTTACATAGGCCAACGGGTAAGCAACATAAGCACATGTGCCTGGATAGAATAACTTATCCAAAAAATCCTAAATTCATTGCACTTTTATCAATATAGCCACTAAACCTTTTAATTTGCCACTTGAATCTTAACATTTTTCATAATTTGCCAACTGAGTCCATCTGTCCAATTTTAGTTAAAAATCATTGATTTAGACATTGGTCGTCCTATGTGACATGACTGTTAATGACATTAATATTTTATTTTTAAAATTATTCTTTTTATTTTTTTTCTTTTTTATCTTCTTTTTTTTCCCTTCCCTTCGTCCATCTCTAGCCGATCCCTAGCCTCGGCGACCAACCAAAGACAAGGACTGGTGACCCGGCAAAGCACACCCTCGTCAGCGATTGGCCAAAGCCCTAGCCTCTAGCCGCTCGTCGGCCATCACTAGCAACTAACTAGAGGAGGCAGAAGGGAAGGAAAAGAAAAGAAAAAAGAAAATAAATAAATAAATGAATTCAGAAAAAATTAAAATATTATCAAAAATCGTCAATTTTATTGCCGATCGTCCTATGTGGTACGACCAATGTTCATGTCAACAATTTGTAGTCAAAACTGATCGGATGAACTCAATTGGTAAAACACGAAAAGGTATAAAATTGAATTAGCAAAAATGCAATAAGTATAAAATTTTTTGGATAATTTTCCTGTCTTGACATATTTATATAGAATTTTGTGAATATTAACGATGTACGTTAAGCTCATCGTATTGTTTCGAGTGAATGTCCTCTTAATTTGCCGTAACTAGTCGAGCAACTCCAATTACTATAGTTATTCGTTTAGACCCGCATGCAAGATATGTCTATGAATCTATTTGCAGCTTCTCCGGCCATGATTTTCAGTCGATTTCGCAGTCAGGCTTATATGCGTTGGACTAGTAGTTAATGATCACATTGCAGACCGCGATATTGTATTTCTTTGTCATTCCGAGCGACATGGAAGGGATCGTAACATATGTCAAAGAAAGATACAGCAACATGCCTATGTTCATTACTGAGAATGGTATTGTGTCACTTTAGCAACTCTAAACCAAACCCTTAATTCATCATCTATGTTCACTAAACAAGATAATCAATCAATTCCATCAATCAAACGAAAGATGCATTGTTATTACACAGGGTACGGACAACCTACAGGTCCGATTGACGATTCTCTTAATGACACAGAGAGAATCGAGTACCACGAGGGCTGTCTCGCAGTCTTAAGTGAAGTTATGAGGTATATCTAGCGTTTTATCCAGTATTGAATGCCTTCAGTATTCCTCGATTAACATCAGTATTTCCTAGTGATTGAAAAAGTGCACCAATATTTCCCAGAGTTGTTCAGAGTATACTTCTTCTTTCTTAGTTTGATTAATAAAAAAATGACATTTTTCATATTGTTAAATCCGGTCTTATACCGATTGTATATGACGTTTTGTGCGCGACTAAAATTTCGATTTTAATTATTTCAGAAAAGGTGCGGATGTGAGGGGATATTTCATCTGGTCTCTGCTAGACAACTTCGACTGGCTATACGGATATTTGATGCGATTTGGCTGCATTATGTGGACTTCCGAACACTGCAGAGAACGCCCAAATGGTCAGCGACGCGGTACAAGGAGTTCCTCTCTGAAGATAACAAAATTCGAGCGATTCCAAAGACATCCACCTACAAAATGTAGCATCCGGTGTCTTCAAAACAATCAAATTATGTTTGTAATATTCAGAATATTATGTGCGATATTGTCTTAACTTTATCATGTGGTAGTCAACTTTAGTGCCCCAGGTTGTATTTGAGAAAGTTTTAAGGCGCATTTGGCAATGTTTCTGTTCCGGGAAACAATTTTTGAACAGAAATAGTTTTTTTCTATTTCTGTTTCCGAGAACAATTTATGAATATAATAACGCGCTTATTAACTGTAAAAAATTATATTCCGGGAATAAAAATGCGTTTGGTAAACTTGTATAATTTTGTTCTCTTTTAATTTTTCAATATTTTTATTATATTTTTCCTTTTTTTCTTCTTTCTTTTTTCTGTTTTTCTTTTTTTTCCTTCTTTCTCCTTTGTGGCCGATCGCCGTAAAAGCCGGAACTCACAAGTAGGAGTAAGGTAAATCTCCGTTACTTTACTTAGATGTCTAATCAACTACCGTAAACCGATTAGTGGCGGCTCCTAATTGAAAATCATTTGCATGTTAAGAACTTGAGGTCGGGTGAAGTCTAGGCTTAGCAATCCATTAGCCAAATTTTAGGTGGTTCACTAGAAAATTTGGTCGCGACAGGATATTGTCTTAACTTTATCATGTGGTAGTCAACTTTAGTGCCCCAGGTTGTATTTGAGAAAGTTTTAGGGTGCCTAAAACGAAATAGCTATTTCGCCGAGCCTGAATATAAGAACGCGCTTATTAACGCAAAAAATTATATTCCGGGAATAAAAATGCGTTTGGCTTGTATAATTTTGTTGTCTCTTTTAATTTTTCAATATTTTTATTATATTTTCCTCTTTTTCTTCTTTCTTTTTTCTGTTTTTCTTTTTTTCCTTCTTTCTCGGCCGATCGCCGGTGAGCCTCGCCGGTGGCCTCGGTGGCCAGGCGAGCTCTCGCCCATATTTGGTGAGGCTGAGCTCGCAGTTGTGGCCAAGTGAGCCCGGTGGCCTCGGTGCCACCGCCCATATTTGGTGGGAGGTTCGGCATCTCCGGGGCCGGGGGCGATCGACCAAAAGGAAGAAGGAAAGAAAAAAAGAAGAAAAAAAAGAAGAAAAAAAGAAGAGAGAAAAAAATTGTTTCTCATAATTGTTCCCGAGAACAAGAAGTAACTTTTTCTACTTCTTATTTCTATTCTAAATCTATTCCCAGGAACAAAATAATAGATTTTTTGTTCCCAGGAACAAAAGTTTTACCAAACACGTTTCCGTTCTTTTTTTGTTCCTCGAAACAAAATAACGGAATTTTTTGTTCGGGAACAAAAACGCTTTTTGCCAAACAGGGCCAATGCTTTTGATCGTTGTGGATATACATTTTGATCTTTTTTTGCGCTAGAAATTAAGAGGGAGAGAAGGTAAATTTCATAATCCTGAACTTACCAGCATAAAAAATTTGATATGAGTAAGTGCCCCAACGGATCGAAGGATCATCATAGTATAAGTGTTTGACAATAACTCGGTATTCGCAGATAACCATTTCTTAGTCCAGAATGGGCTTGAGAAGATACATAACAGCTGAATTTGCATGAGGGCTCTCAATCTATAGAGCAAGTATTTGAACAAAGCGTAGAAAATGATTTATTGACTATCTTGCCCGTTGTTCACAGACAGATATGTGTCTACGCCTTCTAAATAACTTCTCCAGTTAACTAACACACGCTAAAGTGAGAAATTTTTTAAGTAAAAACGTAGTTTGGGATACTAGGATCAGTATATGAAATTGAAATCAAATTTGCAGAGCGATCATATGTACACAGCATTCCTTGCAAGAGATGCCCAAGACTCCCGATATGTTGGTCATGGATTTGGTTCATAGAGCGGGCAAACTCACGTTAAACGACCTAAGACAAAAGTTTGAGTATTCGGATGAAAATAGAAACTTTTGTTAGTTTCCTCTTGAGCCAAAGCATTCCTGAATGCAGATTTAATGCTCCTCGGATTCCCTATATGCTACAATTGTTGACTGATGTTCCATATGATATCAAAGCATACGGAACCATTTCGGCTATGATCTGTATCTTCCTGTCAAAGTGTGCTGTTATGAGGTCTCTTTTGCTGGAACACGGACCTTATGTTCAGCACCAAATTTCCTCGTCCCCCACTTCGGCCTGTAAATCTTATTGAATGCCCTTCAGTGCCTGCAGGGAAGTTCAGTGGAACAGTAGCTCCAAATTGAGCCCCGTAACTGAGCGACGGGCTTCAGGATGATCGGGGGGTTCATAGGGGAGCATTAAAGGTCGTCTTCTCGGAGCACCATACTTTAGGACGGCACTAGTACGACTCATCATTCCTTGCATTGCATGGCGAGCCGGTGCATTTTTTGCGTCCACGGCAACTGCCCAAAATTTGCAAGCACAACAGACTGCGTATAGCTCGCTAGATCAGATTGTCCCACATAAAAGCATACTCTTTTTACCAATGGCAGAGGTGCAGTTTCAGCAAGAAATCAGAGGTATGACGAAAGGAAGAATTACCGAGCGGTCAGTCCCAGATTATTTTAGTCAGCATCATATACATATGATAGGCATTGAAGAGCACGCAATGTCAAACGACGATCATATACAACGCAGACAATGAACACATTAACAATAATTGCATCTCTCATGACTTCAAGGTAAACCTTCTGGGTCCAAAAAGAAAGCCCCATTAGCTACAGAATGTCCGCTCAGGACTAGGAGAAATAAGGAACCCCCTTCAATATGGGATTTTAAAAACTACGATGAGAAAGGGGTTCCAATACAACATAATCGGACTGAGATGGCATGGCACATATAAACACGCCTGGCTTTGGCTAAAATAATAAGCTAATCTTCTCCAAGTCGAAAATGTCAATATGACTCTCTCTACTGCTAGCTTAGTCAAGCTTGACATTTGAATACAGGAGGGTGTCCCTCGTAAGAGGCATGTTCAGAAGGAGATAGACCTGCGCATAATCCAAAGGAGAGTGTTGAACAGACCTCAAAAAAAAAAAAAAAAAAGGAGGCTTTTGGGCAATGGAAAGTACTCAGCAGCGTAGCTGGAAAACAAAGTATGAAACTTCAAAATGATAAATCTTACCCCCAACAGAACGGAAATAAGAAGAATAAGCCCGGTTACCCAAGCAAGAGTCAGTCTAACCAACACCACTTCAGCAGCTTCAGTTGCATTTGCCGAGGCTCCAGTTTCTGCCAACCATCGCACTGATGGCCAAGAAGTAAAAGCCACGTCTAACAAAGAATCTGACTGCGAAGAGGCCGCATTGCCCAAAAGAATCACTCCAACAATTTGCCCTGTCCATGGCAGTATGCATTGAGTTTTTCTTCTCTTTTTTTTCCTTCGGAAAATGCATTGAGAATTTATGAACCAAAATTTGAAAGACATTTACATAATATCAGCATGCCTGGGCAAACACAGTCATGCATGTCAGAATCACTATTGCCAATATGGAATGTGGAATTCTAATTTCTTTTCCAAATTCCATAATTGCCAACTCGTTTCCACTCTCTGTCAAAACATAAAATTTTATTCAAACTTTATAAAATATAATGAAAACATTATACAAATCTACATCTATATAAATACATTTTGAAAGGTTTTAAAGTGTTCCTTGTTAACTAAAAATAAAAGTGCATGAGCACAAGATTTGAAGGGGGGGAAAAAGTTCAAAACTAAAGGTCAATCCATATGGAAAAAGTATAGATGAGAATGAATGAGTGTCTACTCAAAATTAATAGCGAATTTGAATTATCACTTCATTATCATCGTTATTCAGAAAAGGAAAATTCATTTTGGGCCATAGTTAACTAACTAGATCACGTATGCTGGGGGTCACAGTACAGGAAGTGAATACACCACTTGTTGTGAAAGTGGTACATTAGGGAAGGCTTAGTTAGTTCACTAATTCAGGTCACAGCACACTTTCAGACATTTGTTAAAATCTTATATAAGAATGTAATAGTTCATTTAAGCTTTATTTGTTCAAAACACTGCAACATTGACCACTTTTAATCAAATCAACTAATAGAATTAGCAATTCAACTAATCTTCTATGATTCCAAAAGCCTAAATTTTGTTCGAGACACAGACGGTCTTCTTTTAGACAAACGTAGACTACATTAGTGTTGATATTTTTTAAATCAAGAATACATGGCGGGCTTGGTCCATATGCCAATTTTGGTGATCTACATACCCAAAATCGGAATAATAATCTGGGATTGAGGTTTTTGCAGGCATACAGAGATGCCACTGACATTGTTTCACACCATGAACTATGCTAGCATCTGAGAAGATTGCTCGCTTACATTAAGTTTCTCATCACTTGACTTATTATCACCAAGTTGTCAAAAACTAGAGTCACCAAGTAAATTTTAGAGGTAAACAAAACTGACCTTTGTATGCTTCCTGCAAAAGATTATATGACCTGGACAAGGTAGCAAGCAATACAACTAATCCTTGTTCAGCAACACCTTCAGTTCCATGCTCCTCTTTCAAGACCTGCACCAATAAGGGTGAAAAAACCGTGAAGACACTAAATACAAGTATAAACATCAGCTCAAGGATTACTGCATGGTGGATGGTTTCATTTCCCTTTCTTCGGTCTTATTTCTGAAGCGAGCGCATGCGCATGAGAGAGAGAGAGAGAGATTGGAGGGAGGTTTTTTTCTTTGGCTGTGGGTGGGGGGGGGGGGGGGTGGGGCAGCGGACAACTTAGTCACTCCATCATCCTCAAAAGCTTAGGCCCAAATATAGTAAGTACAGAAATAAACAGGCAGGCATACTTTGGCATGAAGTTACATTGCTACATCACAAGCATGATGATAGAACAGCAGAAATGTTTAACAAACCTTTCTTTGCACATATTCTAAAGCATACTTAGTGCCACACCCAAATTACACCTTATAAATGATGATGACAGGAAATCAATCTTTTCTTAATCCCAGTCAAAGCACCATCTTAAATCAGAAGGAAACATTCTTCCATCACTACTATGATACCCAACAAATCAACAGGGAAATCCCAGTAAAAGTATATAAAGAAATCACACTTTCTCATGATTATAAATGTAGGAATAGCACCTTATGTCATACTCTAAGACAACAGCCTGTCTCATGAGAAAAGCGAAAACTGCCAGAGCAGAAGCAAAAATGTATTGCTGTAATGAACAAAAGGGTTGGGTTGTCGAATGATAGGGGTGATGAATGGAGCTCCCAGACAGCGAGCAAAGAGCAGAGTGACAATGCAAGGAGGCTCGTATGAGTTAAGCTTCTTCCTTTCTAAGGCAGTAAGTGAAGGAAGCAAGAGCTGCGGAAGAAGATCAATGCAAGGTGCAAGGTGGAGCGGAGGACAGTGCAGCAACAAAAGAAGGGAGGCAGCGAGTGAAGGTGGAGGAAGAGGAAAGCTATTAGGACGACTTTCAACTACAAGACCTGGTGCTTAAAAAGTTTTGTGCTCCATTGGATCAATAAGACTCCAGTTCAAGAATAGATTTGCAATCCTAAAAAAAGTTCGTCATACACGTTACAAAACATCAGTTCGTAAGTCACCTAAAAATATATATATCTAGGAATGAGAAGCCTCCCCTTCAAAAACTGAGTCTTAAGAAAGCCAAGATAAGTTCACTGAGATTCACTTGCAGTATATCTATGTGAATCACTAACTCTATTTTTGATGTAATACCACAAAATTCACGTCAAGTAGCTTCCACTATGAAGCAAGGCACCCTCATTATTAGCAGGCTTCTTGGCTTTTACAAACAATGTCTTGCAGATAATCTCAAAGAGAGAAGACGTATCAAAGATAAACTAGTACCTTAATACCATCGAAACAGCCTTTGATCAACTCGGCAGGTCTTCTTGTGCCTTGTGAAAAATCTTCATGCATATCTATAGCCCTTCTTACGCCATGAACAAGAGACATAAGACTAGCTATGTATCGCCTATCTGCTTCCTGCAGGAAAAGAAATAATGCAACCCTTGCAGATTAGAAAGCAAGTTCTAGCTCAAAACCATAACTCACCAAGAAAAATTGATTTAATACGATAGCTTACAGGCATCATAACTCAAGATAAGGAGTGCGACTTATAAAGTAATATTTAAAAATACAGGCAATTTCAACTATTCGGATTCTGTAAAAAGACCTTTGACATATGAAGACTCATCTTCCTGCCATTTCCGAGATGGAAAGTCAACTCCCCTTTCAATGATTCTGACATATCAGTGACATAAGATCCACCCATCAAGGATGCCTAGACAGATACAGAGTTTAAATCATTTGTTAACATAGTAGTGCAGAACAAAGAAAGAAAAAAAGAAAAGAAAAATAAAGTGAACACAGAAAGAAAAGAAAAATAAAGTGAACACAGAAAGAAAAGAAAAATAAAGTGAACACGGGGGTTCTTAACTCCTAACTTACAAATTTGCCAATTTCATCATCACTGAGAGGTGCAAAATCAGATGCTGAGGGCTCATCAAGGGAAACCAACAATGCTTCTTCCTCTGCAGTAAAATAAATAAATGATAATCCCAAAAACAACCAAGAGTTTTTAGCAGGATGGCCTTATGTTTTATTTTTTTAGTTTTTTGCCTGGAAAAGTGCCCTTATCCATCCTAACAAAGAATTCAGTACCTGGGAGTCGAATTTCAGCTTTATGTGGCCCAGAAATACCCTTCTCCGTGAAGGCATTTGTAAATAGATTGGATTTGAACAAGGGAAGAAGATCTACAAAGGAAATAGACATGTTATAGCCAAAAAAAAATAAAAAATAAAACTCAAGACGGCAGGTTACTTGAAAAACAAACAGCCAACCAGACCTTCAACTCCTGTCACCTCCAAAACAAAAGCAGCACGAGGTCTATCGAACGGATTTGGCATGAGAACCTCATTCAACTATGAAGGCGTCAAAAATTTGTCAAGGACATTTTTACTAAAAAGATTGACATCAAGAAAGAAACAAGAATCATCATATTGTCTGAATGAGTAGAGATTAAACCTTGGAAGAACCAGTTTCTGAAAGTGAAACAGGAGGTGCCAAGCCAAGTAGTACTGACACTGTAGCACCAACTTCCGATGGCGACACTGATTTGAACTGCCAAAGGGGGGTATGATATGTAGAGTCAAAGAAATGTATGCCAACATGTATATATAACAAAAGCTAATCAAACCCAGACATAAAGCTAGATAACTGTCAGTTTAATACAACTTTGGACGGATGACTGATCAGCAACTGAATTAAGTCAGACTTGCTAATTACTAGTGAATCACAAGTCAACACCATCCTGATCAATGGCACGAGGGAGGGTTCCAGGACAGTTACTACTCCAAAATGGTTCTGCAAATAAAGCTCAAAGAGAAACAATATGATTGGATCACTTTCGACTTAACAATGACTCATCTCAAAATTCAGAGTCAACAATTCATTCGACCTACACTATCAATTTCGCCTACTTGTTCTTCCAACCTCCAGTAGAAACTCAAGCACATAACCACGATCAAGCCTATATTGATTAATTATCAATTTGACCGAACGCCAAAATTTTTATTCCACTTCCCCTTTCTCTCCCAGCAACCGAACAAAGCCTAACGCCATCAGATTCCTCAATACAAACAAGCTCATAAAAATCAACATCGACGAAATCCAGCCGCAACTAGCCCTCCGCCAAGCAACTATCCACATAAATGGAAAAACGAAGTCAATCATCACTCCATAAATGAATTACCTCAGAAGCATTATCAGGGGACCGATGGCGGAGATACTGGTGATTCGAGCTGTCCACGAAGAAGACAGAACCGCTGAATTCAGCCTGGCGAAATCAACCGATTCGTTCAAAAAAAAAAAAAAAAAAATCAACCGATTTGTTCAAGAACGCAAGCGCGTAGATCGATGCGATGGCAGGCAAATCGAGAAAAAGGACAAAAACACGCGATCGCGCACGCCCGCGAATCGGCGGCGACGAACGAATGCGAAAACTGCGACGCACCTTTGCGATAAGGAAGAGAGAGGAAGAGATTGAAAGGAGCAGAAGAGCGCCGCGAATTCGCATTTCCATCCTTTTGAGAGAGAGAGAGAGAGAGAGCGATGGATCATGGCGAGGCGATCTCGTTTTGCTAGTTGGAGAAGGAGGAGGAGGAGGAGGAAGCGACGTCGTTTCGGAGGGATTCAGTTGGGCCGAATACTTCATGGGCCCAATTGAGGAATTGACTTTGACACGTGCGAAAAAAAAAAAAAATATATATATATATATATATATATATAGCATTTTATACCATCAAAAACTTCAAAAGAGCACACCTCCAACAAATTTGTCTCCAACTTCATTTTTGACACCAAAAATCTCAAACTTATATATTTATGACAAATTTACCCTCCATTAATATTAAATTACTAAGTTTGTGTATATTAATTTGAGGTTTTACCTTCGATTATCATAAATGTATCAATTAATATTAATTCAATTTAATTAAAACTAACGATGAGTGAACTTTTCATAAATGATCAATTTAAGGTTTTTGTCTATTAAAAAATTATTTTTTGGAAAATTTGTCACAAATATACCAATTAAAATTTTTTATAATTAAAAATTAATTTATAATAAATTTATCACACGTGGTTTGGGATTTTTTGTGGTGCTAACAACTTCCATAAATATTTAAATGTTAAATATCATTGTGTTTATCTTCGAATTTTGGAAGAAGTCACGAGTAACAACTAACAAGCGAGGGTAGCTCATAAACGCAGGCAGAGTTCATTTCGAAATTTTCCCAAATTCCAATTCTCTTCTACTTCCTCCCTCTGAGTACGAAGTTTCGCTTTGTGTTTCTTCGACTTTGTCTTTTCTTGATGCACCGGTCAATGATTGCACTGATTTATGCTATCCCAACCCCCAGGCCCTTTCCTCAAACTAGGCCCGGCGGTTTCAGATCCCAACCACAGTTTACACGGCCAGTCAACTAATAAGACTTCACTTGTAGTACGTTAATTATTTGTGTTTTGTAAAACAAACCCAGTTCACCAGTAGATCACGAATCGGCTTGGAATCAACCAATTCCAAGTATAATCAGTTCGATTCCTAATTCCAACTTTTTTAAGATTGGGACCTATATGGTAGATTCCAAGATTTGATCTCGAAACCGACTCACCATGAGCACCCCTAATGTCATATGACCCACTTTATTTAAGCATGTCTTGTTTGTGTCAGACAATCCGACATGTTTATTAAAGGGATCGTGTTTAGGTTAGCCACATTCACGTTTCCCTCTTTCAACACAACACAATACATGCCAACCGATATACAGACTCGGATTTATAGACTTGGATTTACTTAATGCAGCAACGATTTCCATTAGTTGTTGCAGAAGATAAGTCACTTCAGATTACAAGTAAGATGCTACTGCACACTAAACTTGAAGTGCCATCGGAGGACAACCAAATTATGCAATGACAACGAGGACAGCCAACTGTGAATACCGGATCTCTAAAATCTAACAACCTTTATCCCGAAAATGCTAGTTTGTTTCTGTATGCCAAAGAAACACACCACAGTATCCGGGAATTCAATAGAAAGCTTAAAAATGGCAGATATCCGAAATAAATCTACTGATCTTGGTTTTATTATAATGAAGATTATTGCAATAGATGTACAAACATTAAGAATTTTTGTCAACCCTCCCATTTGATGTTAACCAATCCTCTGGAGGCTACCACCAACAGTAGCAGCCAATAAAACAGAGCGAGAGAGAAACAGAGAGACAATGATTCAGAGAGAGACGTTGACATTCAGCAGTACCTACGGCCTCCCATCCTTTAATTGGCATACAATCGGCGTTGCATGAAATAGCTATGACTTGAGAAGCTTGCTATGGCCCATATGTAAGTAATCTTCCTCAAGATATAAATCGATATCACATTAGTAGCACAAAAACGATCTGCAGCCAATGAGAATCGTCTTCGAACACCCATCATCCCAAGTGGGGTTAACAACATAGATACCAACTCAATCACGAGAAAACATCAGCTCTTTGCATTTAATTTCTCAAGTAGAATCTTGTTTAGGAGTCCTGGGTTCGCTTTGCCCTTTGACACTTTCATTACCTGCGTATGAAAGCTAGTCAGAATCTCTTGCCATCCATTGAGCAAACGAGAATTTCAACTGAAGTAGCAAATTGGACAGAACACAACAGTTGAGCTGCTTTTCCTGGGTAGCAAACTTTCTTATACCTGGCCAGCAAAATAGCCTTGAAGCTTAGTTTTGCCTCCACGATACTGTTCCAATTGCTTAGGGTTATCTAAAAGCACTTTGTCCACCATCTTCTCAATTTCAGCTGGATCAGTGATCTGTTACTTTATGCAATGAGTGAAACATCCGAAGGGGTAATGACACCAACTCCAACACAAAATGAAGATGCACACTTCTGGTGATAGATTCATGGAGAATATATCTGACACCAGTCATCTCAATATGGCAATAATTGGGTTGTGATGAGCCCCCTAGTGACCAGGATTATCACTTACCACTAAAAGTCAAATATTACATGTGATACACGATACACCAAAAAGAAATTCCAGAAACTACTCGCAAATTTTGTATAAAGAAAGACTAAAAGAAAGTGAAGAGAAGCAGCTGATTCTTGGATGATTGAGAAGGCTCCTACACAATATCATGTTATCTCCAGGAAGCACTACCTACCTTTAAAAGCCATCAAAGATGCCTTCTAAGATTTACTTTTTAAACTGATGCTTAGTTCTTATGGATAGAATGAACTTTGTGCAGATCATCAAAGACCAAAAATGGACCAAAATAGATGAGCAGCATGGTAAGAACCGTGAATGCTATCAGCAACAAACCAAATTAACTCATCCAAATCACAACGGCACAGAGAGTTTCAGTTGGAGTAAATGTCACATATTGTTCAATTCCAAGACAGCAAAACTCTAAATACTAGAAACACAAAGGCAAAACTATTGACAAGACTGGTTGATCTCTACACCAAATTCACCCCTCCCCCCCCCCCCCAAAAAAAAAAAAAAAAAAAAAAAAAAAAAAAAAAAAAAACACACACACACACACACACATATAGAATATACAACTATATGGGCACCTACACAGTACACAAACACAGAGCGCAGCACACACATGTATCGACGACCACACATGCCTGCCTACACCCACATCCACCCACACACAGACAGAAACCATTGGCACATAAGCATGCATGCATTTCCTGTTCAAAACGCCCGGTTTAAATATGAGTAGCTTAGTTTGGTAATTTGTACCACAGCCTCAATTACAGATTTATCCCTAAGGTCATTCTAACCCTAGTTCCGAATCTGTTAAATGAGACCCAAGATTTTAACAGTAGAGAAAAGAACTTGCCTGGACCAGGTCCTTTTCTTCAATCATTCCCTTCACTGTTCCACCTTTAGCCATTAGCTCAAACAATATCTGCACCAAAATAAATGACAAAAAGCAACATTGAGATCTGTTCTACGAGAAAAACTTTCTAACAGCCCAACCTTTGCATTAATCAGGAAAGACAGAATCCTAAACACTCAGAAGACGGATCTGTCCAACAAAACTAACATAACATTCACAAACAAAAATGGTATTCACACTCAGTTCTACTAGTCAAAGAAAATAGTAATTCCCCCCCACGCATCCCCAAAATTTAATAGTCAAACATAACAGGAAAAATCATGATCACGTTAGGGTGGATCCAACCATAATTGTAGCAAGACCTTCTTGTATTTGACATGAGAAATCATTCTACTGACGCAACAAGTTGCAGAAGCACAGGTCCCAGAATACAATAACTATCAACTGCAAAATTAGTTAAGAGATAGTACTGAGAATTGGAAAGCATATATTTGAAAGCATGTTTTACCTCTTTTCCTATCTTCCCACTAATAGTCCCTCCTTTGATAGAAGCTATCAGCTCTGCCAACTCTTGAGGCGTAAGTTTAATATCATTGATGGACAACTTTTCATTTTTCATATAGGCAGCAATGTCGCCCATTATCCAGTTGACTGCCAGCTTCACATCAGCGCCCTTTGCAATAGTTGCATCAAAAAACTCAGCTACCTTCACCAGTGAAAAGGCAAAACAAATGTTAGAGAGAGTCTAGACTAATAACACTAGTACAAATCAAGGTCAGTAAGCAGTGATCAAACCTTAAATTGGAAATACAAAAGCAAACACAGTGCATGCAGAGACTATGATTCGAGGTCAGTAACCAGTGTGTGTTCTATCCTTCCTTGATATGTTTCAGAAAGTATTAGCCTTCAGTATGAATTATGAAAAACTGGTAAAAGATATGGACAAGATTTTATCAGGAAGGCATATTCGAGAAATTTTGGTCATCAATGCTAGATGGAGTCTTAGTAACAAACGAAAAATAGAACTCACATCATCAAATATTGTTTTTCCCCCTTTATTAAGTCAGTTTGATATGGGAAATAGCGTTTCTTCCTTAGCCACTGGCTTCCATTTCATTCTTTCTAGACTGGTATAATTTTGCCTTTGGCAGCTCACAGGAGGTGTCCAGCTTTAGGAAAGAATTGCATTAAACATGCCACGATAAGTAAGATCCTTCCTGACTGCATTAAAAAGCAAGAACTTACATTCACATCGTTTGCAAGGAAAAGGATGTCTTGCATGCTGAGTCCCATCTTTTCATACCTTCTGCGCTTCACTTCTGGAAGTTCGGGCAGACAATTACGAATGCTATTGACATAATCTTTAGTAAGAGTAACCCCAGGCAAGTCTGGCTCTGGAAAGTATCGGTAATCTGAAAGTCCTTCCTTTTTCCTCATTGTAACTGTTTTCTAGACAAAGCCCGAGAAGTAAGCACAGGATATGAAGAATAGAAATCACTAATGTTGAGTGCATAAACTGAATTTTCAGCTTGTAAATGAAAGAACATAATGGTGAACCTGAGAGCCTTCTTCCCAAAGACGAGTTTCCTGCACAATCTGATCATCCTGACCTTCGCTTAGGAGAAGAGCCTGCCTTGCAATCTCAAAGTCAATAGCCCTATTTACCGAAGAAAAGGAATTCAGATTCTTTATCTCGACCTGCCAAAAGAAAACAAAATCAAAAACCACTTTAGCAATATATTGCATGCATTTACTTAAGAAAAAACTACCTCAATCCTGCTATTCAAATGCTCTATATCTGATCACTACATTATAAGCGGATGTAGTAGATCTACTCAAGCGTGAGAATAACAAGGGAAAAGATACACAAGCAGTGATAAGCAGCTGAAGAGATGATGTCTGAAAGTATTTTTCTTGCTCATTGGTTGCAAAAGGTATAATTCTAGCCTATACTTTTCTTGTTCTCTTAACAATCCTTCATCAGGAATAACAGGAAGAGCTACTGTCCATCATAATCATCACGAATTATGAGTGATCTTGAGCAGGACTATAACATTCGATTTTCAATTGAGAATGTAAGTTCCTCTCTTAGGCTTCAATATCTCCACTTAACAATTAGGCCGAACCAACAGCAGGAAAAGAAGAAAAAAAGTTGAAAAGTGCTCTTAAGAAGTAGCACATCACTTCCCTTTTAATTACTTAACATGATTCAGGAAAATTTCTTTAATTGGCTCACCCATAGAAAAATAACCTAAGAATACTAACCTGCCTATCACATAAATATATAATAGTCATATTGAAAAATCATATCTTAAAATGAAAAATTGCACCAAATGCCAAAGATAGGCCAGTCATATATGCAAGTGAAAACGTAATAATAATACAAAATATATGCATTCAGAAGTTTAAATGGGTATAATCAATCTTGCACTCGAATTGACTGATCATGAGTCACAAAATTACAGATACGAAAGAATATTCTTACCTTTGTGCCAAATTTCACTTGCCCAATAGGCCGAACAGAAATGTTAACATCGCAACGCAGTGAACCTTCCTGCATATTGCCATTACCGACATCAAGATACCGAACCAACCTCTGTATTTCTGCTGCATACTCTGCCGCTTCAATACCATTTCGCATGTCAGGCTCAGAGACGATTTCAAGCAATGGTACTCCTGCTCTATTTAAATCAACCTGCATGCAAGACCAATATCACTTAGCATAATTACCACCCACTCATCATCAAATCCAGAAGAACAAATAGCCCCAGGCAACAAAATAGCTATATCTGGGTAGAATACTGTGCATAAATGAGTTACTAAACAATTATCAACATATTGCCAACCAGAGGGGGTCTAAATGTTCTCCACATGAAAACATACCAAATTTATGAACCATGACCTAAGTAATTGAACATATATTGCGAACCAAAGGGGGTCAAAATGTTTTTCACTTGAAAATAAACCAAATTATGAACCATGACTTATGTAATAGAATCTCATAGGCATGATAAATACTTGGCCAGATGGATTTTGGGAGAAGAGTTATTCAAAATAATGTAAACAGCAAGGCTTACGATTAAAGAGTACAAAAAGAGTTAAGTAAATTTCCTGAGAATAACTCCCATTTCCAGAGTGAAGTAGCTTTCCTGCATCCTCTTCCATATGAACCCTAGTTATGCCAAACCTCCTGTGTCCACCACCAAATTCCACTGGGAGATCCAGATCTATGTGACCACCATAAGCAACCGGGACATCAAACTGGGATATTTGATAACCTTTTGGGAGATCTGGATAGAAGTACTGCTTCCTGTCAAACTTTGATTTTAAGTTCAACTTGCAATTGAGAGCAAGACCCAATTTCACGGCACATTCAATAACCTTTGAGTTCAGAACTGGCAATGCACCAGGCAAACCCATGCATACAGGGCAGATATTGGTGTTCGGTTGAGACCCATAATGGTAAGGGCAACTGCAGAAGGCCTTGGTAAGCGTTGAGAGCTGTACGTGGGTCTCTATGCCAATTATTGCTTCATAATCTTTTAGTACATCATCAAGTCCTTTCTTCTTTCTGTGTGGGGAGATTTTGATTGGCGTCGACTGGCTTCCTTGTGTTGCTGTTTGAGCTTCTGTAGTGCTCATTGTGCAATAGAATACATGACTCTTTCTTCTCAAGAATGCAGCATAATTCAGCAATTGAGGATACATCCGGATCCCTCTGCATAATAACAAAGCCATACTTATGGATAGATGTCACAATGTTGAGCTGCCAAAGAGCCACGCCTGCAAGAAAAATGAAGCATGTTTACAACAGTCGGCAAAATCAACAACTTGAATGAGTCCATAACCTCAACAAACCCTCTAAACCAACCCCAAAATAAATAAAGAAAACTTTTTACTGATGTATCATGTCTACAAGTTGTATCAAATACTCCAAAAGCTTAACTCTGAGTAATTTGCATATCCAACAAATTTGTATCATGTCTACACACTTTCAAACTTTCAAAACAGCATATTTACAATTCGAGAAATGTCATAGGGGAGAATAGACCAGCAGAATGATAAGTGGCATCACCAAATCAACTAAATGAGAGCTCTTTACTGCCATGGTGTCGAACAAAGGTTAGCTAACTTGGCAAAAACAACCGAGCTGCTATAGATACTCGATAAAGCATGTAGGCAGTCACAAAGTGCAGTTCCATCATGTCAACAGTAATCACATTTATCACAACCCCACACAAGCAACTGGGTAGCAGATATATTTCAGCTAGATTACAAGTTAAAAAGCACACAATTACTGGTCACAAATTAGCCAATAATCTGGTCCAAAATTCAAACACTACCACAGTTAATTGCCTTTCGACACTATCTTTACTCAAAATCTGTCCGGAGAGTTAAAAGATTGCTCACATTGGAGAAAATCTGTCAGCTAACCCGCCAAGTACATATTTTTCATTCAAAAGAATCCATGCCATAGCATCAAACCAGAGATTCACCGTAAGCTATACACATGACAGTGCGCTGGGACTGTACAATTACCAGTACCAACACCATTGAGGCCATGCTCAATTCGTGGTCATGTAATCAAGAAAGAGAATCCAATTCCAAGAAATCAAATTCCTTTAAAATAGTTTTTCATTCAATTGTTTGGTTCATCTTTAAGAATCGAAGGAAAATGTTCAATTTTAATTTAAAAAGAAGCTAGAACAGCGGGAAAATGGAGCTTAATAGTTCGATTCTAAATGGGTTGTAAAAAGAAAAAAAAAAAAAAAAAAAATCGATAAAACATAAGGTGGCGAAACATATTTGAAGGTCCCTCTGTAATTCCTCCGACTGTCCTCTAAAAAGCATATCCAGAGTTCACATAAACATTTAAACAAACACGTCGTATCGCATGCCGCAAAATCTCCCCATGCCGAAGAAAGAGCAACTCTAGTCTCTCGCACTAGCGGTCTACCAAATTCACTTCAACAGAATGGCAGTCACCCAGGAGTTCACAGTCCAAACTTCATATCCCGATTCCAGCGTGAATGCTCTTCGAGTTGCAGAAAGAAATAGAATAGAGGGTACCTGGGAAGGAGCGAGAGTGAGCTCTCTAGGCGAGAGGTTTGCTAAGCCGCGACAATTGGGAGGCTCTGCGCTCGTGACTTCTCGTCCCCAAAGCCAGCGACAGTCCAACGTTGGTGATAAGGCTTTTGGCTAGGACTTGGGGAGAGCACGCGTTTGAACGAGACCATCGATCGGATCTTGGGCAAAGAGGAAATCTTTGGGCTTTCCCTTTGGGCCTTGTTCTTTGTTTGGAAGGAGGGGGAGAAAAAAGAGAAGGGGGGGCCTACAACAACACGCCCAAGTTCTGATGAGCTCGTCGGTGTTTGGGTCGGACCCGACCAGTTCAGCTGAATATCGATGTTGATCGAAAAAAACCTGTCTTTGCAAAACTCAGATTTTGCGTTCCTCGAACTGAAGAGCTCAAGAAAAATTATTCAAGCATAGGTGTATTGAGGGGAAAAAAACATGAATGACTTAAAAACAGAAATATTTGCAATTATAATGGGAATATAATTGCCAAATTTAGTAGAGGCCGACTGTCCAAGCGAGCGGGGTTATATAATCGGATTTTTCCAAACAAAAAAGTCTATGCAAGTAAAGTGAAGACTGGATATGCATTTAAGATTTTTGAAAAATCATGTAAGGCCATGCTAAGAGCATTTAACCTAATTTGATATTAGATCTATATTAGTGCCGATACTATACCTATATATAGAAACAAATTCGCTTTATACTCATAAGGTAATTGAACAAAACAACTATACAAATCAACATTTAGTAACCATTGAAAAACAATTGAATATGATAGAATCAACTATCTAGAATCTTATCCAACAAATTAAACCATAAGTAGAAATATTCAAAAAAACCCATTTTTAAGACATTTAAATCAAAAAAATTTAGCCCATTGTTCGTTAAAGCCTTAGAACAAAAGAATAATCTTTTAGGGAAATCAAAACTAGAACCCACTCCTATTGACCCCTAAACTCTAAGGATTAATTATAACAGATACCCAGACCAACCCACTATTAGTGCTTTAACAAAATCTTCTAGTGACTCTAATAATGAATCTGTCACTGAAATAAATAGACTCAACTGGAGACAACTCCAAAAATTATATCATAGTAGAGTTACCTCACCAAACATTACTTTAGAAGAATCATCACAAAAAATACAAATAAATACTCTCCAGATTTATGAGTGGAATATAGATGGTGTAGTTGAAAGTAATATTATGAATATTTTAAACAATATGGTAATGCTTACTAATGCCTATAAAACACAGCAAGATATTTCAGACCATGTTGTTGCTAATCTTTTAGTAACCGAATTCACTAGACAACCAAAAGGTTGGTGGGATAACTTTTTAACAAATGCAGAAAATACAAATTTTAACTACCTATAAAATAGATGACTTTGGACAATGCATGGAAGATGAACAAAGACATCTCATCTAGGTTGCAGTGAATACACTCATATATTTTATTTCACAATACTTCATAGGAGATCCGTCACATATTAGAGATAGGAACCAAGACCTCATGTCCAATATAAGAGGCAAATCTTTAGGAAAATTTAGAGAATACAAATAACTTTTCCTTCCAAGGGTTCTTGTTAGACCAGATTGTAATCAACCCTTTTGGAAATAAAAATTCTTAGCAAGTTTACCCCAAATAATAAGTGACCAAGTTAGAGATATGATTAGAGAAGAATACGGTGGCCAAATACCTTATAATCTACTTTCATACAGAGAAATAGTCTCTTACATTTATAGACAAGGATCATAAAATGTGTAATGCAATCAAATTACAAAGACAACTCAAAGAAGAACAATTTCTTACCAACAGAAGTTTGGGAGATTGTTGTGCCCAATACAACTCTTCTTATAATGAACAATCAAAATCAAAATGTAAAGGAACTTGTCCTTCTGAAAAAGAAAAAAGAAAACACTGTAACAAATCACAACCTCACAAAAATAAACGAAGACACCAAAATAGACCACAAACTGATAAAAAAAATTTAAAGATCTTAAATGTTACTCATCTGGTAGAAAATGACATATTTCAAAATATCGTAGAATTAATAAAATATTAAATGAACTCTCCTTAGATGATAATACTTTATACCAATTAAATAACATCCTTGTATAAACTAATGATACCTCTTCTAATGAATTTCTTGAAGAAGAAGGTCTTCAAATAAATGAAATAGAAACCTCTTCAAAATCAAAATATGAAGATGCCTCTCCTGATCAACATATTCTTGAAATAAATATGTTAACAAAAGAAGAAGAATTCCTCCTCAAAGACTTGCTAATAAAATAACTGACTCAGAAGCCAAAAAAGAATACTTAGACTTCAATCTTCAATGAATATTACTTCTAAACCCAATTCTTCTTATAATCTACAAGATATTCTTAGTAGAAATAATAAAATAAAAACCAAGTCTATG
Source organism: Eucalyptus curtisii (assembly GCA_017140595.1). Taxonomy (NCBI): domain Eukaryota; kingdom Viridiplantae; phylum Streptophyta; class Magnoliopsida; order Myrtales; family Myrtaceae; genus Eucalyptus; species Eucalyptus curtisii. Next base: position 7,791,167 of record CM029504.1, read on the forward strand.
GCAATAAATATTAATGATCTCCAAAGTGAAATAAAACAATTAAAATTAGAAATACAATCCTTGAGGGCAACACAAATAGAAATGAAATAAGAAATCTCCGATATAAAATCTTTCGTCACAAAAGGAAAAGCAAAATTAGAAAATCAAAATGAAATCACTAATAGTTCCAAAATCTCTTATCCAAACTTTTTAATGCTATTAACAGAAATAATCTCTAGGAAATAGATAATAAAAATAACGATAAAAATCAATAATGAATTTATTATTGAAACAACAAGTACTCTTTGATAGAGGATCATATCTCAATTGTATCAAAGAATGCCTCATTCCAACAAGATATTTCAATAAAACATCCGAATCATTAAAATTAGCCGTAGGAGACAAAGTTAAATATTAAATACAAATTGCCAGAAGCCTTAATAATAAAAAATCAAATGTCTTACAAAATTTCCTTTCTTTTAGTTAGACAGGAACTAATTTTAGGAACACCCTTCATACAATTAATTCAACCTTTTACAGAACAAATGAAGGAATTATAACTAATGCTTTAAATAGAAAAATCACATTTGACTTTATAAGAAAACCACAAAAGAGAAACCTAAATATCTTACAAGAACATTCAATTTCAGAAATAAATTGTCTTATAAAAAAAAAAAAACCAGTTTGAATTTTGAAAAGAAGACTTGGAATTCAAAAAAATAGAAGAAAATCTCTTAAAAACAAATATCAAAGATAAAATAACATCCCTACAAAAATGCATAGAAAAAACTATATGTTCAACCTTACCCAATGCTTTTTGGGAAAGAAAGAAGCATATTATATATTTACCTTATGAACAAGATTTTTCTGAAAACAACATACCTACAAAAGCCAGTCCTACACAAATGAATCAAGAAGTTCTAAAATTTTGCCAAATAGAAATACAAGGTCTTTAAAACAAAAAACTCATTAGGAGAAGTCAATCACCATGGAGTTATTCTACTTTCTATGTCAACAAAAATGCTGAATTAAAAAGAGGTGTTCCCAAGTTAATTATTAATTATAAACTTTTGAATACAACCCTTAGATGGATAAGGTATCCAATACTTAACAAAAATGACTTGTTAAACAGATTAAGTAGATCAAAAATATTTTTAAAATTTGACATGAAATCAGGATTTTGGCAAATACAAATCAGTGAAAATGATAAATATAAAACAGCTTTTATTGTCTCTGTTGACCAATACGAATGGAATGTTATACCATTTGGTCTTAAGAATACCCCTTTAGAATTTCAGAGAATCATGAATGAAATTTTCAATCCTTATCCAGGTTAAATCTTAGTTTATATAGATGATGTATTGGTCTTCTCCCTCAATTTAGAACAACATTTCAAACATATATCTACTTTTATAAAAACATAATCATACAAAATGGTTTAGTAGTATCTCCCACTAAAATTACACTCTTCCAGACCAAAATTAGATTCCTAGGTCATTATATCCATTTAGGCATCATAATTATCATAGAAATATCAATCTCATTTACTGATAAATTCCCGGATGAGATTAAAGACAAAACTTAGTTACAAAGATTCTTAAGTAGTCTCAATCATATTATGAATTTCTTCCCCAATATAAATATTCTTTGTAAACCTTTACACCAAATGTTACAAAAGGATCCTCCGTCATGGATTTCAGTCCATACAAATATTGTCAAACAAATAAAGATCCATATTAAGGAAATACCATGCTTAAACCTAACTGATCCCTCTACTTTCAAAATAGTTGAAATAGATGCTTCAAAAGTAAGATATGGTAGTATTCTTACCAAGAGGAAAGAGCCAAGCAAGGGTTAGCTTTGCTCATGCCAAACAACTAAAGCAACTGCTCCACATAACTCGTTGGTTCAGAAGACAGATTGGACTTCGTTCTTGGTTCATCGCCCGTCACCATCAGGAGATATATTTGGAGAAAGTAGCATTCAGGCATCATTAGAGGAACTACCCCTCTTTTCCTCACCTTCTTAACAGGTTGTCCAATTTGTCTCAAAACATTGGAATTTAACCCAGCAAAATTACTCAACAATCAAAAAGGAAATACTTGCTATAGTTTTGTCCATATCAAAATTCCAAGGAGATTTATTAAACCAAAAATTTCTCTTGAGAGTTAATTGTAAATCAGCCAAAGATGTTTTACAAAAAAAACGTCTTGAATATTGCATTAAAAAAGATTTTTGCCAGATGGCAAGCCATGCTTTGAGTATTCAATTTTGATATTGAATTTATAAATGGTTATTCCAATTTGTTACCTGATTTTCTCACAAGAGAATTTTTATAGGAAATATAATCATACCAAAATCCAAAAAAAACAGAGGCAAAGGCAAAGCCATTGCCACCTCCAATATACCACCAAAACCAAAAGACTTGACACCAATCAAACCATGGCTTCAAATGATAGAAAACCAACAACATCCAATTTTAGTAGAAAATAAGCCAAAACCATATATCCCTCCAAAAAAGAACCCGTACTAGCTCTCTAAGTAGCACCGACATGCGACACGGACACACGACATGACACAACACGACACGTCGACATGTCATTTCTAAAACATAGAGAATTCCGACACGTTGTAACACGTTGTATATTAAATGAATATTTTTATTTTTAATTAATTTGATTCAAATTCATAAATAATTAATTAATTAAAAAAAGAACCTATATTAAATTTACACTAATAATATTAATAAATCAATTCATTTGAAATTCGAAAGATATATTCATTGTTAATGCGAAACATGTTTTTAACTTTAACAAAAGTTATTGATGAAACTAATAATTAATAAGAAATTAGAATCAATTTATTTAAATAAATCCATGATTTTCTACAATGACCAAAATTTATCATTATTCAAAATTCAATACTTTTATTTTTCGAAATTATTTTTTAATTTCATTTATTTAATTTTCTGATTAAAAAAAAAATCCCCAAAATCCACCCCTTCTTTTCCTTCGTTCATCCCCACTTGAAATACTTGCTCAATCTTTACAAAAAAAAAAAAAGAAAAAAAAAAAAAAAAGTAAAGAAAACAACCATCTAGTGCCATTAAGGTAAGCAACAATCCATCCCCACTTGCTACATAAAGACAAGCGGAATACAAAAGAATTTTGAATGAGGTGGTCATTAGGCTATAGGCAACCTTTCATTCTCAAAAATCAAAATTCTTTTCAAAAACCTCATTTCAAAAAATAATAACTGTAAAAGATGGATTTTTTGATAAAAATCCAAACAAAATTGCAAAAAATATATTTCCAGAAAATTGGTTTTTCAAATCACACAATACAAATAAATCTATTGCCTTTTATGAGTAGATTTTAGTGTAAACAAAATCAGTAAAGTTCACCCACTTTACTAATAAGTCTTATACAGGCAATATCCTATACTTCATTATTTCTATCAGCAAGGTCATATAATCTTCACAATGGGGAGCCTCACCTCATACACCCAGAAATTTCCAAGCCATAGTTACCCAAAAACTACCATACTCTACTTCATACACATACTGGAACTACAACAAGTTTGGTGGAATGTTTTCTTCTGACAAAATACAAATTTCTAATTCACTTGGCTAGTATTCTTTAAAGATCATTTCCCAAGAGAGAGCATACCCAACTGGTTTGATTCCTAACGGGATCTCTTTGATCCTTTAGAAGTAATACTACACTCCATAATTAAACAAGGATAACAAATATTTTGTGAACATTTTGCACCAACACAACATGATACACAGTCCCATGCCTTATGCACTTCTTCATAATATTTAGAATTTCATGAGTAACAACATGGGAATTTGATTACAATACATCTCTCACCAAACCTGATGTACTCATACTTATCCGAAAATACATAATAAAATGGTGGGATGAATTCAAATACCATGAACAGGCATCCGAATATGCAGTTAGGAGTTGGCTAAATAACCAAAATATCCAAATAACTGCAGCACCATCCAATACAACATTTTTGCAGGAGAAATCCATTGCAAGTGTAGCACTCGTTGAAGTCTAGAATAGAGAGAAATACTTCAATGTCCTTAGACAAATACTCTCAGAGGTGGAAGAATCACAATGTGGATCTTCCAAATCATAAGACAGCCTAGACAGATCCTCACGGTGATATCACAGTGGAAACACCAATAAAGATGACTGTACGAGATCAATCTTCCTCAGAGATAAGACAAAATATCATATTCCAACACTATTGCAGTGGCAAAAAAGCATTACACTATAGCAAGTGGCAGACATACTGTAGCAAATACTATTCACTTCACACTGTTCAGCACTATAGTACTTTCACTGTAGCACCCTCTATAAATACGCTTTCTTAGCTTAGAGGAAGGGGACTCGAAACCATATCTAAGAATTCTATCTTCTTCCTCCTTCTCACCCCCTCTTGTAATCCCTCATCTCCATTCAAGCTTCAAATTTTCTTACCTTGTACCCCTAGTCACAAAATAAGCTTGTTTTCAAATATATTTAGTGTAGTTTATATAAGGTTACCAACTTACATGATAGTTAAGGTGTGAAGCGATCTCGTACTAAACGAAACGACTTTCACTTTCCATAACCAAAATGAAAGAAAGTCAATCTATTCCTGCAATTGCGGTCAGTCTCGCTACCTCTTTAGTTGCCGCCCCCTACTTGCTCATTCGCAATTACTACCACTTTTATTTTAAGTCGCCCCTCTATCGTTGGGGGGCTTATGCACTCCATGACTTTCTTATGTTATGTTATGGGGTCTCGAAGACTGAATTTAGCTGCCAACCCTAGTCAGCAAGCTGAAAAAGCCCTTTCCCCTTTCTCTAATAGTTCTTTGTTGGTAAGCTTCATAGCTCCAACCTATACAAGGGATTACTAAGCCGCTTACTAAGCGCTGGTTCTATCCCGGCCAAGCAACCAAAGCCGGGGACCTAGGTGGGAATAGTGAAAGAAAGAGAAGGGGAAGAAGCGGGGTAGAGGAATGGTTAACTCATCAGGCTCATGACCTGAAGATTGCAGGTTCGAATCCTGCCCCCGCCTAATCAGTGGAACATTGTTCACCGGGATAGAAGGCTGGTCCCAACCCGTCTACAAAATGGGGCTAGTGTTCAGTCTTGGTTGGTTGATTCTAGCTCAATTACAGTACCCATTCCTTCCTTAGTCCTAACAGAGCCCCGTAACCAACCGTATTTAGCCACCTTCTTCGCCAGGCATGCTCAACTCCTTTCCCACCGTTTCCGCAGGGACTTGGGAGGGCAGCCACCACCGGTGCTACCGAGCGACCAATGCAGGTGAAGAAGGGTTTGCGAAAGGGCGTTAGGGAAGGGAATCGCAACTTCGGATGCAAGCAAGGAAGCGCTAACCTATACCTATACGACTGCTACTCTTATTGATATTGATAACTGCGGGCTACGGAAGTAAGGATCTACTCGCCCATTCAAATTAGAATAGTAGTATTTTAATAGGATGTACTCACTTTACTTTCCAAAGACGGGCAGGAACGATTACACAGCCCTACCCTAAGCTAAGTCCAGCATGCAGTCAAATGATCAGAATATGTTTGGATGAATTCGAAAGGAAATTGTTACCACTGTTAGAAAGGAGGATGTTGGAACGGTCAGACGACTAGATAAGAAAGAAATGACGTAAATAAAGACAGAAAGGTGGAGCTTCACCGTAAGCAGAGGAGGTTTCCACAGGAATGTCATACTTCGGAGGTGGCTGCTGCTGCTTCGGATCTGGAATCGGGCTCCTTACTTTATAGGGCTCGGACGTGAATATGGATGTTCTTACTCAGCAACCACTCTAGCTTCGGATGTTAGAGCCTGCGATGGCCTCCTCGACGAAATGCCTAATGCTCCAGCCTCTGATCATACCTATTAAGAACCTTTGGATGATCATCACTACTTTGCTTCTATCCCAGGACGCAGGGACGCGATTTAGAAAACCAAGGAGTGCCTCGTTCTGCTGCTTGCCTAAGAATTGTACGGCCGAAGAGGTGGCATCTGGACGTGAAGGACTACGAGCCTGGATCGGCTCCCGGTTTATATCGCGAATCTTAAAGAGAAGATACCGCAGCTGATTGTCCAACTAGCGGAAGCAAGTCGGGAACTGGAGCGAAAGAAGAATAAGCTCGCAGACGAGACAGTGCGAAGAGATGAGATGATTAAGTCTGCTTCACACTTGGCTACCCGCATCAAGAACGCAGTGGAACGGAAGAAAGAACAGGAGCTATTCGTGAGGATTGCTTAAAACAAGGCCAGCAGGTTTACTGAAGTCTTTAATTCCCTGGTAAGCCGACTGTGGGAATGAAAATGACCTTGCTTTTCGTAGTAAGCAACTCTCTTTAGCTCTTTCTTTTCTAGCGGATCTATCAGTGTCCACATAGGCCTATGACGAAAGGTGAATGTGAATGTCAGTAGCGAGTTTTCAATGTCTCCAATTTGCTTTCGTAGACTTTGGATCGATTGGAATTGGAGAGTCCAGTTGCGGAAGTGGTGATTCTGGGACCAGCTTTTGAAAAAGTTTCAGATCGCCAAAATCATAGTCGCTCCCGCATCTGTACAAACTCACCATAGTAATAGGAATAAAGAAGAGGGTCGTCTAAGATCTGAAGTTTTCCGCTTTAGAAATAGCTAAATCAAAGATCTACACAAGATTTTCCAACTTTGCTGAAGTGTCTGCATCAAAGAACTTCTGAAGATGTTCAACAAGAAGTATCTAGAGAAGAAGCTAGGCCACAACCACAGCTCCGAAGATCCGCCAGGCAACGGAAACAAAATCCTAAGTATGCCAATGCCGCATTGGGCGAAGAGAATCGAGTGATAGAGCCGTCAACATATGCAGAAGCGTCGTAGAGTGTCGAGTGGCAGAAGGCGATGGAAGAAGTATAGCCTTGAAAGAGAATCAAACTTGGGACTTAGTGGCTAAGCCCAAGGAGGTAAAAGCCATATCTTGCAAATGGGTTTATAAGGTGAAGACAGGCCAAGATGGTTCGATCGAAAGGGATAAGGCTCGCCTAGTGGCACGAGGGTTCTCACAGCAGTACGGTCTGGACTATGATGAAACTTTCAGTCCAGTGGCAAAGATTACAACCGTACGTGTCCTGCTAGCGCTTACAGCAAGCAAGTCCTCGAAGTTGTGGCAGATGGACGTGAAGAATGCTTTCTTACATGGAGAATTAGATCGAGAAATTTACATGGAGCAGCCACAAGGGTTCGAGAGTAAAGCTCACCCTGATTACGTGTGTAATTTGATAAAAGCTCTGTACGGGTTAAAGCAAGCACCAAGGGCGGTAAGATTGCTGAATTTGGATTTTGAATTCAAAGTGGATATTTAATGGCGCCTGCAGATTTCAGCCTATTTGTTAAGCTCGAGAAGGCAAGCTGGACATAGTGTTGGTATACGTGGATGATCTTATCATCACTGGAGATGACGAACAGGAAATTCGACGAACAAAGGAAAATCTATCAGTACGCTTCCAAATAAAGGAACTTGGGGAGCTCAAGCATTTTCTTGGAGGAGAGGTTTGAAGACTGAAAGGTACGCAAGTAACTCGACTGGTTGGAGAGGGGAGCGGTGAAATAAAAGGATTTTAAAAAGTTGATTATCTCTATGAAATCGAATATTTGCCTGAAGAACAAAAGGTCCCAGTTACTGATATCCCTATATATCTATAACCTCTTATATATACCTTCTCTCGAAAAGTAAAGCAATTGGTTAGTCCCCAAAGATCTCCGAACATTAAGAAGTTCGTTCAAGCCTCCAAGTTTTACCAGTATCTTGTTCCAGCCACTGACCAAGAATACTTGGTTCTACTCTCTCTTCCAACCGCGGAAGGATTTCATTTTTTACATTTTTGAGCAGTCAGGATAGCTCTATCTTTCCATGGCAGAAAAGGTTTACCAGTGATCTCATCTCAAGCCATCAAATTCGTATTCGTCCGGGAGATGAGTGGAAGACGGCATTTAAAACAAAGGATGGATTTTACGAATGGTTGGTTATGCCTTTCGGATTATGCAACGCACCCAGTACCTTCACCATTTATGATTCCAGCCGAGAAGACAAAAAAGGAGAAATAACAATGATTATCAAGGAGAACCATCAAGTTAAAAGAAGGAAAAAAATGGGTAGTGTTGAGAGGATGAGAGGAGGTAGTTGGTTCTCCGCCCGGATACGCTCGGTGTCCCTGCTCCGACTCAACGCTAACCCTCGATTCTTTGCCGTGTCTTGCCCGCGCCGGTGTGTCTTCGACCGAATCCCTCGACGATCTGCTGTCACCCGAGATCCAGCCACACTGGTGCATCTGCTTGCCTCAACAACCCGAGCCCAAATCAGTCGCACCGCCGCACCTCCGAGTCGCCGACCGCCGCTCCTCTGCCGGCGACGCCGCTTCCCGATCCGCTCAGACCCTCCGCCCAGATCTGCTCGAGCACCAGCGGCACCGCCCTCCACCCGCAACCGCGAAGCCACCGAGCCGCACCGGTCGCCTCACCAGCCCCGCCTCACACCGGTGACCCGCGACCCCACTGCACGCCGCTTGGACCTCCGCCTCAGCAGCTCGCCTCCGCAGCACCTCGCCTCCTGCTCGCTCCGTGGCCAAAGCCCGCCGCGCCTAAGCCCCGCTCCAGCAGCTCGCTCCGTCCGACGCCGCGCCGCCACGCTGCGATCCCGCACCCCCGCGCCGCTGCAATCTCACGCCTCTGCAACGCCCGAGTCGATCCGCCTCGCTACGTCACCACCGAGGTTCCTTTGCCCGCGAGCTCGCTCCACCCACCACCCGACGAGCGCTCCGAGCGACGCACGCCAAAGAACCGCTGTCCGCCTTGCTCGCCGCCCGAGCGAGTTGAGCCCTCGCCATCCGGCCGCACCGCGACTCACCTTGCCGGAACCCCGAACGCCGGCGACCCAAACCCCCTACCCGGTGTCGACGAATTGGTTGCCCCTCCATTTTCCTTAGGTTGTTTATTTTTCTTTTATTTTTATTTTTCTTATTTTATATTATTTTATTTTACTTTTAGTTAGTTTTATTATTATTGTTTAAGTTTGAATATTGTGAGGTGACTTTTAGGTTATGGATATTGTAAGCATTCGACGGGATTATCCCTAAAATTATTGTAATTATTAATTTGACCCATAAGATGTCGGGTCATTTTTTTAATTATATTAATTCTTGGGGTTTGTTGATAGCATATTAATTGTTGAATCAATATAATTATTAATTTGATCCGTAAGATTTCGGATTAGATTTTTAATTATTTTGATTTATTGTCGTGATGTTCTAAGTTAAAAGTAATAGTTAATTTGACCTGTGAGATAACAGGTTATTTTTTCGTTTATTTTAATCCTTTATTTGTTGAATATCTTGTTTGTTTATATTTAAGGTTTAGTTGATAATCGTTTGTTTTGGAAAACCACTAAGGAAAATAAAAAAAAATATTTAAATTAAGATTCAGTTTGTTTTAGAATATCTCTTGTTATATTGCATATCTAGGATAGGGATTTCAGTTCGAAAAATATAAAAAAACAAAAAAAAATGCATTTATTTAGGATTTTAGTTTTTGTTTAATTTAAGTTGCATGTTTAATTACGTGGCAATTTTAAATTTCGAATTTTATAAAAAATAAAAAATGAAAAATATCATGCATATGTCATGTAGAATTAGGGCATGCTCCGCACGTCATTGCATATTAGATAGATTGCATGTTAGATTAAGATAATGTCTTAGTTTAAATTAGGATTTAATATGACTTAATCCTTAGTTTAAATTAGATAGAATTTTAATCTAGCTAGATCATTTTTGCATTTTTCTTAAAATTCGAATTTCATGAAAAAAAATACAAAATTTGTCTTTGCATAAGTTAATTTCAATTTTTAGGATAGATTGCATTTTTAAAAAATAGAAATATCAAATGCACGTCATTTTGTTTTTATTAGGTTCATTTAATTAGAAATTACCCGTCATTAGACTAAGTCATTTAATAAATGTCGCGTGACATATAGCTCGCATATTAAATTGCATGTTGCATGTCATTTTAGTTGAGATAATTTTGTACGTCATTGCATTGCATGGCATGTTATTAGAATTAGGTCATTTAGATTGCATTTAATTATTGCATTTCTTCATGTCATATAGTTTAGGTCGTGTTGCCATGTCATATTAGATTATCAGCATGCATCGCATGACTTTCATTAAATAAAGTGAAAACAAAAATTAAAATTGCGTGTTAATTAGAAATCATATCTAAGGTTGTTGATGTGGATTCTAATTTAACATTGCATATGATTTCGTTGCTTTGAGGTAAGTCCTGCATTATTTTATTCGCTTTCTTGGGTGTTAAATTGATGGTTTGTGCACTCGCATGATCGCCTCACACGTTAGGAAAGTGAATTAAAATCAAATCAAGCTGCCTTGCAAAACATTTTTTTTTTTTGAAAATTAAAAAAGAAATGGTACCGAAAGGGCACTAGGATAGTCTAGTGTAACCAAGTCCCCGTACCCAAAATCTCTGGTTCATAGGATTAAGATAATTCTCCCATTATTTTACTTAGGTATCTAATCGACCTACCCTAAACCGATTAGTGGCGACTCCTAGATAATAATCTTTTATATGTTAAAACTTTAAGTCGCGATTTGGTATGGGCTTGGGAGAGCCCGAGCTAAGCTTAAAGATTTAGTAGGCCATTAACCTAGTTTTAGGTGATTCACCCGAAATTTTAGGTCGCGACAGCTTGGCGACTCCGCTGGGAACTTGTGTTAAAACACTTATTGGACTTAGGCCAATTTTTCTTTTTACTTTAAAAAATGTTTTTGTTTGGTAGCGAGGATCCTAGGTACGTCCCTAACATTTTTAAGGTGTTAAATGTTCTTGCAGATGGGAGGTATAAGGGGAGTAGTCTTTGCTAACATTTGTCTTGCAAGTTGGAGTGAAGGATGAATGATTTATTTTTCCCAATTAGAAGTGTTGTTTGCATTTAAACTGTTGTGCATGCTTTATTGCTTTAGCACTACACTATTTGCACACACAACCTGCGGTCGGACTGGCTGTGATAGGATTTCTAGGATGGTGTTGAGAAGTATACTTCCTCCAAAGCGAGACTGCTATGTAGAGGTTGACCTTCTCTTCCCCGAAAGTTTTTCATGGTGTCGAAATGTGTTTTGTCCATATCCGCGAGACTGCGTGACTATTGGACATTCCATTCGACTGAGCCGAAGTTAAGGGGGCTTGACACGTTAATGCGAGACTGCAACGGTCAGATCATCCTCTTAGCTCCACTTTGTTAAGCCATTTAGAGTAGAAATCGAGCCTCACATCTCATGTGCATGTCTATGTGATTGCCATTGAATTTATTCGGTGAAGTAAGTCTTCTATCCCTATACCATACAATTTATTTTGTCGTACTTTTGGGTCAGTCCATGACAATCTAGGTCAATCATTGATTTGATTCATCTGTCAATTAGAAATGAAATGGAAAATTGTCAAGGAATGGGGCATTTTTTTTTAAAAAAGGGAAAGTTTTGGAGAGTTTGTTTTCACATCATGTCTAGGAAATTTGGTTCTATTAGGATGTCCATTTTTAGGAAATTCCCTTTTTATATGAACTCCTCATGAATAAAAAAATGAAAAATCGATTAGATCATTGTCATGAATTGGCTATCTATTTACACTTCGCGCTTATTTTGTTCATTTCTTCCATTTAGGTGACAACGGATCCACCGCGATCGCCTAGGGCTAAAATGGCCGACCAAAATGAAATGCGTGATCGTATGTCCGCTGTGGAGACTCAACTTCAACAAGTACTCGCCTCTATACAACTTGTGACGGATCAACTCCAATTCCTCCAAGCGAATCCAACAGCTCCACCTGCTCTTCCTGAAATAGTTATCCCGAAGCAAGCAAACAAGGTTCAAACGATTGACGACGACACGCCCGGGCTGGAAGATGACTCGGTCCTTGTTGGAAAAGTCAAGCTTGACAGTGTTCCCAAGACAGATCAGGATGAGCGCGTTGCAAAGCTGGAAGAGAAAGTGAGAGAGCTGCAAGAATCACAAAGCTCACTCTCGTTCGACCTCTCGGTCTATGAAAAGGTCAAAATACCGAGCAAGTTCAAAATGCTGGAGTTCGAGAAGTATGACGATACATCTTGCCCAAAATCTCATCTGCAAATGTACTACATGCACATGGCCCAGCACGTCAAAAATGAGCCCCTTATGATCCAATCGTTCCATGCGAGTTTGACCGGACCCGCATTAAACTGGTAAGTGATGAAGAATGTGAACCTCCTCGACACCTGGAACGAAGTGGCTGACGCGTTCCTCACACAGTACAAGTTCAACATGGACATCACACCTTCCCAAGAAGACCTGGAGCGAATGGAAAAGAAAAGGAGCGAGTCATTTAAAGAATATCTTTGTGAGATGGAGAAAACAGCGGCTCAAATTACTCCCGAGCCTACCAACAAAGAGCTGATGAAGTTGTTCGTGAAGACCCTCCCGTCTGAGTTTCGTAGCCAAATGGTCAGTACATACGTCGAAAACTTCAATCGGCTTATTCCTGTAGGAGAACAGATCGAGATGGGGCTAAGAGATGGATGGTTTAATGAACCGACCCATCAAGGCAAAAGGTTCACCATGAAAAAAGACCAAGAACCTAGCGCGGAAGTCAATGTTGCGTATGCACAATCTAACAAGCCTCCAATTGTTCATGTCCCTAAGAATCAACAAGGTGGTGTCCGTCCGACCGCGCCTCGGCAGTTTACTAGAAGGCAGTTCACTCCTCTTCCTGGCCCCCTGTCCCAGGTCTGGAAGGTCCTACAAAAGAAGGGGTTGTTGTCCTATGAGCCAAAGCAACCCAATGCTGAAAAATCTTCTAACTACGACCCCTCCAAAAAATGCGAGTACCATATGGGGAAAGTAGGACATTCGACTGATGAGTGTATAACCTTGAAGCACAAGGTCCAAAATTTATTAAACACCAAGGCGTTTGCCTTCAATACCACTCAATCGAATCCCCTACCTGAGCATGAGGATATGGTGAATGCTATTTTCGAGCATGACGTCAGTCGAAACAAGAACTCGAAGGTGCACGTGATGGACACCCTTGGGCAACCAAGTGATAGATGGGATGGCGTAGACGAGCTGACACCCCCGGAGACGGAAAACCCTGATGATGCATTGAAAGGAATCACAAGTCTGTTCGATGATCTCTTCACAAGAGCCATTGATGAAGGACCCCCGGAGGAGATGGGCTCTGGCCCACAAGAGTAACCCATTTATCACTTTCGCATATTCCCCTACGCGGGAATTTTTATTGCTTTCTAGGAGTTGTTTTCGATTTCTTTGTCACTTTCTTCTTAGGGCTTGAATCGCATTTTCCATTCAATAAATTGTAATTGATTGATGAATTTCAATAAAATTACAAGTTTTATTTTGAGGACATGATGAGGTACACCAAACCAGCCCGGTGATGATATCCAGCCGATAAACAAAAAGAAAAATCCAAGGAGAACTCTGAGGCCTGGGCTTCATCATGCTTCCTTGTGTCAAAATGTTTTGCCAAAGAATTTCAAAAAAAAAACAAAAAAAAAAAAGATGCAGTTTACTCTGTTTGTCTTTTTGATTTATTTACTTCATGTTTCAAGGACGGTCTTATAGCATGCAAAGATGTGAAAATGATCCAATCCAATTCCAGATTCTAGAGACAAGTTTGCTCCAAACTGCAGCGGCCCATATGTGGTGAAGAAGGTACTTCCTGGTGGTGCTTTAATCCTAGCAGAAATGGATGGTCGTGAGTTTTTCACTCCAGTGAATTCCCGATCTTTGTCAAGAAATATTACCATAATAGAATTTGCCGTATCATGTTTTGAACTGCGAACATTTCTATGATGAATAAATTGCCTCAATGAGTTGAATTGTTCAGGCCTGTTACAAATCTTGCATGTTTTCCTCGATAAATTGTGCCGAATAAATTGAACGTGTCAAATGGGATACTTTGGAATGACGAAAGGCAAGCCTTATTCCATACACTGTTTTATACACTAACCCCATGTGAGTTGTGTGAAAAATTCTATGCCAACAAGGAAAAGGGTGATCTCGTAAAGGGTACGTCAACCGAGGTGATGAGAGGCAATTTCTTTCTCTACCCGAAACACTACAGGTATACCCATTGTTTAGCCCTTCAAGCCCACACACATGAAGAGCTTTTTAAATTATCCCGTCAAGGATCGTCCCATACTGGGACAAAATTTGAAATGAATGATAGGAATTTTCTTACTCACACTTGCATCAATCTTCGAGTATTGCTTTCGCAATGTAACTTATATGGTAATTGAAGTGCCTTAGGACGACGAAGAACAGTCCTTTCTCTATCCACACACTTTATCCATTACATAGTCCACTTGAGCCTATGAATTCATTTCGTATTAAACCCAATTGGTGATCATCCCCCACACTGGGGCAAGAGAAGGAAAAGAAAAAATCAAGTGGCATGGTCTAGAATGATAAAAAGGAAGCTGTGTGAATCCAAAGAAAATGAGTGCAAAAAATAGGGCATGAAAAAGCAGTGTGCCTGGTAAAAGCAAGGCCGATGCCCAGGAAAGAGAAAAATCAAACACTTGATGTAATGAGTCATATCCCTAATAGGGTGGTACTAAAAACTCAAATGCTGAGATATTGCAATCAATGGAGTTGTGATGTGAAGAAAATCTTCAATTGTGAAGAAGGAAATTGGAAATGTCAAGATGATCACCAACTTTGACCCCCTAAACACTTTTTGAGCCTAATGATCATTTCGCTTCTCAACCCATGAACCAAGCCTGCGTTACGTCCCTTGCAAAGTCTCTTCAAATTAGAGCACTTGAATTAACGTAGAAGTTCATATGTTTGAAAGCATCGCTTGAAGAAGTGCAAGTAAGATGATTTCTGCCTCATTTCATATATTTCTTGACTTGTAAACCCAGAAATGATTGCGGAATATCACTCATTTTTCAATAGCCTCGACTCAAAGAGTCTCCTTTGTTAAGCCGTTGACCAAGCCTATATTACGGTCCCTGTTAAAGACCTCTCAGATTGGTAAGGTCGTACCACTTGCGAGATTGCTCGGACCTTTGTTTGGCATGACGATGGAAAGATAGAGTGATTGTCAAGATCATGCATCAAAGGTCGGGATGAAATAGCCCTTTCAATGAGGATAAGTGAAAAGTCCTTTCAGACTGAAAGATCCCTCACTTGACACATCCATGACACTCATGTGTTCAGATTGGAATAATCTTTTGAAATCTTCCCAATGGAAATTAGGTGATGCATGATTAATAAAAGTCATCACACGTGAATCTCTCTTGGATTGAAGCATGTTTGTGATTACAAATGCATGTTGCCTCTTCTATGACCATGTTTTGCATGAGACATATCCCCGAGGATCAGAGATGTTACCAGGTGAGTATATCTCTATCTATACCTTGAATACTTATCATTGCATAGGTATTCCCCCTCAAATGCACCGACACTCGACTCGATCAAGCTGTCCCCCAAAGATCTTTCTCGTTATACCTTAGTCTAGATCTAGGTATTTCGAGTTTAAAAATCTTGACATCCCTGTCTGGACCCGGATGTCTCGATTCTTTTCATTTGAACATTTCACTTTGGATGTGAATGTTCTTCAATCTTCCTCGTTATACCTTAGTCTAGATCTAGGTATTTCGAGTTAAAAAATTTTGACATCTCAGTCTGGACCCGGATGTCTTAATTATTTTCGTCTAAACATTTCACTTTGGATGTGAATGTTTTCTCGACCCGTCTCGTTATACCTTAGTTTGGATCTAGGTATTTCGAATTCTAAAATCTTGACATCTCAGTCTGGATCTAGATGTCCTATTTCTTTTCGTTGAACATTTCACTCTGGATGTGAATGTTTTCCGAGGATTGGAGTACTATATGAGAGAACAAGAAAGTATAAGAGATTGGCAAATCTAAGAGTATGAGAAATATTAAAGTTATAAATGTATAGTTAAGATTATGACTATAAAGTTAAATAAAATTATGAACATGTATGAAGACTAAATAATGCCTTGAGAATTAAAAATAATATAAAGAGCATATATAAAATATAAAGTAAGAATATGCAAAAAAAAAAAAAGACAACCATGTAGGTCGTATGAACTTGTATTTATATAAACTATAAATTACATGTATTGAAAAGTGCAGAAATTAAAATATCAAGTCATCCACTAGGACAATAATCTGCAATCTAGGGAGTATTGATATTTGTATTATAAGAAAATGTTAACCAACTATCATGTAAGTTGATAACCTTGTGTAAACTATACTAAATGTATTTGAAAATAAACTCCCTTTATGACCAGGGGTACAAGGTAAGAAAGCTTGAAGGGAGATGAAGGATTATAAGAAGGAGTGAGAATGAGGAAGAAGAGAGAATTCTCATATCTGGTTTCGAGTCCCCTCCTTTTGTGCTGAGAAAGCGTATTTATAGAGGGTGTTACAGTGAAAGTGCTACAATGATGAACAGTGTAAAGTGAACAGTATGATTTAACAGGACTGAGTAAACAGTATTTGTTATAGTATGTCTGCCACTTGCTATAATGTATTACTACTGTTGCAACAGTGTTGGCATGTGATATTCTATCTTATCTTTGGGCAAGATTGATCCCGTAGCAGTCATCTTTATTGGTGTTTCCACTATGAGGATCCGTCTTGGTTATCTTGTGATTTGGAAGATCCACATAATGATTATTCCGTCTTTGAAAGTATTTTTCTGAGAACATTGAAGTATTCTTCTCTATTCTGGACTGCAGCGAGTGCTACACTTGCAATGGATTTCTCCTGCAAAAATGTTGTATTAGATGGTGCTGCAGTTATTTGAGTATTTTGGCTATTTAGCCAACTCCTAACCGCAGAGTCGGATCCTTGTACATAGTATTTGAATTCATCTCACCATTTTGTTTTGTATTTTCGGACAAGCATAGGTACACTAGGTTTGATGAGAGATGTATTGTAATTTAATTCCCATGTTGTTGCCCATGAGATTCTGAATATTATGAAGAAATGCATAAGACATGGGAACCATGTATCATGTTGCATTGATGCAAAATGTTCACGAAATATTTGGTATCCCTATTTAACTATGAAGTGTGGTATTACTTCCAAAGGACTAAAGAGATCCCACCAAGAATCAAACTAGTTGGGTAGGCTCTCCCTTGGAAAATGATCTTTGAAGAATACTAGTCAAGTTTGTTAAAAATTTGTATTTTGTCAGAAGAAAATATTCCATCAGGCTTGCTTGTAGTCTATATGTGTATGAAGTGGAGTATGGTAGTTTTTGGGTAATTCTGGTTTGAAATTTTCTAGGTGTATGAGGTGAGGCTCCCCATTGTGAGGGTTGTATAACCTTGTTGATAGAAATAGTGGAGTATAGTATATTGTCTATATCAGACTTATCAGTAAAATTCCTTACTTATTCAAAGATGTTAGGTGTTATAGGAATACTTCCTCTAAGTACTTGGTGAAATGATGATTATATGTGGAAGATTAAGGTTAGGTCCACTAAATCTTAAAGAGAATGTATGAAATGAAGGGCTAGATCTTAGATCGAAAGATAATAGTTACCATTCCCTCTGGATGTTATATAACATTGGTTGGATTTGTATTTTGAACGACTTGTTGGGGAATTTGGTTTTCTAATTCCCATTATTCTAGTAAAGTGACTAGATTCCAACTAATAGATTTAGGAATTGTTGTATTTGTTTGGGAAATATCGGTCTAGAGAAGAAGTGTTTCTCCTCATGGGCTATATTTGAAAGCATTTTCTCCAAAGGCAAATGCCATTACTTTGTAATGGATCCTATAGACAAGAGCTAAAGGGATAGATCCATCGGTTACCTTGTAATTATGTGTATTTATTTGGAGTATGAGTGCTTTAAGAATATTCTTATTTTTAAAAGATACTGAGAAATTGGGACGACGGTCAAAATGTATTGGTCTTTTGCAAAGATTTGTCTCTACAGTATCAAGAATGAATTCATCATAGTTTAAGAGACTCGTCTCATAAAACTAAGAGAATATATATATAGAGCAATGGTAGAGTTTGTTGGCGCCCAAACTAGCTTATTTGACTTCAAAAGTCGAAGAGAATAAAGCGGACCCAAAACGTAAGAATTCAGAGAAAATGGGCTAGGATGCCAGCAGTTGATAAAAGAAGATCTCGAATAATGTGGCAAGAGGGCTTGCTAAAGCTGACGAGATAAACATGAAAATGGTTATCAGAATCAGCACTAGTGAAGACACCGACAAGGTAGGATGATTACCGAGAAAGAGTCGAAACTTCTAGAATGTTGTAAGTATCGAGATGGTAACCGCAAGAAGACAATTACCTTTAGAATACTATTATAAATAGCCAAGGAAGCACCAATGTAAATGACCTTTTTGCGAAAGCGGCAATCGATCAGTTTGCTTTTCAATTTTTATCTTTCATTCTACTGTACTTTTTGCATTCAATCACGATTTACATTTCTCCCGTTTCCTTGTACTATACTTTTGCCGTAGTCTAAATCTATTGCTTCCTTTCCGCAATGACACGTTACCTGTTATAAAAAATAAAACCAAAACTCTGCCATCTTCGATAAAAGATTCTGTCAAGAAAACTTTCCTCGGTGAACAAAGATATACTAAGATACTATATAGAAATTCATCATAGTAGATGATATGAAAGGATTTGATCGAATACTTAGAAAAGTTTACTCTACAGACAATGTGGTGGACTAGTTATGCGTGTATGCGTGTTGATTACCTATATTATGCCGCATCACTTCATGTATCACAGTTTACAAATCTTTGCGATATTATTTAGAATTACACTTGCTCGAATACCTAGAAAATTGGGCTTGTAAGATCAATGCATTATCTATAGGGCCAGTAACTCAACGACTATAATAAAATAAAATAAAAAATTATAGGGTGTGTTTGTTTCGCAGTAAATAAATAATTTGGAAAAATATTTTTCAAGAACTATCATTTGTATTGCTTATAAAGATGAACCAATGAAAAAAAAATCATCATGCAAAAAAAATTAAACGTAAATTGTTATTAATAATGAAAACAATTTTTGTCGACTAATTATTTCGATATATATAAGCGAATATTTTTAAGAAAATGTATCCCAAGCCATTCATTTCCCGTAAGGTCAAAATCATAAGACCTCTAGATTTTAAAAACCACATTGATAATGCCCATATCCATTTTTGGTTCTTTCCTTAACAAGGTAGAGAAAGTGTAGTAAATCCGTAAGAAACGGAGGGGCAGAAGTGTAATTTCGCATCGCCCCGGCGCCCCCCCCTCCTCTTTCTTCTTCCTCTCTCTCTCTCTCTCTCTCTCTCTCACACGCACTCCGCACCCCCCCTGGCTCTCTCTCTCTCTCTCACATTTGTGGATAAGGAGACTTTTTTTAGCTGTGCGAGGTGAGAAGATTCGTCCCGTTAGGGTTGTTGGCCGGACCCAAAAGCGAATTGACCGTACGCACGTGCATTCCACGTGGTACCCGCGACACGCGTCTTTTCCACTGTTTCCTCTGCTTTCTCCTTTTTTTTTTTTTTACAGTGACGACCGAAGAAATTATTGATGGGAACTTCATTGCGCTTCTTATGTCATAGTTTGAGCATTTAGGAAAAAAAATCACTTTTTTCCTGGGCTAAAAATTAATAAATTTTTTTTTCTAGTATTGGTAAATCCCATATAAAATGTAACGAGCTACTCGAAATGTTAGTTCAATAATTTATAGGGATCCTATCATAATTAATGATGATTAATTTTCAAAAATCTCGTATTTGATTGGATTCGGCTTATTTTGTACTGTTATCATGCGGTACAACTAAGACACGTCGTGTATTAAAATTTTGGACTTGTGGTTGGTGGCAAGCTCAGTACTTAAAGGAGGAAAAAGAGAATTTTCCACTCAACGACGATGTACTAACCCATCCACAAGCGGGCCCCCTCAATTACACTTTCCAATCTTTTTTTTTTTTATCAATCATACTTATTTGCATCAAGGAAATTAAAAATTTCCTTGAAAAATTAACTATTTCTGAAAAAAGGCAGACCATCAAGGATTGTTAAATTTTTATCTCACGCAAATCAGTCGGATCTCTTCTTTTTAGCAACATATGCCAATCTGTTTAATCAATGATTAAGTTAATCATTATATAAATTCGAAATCATATTATTTCAACAATTTCCTAAGATAAAGAATTTATCTTTAAATATAGCAAAGTGCGATTTTCAATTTTTTTCTGCCTTCCACTTCAAGTCGGGATTCATGTTGATTTTTTTCCCTTTCATTATTGAAGTGCCAACATAAAGGTAATGTCTTCCATAAACAAGTACAACTAGCGTCCCGTTATCGAATGTCCGATCTAAATTATTAGACTTTGTGCCAAAGTTTATTATCTAAATAAAAGAGAATACCCAAGAATCGAAGTTTTAAAACCACTTTGTGGTTTAAAATCACTCTATTGTATAGAACATAAAGAAATAAGATAAAAGCAATTCCCTTTGAGTACTCAATATTTAGGGCTTAATTCCCTTTTAAAAAAACCTTCAACTTTAGATCTAGTCCCAACTATACCATAAACTTCTTCTTTTTTGTCTCAGAAAAACTCCAAACTTTAAGTCGAGTCTCAAATCTAGCTCGATCTATTTTTATTCTCAGAAAAAACTCAAATGTTAGATTCAATCTCAAATGTGCCCTGAATTTTGTTTTTGTCTAAAATAAGTCAACAACTTTTAATCTATTCTCAAATCTACTCCTGCGGTTCAGTCCTAACTTGATGTGGCATTATAATAAATCCAAATCGGCAAGGTGACAAAGAAAATTATATCTAAATTGAAAACATTCTAGGATATGAAAATTAGGGGCAACTAATGGTGATTTTTAGACAAATGACTAATATGAGGATATTTTGGATTTTCATTTAGAGAAAAAAAGAAGTTCGGGGTATACATAAGCATGGACCTAAAATTTGTGCTTTTTTCTTTACAAAGGAAAGTTTATGATAGATTTGAGACTTGACCTAAAATTTGGAGTATTTTGGGAGTATAAAAAAAGTCTAGGACACAATTGGGACTAAATTTAAAGTTTTGGGGTTTTCCTGAGAAGTAGACTCATATTTTGTTGTGACAGTCCAATTATTGATTGACCAAAATGGAATCATTAAAGAGAGTGTCCATCAATCACTCCGCAGACATGCATTTTTCGCTTGAGAAAGGAAATCGTAGAAAACTCAGAAAATAAATAAAAGAATAGAAAAAAGCCAAAAAAAAAAAAAAAAAGAGTAAAGAAAGAAAGTGATGAAAGGATTGAAAGTGGAAGCCACAGAGAAGAGGGCTCGAAAAAGATTTAGTGCGTCTTTGATCTTTCTTCCTTAATGAGCGGTGGACACCGGTGCTGCACATGACTCTCGCCCGCATGTGCGGTCGACGATTGCGCTTCTTTGATTGGTGATTGGCGGAACTGGGACCCACTTGCTTAGCTATAACCCGTCGCCGGGCCCCGTCGAAAAAAGGTGGAAAAGGGAAAAAAAATAAATGATTCGAAGCAAATGGATCGAAGTACACTCGACGTACTGAAGCATCGGCCTGATCGGGTTTAGATAGAACCGACCGCTAAGGTTAAAGCATTAGAATTCATCGCACGATTACCAAAAAAGAAAAAGAGTAAAAGCGAAAAGGAAAACTTGAGACATAAGATTATTTAGTGTTACGTCCAGCTGAAAATTCTACTAGAAGTAACACATTGCATCTCTTTCTCAAATCCCTCTATTATAAATAAATAAATAAATAACTATTCATAAACCTAAACTCAAACTATTAATTAAATACAAGTCCAAAATATAAAAATCTCATGTCGATGAGAAGTATAAATCATAACAATATAAAGATTATATTGAAATCACAAACTCTCTATCATCAAGTTATCTTTCAAACATACCTCTCATGAAAAAGCGGCAATGTCTCGCCAAAAATACCACTATTCGTTCCATGAGCTTTTCCAATCTTTAGATGGCACAATCAAAACGAATATTGCAATCTACATACCCTTGACGAGAAGTTATTTCCAAGAGAACCTCTTATTTAATTTAAAAGTGACTTCACATGGTTGTACTCGTACCAATAAGATGATAGAGTGTTGCCTCGGCTATTTCTTATCTTTTTTTTTTCTTGGTCATTTACTCCATTTTTTTTCCAATTATGCGACCTTATCAAGTTCATTGAATTGAACCACTGGGGTTTGCCCCAATGGCCACTTTTCCAACATGGAAGAGGGAGGCGGGTAGTTTGAATCTCCACCTTCTCAGGGGGTTGGGGTGAGGACAATTTAGTTTCAGGAGTAGGTTTCGACTCCCACGCCCTGCAAGGAGGTAAGCCAAAAGTCTGAGGATGAGAGTTAGAGTAGGAATAGAATAAAACCGACCAAAAAAAAAAGTTCATTGAATTGTACAGAGGATCTCCCTTCATAAAAATAGCTGAATAGCTAAATTAATAAAAGAGATACAAGTTTTTTTTTTTTGGTCGACAAAGAGATCTGACTTTTTTTTTTTGTTAGAAAAGAGCACTTTTTCATGGGGCCATGAACTTCCTAAATTAATGATTTTTCCAAAATTAAAAAAAAAAAAAAAAAAAAAAAAAAAGAGAGACAAAAAGAAAATAAGGTTTTTGATTAATGATCATAATTTCATTCCCATCGAGAGAACATGGGCACAGCTGGAGTAACTAATGAGTTTTGTCTTCCGGAAGGAGTGGGTCCCATTGTTGCATCTACCTATTGTTAACTTTTTTTTTTCTTTTTCCATAATTAATAGCACTTATTGGGCGGCTAATTTAACATGGACACATGATGTCCCGAGGTCAACGTTGGATAGAGCCTAATTCAATTTTCTTCTAAATTTCCTTTTCCTAGCTAGTTAACCGCACATCATTAAATCTTCGAACAAAAGAAGAAACTAACATCATGAAATGAGCATTTATTCTCTCTCTCTCTCTCTCTCTCTCTCTCTCTCTCTCTCGTATCAATTTTGAGCCCACTCCAAATAATATTTATATGTTATCACTTATCAATTGAAAAATTTACTAGTTATTTGATTATAAATCTAATGTACATATATTAATTCAATCATAGTATACATTATGATTTATAAATTGTGGATAGCCAATAATGACTAAATATCACGTCAGTAATTTCCAGTAATAATTAGCTAGAAGAACTACATTAAATTTTTCTGCAAAAGTTTGAGATTACATTGACAAAATTGAAATATTTAGAACTAAATTGATATTTATACAATAGATTTAGGATTGATTTGGTTATTGTCCTCTTGTTAATCAAACATATTTGTCATTCCTTCTATTTTGCGGGTATATCATATGCACTTTTCTCTTGGACATAATTTTCAAGTTTATTTCAAAAATAACGTAAAAGAAAAACAAATGTTTTATTTTATGAGTAAATGGTCGGAGGAGAAAGGACGCAACATATGGTCAAAGGCAAGCACATGTTTGGTCGATGGGCAGTCACTGTCCATTCAATTGCCACTCTCTCAGGTTAAACGATGTCATAGATTGACTTGACTAAATGTATAGAGCGAGTGTATTGAGAAATTGATATCTAGACATTACTAAATTCAATTGACACTTTTTTTCCCCATGAAAAAACAAAAATCAAGTGGACCTTGCTTATTGAACATGAGCTAAACTGCCCTTCGTGAGACCCGATACACAGAAGAAGTACCCTTGCCCGCATTTGAGCATGACAGCTCGATCTAAGGTCTTTGACTCTTTAATGCCACACGGTGTCTTACTTTATAAAAAAAATAATAATAAGAAAGCAAAGTCAACCTATACAATGATATATCGATATCCTTAGTTGAGTTGGTAATTAAGTTGGTCGATCGACAATGACGATCCGAGGGAAAAGCCAAGTTAGGTCGCCATATTGTAGCCAAAACCTAATCTGGAAACCCCCTTGCCTGCTTCTTTAGCTTTACAATGATGTGTAAGCAAAATCAACTCCCAATTAAGGCGAAATTGTAAGTCTCTATAAATGGAATAAAAAATTTGTAGCTACCAGGTACTTGCAGCTTACCCCTCACTAGCATGATGATGCTGTTGAACTAGATGAAAACAAATCTTTTACCCAATTGATTGCGGATGAATTAGAATTATATATAAGGCGACTCAAAAGAAAATAGTTCCTTGTATTTTGATCGATTGTGTACATTAAAAAAAAAAACGTCTTGATGTTAAACATGTGGCGTCAAATTTTAAATGGCTTATAAAAATGTCACGTGTATGGAATTTCCCTTTTAATTAGAGTCGTCCAAATCAAACGTTTTCAATCATAATAAGAGGAGCTCATGGAAGAATTTTGTCACGAAATATTAGGGTGAGATTTCTGAAGTATGTATCAACCTCTCTCTTAGATCCGAGAATTCATAATTTTTCTTTCCTTAAAAAATTTATTGTTGAATCATATTCATTTTCTTTCCAATGTGACATGCACATTAGTATTTAATCCGATGCCGATTTCGAAACTTGCAATGTCTTGTGTCCTCAGGGTTTGATTTGGCTAAGGGGAAAAGTGTTAGAAAAGTCCTAAACCTATAGAAAAGTCCTAAACCTATTGTATTTGTATCAATTTAGTCATAAACATTTTATTAGTGCCAATTTAGTCGTAAATGATCCCGTGCCAATTCAGTCATTTCAGCTAATCCGAATATTGCTGACGTAGACGTCGGCGGACTTCTGTGGCACCGTCAGCACTGATGTTACTAATTTTTAATAATATAATAATATTTCGATATTTTATTCTTTTGATCTTTCTTTCTTTTTTTTTTTCTCTCTCATTTCTTCTTCCTTTACAGGTGATCGGCCACTGACCATGGCCAAGTAGGCAGGCTAGCCTCGCCTGGGCCTCACTTGGCCATGGTGAGGCTGAGCCTTAGCGAGACTGCCTTGGCATGGGCAAGGCCGACCCTTGTCAGGCCTCACCTGGTCGAGGGCAAGCCTTAGCAAAGGCTCCCCTCATCGAGGCTCAACTTCACCATGGCCGGCGAGGCTAGCTTGCCCCCGGCCATGGCCAGTGGTCGATCACCAATAAAGGAAGAAGAAAGGGGAGAAAAAAAAAAGATTAAAAGAATCAAATATCAAAAAATTAATAAATATATCCACATCAGTACATGTGATGTTAAGTTAGTTGATCGACATCCATATCAGTAATAGCCAGTCAAAATTAGTCATAATAACTAAATTGACACCGAATCAAAATATTTAAGACTAAATTGGAACCAAAAAGAGTCTTGTTAACCATATGGCCTCAAATTTTAAATGGCTTATAAGAATCTCATATGTATATGACCAAAAAAAAAAAATGAATCTCATATGTAAAGTTTTCCCTTTTGATAAGAGCCTCACTTTTGTCACAAAATATTAGGGCAAGATTCCCGAAATATGCATCAACCTCTCTCTTAAAAGACATTCCGATCCGAGAATCCATAATTTTTCTTTCCTAAAAAGAACTATTGATGAATCAAATTCGTTTTCTTTCCACTGTGATATACTCTGTCATAATTAATACAACGTCAATTTCAAAATTTGTGATGTCTTGTGTTCTCGAGATTTGATTTGGCTAGATATTCTTAAATTATTTTTAGGCAATACCAAGTCATGTCGCTATATTATCATGTTTACAATTTTTGTTCTACCTAAAAAGAATAATTTTTGGGTCGAATGAATTTTGTACTACTATTCTAATGATCGAAGTTTGGACTTGATTGAAAGAAATTCTCAAAGCTGGGTGGAGGCGGGTCATTCGTACTACTATTCTAATGATCGAAGTTTGGACTTGATTGAAAGATATTCTCAAAGCTGGGTGGAGGCGGGTAAAATTCCCGAATCTCGACAAGACAACGGCCCTCTTCGCCACGTTGCATGCGTTCATTGGTCCAGCGCAATAATGCACGTGCTGTTAGCGAGATAGGACGGCGCTCGATTCGTATTTCCACACGTGTCCAAAGTCACCCAATGAATCAAATAATTGTTTAAACCCATGATGAGGCTCGTTAGTCTTGGTTTGGCGAACAAAGTTTTGAGACAGTGTCCTGTCTTACTCAGTCCCAAAATGTAATGTCAATTCTCAACTTTAGAGTGGGTAAATAGATGGATGGTGTATGGGTAGACACTTAGGGTGAGGTTTGTAGGGATTAGACCCAAATAATTCACTTGCAACTCAACGTATTCAATCATTTTTATGCAAATACAAAATGCATGTGGCTTATACCCATGTGAAAATATTCCAACCTATGCCCACTCAATAATTCACATATATTAGGGTTCTGTAATTTCACAAAAAGATAGTGTTGTCCACTTCATGCGCCCGCCGCCACCAAATTGGGGGGAGTATTTGGAGTCGACGTCATATCCCCAATGTGAGAAACTGGGTCCTTTGAGTGCAAGTCCTTGGCATGCGGACAAGGGTCCCTAACGTCTCACCCAGCAAGCTGGAACCAAAAACTTGACACCTCAACACCAAGACCACTAAAAAAGCACAAAAAAAATTAATGAAAATTCAAAGAAAATCATCAATGTCGGCGCTACGTAAGACGGCTTGCACTAATTAATTACAGCATCAATAATTTCCGACCAAAATAAAAGGAGTATGTTTGATAATCATCAAAATGTTTAAGATTAAATTAACAAAATTTAAATAGTACACATCATCCTCATGAATCTTTGTTTGTTACAACTATTAACTTTCCATTATATTTTTCATTAGCACGTGCAATGCATATGATTTTTAAGCGATAAAAATGTACTTTTATCTCTTTTGTTAAGGAAATCTCTCTTATATCATTGATTTTTGTAAAAAAAAATAAAAAACAAAAAAAGGTCAAAATAAATCATCTAAAATACTAATACGACAACCAATAATAATATTACAAATTAAAATTTTAAAACATGATGGATATATTTACTAAACCAGTAAAAGAAACACAATCAAGTGCAAAAGGAATAAAAAGTTTAATGTGGTTTCTGATCTTGAATTTTTGAATATTTTCATATAGTTCGAAGTCTAAATTGAATATAAAAAGTTCATGGATTAGAATGAACAAATTAAAAATTCAAGAATAAGGCTGTACATTGGACTAAATTCCAAAGGCACATTGAATATACTAAAATTTTAAAAACCATATTGCATATTGGGCCAAAATCCATATACAAGTTATGTCATTTTCCCTTCAATCAAAGTGGCTATTTTTATCAAATCTAAGGAAAATTATTTTTTAATATTAATAATTAATAATGATCTTTTCTACCCTTGGTAGTTAGTCAATCTAGTTTTCTATCATCATTCTTTCAAATTTTACAATAATTAAGGGCAAATGAAAGATTTCTTGACAAAATTAAACGAAAAAGTACTTTTACCCATATTAAAATCACATGCTTTGCAAATATCAAAGAAAAAATAACGGAGGGTCAATGACTGTAACAAAATAAAAGCTCAAATGATCATTACTATGTAACAATCGACGGTCGAAGAGCAAATGAATATAACAGGAAAATTAGTTGGGGGCTTTTGTGTAATTTCCCAAGATAATAACAACAATAACAGCAATAGTAATAATAATAAAACTGGGGACATTCTTTATTAGCAGCCTTAAAAAAAGGGGCAGGCAGGTCAAGACCTGTCCAAAAAGCTCCTCATTTCAACCGCGTATGCGGAATTTGCATGAGATGTGCGCGTCCGTCACTTTGAGGTAAAGCAAATAGCGAGACCAGGCCCGCCAAATTTCCGGCGACCAAATCAACCCCCCTCCCCCCTCCCCCACCTGACCCTACAAAATCTCCCTCCTTTTTTCCCCTCCCCCTTTTCTCTTTATCTGGAAAAAAAGACGCAATTGAGTGAAAAAAGCGCCCCAACAAAAGCTCTCTCTCTCTCTCTCTCCATGTGGCGTGTGTTTCAAGAAATTGAGGATTTTGTCCGAAATTCTTGATGGATTTCCGTGGGGACCCCCATGAAATATTGCGTTTAGTCACTAATCAAGGCGCTGCCCTAGACACGAGAGAGGAGAAATTGTAAATAATGAACTCCTTTTTTTCCTCAGTGGGTTTTCGTGATTTGGGGATGTGAAAGCTTCTAGCATACCCAGGGACAAGGTGGTTAAACTCTTATGATATGTTGTTGTGTGCAATTTGCGAGTGATCGAGTGATTATTGATTCTCTAAAGATGTGTGCAATAAGCTCTGGCCTATCATAACGCTGGTTCCATCATCTTAAAGTATTGTTAGTGTTTGGCTACGATCCGATGTATTAGCAAATAGAGAATTGTTAAGAGTGTACTTGTTATGGGAAATAGAAAAATGCTTTTTGAGAAATTATTTTTTCATAAAAAATGTTTTCCCCTTTTTAGGTTGGAGGATTCAATTTCCTAACTTCAAGTATGTATATTTTATTTGATGGTATATAGTATTATGTTGATTGAATATTTTCAACAAATGTTTGAAAATCTTCAAAACGAATTTGCAAAAAATTCTTTTACTCAAACAAACACATCTTAAATGACATATTGAATTAACAATATTCCTTTTTCTTAGGTGCAAGCTAATTTATCACAAAGGCTAATTTCCTAGTTCGAGGATAACAATTACATATTAGTTTTTTTTTTTTTTTGGGTAAATACCAATCAAAGTCCCAAACTAGCGCCCCACAACACAATTGTCTCAACCTAATTCTCATTTAGTATATTTATGACACATTTATCCCCAAACTAATTTTCGTCTCATAAAACAAACTGGTTACCCTAACCCAAATCTATCTTTCGTTCGCATTCTACCTAATATCTCATTTGAACGTGATGGACAATCACAAGGTAGATCTAACGCGAGAGCAACCAAATCGACATGGAAAATTCACGTGTTAACATGTATGTATTTTGACAAAGGATATTTGGGTCGGTAGAATCGGTTTAAGATGTTTTGTGCAACGAAATATTAATAGGGGTAAATCTATTATGGGGGAATTGATTTAGGATTTTTTGTGAAATAAAAATTAACTTTGAGTAAGGGTCATGTTGTGATCAATTTGTGATTTTTTGTGAGGGGAAAATTAGCTTTTGGTGAATGGACAGTGGGATACGGGTTCGAAATTAAATTAACAATAGGTTTTTCCAGAATGATAAAATTTGTAAAACCCAACTAAATGATCATGTCCGACCAAAAAAAAAAAAACTAAATGATCATGTCACAAGATTCCTCTAGAATCTGGACCGTCGGATGGCGGGACCTGCAATGATCATCCGCGGTTAAAAAGTCAATGCGCGAAAAGCCATAATAGCAATCCTAAGCCCGTGCCGAGCTGGTCCACGCAATCAATGGTCCCTGTTCTACCCCCAGAGAGTTTTGATCATGATGGAGGGCCGAGAGGGGCGCGAACACCCTTTTGTATGTACGCATGATGGTGGATCATGGCGAGGGTAAAACTGTAAATCCGGGGCGAAATCACAACAATTTTATATTTGCAATTTATTTGTAACTGAGGGGCGTGAAAGAGAAAAGAAAAAAAACTGCCATGATGGGAGCCACTTGGGATGTTGCATGGGGACATAATCCTGCCCCCCCTCCCAAAAAAAAAAATTAAAAAGAGAAAAGGACTAGAAAAATAAAAAAATGAAAAGTTGATGGGGCGATGATCAAGTGAGAGTAAAAAGAGAGTGAACCCGAAGGGCTCGAAGAAGTCAAATTGACTGTTCTTTTTCTTTTTTACTTTAACTTTTTTTTCCGTAAAAAAAAATTGATTTTGCCTTTTCTTTGTGTATTAGGGTGAAAATCAATGGCACAGTTGGTTTGAACACGCGATTGGCGCTTCTTTCTCAAAATGGGAAAGAGAATGGCAACATTTTTACTTTATTTATTTATTTATTTTAAGGGTCGAGACTCTCTTGATTTAAAAGATACATTGAATTTTTTTTCAGATTATGTAATTTGCCATTTGATGGCGGAGGTATTAGCATTTCAAGACCTAATTGTCACAATTCAATCCATCTCTACTAACCACACAAGAATAGTAATTTTTAGCTCCAAAATTAGGAAACGTAAGATTTTTTTTTTTTTTTAATGCATCAAGTTTCAAACTCCAAAATAGACTCCATTCACATAGATGGAGATTAACAATCCCATTAGACAAGTTTCGAGGAAAAGTTCTTAGACGATATTTCAAAGTGCATCCAAGTTTTCAATATTGGTCTCATGTGTGATTCATATGACTTTAAAAATTAGGATACGTTGGATTGACATGTTTGATATATGCCATAGGCCTACCTAAAGGCAAACAAAAGAACCATATCGAATTTGATTGGATCTTGTAGAAACTAGTTCAATTCTTGGTTCTTAAAATTCGAAATCAATGAATATTGGTCCGTTTCCAACTTTAGACCCACCCACTCGACTGATTTTTTTTACTCTTATTAATTTAAAATTCCAAAATCCCACTTCTTATTTTTTTTGTCGTTCAGACTTATTAATGCACGCTTGTCGCTCCCGCCTCTCACTCTCACTTTCTCTCGATCTCAATCACGCAATGCTCATGTCTCTCTTGTGGTTTGACGCCTCTCGCTCACGCCTTTTTTTTTTTTTTTTATCTTTGTCCATGGAGATGATTATAATGTTTATCTTATCACGAGCTTGTTCTATTGACATTACTCATGTAATAGTTTAAATTGTGCGACAACATCTACGGTCTTGCAAGGAATAAGGGAAAAAAAATTGAAGTAAGAGATACAATTGGTTCCTAGACACAACTAAAAACGAAATCGGATAAGTTTCCTAGTAGGTTTAAGATAAGGTGGGCCAATTTTCAATTTTAGGGAGGAAACCGACTTACCTTGAAACCGATCACCTCAATCCATGCACCTTTACTATGTAGCAAGAAACCCATAAACATTCTTGAACGATTAGAACGGACCTATCAATAAAAAATGCTCTTTTATACCAATTCAAAGATTGAGAAAAAAGAAACGACAACGCTCTCATTGATTCTCTCTCTCTCTCTCTCTCTCTCTCTCTCTCTTACTTTCTTTTTGGGATATAATTCCATATGTAAATAAAGCAGGGTTGCTTCTTGGGCATGCAACCAACCACGTCCGGGCTCGCCACAAGCACGCAAGATCACATGCCCTTTCCCTATAGATAAAAAACACGTACTCATTCCCCGTTCAGAAATCTCTCAATCCCCACAAATAAAGCTGATAATAGTTTGACTGGCCTTGCCTAGTTTGACCTAATTTTTTATATCATAAATAATAAAGAGAAAAAAAAAAATTATCCCCAAGATCTTCGAGGGTCACATGCGACCCTGCACTTGCGTGCATCGAAGACTATACATATTAAATCATGGCATGCTTGAATTTAAATCAAGAGCCGAAATGGATAAGTACGGCGGGCTAAGTAATTGTGTTTCCGCGGGGACAGGGACAGCAAATTTGAAGCTGTTTTGCTTATTGTGAAGATGAAATTGATTTAAGACACGTATAGCTAAGCCAATATGTATATAAAAGAAATTACTCTGACCTATAAAAATTTTCCCAAATCTTTTCATCTTCTTTTTCATTACCCAAAAAGAGAAATAATTGCAAGACAATCTATAATGTACTGTGAGAATGACAGTTTATTTTGAATAACAAAAAACTAAATTACAAATATTTCACCTAATTGGGCACGTCTAGCATATTCTTTCACAGTAGCAGGATCACTATAACTGACTCCATTGAGTTCCCCACCATAAAACTCAACAGTTACACCCACTTGTTCAACACTATACTTTGATTCTGCCCTTATAAATTATTGTGGAATCTATTTCTTCAAAAATTTGTAACTCATAATAGATTTTTATCCTCATAGTACCCAATAATTGTTATGCTAGCAAAACCCCCCTAGAAATTTGTCAATTTAACTTGCTGGAGCAATGCGAGATGTAATTTATTGGAGATGGAGGTGAGAAATTGAGGGGAGAAAATAAATTTGAGGTTAAATTTTTATCAAGGGCGTTGAGCACAAAAAAATTGGAAAAGTATCAAATAACATGGTCACTCCTCACTTAAAATTCATAAGTTTCACTATAAAGAAATGAAATTCGCACAACCCAACTTTAACATAAGAGAAACCTTTTACAGCTCTTTCGAAGTTTCATGGCTAATTAATTGTTTTTGGAAACTGTAATGAGGTTTATAAATAGTAGGATTAATATCACAAAAAATCCAAATTGATATACCTGTAATAAATTTATCTCAAACTAATTTGTTAACTATTAAAAATCTCAAATTGATATAACCACAAAAAACTAAAACTTATATATTTGTGATAAATTTACCACTGGTTGTCGTCGGACGCTACTTAGCAACCTTCGACCACTGTCAAGATTCATCAAGCTCCTCTATCGTCACTCCTTCCATTGCCTCAACCTTGCATCTTCTGTGGATTCATGTTCTTCCTTTTTTTTGGTTATAATAGGTAAAACTAGATTTATCAAATGAGTAGGTTGGATCAAAATGGTCCAAGCAAAAATTGACATTTTTCCATGCAATATATATCAAATGACCCATACTAATTCGACTCATACTCAACGCATACTCGACTCGACTCGACTCGACTCATATTACTAAATATTTCCATATGTAATCCAATCTAGGAAAACTTATACTGAAATTGAGATGAGAGCATGGAATAAGTGAGCGTGAGATCAAGTGAGGACGCGAGAGAGTGAAGAGAGAGTCATAAAGGTGGGTTGAGTCTAAATAAATTATGAACCAATTTAATACTTATATCGTTTTGGATTTTGCCATTTTAAACCAATTTATGATAATTTTATTAATATATAGCTAACTTATATAATAATTAAATTCATCAAATATGGGCTAAGAAATGAGTTTATACCCTATTTTGACGAGTCTACCGTCAAACACTCATGGTGCAAAGTGGCACTTTTAAAAATTAAGGAGGAAAAATGGTAAAGGAGCAAATGTGGAGATGATAGCCGTGTTTTCCTAGAAGTCCACACTTCCTTGTTTTATCCCGTAAGAGCTTGATCAAATGGAGGAGCGTTCGGTAGAAATGAGATCGGGTCATGCGTTAGAAATTAGAATCTCAAAATCTCCTATCCTATCCTTGTATGCTCGCGCCCCCTCCGCGTAGAGCTTATATGACCGGTGTGGATGAGACCATTTGCGTGCTTTCAAGTGAATTTAGTCATAGATAGCAATACAGTTTTTCACTATATTAAAATGTATAGCTATAATATTGAAATTAAATATTCTAAATCTTTTGACTTTTAAATATTCATATACACACGGTAAAACAACTTAACAACAAAATTTGATTGATAATAGCACTAAGACTATTGTGTTTCAAGTATGTACACCAGATGCCGTGACTTTTACAAAATGGTATTTGTAAGACCGCGATTTAGTGAGAATATTATCTTATAATAGTTGTAGAAGAAGTATGAAATATACTCAATCACTTTCTCGGTGCAAAAAAGAAAATGCAACTTTATGCACTATTGTGAATCGCATTCCTTTTGTTAAAATATTAACTTATCGACCTTTTTTAAACTAATAACTTAACGGTTAACTAAAAAACATAGATTCAAGTCTCAACCAATCAACATAAGGCAAAAAAAAAAAAAAAAAAAGAAGAAGAAGAAAATCAAAAGTGGAACTCTGTAACTAAAAGCTCATTATAGATATATTGCAATTTTTACGAGCCTTTTGTCGATAATTTGTTTGTTAATATACATAAGTGCTTGAGTAGATACTAAATGTAAAAAGAATCTGACAAACCAATAGTAAAAAAAAAGAAAAAAAGAATCATAGATTGGAAACTGGGTAATTTAAACATCTCATAAGTTTGATTCTTGTAAAAAAATATACGTTCGCCAAAAAATAAAAAAATAAAGTCCAAACTTCAATATTCATTAATATAACCTCACACTACTTCATGCCGATATATGACTCTTTCAATCATCCACATGCATCTTTGCAAATTTCACGTAACTTATTTACTGTGAGAAAAAAAAGAAATATGTTCGTCATTTGGCACATATTAATCTAGGAAAATTTTACATGCAAATGCACAATGCAAATTGAGAGAAAATAATAAAGTCTTCCATGGAAATACTTAGTAGGAAGAGTTGTGGGAAATGCTATAAATTTTCATAATTATTTACTTGCAACATCAATCTCATTAAAATTCATATACTTTTTTTTGTTGAACAAAACAGTGATCAGTGACATTGAATGTGCTTTGAACGAGGCAAGCACAACACTCTAGTTGGAATAAAAAACAGGAAAGTGGGAAATGCAAGAAAAGTATCAATTGCAAGGAGAATGATCAACCTCGAGAAGATTTTGTTATTATATATGTATACGCGGCGTGCTATTTTCATGTCAAAAAAGGCAAGAGGTAATTAGATAGTACCAATCTTACGAAATAAAAAAAGAGGGGATTCGCCAAAAATTCAAGCGGCGCACTTCATCGGTAGTACCACCAGAGGCAGAGGATTGTTAAGGTCAGGAAGAAAAATAAAATGCAATATTCTTTAGGGCTAGCGCGGCAATTCCAGTTGCTAAGAGAATAGAAAAACTATACAAATTACTCGAATATGATGATCCAAAATTCATACAATTAGGCTATTGTTTTTTAAAAAAAAAAAACTCAAACTTTTGCCTCTATCAAACAAGACTTATATTTTTTTATCAATCACAAGAAATTATATTAGTTACTGTCACGTGACTTGAAGAAAAAGCACGATAGCATTAATCGTTTCAGTAATAACATTAAATGATATTAAACAATGAAACTAGTAATATTATATGACAAAGATTGCATACAATAAGTTAATCGATATAGACATGGTAGACACAATAAATTATGTAAACGAAGTTGCAAAATAAGGAATTTCATGTAAGATTCGTGATGACATTCTGACAAAAAAGAAGAAGATAAAGTTTCTTTTTTTTTTTTTTTGCCTAAATAAAAATGGATTTTTTTTTTCGGTTGGTAACTAAAGATGAAGTTTATGTGCCGAAGTATTTGCGATTGGATAGTAATTTACAAGTCTTAATTCGTGTTACAGTGAAACTCTCGTAGAATTATACACACCATGAAATTAGAATGAGATCTCTATACTAGTTAGTAGATAAAATATAACGAATTAGGAATAGATAAAAATTAACAAATACACATTAAATTGATAAATTAAGTTCCAATAAATAAAATGGTCAATAACATGAAAAATCCAAACTGGTACATCAGTAACAAATTAATTTTTTGACAACAAAATCCAAAACCGGTACATTAGTGACAAATTTACCTTAAACTAATTTTTTAACCACAAAAAAAATCCTAAATTAGTACATTTATGAAAAATTTACCCTCCGTTAGTTTCCTTTAAATTTGATTAATATCACGAAAAATCACAAATGGATATATTTGTGATAAATAGGGATAAAACTCCAAACCGGTATGCTTACTAATTGCCACATGTTATGTAACTCGGTAATTAGACGTAAATTTAACGGAAACTGATAGAGGTAAATTTATTATGAGTGTACCGGTTTTGGATTTTTTATGGTTAAAAAATTAGTTTAGGGTAATTTTTTTTTTTTATGATCGAGGGACCGACAGAGATCACCCTTTGGGGATCGCACGACCCTCCGGTGCTCGGTAGAGCTGATGGGGCCTCGCCGTAAGTCGCTATTTAGACGTAAACCCTCAGGGGCTGGCCGAGTAAACCACCCCTAGGACCCCCACTTAAGTCACGAGCATCCGGAGATTCAAACTCGTTCCCTTTGGCGACGAGATAGTAAAGCCCAACCATCACGGCTACCTACGGATGGATAGGGTAATTTTTTTACGCTTGATAATTTAACGACAAAATTTAATACAAACTAATGAAAGGGTAAATTTATTATAGGTGTACTAGTTTGGAGTTTTTTATGGTCAAAAAATTAATTTGAAGAAAACTTGTCAGAGACATATTAATTTAGGATTTTTCGTGATATTAACTCTAAATAAAATCATTTCGATGTTTCATAAATTCGTCTGATAGGGAAAAGTATTCTTCAAACCCTAGATCAAGACCGAATCCGGTAATTAGATACGAATCGAGGACCAACGACATCGATAATCATGCACGGTCTAACGTGCTCAGCACATAATTTCCTCCTAAAGATGATTTAAGTCCACATTGCCCCAGCTTCCCTCACCAAACCACATGGAACGCAAAAGAAATTCCAATTACGGTGCCCGCTTTTGAAAGCTGTCGAGAGTCAACGACACGAACGGCCGTGATTGGCGCCTCGGACACCATCTTCATTTCCCTTCCGACAAATCTTATTCGTTTTTTTTTTTTTTTTTTTTTTTTTTTTTTTTTTTTTTTTTTTTTTGCTTGTAATTATTATATATTATTATTTTCGGCAATTATTTTATTATTATTATATATACCCATTGAATTTGCTTTGTGCGTAATTCAATGCGATGCCGCGATGTCCGCACGGGAACCGTGATATCTGGCCTCTTCCGTGAACCCCTCCGTACAGAAAACCCAAAATAAAAACATTCCCTTAACGGCCTCCGTTTCCTCGTCAAAAAAAAAAAAAACGGCCTCCGTTTCCTTCGTCCGTAACGGACTTGATGATGTGGACTCCGGAATCCATCTTTATCTAATCCGGACGTGATTACCGGACGCCGTCAAAAGAGGCAAACGGTCATTAAAGTTAGCTGGTGCGGGGCCGTGCTTCGCACGCGGGCGGAGGACCTGCATTTTACAGTGAAGCGAGGGGCAGCACGTGAGGGCACGTGGAGAGAGAGAGAAGGGGGGGGGGGGGAGGACGGAGTTGTTAAGTGGCGGTTAGGGAGGTTACTGAGGGGTGGTTCAAGTAGTGGTTAGTGTCACCTTCTGAGGTTAATTATGGTGGCTGATTTCCTTTTTGTGCTGGTGTTTTTTTTAGTACTGACTATTTTCAGTATTTTTTTTTTTTGGGTTTGTTGCAGTCAAAAGTCAAAATTTGTCACTTCATAATGGAACTGAATTATTACGAAAAGGGAAAATAAATTTAGAACTCGCATCTCGATTTCATTTGTTGCTTTTACTAACATGGAGTTATGATATTCTATGTTTTATGATTATTTAATTTAATTAGACTAAATTTGATTATTGATGTATAATTTTCAATTTTAAAGTAGAATTGCAAAAAGTATATCCTTTCTTTATAATACAATGGAATGATTACAGAAGGCTACGTGTGAATTGATGTCACTAGTTACACGGTTTTATTGATTTCCTTCTTTTTATTCATACTAAGTAAATTTTGCTTATGCTTACTTGAATGGCTCGCATGAAAAGAGTTCTATTCCTTTCTCTCGAAATTTTGTCCATATATCGTGTGTGTGTGTGTGTTTTTTTTCTCTTATTTTTCTTTTCGTATTGTGTGAGAAATTTGAAAAGGACGAAAGACTTCACTACTTTGACTTAACATGAAATTAACAATGAAATCATAATAATAGTTCAATTTTTGAAGTTACCAAATCATCGTTCCGAAATGATTAATCAGACAAAATAGCAATGAAAGAATTAACTTCACAACTAATACAATGATAGATTTAGCCAATCATAATTAATAGATAGACGCAAATATCATCATTTTGCAATTACAATTAGTCGCAAAAAAATCACGAACATCTATTTTACATCACATTTAATCGATGTCTCTCATAATAATTTTAATCATAAGGTCGTTTTTTTCATCCACCAACCAAAAAGGGGGATAAAAAAACGGAAAAAGAACAACCTTTTAGTTGGCTAACGGCATTAGTGTGGGGGATAACGGCGTCGGGGTGTTTCCGTTCGGGTGAAAACTTTGTTGGCGGAGAAATTCTATAAAAGCGCCCATTTTGCCGCACCTTCTTCTCCGACTCTCCAGTCCTCTGCCTTTCTCGCTTTCGCTTCTTCCTTCTCTCTGCATCCCCGTCTTCTTCACTGAGAGAGAGAGAGAGAGAGAGAGAGAGCGAGTCTGCAACTTTCGACGGCGAATGGAGGCGGCGAAGAGCCTTGTCTACGTGAGCGCCGCGGTGCTCCTGATGCTGTTCATCGGAGCAACAATCGCGAGAATGTCTCCGCTCGGGTACTCTCTCTCTCTCTCTCACTTACTTGTTCGAGCTCAAGCGAAATGCAGATTCCCCTCATACGAGGGGAAAAAAAAGAGGAAAGAAATGCAGATTCCCCTCGTGCATTTTCGCTCTCTAAATGCCCGAAACCGAGAATGCGCTCGCGTGTACTCGCTTTTCGAGCTCTGTTTCTAGGCATAAACTGCTTCTTTTTCTTCGGCGACGAAATTTACCCACCAGCATTGCGTTATCGCCGCACGAATCGAGAGATTCTCGAGGTCCGGCGAACAACGTACACCGGCGCATCTCCTTTTGACTACAATGCTTTTGAGCAGCTTCACTCTCCGTTTTTTTCCTCCTTTTTGCAATTTTTGACGGTGAATTGGCGTCAATGAGCTTTTCCTCTTTCGTTCTCATCGAGGAATAACGCTTCTACTGGCTAATCCTGTGCATAATTCTCTAGTTTCCCCATAGCCACTATCTCGGCACGTTTCGGGCTTCAAAACTCCTGCATCATGTAGCGACTCCATTATAGCTATGTCGGCGATCTCTCTCTCTCTCTTTCTCTCTCCCCTCATTTCTCTAACCTCATTGAGGACCACCGGCATTTTTGGTACGAAAAGGCGAAAACAGCGCACAAAGCACTTTTGTGAAAACTTTTCAATGTCTTCTTGTCGAACTCCTCCCTGAGTTTCGCTGAGGCTAGGGGCGGTAATTCATGACATTCTCCTGATTTCGTTCTTTCTCGCAGGAATGTGGAAACAGAGAAGATGCAGAGCTCGAAGAACTCGTCAATGGCCGCGAGGTAACTTAATGGACTCACTCGTTACCCGTCCTTATTAACCTAACCAGACCCTACCCTACCCGACGTTGAAACAGATCTGGACCGCCGAATCTGCGATTGGACGTCGATTCGCGGCCGTCGGATTCGCCCGTTACCGGCTCGTAACTGGAAAAAAAGGATCTCAGCCGATGAGTTCCGGATCCCCGGATCTGGACCGTTTGTTCGGTTATCTTAGGTTCCTTAGGATTCCCCCGGTAGCCAATAACTAATCCCCCTCGGCCGCCCTCACCAATAACTGTTAACTCCTAGTCCTACACCGCCCCCAAAAGAAAAAAAGAAAAAGAAAATCCGGTTCTGGTAATTTTGGTGAATTCACGTGGTGTGTCGACCGGGGGATTTTCTCTCTCTAGATTTTTTATTTTATTTTCTTTTTTACTCTCTCTCTCTCTCTCTCTCTCTCTCTCTAGACTAGGGCCTTTTCCGTAACGGTTTTTTCCACTGAGCTAGCGAGAGTAGCGACCATCAGCGGCCGCCCTCGGCCTCGGCCTTGAGCAGTGCACTCTACACTACGGCGCACTACCCGTTCTCACGAAGCGTACTATTTTTATTTTTAGGCGATTAGGAGCGCCTGCAGTCGCTCCAGAGAGGGCGACACGTGTCCGGGCCCGTCGTTTCTTGTCTTGCACTGTCTCGCTTGCGGTTTTCATGACCCGTTTTCTGGTTGGCCCATTTTCAGCTTGTTGGCAGAGGAGGAGGTGGGGGACCAC
The DNA here is from genome assembly GCA_017140595.1 of Eucalyptus curtisii. Taxonomy (NCBI): domain Eukaryota; kingdom Viridiplantae; phylum Streptophyta; class Magnoliopsida; order Myrtales; family Myrtaceae; genus Eucalyptus; species Eucalyptus curtisii. Next base: position 7,830,950 of record CM029504.1, read on the forward strand.
TCGAACCGGCATGCGGTGGAGGATCCGGAGGAGATTGCTTCCATGGTGGAAATGTGAGTGTTTTGTTTCGTTGAGTTGTTTAAATGCGATTAGCGATTTTTTCTGGCGGCGACGGTGGCTCTAGTCTTTTCGTCCGGAGAGAGTCCCGACTGCGTTGAACATGGTTTAAGAAGGACGTTGTTCGTGGGGGTTGGGTGGGTAGGGGTTGGTTAGGGATCGGGTGGGATTTACTGTTACCACCTACAGAGATCTTAAACATGCAAGCTCGCCAAACACGCCCAGCCATCTGACCCATCACTATCGAATTTCTTAAAATTGCTAATTTTCCATTCGTTTTCTCGAAATTGTGAAAATTGGCTTTGTCTTGCATGAGAGATTTTTTCCCGGCCCGTTGGTTGGGGGTGGTGAGTTCCGTCTTTGCGGGTCATAAATTCTCTCGTCCTTTTCCTCATCCATTGATTTCTACCCGCGCTCTTGCAAAGAGTTGATCCGCCGATGCTGCTTATGTATACGTAGCAGCGTCTCTGTTTACCTCTTCTCGTAGATGATTGCGACACCCCACCCACCCCGCCAAAAAAAAAAAAAATCCCTGCGAAAAATGATTATCCTTCTTTCACGGCTACAAGAAATGCCCTTGATTGTTAAGGACGATTTCAATTTGACCACATGTTCAAACCCACGTTTGACTAGCTTCTTAATGTTTTTGGCGTTGAAAGGGAAATTGATTGCGCCACTCCACCATACCACCCCCCCCAAACTCTTCCGCATATTATGGCGACTCTTAGGAGACATCAAGCATCGATTGACTTGCATGTGAAAATTCTTATTACACACCGCAATGAGAATGAGAAATGGAAAGAAAAAAGGAGACTTTGTGCCAGTGAAGATTATGGGGTCCAAGCACCCATGTGTGTGCAAGAGGACAAATGGGGCCGCATCGACCATGGTCTCTCACTTGCCACTTCTGAAATCAAGCCAGTGAAATTCTATCCGTTACACTGAACAATAGATCCAATCGTTCTCACGTACCGACGAAATGCCCTACTTTCCTGGGCATTTGTATCTTGCCGTTGCACATCTGTCCGTACATCTGGCTTTTGGCCGTTAGAGAGAAGAAGTGGCAAGTCACCTCCACCGACACAAATGAGAGAACATTATTGGCCATTTCGCTTGTCCTAATTTTACTTTTTACAGTCCAATTTTCTACTGTCTCTAACCAACAATTTCTTTGCTCTCTTTTTCCTGGCACATTTCCTGAATTAAGAAGGGGATAATTTCTTGCTGCGATCACGGGACATCGAACTAAATCATGAGATTAAATAAACATATCCCGATAGTTTAAACATTCAGAGAAATCTTGCCAGTTTCTTTTTCTTCTCTCCTATAGATTTTCCTGAAAGAAGATAGCCTTCTTCATTTGTGATTAAGAACAATGGGTTTGTTTTTACAGGAGCATCCGCAATAGCACTGAGAGGCGTAAATTAGGTTATTTCTCTTGTGGAACTGGTAATCCGATTGATGACTGTTGGCGGTGCGATCCCAACTGGCACAAGAATCGCAAGCGCCTGGCTGACTGTGGCATCGGCTTCGGTCGCAATGCCATTGGTGGCCGTGATGGCCGGTTCTATGTCGTCACTGACCCAAGTGACGACGACCCCGTCAACCCAAGGCCAGGCACCTTGCGCCATGCTGTGATCCAGGACAGGCCGCTATGGATTGTCTTCAAGCGGGACATGGTCATAGTGTTGAAGCAAGAGCTGATCATGAACAGCTTCAAGACCATCGATGGCCGCGGTGCCAATGTCCACATTGCCAACGGAGCGTGCATCACCATTCAATTCGTCACCAACATTATTATTCATGGTCTTCACATCCATGACTGCAAGCCCACCGGCAATGCCATGATCAGGAGCTCCCCAACTCATTATGGCTGGAGGACTATGGCCGATGGCGATGCCGTATCCATTTTTGGGGCAAGCCATATCTGGGTGGATCACAATTCGCTCTCCAAATGTGCCGATGGCCTCGTGGATGCTATCATGGGCTCAACAGCCATTACCATTTCCAACAACCACATGACCCACCATAATGAGGTGCATCTGAATTTAATGATCGTTGCTTGATTGTTTGGAGCGATTTGCTTCTTGCTAATCAAGTGCTGCTACCGAAAAGGACATGTCCCGATTGATGATGTTACTTTTACTCGTTGAAACAGGTGATGCTGTTGGGCCATAGTGATTCTTACACAAGAGACAAGCAAATGCAGGTGACTATCGCATACAACCATTTTGGCGAGGGTCTCATCCAGAGAATGCCGAGGTAGAATCTGACTTCCAACCCCTCATATTAAATGACTTCATGTAACTCACCAGAACTAAACAAGATAACAGCAGCTGCATTTGGATTATAATAGTGATGAATGCTATATATACAAAGATGAGAAAACAATAAAGTAGGATTCCCCAAGATTAATATTGGAAAGGAGGTAATCTAAAAAAACACAATTGATTGTTGTAAATGCAGGTGTAGACATGGTTATTTCCATGTGGTGAACAACGACTACACGCACTGGGAAATGTATGCAATTGGTGGTAGTGCCAGCCCCACCATCAACAGCCAGGGCAACAGATATGCGGCTCCGTCCAACGCATTTGCAAAGGAGGTAACAGTTCATCAAACTGCAAACTGCGTATACCTTTCAGTTGTCTCCTTGTGGAACCGCAAAAAAAGCATGCATTAGTATAAAATCTACAGAAAATAATCGTTTCACTCTCTCTTCATTGACACGTGAACAGTCAAATTACTGGAATGCAATATTATTGTTATCATATCAATTTTTTATCTAGTGTGAGGTTAGGACAGATCCCACATAGAGTTTGAAATGTCACCTGCTACACCGACTAAACTACATCCAGTAAACGGTAACGGGCAGATGTCGAATTGTTTTTGCAGGTGACTAAAAGGGTGGATACAGCAGCAAGCCAGTGGAAGAGCTGGAATTGGAGGTCAGAGGGAGACCTGTTGCTTAATGGTGCCTACTTCACTCCATCAGGAGCCGGAGCCTCCGCGAGCTATGCTCGTGCTTCAAGCCTCGGAGCCAAGTCCTCCTCCATGGTCGGCTCCATCACTTCCGGTGCCGGTGCTCTTCCCTGCCGTCGCGGCCGGCAGTGCTAATATCTACCAAATTGGCCTCCAAATGGCGGTCAATTTTCCCTATCGATTGATTTCCCTGATTCGCAGTATAATATAATATATTCCTTTCCACATCCATTGTTTTCACATACCCCATCTACATGATTTGGCAAGTGTACAAATTCTACACTGTCATGATATATCACCCAAATTCCTACCCCACTTTCAATTTCCCCTGTTTTCAGATTTTCCATCTGTTTCCAACCTCGGCCTACTTCGAATTCAACAAAACCTAAGCCATACTTAGAAGCAGGCGCGGAAGCGTTGTTGATTTGTTCCCTTCCTTTTCCCCGATTCGTGTCATCCCCCCAGTTCATCGTCCCCATCTTCTTCCTAACCCATCATCATTCAAACCAGTCCATTTGCGTGTCTCTCCCCGTCGGTGTCGGTTTCTACATATCCTCATTGCCTTTCGAGTCTATAGGTTGGTTCCGGACGATTCCCGAAATTGTTTACCTTCTTTTTTCTCTTAGCAATACGGGCGATTAGTACGAATGTGAAACCTCGAGTCCTGGAAAGACCTCTGTTACAGTTGATGCATAGAAATAGCAGTGTTTTGTTTCCTTGGGCTGTTTGTTCTCTGTCAACTCTTTGGCTGCTTTATTTTTGCGTCCTTTGCTTTTTGGCAACGGAAGCCATCTTTTCTTTGGTCATGCGATTGTGTGAGGTTTTTGTTGGGATATCGTAATTTATTCTCTCTCTTGGTTTCGTTCTTTCATTCACCGGCAGCCTCGATTCTTCCATGTGCACGCCCCACATGCACATGCACATTAATCATTGCTTCTAACGAAACTAGGCCTTGCTTTTATCTCATATAATCTACCCTTTCAAAAAAAATCTTCTCTCCCCAGTCTTGACGACCCCAATTAGTGTCATGCTCCTTTTGGCCAGCTGGGGAATATTTAATCATTTCGCTTTTTACCCTGCATCCATTATTACCTCCCCCTTGCATGAGTCGGGACATGCCATCATCATCATCATCATCATCGGCGAATTGCTTAATTTCAGGCATCATCTCAAAAGTTGCCGTAGAATCTATACCAATCCCTCAAAATTAAAAACAAAAAGAAGTGCAATTACTGAGAAAAGCTTCAGAGAGAGAGAGAGAGAGAGAGAGATGATAATTACTTGAGTTCACGTGGTGGATGAGGCAAAAGCAGGAATATTTGCCGATGCATGTGGTGGATGGGGTCCATATGGCATGAGATGTGTGAGACAGTCGTCTCCCCACCGCCACGCCTCGTACGTGTGCAAAGTGTGCAAAGCCAGCTCTCCACGACGAATGTATGACTTGCGACACCTTCATTTCCTTTCAATCAATTCGGTCGCTTGGCACCTGTCACTTCATTAGCACTGGCACTCCCCATTCCCCAGTCCCAACCACAGGAATTAAAAGTCTAGCCCCTTGCCAAAACAATGGTTCTTTTACTAACTGTTTATCGCTACAATTCCGGACGCAATGCGGATGCAATCGCAGGGGAGTGACTCCATTCATTCTCACGTAGTGGTTAGTTACTTAACAAAGGACGCCCCTCGAATTCAAGGTCTAGGAATCGATCAAAGAACAAAGGGGAGCTCATTGAAACGGGTCTGGTGACAGACATAATTTACTAATTCCGGAGTTGGTAAAAGGGTTGGTAAAAGGGCAAAGAAAAGTCGCCGGTCTTCGGATTGGAACTCCTCGAATTGGATTGGGTTTCAGCTTTAATTCTCATCTGCGGTCGCCTTCTTCGAATGCACAAAACCAAGAACCAGGTCCAAGATATACTTGAACATTACATACAAGAGGTCAAAGAGTTACCTGTCTGAATGGGAAGAATAAAAGGACCATTCGACCTTAAACCCAAATGCAGGCCTCCTAATAAAAGTCTCTTTCCAACGGCTTTGGATGGGGGAAAAAAGAGACCTTGCAAAAAGGAAGGTGCTTTTCCCTTATTCCTACTGGTTTGGTTGATGGTGAAGATTGAAGGAATCAAAAGCAAAATGTCGAGCCATTGCTGTTTATTGGCTGGCTGTAGAAACAATAGAGGCAAAAGAAAAGTTGTAAAAGATAAAAGGGGGGGCAGGTTGAATTGACTTGAGAAAGCAAAAGGGCATCCATTCTTTTCCCTTTCGCAATGTCTGAACATGTCTAACCTTGCTGTCGATGTGTAGACCCACCTGAGAAACTTCTGAGCGAGTCTCGAATGAGGCCCGCCAATTGCGCCGAGGAACCTCATTCGAAGATGAATCGAACGAAAGGGGTTTCCCTGAGAATGAGTGTGGCTTGAGTGGGGCCGGAGGTTGGTTGATGCATTTTGGAGGTCCTCGCCACCCGATTAGATTCCGCATTCGCCTCGTGGATTGCAATCGAGAATGAGGCTTTTGCATAATTTGGGTCAACTCTTTGTGAGTGCAAGTTTCGATTCGCTCAAATTAATTATCGAGTGTGAAGTTTTAGTATTCTAGAGAAAAAGTTTACAACATTCAATTGGACGGAGATATCATGTTCTTTGAGCACCTCTTGAAATCCATCTTATAATTTCCCTTGTTTATATGGTAATTTGGATGGATTTTCTCCACATAGCCGTTTTCTTTTCCCTTCCTGAAAAGTGGTTCTAGGTCTAAGAAGTCAACTTCCAGCACATTGTTCTGTTATTTGGAGCAGGTAGTCTGCTTCGAAGTCAAAAGTTTCTTTATATCGTGCATATGAGAACATCTGCCAAAAGGGTACATTGAGCGAAAAGTTACTTTATCTTGTACACGTCAGGGCGGCAGCTTCCTTCAAGCATCCCTTGTCATCGTATAAATAAAAACCAATTGTAATCTATCGCATCATTTGTTAACGTACACAACACCACTTTATATTTTTGCAGTGACCCCTTCGTTTTGGCCCTAAAGTTCGTGCTCCGAACGTGACCTATTGGTAAAATTCATGCGCATCGGTCTTGCATAATGCACGGCGATGAATGTGTACAAGATAACATTAACAAAATACAAGGGCAGCTTCCTTCAAGCAAACAAAAGTGCCTTTTGGCCTTGAGATTTCAAAACGAAAGCCGCTTGTGCTCGGAGGTTCTTGTTTTGGTACATTCAACACCCAGAGCTTGTAAATAAAGAAAGAAAGAAGTTTCCCTTGATGCAGGAGAATGGTAAAAGACAAATATGTAAGCAAGATGGAGACTAAATCAAATGGACGTGCATGTATATAGATCGGCTGGGGTATTGGGTTTGGAAGTCTTTATCCTCGCTCATCCACAGTTTTTTTTTCCTTTCCAGACATCAATAGTTTAATAAGGGTATTCTAGAGTAGCTTTTTTTTTTTTTTTATTGAAAAAGTTCTCATTTCATTTCAAGTAGTAAAATTAGAGGAACAACCCAAATGGACTTCATAACAAAGAATATCCAAAAGAGATTGAGGGGGATTAGAGACCCAATTCCGAGGTAGAGATTGGCGAAGCTGGGCTTTGGCAACCCAATCGGCGATTTTATTTAGATCTCTCAGTCCATGGGTCAATTTTAATCCAGGAAATGAAGCTAGAGCAGCCCGACCCATTTGGACTATTTCGTTGACTTCCCAAGGGGGTGTATCTAACCCCAAATTGTCTGAACTGTTGTGTAGCAGTCAGACTCAACAATAGCCCCACATGACCCTTTGTCCTTTCCCCATTTCATAGCCAGTTCCAAGCCTTTGCATATAGCTAGTGTGACATCTTGATTTTCGGGTTCTGTTTTCGATTGAATAAGCCGGGCTTTTCATCGACGCGCCTATAGTTCTTTTCTTTGAGCCGATCACTCACGAGATAATTAGTCTAACAGGTGAAGCCGTTAAGAAATCTAAACGCAATAGACTCGAGAATTCGACCAGATTTCGATTGCTCAACCGTGTTTATCTGCAAGAGTCAATATGGCACGGTCAAAATCGATCAAAGATTGGAGATAGGTTGGTTCGACTGAAGTATGTGATTAGAGTATGGGTGATTCCCACCTAATTGCAAAATTCTCGTCGAACGACACTAGACCTATTTTTCTGTCATTTCTGTACCCTATGCCCGTATTTGAAACCTAGAGATTTTCACGACAATCGAGAGTCGCCAATGAGTCGAAGATGCACAATGTGAATCGAAAATAATCGACCACGGGTCAATTGCACTAGAAATTCCTAAAAGCTACCCAGTAGGCTAGGTCACGCTAAAATCGCGACAGATTGAAATTAACCGTGAATTTAAACCCAATTTCAGAAATTGCATGTCACGATTCATTTTAGGAATGTTGACTCATCCTCCGGAGATTTTTCTGTAAACCGAGATTTTTGGTGAAAAGTCAAAGTAGGGCCGTTTTTGACCAGGAAAATCGATGACCGTTTTTTATCGCATTTTTTGGATTCAAGTTGGACAAATCGATGAGGAAAAATCCTAAGAGGGATGATGGCATCTTGGTTGAATTTATGGGGGTCAATTTGAGCTCAAATAGACAAGGATTGAAGTGAAATGGGAAGGGGAATTGAATGAAATGGGATGGCCAATGATCCAAATTCGTAGGCCAAGGGGGAGACAACCTTTTGGACCCTTTGGGAAGCTTGTTTGGGAAGCTTGGCTGCTGCAAATTGGCTAACGAAGAGAGCCATGCATGGTGGGGCATAGAACTCAAGTGCTTTGGATATTTTGTGGCCCCTCCTCATCTTCAGCATGCTCCTTCTTCCTCCTTGCTCCTCCTTTATCTATTGTTGGGACTTTTGAAGCTCCAAAAATTGCAGAGAAACCAGCCCTCACTTCACTCTCTCTCCCCCTCTTCAGCCCCAAGAAGTCGCGGCCCTTTTCTCCCCTGTTTTCCTTCTTTGCCTATTTCTGCTCTAGCCGACCTTCATGTGAAAACCAAGTTAAAAGTTGTTTTCCTGTGAGAATTAGCCTTCGTGCCACCCACCACTGTACTCAGGACTAGGAGTGAGTGATTCCAGATTCCGGTTTGGTTCCGTCTGGAACTTGGAACCTACCATCGGGTACAGGTTCCTCAATTTTTGGAACCTAGAACCTACCCGTCAGAACCAAGAACCTGGAACCTACCCTGTCACAGGTTCCAGGGTCGGTTCCAGGTTCCAACAGGTTCTTTTTTCCTTTCTTTTTTCATTTCCAGATTTGAACTATAACGTATGCGCATACTCTACGGTAACTTCCCACATCTTAGCAAACATACCAGTGCCAAGAATCTGGACATACATAATCAAAACCAATAAGAAGTTTCCATAGAGGAAATGAGATGCTTGATTAACTATAATTATTGTGCCAACATATGTCAATATATGTGTAATAAAGCTTAAATCGTCACATTTTCCATATGCCATATGCCTTATCAGCTGAGTCAAATGAAAATGATGAAGCAAAATATACTAAGGAGATGAAAAACCAGAAGTGCCAACAAGATCTCAAATTTTCATTTACTCCATAGTGTGAACTCTACAACCTTTCCCTGTGATTCCTTTGGCACAACAAAACCCTACAAAGACATGGATGAAAATCAGTCACAATCCTAAGGAAAGACACAGAAAAAAATCAATATCGATAATACTCCATGAAGCATGCCATTTTGCCCATCTAAAGGCTCCACAGAAACAAATTATGCAATCTAAGATGAATTTTTTTTTTTTTTTACGAATATGTTGAAACCATTATCGTATTCGACTGGAAAAGAGAAAGAACAGAAGATGTATACGCAGCCTAATGATTCAAAACAACAACGAGCTCTTCCACAATAAGCCTGTGTAGATCAAATCAAAGAGACCTACTTCTCATCGAACCAACACAAATAAATCCTTCACAGACACTAGATGTTACTGACAATCCAATGGTAAGAATTTGAAACCCTTTGAAACCCATTAGAATTGTCATATGATGATGTATAATTTACTCGCAAAAATCAGTTGTAGGTAACTAGAAGAGAGAGACAACTGTTGGATAGTCTTTCAGGTCATGATCTTGAAAGATACATGATATCATTGCTAAACTCACTTTACCACGTAATCTAAGTAATCCTACAATCTTTAAAATAGGCTTAGTTGAATTGTCCTTGCATAAGAAAATATAACCACAACTTTGAGCTTCCATAGATTAGTTAGATTTCAGACAGCACTTCAGCCCCAAGATAGCACAAAGTTCCACTAGTCCAAGTAAAGCTCCAACTCCAAAATCTCGAAAGCAAAATTCAGTACTTTCTAGTTGAAACCTGAATATTCCATTTCCTTCTTACTCCATTCCTCCTTTGCCAAACTTTCCCACTCTGAAACCGAAGAAAGCAACTCTCTTTCTAAGATAACATCTCATGTTCAATCATGTTGTAATTGGAGAATTCGCAGGGCATAATTTCCACAAACGATCTGATCCCAGTTGAAAAAAAAAAAAGAACCCAACAATTCCTGCTTTCCCCAGACCTAAAACCCCCAATCAAATGACCAACTCAATCAATCCTCGGTCCACATCAACGCCATCGGGGGATCGACACAAACCGAACGAACCCTAGCTACTCGCATTTCCCCAAAAAAACCAGATCAATCCAAAATCAAAACAGCCAATCGCACGCGTGGACGTGCAGGGGGGGACCCACCTCGAGTCCTAGAGCTTGGCGATGGACTTCTTCTCGACGCTGAGGACAATGGTGTCGGTGCCGTGGACGCCGACGGCGGCGTTGCCTGCGGACGGCCTCAAGGGCGTACTCCACCTAGAAGAGGTGGCCGTTGGGAGAGAACACAATGATGGCCCTGTCGTACCTCGCCATGGCCGCCTTCCGATCCTTCTTGTCGAGGGCGAGCGGCATCGTTGACGGCAACGGGCGGAGGCAGAGAACTTGAGAACTCGGCGACGGGCGTCGAGGGCGAGCGGCGTCCAGTGGCGTCCGGCAAGGGCGAGTGGCGTCCGGCGGCGTTAGTGAAACTGTGAAAGTGTGAAATGAGTGAAGGGAAATTGTGAACACTGAATCGCTCGAGAGATTTGGGCCTTCTTTTGGAGGAGCCCTAACCGGTTCCGGTTCCGAAACCGGTTGTGATTTCGGTTCTCGGAAAAAAGGAACTGGGAACCGGAACCGGTCCTTTAAGAACCGGGAACCGCGCTCACCCTTACTCAAGACATCCAGTCCATATAGAAGGACCCTGTCGCTCACCGAACAAAGCCGCCAGTCGACCCGTCGGCCGGCCGAAAGCCGCTGCTTGCTGGTCCATCGGTCCGCTTGGTAGCCTGCACTATTTCGCGTTTTCAGCCATTTTTCTCCCATTCCGACCATTCTTCCGCCCATCCCAGCCACTAGCAACTCCCCCTTGACCCTTAGGTGCCGCCGATTGCCGGCCATCCCCTCGCCGGAGCTCCGGTAAGCCGCCCAACTCCGTTTCTCCTCCGGCAGTCCAGTTTTTGGGAGTTTCAGTGGGAGTCCGAGCTATTGTTGCTGTTCTGAGCTTCGGACTGCCTTGGATCATAGTGGTTGAGGTTCCCAAGTGTAGCCTCCATCGTGGCCCTCGCGTCCGTGTCTCCGGCCCGTTTAACGGGTGAGTTTAGCTCCTAATCCTTTGATTAGTGCCTAAACTTGCTTAGGATGTTAATTATGCTTAAGGGTTGGTTAGATGGATTAGTGATAATCTAGAATGGTTCTATTATCCTTATAATTGATTAGTGTTAATCTAATTAGTGAGATTAGCACCTTTGAGATGGATTAGTCCAAATCAGTGGACTTTCTGCAATTTGGATTTCTGGACCCTCGCCGTTTGCCATTTTTGTAGATCAAAATGGGTTGTAAATTTGAGGTCGATTTCTTCTAGAGAAATGTTTTAAACATATTCAGTTATAACATATATTTTACTCACGAGTTTTAGAGATTTCAAAGTATGATATTTCGGCTCCGTCATTTGCAAATAGAATCTCGGACTATGTTGGAATTTGTGACCTTTTGGGATTCTAGGAGCTTTTATCAACTCTTAGGGTTTGAATTTCAAAATGGTTTTTTTCACAAAAGTTGTTTGTCACATCTTCTAGTTTAACATAGTCAAATTTATTATCAAATGGATAAGTTTTGGATCTCGAACCAAACTTATTTCAGAAAATAGACTTTCTAGAAATGGACACAGTTTCTGTGCTGGATTGAGCGATTTATTGGGCTTAATCTAGAAGGATCTGGGTTTAGGTGTCTCATAAAAAGTGTTCGTTTATGTGTCATTTACAACATATTCAAATTTGGGAATTTTACAAACTCATTTGGTTAGGTTTCTGGATTTAAACTTGGAGACCCGCGAGTGGCTCGGTTTCTGCCAATTATGACCGATTTTAGTTTGGTGATGGTCCTTCATGCTTTGGTTGCTTTAATTAGTGTTTTTAATGACTTATGGATTTAATTTTTTAGTTATTTAATTCTGAAAATTTACTATTCATACGAACATTGTTCACGAAACACTATTCACAAAACATTGTTCACATGCACTGTTCACCCGAGAAGGAAAAGTTGTTTAATTTAATGTGTTTTGATCTTATGAGGTGATTTGAGTGTATAAATGCATTGGCATCCGCATGAATTGAGTGATTTTCACAAAGAGGGGAAAAACGGTTTGTCCGAGGGACATCGAAATGGACCGCCTTTAGGAGAAAATGATTTGTAAGTGTATATGCAAGCTTGTGCACATTGGCTAAGTGCCCAAAGATAAAAAGGGAGTTGTAGTAGTGTGCTTGCGTGATCATTGAGTTGAATCCGTCCCCCGCTGTGTGTCGGGTGGACAATGCTCCTATATGGAAAGCCCGTGCCTGTGTGGCGATAATTAATCGTACCTGTGTGGCGTAAAATCGTGCTTGTGTGGCGATAATATTGTGCTTGTCTGGCATAAAGATCGTGCCTGTGTGGCGGTATGCCTGTGTGGCGATAATATCGTGCCTGTGTGGCCGTATTTCTGTGTGTCGGGTAGATTGTGCCTGTGTGGCGGTATTGTGCCTATGTGGCGGTATTGCTGTGTGTCGGGTAGATTGTACCTGTGTGGTCGTATAGTTGTGTTTCAAGTAGGCCGTGCCTGTGTGGCCGAAATTAATTGGAACGCATGAGTGTTGAGATGGTTGGGCCTTATTATGGGGTAAAATTGTGTGGCATGGAATGGGACGTGTCTCATCGATTTTACCTTATAATCGGAACCCGTGTGATTGATCAATATGTGCTGTGTGGCACACTAATGTGCAAGAGCGTATGAGAATCATGACATCTTTGGTTTTGACTGTGCATGAGTTGAGCACATTGTTTATGGTACGCACACATGAATTGATAATGTGCAGGGTGTGGCAATAGTCAGGTGAGATTGCTTGTGACGCGACTCGCATGTGATTGATGAACTGCATCATCTAATGGCCATGTGTATTGCGTGTATCGTGCTGAATTATAACATGCAGGGTATGGCATACCATATAAGGTTACATGTGAACTGACTATTGAGTGTTGGTTGTTGATCTTTGGTTTGTTTGTGGGGTGGTTTTGAAGAGATACCCCGAGTTGAGTTGGCGTTCTAATCGAGGGACTAGGGAGAGGACTTGCTGAGATTTATATCTTACTGGTTATTGTATAACTATTTTCAAGCCCCTAGTGTGAAGAACCCGGAGCTTGAAGCGGATGGGTCAGGGGATTAGTTAAATCACTTCCGCTTGTGCATTAAAATGAATGGGTCGACGATGCGTCCTGGGAACGTTGCTTTCTATCGACCACCGAGGGATGTACGCGCACTCGAGGTTCGGGGCATGATAGCTAGGATTTCTACATGCAAGGGAGAGTGTGCCTTCATCGTGCGAGCAAAATCGCCGAGCAACACCCCATTCTTGCCCCTGCACACCACTGCTACTGATCCGTCGTTGGTTCCTGGTGTGAAGGCTCTGTCGACGTTAACTTTCACCCATCCCGACTTTGACGGTCTCCATCTTATAGCTTTGCTAATGTTTTGCTGTTGTGATGAAGCTGGATCTTTGAGTTTTTGTTTTGACGCGAGCTGATCAGCCACCACGCCCCACGGATCTGGCTTCCTTGCTCGAAAAACTATTGTGTTCCTCTATTTCCAAATGAGCCAGAGAGCTTCGGCTACTATTTCGGGTTCGGGAGCTTGAGGAAGGTGGCTTTTATACTCCATAAACCAACGGTCTATACTCCTTAGTCCTGTGCTTTTTATTTGAATCTGGAGATGGCGATTTGACCATATTTCATTTGTCCAGGGACAGAGTAAGAATAAATGTTCTGCTGATTCTGGGGTCACTTTGCAAAGGGGACATAACGGCTCAAGTAAGACTCTTCTTTTGGCTAGATTCTCTTTAGTAGGGAGGGTATTTGACATAAGTTCCACATAAACACCCTAACTTTAGGGAGGGTGCGTAGACTCCAGATTTTACTCCATAGTTCTTTGGGCTTTTGATATGAAGATGAGGCTGAAGTGTGGGCTAAGTGGTCTTCCAAACTTCTGAGTTGATTATACAAACTTTTTACTGAGTAATTGCCTGATTTGGTCACCATCCAAATGCATTTATCTTTCCTTCTATTGAATGGTAAGGGGATTGCCAAAATTTCGCTTATGATTTTGTCTTTGAACAAGTTTTGAAGGCTCTCTTCCTTCCATGTTGAATTGTTCGTATTTATGAGCTCGACTACCATAAGGGGATCGTCTCGGTTGGCTGGGCCTGGGATTGTGCCTTGCTCTAACCATCTGTCTTCGTGTATTTTAATCGATTCTCTGTTACCGACTGACCATAATGTTGAATCTGAAATAACATTTCTACCACTCAGTAAACTTTTCCATCCCCATGATGATCGATGGCTTGCCTTAGCATGATAGAAATCTGTAGAAGGGAAATAGAGTCCCTTGAATAGTTTACTCCTTAAAGACGAGTGGTTTTCTATCAATTGCCAAGCCTATTTGCCTAGCATTGCTTTATTAAATGTAATTAGATCTCTAAAACCCATTCCTCCACTATCCTTTCTCATCTTCAACACATTCAACTTTTCCAATGAATTCCAGTCTTGGAGTCAATGTTTTTCCACTAGAAGGAAGCAATTTTTTTCTTACAGCTTTACAGATGGAAACTATTAACCTTTCCTTTCATCATTCTAGCTTCATATTCACTCTAGCTAATATCCAATCAAACATTTGTTTTTTAGATGTTCCCTAATCCGATGGAATGCCTAAATATTTCCCTGTTTTATTAGTTTCCGGTACTCTCAATTTCCATGCCATGTTTCTTCTTAAAGTCCGAGGACATCCTGAACTAAAAAATATCCCGGATTTGTTCAAATTGATTGCTTGACCGGTAGCCATGTAGTATTGATTGAGAACATCAGCTAACTGTTGGCATTCCTTCACCTTTCCATCCAACAATAATATTGAGTTATCCGTAAATAACATATGAGATAGAGTTGGGCAATTACTATTCAGTCTTATGCCTTTCACTCTCCCTTCCCCAATTGCTTTTTTCATAAGAAGAAATAAAACATTTGCTACTAATATGAAGAGATAAGGGGAATGGGGATCACCTTGATGAAGTCCCCATGATGGCTAAAAATAAGGCAGCGATTATCCATTAAACTTGACACTAAAAGAGACCGAAGTCACACAATGCATAATCCATGAGACCCACTCCTAGCAAAACCCCATCTTCAACAAACAAGCCTAAAAAAAGTCTTATTCAATTATGTCATATGCCTTCTTCGTATCAAGTTTCAGCACTGCTTGAAATTTCTTCTTTCTTTTCCTGATTCTTAACTGGTAGAGTACCTCTTGAACAATAAGAATGTTGTCTTGGATTTATCGTCCTTTAACAAACGCACTCTGCTTCATTTCTATCAACTCCGGAAGAAAAGGCTTTAAGCGATTAGC
This sequence comes from Eucalyptus curtisii, assembly GCA_017140595.1. Classification (NCBI taxonomy): domain Eukaryota; kingdom Viridiplantae; phylum Streptophyta; class Magnoliopsida; order Myrtales; family Myrtaceae; genus Eucalyptus; species Eucalyptus curtisii. The sequence goes on from CM029504.1 coordinate 7,845,981, forward strand.
CAATACCTTAGAGATGATTTTATAAGTAAAATTGCATAGGTTACTTGGTCTATACTGATCAAGTGTTTCTGGATTTGGGACCTTGGGAATAAGGGCAATTTGGGTTCTATTGAAATTTGGATTGAAATGATTTGTCTCCATAAACTCCCCTACCAACCTCAATAAATCCTCCTAGATGTCCTTCCAATGATTGCGGAAGAACTAACCATTTAAACCATCTGGCCCTAGAGCCTTGATTGCTCCTAATTGAAGAACAGCATCGTTTACCTCATGTAGTGTAACTTTTGCTGTTAATGCTTCATTTATCTCTTCATGGACTAGTGTAGGGCATTGGTCTATCACTGGGTAGAAATTACGAGGACCAACCTTGCTGTACAAATTAGAGAACAATTGAACCATCGCCTCTTTTAATTTCTTGGTGTCTCTACACCACTCACCATTTGGCAACTGGAGCATGTATGTTTTATTTATTTGTAGACGTTGTATTGTTGTGGCATGAAAGTATTTAGTGTTTCTATCGCCCCACTTCAGCCACATGATCCTTGAACGCATTCCCCAATACACTTTTTCTCGTTTCCACAGTTGTTCAATTTGCTGTTTGATGCTTTGGACCTTTTCCCTTTCGTGATCAACCTCTTGTTTGTTTGTGATGGATACTAATTCAGCTTTGAGAATTTTGATTTGTTTGTGGGCATTTGAGAATTTTTTGTTCCATTCCACAAGGGTTCTTGTTACCTTTTGCTGTTTTTGTTCCCAACTCAGGTATTTTGCACTGGATTCTGCCAAAGCTAATTTAATAATATCCTCATATTCTATGTCTTTTGCCCAAAAAGCTTCGTATTTGAATTTCTTCCTTCATTTCACCCTTTCAGCTACTAACGACACCAATAGCACGCTGTGATCAGATCCTACTACTGGAAAAGCAAAAGCTTTAGCCTTAGGGTAAGAAACCCTCCATTCCATGTTGCTTAATGCCTGATCAAGTCATTCTTTGATATAATCCTCTCCTACCCGATTATTTGACCATGTAAATGCACAACCTTTCTCCTCCAAATCCAACAAAGAACAATCATTTATAACTTCTTGAAATGCCAGCATTTGGTAATGTTCCGCCATTCTTTTTCCGACTTTCTCACAATGGTAGAGAACTTCATTAAAGTCACCGATGCACATCCAAGGAAGAGAGTTCCAAGACTTAATGTACCTTAGTTCATCCCATAACCTCATTTTATTCTAAAAAGTATATGAAGCATGGATTAGTGTCAGTCTCATATTTGTTGTTTGCCTCCCATCTGCAAGTAGCATTAATAAAATCAACAGCAAAAGAATCGATTGATAATGTTATGTCTTCATTCCACATTAGCGCAAGCCCCCCAACAATTCCTTGTGGATTCACAACAAAAAGATATTGGTATTTTAACATTTTATTTATCCTTTGCACCATTGATTCCCTATTTTTTGTTTCCATCAAGAAGACTACATTGGGCGTTTATTGAGCCACTAGGGCTCTAAGTTCTTGAATTATCAGGGGATTGCCTAACGCCTGACAATTCCAACTTAAGATTTTCATTGGTACCTCGGTGGTTTATTAGGGTTAGCCACCAAAGCCCATTGACCCTCTCCCTTAACCATTTGGACAGGGGTTTCCGACAGTTGAGTTTCATCAATTAAGAACTACAAATCTTTTTCTGGAGCATAAGGGTTGAATCCCTTTTGCTTTTTAGCACTTAATTTAACCCTTTTTCCTTCTTCTTTCTAGGTTGTTTCTGTAGATTTTCTTCCGGTGAGGGATATAGGAGTTTTCCCCTTATCAGGCCATGTTAGTAGTAAGAAAGGAGGATTAGCCACTTCCCTAATTGCCACCTAAATTCTTGCTATCCATTTCCTTTCTCTTTTTGGCTCTGTCTAAATGACTAGGTAGGGGGCGTGCTAGTTGGACAATCTCCATTTGGTTCGGAAGGTCTTGAGTTTCAGGTATGACTTCCTCTGCCGCCTTCTCGTCCCATTTATCTTCATAAAATAGCTTCCAAATAGGACTAAACTCCTGGCTTCTGCTTTTAGCCAGAATCCAAACCTTAAGTTCTCCGTTTTGTCTTCGTCAACTGGAATTTTAGAACAGTGGGTTGTAAAATGACCCAATTTGCCACAAGCATAGCAGAAATGGGGTAATCTCTCATACTTATATTCTACAAATCTAGCTCCACTTTCACTCTCTCCGATGCAAATGTTGTAGAGCCTTTTGTTTCTATTTTGATCTCTATAACGTTTCCTAACTCCATAGCTATCTTTCTTACAAATCTTTCATTACGCCATTCAACAGGTAAGCCATAGATATGCACCCAGAAAGCTCCTCTTGTAAAATTATAGCAATGAGGGGGTGTGTTTGGTTCCCATGGCTTCAATAATAGAATGTGGTTGGCAAAAGACTAAGAACCCCCATCCAGCACTCGTTTAATATCCCCATTAGATTTGAAAACAAACAAAAAGTGACCTTGTTCCAATAGAGTGATACTCACATTATCTATTTTCCATGCCTTTTTCATTGTACTTTGAAAGGCTTGGAAATTAATAGAGGGGCTTATGAACAGCTTACTTATCAACATCAGTTTGCAATCCTTTTCTTGTTTAGTGGCATCCATCTCTTCTAAATCAATAATGTCATTTTTTGATCACATATCTCCTAATTTCTTGCAAAGCAATTCTAGTCGGGGATCAGCCTTACTATTCTCCATTTGTGATCGTTAGTTTTCAGTTAGGCAAATGAACAAATAGGTGGAAGGTCCAGCTGCAATACCCACTAGAACCAACCTAGGACAATGCTTGAGACACAAGACCCTTGCGCGTTGCTTCTATACCCAAAGACTCACTGGTTTCAGCTGTCCACAAAAATGGGTGAAGGTGCAATGGACTTCAGAGATTCGGACTTACTGGTATTCGGCGGCAAGAAGAAAGAAGACAAGATGAATGGAGACTGTGGGGGTTTAGAGCAAGCAAGGTAAGGCAGGTTGAAGATTTGGGAACTTGGCAATGGAACAATAGTTTTATAGACACCTCCCATTGTAGAAAAAAACTGTTTAGTTTTGAAAGTGGAAGGGGTTTCTTTAAAGAGAGGTGATTTTAGGTTTTAAAGGGTGATCGTGCAGAGTAGGTAATGTGAGGAGTGGGATTTGGGGAGGGTGAGGAGATTAGCTAGGGTTTTTGGAGAGGAAGATGATAGATATTTAAGAGGGGGAAGAAATAGCTACACCAAAGGTAGAAAGGCTCTCCATACAAGAGAGAAGAAGTTTATTTGTCATTGTTTAGTCAGAGAGGAAAAGAAGGAGAAGCATTCTAGAGTAGCTTGCACTTTTAACCCGCCACCTTGTGTAACTTTTTTTTTTTTGGGAGAAACTCACGTTATCACTTTCACTTAACTCAAAATACTTGAAACCTTTAGCAGAAATTTCAAATATTAACATTTAAAGTCGCATATGATTTTTGCATAATTTTTTTCAAAATTTAAATAGCTTTGTCTAAAGGTAGTCTGAACTTCCAAGCCTTTATGCTTTTTATTATTGTTCATGTATTGCAAAGGCACGCATAAGAATTTCTAGAGCTTAAAATAGAAGTCCTTTTCTTGATAACTTCACTTATTGAGATGAAATAATGTGGAATACAAAGAGAAACATTTCACTTCGTTTGACTCTGTTTGATTGAAGTGATGATTTGCTTATGTTGTTTAGTTAGATTGAGGAGAGGATTGCGAAAAACTCAGGTGAATTTTTATTGAATTGGGCTTATTTGGAAAAAACTCCTCCGATCTCTTATGGATTGCTAGCAAAAGCTCCCGAAAGCCATAGAACTTCACTTAAACAAACAATCTTGTTTTAATGTGATGAAAATAGAGTAGGGGTGAGCAAAAGGACCAGACTAAACAAAATCTAATCTACTAATTTTGGACGATTTATGGTTCCTAAAACTTGCAATTAGTAAATACGAATTCAATTCCTGGTTTTAGATGCAGATACGTCCATTTGGGTCGGACCAATTTATTTTATTTTTTAAAATGTTCCTCATTCCAAATTTCCAAAACTTTGATTTCCATTCCTTTATCGCTCAGACTCAATCATGCATGCTCGTTGGTCACGCCTTTCACTCTCCCTTCTCTCAATTTCAGTCATGCATTGCTTATGCCTCCTTTGTGGCTTGACGCCTCTTAAGCTTGGTTCTTGATGATCATTATAGTTTTGTTCCTAGAAATGATCATCATATTTGGGCTTCATTCGTTTCTTTGTTTCGGCTTATATTCCTACTAATGTAATTTCCATTACAGATGGACAAATATTCTTATCAGCCGATCTATTCAATGCTGGAATTCGACTGCTATTAATGTGGGTATTTCTGTTTCCGAGTAGGATCTCAGTTCAAATTAAAGCCATGAAACAAGTAGCTGGAAAATTATAATTGGAATTAGCGCAATTCGCGAGAATGAGAAACCTTTGCACAATTCGCTTCGATCTCGATAAAGCTACCCAGAATCAATTGGCAAGAGGTCAACGATTACGTGAATTGCTTTTTCTGGAAAATATTTTCCAGGAAGTCATTTTCTAGGAAAATGTAATTATCTTCCAATATTTGGATGAAACCTGAAAATAAAATGGAAAATATTTTTCGTTGTTCGGTAAAGAAAATATTTTCCTCCATATATATTTTTTCATTTATTTTAATTTTTAAAATGGATTTTTCATATTTTTTACAAATTAATTTTTAATTATTTTAAATTTTTAAATCTATTATTAATTTTTTTCAATTTTATTTTTATTTTCTTTTTTCTTTGTTTTCCATCTCCTTCTTTCTTGGCCGGTCGCCGGCCACAGCGATGGCCCGCAACCAGCCACTGGCGAGCCTCGAGCTCGCCGATGAGCATGAGGCTCGCCACTTACCAAATTGGCGAGCACGAGCATCAAGCTCAAGGCTTGCTAGATCAACGAGCGTGAACTTGAGATCGACGAGCTCGAGGTTTGTCTGGCGACGACCGACGACTAGCCAAGAAAGAAGAAGATGGGAAACAAAGAAAAGAAAAAAAAAAAAAAATAAAAGAAAAAGAAAAAGAAAAAGAAAAAGAAAAAAAGAAGAAAAAGAAAAAGAAAAAAGAAAAAGAAAAAGAATAAAAGAATAGAAAAAGAAAAAGAAAAAGAATAAAAGAATAGGAAATAAAATAAAAAGGAAATTAAAAATAATTCCAATTAAAAAAGAAAAAGAAAATTAAAAAATAATTCGAATAAAAAAAGAAAAGAAGAAGAAGAAAGGGGAGGAGGAAGTGAGAATTTGTAGAGGTGTGAGATAAAAGAGATCAAGTGGGGAAAAAATTGAAAACATTTTCCCATATTTAGAAGACTTTTTTCCTTTAATGGAAACATTTTCCCCAAGGAATTCATTTTTCATGAAACGAACGTCGGAGAATCCGGAAAACGTTTTCCCAAAAATTATTTTCCGCGAAACGAACGGAGCCTTAGTTTATCACAAGATTGTTCTATTAACATCACTCATATAGTAGTTTAGACAATGTAGTAACATTTGCAGTCTCATAAGGAATAAGAAAAAAGAAGAAGTATAGCCGATTCTTGAACCTACCTAGGAATTGGACCAGACTGGCTAGTTCGGTTCTCAAGTGGGTAAGGTGGGCTAGTTCTTGTTCCAGGGTGGGAATCGGCCAACCTTGTGAACGATCACCCTAAAATAGAAGTGATCATTGGCTGGGTGCGAGTCCAATCAAGTAATAAGGTCCCATAACGTAAAGATAACATATAAATTAATTGGACCTGGCCAAACTAGGTCGGGCTGCTGAGTACATAGTTTTGCCCAGGTCTGGCTTAAAATGCTCTTTGGGCCCATTTGCCGGACGGGCTTATTCGGGCCCGTGAGAAACGCTTGGAAGTAACTATAGCAACCTTTGTATCCACTACTTCATCATTTGTTTATGTTATTACTCTTCTTTAGTTTTCACATTCGTTTAGTCTTCCGCGAGTGGACAAGTCCAAATCTGCAGAGCGAGACAAATTTTGTGATGAGACCTGTCTATCATAAGAGAGAGATAAGCGGTTTGCTAATGTGTTAGTGGTGTTGTGGGACGAGCTGCCGACTCGGACCTTTGGGTCATAATGGGACAAAGTTATAACTAAAGTTGAACATCCATAGCAGTGGTGTTAGACTCTTGTCGTTAGGAATGCACACATGGGAGTTGTAGGGACCAAGATTGCATTCCATGTCAGCTACCCGGTGAGACGAAGCTTTGCCCCGCCGCCCCCACTGCCCCGTGCTTGGCGCCTTGCATGAAATTGTGCCTAGCAAGCGAAATTTTTTTCATTATGTCTTTTTTCAATAATTAAATATTGAATATCTATAATGCTAGAGTTTTCATAACAATTATGAATCGTGCTGCTTTAACCTTATCCAGATTGTTATTTATAATTATTAAAGTATCACAGTCTTATGACAGTGAGTCTATTTATTTGTTTGTTTGAGACAAAGTAAAAGCAAAACATACTTTTTTCTCCTTTGCCAAAAAGATTAATAATTAATCAAACTTTATAAAGATATGAACAAATTATATGTGAACTGACGTGTTAATATTTGCAATTCTCGAATTAATTGTTTGAGTCTTTTAGAAAGTCAATATGCTTGTGCCTTAACTTTTGATTAAATAAAAAGTAAAAAAGGTCAATCAAAATATATCTTATATTAGTTCGCTTGTATAATTTACTTAATAACATACAAGATCCTTTTTGATAAACTTTAGTTTTGAATTAAGTGGTTGATAAATTATAAGAAGCTATATAACAAGACAACATATATATATACACAATATCACTTGTATTTAGTATACATAAAATTGTATTTTTCAATGAATAAAAAGCAGGATAGATGAACAGGGCGAGGTGTGTTACGTACCGGTCTTGCCCCATCCCGCCTCCCGCCCGGCAAATTTTCCACAGGGAAAATTTGCCCGATTCGATGGGGCATGAATTCTCCACGTCCCACGTCCCACCCCTGTCTATGGTAGTAGCCCCACGGGGTTGCTAGCCTTGCTTGTCCATCCCGCACCCCTCTTGGCAAAAAAAAATGTAAAAAAGATGGGCCTCTGTTTCACAACAAGTGGCCTCCACTTTGCGGTTTCGTCTCTACTGATATTGGGCCTGGTGATGTAAAAGGGAGAACAAGTCACGGTGCGAAGTTCAATGCTAACAGGTTTTAGGGAAAGCAAAACTTTGCTGCCTAAATTCTTCGTGTAATTCAACTTTGGCATTGCAAGTTTTATTAATCCCAAGATGAAAACCTAAATTCTCAGAATATTTGCAGTACAATGTGCTTGGGCCACTCTTTCTTGCCACTAACAATTGGAAAAAATTCCATATTACCTACTTCAGTAATGAAAATGTTACCTGAAAGTAGTTTAAGTGCGTGTTTCAAATTTGACCAAAAGTAAGTGTGTCAATATTTCTCGTATTCATGAAGAAGCTCTCGCTTCAGCATACTTGAACTCTTATCTTGGAAACCAGCTACTGTAATGTTCATGTTTTCATATTCTTTTTTCTCAACATTTCTATAAAAAAAAATTCGAAAAATCAAACCGAACCATTTTATCAGTTTGGGTCATATTCGATTCTTGGATTGGATTGAGGCACAGTTTCCTTTTGTCCTTCGGGTTTGGTTGGGTTCGGTACTTGAACTGAATCAAACTATTACCACCCCTACAATGATCGGTATATTTTTTTTTTTTTGTGACTTTTATTTGTAGAAGTAATGTTTTATTGCAACCTTATATTCCTCCTCGTAAATGTCACCATTGGTTGGTTTTGATAAACATGTCGTGATCGCAGTACGTGTTTTTGTATGAATGTATGTTTTGCTTTTATTTTAACTATCCTAGTAGAAATTCATCTTGGCTTCGTCACCTAAGGGGTAACCATAATGTTTTTCTATTGTTCCATTCTTGTGTTCCCTATAATAGAAAAAGAATGGAAGTCCGTTTAATAATGTCAGTGAATTTTTCTATTCTCTGGAATAGAAAAGTGGCAGGGAATAAATTTAGAACAAAAATAAGGAAAAACAAATCTATTTGGGAACAATTTATAATACAAGGTCCTTTTCTTTTTTTCCTTACTTCTTCTTCCTCCTTTAGCCGGTCGGGCCTTTATTGAGGCCCGGCGACCAGCTGGAGGAGGAAGAAGAAGGAAGGAAAAAAGAAAAGAAGAAATTAAAAAAATTAGAAAAATCTCAAAAAATTATTAAAAAATTAAAAAGAAGTTTACGTTACAAAAAAATTTAAAGATCGTACCAAACACTTCTTTATTCTTTTTTCTATTTTGAGAATAAAATTTTTAGAGTCATACTAAACGCATTCTTATGCTCATAAATTTGTTTAGGGAATAGAAATGGAAAAAATTATTTCTAAATAAAAATTATTTTTGGGAGTAGAAATGTTATCAAACGCACCTTAAATTTCCACCCAAGAGGTAAGGCAACGAGGCATGACCAGTGACAATGTGGTGATGATATCGTTTCATGCAGAGTCTTAAAATGGGTCATAAGATTTAGGGACTTAAGAAAAAAATAAAGGATCATGGATGATAGGGAGTTCGATTTAGATACGCATCTCAACAAGGAAATTGCTGCATTCGGGCGGAGGAGACAAACTCACTCTTGCATGCACAAGCACAAAAAAATTGGTAGAGAAGCCGATAAGGAGGAGACCGTCACACTCTTGTTTGATCCTACCTCTAGAGAGAGTGTTTCGGTTGTGTTTCGATAATTGCTAGGATTTCTAGGAAACACTGAGCTTGCTCAACTAGTTTACAATGACGGGAAGGAGAGATCATTGCAAACTTATGGTTTAGGTCCGTGTATTTGATGTCTTTGATGAAGATTTGATCATCGAAGAGACATTGGAATTTGCACAAGATGAATCTAATTGGGATCCCGGATGGGAAGAAGTATTTGTTTGTTTTGGATGACTAGTGTTGGAGTGAAAGTCGTGAGAGATAGTCAAAGCTAAGAGGTTTGCTAACGGGCGGTGATGGGGAAACAAGATAATTGTGACCACACACAATCATTTAGTCGTTCGAGACTACAGATGCAAAATCAACTATCCATGCTCTAGATGGCCTTTGTGGATGTAAGCCATGGAATTTATTTAAGAAGATGAACTTTGGAGATGTGAATGGCAGTGATAATTAGACTAGAGACTGAGGGAGATAAGAAGAGACAAAGGAAGTACGCTGGAATTCTTTTAGGAAGAAAATGGAGAAAATTGTTCAAAAAGTCCAAAACTTATTTTGTTTTTGTCAATTCAATCATAAGTTATTTAACTTTTTGTCAAATGAGTCAATTTGGTCAATTTTGGTTGAAATCGTTGTCGTGAAAGCCAGTAATGTCACGTGGGACGGCTAACGTTAATTTGAACAATTTTTAATAATATTTTAATATTTTAATATTTTAATATTTTTCTTTTTTATTTCTTCTTCCTTTTGCCGGTGGTTGACTCAGTTAGTAAAATTAAAAAATTTCTGACTGAATTGGTAAAAGTATAATAAATTTAAGACTTTTGAATAATTTTATGAGTGGCGTTATTCCAATTAGCCCAAGCTTTCCAAAAAAGATAAGGTGGATGATGGAATTATGCAAAATCTGAAGCTGAGCTGAGATACGACATCCATCTTGCCTGTAGCATTGCTTTGCATACTGCGATTCGTTTGCAAGAGATTTATTTTGATAAACAGACAACACTACAGTTTTGCGTGTCGCAAGACTTTGTTAGACCGTTCGATGCGGACGAGAATCTTGGAAAGATTAAGGATCTCATTGGTTACGTAATGTTGGTCATCCCTCAAAGCTGAAAAAGTTGATGGAAGGACGACAATAAGTGCAAAGAATTAAGATCTTGCCCTAAAAAGTTGGCGGAGATGAGGGCATAATTTGTAATCTCAAATCTCAATGAAGGACTAATCAGCGAAGGAATATAACATCATCTACTCTTTCACATAGTTTTTGGCAAGACACAATGGTCTCGTTGCTCTAAGCAGCCGAAGTACCGATGTTCCTCCCTTTGGATATGGACGAGGTCTCTTCTCTCATAACCAATATGATAAGATTTTCTCCAAGATGAGACGTGGGCTAGGATAGGTCCATACTAATACTCCAGTCCTATCTTCTTATTGAAGTATCGTCAACCTGTTGCTCCATTCTATCAGACTTGATGGATCTTCAGGCTCTTATAATTTTAAAAATACAGAGGAGCAAATGGAGAAGAGAACAAATACCACTTTACTCTCAAGAAAATTCTTCACAAATAATTCACATCAAGCCAATGGTGCAAGGGTGAAGATTCCATTCAAATTGTATAACCACATGCCCTCGGGCCACTTTCCACTCTACTAATATTATGTGTTTGGGAGAAATTATACAAAAAGTTCTAAATTTATTGCATTTTTTTTTTCAATTCAATTATAAACTTTTCAACTTTATCAATTGAGTCTTAAATCTTTTCACGTTTTGTCAATAGAGTCCATTCGACTAATTTTAGCCCAAAATCGCTGAAGTGAACACTAACCTTTTTACGTGGCATTACTGGCGTTAAGCTAGATGTTTTTAAAAAAAAAATATATATATATTTCAATATTTTTTTTGAATTATTTATTTTATTTTCTCTTTCCTTTTACAACTGTGGTTAGCAAGGGTTAGGACGCCCTCGTGCAGCCTTGCTTAGATTTGGGGAGGCTATTGTGATCGTGAGCGAGGCAGTCTCGCTGATATATGGGCAATGTAGCCTCACTTGCCGCTACGATGGTTTGGGCGAGGGTCCATTGACCCTTGCCGACCAGAGCAAAAAAAAAAAAAAAAAAAAAAAGAGAAGAGAAGAAAAGGAAAAATAAGATAAAAATAATAAATAAATTTGAAAGAATATTAAATATTGTTAATAAAAATGTTTATGTTAGTGTTGACCCTACTACGTGGGACGGTCCATATTCACGTCAATGATTTCTAGCAAACATTGACAAAACGTAAAAATATTTAGGATTCAATTGGTAAAATTAAAAGGTTTATAATTAAATTAGTAAATGTGCAATATGTTTAAGACTTTTTAGATAATTTATTATGTGCTCAGGCCATTATAACAATTTAATATATGCCATTTTACTAAATTAGTAACAAAAGTGTGTTAACCTGAAATGGTTTCAATACGTGTTTCAATGGATCTCATATTCATATATCTTCCTACTAAATAACTTAAACCTTTTCACCCAATATTCTAATATGGTATTATGGGTCTGGTCTCACATCCGCATGGCTTCGATGAAATTTGCATAAGATGGAGAGAGGGCGTTACATATGGGATTTTCCTTTTATCTTATGGTTGAAGGTTTTTGGTGGGATATTGCAACAAAAATGAATATTCTAACTCTTCGCCAGCCAAGATAGAAAGAAAGAACATCGCAAGCCACGATTCATCTTGGGCCACCCTTCCAACATGGAAGGGGGAGGTGGGGCTTTGAATCCTCACTTTTTCAGGGGTTGTGGTGGGAACGATTTAGTTTCAAGTGTGGATTTCGACTCTCACGCCTTGCAATAAAGTATGACAAAAGTCTGAGAGTGAAAGTTAAAGTATGACCGACAAAAAAAAAATGAACGATGGATGACATCATGGTATTATTATTATTATTTTATGTAGTAGTAAAGAGAATCGTAGAAATTGTTTCATCGCAATGAACAAAAAACGGGCCTCCTTTGACAATCTCTAGGCCCAACGACATTTCAAACGTAGAAGACGTAGGCCGATTCCCATCATCTTAGAAGGCTGAGAAGATTTCTGGTCCAACTTATAGCCTAGCAAATTTATTGAGAGAAGTTTCAAAGAAGACACATTTTTAGCGATAAAAAAATTCAGACTGAGGGGTATGCACTCTAAATTCATTCGACGTCGGTCTCAGTGTAAAATAGATGAATCAATTTGAATGTTCCATTTAGGTACATGTCTCTCGCTCCATATGATAAACACAATATACACTCGTAGGCAAATAAAGGAAAATCATTTGATGAACTACCCCTCTTTAGTTCTCTCATAATCAGGGGCGCAAAAGAGATAGAAAATTAATTTAGTCTGAAAATTTTATCACTTAACTTTCCTCATCTTAAGCTAAATCACCAATCATATACAATGGTAGCACTAGTTTCATAGTCATTAAAAGAACGAGTGACAAACGATTATTGCAAATGAGTTCAAACTCATGATGTCGTGGATGAAAATATTAGTGCAGCATAATTAGGCCACAAAGGTGAGACTGTCTCCAATTATCTTTTCAATGTTATTTCATTTCAACCATAAAGAAAGTAGTTTACTATTGTTTCCCCCGTTTAATGTTTCTAATTATTCACCAATACCGACAAAAAAAAAAAAAAAGAAACAAATGCACTCCACTAAATGATTTGTTCAATTTTATCCTTCTCATTTTTTCCTCACTCTCTGTAGGAATGCAAAAGAACGGTCCTAGAACTGCCGTGTGCTATGAGCCAACCTAGGAACCTTTCTTCTTTCTGCTACATGCTTTTGCATGAAGTGGGTCTTCAGTGAGATGTCAAAATCACCATTCCTATGGATTGACCGGTCAAAGTCACAAGGTTTTCTCCCAGACAAATGGTAGGCTTGAGCTTTTAGGGTTATTACAGAGATCAAAGCCTCTGCGACAGCCCCAGTCCCCACATGTGAGTGATGGACATCACTCTGTATCCATCTTCAGTATACGCACAAATACACGTATAGAATATTCAATTGATCGATGATTGATCAGAGGAATAGATAAAGAAAACCAAAAGCGCTCTCTCTCTCTCATGATACTATTCATTAAATTTGTCAATAGATAAAGAAAACCAAAAGCTCTCTCTCTCTCTCTCTCTCTCTCATATGATACTCTTCATTAATATTTGTCATTCTGCCCCACGTAGGGCTTACTTTCAAACTAAGTTTGGACACACATGTAGCTACTTTTTTTTTTTTTTTTGCGTCTCATGGAGAATATTGACAAAGAAGATAGAAAATTTGATTTTTAAATGATATGAGTCTTTTGTTAAGAAAGGCTCTCTCTCTCTCTCTCACGGTTGGATGGAAATTATTGGACACAATGGTATAATTTAAAAATGGGCAACCTAAAACGCAATATGGTTGATTGGGAATGCACCAATGTATCTTAATTAGAATAAAAGAAAACTGATGATTCAATAAGTTGCGATTTCTAACATGACAAACACGACACAAATGCTTGGGCTCTCTTAAGTTTGTTCCATTTTCATGACACTATAAGTTTGATAGACATTAATGGGCATTTTGCTATCCACATTGACAATTACATATGTCAAAGTAATGTGTGTGGTAGGATTAGGAATGATATGTACCTTGGGCCTTTAATTAGGCTGCATTTCATCAATTGCAAATCAATTTTTATTTTGTATAACATACAAATATTGCAATTTGAAGTCATGTAAATTCTTGAAGATTCTTTTAAAAAATTAGAATAATATTGCTGTAAAAAATGACATTGTACACATTTCACATCACAAACAATGAAAGCATATAGAAGAAATTTTGACCATAAAAGAGTCGAAGCTTCCCATCTGCATTAGGAGATTGTTGTGAATTGAAGAAATTTTGGTTGATTTAGAAAGTAAATTGATATGAATTTGGATAATGAAGAGTAAAATGCCTTTGACGTTCATTTTAGAAGGCCAAATTGATAGATTCCCCATATAAAATTCAGAAAAGCATTCTTTATCTTCTTCCTTTTCTTTTTAATAGAAGAATAAACGCATTGTTGGGCCTATGAGCTCAAAGACACAAACGCATACGTGGATAGATTCCACTCATGGAGTTTCCCAAGGCCACGACCCTTAAATTAGGGCAGCTATGAACTGCGCCGTTTAGCTTTTAATATTGCCATATATTTTACAATTTCCTCCTTGGACTTTTTGGTCCTAAAGTGAATAGTTTTAAGGATCTTTAGGTTCTTATGGAATATTATACACGACTTTAGGCCCTTATAATTTATGATATTGGGGTCTGATATCATAAAATATTAAGAGACTATATAAAATGGGGTTATTGCAAAAGTGGGTTTGGTCTGGTCAGGCTATTAGTGGGAGGAAAAATTTCTGGATTCCCATCCTCACGTGATATGGTTGCCTCAAAATCAGGGATGTTGTTAAAGCTACCATTCCACTCACTCCATACTTTCTTCCAATTTTTCTTTAATTAATTCATTAGTTAATTTTTTCTTTTTGAATTATGTTCTTCGGTCAGGGTTTGAATTAGGTTGCTGTAGACTTTGTTTTGATTCTTCTTTTTTCTCTGTCTTACGCCATTCTTTAGTCGTTCTTATTCATTTATGGACAATTGACTTGCTTGAACTGGTAGGCTTGATTGATCATGGAGAAGTTGTTCATGCGACAAGTGACCCCCTTGATAATCAATCAAAAGTGAAATTAAGTGGGGTGAGATTCATAATACGAGAGTAAAGATGATTATCCAATTATATCATCTCATCACTATCACGTAATATATATCATTCACTTGAAATACTTTTTTCTGGTTGTGGGACTTCGTTTTCCATTTTGATTGCTTAAAAATGCCTTAAAAAAGTAACTCTATGACCGTATGCCAATATTACGAGATGATACTCTTCTATGATTTTGAGAATCATGATTACGAGAGTAATAGGATTAGCTAGACATAGTCATCATAAGAAATTATCTAGGTATTATTAGAGGTCAATGCATCAAGTACAAATGTAGTTCAGTCATCGAAGTGAGAGTCATCTTACAACACAGTGACTAGTCCTAGAGTATAATACAAAAAAGAAAAATTATAGACAGGGAACCATAAGAATTAACTTTAGGAAATGTGATAATTTGGATCTATAAGTCATAGAAGGGAGATTCGATGGTTATGCATGGAAAAATCGATGTTAAGAGCTCAAAAACTTTTTTGGAATAGAAAAGAGTACTTTGACCATATAAATTTCAATGCTATAACAAGACATGGAAGAATTATGCGAAATATTTTGTTATTGGACAATGGCGCGTTAAACTACTAAAATAAGATGTATATGCCAGTTACAAGATTTAAGAAACCTTCCAGAAATAATATTACTACCATACTAGTGATTAAGGTCAGGTGAACATCATACAAATTAATAAAACTAAGATTCAATGTGTGCATGAATTCATATATGGTCGGTAGATGAAAGATAAACCTTCGAAGTCATCATATTTATCCATGAAAAAATCGATACTTTACGTGAAAAATATTAATATGGAAGCAATGACATTTGACATAGCATCAATACAGTAATTTGTGTTCAATTTAAGATGAACCCTTCAAATTCAATGTGGTTGTTGACTCCGATGCTACATAATTTTTCTGCCAAACACTATTTATCAAATCAAATAAGGATTATTTTTACATAAACGTCTTTTTAAAGGGGGTGACTTCCATTCATCTCTCAAATTCTCTATGCCTCTCACTCTTACACGCACATAAATATAATAGACTACTACCCTTTTCAAGAAAATTTTGTACCTTGCTTTGGAATATTAAATGGTCGTACAGGGACAGATGCCATTGGATCGAACGGCAGTCTGAGCCCAATCTCTATTTTCGATGGATACTCTCACGTTTTGTCAGATTTCTTTTAAAAAAAAGATCAAACTACATTAATAATTAGGGAACCACATTTGCGACCATACCGTTTCATAATGCTTGCGTGCCCCCCATTATGTCAATTTTGTTTTCTGGACTCGACCAAGAGATATAATTGGATGCACTAGAGTCCTTGGATTAAATTAGAATTCAGTGTGCAAAGTTAAGCACATTGACATTCTAATAAATTATTGAAATGCTAAAATCTCATTCTTACTTGATTACTTGCCTTATAAATTGTTTAAAAACCACTTAAAATTTGGATATATCAAGAGGAAAAATCAGTGAAAATAGAAAGGGAAGATGAAGCAGTGTAATTTGTGGTAATCGCATGTTCACATATATATATATATATATATATATATATATATATTATGAACAGGAATAAATGGGATAAATGGTTACCTATAAAATTATTATTTTAATCTATAAAAAGTATAGATAACTAGATGAGTTTCATGTGAAATTCATATTGTTAGCGATATTATATTAGAGTTTTTAAAGATTTTTTTATAGAATATTATCCTATCTCAGAGACGATTATGATATTACTATTGATTATCTATATTAATCAAGATCGCATGAATATCTCCTTTAATTGTGCATATCTTGATTCATATATGTTATTTTAAGAAATCGTTTCATAAAGCCTATAAATAAGTTGACGTAATCTTCATAATGATATATTGAAATACACATAAATTTCTTAGCTTATTATTCCGCATTATTACATTTAATATGGTATCAGAACCTTTGTTCTTGTGGAAACCTAAGTGCACCTAGTGCACTTTGCATCTAATGTGGTACACCCACCTAATAAATCCATCCCTATCATTGCCACTCAATAGTGTTGACTTCGTATACACAAGTCTTGTTTGAGGAAGCACTTAATCGGGTCCTTTCCATAATAGTCGTGTTTTGATACTAATCGTACTAATCGCATCATCTAGTCAAGCTTTTTCATGGAGATGGCTTTCTTTTGATGCTAGCCACATAGGCCGCATCCTAGTAATTATTTTCCAAGCCAGTCAAATAGGCTGTGTCGTTCAGTTACTATTTCGCAAGCCAGTTGTATTGGCCAGCCACAAAGGCTGTGTCGCTTAGTTACTATCTTGCAAGCCAACCACATCAGTCATTTGCTGTTTTCCTTTTGATTCTCAACCTTTCGCGCATCTTTTCGAGAAGCCGACACCAATACTGGGCTCGTCACCCTCAGATGAGCCATACTTGGAATACGTTGTCTTACACACTATTGATCCTAATGCTCGTGATGTCGCCAGAGAAACAAGTTTTCGTGGCAACATTAATTTAAATTCCAATTGACTTCTTTGATCTCATCTTGAGTTTGAGAGAGATGTTAGTGACTTTATATTAGAGATTCTAAAGATTTTCTAAAGAATATTATCTATCTTTTAAAAACAATTATGATATTACTGTTAATTATCTATATCAATCAAGATTGTTCGAAGAATTCATCTCATAAACCTTATAAGTATACTGATGTAATCTTTATAATGATTTATCGAAATACACACAAATTCCTCAACTTACTACTTTGCATTATTACATTTAACTCATGTAATCTACATGGGGGTGCTTGTGGGTTGAATATTCTAGTTCCTCGAGTCCTTAATTATGTGCTATATAGGTAAGGAATTTAATGAATATTATAGCAATGCATAATGTCAGATCATACTAACCAAATCATTATTTGTAATTTCAATTCGAACATGAAATTGCGCAATATGCTTAAAAGAACAGGAATTTGATTCAAGTCATTGTCATTCTACCTGATTCTCTCCGCTTTATCGCTTTAATCCACAAAAATGAGGTCTTCATTAAACCATAGCCAAAAACTTCATCCCAGAAAAAAAATAATGTGTATCGGTCATCATAAAGATGGTAATTTAATTGAATCCAGACCCTAAGCAAGCTTAAAGTTAAATGCACAATCATCTCGTGCACTTTCATTTTCAGAAACTGTATGTGTCTTGCCACTGAAGATAAGATGATGCAAGCGAGGCTTCGAGGAATGTCTCAAATCCCTGTCATGAGGCTTTTTCTAGGCAATTGTGAGCCATAATTGGAGATGGGTGCAATTTCTGATGAGCAGGGTTAAAGATAAGGCAAAGATAGAAGTGATCTTCAGAGATGTTCCAAGTTTAAAACTTTGCGGACCACAATTTTGGATGTGTCTGACATGAGTATCACTAGGGGAAAAAATTACAATTTGAGCAAAAAATCTTTGGATTAACTTAAAATAAGACCGAACTCAACTAAGAGCCAGATTTACCACCTCCGTTTTGCCTCAGTCACATGCTGCCCTCGTCGAACAATATGTTTCACCGAGATTATATCGAGTCTTAATTCTGACTGTTTACCTTTGCCTTTATTTGGCAATCGAAATCGACTTAAATCAGATTGTTAGGCTCAAAAGAACATAATGCAGAATAAATTGTAGATGCATTATATATTTTTTTTCATGAGGGAAGTAGCATATCTTCAGACCAAAAAAACCAAAAACTAGCGCATATCATAATTATGCAATTAGTCCAGCTGTGAATAATCGATGCACTTCGACAAATTCGTTCATATGTAGTATCCTCTAATCGAGATTTCTAAATAATTCATCTTGGTGGTCTGATATTTCATCAGCCAGCTTTCATAACCTTGATTGTGAGTTAGCTGCATATTTCCTCTGATCAGTTCTTCAAGTTGCACAAACATATATTAGACAGCAAAAGGTGCACTGCATAGCAGAAAGCACTGCATGTCAAGAAAATGGTATACAAAATGAACTTAATTAATCTATTATACTCTTAACATATGAACTGCACTAACTCATCCTTGATTCATTCGATATTGGTATGTCTCTTGCATTCATTTCTTTGTTCATTCTTAAAGATAGACTAGTTGATAAAATCACTTGATTAGAAGACCATAACTTGATTTTATTACATGATGCAGGAAAGATCGATTCGCATAAATAAATACAATTAAGGTACATAAAGAATAGCTTTTATTATCATATACATTAGAAAATTTTTTGTTTGCTTTTTTTGAGATTTTGTAGGATCAATGCCAACTGTTCAAAAAACTTAAATTATTAGGTGAAAGTGTAGTTTAATATTTAATATCCCCCTCATGCGTAGGTTGAGTCAAAGCATTAAAATATATAATTCAGGAGGCAAATAGGAGGCATAGTTTAATATTTAACACTTTTAAAGGGTAAAAGCACTTGCCATTTCTAACTGGCTTGGTACATTGCAAGGTTTAATTAGCCTCCTCCCTCTAGACATTTTCATATTCATAGAAGGCACTTTTAATAATTATTCAAATCTTGTCCATACTTTAAAATGATCATCAAATAATCAAACCTTGTATGTAGTTTCGATTACGGCCTCAAGATTTCCTCCAGACTTTCACAGGTAAGTTGTACTCAACCAAATTGCATATCATTTTTAAAAAAAAATGACCTTTAGGGCTTGCAATATAGGGTAACATATAGCAAATTAAGAATTATAGAAAAATTCTTACATTACAAAACACAACAGAATATGCACATTTATTTGTTAGCCAAAACTAGCGTGCTTACTAAATAAATCAATTGTTTTCCTTATTAAATAGTAGATACGGCGCTTTAGTGCTAACATCACTTTATAAGAAATAGAACGAGCATCAAATGTTAAAGCAGTGTAATGATGTGCCAAGTTTTATTGATACATATATATCGACCATATTCTCCTATATCTTGAGCTGAAGAGTGGAGCTTGTGGTATTAGGGTGAAGAGTGAGTGATGTAGATATTATATACAACTAGTTCATATGAGTGGTATTAGGGTTTTTGTGCGAGACTGTGGTATTGGGGTGAAGAGTGTGATGTAGCAATGATATACAATTGGTTCATATGAGTGGTATTGGGGTGAAGAGTGTGATGTAGAAATGATAGACAATTGGTTCATATGAGTGGTATTGGGGTGTTTCTGCTTGGAGTTCTATGATGAAACGGTTATAACTCTGAGGCACTCTAAAGGCAAGGTTGGCCCCTTGTTTATAAATTGGTTGGAAGCTGATGCCGCTCTCTTGATGAGGCCAAGGCAAGTTGACACCACTTGTTGTATTGAAGTGTTTTGTATGCCTCACTTAAGGGACTAGATGCCTAAGTTAAACTCGATATGGTATGATCTAATGTGAGGATATGATGTGCCATACTATTTTTAGGAACGATTTTTACAATGAAGGTTGACTTGGTGTTTTCGGCTCACCAAATGACTTTGAGCTACTTCACAACCAAGAATCGATTGGCTTTTGACAAATGGTATTATAGCCGGATCCATTTAGTAGGTGGATGATTCAAGGAAAGCCTATGGTTTGCCCAATTGTTCGAGGGGGGTGATCGTTGGGGTTAAGAGGGCTTGGAGGAGGTGTGACTCATCAAGCTTTCAGGATTGGTAATAGGTAGGACAGAAAGGATCCAAATTACTCACTGAATAGGGAACATTCCTGGATTAATTGGTGAATCTCCAGAGGGGGTTTGCTATCATGTTTCCAATAAGGAGAGAAACCTCCATTGGTTTGCCAAGATCATGGGAAGCTTAGTAGGCAAAAGAAGGTGTCGTTGAAGGAGCGTAGTTGCCTGGAGATGTTACACTTGTTAAAGAGAGCACAAGCAACTACGACTTTAATTAGAGGGAAGCCACCAATGGAGTGGAGTGCCCTATTCTATAGGGCAAGCACTGGCCATTATGTAAGTTCTAAGGGAGTGGCATTGATGGCTGTTAAATGTAAGAAAGCGACAAAGTAGCCCGCAATGAGGGCATTATGGAATTGGGTCAGGAAGAATGTCACGAACTGGATTCTCCTGTACGTTGTGAGCTAAAGAGAAGAGCTTGTGGCATCGGGGTGAAGAATGAGTGGTGTGGAAGTGGTGATTTAGCTTGTTCGTAGGAGTGGTATCATGGCATTTGCACTAAGAGTTCTAAGATAGAATAATTAGAATTTTGTGAAGTTCTAAATGCGGGGTTGGTCTTCCACGTACAAACTAGTTGAGAGCTTATGTCGCTTTCTTGATGATGAGGCCATGGTAAGTTGAAACTAGTTATTGTACTGAAGTATTCTGTATATCTCACTCGAGGGACTGAATACTCGAATTAAATTGGGTGTGGTATGATCTGGCGTGGGAATACAATTTGCCATACTATTCTTAGGAATAATTTTTAAATGAAGTCTGGCCTGGTATTCTTGGCGCACTAGACATGGCTTGGGCTATTTAGCATGTGGTAGTGGCACCATTAGTAGAGATAGTGTGCCATAACCACATGCATGTACCAAGCGAGGGTAGGAGGACCCTCGTTTAAATAACCATATCGATCTCCGGTGGAGATTAGACAAAAGAATGGTCAAGATCACCGTCAATGTGTTTTGAAATTCATCTCAATACTCTAAGGGGGACATTGATAAAAATTAAAAAAGTTAGGGGCAACTTGCAACGTGTGCCAAAATTTAGGATGTAAAATATAATTCGTTATTTGCTGTTGCATAGATTTGTCCTCCATAAAGAGCAACTTAGTCATGTGATAAGCACATGGTCGGAGCTCAAACTTAATAATGATCGGAATACATGAAATGGAGCATTACAACTGATTTCAAGACTGTGGGGAATGTTGCAAAAACTAAAAAGTCATGGGGCAACTTGCAAAATCTAGGACAAAAATGTCATTCGCCTGAATTTGTTTGGTCTATTGCTTTGAACAAAATGAGGGAAAAGGAGCGCACACGATGGCATCTAAATGTGTCTCTACACAAATTCTGCGGTTTCCCAAATGTCCAAAACAGATTGTTGGCAAAAAAGTGCACTACTTTAGGGTAAAAGTACTAAAGACAATCTCAACCCTAATGTAGCAAGTCCAAATAATGAACCTCCCAAAACAAAGAGTCAGATTGTTAAATGATCTTAGGGGCAATACGTCATAGAAGTGAAATGATAACACAGACGACACTACCAAATACAAATATGGTATTAGATTGAGACAAAAACAATTAAAGAGAGTAACTGAACCTAGAAATCCTAATCTATCAGCAAAAAATAAACCGAACCAGGACCCCTGAAGCATCCATGGCTCAGGTAAGTGGGAGTAATTCCTGTTGTCTCTGTGTCCCAAAAGAACAATTAAAAAGAAGGGGCAGTCGATGCCCAACACGGGATTGATCCATTTCATTATTGAACGCAAATAATCTTCCCATTTGATCAAATTCTCTATACTCACATTCTGTATTAGTAACTTATTAATGCGTTCAGTTATTACTTGTATGGGCTTCTACAATATAAAAATAATAAAAAAACCAAAAAGAATATGCAGAAAAAAAGGAGAGAAGGTGCAAACACTGAATTGGGGTTGGAGCTAACTTATTGAAACTTCCTCCTTTTTTATGGTTCAGTCAAAAACTATTGGAAACAAATCTTGCACCTCCTTCTTACGTGAGAGAGAGAGAGAGAGAGAGAGAGAGAGAGAGAGGGCATCCTAGGAGTGAGGTGGTGGTCGCCGATCTCAAGGCCATTGTCCTTCTATTCAATTGTATTTAATCTCTCTTTTTTTGCAATTGTTTTTGTGAAATATTATTTTAGTTCCAGTGTTTGTCAGTGCATTTTGCATCGCACGCCATATGAAGCAAAGAGAAAGAAGAGCGAAGAGTGCTGTTGCTGTTGTTCTTGGCTCCTTGAGCTTGAGTTCATACCAAGAAACCCAACAAAAGGGGAAAAAAAAAACACAGAGCAAGAAAGAGGGTGTGTGAGAGAGAGAAGTTGGGAACCTAAATGGTGCAAACCCAAGAAGAATGGTGAAGAAATTGAGGCAAATGTCTATGCATATACCCACTCCAAGAAAATCTCTCTTTTTCTGCATCTTCTTCTTCTTTCGTCCTCTTCTCTGCTCATTTCCCACCATCTCTGCAACCCAAGAAGCTTCCCTCCTCTTCACATGGCTCAACTCATCTCCATCACCACCTCCTCCAATCCTCTCCTCTTGGAACAGCCATGACACTTCCCCCTGCAAGTGGGCCTCCATCACATGCTCTCCTCAGGGCTTTGTCACAGAGATTAACATCCAGTCTGTCACTCTTCAGCTTCCCGTGCCCAGCAATCTCTGCTCCCTCAAGTTCTTAAAGAAGCTTGTCATTTCTGAGGTGAATCTCACCGGGACTATCCCTGATGACATAGGCGACTGCATTTCTCTGTCAGTCATTGACCTGAGCTCCAACTCTCTTGTTGGAGCCATTCCTGAGAGGATTGGCGATCTCAGGGACTTAGAGAATCTGACTCTGAATTCTAATAGGCTCACTGGGAAAATCCCAGTTGGCCTAAGCAATTGCAGAGTGTTGAAAAGTATCCTGCTTTTTGACAACAGGCTTGGTGGGTCTATTCCTCCTGAGTTGGGGAAGCTGTCAAGCCTTGAAGTCTTCAGGGCTGGAGGGAACAAAGACATTGTTGGGAAGATTCCTGAAGAGCTGGGAGATTGCACAAATTTGACAGTCCTGGGCTTGGCCGACACACAGGTCGCGGGCTCTTTGCCTCCTTCATTGGGTAAGCTCAAAAGGCTCCAAATTTTGTCCATATACACCACAATGATATCTGGCGAGATCCCTCCTGATATAGGGAATTGTTCTGAGCTTGTGGACTTGTTCCTCTATGAGAACAGCTTGTCTGGTTCTATTCCACCCGAGCTTGGCAAGCTTCAGAAGCTTGAACAGTTGTTGTTGTGGCAGAATAGTCTTGAGGGCATTATTCCTGAGGAGATTGGTAACTGTAGCAGTCTCAGGATGATTGATCTTTCCTTAAACTTTCTATCTGGGACCATACCAATGTCTCTAGGAGGGTTGTTAGGGCTTGAAGCTTTTATGATTAGCAATAACAATGTGTCCGGTTCAATACCTGCTAATCTTTCCAATGCCACGAGCCTCCAGCAATTGCAGCTCGACACAAATCAAATCTCGGGGCTAATTCCGCCCGAGCTCGGTAAGCTGTCGAGGCTCAATGTGTTCTTCGCCTGGCAGAACCAGCTCGAAGGAAGCATTCCTTCGACATTGGCTTCTTGTAGTAATCTCCAAGCTCTAGATTTGTCGCACAATTCTCTGACTGGTGGGATTCCTCCGGTGCTGTTTCAGCTCAAGAATCTGACCAAAGTGCTCTTGATTTCTAATGATATTTCTGGAACGTTACCTCCACAAATCGGTAATTGCAGTTCTCTGGTGCGTCTTCGGCTTGGGAACAACCGAATTTCTGGCGCAATTCCTAGAGAAGTAGGAAACCTTAAGAATCTGAATTTTCTTGATTTTTATGGGAATCGTCTTTCTGGAAAGGTGCCCAATGAGCTCGGGGAATGCACAGAGCTGCAAATGATAGACCTGAGCAACAACACCCTGGAAGGTCCCCTCGCTGAGTCACTATCGTCCCTCTCAGGTCTCCAAGTCTTGGATGTTTCCGCCAACAGGATCACAGGTCTAATACCTGCGAGCTTGGGACGCCTCATTTCACTAAACAAGCTTATACTCAACCAGAATTCGTTCTCAGGCTCTATTCCTTCTGCACTTGGTCTGTGTTCAGGTTTGCAGTTGCTCGATCTTAGCAGCAATGAGCTAACAGGAAGCATACCGCTGGAACTGGGCAGAATCGAGGCACTTGAGATCGCTCTTAACCTCAGCTGGAACGGCCTTACTGGGCCAATTCCAGTACAGATGTCTTCTCTGAGTAAGCTGTCGATCTTGGACCTTTCACATAACAAGCTTCAGGGAAGTCTCAGTCCACTGGCTTCCCTCGATAATCTTGTGTCCCTCAACATCTCCTATAACAACTTCTCTGGCTATCTTCCCGATACAAAACTTTTCCGGCAACTCTCGTCCAATGATCTTGTCGGAAATGAAGGCCTTTGTTCCTTGAGCCATGCCTCTTGCTTCTTGAATGCTAGTGATGGCAAAGAAATGATGGGTAAAGTCGAAGGCATCAGCCATTCAAGGAAGCTGAGACTAGCAATCGCCCTGTTGATTACATTGACAGTGGCTATGGTAGTGATGGGTATATTTGCAGTTATCAGGGCCAGAAGAACGATCAAGGATGATGACGAATCGGAGTTAGGCGATTCTTGGCCATGGCAATTCACCCCTTTCCAAAAGCTGAGTTTCTCAGTGGATCAGGTGCTTAAATGCCTAGTGGATACCAACGTGATTGGAAAAGGTTGTTCTGGGGTCGTCTATCGAGCTGATATGGATAATGGGGAAGTGATTGCCGTGAAGAAGCTGTGGCCCACGACAAAAGCCCCCGCTAGTTCATTTGATGATGAGAAAAGTGTGGTCCGTGATTCGTTTTCAGCAGAGGTGAGAACGCTTGGCTCCATCCGTCACAAGAACATTGTGAGATTCTTGGGTTGTTGCTGGAACAGAAACACAAGATTGCTCATGTATGACTATATGCCAAACGGGAGCTTGGGTAGCCTCCTGCATGAAAGGACTGGAAATTCATTGGATTGGGAACTCCGGTACCAAATATTGATCGGGGCGGCACAAGGGCTGGCTTATTTGCACCACGACTGTGTACCTCCAATCGTTCACCGTGACATCAAAGCAAATAATATCCTCATAGGCCTTGAGTTTGAGCCATACATTGCCGATTTTGGCCTGGCCAAGCTCGTTGACGATGGTGATTTTGCCCGGTCCTCGAACACGGTTGCTGGCTCTTATGGATACATCGCTCCAGGTCAGCTTGTCTTATTACACGACACAATGTTCTCCCTATTGCTGTGTCAAAGTCTTTGTTTCTTTCCAAGCATTCAGTATTCTTTAAGCATCTGATCTGAACTTATTAAGTTTTCAAATGGCTGGTACAATAGTTTCATAGTCCTTCCAGAACAGGGTGACGCCAAAATTCTTAACATCAATGCTTTTTTGGTATTATCTGACCGCATTGTATTTATGACAGAGTATGGCTACATGATGAAGATAACGGAGAAGAGTGACGTATACAGCTATGGCGTAGTCGTATTGGAGGTCTTGACGGGGAAGCAACCTATCGATCCGACCATACCAGAGGGCCTTCACATCGTGGACTGGGTCAGACAAAAGAGAGGGGGCACCGAATTGCTCGATCCAAACTTGCTGTCTCAGCCCGAATCTGAAGTGGAAGAGATGAGGCAAGTGTTAGGTATTGCGTTGCTGTGCGTAAATCCATCCCCCGATGAGAGGCCAACCATGAAGGACGTCGCCGTGATGCTCAAGGAGATCAAACACGAAAGAGAGGAGTTTGCCAAGGTCGACGTTCTCCTTAAGGGGTCTCAAGCGACTGAAAATCAAGGAAACTGGAAGAAAAATTGGGTCCCGGCGACCTCGTCCTCGAAGCCGACAAGCTTGTACCCAGAGAGCAATAACACGAGCTTCTCGGCTTCGTCACTGCTCTACTCGTCCTCGCAGTCCAATGCCAGGTTCAAGTAATGTGATGGTTGAGGCAGCAAGAGAGGTTGGGTCATCTTCATCAGTTGCTCTAGAGTTTCCTACATGTTTTGTCTGTGTCTCGTGTAAAGAAAAGGAGTGTCATTTGTTGGAAGTAGATGCATAAGATTTGAAATGCCAAGAGTCGATCGAGTGGGCATTTTGATGTTTCATCACATGCGAAGTAACCAATTCACTTGATTCCCTGAAAGCAAATTTGCATCGAATAGTTTCTAGACTTAATTTCCCAGATAATCTATCAAATTTGGCCAATTATGAATCATATAGAGTCTACAAACCTCACTTTAGCAAATCTTACGTTAGCATCAACTAAGAAAAGTGTTGCAGGCTTACCCCTAAAAAAATGATTGCGGTAACAGAAATATATCCTTTAATAGCTGTGACCAACTGCTGAAATAATTAAAGAAAGTTGATGCAATAAAAGAATCTGCTGAGAAGATCAGAGGAAAGCCACTGCAGGACTATTAAAGAGGGAACTGATTTGATGTTTAAATTCTGTGTTCTTGCCCGAAATTGAGTCAGTGACTCAGTGGCGAGGTCACTTGTGATGTCTGCAAATGTTCCACGTTTTATTGCTATTGTTTTATTTATTTATCTATTCATTTGCTTTTGCTTCGTTCACAAGTTGGCGTGAGAGAATTGAATATTGACCGACTTGTGTGTGAACCTTCCCTACATTTTGACTGCCATTCTGCTTTTTCCCTGCCGCACCTTTTCGTTCCAAAAAGGAAAAAGATCATCTGGGGCTTTCAGCATGTCAAGAGGTGTCCTCGACAATGGTTTTGGATTGAAAAAAATGAAGTAATTGAAATAACTAAAATTTCAGACAAATCTTTCTTTGGTATGAAATAAAGATCTTTCCAATTTCTCTTATCTTTGATTAAAATGTTGAGTCCGACAAAGTCTATTTTAGCCAATCGCTTATTCTCTCTGTGTCTGCATCGTTCGTCTTCAAGGAACAACCCAAGAAGGAGATTAAGAACTTATTTGGTTCGGAAAAGTCCGTTATGCTTTCGATCTATTTGAGAATAAAAATGGCTCAAAAAAAATGGTTGTCTTTAGAGCAAATGATGCATTGACGGATAAATATTTCAAAGACAAAGACTTTAAAGTGTTGGGGTATGGTTTGTACTCCTCATCGATAGGATAACATGGGGTCCCTCTCGGGGTTCAGGGCCAACCTACAGGGATGGTGAGGTAGAGAGCTCAAGCTACTAGAAGGCTTTTATAATTGAGCGCATATTTTATTGATAGTTTTGACTTGAGCTTAGGAATAATTTTTGGGTATATATATTCTCCTTCTTTTATAATTGATGAATATAACGGAGAGGTGTGGGTGTTAATTATAGTAGAATCCTCTGTTGTATGTAACCCTAATTTAAAGGTGAACCAGGATAAAAATCTCATGTTTTGATTTCTTTTTCTCACTCTTACTTTCCATTTTCGTTGTGCTTGTGTGCCGATCCTAACACAAAGAAGTCTCTTACAATTTTTTATAGAAGGTACACCGATGCTTAAGTGAGTAAAGGTTACCGACCAAAAAAAAAAAAAGTGAGTAAAGGTTAATGTTGAAGATATAATTGAAGATCCTGACTGTGGCGCTGATTCTAATTGATTCAATGGATTTGTAATTGATTTAGTGAATAGGAAATTATGATTCTTTGTATATTATTTCCTTTTTTTTTTTTCATTCTTACACCATAAGTGGATCATTGTAATTTTACATAATACAAACAATATACGGAAAACTCTTTCTCTCCATTCCTCCTTACTTTTTGTCATGGTATTAGAGCAGCCCTTCATCTTGACCTAGCTTCCGCAAAATCCAAAATTGCCTTCATCTTTGTCTGAGGTGTTGTCGCAATCCTTAATCCTGCAAAATAAACCAGCAAAGCGATCGGGAATTCAATTTTTTTTTTTTAAATGGCAAAAGATAAGAACACCAAGACTTCTTTAACAAAGGAGATTCCCCATAATCAAACCTTGTTGTCGTCATATGTCACCATCTTGCATGAAGAGGAACTACCATATGTCCAGGGGCAACTTCCTACTTCGAGCCAAATCCCTAGGCCCATTTAGTAGCCTCCCACATTTCAGCCAGTGCACTGGTGCTCTGTTCAAGCCTAGTGGAGCAATGGGCTAGTTTAGGCATGGGCCTAGCACCCATATGAAGAAGCAAGTTTTTCGGGCCTCGGAAATTAGCTCAATAGAGATCAACTGGTTCCCACATTGGATGAGAGCAACTCGACTGGTTATTCGGGTTAGTCGAATCCATACTGAGTCAAGGGACAAATCCCTACCTGGTTTACTAACTTGGATTCATGCCATATGCCTTCCTTGTCGGCGGTGGCGGTCGCCTCTATATTTCATTGGTCGAGAGACTGAAACTTCGCCTCGTCAACCTCTAGCTCACCAAACTAGATAATTAGACAACCTGTGCTAGGGAACTCTGGCGAGCGGTCGTAACCAAAGACAAGGACGGCTTCCTTGATGGAGCTATCCCCCTTCTTAATCAATTAATGCAACCAGAGACATTAGCGAAGATGTAACTAGTAAGTACGTACTTGGATTAGCAACTATCTTGCCCTTCACATCGCGGCTAGACTCCCACCAACTAAAGACGCGAAGCGGTTTTGGGACAGCATCCGAGAGATGTATGGGCACTTCAACCGAGCCAAACTCTTCACAATCACTGATGCGGGAGCATCCAATGTAGCTCCATCAACCAACTCAGAACCATCGATGCTTATTTAAGCCAAGAAAGAAATTGGGCATCATATGCTTCAATGGATCATTTTGAATGAATAATGTCAATTACTTATCAATATTTTGTGGTATGTCAATAACTATCGATGGGAGGCCATTTTAGACGTTTTGCATGACCAATTGATGAAGTTTCAGCAGGGTTATTTTCTGGTCAAATGAGGAACACGAATTTTGGAAGGCTGAAGGTTCAAGAATGCAAATTCCCGTGCTAATAAATGCATTTCCTAAGTTCCTAGATGTCTTTATTGTTATGTAGTTTTCAAGAGTCAAAGGTCTAAATTCCTAGGTCATTAAAGTCTGTTTTTTATATTTCCTAAGTCTAAAATCCTCCTATAAACAGGGGAAAACTATCCGATGTGAGGACATACGAATTTAATGAATGAAAATAGTGAGATTTCCTCTACTTGAGTGAACTTCTTCAAAGAGTGGATAACTCCTTTCGGTCTCTTTATCCTTGGAGCGTAGATCACTCCTTGGTGGTGATCTAGGAAGCCCTTTATCCTTGGCTGGTGGAATCTTTAGGCCTTGGTGGTGAGCTGCTCCTATCCCGAAGTCTTTATAGATCTTGATCCTCATCTTCAGTTGGTGGCGTGGCTTTTATACCTTGGAAGGAGATCGTTCTATCTTTCTTATTCCCCTTCGTTTCTTTCCCATATACACTACTCCATACACTTAACTAGAAAAATCCCAAAAGAAAAAATTTCCGTTTTGGAATCGCTCGCCCCATCACGCATCAATCACCCAAGTGTCGCGACCTAAATTTCGGGTGCACTACCTACGTTTAGGCTAATGGACTACTAAGGCAGCACATGGTAACGTTTCTATTTCTTAGAATTTCTGTTCTTTTGTTCCCCGGAACAAAAAAAGAACAGAAATTTGTTTGGTAACTCCAAGTTGTTTTTCTATTCCGGGGAATAAAAAGTTAGCCCATGAATAAATTTGGAGCAGAAACGAGAAACAAAAAAAAATTACTTCTGTTCCCGGGAACAATTTCTAGAAATAAGTCAATTTTTTTTTTCTTTTATTCTTCTCTCTTGCCGCGGCCACCTTCAACCTCCTAGAGCCACCGCTGACTGCCGGCCGTTGCCATCGCTGCCGATCTCCGGCCGCTGTCGCCGCCTGTTGTCGGTCTACGGCCGCGCCGTCGCCGCCGGTCGTCGGTCTTTTGGCCGCCGCTTGCCGCTTTGCGCCGCAGTCGCCGTCGCCACCCGCCTGCCACCGCCGGTCACCGCTGCGCCGCCGCCCGTCACGGTCGCTGGCCGCCGCCCGCCGTCGACGGGCGGGCAGCGATGGGCGGCGACGGCGGGTGGCGGCGAGGGGCGGCGACGGCGAGGGCCGCGGGCGACGGTTGGCGGTCGACAATCGTTGAGCAAGAATAAAAAACGAATAAATACAAAAAAGAAACTGTTGCGTTACCAAACGCATTTCTATTCTTTTTCTATTGTAAGAGTAGAAAGTTTGTGTAGTTACCAAACGCGTTCTTTTACTTAAAAATTGTTCCCTGGAATAAAAATATAAAAGAACTATTTCTGAAAAAAAAAACTCTTTCCCAGCCAAGAAGCGTTGTCATGCACACCCTAAGTCTTTAAACTTAGCTCGGGCTCTCCCAAGCCCATATCAATTCGTGACTTAATGTTCAAATATTAGTTACGGTAGGTCGATTAGACACCTAAATAAAATAACGAGAGAGTTATTTTACTCCTACGAACCAGAGACTATGTGTACGGGGATTTGGTTACACTAGATTTCTCTAATGCCCTTTCGGTACCATTCTTTTTATTTTCAAAACGTTTTTGCAAGCAAATTTGATTTATTTTAATCTAAAACACTATCATGCAATGAGGTGATCACACGGATGCTCAATCATTACTAAACACTCAATGAATTAAATAAATTGCATTTAAAAGAATTAAACACAAAGTAGACAATTTTTTTGGGTTATTTTTTATCTCGAAATTAAAACATGCACTCGAACTAAATGACCTAATTTTACTAACAAACAAATTCTAATTAAATGAACATATTATGCAAACTAATTAACATGCACCTAATATTTTTGTATTTTTTTTATTGAAATTCGGAATTAATAAAAACCCTAATTAAACTATTTAAAAAGGAATAATTTACTAATTTATTTTAGGGATTAATTTGACTTAAACCCTATCCTATCTTAAAAAACTATATTTTAGAAAAATGAGATTATTAAAATATGCAAACATTATTTAAGAGTCTATCTATATAAAAAGAATTAATTCTAATCTATTCCAAAAAAAAAAATCACCTAAAATTGCAGCCCTAAAAATGCAATCCTAATTCACTAAACTAACACTCTCCGATGCAAGATTTGATTTTGGATTTTTTTTTATTTAATTTTTTTTTAGTGTTTTTCCAAGACAAGCAATTATCAAATAAATATTAGATCTAAATAATCAAAATATTCAATAAATAAATGATTAAAATAATGAAAAAAATAACATTTTGTCTCACAGGTTAAATTAACGATTACTCTAACCTTAAGCATCACGATATATAAAAAGGTTCAAAATAATTAAACATATGATCCGAAGTCTTACCAATTAAATTAATAATTATAATGATTTAACAATTAAAATACTACAAAAATGCCCAAAAATTAATATAATTAAAAAAAATGATCCGATGTCTTACGGATCAAATTAATAATTACAATAATTTTGGACAAAATCCTTGCAGATAATGCTTACAAAATTTATGAATATTGACATCAAATATTACAATTTAAATAAATAAACCAAAAAAGAAATTTAAAAAAAAAAAAAAAAAAAAAAGCCAAACCGCCAAAAAAAAGGGGGACAGAGACGGTGGGCGGCGCCGGGCGGTTGCTAGCCGGCGTCGGAGCTCCCGCGAAGGGGGACGGAGGGGCGGAGCGGAAAGAACGGCGAGAGCGAGAGGTGTTGGTACATTAGCGTCGGGCGAGCGGAGGGCACCACCGGTTTCTTTGGGCGCGAGCGCAGAGGGCGCGCGGCGGCGTCGGGTCGTCGTGGGTGGAGGTCACCGGAGAGGGGTTTCGGACGGAGGCTGGCAGACGCGGCGGCCCGGGTCACGGCCGGCGGGCCGGCGGCGACGCGGGCAAGGCGGTGCTCGGGCTTCCGGTTGCGAGGCGAGGCGATCCGTGGTGCAGCAGCGTCGCAGGGGCTCACAGGCGGGGCACGGCGATGCTGGTGCGGCGGTAGCGACCGGAGACTCGGGATCTGTAGGTGGGTCGCTCGGGCGTGAGGCGGAACAGGGCTTGGGCGCGGTGACAGGTAGCGGCGTGACAGCGGGCGAGCGTCAAGGACGGTAGCGCGGGCGTCAGGTGCTGATGCAGGCGCGGCAGCAGGGCTTCAGCGCGGCGATGGGCAGTGGCGCGGCGGTGGGCTGCTACGGCGTCGGCACTCGTGGGTCGCGAGCGAGAGGCGAAGCCGAGGCGTTGCCGGTGCGGTGTTCGCGGCGCGTTCTTTGGTGCGGTGTCCGCAGCCCGCGTTCCGGTGCTCGGCCGCCGGTGTTGGGTGGTGCTGGAGCAACGGCGGCCGACGCGAGGATGAGAGGCAGAGGCGCGGCGAAGGTCCGGCTGCGAGCGCCGGCGACGCGGCTGGTGTAGGAGTTCGCGGACGGTGGCCGGCAAAAAGGGAGGCGAAGACGCCCACGCGAGGAAGATGAACCGTGTGCTTTTTTTTTTTTTTTCCTCTCCTGTCTATTCACACGTCTCCCTCAATGTACTCCCCCTTCCCTCACGTCTTCTCTTTGCCCTTTTTCAACTTTCACTCTTTTGTTTTGACTTTTAAACCTAAAGAGAAACGAAGGAAAATGGGCAGAGGAAAAATTTCTCGATTTCTTCACTGAATTTTTTGAATTCCACCCCCCGCTGGTCACGAAAATTGTTGCTCTTTTTATAGTGATTTTCAGATGGCCGTTTTTTATAGTAACTTTCGAATTTCCATCTTCTATTGCATTAAATGAAGGCTGCAAATCGAAGCGTGATTTTGCATTTGCTTGATTTCTTCCATTTTATCGAAATCATTGCTCTTTATTCACCTGATTTTTTAATTGCTTCTGCATTTATCAAAATTTGAATATTCATTAGAGTTTCAAACTTTCATGCATGATCAATCAAATCGATTTTTCCCATTTTTTTTTTCATTTTTTCCTTTTATTTGTTCTGATGCAATTTTTATTTTCTTTATTTTTCTAGATTTGCCAAAATTAGGTGTCAACGCCAAGCATTAACGGAGTTGAAGCAAGGAAACCTCTTGGTTACTGCTTACTTCGACCACCTCTTTGCCCTATGGAATGAACTCGAGGTGGTTGGAGAATGCCTGCAAGGAACTTGAGAGCACGTTGAGACAGTATAAGGAAATCGAAGTATGAGAAAAATTCACAAGATTTTTACTCATCTCAACGAGTCCTATTCAGCATTTCAATCCCCGATTCTTGCGATGGACCCTTCACCGCCTCTCGACTATATATTCTAGTTGGCCGTTTAGGAGGAAAGTCAGCGCCTCACCGCTGTTAAGCACACCCAAGGGGGAGAAGACATGAGTTTCATGGCCCTTTCGTTTGGCAATGGGTCTAGCGAGACGACTGTTGGAGGAGGTGGCGAAGCTCTCAAAGTTGCCGGACACCTAAAATTGGTTTTGTGGTTGTGGTGAGAAGAAGAACCAAAGAGAACCTTAGGGTTCCATGTGCAAACGGCTAGGATCGTCGCTTGAAAACGGACGGTCTGGATCAGAAGATGAGGATGGGAGGCTCAGGATCGCGGAGCATGATGGATGACTCAGGATCACGTGTGGTGATTGACGGCTCAGGATCACCCATCAACTTGATCAGATCGAAGGGCCCTTATCAGGCCATATCTACTCTTGCTTATAAGGGATCCTACGGCTCACATCAGCCACGTCATTAGGAAGGGTCAATGGGCAAAATGGTAAATTTAAAAATAAATATTGCAAATATTGCAAATGCCTACACAATACTATTAAGACATGTTGGAAACTAAATGGGAAGCCTACTGATAAAAACAAAAAAGAATCCTTAGAAAAGGACTGACGGGGCACAATAGACAATTACTCAAGATTAGTATCTACATATTGTTCAAATCTTGAATTAGCTGAAAACCAACAACAAAAGCGCAGGGTTCTCAGGTACCTTTCCTCAAAAGGAGTATTCTTTTTCAATCGATACATGGATAATCGATGCAAGAGCTAGTAATCACATAATTTGCAATAAGCATTTATTTTCTCATGTGGATAAAGGATCACAGTCTCCTATATCAATATGTCTTCCATGGAAACATCATCCATGCTACCAAGATTGGAATTTTTATCTTGGTTCAAACTTTGTCCTCAAGAATGTCTTATACATTTTTGATTTTGAATTCAACCGACTCTCTGCTTCAAAGGTTTGCATAGATAATTCATGTTGTGCCATATGCAGTTCCGACAATCGTTTCTTTCAGGACTATGGTAATTGGTAAACTAATGGGCTTGGGTAGTGTTGCACAAGGACTATATTTTTGGATTTATTCCCCAGGAGATTTAGAATTATTAAATAGAATCATTTCTTGTAATGCTATCAGTAGAAATAAAAATCTCATTTTTCATCAGAGATTGGGTCATAATGCTCATTTTCCACACCCTAAATTATGTTCCTTAGCTAAACAATCTCGAGCATCTTTTCCTATAAGTACTTCTCGAGCTGACAAACCCCGTTTTCACTGCTTCATATGAATATCTAGGGTCCTTATCATATCCGTCATCATGATGGCTCTCGTTCCTTTCTTACGATTGTTGATGTTTATAGATGGGAGACTTGGGTCTATCTTATGCAATCAAAAAGCCAAACTTTTGCTCATCTATCAAATTTCATTTCTTTAATAAAAAATCAATTCGATCAATCTATCCAGCGAATTTGTACCAAAAATGCGCGTGAATTCTTCACTTCTGATTGCATCAAATTTCTATTTTCACATGGGATACTTCATGAAGTTCATGTCTTTACACTCCACAACAAAATGGAGTTGTTGAGCGCAAGCATAGACATCTCTTAGAAGTAGCTTGTGCATTAAAATACCAAGCCTCTAAGCTTTTTGGAGAGATTGTGTGGTCACCACTATTTATTGGATTAATCGTATGCCAACTGGAATTCTTTGGAATAAAACTCCTTTTGAGATGCTATACAACAAACAACCCAAAAATGATCATCTTCAAGTATTTGGTTGTTTATGTTATGCAACAAATATGGGTCCCACGGATAAAATGGGTCCTCGTGCCACTCGGTGTGTCTTTATAGGATACCCTCCGCTTGGATACCGAGTTATGGAAATCTCTACAGGGAGTTTTTTTTTATAAGTAGAGATATGATTTTTCATGAGACTATATTCCCATTCAAAGATATGATAGCTTCTGCGATTCCGTCATTAGAAGGCCATTTCCCTTTTCTATGTGAAGAACATTTTATCAATGGCTTCGCAATACTTATTTGTTGCACCGAAACAATCCATATAGTTCCACAAGAGCCATCTATTTCTCCAGCATCATATGAAGTTGGGTCCCCATCGTTATCACAGGCATTATCTAAGGAAGTTCCTATAGCTACGGCTTCACCTGACCATATAGTTAACTTCTCCAGCACCTGAATAAATAGTAGCTTATCAGTCCCGGTGTTCTAGACAACAAACCCATGCACCTACGTGGACCAAGGACTACGTTTGCTCAGCATTGCGTTCTCTAGGTACAAAATAACCCATCTCCTCATATGTCTCCCTTAATTGGCTGTCACTAGAATACATGTGTTGCACTGGCCATCTCTCAGAAGAACATGAACCATCTTCTTTTCCTGAAGCATCGCATGATCCTTGATGGCAACGCACAATGGAATCAGAACTTAATGTGCTAATGGAGAATCATACTTGGGACATGTTCCATTGCCTCTACACCGATGATTGATAGGATGTAAATGGGTATATAAAATCAAGTTTAAGTAGATGGCTTTATTGAACGCTACAAATCTCAATTAGTGGCCAAGGGATTTACATAAAGAGAAGGTTTTGATTATCGTGAGACCTTCTCTCCCATTGCAAAGGAAGTCATTGTCCGGTCCTTCTTTTATAATCGATAGTCGCACCAAATGGATGTCCACAATGCCTTTTTTCTATTTTTATTTTTATTTTTTATGGTGATTTAGATTAAGATATATAAATAGAGCTTCCATAGGGATTACGCAGATAGGGGGAGTCTCGGGTATGTTGTCTACGCAAATCCCTATATGGATTGAAATAGGCATCTAGACAATAGTATTCCAAGTTCACTGCTGCACTGACCGATGTAGGATTTTAGCATTCTAAGCACGACTATGCCCTATTCACATGGAATGTAGGTAATTCATCATTTTATTTGCTGATATACGTTGATGATATACTTGTGATGGGGAATAATGACTCTCATGTTGCTAAGTTCAAAGAATATTCGTACTCCACCTTTTACATCAAGGATTTGTGACCTCCCAAATATTTCCTCAGTATTGAGATTGCTCGTTCAGATATTAGTCTTAACTAGAGGAAATTCATCTTAGAAATCATTTTAGAAGCGAGATTGTCAAATGTACTCTGGCTGTCAAACCGATTGAACAGAACAACAAGTTGACTACCCATGAGGATGATGTGAGAGTTCCTCTTCATCTATTGAGGACCATTACTCAAAAATCTATCAGGATATTAGTGACTTGTCAAGAAATTGATATATCTGAAAATGACAAAACCTAATATATGTTATGCGGTGCAGATACTCAATCAATCGTGCATAGTCCGAAACAGTCTCATATGAATTCGACCCTGAAAGTTGTGAAATATCTAAAGGGGTGTTTAGGACTTGTAATATTCTTATTTCATGATTGCAATATGAAGATGATAGCCTTTTCCGATATAGATCATGCCACTTGGCTGATGACTAGAAGATCTGTCACTAATTTATGCATCAAATTGGGAGATTCGGTAATTTCATGGAAAACGAAGAAGTAGTCAACTATATCATTGTCATAAGTCGAATTGGAGTATCCGACTATGGCGAAAACTACCTGTGAAGTAGTTTGGATACGAGGATTACTCTCGGACCTCGGATTACAGGTCAGTCGACCAATTGAATTGTTTTGTGACAACGATGCTGCAGTTAAATTGGTGGCAAATAAGGTATTTCACGAAAGAAGAACACATATAAAAGTTGATTACCATTTCACTCGAGACAAGGTCTGATGCGTGATGGGATGAGTGATTCTAGAACGGAAACTTTTTATGAGGGGATTTTTGTGGTTAAGTGTATGGAGTAGTGTATACAGGGAAGAAATGAAAAGGAATAAGGAAATAGAACGACCTCCTTCAAAGGTATAAAGGCGACGCCACCAACCGAAGAAGAGGATCGAGATCTACGAAGTTCACCGCCAAGACCTAAAGCTTCCACCAGCCAAGGATAAAGGACTTCGGGATAGGAGAAGCTCACCACCAAGGCCTAAAGATTCCACCAGCCAAGGATAAAGGGCTTCTTGGCTCACCACCAAGGAGTGATCTACGCTCCAAGGATAAAGAGACCGAAAGGAGTTATCCACTCTCCAAAGGAATTCACTCAAGCAGAGGAAATCTCACCATTTTCATTGATCAAATTCGTATCTCCCATACATTGGATAGTTTTCCCCTATTTATAAGAGGATTTTAGACATAGGAAATATAAAAAAACAGACTTAGGAACTTAACCTTCGACTCTTGAGCTACATAAAAATAAAGACACCTAGTAACTTAAGAAAAACCTTTATTAAAACGGGAACTAAATGCCTTTAATCTTCGGCCTTCCGCATTCTCGAACCTTTGGCTTTCCATATTCTTGAACCGCATTCGTGAACCTTTAGCCTTCCCAAAATTCGAGCTCCTCCCTTGACTAGAAAATAATCCTCTTGAAACTTCATCAATTGGTCATACAAGACATTTAAAATGGCCTCCCTTTGATAGTTATCAATATACCATAAAGTACCGACAAGTAACTGACATTATTCATTCAAAATGATCCACCGAAGCACATAATGTCCAATTTCTTTATTGGCTTGGATAAACATCGATGGTTCTGAGTTGATTGATGGACCGACGTTGGATGCTCCCGCATCAAGGTCACAGAGGGAGTTCTTGTAGCAAAGGGAATTGGAACTGTGGAACAATCAGCAGATATTTTCACTAAGCCATTATGTCAGAGACAACATACGTACTTATTAAGCAAGCTGGTGTCCTTGACATTTACAAGCCACCAGCTTGAGGGGGAGTGTTGAAGATATAATAGAAAATCCTGACCGTGGCACTGATTCTAATTGATTTAGTGGATGTAATTGATTTAGTGAATTGGAAATTATGATTCTTTGTATATAATTTCCTTATTTTCTTTTCATTCTTACACTGTAAGTGGACCGTTGTAATTGTACACAATACAATCAATATACATAAAATTCTCCATCTCTACTCCTTATTTTTTATCAGCTAAGGACACGGAAGAGAATTGAGATAACTTTATTATCTATTTAGAAGAAATCACGAACTTTGTTATTATAAAGGCAAAAGACCACAAAAAATTCCAAACTTTGCCCAAAGTGACAAATTTACCCCAAACTTTTTTTTTGACATGAAAAACCCCCAACTTTGCAAACTCTGACACATTTACGTCTTATTTTTTTTATAGTTTTCCTTTTTGTTTTCTTCTTCTTCTCTCTTCCCTCCGCCGGCCATGGTGGAGCCAACGGAGGGAAGCCGGCGTCCGGCGAGGGTCACCCTTGCCTGGGCTGGCTTAAAGGGCCGAGGGCGGCCCTTGGCTGGGTTGGGCGAGGGCCTCCCTCCCCAGATTTGGCAAGGGCACCCCTCACTCGACGCTGGCGAGGGTGGCCCTTGCCCGATGCAGGTGAGGGGTGCCCTCGCAGGCCCTTGCCGGCGTCGGGGGAGGGTTTGGCGAGGAGGGGTGCCCCGCCGGACTCAGGCGAGGGGTGCCCTTGCCAGATCTGGGGAGGAAGGCCCTCGCTCGACCTAGTCGAGGGCAGCCCTCTCCCAACGCCAACGAGGGTGGCCCTAGCCAGCCTAGGCGAGGGCGACCCTCGTCGGACGCCGGCTTCCCTCCGCCATGGCTAGTGGAGGGAAGAGAGAAGAAGAAAAAAAAAAAAAAGCAAAAAGACCAGATTAGTTTATGGTAAATGTGTCACATGGATAGAAGTTCAGGGTTTTTTGTGTCACGAAAAGAAGTTTGGGGTAAATGTGTCACGGTTGGCAAATTTTGGGGTTTTTCATGTCACCAAAAAAGAGTTTGGGGTAAATTTGTCACTTTAGGCAAAGTTTGGGGTTTTTGGTGGGTTTTTCCTAATGCATGATGGGACGAGTGATTCCAAAACGGAAATTTTTCAAAGGGGATTTTTCTGGTTAAGTGTATGGAGTAGTGTATACGGGGAAGAAATGAAAAGGAATAAGAAAATTGAACAACCTCCTTCCAAGGTATAAAGGCCACACCACCAGCCGAGGATAAGGATCGAGATCTAGAAAGTTCACCACCAAGGCCTAAAGCTTCCACCAGCCAAGGATAAAGGACTTCGGGATAGGAGAAGCTCACCACCAAGGCCTAAAAATTCCACCAGCCAAGGATAAAGGGCTTCATGGCTCACCACCAAGGAGTGATCTATGCTCCAAGGATAAAGAGACCGAAAGGAGTTATCCACTCTCCGAATGAGTTCACTCAAGCAGAGGAAATCTCACCATTTTCATTGATCAAATTCGTATCTCCTTTACATTGGATAGTTTTCCCTTGTTTATAGGAGGATTTTAGGCTTAGGAAATATGAAAAACATACTTTAATGACCTAGGAACTGAAACCTACGACTCTTGAACTACATTACAATAAAAACTCCTAGGAACTTATGAAAAGCATTCAGTAATACAGGAACTTGTATTCTTGAACCTTTAGCTTTCCGTATTCTTGTACCGCATTCTTGAACCTTTGGACTTCCGTATTCTTGAACCACATTCGTGAACCTTTAGCCTTCCAAAAATTCGTGCTTCTCCCTTGACCAGAAATTAATCCTCCTGAAACTTCATCAGTTGGTCAAGCAAGACGTCTAAAATGGCCTCCCATTACTAGTTATCGACATACCACAACATATCGATAAGTAATTAACATTATTCATTCAAAATGATCCATCGAAGCACATAATGCCCAATTTCTTTATTGTCTTGGATAAGCATTGATGGTTCTGAGTTCATTGATGGAGCGACATTGGATGCTCCCACATCATCCTCCCCGGGTTGTTTGAGATTTGTCCTCAAATTTAGAAAGTTGTCATCCTGTAAGTAAGGAGAAAGGTCTCCCACGTTGAATGTTGCCGAAACTGCAAATTCTCCAGGAAGGTCTATATATTGCAAGCATTGTCACCAATTCGCTCAATAACTTTAAAGGGACCATCAGATTTGGGCATGAGCTTGTTCTTTCGTCAAAATGGAAATCTCTCCTTCCCCAAGTGAAGCCATACAAGATCGCCCGGTTGAAATTGAGTCTTCTTGTAATGTTTATTAGCTTTCTTCTTGTAAGATTCATTGGCCTTTTCGATCTTGGATCGAATTTGCTCATGGAGCTTCTTCATCGATTCAGCTCTTTTCTTGCCATCAAAGTTTACTTGAGAGTTAGATGGAATTGGAATCAAATCAATGGGTGTGAGAGGATTAATTCCATATAGAACTTCAAATGGTGATCAACCAGTAGTATAACTTGGTCATCGATTGTAAGCAAATTCAGCATGCGCAAGCTTTAAATCCCAATCTTTTAACGATTTACTCACCATACCACGAAGAAGAGTGGTTAGAGTACGATTTGTTACCTCCGTTTGGCCATTAGTTTGGGGATGACAAGCTGTGCCGAATAAGAGTCTTGTACCAAGCATTCTCCATAGAGTCTTCCAGAAGTAGTTTAAGAACTTGGAATCACGATCCGACACAATGGTCCTTGGTACTCCATGAATGCGAATAATCTCTTTGAAATATAATTCAGCAATATGAGATGCATCATTGTTCTTGTGACATGGCACAAAATGAGCCATTTTAGAGAACCGATCAACGACCACCATGATAGCATCTTTTCCTCTTTGAGTTCTTGGTAGAGCCACAATGAAATCCATGCTAACATCTTCCTAGGGCTGCAATGGTACCAGAAGTGGAGTATACAAACCTTGATGGAAATGGCTTTTTGATCTTTGACAAGTTGCACACCGTGAGATGATAGCAAGCACATCTCCACTCATCTTTGGCCAATAGAAATGCTCTTGAAGAACCTCAAGAGTTTTTGTTAATACCAAAATGACCAGCCAATCCTCCACCATGCGCCTCTCGAATCAGCAATTCGCGAAAAGAAATATTCGGCACGCATAATCAATTTCCTTTAAAAAGAAACCCATCTTGCAAAGAATATGTACCTTGAACTCCCTGCTTGCAATTGTTGATGATGGATGAGAACTCCACATCTTCAGAATAAAGTTCTTTCATTGATTGAAATCCAAGAATCCAGAGTCCAGAACAGCAAGCATAGAATATCTTCTCGATAAACCATCTGCTACAACATTTGTGTGCCCAGGTTTATATTTTGAGACAAAAGAAAAGGATTGAAGAAATTCTACCCATTTTGCATGCCTCGAATTAAGCTTGCGTTGGCCGCTAATAAACTTAAGCACCTCATGATCAGAATGAAGGACAAATTGCTTTGGCCTCAAGTAATGACTCCAATGATCAAGAGCTCGGACAATGGCATAGAACTCTTTGTCATATGTTGAATAATTCCACATGGAATCAGTTAACTTCTCGCTGAAATATGCCAATGGTTTTTGTGCTTGGACCAATTCCGCTTGCATCACACTCAACTTCAAATACTTTATCAAAATCAGGAAGTGCAAGAATAGGGGACTCACAAAGTTTCTGCTTGATTACCTCAAAGGCATTTTGAGCAGCCTTTGTCCATTGGAAAGCACCCTTCTTCATGCATTCAGTTATAGGAGCCATGACGATACTAAAGTTTCTGACAAAATGTCGATAGAAAAAAACAAGTCCATGAAAACTTCTTACATCAGAAATGGACTTCGGAACCGGCCAAGTCTTCATAGCTTCAACCTTGGCTTGATCAACAGAGATTCCATCTTTGGAAACCACATAACCAAGAAACACAATGCTTGGAGAGAAGAACTCACATTTCTCCATTTTAGCATATAGTTGTTGCTCCCTCAAGACATTAAACACCTGTTTTAAATGAGAGCTATGCTCCTCCTCGTTCCTACTATAAACAAGAATATCGTCGAAATAAACAACGACAAATCGACCAATAAAGGAACGAAGAACCTCATTCATAAGTCTCATGAAGGTACTCGGAGCATTAGATAATCCGAATGGCATAACCAACCACTCATAAAGGCCTCCCTTGGTCTTGAAAGCCGTCTTCCATTCATCACCTTCTCGCGTTCTGATTTGATGATATCCACTCCGCAAATCTATCTTTGAAAACACAGAAGAACCATATAATTCATCAAGCATATCATCAAGTCTAGGTGTAGGGTACCTATACTTAATGGTGATGTTGTTGATGGCTCGGCTATCAACACACATTCGATATGTACCTTCCTTTCTCGAATGTATCCTTTGATGATGATAAGTTCATCGACTTGTCTTTGCAACTCCTTTGTTTCCTCTGAATTGCATCGATAAGCTGGCTTGTTTGGTAGTGGAGCACCGGGGATCAAATCAATTTGATGCTCAATACCTCTAATGGGAGGTAATCCAGGTGGCAAATCCTCCGGGAACACATCTGCAAATTCTTTCAACAATCAATGCATATTTGGATGTATGGGTCGCTCTATCACACTCTTTTTCTCAACCACAACCAAAGCAAATACATTCTTTTGTTTGCTAATGGCTCTCTCAACCCGTGTCTCACTCAAGAATAGATTTTCCTTACAATTGTTTCCCTCCCCAGGTTGATTATTATGTATCGAAGAAGGATTCAAGGGTAAAAGAGTAATGTATTTGTGTTCCTTACGAAAAGAGTATGTGTTTTTCCGACCATCATGCATAGCATTTATATCAAATTGTCGCGGTCTACCCAATAACAAGTGGCATACCTCCATAGGAATCACATCACATAAGCTTATTGTACTAATACCAATTTAGTTATAAATTTTTCAAATTTACCGTTGGAAAGTTTAGAACTGAATTGACACTCATACAATATGTTTATGATTGATTCGGCAATTGATCTGTAATGACCAATCAAATATCTTGCTACCGCAATTCTTATGGATCAAAATACACAACTTCAGCCCATTCATGTGGAGCAATCTCGAATAAATGAATTTATTTTGGCACTAGAAGTGACGAAATTTTCAATAAAATAAATATATTGCAGTTTTAAGTATTTCATCTATGCATAACGTACTCACTGTCATAATATTGAGATTGGTATTTAAGTTCAAATCAAATCGTACTTAGTCAGTGTGCAAAGCATACAAATTCATGTTCTTCAAGTTAAGGAATGCTTTCAGATGTATGAAAACAATTTTGAAATAACGGGGCGGGTTTTATCGATCCAATTGACCATCAGTTTTAGGTCACACTAGATAAGCTGAGTCTCAAATTCCATGACATTTTGAGAGAAGCACAACGTTGTTGTTTGGACGAGGAACAAATTTGAAGTGTGAAAATGATTGATTTTTTTTAGTCGAAAGTGCTGAAATTTCATTAACTCATGGCAAGTTCATGAACATCGGACACTAAAATATCCACCATAGGTTTCAGGGGCTATGACAGCCAATTAGTGGGGAGTTCTTTTCTCTGTTGGGTTTTAGCTGACTAATCAGTAAACTTTTTCGCCTCTCTTGGAGAATGGGTTAGGCGTATGACACTGTGGCGGGCCAATCAAATGGTTCAAGCGCCCTGACTTCAACTAATATAAATTGAAGATCTTGAGCTCGGCAACATAGAGCATTTCATATCCTCAAATTCAACTTAACTTAGCTTCGAAAAAAGATAAAAAAAAAAAAAAAAAAAAATCTATCATGCGTGAAAAGTTAAATAAACTCACGGTCAAATCTAATCGGAATCTCTACTTCACAGCAGCTATCAAAATAGGAAGAGAATTCGATTAATTTCAAATAATCTGCCAAATGATATCAAATAGGTGACGAACAGCTTGAATCGTCAATACCTTTTAGAATGAAACAATTTAAAAAAAAAAAATTTATGCATTTCTTCAAATTAGGAATGGCATCGATTATGAAAATTCCATTATTTACTAGCCAAAATCGTGCGATATTGCTACAAGTCAGTAAATCTAGTCAATTATTGTTTCGTTTGTCAAAACCGCGAGTGTATTTTTCCAAGAGCGCAGGGTGTGGTTGTATGATATCT
This sequence comes from Eucalyptus curtisii, assembly GCA_017140595.1. Lineage (NCBI taxonomy): Eukaryota > Viridiplantae > Streptophyta > Magnoliopsida > Myrtales > Myrtaceae > Eucalyptus > Eucalyptus curtisii. Next base: position 7,890,425 of record CM029504.1, read on the forward strand.
TGGACTTTCCAATTGCTGTAAGTGATGGCAGCAAAATTAACCTATTGGAGAAAATAAAAATAGTGCAATTTTAAGTATTTTATATACATATATTTTATACATCATCATTCTATTATAATTGATATTCAATCGGCGTCTGAGGCATTCACAATTTCATGGCTTATTTTTGTGTATGAATAATCTGGGAAATAACAGAATCAAAATCGAATTTCGATTATGATTTTGAAAATACATATAAAAATAGTCACATACATTGGGCTTTCGTTTAAAATCGATACCTTTGGAGGACTCTCTCCTTTGGTCTTATCGGCTCTATCCCTTTGGCATGCGAATAAAGGGTCGGCTTACTTTAACAAGATTGTCTATAGCACTATCAAAGTTTGGGGGTTGTCGTGGTTTTTTGCCTTTTATAAATGATGAGTGCTTGTAAAAGGTTATTTTGAAAAGTGAGTTGCTAAATTGTTAAATGAAATCATGGTGTGATGTTATATATCATGAGGTTGATGTATGATTATTTTGGTGGATAAAATAACCATTGATCACGTGAGAATATTTTATGGTATTTTTGTGTGCAAGGATTGCTAGTGTATGACATGTGAACACAAAATACTCTTGCATTAGCTAATCAGAAAGATAAGAATTGGTTTGAATGGTTGATGTGCTCGTGTGATCGCATAATGGTTCCGTACTCGTATGATTATGAGCGACAACCGATGGATTTTAGATGCTCCCATGTTAATGAGATGTCGTTCACTAATGGACTTCGGAACGAAGCTCCTTAATTGGAATGCTGTCTTCGAGTGAGGTCGAGATGATGTTGTGCTCAATGGGGTGGGACAATAGTCGATCACGTTGGAAGATCATCGACGCGAGTGTCGAACGTAACCGAGAGCGATCGTTATAACCTGGAATTATGGTCTCGAGAATAGCATGGTAGTATGGGATGCCATGCGTTTATAGAGATGTCACATGGGCAAAGCACATGAGTGCCAAATGCATATTTTGAGAGTGATGCTATAAATTGTATACATGTGGCACGGATTTATATGAGTTAGATGAGATGCGTGCATGAATTACATGGCATTTCCATGGCGTATAAGGCATGTGCATGGTCGATTAATCCTGGCTATAAATTGAGAAGTATGTTGGATCTGTATGCTTGTGATAAGACCTGAGGAGTGTAGGTCAAGGCACATCCCTTCATATTATAGTTAAGGCAAAGTTTAGGCTTTGCTATTGATTTACCATCGATAAATAAACTACATGTTTATGGCGTCTCCGAGGCGAAGTAGCCTCCTCCATGAGGATTAAGGAATTTACTTATCGAATATATCTTGTCTATTGTTGTTAAATGCTTTAGGCTCGCATTATGAATACCCTATTTCGACATGCTCGCTTTGGGTACCTGCCCTGTCACACCATGACCCGCTCTGGATGTGCGACAACCCACGCTTGTCATTTACGTAGGTCATTCAATTGCAATGTTCCAGGAGGTCTCACCGACCCATTCTTGTTATCGTTTAATTATGTGCAAGCGGAAGTAGAAGCTAATCGCCCAACCATTCTGAATAAAGATAGCGTAAAAGACACTTATATACATTCATAACAATATACTTTCATATCACCCACTATATGCCACTTCATACACAATCCAAAATCTTAGCCATACATATCTCCAATGGGGTTCGGAGTTAACGTAGCACCGCTATTACTACGAGGGGCCTTCAAAAGGGTGATATCCTCAGCGTGTGTAGTCCACGTGTAGGTTACCACAGCTCTGGCTAAGGGTCCAACTTCGGATCTGAGTCTACCTCTAGGTCAGTGACCCCACCATTGGGGGTATCCACAACCATGGGTACCTAAATAGTGTCTCCGATCGCTTGGCTACTAATCCATTAAAACACCAAAGAGGGCCCTAGCGCTCCCCTCTAAACCAAACGTATCAAGCTTCGAACCTATGGGGCATTAGGTTAAGCTGCCCCTCATCCACCCAAAAGGTGGTCACCTGCTTCTCATATGTAGTGTCACTGCCCTTAATTGAATAGGAAGTCAACTTGGTGTCCTGATCCATAGGCACCCTAAAACGAATGTAGCGGAATGGTTTAGACATCCTTACGGCCTGAAAACATTTCAACAACAATAGTGAGATAAAGTAAATGAGTGAACTTCCTAGAACTAGTGCAGGAAGGTTATTTATCTCGGAACGGCCTAAACAAGCAAGTTATCTATCGATAGCAAAGCAATAGCAAAGCAAATCATGCTTGGCTTTAACTATAAACTAGAATGGTTAACTCACCCTCTCAAACCATCATAACATAAACACAGAGGCAGTTCTCACGACAAAACACATACTTATGTGGCAGAAATAAGAACGTATAGTGTCTCATGTGCAAGTGCCTTTTAATTATCCAGACGTAGTCAAACATCATTCTTTGGCTTGCAACCCCAAACACCCAACCCAAGCTAACAAATTAAACCCCGTAGGCATTCAAACCTCACCTTGGCATATGCATTGTATATAATCAAATTTACAAAGTGCCATAGCTTTCTACTGTATTAAGCAGAATTAGAACACTTCCAATAACTCTTATGCATAATGCATTTACATGTGTCCCAATTGTGAGGTAAAATCCGTTTTGGCCCATCCCATAACGTGCCTCACAGTTGCTATCCCATTATCAGATGCAATGATCATATACGAATCTCATGCACTTTCCAAACAGTTATGCCCAAATTATTACGGCAACTCAGGGCCTAAGGCCAACCCAAAGGTTCGCAGTCATTCGGCGAAATTGGGCATTGTCTCGTCCCATTGAGCATGGCATTATTCTGTGCAAACGCATCAAGGGGGTACTGTTATATGGAGTTTCGTTCAGAAATTCATCCATGAACAACATCCCATTGACTTAGGGGCATCCGAACTTAATTAGGTATCGTCCCGTGTAAACACATCAGGATGGGTTCACTACCCCACGTAAAGACAGTAGGGTCTTTAGGTGATCATATGGGCATACCATTACACAATTCATTAAATATCTTTCTCATTAGCAAATGTGATTCCCATAAGATATGCAACAATGCTTGCCATATGCCATCAAGTCATGCACATGGATATAGGATAAGTCATGACACTTGTACATAAATCATTAAATTCACCTATCGCATGCCATCATAAACTATTCAATAACTCATTTTTTATTGATATAACATATCACACTTCACATATCACACCATACTAAGTTATCGCATAACTACTTATCGATAAATTGCGAGAACCTACTGGCGAAAACTTGATAAGCTATCGACTAAAACATGATGAGCTTATCAGCTAAGACATGATAAACTATCGCCCAAAACAAGAAAAGCTATTAGCTAAAACATAATAAGCCATCGCCCAAACATGATAAGCTATCGAGATAACCTATCATACCAAACCTCTTATCACATCAACAAAACATCATATAATCCCTAATCTAACCCTAAACTAACTCCAAAATGCTACAACAGCCCTACTCAAGTGCTAGAAAGCCACTCACTCTTGATTCCAAGCTTGACAAATGATGCGAAAGGTGTGGCAAGGGCTGGACAACTATTGTGACACTCAGCGGTGGCTGGTCACCTTCCAAATAGATCCCGACAAGACTGTGGGCGGGGGCACAACTCACAGTGACGCTCAACAAAGCTCGGGGGTGGCTGGTCGATGCTTGGCAGCAGCTGGCAAGGCCAAGACAGCCAAAGGATGGCGGCGTGAGGTGGTGAGGTAGTGGTTCAGTCACGGGAACGGCAAGGGTGTGCGGCTTCCAATGGTTCACGGTGACTCCAACCAAGAGGAAAGAAGAGGGATATAGGCGTGAGATGAGGGATGGGGAGGATGAGAGGGCTCAGCCAGCAAGGGAAAAAGGGAGAGTTTGAGGGAAAATTCGTCCAAAGGGGTTGAGAGAGAAAGAAAGAGAGAGAAAAGGGGTGGCTAAATGAGCCAGGAGAGTGTGGCATCCTAGAATTTCATGTCAACCCCTAGATGTGCTATGAACCATGGATAGGTGATGGAAGCACCATCAAATTATATTGTAGCCATTTGATCCATGATTTGCAATAAGATTAAGGCCGAGCTTTTAATGGATAATTATTTGAAAGGAGAATTTTATTCTTGGCCATGTGTTTTATAAGTTAGAATTTATTGATTTATGTTGGAAATTTTATGGACCTAGAAATTTCAATTAGGTATTTATATAACTGGGGATTTAGACTAGATTATTACAAGAGGAAGAGGCCCAAAATTTTTAAGCCCAAGACCAGCCCACAAGAGCCCCACCATTTGGCCACTAAGGCCTGGCCCGCGAAGCCCAAAGGGAGGGGTCTGCCGTCGACCGAAGAGGGAGAGGCCTGGCGCAAGGGAGGCCCATCAACCTGCATGAAATGTGACAATTGGCAAGAGGGAGCAGCCAAGTGGCGCCGCATGCAAGCTAATGATGGTTAATCATTGAAGCGAAGAAAAAATTAGAGAAGAGAGGGGCGGCTTGCACGACGGGAGCGTTCGTGTGAGAGAGAAAGGGAGGAAGACTGAACCGAGAGAGAGAGAGAGAGAGACGGTGTTCGTGAGAGAGAGTACGAGAGAAAGAGAGGGAGAACCGAAAGGGAGAACGCGATCGTGCGAGAGAGGAAGGAGGAGGAGTCTGGTTGTCGTCGAGCCCGGCTTGCCCCACCGTTGCTTGCTGCGATTTGCTTGGACTAGAGGCAAGTAGAGTCCATTAATCTACCCTTTGCTTACTGTGATATGTGTTGTGAGGGATGGTAGACTTCGGTTGTATTAGAAGTGATGAATTTCGAAGCTTTGGGGAGAAGTATGTTAGCCTAGCATTCTGTTTTCTAGAAAGGCAGTCCAACCTTTGATGATTTTGTGAGCTGCATGCAATTTTCTAGTTGGAATCTTGCTTCGACTTCTTGATGAAAGTTGTAGAGGAGTTCATGGAAATAAACATATCAAAATTTCAGAAGGAATGAACGAGTATAGACCGGTGAAACTATTTTTCTTTGAAGAAGTTAGATATGGGAATCGTAATATTGACCTAGTGTGATTCTGTAAAGTTGAAGGTGACATGTTAAGGAGTAGTACACTAAAATTTGAGAGGAAATGGACGAGTCTAGGTTGGTGAAACTATTTTAATCCGAAACGGTTTAATCTGGAATGCGATGCCGATGGTTAAGGACGGTTATGGTTTCGAGTTCTGCATGAAATATTTACTTGTGGATTTTTTCTATAACATATCAAGACTTAAGAATTTTTGGAGCTGATTTAGGATTTTTACTGAATTTGTGAATGAAATTGTGTATGGTAATATTCCGAAATTACAAAGACTGTGATGGTTGGACTGTACCGAAATGTATGATGTTCTTTTCGGTGTGGTGTTCTTCATGAAATGTTTTCCTCTAGATCTTGTATACAACATGTCAAATTTTTAGAATTTAATAAGGTTGTTTACTAATTTTTCAAGAGTTTTAACTAAAAGAGTGCATTCTGTTTTATCCAAAAATTTACTGCATTTTCAAAAAAATAAATGAATTTGCTCTATGAGATATAATGTCTTGAGTGATTGATTTGCTGCATATGTGGTGACATTTTGGCATGACTTATAACATCAAAAGCTGAATTAGACCTTTGTTACCATCACATCATATGCCATGTTGATAATGAGACACATATGTGAAAATAAAGTATGATAATGAGGATACTGTCGGAGGTGTGAGCCGACAATGCCCCGGGAGTGTCGGGATGCCCAGAGTGTGGGTGTCAGATGCCCGGCGTGGGTGTGCTGGATGCCCCGGGAGTGTCGGGATGCCTGGAGTGTGGGTGCCGGAAGCTCTGGAGGTGTGTGCCGAGGGGATTGCCCGTGATGCCAGTTGGGGTACGAGATGCCTGGAGGTGTGTGCCGGAGGCTCTCGCGATGCCAGGTTGGGTTCGAGCGATAAATGAGGCATGTAAGCACTTGTCCCTTGGAAGAAGAATAATGTGATCCAATTGAAAAATAAAACTGAGAATTGAATCATGCGCATGGATGCGTGCATGTGGCATGGTGATATATGCATGGCTAATTGAAGATATAAGCACAAGTGCATGGTGGTATATGCACGTTGCCTGGTGATAAATGCATGGCTAATTGATGATATATGTACAAGTGCATGGTGGTATATGCACGTTACACGATGAAATATGCATGACTGCTTGATGATTTAGGTACAGGTGCATGTTGGTATATGCACGTTGTATGGTGATATATGCATGGCTGTAAGATGAGGTATGCTCGAATGCATGAATTATATGTGCTTTATTCTTGATACCTTGATTGTTCTGTCTGACGCATTGTGTAGTTTGGTGGATTTTTACTGCCGAGTAGTTGTACTCACCCATTTGGGGATTAACATTTCAGATTGAAAGATGCCTTTGCCATCAGTCACGCGTGGTACTTACTATGGATTGCAATTCGATGTTGAGGTGGAGTGCACGGAGCATTCCTGTGTTAGTGTACTTGGTCTGGTGTTTGTCCAAGTCCGTGTCTTGGTTATGTACGATGTGGGTCTAGCTGATGGCCCTGTTATCCAGGAGTTTTTGTCTGTTCATGTCCGACGTAATGGAGTGATGATAGGGATGCTGTCGCCGCCTCCGACGGATGCATCGGGTTGGGTGTAATTGAGTGTATGGCTGGTGGAGGACGACACTTTTTGGGTAGCAGACACTAGATGATGGATGATGGGTGTATATGTCAAATGTAGGATCGTGTTCTTTTGAGTTAGCCGAGCATAGTTAAAAGCTTTGGCCTTTTGCTGTACTGATTCGAGATATCCATCACGATTATGTAAATAAAAGTGACTCGTTTTTGTCGTTTTATATGATGAATAGCTAGCGTGCATTTCATTACTGTTTGTCTGAAGATGGGATAGGGAGTTTGATTATGCTTCCGTTACATGAACTGCGCTGGGACCAATTTAAAGAGAAAAAAAAATTAATTAATTAACCCCCAGGATTTATGGACCCGCTACAAATAAATGGTATCAGAGTGGTATATTGATTAGAATAAGGGAAAGGTACTTGTCGTAACCCTAATAGATCGGGGGCCGTCAAGGGGTGCCACAGTGAGAAAGATAATAGATAGGGTGAGCTCATGTCCAAGCTATTGGATGGCCAAGAAGCATCTTTGGAGGCCCAAGGTTACTTCTCGCAAAACTTCTCCAAGTGCCATTTAATGCACCCCTCATGCCTAAGCTAGAAATAGGGCAGGGATGACGTCATCTTCGCTCTCCTCCTCACCCTTGAGAACGCCCAACACTTTCTTTATGCACACGGGTTTTTTTATTAGGCTAGAACGGCAAAATGGTAATTTCACACTATTCAAGCACATGGATCAGTAATGAGGGACTTGAGATGACCAAAAAGTGCTTGGGTGGCCCATGGGCTCATTTGGGTCGCTCTTCTTGGGCATGAGGGCCTTAGGCCCGCTTAGGTTCTCACTCATGGCCCATTTCCACTTTTCCAAACTGTTAGGTCTTGCCAATAAAAAATTGAGTTTTCGCTCCAAAGTGGCATTTTCGACATTTTATTTATTTACTGATGCTCATTGTATTCCCGTTTTGAAAATCGGGGTTAGATTGAGGATATCCCATGTCAGCTGGGACTCCCAAGTGACCCCATACCCAATCGAAGGTACCAACGTGATCCATGAGAAGCACGTGTCAATCATCTAGGTGGATGAGCGGTCATTTAACCTAGCGCCCTTAGACCAAAATAAAAAATAAAAAAGTAGTGCCTCATAGGTTCATGGATTAATATCTTTGGTTTAGGGGGAGCTCTGGGGCCCACTCTAGGGAATTGACGAACAACCGGGCGGGGGATCCAATGCTATACGGGACCCCAAAATTATAAATACCCTTGATGGCAAGGTCATTAACACGGAGGTGGACTTAGATCCGAAGTCATACCCTGGGCCTGAGCTGTGGTACTATAACATAGCGCTTACTAGATGTGTAATAGATATCACTTTTGAGATTGCTCTAGTAGTATAGAGGTACTAGGCTAACCCCAACCCTCCTTTTTGGACAATATGAAGGAATCCACTTTTGCAGACGTGTGTACGGCTAAGTTTTTTATGTAAGAAAGTTAGTGTGTAATGGTTAATATAAATATGAAAGCGTATTCTCATATGTGTCTTATGCTATCTATCCCTACTTATAAGTGATTGGAATATGTTAATCTACTTCCGCTTGCATATAATTAAAAGATAAAATTAACGGGTCGATGACGTCTCCTGGGATGTATTAATCGAATGATCAAAGAGAAAGAGGTTGTCGCGCATCCGAGAGTCGGCGCATGACATCTCGCATTTGTTGTCAATAGAGCAAGGTCATTACCTGGAGTGATAAGGTGCGTTGAGACTTTGGGATATTTAGTTAACAACACATACCGTACTTGTGATTGCTAATTGTCTTGCTAAATTATGGACCTGAGAGTGCTTAGAGGAAGGGTAGCTCTAGGCCCAGCAATTGTAGAGGAAGGGCATAATGAGATCCCAAACTGAATGGGACTCTACAAGATATCTAATAGGATCACAGGCTAACCAATTAGGCTGATGCTACTGCTGTTCCCAATGATGCCTCCTTAGTTACAGACAACATGCATAACCTGGTGGAGCAGTTCATAAAGCTGAAGCCGCAGCAATTCATCGAAAAAGGTAATCCCGAGGTTGCTGCTTCATGGGTTAAAGAGCTATGCATTTGTTCTTGGTAGAGCAGTTTGGTAGATTAGAACTAAAGCTGTTGGAAATGGTCCTTAGCATCTTCATCAACATGAAGGATAAGGTGTTGTCCGTCTGAGGTTGTCAACGGTGCGAGATAGTTTTTAGTAGGCGGAAGGAATTGATAAATCAAGCTGTCTTGTCTATTTATGCCTTGGATGTCATTATTGGAAGAGATTGGCTCGAGAAGCAACGAGGCACAGTGGACTGGTAAAGTAAGATTATATATTTCAATCCACTTGGGAGTTCTCGTTACGAATTTGTAGGAAATGAAGGGTGATCCTCTATACCCTTGATTACATCGCTTGAGTTAGAATGACTACTAAAGGAAGGTGGCCAGAACTATTTGGCAACGATAGTGGATATGACGACGGAAGAACTGATGTTGGAAGATATTACTATGGTGCAAGACTTCGTAGACATTTTTCCGAAGGAATTACCAAGATTGCGTCTGCAGAGGCAGATAGAAATTCATTAGTGAGTTGGCCCCTGGAATGGAACCAATCTCCAAGGTACCGTACTGAATGTCATTATCAGAACTAAAGGAATTGAAGGTGTAAATGCGGAAGATTCTCGATAAGGGATGGATTTGCCATAATGCATCGTCATGGGGAGCAGTTGTCCTATTCATGAAAAAGAATGATGGGTCATTCTTTTTCATGACCCAACTGACTGACAATCAAGAACAAGCATCCAATGCCAAGGATCAGCGACTTCTTTGATCAACTTCAAGAAGCTTCGATATTCTTTAAGACAGACTTGAGGACGAGCTATCATTAGTTGAGAATCAAGAAGGATGCTTGAAAGACCGCGTTTCAAATGCGATATGGCCACTACAAGTTTATAGTGATGCTGTTTAGGTTAACCAATGCCCTAGCATCTTTTATGGACTTACTGAAGCAAGTGTTCAAGGCCTACTTGGATAAGTTTGTCGGAATTTTTGTCGATGATATACTGGTGTATTCCAAGAGCCCAAAGGAACACAAACAACATTTGAGAATGGTATGGCTCACCCTCCGAGGACACGTACCTTATGCAAAGTTTAGTAAGTGCAAGTTCCGACTCAATTGGGTAGCTTCTCTCGTTCACGTCATATTTGGCAAAGGAATTTCCATAGACCCAGCAAAGATTGAGGCTGTCATGAATTGGTCTAGACCAACGACTGTGACTAAAGTTTTGAGTTTCTTGGGAATGACTGGCTGTCATCGACGATTTATGGAAAGATTGTCTAGAAGAGCTATGCCCTTCACACAATTACTTAAGAAAGAAGTAAAGTTTGAAGGGACGGGTAAGTGCGATAAAAGTTTTCAACAGCTCAAGCACAAGTTGATTACTTCATATAAAGGACTAGGCTATGTCTTGATGCAGCGTGGGCGAGTTGTAGCCTATGTGTCTAGGCAATTGAGGCCTCACGAGTAGAACCATCCGACGCACGACTTGGAATTAGCGGCAATCATCTTCCCTTTGAGGATTTGGGGGTACATTTTGTGTGGAGAAAAGTTTACAATCTACACCGACAATCAAAGCCTAAAGTATCTGTTTTTTCAAAAGGAGTTGAACATGAGACAATGACGCTCGATAGAATTTCTCAAACTCTACATCTTACGCCCTAAACTTCAGACGTGCGACAACCCCTGATACCTTCGGTCATTTGATTGCGATGTCCCAAGAGCCGTTTTCGATTATGTGCAGTTGAAAGTAGAAATAAAACCACCCAACCATTCAAAACAAGAATAACATAAGACACTCATATATATATAACAACCACACTTTCATATATTCATTACACTAGCCAATATATATATAACAACCACACTTTTACATCAAAAAGAGTTGGTCACTCTCATGCATGTCCACGGGACGGGTTTCTTTATCCACATTCAAAAGGGGTTTGGTTGGGCTAGCTCCTCTGCTACTTTGAGGGCGACCTCAAAACGTGACCCACCCATCACGCCCTAATACCCTATCGGCTCTAGATACCGTGTCTTAGGGTTAAGGTTAGGGTCCTGATTAGGTTGGTCTCTCGATCGGTTATAGCTTTGTCAAGAACATTTAATCCTATGGGGTGCAAGGTCTCGCACATGGGGCGTGATATCCGGATTTCGCTGGACCTCGAGTACGTAACGATCTATGATGTGGCACCCCTGAACGGCCCCCGATACGTTGGGGTTGCCACTGTGCACCTACCTTTCTCTTACTTCACCTGGAGGTCTATCAATCCTGGGGGTTTATATTTCTTAGATCGGTCCCTGCGCAGTAAATATATCGGAAGCAAAATCAGCATCTCCCTATCCCAAAATTAGAAACGATGCACACCTACTAGACATTTTTTATGAGTCAAAGGTGAACACTTTTATTTACATAGCCTTGATAGACATCATAAGTTGGTACACCAAAATTTGCCGTGGTTTTCTATACCCGGCTACATACTAAAAGATAACCGACTCCCTTTTTCTACTCTTTCCAAATAGTCTTATACATAATCTATCAGTCAGTGTCGGTGATCCAACATTGCTTCATCTGCTAACCGTGACTCTCGGTCACACCGAACCCGGTCCATCAGCTAGCGGTGGCGATAACATCCCCAGCATGATTCCATCACGGTGGACGAACACAGTCAGAAACTCATGAATCACTAGGCCGGCGGGCGAACCAATGTCATACAAGACCAGTACCTGTACGCGAACAAAGACTAACCCTCGTATGTTGAGGTAATGATGCTCCGAACACTCACACTGAAGGTCAACCGATATACCGTAAAATGTGCCGGGGGTGACTGGTAGCAGAGGCATATCTTCTAGTCTGAAATGTTAGTCCCCAATCAGGATGAGTAAAATTACTCAGCAGTAAAAGATTCAGTAAACTATATCACGCAGTACCAAAAATATCTAGATTCATGCAAGATAGACAAAAACAAGTAATCTAGGAATAAGTATGCATCAAATTCTTTAATGCAATGGCAAATGCCGTTTCTAAGGATTAAGATGCATCATGTCCAATTACACAAGTCCCGATCATAAAGCCAAACTATAATGACACGTCCCATTCCATGACATACAATGTAGTCCCATAACCATACCACACGAACACTTAGTAGAACCAATGTTTCCATCCTTCTGGGATTTCGCACCCAATCCTGGCGTCATGAAAGCCTCCGGCATTCAGCCACACCTCTAGACATCGCGCACCCCACTTGGCATCACGATGAACCTCCGGGGCTCTCCATGAAAATGGTTACCCCGGCCCTCCGGATTTACGTACCGACAAGCATACAACCGGGCATCCCAAAGCCCCCGGGGAAAACCTCTGGGGCACTACGGACCCCAGGCATCCAAAAGACATCGACTCACTCGAGCCTTCGGTTCTCTCGACTCCCGGGGCATCGTTGACCAGAGGGTCCAACGGCAACAATTAACATCTTAATTTCCAAAAACATGGTCAATGCTATGACATTGGAAATCACATCAGTTTCATTGAAATCTTTGGTGTTGAATGATATGCCAACTGCCAAAATCCATCACATCCAATAACAACTCAAAATACATTCACCTTTTGGTACCAGTTGAGCAAATTTGGAGTAAAACAGCTCAAAAACCAGAATGCACAATTTTAATGAAAATTTCGGAATAATCCCTAAATGAATTCAGAAAATTTCAAAATTTTGGTATGTTATAGGTGAGACCTAAAGGAAGAAATTTCGTGAATGACACTAAGTCAGATTCGTTGTGTATAAAAAGTAATAAATCATGCAACTCAGTTCCAGCTTTCCTATATCACCGAATTCGCACACTAGCAGAAAATACCGTTCATTAACAGAACTTATGCCGCTATATGGATTCCGAAAAATCTTAGCAAAATTATATGATATAGTTTAAACAATCCTTTAGAACATTCATGAAGAAGTCGAGACAAAAATCACACTAGAATTATCCCTAGAAAATTTACAAAACTGCTGAATTTCACTTGATCGAATTCGAGCACCACGGACCCAATAGGATCCTGTGCCTATACCGCAGCTTTTTCATTTCAAAATTTCACCATGAGTAGACTTTTCAATCCCTACTTCAGCAAGAACGGAAACCACATAGAAATAATTCTGCTCTTCCTCAATCTGATGGTCATAATCCACCTCAATCATCCAAGAACCCAACATGCAGGTTTCATTTCAGCATTTCCTCAACGCAACTTGTACTTCACCAGATATTCACAGCATGCATAACATAGATTAATGAGCTTCTACTTGCCTCAGTCCTAAGCTTGATCGACAAACAGAACAGGAAGTTCGGGACCCTAAGCGTGACTCAACAGCGGCGAAGACTAGCAGTGTCGACGATGGCAGCTCCAGCATGCACGGAAGGCGGTCCTTCTCTTCCTTCCTCGCGGCTCACACTCGCTCGCCTGCTTCTCACGCTCAAACTCTCTCTCTCTCTCTCTCTCTCTCTCTCTCTCTCTCTCTCTCTCTCTCTATTCACGGTTCTCCTCGGTTCACTCTATCTACTCCTCAATTCCGAACTCCCCTTTTTGTTCTTTGATTAACAATTTAATTAGCTTTTTGCATGCAAAATTTTAGGTGGCTGAAGCTATAATGGACAGGTGGACGAGGGTGTCTCTCCTTGTTCGGTTTCTCCTCCTACGCTGGCCACCGAAGGAAGAGCCACGTGGCAGTTGCTGGCACTAATTGGGTCAACAAATGAGAAGAAATCTTGAGGATTGTTGACTTGATTAGTCGACAATGAAGGGGGTCTCTTGAGTTATTTGGGCCAGCGAATTTGTGGCCATATGGTCCTAATATATGGCCCAATTTCTCCCAAGATAAATCCTTAAATTTTCGCACAAGTATGGGGCATTTTGGCTTCACTCTCTTGCTGTTCGATTATGAAGTGGTTTTGATCGTGCATGGTCCTCATGCACGGTTATTATGGAATTGTTCATGTAGCAGCTAAGGAGAGGGGTGGTCCAAAATTATTGTTTCTTTTTCTTCATATTTGCTCACATCGAACACGTATAAGAAGACGTCAAGTGTCGGTATGGGGAACTAGTTCGATATAGTGCAAACACGAGTAAGGTCGGTCTCACCATTGACTTCAAGAAAAAAAAAAAAGGGATCTCGACAAGACATAGTAGTTCGAGAATAATAACAAAACGACGTCCATTGTAATGTCAATAACACCGTCCGACGGTACTTCTGTCACTAGTCACGGGCCGTCACATATTCGAGGACCATCAAAACTCTCGAATGCCACATGTGATGACTTGACGAGTTTGTCGTCGGACAACGTCATTGGTGCCACTTGTGGACGAAACGGACCAAGATGTCACATCTCGTAAGAATCTTACAACGTACTTTCATAGTCACACCTTTGTCTCGTGATGGTTCGATCACCGTATAACTTATCGTCTCATTGAAAATTTCCTTACGTAACGTCACCAATGAGACCCACATCGACTTGCAATTTGCACCCGGCTAACCGAACCCTCCATGCAAGTCTTCTTCGACCCCATGCGTAGGTGAAAGTTTACAACGAAAAATGCCGAGGACTCCTTCATTTTCCTCATGTCTACTCTCGACCATCCCCAGCCAGAGATCGCCGACTGCCATAGCTTCATGCACGCAATTCTCTCCATTGAATGGCCATGTAGCAGTGTCCTCCTCCCCATCAACCGGTCAATTGAGGAAGGAACTTAAACCTAGGAACTTAAAGCTTTAACTCTTGAAAACTACATAACAATAATACACCTAAGAACTTAGGAAATGTATTTATTAGTATGGGAACTTGCATTCTTGAACCTTTGGGCTTCCACATTCTTGAACCTTTACTCTTCCGCATTTGTGAACGTTTAGCCTTCCAAAATTCGTGCTCCTCCTCAATTGGTCATGCAAGATGGCTAACATGGCCTCCCATTGATAGATATTGACATACCAGAAAGTATTGATAAGTAATTGACATTATTCATTGAAAATGATCCATCAAAGCACATAATGCCCAATTTCTTTCTTGGCTTGGATAAGCATCAATGGTTTTGAGTTGGTTGATGGAGGTACGTTGGATGCTCCCACATCTCCTTCAGCCCACCGAGCAGCCACGTCTTGCATGACACTTGCAAGATGGCGCGCGTGACAGCCTTGTTGGCGCCACCTCTCGCCACTTGCCCTCAACTTGGATAGCCATCGCACACCTCAAGATGTTGATAATGAAAGTCAACAAAGAGAAAATTGGTGGAACTCACAATGAAGAGCAAGCAGAGAGAGAAAGAGACAAAACCGCCTCTACCCTTCATCACCGCCGATGCCGCCTCTCGCTCGCTCGCCTTGCTGCGGTCGACCACCGCGTCACTGGCCTCCTCGCCACGCCCCAACGTCCCTCACCGCTATTATGTCGCTCATAGCCGACCTCAGCTCGTCCAGCCAACCACCGCGCCACCACCTTCCCTAACCGCCGTCCCTCAGCTCGCTGTAGTCCTAGAGAGCGCGCTGTCTCATTGCCGGACTAGGAGACCAGCAGCTCGCACATCATCGCACGTTGCTGTGCTCTCGCGATAGCTGCGCCCGTTGCTCTCGACTCGAGGAGCCGAGGCAAGTGGTAGCTCTGTCGTTGTATATTGTGCAAGAATACCCTGCTTGTGTGTCTAGATTAGGTCGGATGTTACGGAATTAGTGTTGGTCGATCAATGTAGGTATATAACGTTTAGACGGCCCGGTGTTGTCTTCGGCAAGACGATTCAAGGTTAGCATTGAGTGATTCCATTTAGCACATGACGACTATCGGTAGGGTCGGTATGAGCTCGGATCGTGATATCGGCTTTTAGTAGAATCTGTTTGGTTAATCGGTCCCGCTTGTTGTGATTCGGCGTAGACTTAAGGGAAGTGGGGTATATATCGTTTAGGGTCAAGTGCTAGATCTTAGGCGAACTGTCGAAATTAAGTTGAATAGAGTAAAAGGGAGGTATGGACGTCTGCTAAACGTGTGTGATATTCTAATAAAACCTGTTAGATGCTGCGTCATGCTTGAAATGTTGTTGATGCCGTCGGACCCTTGGGACGACGATGCCCCGGGTGTCGGGTTGCCTAGTGCATTGTGATGGTGATGCCTTTGGATGCCTAGGACTGGTGATCCCCAGAGCTAACCCGGAAGGCTACATGCCTGGAGGTGTGACGTAACACGCTTTGGATGCCCGGTGACGTAAATATGAAGCCGGAGGACCTCGATGTTAGGTAGGGTGCGAGCTGCCTGGAAGAATGCAAGCACTAATTCCTCTGGATGATAATGGTACTTATTTAAACTATTCCAACTGGTTAATTGTTGTCCGAATGCTTCGCTTGAATTGTTCTTGAAGCATTACTGTAACCTGAGTTGTTTTGTCTTGTGTGTTGCAGGTTAGAAAGTCGTAGGTAGAGTTGTGGTAGACTTGTATAATATGGTTTGACAGGCTTCCATATGCTGAGTAGTCGTACTCACCCCTCATGGGACTATCATTTTACAGAGACGTAGAGATGCCGCTGCAGCACGCGTCCTTTGGAATGTTGTACGGTATCCTCGTCAGCCTCAGATGGGAGCAGACGGAGCACCCCGACCCCAACCTGAGATCACATTCATCCAGATTCGAGTGATCCTCACCGTGAACGCTGGACTTACCATAGGCCCTATGCTTGTGGGGTTTGTTGTGCTGTACGCCTAATTAAACGGGCGCACAATGGGACCACTGCCGTTGCCGGATGATGATGACGACGGGTCGAGTGGGGTGCAGCTGTGGAGAACTCGGGAGGACGGCAACATTTTTGGAAGCGAGGACATGACCCCAGGACAACGATGTGGATAGACAGCCGATTAGTCGGTCCAATTTTGGCTTAGCCAAGTATGAGAACGTGTTGGCCTATGTGTGCCGACTAACGTCGTTTGAAAGATATAAATTAAGATGGAGTTAGAAAGTCGCGGCAGACATTAAGGGTTGGGACCCGCCAAAGAAGGCCGTCGACATAGGGCGTCACATGGGGGTCCATCGAAGCCTTGGAGAGGACCGTATAGGTCTTCCCCAGCCCAAATATACCAAGCTATAAAGCGATGGGGTACTAGGTTCGGTGATCCCTCGTCAAACCATATTGTGGTCACGTACCCGCTCAGAGCAAATGTCCATCCCCATAAATGGATATCGGGTCATCTCGGAACTCTGGTCCACGGGAACCCCGAGTCACACATGGTGAAATGGCTTGAAAACATTTCAATAACAATAGTTAGATAAAATTTAGTAAGTTCCTTAATCCTCGTGTAGGGAGGTAATTCACCTCAGAGTCCCCTTAAACATGCAACTTATATATCAATGGCATATCGATAAGAAAGTGCATCACAGTGGATGCGCCATTCAATTATTTGGAATTAGGTCACTCGCCATGCAACACTCTACCATGTATCCATTAAGAATACGACAATCACAATTCAATAATCAAGACATTGATAATAATAATTCCATGCACAGTGCATCACACGAGTCTAGATTATTATGATTGCCGTCAGCCACGACCAACACTTGTGACAATGGCCTTTCGGCTTAACTAAGGATCGCCCGCCCCTTTGGCACGGTAGCATCTTGACCTCACTCGAAGATAGCATTGCATTTAAAGACTTTCGTTTTCGAAAATTCATCCGCGAATGACATTCCGTTGTCAAGGGGGACTCCGAAATCCATCGACATCGTCGCTCGTAATCATACAAGTACGGAATCCACTATGTGGTTGCACAAGCACATCACCACTTAAGCCCATTTCTTATCTTTCTCATTAGCCAATGCACGAGTGCATGATACTCATATGTCAGACGATACAAAAAGTCACGTACAATCATCTCATATTATCATGCCATCATTGGTAGTACATGGTTGCGCTTTGTAAGAACTCTGAGTGATTCTCTTGAAGCTCTTCAGTCCCAATTAATCATTTGCCAAACAAATCACGCATCAATCTCATAATGTATCACATCATGATTCAACTTAAATAATATAACAATTTATCTTTCAAAGTACACTTTCATAAGTACTCATTACTTATAATTATAGAATGCCAAGAATGCTTACCCATTTCAAATAAGGGATTTCTTAAGCACATGCTATCTTTAAAAGCAGCATTCAATAAGTACTAACCACTTTAGAATACACAACATAATTTGCACTTATCACAATTAAGATAGTTTATCACATCCAATGATAAATTATAATGATAGTTTATCACATTACATTATAGCCTATCATGATAGCTTATTGCGTTTAAGTATAACCTATCAGGATAGCTTATTGCATCCCATAAGGATAGTTTAACGCATTTAATTACAGCTTATCGCATCTAACTATCACCTATCGTGAACACCAGTACTTATCCCCCAATCATGATAACTTATAATTTTGATCAACTTATCACTTAATTAGTTACCATTAGTTTTATTAGACTAGTACTAAGTCCTATGTGCAATCATAACCCTAAGTAATGATTAGAAAGCCACTCACTCTGGTATCTAGGCTACGACAAGCGACGACAAGGGTTGCTGGTGGCGATGGTTCGCAGTGAGGGCACGGTGGCGGCTCGACAGCCCTTGGCAGCCCATGGCAAGGGCTTGAACCACCAAAGGATGGTGGCACACGTTTTGAGGTTCGTTCAGCAACGGCTTGGGACTCATGGCCAAAGTGACATCCACAATCCGACCTCGATTTTCAAGACGGAATTACATCGGCATCCAATCTTCGTACGGGATTACAATGAGAATTGGTAGACCCCAAAAATTCTGAAAATGCCACCTTGAGTTTAAAACTCGGGTTTTCATCGGCGAGACGCAAAAGTTCAGAAAAATGGGAACAGGCCATGGGCAGGGTCCCATGTCATGCCTCGAACCCCGGGCATGCAACAACCACTTCCTTGGTCGATAGAAAGCGATTTCCCATGACTCATCGCCAACCCTTTCATTTTTAATCTGTGAATATGCGCAAGTGGAAAATGAACCATCTCCCCATCAACAGACAATCGAGCAATGAAACAGGGATAGTGAGATGAACAGCAGGAACACAACCTCTACTAATATATATACACATTTTTTACGTTTTCATATTGGATTAACCTACGGAGGATCGTTTCCAATTTACAAGTCAAACAGATGGGCCGATACACTGAAAAGGACTCTTGGGCTCGATACTACAGTCATTCGGATCAAAAGGATTCAGACCCCGTCGATTCAGAGTTGGAGCCGCACAGGTCTGTCGCTGGTGAAGCGGGGCCAGGATTGTCCACTGCACCGTCAGGAGGGTCCAGCTCCATGGGATCCTAGTCATCGTCCTCAAGGCCCCTACCAGGCGACTCGTCAAAACCTCTCAAGGGAGCGATCAGCATGTCGCCATTCTGGATGAACCACGCCAGCAACCTATGGTGGTGAGATACTTCTCGTACTGATGAGATTGACCCGGGAAACGGTGGTGCGTCACGACAATACCCCAGTCCTTAGGGATACCGACCCTCATTGGCGGAAACGCCATCCTAAGGACCTAAAGGTGGTTATACAATAACCAGTGACATATAAATCTCAGTGAGTCCTCCCCTAAGCCCCCGATTAGAACACTAACTCAACTCAGGGTATCTCTTCAGAACCACCCCACAAACAAACCAAAGATCAACGACTAACACTCAATAGTCGGTTCACATGCAACCTTACCTTGTATGCCATACCTTGCACGTTATAGTTTAGCACGATACACGCAATGCACATGGCCATTAGATGTTGCAGTTCCTCAATCACATGTGAGTCACGTCACAAGCAATCTCACCTAGCCATTGCCACACCCTGGACGAAATCAATTTATGTGTGTGTACCATAAACAATGAGCTGAACTCATGCACAGTCAAAACCAAATATGCCATGATTCACATATGCTTTTGCACTTTAGTGCGCCACCTATCATGCATCAATCGATCACACGGGTCCCGATTACAAAGCAAAATCGTTATGAACGTCTCATACCGCGCCACACAATTTTACCCCATAATAAGGCCCAACCAACTCAACCCTCACATGTGTTCTAGTTACTAATGACCTACCATTCATTGCTAACTTTCCAATTAGTGCTCATCTCCCTCAACACGCATGTGTGCTCCGGATAATGATGACCACCCAGCCATGGCTAACTTCCCAATCAACGCTCATCGGGCATGGCTTCGTCTAACACTCCCGTTTAGACGGTACGTGAAAGTGCAACATTGGTCTTGAATCTACTGCGATCGACTTCTGACTCCTGGCGGGTATCGTCCCAAATCTGCCATTGGGTGACGGTCAAACATTCGATCACGCAAACATACCTCCTCAATTCATTCTCTCACAAAAACGGTCCATTTCTAATGTCCCTCGGACAATCCAAATTTCCTTTCTTGTGAAAATCACTGAACTCGTGCGAATACACATGAAATTTCAACTACTTTTCATTCTCAGGTGAGCAGTGCTCGTGAACAGTGTTTCATGAACAGTGCGTGGGAACAGTATCCCGTGAACAGTGCCCATGAACAACGAAATTCCAGAATTTAATAACTAATAAATAAAATCCAAAAATCATTAAAAACACTAAATTAAACAAGCAATAACTCAAAAAAGCAAAAAAAGTTTAATTAAGCACATAAGCACAATTAAGCAAATAAAGCAAGATTAAATTAAACTAATCTATGCCATTTCATCTAACCACCTATCTTAAGACTAACATAGCTTAATTAAAACCTCCTAAACTAAAATCAACACTAAATAAACATCCTTAAGCAAGTTTAGGGATTCATCAAGGGATTAGGTGATGCGGGAGCATCCAACGTCGGTCCATCAATCAACTCAGAACCATCGATGCTTATCCAAGCCAATAAAGAAATTGGACATTATCTACTTCGGTGGATCGTTTTGAATGAATAATGTCAATTACTTATCGGTACTTTATGGTATATTGATAACTATCAAAGGGAGGCCATTTTAAATATCTTGTATGACCAATTGATGAAGTTTCAAGAGGATTATTTTCTGGTCAAGGGAGGAGCTCGAATTTTGGGAAGGCTAAAGGTTCACGAATGCGGTTCAAGAATATGGAACGCCAAAGGTTCGAGAATGCGGAAGGCCGAAGATTAAAGGCATTTAGTTCCCGTGTTAATAAAGGCTTTTCGTAAGTTACTAGGTGTCTTTATTTTTATGTAGCTCAAGAGTCGAAGGTTAAGTTCCTAAGTCTGTTTTTTGTATTTCCTATGTCTAAAATCCTCTTATAAATAGGGGAAAACTATCCAATGTAGGGGAGAGGAATTTGATCAATGAAAATGGTGAGATTTCCTCTACTTGAGTGAACTCCTTCTGGGAGTGGATAACTCCTTTCGGTCTCTTTATCCTTGGAGCATAGATCACTCCTTGGTGGTGAGCCAAGAAGCCCTTTATTTATCCTTGGCTGGTGGAATCTTTAGGCCTTGGTGGTGAGCTTCTCCTATCCCGAAGTCCTTTATCCTTGGCTGGTGGAAGCTTTAGGGCTTGGTGGTGAACTTCGTAGATCTCGATCCTCTTCTTCAGTTTGTGGCGTTGCCTTTATACCTTTGAAGGAGGTCGTTCTATTTCCTTATTCCTTTTCATTTCTTCCCCGTATACACTACTCCATACACTTAACCACAAAAATCCCCTCATAAAAAAATTTCCGTTCTAGAATCACTCACCCCATCACGCATCAGGTGATGTGATCCTTTATGTCACATCCAATGTCACGCCCCGATCTTCGAGCGCATGCCCATCCCTCACCTGGTCGATTAATAGCAACGTCCCAGGACGCATCGCCGACCCTGTTCAATTAATATGCACATGCGAAAGCATATAGAAAATCCCCAGACAATAAAACAATGGGATAGAAAAGCAGGCCATATTTTTCATGTTGAAACTCATAACCAAACTTTTATACATAACACATACAAGAGTACTTTACAACTATTCACAACATTCTAATTTAACTCTATTCACATCAAAATAGGATTCACAAAAGAGGATGGGACCTCATCTAGGTCGTACTCAAGATCCCTCTCGGTATTATCTTCTCCTTCCAAAAATCCTTCTACTCAGGTTTCGCTTCAGAGTTCTCCTTCTTAGATTCCTCTTCCTCAAGTCCTCATCGGGGTCCTGAAATGTTGTCCCACAACAGGGATGAGACTACGTCTTAGTGAGTTCTACCCCACTAAGACTCAATTAGGGAACCCATACATTACTCGGTTGCCTAAGCATAGCACGAGTCAAAGGACTTACCTTGGCCTCACATTCGACCTGCATATTAGCACAGATTAAATAGGCACCCAAGCAATCACATCACAGATCAAAGCAATGATCAATCGACTTAGTCGATTAGATGTCATCACAACCCATGCTTGGTCGGCACATTCAATACTACGTATAAAGTCCTATCAAATCAGGACTACTCACCCAAAACTGACAAATAGATAGTATAGCTCACCCAAAACTAATAATATAGTATACTATGTATATCCTCGCCCCCAGGCTGATAGAGTAGGGCCCCCAGGCCAATTTAGTATACTATATATGCTCACCCAAAACCAATAATAAATTGCTCGCCCAAAGCTGATAATAAGGTATACTGCTCACCCAAAGCTGACAAATTGGCCTTAGGCCAATATAGTCCATCTCCATCATCCAACATTTCCATTATTTTTTATCATACTCAATAAAAATACTATAATTCCCTTTTTTCATAATTCCCCCCATTCTCTATAGTCCACAAAACATTTTGGCATCATCAACCGATACTTGGTTATTTTTCAATTGATTTTCCAAAGTAATTTAATTTAGGAATAAATCCTGAAATTACTCATAAATCATCAATTTTTAGCACAAAATCAAGATCAAATTATATAAACGGACTGTACCACGACAATCAGCGCGAAATTTCGGTCGCTGGCTAAGTCAGCCTTAATTTCTGATAAATAAAGAAATAATTAATTAATTTCGAAAATTAATTATTAAATACAATAATTCCAATCTCGCGCAAGTCGGAGCAATCCGACGAGGACGGCGCGAGGAACGATAAACCCCAATGCGACTCTTGGGTTCGCGGCCCGGAAACCACCCAAAAGCGGGCCAAGAGGGCCTGGAAACCCACTCGGCAACTTGCTGACTTGCTGCAAAACAGAGGGGAAAAAGAGATGGTTGGGGGGCGGCAAGGGGTCGGGAGAGCGGGCGGTGGTCCGGCGAGGCTGCACAGTTGCTTCGGCGGCTTGCTCGGCCGCTCACGGCGGCTGGTCAATCCCTCCAACGGACGAACAGAAGCTGCAGGGGTGGGGTTGCAGGGGGAAACGGCACACGCAGCCACGCAGTGGTGCGACCGACGGTTCGGCGAGGCGGCGTGCCGGTGGCGGAGCACGGGCGGCGACGGCGAGCTGCTCTAATCCCAGGCGAGCTGCTTCCGTTAATGCTCTTTTGGTTGGCTGGGGATGTGGCGCGAAGAAGGGGAAGGAGAGAGAGTATCGAGAGAGAGAGTGAGGGAATAAGGGATAAGAGTTGAAAAGTCAAAGGAGTAAAAAGGTGAAGGAAAAAGCAAAGTGGAAGCCAGCTGGCATTCGGTGGGGGGAAAATTCGCACGAGGGAAAGGAGAGAGGGGGAGGGGGAGAGAGAGAGAGAGTAAGAAAAAGAAAGAAAGAAAGAGGGAGAGAGAAAGGGGAAAAAGAAAAGGTGTTTGGCCCAAAAAGGAAAATAAAATGGGGTGGAACCAAAACAAATGCATTTCCTATAATAGAAAATTCTCATCCCATTTTCTTTTAAATTGTCTCAAAGATTCCCAAGAGAAATTTCAACTTCCAGTTCTTGGTCCCCACTTGCATTTTTGCATCCAATTTCCCTGTTGAATTTCTCTCAACTGACTCTCACAAAAATCAATTGATGTCCCAATTATCAAATTGATTATTTTCCTTATCCAAGAATACCTCATGCTTCTCAATTCACAACCAGAATTAATCCCCGGCTTCAACTGCATGAAAATGGCCACAAACTGACTTTTTTCCAAAAATCTCGGTTGTCAGAAAAAGTCGATACTCGTAAAATTTATTGTGACATGACACAAACTTCAATTTCTGAAATCAGACTCAAATTGACAGTTAATTTCAATTGGCGCGTTTGTAGCGTGACCTAGCCTCTTTGGATGACTTTCAGATATATTTAAGTGCAATTGAGCCGTGGTCGATTTTCTTCGAGCCACTATGAACCCACTCGACTTATTGGCGACTCTCGGTTATCGTGAAAATCCCGAGATTCCATATACGAACACAGGGTACCAAAACAATAAGAAAATCAATCTAGTGCCGGTCGACGAGAATTTTCCAATTTAGTGGTGTCATCCACATAATGGCCTCTCAAGATGGACACGGTCAAGAAGCCGATTCCTGATCAAGTTCTCAAGTCTATTCTCTTAATAATTTTCCCAGATAGTGTAGTTATCTCAAGAATGATCAGTTCTGAGAATAACTCTATCGGCGCGTCAATGAAATGCCCGATTCATTCAGTAGAAGACAAGGTTGAAAAATCTGGATGTCACATCCAAGCCCTTGGACACACACCGACCCTCTTTCTCTTCGGTTATTGAATTACCAAGTTCAAAGAAGCATCACCAATTTATTCATTTTATCTTTTGATTATACATTAGCGAACTAATCATTCAAACCCATTTTGGTCTTTGTAAGCTTGCACACTATTGAACCAATGTGCATGAATAGTGAAATGGACGAGTGTATTTACCAAATTGGCCCATATAAAAACCAATAGTAAATAAAACAAAAATTATGGGCATGAAGGGAAGTAATTGGCCCCTAGGCTATAGAGGAAACAGAAGAGTACCTCATCCTAAGCCTAGCTTACCCCTACTCTTGCATGTACATATTCTACACACTAATTGTCTTGGATTGACAATATTTCTTAGCCTTTCTTGGCCCAATAGATGCTTGGATACGAGGAATTCCAGGGAATTTAGTAAGACTTATTCTCACTCTCTCTCCCCTCAATCTCATCTGGCACCCCTCAATCTCTCTCCCCTCAATCTCATCTAGCACACCTCTCTCCTTTATTCTTTCCCCCAAAACTGAATCCCCACTCGCCCATTCTCTCTCTCATCTCATACCCATTTCTCTATCCTTTCGTCTTGGATCTCATCTTATCGTCCCTCGCCACGCTGTTACCCACCCACCGTCCACCGTCTTAGCTTGCTGTCTAGCTCGTCCTCACCACTGCCTAGCCAGCACCTTGCCTTACCACCCCCTCACCGTGAGCCAACGAACCCATGAGCCCATGCCACCTTTGCCGCCGCTTGCCGTAGCCAAGATCTGGGAGTGAGTTGTCTTCAAATAATCACTTAGGGTTATGATTGCGCTTAGGCCTAGTGTTAGTATTAGACTAAGCACCAGTGGTAACTAGTTTAAGTAATCAATAGTGGTGATAGGCTGTCAGAATGGGTGATAGGTTGTGGCGGCGATAGCCACTGCAATAAGTGATATTTAGTTGTGGTAAGCTGTCGCAATAAATCATGATGAAACGTGATACGTTATCGCAATATGCGATAATTACATGTGATAAGCAATGTAATAGGTTATCATAATAAGCTATTCTTAAATGTGATAAACTATCATGATTTGGTTACACTACACGCAAAAAGCTATGGTGGTAGACTGTTATGGGATTCGATAAGCGATTGTGGAAGGTTATACTTAAATGTGAAAAGCTATTGTGACAGACTATAATGTAATCATATGTTATCATCACACGTTATCATTGAATGTAATAAACTCTCTTGTTTGTGATTTTAGCCAACTGTGTTGTGAAATCTGAAGTGGTTAGCGCTTGTTGAATACTAGTTTTACAGACAGTATTTGCTTAGGCAATCTCTAATTAGAAATGGGTAAGTATTCTTGACATTCTATAATTATGAGCAATGAGTGCTTACTGAAAGGTTACTTTGGAAGATAAATGGTTGAATTGTTTAAATGAAGTCATGGTGTCTGACATTATGAGATTCATGCACGATGGACTTGGCAAATGATTGATTGATTTATCATCACATGACATAATTGTAAGCGATTAATTATATTATATGATTATGGGGGACAATGCCCGATGTATTTCAGATGCCCCTTAATTGAATGGATTTTGGGATGAAGTTCCTTAATTGGAATACCGTCTTTGAGCGAGATCCTGATATTGCCACACCCGATGGGGAAGATGCCTGGTTCAGCCAGAAGACCACTGATGTGAGTGTCGGACGTGGTTGACAGTGATTGTTATTATGTAGAGACGTGTGCATGGAAGACTTATTATTCATGTATGGAAATGAAATAGTGATCGTTGTATGCTTATGGGGTGGTGCATTTACGTGGATCTTATTTATGCCATAATTGGACTCGTGGTAGGGCATTACAGGTTGAATGGACTAATTCTTATTAATAGATATTGTAAAGCCACTGCTTTAGTATTGATCTGCCATCAATAAAATAAGCCGTACATTTAGGTCGCTTCTGTGGTGAATAGCCTCCCTACGCGAGGCTTAGAATGCTTGCTTACTGAGTTTTATCTGACGATTGTTGTCTGAATGTTTCCGGCCATTCTACGACGTCCAATTGGGGATCCATGTATCTAGTATGGGTAGACGAGGGGTTACCAAATATAGTAGTATCTCATCACTTGATGGCCCAGTATGTTTTGGTTGCGCTAGACCTGTACGGCCCTCTCCAAGACCTGGGAACCTCAACTGGAACCCAATCGATTTGGACGTCTGTGAATGTGGCACCCTCACCCCGATCCCATTTCATTGAATCGGATTACAATGACGATCAATCACCAGAGCGGGAGTATAAGGACGATCGATAGACCATGGAAAAGCCAAGAAGGCCGCCTAGGGGTGAAAACCCAAATTTTTATTAGTACAACACGGAAATTTGGAAAAAGTGGAATTAATCCGCGAACGAAGACCCTCGTGGACCAAAGCCCACTGATGGGGCCCATTTGGCCTTACACCGATAATTGACTTGAGTTAAGCCCATCAAGCCTATTCGAGCCCATTTTGGTCTTCCTAAGTTTGTACATGTGGCGACCCTGGCCACGACGATCCTCGATGCTCAGGGTCCACCACTCACTTTTTGTTGGTTCTTGCGTTTGTTTCATTGCGAAAGCGAGTATTTAACTGCATCTTAATTTAACATTATGCATACGATATATAAACCAGGCACTATTATTTATTTGTAATTTTCAGACGACAACAGTCGATACATATAGGCCAACAGATTCCATTTCTGGCTAAAGCAAAATTTGTCCAACTGTCCAACTGTCCAACGGTCCATCTACACTGTCGTCTTCCGGTCATGTCCTAGCGACAAAAAATGCTGCTATCTCCCTCCTGGGTTGTCTACCTACTCAACCCCACTCGAGTCGCCGTCATCCTCATCCAGCAACCGTAGTGGTCCCATCGTATGCCCCTTGACTCGAGCATACAGGGCAATGAACCCCATAAGTACGAGGCCCGTGGTGAGACTGATATCCATGGTGAGGATCATCATATTCGGATAAATGTGACGCTCAGAAAGTCAGGGTCAGCATGTTCCACCTAGTCCCATGTAAGGTCGAGAAGGATCCCGTAGAACATGGAGGATGATGCGGGCTAAAGTGGCATGGCTACGTCTCTGAAATATGATAGTCCCACAAGGAGTAAGCACAACTACTCAGCATATGGAAGCCTGTCAGACTATATTACACAGGTCTACCACTAGTCAACCTACAACATTCTGAACGTGGAATATATATAAAACGAGACGACTTAGGATACCAAAACTCTGAAACAACGACGTAAATGAGACGCTATGCAGCTAAATAGATAGTTAGAACAATTTAGTAATCGATTCGACTTTAATTCTAACTGCCACTATCTTCCAGAGGGACCCTCTAGGCATCCTGCATCCTACCTGGCATCACGAGGACCTCCAAGCCTCTCACTACCCCCAGGGCACCTCCGGGGCTCATCACTGTCCCCAAGCATCTAGAGGCATCGTTTTCACGGCCCTCCAGGCAACTCGACACCCGGGCCATCGTCGTCCCAAACGCCCGACAGCATCAATATTAGTTCAATCATGACGCTGTACCTACCGAGGTTTGTACAATTTTATGTTTGACGCTAAAAGAACCGGTACAATCCGTCCTACGACCATTCACAAGGGGTCCGTTT
Source organism: Eucalyptus curtisii (assembly GCA_017140595.1). Classification (NCBI taxonomy): domain Eukaryota; kingdom Viridiplantae; phylum Streptophyta; class Magnoliopsida; order Myrtales; family Myrtaceae; genus Eucalyptus; species Eucalyptus curtisii. The sequence continues at coordinate 7,918,441 of CM029504.1, forward strand.
ACTCCCGCATTCGAACTGGTGCTGACGGTGCCGACGATCGTTCCACGCATTACAACGGGTCCATTTACTCCCGCATTGCCTAGAAGTCGCATCATTCCAAGCTTGAACAGCAACGCAATCGGACCGGACTGCCTGGAAATGGAGAGAGAGAGCTTGGCCTTGTTTGTTCCGCTGGTTGACTAATTCAGTCAACAATCTTCTCCATTTGGTGGCTGCAAGGGGCGAAGACAGCTGGGTGAGAAGGTGGCCACCTTTTTCCCTGCATGCATGGACGTGGGCCTTGGTTTGAGTCATAAGACTCGGTGGCAGCTTGGTCGGAGACAGCTCCATGCGTTTGTGTCCCTCATGGCTGGTCAACATCTCCATCTTGTGGACTAGCTGAAAGAAAGGAACGTGACTGAAGGTTTGATGGTCCAAAGTCTTCTCTTGTTGCATGGAATGTATGGTTTACGTGTCTGGAAATTCCGGAAGTCAATGTCTCCACATGCATGAAAAACTCGCTTAGTAAGGTATGAATGCGGGAGATGTTGGTCTCGCGAGTGGCGTTGCGAGAGGGAATTTTAGATGAAGTGGCATGTCGAGAACGTGATGAAACATTACGTTTCGATACAGTGAGGGAGATGACGAATCGGTGGCCGTAAAGGGTGCCAACGATGTACTCCGACAACAAACTTGTCAACACGTCTCGGACCGTTACGTACTCGAGGTCTAGCGAAATCCAGTTATCACAATAAAATTATCAGCCCATGTCCACGAATAATGAGTGGCTTAGTATAATTACCATTTGACCCCCTTCTAGAAGCCTTAGGCAAATAAAACAAAACTGATGGGCATCAACGGGAGGTGGGCGCCCAAGGTAAAGAGGAGAGAGAGCGTTGGATTGGCTATCTTCAAGCGCACTTCTTGACCTAATAAATACACGTGCCTGAGGATTTTAGAGAATTATGGTACAAGCTAATTAATGCATCTCTCTTACATTCTTTCATTCTTTCTCTTTCCTCACATTTACCCCTAGCTCATTCAGTCCCCTTCTCTCTCTGTCATTTCTCATTAACCTGATTCTCTCTCCCCATTTCCCCATGTAGCCGAACCCACTTTCCCCTATTTTCCCCCTTATTCATAACGATTTCTCACCCAATTTCCCTCTTGGATATCACCTTGCTGTCCACCTGTTAAAGCTTACTGTCCTTGTGCCTCCATCCTTGCTATCGTTCCGACCCTTGGCCGTGAGCTGTGCACCGCCTAGTGATTTCCCATGCCGCTGTCCACAACCCTTGCCGTGGGATGTGAAGTGCCGTCCAAGCACCACCATGTGCCATTGCCACGGTGATAAGTGGATTAAAGTGATAGGTTATCATGATAAGTGATAGTTAGACGTGATAAGCTATCTGGATTGGAATAAGCTATCGTGATAGGCAAATGTGGTGAGCCATCGTAATAAGCTATAATGTAATATATTAAACAGTCGTTCTAAATTATCGTTGGATGCGATAACCTATCTTGATTATGAGAAGTGCTCTCTATGTTGTGAATTCTAAAGTGATTAGTCTTTATTTTAATGCTAATTTTAAAGATGGCATATTCTTCCGTAATCCCTAATTTGGAAAATGGTAAGTATTCATGGCATGCAATGACTATAAGTAATGAATACTTGTAGAAGGTTACTTTGAAGGTTAAATTGTTGAAGTATTTAAATGAAATCGTTATGTGATACATTGTGTGATAGATGCATGAATGCTTTCATGAATGACTAGTTGGGATGCGATCACGTAGCAAGATAGCATGACATCATTGTATGCAATTAATGCTTTTTGCATATGGTCTAATGTTACACACCCTTGCATTGGTTAATAAAGAAGGCAGGAAATGGTCTTGGGTGGTGATATGCTCGTGCGATCATGTAACTGTCATGATGCGTATGATCATAGCGAAGCTCCGTAACATGAATGCATGAATGTATGAATGTATAATAACCATATCTATAGGAATACCGAACCTAACTAGAGTGTATAATTTATCTCATACAATTTCCGATGGCAGATCAATGGCAAGATGAGAATCAAATAAATGCAAGTATACACCCGAGGTAAACCTAGCACCATTAGTACTATGAAGGCAGCTTCCAAAAAGTGTTAAATGTACCAAGGCTTCGACTTGACAATCTGGCTCGGTCTGACCTCAGGGTTGGACATTGCCCGTCTGGCACATCCAGGTCCATGTGATTCTTTCTGGCATTCAATGGCCTTGCATCTAGGGGTTTGGTAAACTCGCAGATGGGGCCATATGGGTGGTCCTCAACCCAAAAGTTGCTAAAAAACTTTTGGAGCACTAAATTTTGGAGCCCCTCGTTGACCCAAATCATGGTCACATATAACATGCATTGGTCCTCTCAATCGGATATTCAGTAATTTCTTTGCCTTGCTTAATCGGGAACTCGAGGCTGACGTGGTTGTAGGGGTCAGACATTCTTAGGGCTTGAAAACATTTTAACAAACAACAAACAATGAGATAAAACTCAGTGAATAAGGACAACCATTTCCTTGTCATAATATTGGCAAGCAACTAACTCTCATGACAAATCACATACTTATGTGGCGAAAATAGAAATGTGCAATGTCTTGTAATTATGCTTAAATGTCAATCAATAATCTAGACATAGACAAATATGATTCTCGTGCATGTTTCAGAAATATGTGTTCAGATTATTATGACTGCTTAGGGCCACGGTCAACCTGAAGGACAGCGGTCTTTTGCCATAACTATGGTTTGTCCCATGCCATCAGATACGGCATCATCCTGTACACGTATACGCCTCAGAATGGCATCCCAGTTGACAAGCTTCGTTTCCAAATCCATCGTTGATGTAAGGGCATATGAACCTAATCGGACATTGTCTCTCATAATCATATCCACCGGGACAGTTCCAATACCTCACATAATTAAATGCAAGAGGGCATCTAAGAAATCCCACAAGCATACTATCACCTATGCTAATTTATTATCTTTCATATTAATCAATGTGGGAGTATGTAATACTCATACAATATGCAATAATGTGGCTTCATCTTGCACACTATCCAAATTCCACTTAAAGTGAACCATTTGTTCTTCACTTAATCATATTTAGAAACCCTTGGAGAAATAAACGTAAGAGGGCCAATTAATCTCAAAATGAAAAGATTTTGCAAGTGTTGATTGCCTCTCGAGTGGCTTCATCTCTTGGGAGATTGCTTTACTTATATTGAGGTGATGAACTTCTAACGACGGACTTTCCTTCGAGAGGAATAGACTTCGTATGATATTCACGAGATAGGCACTTGGAACCATTCTTTGACTTATTTGATTTACTTAATAGTTTTTCGGTGGTGTTTTAAGGACAATGAAAAGTAGAGTGACCACAGGGATTGATGCGTGACGGGGTAAGTGATTCCAATCCGGAAAATTTTTCTTTTGGGATTTTTCTGGTTAAGTGTAAGGACTAGTGTATACGGGGAAGAAATGAAGAGGAATAAGAAAAGATGGGGATCAAGATCTATGAAGTTCACCACCAAGGTCTAAAGCTTCCACCAGCCAAGGATGAAAGGACTTCGGAATAGGAGAAGCTCGCCACCAAGGCCTAAAGATTCCACCAGCCAAGGATAAAGGGCTTCTTGGCTCACCACCAAGGAGTGATCTATGCTCCAAAGATAAACAGACCGCAAGGAGTCATCCACTCTTCGAAGAAATCTCACAATTTTCATTCATCAAATTCGTACCCTTTACATTGGATAGTTTTCCTCTATTTATAGGTGGATTTTAGGCTTAAGAAAAAAAAAAAAAGTACACTTTAATGACCTAGGAACTTAGACCTTTGATTCTTGACAATATAGATACCAATGTAGCTCCATCGACCAACTCAGAACCATTGATGCTTACCAAGCCAAGAAAGAACCATTACTTATCGACACTTTGAGGTATGTCGATAACTATCGATGGGAGCCTATTTTAGACGTTTTGCATGACCCATTGATGAAGTTTCATGTTAATTTTTGTTAAATTTTACTGTCAAATTGTTAAGTTAAATGACACTTGACAGTTGACTAGTATACCAATTTAGCATATTCTGCTCCGTTTGTGACAGTTTAAAATTTTTGTGATATTTTTGTGGTATTAATCCAATTTAGTGGAGGATATATTTGTCAGAAAGTTATCAGTTTAGGGTTTTTTGCAGTCAAATAAGTTCGGGATAAATTTGTCATAAATGTACGAGTTTAGTGTTTTTTGTGGTTAGTCGAGGTAAATTTGTCACAAATGTACTAGTTTGGGGTTTGTCATGGTCAAAAAAATACGTTGGGGTAAATTTGTCACACATGTACCAATTTCGGGTTTTTTAGGGTATTAACCCTATATATTGACATGTGACGTTACTATGACACATAACACAATAGTATAGCATACCACATATTAACACAATACGTAATCATAGCTTGTTGGGCATTATAGCAACATATCACGATAGCCTATCAGATATGTAGAAATCCTATCATGATAACCCGTTGGATATATAGATAACCTATCACGATAAACCATTGTGACGTACTCCCGTGGCAACAACCTCCTTAGGGCGACGCTCGGCCCTAAAGGTGCGCATTGCCGTTCACTAGTTATTGCGCTATACTATGGCGGAAGCGAGTATCTAGCCCCACCGTACGCCCATTGACTCGGGCATACAAGTCAATGAACCCCATAAGTACAGGGCCTGTGGTGAGACCGGCGCCATGATGATGATCACCGTAATCCGGAGAAAGGTGAAGCTCGGAAAGTCTATGCGAATGGCATAGAACATGATGGAAGACGCAGGCTGGAGTGGCATGGCTATGTCTTTGAAATATGATAGTCCCACAAGGGTTGACTACGTCTACTCAACAGTAACAGCCTGTCAAACCATATTACACTGCTCTACCGCTAGTCAACCTAAAACTTTCTAAATATCCAATATGTAAAATAAAACGACTTATGATACCAAATAGACGAAACTCTGAAAGAACAACATAAATGAAACATCAGGAAGGCAAATACACCATCTTAATTCTAACTGCCGCCATCTTCTAGAGGGACTTGTGTTTGTATTCCTCCAACCATCTCGCATCCCCCCTGGCATCACGAGGACCGCCGTTTTCATAGTTCAGTGCTCGGGCATTCAACGCATATTTGTCACAACTCTAGGCATCTCGCACCTTGCCTGGCGTCAGGAGGATTTCTGGGGCTCATGATGTTGCTTGTCATTCGCAACGTGTTATGTCGCACTTCCAAACATCTCGACACTCGTTACACCTACGGGGCTCATCACTATCCCCAGGCATCTAGAGGCATCACCATCACGACCCTCCAAGCAACCAGACACCAAAGGCATCGTCGTCAATGTGGACCAACGGGATCAATAACATTTCAACCAAGACGCAACATTTAACAAGTTTTTTTATTAAAGTAAGCATGCACGTCTAACACGAACTACTAGGGACGTTTAATCGAATCCGAACGTCTAACCGAGGTTCGTGCCCCTTTTTATTTTGTTCGTCTCGATTCCAACGAGTCGCCTAAAGTCTTTTAGCAATTGACCCTAAGCAATAAACGTGTAACCATCATACGACTATTAGAACCCATGGCTTCACACCTGAACTCGTTCCAATCTCGCTAATGATCATCACGCACACAACGAGATAACTTGACACTGAAATCGGCTCATCTCACCGAGAACAAATCCGTGCTGTCTATATGTTGCGCCTTTCAAGCATCAGACAACAACAATTCAAACCAGACCACCTACAAGATTGACCCATGCCAATTTGATACCATCTATCCGACGGCCGATACAGTTCCTAAACTAAATGCATGCGGCACCAGCTACCACACGCCCGACGATCCGTAATTGCCTGACCATCCATCCAACTCTCGATCGTCCAACGCACTTGATTTTTGACTTGCCTACCGCATTCGGACGAAAACTCTCACCGGTCCTAACCCGGACACACGAGCAGGATATGCTAGCATAATATCAAACGACAGGACCACAACTTGCCTCGGGTGCTTAAAAGGTGAGCGGAGGGAGTCACTGTGGCGGGGTGAGACGACGAAAACGCGCGGTGGAGCTATTGGCCGGAGACGACGCGGCTGGGGAACGGCGCGCGCGAGTTCTCCTGGTCGGTAGCGAGCTGAGGGACGGTGCAGCTAAGCAAGGGTAAGGCTAGTGGTGAAGGCCTGGCAGCATGCGGTCGGCTACTAGTACGGTGGTTGGTAGTAAGACATGGGCCGAACGGTTTGGGTGTTTGGGCTGAAGTGCCGCTGAAGGGGGGAATACAAAGTGCCGAGAGGCATGTGAAGAAGAAGTGGGGTCTTTTGCTGGCCTTGTAATCTCCACTTATTGACCTTTTTTTTTTTTTTTTTTGACAAACTCCACTTATTGACTTTGACAGTCAACAATGTGGCTAAGTTCGTGGCCATTTGGGTGAGCGGTAGCTGGAGGGGAACGTGGCTTCATGGATGGCGAAGGCCCTCCCTTGTTGTTCAGTAGAGCGGAAGAGATGTGGCAGCGGCTAGCTGCCTCTTTATCAGCTGTTTCTCTTTAGTTGACTCCCGATTGGCCGTGTGCATGGGCTGTTGCATGGCCAATGGAAAGAAATGAAGCATGCTGAAGATGTGGCCACTCGGATGGCTATCCGAGGAGGGGAACAACCGTGGTGAGGCGTGCATAAACTAGGTTCATTTGCATGGCAGCTTGGGGTTAACCTTTGACTTCACAACTGATCAAACATGACGTCTCAGTACGGCGAGAGTGGTAATGAAATTGGGGCCGTAAGTGTTGCCAACGACGTAGTCCGACGACACACTCGTCGACTCGCCTCAAACCGTTACGTAATCAAGGCCCGGGGAAATCTGAATATCACAATTCTTCCCTCCTTAGAGAAGTTCATCCTCGAAATTGAGTACCTCTTACATCTCATTGAAAAGATCAGGGTACCTTTGCCTCATTTCCTCCTAGCTTTCCCACGTAGCCTCTTCCATGTCGTGGTGTCGTCGTAAGACTTGACTTGTGGAATTTTCTTCGTTCTGAGAACTTGTTCTTTCCGGTCCAATATCTGGATGAACTCTTCCATGTACCTCACTTTTTCATCTTCCCCATCCTTCATCTCACACCCATATTCCTCTCTTTTCCTCTTGGTTGGAGCCACCGTGAACCACTAGAAGTTGCACGCCCTTTCCGTCGTCATGGCTGATATGTTATCCTCAGCACCTCACACCACTGTCCCTTGGTTGTTTTGGCCTTGTCATGGGCTGTCAAGCAACGACTAGCCACCGTCAGGCCTCGTCGAGCTTCACCATGAGCCGTTCCGCTAGCCCAGCCTTCCCGTGATCTCTTGGAAGGTGACCCGCCACCGCCGAGCACCGTAACAGCCATCCAACTCGTGTAGCATTTTCACCGCCACTTGCGGAGCTTGGAATTGGGGGCAAGTGGCTTTCTTCCCCTTGAATAGGGTTGTTATTGCATTTTGGATTTAGTTTAGGGCTAGATTTAGATTATTTTGTGATGTGATAAGTGGGTTTTGCATGAAAGGTGATCGTAGGGTTCGGATAGGTTATCATGTTTTGCCGATAGGTTATCATGAGAGGGTGTCGTAGACTGTAATAGGTTATCGTGAGAAGCTTTTCTAATATCCCACAAGCTATTGTAATGATAAGTGGAGATGCGATAAGTTGTTATGTTGAATGTGATAATAATGCCAAGTTAGTCATTGCATAGGTTATGATGGCATATCATAGATTGATGTAGTGTTGGTTGCTAAAGTTGAATATAGTGCATGCTTATGTATCTGTTCAAATGGGAAAATAATAAAGGTTATGGTATTCGTCAATTCTAGTCAATTAATAAGCATGTGAGGTATGTGGAAAGATGGCATGTTGAAGTGTTCAAGTGATGTATTTGCGTGATATGATATGAGATAAGACTATTGTATGATGGCATGTAACTAATTATCGTGGCATAACAGCATGATATGGTTGTATGTAATTAGTGCTGTTGTATATTGTATGAGCATTACACACTCTTTGATGCGGGAGCATCCAACGTCGGTCCATCAATCAACTCAGTTACATCGATGCTTATCCAAGCCAATAAAGAAATTGGACATTATGTGCTTCGGTGGATCGTTTTGAATGAATAATGTCAATTACTTATCGGTACTTTATGGTATATTGATAACTATCAATGGGAGGCCATTTTAAATGTCTCGTATGACCAATTGATGAAGTTTCAAGAGGATTATTTTGCGGTCAAGGGAGGAGCTCGAATTTTGGGAAGGCTAAAGGTTCACGAATGGGGTTCAAGAATATGGAAAGCCAAAGGTTCGAGAATGCGGAAGGCCGAAGATTAAAGGCATTTAGTTCCCATGTTAATAAATGTGGCACCCCTCGACGGCCCCCGATCCGATTAGGGTCGCCACAGTTCGCTTACCATTCACTTTTCCTAATAACATGTCACTCTAATACCATTTCAATTGCAGCGGGTCCATACAACCTGGGGGTTTACATCTTTTAGATCGGTCCCTTGCGCAATTTATATACGGAAACACATCCAACAACTCCCTTCCCTATATTCAGAAAACGATGCACACCAACTAAACATTTATAGGTAAAAGCCGAACACTTTTATTTACTTAAACCATATGGACACCATTCATCAATACATCAAAATGCCGTAGTCTTCTATACTCGGCTATACTTCAAAAGATGACCGACATCTCCTCCAACAGTCGTATACTTAAAGTCCATCGATCAGTGTCGGCGTCTAAAAGCTCCTTCCTTTGCTATCCTCCTCCTCGCGGTCATGTCCAATCACTTGATCCATCTACGGTAGTAGTGGCGGCAGAGGTGTCTTATCTAGTACGAAATGTTGGTCCCCGAAGGGGTGAGTACAACCACAACCACTCGGCGGTAAAGGACCAATAAACCACACAACGCATCATGCCATGATATCATCACAATCATAGCATCACATGTCATACAGGCATCCATGCACAACATACCATGGCATCATGCACATGTCATCATACCTCATGTACAAACATCATCATACTGTCATTACCATCATGTCATACACTTACCATCATCATGTCACATGTACCATCATCATTGCCATGCATCCATGCATATAACATCATCATCATATCACATGTACCATCATCGTTGCCATGCATCCATGCATATAACATCATCATCATATCACATGTACCATCATCGTTGCCATGCATCCATGCATATAACATCATCATCATATCACATGTACCATCATCATTGCCATGCATCCATGCATGTAACATCATCATCGTGTCATGCATATATCATCATGCATAATTCAATTTCAATTTTTTTTTATCATGGACCGCCACATTTCCCTTTCCCGGGACCAATGTTTGCATCCCACATGTATCCAAGATACAATTCAGATCATCCGGCTCCCCCACTCTCCAGGCATCTCGTACCCCAACTGGCATCACGAGGACCCTCCGGCATTCAGCCATTCAAGGCCACCGGGCAACCGGCCGTACCCTTCTAGCCAGGCATCTCGCACCCAAACCGGCATCGCGAGGTATCCCTCAACATAATTACCATGCCGAGCTTCCGGCTCCCCCACTCTCCGGGCATCTCGATACCACTCGGTCTCCCGAGGACCCTCCGGTATCCGACCATTCATGACCACCGGGCAACCGGCCGTACCCTTCTAGCCAGGCATCCCGACACTCCCGGGGCATCGTCGGCTCACACCTCCGACGGCCTTCTCATTTATCTCAATTCTCATCTTCAATTATAGCTCAATTTTTAACATGGCATGTGATGTGATGGCATTCAAGATCATATTCATCATTGAATTCATACATGCATCTCAATTCATTATCATGCATGCATCAAGACACCATCACCCAATCAATACAATTCATGGAGTCCATGCAATTTAAAATGGTCCATATTTCATGCCCTTTTTACAAAATTCCAGCATGTACCATTTTTAGAAAATATTTAAATTATATATCCATAAGCTTCTCAAAAATCATGAAATCAAGGCATATGATAGATAAGACAATAAAATAACAATTCCATGAAAAACACATGCCCAATAGAGTTCCACACCAGAAAATAGAATTCTCACAGAACAGCATGCAATTTCGGATAGAAACAGAATGTACAGTTTCCGAAATAATTCAATTAAAATATCCGAACGACCTCCGAAAATTATGAAATTTTACCAGTTTATAGTTAAGATACTTAAGTAGATTTTTCATGAAGACTTCTAGGCCAGATTATTTTTAGATAATTTTCTATAGTCGTACGAAGCTTCTGGTTCTCATACCGAAACGTTCAGTGTATGTATCTCCGAAATATCAAGTTTTTACCCACTTATTCTGCTTCGTTTCTTCTGAAATTTGGATATGTTTTACTTAAAGATGTTCCCTACAACTTTCATTAAGGGATCTAATTCAAATTTCCAGAGTATAGTCATCATATGGGTCCATGAAGTCTCGGGTGTCCAGTACATCGTCTCCAGATTTACCGTCTTCAAGAGTAAGTCGACTCACTGGGCTATACTTGTTCATTTTACTTCAAATTGGAGTATGTTATTCTTTAAGATGTTCTATACAAGTTTCATGAAGAAGTCGAAGAGAGATTCTTGATAAAAATCAACATGCAGCCCAGAAAACTACCAAAAGGTCAGCAAAACAGTTCCACATCTAGTGTCTTCGTAGGATGAGGGTTTGACCCCTTAAATCTCAACCATTTTGTCCCAAATTTTAGTATGTTGTAGTTTAAGATGTTGGCTACAACTTTCATGAAGGAATTAAAGTCAAAATCCAACTAGAATCATGCATGCAAGCCTTCACAAGATTCTGGGTCGGGCGGTTCACACGAAATCAGCAAGCACATTCAAGAACAAGTCACATTCTATCTTCGGTTTTGCCTACCCTAACATCCGAGATCTACCACCAACAAATCACACATGCAAGACACAAATGCAAGAGTGGAAATCGATCCCAACTTGCCTCTAGAACCGAACGGAATGACAGCAAAAGGGACGGCACACCGGCAACGAACGGACGACGTGCGGGCGGCGACGGGCGACTCCTCCTCCCTCTCGGCGATTCCCTCTCTCTCGCAACTCACTCTCTCTCTCTTTCTCACTTGGCCGAATACCACCAACCGGCCACTCTCTCTCTCCCTCTTCCTTTTATTTCCACAAATCTTCATCATTGGCAATGATTACTTGCCACTTCCAATGGCCAATGCATGCAAGTCCCTTCTTGCCACTTGGCATGCCACATGCAATGGGCTTGGGCTTGAATTGGGCTTGGATTGGGCTGGCCTCCCTTGTGGCCGACGGCAGCCTCATGGGCCTCAATTGGGCCGGCCATTCGGCCCACCAAAGGCTCAAGCTATTGGGCCTAAGGCCCAACCTAAATAAAAAATCAATTTTACCCTTTCTTATTCTTTCTTTTAAGAATTTAAATTACTAAATTCCACATGGCCAAAATCTTGTAACATTTTATTTATAGAAACTTAGTCTATAAAGTGCACAGCCAAGCATAGATCATTCTCATTAATTTATCAAATTTAAAATCTCATGAACGCAAGCATATATCACTTAGTCCTAAAAGGAGACTAATGGCTAAAGCATAGACCATAGGTAATTTCATTACCTAATCATAGGCTTTAACACACCTTAGAGCTTGTCTTGGATTTTTGGGATGCCACAATTCTCCCCTCCTTAGAGAATTTCGTCCTCGAAATTAGGCATTGCCTATGTCTCCTTAAACAAGTGAGGGTACCTTTCCTTCATCTCATTTTCACTCTCCCATGTGGCTTCCTCCACATCATGATATCGCCATAATATGTATGCATGCACTCATGCACTTTTCACACAATGGAATTCTCTTGGTCCTGAGAATTTGTTCCTAAGTCTCTTTTTTATATTTCCTATGTCTAAAATCCTCTTATAAATAGGGGAAAACTATCCAATGTATGGGAGATACGAATTTGATCAATGAAAATGGTGAGATTTCCTCTACTTGACTAAACTCCTTCGGAGAGTGGATAACTCCTTTCGGTCTCTTTATCCTTGGAGCATAGATCACTCCTTGGCGGTGAGCCAAGAAGCCCCTTATCCTTGGCTGGTGGAATCTTTAGGCCTTGGTGGTGAGCTTCTCCTATCCCAAAGTCCTTTATCCTTGGCTGGTGGAAGCTTTAGGCCTTGGTGGTGAACTTCGTAGATCTCGATCCTCTTCTTCGGTTGGTGGCGTCGCCTTTATACCTTTGAAGGAGGTCGTTCTATTTCCTTATTCCTTTTCATTTCTTCCCCGTATACACTACTCCATACACTTAACCACAAAAATCCCCTCATAAAAAAATTTCTGTTCTAGAATCACTCACCCCATCACGCATCACTCTTCCTGTGGCATCCCAAAATTCAAGACAACCTCTAGATGTATTAAAGCCTATGATTAGGTAATGAAATTATCTTTGGTTTATGCTTTAGCCATTAGTTTTTTTTTTTTTTTTTAAGGCCAAGTGTTATGTATCTTGTGTTCATGAGTTATTAAAATTAGTATTATAGGATGAGTTGATAAGAAGAATTTATTCTTGGCTATGCACTTCATAGATTTTATCCCTATAGTTTAAATGCTACAAAATTTATGGTCATATGAAATTGAGAATTTGAAATCTATAAAAGACAGAATCAAAAATGAATTATTAAAAGTGAAAATTGGGATTTATTAGGATTGAACTTTAGGCCCAAGGGTATTGGACCTAAAGTAGGCCAAATTGGCTTGGCCCATGAAGCCCATGAAGAGGGCTGCCGTCGACCATAAGCGGGAGAGGCCGGCCCAATCTCCAAGCCCATCATGCATGGGATTTGCCAAGTGGCAAAAGGGGGCTTCTCCTATTCATCGTCTTGGGTGGCTCCAAATGATGGCTAATGATTGTATTGAGGGGGCAAAAAAAGGAAGGAGTGGCCGGTTTAGGGGGCCGTCGACCATAAGGGAGAGAGAGAGAGAGGGTTTCCGAGAGAGTGAGGAACCGAGAGGAGGAAGAAGCCGGGTGTCCGTCTGTCCGCTCGTCCATCGCCCATTGCCGTGTGTCCGTCGTTCGCCGTGTTGCTCGTGCTTGCTCGGTTTGGAGGCAAGTTGGGATCTATATTCTGCTGTTGCATGTTGTATCTTGCATGTGTGTTTAAATGGTGATGAATCTCGGACGTTTAGGGTGTGAGAACCGAAGCTTTGCGTGTGTTGTTTTTGAACTAGCAATCTGTTTTCGAGTATACCGCCGACCCAGAATGTTGTAGAGGCTTGCATGTGGATTTTGAGTCGGATTTTGGCTTCGACTTCTGCATGAAAGTTGTAGACAACATCTCAAAGTATAACATACTAAACTTTGAGACAAAATGGCTGAGTTTTAAGGGGTGAAACCCTTCCTCTACGAAAACGCTAGATCTGAAACTGTTTTGTTGACCTCTTGGTAGTTTTGTGTGTTGCATGTCACTTTTTACTGAGAATTTCACTTCGACTTCTTCACGAAAGTTGTAGAGAACATCCTGAAGACTAACATACTCAAATTTGAGGTAAAACGAACGAATGTAGCCTAGTGAAACGATCTTCCTTGGAAGATGGCAGATCTGGAAGTGTTGTACTGGACTCCAGCGACTTCGTGGACTATACAGTGACTATCCTTTGAGAATCTCACCTAGATCCCTTAATGAAAGTTGTAGTGGACCTCTTGAGGCAAAACATATAAAAAATTCAGAGGAAATGAAGGAAGTTAAGTAGGTGAAACTTTGATTTTTCGGAGACAGCCAAACTGGACTGTTCGGTACTAGGAACAGGGGCTTCGACCGTCCATAGTTAATTTATCTAGGACGAATCTGGCCTGGATGTCTGCATGAAAAATTTACCTTAGGGTCTCGACTATAACCTGGTAAAATTTCGTAATTTTTGGAGGGCATTCGGGTATTTAAATTGAAATATTTCAAGAACTGCGCAATCTGATTGTATCCGAATTTTGCAAGCTGTAATGTGTGAGCTATATCTTTTTGTGTGAAGTTCTTTTGGGTGTGTGTTCTTCATGGAGTTGCTACCTTTATGTGTTGCGTATCACAGGTTCTGATTTTATAAGTTTTGAAGATCATATGGATATTTATGGATTATTCTAAGTTGTATGGACCCCATGGATTGTATTGTCATAAGTGATTGGATCTTGCTGCATGTATGATGATGATTGGAACTACACATAAGAATCAAATGCTGAAAATGATCTTGTTGCCATCATATTATATGCCATGTTGAAATTGGGCTATAATTGTGAATGCGAACTATGATAAATGAGAAGGCCGTCGGAGGTGTGAGCCGACGATGCCCCGGGAGTGTCGGGATGCCCGGCCAGGGAGTGTAAATGCCGGATGCCCGGTGGCCTAGTGGCGTAATTCCGGAGGGTCCTCGGGAGTTTCGAGATGCCCGGAGTGTGGGGGTGCCGAATGCCCGGAGGTGTGAGCCGGGGGATATCCCGTGATGCCAGTTGGGGTACGAGATGCCCGGAGTGTGTGGGCCGGATGCCCAGAGGTTTGTGCCGGAGGTTCCTCGCGATGCCAGGATTGGGTGCGAGCGATAAATGTCGGATGCAAATACTGGTCCCGGGAAAGAGAAATGTGGCTGCTCAAAATGAAAGAATAAAATAGGGAAATTGAAATTGAATTATGCACGGTATGGTAACGTGTATGTATGAATGCATGGATGTATGTGCACCTATGGCATGATGGTACATGTGACATGATGATGTTGAGTGCATGGATGTATGTGCACCTATGGCATGATGGTATATGTGACATGATGATGATGAGTGCATGGATGTATGTGCACTTATGGCATGATGGTATATGTGACATGATGATGATGAGTGCATGTATGTATGTGCACCTATGGCATGATAGTATATGTGACATGATGATGGTAAGTGCATGGATGTATGTGCACCTATGACATGATGGTAAATGTATGACATGGTGGTGATGATTACATGAGGATGTATGTACATGCAGTATGATGACATATGCATGGCTTCAAGGTAATTTATGCTTGGATGCATGAATGACCTGTACAATGATATGATTGTTATGGTTGTATTGTATGATGCATTGAGTAGTTTATTGGATCTTTTACCTGCAGAGTGGCTGTACTCACCCCTTCGGGGACCAACATTTCAGATTAGAAAGATGCCGCTCTCTCCGGTCACGCGTGGTACTTTTTATGGCCTTCCATCTGACGTGGAGGTCGAGTGTTCGGAGATGGACTGCGTTACCATCCCCGGTCTGACGTTTGTGCGGGTTCGTGTGCTGGTGATGTATAATGTGGGCCTGGTTGGGGGCCCGGTCGTCCAGGAGTTCTTGTCGGTCCACGTCCACCGTGACGGAGTGATGCGGGGGATGTTGCTGCCGCCATCGCCCGATGCACCGGGGTGGATGTGATGGCCCGCGTGAGGAGTGGAGAGCTGACACTTTTTGGACATAGGCGACATTTGTAGATTAAGGATGACATGAGATAGACATAGGGGTCAAGATCTCTTTTGGGTTGTGGCCAAGTCTAGATGAAAAATCTTGGCTTTTCTTTTTGGTTGTACCGACCCGAGAAAATCCATCATGAATATACGTAAATAAAAGTGGCTCGGCTTCATCTTTTCATATGATGTGTAGTTGGTGTGCATTGTATCATGATAGTTGGAAGGAGAGATGGTAATATTCAATTATGCTTCCGCTAAGAAGTTGCGCTGAGACCGTTTTAAAAAAAAAAAAAAATGTGCCTATGAACTGCGATGCTAAGAGATGTAACTAGCGTTCATTAGGTATAGCGATAGGTACCTGTGGCGACCTTAGGCGAGTCGGGGGTGCCACACTTCCATCGATTATCGAGAAAGATATGAATTGGGCCTGAGTGATGTACACTCGTGTGATCATTTAAACCTTAAGTGTATGATTATTCGGGATGACTGTATGCTCATGTGATCACTTAAATAACTTGATGTGTATAATTCTACGGGGCGATACCCGGTTACGCCGAATAACTGTGAACCTTCGGGTTGGCCTTGGATTTTGGCCGTAATAATCTAGGCACGGTTGTGTGAAAAGTGCATGAGTGCATGCATACATATTTTGGTAAGTGAATAGTCAGCATACTTATGATCTGAAATTGATGTATGAGCATTTCTGGCTTATTTTATGGCATGACTACATGAATGCATAATATGAGAAGCGATAAGCAATGCTATACTCTACACACCTGCAATATGAAATTTATATATGAGCAGGTTTGGGTTATTGCATGGCATGAGTACATGACAATGTTATATTCCACGTTTTTCTGTTTGGCTCAGGAGTGTAAGAGGTGTTGCAAGAATTGTTTATATGCCCATATTAATGGTTTCAAGGAAGTGAAATAACCGTTCATGTTATAGTTAAGGCAAAGTAGAGGTTACTTTATTATTGATCTGCCATCGATAGATAACTTGCATGATTAGGGCGTTTCTAAGGTGAATGACTTTCCTGTGCGAGGTCTAGGGAGTTCGTTGATTGAGTTTATCTCACTCTTTGTTGTTTAACCTTTTTCAGGCCCCAATCGTGACCGGCCAAGCCTAAGTAATAGTATTTTCAGTTTGACGCGTGTTAAGGAATACTACTCTTTTCATGTCACTTCGTAGGCTTACCCCGAAACCTTTTCGCAGTGCAAATAATCGCGCATATTGATTGAACATAAAATGGCATAAGAAGTGACGATGAACTGTGGATATAAATAGCTAGTATGTTGTAATGTTATGATGGATGCATAATTGTATATGTATATATGAGTGTGGTTAAACTATTCTTGTTTGTTGATTAGTTGAATTGTTTATGCTTCTGCTTGCATATTTAATTGAATAAAGTGATTGGTTGGTGACGCTACCTTGGACGTCGCAATCGAATGAGCTAAAGGAAATGAATGACGACGAACACGGGTTGTCGCGCCTCTCGAGCAAGTCGGGGCGTGACATATCACGTGCCCTATTATAGTATAAACAATCATCACGTGAGTGCACCATTCCATTAAGTATACGATATTGACAATTTAATCATCCAAGCATGAATAAAAATAAGTCTAGGCATTATGCTGCAACTCGAATTGTTCAAGTCCTAATCAAAAGTGTACAAATCTACAAACTTATCCGTGCCTTTCTGACTCACACAACGACTTGCAGAAGATTCTCATGCCTCCTAATTCTCAGGAAATTTATGTATATACATGCCACACATGTGCCGATTATGGCATCATCCTCACCATATGGACTTAGCATCGTGGGTGTCTCGAATCGCATGGTATCCCATACTACCATGCAACCCTTGAGACCATGCTTTCAAATTTTTACGACCACTCTAGACCTAAGGCCAACTTGAAGGTTTGCAATCATCCGGCACAACCGGGCATAGTCTTGCCCCATCGAGCACGGCATCCTGTGGACATGGGGGCATTCCTGTGAGTAGCTTCCTTCCAAAATCCATTCGTGAACTGCATCTCGTTAACTTTGGGGCATCCGAACTTAATCAGGCATCGTCCTCCATAAAATGCATCAGGACAGGTTCACACCCTGTTTAAAATGTATCAAGGTCTTTATATGATCAGACGAGCAGATCATCATTCACGCCCATTGTTATTTTCCTCATGAAGTATGAGTTCCTCAATGGCGTGCTAAGCGAAGTGTGTCTCATGATTTATCGAGCACGAAACGAGAATCCATAGCCTGATCAACGAGGTAGTAGCAGACTTCGCTCGGGAATTATACATCACAATATTGCACCAAGACTAAGAAAGGACTATGCTGTTCTGACATAATCACTAATCGAGTACTGGACTTGGTTCGGGAACGATACGTCTGAATATCATCGATCCCAAGATACTTGACTCGACGTTCTTCCTTGCACTTATATCACATATATTTGAACTATTCACTTCCCTACACATGGCACGTAATTCAAATATTATATTTAATCACAAGTCCACATGACACAAATTACAATTATCAGTGTTATCTATTAATCCACATGGCGCATCATCCAAATATCACGCTTAACCCCTAAATCATATGGGACATTATCCAAACAACATGTCTAACCCCTAAACCGCAAGGCACATAACCTATATAACATATATAATCACTAAACCACATGATACATCATCGAAATACTTTGTTTAACCCCTAAAACACATGGCACATAACCTATATAACATAGATAATAACTAAACCACCTGGCACATAATGCAAATGACATAGATATCCACTAAGTCACATGTTACTTCATCCAAACAACATGTTAAACCCTAAGGGTTAATGACATCGCCGTCAAGTGCTTCCCTGTCCACGCAGCCTCGACTAGCACTTGCGGATCCCTTACCCGTTGGTCCATCAAATATCCTAAGAGGGCCTCAACGCTCCCCTCCAAACCAAATATACTAGTCCTCAACCCTATGGGGCACAAGGTTAAGCAGCCCCACATCCACCCAAATGGTGGTCGCATGCTTCTCATATATAGTGTCCATGTCCATAGCCATGTAGGGGGTCACCTCAATATCTTGATCGATAGGCACCTTAAAACAAACGTGTAGCAGTACAGTTCAAACATGCTTAGGGACTGTAAAACATTTAAACCACCACCATAAGAAAAAACTCTGTGATTAAAAGCTCCTAAATCCTCACTTCGGGAGGTAATTCACCCTAGAGTCGCCCTAAACATACTGTAGGTAATTCACCCTAGAGTCGCACCATTCCATTAAGAATACAGTGTTACAATTTAATGATCTAGGCATCACTAACATTGACCTACAGGACTACCTTACGCCTCTTAATTAATAAACAGAACATGCATGTGGCCCATAAATGACTAAAAGCCAAACCGAAGGTGAACAGTGATCAAGTGTAACCGCGTTTTGTCTCATCCCATTTAGCATGGCATCATCCCGCTTAAGCACATCAACGTGGCATTCATGTAACGTGCTTGGGGGCATCCAAACCTTACTCAGGCATTGTCCCACATAAACGCATAAGGACTGATCCAATACCTAGCGTAAACGCATCAAAGTACTGATTAGTCCAGTACGAATTTCTCAATAGCACGCCAAACAGAGTGTGTCTCATGACCTATAGAAAGTACATCAATAAAATATGTCAAGCACGATACGAGAGTCCATGATTTAACCCGTTCGATTTAGCATCACCCTAAGTCCATCGTGACAGGATCGCCGACCTAGTACTAGACTTAGCTCGAGAACGACATGTCTTATTATCACACGAAGACCAAGAAAGAAACAATCCATTGTGACATGATCACCAACCTAGTAGCAGAATAAGGAATTATATGTCTGCGTCTCGCACCAAGACTAGGGAAGGGTCGCGCCAAGACAGGCATTGTCCCACGTAAACGCATAGGAATGATATGATCACTGATCTAGTACTGAATTGGGTTTGGAAACGATAAGTTTGTAAATCGCGACCCAAAAGAAAGACTTGACCATACATGCTACCTTGCATCTCGAAGAACCATCACATATCTCGTTTCAGAGCCTAAGTACGATGAACATAACACATATGTGGTGACATCCAATGACACCATGAGATTTCAATTTTCTTTCTTTCTCATTAATCAAGTGTGATCCTCACGCAATATGCAATAACCCTCGCTACCTGCCCTCACGATCTATCCAATAACTCATCTCTCATTAATATAACATACATTATAACCATCACTTATTTCACTCACATATCCAATCACAACATCATGCCATATAAGACATATTACCACATAATAGCTTATCACTCTAATATAGCCCATCATATTAACATACACCACACTTATCATATAACTACTTATCACACATTGATAACATACCAACTAAGCTGGATGATAACACACAATAGCGAAGGGCTATTTAAGAATCACCCACAATCCTATTATATACTCTTCTCAAATCGATCAGTAACCATACCTGGATCAGTTTGAAATAGCTTAAGATTGTCCCTCATTGATCCTTATGGTCGAATTGTCAATCCACGGTTGAGTTCTCTGGTCGCGTGCATCAAAATCCCGAATAGCCTTTCCCAATAGCTTTAACACTCTTGAATGGTTGGCGAAGCACTTCAAATCTAACCTCGTCTTTATCCCAAAAACAGATAGGGGAAATGACGGTTGTGGCTTCCATGCATGTATTCTCTTTCATGGTTGACACCTGATGCTGGAGGAGGGTTAGCATTAAGTTCTAACCCGTGTCGGAAATTAGTCTATTTGATTATAATGTTTTCCGCTTAACTTTGTTCCAATACTACAAATTTTTTATGTGTTCCTAACCATGAGGGTCCATGAGTTTGCACGTATCAAGTTAATGCGTTGAAATTTCGACTTTAGTCTACGATCACAAACAGGAGATACTCATGAGAAAAATACAAATAATCTTAATTGAACCTCACATTATGCTAACCAATAATCTTAATCGAAGAGGCTAACCTATACTTGGTAAATTATGGCCAAGCGGCGGTTGTGGTGCTCAGCAATGCTTAGTCGTACCCCACTAGACCCCGATGAGAGGCATTGGCGTTGTTCCAAAGGTAGTACGGTGGCGACAAAGTGGGCACACAACCTCTGGACTCAAAAAACGTAATGGTTCATGATGGGTTGACGAGTTATCGTCAGACTACGTCGTTCGCACCAATTACGACCCCCCGTTTCATCACCACCCTCGCCGAACCAAGACGTCATGTATTGTCACGTTCTTGTAATGGCACCTCGTCTAAAATTTTCTCACTTATTGCGGCAAAAGAAATCACCATCCACTACCATTATTGGTACATCGCTAATTTGTCCCTCATGCTGGCTTTGCAAGAACGAAGTGGGTAGAAGACCCTTAGAATTTAGCGTAGGATCACGTATTCCTCAAGGTATCCCCAATGAAGGGAATTTCGCGATTTCTGATAAAGGGTAAGTTAAACTTAGATTTGTCGGACCTTTTGAGATTCTCAAAAAGGTAGGTGATGTAGCCTGTTGGCTAGCATTGCCTCCTAAATTGACAAATCTGCTTGACGTTTTCCATGCGTCAATGCTAAGGAAGTATCAGCCCAACCTTGCTCAAATACTCGATCATGAAGCCATGAAAGTGCAGGAGCAAGTGAAGCACATAGAAGAGCCGATCCAGGTACTTGATTGGAAGGAGCAACGTCTCCGAACGTTGAAAATTTCGCTA
This sequence comes from Eucalyptus curtisii, assembly GCA_017140595.1. Classification (NCBI taxonomy): domain Eukaryota; kingdom Viridiplantae; phylum Streptophyta; class Magnoliopsida; order Myrtales; family Myrtaceae; genus Eucalyptus; species Eucalyptus curtisii. The sequence continues at coordinate 7,939,767 of CM029504.1, forward strand.
GTTAAGGTCTTAGGGCGACGCCAAAACATGGAAGAGTTACATGGGAAGGTGACAAGGAAATGAGGCAAAGGTATCCTCACATTTTCAATGAGATGTAATAGACGAACAATTTCGAGAACAAAATTCTCTAAGGAGGAGAGAATTGTAATATCCAGATTTCGCCGAACCTCGAGTACGTAACAGTTCGTGACAGGTCGACGAGTATGTTGTCGGACTATGTCATTTGCCAGCACTTACGACCCCTCTTCATCACCATCTTCACCGTGTCGAGACATCACGTATCGTCACGTTCTCTTGATAGTACCTCATCTAGAAATTCCTGCGCGGAATGTCAGTCGCAAGGCTAACATGTTCATCATTGATACCTTACCAATTGAGCTTTTCATACATGCGGAGACGTAGACTTCTGAAACTTCAGCCACATTAGACCATGCAATTCCATGCAATGACCTTGGCCAAACCACCATCACGTTTTCTTCTTCATGGACAGGCACGGCATGAAGACCATTGAGTCACGTCGTCAACTAGTAGGGGCTACGTCCATAGCCCAAGGTTCCAAGAAGGAAGACAGATGGCATTGTATGTGTATATATCCAGTGTACATCATTTTAGTGTTTAGGAAGGGAGTTGTTGGATCCAGTTCCGCCGTGTAAATTGCACAGGCACCAATGAAAAATGTGATAGACCTCACACTCACGAATTCACCGAAATCCAAGGGTTGCAGAATAAAGGACATCCGGGATAAGGAAACGTCGTCGCGACCCTAATGGATCGAGGGCCATCAGGGGGCGCCACAGATAAGTAACAGGTGATTGATTTTCATTCGTAAAACTACCAGTAACAATCGTAAGTTACCTGTGCGTATGATTAACATATTATGTTACTTTTGTGATTCCAATAACGTTCTTACGTTACTTTTCTTTCTTAGCTGATTAGTGATTCTAAATCATTAATTGTTTCTGGGACAAATGCTTGATGAACTCCAAGAAACCCTGGTACGAACCTGGAGATCTGCTCGATGAAGGATCGAAGCTACGACTTCAAGGGCAGAACCCCGAATGAAGGACATCCTACAACCAGTGGCTAACATAGGAAATTTGATGGAAAGACAAGCTCAACAGCAGCAACAACCCGAAGTAGAGCGCCGCACTCAAGGGCTAGTCAAACAGTTTTTGAATTTGAAGCCACCTAAGTTTAGTGGAATGGGAAGTCCTAAGGAGGCAGAATAATGGATTGATTGGATAGAAAGAATTTTCCGGTTCTTGAACAGCATTGACATCGAGAAGATAACTGGAAGGTAACGCAAAATTTTGGTGGAGAGCTTCTAGAGGCACAATCTTTAGCACCCGGTACTACTGTAAACTGGGATAAGTTTGACATTGAGTGATACCGAACGAGGTAAGAGACCCTATTCAACCCGAGAGCCGCCTTGGGATTCGAAAAGACCAAAAGTGGTCAGGCTTTAGGGAGAATACCATATTAAAATAACTTTTGCCAAAGATGTGGTCCACAGCATGGACCAGGACACTGTGACAATCAACCAAGGTGTTTTGCATGTGGAACGAAGGGTCACAGCCGAATGTCAACTCGGTACGACAACTAGAACAACGTGTAGGTGGACCCCCTCCACAAGGGAAATCTCAGAGACCACCAACACAACGAAGGGTGCGCACAATCACCCAAGTGGAAGCGGAAGCTTGCAAAAACGTTATTTCAGGTACGATTTCTATAAATGATAAGAAGGCATATGAGGTATTTGATACGTCTGCTACGCATTGTTTTGTGTCTGAAAGGTATGGACAATTGAGTCAAATAGGAACTACATCTATTGAGACAACTCTTTGTATTTCAACGCGGCTGAAGGACAAGGTGCTGTCCACGTTAGTCTGTGAGAAGTGTAAGACGGCAAAGGGAAGAGATTTGGAAATAAACTTAGTTGTAATGGTTATGTATGACTTTGACGTAATTATAGGAATGGACTGGCTCCATCAGCAACGAGTTAAGATAGACTGTTATAGGAAGTTGATAAAGTTCGATCCACCTAATCAGCGTTGCTTTGAATTTTACGGAGATCAGACAAACCCCTCCATAGATCTCATTTCAATAATAGAAGTACATGCAGTCCGTGAAGAAGGGTGTCAAGGACATCTAGTGGTAGTAAGGGACTACGCGAAGGAGGACGCTAAACTCGTTGAAATTCGAGTGGTTCAGGAATTTGAGGATGTGTTTCCTGAGGAACTGCTTAGTTGACTGTCGAAACTAATGATCGAGTTCGAGATTGAAATGATGCTTGGAACGGAACTGATATCAAAAGCCTCCTATGGGATGGCTTTAGCGGAACTGAAAGACTTGAAAATTCAACTGCAAGAGTTACTCGATAAAGGGTTTATTAGGCCAAGTGAAAAAGGACGGATTGATGCGCCTGTGCATCAACTACAAGCAATTGAAACAGGTAACCATTGAAAATAAGTAAGCATTGCTTAGGATTGATTACCTATTTGTCCAGCTGTAAGGAAGTTTAGTCTCTTCCAAAATAGACTTGAGGTCAGGATATCATCAGCAAAGGATTCAGAAAGGAGACATTCGTAAGACCGTATATGGGACTCGCTATGGGCATTATGAATCCTAGTGATGCCATTTGGACTGACAAATGCCCCAGCAGCATTGATGGACCGAATGAATAGGGTGTTCAAGCCGTGTTTAGATGAATTTGTAATTGTCCTCACTAATGATGTTTTGATATACTCCTAAGCTACACCTGAGAATAGTGCTGCAAACCCTTACAGACCATGAATTGTCCGCCACATTCAGTAAGTGTGAATTTTGGCTGCACAGGATTATATTTCTCGGACGTGTGGTGTCAAGAGAAGGAATCTCAGTGGACCCAGCGAAGGTCGACATGGTAGTAAACTGGCCAACACCGATAACGCCAACTGCGATAAGGAGTTCCTTTGGACTTGCAGGTTACTATAGGAGATTTATAGAAGGATTCTCGTGACTTGCAGGCCCGTTGACACAGTTGACTCAAAAAAACGTAAAGTTTGAATGGAGTAGTGAATGTGAAAGGAGTTTTCAAGAACTAAAGAGAAAATTGACCACGGCTTCGATACTAATTATTCCTTCTGGATTTGGTGGATTCGCGGTATATAGTGATGCTTCTCACAAAGGATTGGGATGTGTTCCAATGTAGCACGGTAAGGTCACAGCCTATGCATCGACACAGCTAAAACACTACGAATTGAACTATACAACTCATGATCTCGAGTTGGTAGGTATAAAGTATTTATTTTCACAAAAGGAACTAAACATGAGGCAGAGAAGATGGATGGAGCTACTGAAGGTGCGGATGCTCTTAGTCGTAAGTCAGCCATAGACATGGCAAGTGTAAGAGTAATAGAATGGAGCCTGTTGGAAACAGTAGCAAATTCGGAGTTTAAATTGGAAGTAGATGATCTCACAAGTGTATTAGCCGCACTGAGGATTGAACCGGAAATTGTGAAATTACGAAATTACGAAATGAAGCGTCTTTAGATAAAAGACCGGAGTTCCACATTTCTGAGGACGACTATGTGTTCCTAACAAATGATGAAATAAAAAGTGAAATTATGTCGGAAGCACATAGGAGTAATTATATTATTCCTCCTAGAAATACGAAAATGTATCAGAACTTACGTCCACAGTATTGGTGGAATGCCATGAAAACGGATCTCACCAAACACGTTTCTGAATGCTTGACATGCCAAGAAGTGAAAGAAGAACTTCGCAAACCCATTCGACTGTTGAGACCGTTGGATATGCAAGAGTGGAAGTGGGAACCCGTGACGATGGATTTCGTGCAGGGATTGCCAAGAACATCAAGTGGTCACGACTCCATTTGGACGATAGTAGATCGCCTGACTAAGTCTGCCCATTTCCTAGCAGTCCATGTAAATTATCCGATGTGTAAATATGCGGAAATATATGTAAGCCAAATATTATGCTTACATGGTGTTTCAGTAACGATCACGTCTGATCGAGACCCAAGGTTTACTTCAAATTTTTTGCGAAGTCCCCAAACCGCCTTAGGGACCAAGCTCCAATTCAGCACTGCTTTTCATCCGCAAACAGATGGACAAACAGAGAGAGTGATCCAGATACCGGCAGATATGTTGAGAGCCTACGTGACTGATTTTAAACGAAGTTGGGATGAATGACTGCATTTAGTAGAATTTGCGTATAACAATAGTTTCTAGCAAAGTATCGGTATGGCTCCCAATGAAGCATTGTATGGGAAAAGATGTAGAACTCTACTCTGTTGGAACGAAGTGGATGAAAGGAAACTGACAAGATCTGAATTAGTATAAACCACAATGGATGCAGTAAAGATTATCAGGAAAGGGCTTAAAACAGCCTGGAGTCGATAGAAAAGCTACGCAGATAAGCATAGAAGACCCTTAGAATTTAACGTGGGAGATCACGTATTTCTAAAGGTATCCCCAATGAAGGGAATATCACAATTCGGAATAAAGGAAAATTAACTGCTAGGTTTGTTGGAGCCTTTGAGATCCTTGAGAAAATAGGGGATGTAACTTATCGAATGGCCTTACCTCGTAAGCTAGCGAATTTACATGATGTATTCCATGTGTCAATGCTGAGGAAGTATCAGCTCAACCCTGATCACATGAAGCCATCAATGTGGATCAGAAAACGAGGTACATGGAAGAGCCGATCCAGGTAATGGATTGAAAGGAACAAGTTTTCCGAATGAAGAAAATTTCGCTGGTCAAGGTCTTGTGGCTACACCACAGCACAGAAGAGGTTATGTGGGAAAGTCACAAGGAATGAGGCAAGGGTATCCTCACCTTTTCAATGAAACGTAAGACACGTGCAATTTTGAGGACGAAATTCTCTAAGTACGTAATGGTTCGTGATGGGTCGATGAGTTTTTCGTTGGACTACGTCTTTGGCACCATTTGCGGACACCGTTTCGTTACTATCACCACAGGATTGAGACATCACATATCGTCATGTTTCTCAACGGCATCTCATCTAAAATTTCTCGCTTAATGCGATCGGCTATGAAAACAAATGTTAGCCTTAGATTACGTTCTCCCCGCCACCGCCATCCCTCTGCTCGGATAGCAGTGCGAATGGCCTCATCAACGGCCACATCTTACCGCCATGCAGCCACGTTAAGCTGCCTTCCCCATACAGCGAATGAAGACTTTGACCACTCCTTTTGTGGCCACGTGACTCTTTCCTTGGTGGGCAGCAAAGGGTGAATGGGGGAGCTGCTACTGGCCACGTTCTTCTTTGGTCGGTGACACGCGCGCGCCCTCTTGCTACCAGCTCCACTTGTTGACTATAGGAGTCAACAAACGGGGGAAAATCGAGCGGAGTCCCCAAGGCCAAAGGAAGAATCAGCTCTTCTGCTCTCTCTCCCTCGTCCTCTCTCTCTCTCGGCGCCCGCACTCCCCTCATTCCCACGGCAACCCAGCCGACACCGTGCCAAACTGATGCGTGATGGGGCGAGTGATTCCAAAACGGAAATTTTTCAGAAGGGATTTTTGTGGTTAAATGTATGGAGTAGTGTATACGGGGAAGAAACAAAAGGAAAGGAAAAGATAGAACGATCTCCTCCCAAGGTATAAAGGCCACGCCACCAACCAAAGAAGAGGATCGAGATCTATGAAGTTCACCACCAAGGCCTAAAGCTTCCACCAGCCAATGATAAAGGACTTCGGGATAGGAGAAGCTCACCACCAAGGCATAAAGATTCCACCAGCCAAGGATAAAGGGCTTCTTGGCTCACCACCAAGGAGTGATCTACGCTCCAAGGATAAAGAGACCGAAAGGAGTTATCCACTCTCCAAAGGAGTTCACTCATGCAGAGGAAATCTCACCATTTTCATTGATCAAATTCGTATCTCCCATACATTGGATAGTTTTCCCCCCGTTTATAGGACGATTTTACGCTTAGGAAATATTAAAAACATACTTTAACGACCTAGGAACTAAAACCTACGACTCTTGAACTACATTAGAATAAAAACTCCTAGGAACTTATGAAAAGCATTTAGTAATACGGGAACTTGTATTCTTGAACCTTTAGCTTTCCGTATTCTTGTACCGCATTCTTGAACCTTTGGCCTTCGGTATTCTTGAACCACATTCATGAACCTTTAGCCTTCCAAAAATTCGTGCTTCTCTCTTGACCAGAAATTAATGCTCCTAAAACTTCATGAATTGGTCATGCAGGACGTCTAAAATGGCCTCCCATTACTAGTTATCGACATACCACAAAAATATCGATAAGTAATTAACATTATTCATTCAAAATGATGCATCGAAGCACAATTTCTTTATTGGCTTGGATAAGTATTTATGGTTCTGAGTTGATTGATGGACCAACGTTGGATGCTCCCGCATCACAAACGCTGCAGCTCGAGCACCGCTATCGCCCCTTCGCCGCAGCCGAACCTGAAAGACTTCAGCTCACACTGCTGCCGGATTGGGAGACCAGCAGCTCGCGCCTCACCGCACGCTGCCGTCGCCGCCGCATCGCCACAACCACGCCAGCAGCTCACACTTCGAGGACCCGACACAAGTGGTGGTTCCATCACTTTGTATTGTGTGAGAATACCTTGCTTGTGTGTTCGGATTCAGATGGATGAACGTCGTATGTGATCATCACTACTAGGTCTTTCTTGATCTCGTCCACCTATGGTTATCTTACATTTCTCGCATATCAATGTAGATAACACTATCCTTCGACAATGTAGAAATATGAAGAGGCACATCCAGAGATGTGGTTCCTATTTCATGGAGTCGTCTATATCTCTTGCCTAGCGCCCGTGTCAAATAATGCATATGCCTTCTTGTCATTTATACAAATCGTACATGAGATAATGCTTTTGGAAACTTCTGCTTCCTCTCTTAGGTGGTTTCATACGCCATTCCTCGTACTGGTGGTCTTAATGTTCGATTGTGATCCTTCTTATGGACAGTCTCTTCAAAAGTGTCCTCCCTGTCCACACCCGAAATAGCTATGGTAATCTAAATAGGGTCCTTGTCGATGTTGTCTACCACACCTTTGACAAGAATTCTTTTGAGATGGCGCTTTTCGTTTCTTCTTAAAATCCATAGGTAGCTCTTGGTTTGGATAGAGTCTCTTACCCCGTTGGTTATCACTTAGTGCCATTTGTCGTCCTAACTCCATTCGCTCCCTTATTACTTCCTGTTCTTCAAGCTGGGCCCGTTCATCAATTTCATTATAATCCCTGATACTCAAAGGCACCAACTGTCTCCTGATGTCCGTGCATAAGCCCTTCAGAAATCTCTTAGCCTTCTCCACTCTGTCTTCTACCAATATAGGAGCATACCTAGACAGCTCAAAAAATTTCGCTTCATATTGGTCTACCGTCAGCTCCTTTTATTCTAATTGAACAGATTCGGTTATTTTCTTATCCCTTGCACAGTCAGAGAAATGCTTTCTATCGAAAGCTCTAACAAACTCATGGCAGTTTATGGTAGTACCAAGCAAAAAGATTGTATCTCTAGAGGCTGCCCACCAATATTTTTTGTTACCCTCCAATTGGTACTCTCTGCCAGGGTTATCTTCTCGGTGTTGTTGCAGTTCAACAATTGTTCAACTTCCCATTCAGGTAAACGTGGGTGGTTTCAACTTCAAGAATTGTTCCACGAATCCCTGAGTACAACGTTCCTGATGCGGAAGCATCCAACGTAGCTACATCGGCCAACTCGGAACCATCGATGCTTATCCAAGCCAAGAAAGAAATTCGGCATCCCGTGCTTCGATGGATCATTTTGAATGAATAATGTCAATTTCTTATCGATACTTTGTGATATGTCGATAACTATAGATGGCAGGCCATTTTAGATGTCTTGCATGACCAATTGATGAAGTTTCAGGAGGATTATTTTTCAATCAAGGGAGGAGCACGAATTTTGGAAGGCTGAAGGTTCAAGAATGCAAGTTCCCATGCTAATGTTTCCTAAGTCTAAAATCCTCTTATAAGTTGGGGGAAATTATCCAATGAAAGGACATACGAATTTGATGAATGAAAATTGTGAGAATTCCTCTGCTTGAGTGAATTTCCTTGGAGAGTGGAAAACTCCTTTCGGTCTCTTTATCCTTGGAGTGTAGATCACTCCTTGGTTGTGAGCCAATAAACCCTTTATCCTTGGCTAGTGGATGCTTTGGACCTTGGTGGTGAACTTCGTAGATCTCGATCCTCCTCTTCGGTTGGTGGCATGGTCTTTATACTTTGGAATGAGATTGTTCTATCTTTTCTTATTCCCCTTTGTTTCTTCCCCGTACACACTACACTATACACTTAACGTGAGAAATCCAAAAAGAAAAAAATTCTGTTATGGATTTACTCGCCCCATCAGACATCAAAAGATTGGTATCAGAGCTCAAGGTTCAACTCATTTGAGTGATTCCTTTCTTTCTTCTTTTCCAAATTCCTTAGGGATAATCAAGTTCCAAGAGGCTTGACTTTGGAGCAAGCGCACAACGAAAGGCGAGATCGCACAAATGGAGGGAGTCTTCAACCTTCTAGAGAATTCGGCGACACATGGACAGCCAGCAAGGCGTCCCAACGATTGGCATTGGCGTGACGATTCTGAATCTCATCAAAGATCCAATGGCTATTCTGATTCCACTGGAGACAACGGTAGTGATTCTAAGTATGACGGCAATCTCAATCCCGACGACTTTTTGGATTGGCTACACACAACCAAATGAATTTTTGAGTTCAAGTCCTATTCGGATGCGAAGAAATGTAAGGTTGTTGTCTAAAGTTCACAAAATATGCTTCTCTATGATGGGAAAATCTAAAGCATCAACGAGCAAGAGAAGGAAAAGGCCGAATCAAGTCTTCGGAAAAACTCAAGAAGTTGATGAAGAAGAGGTTCTTGCCCGACACCTATAAGAAAGATCTATTCCTCAAACTGAATTCCCTAAGACAACAAGGGATGAGCGTTGAAGAATACATTCGTTAGTTTGAACAATATGAGGTGTGAAGTTGCAGAAGTTCCTGAGCAAACCATCGCTCGTTTCCTTCGCGGAATCAATCAAGAAATTGCCGATATGATTGAACTTCAACCCTAATGGTCGTTTGAAGATGTAAGCAAGTTAGCCATAAAAGTCGAAAAACAATCAAAGAGCAAGAGGTTTTTCTCCAGAACCTCAAACAAGGCGACATCCCATTTTAAGGGTGTCTCCACAAGCAAGGGCGAGAGTACGTCGACAAAAGACAAAGGCAAGGGAAAAATTGCACAGCCTTCCAAAGAAGTCCAAAAGAAGTTTCAAGGCGATGCAAGGAAATGCTTTAAGTGCCAAGGTTTACAAGCAGATTGTCCAAATCGGAGAGTTATGACTGTTCAAGAAATTGAGGAGATCAATTCGGCGCTTCAAGAGGCAATCGAGACCAAAATGTTTCTGAATCAGAAGGGGAAGAACAAGTTATGGAGAATGCCGATGATGGCAAGTTGTTAATCATCCTAACAATATTGTATGTTCACGTTTCCCCTGATAAAGAGCAAAGGGAGAATATATTTAACAGCCGTTGCACTTTCAACGGAAAGGTGTGTACGGTGATCATCGATGGTGGGAACTACACCAATGTTGCTTCGAAAACTCTTGTTGGCAAGCTGAAGCTTCGCACAACAAAACATCCTCAACCTTACGTGCTCCAATGGCTCAATCAAGGGAATCAACTTAAGATAACCAAACACGTTCTTATATCATTTACGATTGCAAAGAACTATCGAGATCAGGTTTTATGTGATGTGATTCCTATGGAGGCATGCCACTTGTTACTGGGTAGATCGTGACAATTTGACATATATGCTATGCATGATAGTCGGAAAAACACATACTCTGTTCATAAGGAACAAAAATACATAACTCTTTTACCCTTGAATCCTTCTTGGATACATAATAATCAACATGGGGAGGGAAACACTTGTAAGAAAAATCTGTTCTTGAGTGAGACACGGGTTGAGAGTAGGGGTGTCAACGCTTCGCTTCGGTTCGGTTTTTCAAATCAAATCGTTAGAAAAATCTTCTGAACCGAACCAAATGAGACCCGAACCAAATACGAACCAAATCGCAATTTCAGGTCGGTTCTGTTCGGTTCGATTTTTCTGTTTTTTTTTTTTCGTTTTTTTTTTCCATCTCCACAGCAGCTCTCCCGAAGCTTCCTCTCTCTCCTTTCCATCTCCATCTCAATCTCGACCCGTCTTTGCATGGCAGTGGGATTCCTGGCGAGCCAGACCAGCTTGCTCATGATCGCCAAACCCAGCAACATCTCCACCTCCACCTCCGCCCTGTGTGCCCCCTTTGTCGCTGACCGGCCGTTGTTCGTCCCCGTGACCTACTCCTGCAACCGGACCAACGGCACCACCAACATCTCCAGCGCCAAAACCAACTAGAGCATTTGTTCCGGCGACACCTTCTACCTCGTCTCCACGCAGCCCTTCGAGAACCTCCCCTCGTACCAGTCAGTCGAGGTCGTGAACCCCTCCGTGGTCCCCACGAACCTGACCATCGGGGACGACGCGGTGTTCCCAGCTTCTGCAAGTGCCCGACCACGACCCAAGTGGCGGGCGGGGTCAATTACCTTGTCTCGTACGTGCTCCAGCCCAGCGACAACCTCTCGAGCGTCACGTCGAGATTCGGGGTCTCAGAATAGAGCATCATGGACATAAACAGCAACAACACCAAACCCACCGTGACCTCTTCGTGCTCGTCTCCAAGCTCCCAAATCTGAGACAACCCAACATCTCCGCCGCCTCCACTCCGGCCGCAAAGGAGGAGAGGACGGGGGTCAACATGGGGTTGGCCATCGGGGTCGGACTCCTCAGTCCTTGGGGCGTTCTTCATTCTGGGGATCGGGCTCTTGGTTCACAGGGAGAGATCGAGGGAGAAGCGGGGACCGGTCGCGGGGGATGGAGGTGAACCTATTGGCGAAAGTGGCGGACTGCTTGGACAAGTACCTAGCGATGCGATCTGCGCGTTTCGGCGCTTTTTGTCTGCAAAAGCTTCCATGGCATGACCAAGTTCATCTCTTTTTTTTGGGTGTAGTGTAGTCGAACCGAGAGAGGACAGATTTTATCGGTTTGTTGTTCAGTTCGGTTCGGTTAACCAATAAAAATCGAACCAATAAAAAATATTGGTTTTTAATGAGATCCGAACTGAACCGAAAAAACCAAATTTTTCGGTTTGGTTCGGTTTTCGGTTCAGTTCCTGACAGCCCTAGTTGAGAGGGCCATTAGCAAAGAAAAGAATATATTTGTTTTGCTTGTGGTCGAGAAAAAGAGTGTGATAGAACAAGCCAGTCGATGAAATTATCGACAAAGGATGGTACATACGGAATGTGTGTTGATGGCCGGGCCATCAACAACATCACCATTAAGTATAGGTACCCTATACCTAGACTTGATGATATGCTTGATGAATTATATGGTTCTTCTATGTTTTCAAAGATAGATTTGTGGAGTGGTTATCATCAAATCAGAATGCGAGAAGGTGATGAATGGAAGACGTCTTCAAGACCAAAGGAGGCCTTTATGAGTGGTTGATTATGCCATTCGAATTATCTAATGCTTCAAGTACCTTCATCAGACTTATGAATGAGGTTCTTCGTTCCTTTATTGGTCGATTTGTCGTTGTTTATTTCGACGATATTCTTGTTTATGGCACGAATGAGGAGGAGCATATCTCTCATTTAAAACAGGTCTTTAATGTCTTGAGAGAACAAAAACTATATGTTATAATGGAGAAATGTTAGTTCTTCTCTCCAAGCATTGTGTTTCGTAAGAAGTTTTCATGGACTTGTTTCATTCTATCGAGGTTTTGTCAAAAACTTTAGTACCGTCATGGCTCCTATTACTGAATGCTTGAAGAATGGTGCTTTTGAATGAACAAAGGCTGCTCAAAACGCCTTTAGGGTGATCAAGCAGAAACTTTGTGAGTCTCGTATTCTTGCACTTCCTGATTTTGATAAAGTATTTAAAGTTGAGTGTGACGCAAGCAGAGTTGGTATTGGCGCCGTTCTTGTCCAAACACAAAAACCATTGGCATATTTCAACGAGAAGTTAATCAATCCCAAGAGGAATTATTCAACCTATGACAAAGAGTTCTATGCCATTTTCTGGGCTCTTGATCATTGGAGTCATTATTTGAGGCCAAAGCAATTTGTCCTTCATTCTGATCATGAGGCGCGGAAGTTTATTAGCGGCCAACGCAAGCGTAATTTGAGACACATAAAATGGGTAGAATTTCTTCAATCCTTCTCCTTTTTCTCAAAATATAAACCTAGGCACACTAATGTTGTAGCAGATGCTTTATCAAGAAGATATTCTATGGTTGCTGTTCTAGACTCTAGGATTCTCGGATTTCAATCAACGAAAGAACTTTGTTCTGAAGATGCGGAGTTCTCATCTATCATCAACAATTGCAAGCGGGGAGTTCAAGGTACATATTCTTTGCGAGATGGGTTTCTTTTTAAAGGAAATCGATTATGTGTGCCGAAGAGTTCTTTTCGCGAATTGCTGATTTGACAGGCGCATGGTGGAGGATTGGCTGGTCATTTTTGTATTAACAAAACTCTTGAGGTTCTTCAAGAGCATTTCTATTGGCCAAAGATGCGTGGAGATGTGCATGCTATCATCTCAAGTGTGCAACTTTTCAAAGATCAAAAAGCCATTTCCATCAAGGTTTGTATACTCCACTTCCAGTACCATTGCAGCCCTGGATAGATGATAGCATGGATTTCATTGTGGCTCTACCAAGAACTCAAAGAGGAAAAGATCCTATCACGGTGGTCGTCGATCAGTTCTCTAAAATGTCTCATTTCGTGCCATGTCACGAGACAAATGAAGCATTTCATATTGCTGAATTATATTTCAAAGAGATTATTCTTAATCATGGAGTACCAAAGACCATTGTGTCGGATCGTGATTCCAGGTTCTTCAGCTACTTCTGGAAGACACTATGGAGAATGCTTGGTACACGATTCTTATTCAGCATAGCTTGTTATCCATAAACCGATGGCCAAATGGAGGTAACAAATTGTACTCTAACCACTCTTCTTCGTGGTATGGTGACTAAATCTTTGAAAGATTGGGATTTAAAGCTTGCGCATGCTGAATTTGCTCACAATTGATCACCAAGTTATACTACTAGTTGATTGCCATTTGAAGTTTTCTCACACCCATTGATTTGATTCCAATTCCATCTAACTCTCAAGTAAGCTTTGATGGCAAAAAAAGAGCTGAATTAATGAAGAGGCTCCATGAGCAGATTCGATCCAAGATTGAAAAAGCCAACAAATCTTACAAGAAGAAAGCTAATCAACATCGCAAGAGGACTCAATTTCAACCAGGCGATCTTGTATGGCTTCACTTGAGGAAGGAGAGATTTCCATTTCGACGAAAGAACAAGCTCATGCCCCGAGCTGATGGTCCCTTTAAAGTTATTGAGCGAATTGGTGACAATGCTTACAAAATTGACCTTCCTTGAGAACTTGGAGTTTCGGCAGCATTCAACGTGGGAGACCTTTCTCCTTACTTGGAGAATGAAAACTTTCTAGATTTGAGGACAAATCTCAAACAACCCGGGGCGGATGATGCAAGAGCATCCAACGTGACTCTATCGAGCAACTCAGAACCATCGATGCCTATCCAAGCCAAGAAAGAAATTGAACATCATGTGCTTCGATGGATCATTTTCAATAAATAATGTCAATTACTTATCGATACTTTGTAGTATGTCGATAACTATTGATGGGAGGCCATTTTAGACATCTTGCATGACCAATTGATGAAGTTTCAGGAGGATTATTTTCTGGTCATGGGAGGAGCACGAATTTTGGAAGGCTAAAGGTTCAAGAATGCGGAAGGCTAAATGTTCGATAATGCAAGTTCCTATGCTCAGAAATTCTTTTCCTAAGTTTCTTAGGTGTCTTTATTGTTATGTAGTTTTCAAGAGTCAAAGTTTTAAGTTCCTAGGTCATTAAAGTCTAAAATCCTCCTATAAACAGGGGAAAACTATCCAATGTAAAGAGATACAAATTTGATGAATGAAAATTGTGAGATTTCCTCTGCTTGAGTGAACTTCTTCGGAGAGTGGATCACCCCTTTTGATCTCTTTATCCTTGGAGCGTAGATCACTCGTTGGTGGTGAGCCAAGAAGCCCTTTATCCTTGGCTGGTGGAATCTTCAGGCCTTGGTGGTGAGCTTCTCCTATCCTGAAGTCCTCTAACCTTGGCTGGTGGAATCTTTAGGCCTTGGCGGTGAACTTCGTAGATCTCGATCCTCATCTTCGGTTGGTGGCGTGGCCTTTATACCTTGGAAGGAGATCGTTCTATATTTTTTTATTCCTCTTCGTTTCTTCCCCGTATACACTACTCCATACACTTAACCAGAAAAGTCCCATAAGAAAAAACAAAATTCCGTTTTGGAATCTCGCCCCATTACTCATCAGTTTCGCTCCTGGTTGTTATTGAGCTTGCCTTTCCATCAAATTCCCTACATTGGCCAATGCTTGCAGCATGTCTTCCATCCGGTGTTCTGCCCTTGAAGTAGTAGCTTCTCAAGTAGTAGCTTCATTCCTTGATGAAGGAGAACTCTATGTTCGTACCATGATTTCCAGCAGGTCATCAAGCATTTACCTCAGGAACAATTAGTGACCCTATGTCATTAATCGACTAAAAGAAAAGTAAGTTCATAGGTTACTGAGATTATATAAATTACATACAAATGTTATTGGCCTGCAATGGTGTCCTTTCCATTCGTAAATTATGTGAATCAAAGATTTTAAAAAGGATTTAATACAACCACACAATTTTTTTTTTTATATCACCAAAAATTCTCAACTTGTCCATTATGACATAAATACCTCAAATTTTTTTTTGTGTCATCAACCATCCCGAATTTATACTAATGGAATCAAAATATATATATATATTTGGCTCTTTCCTAGATATAAAGAAAAAGATTGTGGATACCCACCAATGGGCAGTTGAGTTGGTTCGGTTTCGGGCACTTCATCGCAGAGGTCCCGGGGTCGAAACTCCATAGCTGCTAACACGTCTTAAGTGGGGGGCCATAGTGGTGAGGTCCTGTACTAGCTTCCCCCTAGGTATTGACACTTGGTCCGGGGTCCACCGCACACTTTACGGGCCATGGGCTGCCCGGCAGGCTCGGCGGATCCTGGGTATTAAAAAAAAAAAATTGTGGGGAGTAAATATGGGATTTTTAGTAACACAAAATAAAAGTCCAATAGACATAATTAGAGGGTCTTTTTTGTGCATTTGCCTTTAATGGGACAGTGAGAAAATGCTTTGGATGAGCGAGTGGAAATTTTGAGCGGATATTCTCACAATATTCCTAAAATCAAGACTCCCAAAAATAACGGCTAGTCAAACCAGGGAGGACAGGGCGAAGGAACAACACCGTAATAACGACGGCACCGGCAGGGCAAATCCATCCGCCGGGGAAAATCTCGGAAAACAGAAAAAGAGTCCCTACAGAAAAAGAGGAGTGGCCAAAGTCTTCATTTGCTGCATGGGGAAGGCAGCTTAACGTGGCTGCATGGCGGGTAGATGTGGCCGTTGATGAGGCCATTCGCACGGCTATCCGAGGAGGGGGATACCGGTGGCGGGGAGTACGTAATCTAGGTCTGCCATTCAATTGACTGGCGGGGTCACTCGGGGCTAACGTTTGTCTTCATAGGCGATAGCATTAAGCAAGAAATTTTAGATGAGATGCCATTGCAAAACGTGACGATATGTGATGTCTCAGTCCGGTGGTGATAGTAACGAAACAGCGTCCACAAATGGTGCCAATGACGTAGTTCAACGACAAACTCGTCGACCCGTCACGGACCATTATGTACTTGAGGTCCGGCAAAATCCAAATATCACAATTCTCTCCTCCTTAAAAAATTTCGTCCTCAAAATTGGACGTCTGTTACGTTTCATGGAAAAGGTGAGGATACCTTTGCCTCATTTCCTTTTCACTTTCCTACGTAGCCTCTTCCACGTTGTCGTTCCGCCACAAGACCTTGACTAGAAATCATCAGGAATAGACTCAAGACGGCCCAGAGTCGACAGAAGAGTTACGCGGATAAGCGTAGAAGACCGTTAGAATTTGGCGTAGGAGATAACGTATTTCTAAAAGTATCCACAATGAAGGGTATATTGTGATTCGGGATGAAAGGCAAGTTGAGCACGAGGGTTGTCAGACCTTTTGAGATCCATGAAAGGATAGGGGATGTAGCCTATCAATTGACATTGCCTCCTAAATTGTCAAATCTACATGATCTCTTCCACATGCCGATGCTAAGGATGTATCAGCCCAATCCTGCTCATATACTCGATCATGAAGTCATCGAGGTGGAAGATCTGATCCAAATATCGGATCGGAAGGAGCAAGTTCTCCGGACAAAGAAAATTCCACTAGTCAAGGTCTTATGGCATCTGACCAAAAATAAAAATAAAAAGGTCTTATGGCGACACCACAACATGGAAGAGGCTACATCGGAAAGCGAGAAGGAAATGGGGCAAATGTATCCTCATCTTTTCAAAGAGACGTAAGAGACGCCCAATTTCGAGGACGAAATTCTTTGAGGGGAGAATTGTGACATCCGGATTTCGTCGTCAGACTACGTCGCTGGCACCAATGACAGCCCCCCATGTCATCACCACCCTCGCGGTACCAAGATGTCATGTATTGTAATGTTCTCGTAATGGGACCACATCTAAAATTCTCTCGCTCAATGCGGCAAACGAGATGATCATCCACTCTCATTGGTATGTCGCCAATTTGTCCCTCATGCAGGCTTTGTCATCTCCATGCAAATCGTACGACCAGCCAATGGAAGACCGAGAACCTAGCCATAGGCACGTTCTCGCCCCGTCCCATCTTCGGCGGTCAACCAACGGGATTCGTTGGCCCTGTGGGCTACAGCCACGTCCTCTGCCACCTATCTTCTACACAAGCGGCCACCGAAGGGGGGGGGTTGGTGGGCGAGTCAACAGCGGAGAAATCAGGTGGAACCACCCCTTTCTTCTTCTTCTCAGCGACCCTCGCTGCTTGAGTCTCAGCTTGAGAGAAAATCCCACCCAAACCCCGTGCTATCTCGCTGTGTCGCCACTAGCCGTCAACCACCGCGTCCCCGGCCTCCTCACTGTCCCGCTCGTGCCTCATCGCTAGCCACCGACACCTTTGGATAGCCTCACCGCCGTCACTCAGTCGCTACTGACCGGGGGAGGCCACACCTCGCAGCTCGTCGCAGCTTAGTCGAGCGTCGCCATCACCGCTTCACCTCGCCACAGCCACGCCCGCCGCTTACGCTTCGAGGACCCGAGGCAAGTGGTGGCTTTGTCGTTCTATATTATGCAAGAATATCCTGCTCGTGGGTCCAGGTTAGGATTGATGAGAGTTCAAATCTGGTAGGCGAGTCAGGACTTAGGTCCGTTGGACGATTGGAGATTAGGTCCGTTGGGCGATTGGAAATTCGGTGCGTACAATCGGGAATAGGATGGATGGCTCGGTAATCGTGGATCGCAAGGGTGTGGTAGCTAGAATCGCATGCAGATAGTCTAGGCATACAGCTAGTGCCAATCTCGTGGGCGGTCCGATCCGGAGCGTTGATGTTTGATGATTGGAAGGTACGACGTCTAGACGGCACAGATTTATTCCCGGCAAGACGAGTCGATTTCAGCGCCAAATCTTCTTGTTGTGCGCGTGACGACCACTGGCAAGGTCGGCGTGGGTTTGGGTGTGAAACCATAGGTTTTTATAGTCGTATAATGGTTGTATCAGTTTTTGGGTGAAATTGGTCATGCTGGTCGGTCTCGTTTTGTGGTAGTTCAGCTCGTGTTTAAGGTAAGTTGGATATGTATCTCTTAGGGTCGAACGCTAGAGGACTTTAGGCGAGTCGTCGGGATCGAGTTGAACAAAATGAAAAGGGATGCGAACCTTGGTTAGACGTGCATGATGATTTTAATATTAAAATTGTTAGGTGCTACATCATGGTGAAACTGATTTTGATACCGTCGGGCCCCTATGACGACAATGCCCCGGGTGTCGGGTTGCCCGGAGGGTTGTGATGGCGATGCCTCTGAATGCTTGGGGACTGATGAACCCCGGAGGTGTCTGGAGAGTCGGGATGCCTGGAAGTGTGACATAACGCGTTCATGATGCTTGGGGACATGATCAGCCCTGGAGGTCCTCATGATGCCAGGTAGGGTGCGAGATGCCTAGAGGGATGCAAACCCTAATTCCTCTAGAAGATGATAGCAGTGTAGGTGGAGTAGTGGAGGATTCGGGAGGACGAGACATTTTTGGAAGCCAGGAAGTGATGTTAGGACGACGGTGTGGATAGACAACTGGATAGTCTGTCCAATTTTGGTTTAGCCGAAAATAGGAACTTTTTGGCCTATGTGTACCGACTGATGTCGTCTAAAAAGGTATAAATAAATAAATAAAATCGCCTGGTTGATATATCGTGTGCATCATTTTAAGTTCGATTGGAGTTATACACTCGCTAGTAAAGCACAGGGACCAATGAATGGCGCGATAGACCTTAAGAGCTGTGGGTCGCTCTAAGGAGGTCGTTGTCGCAGGAGGATACCACAGCTAGAGTGATATCAGAACAAAGAATAGCCAGGACAGTGGAACGCCGTGGTGACCCCAATGAGTGAGGGCCCGTCACATAAAGATACCAAGGAACTTAGGAAATGCATTTATTAGCACGGGAACTTACATTCTTGAACCTTCATTTTTCCAAAATTCATGCTCCTCCCTTGACTAGAATATAAACTCTTGAAACTTCATCAATTAGTCATGCAAAACGTGCAAAATGGCCTCCCATCAATAGTCATCTACATACCATAAAGTATCGATAAGTAGTTGACATTATTCATTCAAAATGATCCATCGAAGCACATGACGCCCAATTTCTTTCTTGGCTTGGATAAGTATCGATGGTTCTGAGTTGGTCGATGGAGCTACGTTGGATGCTCCGCATCACCATGAGCTGTCACGGTTACCATGCCTCACTGCCACTGCAGTGAGCTATCAATCTTGGTCCTTGAAGTTGGTAGCTTCTTAAGCCTTGCTTAGGGTGGTAATAATGCTTAGGAATAGGTTTAAGATTAGATTAAAGACTAATGATGATTGGCTTAAGTGATAATTGGATTAAGATGATAAGTAATGTGATAGGCTATCTTGATAAGCGAAGTGGAAAAGTGATAGGCTATTGTTTGATGCGATAAGTTATCTTTATAGGTACTATAGTTGGAAGCGATAAACTATTGTTAAGTTAAAATTAGACGTGATAAGCTATCGTTATGAGTTATCATTGGATGAGATAACTAGTCTTGATTGTGATAAGGGTGTAGTAGGTTGTGGCTTTTAATGTGATATGTGTTTATTAAATCCTAATTTTAAAGATAGTTAATGGTTGTGCAATCGCTCATTTTGAAAATGGTAGGTGCTCTTGACATTCTGCGTCATTGGAAGCGACTTCTTGTTGTTCGTATTCAAGTTTGGGCTCGAGAAACCATCGTTCTATTATGAAATCTTGTTCGGTTATAACCTAGGGTGAGTTATTTGGAAATCTGGTGATGTTATTGGATGTTCTTGTTCTATGTGATGTTGTTTAATTTAAATGGCAATGTTTTATTTGTGTTCGTTGGTAGTAGTCTTCACGTATATGTTCATTATCCATGGTCCATGAATGCTGAATGCACATGATGAGAAAAAAGCTATAGTTTGCACACGTGTGGCATGGATATGTATGTGTTATATGAGAAAAGTGCATAAATTACGTATGGTTTATGTGACTTATGTTGCACATGAATGCTTTGATCGATCATGTTTATGAATTGAGAGGCATGACAGTGTCTTGCAGGTTGATATTTGAGTCAGACAGGCACGGATAAATTTGTGAATTCATATTCGTTTGATTAGAACTCGAGGGATTTAAGTGGATGCATCGTGCACAAAAGTGTTGTTATTCGTGTCTGGATTAGAACTCGAGCGATTGTTGTATGCTTAATGAATGAAGCATTCAGGTTGCGATTGTTTATACTTTGCTATCGATCTATCACGCCCACCACTCCTAGCGCACAAGAAAGCTCCATTCATCGCAACTAGTCTTTTCGGAAAACAATGCCACGAACAACGACTTTGAACTTATGATATTTTCACAACCTAAAATAAGTCAGCGTAAGCAAAAAAAAACAATAACGGTAAGAAAACAAGAATAGAACTGAGGACGACCAATAAGCTTTGTGTCACACCCCGACCAGCTTGAGATGCGCGACAATCCGCGCTCATTGTCATTCATTTCCTTTAGGTCATTCGATTGCGACATCCCAGGTGGCGTCGCCGACCCAATTAACCCAATCAACAAATAGGGATAGTTTTAACCACACTAATATATATATATACATATATGCATCCATAACATCGTTACAACATATCATGCCGTCCATTCACCTCCTCCATGGCTTCTAGCTACCCCCTCTATGACCTACCCATCGTGTAGAGCCACCTCCACCGTGGCCACCTGTACGAGGGCCACAAACGCCCCACTAAGCGTTCAAACGACCATACGAGGGCCACAAACGCCTCTACGTCCAACACCATCTAACAGGCGACTCGAAGTAAAGTGGCTCCGAGCACGTTAGGGTTTTCCACCTCGTCAAAGCACCAGGAGAAATCCACGAGTGTACCATACAAGGTCTAGTGGAGGCAGGTGAGATTGAAATGGTTCAACCTGGACAAAATGTGAAATCAATTGGAGTGAGTAAAACTCAATAAGTAGAGGATCCACTAAGTAAGAGGATGTCACAACTTGCTTAAGAACCTTTATATAAGCATGATCAATGCGGGACTCTCTACCCCTTAAATCGTCTTTGGATCTAAGATACAATAGTCACAAGTTACTTGAGAATCTTTCCACCTGCACAGGAGGCCTCTACCAGGTTCTCATAAATGATGATGTAAGCCATTTATATCATCTTATACGGGCCACTATAATATGCGCATAAGTCATCAGATATGCCGCCATACATCATAGATTTCTGGCGCCTGCACATGATCAAGAGTAGACAACCATTGACTCCTTGAGGAGTCCAGTTGCCACCATCTTCCGGAAAGGTTAGGGCATAACCTGTCCAGACATCTTGCACTGTGCCTGGCATTGTGAGGCATTCCCCGGGGTACTCACCTCTCATTTCTCGGCTTCTCAAGAGTGCCTAGTTCCTCCCTCCCTTAGTAGCCTCTCCAGGCATCCTGCACCCAAGGCATACGGTAAGAATAGAATTCTTCACTAGGCAAGCGAAGGGCACCACGTTACCCATTTCAGGCATCTCGCACCCAACCTAGCATCACGAGGAACCCCTGAGTGTCCTACAACACCCACCCTTAGGCTTCTGGAGGGCACTACGTTACCCCCTTCGGGCATCTAACTCTCGAGGCATCGTCGTCTCAAGGACCAACAGCAATCGGTTATACCTTTATCATGGTGCGGCAATTCCATAATCCAATATCACATATAGTAAAGCATTACTTTGACATGCATAGGACCACTACCATGTAGTGTAAAATAACCATGCATCATTGACACAACAACAGAACGGATAGACCAAAACCTATTTCCAAGTTCGAATCCTAACCTCACTAGACATCTCACGTGGAACACTCTTCCCCACTCAGGACCTCCTGTGCTAAACCCAAGGTTCTTGACTCACTTTCTCTTGTTCTATCTGCCCCTCGGAACCACACTACAGACCATACATAGGTTCCCTTTCTTACTTGGATCTCAGGGAAACATCATAGCCCCTCGTCTCTTTCCCTCTCTCTCACTCTCCCTCTTCTCGGGACTCACAGAACACCACCCAGATCACCGAACCACTGTCCTCCTCACTCAAGACTCACGGCTCTCAGAAAGCTCATTGGACATCACTTGACCTCACTAGGCTCATGGGCTACACCCGCTCTCACTTCAAACCCCCCAAACTATCCACCCAACTTTCGGCAAACTGTCCTCACGGACACACACATGTATCGCTCTACTTGCTTGGCTTGAGCTTTCGGGGGAAGAGGACCCTAATGGACACACACATAACTTCAAACCCAAATTTTGCAACTAAACCATGGAATCAACCTCGATATTCACATGCACAGCTAGGCGAAGCTAATCCGTGTACTCAGGACCCTAATGGTCGTTATAGATTTGTACAAAGTCAGTTTGAACTCTACTTCCCTGGCTCGAGCTTTCAGGGGAAGAGGAAGTGGAGGTCCCGGCCAAGCTAGAGACTTCGCGGCAGCTGTGGTGGCCCCAAAACAGGGCAAAACGGAGTGGTTTTGCAACTAAGAGCTTGCTGAGTCCGGGTTTGGTTTGGGCGGAGGAGGAAAATGGAGGAGGAAAGAAGGTTTGGGGTCGTCCGCTCAGGAAGAAGGGTGATGGTGGAGTGGGCAACTAAAAACCTTTTTTTTTTATACTAGGGGCAGAGAATATTCCGCAATACCAGAGGTGGCAGCCCAGAAGAAAAATTTTGCTTATATAAATGAAACATGTTGTTTTAGCGAGAACTTACCAAAATTTTTAAAAGTTTGGTCTGCGGAGGCTAAACAATCAGCGATGGTGCAGAACGAGAAAAAAACACGTTGAGGTCCAAATAGACAACAAAAGTCTCGAGCGGAGAGGAAATGTTGGGTCGCGACGCGCACGTTACCTACGTGCCAACACACGAGACCGTTACGCAGACCCACCAAGGTCTTAAATTACGGTCCGAAACGTAAGATATCCAAATTAAAATAAAATAATAACGGATTCGAATTAAAATGATTGTTAAAGTGTTATTCCAAAATAAATAGATAAATTTTAAAGGAGTAAAATAATTTCAAACCCAAATTCCCATCAAGCCCAAAATTAAATTATCAGGATGTCAGATGATCTATCATCGACGGATAAATTACATGTCTAGGACATCCCCAAGGCCTGAGCGCTCCTACGCAAGTTTTAGGGAGCTTACCTGCTGAGTTTATCTCACTCCTCATTATTGGACATTTTTATGCCTTAATCGTGGCTATCCGATTCCAAGCCAGGATACTTCGAGGTGGACACATGGTAGACACATAGCGGATACCACTTTTTCAGGTCATCCTTGTAGTATAGAGGTGCTGGTGTGTAATGGTTGATGCATATTGTACAGATAAGTTCTAATGTATGTCTTCCACAATCCCAATTGTATAATGGTTGGGAGAAATTTCTTTTACTTCCGTTCGCGAATAATCGCAAGAAGAAAAGAATGGGTCAGTAACGTGTCCGAACACGTTGCGATCAAATGACCAATGCGAAAAATGGTTATTGCCTACTCGAGCGTCGGCGTGTGACACTGCCAAACCTAGAAAACTTCGAATATAAACTAATATTCTTGGTCTTGGCCAGTTCATGATTGCTATAGTCTTTGTTTGGCCCAAGGAAATTCCATCGCCATATTTTACATGACCTAGAAAAGCTACTCACTTAAGCCAGAGCTCGAACATACTAAACTTAGTGCATAGTGCATGTTCTTGGAGGGTTAGTAAGATCATCCTCAAGGGTTGTTCATGCTCCTCAAGACTATCAACTACACCAAGATGTCATCGATGAATACAATCACAAATTGGTGTAGGTACTCCTTGAACACTCGATTCATCAAGTCCATGGAAGCAGCTGCAGCTGCAGCTTTGGTTAATCCAAATGGCATTATAATAGTTTCGTTGTGACTGTATTGCATACAAAAGTCTGTTTTCGCTATATCCTCATTCTTTACCCTCAACTGATGATAGCCCATCCTCAGGCCTATCTTGGAGGACACTGATGCTCCTTGATGTTGGATAAATAAGTCATCGATCCATAGACGCAATAGACACTTGTTTTTGGTAGTTACTTGATTCAATTGCCGGTAACCAGTGCATAGACGCAACATTTCATCCTTCTTCCTTACAAACAAAATTAGTGTTAGGGCGTATCTAACTTTAACTACCTTTACTCCGACAATGCTGTTTTATAGAGTGCTCTAGAGATTGGCTTCAATCTAGGGCCCAACTCAACCACAAATTTTATCTCTCATTTGGGAGGTAATCCTGAGAATTTCTACGAAAAAACAAAGGAGAAGTCTTGCACGACGGCATAGTCTTCCATTCTTGATTCCTGAACCATCGAATTAACTACCGTTGCCAGATAGTCTAAGCAACCCTCATCCAACAGTCATGCACCTCAGAAAGGCTGCGCATGGTAACCTTCCCCAGCCCAAAAATTTCTATTCTTTTGTTCCTCGGAACAAAAAAAGAACAGAAACCCGTTTGGTAACGCCAAGTTGTTTTTATTTAGGAATAGAAAAGTTAGCAGGGAATAGAAACGAGAAACAAAAAAAAATTGCTTCTTGTCCGGGAACAATTTCTAGAAATAAGCAAATTTTCTTTTTTATTTTTGTTTTATTTCTTTCTCTTGCCGCGCCACCTCCAACCGCCGAACCCTGAGCCCACCCGCCGCCGCTTACGCCGCCGCTTATCGCCCTGCCGCGCCATCGCCGCTGGCCATCGCGCTGAAATCGGTCCCGGGTCCGCCGCCTCGCCGTCCGCCGCTTACCCCGCCCCGTCGCTGCCGCCGCTCATCCGCTCATCCGCCGCGCCGTCCATGGATCGCCGGCCGATGGTTTGGCGGAGGTCAGCGTGATGGCGGCGGGCCGGCGGCGGACGTCGGCGGGCGGCGATCTTCGGCGGCGGCGATCAGCGCGGACGGCGGCGGCATGCGATCCGTGGGCAAGAATAAAAACGAATAAATACAAAAGAGAAATTGTTGCGTTACCAAACGCATTTCTATTTCAAGAGTAGAAATTTTGTGTAGTTACCAAACGGGTTCTTTTACTCGAGAAATTGTTAGGAATAGAAATAGAAAAGAAGCATTTCGAAAAAAAAGCTTTCCTAGGAAGAGAAAGCGTTCTTGTCGCACCCAAAATATTCAGTAGTATGCGCGCGCCACGTCATCCGCTGAGGTGGCGCGCACATACCACTCAACTATCGACATCTGTCCTGGGGGATCCGCTGAAAAATGAAAGGACTCGCTCGGCTCGTCTCGGCTCGGCTCGGCTCGTTCGCAGACGAAGGGACAATGGGTCAGGTCAATAAATGCTTAACGCTCCCGCCCAAAAAATTTCCTCTCTCCTCAATTGAATTTTCTGACTTTTCTCTCTCTCCTCGCTGGAGAACAAACAGAGAACGACCGTCTGTTTCCTTCTCCGCGCATCCGGCTCCGCCTCTGCCTCCCCAAAAGCCTCGCCGGTCATTTGCTCGTCGCTAAGAGCCTCGCCAGTCGCAGTCGGGTCCTCACCTCCTCCGCCTCCGACTGTTCCCAACGCGAAGATCGAACACAAGGTTTGTGCTCGCGTTGGTTTCTCGGCAACTTCTGGACCTCCGACGAACGCGTCATCAGCTCCGACTCCGAGTAGCCCGAGGTCTTTGGACTCTACCTCCTCGAGGTCGATGGTCGGGACCGCTGGCACATTGCCCCCGAGAGCCCCGCTGATCGCAGCTGGGTCCCGAGCCCTCTCTGCCGCCGCCTCCGCCTTCGACTATTTTCAACGCGGAGATCGAGCACAGGAGGAGAAGAGAAGAGAAGGACAAACCACCCCCTTCCCTCCCCTCCCGTCCCCTAAACTCCTCTCGCGGTTCCGGACAGCTTCATCGATGCCTTCGATAGTTGTGTCCGATTCAGCTCAACCCCGGAGAACTCCAAAAGCAAGGGCAAAGAGAAGAAGATGAAGGCGAAGGTCCAGCTCGAGGCCGATGGCGGCTTCGAGTCTCCGGCGGCGTCGGACAAGAAGCACAAGAAGGAAAAGAAGACGGCAGCAAAGGCTCCGAATCCAAGCAGCCGAAGCTTCCGGAGCATCAGGGGATGCGAAGAAGGAGAAGAAGAGGAGGAAGAACCCCGCCCTCTCGTGTTCCCTCCACAAGCAGGCGATCACGTATTCCGTGGCCAAAGGGTATTCGATCCCGAGGGCCTGCCGCCATTCCCCGAGAACCAGCCGCCCTCGGCCAGAGCTTACTTCCGTCCCCGTCGTTTCCCGAGGAAAGCGAGGGAATACCATCCCTCTCCAGCTGCTTCCTTCTCCTCCTTGTCGCCGGCTTCTTCTCGGGTCGGGTTCGTGAGCTGGTATCTGGGTTGGTCAAGTCCCGACCCGTTTTCACCAAGAGCGTCACTTGTGGTCTTATTTACACTGCTGCTGATTTGTCCTCTCAGGTGTGCTGTATTTGTGTACGCCCTTGAAAATGCCGTTTATGCTTCTCTGTATTTGTGTTTCGTCATATCAGTATTATGCTGAATTCATATTTCGATTGCTCGTTCGCCTGTCCATTGAGGTGGTTAATTTTAATTTTCACAGTTCAGTTTTTTTGCTTGCAAGGTGTCCTCCACTTGAATGAAATGAGTAATGATTGATGAGTGAAAAAGAAAAGAGCCAAAGAAAAGAGAAAGAAAGACCTTTCGTTACAGTTGTTTGTATCCTGTCCAATCTTGCGTTCCGTTGCTTATTATTATTAACAAGAGATTCTTGTCTTCAGACGCTTGCGAAGTCATCTTCAGAATCTTATGATCTTGTGAGGACATTACGGATGGCTGGATATGGTCTGTTGATTTTAGGGCCGTCGCTGCATTTTTGGTTCAGTTGCATGTCGAGACATTTTCCAAAGCAGGATCTTGCGTCCACGTTGAAGAAAATGGTCTTGGGGGAGACCCTTTACGGTCCTGCTATGACCGTGGTTTTCTTTTGCGTGAATGCCGGTCTACAAGGTACTGGACATTTTCCGCTAGATGTTTATCTAGTGCTTGGTAAAAATGTTGTTAATGACTTATATATTCTATTTAGAATTGATCGTAAACTCGGCTCTTTTGCAAACCATTTGTGTTGTTGAATTGCTGGTGAAAGTCTTATCAGCCTTTTCTACTTTGGAGCACATAATTTATAACAAGATACACAATATGATGATAATAAGTCGAAGTCTGTGAATTTTGGTGAAGCCTTCTATTTTTCGATGTTGTGAAAGATTCCGTCCTGATTAATAAAAAATGAGAGGAGAAGGAGGTGGCAAGTAAATTGACAAGATTAGATGAGCCATGGCACCTTCTCATTATATGCATTCTCGATATTTTTTTTCTGTTAGCAATAAATATGGTAGCCCTGCAAATGTCGTTCACATGGACTTGGGATGAGAAACAGAAATGTAAGTAATCAAGTGAGTAGTTAACTGCAAAATGATTGTGCGTCTGTGTTCCCTCTGCTTCTAGTCCAAGAGACTATAGGAAACAACAAATTGTTGATATAATAGAACATAGCATCACAAAATGTCCGATTGTATTGTGCTTAATTGGTTGTGATTCCAAAGTACTTCAAAATTCTAGAGCTAGAGAACCAATGGAAAGTGGGTTGAATGGGTATGTTTCTTTACGCAAGTTCTTTCCAAATATTGGTTTTCTTTTCTAGAGCTGATGCTGGTGTAGATTCTCCTTTGTGTAATTTAACTCAGAGCATCAGCAGTGCTTTCTTTCCCCGTTTAAGGTATGCTCCTCTTGGCTCTTAGGATATGTTCTTCATTTGTTATTCGTTTGGGTTTATCATGTTAGAATTTTTTACAAAGAATGCCCACAATATTCACTTAATGATCTCGGTCTGACTCCAGTGATGCTTACCTTCCCTGCAGATCACACCATTACCTGGTGCCTGGCCACAGAAACCAGGATCTGTTACTTTTCCTTTCTTTGGGGTTCAGGTCTCTAAACTCTTTCATTCCCTTTGACTTTTGAACAACTTAGGAGCCTTTCACAAGGTGTCTCTCCGACTAATTTCCACATTTGTTTTGTGCAGCCTGTCATAGTGGATGAAAAGGGGGTTGAAATTGAAGGCGAGTGTAGTGGATACCTGTGCATTAAAAGTTCCTGGCCTGGGGCATTCTGTACACTCTATGGTGATCATAAGCGATACGAAACAACATACTTCAAACCATTCCCAGGATACTATTTTTCTGGTGATGGCTGCAGCAGGTTAGTTGATACAACGGTTAAATTATTGCTTGAGTTACTTGCTTCTCAAGATATTCTCTTTTGGTACCTTCATTCAAACATTTTTTATGTGCTCATACAATGTGGCTTTGTTTTTGTTGAGAAACTTCCAAAGACCAATTCTTTTCCTTCTTAAAGCACCTAGTGCCTTGAATTATGGACTAGTTATCTGATGATGCTTCACTTGCCTCTGCAGTGGACACCGGATTGGAACAGCAGAAGTCGAATCTGCTCTTGTCTCACATCCCAAATGTGCGGAAGCTGCAGTTGTTGGTGTCGAGCATGAGGTACTTTAGAGGAGTAAATTGATGATAAAATTTTCATTGCACTTGCTTTAAATGCTAACAAATCAACAAATAATGCTTAATCCCTTCCATAATTACCATGGGGCACTTTGCTTAAGATCTCACTCATACTTCTCTTTTGATTATTAGATGCCTCTAATTTCTTATTGATTCCCTGGTGACATCTAATAATTTTGATCTTAGCTATCTGAAAGTTATTTGCATATTCTGATTAACAATGAACATATTCATCACATGGAGCTCTATCTCCCTTTACTTACATGAGATGTGTAACGAGAATGATCAAACAGTGGGACACATGCTAAATGGGCTCTTTTGGCTAATGGATGACGATGAACTCACCGCATCTAACACTTTGCCGACATCTTTTCTTTTTGGTTTCTCCCTTTCTTCCGAGCCAAAGACAACTATGTTATCAGTAGGATCTGTAATCCTCGCATAACATTTACTACAGTAGCAAATATAGGGCCAGGTTCCATTTTATGTTCCTAGGCCATTTTGGCCTTCCTGTGCTATTATTGGCTTCATCAGGCTTCAAAATATATTCGTTTTTCGTCCATGAACTAATAAACAAGTGAAATCTATTTTATAGTCCATCTTGTGTAACTTGTGATAGGAAATTCATAAACATAACTTTTGACTAGGCAATCTGATTCATCTTCTGTACGACTTCTAGATAGGAGCATTTGCTGCACCTGACAAAATTCACTGGGCGCCTGGCCTACCAAAAACCCACAGTGGAAAGATAATGAGGAGAATCCTGAGGAAAATTGCCTCGAGGCAATTAGACAAGCTTGGAGACACCAGCACACTGGCAGATCCATCTGTTGTCGATCAGCTGATCTCACTTGCTGATACCTGAAGCGCCAAGGTTTGTAACTTATGAGGTCGTCATCAGGATTTTCAGCCTCAGGCTCTCATCATTGTTCGATTTTTTGAGTTTGTAAGTAGCAAGATGGTGCTTATTCCGAGTCAGCCATTTCTTTGGCACTTCTCAGAACCTGTTGGCATCTGATCTTCGTCATAAGAATAAATGAAATAGGTTCTCTTCTGGTTAGCGGTGTAAAAATTACTTGTCTGTCCACAAGAACGCAAGCATTATCAATTCTATAGAATAACACTTCAACATGCCTTTCGTTCTGTAAAAGGCTGTGTTATCAGTTGCAACCATTGTCGGCCACCTTCCAACAATCTATACATCGAACATCTTCCATCACTAAAGGAAAGCTATTTTCATTGCCATTAGTCGGATTACCACAGAACAGCAATGACAACTGACTATGCAGAATTTCTTGTGCTGAGGTGACGTTAGCTTGTATGTGTGACTCGTGATTTACGCTTCAGATGACAGGTTCGTCTTACTATGAGCTCTTATTCACAGTTGTTACATCTTGTGGCAGGACCACATTGGGAGGGAAAATATTGACTTGAGCTCTTTAACCTTCCTTTTGTCCTTGATGAGGCTGATGAAATGGTAAGGATGGGTTTTGTTGAAGATGTGGAGCTAATTCTTGGTGTGTGTACTAATTTTTTCCCTATGAAGTTTCTGGCGGAAATATGCTTTACTTATTTCTTGCAATTACAATTATTATTAGTGATGTTATTTTTTGATATTTGACAATAGGTTTTTCAGTTTCAGCATCATGCAGCTGCTTAGAACTTTTTAAAAAGAGATTTTTAGATCTTTTTTTTAGAGCAAGATCTTTATTTTCTTTGTGCCTTTAAAATTCTTTACTACATGTAACATATCTCTTATTGTGCATACATTGAGAGGGGCTCAAACCAATATTGCTATTCCTCTGCTTGAGGCTTGTCTGAGTAGGTTTACGTAAGGCATTATCTAGGCTGCAGTTTGAAAATTGATAATCTCCTGAGATATTTGGAGAATCTCTGTCTCAATTATGTGACTTTTTCGATTCAACCACATTGCTGATAGATGTGGATATACTTATCCTTCAATTCTTCTGGTTCTTGCAGGCAAGGTGGAGGATACAAGTAAAGTTCAGACGCTGCTCTTTAGTGCTATTTTACCAGACTGGGTGAAGGGTCTATGTAACTCAATCTGGCAAAATTGTTTTGTTGTTCTGAATTTGTATCTTGGCTGTCAATGTTTTCTTGTAGTTGTTCGATAGATTTGTGTATGACTCAAAAAATCGTGCTGTTTGTGGTTAGAGGAAAAACAATTGTGCTGTCATTAGTTGCTAGATTGGTGTTGTATGTCCATGCCAAGGCATATGCCTTGCCTTCTTTTTCATTGCTTAAGCAAAGCCCCTGTTGATGATGTGCAGTTGAATGCTCTCTTCATTAATCCTATTCATAATTTGCTCCGGAGATTGTTTTTCACTTGCAGGAGTTCACGATTGAATATTGCTTTATGGATTATTTCAATCAGCCGTAAAATGGTAGGGAACTCAACCTGAGGACAACTTTGACACAGTGTCATGTCACCATAACATAAATGAGTGTCATATGGGCAACTTCCTGCTTTCAAATGTTCAGCCCAACTTCGACATCTAACTTGGCTGATGATGATTTGCAATAGATTTTTCCCCTTCTCTCGGGTCCATCGGTGAACGAACTATACTCCAATTAAGTAAAGAACATTTTCTACACCTAAAATGCACTAATTGTCGTTGTTGGGTGAGCTAGATTACACCATATTCCACACAAAATTTTGAGACCCACAAATATTACACAATTCAAAACGCTAGAGGAAGGCTAAAGATGAAAAACCACCCTTTATCCTCAAAATGCTCTCCAAAAATAGTATTGGGAAGACTGGATAAAAGACTCTTTTGTGATGAAGTCACCAATTTATAGTGAGCCAAATGAACAAAGGACGCATTGCTCGACCTTTTATGCCGTATTGGTTTCCAGAAATTTAGTGGTCAGTACCTTTCTAATTCATGAATCTTCAATCGACAGAGCCGAAGTTAGGCTTAATTTGCTAGTAATTGATACCAATAACTCTCGAAGATGAAAGGCATCTTATACCAATTAAGTTGTTGAGAACCATTCCTCAGTAGGCTTGCTTTCCCAGTCATAGAGCCACACCGTATAATGGAGGAGATATAGAACTGAAATAGCAAAAAAAGAATTGATGACGGCTTTTAAGAAGAATGACTTCTAACCCCTTTAGAAAAATAATTATGTCCCCATCGCTAGAATCTTGAGTGTTCTACAAGTTCTAAAAATCATGCAAGCGCAGCTGTATACAAGCAGGATATGCACACACCTAACCACATTCGCACATGAGCATGCATGCCCTATATATAGCAACAAATCAAAGCAAAGGTGTTCACGCCCCCCCATATAGCAACAAATAAAAGCAAGGTTTACACCGATAGCCATTATCTCTCCATAAACACATGCAGAGCATTTCACTTCCTCAGTCGTTTGTCTAACAGCAAGAGTAGCATCTATGAAATAGCCACCTGCGAATCACATAATCTGTACAACCATCTCTAGGAACAAGTAAAACCATCTCTAGGAACAGTAACAATGAAGAAGATTACTAATAAAGGTGCCATTCAATTCTCGGGCAACAAAGAATTCTCAAAAATTGCCGCCTGTCTTGTTGGCATTACAGGTCTAAGTACATCATCAAAAGCAACAAGAGCATCTATATTTTGATCTTCATAGTTGGTAAAGCTAAAAGGTATTAGAATAATGTAATGTGGAGCTGCAATTGGCCTTGAGCCTGAAGTTACTTCCAGCCCCAATAGTAAGTTGCTCGAACTCAACAAATAATAGAAGACCTGTCAATAACACTTCAAGTTTTCGGCTTCTTTGGTGCTCTCAAGTTAGTAGGCTCAGGCTTCCGCTTTATCCCCAAGAAATGTTCAACCTAGAATACAGCCGAACATCAGAACTTATGAAGTATGAACCAAGGGCAGGTGCCTTAAAAGTCAGGACAAAAAGATCCCCTGGTGAAAGAAAACAAAAGGAGAAGAGAGAAGCCCTAAAACCAATTTGACAAACCCAGCTTGATAAAAATATCACTAAAATCGTGATGCCTAAGACCTTGCTTTTCTTCTAAAAGTCTAGTAACCTTAGTCTAAAATGCATCTGGAAGCAGAAATACAAAAATGATCTGATGGTGGCAAATACTCAGAAATTATTCCCAGTGGTGTTAAAAAAATAGCCTGGCGGTGCCGCATACATAGAAAACCTTGCACCTGAGATGCATCTTGATAATTTGTGTCAAAAATTATGGTGCAAACAAACACAGGCCAATTTCCTTTTTGCAATAAAAAAGAGTAATACTACATCCAAACTTGGGTCGACACTGACCTTCCTATCTCCAAGCATGTGCGTTAAGCTCCCGGGATCCTTCTCAATGGTGGCAAAGTCACTTCTTGGATCACTGTTTTGACTGGAAACACCCCCAGAAGAAAAAAGAAAAAAAAACAATTAAACAAACAGGCACAAAGTAACAAAAATCTAATCATTATTTTATCATTCAATTACCATGGTAAATAGACATTGCATGAAGTCCAGCTTACACTTATTAGATGGTGTCGATTGTCTTCTCGGATATAGATTGTTTATCATCAATCAAGTCGAGACCACTCAAATTTCTATTAAGGTGCCGCCTTTTAAAGCATAAAGATGGAGACATCGTAGGTTGATCTATAATGCATAGTCATAGGCTATGATTTTTAAGTTAACAAATTCACAAGTCTTGAAACCGGAGATTCCCCTCAAACGTGCTGGGGGAAATATAATGCGGAAAGAGTCATCCAGGCGGTGATCCATGGAGCTGTACATTAGCAAACGAAACATCTTAGCGAGCCCGGCTCGAGGGATTTGGGATAAATAGAAAATTTGAAGCAGCAAAGCCAAAAGACAGTCAAGCACTTTGGTCATGGAACAAGACACTCCACATTGACATCTTATAAAGTCAGATTAATCTCAAATGCTATGTACTTAAATGCTAATGCATAAAGAACTAGTAACTTGATTTTTTAACACAGGAAAACATACCCAGGCTTAACATGATCACTAAGCACAAGATAAGGTGTCTTCTTTTGAGCTTGAGCTTCCCTCATCCTCTCTGAGACAAAGAAGGCGTGTCCGAATTCTTCATCTCGCTTCAACTTCAATTCTTCCTGGTATTGCTTCATGCGCTTCTCGTGCTTCATTTTGCCAGGCCCTTTTCCATGAAATTTATGGGAAAGCAATCGGAAAGCTTCCTTTGGGGTTAACTGTTGCAAAACATTCAAAACAAGAAGATTGGCAAAAAAACATCAAAGTAATGAATTGGCGTTTCTTTGTCGACGCAAAAGAAATTATAATGGAGAATTTAGTATTACAAGGCTTTATGATTAATATCTTTTTTTTGTTGAAAACTTACTATTCGGCCAAATGATTCTGCTCATCAGTGTTGTCTCTTAATTGGCATGTTATCAAGGAATGTAGCTTTCATCTTACAGAACACTAATAATTTCAAATACGGAAACTAGACAAAGAAACACTAGCAACAGTAAGGAAAAGACATGCCAGAGGCACTCAATGCTTGTGATTAATAAAATTTACCACACTTACCAATCATGCATCTACACATGGTAATATTAGGAGCAACCCCGTCCTTTTTAGCTCGTGAAAAGAGCGCAATGCCGATTTCGGTGTCATCCTTTCGCAAAGAAAATAATGAAGGCGCAATTTGAGCAAAATAATCGAAGAATATTGTTAAAACGAGTCTATCTTTTAAGCGCCAAATTCCTTACCTTTCGCTTGCCACTAGGAGTATTGAGTATGTGATAGTGTTAGGGGATAATCCTAGCCTCTTCATATCATAGAATATCTCCAATGCCTTTGGAAGCGATCCCCTTCATTGTATTAAAAAAGCTGTCTCATTGCGGTTTCGGTATTTCAAACAAAATAGAAATGGATCTATCTTCGGGGTAGCCAATACTCTCATTGCAGAACAAGTCCTGCATGTCTTCTTTTATTGAATAAAAAAGACATAATAGCATGTCAGCTCTCTTCTACTGGTAGGAACTACATTTAGAATATTTTCCCTTGCACTTCTAGTACACATTATACTAACATGACAAGCTAGTAGAAAAAGTTAAGCTGATCCTCTTCTCTCAATCACTTAAATACTAGGTCAAAGTCTCACAAAGAGTGAACCATAGGTTCATTAAGTTAGAGAAATAAACTAATTTAAACTCACATAAGGCAAAGTGATTAAAGCATTCATTGTTGAGATAGTCGGCTTTATCCCGATAGACTTCATATCCTCATATAGCTCTAAAGCCTTCCCCGACTTTTTGCACGAGACATTATACAAAAATCCTTCGAAGCCCAATTTTCGATCATCACATAGAAAATACGAGAAAAGACCGATTATGATGGCTGCCGCGGTGAGAAATTAGAATTACATCTATTTACTTCAAGGGACTATCAAAACCTAGAGAGGATAGTTTGTAGTCCTCAAGGGTACTTTGTAGATCAATGAGGACATCCTTCGGTTAATAACTAGTTCCATTCCACAAAGTAATTTGTCATAAATTTCAGAATCGGCGGAAGTCGTACATTACTGACAAGCACCCATCAAAGAACTGGATGATACAATTCCAAGATGCATCCCACAAGTCCTTGCTTCTTCTAGTATATCAAATGCAGCATCAACCCTCTCAGCATGCCCTGCAATGTCTATTAATGCACTGAGAAAAATCTGCACAGAAGAAGGAAAGAATAAGCTACTTCCATGAGTGGCTCTTTGTAAAAGGCTGAAGATAGAAATCAGATGGCATTATCAATGAATCTCCCTTTCTATAGTTAAGTGCAACTAGAGAAAGCAGGAAAATAACATAATGCATTCTCTGGAACAACATTGAGACTAAATACTCGAGAACACCTTTCTTACCTAGCCTCGATAACCAGGTTAAATGTGTTCAAATTACGATTAACAATACCTCATCAGGAACCACGCCTTTCTTTTTCACGTCATTGTACACGCCCAGAGCAAATTCCCAATCACCGGTCTCGGTCGGCGCAACTATTAATAGCAATAGCGTAAACATCCGGAGTACCCTTGATCTTATACTCATCCATCAATTTGTATATTTCTTTTGCCCGGTCAACCTACCAGCAAGGATTCACATTATTGTCAATTCCAAAATTCATATTATCCCATTAGAAAGTCGTAAAAGCAAGATAACAAATGAAACCATAATACTAACAAACAAAATGCCCTACCTTACCCGCATTTGAACATGCCTTTATCGGTGCATCTACGGTGATGTGATCGGGGTCTATTGGATGTGTCTCACCCCTCATCTCTCGCTAAGACATCAAAGGCACGATCCACGCTCCCGATTGTCCGCAAGCGAATCGTGCATTAAATACCACTCGATCCGGCTTCACGTTCTCTACCGCACATAGAATACGGTCACTACCATACTCCACAAAAAAAATTGCTGAAAGAAAAGCAGATTTAAATATCACAATCGTCGGAGACAATAAAACGGAAATTGAAAGATCGCAAAGCAAAGGGAGGAACAACAGTTTAAATCACCATACCTTAGACCTCGAATACCATAGGCACCAAAGGCCTTCGCAACTTGTCCAGCTTTGGCACAACCATCAATAAGCGCCCCATAAGTATGAACATTTGGTTCAATCCCGAATTAACCATCTCGTGGAACACCTGCAACCACATGCTGAGGTCAAAGACTATAAAACTTTGTAGACTAGACATCCGACAATTTAGTTCGATGTAGATGAAAAAAATTCAAATAACACATCAACTATATTAGGTGCCAAATGGAGATGTTGCTACAATGAATTGCGAGCTTTTTCATTTAAAGTCACACGAACAAACACAGCTTAATTAGAAAATATCATGTCTAGAATATTAAGGGTAAAGGTAAAGATAACAACCCATTGCATATTATAAAAAGTCTCTCCCAAACCTCCAGACCTCAACCTACCCACTCCTAAAAAAAAAAAAAAAAGTCCGGGCTGGATACTTGTACATACCAGTCTAACTAAGTTATTTCATAACGGGATCAGGATGAGACGAAGGCAGCATGTGACATCAAAGAAACGTCAAAACAAATGATAAGAAAAGCAATAGTGCAAGGTAAAGGTCCCTAGTATGCAAAAAAATCCAGTTAATCTAAAGAAGTTGGCATACTTCAAACATTCTGTCCACTTTCCCCCACTTAGCACAAGTCGAAATAAGAGTAGTATAAAGTTTGCGTCGGCCTTGATCCAGCCTCTTCGACTAATTGTAGAACTCGGAAAGCACCTAGAGGTATAATAAAAAAAATCAAGTTATAATATGTTAACAAGAGTTAAGGGGAACAAAAAGACAAGATACTTTGGGATATGCAAGATACATTTATACTTGAGATGCGGTTAGAATCAACTAACCCTACGAATCCAGAGAATTTGAACATACGAGACATCGGCATGTTAAATGTACTCAAGGTCGGGTTAGAGATCAACTTGGTAAATCGGAAGGCTTCATCAACAGCCTTACAACCTTTGCACATGTCCTAAAACCTTGTATGATATATCTGAAATTTAAGAGAACTTAATGAATAAATCCACAGAAGAAGATTGCAACAAGAAGCTACAAAGGTTATAGGCGGGCACCGAGTACCGAGAATCCTCTCACCAACCTTACTCATATCAAGGGTGCCCGACTTTTCCATGTCCTCAAGCAAGTTTATGCAATCGGTTATCCTATCAATAATCACTTATGAATGAGATCAAAGTGCTCAACAAGTCAGAGATTCCTAGTAGAACATTATCAGTGAAGATCATAACTAAAAGTTTTCTCAATTAAGAAAATTAGAAACTACTCCGCCTGTTTCGTAAATGATGATAAGAACTTGAATGCTTAGTAAGATGGCGTCTTTTGTTGACATGAATGCCATTAGGGTGAGGCAATGCAGGTAGCTCTATGGACTTGTTGGGTTGGATGTTTTTAACTTCCTTCTTTGCTAGATAATTCTCTGCGATCTTCAATGCCTTTTCTCTTGCTGAATATGCTCCATTAGAACATGATACAGTCTTGTACCTTCACCATCTTCGCAGAAATTTAATATCCACTTTAGAAAATTCTAATGTGATGCAAAGCAAAGTTAAAAAAAAAAAAAAAAAAAAAAAAGGCGTAAAATGGCCTCAGCGGTTTAAGAAGAATATTAACAACTAGTAGCTTAAAAAAGGCACGACCAGTGGTGACGATAGAATCATGCATCGACAATTTCTCTTCTCTGGATATCATGTGCCTTTTCAATGAAGAAAGCCCATTTACATCGAGAACAGTGCCTTGTGAAGCCACTGGTCTTCCTGACAAATTCAAGCTGCTTTGTTCAATGGGCGCATCAAGTGCACTGCTTGTTCGCACATACACAGAAGGAAAATTCTAAAATAAGTCACTTACAAACAATCTTTCGGTATGCATAGAGTGAAAGAACAAGAAATGTTGCTCATTGACCATCCAAACAATACCGAACTCTAAACTAAACGACCAACTTAAACTAGTTTTGACCCAATAAGCAAAGCAATGCTACCCAAATCAGCAAAAAGGCGTAATCGAAAAACTGCGGAGAACAAAATAAGGGTTCCACAATTCGGAAAAGAAAATATGATCGCAAATTGTCCAGGCCAACACAGAATTAATCGAATGTATACCTTCATCAACCTCGAGGCCTGAAACAATCTTTCAGTATCTGTCACGACAACCCCATTTGATAACTTCTCTTCCCACGCATACCGAAATCGAACTCACATCAACACGCAGTCACCCGCCGAGCACAGAGCGAAGTGATCTTTCGCCTCATGCTTAAAGGGTACTTCTTCGCGCTCGCCCAAGCACAAAGTATATTCATGTCAAAGCAAAAAGATCGGTTCTTTCGACGAGGCAAGTTGCAAGGTTCCATTAAACCAAACCAAAAAAATGAAAAGAAAAGAAAGAAACCAAAAGAAACACTAGGCGTGGCGGCAGATGATGATCGAATGAATCCACCTTCGTGCTCCCTCGCTACTCACACATTCGCTGGCAACTGAACAACCCAACAAGATGCAGAAACAATCCATTCGGGATTTCGACTGCGCATTCCAAAACCAGCCCATGAGAGGGGAGGAAGAAGGAAACTCACCGGTCGAGAGAGAAACGCACGGACCCCGCCCAGGTCCACAGCAAGCGGGAATCCTTCTCCAGCCCGCGCCTCTCCTTCTTCTCCGCGCCGTCAACTCCGCCCAGGTCCGCGAGATCTCCCTCGCGACGGAAAGCGGACCGGCGTCGGGGACAACGCCGGTCGGTCGGCGGGGAGCAGTGCCGCTCGGAACGAGACCGAGGCCGACTCCCTCTGCCGGAGGCCGATGGCTTGGCGGCGGAGACCGGCGGGAATCCTTCTCCAGGCCGCGCCTCTCTTTCTTCTCCGCGCCGTCCGAGATCTCTCTCGCGACCGAG
The DNA here is from genome assembly GCA_017140595.1 of Eucalyptus curtisii. Lineage (NCBI taxonomy): Eukaryota > Viridiplantae > Streptophyta > Magnoliopsida > Myrtales > Myrtaceae > Eucalyptus > Eucalyptus curtisii. The sequence continues at coordinate 7,978,636 of CM029504.1, forward strand.
CGGGCCAGCGTTAGGGACAGCGCCCAGTCAGCGGTGGGGAGTGCCGCTCGGGAACGAGACCGAGGCCGCCTCCCTCCGCCGAAGGCCGATGGCTTCGCGGCGGAGGCCGGCGGGACGGGGAGGACGAGCGAGATGTCGGAGACGGAGGATGCTAGAGCGAGATGAGGCTTTGGGGGGGAGGGAGCGGGCGGAGCCGGGCCGGAGGCAGACACAAACCTTCTGCTCGATCTCTGAGGGAACAGTCGGAGGTGGAGGGGGTTGGGACCCGACTGCGACTGGTGAAGCTCCGACGTGGAAGCGGAGAAGGAAACGCAGGTCTCCTTCGTTCTGTGTTCGTTCTCCCGCGAGCGAGCGAAGGAGAGAGAAAGAGAGAGAAAAAATTGCAGAAAATGAGGAGAGAGAATGGTCTTTTGGGCGGGAGCGTGTCTTTTCTTCTGCAGCGAGCCGAGCCGAGCGGATCCTTTCATTTTCCAGGGGTCCCGCTCAGGACAGGTGTCGGTATTTCATTGGTATGTGCGCACCAGGTCAGCGGATGACGTGGCGCGCACATACCACTGAATATTTTCTCGTCATCTAAACCGGCCTCCTTCTCTGGCTTGTCCTCTCGGTGGAACCACAAAACAGGCCCCAAAACGAAACCCCTGCACATCAGCAGTCTCCCACCTCGGGACCAAACCTTCCCTCATCTCTCTCTCTAACTCAATGCTTCGCTCCGCAATGGCGCAGACGAGAGACCGCATGCCGCCAGCGAAGAGCAGCGACGCCTCGCCAGACGACGCCGACGAGAGGGACGACTTGCCGTCGTCGGCCGAGGAAGGCGCCGTGAAGTGGAAGAGGAGGAGGAGGAGGGGGAAGAGGAAGCGCGAGGATCGGGATCGTCCTCCGCCGTCGCCGTCGTCGTCGTCGTCGTCTCGCGATCCTGTGGAGGTGTTCGGTGCGGACCTCATGGTGATGATACTGAACAACCTCGACGCACGCAGCGTGGCACTATCTCTGCTCGTCTCTCGCGCGTGGCACCGCGTTGCCTCCAGCGACCGGCTCTGGAGCCATAAGGTCTGTTTCGCTAGTTTTTATCTCTCTTTCTGTTTTCATTGCTGCTGTGATTTCGGATATTTCGTTTGTCGTGATGATTCGTTCTTATTTCGGGGCTGCTAAATTCTGAGTTTGGATAGTGATTTTGTGCTATGATTTCTGTCGGTGGTTGGATTAGCAAGTCTGGATGGTTTTGGTGTTCTGGAAGAGGATTTTAAGATGAGTATCTTATTTCGCATGCGTTTATGAGAATCTTGTAAGGATTGTGCGAAGCGTGCATTAGTGGTTTTGTTTCTTCCATTTGCGATAGCTTTCGATTAGCCAATTTGGTTACTCCTTTGAAACGCACCTGATGAAGAGCCAAGTTTGTGGTTGTACTTTGGGCTTTTTAACTGGACGACTGAGATCCGCTTGCAGCTTTTTCACATTTGACTAGTGACTTGCTAGTGTTTGTCTTTAGATAACAGATCGATGATTATTGCTATTCTAATAACAAAAATGGTTTACTCGTTGGCTGTAGAGATATGGGGTGGTCTTTGATGGTGACAATTAGCTGACACATGTTCGCAAGTTCTTAAAATATGCCGAATTTGATGATATAAAGCCACTTTCAGTAAGTGGTATGGAATTTGATTAGAGATGATCTGTGATGTAGTATACTGCTTTTATGAGGTCAACCATGCTTTTCGATGTAGCATGCATCCTTGGAGTCTTTACGAACTGACTGTGAACCTAAGATGAGAATTTTAGAGATGTCGCCAGACTTGAAGGAAAGTATCTGCGTGCCTTTTCTGTAAATGTTCTCTCGAAAGTTTGAGATTCACATTCTATCTTTGTGATTTTTTAAAATGATTTTCTATTGTTTTGTGACATATTTAGAAGTTTTACAACATAATAGATTGCAGATATGTTACTTAAAAGTTGAGGGACAGTAGGAGTCCTCCATACATGGGTTGCATCTTTCTTGTATCTGAATTTTAGATTTAATTTTTGATATTGCCGTAACTACATTGCATGAAGTGCATCATGTTGGTCAAATAATTGCCATGTAGTGAGGAAGTAGTATTCTGACCAAAATAATACGTGGATTACTCTATTTTATCATTTCTTTGTTTGCTCCCTTGCTGATGAGGAGTCAAATATTATGCGGTGCATCATGTACGAAAAAATCATATGAGCTTAATGTCCTTTATTAATAAGTTGGGAGTGTCACTAGGAATAATTCTACCGATCAAGGAAGCTCTTTTCATCTGTGGAGTTGTTTTGTTGGCCATATGTTAGTGGTGGTTAACTCTCCTGGAAGATAGCACCAAAGCTACTATTTGATCCAAACATTAGTTAAATATTTGTCTAAGTGGGTGTCGTGAATTCTCTATATCAAATATGCCATTGTTCCTTTTTCAATAGATTTTTTGTGTCCCTTCTTGTAGTGGGCACCCATTCATCAAATTTTAGGAATAATTTTTCCATGGTATTATCATTTTGTTAGCTTGTAAGCCCTTGCCTACTTCACATTTTTTTCTATTCATTCAACCTCATTGGTTGAGGAGTGTACTAATGAAATCCCTTTTCTCTGTTACAAAATCTAAGCTGTATGAGAGGGAAAAAAGGTTTCAGATGGGAGAAAAAGAGATGTGCACAAAAGATGTAGGATAAATCAAAATTGACAGCAATAATAAGCAGGGGGAAGCCAAAAGCCTTAGTGGCCTAGCAGCAATTCTCATCGACTTAGTGCCAAGAGGTCTTGGGTCAAATCCTATGGCACCATGACCACGCGCCACTAGGGGCTTAATGGTTAGCCAAAAGAAAAGATGGATATGGTGATTTTTTATTTTAGTGGGGACACAGGGCATCCACACCTTTTCTGCTTGACTAGTGTTTACCAATATGCATGGGGTATAGCGATGTTAGACAGAAATTTCAGGGTCTAAGCATGGGGAATTCTGAGAGGGCATCTGTTGAGGAATTGTATGGGAATGTTTTGTCAGCTCCCTAAGTAGTTACTGTAGATTGCAATATGTGAAAGAAAATATATTGACTAGTCCAAAGACTTAGTGATTTAACCAGTCTTAGTGAATTATAGAAGCTTTTAAGTTTTTTCTTTTGGTTCCCTATGATGAAATGGATTGCAGAAGTATCAGAAACGCTTATCAGATATAGGATGCAATTTCACACTTGTACGATGCATTATTGATATATTGATATATTGCTGGTTGTTTCACATGGTTGTCGTGGCCTAGCTACATTTGACGTCAATTGGGGTACTGCTGCCATTTATGATCCTCAATGGCGGTGCTTAGCTTAATGTGGCAGAAATTGTGGGGCTAAATTTCTTTTGAAAGGGTTACAATGTGATAGAGAAGCTTTCACTTGAATGAAGAATCAGTATTTTCTTTTTCTTGAAAAGGTTTTGTGAGCTTCCTTTACCTGCCAATACATGCTGTGAATAGTAGCAAATTGAGGTTGGATATACTTTTCTTTTTAATTTGGGTTTGTTTTGTCCACTCCTTAGCTCGTGCATGGTTGGCTATCTCCATCTACTGACCTCCTTAGATTGATACTCTACCCTTGGCCATGTCAAGCTATCAAGTTGGATGAGAGAGATGACAGAGAAATCCAAAGATAGAAGAGGTAGAGAATCTAGAGTGAATGTTCAGAGTTTTTTATTAGCTTGGGAGATACTTGAAATTGGAATTGGACTAGATAAGGAGAGGACTTATTTGGATATGCAAGAGCCTTCTTCATGATCAGTTTATATAGATTGTGAATAAGAAAGGTCAAGGATTAATGTGTGTATTTGTTCATTTTTAGGATACCGATGATATCATGAAGTTCTTACTCTTGCTATTCACGTCTTATACATTTCTTAAGCATAATGAACCTCAGTCAAATGAAGAATGCAATTAATCGCTTTTGCAAAATCTTGTTGATCTAAGATGAATCACCTCTTAACATTAGCTAGGCAGTAAAAGGTCATAACATCCTTTGTTTCTTGTTTTGGCCTTTACCTCTTCCCTAAAGTACCTCTCTTGTCCTTTCTTCGATCCATCTGAAGATTTTTTTTTTTTTTATTTGCTGGAACAATCCAGCTGGAGATTTTGAGTTGGGTGCAAGGACTTACATAGAGTGGCGAGGTACATAGAGTGGCTATCCAAGAAGGTGAGATGTAAGGAGAGAAATGCCAAGCAAGCACAAGTTGGGGAAGTTGATATAAAGTACAACCATGCATGGGGTGGCAAAGTTTTTCTTTAACAAGGCAATGACTCATATGGTAAGGCAAAAGATCATCTAATAATCTCGCGCATCATGACAGTTTGAGTGCCTGAGGCAGTGACTTTAGCTTCATGAACAGTAATTTCCCTGTGTGTGTCCTGTTACTCTGGGTACTGAAACTGAAGATATGGCCCACCACAATTATTCTGGCCCTCTGGATCAAAGTCCTCACATAAGATGTCAAAGTAAACAGTTAATACTGTCATTCTCAATGGCATATCGAATGGTGGCCACCCGCAAATCATATATCAAGGGAAGCAGTTGTGTGCTTTGAAACATTTCTTTTTAAAAAAATTTGGTCTTTTTACAGTGTAACTTTATATAAATTTGCTTTGTTTGGTTAATAGAAAAATTTAGTCTTTAGAAAGTAGAAACAATAATAGACCGATTTTTGCAAAAGCTAGAGTTAGAAAATGAAAAGGATTGATTACTAGAGGAATTTGTTAGAGTCGGAATGGTCCTGCCTATGAGGTTAGCCCATCATGTATTGATGTAATATTCACGATTTGTTGTCGTGGTTCAATCTTGCTATTGTCGTTCGACGAGGTTTCTTTTGATAATTTTACTGATATTTGCTTTTTAATTCAGTCCGAGGAATTGTGGTCTGGCAAAGCACACATACCTAGAATATCCCAAGTTCATGGACTATCGAAGTTGACTGCTTATTCCTTATCTGTAATGGATGGCAAACGTGTATCTCTCTCTCTCTCTCTCTCTCTCTCTCTCTCTCTCTCTCTCTCTAGTTCGCATGCGCACCTAAACCTTTTGTTTTTGTTCATGTCTTTCTGTTTTCATGACAGACCCGTATCACAAAGTATGATCTCTGTGATCATGCATGGGAGTTCCATTTCAGTAAGGTATGTGCTTTTCAACTGCAACATAGTTTTCGTAGAGGTTGCTTTCTGTTCTGCTATGGCTAAGCTTTGAGCTCTACTTTAGCTTTTGTTACTTGTCAATATATATTATATGATACACCTACATTGGAGTTTGGATAAACTTGCATTACATCAAGAAAACTACCAAAACAGTCCTAAATAATTACAATTATGTCTTTTTTTTTTTCTTTTTTCTTTTTTTGGTGAAAAGTAATTGTATTGAGCTTTAACCAAAATGTACGAGCGAACGGCATCAAAACTTGCACTCAAATTGTAATAGAGGCATAATTCAAATTGTAATAGATACATAAGGAGTGGAAGGGTGCCGAAAGGCAAAAAATGGAAAAGCCAACGAAGGCACAACGACACAGCAAAAGCCAGGACAAAGGTTACAACCAAAACAAGGACCAACTAACAAAGAAGGCCACCAGCCAGCCAAACAATGGCAATTATGTCAATTCAATCATAAACTTTTTTAATTTGTTAATTGAGTTATAAACTTTTTGCACGTCCTACGTGGCATGGTTGGTGCTGACTTAAACCAGTTTTAATAATATTTTATTATTTATTTGAGTTTGTTATTCCTTTTTTCTTTTTCCCTTTTATCTCCATTCTCTAGCTGATTGCGTCCAGTGACCCGCCAGGGGGAGGGGGAGGCGGGAGGGGGGGCCTATGAGGTCGACCTCACCCCTTGGTGAGCCTCGATCTCAACGTCGCTGGGCGAGGTCAACCTTGCCTAGCCACTATCAAGGCCAACTTAGCCAGTGGCCAGCAAGTTTGAGCCTTACCCTAGTCAGCGCCGGTTACGCCACGTGGGACGGCCGGTGTCCATGTCAGTGTCAGCAAGCCAAAATTGGTCGGATGAACTGAATTGATACTCAATTAGTAAAGAAAAAGATTTATGACTGAATTAACAAAATTGTAATAGGTTTAGGACTTTTTTGGTTTGGTAATTCTCCTACATTGCATCTGTCTTGAGTGCGTCAATGGAAGAGGTCAAAGCTGTACCCCTCACTTAGAATATAAAGTAGAGCTGGAAATTGTGTATTGACATTGATGTGATGGTGGCATAAGACAGTTTTTGCTCTTGAACGTCTCGTAAATACCAGCAAATCTTCGGACAAAAGTAATGTCCAGGCCATCGCCAACATGAGGCCCATAAGCTTTGCATGTATGTCGAGCTTCTTGATGCTTGAGGGATCCCTGTGGATTGAACTTGCTTCATAGCTGGAGTTCCTTCAAAAGCCAAGATATTTACTGATGACAAAATATTTCGCATTTTACCAGGCTGCACCTGAGTATTGGCGAAATCTAGATCCCTATTGGAAAGGCACTGGCCCTCCAATGCGCCGGTACTTCCATCTGGACGGTAGCCAAAGTGCAGATCCTAGCGACAAGGTGTGGGGAGGTCATGAATGCTGTTATTCCATAGTCACTAGCTTCATTGATGATGGGAAGATTAGGGAACACTACGTGAGGATTAATCGCTGGCCCCGTATGTCCGTCTATAGGAAGCAAGACTGGAGCTGGGAAATGTCGAACGGTGTCTTCTTCTACACCAGTGTACCTGATGCCGGTAAGCTCAGTGGGACTGGACCTCTGTTTCCAGTCGTGTGTGGTCTGTAGCACCCACCACCTATAACGCCTCTGAAAGTGGTGCAGTCTGTACAATCCCCGTCTTTAGTTTCCTTGAGATATGCAAGTCTGCCCATGCTGTCCTTGTATTTTCAGTAGATGCCTCGACCGTGAGGCTTAGAAAGCCTGCATCTGCATGTTCTTTTATGCAGTCTCTGTTTCTTTGTACAGTGTAAATACAATATGTGGCCTTAATTTTCGTGCTTTGTATAAATAAGGTGGAAGTTTTTATCATAAGCATCCAGAGGATCATGCTTGTCAACTGTTCAGTCATTTACGAATAGGAGTTTTCTTGCGCATTACATATAATTTTTCATGTCAGGCGCATGGATGAGAGATTTTGACAAAATGGCCAGAAAGCACTGTCTTACAATCCTTATTTTTCGAAAACGAGGAGAACTTCAGGGATGTCATGTGAGGAAAGGATGGCGACGGACCAGTTTTGGTGGTGGTGGGTTACAGGTACTTCCCAATGTGCGGTGTTCCTGGGATGAAATAGTGATGGTAAGGGCAATTGAGTGAATTCCCACGGGACTCGAGCAAGATCTGTGCAAACAAGCAGTTCATTTATAATGTAAAGGCGTGCATGCAGTAACCCATAAATGAGCACAAGTGATAAAGGGCGGAATGTTATTTGCATCTCATTAGGAATTGCATGTGCTCTGCTTATGTTTTACGCTTAGCACCAGTAAAGATGCAGTCCGGGAAAAATGTCGTATTGACCGACCCAATATGATCTATTAAGTAGCACATCATCATCATCATCCAAGGAGCCGGATCTAGTGTGTATTATAAGGAAGTTGCCTATTTATGGATTATTACGCATTTAATCTTACTCCACTTTAAAGATTTTTGATCCTCACAAAGAGGAAGTTGCCTATTTAAGGATTATTACACATTTAATCTGACTCCACTTAAAAGAGTTTTAATCCTAAAAAAGATCAATTGTTTGTGCACAAAACAACTTAAGACGCGCTAACAAAATTTCTATTTTTTTATTTCCTTGTTTTTTTATTCTCCAAGTCAGGTTTGGAATCATTGGGTAATGCAATTTCATTTTTCAATTTATGGGATAGATTTCTGTTCCAAAAATAGATTTGAAGCATAACTAAAAAATTAAAATTTTGGCATTTTTATTTTTGAAACAAAAGTGAGAAATGAAAACTTCTCTCATCGTCCACTCTCGTCATCACCCGCCACCCACCAGTCGCTTGTGGGATGCCGGATGCCGACCGTTCTGCCACCAAACTCCAGTTGCTGCCCCCCTAAAAATAGAATTTTTTTTTCTATTATCAAACGAATTTATATTCCAAAAATAGAAATTTTAAATCACTATCGAATGCGTTTATTTGTTCAAAAACTCATCCAGGGACTCAATTTCTTGCCAGAAATCAAGAAATTGATTTCTACTCCAGAAATTTTGTCATGCGCATCCTAAGTAGATATCTATGTGCATCAAAATCAAGAAATGAACCGAGAGAACTGCTTTAGAATGAGCTGCAACTGAGAGTCCAATCTCCATAGAGTTTCAGCTCCATTATGAGCAAAAGATAAGAGCCAATGATATAGTCAGGTCCTCCCAAACATTAAGTAGAAAAACGCTAACGGGAAGGTGCTTCAGATTTTCCTTTAAACTTTCGCAAAGACAATAACATGAAGGAACAGGATGATCAACTCTGGTCAGGGTCCAAGTACAAATTTTTATTTATTTGTGAGCCAGCAAAATAAGCAGATCACTAGAAAAGTCGCACTGCGGAGAACAGATGACTTCATGACAATTGACAAGCGGCCACACGCAATGAGATCACCAAACATCAGGGCGCAGCTCACCAGTCGATGGGGGCACCCACCGCCCAGAGTGGTAGACACTCTCACCGACTTTCCAACCAGGAACATCCTTCATAACTTCAGCCTCATACTCAAGATACTTTTTCCACTCTTTGACAAATCTGAGCAGAAAAGGCAAAGTTCGGTGTCTTTCAGCTATTGTTCCTAATTCAGCAGTAATGAGTTAACTAATGGGGCTATCTCAAAGCTTCTGTTTTACCTTTCGTCCTCTTCAGCTTGCAGCACAGGTAATATGGCTCTCCGCGCAGCATATTTTTCTTCCTTCAGTGCCCTGCAGAATGCATGCATCTTGTCAATGTAATGTTCTTTAAGGCAATCAAGATTTAAAAGACATAGATGTGGATTTTGAAACTGAATCTATGATAACTTTTTCCAAATGGATCCAAAGATGTCTGTCATGCCTATAAGTCAACCTCCATATCCATCATCTTCAGATCAGAATTATGCAGTTCACTTTCATACTTCCTGTAAGTGGACTTTTCAAGTAGTAATGATTGTTTCGCAAATCTCATTTCAAGAGTAAAAGCATAACACACAGACTTCAGCGAAAGCCATCACAGAAGACGATAGTGTTATATGTATTACTATTATGTCTTTCTTATAATCACAACCATAAACAGTTTGCAACGTAAAGTTTGTACTGGAGTAATTTGCAGTTTGTTCCAGAGTCCGCATCATGCATCACTCTATCATTTGGTAACCAAAGTGAGACCCGGAAAGCCATAAACATTCAATGTGAAACTGCAGAAATGTATGCCAGAGCAAATTGAAATCAAAAGAAGCTTTAAACAGTCTAGGAGTCAACAGTGGCCATAAGGAAGGAAGGAACAAACTTTTCTGCAAAAGAACCTGAGTTTCCCTTCACATAAGACCACAATAAGGAAGAGCAGGCGGAAACAGCAAGTTTTACAGAGATAAAAAGCGAAAAGCAACACAAAGAAGATGCCAACGTTTAAAAGCTCTTCAAAACACTATGCTTTTGAACAGCAGAACATGCTATGTGGCTCTTTGAAACCCTAAAATATACCAAGTTATACACTTCTAATCCATTCTTCTTGCATATCAGCAGACAGCATAGACAACTTTGACGATTCTCTCCTTAACAATTCATTAATTCCTTCTGGTAATAGACATGGACTAATGAGTATAAACAAATCCATTTCATATAGCTTGTCCCACTAAACGACACCGAAAATTTTTTAGGTCGAAGTTACTGCAATTTTGCATCAACTATGTGTGCCCCATTCAGCAGCAGAGATATAGTTTGATCATATCTCACTATAGTAACCCAAAGCAAGTAGCATATTATTCAAAATCGGAAGCACTCAATCTCTATAAGATGAGCACAATACGCTTACAGAGAAGTTTGCCTACATAATAACATCTATTTACAGCAAAGATTAAGTTAAACTTCCTATAGTGAAGCTAAGATAAACCCAGCTCTATTGCAACCTAGCCTATCCACTGCAATTCTACGAATTATAGTAAAAGGCAATAAAGAAGAGACTTCCAGCTGAAAAGAATGCTGGAAATGCCTGATCCAAGCCCTCTTGGAACAGCACCGTTCAAGACTTGAATTGAAGTAGATGCTGTTCCATGCTCAAAAGAGAAGAGAAATCTGCAGATCCATCATATATTTGTTCTTTTCAAACTTACAAGCGACTAATCTCTTTTCCAACAAAAAAAGTACCATACATTCTAGCAAAATTCACTTGCATACGCCAGCCTTCCAAGAAGAACATAATATTGGGACGAGTACAAGCATGCATAGAACTATAATGTTGGAAGAGACCTTTGCATTAGATTTATTGATGAAGACTATTACAAACCTTAAGTAAGGCATGTAAAATGATAAGATTGAAAGTACAACTCCCGTTGACAAAAGCACAATGGACCCAAAGATTTTCCCTTTTGACAGAACTCCAGATTTATCACTTTAGTAGTGACTAAATGAAATTTCCATCTCCACGAAGCAGAGCTGTGAAATCATCATTTCTATTACGCCATCAACAAAATCACTGAGAGGAATCAGAATACTCCACTTGTGAGGATCATTACCAGCTTCAGTGAATCTATGCCAGAGGCAACAAAAGCAAATGGCCCAAAAGTATAACAGTAACTGGAAGGCAAAATTCCACATGCATAAACTGATGAGTTGATAACACGGATCAGACTTCGTGGACATCACACTTTTAGCAATCCGGAGAGTCATGAATTTGAATTTTATACATTGCTTTACCAACCCATTATACGAGTCTCATTTGCTTATAAAATAAAATCTCATTTTGACATCCCTTCGATATGCTTCTCAGGAAAGAGGAGACAGAGATGAGCATCGCCCAAGTGGATGACCCAATCCTCTTTTTATCACTCCGCATTTTTATCTTCAGAAACTAAGAATGAAATTCATCAAATTCTGAAGCCTTGGATAGTTTGCATTTGTGTGCATCTTGAATCATCAGAGAACTGCCGACCCTCATTTTCTCCGACTGGTGCCAGCAGATTGTCACTTTCACAGGTTCCACTCCAACATCTTGCAACTCAACCGCTCAATCATCTACCAAATACCCTTACGCTTCTTCCACCCATTTGTAAAGTAGAGCACTTCCCTTCTGTGTTATCCAATGAACGTAACACGGCATTGCGAATGTTTCAAGCAACTAATCTTCATCTAACTTCTCTTCGTACCATGCTTATTTGTAAAACATAAAAGCAGTAGCATCATATGCCAATCCTCCACCTAAAAATCCAAATTAATTCCCCACGAGACAGAGAAAGCTGACAATGTCAACTGAAATCACAAGCAATGTCACAAATTCTCAGCTGCCACATTATATTCACCAAAAAAAAAAAAAAGGGACACTGAAATGGAAAATGCTTGCTCATTCTAAGCTCGCTCTAGCATTTCCCTTTTGGTTCAATCCTTACAAAAACCCACATCTTGAAAACTAATTTATCGCTCCATCACCAAATCACATTCCCAACGGCTTTAGACCAGATAAGGCGAAAAGGGGAAAATGCGAGAAACTCAACAGATTGAGCAAAACCCAGACCTAAAAAGAAAAAAAAATCCCCAAATCACCAACAATCCCTAACCCTAACAAGAAACGAGCAATCCAGAGAAACGAGATTACTCGGCTAACCGGGGGATTGGATTGATGTTGTAGATTACCTGCGGCTCTTGTTGCCCTGGCCGACCTGGTACATGCCCCAAGAGAAGGCGCCGAAGGCGGCCAAGAAGATGGCCGTGGCGCTGGGGCCGGTGTTGGGGATCCGGCGGGCGTACCGGACCGGAGCGAACCCACCCGGCGGCGGGCCGTCTTGAAGGACGGGCATGTCCTTCACGCTCGCCATGCCCGGCTTCTTCCTTATCATCGCCTCCGTCATCTTCGTCGCCTTTGTGGTCTCCCTAAGAATCGCAGAGGGATTGACGAAAGAATTGCTTTTGATGCTATTGAAATGGCCAGTGAGAGAGAGAGAGAGAGAGGGACAGAGAGAAGACAGATTGGGGAGCCCCGGACCTGCTGGTGGCGTGGTGGTGATTGTTGGAGTCGAGAGACTGTTGAGACGGCGTCGTTCTAGAGTTGTGGAGACGTTGGAATGTTATTGATCGAAAATGACGAGAAAACAATACAAACCGTATTATGGTCCAACCTGTAGGGTTACTCTTAAAATTTTAATTCGTCTTCTTGAACTGTTCGAGTCAATATTACAAAAAAAAAAAATCCAAATTGGTGAAAATAGATAAATTTATCCAAAATTAATTTTTTGACCATTGAAAAAACCCAAACTAGTAGACTTTTGATAAATTTATCCCAAATTGGTACTGTTATACTTTATTAGTACGTTCATGATGGGTGCAATTAAGACACATTGTTTCGTTTTGATATGTTATGATGGAGAGATGCCATTTGAAAGGATATGAAGGAGTCATAGGTCCTGTTTGGTTTGGCTTTTCAAATGGGCTTTCGGACTCGAAAGCCCCTTGGCCAAATGCAAACGCGTTTGGTTTGGTTTTTTGGGTGACTTTGGCAAGATGCAATTGCATCTCCAAGTGGCTCTAAGAGTCCTTAGTCCAAAGCAGGTCCGGAGGTACTTTGGCAAGTTGCATTTCGGGAATGCAAGTTCGAGTTTCTTGTTCATCTTCTCCGGAGAGGCCGATCGGAGGCCGACGACCGCGGGCCAAGGGGTCGCGCGCCGGCGACGGCCGCCTGAGGGTCGCCCGAGTTCGGCGACCGTCGCTGGACCTCAGGCGACCGTCGTTGGACCTCAGGCGACGCCTAGGTCGGGCGATTCAGGCCATCAGTGGCTTGAATCGCGTGACCCAGGCGGCCGTCGCCTGGGGTCGCGCGGCCTCGGCGGCCGTCGCTGGGGTTGCCCGACCCGGCGACGGTTCGGGGGCGGATCCGGCCATCCGGCCCTCCGACCGCCGGATCCGGCGGTCCGGCCACCGGATCCGGGCCGGACTTCAAAAAAAAATTATAAATATTTTTTGTTTTTTTAATTTAATAAAAGTCATTTACACATGCAAATTTCACCAAATGGTATTTTGGCCAAAGTTGTATCTCAATGCAAATTTTACCAAACGATATTTGCATTTCGAAAAACCCCTTTCACCCAAAGGTATTTGCATTTCTGCAAATGCATTCCCCAAAAGCCGAACCAAACGGGCCCATATAAAAAACTTCAAAAGAAAACCGTTAGGTAGGTTGGCAAAAAGAACATTTAGAAAGAAATTGTTCTCTCTTCTTCTTCTCTTTTCATCAAAGAAAAAAATGCGTTCCATTACTCTTTTACGATGGTATTTACGTTGTAGAAATTGCATGTTTTCTTTATGACTGCATTCAGATCATCGTGAAGTCATCTTGTTCGTCATTCACTCGTAATTCAGCATTCGTTCCAGGGTAAATTGTTCATTGGGCATCAAAGAGGTTAGTCGTCTTTTGCTAACTTTCTTCAACATTTGTAACAGAGCCCGGTTATAATTTCTGTCATGTTTCTCCATCAAATTTTCTGGTTTACCATTTGATATCGGGATCAAGAGAATGAACTTTACATTGTCTAGATGTTTATTGTTCGAAAATTGCAACATAAATCGTCAAAAACGAACCAAAGTGAAGAATGGGCTTGGAGGTCGCGTATACTCATACGGTTTTGGCCATTTTTTGAAATAGTTTTGGGCCAAAATCAATTTTTAAATATACAGGATAAAAGTACTCGTCAAGACGAGTCGAACAGGGGGTCAATCTCTGCGGGAGGACACCGAACGCACCCACGCACACGACCAGAAGCCTCTACGCATGGGCGCCACATGCTCATTAGCGAAGCGACGAGTGCTGACGTCATCGATAACATCAGCCAATGGTCAGTAACCACCGAGTGACGTCATCCAACCATTGGATGACGTCATCAATGATGTCACCCTACTGGCGGCAATTGGCCGGCCGGCAACCAACCGACAACCCGACCCGAGACTTGAACCGGCGACCCGACCCATTGACCGGTCAACCGATCCAACCGTTGAACTAGTTCGGTGGTCCAAATCAGTCGGACCGGCCAGGAGCCTTAATGGCTCGCTAGTGTGTGGATGGTCCGATTGGCGTAAGTTCGATGACATTTAGTTCATATGGATTTGTTCTACATTATTATATAGTTATTTTACATGTTTGAGATTTTTTAAAGGTATAAAATTGTGTACGGAACCCTAAGTACGCGTATTTTTAGGGTATAAATGTATTGTTTATTCCTTTTAACCTGTATTTTCTTATGGTTTTGGAAATACAGAATCTAGCCTACATGAAAATGGTCACATATATGTTGTGTAAAGCTTGGTTCGATGATAGCATATATATAGTTTAATACGCTTGCAATTTCCTAATTCCAAGCAAATTTCAACAATGGTTGAAAATCCTTGATTTTTTCATTACATGTTGAATTACGGTTTTGATTATAGTTACTGTATGATTTTTTTTTTGTACGATGGTTCACATCATGCTGTACCTTTTGTGTTGATGAAAAAATGTGGAAATTACATGAGGTCATGTAATTATTTTTTCTAGTGGGAGTTCGGAGGTTAGTAGAATTCGAATGAGTTCTCACCTAGAACTTAAAATTTGTGCAAATTAAACTAACTAATTATAGTAGAACAATTGTATATAAAAACTTATTGGAAACATAGTAAACTTTCATTTATGTGTTTTTTGTTGAATTATCATTAATTTAGTTTGTCTTTGCTACAAATTAAATATGTGTGTTACTCTGAAAAATGTGGTAGTATTGATTTTACATTTATTATGTCAATGTGTTATAACAATTGATTATGACTTTGGCATCCAAAACCATTGTGGCTGACCTCAATTAGGGTAAGAAGCTAAATGATAACAATTATGATATTTGGCACCGAAAGGCTCTATAGATGATCAAGAGGTTTTGGAAACCCTCAATCACACCATGTATGAACGTGAGCATGGAACCTTGGCTCAACACAAGGGAAATCTAGAAGCTTATCGAGTTTGGAAGAAGAAAAATAGTATTGCTCGCATCACGTTGCTGAATTGTATGCAAAATAATCTCATGTTTTAAACAATGTGGGTTGCCTTGAAAGATAAGTTTGGAGAGTACATCTGCCACTAAGTTGATGAGATTCACCATCAAGTTTAACACATACCGAAAGCGCCAAAATGTAACGATGATGTAGCATCTTTGAGAAATGTCAAACATGATTCGTGAGCTAAAGTCGGTAGGTCACTCCCTTACTGATAAACAGTAAGTTCAAGCTATTATAAAATCTCTTCTTGACAATTGGGAGTATATGAAGATCAACATGACGTATAATAAGAATATTGTCACTTTTGATAATATAGTGCGTCATTTGGAATTAGAGAATGAGCATTTAGAGGCTGTGAGATCATCTACCCATGCTTATGTTGCTAAATCGAGTTCGCGCAAAGCTTCAGGCTTTAAGCGCAAAAGGAACCATCAATTCAACAACAAAGGAAAAAAGACTGATCAAGCACCTAAGAGGGCTAAGACCTTCCAACGCAAGAAGCGTGGTAAGAAGAAGGACAAGACCAAGATAAAGTGCTACAATTATGGCAAGATGGGTCACTTTGCTCGTGAAGCACTGAGTCGAAAGAGGTACCCTATTACTTTATTGCTTTAAGTAATACTTTTGTTTCTGGTACTGTAATACTTGTTGAATCTTATCTAATGTGGAATCTAGATTCAAAAGCAACAGACCACGTAGCTAGAGATCGAAAAGCATTTATGGAGTATCATCGGATATAGTCTGGAAGAAGATGGATATATATGTTGGGAATAACTCAAGAGTTGAAGTTAAAGGTATTGGCACATGTAAATTAATTTTATGAGGTGGTTGAAGCTTATTCCTACATGATGTACTTTATGTTCTGAATATTCGACGGAACTTAGTCTCCGTAACTATTCTTCTTAGCCTATGTTATGTATTGAATTTCCATGGTAATTATGTTGACATTTTGTTTGGAACAATTTATTATGATTTTGGTCATGTATTGAATGGTTTTATGGTGTTAAACATTGACTATGATTTATACAGTGTTAATGTTGATAGTTGTTTTTCTTTAATTGCATCTTCTAGTATTGAGATTAATACAAGTACTTAATATGTTAGATTGGGTCACATTGGGTTACAAAAAATGCAAAGGTTACGTAGAGAAGGCCTTTTAGGGTCACTCGCTAATGTTGATCTACCTGTATGTGAACATTATCTAGCGGAAAGGGTAACTAGAAAGCCATTCGGTAAAGGAACTAGAGCCGAACTTCCATTACAACTCATACATTTTGATATTTGTGGTCCATTAAACATGAAGGCGATGCATTGAGTCTCATATTTCATCACTTCCATAGATGATTTCACGCGTTTCGGTTATGTATTTTTTATTTCTCGTAAGTCAGAAGTATTAGACTGCTTTAGATGATATATAACGTTGGTAGAGAATTAGTTAAACAAAATAATAAAGACATTGAGAATCGATCGCGGACATAAGTATCTATCTGAGAAATTCAAGACTTTTTGTGATGAAAAGAGAATTGTACAACAATTGACTATTCCTGGTACTTCGCAACAAAATGGGGTTGTTGAAAGAATGAATAAAACCCTATTAAAAATAGTTAGGTTTATGATGGCGCAAGCAAATTTACCTATCTTGTATTGAGGAGATGCGTTATTGATTGCTGCCTATATACTCAACCAAGTGCCTTCAAAATCAGCCATTTTCACCTCTTATGAATTGTGGACTAGTAGGAAACCATACTTAATTAATCTATGTCCATGAGAGTGTGCAGCTTATGTTCATGATTCTTCCCATAAATATAGCAAATTATGCCCTAAAGGGAATAAATGTTTCTTTATAAGATATTTTGAACACTCCAAAGGGTATGTGTTTACAGGAGAACAAGTTTATGGAAGTGTGACCGAAATGGAGTTACGAGATGTCACGTTCCTAAAGAACAATTTTCCTAGTAGATGTGAGATTGATAAGGACTTCCAATTATATAATATGGAAGAGCCTAATAACACGCCCACTAATGTTGTAAGGGGAAATGAAGATTTATCTTAACATACAAGACCTAGTGGGAATGTTGCATCGTTTAGCGAACTGAATTTAAGAGAAATTTAGTTACGTAAAAGTAATTGTAAAATATTTATCGTCGTTGTTTTGAAATTGAAGGGGAAGCATTTATGATTGCTCAACAAGATAATGCCGAGCCTAAAACTGTTCAAGAGGCTCTTTCATCCTCTAATACGGAAGAATGAAGAAAAGCTTTGGAAGATGAGATGTAGTCAATGAGGGCAAATCACGTCTAGGATTTGATTGATCTACCATCCAATCGCAAGGCTATTAAAAATAAATGAGTTTTTAAGATTAAACGAATGGTAGATAGATCCATTGAAAAATATAAAGCTCGTTTTGTGGCAAAAGATTATATTCAACAAGATGTTATAGATTATGAGGAAACTTTTTCACCAATTGTAAGTTTTACCTCAATACTCCTTATCCTAGCCATTGTTGCACATTTGGACCTTTAATCACATCCAATGAATGTAAAGACGGTATTTCTCAATGGAAAACTAGATAAGGAAATCTATATGAAGCAGCTAATAGGTTTCATAACTAAAGGTAAAAAAACATAAAGTTTGCAAGTTTCATCGCTCAATATATAGCCTTAAACAATAATCTAGACAGTGATATCTTCGTTTTCATCAAATCATAACGACTTTTGGATTCATGATGATCGAAGAAGATCATTGCGTATATGTCAAGTGGTCCGAAGATACATTTTTTTTTATCTTATCACTTTATGTGTATAATATTCTTTTGGTTGGAAATGACAAAGGTTTGGTCATCACTATAAAAAAAAAAAAAATGGTTGTCTTCTAATTTTGAAATGAATGACATAGGAGAGGCTGCTTATATATTAGGAGTTAAGATCGAAAAAGATCGATCAATGAAATTTCTTGCTTTATCACAAGAGTCTTATAAAATGAAGATTTTTGAATATTTCAATATGCAATATTGTAATCCTATTGATACCCCTGTCATGCAAGATGGAGATCTAAGTACTAAAATGTGTCCTACGACTCTAGAAGAAAATAAGGAAATGAAAACTGTTTCTTACGCTAGTGTGGTCGAAAGTTTGATGTATGATATGATGTGTACTTGACTCGACATATGTTATGCCGTCAGGTTGGTGAGCCGATATCAATCAAATCCTAATCAAGTACATTGGAAAGTAATGAAAATGATCATGAGATACTTAAAAGGCACCATGAACTATTGACTTTGTTACCAAGGGAATGATTTACACCTATTAAGCTATTCAGATGTTGATTGGAGAGAAGAATTAGATGGGTATAAATCGACTTCTAGATATATGTTCTTGCTCAATGAATAGACATACATGGCCTTGTCTACGATGGAGGCTGAATTTATTGTATGTTTTACCGCAATACAAGAAGCAATATGGCTAAAACATTTCTTGGAAAATTTAGCCATTGTCATTAAGGTTCCAAGACTAGTAATAGTTTATTGTGATAGTCAAGCAGCCATTGCCTATGTGAAAGATTCCAAGTATCCTGGAAGGACGAAATACATTGACATAAATAACAACTTCATCAGAAATATAATAGTATAGAAATAAGTGATCATTCAATACATTTCAACTAATAGAATGACTGCTGATTTATTTACAAATGATATTCCTAAAGACATATTCTTGACCCACAATATGTCTCTAGGATTACATAGAATGTGATATTATAGGTGATCATTAATTTTTATATATGTGAACATATGTATTGTACTTGTTTGTTTTTAGTGACTTGATATTTTATCAATAAGTACAAATTCATTATAAGACTAGCACAAACACACAGACATTGTTGAAAAGTATGTCAGCAGACAATGATTGACTCACTCACATGAGTAATCACCTCAAATGTTATAGTTAGCACGTTAAGATGAAACGTTATGTACAAATAAATGTTGAAGAGCAAGTTTAGTACATAAAATAATATGTCGTATTGATTAGAATTAAGATGAGGTCTGTGATTTGTATATGATAAGACTGAATATGATAGTCCCATAATCATGTATGCTTGAAAGATGCCGGATGCGAGTAGTTAATTGGACATTATAGAAAGCGAGCTGATATAGCACTCGAGCTAAACTTAAATACGTGAGAAGCACATGACTATGTTTAGGCTAAGATATGTATAGTTGATATATCTAATAAATGTCATACGCTCTTATAGAAAGAGAAATCCACTATAGCATATAATTCATACTACATGTGCATTGTATGACCGAAAAGGGAAGGTGAGTGAAATTATCCCTATTTACTAATCAGTAATCATGTGAGTTCTTGAGGTAATTTATATTTTACTTCATTTTGTACCCTATATTACTTCTAACTATGTTCTCGAAGTGAAAGATCAATGTTGCTTCTTTAGCATGTTACCGGCGGTTATGAATAGATATGGCTTTATGGGACGTGTCTAAGAAAGCAGTTATTCTGAAATGGAGAGAAACATGAGTGTGAATGAAGACTATTATTGTTTTACATCTATCATATATATTTACTAGTCGATCAATTATATCACATTCTGTGATTTTGGATATAATTGTAAATACATAGTATGATGAGAATAGTCAAGTATAGCCTTTAATGGATATGTATACTTGAATTGATGTAACAAAATATGTCTGAGGTATTATGAGACATCAATTGTTTATTTCTTTTTAGGGTTGTATCCATTATGTCATCATTAACATATGCATAATTTAGCTCTCAAGTGTAGGTGTATTCACTGATCGCACGGCTTTATTGCCAATATGAATTGTTTCTAAAGTTGATAAATGTTGAATGATTTATATTTTTGATAGAGCGCTATCAAGCCCATCATGTCTGAGTGAGAGATGTTATACTTTCATAGTACGTCCATGATAGGGTGCAATTAAGATACACTGTTTTGTCTTAATATGTTATGATGGAGAAACACCATTTGAAATGATATAAGGGAGTCATATAAAAAACTTTAGAAGATAACTTTTGGGTAGGTTGGCAAAAAAAATATTTAGAAAGAAATTGTTCTCTTTTCTTCTCCTCTTTCCATCAAAGAAAAAAGGCATTCCATTACTCTTTTACGAAGACAATTGACATTTACGCTATGTAGATTGGATTTTTTTTTTTTGCGACTGCATTCAGATCATCGTGAAGTCATATTATTCGTCATTCATGCGTAATTCAACGTTCGTTCCGAGGTAAATTGTTCATTGGGCATTAAAGATGTTAGTCATCTTTCTTCAACTTTCTTCCATAAATACACTTGTAATAAATTTACCCCTATTGGTTTTCATTAAATTTTAGGGTTATACCCTGAAAAATCCTAAACTAGTACACGTGTAACAAATTTACCAAAAACTAATTTTTTGATCATTAAAAACCTCAAACTGGTACACTTGTGACAAATTTACCCCAACTAACTATAAAAAAAATCCTAAACTGGTATGTTTATGACAAATTTACTATAAACTAATTTATTAGACCACTAAAACTCATAAATTGGTATATTTGTAACAAATATACCCTCTGTTAAATTGAATTAATACAAAAAAAATTACAAAAATTGTATAACTATGACAAACGAAGAATAAAATCCCAAATCGGTACACCAGTCAACTATCACGTATTAGTTAACTTAGTAATTTGACACTAAATTTAACGAAAACTAACAAAGAGTAAATTTGTCACAAGTATATTAGTTTGGGGTAAATTTGTCAAATATGTATTAGTTTGGGGTTTTTGGTGGTCAAAAAAATTAGTTTTTGGTAAATTTATCACAGATGTACTAGTTTGGGGTTTTTCAGAGCATTAACCCTAAATTTTACTATCAAATTACCGAATTGGATGACATGTGACATTTGACTGATGTATTAGTTCTGTTTGTCACAATTATACCAATTTCGTGGTTTTTTGTGGTATTTATCCAATTTAGCAAATGATATATTTGCCATAAATGTACAAGTTTAGGATTTTTGGCAGTTAAAAAAATTAATTTATGATAAATTTATTATAAGTGTATAAGGTTTTCTATGGTCGTTTAGGGTAAATTTGTCATAGATATATTAATTCAGAGTTTTTGGTAGTCAAAAAATTAGTTTGTGATAAATTTATCATAGATATACCAATTTGGAGTTTTTTGTGGTATTGACCTTTCTTCTTATTTCCTTTGTTATACGTCTAAAAGTTATTTTCAAATATTGCTACAAACCTTTTTTCTTAAAAAGAGAAGTTGGGATGTTCAAGTAGGCCTAAACTTCATCTCACGTCCTGAAGTTCAATTTGTGCATCGAATCTCCAAAAAAAAAAGGCTCCATCTATTTAATTTAAAAAGAAAATCTTAATTTTGATCATTTAGGCCTCTTAAAAAAAGAGATAATGAAAAACATTGCCATCATCAACAAAAATAGTGAAAATTATTTAAAAAGTCATAAACGTGTTATATTTTTACCAATTTAATGCTAAATTCTTTAATTTGACATTACTCTTTTACATTTTGTCATATTTGGGTAGAAAATTGTTGATATGAACAATTGTCGTCCTTCAGCATGGATAGTATCAACTTAAACAATTTTTTATAATATATTTTTTTAATTTTAATTTTAATTTTTTCTTTTCTTCTCTTTTCCCACATTTTTTTTTATATAGGGCTAGCAAGGGTCTAGCGACCCTCACTAGCCACTAGGCGAGGGTAGCAAAGCCCTCATTGGCCCCTAGGTTGGGTTGCGACACCCTCACCCATGGCTATCAGATCTCGAGCTTGCAGGTGCCTCCCTTGGTCGCTAGATCTCAAGCTTGTAGTTGTCATAGCTGCTTGAGCTTGATATATGGGTTTGTGGCCATGGTGACAACGAATGGCGAGGCTGCCTCGCCCATTACTGCTCTTTCGACTTGCGACCATGGTCGCAAGATCTCAAGCTTGCTGTTGCCATCGTTGCTCAAGCTTGAGGTATGGGTTCATGGCCATGGTGGTAAAAAACTAGCAAGGTTGTTTCAATCATGGTTGCTCGAGCTCGACTCGTGACGATGGTTGCCAAATCTTGAGCTTGTAGCTATTGTGGCCACGGCCCTTGTAGGTGGTCGATGAGGGCTTCCTTGTCCTCGCGCAATGGCCAGCCAAGGTTCAACAACCCGCATCGGCCACGAGTGTAGAAAAAACAAAAAAGAAGAGAAATAGAGAAGATAAAAAATTTGAAAAAATATTAAAATATTTGTACTATATAGAACAGCCTGCATCTATATCGGTAATTTCTAGTCAAAATTAGTTAGATTGACTTAATCAACAAATTGTGAAAATGTTGAAGGTTTAATTGTCAAAAATACATGACAATGCTTGGAAAGAATTCCAAAAGATAGTGTTTATTTTGAATAAAGAAGTGCATATTACAATATTTTAGGCGCCTATTTATAGGGAGGTCGCCATCTAGAGAATAACGAAACAACTGAAATCAAATAACAAAATTAAGGAAAATATTTTTTTTTTGATGACCTAGGGAACCCCGTAAGCCGACAGCCGACAGCCGGCAGGCAAACCCTGGGGACGATACGAGGAAACCACCACCATGCCACCGGGTAAGGCACCAAGTGATGTGCTGGGGATTCGAACTTCTCCCCTTGGTGAGGGGGAGAAAGCCCGAAGCCAGCGACGCCACCGCAGCGGGTGGTATTAAGGAAAAGATATTGATAAAAGGGAAACTAATCAAAACACAACTAGAAAATTTGCAAACCGCGTCTAAAATATGTGAGATCTCGGAAATCAATGGAAACGCATAAATCAAATATTGTAACCCATTTGTAATCTCGAAGATCACGCAATCCTCTTTGATTTGTGGGACCGTTTGCTCTTATGACGCTCCAATATTTCCATAAATGCATTTGCATGTGGTTCTACATCAATACAATAAGTTTAAAAGGTTTCGTATAATTATCTTAATTAATGCTATTTTCTTATCTTTTGAAGCCTACCTCGTTTTTATAGAAACACTATCGATTTCACGAATATAAATTACGTCAATCACGACAACTTGCTTTTTTGTACGCCACAACATTGGCTTTGATTGAGTTTAAGAAAAGAAAAAACCCAACCATCGATCGCGGTGGGCTCCGCTAGTAAGTCTTCCCCATCGTGGGGGACCCACTGACCCCTTCTCGGAGGGTGAGGGTTCGACTCACCGCGGAGACGCTTGGCGTCTTACCCGTTCCACGGGGGTGGTGGGTCCTCCCGTGGGGCCCCAAGGTTTACCCCAGCCGTTCGCGGCGTACGGGACTTCCTTGGGTCATAAAAAAAGAAGAAGAAGAAAAACCTAAGAGCGGGGCTACAATTAAGAAAAAAATCCTTGATCCGTCACTCTTCTGGCGAGTGAGGCGGGCTTGTGATCCGTCCTTCTTTTTCTCCGTTATTTTTCTATCTCCCTTTTTTCATCGTGTTTTTTTTCTTTTGCTGTTTTTCTAAAAATGGACGTTTCAAAAACCCTAAACCCTAGAAGCTCCTCCTCCTTCTAGAGCCTTCCGCTCTCTTCAAGTGCCATAGCCCCCTCCTGCAATCCCCGAGTCGTTCGCCAGCTCTACCTCCCTCCCTCTCCGTCTCTCTCTCTGCTTTGCGACTCCATCACTCCTCCCATTTCCCTCTCGTCTCGCCTCGTCCCCCTTCTTCTTCTGCTACTACCATGTACCGCTTCGCTTCGAGCCTTGCTTCCAAAGCCAGGTAACTCTCCCAGATTTGCTCTGGCTGTGGCTCCTTTTTTTTTTAATTTCTTTTTGTCTTCAATCGCTGTTCTCTCTCCGAGCGCGAGAAAACAGTGGAAGCTAATCTGGGTGCGCTCGTCATATCTACGTCCTTGCTAACGGAAACAGAAAGGCTCCATCTTTTGAGTGCTAGAACCAGCCCTGGAGTAACCGGACTGGATACATTCTCGTCATATCAGCTCTTTTTCGAAAGCTAAATTATAAAATATGCATTATACCTCGACTTGCTTTTGTTTTCTCATCAATCCGACAAGATGCTGAATCTTTTCTAAGTCGCTCCCTTTGCTGATGTGGGCTTCTTGTATTTTGTTTGCTTCTCTGTCTCTCTCCCGTGTCAAAGGGTTGCGAGGAACAGTGCTCACCAGGTCAGTGCTAATTTCTTCGACGGATTTCCGGGCATGTGAATCGGCATGAGGTTGCTCCTGTGATTTTCAATTTGTTTTATGTTGCTGTTGCGCAGATTGGAAGCAGAGCAAGCTGGGCTAGGAATTATGCTGCCAAAGACATCAAATTTGGGGTCGAGGCGCGTGCCTTGATGCTTAAGGGTGTGGAAGACCTTGCAGATGCTGTGAAGGTCACTATGGGCCCGAAGGTAAATCTATTTGGCATCTCTGATTTTAGTATACGTCTGGTGGCTAGCTGGAGTATTGTCATGGTAAAATGGTTTGTGGGACTACCATAATATCAGCTTAAATCCGAATCGAGGTAATGCAGTGTTGGCAATGTCTTGCTCCTTGGGGGATAACTTCCTTATTTCTGCTGCATAAGAAGCAAATTTACTCTCAGAGCTTTTCGAAATTTTGTAATTTTTGTTTGCTCAGCTGTGTGAAAGTTTTGAAGCTGCTGACTCTTATGCTGTTCTTTTTGGACATTAATTTAAAACTGGTCATAATGTATACTTGAATAATTCAAGAGAAAGGAGCTCCTTTTTCTTCCATGTTTTCTGGGCGGTGTATACTCAAATACATTAGGAAAGTGGGATCTGGCGATGATCTGTGCTAGTTTTGCTGCTTTTTGATATGATTGGCATTAATAATCATTTGATATGATTATTTTTGTTTACTACTTGAAGGGTCGTAATGTGGTGATTGAGCAAAGCTTTGGTGCTCCCAAGGTGACAAAGGATGGTGTTACTGTGGCAAAGAGCGTTGAGTTCAAGGACAGAATTAAAAACGTTGGTGCTAGTCTCGTGAAGCAGGTTGCAAATGCAACCAATGATGTCGCTGGAGATGGTGGGATAAGCATCCTGCCTATGCATTGTTTTTGGCAGTGCTTAGAATTTCTTTTCTCATTATATTTGATGCTTACTCATGCCAGTTTCCTTGTGTTTCAGGCACCACATGCGCCACAGTCCTCACACGAGCAATATTCACTGAGGGATGCAAGTCAGTTGCAGCTGGGATGAATGCAATGGACTTGAGACGTGGGATCACCCTGGCAGTTGATGCAGTTGTAACAAATTTAAAAAGCAGGGCACGGATGATCAGCACATCAGAGGAGATTGCACAGGTATTATACCCATTGCTTTTTACGATTTTATGCAGTAGCAGTTGGCATCCACTGGTTTTCTGATGTAGACAGCTTCATTACATATATTGATAGGTTGGAACAATATCATCTAATGGTGAGCGGGAAATTGGTGAATTGATCGCAAAGGCCATGGAAAAAGTTGGCAAAGAGGGTGTTATCACAATCTCTGTAAGTTGAAACATATCACAATATGCATTATTTTTAGATTTTTGTATATTTGTTGTGCTGATGTTTTGTATGCATAAAAATGGTTTGAGCTGCTTCTTTTACTAATTGCTGAGGCACATGGCTTTCTATTTCCTTTTTCTTGTAGGATGGAAAGACATTATACAATGAACTAGAGGTTGTTGAGGGCATGAAGCTGGATAGAGGTTACATTTCCCCTTATTTCATTACCAATCAGAAGAATCAGAAATGTGTAAGCATCTTTATGGATGGTTTGCCTGGTTTATCTGCGATTCTGCAGCAACACTCAATGATGGTGTCTTTTGCTTTGACAGGAGTTAGAAGATCCCCTCATACTCATCCATGAGAAGAAAATTTCTAGTATAAATGCGGTTGTAAAAGTTTTAGAGTTGGCACTAAAGGTACCAACAATGCACCAACTTCATTATGATATATCCAGTTAGCCATTGCATGGATACATGTCTGAGAGAATGTGCCTTTGTTCAGAGACAAAGACCCTTACTAATTGTTGCTGAGGATGTTGAAAGTGATGCCTTGGCAACTCTTATCCTAAATAAGCTTCGCGCTGGGATCAAGGTTGGTAATGCTTTATCAGGTTTTTCACTAGCCATTTCCTTATCAATATCATGAATGGGAAGTGCTGAACTTTTCTCCATTGCGTTTCGCTTAGGTTTGTGCTATTAAGGCCCCTGGTTTTGGAGAGAACAGGAAAGCTGGTCTACAGGATCTCGCCAGTCTTACTGGTGGTGAAGTGAGTTATCTGCTTGATAGGACCTAAGTCTGGTTTCCAATTGATATGATTAAGCATTTCATTCATGTTTTTTATTTTCTGTTTGGTAGTTAATAACTGAAGAGCTGGGGATGAACCTAGAGAAGGTAGATCTTGAGATGCTTGGATCTTGCAAGAAGGTAAGCCGGGGTACCATGTTGAACTAATTTAGCCCCTTTAATTCGGGCATTGCTGTTAGTGACTTCTACTTACATATTGTCTCCAATAAATCTGTAGGTCACGGTGTCTAAAGATGACACAATTATCCTTGATGGTGCTGGTGACAAGAAGTCCATAGAAGAGAGATGTGAACAGGTTTGTGGTGCATTCTTGTCTTTCCTAGGGGAGTGTAGGCACCTGTAACGTCATTGATTCCATAGCTGTTCTTGTATGGTATGCTGGTTGTTTCTTTTGATTGAAAGTTTTTAACTTGACCTCTTCTGCTTGTGTTGAAACAGATTAGGTCCGCAATTGAGTTGAGCACTTCAGACTATGATAAAGAGAAATTGCAGGAGAGATTGGCTAAACTATCCGGTGGTGTGGCTGTCTTGAAGGTTAGTTGCACACAGAGATGTTCCATTTACTTAATTTCCATTTATAGGGGAACACAATAAACTTTAGTGTAAGTTCCCTGTTTTGATGTTTCTTATGATCTGTGACATGAAAGCTTTACAAATCTTATTTCTTTCGCCTGCACAGATTGGAGGAGCTAGTGAAGCAGAAGTAGGTGAGAAGAAGGATAGGGTTACAGATGCCTTGAATGCCACCAAGGCAGCTGTAGAAGAGGGTATAGTACCAGGTAACCTTCTCTACCCATATTTGCGGTTCAACCTGCATAGAGTTGTATTACGTGGACAAATGTGTGATGAGGCAGAAATGCAGGTGGGGGTGTTGCTCTTCTTTATGCATCGAAAGAGTTGGATAAATTGCAGACTGCCAACTTTGATCAGAAGATTGGTGTCCAGATTATTCAGAATGCATTGAAGGTCTGTATTTCTTTTTCAGATTCCCTTATATGTTGCAAATTACCGAAGTTCAAAAGGGATGTAATAAATAAACACGCGACAGGTTTCGGGCACTTGAGGGAATGATTCATACTAGTTTCATGTTTATGCAAATAACTTATTTTCATTGCAGACACCTGTGCATACCATTGCTTCCAATGCCGGCGTCGAGGGAGCTGTTGTTGTAGGGAAGCTCTTGGAGCAGGATAACCCTGACCTAGGATATGATGCAGCAAAAGGTACTCACAATTTTCCTCCTACACAATTCTAGGATGGATTAATCTTTCAAATATAGAGATGGGATCTGTTCTCGTCTTTTTGAATTCTTTGCAGGTGACTATGTTGATATGGTGAAATCTGGAATTATCGATCCGCTGAAAGTTATCAGGACTGCTTTGGTTGATGCTGCCAGGTAAGAGAGTAACTTTGCTTTCTGCGGTGCTTCTCTTCTTTGTTTTGACTATAGCATATACTCTTTGATTTGGACTAGCTGTATCTTCTCATCCACTTGCCTAATATCAATCTTTTCTTTATTGCAGTGTATCGTCCTTGTTGACGACGACTGAAGCAGTTGTGGTCGAACTCCCTAAGGACGATAAGGAGGGTGCAGCAATGCCTCCTGGCATGGGCGGCATGGACTATTAGACTTCCATAGACTTCTGATTGATGGTGCATGCGAATTGAACTCACCAATCTTTATAAGGAAAGGGGGAAAGGGTTTTGGTTGGGAAGATGGGTTTATATGCCCATCTTGTATGAGTTGATTTTTTTACGATAAATGCGAATCCTGGTCTGAGAGATCGAAATGTAGGTAGGAAGAGATCGATTGTTTCTTGTGAGGAAGAAAATTGTAATTGAACCTTTTACCCCCAAGGATTTTCATCTTCTCTGCCTAATTTTGGTTTTACGTCTTGAGCCATCTATCGTTTGTGGAAGCTTTGCATCATAATGTCATAAAGTTGAATTGGTGAAGTGTGCGGACAACGGGGAAGATCGGAGGGGATAGCTCTACTTATGCTGCGTTGAGTCTAGCACGGTGGACATTTAGACCGTGGGTAATCTTTAAACAT
Organism: Eucalyptus curtisii; assembly: GCA_017140595.1. Classification (NCBI taxonomy): domain Eukaryota; kingdom Viridiplantae; phylum Streptophyta; class Magnoliopsida; order Myrtales; family Myrtaceae; genus Eucalyptus; species Eucalyptus curtisii. The sequence goes on from CM029504.1 coordinate 8,007,206, forward strand.
AAGCCGAGGCGGCAGTCCTTGGCTGCTAGCAAGTCCGTAACTAAGGGTAAAACCGAAGGGAAAAACCGATACGTCACTTGAGACACGAGATAGATTAGAGTTAGGTTGGAGCCGCCTAAATTTGACTAACGTCGATTGGCTGGGTGGCTCTTGGGTACGATGAAGTAACTGAAAAACTTAAGAGGATGCATAAAATTTGACGTAAAGCGGATGTTATTTGGCTTGAAAAGCTCGAAGAACATCGAGTTCGACCAAAGGCCTACTATTTCAAATATACTTAAAGTCGAGTCGGGAGGCGTACATCTCATGGAGTCTTACTTGAATATGAAAGGCGAGCTCTAACTTGTTGATTTAACATAGAATACTTGAGTCGACATTTTGGTGTTCGTACAATATAATGTTCCGAAATGTCATTGTACTTTGTGACTCCATTGGTTGCGGCCCTAGGAGTCGACATTATTTGACCAAATTTCCTAATTAATGTTAGGAGTGTGCTTGTGTTGAGGTATGGATTACATTACACATTGAGCAAATATTCAAAGACTATTTGTGTCATTTTTCTTTCCATAAATTAAAGAGCTTATGGTCCTTGAACTTTCGTAGGAGTTCGTTTTTCAGTATATAAACTTTCTCAAGCATTCGTTTCTCTATAGGAAGGGTGTTGCAAATAGATGGTCAAGATAGATTATAATATTTCCACAGATTAGTAGCTATAGATTGGAAAGTTATTAAATGACTTATTTTATCTCGTATGTAATTCGTGCGAACTTCGAAACTTTTTTCTTGATATGTTGGTATGAACTAATGAATAAATTCTGCTTCCAACGGATGTTCTTCAAAACACTCATTGTGCTGCAAACTAGTTTGCATGAACAAATGCAAGCTATGTATACAGTAAAACATCTTCTGATATCCCGGAAATGTATTTGCCATGGTAGCGGGAAGCATTGGATCAGTGGTATAGGCAAATAAAAGATATAAAGAATAGAGAAACTTACAAAATATATGTTGTTCAGACAGCCCCGGGGAGAGAGAGAGCACACCAACCTCCACTAAAAAGCAAATCGAACTATCTAATTAAACACCCGAACTAAAACTCTGTACATCCCTTCCCTCGCGAGAGGATCTTTCTCTCCCATGTTGGAGAAAATATTCGGGGGTTTCTAACCACCACATCACTCGCCTACCTGGCGTGCGTGTTCCATTCAAGTTGCGCCACGTGCCCATACATGAAATTAAAAAATTTGAATCCTAGCGCTTGTTTCTCTCTCCTGCAAACTGAGTAAAGGACTGACACAAGTAAAAATGAATGCATTGCCTTCTCTCTCTCCTCTTTGTAGAGATGAGATCCTCCTTCACGACCTCTCTCTTCTGCAACAAAGGACTCCATCTCCATCCTCTCTTCCTCTCCCTTCCTCCTTCTTCTTCGCCTTTCGGCCTCCTCGTCGTCTTTCCGGCTCTGACTCCAAAAACCACCGACCGGTCTCTCGAACTCTCCTTCGTCTTCTACTCTTAGTTCGATCCTGATTTCCGGCTCAATACGTCGCCAACGATTTTGAAGTAGAACTAGGCTGCGAGGAGGAGGCTGGATATTTCGGTAGTGGCACTAAGTTTTGGGGTTCCAACGACGGCCGCGACGGATATTGAGCGGAGGGCTAAAGAGGACTATGGACAACATATGCGGGCCTGAAGGTATATGATGTGCTTGAACTTCTTATTTGTCTGCTTCATCATGCACTGGGTTTGTATTTGCAAGCGATGATGCAAATTAGTTCCATCCTTCTTTCTTGTTTTTTAGTCGGAGCCGTTCTTTTAATATTTATTTTTTTCTCGTTTTATGTTTGCTTTTCATTTTCTCAACATGAGGATTCTACAGAAAAAATCTACCTTCCTTGCTCAATGTTAAGAAGTATTTCTAAGCAAGTGGAATCACGGAGCTTGATTATGGGACTTATACAGAAAAATGCTGAAAAGAATTCAGAATTCGCGTTCACTTAGTCTTAATTTTGAGCGGTAGTGATACCGCTGAAACAAGAGCCACAAAAGCGATGCTTAAAGGGGATGATCACTAGTTCAAGTTAATACTTTGGCCTTCCACAAAGCAATTTTGGATTAAAATTTCACCAATGATACATGAAAAAACAGAATAATGGAGTCATAATATTTTAAAAATCAAAATTTTATAGATTAGGCTAATCACCAATAGAGGGGGAGAATTACTAAAAAAGTTCTAAACCTATTGTAATTGTGCCAATTCAGTCCTAAACTTTTTTTTTGGCCAATTTAGTCCTAAAATTTTTACAATTGTGTCAATTCAATCCATCCGGCCAAAATTAGCCAGCCGGCGCCGACGTGACGCAGCCGGCCGGGCGAGTGATTTTTTAATAATTTTTTAAATTTTTTTTCGAATTTTTAATTTTTTTTTTGAATTTTTTTTCCCCTATCTTCTTCTTCCTCTGGCTGGTGCCGGCCGGCCGGCCAGAGGCGAGGGCCGGCGAGGTCAGCCTTGCCGGCCATTGGCGAGGCTCGCCCCAGCCGGCCACCGGTGAAGGCGAGCCTTGCCTAGTGACGGCGAGGCCACCGTCGCCTAGCCAAGGCTCGGCTCGGCCTCACCCGGCCATGGCGAGGGCTTGACCTTGCCAAAACTGGAGACGGCAAGCGAGATCGACCCTCGCCGGTGGTTGGCGAGGCCATCGCATCGGGCGAGGCTCGCCCCGCCGACCACCGGCGAAGGCGAGCCTCGCCCGGCCGACGGCGAGGCCACCGTCGCCAGTGGCCGGCGGGGGCGAGCCTCGCCAGTGGCCGGCGAGGCTGACCTCACCGGCCCTCGCCTCTAGCAGGCCGGTTGGCGCCGGCCAAAGGAAGAAGAAGATACGAAAAAAAAGAAAAAAAGAAAAAAAAGAAAAAAAAATAAAAAAATTCGAAAAAAACTTAAAAAAATTATTAAAAAATCGTTCGCCGGCCAGCCAATTTTGGTTGGATGGACTGAATTTGCACAATTGTAAAAGGTTTAGGACTAAATTGGCCAAAAAAAAAAGTTTCGGACTGAATTGGCATAATTGCAATAGGTTTAGGACTTTTTTGGTAATTCTCCCCCAATAGAGGTGATGGTGGGGGCAATGTCAAAAAAAAGGAAGAGTGCATATTTAAGGAATGCGTCATTGGAGATACCACAAATATTTTTCTTGAGAATATAGGTTAAATTTGTGGGCACGTGATTTCCCATCGTCAAGGATTTGGCCATATAAATACGGTCAAAACAGGGAAGCATATAGTGATGAATCTTCTTCAAGTGATCAAGCGTACATGGAAAGCGTACGGCTAAATTTGTGGGCACGCAGGCCCTCGCCGTCGGTCGGTTGGGGTCGTCGGCTCCCGACCAAGGCTCGGCGGCTTCGGCTGATCCTCCCCCACCTTTCCGGTGACGGCGAGGGTTGAGCCCTCAGCCGCCGGCCGCCTCCCTCCTCCTCCTCTCCTTCCATTTTTCTTTTAAAATTAATTAATTATTTACCAAGTCAGCACCAAAATGACGTCATTTTGACACTGTTTGGCCACATCAGCGTGTAAAACAACGTCATTTTGCACGTAGCTCGTCGAAAAATTACCACGTCAGCGTTTTGGCCGAATTTTCTCACCAATGGCACTTAAGTGATCAATTTTGCTCTGATTTTGACACTTAAGTGTCATTTTCGTAACTTTTGACACTTAAGTATCCCTTTGTGCCAACTTTTGACACTCCAGGTGTCCTGGTGTCCATTTTTAACTATCCGAGTTGCATTTCCTAAAATGATCCTACTAGGCTGGAGAAGAAGATGTGTTTAGAGAGACATTGATAATCTTCACAAACACTCACTTTTACTTTAAGGGACTCTACCCAATACATTACATCATCTTTGCCTTTTATATGCATTAAAATATCACAAACAAACAAGGACCATGCTCACGGGTCCAAAACAAATAGAGACTTTGGAAAATCCGGTCGGGAATTATTCTGGGCGATATAAATAGTGACTGTGAATAGTCATAATCTGAATTATCAGAGTTATGCATTTCAAGATGTTCTTCATATTTTTGTTCAAGTTCTGAAAGTCTGATATTAGAGGGGCTTCGGATGACTTGTGCTGTGAGGGCATTCCACATGTTTATACCGCTTGAGGAGGATGCTTCTTCATGAGTCTTGGAGGATCCTAAAATGTCGGCAGACATGTTTGGCTGAGGCCAATTTGTTGGTTGAGCATAGTAAGACGTGTCTAGTCCAAGGGATAAGGACAAAAGTCCTTGATCATAGGGCTCTTGAGAGAGAGCCTCCCCATTGGGCATAGGGGTCTTGAGATGACTGTGCATGATCGTTCATGTCTGCCATTTCTTGTTCTTGTGATGGTGGTGTCCTTGCTTGGTCCTATTGTCACGACCCTGACTCCATCTCCAGGGTCATCAGCAGCAGGATTAATTTCACGAAGTCCTAGGCTTGTCATCGTCCTGATTTTTTTGTTTTTGTTTTGTTATCATGCACATATGAAAACGTGAACAAAATAACTCCCCAGACAAACAACAACTGGAAGATTAGAGCATACATCAAACATAACACGTTGCTCTATATTACAACAATTCATTTACAAGCCCGTTTTTCAACGGCCCATTTTTCCTTTTTACACCATACTACAAGTTTCCACATAGGTCAGGAGAAACTCTTATCTTCTTTGACGTGACTACAGTTTCCAAAACTGACGTGACGCTTTCCTGCCTACAAGTTTGAAAAATAAGGAGTGAGTCCACGACTCAGTAAGTAAAAATCCCTAATCATCTACTAGAATGACAACTCGTCATCAAATCTAGCATGAACAATACTAGTATTACAATATCGATGGGAGATCGATAGCAATATTACTACTTCACCTCGACCACACATATGTATCCCTTCGATGTAACTTCCATGCATGTTTACTTTCAGGTTATCCATGAACACATCAAGTCAAATTGTAATAAACATACTAGCATACATAAAAGGTTCACTAACATACATATTGGCTCAACCAAGGCATCTCGGCACAACTGAAGCATCCAGCTTCAAGTTAGGCATTCTAGCTCAACTAGGGCATCTCGGCTCAACCGAGGCATATTGGGAGCTACCTCACCCGAGGCATTGGGGTTCAACCTAGGCATTCTAGCTTAACCAGGGCATCCCGTTCTCACAAATGAGGCGTCACCACCAACGCTGAGTGACGACGGTCTTCTTCTTTCATTTAATGATCATATATCGTGTGTCGCACAATGTTTATTATCTTCTATCTTAATTCACACATGAGCAAACCATACAAAATGGACCCGCAACACAAAAACGACTACTCATGAGTAAGCACATGGCTAAAACTCAACGACGTAGCATATTGTCCTAGCCAAGGGTTAGGAATTCTACTTTCCTTCACACGACCTACAAAGGAAAGGACGGCTTGCTTGAAGGCCAAAAGAGAGAGAGAGAGAGAGGGGTGTGAGGAGGAGATGGCATCCAAGAGGAGGAGGAAGGAGAAAGTGAATGGCATGGTGAAAAATGAGGAGAGGTCCTCCTATTTACTACTCGGTGCCATCATTACTGAGCCAAATGGTCCATTCTAAATTTTTCCAAGTGTCCCGCCAAAAGTCATTAGTTGGCAAGCCTATTTGTCCAATGATTGCGCCTAAAGAATGAGTTGGACGGCTAAAAGATCTTGCTTGGCAATCTAACTTGTAGGCGTCATCGATGATGGCCTGCTTTTCGCCATTTCATTAGACCACTTGTGTCCCTCATTTAATGGGCATTTAATGAAGTTTGAAGATAAGGCTATTAAGATTGCCAACTTGGCGCCAAAACTTCTCAGGTCATTAATGAGTGCTTTAGGTATCGCTTTCCGATTAGGCCACATGTGTGCCATCTTTTTCTTGCCCATCAAGGATATTTTTGACTTCATCATAACTTTTGAAAAGTCAACTGACACATCACCCCTTTCATTTAATGAGGGTGTTCTAGAGTTTTCTCTAATTTGTCATTTTCTTCCTTAAGAAGGTGGTCCGGAGAATTCCGTCATCTCAGTTGGTTCTAAGGCCGAAAAATGGATCATTAGGCACATCTCAAAAAACCGAATCACATGCGCCCGATGTTCGGTCATTGTGCCCCACGCTTGGCCAAACTGCTCCCTTGGACAGTCGGTCAGCCTAAATGGCGGTCCATTGGTCATTCGATCGGTCAAGGCTAATCCTAAGGCTATCCATGGCCTAGCACTAAGCCAATGCACTCATGGACCTTAATACGTATAGTTCATGGTCGGTGCATTACCGATCCACGATCCGACATCATCAATTCAAGATTTCTTTTCGATCACTAAGAATTAAATAGGGAATGCTGCATTTTTTTGTTGGAAGACGATCGCATTTAGTTGAGTCGAATTGTGTGTGTATTGGTGCATAGCCGAACGGAATCACCCGTAGCCGGGCACCATGACCGATCAGATTAACCCATGATCATCTACCTCGATTTCTTCGAAGTTGAGCACATGTGCCGGATCTGGCTCATACTTTCTTAACCTACACATGAAATACATCGTGTACCTAAGCAAGTTTCGGTGGCAATGCCAATCGATATGCCATATTCCCTATCATTTCTAGGATTTTAAAAGGTCCTATATACCGTGGATTTACCTTACATTTCTCACCAAAATGAGACACGCCTTTCAATGGAGACACCTTGAGGAACACGTGGTCTCTTACTTGAAATTCTAGAGGTTTTCGTCTTTTGTCTGCATAACTCTTTTACCTACTTTGGGCGGCTCTAAATCTCTTTCTAATTACCTGCACTGCCTCGATGGTAGATTGCACCAACTCAGGACTAGTAAGCTTCTTTTCCCCGACCTTATTCTATTAGACTGGATTTCTACAAGCTCGACCATGCAGTGCCTCAAATGGAGTCATGCCAATGCTCCGTTGGAAACTACTATCATGGGCGAACTTGACGAGATGCGGGTGCTCATTCCCACTTCTCTTGAAGTTGATAAAACAAGCTTGCAAAATGTCTTCCGGCATTTGGGTGGTTCTCTCGAATTGACCATCTGTCGGTTGAATGCATTGCATTGCATTCAGGAGTTTTCCATTCGGACGTTGGAAATTGTTGTATCGCGGCGCTTCATTTTGTAGCATCGTTTACGGCTGTTGCAACGGCATCATTTGTCGCCGCTGTGGGCAATCTATGATAATGTGGCCTTACTGACCACAATTGAAACATGCTCCTATTTGAGTAAAGCATGGAGCATTACCATGTCATTTTTCGCAATTGTGGCATACATCCCTTGGAGTGAAGGTTGGCCTCAGGGTCTTATTCTTCTTGTTGGAAGCAAATGAACGTTTTTCTTCTTGTCTCGATCTCTTGTCACAATGCTGATTAACTTGAGAGGTTGGATGATAAGGCCCTCCTTGATAAGTTGTTATGGCAGCTCGCTCTAGGACATCTCTTTCTATTAGCTGGGCTTGCTCATATAGCTTGTTGTATTTTTTGAGGTTCAGTGGCACTAATAAACTCCAAAATTCAGGTTTCAGGCCATCTTGAAATCTCTTCACTCTATCCACTGGATCCTCAATCAATTTGGGGGCGTATCTTGATAGCTTGGCAAATTTTGCCTCATACTAATCAACGGTCATGTGGTTTTGTTGGAGTCATAAAAACTCCACCATCTTCTTGTCACGAGCACATTCAGAAAAATATTTTCCATTGACCTCCTCAATAAACGCATTCCAAGTTACAACCGTATCAGTAGGGAACACCATTCCTTGCGTTGCCTTCCACTAGTACTGGCGTTACCTTCCAGCTGGCACACCGCCAATGTCACCTTATCTTCATCAGAACACTTTAAAAGTGCAACTATCTTTTCTAACTTATTGACCCATTATGCGGCTTTTTCAGGATCTCCTATCCCAGGAAACCTCGGGGGTTGCAACTTTAGGAATTGCTCCACCAGTCTCTGCTTAGGACGTTCGCCATTTCCAGCCATAGAGGCATTCCCAGAAGTAGAAGACGCTTGGTGTTGTGCTTATTGCCCCATTATACTTCCAATGGTCTCAAGAACTTGCAGAATTCCATCTAGTCAGGAGTCCTATTTTGACTTTCCTTTGGAACTTGACTGGCCCTAAGTCGACTTTCCCCTCGTGGTCACCTAATCCTGAGTACTCATGTTGCAACTACAGGAATTCTAGGGAAGTTTTTCTTCAACACAATAAGGGGTTAGTGGTCACGAACTACCGTTGGAAACATCAGTCAAACAACAAATCACATGCACAAGTGTTTTCCCATCTAACTATCCCATGACTCCTAGCGCACCTTAACACTTTGGGGATTAACCTCGCTCTGATACCAAAAACTGTCACGACCTCGACTCTATCTCTAGGGTCATCTGTAGCAGGGTTATTTTCGCGATGTCCCAAGCTCGTCGCCGTCCTGATTTTTTTTTTTTTTTTAGTTATCACACACATACAAAAACGTGAACAAATAACTCCCCATACAAAAATAGCTGGAAGACTCGGGTATACATATAACAGAACATGTTACTTTATATTACAACAATTCATTTACAAGCCCTTTTTTCTACGGGCCATTTTTCCTTATTACACCATACTACAAGTTTTCACATAGGATAGGGGAAACTCCTATCTCCTCTAGTGTGACTGTGGCTTCCAGAACTGACGTGAAGCTTTCCTGCCTACAAGTCTGAAAAATAAGGAGTGAGTCCACGACTCAATAAGTAAAAAGCCCTAATCCTCTACTAGGATGATAACTCGTCATCAAATCTAGCATGAATAGTACTAGTATCACAATATCGATGGCAGATCGATAGCAATATTATCGCTTCACCTTGACCACACATATGTATCACTCCGATGTAACTTCCATTCATGCTTACCTTCGGGTTATCTATGAACACATTTTTTCAAGTGGTAATAAACATACTGGCATGCATAAAAGGTTCATTAACATCCTGACTCAACCAAGGCATCCCGTTCTCATGAGCAAGGCATCGCCGCCAACACTATGTGACGACGGTCTTCTTCTTTCATTTAATGGTCACATATCATGTGTCGCACAAGCCAATTTATTATGAGCGAACCATACTAAATGGACCTGCAACATAGAAATGACTACTCATGAGTAAGCACATGGCTAAAAACTCGATGACTTATTGCCCTAGCCAATGGTTAGGAATTCTACTTGCCTTTGATGAACCTCGAGCTAAGACACGACCTACAAAGGAAAGGGCAGCTTGCTTGAAGGTTGATGCTTGTTAGATTCCTTCTTATCCTAAACTTAGTAGGAGAAACGATCTTTGGCAAATAATTCATTTCGATCGGTACTCGATCCATCCGTATGGTTCATGGTTGATACATTACCGATCCACGGTCGGACATCACCAATTCAAGATTCATTTCCGACTACTAAAAATTAAATAGGGAATGCTGTATTTTTGGTCGGAAGACGATCGCGTTTGGTCTAGTCGGATCGTCTGTGTATCAGTGCATAGCCAGGCATAATCACTTGCGGTCGGGCACTATGACTGGTCAAATCAACCCATGATCATCCGTCGATCCAATGTCATCTTATGAGCGTGTGATCCTATCCCGTCGGTATGGTCGGTAGACAATTCACGACGGACACCTCGACCACTTCGTGGCTAGTCGGCTGGTCGGACCATGACCAATCATTGATTCCTTACCGATCGAATTGATCGATCTCCTGGCCAATGGCCCATGGTCGATCCATTTAGGACCTTATGGCCGATTCTCAGGGGTTTGAAATCGAGGATATTACACCTGTGCTAGTTCAAACTCCTTGAGTGTTTCTTTGGCTTCCATACATCTTCAGGTTGGTTTTGTTCTCTTGGCATAAAACTTTCCAGAGTTTTCTATATTTGTATTCATCAGAACCAATACAGCCGGGAAAGGATTTGTAAATACGAGCTTCCATACGGTGCGGTTGAGGTTTGTATGATGTGGTTCCTATGCTTTGTGGAGCATTTGCAATGGTGCCATTATTTCGCAAAAAAGCCCATGGACATCAAACAAACACAATAATGTAGATTTCTGAGTCTGATCAGATAGTTCTCAGCTCTTGTTGAAATATGTGCTTCCAATGAGTGGGAGGATGGAATCAATTAAGGACAAACAGGAGGTTCCTAACACTCTCATTTTCAATGTCCCGGCCGAGCGTAAATATCCTGGTTAGGTTGGCAATGAACCTTATGGTCGAAAACTCAATAGCTATTAAGTACTTATTGGTTAAGTACTCTAATAACCATCGTAGTTTATTTGAGAAGTCATCTTCCTTCAAGATTAGAGGATATATGAATGGATACCAGGATTTTAATCCAAGATGATAAAGAATTGAGCCACCATGGTGTCTGAATATATTCGTGTGGCATTGTCACATGAGGTTTCTAGATTTTTTGTAAGGCTGTCGTTCTGGATTTGTTCAATGATCTCCTAGGGTATTCCAAACTTTGCTATCTCGTATCCTCTCGATCTTTTACTTTTCGTTGTGATGAAAATTATGGAAAGCATGCCTCATGATGTACATATTGATTGCTGCGGCTGCCTTTGGTCTAGACAGAAAATCGAAAGGCACATTCTTTTTTCCCGCAATATGTTTGGTCTCAAAAGATTTTTTTTAAAACCATTCAGCTAATTGAAGTAGTTGGGAATTTGAAATTTGCTTCTGTTTGAACTTAGTCATCTGAGAAAGAATGCCATGTCTAGTTCTACCAGGAAATGATGGCCAATAAGATGGAACTCAAACTTTTTTATCCCATTTTTCACTGCCAAAATTTCATTGAAAGTGGAATGATAATACATGTAAGCTTCACATGCCATTGAGAATTTGGTCATCTCAGCTCGTTTGTTAACATAAAAAGATTAATAGGTTTATTGAGAATTTGAAATTTCAATAAGGCCTTATTGCAGGAGTTCTAAGCATTCTTTAGATTCATTGCCTTGGTCGAATTTTTGTCTTCATTTTTTTGAAAGGGAGGCGAATAAAGAATTCTAGATTTTTCTATAAAGGATGAGAACATTTCGAAAAGAATTCAAAATGGGATTCTGAATAGGATTCTAAAAACTTTTGCATGATATGATCTAACATGTCCGGATTCCAAGGCGTGAAGCATTTTCTGGAAGTCCGAAAGCATTTTCTTGGTGGTTTCATCATATCTCTTAAAATCCCTTTGCACATCCACAATTTTGAAATCAATCGTCTTGAGAGCATTATTGTGTGCTAGAAGAGTCTCTAATTGCCAGTTTAGGATAGCTTCAACAACATGAGTTCTTTTTTACTTTCAATGTTCGACCACATCGGTTGGTGCATGTATTTTTGGAACATGACGATATCTTCCTTGATGGTCAATGAATTCTCCAGGGGTAGGGAAATAAAGCTTTGAACTTTATCGAACAAGAGGAGAAAAGTTTGCCTCTTGAAATATAGCAATGGAAGAGCTAACTTCTTCTTCTGGCTAGGTGATGTTTCTCCGGAGACTTCAAGTGGGTTTAAATGTTTCTTTGCCCCCTTGAAGATTTATTTGTAGAATGGGGAAACGACTGATTTTTTGTGAGGGGGGTGAGAGAGGTGATGTTGGTGGTAAGGCTGTTGCTTTTGTTCATTCAGCGAGGAGACATTGCTTTTGCTAATTCGAATTGAAGGACCCACTAGCGCTCGTGAAAGCCTCGGTGGATCGGTCCTCCGTTCATATGGATAATTTCCTCTCGCTTCACCTCCACTACCGCTTACCATTTACCGCTACTGTAGCTACCATGGAAGGAACCCTCAGTCCACCTGTTTCAGCTCAAGCGAGGTAATTTGCCTATGTTAGCAGAGCTTGAGCAAGCAGGGATTAAACACCTTTAATTCCCTTCTATATTAATAAGTATGCGTGGAGACTGGGTGAAATAGACCTATCTATGAAGATGTGGACTATCTGCACTTGGACAGAAATATAAAAGGTGGAATTAGCGCATTTCGTAGTATTGCACGCAAAAAATTGAAATTGGATTACCTGTCTAATTAGTTCCTTATTCTAGGGGTATTGTGCCATGGCATGGGCTTGGGCCTAGGCTTGTGCAATCTGTGGATATGCTTTACTTTTGTTATCGATTTGTTCGGGTTTGGTCGTTTGAGTTCCTTGCATGGCAATCTAGATTACATGTCCTAAGACAAAGTAGAAAAGTGAAAGATTCCATTAAATATTTTTGTAAAAAGAGAAAAATATATTTGGCATAATCTAGTTCCCATGCCTCGAATTTATAGTATGTAGAAGTAAAACAAACTCTCACATTTTACTTGGTCTCTAATCAACCCATATTAGGTTAGTGGCAATTCCTTAAAAAAAAAAAACTAATAAGCATAAGAAAATTAAGTAAAACCAATGTTGCAACCGGTAGGGTTTGAGACCATTTGCTTAAGTAGTATCGATTATGACATGAGAAACGCGACGCAATATGACACGACATGTCGACACGTCGTTTTTAAAAAAATAGAGAATTCCGATATATTGGGACACATTGTATATTAAATGTATAATTTTATATATACAGAATAAATTATCATTTTTATGATTATTTTAATTAAATTATTTTGATTCAAATTAAAAATAATAAATAATAAATAAATAAAAAAGAGCCCAAAATGAATTTCATTAAAAAAATTAATGTACCATTTGTTAATATCGTCAATTATTTCAATTTGACATATTCAACTCCACTCAAATAATCTATAAAACTTGGAGAAAAAAGAAGAAGCAATCCACGGTATGGACTCGTGTGTTGAAGCGTATCAGAAGAGGAGAAAAAAACGAACTTAGGGGTGATTTGTGTGTCATTGGAAGTAAGACTTGGTGATTTTCTTTTTTCACCATTTATGATTTTTTGATTATTTTTTATTTTCTTACATATTTATATTTTAACCCATAATTTATTGAAAATGTTTAAAATTGACATCGTGCATATTGGAATCACATGTCGGAATTCCAAACTCACATTTCGGAATTTCGACTTGCGTGTTGAGAGTGTCGAGAGAGTTGATCAGGTGTCGGAAGCTCTAATACCAATGATGGGACCTATGCTTAGAACCGGGAAAAATGGAGTTAAGTTCTGCAAGTATGCCTTCTCATAATGGGCGAACCTCTTGTTCAAGCCCTTTAGGGATAGCCTTTTAGCAGCAAACTACTAAGAGTTTTAGCTCAAAGCATAGAAACACTTAAGAGCGTGGTTCTACACTTGATAAACCATCTGATAGTTTAGTGTCGCTACAATAAAATTAGCAGTCTATGGTACTCCAGTGAGTTGGATCTGGACCTTCAAAAAGGAAAGTAACTAAGGATTTGAAAGAGCAAGATTGAAGTTTGGATATAAGGTTACAAAGACTATCCCAACATTCAAAGTGGTTTTGACGATGCCAATACAAGTATGCCAGTATTTTAAGAACCGAGTATCCAATAGGACCATTTTGGCCACAATTGGCTGGCCACAATTGGTAGGCCTTTTTGGCCATGAAAGTGAGGCCAATACTGACAGCTCTATAATAGACGTAGGAGAATCCCTGGTAGGTCCATTGTTTGGGGAATTCTAGGGGAATTTGCAGAGTAATAAAATACTCTTTTTCAATGGTTGGAATGGGATGTTGATCAAAGTTGGAGGATTGTACATACTCTTTTACTTCTTTGGGAGTCTAACGGATAAGTTATCGAATAGAGCAGATGGGAGAAAATGATGAGGTGGGTTTAGTAAAAGCAGAATATGGGTTCATAAGAGAAAGTTGAGTTTTAGAGATCTTGATGTCATCACTAAGAGAGACTTCATAACAATAGTCAATCTTAAAAACATTTAATACACGAAAGTCTGAAAGAGATGAGGAAGATGGAGAAGTAGTAAAAGTAACTAGAGCATATAGGATTTCGGGATTAGACATGATGTGGAGAAAATCTTTTTAGCACTGGATTCATCTGCTAAGCATATGGAACGAACCAAGTTACAAATAAGACCATGACTCTAATACCAATGAGGGGACCTATGCAACGGAGTCAGTTTCTACAGTATGCCCGGGTGAGTCTCTTGTTCAAGCCCTTCAAGGACAGCCTTTTAGCAACAAACTACTTTGAGTTTTAGTTCAAAGCATAAAGACACTCAAGGGTGCCAAAATGGTAACATTTGAGGGGGCTTATGCTTAGAACTAGGGAGAACGAAGCTAGTTTTTGCAGATGTTTTCCCACAATGGGCGAACCTCTTGTTCAAGCCCTTCAAGGACAGCCTTTTAGTAGTAAAGTACTCAAGAATGTTAGGATGGTAACATTTCTAACTAGCAAAGCTGCATTTTTTAGAGGATCCTATCAGGATGGACAAGAAGAGGTATTTAAAGAGATACCGAGAATTTTTACAAACACGCACTTTACTTCAAGGGATTCTGCCCAACACATTACATCATCTTTGTCTTTCATAGGTATTAAGAGGTCACAAGCAAATAATGACCATGCTCATGGGTCTAAAACAAACAGAGGCTCCGAAAAATCTAGTCCGGAATTATTTTAGGTGATATGAACAGTGATTTCCTTAGCCTATCACTACAGTATTTTGCTTTAGTGACCTATGTTACAATGACCTAGCTACAGGCCTATCTTCCGTCGTGAGAGTTGTAGTTGTAGTCATAGTTTGAATCATCAGAGTTATGCATTGTGAGCTGTTCTTCGTATCTCTGTTCAAGTTATGAAAGTCTGATGTTAGAGGAGCTTTAGGTGACTTCTCTGTGCTGTTAAGGTATTCCACATGTTTATTCTGTTCAAGGAGGAAGCTTCCTCATGAGTCATGGAGTGTTGGTAGACATGTTTAGCTGGGGCCAATTTGCTGGTTGAGCTTAGTAAGATGTGTCTAGTCCGTCCAAGGGATAAAAATAAAAATCCTTGATCGTAAGGGTCTTGAGAGAGAGGACCTCCCTATTAGGCATAGAGGTCATGAGATGGTTGTGCAAGATCGTCCGTGTCTGTCATTTCCTACTCTTGTGATGAAGGTATCATTGCTCGGTTCTCTACTTGTTCGAATTCCTTGAATGCTTCTTTGACTTCTGGTGCAAGGTTATAATGATCCCACAAAATAGATATGAAATAATTTCATACATCTTTAGAGATGGTCTTGTCATCTTGGCATAAAACTCTCTAGAGTTCTCTATAATTGTATTCAATAGATCCAACATAATTAGGGAATGATTTATAAATACGGGCTACCTTAAGGTGTGGTTGAGGTTTGTAAGATGTGGTTTTTATGCATTGTGGTGCATTGGCAATGGTGCCATTATTCCGCACAAAAGCCCATGAATGTTGAAGAAATACGACGGTGTGTATTTTTGGTTCTAGTCGGACAATTCTCAATTCCTGTTGGAAGAGGCGCTTCCAATGAGTGAGAGGATATAACCAATTAAGGACAGTAAGGAGGTTCCTATTACTTTCATTTTCAATGTTTCGGCCGAATGCAAATGTCCTGCTAAGGTTGGCAATAAACTTTCCGGTTGGAAACTCAATAGTTATTAAGTACTTATTAGTTAAGTACCATAACAACCATTGAAGTTTATCTGTGAAATCATCTTTCTTCCAAATTAAAGGATGTATGAATGGATACCTGGACTTTAATCTAAAAGGATAAAAAATTGAGCCTCCATGGTGTCTGAATAGATTTGTGTGGCATTGCCACAAGAGGTTCTTTAGATTTTCAGTGAGGCTGTCATTCTGAATTTGTTCAGTGATTTACTAGGGGTAATTCAAACTTGGCCAGTCTCGCATTCTCTCAATCTTATACTTTTTGTTGTGATGAAAAACAAAGCATGCCTCATAATGTACATACTAATTTTCGTGGGGGCCTGGTTTAGACAAAAAATTAGCAAGCATATTCTTTTTTCCAGAAATGTGTTTAATTTCAAAAGAATATTTCGAAAACCATTTAGCCCATCGAAATAGTTGGGTTTTTGGGAATCTACTTCTGTTTGAACTTGGTCATCTGGGGAAAAGATATCGTGTTCAATTTTATCAAGGAAATGATAGCCAATAAGATGAAACTCAAACTTTTTTATTCCATTTTTTACCTCCAAAATCTCATTGAAAGTGGAATGATAACGTATTTCAGCTTGGGAAAACTTTTCACTTTTGTAAGCGTAGAGGTGTCGCTTGCCATTAATTTCTTCAAACAGTATGGTCGCCTAATATTCATCATTGACATAAGTCTAGAGGATTCTCTTTCCCGTAAATGGAATTTTCAACAGAGGAAGAGTCTAAACTTGTTTTGTCGTAAAATTTTCTTCTAGAAACTTTAGCAATTTTTGAGCAATGTGTGGCCCTGGATAATACATACCTTTGTTAAGGTGTAGACCAAAAAAATTGATTTTTATTTGGGCAATATTCATCTTTCTTTGAGAGAGCATAATTCCATACTTTTTTATGATGTCTGCAAACTGCTCAAGGAGTTAGCAGTGAGATTCTTCATCAGGATTGTAGAGTAAGATATCATCAATATAGATTGCTGCATTTGACAATATTGGTTGGACACATGGCCTTTTGGAATAAATATGGGGCTACTTTGAGGCCAAAAAAGAGGACTTTCCATTGAAAATGCTGGTTTGGAATACAAAATCCTATTTTGGGCATGTCTTCGGGATGAATGCCTAATTATGAGTGATTGGTTCCCGGTTCGGTTCGGTTCCAAGGTGGAACCGGGAACCGGACCGGGAGTACCGGTTCCTAATTTTGGAAACCGTGGACCGGACCGTTTGGTCCTAGGACCGGGAATCGGCCCGGACCATCGGTTCCAGTCCGGTCCGGTCCGGTCCAATAGAATCGGCTCTTTCTTTTTTCACTCAAGAACGACCATTCACTAAAGAACGACCATGCTCCGGACCGATCAATCTAATTCAGTTCCCGAGCGATCTAATAAAACTACTCACACATGTTTCCACATGCAAAATATTCAAACTTCACTTACGTGAATATAAATCATAGTTTATGTGTTTCACGCTTAATTTTAAGCATAAAAGCCATAAACAATTTGATTAAAAGTTGTGCTTGGCTGAGGTTTTATAGACAATCTCTCTTCTATGCTTTGAATGTTTAGTCGATGTGGGACTCTTTGAGGCTTGAAGTGCCTTGTCGTTTGCAAGTGAGGGGAGCAAGAGAGAGAGTGCGAGCATGAGGAACTCCTAGAGCCTGGTCCCACATCGAGTAGAAGATAAAACTAACAAGTAAGTTTTCTCTATAAATAAAGAGTAACAACAAGAGCTTTGGTGATCTCTTGGCCACATAAGAGGTTGATACCTCAATTGCAAATCCTATTGCAATAAGTTTCATATATAATATTCATTTATTATATGTGTTTACATATTATAATTATATAAATTATATATAAAAAAATTTGGTCCGGTCCGGTCCGGTCGATCCGGTTCCCACCTTGGAACCGGGAACCGGACCAACCGGCCGTCGGTTCCAATATTAGGAATCGGGAACCGGACCGCCGACCGTGGGAACCGCCCAAAACCGGTCGGTCCGGTCCGGTTCGGTCCCAGTTCGGGCGACTTCCATTGCACACCCCATGCCTAATTGCCAAAATCCAACTTTGAGATCAAATTTGGAATAGATATGGGCTTTGGATAATTCCGTAAAAAGGAAATTTCTCGAGAAGCAAGGGAAATTTGTTATATTGAAGGAAAAGGTTGAGAGGCTGATAATTTATCACTAGCCGCATTTTCCCTCTATTTTGCTCAACTCGTTTGTTAACATAAAATGCTTCACAAGCTCATTGAGAATATGAGATTTTAATAAGCCTTTGTTGCAGTAGCTCTGAGCATTCATTCTGAGCAGAAATAAGATATCCTGGATTCATTCTCATGTGACTCACCTTGGTAGAATTTATATCTTCATTTTTCTTGAAAGGGAGATGAATAAAGAATTCTGGATTTTTTCACAAGGGATGAGAACATTTCTGAGAGAATTTAGAATGGGATTTTGAACAGGATTGTAACAATTTTTGCATGATTAGATCTAATAAACTCATTTGGATAGAGCAAGAGGATAGCTCCATAATGAACATGAGAGTATCTCTCTTGGGTCTATTGTTTGGGGAATTTTTGGGGAATTTGGAGAGTAACAAAATACTTTTTTTTAATAGTTGAAATTAGATGCTGATCAAACTTGGAGGACTGTACGTACTCTTTCATTTTTTCAAGGGTCTGATGGACAAGCTGTCGAATAGAGCGGATGTGAGAAAATGATGAGGCAAGTTTAGTAAAAGCAGAATATGGGTTTATAAGAGAAAGTTGAGTTTCAAAGATCTTGGTGTCATCACTAAGAGAGACTTCATAAATATAGTCAATTTTAGAAGCATTTGACACACGAAAGTTTGAAAAAGAAGAGGAAGATAGAGAAGAAGCAAAAGTAACTGGAGCATCTAGGATTTCAGGATCAGACATGATATGAAGAAAGTCTTCTCAGCACTGGATTCACCTGCTAAGCGTATTAAATGAACCAAGTTACAAATGAGACCATGGCTCTGATATTAATGAGGGGATCCATGCTTAGAACCAAGGAAAATGGAGTCTCGGTCGGAGAGTATCAAAGAGTGTTGGAGAGTTTCGAACATGTGTCGAAGTGTTCGACACAACATGAAAGCTCTCGGAGAGTATCAATGCTTCTTAGCCGTTCGCTGTAACTTGGCATTTCATAAAACCCATCGGGCAATTTCAATCGTCCCTTAGGATGGTCACAACAATTTTCATTTGTCATATTGATCATTTGAGTGACGATTCCATAATTATCTCGATTATTGGAATATGAAAGTCTCCTCTATTTGAATTTGATCTAATTAGAGTATTGGAAATGGATTAGGGAACTAAATTGAGTGAAAACAATTTAACTTAATTGGCATGAACTGGGTTGATCGAACAACGATGGTACAAACCAATCTGATCATTATTTCAAATAATGCGAACAACCACAAAAAAAGAAATTCTTCCATGAATCGATCTGAAATATTATAACAACTTCTCAAACATGCGGGCCTCTATGCTAGGGATCCTGGTAAATGAAGTCTTGATGTGGGCGAGCTTCAAGGTTCCTAACTATTGTATTTGCCATCATCAGTGTCGAATAAACACAGACCGTTTTGCACGTCTCTCCATAAACAATGGTGTGCCTTCTGTTGGCTTGCGACTCCGTTTTTACCTATGTCAATTGAATTGTTTTAGAGGAGGTTGCTTTCAACTTATGAGATAGATGCTAAGATTGGTGGCGTGGTGTGCTCTCACGATGATCAACCCAACCATGTCGTTCAATTTGAGTATAGAGATGCAAAAAGAGATCAATTAGTCCTTGACAGTGATGGATGGTCAGTAGCTTGCACAAGCGTGGCCAGCAAATCAAAAGTGTCCATCACGGGGCTATCAGATTGTTGAGACATTCTATTATTTAGTTGTGTGTAAGGGTGTCAATGGTTCAGATCCCTTCAGTTTGCCAAGAAAATCGAACTGAATCGAATTGTTATTGTAAACGGTTGAACCAAACCAAGTGCAACCCGAACAGAATATGAACTAAACTGAAATTCTAGTTCAGTTTGGTTTGGATTTTTCAATTTTCACTTCTTCTTCTTTTTTTCACTTTTTTTTTTTTTAGGTTGAACCGAACACGACTTGAGCTTGTCCAGCATCGAAGGAGATCTGGTCAAGAAAGGCGTCTCCTTTCCGCTACCCCTCTTACTCTTGCCCAAGCTCGGGACTTTGCTGCAAGAACCCATAATGGGTCTCCACTTCAGGGGTTTTGCCAAAATGGGTGTTGGATTATTGGGATCTGTAGCTGTACAAGCTAATGGACTTGAGTCTCTGCAGCATTGATGGAGATCTTGTGAGGTGTTGGGGTCTTGGGCTCTCTTCTTAATGCTGTTGCTGCTGATGTTGTTGGTGCGGCTCTGCTTTTCTTGCTTGGGCTTGTGGATACTGAGGCTCGGGGTGATGAAAATGGTGCCAATCATGAGGTTGAGGAGTACAAAGAAAACGCAGGGCGTGAACCAGCCGTTCATGGTGGCTCGATTTGCTATTTCGAGTACCCAAATATCCAAATTTTGATGCCTAATACTCCATAGACAGTATAGTCTATAAACGTGATTTTATATTATATCTGTTTGATTTGGTTAATCAAACCGAACTGATAAAATCCAAACCAGCAAAAAATAAATGTGATTTTACCATTATTCAAATCAAAAACCGAACCGAATCTAAAATGCATGAAATTTTCATTTCGGTTCTTCAGTTCGGTTCAAACACCCCTAGTTATGGGGAATAGTGGTCTTGGTCTATTTGTAGTTACATATGGGGTCTTCCTTGTATATATGTTACTAGAAGGAAACAATGTGGGTTGTATAGTTGCCCAGATAGGCAGTGTATAGGCTGGAGTCCCCAATTCTTTAACTGAGTTTTCGCTGATTCAAACGGGAGCTGAGTGTCTGTACGGTTATAGGTTTCTTTGTATCCAAGTTTTGCTTTCTCTAGCAATAACATCTTTAATTGTTGCAATTGCGGCTGCTCGTACACAAGCTATGTTGCTCTGCTCTGTTCATTTCCGGGTATTCTCGCTTCAGTCCAAGTTATTAATGCTGAACAACTCAAGCTAGCTTCAGCCTTCAGGCAATGTCAACAAATGAACAACTCTCAATTGTTCACTTTATTGTTTGTGTTAATGTAATTTCTATGTCAAATAAAGCCAAAAAATGAAAAATTACTAATGGAGAATCGATGCTACAGACGTGATGAAAAACGATTAGTAAGGTCCTCAGGGAAAGACGCAGGGGAACTTCAGTAATTGTACCACTAATTCACAAGGTGGAAGACTGGTAAACATCAACATATAGAGCTTCACATGTATTATATCACTTCTCCACAAAAATACATCTTGATTTATGACACTTTTAGTGAATATTCTCTTCACCGACTTGTCATTCTTGTCGGCCTCGGCTCTTTTCCTCAACTCCATGATTCCGTTGTCAAGGCTAATCTCCATAGTCTTCTTGATAGACATGTAGGAGCCCAGGCACTTGTCTGAGGGCCTAAGCCTTGATGATTTTTCTATGTTTGCCTCCAACCGTACTCTCCGATCATCAGGCAGCAAGGTGAGACCACGATTCTGTTGGAGACGACAACCTTTTCCACCTTGTCCCCGAGAATGTCCATAAAGGTTGTTGGCAGGTTCTCGAAGGACTTCGTTTTCTTCTCCCCTTCAGTCTCGTTGTCAAGTTTCATTCCCTCCTTTTTGGCTGAGACCAGCTTCTTCTCATCATATTCCTTCAATTGCCCCATAGCATATTCATAAATGGGGTAACTGACGAATTCGAAATGCTTCTTCACAAGGTCCTTGATTTTCCGTTCCTCCAAGTACTCCAACTGTCAACAAAAAGCCAAACATCAACAACTAAAATCAGTGACCGGTTGAGTCCGCTACGTTTTTAAATTCAGTAGATATACCAGACTCTGCTAAAAGCACACAAATGCTGCATAATCCAATTAGAGAATGGAAAGTATCCTACCTCATCCTCCTCGAGGAGCAGTGTGACTTTGGTTCCTCTCCATTGACGTCCCTTGTGACAGTGAAGGAACCTCTAGCCTTCGATTCCCAGATCTATTGCTAGTAGTCGTCGTGCTTCGTGGTCACAACAACTTTCTCAGCCACGAGGTTAGTTGAGTAGAACCCAACAACAACTTGTCCAATTATGCTAACATCAGCACCGGCTTGCAATGATTCCATGAATTCCTTGGCTCCAGACCTTGCAATCCCAGGTTATTCACAAGATATGCTTAAAATAAAAAGCCAGAGTACTAGTTGACAGCTATACATGTCACACCTCGAATCCTATAGGGACGGGGTGAGACGGCCTTCCTTCCACTAAAAGGACATAGCCTAAAATCAGACCCCAAAATCCTATAGGATGGGGTGAGACAGCCGTCAATAACATTTTCGCTCTAACGGCCACTAATTGAAGGACTCAAAAAGATTAGGAAAGAGAGCGATAAACAATCACAGCTCAGTAAGTAACATATATCAAATCATATAGGGTTGTTTCCTTTCAATAAGCTTTATACAATTCAGAAAATACTCATTAAAATCATCAAAAACATTAATGGCCAAGTCCATTGATTAATTTCATACCAAAATACACGTCAATGGTCCATTTCACTGATCAATCTCATAGTACATCACCTCTCAAAGCACATCACATATCATAGCACATCACATTTCAATGCACATCACATCTTAAGGCCCTAGAAGTGACTCCCATAAGACCACGCCATTGTGTAGCACTTAGAGTGTGTTTGGTTAAGCATTTTAAAAGTCTATTGAGCAAATGCAACGCAGTTTAGCCTAAAGGGTTTTAGGTAAATACAAAGGCCATTTGATAAACAAGATTTTGAGAAGCAATGTTGAAAGAAATGCCGTTTAGTTTTAACATTCAAAAAGCCCTTTTGTGATTAATATTAAATTTTTATTATTTTTATTATTTTAATTGAAATCAAATATATATAATTTGAAAAAAAAAAAAAGACCAATCCCTTCATCATTCCAACAAAGGGCTATGGCCGCTGGTGAGCCAAATCTTGCGTTGGCGGTCGTTGATCAAGGTCACCCCACATCAAGCGACCCCCAACAAGGGTCGCGCGAGGGCTACTGAAGGTCACCTGACTTCATGTGATCCTTGGCGAGGGTCACGTGACCCAGGCGATGCGCGACTCAAGCGACTACTGCATGGGTCTCGCGACCTCAGACCACCCTCGCCTGAGGTTGCGAGACCCAGTCAGTGGTCGCCTGGGTTGCTCAAGGTCGTGTGACCTCTAGTAGCCTTCGTCGAGGTCGCATGACCCTCATCAGAGGTTGTCCAACCTTGAGCGACCTTGATCAATGGCCGCTGGTGCCAGATTTGACTCACCGGCGGCCGTAGCCCTTAATCGGACCGACGAAGGGTTTGGTCCTTTTTTAATAAAAAAATAATGTGTGACAAAATCAGAAATTTGAAGAATTAGTGAGGGTAGTTTTGGAAGGAAAAAATGAGTTTGCATTTAGCCAAATGCTGAAAACCCAAAGCTAATTTCTAGTAGCATTGGTCTTTTAACCTTTTTAATGCTGGCTTTCAAGTGAAAAGCTCATTCAAAATAGTTGTCAAACGGTCAAACATTTCTTCAAAGGGCTTCAGAGGCCGAAAACCCTTTGGGAATGCTGAACCAAATGCACCCTTAGCCCTTGAGTAGCACAAGGCACTAAAAGTGGCTCCTTTTTTTTATATATTTTTTTATGGAATTTGGTGATTAAATAGAAGTGGGTCATGCTTTGATACAACAAAAATGGAAATAATAATAAAAAAAAAGCATAATTCAACTTAAATTATTATCCAACTTTCTTTTTTCCTGCATAAAAAATATGGCACAAATATTTAATTAAGGGAAGCCGATAAATAATCAATAGTTAAGGCAATGTAATGAATGATTCCAAGAAATTGTTGTATTACAAAAGAAAGTCATATGATACTTAGTTTGATTTATTGATGTTTTGTCATTAATTACCCGCTGATTTTTTTCCAAATAGCAGTGGCTTTGGAGCCCATATTTTCACAATTTTTTTTAACTTCATTACAAAGCTTTTCGGGAATAAATTGAGCTAAGTTCTTCTTCCAAGATGACTTGTTAATATAAGGCTATATTTGGTGAGTTGGATATAACTCCGGATAGCATAGCTTTTATCCTATTGGGAGTTGCGCCTAATAAATTGGCACCGATTGTAATTTACTTGTTAGAGTAGATTTAAAAGGGTTATAGATACCTTTAGGATATTGATAAATTATTTTCTAGTATGGTCTAGTGTTTTTTTTCCTGCAACGCTTTGAAAAGAATGGTATGGTCTAATAAAGCAAAATGATCTAGGTTTCGAGAAATCTCCAGGAAGACAGAATTAATCTGTATCTAGCCAATCAATGCCCGCCATGTGTCAACTACAATAAAATTCAGCACCTAAACAAACATGACCAACTCCACAACCCCACTTCCTAACAACTTCACCACCTTAAGCATTCTCACAGCCACTCCACAATATCAGTTTTTGCCTAAAGACAATCTCTATATAAACTGCATATTGAAAGTGGATGATCATCTTCATCAGAAATTCTCTGGGTCATTTGCAAATTCCGAGCTTCTCAAGCTTGCAGTTAAAAAGATGTTGTCCAAGCAATCATCATTACAAATTCCCATCGCGGTGCTGATCGCGGCGGTCCACTTGCTGCTCAATGTGGTGGCAGCAGGCCCCACTGCAGCAGCGGTGGGCGGAGAGCCAGTCCTCGAGCTCTACATGCACGACATCCTCGGGGGAAGCAGCCCTACAGCAAGGCCTGTCACGGGGTTGCTCGGCAACATATACACCGGTCAGGTGCCCTTTGCGAGGCCGATAGGGTTCATACCTCCGAAAGGTGGCGTGGCTATTCCCAACGCGAACGGGGCTATCCCCACGATTAATGGCGTCAATGGGATCCCACTTGGGACTGGTTTGGCCGGCACGACTTTTGCAGGAAAGCCCGTCATCAATCAGAACAACAACGGCAACAACTTCAATATCCAGACCCAGCTGGGTCCTGACGGGTTGGGCCTCGGGTTCGGGACAATCACTGTGATCGACGATGTACTGACGTCAAGCCCTGATCTTGGGTCACAAACCATTGGCAAAGCGCAGGGAGTATATGTCGCAAGTTCTGCGGATGGGAGCACGCAGATGATGGCGTTCACGGCCATGATCGAGGGAGGAGAATATGGCGACAGCCTCAACTTCTACGGCATATACAAGATCGGGAGCCCCATGTCACATTTATCGATCACTAGTGGTACTGGGAAATTCAAGAATGCTTGCGGATTCGCCGAAGTGCGGGCGCTTGTGCCATCTGGCCAGACTGTCATAGATGGTGCAGAGACATTGCTCAGGATCACAGTCCATCTAAAGTATTAGGCCCCCGTGTTGCTGTGCAACCATGTGAAGTTGTGTGGGAGAAAACGAGTGCCGTCAGTCTGTTTATTTCCATTCGAAATGTCACCTGTACTGTGTACAAGTTGATTACCGAGGCCTAAATTCTAGCAAATGGTTCTAAATCACGCGTGGAAATCATTTTGAAGGAAGATGACACCTTTAGCTTAGGCAAACCAAAAAAAGAAGGAACAAAGTAGAACTGACCTAAAGAGAACCGGAAAAAAAAAAAGAACCCTTGAATCCTCACTCGATCCACGAGATCTCATAAAATCTATCAATTAATTTGACCCTAAAACTATCCAGTGAAGAAGAAAACTTCTTCAATAAGAATCGCAGAATCAACTATAAATTCCAACATACCAGCTATATCTTGTCTGCTATAGGCAGCAGAAGCATTTACCAGTTAGCGTAACAGGCAGAGACCTGAAAGTTACCAAAGAGTAATCTATGTAGATAAGGAACCGATTAGATTCATGACTACAACGGAAGCAACAAATAATTAATACTAGAACTATTTCATAAGACAATGAAGCACACTATAGAACAGAGGATATTCAGTATATCCGGTATTATCCAACCAAAAAAAATAAAGTATATCCGGTATTAAGAAGAGAGACTTCCTCGACATCCTAGTTCTCACATGACTTAACGAGGATAGATTACTGGTGCATCGGATTTCATTCTCTGCAATGATTCAAAAGATAACCAAGTGCCGTTGATGTCCAAATTGTTCTCTTCTCGAGCAACAATTCCAAACAATTGCTGATGGAAACGACGCGATTCATGCAATTTTTCAACAGGAAGCACTCATGGTTACCTCAACAACCTGTAAAATTAGAATTCTATTGAAACCCTAAAGCCTTGTCCAGAAAAGTGAGATCCATAACCATCTTATATTTCCATCTAGTCTACACAACCAGCAAGCAGGCAAGTTGCTGCCGCATAAATTTAAAGACTCACTTCACGAGTGCTAAAGCACATCACCTTATCAAGCCTTTCCTCTCATGGATTTTATTATTTGGACACCAGGGCCCTTAAATTCAGATTCGCCAAGACATTGAACGGTATAAGTTTTTGATGTCAAAAGACTCTTGACCAATCCTAGCCATAAGCAATGAGTATATTGCATTATCCAACGATATGAGAGAAAAGTATATATAACTGTGAGCCATAACAGCAGCTTCCCATGATATCTCAGAGTGCTAAGACTAAGAGTTAAGCTTTAAGTTTGCATAAAACCTTATGAGAACAGAAAACTAACGTTATGCTCAAGAACAGAACTTTTGTGCAAAGTTTTTATGGACAATGATACTCATCACAATATAATATGGCATTTTGCATATTTTTAAGTCAGCCACTTGGGAGACATGTCTTACCCAACTCAGTGGAGGCTAATATACCACCTATACTCTTTATGTGGCACCTCAAACTCATCAAATGCTGGAGATCTTAACACAAGAAAAAACTGGGGCTTGTTCAAGTCCATACAAGGAATCGATCAAGTGCATGCGCAATGAAGCTGGACCTTTTGCCATCTCCATTCCAATCTCACCAGCAATGCCAAATATAGATAATGCCGAGGCTGTAGCTTCAAAGGCACGTGAAGGGTCAACAGCAACAAAGGCAGAAATGAGTGCCGTGACAGAACACCCGGTTGCGGTAATGTTCTGCATCATTGGAACCCCATTCGAGGCACCTACCACTCTTTTTCCATCTGTAATTATGTCAACGGCTCCAGATACCGCGACTATAGCTTCACTTGCCTGAGCCAATGACTTTGCTGCTTCTACTGCATCCTTTGAGTCATGGGAGCTGTCGACACCCTGTTAGAGGAAGGTATATGGTGAAGGACTAATCACAAACATTACCAAACAAAGATTTGAGATCGATATTGTTCAGATGATGCATTTAAAAGAAACAGAATTATTTCAAAAAAAAAAACATATAAGATGAGAGAAACCAAGTTCTATTTTCAATTCAAGTATGCGAGTTCCTCCAATCATTTTCTTTTCCAACTATGTCTCACATCTTAATAACTTCTGAGATTCAAAGAGGCATCGACTAACTGAGTTTTTGCGAGACTTCATCAAGGGAGTGATGTGGGATAAAAGTCTGCAGGACTACACGTCAAAGACTTCATGCTGCACGCATCTAAAACAAAGCAAAAAACTGCAAGCACATCTGACAAAATTTCAACTGTTGCAGCAAGGACAATGTCTGTCCCTTAGATTACAGATTAAAAAAGATCATGACGTGCAGATTTAAGTCCTGTTCACTGTGATATTACTGACGAAAGGAACCATTCGGTGTACGGAAAATTGCAATCAATCTGTTTGAACAGAGAAAAAACATCCAGAGGCAAATTAATCAATGGTTTATAGCAGACCAATCCTGTTTAACTTTGCGCAAATTGTACCATACGGCTCAAACTTCAATCTCTTAACTCGCCTGACTTTATATGAGTCTGCACAAGTTTACAAACCCCATCACTACTGAAATTTGACCAGAGGTGGAAATAAGAACACCGGGAATCAAGTTCAACGTCAAATCGAAAAACCCAACTCCACTTACTAGCAAAAAGGGCTTTATCATTGCCAAATATCCAATAACGAGAACTCTCTCGCTCTCTCTCTCTCTCTCTCTCTCTCTCTCTCTATATATATATATATATATATATATATATATATAAGAAACACGTATAAAGTTACGGATTTGATCAAATCACCTTGGTGGATCCGACGGAGGCATTCGCGAGCGCGATTATCTCGGACCCGTTTCCCCTGATGACAGTGGGTTTGAGTCCCACGAGCTCCCTACAAGCGTTCAACCGGAACCCCGAAGCCCCAGCGGCCACCGGGTCGAGGACCCATGGCCTCCCGGAGCTGGCGGCGAGCTCCGCGGCGAGCTTCATGGCCGGCAGCCAGTCGGCAGTAAGGG
The DNA here is from genome assembly GCA_017140595.1 of Eucalyptus curtisii. Lineage (NCBI taxonomy): Eukaryota > Viridiplantae > Streptophyta > Magnoliopsida > Myrtales > Myrtaceae > Eucalyptus > Eucalyptus curtisii. The sequence goes on from CM029504.1 coordinate 8,035,210, forward strand.
TGCCGACGTTGACGCAGAGGGCGTCAGCATTAGGGGTGAAGTCCGGGAGCTCCTGGAGGGAGTGGAGCATGGCGGGCGAAGCGCCGGCGGCGAGAAGGGTGTTGGCCATCAGGTCCATAGACACGAAGTTGGTGATGCACTGGACAAGCGGCGATCGCCGCCTCACTTCGGCGAGGAAGGTCCAGGCGATGCCGGCCCAGTCTGTGGAGGATTCTCCCATCGATCTCGCTGCTCTGATCGATCGATTTATCCTCTCTCTCTCCCGCAGCTCTCTTTTCCCTTTTCTTATCAATACGAAGAGGGAGGGGCATGTGAGGGCGCGTCTCTATGTTTCGGGCGAATTATATTTTTGCCTATAGACTCTGGCAATTGTCGCGAGTTGCAGTATGGGCATGGAGTCGAGTTCTTTTCTTAAAAGATAGCTCATAATGAAATATGTTTAAAATAATGACTCGAGATGATAAATTTAGTCTAAAATAAGGAACTCAATTCACCAGCTTCCTTCCTCAACCCTATGGGCGCCACCTTTCTCCTCCATTTACAGCCGGAATCAGATCCCTCTCAAAATTTGCAAAACTGAAAATAATTGTTTTGTCCGCTAAGCTAACCAAAAAATCATATTCTCCAGAAATTGAATTGACGCAATTTTTTCACTGAATTGCTTCAAAAGACTGATTTTGGCAATTCTGGTGAATTTCCATCAAATATGGTTGTTGTCCCAACAAAGACAGAACTTAAGCAGATCATTGTCTCGATTTTCACCCAAAGGCTTAGATCATGCGTTATTTCTCCACAGGGATTTCATAAAAGTTCTCGGGAAATGTGGGGAGAATATCGCGAAAAGGGTGCTTCTAAGGGTTCCAAATGGTGGAATTTGGCCAATGGAATTGGAAATAAGGGGTGATATGGGTTGGAACAAATTTGTAGAGCATTATTCTATTTAGGATGCTCACTCCTTAGTATTCAACATGAAGGTGTCCTCATTTTTCATGTATTCATATTCAATAAAAGCGCATCCAACGTATAATCCGCTTAAGAATGCCAGTGATGGGAAATCAAGCCTTAACATCAAAGATGGTGAATTCATTTCGCCAAAGCTGGAAGTTATCGGTGTTTATGATGATGACGGTGCTTCATCTAAACTTGAAAGTTCTTATGATTTATCTCGGTATCAAAAGATGAGGAAGGGATTGCAGCCACCAAAATGTGCACAGATTTTCAAGAGTGCAGTGAGATCTAATCGGGTTAGCAAAGATCATGATTGTTGCCATACACATCTGATGGTAGCTTCAGAGGAGCAAAAGCTCAAAGGTAGGAGGAAAGGCAAGTCCGAACCGCTCATCACAAGATTTGGGAGGTGCGAATCCTCAATCCACAAGCTAGGTCTCCACTTAATCATGTCATTCTTTCTCGTCTTGGAACTCGGTTTAAAAGCTCTTGATGCCGGTAGAATATATGTTAGAACTGAATTATCTTCATTTTGGTTTCATGAAGGATTTGCTCTCTTGCTCCCCAACCTGCACACGCAACTGTCGAGGGATGTCATAATTCCTAAATGTCAAATAGATTGATCATTGACCCAGATTGGTCAAGTAAATGCTATGCATCCTTTAATAACATACCATGTTGATTTAGCATGAATAAGAGATGACGTTTGTACAAGCACACACATTGAAATACATTAATCATCATGTTTAACTAGTCCGACCAATACTATGTTTAGCAATTGTTTCCTTGTACATACCAATCTAGGATCATAATAGCATTTGACACTAGATATAGGAAAAATTACCAAAAAAGTTCTAAACTTTTTAATTGTGTCGATTTAGTCATAAACTTATTTTTTTGAGGCTAATTGATTGTGTTAATTCAGTCCATTTGGCCAAATTTGATCGCGGCCGAGAGATAACGGGGATGTCGATTGGCACTAGCAAACAATTTTTTAATATTATTATTTTTTTAAATTTTTAATTATTTTTTAATCTTTTTTATTCTCTCCTCGCCGGGGAAGGACTACCCAACTACTAGCAAGGCAAGCCCTTGCTAGTGGATCGGTGAGCTTGCCCTCACCCAGATCTGGCGAGCCCCCCTCGCTAGATCCAACAAGGACTTGCTTCACTAGTGGTTGATGGCTAGGCGAGCCCTTGTTGGATCTAGGTGAGGGTGAGCTCGTTGAACCATTGGCGAGGCGACGAGGCAAACTCTCGTGGGATTTGACAAAGGCGAGCTCGCCCTTAGTTCGGCCTAGCCGGCCGCCTTAGTTCGATGATTGGCCCTCCCTTTGGCCGATCGCCAAAAGGATGGAGGAGAGAAAAAAAAAAAAAGAGAGATAAAAAAAAGAAAAAAAGATTAAAAAAATAATAAAATTTTGAAAAAAATAAAATAATATTAAAAAATTGTTCGCCGGCGCCGGCTGACATTCACATTAGCGCCAACTAGCCAAATTTGGCTGGACGGACTGAATTGACACCATTGTAAAAGATTTATGATTCAATTGGCTAAAAAAAAAAAAAAGTTTAAGACTGAATTAGTGCAATTACAATATATTTATAACTTTTTTAATCATTTTTCCTTAGATATATATAAAAGTGATTGCTATAGAAAGAAATTCACAGAACAAGTGAATGCTTCATACATGTTATTGAGTATTGCGTAATTGTCAGTCGTATTCTGTTCATGTATTGTTAAGGATCCTCGTATATTCTCCATAAAAAAATTGTTACGCTAAAATGGAAAAGCTTACAATTTGTGACTCTCGCATTCATGGACAAATTGTGGCCAATGAAGCTCAATGACTATGAGTCACACACCTAGATGTAGGGCAGCTATCTACTAATTGGACTGCAGAGAGGGAAAATTCTCTAAAGGAAGGAGACCTCTACACATGTGTGACTATTAGAAGGGATGACGATATCGTGTTTAATGTCTCCATCTTTAAAAACACTTGGAAAAAATGATATTACACTGATAACAGCAGAGGAAGCATCACGAGTACATTTTTAATGCTAAAGAACTTGAGAATTGCCAAGTTCAAATCTCTGCTTTTGTTTTTCTGGGACTAAGCACAGTTTTTGCTTTGATGAACGGGAGAATCTTGTGTTCCTTGATGCTTTTATCTCAAATGAGACTAGTGTGACTATGTGAAAGCAACATTAGGAAGCTCCATATATGGTTTCTATACAAGTTGCTACTCATTTCCAGGATCTTTCCGTTGTATATTGCCGACATCAAATGGCAGTCTTGATCAAATAGGTGCTGTTGTCATGGCCGTTCTCTTGCTCCTCCATCGAGTGTTGGCTCAACAATGCTGATGAAAACTTTCTTTCTTCTCACTCGCAACCATGGCTGCCATGTCTCCGAGATCTCAGCCAAGGCCATGGCTGCTTGAGCTCATAGCTCTTGACCATGGTCTCCGAATCTCCAAGCTCTTGACCATGGCCACTCGTAGATGTTGTAGACACCCCAATCTGCCCCTTCAATTCCTTCTTCACCGAGATCCAATGCCGCATGATGCTGCACACACAGGTTGGATGAGTGGTTGAACCCCAACGCCACAGTGATGGCGGAGAAGCCGAGCAGGTTGTTCACATCAGCAAGGCACCGCTGGTGCTTCCTCGGAGACATGACTGCTCTCTCTCTTCTCAGTCGGGACCATGGTTGCCGTAGAAGCGGAGTTCGTTCCTGTGAGTCCCTACATTAAGCCACGTCTTAGCCCCAAATAGCAGATCTCAAACCGAAATTAAATTCGCGCATTCAAGCCAAACAATCGCCTAAAATCAGACCGCCTAAAATCAGACCACACACAAGCAATGCACATATCAAAAGGTCACACTCATCGAATTTCGTAGCAGCTGCCAGCTGGGCCGCTGCAAGGAAGTTACCGACGGAATTGAGCTTAGGATACGGACTGAGGTGCACCATGCTAAGAACTTCTCGTTGTGGAAGCCACTCAGGCCTTCACTAGAAGTGGCTAGACGGAGTGCGAACAAGAAGGAAGAAGAAGATGAGTAGGGAAAAGAAGTAAAAAAAAAACACCATGACGAAAAAGCCCTCAACCGAAGCATATGAGATGCACATCCTCGCTGACCGGCGAGTTAAGATCCTTATTGAGCTTAAGTTGGCCACTTTGGCCATTGATTGAGATAAGCACTATTCTAGGTTCTCTTTTGAGAAAATGACTCTATATTTTGAATTTTCTCTTTTTTTTCTTCTTTTCTTTTCCTTTTCTCTTCTTCTTCTTCCTCTAGCTAGTCGCAAAAATATAATAAAATTATATTAAAATATGGTAAAATTATATAATAAAACTAAAATGTATATAATAAAATAATTAAAATATATAATAAATTATATTGTGAAATCATAATGAAATTTTAAAAATATGATAAAATTTTACAATAAAATTAAAAAATATATAATTAAATAATTAAAAAAAATAAAATAAATTCATATAATAAACTTATTTAAAAATTAAAAGAGAAAAATATAACAAAAGTATTACAAATTTAAAGAAGTTCTAAGACATAAAAATTTAATGGTTGTATCAAACGCATTCCTATTCTGCGGGAATATAAATTTTAGGTAGTCACTAAATATTTTTAAATGCTTAGAAACTTGTCTAGGGGGAGAATCGAAAAGAATCATTTCCGAGCAAAAATTATTCCTGAGAACAAAATGATTACCAAATTAGTTTTACGAGTAAGATCTATGGTTGATCTCAATTTTGAAAATAAGCCAATGAGACAGGTCCAAGGAGAGGAGAATTGAGATGTTTCAAGTTTGGGCTCCACCCATAATATGTAAAAGGTTATTCGACTAACCAAATAAGGTTATTTGAACAATCAAAACTGGAGATGATAGGAATTCGATATGTTTGAGGAATAGTTATAAACCTTAAGCAATTCTGAACGTGATTAGGTACTTATGGAGAAACACTCAAAGATTTGGTCTTGGGAAAGGGAATTTGTCTAATCAGTCTTAAACTTATATAATATAGATGTCAACTTAATCCCGAACTTTCCAATTTTGCCAAAATTCAAAACCTTTGAGCAAATTTCTGATATAGTTCTTTTGACCAATTTTTGTTATGAATCGTGGATGTGACATGACAATATGTTGTGTAGGATGGCTAGCGAAAATTAGTAAAATTTCCGGTGAAAATTAACTATAATAACTAAATTAAAATTGCACACAAAGTTTAAAACTAAATTAGCAAAATTTAAATGTTTATAACTAAATTGACATTCTTATAATAGGTTTAGGACTGATTTAGTAATTTTAACGTATTGAGAATGAAGAAAATTATGGAGAAGTGAGGGTAGTTAAGTATAGAAATGCAGAGACGCTCAAGTAATGCCAAAACCCTACCAGATTTTTGTCTTGATTTCTTAAGTATTCATTGCAATGTCTTGTGATTCAGTCTGAGTTTCAAGTTAATTAGTGATTCGTAACGTGTTTTGTGATTATCAATGTACAAACTTTAATGGCTTTTGTATTCATCGTAACATTTTGAGCGTCACTTGAACAAAATCAGTTCAATTTCAATTCTTGTAATATTTGCTTTCTGGTGCCGTGTTGTTTTTCTTATGCTTTTTTTTTTTTTGTCGAAAGAAAATATTGTATTCATATAGTCGGAAGCTTACAACTTGACGCTAAGGCATCCACATAAACAAGGTCGAGCAAGAGGTAGGGCGGGAAAATGTTCCAATTTTGGGCCGAAGTTTCTAAACGTTGGGTCTTTGCGGCCCAGTCGGCAACGGCTTTGGCCTCATGCCTACAGAAATGCACAGTCAAATTAGGGAAAAGAGGAATTGATGTGACGGCCTCCACAAGCAAAGCACGCAGTTCCCATGGCGGCGATTTCCTACCCGTGACGGCGTCGACGACATTGCAGCAGTCAGATTCGATTACGATTTGTGCCTGATGGATACCTTGCTGTAGCAGATGCTGGAGTGTGAATGTGAGGGCCTAGAACTCCGTTGCCAGAGCCGATGCGGCTGGAAAACTTCTGGAATAGATGTTGGTAAGTCGGCCGTGATGATCTCTACAGATAGATGCCATCGATCCTTCAGTGCTTCCTGGCCGATAGGCTGCGCCAATGTTGCATTTTAAGGTACTCAGGTCAGGTGGTCGCCAAAGCTGTGCTGGGTTCAGATTTGCAGTAGATTTTCTCGACAAGGTAGGAGCACAAATATGATAAAGTCGTGTTTGAGTTAATGCAGCCTCCACTGCTCGGGTTGGATCCAGATGTTGGTTGCGGAAGATGAAGTTGTTGCGCATTCGCCAGATCTGCCAAAGAACGTTGGCTATGACTTCCAGAGCAGGTGAGTTGCTTGTCGATTCAACTTTTGCTGTTAACCATGCGTCTATTCGATGGATTGTGTGAGGCTGTAAGTCGATGTTGATCTGTGGATGAGCCCATATATCTCTAGTCCATTAACAGGATAGGAATAGATGCTCTAGAGTTTCTGGGGTTTTTTGTTGACAAAGCTTGCATAAAGGATCAGTGATGATATGTCGCTGAAACAAATTGGCTCTGGAGGCTAGTGCATTTTGACAGACTGACCAAAGAAAAGTGCGTATTTTAGGTGCTGTTCGCATTGCTAAGATTTTTCTCCATAGAATCCTAGGGTTCTGGTATGAGGTAGATGCTCTGTGGTTGTCGTGGTTGCCTGTGATATTAGTTAAAGCATGATAACTGCTCTTCACTGTATGTCGGCCATCCTTTGTGGCTGTCCAGACTAATTGATCTTTGGCATAGGTAGGTCTAACTGGAATGGTTAGAATCTCATCTATGATCTGGGCATCTAGAAAACTGTGGAGCAGAGATGTGTTCCAGCTGTTGTGGAATGGATCTATTAGAATGGCCACTAGTTGTGGTTCCTCTCTTGTCGCAGGTCTACCAAGAATTCCTCTTAGTAACCATCGATCCTCTCGGATTCTAATTTTGCTTCCATTACCCACTGACCATCTAACATGTGGTAAGATAGCCTCACTGCCCATTAGAACACTCTGCCATCCCCAGGATGGCCGAGTTCCTTTATCCGCTGTGCTGAATTCTCTAGAATGATAGTAAAGACCCTTAAATATCTGACTCCATAAAGCTTGAGGCTGTTGTAGTAATCGCCACGCCTGCTTTCCAAGCATGGCTTTGTTAAATTCAATAAGATCACGAAATCCTAGGCCGCGGTTGTCTTTACTGCTTTTAAGAATATCCCATTTCTGCGAATGTATCTCTGCTCTGTTCTGATCATTCCTCCACCAGAATCTAGCGATACTATTTTCTATAGTTTTACAAAGAGACAAAGGAAGCTTAAAGATCGACATTGCATAATGTGGAATTGCCTGAATCACAGACTTGATAAGAATTTCCTTACCTCCTTTTGGAATTAACTTTTCTTTCCATCCCTCTAGTTTTGCATGAACTCTTCCTAAAATCCAAGAGAACATCTCCTTTTTGGAATGACCCCAGTCAGACGGTATTCCCAAATATTTACCATACCTCTGTAGCACAGGTATTCTAAACTCTGTCGATATATTTTCCTGCAGCATGACAGGACAATGCTTGCTAAAAATTAGCCTAAATTTGTTGCGGTTCAAAGCCTGTCCCGTGGCCATGCAATATTGATTTAAAATATCAGCAAGGTTCTGGCATTCCCGAATGTTACCCTCTAGGAAGAATATTGCATCGTCAGCGAAAAGTAAATGGGACAGGGCAGGGTAGGACACCATCTATTTAACCTGATTCCCTTAATGTGTCCAATGTAGACTGCTTGATTGATCAGAGTTGACAAAACATTCACTAATAGAATAAAGATGTATGGAGATAGGGTCACCTTGTCTGAGGCCACGGGTTGGGAAAAAAAAAGGAAGTTGTTCTCCGTTAAATCTGACACTATAAGATGTGGTGGTAATGCATTGCATTACCCATTGTACCCACCTTGGATGGAATCCCATTTTGAGAAGATAGTCGCTAAGGAAATCCCATTCTACTCTATTGTAAGCTTTTTGCATGTCGGTCTTTAGGATTGCGTTAAATTTTCTTTTCTGCCTTCGAGTCTTAAATTGATGAAGAACTTCTTGGACGATTGAAATGTTGTCTTGAATCTGTCGTCCATTCACAAAAGCCGACTGTTGCATAGAAATCAGATTAGGTAAACAATGTTTTAGGCGATTAGCAATTACCTTTGAGATGACTTTATATGCAAAGTTGCAGAGACTGATTGGTTTGTATTGATCCAGTCTCTCTGGGTGAGGTGTCTTGGGAATCAAGGCGATAATGGTCCGGTTCATATTAGTAGGCATCCGTCCTGACCAAAAGAAATTTTGTACAAGGATACAAAGATCTTCTTTAATGACCTCCCCATGAGTATGATAAAATAAGCCATTGAAACCGTCAGGGCCTGGAGCCTTGGTAGTTCTCAACTGAAAAGTGGCCTGGCGAACCTTCTCTAATGTAACCAGTGCAAGCAATTGGTCATTCATTTATGTGGTAACTACCTACGGGCATTGATCTAGAATTGGTCCATAATCCCGATATCCCACCGTCGTGTATAACCCTGAAAAGAAATTGGATGCCATGTCTTGTAAAATCTGAGGATCATGAATCCATTGCTGGTGGTCATCCTGCAACATGCTAATTCGATTTTTTTGCCTTCTTTGAAGAGTAGTAGCATGAAAAAATTTCGTATTCTTATCACCTCACCTTAACCATTGAAGGAAATTAAAGGAAATTAAGCGCAATCGAGAGCAAAACTTAGATCCCTTGCCTGGAATTAAAGGAAATTCAATGCAACACAAGGAATTCAAGTCGGCGGAAGACGACTTACCTTTATCCGATGCGCAAACAACTATTAACCCTGGAACGAACGTTGAATTGCGGATGAATCACAAACAAAAATACTTCACGTTGGTCTAAATGCAATTACGAGGAAAGCACTTGATTTCCACAGCGTAAATGCTGATTGTTCTTGTAAAGAAGAAATGGAACGCCTTCTCTATTGAAGGAAAGGGGACAAGAATGGGAGAGAATTTCAAAGCGTATGTTTTGCCAACCGTGCCAACGGTTGTCTACAAAAGACTTTTATACAACTCCCTTCATACCCTTTCAAAGAGTGTCTTTCCATCGTAGCATATCAATACCAAACGGTGCGTTCTAATCGCACCCCATCATGGACGTACTGATTAAGTACATCACGACCTATCTAGAGCGATTTTGCTCCAACATATATGACAAGTTGTATTGGAGTTATGACAAAACAAAGTTTGAGTACGATGTACAATGTTGGAAGAGCGGTTCCTCGAAGATCCGTAGAATTTTTGCACATTTACAATAAGATAATGGTTTAGGAGGATAATGGTAGTTCATGTTCTTCGAACTATTTTTTCTCTGTAATCCTCAACATTTTCCATTAATCACTTGAATCTCCAAACTATAGTCTTCTTCTTTCGGGGTTCTTTCTTCTAGGACATGGAGAAAAGTGCTGATTCGGACTGCCACGGCAATGTCGACTATACCAGTCATTAACCATCGAGTTAATTATGCATGAATCGCATGGCTATATCCGTTTCCTCTCTGAACGAATCCTCTGTCAGCTATGTTATTCGTTGTGAAGGTGAAAAAGATGCAAGAATGTCGTGTTGTAGGTCATCAAATGCGGGTGATGGCTTAGTATCTTGTGGAAGATGAATCATGTAGGCAAATTCCATAAAGGAGAAAATGATCGATATTTCTTTTGGAAACTATGCATATGATTACTTTTCATCCATTTGCAATTGGGAAAAATTATCAAAAAGGTCATAAACCTATTGCAATTGTGTTAATTCAGTCATAAACTTTTTTTTTTTGACCAATTGAGTCCTAAACTTTTTGTAATCGTGCCAATTCAATCATTTCGACCAAAATTGGCCAGCTGACGCTAACGTGGCTAGCGCCAACAACAATTTTGTTAATAAAATTTTATTTTTTTTGAATTTTTTAAATCTTTTTTCCCCCTCTCTCTCTCTTCCCTCCTCCTTCCTTCTTCTTCCTTTGGCTTTGACGAGCGGCCAGGGGGCTGGCCGATTGCTTGACTAAGGCGGTCGGACGAGCTCTCCTTGCTGTCGCTGGGTGAGGGCAAGCTCACCTGGCCACTAGCTAGGCGAACTCGCACGACTGCCACTGGCGGGGCGAGCCCTTGCCAGACTTGGTGGGGGCTTGCCCTGCCAGTAGTCGGGCGAGCTCACTCGACCCTAGCGACAGCGAGGCCAACCCTTGCCAAATCTAGTGAGGGCTCACCTCGCCAGACCAAGCGATGGCGAGACCCCCGTCGCTGGATTTGGCGAGGGCTTGCCTCGCCGTTGGCGGGCAAGCTGATTGCCTCTTCAGTGGTAGCCGGGCGAGCTCGCCCTCGCCTAGTGATGGCGAGGTAAGCTCGCTCGGTTGCCAAAGCCAAAGGAAGAAGGAGGGAGGAGGAAGGAGGAGGGAGGAGAGAAAAAAAAAGAAAAAAAAAAAGGAAAAAAAAAAAAAAAAGATTTAAAAAATTAACAAAAAAATTCAAAAATATAATATATATATTTTTTTAAAAATTGTCGCCGGTGCCAACCAGCCAATTTTGGTCGAAAGGACTGAATTGGTACGATTGTAAAAGGTTTAGAATTTAATTGACAAAAAAAAAAAATTCAGGACCGAATTGACACAATTGCAATAAATTTATGATTTTTTTGGTAATTTTCCTTTTGCAATTGCATACAACCCCAACTTACTCATCAAGTTAGTTTGGGGCATGTTCTTAGAAAATCTTAATGTTATGCCTGGTTTAAGATCTTCTCCCATTTAGGGTGCAAAATAGGAGCCGACAATTGAGGGATCAAGCTCCGGCAAAACTCATTCTTTTGTATATCTAGTGTATTCAAAAACAACAAATTTTTTGTTCTTGTCTTTGATCCACCACTCTCGATATACAGTGAAGCTTAGACTTGTGGATGCAAATAAATTTAGTTGATTCGTTTGGAGATTAGAAACTTTCAAGCGATCTCCTCCTACAATTTGATAAACATAAACTTACAACAATATCCACTGATAGTGACTGGTGGGAGTTGTGGATAGCTATATCCATTCAATCTTGTCATCGTTCTAAATCTTTTGCACTTCAAAGGCATGACAAATGGGTTGCCAGTGTTTGAAAAAGATCAGTCTCTCGACTGTTGATTAGTACACGCTTTATTGCAAAATGATATTTCTTAGGGTGCACAATAAATATTCTATTTCTAACTAGAAATATTTTTCTGTTCCCTAAAAAAGGTTGGAACAGTATTCCATTTGGTAATGCAATTTTATTTTTCTATTTCTGGAACAAATTTTTGGTCTAAAAATAGGTTTGGATTATAAATGAGAAATAAAAATTTTCTACTTCTTTATTTTTGGAATAAAATGAGACATAAAAATTATTCTCATAGCTCGCTCTCACTACTAACCAGCCACTGGTTGCTAATCGCTCGCCATCCACTGTTGTTGGCCACCGTCAGCCAAAGAGGGAAAAATTTTGTTTTTCTATTTTGGAAACATAAATTTTTTTCATCATCAAATGCATATTTTAATCAGAAACTCATTCGGGGAATAACAACAATAGATTTCTTGAACATAATAGTTATCATTTGTGCCCTTAATAGAGCAAAAAATGAAGGTGTTGATGGCTGGATGGGAGGAATTGAAAACAGAATGAGTCGTAATCACCTCTGGTAACTTGATGATCTCTGCCTTAATTTTTAGGAAGAAGCTCTCTTGGTAAAAGATAGCTATCACAAACAAACTTTTTTTTTTAATCGAAAGAAAATTGTACTTATTACTTGTTGGATATTTCAATAATATTTTGAAATATTTACAATAATAGCTTTGATAAAAGTTATGACTGCATTGAAGACCATAATTATTTTTAACGGTCACATAACGGTTTCTTAACGGTCATATAATGGCTTTTCAATCGTTTTGTAACGTTTAATTTATTTTTCAAATAAATCCTTCATTATTTTACAACGGCTCTTTTAACGGCTCTATTTTGTCTAAATATAAAATCTCATAAGACAATCTTAAAATATACATTGAATGAAACAGAGAATATTCTTTCTTTAGAAAATCTTTCCTTTCCTTTTCATTGCTGGGTTATACACAACGTTGTTTTTGTTCCTTCTAATATTCAGTGCGGAATATAGAAGGTCTGTTGTATCTTAGGAGGATAGCCGTCAGAAGCCTATCGCACCAAGTTTCGCACTCCGAGGGGTGGAATTATCCTTAAGGACAATGCTTACGCTTGCACGCCTCAGACAAATTTATTTATTCTCATCAGCTTTTTTCCTACAATCTTAAGGATAAATCCCATGGAGCATCAAGTTGATACTGCTACTGATGCCTCAATCTCCACTAGTCCAATTGCACTACCACCACTACCACATATGTCCTATGCCAAACCATTCCCCGACATATCGAAGATCGAAGTTTTTAATGGCAACAATTTCATAAGGTGGCAAGAAAGGGTTTTCTCTATCCTAGATGTGCATGGCATGGCTTTCGCACTTATGGAGGCCAAACCAACTGATAACAAGCTTCGAGATCAATGGATACACGCTAATAAGGTATGTAGGACACAATTATTAGTACTCTTTCTAATGAATTGTTTGATGTCTACTGTTCGTACAATGAAGCGAAACAAATATGGGACTCCTTGACTGCAAAGTACACTACCGAAGATGTGGGCAGACAAAAATTTGTAATCGGAAATTATTATTGATGGGAAATGTCCGATGACAAGGAGATCAAGACGCAAATCAATGAATATCACAAGCTAGTGGAGGACTTGAAGGTAGAAAACATCAATTTACAAGAAGAATTTATTGCGGGCTTGCTTATTGAAAAGTTGCCTGAGTCTTGGAATAACTACAAGCAACAACTCAAGCACAAGGACAAGCAATTGTCACTAGCCGATCTGATCGTGCATATTATCATTGAGGATACAACTCGCAAGGAGATCAAAGCTGCCAAAGTTAAGGAAATTGCTACTAGGGCAAATTTGGTGCAAGGCAAATCTCAACATTGCCAAAACAGGTATTATAACAAAAAACCTGATTACAAACCCAAGGTTGCTCACCCCACCTTCAAAAAGAAAGGCTCTTGCTTTGTTTGTGGAAAACCAAGTCATCATGCAGCGCACTACATAAAGAGAATAATGGGAAATGACAATCCTGCTAAACCAAAAGTCAATTTGGTTAAAGCAGATGACTCTAATGATATAATTGTTGTGGTTATTTCCCAGGCCAACATTGTGGCTAATGTGAAAGAGTGGGTGGTAGACTCAGGTGCTACCAGGCATATTTGTGCAAACAAAAATGCCTTTTCCTCCTGCACGCCAGTAGGGGAAGGAGAAGAAATTATTTATCTTGGTGATTCAAGAATAGCTCAAGTTCTTGGGAAAGGAAAAGTTCTTCTCAAACTCACATCTGGCAAGACTTTGGCCCTGAATGATGTATTTATTACATGTCCCTAATATAAGGGCAAACCTGGTCTCAGTAGCGCTTTTAGGAAAGGTTGGGGTGAAGGTGTCATTCGAATCTGATAAGATTGTAATGACAAAAAATAACGTCTTTGTGGGAAAGGGTTATTGTAATCAAGGACTTTTTGTTCTTAACGTTTCCAATGTTATAAATGAAAATGCTACTACTTTCGCTTACTTGGTTGAATCTATTGATTTATGGCATGGTAGACTAGGTCATGTTAGTATTTCTTATATTAAGAAAATGCAAAAACAATGTTTAATTTCTGGAATTAAAAACCCATGTTTTAATAAATGTATAATATGTGCCGAAACAAAATTAACAAAAAAGCCTTGTTTTTCTGTAAATAGAGAATCTGATTTGTTGAGTTTAATTCATACTGATCTAGGAGATTTAAAACAAACTATGACTGGAGAAGGTAAAAAATATTACGTGACCTTCATTGATGATTATTCTAGATTCACTAAAGTTTATTTGCTTAGGCATAAAGATGAAGCTTTTGATATGTTCCTTTTGTATAAAGCTAAGGTAGAAAACCAATTGAATAAAAGGATAAAAAGAATTAGATCGAATAGAGATGGAGAATATGTATTGCTTAACGAGTTTTGTGAAAAGGAATGAATAATTCATGAAACTACGCCTCCTTATTCCCCTGAATCTAATGGCATAGCTGAAAGGAAAAATAGGACTTTGAAAGAGATGATGAAATTCTATGCTTGTTAGTTCTAATGCTCCAAATAATTTATGGAGTGAAGCTATTTTATCTGCATGTCACATCCAAAATAGAATACCTCACAAGAAAACAGGTAAAACACCCTATGAATTTTGGAAAGGTTATCGTCCTAATTTAAAATATTTGAAAGTGTGGGGGTGTCTTGCTAAGGTTATGCTTCCTAATTCTAAGAAAAAGAAAATAGGCTCTAAATCATCTGACTGCATGTTTATTGGTTATGCTGAACATAGTGCTGCATATAGATTTCTTGTATTAAAAAGTAACGTGCTTGATAATAATACTATAGTTGAGACAAAAAATGCAGAATTTTTTGAGCATATTTTTCCATTAAGTGTTGATACTATTTCTCCTGCACCTCTTCATAAAAAAGTTTTCGAAAATTCAAATGATGAATTGAGAAGGAGCAAAAGAATAAGGAAAGAATTTTCTTTTGGGAATGATTTTTATACTTATTTTATTGATAATGATCCTTTGACTTATTCTAAAGCAATATCTTCCTCAGAAAGTAATTTTTGGAAAGAAGCTATAAAAATCGAGATTGATTCTTACAAAATCAAACTTGGAAATTAGTTGATTTACCACCCGGTGCAAAACCGATCGGTTGTAAATGGATTTTTAAAAGAAAATATGATCCTGATGGTTCTATTGATAAATATAAAGCAAGATTAGTTGCAAAAGGTTTTACTCAAAAACAAAATGTTGATTATTTTGACACTTTTGCTCTAGTTACAAGAATTTCATCAATTCATGTTTTAATTGCTTTGGCTTCTATTTACAAACTTATTGTTCACCAAATGGATGTTAAAACAGCTTTTTTAAATGGTGATTTGGAAGAGGAAATTTACATGGTGCAACTTGAGGGCTGTATTTTTCCTAGCCAAGAAAACAAAGTTTGTAAACTTGTTAAATCCTTATACGGCTTAAAGCAAGCACCAAAGCAATGGTATGAGAAATTTGATGATGTTCTAGTTAATAATGGTTTTTTCTCTATTGGAGTAGATAAATGTGTATACACAAAAATCGTTGATGGTGAATCTATAATTATTAGCTTATATGTTGATGACATGCTTATTTTTGGTACGTGTATTGATGTAGTGAATGAAACAAAATGTTTTTTGACTTCTAAATTCGATATGAAGGACATGGGGGAAGCTAATATTATTTTGGGTGTTAGAATCATAAAGAGTGATAGTGGCCTAATGCTTACTCAAGCGCATTATGTGGAGAGGCTACTTAAAAAATATGATTACTTTGATGACAAACCTGTGAATACTCCTTATGATTATAATATCCAATTAGTGAAAAATAAAGGAGATGGTGTGGCTTGGTCTAAGTATGCTCAAATTATTGGGAGTTTGATGCAGTTGATGAATTATACTCGACCTGATATAGCTTATGCTGTATGTAGACTGAACTGATATACACAAAATCCCAATGATGATCATTGGACTACTTTGAGCAGATTAATGAAATATTTGAGAGGAACCATGAATTATGGTATTTTATATAGTAGATTTCCTGCTGTATTAGAAGGATACAGTGATGCTAATTGGATTTCGGATTCAGATGAGACAAAATCCACTAGTGGATATGTGTTCACCCTTGGTGGAGGTGCTATAACTTGGAAGTTAGCCAAACAAACAATAATTGCTAAATCCACCATGGAGTCAGAGTTTGTGGCTCTAGAATTGTTTGGCAATGAGGCTGAGTGGTTAAGGAACCTTTTAGCGGATATTCCTTTGGGAATGAAACAGACACCTTCTGTGTCTATGCACTATGATTGCCAAGCAGCAATAGCCATTGCAAAGAATAGAACTTTCAATGGTAAAAATAGACACATCCGATTGAGACATGATGTAATAAAGCAGCTACTTAAAGATGGAATTATATCCATCGATTTTGTAAAGCCGATCCTCTGACTAAACCTGTGGGAAGAAAATTAATTTACGACACATCGAGGGGAATGAGACTTAAGCCAATTGAGGAAAAACAACCGTGATCGTAACCCAACTTATGTGATTGGCGATCCCATGAATTACGTTCATATGGGTAATAACAAGTCACTTGTTGTTCTAGTGATGCACTATTAAAAATTATTGTCCATCCTAAGATGAGAATGGTGCAAAACTGCAAGTAAAAAAGAGATTGAGCTAAACTCTTAATGAAATTCCATAGCCATTATTGGTAGTGTATTAAGCTGCAGAATACACTTGATGGAATCACCTATATAAGTGTGGAGTGAGGCCGCTCCTATGAGAATTTTTGGCAAAAATCTCTCAAGCACTTATGAATAAACCAAGCACGCGCATGACCTATTAGCGCAAAACCGCGTTGAACAACAAAGTTTGTGGGAGTGCAATGTGATTGATGAAAATTATAATTCACAAAAGAAATTTTTGGTTCATAGAAGTTTCAAACTTCACCAATAATTTCGTGAATTATATTTCATTTTTTCTAGGCCTAGTTCATAGCCTAACAAGCACCAGTTCCGATGCATTACACTCCAATAACCCAGCATCATATTAATTTTTTATTTTCAAAATCTTTTGAAATATATGGGGGATT
The DNA here is from genome assembly GCA_017140595.1 of Eucalyptus curtisii. NCBI lineage: Eukaryota > Viridiplantae > Streptophyta > Magnoliopsida > Myrtales > Myrtaceae > Eucalyptus > Eucalyptus curtisii. The sequence goes on from CM029504.1 coordinate 8,052,029, forward strand.
GTTGGATATTTCAATAATATTTTGAAATATTTACAATAATAGCTTCGATAAAAGTTATGACCACATTGAATACCATCATTATTTTTAACGGTCACATAACGGTTTCTTAACGGTCATATAACGGCTTTTCAATCGTTTTGTAACGTTTAATTTATTTCTCAAATAATTACAATGACTCTTTTAACGGCTCTATTTTTTCTAAATATAAAATCTCATAAGACAATCTTAAAATATACATTGAATGAAATAGAGAATATTCTTTCTTTAGAAAATCTTTCCTTTCCTTTTCCTTGCTGGGTTATACACAACGTTGTTTCTGTTCCTTCTAATATTCAGTGCGGAATATAGAAGAAGGTTTGTTGTATCTTGGGAGGATAGCCGTCAGAAGCTTATCGCACCGAGTTTCGCACTCCGAGGGGCGGAATTATCCTTAAGGACAGTGCTTACGCTTGCACGCCTCAGACAAATTTATTTATTCTCATCAGCTTTTTTCCTACATTACTCAAAAGGATGCAGAAGTACATAGTGTTCATGACAAAATAAATCGAAATAGAGCATGAATACTTAAAAACAAAGCCAAATCCTGAACACAAGGAGGATCGATAGAGCATTTGCAAAGTTAAGCGCAAACTCATTCCATATATATAGATTTGTCAAAAAATAATCGATGGTTGATCACTAGATCTCGTGTCTTTGTCAGTGATGAGCACATGCTGCAAATTCCCTCTTCAATAATTATGACATTGCGAGTTGGTGATACGCGCCTAAATTCAGCTCCTTCTATGCCATTGTCATACGAAAAAAACCATAATAGGTTAAATTAACACAATGTAGAGGAGAAAATCTTCGTAATCCAACTAAACGTTAAGATTAGAGATAGAGAATCTGTACATCAACAAAGTTGAGAGGCATCGAATCCATAAAAACATATTTATTAAACTCCCAGATCTAGATCGGGAGACGATAGCATCCAAATCTAGAACTAAATCAAGAGAGTTTAAACTCTCAAATTGAGAACTAGACCAGGAGAAGAAAACTTCTAAATCTAAATCGAGAGAGAAGAAAAAGGAAGAAAAGAACAATGAAATACAAACAAAATCAACAAAAGAGAGAGTGGAGGGTGAGACTAGCTCAAACACTCCCCCAAGGCTGAAGGTTGAAGAAGATAATGGGAAAAGAGAGAGAAAAGACAGAGATTCTTCAGCAGCACAAACTAACTTGGCAGTGTAATTCCCTAGGACATTTCAAGCCCGAGTTTTGAGGGTCCTTATCTTTTGAGAGATTGAAAGGATTTATCATTTATGTGCTAGTTGTCCTCTTGTATAGGCATTAATGAAGCTTAGTCAATCAGTTTCTGGTCGAATTATGTATAAAAGGCCAGTCCATGTGGATTGATTCTCAAAATTTTTGAGTGTAAGCCAGTTTTGTATCTGTGTAAATGTTTTTTCGTCCGTCAGAAAAGTAAAAAGATACTACTGAAAAGGGCCAGAAAAGTATGACTGCTTTGTGCAGATTTAGACAACGAAAGTAGTTAATAAAGAAGCAACCCAGCAAAATTTCACCAATGTTGGATGGTGTTGCAGCACTCCTTTTTGTCCTTCATTGACCAAACTGACAAAACCTTCTCGATCAGACGTGAATCAGCAAAGTTCAATCAATATAGGATGGTACTAGAGCACTTCCTGTTTTCCATATTATTGACTAAACTGACTAATCTTCACAATCAGACGTTAATCGAGGCAATGGAAAAAGAAAGTGTAAGAAATTCGATGACTGTTAAAAAAACCCTGTGAATCTGCCTTGAACAGAGGATCGATGTTGTCGAATTAGGAGAGCCTTCAATTGTGTAGGCCTCGGTCAAATGAAAGTTACTTTCTCATGATAACAGAGATCAGGATCACAGGGCCATATTCACTTCTCATTAATAATGCTAGTTCATGTGAATTTATGATTTCGCTATTTTATTAAGGTTTCGGAGCACAGAGCTATTAAACACGGGGAAATTTTATCTGTAATTTGACCTAACGGCTGAAAATTGGTAAGAGACGAAAAAATTATTAATCTGATCGCCTTTTTGCTTCGTTTGGACCTTGGAATTTAACTACTGAAGGAATGGGAGTCCTAATTTTAGAATTTTTTAGTTTGGAGGGAACTTGGTCATAAAGTTGAATCTTGCAACCTGAAATATCTTTAGATTTCCATTCCGTGAGGAATGCAATTCTAGATGAATCAAAGGATCAATGAATTTGTGGGAAGTGATGAGCTCCTTCCCTACTACAGGCCTTTCATGATTTTTAGGAAGAGTGGCAATGCATATTGGTTAGCAAAGGCATTGATCCGGAAGGATGTGTCCTGATAAATTTTGTAGGACTGATGCAATGTATGCATTTTATTTGTTAAATCAAACTGCAACTGGAATAGGCTAAAGTTGAATCAAATTGCATTTTGTGTAGTCTCGCTCTGTGAACGAGATACTAGTCGAGGAAACACCCCAGTAGCATGAAGTCACTCCTGATAAGTTGGTTAACTCTTCTTCTACTCATCCCCAGCATATTCAATTCTTCTTCCATTTGGTCTTCTCAATGAAATTAACCAAGGACATACTGAACTAACATTGCAATGACCGCTTTGTGAGTTTCTATCATATCCAGAGAAAGACGTCATGTGTTTGAACTAATCAAAATCGGAATAAAACCGCAATCTTGTTCACAATTATGAGATTCAATGACCAATAAAGCTTCAAATAAGAAAAATGCATCTGGGCCTAGACAAAGTAATCAGCAAATAACCCTCATTTTACATGCTTCAAGTCAAGCTTGTTTGCAGTTGTGGATACACATGAAAACAAGCGAAGGCCTATGGTGAATCTTCAGCACCTTTATTTCCAGCCTATTTAGATCTTGTCACTCTAACCAAGCTCTGCAAGCAATATTACGCCTCACGAGCTCTGAGCTCACTCTTTCATCAGTCTGAAAACCTCTAGAAAACTCCGAAGAATGTCGCTACTGCAAAAACAAGAAACAGCACTCCACCCAAATAGCCAACCTGTTTGAAAATGCGAATGACAAAAACCAGTTAAAGTCAAATCAAGTGAATTTTCTTTGAGCATGGATCTCTTCATAACGTGCAGCAAATACAAACATTGAGACCACTAGGAGCAAAATATGACCATTATTCATCTAACTATAGGCAGTACAGTGCACATTTTAGGCCTGCTGCGTTGGTATAAAAAATATACTGCATAATGAAGTCGAACCTTTTCAAACCAAGAGCAACAGGTACATAACTGGAATTCTTTTGTCTTTTCCAAAGTGGAAATTGGGAACACACACTTAGATTGCGAATGTACTATAACAAAGAAAGGGTAGTCAAATAGCAGGCCACCAAGAAGACGGCATATTCTGGCCCCCATTCGTGCTGTAACCCTTAACCACTTACTCAACCGTTGATGCAAGTGAATGAGTTAAGCATCATCAGCAGACATATGTTGAGACACATGGGAGTATATGGTGCAGGATAGAGGATCCACATCCTGATGCTTAGAGTGCATGTCGAGAGAGAGAGAGAGAGAGAGAGAGAGAGAGAGAGAGAGTAATTGTCACTATTCGGATTTGCATCAAACTCACAAGCTTCTCAGATATGTAGTTGGCTAGAAATGCACCCCCAAGAATCGCAATAGATGTCGCCACAAGGTGTCCAACAATAGCTCCGCTTGCGACACCCCATGGGGACTGGATGTGAACGAGGAAGATATTATCAGGATATATCAGCCAACATCTATAGGATTGCACAGCAGTATAATTAAAACCTAGCTGACCTGTGCTGCACCGAGGGCTATTGTAGCAAGCATTGAGCGATCTCCCCATTCCTGATTGCAGTTTAAAGCTCAGAAGACATCTTTATCAGAGGAATGACCATTCAAAGTACCAATATTAATATTACAAGTACTAAAAAGAGGAAAAAGGATCTCCATCTCCACAGTATGTGTACACAATATTGATAAAGAACATAGTAAATACAGATTTCATTAGGCAGTCAACGACCAAATGCTGTAGAACACCAAAACAAGCCAAGACAGGTTCTTCAATGGCAATGTAAAATTTTCTGGTGGCAAATTTAACAATTTCATTGAATGCAGTGAGGGAAAAACAATCTGCATCTTCTACTTTGGACGAAATATTGGACCAGTAGAAGAACGAAAGATGCTTACAGCAAAGAATACGAGGCTGAAGGACTTCCAGACAATCTCAAGAGGATTCGAAAGCCGTTTGGAGACCTAATAAACATATTGAATCAAATCAGGTACCGCAAACTTTCTTAAACGCCAAAACCTATAAGATAGCATGCTGAGAAATAGATCAGCAAATAGCCAAGTGAGAAAATGTATATCCAGTGAAGGATCACAAGGAAGCAAGCGTCTAATTAAAAAATAACCTTTTCTTTTAGAAGCTCTTCAGCTTCAACGTATTCATCTAGTTCAGGACTGCTCTTCTCTCCACTCTTATCTACATTTGACGGAATATCCCATGCATCTTTTATTGATTTGAGACCAAAGAATATAAGCAAAGTCACAGCAGCATATTCCCCAATTGGTAAGGCTGTTTCAATGATCACATAGAGCAGAGACATGAAAACTCTTGTAAGAAAAGAGACAAAGGATCAAATGGATTCTCAATTATGCCAAGGAAAGACAAGTTGCAGAGACAACTAGTAAATTCAATAATTGATAGTTATGTGCATCCAAGTTGATGCAAGTGAAGTTCAAACAGATGATTTTTACAATAAAATACTGCCAAACACATAAGTCTTCAAGATTAAATTATCATTTACACTAAAATGTCAGGAATGTTGATTTTTCTGTCCCAAATCTCTAATGAATCCTAAAACGCATTGCACATGCCTAATCATGGATCGCAAAGGGAATTGTTTATTTTAGTATCCCCTCGTTTGGTATCTCAACCCTACATTAGTCTGTGATGCACAGACACAAAGTTCAGACTTGAAGTAATGAGAAGCTATCAGCATCAACATGTGGCAGAAATTTCATATGTACACGTCACATTTACTTGACAGGTGAATTTAATTCAGTTAAGGATAAGAAATCTCTCTGTGCTTTAAGCAGAGCATGTTAAGAGACTGAACTGCACCATAAGTCTCCTTTTAGTATAAACAGGTGTGTATGAGAAACCTCTGTGGCAGAACATACAAAGGAAACATAATCTTTATCTTTTGTTCGCTCTTTCTCTCCTTTTCTTTCTTTGCCAGGTTACAACACGAATAAAGGCATTGCAACACAAGCCTTTTCAGAGCTCTTCAATCCCAGCCAGAGAGTAGCTAACTGTCAGGGGATTAAAGACTAGCAGAACACCTTTCTCCTGAGTTCTAGCTCTTGATTTGAATTTGCAAGTCCATATCTCAATAGCATAATTTCTACAAGTCCAAAGCAAGACCGACAGAACGCACATTTGGGATCTTGAGAGTCAACAAGGTCCAGATGTCGGTGAGGAATAAAGCTAATGAGAAATATCAGAAGGTAATGCAGACATGCCATGACCCCGCCTTGAGTGCTACCGATGTGACAGGCAACTACGTCAAATTGCACCCACATAGTCAATGAGGAAGGTCCATACACTCACCATGGGCAAAAAATAAACTCTATTTGTGCGAAAATTTTTGATTTCGTATGCTACCGTTTAACTAATGACATTGTTTTACAACACAAGTGTAATTTTATCATAGTACAGAGGATATAATATCATCCAGAAAGTTTAGAGTTTGAGGGAAGATATAAATGTCTGATTGAACAGGGGATATCAAGTCATCCATCCTCACTAATAACTATTTTCAAGTAATGGGAGATGCATGAACTCAAGTTGACCAAAACTGGAGGTATGCAAACATTTACCATTAGTTAAAGCTCATTCTGCTGAGCTAACTCAATTTTCTCATATCTTTGGAATGATATGGCAGAGATGCACATAATAATTGCTGTTGAAGACATGTATCAAATGTCCAACTTAGTTGCAACCTATAAGATGACACTTCAAGCACATTCTGAGAGTGTCTCTCTACTGAAGCTCTTTCAAAGTACATGGACAAGCCGGCAGGAAAACATGAAGGAACAGTATAACTTACTAGTCTGGAATTGAGCAGGTACTGACTGAAATATCTTTCCAATCACAACAGACAGGATTGTCATTAATGAAAGAGCACCCATTGATCCTAGAAGAACCTGTTCATATATTTTATAGAGCATCAGAACATAGAGTTTTTAGACATTCTACTAAAGGCTGTCCATCCCAGCACTAAAATTAGTAAAGGTAAACGATCCTGTAAAATAACAGGATCAAGTTTTCAGTGCTACAATTTATCGCCCATCATGGGCAGAATCCTGTTGAAGCATCTGATATTAGTTCACATGAAGAGAAAATTCTCTAGTATTATCGAGCAGAAAAAACAAAATTTTGACAGGTGTAAATGATTGGTGAACCTTAGATGATATTTCCTTCATAAGGAGATATTTTCAGGTCAAATCTACAGGTCGATAACAATATTAGATAAATTATTCATGCCAAATCAAGTTCTGACACCACTAGTGTGTGCCAGAGATGAGAGAGAGGGAGGGAGGGAGGGAGGGAGGGAGAGAGAGATTACCAGTCCCTTTTTGTATTGCATGGCCAATAGTGCAGCAATGAAGAATGTCTGGTCAACAGGAACAACCATGAGTTAATACATATTTTAAACAGTATCCGCATTAAGCAAGCATTAACTTCTCTCATCAAATAAAGTTGATAGATTAAAGAGGTCATATCCTTATAGCGAATGTACAATAAAGACAAAGTAGGTGTTATTAGCAAAAACACAAATGCACAAGAAAATTCAAATCTTCCAATGAAAATATTTGATTTTCTGGCAGCAGAGATAGGTTAATTAATGAATCAGATTTTACTGAGACAAAGAAGAGCTCCAAATATATTAAACTCGAGGAACCATGCAATTGACCTCGACAAGAGCCCCAGGCAAAGTCACTTTTGTTTTTTATGCAGATTTGGAGATATCATGGAGTGAATGGATACTGCGCTCTAGCATTTCTAGGACCTGAGCAATGACAAGAGATACACAGGCTCGTATTGCATCAGACCATCACAAGCACATAGAATGGATAAAGAGGACCTAACCTAGACCAACCATCAAAGGGGGAAGTTAATGCATGTCAACACACAGTGAAATTAGTATCATGCTTAAGTCATAAGTCATCTAGGTTCAAAATACTTAAGCATGATGCATAGGTGCAACGACTGCATTGCATCATTCTATATTAGCCATATTATTAGATGACAAACTGGTCTCAGTCTCGTGGATATTTTATGCTTCAATGGCCAATATATCCTCTTTACTGGATCATCAGTCGCATAGCAAGAGCTGGGTTTCGTAGTCGATAACACTTTAGTGGGTAGTCACCTACATCCTCCAGTTGACAAAAGTCCAAACAGGCATTTGTATATACAGCCACAGCCCATATGTTATAACTCTTCCAAAGTATTAGTGAAATTTTGACTAAGAAAGCAAGATATTGCGAAGGAAAAAAAAAACTAAAAAATTGACATGAGACAATGAATAAGCAGACAGATGAGAATTTCTCATATGAATGGTTTGTGACGAAAGTATCAGTCTATCCATGATTAACTACCTTATCCCCGATCTCAGAAACAAATATTAATGCGAATGCAGCTGTGAAGCCTGACTTCGCGATCGCAGCTAATAGTGATGAAGGTCCGCCCTTGACAAACACAATTAATGAAAATACCAAAGTGCATCCAAAGAGAACCAAAGCAACAGAGAGAGGATAAGGAATTTGGCCAGGTATCTTCTTGCTGCAAATCACAAAAATAAACACTCATTAATAAAGTTCACAGATTTCTAGCATCACAGTTCAAATGATATGCGTGCATGCGTGCGTGTGTGTGTGTGTGAGAGAGAGAGAGAGAGAGAGAGAGAGAGAGAGAGAGAGAAGTGCATTCAAAACATGAACATTTTTTGTAGCTGAAATTTAAAACACAGTTTAAGAGACTAAAGTATAGATATTTAGTCACAGCATCACCTATTGCCTAGTTAAACAAAGTTTATTAAGGCCAAAAGCTATAATATTGACACACACCAAGCATACTTTCTAAAGGCTTGTTGTTTTCCTGTTTTAGTGAACATATAAAATATTTATAGTTAGAGGTTACAATATACAGATATTCTATACCAATCCTACAAGGGCTAGAGTTCAAATGTTGAAAGATAGAAAGGGTAGAAGGACAATGCATCTTTCCATAAGATCTTAAAAGATCATGATAAATAGGACTGCTGATCTTTCTAAAAGAGCTTGAACTCAACTCATTCAGATAGCATATCCAGTTTAGCATGCTCCGTTCTACCTCAATTCTCATTAATGACGATTTCTCTTTCCCTTCATCTTGACAAACAAACAAGATACTGAAAGCCCAAATTAGGAATATTATACATGCCTATCCAGTGAAGCTAGAACTTTGTGGATCATTACATCGCAGTCGCTGCTTTGGATTCATACATCATTACATCCACTCATTATTACTGCAATCTAACAGCAATATATCTAACACATTCTTAGAATCAAAATAAAAACCCATCATCATCATGAAAGGGATAGGCTATTTAACAAAACAAGATTCCGCATATATAAATCAGAAAAAGGGATCAGCTTTTAATCAATCAGGTAGAACTCACATTGTTGACGAACTGCTTCCAGGTGAATTCTCTCCCAAGGCATTCTGATTTTCATTTGCATCCCTACCATCGTACCCCCCCGATCCAATACTCACATTGGATGCTTGCGCTTGGAATGTGCTGCATGTTTGTTTCCTTCTTGATAATCCTCTCCATCTAGCTAAAATAAAAGAAGGATTAGGTTAATCACTATAGTCTGATTCTCACTAAGCCAACCCAACCTAATGAGCCTGAAAAAAAAAAAAAAACTCACGCTAATTTGTCAAAATTAGTGCAGCCCAAAAGTCCACAACAATTAGGAAAAGTATGCAATCTCCTGAAACAAGTGTAACTGTTCATGATTATATTTCTCCCCTTACATGGAAAAGTACCAAAATCTTTTGTAACTCTTTTTGGCCTACGAGGAGTACCTTTCAACCTCAGTTGCAATATCCATGAAGATAATTTTCAGGAAGCTTAAAAATTTTCAGCATAACGTTATTGTGGTCATTCAGCGATTTGGAGGGGAGGAGAAGAATCATACAGTTTTCAGGGTCCAGAATATGACAAAGATCTCATGAAATTGCATATGCTAAAAAAGCTGTCATCTTCTTTTCCATATCCGTGTTGGATTGTGTTTCATACTTACTCATCCGTTTCTTTCCTGTACTTCATATATCGTTCAAAAATCTCTGCAGCTCGAGGAAACATTACAAAAAATAGTTTCTAGAAACACTGGCTTCGATAAACCCCAGTGATTCTACACCCATCATAAGATCTATCATCTAACTAGAAAAAGGGGAAAAATCTATCATCTCATCAGCAATAAGCTCCATATGCATCGGACAACACCAATCATAAGGACAAAGATGCCAAAATTTCGCTCAGTTCTCACCACAGAAGCTTGACTGCAAAAGGGTAAGCATCAAACTATGAATCTCTCAACTCAAAGTCTTCCTTTTTCTACAAAAACTTGACCCCTATTTAGCCGTCCTACGAAGAATCGATTGCATCCGGATGTTATCTTTTCGCACCCGCAGTTATGTTCCCCTAACATTTTTGCAGACACTATAAACGACTGAAGACCAAGGAAAGACGAAGTACGAGAAAAGAGGGAAAACTCACGAGAATACGAGGTTTGAACTGTGGGCGACGTCGCAGTGCAAGGCAACGAGTCCACACCAACTAACAAGGGAAGCTTCACTCCCGAAATTAAAGGTCTACGAAGCACCGGACCCTTCATTATCTCTCTTTCTTCTTGCTTGTGGCAGCAAGCTAACACAGTTCCATCAGCAATTCCAAGAAAAGAGGAAGATACCCTTCTCGGCTTTCGAAATTCTCAGCTCAAGAATTCTCAAGACTTTTTGACTGCGATTTATCTCGCCGCGTTCTTCCAAATATGGCGGTTTCACCGGCTTGGCCTCGGCAAATGCAATGCTTTGGATTGCTTTTGGTTGCAGTATCGCGTTCTCTGTTTCACAGCCGATAAAAATTTCTCCTTTGGGGAGTGGAGGGTGATTTTGCTTGCCACGTGTGCAGTGGGTGAGGGATTCGGGCAAGAGCCAAAGCTCCGACGGCCGACTTAGCCGATCCAATTATTTACGGTTTGTTTTGACATCCATATTTTTGTCATTTTAAATATCTATTTATTTTGTAAAAATATAAAAAATTATAAAAATATAAAAAGTAAGAAAAAATAATTTTTTTTTTTAAATTAACGATGGAAAGCTATTGAACTTCAATTCAAGAAATTCAAATTGACCCATTCAAAATTAAAGTTTAATTTCGTAAATCAAAGTCCAATTTCGATTTAGATTAGTCATGACGTTAATTCAATGTCAGTTTGGATGCAATAGGTTATCCTAAATATGGACACTTAGTTGAATAGGTGTATGGCAATATTAATTGAATTCAATTTCAATTAATTTGAAATTTTGAGCAATGAATTTCAAAATTGTCCGTTTTGGCCTATAATGTTCAGTTATGCTTACCCATGGTCTAGGTCCACTGTTTTTCATAATAATCAAGTAATTAGGTCAATAGAAAACCAATGGATTGCATTTACATAGTTTCATTAACCTAATCCAATTAGAATTGGATTGTTTCTCCTCAAATTGGGTAAGCTTTCTTTCAATTTGGCCCTCGAGAGACCGAAGGAATGCTTGGCCAAAACTGGTCAAGAACTGGTTGAACCGATGTGAACCGACCCTACCTGTCCAACCAGCTGCTAGCGAGACAAGCTCATTCGGCCATTTGCTAGCCGATTCTTGATCGTCGTAACCGCCTGTAGACTCCTCGTCACGTGTATGTCGTCCTCACGTCCAGTGATTTTCAAAATTTTGCGAAAATATCTTTGGATTTCATGAATTTACAAAATCACCCCTAATTAGACCCTAATTGCAATTCTTATTTTAACTCTTGTTTTTTGCAAATCAAAGCCATCTGCTCAGTCATAGGACTCATTTTAAGTAGAATAAGTCCTTGATGAGCTTAATTTGATCATTAGATCAAATTTCGATGGTCGAATCGAATCGATGATCAAAATTTGTCGCTTAATCAAGAGTATATAAGGTTTCCATCCAAAAACCTTAGGGGAGCTCATTTTAATCGAAAAAATTCAGATCTGCGCTTTCTCTCTCCTCCCTCTCTCTCTCTTTCGTGCCACTCTCTCCTCCTCTCTTCTCCTTGCACGCGGTCGTCCTAACGTTGTCGGTACCATCCCCTCACCGACGATCCTTTCGGCCGCATCACCTCGTCCGATCATCCTTTGTCTCCATTGGTCTTGGTTGTAGCCACCATCAGCTCCGGCGATTCAAGGAGCTTCCCGATTAGCCGTCTCTTCATCGAAGATCCAAGACCGGTGGTTGAACCAGTCTTCAAGCCGACTGGTTCCTCTCGGCCAATCGATGGTGAATCTCGAAGCCCCTAACTACGTTTGATCTTTCCTTCAACATGTCCTCGACCATCCAGAGGTCAGAGATTGATCGGATAGCCATCGGATCTCCTCTGTTGGCTGGTTTCCTTTCTAATGTTCCAAGTCCAGTTCGATCCGGACTATTTCTACTCACCGTTCAAACTGGCAATCTGGCGTCCTTGATCGATAGCATAGCTCCTGTCGATCCGCTCCTAGATTAAACCAAGACCTTGCTGTGGACGTGGATTAACGGAAAAGCCACTGGATCTCCTCCCGTGGCTCAATCTCTTCCTGGCGATCCGAACCGATCCAATTCAGACCAGTTCTGCTCAGGTCCAAATCGGACCTTTTTCGACACCGATCCAACTCGCCGATGATCCATGAGTTCCATTTGACATCCCTCAAAATTTGGATCGTGTTCCGACAGTTCGAGTTTCATCTGATTGCACTTGAGTTCGACAAAAACTACAAAAGATAAACTCTCGATCGCAAATCCAATGAAGTGAGATCAAATCAACCGATCGAGATTAGTATTCAACTCTAGGATTATAATTTATGCTTAGATTTGAAGTTTATGATTTTATGAGATGATTTATGATGTGTTGATGATCATTGATGATGAACTTGAACTTGTTAGATTTGCTTTGATCTGCAAAATCGTGTTCTTGTGCGTGACCTTTTGTTTTGGCTGAAATGAGGTGTTAAATGACATTTTCTGGCCTCGAGCCCTTCTAAACATGTAATCTAGACTTGACAAGCTTCGATTTCATAGATTGTATGGCCCGAGCGGATATTGTTTGGTACCTAAATAGCACTTCCAAAATTTGTCAATTCTGCAGTGATTTTGTGCTTGATTTTCAATTCTAGCTTCGTATGAATTTCCATCTTATTATTTTTGTACTGATTTTTGTGTTTGGATTTTGAAAACCCTTACTTCATGGAGTTTTCATGCAATTTTTTTATTACATCATATATTTTTTTTTTCAGATTTTTTGAAGTTGATTTGGTTAGGTAAAATCACCAAAAATCGTCCTTAGGTCAGTCTATCTTGCACTGAGTCCAACCTGAGTTTTGCTTAGAATTAAGGCCTTAAATGAGTCTATTTGAGTTTGCATCATTCATAAGAGTTGCAGTACGTGTTAAGAATGTTCTAACGAGGTATGATTTGTGCAAATTGAATATCGTTTACTATGTTAATCGCATGTGTGAAAATCCTTGGGTGCTGCTGTAACTTGTGCATTTCATCACATGGCTCTATTTTGTCATTTTTGTGTAGGCTCGTATGAACCAAATTAGGTTTAGATGCCCTCATGAAAAATGTTTGTGATGTCACATTAAGATTTTTCCTAAGATTTTTACACGTCATTAAATCATCAAAAGTCACTCATGTTCTGTGCTAGTCACGTTGAACTAAAAACTAATCACAAGCATATTAAAACCTCTTTGTTTGGGTCCCTTAAGGGCCAAATCAGATCTTGATATCTTCTAGACATTTCGAATACATGTTACAAGTTTCGCATTAATGTATGGCATGTCATATTTGAATCTCATTTACTATGTGAAAGCCATGCAGCAATTTAGCAAATTGTAGTTGAAATTTGTCAAGCATGTTGTTCTTGGCACTAAGTCACCCTCCGATGTCAATGAATTGTGTCTTCTTTCCACTTCAATTTAAGGTTAAATATATTAACTAAACCTTTGTCGCATTCAATCTTATGTCGTATGCAAGTTTCACATTTTTTGTGCATTGTTTAGGTGGTCTTATAAATCACTAATCATGCATCATTTTCCAATTTGCTTGTGGCTGATTTGCATGCCTTCATGATTATCTCTTTTCAGCCATGAATTTGACCTTAATTGGACTCAACCCCTCTAAGGAAGTCTTAAGAATCGCCTTGATCTTTCCGATGATGCTGATTCTGCATGATTTGCATATCATTTGTCTTGTTTTTAATTTTTGTCAAATTAGGTTATAAATCTATCGGGAAAAGCACAATTGAATTGCCAAAACTTGACACAGAGGGATACTTAAGTGTCAAAAGTTACGAAAATAACATTTAAATGCCAAAATTGGAGTAAAATGGATTAGTTAAATACTAACAACGAGAAAATCCAACTACAATGCTGACGTGGCAATTTTCCGACGAGGCAAGCACAAAAGACGTCGTTTTGCATGCTAACGTGGTTAGATAAATACAAAAACGACGTCGCTTCGTTGCTGACGTGGATAGATTGTTAATATACATATTAATAAAATAAAATTTAAAACCAAATTAAAATATATAAATATATATTTAAAAAAAAAAAGAGGATGATGGAGGTTGTACGTGGCGAGGGCTGAGTCGCCTCCCCACCGTCTCCAAGAAGGGTCGGCGACAGTAGGGGCAGTAGGCGGCGGCCCTTAGCCCGGTCAGGTGAGGGCCGGCGACCGTTGCCGAATTTGGGGGAGGGCTACGTCCCTCACCCCAAATCTGGGCGAGGGCTCGCAAGCCCTTGTCGTCGATCAGCCAGGGTCGCCGACCTTTAGCCATGGTTCGACAACCCGGGTCGACCCTTCCCTCACCATCGCTAGCCCTTCCTAACAATGATGGGGATGGTCCGACGACCCCGGCTGACTCTTCCCTCACTATCGCTGGCCCTTCCTAGCAACGGTGGGGAGGCGGTGGCGAGGGCTCAACCCTAGTTGCCTACAACCTCCATCTTCCTCTTTTTTAAAAAATAAAAAAAAAAAAAAAAATAGAAATATTTTAATTTAATTAATATTTATATTGAAATTCAAAAAAGATGAAACAACATTGTTTTGGTGACTTGTTATTAAATTAACTCTCCGATGTACCATGTAAATGAGTTATATCATTAAAAAATTGTCATGTAAGATTTTTGGCTACCTTCGCCGAACTTGGCACTCAAGTGTCCCATTTGAACTTCAGATCAAAATTTATGTCACTTTCGAACTTTTTGTGCAAAAAACCAAATTTTGATCCAAAATTGACTTCCCGTCAAAGAGTTAACCAAAAAAATCAACTTTTTGGGTTTTCATTAGAAATAAGTAGGAAATTAGGTATAAATGACAAGCCAAAGAAAAGGAAATGAAAAATGACATTTTTTGTTTAAGAAACGATCTCCATCACAATCAGAAACACTTATCTCAAATTTTAACATTTAGCGATTTGTTGACTAAAAATTAGGTTTCAACAGTAGGGACATATAAATTTGCCATAGTAAGCAATCAAAATAGCTTCTTGGTGAGAACTTAAAAACTCTATCTTCTTTACTTCTGCTTATTGTATAAGTGTAGATTTACTACATTTCCATGCCATGTGTAATTCATTTTAACAAATGAAACAACCTTATTCCTCAAATTGATTGGTCCACCGTGCATTTGTATTCATATTTGAAATGAAAAACAAAATGCTACAAACAAGAAATTGTCAGTGAGACTTTTGTTTGTTAGGGTACATTACAAGTGCCACAACTTTCGTATGGTGCTCATTTGAGTGCTATAACTTTTTTTTTTTTATTACTTGAGTGTCATAATTTTCATATTGGCGTTCACTTGAGTGCCATTTTTTTTTCCAACAACTTGATTGCCATATAACTTTTCAATCGATTACTTGAGTGTAATAACTTTTGAAAAACGTTTACCACAATTGTTATGCCACATCGATTTTTCCGGAGGAGGGAGGACATCACAAGTCCCACAACTTTCATACGACACTCACTTGAGTGTCATCACTTTTTTTTTTCAATCATTTGAATGTCATAACTTTTATATGGTGCTCACTTGAGGGCCATTACTTTTTTTCTGGCAAAAATACGCTTCAAGTGCCAAAAGTTGGCACAAATGGACACTTAAATGCCAAAATTGGAGAGAAATAGATCACTTAAGTGTCACTTCGGCCAAAACGCTGACGCGTCAATTTTCCGGCTAAGCGAGTGCAAAACGGCATCGTTTTGCACACTGACGTGGCTAGACAATGCAAAAACGACGTCGTTTTGGTGCCGACGTGATAAAAAATTTAATATAAAAATTAATTAAATTTAATTCAAAACTAAATTTATTTAAAACATTTAAAAATAAAAAATATGAATATTAAAAATATTAAAAAAATTTTAAAAAAAGGGGGAGGCGGGCCGAGGGCGCCTCCCCACCGCCGTCGGCAAGGCCCGACGACGGAGGGGGAGGGTCGGCCCACGAGCCCTCGCCCGACCGGGCCAAAGGCCACCGCTCACCGAGGCGGCGAGCGGCGCCCTTAGCCCGGCCGAGCGAGGGCTTGCGGGCCCTTGTCGCGGGTCGGCCGAGGTCGCCGGCCCCCGGCCAAGGCCGGGTGACCCCGCCGACCCTCCCCCTCCATCACCGGCCCTTCCGGTGGCGGCAGGGAGGCGGCGGCCCGCCTCCCTTTTTTTATATTATTTATATTAATTTTAATTTTTTTAATATTTGTATTTGTATTTTTAAATAATTTAAATTAAATTAAATTAATTTTTATATTAAATTTTTTACAACGTCGCACCAAAACAACGCTGTTTTGCACTTGCTTCGCCGGAAAATTGACACGTCAGCGTTTTGGCCGGATTTTAAGTGATCCATTTCTCTCCGATGTTGGCACTTAAGTGTCACTTTTGTAACTTTTGGCACTTAAGTGTCCCTTTGTGCCATCTTTTGGCACTCCAGGGGTCCGGGTGTCCTTTTTTTCCAATCACTTATTTACTATATAACTTTTCACTTGATCATTTAAATGCCATAACTTTTTAAAAATGTTTACCACAAGTGTTATGCCACGTTGGATTTATGGAGCTTGGCTAAATGTTTTTAAAAGATTTTGGCACTTAAGGCCTTGTTTGTTTAAAATTGTTTCTATTCCCCAAAACAAAAATTTATGTTCTTTTGTTCCGGGGAACAACAGAATCGTGTTTGGTAAAACTTTTGTTTTTGGGAACGGATTTGGAATAGAAACAAGAAATAGAAAAAAGTTGCTTATTGTTTCTGGGAACAATTCCGAGAAACAATTTTTCTCTCTCTTCTTTTTTCTTTTCTTCTTCCTTTTGGCTGGCGACCTCGCCGGAGCATTGCTGGCCCCTAGCGAGGCCAAGCCTCGCCGTGGCTGGGGGAGGCTCGACCTCGCTGGGCCACCTCCAGGTCGGCGTCGCCCAGCGATGGCTGGGCGAGCTCGACCTCGCCAGATCTGGGGAGGTCGAGCCTCGTCGGTGGCCGGCCGAGCCTCGCTAGGCCACCGGCGAGGCTCGAGCTTGCCCAGTGGCGCGAGGTCAACCTCGCCAGATCCGGGCGAGCTTGAGCTCGTCGACCGGCGCGAGGCTCGACCTTGCTTGGCCACCGAGGCCACTGGCGAGGCTCCGGCGAGCTCGTCGGACCTCGCCCAGCCAGTGGCCGGCCGCCGCCATGGCCGGCGACCAGCCACATAGGAGAAAGAAGGAAAAAAAAAGAAAAAAGGAAAAATATAATAAAAATATTGAAAAATTAAAAGAAACAACAAAATTATACAAGTTTACCAAACACATTTTTATTCCGGAATAGAAATTTTTTGCGATTACCAAGCGCGTTCTTATACTCGAAATTGTTCCTGGGAACAAAAATAAAAAATACTATTTCTGTTAAAAAATTCTTCCCCGGAGCAAAAATGAATGTTTTTTTTAGAAATTATAGCAGCTAAGTGGTTGAAAAAAAAGTAATGGCACTTAATGAATGTCGTACGAGAGTTATGACACTTGTGATATTCTTTTTTTTTTTTTTTTTGGGTATTCATGATCATTCTTGGCCTCAAACTTGCCCGACCAACGTGGTACTGGGTGGCAAAATATATGTCCAAATCTTCAACAGTTTTGCTGAGAGGTGTGACACCTACTATTCATTGCAAATCCAAAGACGACGATCTCGACTTTCACCAGATTCCTCCCAGTGGCTTGTGAGATTTTGATCTCAAGCCTAGTTTTCGTGGTCACACACTCTTATTTTGCCGCATCCAATGGCCCAGTTAATTTCAGTACTTTAATATATATATTGAGGGTAGCCATTTTGTTTCAATATGGTGAGGTATGTCCATGGTCGTAGTGGTCCGTTTTTATATAGGGCGATATGTGAAAATGAAAATCCTGAAATCTCCTAACAAAAGGTGTACCTATATCAGTTTGTATTAATATGATATTGGGCTATTGTTGAGATGATACTGGAAGCTCCTTAGAGAATGTCTTTCCATGGTGTTGATGTGTGAAGATGTCTTTTGTGCCCTTCACTTGTTTACTCTAGATAACACTTGATGAGATCGCACTATACTTGCTAACAACTAAACATCTCTAGACAGAAGCGACACAAGTACAAACTTTTCGTTTAGGTACTATACTGCTTTATTCTTCAGATATTTGCTAAAAGAGTGTATCACCAGGATAAAATATCAATTCGAGTAATAGCATTATTGTAATAACTACAAGCGTCACTATTCTCATTTGCACCTTGGATTTAGAAGAAAAGGAAAAATAACATCGATGATCCTTAAACTTTGATCTGATCTATAATGTCGTCTTTGAGTTTTTCGTTTGTTTAATATGATTCTTGAAATATTCCTAAACATTCTATATAATTCTTTAATCTAATCAAATAAGGGAACAAAGCACCATTAGTCCCTAAGCTAATGTGAAAGTACAAACTAATTTCTAAATTTTTAATTTGTTCAATCTAATCCCTTAATCTTCCATAACAAAGTCAAATTAGTCCTTTGACACTATTGACAAGCTTTCATTTTGTATCATTATCCAAATTTTAGAATATCTTTTCATTTTAATCAATTTCTTGAATCAACAAAAAAATCATTTTTTTATTACCTTCTCACCTTTTTGGTATTTATAAATATTAAGATAGATTTATTTACATATATTTAACTTATGATATTTAAATAGTAAAAGAATTATTCAGTTAAAATTGTATCCGGTTGATATTCCCACTAAATCAAATTTAAATGCTTTTAGAAGAATATCTGGAAACATATTAAATAATCTATAACCCCTTATACACGTGCCCTTCACATTTATCATCTTAATATTTGTACAGCTCATCTTACCTGTTTTGTACATTATACCAAATGAAGCCACCTTATTCCTCCTTAGATTGTCTAGTCCACCATGCCTATATACTGATATTTCAAAAGAAAAACCAAGATTACAGATATGAACTCATCCGTTAGACTTTTTGTGGTATTCATGATCAGTCTTGCCCTTCTTCAAGCTTGCTCCGCACGATTTTACATTAGTGGGAAAACCCATGTCCAAATCTTCAATGACTTACCCGGAGGAGTGATGCTAACTGTTCATTGCAAATCCAAAGACAACGATCTCAACGTACATCAGATTTCTCCCAATGGCATGTGGGAATTTGTATTCAAGCCTAGTGTTTGGGGAAACACACTCTTCTTTTGCAGCATGCAGTGGCCTGGTCAATTTCACCATGTCGATATATACGATGAGCGTCGAGATTTCGATCGATGTGGTAAGGTGTGTCCATGGTATGTATTACCTAGTGGTCCATGTATGTATGAGGCGGCAAAATGTGAGAAATGGAAATCCTGAAATTTGGTTATGGTTGAGATGATATCGTAATCTCCTCCTTTGGGAGAAATAAAAATGTTTAGTATATATCTTTTCATGGTGTCGATGTATGAAGATGTCCTTTTGTTCCTTTACTTGTTAACACTAGGTAACACCTAACAAGCTTATATGCACGATTAATCAGACTGACCAAAAATTTGCCTACTGTTATATGAGTTTTCAGGACGAGAATTGTTGATTCTGTTGGGGTTTCATGAATCATGTATAGGTAAAATTAACAAAAAGAACGCAACGGAAACAAAGATGATATATTTTATACATGATTCTCCGAAGGCGTTGTTCGTGCGTTTTAATCAAAAATATGAAAACAAAAATGGAGTTAAACGAATTACCTCTCCAAGCGCGCTTTAAACGAATTGGTTCGGATGTTCTACAATTTGAGCTCCACAAACGTCGGACCTTTAGTTCAGACACACCAATAATGGACGTCGAATGGAAGATAGAACTTTCGGATAATCACTACTATGATCGTGCTAGCAATTTCGTGGAGACAATCCACCGTATCCTTGATGTTTTAGTCACAGCCCGAACGAGAGAGAATACCTCTTCTTTCTCGTGTTTTGAAAATCACAAGAACACGCACACGTTTTTCTCTATTTTCAGCAACCATTTATTAAGCCCTTCGTTAAGCAGCATATTTAAAAGAAAAACCGAACGATCAGCAACGGTTGCTGATCGTGGGGGACGATTGCTGATCGTCCATGCACGATTTCGTGCATGAACGGTCAGCAACCGCTGACCATTCATGCACGATTTCGTGCATGAATTTCGTGCATGAGCGGTCAGCGGTTTGCTGACCACATGCACGTGCATGAAGCTTTAACGTTTTTTTTTTTTAGTTATTAATATTAAAAAGAAAACGCACATGTGATGTGCAGCATCTTCCTTAATTAATTAAATAAAAAATAATTAATCAAACCCCTTTTTATTTATATATATAAATAAAAATAAAAAGAACATAATCTTTATGTGTACATTTGGAATACATTAACATATATTCACTTTGGGCATGTGTGTGCATCATATGTATGTAGGCTCATGACTATAATACAAATTAAATTAAATCTCATTTAATTTAATTTCAAGTCAACACAATTCGATTGCAGTGATTGCAAACACATTTGTAACATCATTTCTTTCTTGTTCCACGTTATCCTAATTGTTTATGGTGTGTGACATTCCTAGGTTCATCACTAAGCTGGTAGTAAGACTTGTACTAACATATTAGTACTCTCAAAAGAATTAATTGTCTCGATTAATCTTTGGGTCCTACAAGCCGTGATTGACATCTAGCAATATGTTATGTCTATCCAGATAGTGTGCTTTAAGAACATAATGAACCTGTCAGTTTTGGTTACGATATAATTCAATCCCTCTGTTTTACTATGTCCCGATCAAACAAAGACCATGGAATATTTGTCAAGTCACCGATTCGATTATATGCACAAATCTAATTGACATACATTTTATTCGAGACATAAACAATTTATTATCGGTTACAGCCCCAACCGAGGATTTCAATGCAATGTCATAATTAGATCGCATATGACATTATTATTGTATCTTGCATGTAACAAGGAGACAGATTCCATATTGCGTACACGTGTAACTTCGTATATGAACAAACTATGACCATCAGGTATAAAGACGAATCAACGACCCGGCATTATGTGCACCCGTGAACCATAGTTATTCTGTTAACATTGTGCCTCAGGTCTAAGGATTATTTACACAAGATCAAAGCATGAACAATTAGACATTGACCACGCTAAAAGCTTCCATGTTGCTAATCGTTTCATATACGTCACGTTCAGTGAACTTGTCTAATACAAACAGATGTGTTCTAACTCAGGCATCGGAATACCCAATGACATGCTACTCATCATTCTCTTAAGTATCCAATACTTAATGGTGAAGTTAAGAACACATCGGTCTCAACAAGATTATAAATATCCACTCAATAATCCATTGACCAAGAACGGTTTAAAGATTCAGCCTAATTATGAACCAGTCACATATATTCTTGACATCTCAAGAATAGGTCTAGTTGCAACTGATCCTATGGAATCATTCATAAATATAAAATAATTGGACAAATGAATGAATACATCATTGTCATTAATTAAATAATAATAATCATAGTATAATTGAAATCCCTAACATGTAACTATTACATAGTAGCTTTAGGGCATACATCCAACAGATTCTACCCAAGAAAAATTGCTTTTGAAGTCTCTTTTAGGAAAAATAAAATACTTCTACACCCATAAAATATAGAACCATGGTTTTTAAAGAACATAATCAATTGACAAAAAACTGTTTATCTACTGAAGTCATGCAGGTTTTTACTTTATTATAAGAATGTAGTTTGTTTCTTTTATTTAAAACAGAAAATGGGACGATTCTCAAATAAAAGTTCAAACTAGACCGAAATCGGCCGAACTGGTTTGATTCGCAATTTCAACCTTTTGAAACCGAAGGTCAGAGTGTCGTTTCCTGGTTTAGGTTGGGAATTGACCCACCCTGACACTATTCACTCTTAGTATTCATTTGCTACAATGAGAACACACATATACAGTATTACTTTTCCATTTTCTTATAGTTTTGAGCTTGTACTCGAGCTCATACTAAAATTACTCCTTTGTAATTGGCAACCGTGCTTCCTCGAGTTTTCGTTGGAGATCATTGAGTTCTGTTTAAAATTTATATAAAGGTATGCTAACTTTAATTGTACAATATTTTAAGTTTGTGAAAAATAGGCACTCACAGTTTGTCTATCGAGACAGTCTAAGAGGAGAAGGAGAGTAAAACCTAATCCTCAATTCGTATGGCTTCGTCCTTATCGAGCGATTAAAGACGATGACCCGCTAAAACAAGGAATGTAATATTGATTCGAGATTAGATATTCCAAGTTCTACATACAGACTAGATCGTTGATTTTCTTATGTGTGGTATCTGAGCCTCCGTATCAAGTTTAGAATCCAATTTGGTTTATATTTTTGATGGAAATTGATGAATAGTACTCAGTTTTAGGGATATGCATGGAAAATTATGTTTCAAAATTTACTATTCTGTTCATTATTCTGTGAAATTGTTTTAGGGATTTTGTTACCCATAGAATGATACACATGCGCTATAATTCGTGCCCTAAATCAGCATGTGCATAGAGAATAAAAATTGTCCTATGCAATTCCACTACTTTGCACCAAAATTTTTTATGGAAGTTTTCGTGTTGTCTTGTGACTTCAATGGAATCTTCAAAGTGAATATGGATTCATCTTTTTGTATCAACATTGACTTAATACTAGTGTTGCACTATTTCATCGAAAAGTGCTGATAAAATATCTCTCAAACATAAATATGAATCCAAGATCCTTTGTTTGTTTTGAATAGAAACGTAAACAATAAGAAATATAAAGGTACAAAGACTTGAGACAATCATGTCCATCCATTTAAATTGCAGAAAAGTAAAGCCAAGTTATGTTTGCGAAGAACGTGGAGTTTTGCATTTGATTTGACGGTCTTTTATAAAGAGTACAATGTGGCTATCTATAGCCCATAATTGATGGTTCCAAATGATTATTAAATTAAAAAGATAACTTCCTAATCATATCTACAAAACAAATAACTTCATCTATTTGCAATTATAAGAATTTATATTATCCACACTATCCTTTAATCTAGTTACATATCTAAAATTATCACTACTCGACAATTATATATCAATGTCAATAACTTCATCCCTAATAAAGATTCTCATTGATAAGTGATGTTTGATGTCAATTACTTCATTGGCAAGTTGTTAATACTCTTCAAGTTGTCGACTGTTCTTTTCATTGACTACTTTTATTGTTCACCACTGCAAATCTCTCTTTGAAAATGGATTCAGCCATGGAAACGCTCAGGTGTAATTAAGTTTTCACGAGCATAATGAACAATTACGGGAAAATGATTCACATGTGATAAGGCAATCATGAATCCTAGACCAATATACCTTGCAACTTGAACTGTTTGTTGACTATAATTCATAAACTCAGTTACCACAAGGAACATATGTACCTGAATTTTCTCAACAGTTAAAGTTAGAAAATTCGAGATTCGTAATTGCAGTGAGACTCGTTTTTGGGCAAAAAAATAATTAGAATTTCATTAGTTCTAATCTTTTTCTCAGATATTTCATTTAGGAATATTGTAGAATTAGAACCTTGGGCCTAACGGCTAAATTTTGGTCAACGGCAACCCCCGATAGTCTCGACCACCTTGATTCACAATTAGACTCAATCTTCTCTTCGACGAATTTGACCCATCTGTCCTTACTCTATTGAAGGTCCAAATGAATCCGGAAAATTGCAAACCAGGTATCACGACGAGCATCTTCGAGTGTATTTTCCAATGATATAAGGCTCATATGCTAGCTTCAAGTGTAGCTTCCCAGGTTTGCCATTTTCCGAGCCGACATCAGCTGATCCAACGCCAAGCCCCTGGACAAGAACCGATATTGTATGGTCTCCAAAAGTGGACTTCCCGATGTCCGTTAGGTGAGAACTTTTAGCACGAGCTAGGATGATATGTCAACTCGTTGCTCCCAAAATTTCAGCCCAATTGGACTAACGACGAGCATGCACTTGCCATTTCTATGCGACTGCGCAATCTGTCCCTAGTAGCAAACCACTTTCAACCCTCTAATCATCCACTTAATCCCACATTTTTTGCACACCAAAAGAATCATAGAACCGGCCATACTCTAACCCAGAAATTGAGCTAGAAAGAACTAATGGTGTGAGAATTTTTCTAATGTGAGCTTTATTAATTGATATTGTGATTTACCATTTTACTGTATTGGTCTTATAAGATGAGATAAAAGGTTTCTTAGTTAGCCTAACATGTAACTAGCTAGTGTTGGCCAAGTTGAGCTCGGACCATAATGAGAGGGCCTGGCTGAAATTTTATAAATAGTGCACAAGTCTCTCCCCTTGTCGCGACCTACCCTTGAGGGGGAAAGAACAGGTTTAAGCTAAAGGACGGACCTAAGGCCTATGATTAGGCATGGGTTCTCCTAAGCCCATCCCCGCGTGACGTTGGGATATTCTTGAAAATTTCGCAAAAAGGAGTCGCTGCTAGCCTATTGAGGTTGGCTAGAAACCAAGTGAGGCATGGGAGTGTACCTCACTTCCTACGCAATCAGAGAATTTAGGATCGGGGACTTAATTACACTAATTGACCAATTAGTGCCCTTTTGGTACCTAATCTTGTTCATTTTAACAAAATGATTTTTTTGGCAAGCAGTTTGGATTGATTTTATACATATCCACTAACATGTGAGGTGATCATGTAGGTGCGCAATCATTAAAGTAACAATCATAGCTACCAAGATGCTAATTGCCATAAAATTAAACACGTGCAATTAAACATAACAAAATATGCAAACTAAACATGCAATACAATCAATATACGAGTAAATAAAGACCTAATTACACTAAAAAGGTAATACGGGATAATTCCTAACCAAACTCTACATTTTTTAATTTTAAAAAAAAAATTAATTTTAAGTTTTTTAAAAATAATAATATTAAAATAATAATAATTTTTTTCGGGCCGGACGGGGTCGGGTCGGGTCAGGGCAGACCCGCTCGGGTTAGGCCCACTCGAGGGCGGGCCGATCGGCCCACCTGAATGACCAGGCCCTACCAACCTTGGTCGGGCCTTTCCTCGATTCGAATTGGGCCCAACCAGTGGGCCCAATCTCCTGCAAAAAAAGGAAGCCTACACATGCATGCCCAAGACCAAAAAAAAGGCCCAACTGGCCTAAAGCCCGAAAAAGGCCCACTCAAAACCCTACTCGATTTATGACCCGTGCTCGACCCAGTTTTTGGCTGAAACCCTAGGGCTTACTAGCGGCACTAACAATGGTGGCGGCAGGCTTGACGGTAGTGGTGACGCGGCGGAGCAGAGGCGGAGATGCGGCAGTCAGCCCGGGATCTATTGGTGTCGGGGCAGCGGCGTCGGACTGCAGGCAGAGCACGGCGGGTCGTCGCGAGTGGAGGAGCGGCGTTGGGTGAGCAGATCACGGGTAGAGTAGGGGCGCGCAGTAGCTTCGTCGGGATCTCGTGGGTTGCGGGTGAGGCGGAGCGCGACGGCGGGCGGCGGAACGGCAACGTGGCATTCGGCAAAGGTCGCGGGTGAGATGGGCTCACGGTTGAGGGGAGCAACGGCGACGGCGTCCGGAGCTAGGGGTCGACAGCTTGAATGACGTTAGGGTCGGAGGCAGAGCTTTGGCTGCTGGCACGGCGATACTCACGGTTGTAGAGGCTGCGGTGACGTCGGGTTGAGGCGGCGAGCTCGGGACAGCGGAGCTCACGGGCCGGGGCTGCTCGACACGGCGTCGGGGTTGGAGGGCGATAGCCCGGACGGTGGTGGGCAGCGTCAACGATGCCTCCTCCGGTTTCCCTCTCTTCAACTCTGTTTCTAGGTTCCCTCTCTCCCTCGAGCTCTCTCTCTCTCCAACTCCCTCTCTTCCCCCGTTTTTTTTTTGTCTTGCTCTGCCGTTCTCCTTTTAAATCTGCCATAGGTTCCCCCCTTTTGGCATCCCTCCAAAGCAGCTCCGGAAAGCCAGCGAAGCCAGCTGCCTTTTCCTTCCATCTCTACCTCAAAACTGTCGTTAATCAGCCTCCTCTCCCTACTTATGTATGCGCCTGCAGCTATTTTAGTTCTTGGGGCAAGTTAGCGGCATTTTCAGCTAAGGTAGCAACAGGTTCTTTTGGATTTTGACAACCGCAGGCATTGCCATGCTACAGCTGTGTGTCATCGCTTCCCCTGTCTCTTCCATCGCTGCTTCTTCTGCTATTATGTCTTTTGCAAGTCCTGCGTGAAGACCAACTAGAGAGAGAAGACCCTCGTTCACGGGTTTGGCTGAAAGGGAGAACGGGCAAGGCCGGGCCCAGCGTAGGGGGGGAAGAGAAAAGAAAAGGGGTGGGTCAGGCCAAGGTCGGATTCGGCTCGACCCAACCATTTTCGTTTTTTCGTTTTTTTTTTATTTTTAATTTTTTAATTTTTTTTTTGTTTTTTGTGACTAATTCCTAACCTGTAATACTATTTTTAATTAATTAATTTAGGAAAAATTTAGATGTCAACAGCTACCCCTCTTTTAATGGGAGCTCGAAGAGGTTCCCTTCAAAAACAAGAGACGCCTAAATTTTGCCCCTAGACGATGACAATCAGGGGTTGTCGATGAGAAAATGGGATGGAGGGACAACCTTACTTTGTAAGAAAATAACCTTCGATTGAAATGGGAAAGTCTTATTATGTGGTAACTAGTTCTGACTGGAAGGGAGGTCTCACCGTGTAAAAACGTGTTTCGACCGGATATGATAGTCTCACCGTGTACAAACGGGTTTCGACTAGAAGAAAGATCTCACCGTGTAAACGGGTTTCGACTGGATGCGGACAAGTGTGGTTTTTGGATGAACCCACAAGCCGTGTGGTTTAGGAGAAGCCACCAACCCCGTGGTTTAAGGATAAACCCACCAACCATGTGGTTTAAGGATAGACCCACGAGCCGTGTGGTTTAGGAAAAGCCACCAACCCCATGGTTTAAGGACAAACCCACCAACCGTGTGGTTTAAGGATGGACCCACGAATCGTGTGATTTAAAGATAGACCCTCGAACCGTGTGGTTTAAGGATAGACCCACCAACCGTGTGGTTTAAGGATAGACCCACCAACCGTGTGGTTTAGGAAAAGCCACCAACCCCATGGTTTAAGGATAAACCCACCAACCGTGTGGTTTAAGGATGGACCCACGAACCGTGTGGTTTAAAGATAGACCCACGAACCATGTGGTTTAAGGATAGACCCACCAACCGTGTGGTTTAGGAAAAGCTACCAATCCCGTGGTTTAAGGATAAACCCACCAACCATGTGGTTTAAGGATAGACCCACGAACCCGATGGTTTAGGAAAAGCCGCCAACCCAGTGGTTTAAAGATAAACCCACCAATATTGTGGTTTAAGGATAGACCCACGAACCATGTGGTTTAGGAAAACCCACCAACCCCGTGATTTAAGGATAGATCCACCAACCGTGTGGTTTAGGAAAAGCCACCAACCCCGTGGTTTAAGGATAAACCCACGAACCGTGTGGTTTAAGGATAGACCCACGAACTGTGTGGTTTAGGAAAAGCCACAAATTCCGTGGTTTAAGGATAAACCCACGAACCATGTGATTTAAGGATAGACCCA
The DNA here is from genome assembly GCA_017140595.1 of Eucalyptus curtisii. NCBI lineage: Eukaryota > Viridiplantae > Streptophyta > Magnoliopsida > Myrtales > Myrtaceae > Eucalyptus > Eucalyptus curtisii. The sequence continues at coordinate 8,079,527 of CM029504.1, forward strand.
CGAATCATGTGGCTTAAGGATAGACCCACAAACCGTGTGGTTTAGGAAAAGCCACCAACCCCGTGGTTTAGGAAAAGCCACCAATCCCGTGGTTTAAGGATAAACCCACCAACCTTGTAGTTTAAGGATAGACCCACGAACCGTGTGGTTTAAGGATAGACCCACGAATCATGTGGTTTAAGGATAGACCCACGAACTGTGTGGTTTAGGAAAAGCCACCAACTCCGTGGTTTAAGGATAAACCCACCAATCTTGTGGTTTAAGGATAGACCCACGAATCGTGTGGTTTAGGAAAAACCACCAACCTTGGAAATGACTTGGTTTAAGGCTGACCATGAACCTTTGGAGATGGCATGGTTTAAGGCTGGCCATGAACCTTTTGAGATGGCATGGTTTAAGGCTTGTTGACACCCGAATTTTTCGTTGACATTTAAAAAAAAATATTTTTTGCAAAAAGAGAAAAAAAAAAGAAGAAAAAAAAAACATAAGAAAAAAAAGACAAAAAAAAAGGAGAGAAAACAAGAAAAAAGAAGAAGAAGAAAACAAGAAAAGAAAAAAAGAAAGAAAAAACAAGAAGAAAGGGGGGAATCTCTCGGACGCTCTCTCTCACGGGCTCTCTCGACTGACGGGGGGAAGCTCTCTCCGCTCATGGACTCTCTCTCGGGATTCTCTGAGGGCGGAGGTTCTCCATCATGATCAGGCGGAGAAACTTTCTCTGGGGGCACTCTCTCTCTCAGATCGGCGGATCATCTAGTGTTTTTGAAACCCTAGATTGGATCTCGGAATCCAATCGCGAATTGGCGAAGCAGCTCTGCTCGATTCCCTATCGTCGCAAATCGCGCCGAACGCCGTCGAAGAGCAGTGTCGCCGTCACTGCCGATTGGAGGCTCTCGGATCTCGCCGCCTCGCGTGGCTCGTGCCAAGGGAATCGAGGCCCTATCCATGCGCGTGAAGATCTTCGATTTCTCAATCGCTCTTGGAAGAAGGGGCTCGGATTCAGCCAATCGCTCTCGAGAGATCTGCTCTCGCTCGGCCGGATTGACGGACGCTCTCAAAAGGATCTCTTTCGGTTTTCACTTTTCTTTCCCGAGCTCTGATCGGAGGCGACGACGGTCACGGCGACGACAACGCCAGCGGTTCTGCTCGCTGGATCTGACCCGATCTGAAGTCGATCGGAGATCCGCTTCACATCTTTCGCCATTCTCGGACCTAGAAGACGAAGCATAGCAATCGACGATTGTGATCAGAGGATCTATCCATCGTTCGAAGTCCGTGGCGCCAGAGTTGAACTTCTACAGATCTGACATTTTTTCTGAGATCATCGGCTCGAATACTGTCAAAGTTGCTGGAGAGGCTCGCCGGACTCAAATCTCTCTAGATTGAGCTCACCAGATCGCTTGGAGTTTAGGGCTCAGATAGCGTTGTCGGCAGCAACAGCTTCGATCCTTGCCGATTTATTCAAGGTTGGTACAATTTCTTCAACGCCAGTTAATCCCCTATTTACACTAGCAATAGTTGTTAAGAGAAATGGGACGTGGTTCTACATTGATGCTGCATATGCTGGAAGTGCTTGTATTTGTCCTGAACATTGGCTATACATTGATAGCATTGAAGATGCTGATTCGTTCAACATGAATGCACATAAGTGATGTCTGACAAATTTTGATTGCTCATCTCTCTGGATAAAAGTAAACAATACGTTTTCTTATATCATATGCTGATGAGATTGATGTTTCTGTTTGAAATAATGGCGACTTTTCTGTTCTGGTGCGCGGGAGTAGAGAATTTTGTTATCGCCAGTCTTCCATCGATAGTAGTTTTAGAGTATGTTGATATCAAAGGACCAGATCATTTGAACGAATGTGTCTGATTGTCTATGCTCAAATTTTTCCGAGTGTCTTGTTTAGATCATGGAACCTGTGTATAGATTTAAAACTGTCATCGTTGCTCATCTTGGCAATACTTCCTGGTCACATATAAAGTCTGTGAATATTATATGTAGTTCAATTGCACATGTACTGCATTACTTTTCTCTCTACCTATATAGAGTAGTAGGTGGATCTTGTAAATCTCATTCTTGTTGCTTAGATCCTTGACCATAGCATGCATCAATAGATTTTCATATCTACCAATGGATCCGCAAGATTATTAGGATTTGTTCTTGACGAGTCTCCATCATTAAATGGAAGAGAAGTGTCACATTGTAAAGATATCTCACATCCTTGTAATGCGAGTAAAGGTTTATATTTTGTATAACCTTGCATTCACTCCTCTTATAGAGTTCAAATCAATCGTTCATGCTCTACTCCATAGAGTTCATGTTGCTGATTTGAGTGTCTCGATTCTTTGGTATTAATCAAATCATGCAATTTGGGTTCAAGAGTAGATTTCTTCATAATAGCTGAAAGTTTCATGTCTTGATATGACTACTCTCTTCTGATGCTTGCTTGACTGACTCGCCTAAAGATTTTGTTTTGAGATGCATTTGCTTGCTGGTTTTGCGATCTATGTCTGTTTATCCTACACTAGATCCGAATTGTTTTTACTTGAAATTGAGGTTGTAGATGAGTTCATTTGACATCACATCCTTCATGAGATTTGTAATACAAGTTGCAAGTGTTCTAACAATGTAAGATTTGCGTGAATTGAGCATCGTTTTCCATGTTAATCGCATGCATGAATGTGTCTAAAGTTTTGCTACAATTGAAGCATTTCATTACATACTATATTTTGTCATTTTTGTGTGGGCTCATATAACCAAATTAGGTTTAGACTCCTCATGAGAAATGTTCTTCAGGCCATATTCTACATAGAGGATTTTTCTTAAGATTTTTGCAGATCATTAAGTCATCAAAAATTAATCATGTTTCGTGATGGTCATGCTGAGTTAAAGGCTTAAGGGTTAATTTGTTTGGGCCTTTTAAGGGCCAAATCATGCCTCATTGTCTTCTTGACATTTGAAACACGTGTTACAAGTTTCGCATCAATGCATGGCATGTCATATTTGAATCTCGTTTGATGTGAATATCATGCATCCATTTGGTTAATTGCAGTCGAAATTTGCCAAGTATGACATTCCTAGTTCTAAGTCACTTTTCAATGTTAATGACTTGTGTGACTTCTTTGCATTCTGATTTAGGGTTAAATGTTTACCCAAACCTTTATCGCATTCGACCTTATGTCATGTGCAAGTTTCACATTTTTGTGCATTGTCTGGGTGGTCTTACGAACCATTAAATATGCATCATATTTTGTTTTGTTTGTTGCTGAACATGCTACATTCTTGGCTATGAATGTTGTGTATATTCATACTATGCTTTCGCCAAGTTATAATTGATGTTTGTGACTTGAATTTGTTGGACTCATGTTCATGTTTGATGTCTATGTCCATTCGTTGTAATAACGGTTTCTATGCGTTATCCTAGTCACATATAAGATGAGGCAAGGAATCTATGTTTCTTAGATTAGGTTTAGAATAGGATCCTGAACATGGATAAAGCATGAAGATGGTGGAGGTCGATGTCCATTCCGACCATTGTCATGTACTATTTGTTTTCCCGACATATGTCTCGGGTTCCATTTGCTGTATAAAACCTGACGAGTTGCGGGTTTCCTTTCTTTCCCAATTGTTTTCTCTTTTATACTTTTAGGATGACATGATAGATTTACCGCTTTTCCTTGTCTGTTTACTTAGTCTCTTGCAATTTTAATTCCATTGAATGTTTTTTTTTTTTTTTATAGAAATAGAATAGCATGAAAATGATCAATCACGCATGATCACTTAGTTTAGGACTGATCCTGAAAATGTAAAAAGGAAATGTATGGACATGTTAGGTAAAATACAACATACTGTATAGGTACCGAAAGGGCGCTAATAGCAATATTAGCGTAACCTAAGTCCCCGAATCTAGATATCTAGTTGCGTAGGAATCAAGGGAACACTCTCGACCCTCGATTGGGTTTTCTAGCAGACCCCCGAAAAAAGGCTAGTGGCTATTCCCGTCTATTTTTAGAATGTCATAAATAACTAGACTGTATAAATTCGCTGTCGCGCGGGGTACGAGCTTGGGAGAGCTCGTGATCTTATGATCAAGTATCCCTAAATCCGACCTTTCCCTCCTTTGACCATCGAGGGGCGGCGAGATCGGGTCGCGACAAGGCTGACCATGAACCTCTGGTTTTTAGGGAAGCACTCGTTAATCCCTTGAAAACTGCATGGCTTCACTGAGGAATCTTATAAAACTCAACTTGAGCAAATGTCACTAGAGACGTCATCAAGAGACGTATTGGCAATATTATAGCATTAATTGAACAAGCTAATCAAGCTAAGTCCGACTGCCTTAGAAAAAACATTCGATGTCAATCAGCATAATGTGGCGCAAAATTGTTATCTTGCTCGGGAATATATCATTAATCATCAAATTCTCCGGGAGTCAAGTTCTTATCAGAACGGCTACGACTCGTGAAAAAGGCTCATTAAGCATGTCAAACTAGAGTTTGTTAGTCAGAAAGGGTTTCTCACACACTCTTGATAAAATAGCTGCTTGATCCTTTCCATTCGTGTGGGAAGTAACTAATTGCTGAGGGTATCTCACATAACCCATGTCAAAGGCTTTCAGAAACATTCATGATGAGCACAATTTGATTGATCAAAATGGTCTTTTGAAAGGATTGCAACATAGGCTCGATTAGGGCTTACACAAGGGGATTATTGCTTCGAGACCAATAAAGGAACATTTGTCGCTATATTCATCGGGTTTACAAGTCGAGAATTTGGAAGATAAGACGAGATAGAATTACCTTCACTCCTTTAAGCAGTAGCTTCTTTGTGGCATTCTCATTTTCACTCAAACCATCCCAATCAGAAGAGACTTCGGAAGAGGGTTGTAATGTTATTTGGGAAAGGCTCAAAATGCTTAAAATTTTCAAGATTCTTTAAGAGTCGGTGATCATCATGGCATTGTGACTAGGTCACTCGACCTTTCAAAAGCATTTGGCTTTTGAAACACTGCACATCTTGAAAGTCCCTTGACTAATCATTTCTGCATGGGAGCTTTGCTTTTTTCTCTAATTTCCTTCGCCCTTGCAATGATTTTTTACGCAGGCACTTAGACTTTGATAATTTTTTTCACATAAGATGCAGCCTTTTGGCTTTTTTTTTTTTACGGGTATTGGCCTTGCTTTTATTAGGCACACTGTTTTTTCATGCCCCCTAGTTTGTCGAACTTTTTGCTCTTTAAACTTTTGTAGCTTTTATGACTTTCGAGATGTTTTTCACATTTTCTCGTGACTGTCAATTGTATTTGGTCAATTCTTATGTCTTGCCCCAGTGAAGGGAGATGATCACCGCTTGGGGTTTAGAAATGAATAATCAGACCCAAATTGGTTAAAGCAATGGGTATCAGTGTTTGGGTAGAGAAGGAAATGCTCTTCTTCACCTTAGGATGAGTCCGGCTCTGATAAGAACTCCTCTAAAACTATCACCAGAAGATTGATGCAAGTGAAAGTAATAGAATCTTTTTCAATCTTTCACTCTACAACATGATCGTAACCCCCTATGCTGCCCCAATGTAGGGTCGTTCTCGACAATGGTACTTTGAAAGATCATTTTTTTTTTTTTTTTTTGCCCAAAGGGGTAGCAAGAGATTAGTGCAATGCTTGGGATTGATGAAGGAGGCGCCTTTATCATTTCGATCTTTGCGCTCAATGCGAATGAATCATTCGTCCTAAGAGAAGGTCGCATTTTCACTCAACTCTCAAAAGTGTTTAAAGGACGCGTTTGGAAATAGCTTGCCTTTCTTCATCCTAAGCACTTCTTATTTGGCATGGTTAACGTCTCAATCTCACTCTGTCGAAATCATCTGAGTAGATCAATCTCCATAGGGAAATTTGTTTTAAAATGAATAACCCATAAAACGAGAAAACAATTTTGAGATAAAAATGATGCTAAAAAAGTTTGAAGAAATTTTTTTCAATTTTAAAGCGCCAAAAGATCCTTTCGTAGTGGAAATTCTCTTTTTTTTTTTTTTTTTTTTTTTTACTTTAAAAAAAATTGAGAAGAAGGGTACTTACTTGCAGCATGGTGACCCGGTAACCCTGTAAAGAATGTAAAAGAATATGTTAGTGCAAAAATCCTTAGGGGTTGAAATGTTGGAAACGATACATCATTACCCTTCGCTTGCTTTCATCCTTTGGGCGCTAACATCTCTTAGATTCACCTTCGTGGATATTTGCTAACTCAACAATACCCTTCCCTTGCATTCGCCTTTAAGTGTTTGACGTTTTCCTGATTACTTAAAAGAAAGCGTCACTTCTACGGTCAATGTGCAACTTTTTTTTTCCATTTATCACCCTATAAGAAGAGGAGATGAAACGAGTTATCTCCATTCTTAGTTAAGTTCAACTGAGGAACGACACATCATTCTTAATGAATTTGACAATGTTGTTCCAGCACACTTCATTGGTGGGTGAAGGAGAAATTTTTCTCTAAATCAAACGTTGCTCTCCCACTCTTCATTTGACAAACCTTTGTTTTGTCGGAGTCTGTCCCGTACTAAGGAAAAAGAAATGTCATTTTTTATGCTGAAGAGAATCAAGTTTAGGAACGAGATACATCACTTTCAAAGTCGAGCGATCAACATCCCAAGGTATCTCTCATGGAGGAAGGGATAGTATTGCCCCTCTGTTTCATCATTTGAACCTTTCATTGTTTAAGATGAACATGACTCAATAATGCTCCATCGTGTTTGTTGGAACGTTACAAAATTTGGTACTCTTGATGTCTCCTTGACAATGAAAAAAAAATCATGTCAAAAACGGTGTCAGAGATGGATAATTGGAATCGATACAGTTTACTGTTCTTTCGAATTTGCACTTTTATAACTTGGCAACTCCCTTTATTTGTCTCATCATGCAAAGTGAACGAGATCGATGGGCTATTTTGGCACTTAAGGTATTTGCGAATAACAAAACTTCCCATAACGGAATTCAACTTTGTTCCGCCTCTATGGAAAATTGGCGCCGACGATGCCTCAACGCATGCTTACTCCTCAAGTTCCATGAGCCTACAATTTTATCTTTTAGAATGGCCAATGCCAATCTCAAATAAACTCCTCATTCTACCCAAGAAAGCGACCATGCGAAGAGAGGGCCTTAAGCAAAGCTTTCTTAAAATTCATTTTCAAAACATTTCAAAGGTAGACATAAAGATTCGTTTAAAACACTTCTAAGTTTTTCTTCTTTTTTTGTTTTTTTGTTTTTTTTTGGGATGATTTTTACGAAATTGAATTCCATCATAAATAAATAAGTCGCGTGATTTACAAAAGCATCAATTGGATTTGTAATCAAAACCCAAAATGGAAAACAAGATTCTTAACAAGAATAAAAACAATGATAAAATACAAGAAACTCTTGTATAGATGAAAGTAAAAATCAACTCTTGTCCTAGCTCTAGAATTCACTTCTTTACGTGGTCACCACGAGAATGTCAAGGAGCATCATGCATAACCTGCAAAAAGATGACAATGTCAATACGTGACTGACAGAAGATGATATCTCAATGAGGTCGCTTCTTACAATAAAATCGAGGCGACGGTACATGCCCCACAGTCCTTATTATGGAGTTTTAGTATTTTGCCAAGATTTTAACATAAGAGATGACATCATTAAAAGAATCAATCTACGACCATCAATTAAATGTCCACTTTTATTCCAAAATTTTCGTATGCAAAAGTGTCATTAATTTTTGAAAGATTGATTTGTGATTTTACTCCTAGAAAAATGAAGTGACTTCTATTTTGACAAATTTGTACACAAAATGATTTGCATTTTAGCCCCGAAATGTGAATGAGAGAATTTGATAAAAATGCAATTTCAACTTTTGTGCCCCAATATAAAACAACTTGAAAGTTTTTTTTTTTTGTCAAAATGATTTCGAGCCTATAACTAGAAATTTAAACAAAACCCCGTGTTCAACAGGGCTAAATCAAAGTGTTTAGAACTTGCATTCAATGTTCGTTTGTCAACAATGATTGCCAATTTTTTCAATTATAAGCCTACAGCACTGAGGGCAATCAATTGATTTCCGCGAATTAAAAGATCAAAATGCAATACAAAGTGAGCAAAGAAAAAGGAAAATGATACTTACAATGGGTGTCGACCTTTGTCTCTATTTTTTTTTTTTCAATTACATAGACATGCACATGAGATGTGGTTCGATTTCTACTCTATACGGCTCAAAATGGAGCCATAGGATCACCGGACCAAACCAACAAGATCGTGGCTAGATCGTGTTACCCATGACTCCGGCGTTGTCAAAGAACTGACCCGTGTCACGTGGTTGTAGACCGCGGTGGGTACCTTCGACATGAAGAAAGAAATTTCAGGGTAGAGCTGGACGACTTGTACTACACGATTGTAGTCGGAGTGGTATCCACCTCAACACCATTCTATGTGATCCTATGCGGCTCAGGTTCGACGGCAAGTAGTGTGTGCTAGGGTGTAATGCAATGCAAATGATACATGCACAACAATTATAGGCAAACAATATTTCGTACATAAAAAATAACCATACATTCCTACACCTTGCTACAAGACAAAGATGAGCAAATACTTCCCCTTATACCTCCCCATTTTGTAAAAACATTTAACACCTTTAATGTTAAGAGCGTACCTAGAATCCTTGCTGCTAAACAAAAAATATTTTTGAACAAGATTAACTTCGGCCTAAGTCCTCTGAGGTCTAAAACCAACTCTCCAGTGGAGTCGCCAAGCTGTTGCGACCTACCCTCGGGGGGAAAGAAAAGGATTAGGGGTATTGCCTAAAGGATGGACCTAAGACCCATGATTAGGCGCGGGCTCTCCCAAGCCCATACTCTGCATGACGTTGGGATATTCTTGAAAATTTCACAAAAAGGAGTCGCCACTAGCCTATTGAGGTCGGCTAGAAACCAAGTGAGGCATGAGAGTGTACCTCACTTCCTATGCAACCAGAGAATCTAGGATCGGGGACTTGATTATACTAATTGACGAATTAGTGCACTTTCGGTACCTAATCTTGTTCATTTTAACAAAATGATTTTTTTTGGCAAGCAATTTGGATTGATTTTATACCTATCCACTAACATGTGAGCTAATCATGTGGGTGCGCAATCATTAAAGTAACAATCATAGCTACAAAGATGCTAATTGCCATAAAATTAAACACATGGAATTAAACATAACAAAATATGCAAACTAAACATGCAATACAATCAATAACGAGTAAATAAAGACCTAATTACACTAAAAAGGCAATACAGGATAATTCCTAACCAAACTCTACATTTTTTAATTTTCAAAAAAAAATTATTTTTATTTTTATTTTTAAAAATAATATTAAAAAATAATAATTTTTTTCGGGCTGAACCGGGTTGGGTCAGGCCAGACCCGCCCGGGTCAAGCCCACTTGGGGGCGGGTCGGTCGGCCCACCCGAATGACCAGGCCCGACCAACCTTGGTCGGGCTTTTCCTCGATTCGGATTGGGTCCAACTAGCGGGCCCAATCTCCTGCAAAAAAAGGAAGCCTACACACGCAGGCCCAAGACCTAAAAAAGGGCCCAACTAGCCTAAAGCCTGAAAAGCCCACTCAAAACCCTACCCGATTTACGACCTGTGCCCGACCCGATTTTTGGCTAAAACCCTAGGGCTTGCTGGCAGCGCTGACAATGGCGGCAGCGAGCTTGACGGCAACGGCGACGCGGCGGAGCAAAGGTGGAGATGCGGCGGTTGGCTCGGGATTTGCTAATGTTGGGGGTAGCGGCGTCGGACTGCAGGCAAAGCGCGGCGGGTCGTCATAGGCGGAGGAGCGGCGTCAGGCGAGTAGATCACGAGTAGAGCAGGGGCAACAGCAGCTTCGCCGGGATCTCGCGGGTTGCAGGTGAGGCGGAGCGCGGATGCAGCTGGCGAAATGGCGACGCAGAGTTCGGCAGAGGTCGCGACCAAGATGGGCTCGCGGTTGAGGGGAGCAACGGCGACGACGTCTAAAGCTGGAGGGTGACGGTTCGGACACCGTCGGGGTTGGAGGGCGGAGCTTCGGCTACTGGCACGACGATACTCGCGGTTATAGAGGCTGCAACGACGTCGGGTTGAGGCGGTGAGCTCGGGACAGCGGAGCTCACGGCTACGGCTTCTCCGCATGGCGTCGGGGTCGGAGGGCGACGGCCCGGACGGTGGCGGGCAACGTCAACGATGCCTCCTCCGGTTTTCTCTCTTCAACTCGTTTTCGGGTTCCCTCTCTCCCTCGAGCTCTCTCTCTCTCTCTCTCTCTCTCTCTCTCTCTCTCTCTCTCTCCAGCTCCGTCTCTTACCCCGTGTTTTTTTTTTGTCTTACTCTCCGCCTCCTCTGCTCTGCCGTTCTCCTTTTAACTCAGCCATAGGTTGCCCCCCCTTTTGGCATCCCTCCAAAGCGGCTCCAGATGGCTAGCAAAGCCAGCTGCCTTTTCCCACCATCTCTACCTCAAAACTGTTGTTAATAAGCCTCCTCTCTCTGCCCATGTATGCGCCTGCAGCTATTTCGCTTCTTGGGGCAAGTTAACGACATTTTCAGTTAAGGTAGCAGCAGGTTCTTTTGGGTTTTGACAACCACAAGCATTGCCATGCTGTAGCCGTGTGTCATCGCTTCCCCTAGCTCCTCCATTGCTGCTTCTTCTGCTATTTTGTCTTTTGCAGGTCCTGCGCGAAGACCAATCGGAGGGAGAAGACCCTCGTTCATTGGTTGGGCTGAAAAGGAGAACGGGCAAGGCCGGGCCCGGCGGGGGGGAGAAAAGAAAAGGGACGGGGTGGGTCGAGCCAAGGTCGGATTTGGCCCGACCCAACAGTTTTCGTTTTTTGTTTTTTTTTTTTTCGTTTTTTTATATTTTAATTTTTAGTTAATTTTTAATTATTTTTTTTTGTTTTTTGTGACTAATTCCTAACCTGTATTGCTATTTTTAATTAATTAATTTAGGCAAAATTTAGGTGTCAACACCCCTAACCCTAACATACACAATTATCCTCATATAAGAAGCGTTTACTAAGTGCTAATAGTGATGGGCCATATTATTGAGCCAGTGATACAAAGGGCAATAGAGGAGAAGCACTTTTACTTTGAATCGTCACTTCTCCGCATCAAGAACGATGGATTCTAATACAAGTGTGTTAATATCTCTACTCGATTATATGTGTTCTTGTTTCTAACTATGGAGATCATGGGATTGCGCTGTTGCGTCTTACATATAGTATCAGAGCAGTCTAGGGGAGGCGAAGTTGGTGCACGCCGAACACGCACCGCCATGTGCCCTCACGCACAGGGTGCTACTAGCATGTGCAGCAACCTGGTCCGACCCAACCTGTTGATCGAGACCCAACCTAGTGACTGTGACCTAACCCGAGATCCAACTCAGTCTTCCGTTGACCAGTCAGACCGGCTAGAACAATCAAACTGACGGTTCAGACCGATCCAATATGCTAGCGCATGCGCTACACGCACCACGCATTCTAAGGTATACAATGCTCACATGATACCAATTGTATAAATTGCTTGTTATTTTAATCACATTATCTATAATTGACAACTCCATAACAATTTAGGTTCAAACTTTAAATAGTGAAAAGAGGATTTTCTATTTGAGATGGAGCTGGTAGATGTTCATATTGCTTTTATAAAGGATAAGCTAATAAATCACACTGTCGATGATACAAAATCCTATATAGAACATTTTATTGCTTATTAAAAAGAGTAATTGGATTTGCTTGTTATCAATGAAGTGATCCATTCAAGTACACTTTAAGAGTTGTTTACCAACTTACTGTACTTCTAAATAAATGATGAAAACCTCCGTGGCTTGGAATCGTATCATGTCTAAAGTTGAGATTGGAATATATCTGCAAAGACTCTTCAACATAAGGTGTGATGTTCTGATGAGGTTAGGGATTACGTCATAAGAATGGTAGATTTGAATTCTATAAATCATACTCATAAATAAATTCATGAAACCATCGGTTATTCTGACAGTTTGGGTCCTAAGATATAATCCTTTAAGAAGGATTAGGGACTGTTACTCCTATTTAAAAAGAATTGTCACATAAAGATAAATTGTAAAAAGGATATAAAACTTGGCTGTCTAAGCATGAGCCTATAATTAAAAATTCTTTGGCATTTTTTATGAATCTAATATCTATCATAAGCCCTTCCAATTCGCGATTGCTAGATAGCAATGCAACAAATCATATTGCCTTTACCATACAAAGATTCATAAATCTAAGAAAGCCAAATCAGAATAAATCATAGCTCACTGTAGGAAATAACGATGATAAGAAACACATTTTTCTTTGGGATGAAACTAAATTTCCATATCATGTTTGTGTTGGAGAAACATTTTCAAATAATTTTGATGATGTCCAAACTATCTTTAGTATAATATTTACTATGGTGTATGCAGATGTTTGGATCAAAGGACTACATAATATTCATGATATGATTCATTGGAAAGAAGTTCGCAAAATGTCCTGATACAATAAATAGTACTTGTCAACCTAAAAGACCAGCAATTGATATGTTCGTGTCGAAGCTGTAAAGATCGGGTAGATTGTGCCGTGACAATCAAGTACATCTAATTAGGTTTGTTAAGTCAACTAAGTAGCAGTTGTGGACTTGGATTTGCATGGTAGGAGAATCCAAATAAAGCATGTAGCAAAGCAACTAGGTCATTTGACAAATTTGTCAGAGACTGTGGTGAGAAGACAATAACAGTTGCCATTTTTGGATAGTTTGCAAAAGTTCAACGAAAACTTTCCAATAGTTATCTATTTCTCTAAACCATCTTCAACGAACAAATTGAAGGCATATATAAAAAGGAAGACCTCATAAGCCATGAAGAGTGTGCGACATAAAAAAGAAAAAGAAAAACAAGAAACTTACTTCTTGTTATTTCTCTTAGCTATACGCTCTTTGTTGTATTGTTTGATTTTCATGTTGTTTAGTAACTATGCAAAGGGTTAAGTGTATAAGAATAAGAGTTGCAGCTGAGTCTTGATAAAGATATCTATCTTATAAAGGATAAGTGGAAGCCAATTGTAACTTTTTAAGCAAATTACTAGTGGAATTCAGCTTGCCTTGATACTGTTAGTCTAAAGAGTAAACATAAGTTTATGGATAAAGTCAACTACTATAATTCTTTGTGCGCCCCTATTTTCATTTGTTCACACATATTTGCACACGATTGTCTTGCAGCTTTTCTAAATATTACGTTGACTTGATCTTTATTTAGTGATTGGCTAATTTCTGCAAAAGATTATCAAAGTTCGAAAATAACCGATTCATCCCCCTCTAGGTTATATTGTTAGCCACCAACAATTGGTATTGGAGCTTTATTGTTCGTTATTTGAAGTGTATTTCTTTTGAGTATAAAGATTCTCTCTTATGGCTAACCTTGGTAGCTTCTTTTCTAATGACGCCTAAGCTCTCAATAAGCCACCTTATTTTAACGAAAGCAACCATAACTACTAGAAGCAATGAATGCAATCATATATTGAAGTTGCAAATCTAGATATGTGAGATGTAGTTGCAAATGGTGTAGAAGTGCTAGCTCCTACTCACCAAGACTGTCACGATCCCAACTCCATTTTCAAGGTCATGTGCAACAAGGGTTATTTTCCTAACTTCCAAGGGTTGTTGTCGTCCCGATTCTTTTTCTCTTGTTATCGTGAACAAATAACTCTCCAAACAAATAACAATTGGAAGATTGGGACATATATCACACAGAACACATTGATTTATATTATAACAGTACTTTTACAAGCCCTTTCTCTACGGGCTCTCTTTTCTTTTGCATCACACTACAAGTTTTCCACATAGGCCAAGTGAATTCCTGTCTCCTCTAGTGTGACTGCCGCTCCCAAAACTGACGTGAGACTTTCATGCCTACAAGACTGAAAGATAAGGGAGTGAGTTTTGGGGAAATCTAGTAAGTAAAATTCCTAATTCTTTACTAGGAAAGAATCTCATCATCAAAGTCTAGCAAGTACAACACCCTCAAATAGTGTTGATGACAGATGAATAGCAAATTACTTGCCATGCCTTGACCCAATACATTATGTCGATTAACATCCTTCGACTTATCAATGAACCCATCAACACATCATGCTTATGCATAACCGGCACCCATGCAAATTCATTTATTTTCGTCCTGGCTTGACTAAGCCCTCCTAGCTCCATCAAGGCTTCCAGCTTCTTGTTGGACTTCTTGGCTCAACCAAGGCATCTCAGCTCGACCGAGACTTCTCAAGACTAGCTTCCCGAGGCTTCCAGATTCAAGACCTATATTGGCTCAACTAGGTTATCCCAGCTCAACTGAGGCATCTCGTTCAATGAATGAGGCATCGTCACAGATTTTGTGTGGCGACAGGCGTTTTTTCCTCTTTAAGTGCACACATAAATGCATCATACAAGCTAGTTCTTATTTTTTCTCTTAGCTGACACATATATGGCCTGAAGGCGTGCTTATTCATATATGTTTGCCATGAATCCTAGCATTGCACTATACAACATGTCAGGAACGATCCTTGATCCGTAACTCGATTTGAGCACGTAGTGTCAATCCCCGCACCGAGTAAAGCTCGAAAACAACACGCCTTAATGCCGATCCAAGACCTTGAGACTTGGGTACACCTTGCTCTCGTGCAGATCCTAAGTTTGATGGACCTCAGCTTCAACCCGACATGAACATACTTTGTGCTGTGAATGACCCTTGGGCCATGGCTTGATTCAAACACCAAGCACAAAGTCCCCACATCAACCAAGGCATAAAACCAGCATGCTTTAGTGCCTTACCAAGAGCTCGTGGGCTTGGGTGATCCTCGTACCAATCAAGACTTAGAGCCAGCATGCCTCAATGCTGATTTAAGAGCTTGTAGCCTTGGGCGATCTCTACGTCGAACGAGACTTAGAACTGGTACGCTTGAATGCCGATCCAAGACCTTGTGGCCTCAAACGACCTTGCCTAGTGTCGAACTCAATCTGAGCAAACCTCAACCTCATTCTAAGCGTGAACAACTCAAGCACATGTTCAAGCACAATCATAAACCAAACCATACAAAGGATAACATCCTATCCACGGCTTGACGGGTGAACACCTAACTAGACTCGACAATGGAGACTACCATCCTAGAAGAGACATAGGGATCTTACTTACCTGGATGAACCTCAAGAACTAACTTGAATGACTTGATGAGGGGTGATGGGGCGAGGTCAAGAGAAATTGAAGAATGGCACATAAAATGGTAAGAGGGGAGAAGAGGGCTCTAGATGAGAATGAATAGGGTGATTCCCCTATTTATAGGGTCAAAACTCATTATTACCCTTTCCAAGTGGCCCAATCATCTTTCTTGAAGTGGCACGGCTATACATCAAGGTGGCAAGCCTAGTTTGCAAGGTAGTATGCCTAGGTATCCTAGGAAAATACTTGTCATCTTCTTATTTGACCATCTACTCCATGCCATCATAATTTAACCTACTTGTTTTGCAAGGAGGATCTCATGGTAATGATTACCATATCTTCAATGGACACCTAAGCCAATGAGTCACCAACTTCTTCTGGTGAATCTTTTGGCCATCATTACAAAATCTTCAGGGGACACCTAATGTCATGACCCGATCCTCGAACACGTGCCCATCCCTCCCCTAGTCGATTAATAGCGACGTCCCAGGACGTATCGCCGACCCCGTTCATTTAATAAGCGCATGCGGAAGTATAAAGAAAATCCCTAGACAATAAAACAATGGGATAGAAAAGCAATGCCATATTTTCATATTGAAACTCATAACCAAACTTTTATTAATAGCACAACTCATAGTATATTTACAATACTATTTACAGCATATAAGTCTCACACCTATCTACACTAAGACAGGGTTCACAAAAGGGATGGGATTTCAATCCACATCCGGGTGTACTCAAGATCCCTCTCTCGGATCATCTTCTTCTTCAAAAATCTTTCTCCTCCTCTCGGTTTCACGTCGGTGCTCTCCCGCTCAGTTCCTCCTTTTCAGCTCTTACTCGGGGTCCTGAAATGTTGTTCCCAAACCGGGATGAGACTACGTCTCAGCAAGTTCTACCCCACTAAGACTCAATTAGGGAACCAATAAACTACTATGTTGTCTAAGCACATCACGAGTCAGAGGACTTACCTTGGCCTCAGTTCCAACCTGCAATTCAAGTTATATACAGATACTCCACGACAATCAATTAAATCACGGCAAACGGATCAAATCATTGATCAATCGAACTAGTCGATTACATGTCAGACGGACCATCCTAGGTCATTGATTCCACACCATATAACCTCCCATAGGGCACTCAGTCACAAAGCCACATCAATGCTCTCGGGCGTCAAGTTCGCCAAGGTGACATATCCACTAGACAATTGCGTGCGTTCTTTAAGGCGTTGTTTTCGCCAGTGATATCCCAAATCACCGAACCACACATGCCTACAACGATTTGTTCAATAGACAATCGCATGCGTTCTTTAAGGCGCCGTTTTCGCCAGTGATATCCTTAATCACTGAACCACACATGCCTATAATAATATGAGTACTAGACCGATACGTGCGTTCTTTAAGGCGCCGTTTTCGCTAGTGACGTCCTTAGTCATCGAACCACGTAGGCCTATACACCGTACCTGATCGGTCCAAGCCCAAAGTACTTCCGATTCACTCTCACCATTCTACTCATTATACGACTCAACAAAGCATTATAAATGCTAAATAGCCATACTCGGCCAACTACCACGCAATCATTCAATTTCAATCAATTTAGGGTAAATCCCTAAAATATCACAATTTATTTAATTCCATGCAACGTTGAGTCAAATAAATAAACGGGCTGCGCCATGACAATCAGCACGAGATTTCGGTCGTCGGCCATCTCAGCCTTAATTTCCGAAAAAAATAAATAAATAAATAATTAATTTCGGAAATTAATAATTAATTACAATAAATTCAATTTAGCTCAAAATAGAGCTCAATTAAATAAACGGACTTCACCACGATCATCAACATAAAATTCCGGTCATTGGCCATCCCAGTTGAATTTTCAGAAAATAAATAAATAATTAATTTAATTTCGAAAATTAATATTTAAATACTAAAACTTCCACTTAGACCCGAATTGCCAAATTGAAGCCCGATAAGGGTCGGGAAAATCCCGAGCTACCCTCAATAAATAGTAGACCACGTCTACTTGCCAAATACACATTCAATTTGTCTAATTTGCATCACAATTGACTAATAAACACTAATCCATACTAAACTAACCACCTAAACCTAATTAATTAAAACTAAACAACCTTTAAGTGTAATTAATCCACTAAGCAAGGATTAGTGAGATTACTCACTGGAATCGCGAGCAACTCGGATCAATCCGACGGGGGCGACGCGAGGAACAATAAACTCCAAAGCACGGCTCGGGTTCTGGGCCCGGAAACGGCCCAAAGTGGCCCACGAGCCGACTAGATACCCACTCGGTGGGGTGGCTGCGATGGCTGAAAAAGAACACAAAACAGCAACAAACTAAAGCAGCAAGGGCGGTAAGGTGCGGGGGAAGGCCGGTGGAGGTCCAGCGGCGTTGAACGGTGGCCGAAGGTGGCCGGACAGGGGCGGAACGGGGGTTGGCAGAGGCCGAACGGGCTGGACGGCACACGGCAGGGACGGCGAGGCACGAAGGGGGCGAGCGGGGGACGCGCGGGCGTCGGTGCGGTGGCAGTCCGGCTCCGGTGCGGCGGCGACGGCTTCGGCAAGCTATTGCTTCCGTTCTTCTTCAGCTTCTGGTTTTTCAAGAACAAGAGGGGAAGAGGAAAGGAGTTGGTTCGGTCACGTGGGGGAAAATGGGGGAGAAGAGAGAGGAGAGAGAAGAAGAGATAAGAAGAAGGGGTTTTTGACTAGTCAAAAGTAAAAACAAAAGAGAGAGAAGCCAATTTGAAATTGGCAAGGGGGTAGGCGGTCGGTGGGGAGGGGGAGTTCGCATGAAGGGGAGAGAGAGAAGAGAGAAAAGAGAGAGAGAGAGAGAAAAGAAAAAGAAAATAGTAAAATAATAAGAAAATGACCTTATTCTTATTACTACTATTATTTTCCTTTTCTCTTTCCCATTTTATTTTCTTCCAGTCTTCAATTTTTTCCTCCGATAATTTCTTTCCTGAAATTTTGGACTTGTCAATAATTTGACGAACAATGAGACAAGGTCCTAAAAATGAATTATGACACGCTCAATATTCGATTCCCGAAATCGAGTTCAATTCCGTGGTTAAAATCGATCAGACGCGATTTTAGTCCAATCCAACCAATTAAGTAGCTTTTAGGGATTTTACCGCGGACACATCCTTTAACGGCTTCACTCAATAGGTTAGTTAACTCGTGAGTGATCAGCTCAGAGAAAAACGACTATAGGCACGTCGACGAAATGCCCATTTCACTTTATCGAAACGGGGTCGAATTTCAGGATGTCACACCTAAGCGGGGTGACTCATTCTTACTTTAATGAGGTATTCTAGAAACTTCTATAATGTCTTCTCTTAATTGGTCCATTTGTCCAAGAGTCCCTTACTTATTTCCCAAAGCGAATCTTTGGTAATCATTACCAAATCTAGAAATATCTATCCAAAAGTAGTATGTCATCCTTCTTCAAGAAGAACCTAGGATATTCTAGAAGATTCTATTTTGTTCATTTCCAAAGAATATGGCAACCATGGGAAATAGGCCATTGGAAGTGCAACCGAAACTGAGCAAGAAATTTTTGTGTACATCCCTAATCGACCATTCTAACACACCCAAAGTCCATGGTAAAGCCACCCTTGGTGTGGTTGTCGTAGGCAAAATTGCCTACTTCGGCTAAGTTGGTGACCTAGGGCATGGGCTTAATAGCCGGCCCTTGGGGTAGCTCTAGCAGAGCATATCAAGCCCGTGGCTAACTTGAAGCTTAAGGTAGGCCCAGGCACAAAACCTAGCACACAGCAAGGTTCCAAGCCGAATCCAAGATCCATCACGAGGAGTCCATGGCCAATCCATGACTAGTCCATGGCTGAGCATACCTGGTCGATGGTCAATTATCGGTTGTTATGTGGTTGCGTGGGAGCATTCGATCTGTGACCAACGCATGGTCGCACCAGATCAACTCATGATCATCCACGATCGGTACATGACCGAGCGGAATCACCCGCAACTAGAACATGACTACTCTAAATCGATCCATGATCATCCATCGATCCGTGGTGGTACGTAACCATCCAATGATCAACCCTTAATGGTCGAGCAGCTGTTCCATGCCCAAATGGCTCAGGTCCACTCTCATGGTCAGTGGATTAGTTCACGACTAATCCCTTGATCAATCCATGGCCAATCCTTTGCCTCCTTTTTAGTCGAGCCAATCGGTCAATGGTCGATCCTTGGAACGATCCATGACCAATTCTTATCATTGGCACATCGAACTTATAGCCATTTCTCATAGGGTCGAAAATCGGGATGTTACAAAGACTGTCAAGAAGTGGTCGTTGTCGACAATACGGAAGAAGCTCGAAAAAGAGTTGCTCTTAACGCCAAAGCCAAATGTCTCATGTTATGTGATTTGTCACCATATGAGTTTAACAAAATTTATTCTTGTGATGCAGCAAAAGAAATCTGGGATCCCATCATGTTGACATTTGAATGAACAGAAAGAGTGAAGGAAACAAAGCTAAACATCTTACTCAAAAATTACGAGCTATTCAATATGAAGTCTAATAAAACAGTAACACAAATGCTCACTTGATTCATTGAGATAGTGAATGGTCTTGCTCTTCAAGGAAAAGTTTATACATATGCTGAAAAGGTGAACAAGCTATTGCGAGCCTAACTCAAATAATGGAGTACCATGAAGACCTCACTATGAGGATTCAACCAATCGCAATGGATAAATTGATAGGAACATTTATGTCCTATGAAGTTGAGCTTCAAAATGAGGACAACAACTCAAAAAGTAGGCAAATTATTGCATTTAAAGCTAACCACGATGATACTGGTGGAGAAATTTTGTCAAATGAAGAAGAAAGCTATGAAGATATGGCACTATTAACAAAAAGGTTCAAGAATTTCATGAAAAAAGGGAGGAAACTACAAAGGAAAAGGATCATATAAGCATTCAGACGATAAAAGGCCTTATAGGAACAAATAAGAATTCAAAGGTAAGGATATCGTGTGCTATGAATGCAAACAACTAGACACATAAAACTAGATTGTCCATCTATCAAGAAAAAGATAGGGAAGTTCGAAAAGAAGAAAAAGGTGCTGAAAACTGAATCATGGAGTGACACCGAATGTGAGTCAAGCTATGAAGAAGAAGTAAATCTTTGCCTCATGGCTATCTCAGAACTAGAGGAAGAAAATGAGGTAAAAGATTCTGATTTATCTTATGAAGAATTACAAGATTTCATAAGGGAAATGTTTGAAGAACACCAAAAAGTTTCTAAAAGAATTTATGTCTTAAAAAAGGAAGTTCATTATTTACTACTAAAAACTTCACTAGAAAGTTCTCATCAACAAACTCAAGAATGAACTTGACCTTCAAGTGAATGGAGAAAAGCTTTTGCGAGTTGAAAATGAGAATGTCAGAAATAAGATTTCAAAAATTAGCACTAAATTTTTTCTTGATTCAAAAACCTTGTAGCACATTCTCTTGATTCAAATTCCTCACTACAACAAGAGTGGTTTGGGATGTGATGGAAATGAAGACAAGAAGAATCCATTTCAAAAAACAAAAGATAGATTAAAGCACAAACCTCATGTACGTTACTATAAGTCTCATTTTGATAAACAATTAACTAGAACCACTAGTAAGAAATTTCCTGAATGCTCAAACTATGATGGATATGATCATTTCAAAATGGACTGTCCAAAACAACAAGAGATCTATGAAGATTGGTTGGTCTTTTAGCCCTGAATCAAAACCTAACCACAAGGGACCCAAGTTTATGTGGGTACCAAAGAAAAGATGAGATTCTCTTTTATTTCAGGTGATCTTGAAGAAAAACAAGTGGTACTTAGATAGCAGATGTTCCAGACACATGACTAGGGATAGCACCAAGTTTGTAACACTCACCACCATAAATAGAGGAACAGCTACTTTTGGTGGAAAAGACAAAGGCAGAATCATCAGCAAACGAAACATCAAGTTAGGAAATTTGATCGTTGAAGATGTCTCACTAGTCAAAAGATTGAAGCACAATCTCATAAGCATAGTCAGTTATGTGAGAAAGGATACAAAATAAAATTTCACAAGAGGTAAGTGCATTGACACTAGCAAGGACAAATCTCAAACATTCACTGGAAACAAGTATGGTAATAGCTACCTACTTGATATCAACTTTGAATAATCTTCTTACCTAATGTCTATTAAGGAAGAGTGTGATTTATGACACAAGAAATTTAGTCATATCAATGCGAAGCATATTCACAAAATATCTTCAAAAGACCTTGTTTGGGAATTACTAAAAATCAACATTGGGATAACATGTAAAAAGCTCTTTCAAATCAATGAAAATTATTGTGACTAATAGATCTTTGCAATTGTTGCATATGGACTTGTTTGGACCAACATAAACAAGCCTAGGTGAAAGAAAATTGGTTAATGATTCTCAAGATTTGCATGGGTAATGTTTCTATCACATAAAAATGAAGCATTTCATTCTTTTGAGAAATTTGCACAAATTCAAAATGAAAAAGGATATAGCATACCACCATCAGAATTGATCATGGAGGAGAATTTGACAATCAAAACTTTGCTGACTATTGTGATAAAATTGGAGTGGAGCATAATTTTTCCACCGCTTACACTCCTCAGAATGAAGGAATCAATCACTTCAAGAGATGGCCAGAACCATGATGATCAAAAGTGGAATTCCCACTTACATCTGAGTTAAAGCTGTTGCCACCGCATGTTACACACTTGACAAAGTACTACTAAGACCCATGGTGGAAAAAACTGTGGCATCCTGAAATTTCTTGCCAATCTTTAGGGATACTCTAATTCATGTCTTGTATTAAAACCAAGCTTTTGGTGGGTAATTACTTGATAGAAAAATTCTACTTTTTTTTTGGCCATGTGGATTGTGGATTGGAATTTGTTTAATTAGGTCACAAAGTTTTGGTGAATAATAAATTTCAATTAGATGTTTATAAAATTAAGGTTTAAGGAGGATTATTAGGATGAGGTGTGGGCCAAAATTCTAACTCAAGACCAGCCCACAAGAAGCCCCACCCTTCGGCCATTTGGGTCTAGCCACGAAGCCCAAAGGAGGAGGAGGAACCGCCGGCCCATGACTGGCCTCAAGCCCGGCCGAATGGAGCCCCATTGGGCTGTCGACCAAGGAGGAACCGGTCCATGAGAGGCCCACTCCTTTGCATGAAAATTTTGCCAAGTGTTAATTCCCTTTGTCCAAGTGTCCTTCATGCAAAAGCAATGATTGTTCATCATTGAGGAGAGGAAAATTGAGGGAACCGGTTGATGATGAGGGGGAAACGTCGTCGGAGAAAGGGAGTGAGAGAGAGAGCTACCGAAGGGAAGAGAGAAATCGAGAGAGAAAGGAGGAAGAGAGGAAAGGAAGGGAGCTGTCCGTCGACCGTCAGCTGTGTGTCCGTCGCTCGTCGCCGTCCGTGTGCTTGCTGCTTGCTCTGTCTAGAGGCAAGTTGGGATCCTTAATCCGCTCTTGCATGTTGTATCTAGCATGTGTGTTTGAATGGTGATGAATTTCGGATGTCTAGGGTGAAAACTCGAAGTTTTAAGAGTGTTGCTTTGAAAGTTGTAATCTGTTCTCGAGTGAACAGCTTAACCCAGAATGTTGTGATGGCTTCCATGCGATGTTTGAGTCACATTTTGGCTTTGACTTCTTCATAAAAGTTGTATATAACATCTTAAAGTATGACATACTAAAATTTGAGACAAAATGGATGAGTTTTGAGGGGTGAAACCCTCCGTCTACGAAAATGTTAGATCTGAAGCTGTTTTGTTGACCTCTTGGTGATTTTGTGTGTTACATGTAACTTTTTACTGAGAATTTCACTTCGACTTTTTCACGAAAGTTGTAGAGAACATCTTGAAGACTAACATACTAAAATTTGAGGTAAAACTAACAAGTATAGCCTAGTGAAACGACTTTTCTTTGAAGATGTTAGATCTGGGAATGTTGTACTGAACTCCAGTGACTTCGTGGACTATAAATTGACTTTCCGTTGAAAATCTCACCTTGATCCCTTAATGAAAGTTGTAGTAGACCTCTTGAATCAAAACATATCCAAAATTCAGAAGAAAATATGGAAGATAAGTAGGTGAAATCGTGATTTTTGGAGACGGCTAAACCTGGAATGTTCGGTACTAGGAACAGGAGCTTCGACCGTCCATAATTAATTATCTGGGACAAATCTGACTTCGTTGTCTTCACGAAAAATCTACTTTAGGGTCTTGACTACCACATATTTAAATTTCATAATTTTTTAAGGTCATTAGGGTATTTAATCGAAAATGCTTTTAAAACCGTGTAACCTGGTATATTCGGATTTGGTCAGCTTCAATGTGTGGATCATATCATTTTATATGAAGCTCTTTCGGCGAAGTGTCCTTCATGAAGTATTTACCTTATGGTCTTGGCTATCACATAATCAAATTTCATAAGTTTTTAATGTCATTTGGGTATCTACTCGAAAATGTTTCTAAAACTGTGTGATCTGATGTGTTCGGACTTGGTAATGTTGAAATGCGTGGTCTATACCGTCTTGTATGAGATTCTTTTGGAAAAGTGTTCTGCATGAAATATATTTTTTTATGTCTTGTCTACCACATATTGAAATTTCGTGATTTTTGAAGTTCATTCGATTATTTAACCAAAAGTGTTTCAAAAACTGTGCAAGTGGAATGGACAGAATTAGTAGTGCTGCGATGCGTGATCTGTATTGAAATAAACAGGGATCTCTTGGTGTAGTGTTCTTCATGAAACATCTGCCTTTATGTCTTTACTATCACATGCTCAAATTTCATAATTTTTGAAGGTCATTTGTGTATTTAATTAAAATGTTTTCTAAAACTGTGCAAGTTGGATTGTGCGAATTTCAAAGGCTGTAGCGCATGACTATTCTGTTTTGTATGAGCCCCATGAATTGTATTGATTTAAGTGATCAAATTCTGCTGCACATGTAATGATATTTGGCATGGCATATAGAATCAAATGTTGAATTAGGCTTTGTTGCTATTACCTCATGTGTCATGTTACTTGTGAGACATAACTTGGTGAATATAAATCATGATGAATGAGGAGACTGTTGGAGGTGGTCGATAATGCCCTGGGAGTGTCAGGATGCCCGGGATGGGGGGTGCCGGATGCCCGGTTGTATTGTGATACATGCTCGGATGTCCTCGGGAGTTTCGAGATGCCTGGAATGGTTGGGTGCCGGAAGCCTCGGAGGTTTGTGCCCGGGGAATGCCTCGTGATGCCAGTTGGGATGCGAGATGCCCGGAATGTGGGGGTGCCGGATGCCCGGTGGTGTGTGCCGGAGGGTTCTCGCGATGCCAGGTTGGGGTGCGAGTGATAAAAATGTGGGATGCAGTTACTGATCTCGAGGAAAGAAAGATGTGGTGATCAAATTGAAAGATAAAAAGTGGAAATTGAATCATGCATGGTATGGTGACATGTACGCATGGCTGTATCCTATGATGTGTATGAGTGCATGGTTGCGTGTGCACCTATGGCATGATGGTACATGCATGACACGGTGATGATGAGTGCATGGTTGTGTGTGTGCACATATGACATGATGATGCATGTATGATATGATAATGATGAGTGAATGGTTGTGTGTGCACCTATGGCATGGTATATGTATGACATGACGGTGATGAGTACATAAGGATGTATGTACATATGATATGATGACATTTGCATGCCCGTAAGGTAAGTTATGCTTGGATGCATGAATGACATATACTATGCTATGATTGTTATGATTGTATTGTGTGATGTATTGAGTGGTTTATTGGATCTTTTACCTGCTGAGTGGCTGTTCTCACCCCTTCGGGGACCAACATTTCAGATTAGAAAGATGCCGCTCTCTCCGGTCACGCGTGGTACTTTTTATGGCCTTCCATTTGACGTGGAGGTCGAGTGTTCGGAGATGGACTGCGTTACCATCCCCGGTCTGACGTTTGTGCGGGTTCGTGTGCTGGTGATGTATAATGTGGGCCTGGCTGGGGGCCCGGTCGTCCAGGAGTTCTTGTCGGTCCACGTCCGCCGTGACGGAGTGATGCGGGGGATGTTGTCGCCGCCACCGCCCGATGCACCGGGGTGGAGGTGATGTCCCACGTGAGGAGTGGAGAGCTGACACTTTTTGGACATAGCCGACACTTGTAGATGGAGGATTATACATGATCGACATAGAGGGTCGAGTTGTCTCTTTTTGAGTTGTGACCAAGTCTAGCCAAGAGTCTTGGTTTTCCTTTTGGTTGTACCGACCCGTGAAATCCATCTTGAAAAATATGTAAATAAAGAGTGGCTCGGCTTTATCTTCCTACGACGCTTAGTGGTGTGCATTGTATCATGATTGTTGGAGGGAGAGATGGTGATATTCAATGATGCTTCCGCTAATTAAGTTGCGCCGGGACCGTAAAAAAAAAAATGCCTATGAACTGCGATGCTTCTACTAAGAGATGTAACTAGCGTTCATTAGGTATAGCGATAGGTACCTGTGGCGACCTTAGGCGAGTCGGGGGTGCCACAAAAACTCCATATGAAATTTTCAAATAAAGAAAGCCTACTCTGGCAAGGCTTGAGCCTCATCGAATGGAGGCCACGAGCTCACCTGATCTGGCGAGGCTTGAGGCTCATCGACCTCGGGCAAGCTCAAGCCTTGTTGTCGAAGGCCATGAGATCGCCCAATCTGGTGAGGCAAGAACTCACTGGCCATCCTTGTGGTCAGTGACGGGTGGAGAAGAAGCAAAAAGAAAAAGGAAGAAAAGAAAAGAAGGAAATTCGAATTTTTTATTTTTATATATTTTTTAAAACATTTTCCAAATTTCAATTTAAAAAAATAAAAAATTCAATTTCAATTTTTTTAAAAAAAATATATTTTTATAAGAATAATTGTTTGTAAACCAAGTATCAAATCTAAGCTTTGGTAGATTCGGAAACGTTTTCGATCCTTTCAAAGGGGAAATCATTTTCCTGAATGTAAGCTTTGTTAGGAAAACGTTTTTTGTTGACTAGGAAAACGTTTTCTGTTAACTCATTTTCCTGAGTGAACCAAACGCTGGAAAATGAGGAAAAATTTTTCCCCGATTGTATTCCACGAAACAAACCCACCTTAAGGATGCGTTTGGTTCAGCATTCACAATGGGCTTTCAGCTAGGGGTGAGCGGTTCCAGGTTCTGGTTCGGTTCCGTCTGGAACTTGGAACCTACCCTCGGGTACAGGTTCCTCATTTTTTGGAACTTGGAACCTACCTGTCAGAACCAAGAACTGGGAACCTACCTTGTCATAGGTTCCAGGGTCAATTCCAAATTCTAACAGTTTTTTTTTTTTTTTCATTTTCAAATTTGAACTATAATGTACGCCCATACTCTATGGTAACTTCCCACATCTTAGCAAACATACTAATGCCAAGAATCTGGACATACATTATCAAAACCAATAAGAAGTTTCTAGAGAGGAAAGGAGATGCTTGAAATGAAAACCCGGTGCTTCCTTAGCAATTTATAGGTGGTCCATCAGCACTCTTTAACAAATTCTTTTGGAAAATTATACAGAAGTCATATGAAAATTTACAAAGTAAACATTTGAATGTTGTAAAATGGTTTCATGTATTTCGTATTAAATAAAAGTCAAAGTGCATGCACTACAAAATTCGAAAGAAAAAAGGAAAAGATTAAACATTAAGTTGCATCTGCCTTAGTTGTTTTAGAGCAATAACCATTTTTTCTTTGTTTTCACGTCGTTTGTTTAATTTTTGAAAGTTTGTCAAAAACAATAATTAAATGTGAGTTTACGTGTCCGTATTTGTACACGGGAAGGATAAAAAGTTTGCAGAACTACGTGCAAAATCCAAGATTTAAGAAAAGCAAAACCTAAAGTTAAAAAAAAAAAAAAAAAAAAAAAACTCGCAGAGACGCCCCTTCTAGTTCCCCCAAGGCGCCCCCCCCCCCCCCCCCCGGTTCCGCAAAATTTTGCGGAGATGCCTCCTCTGGTTCCACGACATTTTGTGGGCAGATTCAAGCGGAAACTCCAACGATTGTCATTCGGCGATGGTTTCGGAGCTAAGCGCTATCGGAGAACAATTCGAATGTATATCGTGTATCCTAATGTTACCCTCATAAGAAGATTACAGAATGAGGAAAGCCTGGAATATAACATGTGAAGTACTTTATAGGTAGCGCGGTTGGAAAATTCAGAAAAAAAAAAAAAAAAAAAGGGAATGTGGGATTCGGACGTGGGATTCGTTGGCTTTGGTGGCGTATTAGAATGGATGTTGATGCGGTCGTTGGCCTTGCTGTAAAGCAGTGTAATTAGAGAATGATGCTGTTTAGTGTATATTCTCGTTGTATACATTTTCACTCTTTGATAACTAGTGTCTAAGATGAGAAATTTGGTTTTAGCGACTGGCGTCCAGCGGCATTCGGCAAGGGCGAGCGGCGTCCAGCAGCGGCGTTGAGGGCTAGCGGCCTGAGTGAAAGCGTGAAATTAGAGTGAAGGGAAATTGTGAACACTGAACCGAACAAGAGATTTGGGGCTTCTTTTCTTTTGAACTTTGGAGCCCTAACCGGTTCTCGGAAAAAAGGAACCGAGAACCGGAACCGGTCCTTTTAGAACTGAGAACCGAACCGAAACATCCGATTCCGTTCTCCGGTTCCCAGTTCTACCCGAGAACTACGCTCACCCCTACTTTTAGCCTCTAAAACCTTTTGGGAACATGTTGGATTGTTTGGCAACCATTTTGAAGTAGCTTTCAAGTGAAAGTCAGCATTGGGAAGGTTGAAAGCCCAATGTTAGTAGGGACTAGCTTTGAGCTTTCAGCATTTGACCAAATGCTGAAACTTTTTTTTTTTCCAAAACTATCCTCACTCATTCTTCAAATTTCTGATTTTGCCCTCGTTATTGTTGTTTTTAAATGCCAATATAATGCTAAAAAAATCCAATATATATAAATGCTAAAAAAATTAAATATATTTTGGTTTTAAAAAAATTATTTATATATTTGGTTTATTTAGCATATATATTTGATTTTTTTAGCATTATTGTCAAAATTTATACTTAAAAAGTTGCATACATTATTTTTTTCAATTTTAAACAAATAAAAGTTAAAAAATTCCAACGAAGGGTTTGGTCCTTTTAAAAAAAAAATTATATATATGTATTTGATTTCTTATCATTATTTTCAATTTTATATTTAAAAAATCGCATACATTATTTTTTCAAATTTAAAAAATTAAAATTAAAAAATTTCGACTAAGGATTTTGTCTTTTTTTTAAAATATATATATGTATTTGATTTTTTTAGTATTATTGTCAAAATTTATATTTAAAAAGTTGTATACATTTTTTTCAATTCTAAACAATTAAAAATTTAAAAATTCTGATGAAGGGTTTTGGTCTTTAAAAAAAAATTATATATGTATTTGATTTTTTTGCATTATTTTCAAATTTATATTTAAAAAGTTGCATACATTATTTTTTTCAATTTTAAACAAATAAAATTTGAAAAACTAATATTAATCACTCAAAGAGCTTTTCAAATGTGTTTTCTGCCAAATAGCATTTCTCTCAAAGTTAATTCTCAATGCATAATTTACCAAACGGCCTCTATTTTTGTCTAAAGTCCTTTAGGCTAAACTGTTTTACATTTTCCCAATGAGCTTTCAAAATGCTGAACCAAATGCACCCTAAGACCCATGGTGAATATGAAATTTTCAAATAAAGAAAGCCTACTCTACATTACTTCCCCAAATTCGGATGCAAATGTTTCATTCTCAAAAATGTAAACGATGACATTAGGAAGCTAAGTAGCGACACGCGACACGACTCAACATGTCGACATATCATTTCTCAAAAATAGAAAATTTCGACACGTTGTGACACGTTATATATTAAATGAATATTTTTATTTTTAATTAATTTGATTCAAATTTATAAATAATTAATTAATTAAAAAAAGAGCCTACAATGAATTTACACTAATAATATTAATAAATTGACAAAAGTTATTGATGAAACTAATGACTAACAATAAATTAGAATCAACTTATTTAAATAAATCCATGATCTTCTACAATGACCAAAATTTATCATCATTCAACATTCAGCACTTTTATTTTTCAAAATTGCTTTTTAATTTCATTTAATTATTTTTCGGATTAAATAAAAAGTCCCCTCGGGGGGTCCACCCCCAACCCCCACTCCCTTTTTTCCCTTGTCTCTTTCCCCCCACCCCCAAATTTTTTTCACTTTTCTTTCCCTCTCCCACCACCTAACAGGCTATCAGCCTATCACTTCCCCCTCCCTCCAACACGCCAAGTCCATTTGTTATTCTTTTAGTTTCCTTCTCAAAACCCTAGCAGTGCCCTCCTTCTCCTCCTCCTTGCCGCACGACCCCCTTCCTCTCCTTTTCCTCTCAATCTCTGCTTGCTCTCAGTCCTCATCACAATCATTCACCGCCTTGCCTCTAGCCCTTCCTCCCTCACAGTTGCAACCTCATCGCCGATCCATCGCAGCATCACAAAGTGGCGGCCCTCGCCTCAATCTCTGCTCTTTCTTTGACCGTCTATCGCCTCGCGGGCTCGCAATCGCTCGTGGCCTCGTCTCTGCTCCCTCGCTCTCGCCTCCACCCACCATCGTCTGTCGGACTCACGTGTCGAGAAAAGTTAACCACGCGTTGAAAAATCCGACACACAGTCAACGCGTGTCCGAGCATGTCGGAGTGTCCAACACGCTCCAACACGTGTTGGACACGACACGGAAGCACGTGTAACGTGTTCGTGCTTCATAGTTAGGAAGTTCAATGCAAGAGCAAGTGAATGTATTTTTCTTGGATACTCAACTACTAGCAAAGTCTATCGTGTTTTCAATAAAGATTCAAGGGTAGTAGAAGAGTCCATAAATGTGAAGTTCAAAGATGATCAAAAAGGAGTGCAAACTGACGCTTGTAAAGACACCATACAAATATCTGCACCAATCACTTGTAAATAGCAACAACCACAACCATCAGCAGATCTTTTGAACCAAGGACAACCTTCCAAGGATTGAGATTCAAGTAAGAACATCCTTAGGAACAAATTATTGGAAAATTTGATGAAGGAATAAAAACCGGTCATCTCTCAAAAACATGTTGAATTCATTGGTTCTCATATTTCAAAGAAGTTGTGGAAAGGAGAAGGGCCAGTGGTGGGCATTTGGGAAAGTTGGGCCGATCGGGTGTCTTGGCCTGGGCTGGCTTTTTAAGAAGCCCGTTCCCACCGCGCTCACAACCTGGCTGGCTTGCCAGCGGTAGTGGGAATTCTCTCGTTCCCTGGTCAAAGACTTGGTTGGATGCGGGATCTACTCCACGAGGAGCGGTACAGACGCCTTGTGAGCGCGTTTGGATCCGCGAAGGCAATCGCTCGGATCTTCCCTATCACAGAGGAAAACTAGATTGAGGCCATACAAGATGAGCTACATCAATTTAAAGTCAATGACATTTGGGAACTAGTTGGTAGACCCAAAGATCAAATAGTAATAGGAACTAAGTGGGTGTTCCAAAACAAACTTGACGAAAAAGGCAATGTAGTCCGCAACAAAGCAAGAATAGTTGTTAAAGGATATCTACTGGAAGAAGATATTGATTTTGATGAAATTTATGCTCTTGTTGCTAGATTACCAGCTATATGTTTGTTACTAGCATATGCGTGTTTCCATAATTTCATATTATATCAAATAGATGTCAAAAGTCCACTTCTAAATGGTTATATCAAAAAAATAGTGTATGTTGAGTAACCTCCAAGTTTCGAAGAACCAAGAAGATCAGGTGATGTTTTTGATAAGTATTTAATTTGTGTGCCGTGTTTTCATCTTGCCCCATTGACCTGCTCATCCTTGCTCGACTGCTGACCCGCATCTCGTAGAGGGAATGGAGAGTGTTCTACCATGCCCTGTTTTATTTGCTAAGGATGATCTCCCACCGCTAAGTTGATAACAACTCATGACGGGCAAACTGCATTTTCAAGAGAACCTCTTCATTACCTTTCCGACATCGCTAGTGATCGTCTCAGCCATTTCTCGTACTCTCAGATAAAATTCATTATATTAATGTGATTAATTACAATTGATGTCATTTTTTATATGTGATCCAGAGGCTCTTAATAAATAATTTAAGATTAAAGATACTGTGGTTAATCTCTAATTAATTAACATATATATAGATCACTAGACATATAATTTCATACAAAAAAATATTCACAAAATTGCATGCATCATTCATTTATGGAGGACTTAAACAACAACATTTTGCAAACAAGGATTACATAGTAATTAAATAACTATCAAAACAATCCCCGTACATCTTACACATATAGAACGTCACATATGGATGATTTAATTGAAAATCTTCTTAGTACAGTGGCTAAACAGTAATTTAAACAAGTATTAATGAGCAAATAGTACGTAAATAATTACTAAACCAGTCCCTGAGAATTTTCACTCGCAAAAAATGGTGCACGCGAAGGGCGGAAACGGAAAATTTCTTCCAACAGCGACTAAATAGTGATTGGAGTATTACTGGAGCAATCCCTATAACTTTCCCACACTCACAAAATGGCGCGTGTGAGCCATGCGCCTTCAACCTTCATACAACCCCTGCGTTCGTTGTCCCAATCGCCTCTTTCGCCGCCTAGATCTCCTCCCATAGTCCGATTTCCATTAAATTGAGCTGTGGGTTTTGGAGACCATGGTGGTGCGCCTGTGCTGGTCCGAAGCTAGTGATGGCCGTTGAAATTTAGCCAGGATCTGGCCATTTCTTCTATGACAAATACTCCTCCATTTTTTTTCATTAAAACCCCATGAAAAAACATCAAGGCAGAGACGGCATAAATCAAGACCTATTATCTATGCATTGAAGAACATAAATTCATGCATTAAAAGAAAAAAATCAAATGTGGAAAAATCACATGAAATGGAACTAACTTCCTACTACTGATTAAGCTAAGTTGGAACTAGATTCGCGGAACTTTGACAGAATTAAACAAGCACCACTAACCCAATTAGGGATGAGCATAACCCAACCCACCCCCCTAACCCTAGGACCAACCTGCACAGTGCTGGTCGTCAATTTTTGGGACCGAAGACCGACCCTATTGAGCTTGGGACCGAGGACCGGACCGACCCTATGGGTTCGGTCTAGTTCCAGGGTCAACTAGAGACCAACCGATAATTTTGTATTTCATTTTTTGTGCTCCTTAAAAAAGCGATTGAGGACCGAACTGACTCAATGGGTTCGGTCCGGTTTTCAGGTCAACCCAAGACCAATCAATAATTTTTTATTTCATTTTTTGTACTCCTTGAAAGGGCAACCGAAGACCATACCGACCCAATGGGTTCGATGATAAGCGAGGTCAGCTAAGAGAGGCAAGCAGTGAGGGTCAAGTAGGGTGAGCATCGAACAAAATGAGCATCGAATGTCGAGCATGGAGCAACAAGCCAAGCGAGCATCGAGCGGTGAGCTGCACGAATGACCCAAAGCGAGCGAGCGAGTGGCGAGCGGCGAGCAGAGAAGTTGTTTCTTTCGATTTTGGCAAATTGAAGACTAAGAGGACAAATAAGATAGAAGAGAACAAATACTAGAGGATAATGTCATAAGGAGCTGTTTATGCCTTTTTGGACGCCGTGAGGACTCCTCATAAAAATATTTTCCTCATTCGTAAATTATGACTATTGACATTGTAAAAGACATTAAAAATCTAAGTTATTAAAGAATAATGTAAAATTACTTGAACCCCTCACTAAAGAGCTATTTAATGTTGTTGATGCTATTTATTTTAAGGTTTTCTCTATATAAAAAAAATTATAAATAATATATATATAGTCAGGGTTGATCCAGGTTGAACTGACCCGGAACTCTCAGGACCGAGGACGGACCCGCACAGTGCTGGTCCAAGAATTTTAGGACCAAGGATCGACCCAATCTCCCTGGGAACCGGACTAGGACCGGCAAGGTTGGGCCTGTTCAGGGTTGGTCCAGGGTTGACCCTGGACCGATGCTCACCCCTAAACCCAATACAAGAGCAACATCAACAGAAGCAACAAAAACTACAACATCTTCAACTCGAACTTCCAATCCTTTTTGTCGAGCAGGAACTTGAGGAGCTTAAGCAGGTATGGCTAGACCATTTTTGATCACTTCCTAGATGGCAAGATTTGTTGCCTTAATGTAGGATTGCATCATTTGCTTCCAAGATCAAGTCAAGTAGATATCTCAAATAACATGTACAAGTAAGTAAGAGTGACAGAAACAAGAGCATACAACAATATATAATGATGTTGTTTTATCTGCAAATCTATATCTACTTTCAACACTAACAACCACTAGTAATCTGGTAGACAAGTTACAACCAGCAAACACCAATCCTATCAGATAATAAATCACACTATTAAGAATCAAGTGTTGCTATCACTCGTGTACATTTGAACTTTCACACAAATACGAGTCAACAAGAAGTACAACAGTGAAGATTGTAAGAGAATGAAACATTTCTTGCTAAGAACATAGTTTTCAACAAATTTCTGGATTTTTGTTTTTGTGCATCCAACATATGACCTCAAGATCTTTTCCTTTATAGAACCATCTTCAATCTTCACGCTGGAGATGTTGCAAAAAAGGGAAGAGCCGTTTAAGATCGGTCGATGCTATTATCTAGAGATAGAACATTTGTATATCTAAACATTTGTAGGCTACCTTGAAATAGGATTTGCTATTGTCCCATTGATGGTGGCTCTAACAAGTCTGTTGGAAAGCCCGCTAACGTCTTTGGGTTCTTCTGGTGCACATCTTTAGGCGACAATAGCCATATAAGACTTTTGCAACAATCATCTGAATGATCGTTGTTCCAACATCACTAATGATATGATATCTCCAGCATTGTTACAAACATTGTCTTCAGCTAAACTTTAAGTCCATTGGTGATGTTTATGAACAGAACAAATTTGTGATATATTTCCTTCCTAGATACCATTTCTATCTTTATATATTAACACGAATATATGTAAATATCATCATGATCATTATACTAAGGATAGTTGTGGGATCAACAAAATTCTTTGAGATGTTTCTCCAACAGCTTTAGCTTGGCATGGACTCTCCTTAACTCTACCAACCACAACTTGATTTTCTTGTTAATTATGCCAATTCATTTTTCTTTGGAGGTTGCCACTATGGTAGGCCAATTAGATGCCAACTAAGACCAGAGAGCTTGTCTTACTTCCGCAAATCGAAGATTGGGCATGAAGACTACATTAGACTAGATGTTATCTAATGACCAAATTGGTTCCTTTTCTGTTTTACGGGACCTTTCATGCAATTTTCAATTTTTTATTTTTATTTTCTTAGAACATGTAAATCTAAATTACCATGCAAGGATACTCCCGAATTTAGACAAAAATAATAATCAATTAAGGTATAATAACATCAACAAAAGACAGAGTGCGGTAAAGTAAACAACTCCAGCCGTATTGGATAAAATTAAACATCGCCTTATCATTAAGACCCGGCACAGGTCCCCATGATTTATGCATAAAATTAAACGTGTAACTAATCTAGACTAAGGAATGCAGGTTTCCTAGACTAGATGGTGATGATTAAATATTAAACCAAACAAATGAGACTAAGCTCAAAGTAAACTAATCCCTCTCATGCACTCGTCACTAAATGCGATCTCAATTTTTATCTACTCATTTTTTATTGATGATGAAAATTACTTCAAAACCTAAACTAGATCTGATGCATGCCGATGGGTTACACGTCAAATACAATACTAGAATCTGAATTAAAACAAGCTCTGAACATGAAAAACGACATGGAAATGATACTAACATGCAAAAGGGCGACCCTGCTTGAGATATTTCGGAATACCAAGGCAAGAGCCAAAGGCCTGCCCGTACACGTTCTGGACAGCAGGCTTTGGCATAAAATTTCGCCCTCTCCCGGCCGATCCCGATGCATCCACACGCCATAAGGGCCAGTAGAGGCCGAATCGAGACTCTCCGAAGACGTGAAATCAAGCCAGAAATGGGCGCAAAGCTCCTTGCCCAGCACGGATAAAGTCTTGACAGCGGGCTACCGAGTGACTTTCACACACCAAACAACATCCGAACAAGCATTAAGCGTTCGAGACGCATCTACGGGTCATGGCCAATGAAGGCCTACCTGAGGCACGTTGGAGACACCAAACAAGTCCAAAAATACAGTAAATGCCGCTCTATCCAATACAATTAAATTATGGAGAGAGAGCATTGGAGTTCGTTTCGGGCTTGAAAATGGTTTGAAAAACACTTAAAAAATCAACCTCACACATCCTCTCGCCATGGAGAACCGTGAGAGCCAACCCGAGACTTGTCGAAGGGACAAAAACGAGCCATCCATGGGCTGGATGGCGGCAGCCAGCCTAGGCACAAGACACGAACGCTAAGCAAAATGCATAGAAATGATGAGAAACCAACAAGAAATCAATATAGATTAACAATGACACGGATAGCAATATGAACAATAGGAAAAAGCAAAGGAAAATAATTAAAAAAATCAAATATTTCGGTAATTTTCTCCAAGGAAAATCAAATCAGATTTATCATATCAAATGGTGAAAAATATTTTTTAGTTCATTTTCGAATTCAACCAAACACCAAAAAATATTGTCATTTTCCTCAACAATGGCTTTTTGGAAAATATTTTCTAGAAATATCATATTTTCCGCGAAACAAATAGAGCCTAAGTAAGGCAAATAAAGTTGATAATGCAATAGAAAATTAAGAAAAAACAAATAAGTGTTGGTGAGTAACTAAAATAGAAGTTGGTATACAAAAACTATATGGTAACCTAGTGGGAGAGAAAAACTGGTAAATAACACTGTAAACATTGAGAAGTTCAAACAACAGATAAAATTCAAGGTGTTACTAAGAAAAATAATTAGAAATTGGTAAATGATAGCAAAAAATGATAATAAACATCAAAATAAACATTGGTAAGTATCTCAAATGAGAGTTGCGTGTAATCCAAAGCGAGATAATCAGTAGGTCATCCAAAGAAAGATTGACAAATCCATACAAATGTTTGTAATTTAAGTTATGGTTAAGAAATAAAAATCAAAACTTATTAAAGTAAGAAAATTGGATAATCCGTAAACTGTAAAAAAAGGTTGATACTTTCATGAAAGTGTTTGTAAATAACCAACAAGTTATTGCAAAATCAGGTAATCGATTTTTTTTTTTTTTTGGTCAAAAGTTCTTTGACACTTACCTACTTTTCAAAAAAATTATCTGCATGGGAAATCATTTTTTAAAACAAAGCAAACGGATCATCCGAGAAGGTATTAAAATTTTCCATAAAATGTAGGTTACAAGTTACTTGTGATCTATGAACTTCTAGTTTTCAACCCTTTCAATGGTGCCATTTTGTTCGTGAAATTCTAAATGCGATGAACAATCGAACAATTAATATAATGATGAGAAAAAATATCGTCCCAAAGAGACTAATAATTAATAACCAATTATATATTAAACATGAGCTAATTCTAAAATTTTCTCTAATAGATCAAAATAGAATTGAGAATAAATTAAAATTGACAAACATAGAAACAAAATTTCGAAATTAAATGTAGTAAATCAATCAAATAAATATGTTAGAGCATCAAATTTCACCATAATCACTATATATGAATTTCAAATTGTTACGTATATAAGAATGATATCAAACATGTGATAGCAGAATTTTCAAATATTTTTACTATCATATCTCTAGGTATAGCAAATCTACTTAGTCTATCAATCCACCATATCTTTATGTGAAATTAAATAAAAATAAGTGCATTAAAAGCTGTAAACATTCCCGGTTTATAATGAATCTTTTGGACCACCTTATAAGCGGAAACTACATAAATAACATGATATATCTCTATCCACATTTAATTCATAGTTATATATTATAAGAAATAATTCCATATTATCATTTCTTAGTTTCAAACATGCATATCAGATTATTCCAATGGTGGCTAGTCACTTAAAAGCATTAAGCACGATAATATATAACTCACATGAATGAAATTACTAGCAAAACATAAAAATCATGAAATTTATTTTCTCATGGTCAAGCTACATAATACTAGCAAAACATAAAAATCATGAAATTCATTTTCTCATGGTCAAGCTACATCATAGCTCTAATAAAAAAAAAATAGAACATAATAGAATAAGAAACGAAAATATAAATGAAACCCAACATCTTGAATCAAAGAACAAGAATTTTGTCACGTTTTTTTTCTTCTCTTCAAAATATTTGAAAAACTCTCAAAACA
This sequence comes from Eucalyptus curtisii, assembly GCA_017140595.1. Classification (NCBI taxonomy): domain Eukaryota; kingdom Viridiplantae; phylum Streptophyta; class Magnoliopsida; order Myrtales; family Myrtaceae; genus Eucalyptus; species Eucalyptus curtisii. The sequence goes on from CM029504.1 coordinate 8,117,130, forward strand.
ATGAAAAACAATCTAAAAATACAAACCTAGCTGTCTCTCCAAGCTCTTAATGTTCTCCTAGTTATAAGTTACATCCAAGACACCTATCCCTAGGCAATTGCTTATTTTTTGCACAAAATTAGGGAGTAAATCAGAGAATCTCTATTTTGATATCCATATTCCAAAGCTTTCTAATTTGAATTTCTGATTTTTGCCATTATTTTCATTATCTTCTCAGTATCTCATTATGTTGCATAAATAAGGAAATTTCGAATAATTATAAGAAAATCAAAATATTTTCTCATAAATATTACATTATTTGTTGCTTAAAACATGAAAAATGGCTCTATTTTTATGGAGTTATCAAACCCGTGAACTTAACATTTTGCTAGTCCTCGAGCAAAAATAAAATAATATTTACTCAAGCCAACTCTCCATGACATATTTCCATAATTGCTCAAATTCACAATTCAAAGAAAAACACAAATTTCATCCAAACATTAAATTGATTCATAAGTTAAGACCAATTCTAACTAGACGATCCAAGTGTGTGTGTGTGTGTGTGTGTGTGTGTGTGTGTGTGTGAGTCCTCATCTTTTCGAATTATATGCAATCCAATAAATTCATATTGATATGCAACCTCTAAAAAATTCTCTGTAATTATAACCAAATCTCATAGGTTTGCTTTTCATTCCTCTCTCCACTAATCTAAACTAATCATCCATCCAAAAATCAATAGGACTTTCCTTGGTTTGTAATGTAAGGTTGAGCTAATGGTGAGCTAACTGTAACTTTAAGCTGAAATCACCCATTAACATGTTGATTTCTAAGATCTAATTGAAGACCATGCCACTATCCCTAATATCATTTCTTCAAGATAATCTTTCTACCACCACTTATCATCATTTTTCTTTTATTTTCTTCTTTTTATTGTTGCTTTATGATGGAGTTTCTCCCCAAGCCCCTTCTCATATAACATAAATATTTCCAACCATTGAGCATCCAAAATGCTCACTCGATTGAAAGTTGGATAGAAAACTATAAAAGTAAATTTATTTTTTTTAATGATATACCCTAGGCAACCATAACAATCAAATTTTTCCCATACTCCACCCTTCCTCCTAAATTGCTGTTATAAATTTTATCCTGAAAAATCAATGTGTTCATGAGGCGTGCTAAAAATTTGTGGATGTCAATGAAAGATTGGATAAGAATTAAGGCTCAATTGGGTGATTAGGAACAAATAAACAGGGCTGGGTTGAAAGGCTCAATCAATCCAAAAATAGCCTAAATCATTTTCTTAGTTTGATGTAGCTTAGGATTTCGCCTTAAGAGAAAATCAAATAAATTCTAAGATTTAGGTAGATCTGAGAAAATCACATACTTCACATAAATGTTCTCTAGATTTACACACAATTCAAAAATTAAGGACTTATGATGCTCCATAAGTGGATTAATATAATTAGAATCAAAATTTACTCACACATCAGTTGTAAGTTTAAACAAAATTTAAATTTTACAAAAAAAAAATTCATGGCAAGAAATGCAATCATGACATAATTTTTTTTTTTTTTAAAGATTAGCAAAAATTTTGTCTCCCCCTAAACTTGAATGAAGCATTGTCCTTAGTGCGAAAAAGAAAAATAGGAACAAGAAAACTCCCCTGATTATAGGATGTGTTCATGGATGGCCTTGATGATTAAAATCCTCGAAGATGATCCCTAAAAATTAACCTGAATAAAACAGAGAAAGTTTTTTTTTTTTTTTGGCAAAGAAGACAAACTTAAAAATTAGTGAAGAAATATAATGAAAATGCGTGGGTTGCCTCCTAAGGAGCATTTGCTTTATAGTTTTTAGCCAGACTTTCTCAAATGTTAGTATTCTAGAGGATAAAGCTTAACAATGGTCCTTTGCTTGTTGTAACCACCTTTGAAGTAGAGCCTCAAACGTTGACCATTAACCTTAAATGTGCCCTTATTATCATGGGTAACTTCAATTGTTCCATATGGGAATACATGTGTGACTGTAAAAGGACCAAACCATCGAGATCATAACTTTCCTAGAAAAAGTTTAAGACGAGAGTTATAAAGTAAAACTTTTTGATCAATTTCGAACTCTCTTCAGAATATGTACTTATCTCTTTGTACGCTCCTTGTCCATCTTAGCATTTTCATAGGCCTTATTGCGAAATTCCTCCAATTCATTCAATTGCAACAACCTTCCTTCACCTACAGACCGCATGTCAAAATTTAGAAATTTCAATGCCTAATATGCTTTATACTCTAATTTCATTGGTAAATGACAAGCCTTCCCAAACACAAGCCTTCTGCAATCTTCATCTTCTTCCTTTTACTTATTTAATTTAGTTTTAAATTTAATTTAACTAATATTTATATTAATTATCTAGCCACGTCAGCAAAACAACGTCGTTTTTGCACTTGTTTAGCCACATCAACATGCAAAACGACGTTGTTTTGCACCTGTCTCGCCAGAAAAATGCCACATATGAAATTTGGCCTGATTTTATCACCGTTGATACTTAATTAATCTATTTTACTTCAATTTTGGCACTTAAGTGTCACTTTCCTAACTTTTGACATAATGTCCCCCCATGCTAAGTTTCGGCCCTCCAAAGGTCCGGGTGTCCATTTCCAGAGGTCTTATGCCATAGCACTATTTGTGACATCTCAAATTTTCATCTAACTATATTAGCAAGCCATGTAGGAATTTAATTTTTTTCAAATAATCGAAATTAGTGAGCGAATTTTGGACGGAGGTATTAGCATGTCCTTTGTACAGTTTATGTATATGCTTAAAGTTGTATCTTAGGGCCAAATTAGACCCTTAATGCACCCATATATGTGGCCAGCCTTATCCTCCTATTTTTGCATGACATAAAATCATATTTTAGCTCTAATCATGCCTTGCCACCCCTACTGACCAATAGAATTTCATGCAAAATAGCTAAAACACCTACATAGACTAAAATTAGCCCAAATGATGGCATGCCACCCTCTTGATCCAATGAAAACCCATGCGAGAAGTGTATGAGAGAAGACACCTCTCTCCTCTCTCCCAATTCCTTCAGCCGAGAGACCCACTTCTCCTTTCTCAAATTCTCTCATAAAACACTCTCCAAAAGCTCACATTTTGAAATCATTCAAGAAGAAGGGAAGGAGGATTTCTTAAGCACAAAATAAGGTAAGGGAAGTAACTAGGTGCTAATTTATGTCATCCTCTGATTACTCGGTGAGACGGCTGGTTCGGCATAGGGTAGTTTCTAACAGTAGGCAGTTGATTTGGATAGAAATCTTTCATGCATGTGTGCTTGGGGCTATAATGGTCCATGCATTTGAAGATCTTGCGTGCTCTTGACTCAAGGACAATATGGTGCATGAATTCGTGAGGTTACAACTATTTTCCAGAAACTAACTATACAGACCTCCGAGACTTGTTGATTTTATAGTGTGGTTTGTAGTGCGATTTTGTCACACCCTAAGCCCTACTCTCACCGTGGGCATGCCACATCCACCCTATTGGGATTAATTTGCAATGTCCTAAGAGGCATCGCCGTCCCATGGATTTTTATATTTCCATTAAGCATATCCAGAAGAGTGTAATCTCTAACAACCAATCAACGGAAACAATGGATAGTAAGGAAAAACACTCATACATACTACGTAATTTTCATACTTTATTTATTCATTCAGTACATTTAAAATTTACAAGCCCTCATCTCTAGGGCCGTTCCGACTGGTCATCCCCTCGCAAAAAGATATAAAATGGGGGTTAGTCCTAGCTCCTTCTACAAGGATAGCTAACAAAAATGGTTCCCATCAAACGTTGGTGTCTTCACGGTGATGGCTCGAGCTCTGGGTCATAGTTGGGGTTAGACTTGGGGTCATTCACAATACCATCAGGAGGGGATAGTACCACCCGTCAAAGTCCCTAGATAGACCATCAAACCCACGCAAAAGACCGTAGAAGTCCTCATTAACAAAGGCAAACCAAGCCACAAATAGATGGGGAACCAAGTACCCCACACCTCATCCACCCACACCATTGTGGTGTGGCACTGGAAGAAGATGTCGATAGCAGTGCAATCGAAGTCTAACACTACAACTTCCATATGCACAAGAAGTTCAAACTGCGAGGGCCGTTGACTCATACCTCAAGTCCTAAAAAAAAGTTAAACCACAACAAATGAGTTTAAACTCAATAAATAAAAATCCTTAACCTTGTATAGATGGATGCCTCGCATCGGAGCTTTACGATTTTTCGACACAAACATGGCAATGGTAGATCAATAGCAAAGCCTAAGCTTTGCCTTAACTATAAAAATGATGGAACCTATCCTCAACCTCAGTCCCTCGAGTCCTAACAAAGGCATAAAAGTCCACACATGCCACAAATGGTGCAAATAATAGCCAATAATATTCACGCGTGTCAGATATTAGCATCCACAACATTATCAAAGCTTTCGAGACTCAAACAACGACCTTCTAAATATCCACATGTCTCTCACTTCATGAACAGTAATGATTATAGCATGCACGTGCCTTTTATGTCATTAAAAATGACGATTAAATCATGCAAGTGCCTCATGCATCTCATATAAGTCCATGTCAAACATACGTGAGCCATAAAACGACTTCCAAAGTATGCACTTAGTACTCAAATATTTTGCACATGTTTAGCTCCTTGAGAATCATGTGGCATCCCATACTACCATGCTATCTCAAGTCCAATTATTAATCACACATAGTCAAAACCCTACGACTCTTACGAAAACCTCTGGGACATCATCTCGCTTCATCGAGCATGACATCCGAACTCTCATTTGGCATCCTTTCGGGCATCATTCGGATATAACATATCCTGCAAATGGCATCTCGTTGACGTGGGGGCATCCCATTGACATGAAGGTATCATCTCGTTCTCACTAAAGAGGCATCCCGTTGATGTGGGGGTATCGTCTCTCGAAACCTTGGTGATGGAATCCCTGTGTGATCACACGAATCAAGCATACAAGTAATCAGTTTTATCTTCCGTATTAGTCTGAGTATGAATGCCCCAAGAGCATACCAAGTGATGTACAACTCATGACCTATCATGAATGCATCAATAAAGTATGTCAAGCACGAAACTAAAATCATGACTTAACCCATAATGTTCGAATACCAGCCTAGGTCAAACCCGAATCGAACAATGCACCTTAACATTGCCAAATCAAGAGAGTGACCTGACCCAATGTACTTCCACGCACATCCAAGAACCAACGCCATTCTAGATTCAAAGGCTCAATGTGAACTCATCCTTCAACCATGATATATGGACTTCTATATGCAAAAATCACATCACATAACACTCATACAAATATCCATAGCAATCAAATATGAAGATCAAGCATAAGTAGCAATAACAAACGGTCCACGAACAACAATCACAGCAAACCTCCTAATCCAAGCAGCAACCTAAGCCTAAGTGAACTACTTCAACAAATCACGTCAACACAAGCAACCTCGACAATCACATACTCATTCCTCGCTCAATCCTGATCCTTATAATCCAAGCATACCATGAGCAAACCATACAAAATTAATAACATGAGTTCCTCAACCTAGGATAGTCTTATGACACTAAAAGCAGTCCTAAATTCGAGTTGTGTAACACAATGGCCTAGCCAACATTTAAGAAATCTACTTACAAACAATCGAGACGAGACGAAGGGTGATCGGGTGGTGGTGGTCAACAAACAGTAGGGCAGCGATGAGCTGGGCAGCGACGGTAGTAATGGTGTGGCGCAAGGATAGGCGAATGGTGCAGCGGTAGACCAACGGATAAGCAGCGGGCGCGCAAATGGCAAATGGCAAATGGCAACAGACGATGTGTAGCGGTGAATGGCAGGGCGGATGGGCAGCAAATAGTGAGGGAAAAGAAGGGAAAAGGAAGAGAGAGAGAGAGAGAGAGAGGAGAGGGAAGGAGGAATCGGCCAAGCGAGGTGAGGGAGAAAGAGGGACGAAGAAGAAGAAAAAAAAATTAAGAAAGAAGGAGAGATTGAAGAGTGAGGTGTCAATCACCATTAATGCCTCTTGAATTATTGTCTTACTATCAGATGGCTTTAAACTTGAGGAGCAAGATGAGATCTTGGCCTTCCATCTTGCCAGGATCCTCATCCAAGATCAAGGGTCAAGATTTTCTCTTGGCTTTCAATTATTAGTTAGACTCAAGAATGGCAAAATGGTATATTCCTCCTCTTCTTCTTCCAATAGGGTGTCTACTCCCTTTTCATGGCCTCACAAAATTTGTTTCATCTCAATTTAAATCTTAATAGATTAAATTGGTCTCACCTCTAGATCCACTAAGGTCTATATCTTCATATTAGCGCATTTCTCCAATTAATGCACTAACGGGTTTGCTAAAATCATTTCAATTGGAAATGAATACCTTCATAACATCTACCGTCAATATCGTAATCGGATTGGGGTTTGTGGCTAAGTTTCGATCGAAAATGGCTTTAACGCAACCTACACGAATTTAGGTGGCATTGGCAGAACTCACGCGGCCAGACTCAAACTAAGTTCGACACCTATTCAAGGTTTTAAATGTGACTTTTAGCTGAGCTTGGACAATCCATGATAACCCTCAATTTTTATGTAATCAAGTAGGATCGATCAGCCTTTCCTGACTCACGATCATTCAAGATCAGATTAAGGTCGTTTACGAATAATACATTGACCGTGCGATGTCACCCATGATCGATATATGCTGGAGATGAATCGATTTATACATGTCCATTGACCGACTTGTGATAGCACGTGTTCATCCACAACAATTCTTATGATAGAACAATTCTTTCATGATCGAGTGTTTTAGTCTATCGTAGCGCTGATTCTGAATTGCCTTGCCCTAATCAACTAGTTGGCTCGTGAATAATCCTCAGGATTGAGTCACGACTTATCCTCATTATTGATGTACCGATCCTTGGTCCATTCCTCGCAATCTAAATAGGGGTTCCAATTGAGGATGTCATATATTCTATAGATTTTTTACATGAAAGTTACTCCACATATCTTATTCTATAACATATATTTAATTCAATTTTTTTTGGGTTGGCATGGTTGACACGTAGGCCTAACTCTCTATTATAGCTATTCTGCCCCGAACCGTGATTCTTGTGACCTTAGTAGCTTCTTGATTTTTTTATGAAATGTTCTGACTAGAATCACAACATACTTCCTTCACCAAAGTTGTTTGGCACATCCATATGTAAAACAAACTAAAATTTCAGGTTGATTGGTGATGCTTTGGGCATCGAAATAGTTTTTTTCTTACGGTCAGTGATTCTGCTTTGCGGGTCTGATTCTATATTGTTTCGCATGAGTTGCTCCTCTTTATACAGACAGAATCAAGCTTAACTTCTTCCATAAAGATGTTTTTTAGGGTCTTATTTACAACATATTAAAAATTCAGAATTTTTAGAGCTCATTTAATATGTTTGTCAATTAAATTCTCAAAACTATGCGATTCTCACTTTGCATGCCCTTATTCCAAATATTATCGAATTCCAGGGGAAGATGATGGAATTTTGATTCATGGTCTATACATGATGTGAACTGCATTCATTGTACTATCTTATGGTGCATGTTAAAGACTACTATGATGCCGATTGCTTGTGGAAAATCTAAGGTATAGCGTGAGCACATATTCTGGAATTTGAGCCTCATGTGGCGTGAAAGTCAACCGATGACTTGCTATGCTTATGAATATCATGAGAATTGGCTCCATGTGTGATTATGAATTTCATGAATGATGGAATAGTTGGTAAGGTGTGATTAATTCAAGGTGTGGAAGTGTGAATTGTGTGAAATGAAATAAATATAAAGGATATCTATCAGTAAGCAACCTGATGATGTCCCGAGAGAGTTGGAATGCCCAAGGTCAGCGTCCCTTGGATGCCTCGAATGATGAACTGAGATGCCTCCGAATGAAAAGCCCATGGCCAACATCCCATGGAAGTCTAGCCAGCATCTCGAAAGTGACTCGAGACGGATTAGCCAACCTCCCGGTATAAATCCATTCACACAAATAAATAACTTATAAGGCATGTGAGTTCGTGTGCAAATTAGGAGTTTTGGTTTGATCTGTGTGCTTGAGATTGTATGTGTTGACACCTATTTTTACAAAAAAATCAAAATAAAAATCACAAAAAAAATTAAATTAAAAAATTATTATTATTTAAAAAAAATAATATGGTTGGGTCGGGTCGGACCCAGCTTTGGCCCGACCCGCCTCTCCTTTTCTTTTCCTCGCGCGCGCTGGGCCGGCCCAACCTCTCTTCTCCTTCGGCCCGGCTCGCATCCGGTCTTCCCCTCCCTTCAGTCTTTGCACGACATGCAGAATGCAGAGAGTTGGAAATGGAAAGAAAAGCAGGGCAGCAGCACAACAGCGAGAATGGCAACAGAGGATCGGTGTGGCAGGCGCGCGGCATGATTCGCGGGTCGGGAGCGGCCGGGCCGGGCAACCGACTCGGCCGTAGTCTTCGCGCAAGTTCCTGCAAAAAGAAAGAAAGTAAGAAAGAAAGAAACGGGAAGATGAAGAGGAGGCGAGGCAGAGGATCGGCATGGCAGGGCTTTCGCCATGATCCGCGGGTCGGGGGAAGCAGACTAGTTGACCACCGGGCGTGGCGAAGTCTTCGCGCGACGACCCGGGAAAGCAAAAAAAAAGCATAAAGCGGGAGAGGACACCGATAAAGAGGAACACAGAGAGAATCGAGAGGGAGATTGAAGCGAGAGATATCCGAGAGAGTGAAGTCGAAGGAGCGTTTTGGCTACCATCGGTCGTCCGTTCGTGAGTTGCTGTCCGTCGCAGCTCTTCTCGTTGAACCAGGTAAGTCTTCTCTCGCTCATGTATGCTCCATTTTTGTAAGGCGTCGGATCGGAACCCGCGACTGACCAGTTCAAGCGAGCTTCGGTCCCACTGAGCCTCCATTGATGTTTCTGTGCGTGCTAGCATGCTCATGTAGAAGCCTAAGATCGATTTGAGTTTCGATCGAGGGAAAACCTTCTCGTTTCATTAGTATAGACCATGTGTTCGACAAAATGCCTTAAAGAAAACCGAAGAGTAGCCTTCGTTTCAACGCCGGACCAACTCATTTTTGCCCCCGTGCTTGCTGAATCCTTGTTGCCAACATGTATTCATTGCGTTTTCGAGCGGTTTGCGCGATATATTTGCATGTATTTGAATCGACGAAACCTCTCGTTGCGTCGGATATGGGTTGGTGGTCGCCGGAATAAGTAGCCGGCGATGGCCGACGCCGATTGAGGGGGATGACCGGTGGGCGGCGGTGGCGCGGCGGCCGACGTCGGTTGTTCCGGCCGGCGTTGATGTATGGTGCAGAAGGAGGAGGCTTGTCGGGTGTGGTTTTATTTTGGTTAGGGTTCGGCAAGGAACCCATTTCGGAGGGGGTCGTCGAGGAAGAAGATAGGTGCAGGGAAGGGGTGAGGTAAAAAAAAATGAAAAGAAAGCATAAAGAATAAAAAAGGAAAACAAAAAAAATAGAAAACCATAAAATGGAAAAATTTGTCTTCGGAATGACCATTGAGCAGATGCTGCAGTAAAAGGACGCAATGAGAAAATAAAAAAAAAAAAAAAAAAGAAAAGAGAAAGTGCAGAAAAAGTAAAAAAAAAATAAGGAAAGAGGAAGACAAAAGCAGGCTTCGGGAAGGGGAGTCGCAGAGGAGAAGGTACACGGAATAGGACAAATAGGGAAAAGACAAAAAAATTAATTAAAATTTAAAATTTAAAATTTAAAAAAAATAATTAAAAAAATAAATATAAAAGTTGCTTTTTAAATCCGAGTGGGTCGGATCCGGATTTGGGTCGGGTCATCGAGTCGGGTTGGGTTTATCCGGTCCGAATCCGTTTTCCTCGAATATAATAATATTAAATATTAAATATATTAAATATTAAAAATTTAATTTAAAAAATCAAAAATTTCGAAAAATAATAAAATTCATAAAAAATTTCCGAAAATTCAAAAACTCAGAATACATTAAAAATTCAACTTCTTTTCTGAAAAATAAAAATATTAAAATTAATTATAAATTTTTTTTAAAAAAAATTAAAAATTATTTTTTTTTTTAAAAAGTTCGAAAATCCAAAAAATGTAGGTTTTGATTAGGGATGGCCATGTATTACCTTTATAGTATATTTAGGCCCTTAATTTCTCGTATTTTGATTATGTTGTATTGTTAAATTTACCTGTTTAATTATGTTTGCAATTACTTAGTGGCATGTGTTAGTTTTACTGTGATTAGGATCTTGATAACTATGATTATTACTTTAAATGATTGTGCACTCGCATAATTAAAGTAAATTAATTAATTAAAAATTAAAAAAATTAAAAAAATAAAAATTAAAAAATTAATTTTTTTAAATTAATTAGTTAAAAAAAATTCGAAAAATCCAAAAATGCAAGTTTTGTTTAGGAATTGCCATGTTTTGTCTTTTTAGTGTAATTAGGCCTTTATTTACTTGCATATTAATTTTATAGCATGTTTAATTTGCATATCTAGTTATGTTTAATTGCACGTATTTAAGTTGGTCGCAATTAGGATCTTGGTAGCTATGGTTGTTATTTTAATGATTGCGCACATGCATGATCACCTCACATGTTAGTGGATAGGTATAAAATTAATCCAAACGCTTGCCAAAAAATTATTTTGCTAAAATGAACAAGATTAGGTACCGAAAGGGCACTAATTAGTCAATTAGTGTAATCAAGTCCCCGACCCTAGATTCTCTCGGGTTGCGTAGAAAGTGTGGCATACTCCCGTGCCTCACTTGGTTTCTAGCCGACCCCAATAGGCTAGTGGCGACTCCTTTTTGCACAAAATTCTTAAAATATCCCAACGTCACGCGGGGTATGGGCTTGGGAGAGCCCGCGCCTAATCATGGGCTTTAGGCCCGTCCTTTGGGCAATACTCCTAAACCTGTTCCCTCCCCCCGAGGGTAGGTCGCGACAGCTTGGCGACTCTGCTGGGGACTTCGGTTGTAGACCTTAGAAGACTTAGGCCGAAATTGATCTTGTTCAGGAACTTTATTGTTTGGTAGTAAGGATCCTAATTACATCCCTAACAGATATGTTGTGTAATGTGCATGTTGAATGGGAGGTATAAGGGGAAGTGTTTGCTCACCTTTGTCTTGCGGGAAGGTGTAGGAATGTATGGTTTATTTTTTATGTATGAAGTGTTGCCTCGCCTATAAATTGTCATGCCTCTGCGTCTCTTGCATTGCACTACACCATAGCACACACAACCCGCCGCGGACCGGGCCACATAGGATCACCTAGGATGGTGTTGAGGTGGATACCACTCCGACTACAACCGCGTAGTACGAGTCGCCCACCTTAACCCCGAAATTTCTTTCTTCATGTCGAAAGTACCCACCCCGGTCCGCAACCGCGCGACACGGGTCGGTTCTTTGGCAAAGCCGGAGTCATGGGTAACCCGACCTAGCCGCGACCTTGCCGGTTGGTTCGGTCCGGTGATCCCATGGTTCCATTTTGAGCCGTTTAGAGTAGAAATTGAACCACCATCCATGTGTATGTCTATGTCATTAGCTTTGCTACTCAATGAGTAGGGTAAGTTTTTTGAATTCTCCCCTTCGTAATTTATTTATTCGCTTTCTTTTTTTGGTCGGTTCATGACAAATTAGGTTGTTCATAGCTGTGAGTAGTATACGATGGGGATACCCGAGCTTCACATCATTGCTACCCCAAAAGCCGAGCTTCGCACATGGTGGGATAAACTAGACCCGACTGACCATGATTGGGTGCGATCCTATGTTGGACGACTACTTCCCCTCTTAGAAATAGAAACTCATTATAGTGTCGTACGAGCGTTGGCGCATGTTTGGTGTCCCGAGACTTGCACGTTCATGTTCGGTGACCACGAGCTCACTCCAACCCTGGAAGAATACAGTATTGTCATGGGAAAGCCTTTGGTGTCGGAGTTAATTGGCCCACTTGTAAGAACTGAGTATGCATCGACCTTATCTGATTTCCTTAGAGTTAAAGGGGATGATGTGAGGAAAGTTTTGAAAGCTAATCGCAAGACCTGCCCGTTTTCATTCCTAAACGAGATTTTTCAAAATGCCCCATCTTTTCAAAAGAATAGGATCTTCCTATTAGCTTTCTTCGGGTTCATGTTATTCCACATTATAGGAACGCTATTAACCCTTCAGTGGCATGGGTAGTTCGTGAGGTATGTATGGGAAAAGGTTTTGTTAATGCCGTCCTGACTGAAACTTTTCTTTCCCTTACCCGCTTTAAAGAAAACAAAGACAAGGTTTTTCATGCCCCTCCTGAACTTTTGCAAATTTGGTTCTTTTCTCATGTTAAGGGGTTTGGTACCTTGATGACCGTGAATGACATCTCTGAATCTAACCACCCCATCTTGAAGTTTAAAGATAGGAAGATGTTTGCCCCGATTATCATTATTACGAGTGGTTAGTTTTCGTGACCAACCCCGGACCCGAAGATTTCTATGGCACGCCAAATGGTTCCGAGTTCGAGAAGCGCGATTCATGTGTGGGCTTCTTGGACTGTTCCTTTGTTGGGAATTACCGGAGTCATTGAGTATTACCCGACCCGAGTCGCCCCCGTTCCAAGAGGTTCAACAACTTCCACCGACGATTCAAGAAGACCCGCTCGGGATAGATTTCCCGATGGATGCCAAGATCACGAAGACTCCGTCGCGTTAGTCAAGTCAATGTGGGACATGTGCCACCCCGTAAGCTAATATGGCACGAAGAGGAGTTGGAAGGGCAAGAGAAGACCTACTATGCCTCGATGGAGTACATCCTTAGGCATAAAATCCCGCAGAGCCTACGCCCGAAGATTCCCGACGTGCCATTAAAGACCACCCACCGAGCCGAGATCAAGCACCTTAAAAGGGAGCTCGAGGAGGCCGAGGAGCGTGCCTCGAAGTCGACCCGAGTTAGTGAGGGCGCCACAAACGAAAGTTGTCATCATTAGTTAGATTGAGTCAAGTGTAATGTGTAATAGGACCATGCCACATATTTCCGTCTTCAAAATAGTTTTGTGATTCAGGGGTTCTCCCTTGTTGTCTTTTTTTTTGTATTATGTAGCAACCTCGTTTTCGATGAAATGAATGAATTGGGGCGTTTAGATCTCTGTCATGGGCCGACCACCTAATCATTAGTCGTGCTTATATATGCTAATCTACCATTGTTCAGTGCTTCGACGAGTTGTCTATTTTCGTCTAACTATCAACACGGCTAAGAGGAGATCTCCAATCCGTACTCGCGCAAAAGCAAGGATGGAAAATGAAGATGTCAACGTACGCATGGCTAACATGGAGAGCCCTGGCTCAACTCACCGCACTCCGATGGCCGAGATAAGTCGAAAAATCGGTGAACCTCCGATCACGGCCATAGCCGGAACCTCTACTCCCGTTTTGTTGGGACACACTCCACCCTCAGCGGGAGAGCCGCATGTCACCGATCCTGCTGAAAAAGGTGCTTCTGAGGAAGCCCCTTCTATTACGCCGGCAATCATCAATCTGGATCCTCCTCCAAAGGAGGAACCTATTGTCCGCTTCGATGAAGAAAGTGCGAGACGCTTGGCCAAAATGGAGGAGCGGCTGTGTGCCTTGCAAGGGTACGAGCGAAGGGAGCGATAGGTTGTCTTCATATGCCAAGACAAACTTCCCAGAGAATTTTCAAGAACCCGAGTTCACGAGAAAGTATGACGGAACGGGATGCCCTAAGACCCATCTTAGATATTACGTGAGGAAAATGGCTCGTTACTCCGACAATGTCCCACTCCTCATACATACATTCCAAGATAGCTTAGACGGCCCTGCCTTGTCGTGGTTTATCGCACTGGATATTGAAGAGCTAACTGGATGGGAGGATCTCGCTAACGAGTTTTTACAGCAATATAAGTTCAACTCTGAGATTGTCCCTACAAGAGAAGAGCTTGTTCAGATGGAAAAGAAGAGGAATGAATCGCTTAAAATGTTTGCTCAAAGGTGGAGAATGATGGCATCACAAGTGAAGCCTTCACTGAGTGAAAAAGAAATGAAGCAACTTTTCCTCAAGACATTACCCCCTGAATACTTCAAAGGATTAGTGTTTTCGGGATGCCGACGTTTTCACAAATTTGGTAGAAGTAGCCGAAGGAGTCGAGTGGGCATTTATTGAGGGGAAGATATCCACCGAAGGCACGAAAAGATTCTGGCGAGAAAAGACAAGGAAGCCACGGTTGAAGTAGCGCTTGTGCAAGAGCCGCCTTTTACTCGACCGGCTACAAAACTCGCGCACAAGCCCGTAATGGTTCAAGGTAGCTCGTCACAAGCATGTGACAATGACAGGAGGCCCTTTCGAAAGGGGTTTTCCCCACTACCACGCCCGATGTGAAAGTTGTTGCCCATGCTTCTCGAAAAAAGGATGGTTGCGAAGGAGGTACCTAGAGATAATCCCCCGAGATTCGCCGGGTTCGATATGACCAAGACCTGCGAATACCATATGGGAGAAAGGGGGCATGATGTAGACAATTGCGGCGTCGAGATACAAAGTTCAACAGCTTCTAGACAAGAACATCTTGACTTTTAGGGAGGCTCAGCCTAACGTGCAACAGAACCCTCTACCAAATCATGCAGGGGGAGTGAACTCAATTTATGAGGATACACGGGTGAGTCAACAGCCTCTAGTGGTGGATGCTTCCAAGTTGTATGAGTCCCTAGTGTCGGCGGGATACTATGGAAGTCAGGAGGATGTGACCTTAGAAGAGAAGTCGGACCGCGTCCGCAAGATGGTAGCCATGGGGGTAATCCGACGCGGAGAAGAGGGAGAGAGGGTTGTATCCATGATAAAGCCATCATCATTCCGCTCATCTTTCTGCAATTTTGCTTGTGTATCTCGTGTGGGGAAGGTTGTGGCTGGAATTTCGAAGACCCCGGCTTCCGTACGATGAAGGGTTGATAGCTATGATAACCCCAATGGTGATCGAATCATCTGATGAGGAGCCCGCCAGCGACACTGAGATGGAAATTGTTGAACCCACGGTGATAGACCTTATGGTCGAGGAGATGTCGGCAATCCAAGTCACATGAGGGAACATAACACCGGTCACGATTGAATTGCCACCCCAGGAGAAAGATAGAGTGATAGTGTTGGAGAATCCTCCCAAATTCGATCCCAAAGTTGTATCTTGGAATTATGGAACGAACGAGGTGGACGCTGTCACACGATTAGGCCACTGTTATACACCTGATAAAGGAGTAGAAAAGAAGGCCGTAACCGAAAAGGAGGCAAAACAATTCTTGGCTGTAGTAAAGTCCAGTGAGTTCAATGTCGTAGACCAACTGCGGAAGTTGCCGGCTCAAATCTCCCTTTTGGAATTGTTTAAATCTTCTTCGAGAAGCACAGAGACATCTTGCTGAAGGTCCTCAATGAGGTACACGTGCCGAAACAATCGATGAAATCCAATTGGAAGAATTTGTTGGGGCCATTCTACTGAAAGACCAAATTTCCTTTACTGATGAGGATCTCCCTCCCGACGGCCCTAATCATACCAAAGCGCTGCACATATCAGTGAAGCATGAGAGCACTCTCGTTTGCAGAGTGTTGATTGATAACGGTTCGGCGCTCAATATATGCCCATTGGCCACTCTCCACCGTTTGGGCATTGATCTTGGGAGAATCCGTACTGGCAAGTCAACTGTGCGGGCTTTTGACGGGATGAAGAAGGAGGTGATAGGAGAAATCGAACTCGAGCTGTTGATTGGCCCTGTACTTTTCCAAGTCCTGTTCCAAGTGCTAGATATACCGAGCACTTTTAATTTTCTGCTAGGGAGGCCATGGATCCACACTGCAGGCGCTGTTGCCTCCAGCCTCCATCAGAAGGTACGATTTGTGGTGGATAACAGGCTTATCACGATCCATGGGGAATCTGACTTCAAGATCTACCACGAGACATCCATCCCGTATGTGGAGCCTGAGTGTACCAAGGAATCCAACTTTCAAACCTTCGAGCTGGTATCCATGGTCCATGTGCCTGCAGGATCTTTTACGAAGGCTCCTGAATTGTCTAAGCCGGCCATAGCTGTGGGAAAGATTATGTTGGCGAGCGGGTATAATCCGAGAGGGCCTTGGATCACACGGTCAAGGTGTGCGAAAACCCATTGAAGCTCATAAGAACCCGAAGAGGAGAGGCCTAGGATATGTTGAGGGGCGAGGTGGTCATGGCAACCGAGGAGGCCGTGGAAGGCGAGAGGCCGAAGTGCCCAAGGAGGCCGAGGTGAGTATAGAAACCAAAGCGAGCGCATTGCCCAAACCGAGGAGGGCGAGGGCGATCAAAACCTATTTCCCCCATTCTTTGGAAGAGACGTTTCCGGGACCTCCAAGGATGTTGTTCGAGGAAGAAGATGACATCTATGGTGTGACCGAGCTATTCGAGGAAGAAGTCATATGCACCATCCTGGCGTACAAGGAAGCTGAGTCCTCTGAAATCACGGATGTCCCTCCAGAGTAGGGCGGTTCTCGTTTAGTCTAGTCTTTCGTTTTATGTCTTCTCCCCTGCGTGGGACCTTGTAGTTTTTCTTTCTTTATTTCCTGTTTGTGTCATTTGTAGTGTGAATTATGGTCAACCCCGATCTTGAGCCGTTGGTCGAGGGCGGTGTGTGTTAAAATACGGCCTTATCTTTTCCCATTCAATAAAGTAGACACATGTTTAATTATGGACATGTGGAAGCACATCAAACTAGCCCTATGATGGTCGCTGAGGCCTAGGCCTTCACATGCTCCCTTGTTTGATTGTTTTGCAAGAACGAGGAAATCCGAGGATATGAGGATGAGTTCTTAAAGCTTTTTACAAAAAATACTTCGAAAATTCTTCAAAAATGACATGCACCCCTTTATTATCAACATTGCCCTAACTTATCTCATCACATCTCAGGCATTACATTATGCATAATCATGATAAAGACTCGTGTGACTTGGATGTGCATGAAGAGAGTCTCTCAGATTTCAATGATGCCGATAACCATCATAAGGGAATCGAGCGTGAATGGAATCAACATGAAGAATCGAAGCCGCTGACAGAAGAACG
This sequence comes from Eucalyptus curtisii, assembly GCA_017140595.1. Classification (NCBI taxonomy): domain Eukaryota; kingdom Viridiplantae; phylum Streptophyta; class Magnoliopsida; order Myrtales; family Myrtaceae; genus Eucalyptus; species Eucalyptus curtisii. The sequence goes on from CM029504.1 coordinate 8,134,246, forward strand.
AACGATCACCATAAATTTGGGTAATGCGGAGAATGTTAGGGAAGTAAAGATCGGGGCAAGTCTTCTAGAGTCAGAGGCGGAAAGGATGACTACTCTCCTAAAAGAATATCAAGATGTGTTTGCTTGGACATACGCCGACATCCGGGATTGGACCCGAAATTGTGGAACATGCTCGCCGACAGATCCTAACATGCCACCCAAGAAACAAAGACTCGGGAGAACTAAACCGAGTTGTCCAAGAAGATCGAAGAAGAAGTGATGAAATTGTTGAAAGTAGATTTTATCAAAGTGACGTGTTACCCCGATTGGGTAGCAAATATTGTGCCCGTAATGAAGAAAGATGGGCGAATCGGGGTGTGTGTTGACTATCGTGACCTAAATCGAGCTAGTCCCAAGGATGACTTTCCGCTCCCGCATATTGATGTCTTGGTTGACGACGGCGGGATTCGAATTATTCTCCTTCATGGACGGTTTTTTACGGATATAACCAAATTCGTATGAAGGAGGAAGACAGGAGCAAAACATCATTCATAACTCCTTGGGGAACTTTTTGCTACAAAGTGATGCCTTTCAGTCTAAAGAATGCTAGGGCAACGTATCAGAGGGCCATGGTCACATTATTCCATGACATGATGCACAAAGAAATCGAAGTATACGTCGACGACATGATTGCGAAATCGAGACGTGGTGAAGATCATGTTAAAATCTTGCGAAAGCTGTTCGAACGTCTTCGGAAGTTTAAGTTACGCCTCAATCCCGCAAAATGCGTTTTTGGAGTGAAATCTGGGAAGTTATTAGGATTCATGGTTAGTAGTAGGGGCATAGAGATTGATCCGTCAAAGGTTAAAGCCATTTGTGATTTACGACCCCCGACCACCGCCAGAGAAGTCCGCAGCCTGATGGGACGACTTAATTATGTAGCGAGATTTATCTGTCAACTATCTAAAACAGCGAAGCCATTCTTCAAGCTTCTGAAAAAGAATGCAAAGATTGAGTGGGATGCTGAATGTCAAGGCGCCTTCGAGAAGATAAAACACTATCTCACTCACGCGCCGGTCCTAGTGCCCCCTCTCCCTAAAATTCCCCTGATTTTGTACTTAACCATACATGACGAATCGTTGGGAGCCATGTTGGCGCAGAAAAGACCTAACGACGGGAGAGAATGTGCGATATACTACTTGAGCAAGAAGTTCACCATTTCGAGAGGAAGTACACGAAGTTGAGAGGACTTGTCGGCTTTGATTTGGGTCTTGCACAGACTGCGGCAATACACGCTTCATCACCGAATCTTTCTGGTGACCGAAAATGATCCCATCAAGTATCTATTAGAAAAGTCGGCATTGGTTGGCAAGCTAGCTAAATGGCAAATCTTAATTTCAGAGTTCGACGTTCAGAGCCTGGGACAGAAGTCCGTTAAGGGTCGTGCCATAGCAGACATGTTAGCAGAAAGTTCCAAGGGGTTTGGAGCATCGATGAAGATAGTGATGCGGAAGAGCGAATTTTACTTGTATCAAGCGACAAATGGACTATGTACTTCGATGGTGCGTTAACTTAGCCGGTCCGGTACTTGGAGCAAGTCCTTATCTCCCCGAGATGGACAACACTACCCCGTCGCCGCTAAATTGACGTTCCCTTGTACAAATAACGTCGCGAATACGAAGCATGCATTCTCGGCCTCCAAGCCGCCATCGATATGAAAATCCGGAAGCCGCAAGTTTATGGCGACTCGAACCTTGTCATCTTACAGACTAAAGGCGAATGGCGAACACAAGATTCTAAATTGATTCCGTATCATGAATTCCTGGAGGAGTTGACAGAAAGATTTCAAGAAATAGCATTCGAATACTTACCAAGATCTCAAAATCAGTTCACGGATGCCCTGGCTACCCTATCCTCAATGTTACAAGTAGCTGGAGGCATAGGCATAGACATTGAACCATTGAGAATTGAGATCCTTAGGCGCCCAGCTTATTGTATGACAGTCGAAGAGGAGCTCGACGGACAGCTATGGTATCACGACATATTGAAGTACTGCGAAAGGCGAATTCCCGAAGGAAGCGAAGCGCGCAGACAGGAAGCATATCTTGAGGCTGGCATCAAGATTCTTCGCTAGTGGAGCCGTCCTTTATAGAAGGTCTTTCGACTCAACATTACTAAGGTGTGTTGACTCTAAAGAAGCCAACCGTTTGATGAAAGAGATACATGAAGGGGAGTGCGGCCCCCATATGAACGGACACCTCTTAGCGAGAAAGGTCATGCGACTCGGTTACTATTGGTGACCATGGAGTCGATCGCATTCAAGCACGCACGACGGTGTCACCGGTGCGATTTATGGAGACGGGATAAATGCCCCTCCAAATGAACTTCACCAAATGTCTCAATCCTGGCCATTTTCAATGTGGGGAATTGATGTGATCGGGCCAATCAACCCTAAAGCTTCAAATGGGCATCGATCATCTTGGTAGCGATTGACTACTTTACCAAGTGGATCGAGGCCAACTCGTATGCTAACGTCACCGCCTAGAATGTGGCCAGGTTCATTCGTCGTGATATTGTTGCCCGTTACGGGGTACCCGAGGCAATCATCACTGACAATGGTACTAATTTGAACAACAGAGTCGTGGATGGCTTGCTTAGTGAATTTCGAATTAAACATTTGAATTCATCACCCTACCGCCCTCAGATGAATGGAGCAGTGGAGGCGGCGAATAAGAACATAAAGAAAATCTTGTCAAAGACCGTTGAAAATTATCGCGATTGGCATGAGAGATTTCCTTATGCATTAATGGCGTACCGAACTTCTATCTGCACCTCTACAAGGGCAACTCCTTTTTCACTCGTGTACGGGATGGAGGCGGTATTACCTGTTGAGGTTGAAGTTCCTTCTCTAAGGGTCATTTCCCAGTCTAAACTTGATGAAACCGAGTGGATGCAACAAAGGCATGAACAGCTAAACATGATCGATGAGAAGAGATTGCAAGCTATGTGTCATGGTCAATGCTATCAGAGACGAGTCGCAAAAGCCTTCAATCGAAAGGTGCGTCCCAGATACTTCGAAGTCAATGACCTGGTGTTGAGGAAGGTGCTTCCGATCATACCAGATCCTCGTGGCAAATTCACCCCGAACTACGAAGGGCCATATGTCATTAGGAAGATTCTTCCTGGTGGTGCCATGATTTTAGTTGAAATGGATGGCGTGAATTGCCTAGACACATGTAAACGCTGATGCAGTCAAGAAGTATTTTCCATGAATGAAATCAAGGCCGAGGGGTCACTTCATGCACAATTCAAGTCGCATAGCATCATGCATAGCATTGTAGATACCATGCATATATATTGCATACACGCATATCTATTTGTATTTCAGGCACCCTGCCGTATGATGAGAAAATGGCGGGGGAAAGAGCTGACTCAAGAATCCATCAAGTCTTCGCACAAACGGTTGAATGTCTCTTTTGAGAGGTAAGTCAAGACGATAAAAGGGGCGAAACAAAGCAAAACAAACAAGCAAAAAAAAAGGATAAAAACCAAAATGCATGACGTGATTCGTATGACTAATTCTCTGGTATCACTATGCGCGCTTCACGTCTGCAACCCGCAAGAAAAGGGGCTCATAAAAATGACTTTATTCGGGCAAAAGAGTGAAACGTTAACCATGCCAAATGAGAAGTACTTAGGATGAAGAAAGGCAAACCCATTTCCAGACACATCCTTCAAACACCTTTGAGAGTTGAGTGAATAGCGACATTCTTTTAGGACGAATGATTCATTCGCATTGAGCGCAAAGATCGAAATGATAAAAGCGTTTCCTTCATCAATCCCAAGCACTGTCCTAATCTCTTCCTACCCTTTTGGGTCGAATATAGATAATCCTTCGAAGTATCCCTATCAAAAACGACCCTACATTGGGGCAGCATAAGAGGTTGCGATCATGTTGAAGAGCGAAAGGTTGAGAAAGAGTTTACTACTCTCACTTGCATCAATCTTCTGGTGATAGTTTCAGAGGAATTCTCATTAGAGCCTAACTCATCCCAATGTGAAGAAGAGCATTTCATTCGCTATCCAAACACTAATACCCATTGCTTAAACCAATTTGGGCCTGATTATTCATTTCTGAACCCCGAGCGATGATCATCTCCCTTCATTGGGGCAAGGCATAAGAATTAATCGAATACAATTGACAGTCACAAGAAAACGTGAAAAACATCTCAAAAGTTCAAAAAAAAGTTCGACCAAACTAGGGGGCATGAAAAAGCAGTGTGCCTAGTAAAAGCAAGGCCAACGCCCATCAAGAAAAAGAGCCAAAAGGCTGCATCTTATAAAAAAATGATGATCAGAGTCAAAGTACCTGCGAAAAAAAATCATCGCAAGTGTAAAGGAAATTAAAAAAAAAAAAAGAGCAAAGCTCTCATGTGAAAATGATTAGTCAAGAGACTTTCGAGATGCGCTATGTTTCAAAAAACAAATGATTTCAAAAGATCGAGTGACCTGGTCACGATGCCATGATGATCACCGACTCTTAAAAGACCCTCTGAAAAGTTTAAGCCTTTCGAGCCTTTCCCGAGCCAACATTACAACCCATCTTCTGAAGTCTCTTCCGATTGGGATGGTTGGAGTGAAAATGAGAATGCCACAAAGAAGCTATTGCTGGAAGGAGTGGAAGTAATTATATCTTGTCTTATCTTCCAAGTTCTCGACTTGTAAACCCGATGAAGATAGCGATGAATGTTCTTTTATTGGCCTCAAAGCAATTATTCCTCTGCGTAAGTCCTAACCAAGCCTATATTGCGATCCTTTCAAAAGACCTTTTTGATCGATCTGATTGTGCTCATTGCGAATGTTTCTAAAAGTCTTTGACATAGGTCATGTGAGATACCCTCAGCAATCTATTATTTCCCACATGAATGGATGGGATCAAACAGCCATTTTATCGAGAGAGTGTGTGAGAAGCCCTTTCTGATTAAGAAACTCTAGTTTGGCATGCTTAATGAGCCTTTTTCATGAGTCGTAGCCGTTCTGGTAAGAACTTGACTCCCAGAGAATTTGAGGATTAATGATATATCCACGAGCAAGATAACAGTTTTGCGCTACATGATCCTGATTGACATCGAATGTTTTTCTAAAGCAGTCGGACTTAGCTTGATTAGCTTGTTCAATTAATGCTGTAATATTACCAATATGTCTCTTAATGACGTCTCTAATGACATTTGCTCAAGTCAAGTTGACAGGACTCCTCAGTGAAGCCATGTAATTTTCAAAAGGTTAGTGGGTGCTTCCCTAAAAAACCAAGGGTTCATGGTTAGCCTTAAAACATACCATTTCCAAGGTTGGTGGATCTATCCCGAAACCGTGGAGTTGGTGGCTTTTCCTAAACCACGAGGTTTGTGGGTCTATCCTTAAACCACACTTTTAAAATCCTCGTGAGTCTATCTTTAAACTGTGATTTTCAAAAAGTTCATGGTCAACCTTAAACCTTGTCATCTACAAAGGTTCATTGGTTTTCCTTAAATCATGCATTGTTCACATCAGTCGAAACCCGTTCGTACACGGTGAGACTATCATACCCGATCGAAACTCGTTCGTACACGGTGAGACTATCATACCCGATCGAAACCTGTTGTTACACGGTGAGATCTCATTTCCATTTCCTCATGACTCGGAGAGCCTCGTATCCTGGAGTCTTCTCTTCTTCTCATGACCCGGAGAGCTTTGTATCCCGGAGTCTTCCTCTCTTCTTATGACCCGGAGAGCTTTGTATCCTGGAGTCTTGCCTTTTTCTCATGACCCGGAGAGCTTTGTATCCCGGAGTCTTCCTCTCTTCTTATGACCCGGAGAGCTTTGTATCCTGGAGTCTTCCCTTTTTCTCATGACCCGGAGAGCTTTGTATCCTAGAGTCTTCCTTTCTTCTTATAACTCGGAGAGCCTCGTATCCTGGAGTCTTCCCTTCTTCTCATGACCCGGAGAGCTTTGTATCCTGGAGTCTTCCCTTCTTCTCATGACCCGGAGAGCTTTGTATCCTGGAGTCTTCCCATCTTCTCATGACTCGGAGAGCTTTGTATCCTGGAGTCATCCCTTCTTCTCATGACCCGGAGAGCTTTGTATCCTAGAGTCGTCCCTTCTTCTTATGACCCGGAGAGCTTTGTATCCTGGAGTCTTCCACTCTTCTTACAATCCGGTGGGCTTTTATACCCCGGAGTCTTCCTCTTATCAATGAGACACGCCTCCCTAGTTATGAGTCATTTCCATCGACCTGATACGTGCATACGCACCTAAGGTCGTTCTATCGTCGAAATAAATTAGGTGCCTTCTATCTTTGAACGCAATTTCTTCGAGACTACATTCAAAGAGGGGCAATTGTTGACACCTATTTTTACAAAAAAATCAAAATAAAAATCACAAAAAAAATTAAATTAAAAAATTATTATTATCTAAAAATATATATATATATATATATATATGGTCGGGTCGGGTCGGACCCAGTTTTGGCCCGACCCGCCTCTCCTTTTCTTTTCCTCGCGCGCGCTGGGCCGGCCCAACCTCTCTTCTCCTTCGGCCCGGCTCACATCCGGTCTTCCCCTCCCTTCAGTCTTTGCATGACATGCAGAATGCAGAGAGCTGGAAATGGAAAGAAAAGCAGGGCAGCAGCACAACAGCGAGAATGGCAACAGAGGATCGGTGTGGCAGGCGCGCGGCATGATCCGCGGGTCGGGAGCAGCCGGCTGGCAACTGACTCGGCCGTAGTCTTCGCGCAAGTTCCTGCAAAAAGAAAGAAAGTAAGAAAGAAAGAAACGGGAAGATGAAGAGGAGGCGAGGCAGAGGATCAGCATGGCAGGGCTTTCGCCACGATCCGCGGGTCGGGGGAAGCAGACTAGTTGACCAGCTGGCGTGGCAGAAGTCTTCGCGCGACGACCTGCAGGAAAGCACAAAAAAAAAAGCATAAAGCGGGAGAGGACACCGATAAAGAGGAACACAGAGAGAATCGAGAGGGAGATTGAAGCGAGAGATATCCGAGAGAGTGAAGTCGAAGGAGCGTTTTGGCTGCCATCGGTCGTCCGTTCGTGAGTTGCTGTCCGTCGCAACTCTTCTCGTTGAACCAGGTAAGTCTTCTCTGCTCATGTATGCTCCATTTTTGTAAGGCGTCGGATCGGAACCCGCGGTTGACCAGTTCAAGCGAGCTTCGGTCCCACTGAGCCTCCATTGATGTTTCTGTGCGTGCTAGCATGCTCATGTAGAAGCCTAAGATCGATTTGACTTTCGATCGAGGGAAAACCTTCTCGTTTCATTAGTATAGACCATGTGTTCGACAAAATGCCTTAAAGAAAACCGAAGAGTAGCCTTCGTTTCAACACCGGACCAACTCATTTTTGCCCCCGTGCTTGCTGAATCCTTGTTGCCAACATGTATTCATTGCGTTTTCGAGCAGTTTGCGCGATATATTTGCATGTATTTGAATCGACGAAACCTCTCGTTGCGTCGAATATGGGTTGGTGGTCGCCGGAATAAGTAGCCGGCGATGGCCGACGCCGATTGAGGGGAATGACCGATGGGCGGCGGTGGCGCGGCGGCCGACGTCGGTTGTTCCGACCGGCGTTGATGTATGGTGCAGAAGGAGGAGGCTCGTCGGGTGTGGTTTTATTTTGGTTAGGGTTCGGCAAGGAACCCATTTCGGAGGGGGTCATCGAGGAAGAAGATAGGTGCAGGGAAGGGGTGAGGTAAAAAAAAAAATGAAAAGAAAGAATAAAGAATAAAAAAGGAAAACAAAAAAAATAGAAAACCATAAAATGGAAAAAGTTGTCTTCGGAATGACCATTGAGCAGATGCTGCAGTAAAAGGACGCAATGAGAAAATAAAAAAAGAAAAAGAAAAGAGAAAGTGTAGAAAAAGTAAAAAAAAAAAATAAGGAAAGAGGAAGACAAAAGCAGGCTTCGGGAAGGGGAGTCGCAGAGGAGAAGGTACACGGAATAGGACAACTAGGGAAAAGACAAAAAAATTAATTAAAATTTAAAATTTAAAATTTAAAAAAAAATAATTAAAAAAATAAATATAAAAGTTGCTTTTTAAATCCGAGTGGGTCGGATCCGGATTTGGGTCGGGTCATCGAGTCGGGTCGGGTTTATCCGGTCCGAATCCGTTTTCCTCGAATATAATAATATTAAATATTAAATATATTAAATATTAAAAATTTAATTTAAAAAATCAAAAATTTCGAAAAAATAATAAAATTCATAAAAAATTTCCGAAAATTCAAAAACTCAGAATACATTAAAAATTCAACTTCTTTTCTGAAAAATAAAATTATCAAAATTAATTATAAATTTTTTTTAAAAAAAAATTAAAAATTATTTTTTTTTTTAAAAAATTCGAAAATCCAAAAAATGTAGGTTTTGATTAGGGATGGCCATGTATTACCTTTATAGTATATTTAGGCCCTTAATTTCTCGTATTTTGATTATGTTGTATTGTTAAATTTACTGTTTAATTATGTTTGCAATTGCTTAGTGGCATGTGTTAGTTTTACTGTGATTAGGATCTTGATAACTATGATTATTACTTTAAATGATTGTGCACTCACATAATTAAAGTAAATTAATTAATTAAAAATTAAAAAAAAGTAAAAAAATAAAATTAAAAAAATTAATTTTTTAAATTAATTAGTTAAAAAAAATTCGAAAAATCCAAAAATGCAAGTTTTGTTTAGGAATTGCCATGTTTTGTCTTTTTAGTGTAATTAGGCCTTTATTTACTTGCATATTAATTTTATAGTATGTTTAATTTGCATATCTAGTTATGTTTAATTGCACGTATTTAAGTTGGCTGCAATTAGGATCTTGGTAGCTATGGTTGTTATTTTAATGATTGCGCACATGCATGATCACCTCACATGTTAGTGGATAGGTATAAAATTAATCCAAACTGCTTGCCAAAAAATTATTTTGCTAAAATGAACAAGATTAGGTACCGAAAGGGCACTAATTAGTCAATTAGTGTAATCAAGTCCCCGACCCTAGATTTCTCAGTTGCGTAGAAAGTGTGGCATACTCCGTGCCTCACTTGGTTTCTAGCCGACCCCAATAGGCTAGTGGTGACTCCTTTTTGCACAAAATTCTTAAAATATCCCAACGTCGCGGGGTATGGGCTTGGGAGAGCCGCGCCTAATCGTGGGCTTTAGGCCCGTCCTTTAAGCAATACTCCTAAACCTGTTCCCTCCCCCCGAGGGTAGGTCGCGACAGTATGCATGGCATCATGATTCCATGAAGTGTGCCTTGCCTTATTGGATACATCTTGTGTGCTTTGTATCACTTGATTTCACGCATATGTTATGGTTTTTAATCTAGTTATTATACGATTGACCTGTCATGTGAACATGGCTTATTTCTTGAGTGGTGCACGAACTATGTAATTTAGGACCTAGTTATTTCCTTTATTGGGCATTGCTCACCCCTTTATATTTTTATATCAATAGCATGGATATACTATCCGTTGCGCGTTATGGAGCACCCGCCTACTTAGAAGTTCTGTTCTAGGACGTGCTAGATCCAAAAACAAGCATGACGTTTACCCAATACGAGATTGTACTATGGATAGACAATGGACGCCTAGCATAGATCCCCATGCGTTTTATATCTTGGTTTCTCAATGTTTTTTTTTTTTTGGTCGAACATACTTGTTGCATTTAATATAAGGAAAGTTTACAACCTGAAGATAAGGCATCAGCATAAACTAGATCAAGCAAAACAAAAGGTGGAAATAGGATGCAGTTATGGGCCGACATCAAGTAATGGCCCGAGTCGGAGTTGCGGGCCTTCGCAGCCCAGTCAGCTACAAGGTTTGCTTCACGCCTGCAGTAAAGCAATTTTAGGTTAGAAAACCTGGAGAGCATAGCAGTAGCTTCGTCGAACAGAGGTCAAAGAGTCCATGGCGGCTGTCGCGTTCGTTGCAATGTTTCAACAAGGAGAAGACAATCAGATTCCACCTCCAGAGAAGCGTTGTGGAGTCTTTGCGTGAGTAGATGCTGAAGAGTGTATGTCAGCGCCGAAACCTCAGCTTCAAACACAGATCGCGCCTGGACTCGGCTGGAATACAGATCCGTAAGTCTCCCATTCGAATCTCTACCGATACAGGCAATGGGACCTTCGTCACTACCAGGTTGATAACTTGCATCAATATTGCATTTGAGGGTACCCAATTCCGGAGGGCGCCAGAGGTGCGACGGGTGCAGAGAGTAAGGAACAAGGCTCGATAGCGATGCAGCAGAGTGGAGCCGAGAAGAATTTGTTTGAGCCACCGCTGTAAACACTGCAAAGGAAGCATCGGGCAGCTGGTTTCGAAAATTGAAGTTGTTCCACATCCGTCATATCTGCCAAAGGGTGTTAGCAATCAGGGAAAGACCGGGTGAGTGCTGAGGTAAATTTACTCTTTTTGTAATCCAGGAGTCTAAACGCTCAGTTGTATTCTGTGGGATTTGGATATTGATCTGGGGGTCGGTCCAGATGGCATGAGTCCATGTGCAGTTAAAGAATATATGCTCGATTGTTTCTGGGGCGTTTTGTTGACATAGAGAGCATATAGGATCTGTGAGAATATATCGTTGAAACAAATTTGCTTTCGTCGCTAGGGAATTGTGACAGGCAGACCATAGGAAGGTCTTCAGTTTCGGTTCAGTGTTCATTGCCCAGATTTTGTTCCATAATGCCTGCTAGTTCTGTTGAGATGTTGGGGCGCCATCATTAGGTTGAGTGCTGAATGACTGCAAGAGGGTAAAATAATTGCTTTTGACAGTATATTGTCCATTGACTGTGGCTGGCCATATCAGTCGGTTAGCTGAATGAAGAGGTCTTACCGGAATAGTAAGAGCTTCTACAGTGATCTGTTCTCCATAGAATCGTTGGAACAGCATTTAGTTCCAATTGTGGTGGTTCTGATCAATTAGATCGGCCACCATGAGAGGTTCATCTCGTGAGTTAGGACCATGAAGAATACCCATAGGTAGCCACTGATCGCCCCTTATTCTGATGTTGTTGCCGTTACCAACTGACCAGCACGTGTGCTGTAATATAGCATCCCTGCCCATAAGCTCTGCCAGCCCCAGGATGGCCGAGAGCCTTTGACAGCCAATAGGAAATCCGTTGAGTGGAAGTATAAGCCTTTAAAGAATGAACTCCATAATGATTGAGGCTGCTGTAACAGGCGCCAAGCCTGTTTCCCAAGCATCGCTCTATTGAAAACTATAAAATCTCGGAATCCCATTCCTCCAACAGCCTTTCTATTTTTCATAATGTCCCACTTTAGCCAATGGATACCACCTCTATTATGGTCATTTCTCCACCAAAAGCGAGCAATTCGCTATTCAATAGCTTTACAGATAGAAAGAGGTAGCTTAAAGATAGACATGACATAAGTAGGGATAGCCTGAATAATCGATTTGATAAGAATTTCTTTACCCCCCTTTGAAATAAATTTCTCTTTCCACCCTTCGAGTTTTGCATTGACTCTTGCTAAGATCCATGAAAACATCTCTTTCTTCGAACGACCCCATGCTGAGGGTATGCCTAGATATCTACCACAACTTTGTAAAATAGGAACCCTAAACTCAATAGACATATTTTCCTGAAGGGTAGTGGGACAGTGTTTGCTGAATAGGATACCTGATTTGTTGCGATTGATTTGCTGTCCTGTAGCCACACAATATAAGTTTAGAATGTTGGCTATATTTTGACATTCTTGTACACAACCATGGAGGAAGAATATCGCGTCATCAGCAAAAAAGAGATGAGACAGGGTAGGACACCATCTATTCAAACGGATGCCTTTAAGATGTCCGATACTGACTGCTTGTGTAATAAGATTCGATAAAATATTAGCCGGTAGGATAAAAATATAAGGCGACAGAGGATCACCCTGGCGAAGACCACGAGAGGGATAGAAATAAGGCAACCGCTCCCCATTAAACTTAACGTTGTAGGCGACCATGGTAATACACTGCATAATCCAACGGACCCATCGTTGATGGAAGCCCAATTTCAGTAGATAATCTTGAAGGAAATCCCATTCCACACGGTCATACGCCTTTGTAATGTCCGTTTTGAGAATTGCACTGAATTTGCACTGCCTCTTTCGCGATCTAAACTGATGAAGGACCTCTTGGACGATCAGAATATTATCCTGTATCCGTCGGCCTTTTACAAAAGCTGACTGCTCTTTAGAAATTAGAATATGCAACCACGGTTTGAGTCGGTTAGCAAGTACCTTAGAAATGACCTTGTATGCAAAATTGCATAGGCTAATCGGGAAATATTGTTCAAGCTGCTCTGGTTGAGGGGTCTTAGGAATAAGCGTGATAATAATGTGATTAATCCCATTAGGCAATACCCCCGACATTAAGAAATTCTGAACTAGATGAAAGAGGTCTTCTTTAACAATGTCCCAATGTGTTTGATAAAATAGGCCGTTTAAACCATCAGGCCCTGGTGCCTTGGTATTACCCATCTGGAAGGTTGCTTGCCAAACCTCCTCCATCGTGACAGAAGCAATCAGCTGGCCATTCATGGCAGAGGTTACCAGTTGGCCGCATTGATCAAGTAAAGGGGCATAGTGCCGAAACCCCGCCGTTGTATATAACCGTGCAAAATAAGTGGTCGTCATGTCTTTAAGAGCATGTTGATCACGAATCCAATGCTGATCATCGGTGCGCAACATGGTAATTCGGTTGCGCTGCCTTCTCTGAATAGTTGAGGCATGGAAGAAACGTGTATTTTTGTCGCCCCACTTCAGCCATTGAATTCTAGATCTTAAAGCCCAGTATTGTTCTTCTTGTGTCCAAGTTCGACAGAGTTCCTCTTTGATTTTAGATGCCTCTACCCTGTCATAAGTAAGATTTGGCTAATTCATCATATTCTGAAGCTGATTTTGAAGACTCAACACCTTTTCATGTCTATTGGAAAACTTTTTCCTACCCCATGCAGTTAAAGCTATTGTAACACACCTAACGTTAGTAAGAAAATCCTTAGATGAATTCCAAGCCTACGAGATAACTTGATGGCATTCCTCATCCTCATTCTAGTAACTCTCATAAAGAAATGGTTTCCTTGTCTTCTGATAAGATGCCGAAGTGTTGATTAGAAGAGGACTGTGGTTAGATCCCACGGCTGGAAACGCATAAACCTCTGCACCAGGAAATAAAAGACGCCAGTCCATAGTACATACAACTCGATCCAATTTCTCCTTCACCAACTCCTCCCCATGTCTGTTATTCATCCATGTAAACCGACATCCATTACTCTCTACCTCAGAAAACTCACAATCATTGAGGACAGCTCGAAAGGACAGCATTCTAGATTGATTAGCAGGGCGTTTACCTACCTTTTCCCAAGGGTAAAAAATCTCATTAAAGTCACCAGCACATACCCAAGGTAAGCTGTTGTGCAAATGTATCTGTCGTAGTTCATCCCACACTAGTTGTCGCTGCTGAAAGTCAGTTGGCGCGTGCACAAAAGTAATACATATAAGTCGACCTCCCCGCCCTTCACGACCCTGAAGATGAAGTAGATGTGGACTAGGACTAAGGACCTGTAGAGGAACCATGTCATTCCAGAACAGAGCTAAACCACCAGCAAAACCATTGGGATTTATAATATGGGAATTCGGGAACTTTAAGCTATGTTGAATAAGTTGTAGCCTAACTTCAGGTTGCTTTGTTTCCATAATAAACACAACAGCGGGCTTTTCTTTGGCCGTCATGGCCTTAAGAGCTTGAACTGTCAGGGGATTGCCCAAACCCTGATAGTTCCAACATAATAGCTTCATTTGTCTGTTGGTGGTTGTTTTGGGCCAGCCACCAACGCCCGAACATCGGTTTCATCTGCTAGGAAGACAGGGGTTTCCAGGAGATTTGAATCCATATGATCCATTAAGAGTAGGCTCCTTGTATCATAAGGGTTGTATCTTCGCTGTTTTTTGGCTGAACCCAAAGTAGGTGTCAGCCTGGTATTCTTCATCTTCTTTGGTACATATATCTCCATAGGATCAAGCTGAATTCCTTTCAACTTGTTGTCTGCAGGGATAATTGTTGTAGGGTCAAACTGAACTCCTTTCAACTTGTTGTCTGCAGGGATAGGTGTTGTAGGATGCTCAGTTAAGGGCTTCTGAAGCTGCTGCCCAGGTATAATTGGGGGTTCTCGGTGGACTTGAGCAGCATTGGAAGTACCATCTACTGGAATTATAGATGGTGGAGGCAATAAGGGAACATTCGGTAGCCGTACAGGCGGGGTTTCAGGTACAACTTCTTCACCTTGCACTGACTTTTCCTGTGGAGTATAAAAAATGTTCCAGTATGGGCTATTTTCCTTGACTTCAGCGCAGAGCCACTGACCATATGCCATTTTCTCTCTACCTTCATGCATAGCTTCATTCTAGACAATGTCTTTGCAATTCATCACATAATGCCCAAGTTTGCCACAGGAATAGCAAAAGTGCGAGAGGCGTTCATACCGGAAATCAAGTCAAAAAGGTTGGCCATCAAGTCTAACCAACTTTCCTGTTATGAGAGGTTCATCCAAGTTGAGTTCAACTCTTACTCGACCGACTCTAGATGATGCACCTTCCTTAGAATTCACCTTGACCTCTAGTATCTTACCAATATGCTGCACCGCCTTTCTAAACATACGGTCAGAACACCATTCTAAAGGTAGGCCTATCACTTGAATCCAAAAGGCACAAGTAGAAAAGTCGTAACAATGGAATGGTGTATTAGGAATCCAAGATTTAAGGATAACTAAGTGACCCAAAAATAGCCAAGGGCCTCCTTCAAGTATTCTCTGTTTCTCAGCTTGGGATTGGAATTTTGCAACAAATATCCCTGCCTCACGCTGTGATATGTCCACTAAGTCAGTCCGCCAAGCCTTTTTTAGTGTGGTTTAGAAAGCTTGAAAGTTAATGGCTGGATTGGATAGGACTTTACCAATCAAGGCTAACCTACATTCTTCTATTGTTTCAGGCGAGGGATTATCGTCCCAATTTTCAATTTGCTGTTCAGTGGTAAGGCGTCCCAAGCTAGAACAAAGAGCAGCCAGGCGCGAGGTATCGGGACAGTCGTCCGAAGCCATCGAGGATAAAAGTGAGACAAAAATCAAAAGTACCCAACCTTCAGAAATCTACTACCCACAACAGAATTCGGAAGTATACAAAACTATAAACGTACACCATTGACTAACCACAAGTCCACCTCTGCAGTGACTAAAGAAGTCAAATTGGAGGCATGCAGAAACGAACCAGAGAGAATCGGTGGAGAATTGAATGGGCCCGCCTGCCATGGAAGTCCAACAGAGTGAAATCCATCCAAAAGCAAGCCGATGATGTAATAATTGTTGAAAGAAACAGGGATGCCAGTAACGATTTAAAGGGCGTCGAAGGTGGAAGAAAAGTTGGGCGAAAACAGGGATATCGAGCGAAAGGGTAAAAGTTGCCACCTAATATTAGGGTTTAATTGCAGGAAAGCCATGAAAATGCCAGCGGAGGAAGGAGAATCGGTGGAATTGAAAAGGAAAGAAACAGAAATTGGGGGTTTAGAGAACTACCAAGAGCGGTAGAGAGAGCTCGACAAAACGAGAGTATGGCGGTTGACAATGCCTGCCTTTTTGGTTTCTCAATGTTGATGGCGACTTTTTCGGGCCACTCCATTTTGGGGACGATGGACAAGCCACCAGAGCTGTTGCCACCTAAGTAGATGGAGCACCATGATGGGAAATTTCTAGTATATGAGGACTCACTAGGTAGAGGAGATAGGCATCTTTTTGGCCCCTCCCAGGCATTTTTGTGCATACCCTTTTGGTAGATAATGATGTAAACATGAATATGAAGATGTAATACCCCATGTAAGTAAAATGAATGGAAATGAAATGATAACAAGTGTCTATGAAGGTTTACTCTGGTGTTGATCGTGTATGTCTTTCCTTGTTGGTGGAGAGTACTTGTCTGTAATTTAAAGTTTTGGCCAAGATTCTAACCAAAAAGGAGAAAGTTTTGTCCAAAATAAATTGTTGTGGGCCGTTGATTTTTGGGTGTGACCAGAAAGATAGATTTTGGAATCCATGTACTACTTTTTTCTTATCAATCGGTTCGACTCTTCCAACCCCCTTGGAATTCCACGGGTTTGCGTCCGTTGAAGGATAAATATATCATATCTTCGATTCAACAACTTGAAGGTTCAAGATCATCACGAAAACCCTGTCCAGAAAAAAGCTTAAGCTCAAAGGAAAGCAAAAGAGCGAAAATGAAGTTGGATATAGAAATAAATAAATAACATAACATAACATAACATAAGGTGAGAGCGAAAATGAAGTTGGATATGGATATAGAAGATATGTAACCTTACATTTTTCAATAAACAATCTCTTACATTCTTTTGCTGGATGATTTTTGACCCATTAGATCTCCTGAAGTTATTTTCGTCAATTTAGTAAGTGAGAGGGGCCGCAGCCCTCCAAAATGTTGAAATATGGTGAGCCTTTTGTAATGTTATGATTAAATATATATAACGAAGATACTTGAAATACTTTATTTATCTCTATCAGTCCTAGAATTTGTATCTCTCCTTTTTCCTCACAAGGGAAAATAAATTAATAATTCCACATTATTCTAGAATGTTATCGCCTACACATTACAAAATGTTATTACCAACCAAAGCATCTTCTATCTTTGAATAATCCAAGTAAATTGATTGTATCTCCTATCCGCAACAATTGGTCAATAATCTATAGAATGATTCAATTGGGAAAATTTCAAATAAGGACCTGAAGTGCCTTTATTTTCTCAAATAATGACCTAAAGTAAATACTATTTCAAACAAGGGCTTGAAATGCCATCATTTTCTCAAATAAAGATCTAAAGTGGATTTTGTTTCAAATAAAGACCTAAAGTGATTATCTATATTTCAAATAAAGATCTAACTTTCCTACTGATTATGGGCATTTTAGTAATTTACATTTTTTTAAATTTTTTCCTTTTTCTTTCTTTTTCCTTTCTTTTCCTTTTTTCTTTCTTATTTTCCTTTTTCTAGTTTTTCTTTCATTCACTGGTGGCCAATCAACCATTAGCGAAGGAAAGAAGCCCTTGCCCTAGAGGGCCACCCTCATGGCCATTGGCAAGGTCGGCAAGGCAACCCTCGCCCTAGGGGAGACCGCTCTCACAGCCATTAGAAAGGGCGGCCCTTGCCAAATTTGGGCGAGAAAACCC
The DNA here is from genome assembly GCA_017140595.1 of Eucalyptus curtisii. NCBI lineage: Eukaryota > Viridiplantae > Streptophyta > Magnoliopsida > Myrtales > Myrtaceae > Eucalyptus > Eucalyptus curtisii. The sequence continues at coordinate 8,151,475 of CM029504.1, forward strand.
TCACCTTGGGTGAGGCCGCCCTTACTAGCGACCGGCGATGGTCGCCGACCTGTTGTCAGCCCCAAACGAGGGCTGGTAGGCCCTTACCAGCCCTTACCAACAACCAGTAAGGGTTGCCTCACCTTCGCGAGGCAAAAAAAAAAACAAAGTGAAAAAAATAAAAGAATAAAATAATTTAAATTATAATTATAATTAGATGAAAATACCCTTGACGGTCAAAATATTTAGCCAACAGGTGACCAACGAGGTTAAGCCCTTATTTGAAATAACTATTGCTACTTTGGGCTCTTATTTGAAACGGCCATGGCCACTCTAGGCCCTTATTTAACACAATATCCATTTTGGACCCTTATTTGAGAAAATGATGGCACTTCAGGCCTTTATTTAGAATTTTCCCTAATTTAATCTAACTTCCTTCTTTAATTTTTATCATCAATCCCACATTCAAATTCACGAAGATAAATGCATAGTTGGAATTACAAATTTGCCATAGCAAGCAATCAATATAGCATGACACAGGACATGCCTAGTGTAACACCCTCGATACTGACCCCGCAAGGATTGGCCATAAGGTCTTGAATGGATCAATCATGGACCATTGGCCATGGATTGATCAGTTCAATCGGTAAGGAATCAAGGATCGGTCATGTTATGATCGACCGACCGACCGATCGATCAGTCACGAAATGGTCGAGGTATCGGCCATGAATTTTCTACCGACCCTGCTGATGGGATAGGACCACCAGCTCATAAGATGATTTTTTTTATCACGAGGATTGATCACGGGATGATTTTGGATTTGCAGATTGTCATGGGTTAATCTGACCGATCGTAATGCCCGACCGCGGGTGATTCCGCTCGGCTATGCACCGATACATGGACGATCCGACTTGATCAAATGCAATTGTCTTCCAACCAAAAATGCATCATTCCCTATTTAATTCTTAGTGATTGGAAAGGAATCTTGAATCGGTGATGTCCGATCATGGATTGATAATGCACCACCAACCATGAGCCATACGAATGGATCGAGTGCCGACTAAAATGAGCTCGGGGATAGACCCAGCTATTCCGTCAGTAATTCTAAGGTCTATGAGTGCCTTGACTTAGTGCTAGGTCATGGGTAACCTTAGGATTGGCCTTGACCGACCGAAGGACCAAGAACCGCCATTTAAGCTGACCGACCGTCCAAATAAACGATTCAGGTGAGCATGGGGCGTGATGGCCGAACCTCGGGTGTGTTGAAATGGTCTTTAGGGAATGTACACAAAAATCTCTTGCTCGCTTCCCATTGCACTTCTGATGGCCTATTTCCCATGATTGTCATATTCTTTGGAAATGAACAAAATAAAACCGAATTTCGTCCTCTCGCGGGTACTGTTCACGCGGTTCCTCTCTGCTGGGTTCTCGCGGGTACTGTTCATCCGGCTGGTGTGCAGCTCATTCCCGGAGTTCTAGCCATCCGTTTTGGCTGAAATTTGGAGGTTAGGTTCCTCTCACCTGCCTCCTCATCTCCACTGAACGGATTTGTCTAGTTTCGCCTACAGCTCCAGATCTCGCAATCCCTAGGTGGTGTGCGTGAGCAGCTCGTCTGGTTTGCTTGCTGCGTGGAGCGGGGGTCTCGGCTGGCTCCTGGGCTCATGCTTTGGAGTGTTGGGTCGCCTTCAGCTCCTTCACTGTTCCTCCAAGCCATTCCTCCTCTCTCAGCCCACAATCCTAGGTTCGGGGCTTAGGAATTGCCGACTAATTTATCTCGCCTTCAGCTGATTCGAACGTGGACTTCGGTTCTTGGGGTAGAGGCTTCGAAGATTGGTAGGCCTGGTCTCCTTTCTACCTCTCTCGAAGCTTTACTCCTTCCCTCCCCTGTTTTGGTCTCATATCTCGAGTTTCCACGGACGGGCTTCTGCTGTTCTTCCTGCAAGTCGAGCTAGCTGGTGCGGCCTGCTCAGTGGTCTGTTGGGCCTTCTCAGATCAGGAGCAACCAGCTTCTATCTCTCCTTGGTGACGCTGAAGTCTCTTTGGTACTCCGTTCTGCTCTGAATGGCTTTTCTATTGTGATCGATGGCTTTTCTATTGTGATCGTTGGACTGCATTCAAGGTATTTGTGAAATGGCCTCAACCACGGTAGGCGTGGCTAGCATGTCCCGCGAGGCTCAGCCTTCTGCGGCAACATCTCAGGGCCGGAACCCCTCTGTCCCTGCTCTGTCTGGCCCTTCCAAGGTCGACCAAGTAGATCAAATGGGCAAGCGCCAAGGACCCGCTATGGCCCCTCCCCGTGCTGGTCGTTCTAGAGGGCGAAGCCGCGTTCGTTCTTCTTCCAGGAGACCGAATGGACCTGTCCGTGATCCTGGGAACCAGAAGGCTTCCCCCACTCGCACTTGGGCAAACGTGGCCAAGCTCGCTTCCAAAGGTTACGACCTTGCCTACTCTCCCCCCTCTTTTGTGGACAATAAGCCTGTTGTTCACCTTGCGGAGGAAGTATTGGAGGCCTTTGATCCGAAGTGGCATGAATGCCTTATTGGCTATTATGTTGGGAAGAAACTTCCCTTCAAACTCACCGAACAAACCTTGATGAGAACATGGGGCTCGAAGCTAGTGGAGGTTATGGCGGATAATCAAGGATTCTTTTTCTTCCACATCCCGGACTCAGAGTTCCGAAGAAAGATCCTTGAAGATGGACCTCTCACGGTTGCGAGGGTTCCCCTCATTTTACAGCAATGGCGACCCCTCTTGGACTTGAAGAAGGACAAGCAAACCGCCGTTCCGGTGTGGATTAGGTTGAAAAACCTTCCGCTCGATCTATGGTCGGCTCCGGCTATTGGGGGAATTGCTAGTGCCGTTGGTAAACCTCTCTATGTTGACCAACGCACGGAGCAAGGGAAGATGCTCTCTTTTGCGAGGGTTTGTGTTGAGATCTATGCAAATCAACCGAGGTGTTCTTCCGTGGATGTTGTTTTGATGGGGTTACGCGCTCGATTGCAATTGATTTTGAATGGAAACCTGCTGAATGCCCCTCTTGTGGTACATTCGGGCATAGATGCGAGACTCCAGCTGCTGTGGCGGTCGAAGAAGCAGGGAGACCGCCTCGGCCCTCCACTGAACCTGTTGCCCCTGTTCAAGTGTCCGAACCTGCCCTTCAACCCTCCACCGAACCTGCCCCGGTTGTTGATGGCAACCCTGAGGAGCCGCAACTTCGCTGGTATGAGGTTAAGGGGAAGAAGAAAAAGGCACCGAAGGAAGGCTCCTCTTCCGAAAGGGGCAGCCTGCCTTTCCTCATGGAGTCCACCTCGGAGAAGGATATGCCCCCTACCACAGCACGGAAGGCGTTGAGGAGTGTCAGGGGATCGAAGTTGGTATCCCACCCTCCTAGCCCTATTGAGGAGGACCCCAACTCGGTTCCGGAGACTCCCGCCCCTCCTGAGGAGGTGTTGGATCGAGCCGAAGCCTCTAACTTCGGTTTGCTTGGGGCTGCTAGGGAATTGGAAGTCTCGGATAACTACTCCGAGGATGATTTGCTCTCGCTTCCGCATTCCCCGAGAGCCCTTCCCTCTTCAAGCAAGGTGGAGACTATCCGGGGAGAAGCTTGTTGCTCTTGATCCAGCTCCCCTTCACCGAGGCTTCGGCGGTTCCGGTGGCCAATCGGCCGAAGAAGCCGCATAAGCGGAGGTAGGCCTCCGCTCCTCTTTCAGCTCATTTGCTTCTTTTATATATATATTATATATATATATATATATATATATATTTATATTTATATATTTATGTTCTTCGGTTTTTGGAATGTGAGGGGTCTTATGGACCCTCTTAGGCAAGCTGAGGTTAGAAACTTTGTATCTACTAAAAGGCTCTGTCTGGCTGGTTTGTTGGAGACCAAAGTTCCCGATGATCTTTTTGGTTCCATTTCGATAGATCGGTCTCGGATGGAATTGGGTGGCCAATTATGAATTCTCTCATAGGGGTAGAATTTGGATTGGTTGGAACCCTTCTTTGGTGACCTTTGAAGTGATTTCTTCCAATAGTCAGGTAATACATGGCAGGTTGAGATTTCTTATGACCGGCATTTGCTGTTGTGTCTCTGTGGTATATGCTGAGCATACTTTTGTAGCCCGTAGGCCTCTATGGGCAGACCTAGTACAGTGGAGTTATGTGTTCCGGGGATCCGCTTGGCTAGTGGCAGGAGATTTCAATGCTATCAGAGATCCTACTGATCGGATTGGGGGTTCTGACACTTGGATTCCTAGTTTTGATGACTTCAATCAATGCTTGTTTCAGTCTGAGCTAGAAGATCTTCGATATATTGGCTTTCGCTTTACTTGGTCTACTTCCTCCAGGGCTAATCGCAAGGCTAGGAAAATCGATCGAGTGCTTGTAAATGCCAAATGGATCCAGGAATTCTCTTATTCGGAAGCTTCTTTTCTTGCACCTGGTATTTCTGATCACACGCCTATGGTGGTTAGAGTGATGCAGCCGGTGTTTTCTAGAAGACCTTTTAAGTTTTTTGACTTCTGGACCAAGCACCCGTCTTACCATAGCATTGTCTCGCAAGTTTGGGAGACCCCGTGTGTTGGTGTACCTATGTTTAGGCTGGTGAGTAAAATGAAGATTCTTAAGGGTCGTTTGAAACAGCTCAATAGAGGGTCTTTCTCTAATATCTCTGAGCGGGTTACAGCAGCGAGAAGTGCTCTTACGCTAGCCCAGATTGGCCTGCAGCATGATCCGTCTAGCGAACTTCTTGCTGATTTGGAGAAGACTCATCGGAGGACCTTTTTGGAGTTGAGGAGCCAGGAAGAGTCCTTCTTTAGGTAGAAGTCCAGGATCAGGTGGCTCAGGGAAGGTGATCAAAATACCAAATTCTTCCACCATTCCGTTATTAGGAGACAACTAAGAAACATGATTCTTTCTGTTATGGACTCTTCTGGGAATATTATCTCTGAGCCGAGCTTAGTGCAGCAGACTTTTGTTTCTCATTTTCAGGAGCTCTTAGGACCGGAACCCTTGTCTTCCAGTCCCTCCTTGCGGGATATTCGGGAGGTCATACGATGCCCTCTCAGGGATGATCAGATCAACTTCTTCTCCCGTCCGTTTACTGATGTGGAGATTCATGATACTTTGTTCTCCCTGCCTCACGGGAAGGCCCCAGGGCCAGATGGTTTCGGTGTTGAGTTCTTTAAGCACAATTGGGAGTTGGTAGGACCTTTGGTAACTGAAGCGGTCAAGGATTTCCTTACCACGGGGAGACTTCTCAGGGAAATTAATAATACTATCCTGGTGTTGATCCCGAAAGTTCCTAATGCGACGTCAGTCAATGATTACATGCCTATTGCCTGTTGCAACACCTTATACAAGTGCATTACCAAGGTCTTAGCTAACCGGATTGCCGCAGTCCTTAATGATATTATTAGTCCGTATCAAAATGCTTTCGTTAAAGGCAGGCGTATTAGAGACAATATACTTATTGCCCAGGAGTTATTTGCTGGCTTCTATCTTGATCCATATGAGCCCAAGTGTGCGGTGAAGGTGGACTTTCGGAAAGCTTATGACACAGTAGATTGGGACTTTCTTGAGATGGTCCTTCGTGCTTTCGATTTCCCGGATCATTTTATTCGGATTATCATGGTCTGTGTTCGCACTCCCAAGTTTTCAATCTCCTTAAATGGAGAACTTCATGGATTCTTTCCTAGTGGCAGGGGCCTTCGCCAAGGGGATCCGATATCCCCTACCTATTCACCTTGGTTATGGAAGTATTTTCTGGCATCCTAAGTGCGCGGGCTAGGGAACCGGGGTTCAAATTCTTCTGGAGATGCAAGACTTTGGGTCTCTCCCACCTCTTCTTTGCGGATGATGTTTTCCTATTTTGCAGTGCCGACTTGCCTTCCATATCTCTCTTGAAGGATGGTTTGGATACCTTTCGCATGGAGCGGTCTCGAGCCCAATTCAAATAAGAGTGAGGTTTTTCTTGTTGGAGGAACGACAGATCTGCGTAGTGAGATCCTCCTTGCTCTTGGTTTCATTGAGGGGACTCTGCCAGTGTGGTACTCAGGAGTCCCTATTATCTCCTCCCGGCTCGGAAAGGCGGATTGTGTCTCCCTGGTTGATCGTATAACCAACAGGGTTCAATCGTGGACTCAGTGTTTTCTCTCCTTTGCTGGTCGTCTTCAGCTTATCAAGTCAGTTCTACATGCAATCCAAGCATACTGGGCGAGTGTTTTCACTATCCCTGTTGCTGTGCTGGATCGCATTGAGCAGATCTTGAGACAGTTCCTCTGGAAGGGTCCCGGATTAGGGAGGGGTGGTGCCAAGGTTTCCTGGGACGATATTTGCCTTCCAAAGGAGGAAGGTGGCTTAGGGATTCGTCGGCTGAGGGACCACAATAAAGCGGCTATGCTGAAACACATTTGGATCCTATTTACGGACAAGGAATCCTTGTGGTGTAGGTGGATCCATTCGACATTTCTGAAAAGGAAGAGTTTCTGGATGGTTAAACAACCCACCGCTTGCTCGTGGGCGTGGAAAAGAATCCTCCATCTTAGGACAGAGTTTCGGCGTTCTTTTCGCTGGAGCATAGGAGATGGCCGTTCTGTGTCCTTCTGGTTCGACAATTGGCACCCGAGAGGCCCCCTCAACCTTTTATTTTCGGACTCATTGATCTACGAGTTCGGTTTACCCGTGCTCGCTACGGTGGAGGATCTCTTCTCGCCGGGCCGGTCAGTCTATTCGAGCAGTACTAGAGTCTTGGGAGCAGCCTCTTCCTCTTTTATCACAAGTACCGGATCGCTTTACTTGGGTATGAAGTACTTCCGGTTTATTTTCGGTGGCGTCGGCATGGCACCTAATTAGGACGAAGAAACCTCGGGTCAAGTGGGTTTCTTTGATATGGAATAATGCTATTACCCCAAGATATCAGTTCAATCTCTGGCTTATCACCAAGAATCGGCTCCCCACCCAAGCCCTTCTTTTATCTTATGGCATGATTGGGGATGCGGTTTATGCTTATTGCAAATTGACGCCGGATTCGATTGATCATCTGTTTTTTGGTTGTAGCATTACAGCCAGTTGTGCATTTCTTTGGGCGGCTCGATGCAACCTTCCTTGGCGTAATAGCAGTTGGGCCAACAACCTTCACTGGGCTTTGAAATTTTTACCCGGTAAGGACTTTTATCACTCCATTGCCCGATTTTCCTTTGGAGTGCTGTGCCATCTCATTTGGAAATACAGGAATGAGATCCTTTTTAGAAACCTTACATTCACGGTCCCGGCCTTGAAGAATCATCTCATTAAGGTGGTCAAGGATAAGGCCTTGACTTTTACAAATGTTGAGGACAATCCAAGAAACAGAAGACTTCAACGTAGCTGGGGGATTGACCCTTGCATATTTCATTCACCCTCGGTGGTTCCTTAAGAGTCCTACTGCGGAGTGTCTGCTGCATGGGATTCTTCTATTCCTCTAGTTGCATGGGATCCTTCTATTCCTCTGGCTGCATCCTACCTTGTTCTTGGTTGCCGCGTTGGGATCTATCGTTTTTGTGTTGGGTTTTGGGTTTGGGTTGCCATTGTTTGGCTGGCTGGTCGCTTTCTTTTGTTTTGGTCATTCTCTAGGAGGTGGCCGTCTTTGTGCTATTTGTGCCTTCTAGCTTTTGCCTTGTTGGCTTTTCCTTTATTTCGGCACCCTTCCACTCACTATTCGTTTTGAGTGTAAGCTTGTGCCGTTGCTTGTACATATTGGCTTAGATTAATGCTATTACCATTCACCAATAAAAAAAAAACAAAATAAAACCTTCTAGAATATCCTAGGTTCTTCTTGAAGAAGGATGACTCACCACTTTGGATGGATATTTGTAGATTTGGTAATGATTACCAAATATTCGCCTTGGGAATTAAGTAAGGGACTCTTGGACAAATGAACCAATCAAAAGAAGACATATAGAAGATTCTAGAATGCCTCATTAAATGCAAGGATGAGTCATCCTGCTTAGGTGTCCCTTAAAGATTTGGAAATGATGGCTCAAGATTTTCCGTGGAGAAGAAGCAAATGACTCAAGGGCTTAAGTGGATCAATAAGAATATAACTTGGTGGAATATTCTAGAATGCCAAAATTTAGAAAGCAAGTTCTTGAATTTAGACATGTGCTAAATATCCAAACCTCATGATTAACTAAATCTAAGCATTTAATGAGAATGGTGAGTCATTGGCTTAGGTGTCCATGAAAGATATGGTCATCATTACCATAAGATTTTCCTTAGAGAATAAGTAGGCCAAGTCATGATGGCATTGTATAAATGGTCCAATAGGAATGAAACAAGTAAACCTCCAATTATTACATTAGGCCATTAGGTGTGCCACCTCTTAAAATAGGCATGACACCTTGCAACTTAGGCTTACCACCTAAGTATTCTAAGTGGGCCACTTGGAGAATTTAGAATGGATCGTTTAGCTTGGTAATGATGACACCGAGTAGTATAGATAGGAGGAGCCCTTCCTCATTTTCCTCACCTTGTCATCCATTTCCTCCTCCCCCTTCTCCTTCCTCTCGGCCTCACATCCTCAACCCACCAAGCTATCTAGGTTGGTTCTCAAGTTTGCCGAGGTAAGTAAGATTCTTCTTTTTTCTCTAAGAAAGGAGATCTCGTTGTTGAGATTAGTTAAGTGCTCGCCATTCAAGCCGTGGGTAGTGTGCAATGTCTTTTGTTTGATCTTACTTGCTATGGGACATGGCCGTGTGCTTGAGTCATTTATGTCCTAAATGGAGCCAACGTTCGTTCAGATTGAGTTCATTGCAAGACAAAGTCGCCCAAGCCATAAAGCCTAGTCCAAATCTCACTTGGTGTGGGAATCACCCGAGGCCGCAAGGTCCTAAGTTGACATTGAGGCATGTTGATCTTACGCCTTAATCGGTATGGGGATCGCCCAAATCCATGAGGTCTAGGTAAGGCACCAAGCATGCCGATTTCCATAGTCCAAATGGACGCAGGGACTTTGTGCTTGGCGTTGAATGAAACCGCGAGCCGAGGGTCATTCTCGATACACGTGTATTCACATTGGGTTGGAGCTGAGGTCCGTCAAGCTTGAGAGCATCACTAAAGCGAGGTGTACCCAAGCCTCGAGGTCTCGGATCGCTATTGAGGCGTATTATTTCTGAGCCTTGTCCGATGCGGGGATCGACACTAAGTGATTGATTCAAGTTACAAATCAAAGATCGTTCCCGACATATGTATTAGTGAAGTATAATAATTCATAACACACACAAACGAGTGAGCACGCCTTCGGGCCATACATATGTCGAGTAAGAGAAAAGATAAGAAGCAGCTTGTGTGACGCATTTGTGCATGCACTTAAAGAGGAAAAAGCGTCCATCGCCACATAGCATTGGTGGCGATGTCTTGTTCATTGCATGTGATGTCTCGGTTGAGCCGGGATGCCCTAGTTGAGCCAGGATACTTGGGTTTTGAACCTAGAAGCCTTGGGAAGCTAGCCCCGAGAAGACTCGATCGAGTCAAGATGCCCTGGTTGAGCTAGAAAGCCCAGCAAGAAGCTAGAAGCCCCGGTCAAGTCGAGAGGGCCTAGTCGAGCTAGGACGACGCTAAATGAATTTGCATGAATGCCGATACATGCATAAGTATGATATGTTGATATATTTACTGATAAGCCAGAGGTAAGTAAGCATTGAAGCATGTTACAATGGACATATGCATGTAATCAAGAGGTAGCAATAAGTTTGCTATTAATCTGCCATTGACACTGTTTGCAAGTGTGGTACATGCTTGTTCTTGATGATGAGAGGCTTCTTAGTAGAAAGCTAGGAATTTTACTTACTGAATTTCCCCCAAACTCACTCATTATCTTTTAGTCTTGTAAGCATGGAAGTTTCACGTCAGTGTTAAGAGCTACAGTCATGCTAGAAGAGATAGGAATTCCCTTAGCCTATGTGGAAAACTTGTAGTGTGATGCAAAAAGAAAAGAGGGCCCGTAAAGAAATGGCTTGTAAAAGCACTGTTATAATATAAATCAATGTGTTTTATGTGATGTATGTCCTAGTCTTCCAGCTGTTATTTGTCCGGGGAGTTATTTGTTCATGTTTCCGCATGTGCATGATAACAAGATAAAAAGAATCGGGACTTCGACGACCCTAGGACGTCGCAAAAATAACCCTTGTCACTCGTGACCCTAGAGATGGGGTTGGGATCGTGACACCTAGTAAGCAGCTTCCAAGCAAAAACTGAAAGAGGCTATCTTCTTTGATTCGGCTTTCCATATTAGTATATATGTGTTAAGTTTCCTCATACCTGTTTTGTTCATTTTACAAAATGAAGCGACTTTATTCGTCTTAAATTAATTGGTCTACCATGCCTTTGTATTCATATTTTAAAACTTTGTCAATTAAAACTTTTTGTGGTATTCATGATCATTACGACCCCGCCACATGCTTGCTTTGAAGCGTTTTTCGTAAGTGGGAAAATCCATGTCCATAGTTTCAACAGTTTACTTGGAGGAGTAATCCTAGCTATTCATTGCAAATCTAAAGACAATAATCTTGGCGTTCATTAGATCCCTCCCAATGGCATGTGGAAATTTGATTCAAGCCCAGTTTTTTAGGCCATGTGCTCTTCTTTTGCAACATGCAATGGCCTAGTCCATTTCACTATATTGATATAAATATTGAGGAAAGAGATGTTGATCGAGGTGATAAGCGATGTCCATGGTATATATTATCTAGCAATCCGTGTTTATCCAATAAAGTAAATGAAAATGGAAATCCTAAAATGGTAATCAGGTTTACAATAATTGATAGTTGGCAAATAAAGATGGTGCTGTATACCTTTAATGGTGCTGAATTGTGAAGATGTCCTTGTGTGCCTTATTTTGCATATGCAAATGTGAAAAAAATCAATTGCCCATCTTGCATGCACTCCTTTAGGAAATCACATAGGATTATGATTAATGAATGATTTGTCTTCCTATTTAGAAAATTGATATTTAGGACTGTCATTTATTCATCTTATAGAGTAAGAAACATTTACATTTAGGAAATTGAATACTAACCACTTATAGGATATTCTTTCTATAGAAAAAACCAAAGAAATATTTATATGTGTGTACGACTCACGCTCATTTCCATGTTAGCATATACTAACGCTCAATTTCTAAAATTTAGCTAATTATCATTTTATGTATCAACAAATGAAAGAAAATTTACACTTACGAAATTTGCATTCTAATCAAGTATATTCCATGTTTTCTTGATAGAAATGCATGATTTGTCATTGCTATGCATAGCATTTCACTTTATGTCGATGACATTTATTTGCCATTTTATAATTTCATTTTAGGAAAGTAGAGTTTCTTAGGATATAAATCTATGCTCATCATATTTTGTTCACATGGTTAACTACTTCATTTAAGAAATATCATCTCACGTTAAATTATTTCTTTATTTAAAATTGTCACAACCCTTCCAAGGGGAATTTCCAAAGAGGGTTTGATGAATTGCCAAGGGAGTGTGAATGGTCCCTTTTGAGAGGTTGCGTTTGCATTTAGTAATGGCTCTCTCAAGCCCTATCAATAGTAACTAAGTTGATAGCATGGTTGAAAGCTTGATTGTTACTCGTGAAGTCCAGCAGCAAAAATTCTGACCGTCCGTCATGCACCCATACAGAAAGAAAATTGAGTCATCCGTAGGTGTGAGAGCACCGTATGAATTGGTCAGTCGTACCCCTTGAGTAAGCCACTGTCAACTGCATTGGTAATTAAAGTAGAAAGGACATTCGCCAGTATAATAATTTGATACGGGAACAGTGGATCACATTGTCGAAGGCCAGGGTTCGAAGAAATCCAACGGTTCTCCTTTCAGCTCGACCGCATAGGTTACTGTTGCAATGCATTTCATAATCCAGACAGCCTGTCTTTCAAGGAAACCCAATCTATGAAGACATGCTTCAAGTAAGTCCTATTGTACTCGATTATAGGCCCTTTACATGTCGAATTTTAAAATCCCTACCTTTTCCTTAAGCCATCGCCGATTTCTAATCTAATGCAGCACTTCCTAAACAATTAAAATGTTAATCCTGGATCATTCGATTTTTAACCAAGGCACTTTGCATTGGGGAAATAAGCTGCATAGTAAAGGTTTAAGCCTATTGGCTGGAATTTTAGCTATTATTTTGTAGCTAAGAGTGCATTCAATAACATTCTGTTCTCGTAAAAAGAAATCAAAAATAGTTTTTTCTATTTCTATTCTCCAAAATAGTTTCTAAGTAAAATAATGCTTTTGATAAATATACAAAATTTTTATTTTCCATAATAGAAAAAAATAGGAATGCGTTTGTTATAACCTGCAATTCTTTTGTGACATAGAATTTCTTTTAGTTATTTAATAATTTTTTGAGATATTTATTTTCTTTTTTTTTCCTCTTTTCTTTTTCCTCCTCTAGCCGGTCGCCAAGCAATGGCCGGCTTTAGCAACCAGCAGAGGCGGCAACTGGTGGGGGTGGTGACCGAAGATCAGCGGCAGACAGCGAGGGCAACCACCAGAGACTAGCGACCAGCAACAAGCAACGGACCAGTTAGAAGAGGAAGAAGAGGAAGAAAATAACTTATTCCAGAAATTATTCCCAAGAACTAAAAGGGTCTGGATGGTAACATTCCTACTTCTTCTTTTTGTTTTTTTCTTTTTTTTGTTCTTTTGTTCCCCGAAATTAAAAAAAAATAAAAAAAAATTCATTTGGTAATGTCGATTAATTTTTCTATTCCCCATATTAGAAAGTGGCTGGGGAATAAATTTAGAATAGAAACAAGAAGTAGAAAGATATTTCTTGTTCCAAGGAATAATTTCTAAAAATAAGTCATTTTCTTTTTTCCTTTTCTTCTTCTTTATCTTCTAATCGATCACTGGAGACTCATCGCCTGCCTCGCCACCCACCACTGCCAATCATCGATCGCCGCCATAGCTAGTCGTCATCGTCACCTGCTAGAGGAGGAGAAAGAAGAGAAGAAAAAAATAAAAAAAATTATTGAAATATTAAAAGAAATTCTATGGAATTAAAAAATTTATGAATCGTACCAAACGTATTTCTATTCTTATTCTATTTCTGGAATATAAATTTTATATAATTACCAAACGTGTTATTTGACTTAAAAATTGTTTCAGGGAGTAGAAATTACAAAAAAAAAATATTTCTGAAAGAAATTGTCCCCTAAAACAAAAGTATTACCAAACATACTCGAATCTACTTTTTTCTAATTATTGTTTCTGTTCCAAATATATTCCCTAGCCACTTTTCTATTCCGAAAAATAAAATAAAAAATTAATCAACGTTACCAAATAGATTTCTATGTTTTTTTATTTTATTTGAGGGAATAAAAGAATAAAAAAATAGAAAAATTGGAACATTACTAAACGGAGGCTAAATTACATAGACTTATATATGTGTCTAAATTGAGATGAGTCTTCCGGCACCGGGACCTTGGAAATCAGTGTCGAGTGTCTCGGATTCAGAGCTGGATCTAAAAGGCCATACAATAACATATTTTGCACCTCGGTGGAGATGTGATCTCTCAAAATTTCCCGTTTCTCCTGATGGAAAAGGCCATTTATGCCATCAGATCTAGGAGCCTTCGTTGGACCCACTTGGAAAGCAACTGACTCAACCTCCTCAATGGTCAACGGTCTTGTCAATGACTATTCGTTCTATCATCCGCCATTTGAGGGATACTTTTTTTAGAGTAGGCCTAAAATTACAGGCCCCAACGTAGTAAACAAATTCCGATAGAAGGCTCTCTGGCCATTTGCTTTATTTCTTCTTCATCGCTGATCCAAGGCCCGTCCAGTGATTTTAATGCCGAGATTCGACTTCGATGTCGACATTGCAGTATAGTGACATGAGAGAAATTTTTGTCTTCCGATCTCCGCAATGCCAGTATCTCATCCGCCAGTATTTCTCCAAACATTCCCAGACTTTAGCCATTTTTCCTTTTGATTCCGATTAAATGGATCTGAGGGCATCATAATTGGAAAGGAATTGGCAAATCTTTTGTATTTCAGCTTGCAAGTGTTCCAACTCATTTCTTGCATTTGAAATTTTGCTTCGCACCATTTTGTAAGTTCTTTCGCAGTATGATGTTTTTTTTGCGCATGGGTGAAAGAGAAAAATCTGGATTCCCCCATATCTACTTAATGTTCTCCGGGAACTCCTCATTCTCTTGCGAGTAAGCCTCGAAGTGAAATTGCTTTTTCCTTTTCGGCCTCGATTGAAAGCAGAAAGCACCAAGGGGCTCTTGTCCGACCCCACCGCAAGTGAGGCCCAAGCTTCAGCATCAATATTTTGAGTTTTATCATTCGCCCATTAAATATAACTAACTCATTTAACAACTCAACTAATTAAATATGGATTAAAAAATGCTCAATGACCCATTTTGACGGGTCGAGCAACTACTGACTGTATCTTCCACTCAATATTCATAATCTCCCTATCTCCCTCAAAATTGTTGACAGAGTCAACATTTCCCTGATATTTGCTATTTCCCTCACGATTGTTAGATCATGTCACAGAAGGAATTAATACGGAAATTTTGTGGTGGTCCGGTACCTAATTTTGCCCAAACACTTTAGATCTTCGGTTAAACAATTTCAAGGCTCAAGTCATTACGAAAAATCCTGTACAGAAATAAGCTTAAGTTCAAAGGCAAGCAGAAGACCGAAATTGAAGTTCAGTATAAAAAGGATAAAATAATAATAATAATAATAAGGTGGGAGATTAAAATCACATTGTTTTTATTAATATGAGCAGTCTTATACATTCATGACGATATGTAACCTTACATTTACCAATGAACAATCTCTTTCAACGTTTCCCTCTATGAATTTGACCCACTAGATCTCTCTTGAGGTTACTTTTGTCAATTTCATAAGTTACGGTGTGACGCAGCCATTTGAAGTGTGGAAATAGAGTGTCTTTTGTAAATTTATGGAGAAAATTAACTAGTGTTTTGCTAATTTATTTCTAAACTTTCAATTTGACAAATTTAGTCACACTTTTTAACAATTTGCCAATTGAGTCATTCCAATCAATTTTGACCAAAAATCATTAACGTAGATGTCAACCGTCTTACTTGGCACCACCAACATGGACATGGACAATTTTTCCAAATTTTTAAATAAAAATTTTATCTTTTTTTCTTTTCTCCTTCCATTTTGGCTAGTGAGAGTCGTCAACAACTCTCGCCAACTACTAGCGAGGGTCGCATCCCTCACCTGCCACTAGCAAAGGCCTCCTTGCTCATGGCCACGGTGGCCCTAGGCAAGGCCATCCATGGGCAAGGGCATAAAGGCCCTTGCTCAAGGCATTGTGGTCCAATCGGCCGCAAGCAAGGCCCTCACAATCGGCAAGGGCCTTCACGATTTCGCCGACCATGGGCAAGGTGGCCCTTGTTAGTGGCCAACGAGAGCCATGACCCTTGCTAGCCAAAATGAAGGAAAAGTAGAAAAAAATTCAAACTTCAAATTAAAAAAAAAAACTATAAAAATTATCCACTTCAAGGCCAAAGATATCATGTAAAACAGTGAACGTCCATGGCTTGAAGGATTAAATAGGCAAATTGTCAAAATATTTAGAACTAAATTGGCCAAATTAAAAAATTTAGGATTGAATTAGTACAAGTATAATAAGTTTAGTACTTTTTCGGTAATTATTCCTAAAGTTTGTGATTGACTGTATTACTTAAATACTTGACGTACTTTTTTCGTGCCTATCAATTTCTCGAATGTCTATCTTTCCTTTTTGTCCGCAAGAGAAAATAAATTATCAATGCTACATTATTATAGAATGCCATAGCCTTATACACTACCAATAGTTATAACCGACCATACCATCTTCGATCTCTAAATAGTCCAAGTAAATTGAATCGATTTATAAATCCTATCTGCAACGATTGGTCACTATTCTCACGTCTAGTTAAATGCACGTTTCAAGTTTGAAAGAATTTGATCTTTAACTTCCTTCTTCAAGGTCCATCATTGATCCCACTTTCACATTCACCATGAGAAATGCGTAGTACGAATTTGCCATAGCAAGCAATCAACGTAACTAGCATGACCTAGGAGATGCAAAGTGAGTAGCTTCCTGGCGAAAACTGAAATACCCTATCTTCTTCGCTTCTCCTTTCCGTATTTATACGGGTGCACTGTGTTTCCATATATGCGGCCTTCGGATTTGTCATCTTAACGTTTGAATAGCTGTACCTTCTCATACCTGTTTTGTGCAATTTACCAAATGAAGTCAACCATGTTCCTCCTTAAATTGATTGGTCCACCATGCCTCTGTATTCATATGTCAAAGAAAAAACAAAGGTTTCAACTATGAACTTGTCGCTTAGACATTTTGTGGTATTCACAATCATTCTTGCCCTTCTACAAGCTTGCTCCGGATACTTTTACATAGGAGGGACAGTCCATGTCCAAATCTACAACCGTTTTACCTGGAGGTGCAACGCTAACTGTTCATTGCAAATCCAAAGACGACGATCTCGGCTTTCATCAACTCCCTACCAATGGCTTATGGGAATTCAAATTCAAGCCTAGCTTTTGGGGAAAAACGCTCTTCTTTTGCAGTTTTCAATGGCTTGGTCAATTTCACTACTTCGATGTATACGATCAGCACAGAGATTTTAAGCATTGGGATGACAAGTGTCCGTGGAATATATATCCTAGTGGTCCGTGTTCGTACGACGGAAAATGTGCAAAATGGAATTCCTAAAATTTCCTAGGGAATGTGTGTCTGTGCCAGTTTATAATAATATGGCATTTGGCTATGGTTGAGAAAATGGTGTAAGCTCCTTCTTTGGGTGAAAAGGAGATGGCTAGTCAATACTCAATGGCCATATATGCAGAATTGATCACACTGATCGAGTATTTGTCTAGCATCAGAGGATTTATCAAGTTCACTCGTCTCGTACTTATGAATCGTAAGTGCATGAATCCTACGTGGATCGTACGAACTAACTATAAAAAAATATTAAAAAAAGAGGTATTATACTAATTCATATACGATAAGATACAAAAAAAAAAAAAAAGTGTTCTTATATTGAGATTTAAATCGCAGATCATATAATTCGTGTTAATTTCTTTTATCCCTGATTTTTTTTTCTAGGGGCCAATCTTTTCTGCCCTTTTTTGGGACGGATTTCTGCCCGGTTATTCTGTAACCAATAGAGTAACATAAGAGATGGCAAATTCAAAATTTTGGTTTTAAAGGAAAATAAGTGGCAACTCAGTAACAAAGTTGGTGATTTGGTTTTTAGAAAAAAATTGTAAGCGCCTCATATAAGTTAACAACCTAAGCTAGTGGGTATCTTAAATAGAGAAAAAAGAAATATTAACTCAAATAAATATTATTAATATCATACAGCAGTTTGTAAATTTACTGTTTTGGTAAAAAAAAAAGGTAAATAAAATCTGTAAAAGGTAAAAGAATTTTTTTATTAAAGGCAAAAAAAGTTGGTAATTCTTAACAATAGCAAATAAACATCGGTAATTCACTCGAATAAAAATTGGTAGCATAAAATTTGTTGGTAACTTAATCGGATAGAAAATAATTGCTCTTATTATGGTTGGTAGATTCTACAAATAGTCGGTACATTCAACCTCTTGTAAGTAAGGCAAATAAATGTTCATAACTCAATAGAAAAGTTGGCAAAGCTAGAAAAGAACAAATAAACATTGATAAATAACTAAAATAAGAGTTGGTAAATAAAAACTAGTTGGTAATTTAATGGGAGAAGAAAATCGATAAACCACACAAGTGAACATTGCTAAGTTCGCACGAGAGGCAATAAATTCAAGACATTAGCAAGAAAAACAAATAGAAATTGATAAATGATAAAAAAAAATTGATAATCAAAATAAGCAAATAAACATTGGTAAATATCTCAAATGAGAATTGGTGTGTCGCCTAAAGTGAAATGGTACTTATCAGAAAAATTTGGTAAATTATTCCAATTAATATTGGCAATTCATAAAAAAGTTTATTATGTAACTTGTTGGCAAGAAAGACAAAAAAAAAAAGGGTAAAAATAAGGAAGTTGAATAATTATCAACTGTAACAAAAAGAGGGTATTTTCATAAATGTTGGTATATTACCAACAAGTTATCAAGAAATCAGGTTTTTTATCGATATTTTTCTAAAATCTATTGACATGGAAAAATTTTCAGAAATGGAACACTAGACTCGTCAAGAAGCTATTAAAAATTTCCATAAAAAGTAGAATATAAGGTACCTGTTATGAAATACATGAATGAATGAGATACATAGATGAATATTCATTATATTCATCTTATCTAATGTACTTATTATGGTACATTTGTATCATACTTTCTAAGTACATCTCCCTATACAATGAACGTTTAGTACATGTATCATTCGATACATTGATATTAATGATAAGTACATTCTTATTCTCCTATAAATAGGAGTTTAGTTTTGATGTACAACAACTATCAGAACAACAATCACAATACAGTAAAATATCTGGCTTTCTCTACTATCTCTAGTGTTCACTTGTTTTCTCTTCTCAATCTCTTCTCTATTATATATTCACAACGTAATATTTTACAACACGTTATCAGCACGAAGATCTACCGACTAAGTAAGTAATTTTTACAAGGTGGGTATTCTTTTTATTAATTAACTTATACTTCATCATCTTCTATCAATTCTTCATTTTTATTTTTCTTGGCCTGAAGCCAAATTTCAAATCTAAAAATATCATTATGCTCGTGAAATGGCGGTTGATATTTGGAAATCTTTTTACTTAATTTAAGGATTTAATTTTGCAATAATTATATGCAACTTTTATGATACTTGACACCTAAAGTTGTCAATATAAATGCAAATGGAGAATACCGAGAAAAAGGAAGATGTTTGTTTGCTTGATAGTGCAACAACACATACTATATTTCGTAATAGACACTTTTTCTCGAGTATGACATTGCAGAAGGCACAAATCCATACAATATCAGGTCATGTTCCGATTATTGATGGTTTTGGAAATGTCACAATTATTTTGCCAAATGGCATCATCCTGCATATTGAAAATGTGTTTCTAAGCATTAGATCCAAAAGGAATCTGCTCAGTTTCAAAGATGTACGCCGTAATGGATACCATATTAAGACTATTTATGAACAAGATAAGGAATATATTGGCATTTCCTCTTATAAGATGGGCATGAAGACCATTCATGAGAAGCTAGAAGCTTCTTCTATGGGTTTGTATTGTGTCATGATTAAGGCTGTTGAAACCTACGCCACCACATCCTGGAGATTGGTAAGCCCTGATCAGTTTGGACTGTGGCATGATCGCATTGGTCACCCTAGCGCTTCAATGATGCGTATGATAATTCAAAATACAAAAGGACACCCTTTAAAAGATATAAATGTATTGTTATCCAAATATTATAATTATGAGGCTTGCTCACAAGGAAAGCTCATCATCAAACCTTCTATAACAAAGGTTAATCTTGAATCTCCTTTATTCTTGGAAAGAATTCAAGGTGATATTTGTGGACCAATACAACCACCAAGTGGACCATTTCGATATTTTATGGTACTAGTGGACACATCTTGTAGATAGTCCCATGTTTGCCTATTATCTACAAGCAATATCGCATTTGCACGTTTACTTGCGCAGATTATAAAGCTCCGGGCACAATTCCCTGATTATCCAATTAAGAGCATAAGGATGGATAATGCTGGTGAATTTACATCAAAGAGTTTTGATACATATTGTGCTTCACTCGGAATCAAGGTTGAGCACCCGGTTGCATATGTTCATACTCAAAATGAATTGGCAGAATCATTGATTAAACGTATCCAAATCCAAATCATTGCCCGCACTCTATTATTAAGAACGAATCTCAACGATACAGCATGGGGTCATGTAGTTTTGTATGCGGCAGCTCTAATAAGATTACGCCCCACTGCTAATCTTTTACAATCTCCCTTTCAAATGGTTCTTGGTTATGAACCAGATATTTCACATCTACGCACATTTGGTTGTGCAGTACAGATGCCTGTAGCACCGCCAAAAAGGACGAAAATGGGTCCCCAACGCTGTTTGGGCATTTATGTTGGGTTTAATTCACCATCTATCATTAGGTTCTTAGAACCAACTACTGGTGATCTTTTTACTGCCAGATTTGCAGATTGTCATTTCGATGAGACTAGGTTTCCATCAATTGGGATACCTACAATTTCCATGATTGCAAAACAAAAATCAGTTAAGGTTTTCTCCTGGAATGAGAAAAAATTATCTCAATTAGACCGAAGGACTCCTGAATGTGAAAACGAGGTGCAACGCATAATCCATTTACAGGCTATGGTCAATAGACTTCCTGACGCATTTAATGATGCTACTAAGGTAACGAAATCTCATATTCCAGCTGCAAATGCTCCATCTAGGATAGCTGTTCCCGAAGGACAGGCTAAAATAGATCAAAATCCCCCGCACTTGAAGCGTGGTAGAAGATACTGCTCCTCGAAAACGAAGGGGAAAGAATCAGGAATCCGCTCCAGAAGAGCCTGGCGTTGTGCTTGCTCCCAAAGAGCTTATTGTCCCTGAAGAGGCGCAAACCCATGAAAGGAACACTAGCCCCGGGAATACCGAGAATTCCATTACATATTCTAATGAAATTTGGGATCGAAATGAAATCATCATTGATGATGCTTTTGCATTCTCAGTTGCTTATAAAATTATGGATGATGATTGTGAGCCGCAATCTATTATTGAATGTCGTCAAAAGCAAGATTGGCCTAAGTGGGAGGAAGCAATTAAAGCTGAATTAGCTTCTCTAACTAAACAAGAGGTTTTTGGACTTGTAACTCGTATCCCCGATAATGTAAAGCCCGTTGGATATAAATGGGTATTTATCCGAAAACAAAATAAGAAAAACGAGGTTATCAGGTATAAAGCCCGACTCATTGCCCAAGGATTCTCCCAGAGACCTGGGATTGATTATAATGAGACATATTCACCTGTGATGGATATGATTACATTTCATTTTCTCATTAGCCTAGCAATCTTTGAAAGATTGGAAATGCGTCTTATAGACGTTGTGACGGCATATTGATATGGCTCATTAGATTCTGATATTTATATGAAAATTCCTGAGGGATTCAAAATGCCTGAAGCATGCACTCCCCGCAATTTATTCTCAATAAAATTGCAAAGATCCTTGCACAAGTTAAAGCAATCCGGTCGCATGTGGTATCAATGCCTAAGTGAATACCTAATTAAGAAAAAGTACAAGAATGATCATATCTGCCCATGCGTGTTTATTAAGAAATCAGAAATCGGATTTGCTCTTATAGCAGTTTATGTCGACGATATAAATTTAATTGGAACTTTAGAAGAGTTAGCTAAAACTGCTGAGTATATGAAAATGGAGTTTGAAGTTAAAGATTTGGGTAAAACCAACCTTTGTCTTGGTCTAGAGCTTGAGCATAAAGCAAACAGAATAATCGTCCATCAATCAGCGTACGTTGAAAGATTGCTTAAACGCTTCAACATGGACAAAAGCTCACCCATTAAGCACCCCTATGGTTGTAAGGTCTCTAGATCCCCAAAAGGACCCATTTCGTCCTAGAGAATTAAATGAAGAGATACTTGGTCCTAAAGTACCATATCTCAATGCAATTGGGGCTTTGATGTACTTGGCACAATGTACGAGACCAGATATAGCTTTTGCGGTAAATTTATTGGCATGTTTTAGTTCTGAGCCAACTCGAAGACACTGGAATGGAGTTAAACATATTTTCCATTATCTCCGAGGAACCATAGATTTGAGATTATATTATTCCAAGGATTCCACTAACTCTGGTTTAGTTGGATATGCTGATGCTGGATATAGATCTGATCCACATAAGGCTCGATCTCAAACAGGATATTTTTTGTTATAACGGCACCGCTATTTCTTGGCGTTCTACGAAGCAATCGCTAGTACATCTTCTAACCACTCTGAGATTATTGCTTTATATGAAGCTGGAAGAGAGTGTGTTTGGTTAAGATCCGTTATAACGCATATTCACAATTCTTGTTGTTTAATACCGGTTACAAATTCTCCCACTATAATTTATGAAGATAATGTTGCTTGTGTTGCACAAGTCAGGGGAGGATATATCAAGGGTGATAGAACCAAACATATCTCGCTGAAATTTTTCTATACTCATGAACTTCAAGAAAGTCGACAAATTGATATTAAACAGATTCAATCCATAAATAATCTTGCAAATCTTTGCCAACATCAAGTTTTGAGAAATTAGTATATGGCATTGGTATGCGGCGAGTTCACAAGATGCAAAATTAATTAGCCCTATAAGTGGCTATATGGCTCAATTGAGGGGGAGATATTATGAACTATGCATTGCAGCATTGATATACGGCGAGTTCACAAGATGCAAAAATGATTAGCCCCAGCAGTGGTTATAAATGCATTGCACTCTTTTTCTTTTTGTCCAGTTTTTTTCCCACAGGATTTT
Organism: Eucalyptus curtisii; assembly: GCA_017140595.1. Taxonomy (NCBI): domain Eukaryota; kingdom Viridiplantae; phylum Streptophyta; class Magnoliopsida; order Myrtales; family Myrtaceae; genus Eucalyptus; species Eucalyptus curtisii. The sequence continues at coordinate 8,173,993 of CM029504.1, forward strand.
TCCGGCTTAAAGTTTTTAACGAAGCAATTAATGCATCCATAAAAGGGAGAGATCATAACATTTGTGCTATGCACTCTTTTTCCCTTTTGTCCGATTTTTGTCCATTGGGTTTTTCCAGTTTAAGGTTTTTAATGAGGTAGTATCATTCGATGCACAATTCGTAATGAATACAATGAATATTCAAGAGGGCGTGTTATGAGATACATGAATGAATATTCATTATATTCATCTTATCTAATGTACTTATTATGGTACATTTGTATCATACTTTCTAAGTATATATCCCTATACAATGAACGTTCATCTCCCTTTTTCAATACATGTATCATTCGATACATTGATATTAATGATAAGTACATTCTTATTCTCCTATAAATAGGAGTTTAGTTTTGATGTACAACAACTATCAGAACAACAATCACAATACAGTGAAATATCTAGCTTTCTCTACTATCTCTAGTGTTCACTTATTTTCTCTTCTCAATCTCTTCTCTATTATATATTCGCAACGCAATATTTTACAACAATACCTAAGATCTATGAACTTTTCAATTTTCTACCTTTTTTATGGTGTTATTTTCTTTTTAAGTTCACCATAAAAAGCTATCCCAAACATTTGTTAATTGAAAAATAAATTAAATAACAATATGGCTGATGCTCTCACCTTGTTGAACAGAGATATTTGCATTACATCTTTGCACAAAAGATGTACTTGCTAACAACTAACCAATTCCAGACAAAAGCGACACATGTAAAAAATTACTTTGTTCAAATACTATTTTGCTTTATTTTTTCCAGATCTTATCTAAAAGAGCGTACTTTATAATAATTCCATGCCTCACCATTTTCATCGTACCAAAGACCCTGGTTAGAAGAAACATAGAGAGATGGGCCTCTAGTGTGGAACCAAGAATTGGAAAATGTTGGTGGCCATGGCCAAGCCCATGATGTATCTTTTCATTTCTTAGCAACTGTAGTGTCTACATAGAAATCTCAGAAAAATTCTTTGATATTGAGAACTGGACTATGGATGTGGTGCAGGTTGTGCTATGGTGAATCAGTAATTACAAAAGTATCATTGAATTCAATAAGTGCTTTGCTTTGCCTGACATTGCAATGTTTACAGTATGCAGGAGAAGAATCGACTCACCCGGTTTCACTATTTAAAATTTGAGTTTGCATGTTGAGGCGATTCCAAGGTCAAATCAGAAGGGGTATGGACGCTCATGTGGGTTGTCCTTTGACGTTCGTGGCTTCAATTTCCTGTCCTTCCATGAATATTTTCAACGACGAAACCATCTCTGGTAAAAGAATTAAAATTAAAAGGGAATAATTGTGATGGGACAGTTTTAAGTTTTACTCATATTTGTTAGCTGATCTCTAGTTGTCTCTATTTTTTCTATTTTTTATCAGGTGATAAAACTAGGAAAAAAGTTCTTTCCTTGTTTGTGTTTGAAGTAATCCTGAAAAAATAGCTGTAGATAAATGTGGCTTGTGAAGTACTATTTAAATGGAAAGATCCATCCAAATCGTAACCACTCAGAACATTACTTTTGGACACTCGGCCCCACCTCCCAGTGAATGGAGGGAGTGTTGATGGGCAAGATGGGATGAACCTAAAAAAGCGGAAACAAAAAGAAACTTCCCTAAACCGGGATCTATGTGGATAAAATTTATCACAACCATTAATTATGTGACTATATATAATTGATGGACAACTATTTCCCTGGCTAAAAATGCCTCACGAAATGGTCACTTTTTCTTTCTTTTTTTCTATATTAGGTCAGATCATTAGAGTTGAATTATTGAAAAGCACATATGAGTTAAGTGAGAAAAGTCTCACATTAGAGACTTAGTGTGATGTGCAGTAATTAAGATATCTTCCTCAATCTATAATTTATTAATTTAAGCTTTTGAGTAATGTTAATCTAACTAGATATACTAACGAGCTTTAACTTAAGCTTCCTTTTGGGAGATTTCTTAGAGGTGATGGTAACCAACTTCTAACAATTGGTATCAAATCCAATGATTGATTTGTGGTTTTCTTCCCATGTGTATTGGTGTTTGATGAATAATTCACATGTGAGGTAAAGATTGTTGAGAAACGCATGCGAATTATATTAGAAAAGTAATTAATATATTCTAATTGAATCATAATTCATGATTTAAGCTTATAGGTTAAGGTAGGTCCAATTACAATTGAATATATATGACAGGCGTGGACCTGAGCTCTCTTGATGACCTCTCCAAACGAAGATATCAAATATTGAATTTTGGTGTGCGCTTCCAACATTACGTAAAGGTGGGAAAAAAAAGTTCAAATCATTAGTCAATTCTTCGTACTTTGACCCACTTTGCGGATTGTCTCATAATATATTCGGTTCTTTTTATTGAAGAAAAAGAAGTGTCACTTCACTTCGGATTCTTAAATGCATAACAAATTTCTTACAACAAGAGGGAATCAACATACATTGACTGATGATAAAAATAAAAAGCCTCATCTTCCTTTTTACAAAAGAAAACAAAAATCCCTCTTATTGTCTGAACTGGGAATTCTTTTCTTTTTCATTGGAGAGGGCTGCTTTCTAGGTAGACTCTCTGTCCTTCATCAGATCCAGACAATTATGTATACACTACACAATACTCGCACACTTCCCATCTACCAATCCACAAATCCAAAGGCAAATGAAAAGGTAAAACCGAATTAAACCCTTGGTTTAGAGTATACGGGCCATTTTAATGTTAGTTTCAGAAGTGCGAAATGCATCTTCTGTGGCGAGCCGTGACCGAATGCTTCTTCTGCTTCATATCCTCTTTCCATGACCTCCCAATGTCATGTGCCACACTGATTGCATCCAGAGACGCACCAGACAGGCCTTTCCTGGTGAACCCGACCGCATAGAGCCCGGCCCTGCCTTTCCATCCATTTGGGAATGGATTCTTCGGGATCCCGTCCTCGGAAAAGAATTCGTTCTCCTGTAAACATCGCAATCACAGAAATGTTGCTTAATCTGAGGAAAGAAATTGGGGTCAGAACCAGAAGAGAAAGAGGATTGCTTGGAGAAAAAGGAGCATTTCTTTCGTTTTCTTGCTTTTAAATTCACAAAAAAAAAAAAAAAAAAAAAAAAAAAAAATTATAAGTGACATCTGCTAGAGGAAAGCAAGGATAAAGCAAAAAAGAACCTGACAAGAATGGTTGCTTTTAGGATCAAGAATATCTATATCGGTGAGCAGCGAAACTTTTCGCTCCTAAAGCAGACCAAAGTCAGAAGAAGCATTTTGAATTTTAGTGAATTACAGGGTGGGTCCCATGTATATGAAATCTTTAATCTTCGGTTTTGGTTTGAGAACTCAAAAAATAATCTCTATATAGAGAGTGGGAGAGAAACAACTTGAATAACCCCTGGTTTTCAGTTAAAAGTATGCAAATTCCAGGTGCAGAACGCGTAAAACAAACAGCTTTACCAAGCGAGTTTCATTCCACAAGTTGCTCTTATAGGACGAGCAAACTAAAAACTGTACTCACAAGCTGACCACTGTATCACCGTTTCCCCTAAAACGTGACGCAGCGATGAACAGAGTATAATAAACGAAAATAAATCTGGGAAAGAGGAAGAAAGACATCACTCTATGCCTTACCTTGAGCCAAGAAGGAACATTGCTGCGGTACCCGGTGGCAAGGACGACGGAATCAATGTCGAGAACTTCCCCGTCAAGGAGCTCGACCCGACCACTTGAGAACTTCTTGATCCCTGCGACCACCTTGATCTGGCCGGATCTGATCTTGCTTAGTGCACCAATGTCAAGAACAGGGGTCTTCCCTGCAGCATTCTTGAGCTGCAGAGGCCCAATTTTTGGCCTTTTAAGACCATATTTCTCGATATTTCCAAGGATCAACCAAGCTAGGAATATGAGGATCTTGTCGATAAGCCAAAGTGGTAACCATTTCATCATGAAGACTGCCAGTTCAAATGTTGATTTCCCTAGCACTTCCTTTGGCAACACATGAACCTGTTTGAACAAAAACAGAGCGTAAGTGTTTTGTCAATTCAATTTTCTCCTTGCCACACATCAATGTTGCTAAATGTTGCTGACGTGGTTTCAGCCTTACCGAGCTGCGAACCACCATGGATGGCCTTGCGTTGTGATTGCAGAGATCAAGAGAAACCTCCATTCCCGAATTCCCACAGCCGACAACCAGTACGCGCTTTCCACGGAAATTCTCCCCAGATTTGTAGTCACAGGCATGCGTCACGTCGCCCCCAAAAGATTCCAGGCCCTCGAACTCTGGGATAACCTTTTCCGCGTTCTCGCCAGAGGCCACTACGAGCCACCGGCAGATGTACTCAACCTCAAGCTGGCCAAGTCCAGGCCCTCCCGCCAGGACCGTCCTGACCCGCCAGAGACCGAAGGTCTCATCGTACTTGGCAGACTGCACCGTTTCATTGAAGTTAGGACTGATGTCAAAGTGCCTAGCATAGGAGTCAAGGTAGGTGATGAACTGGTGCTTGGTGGGGTACTCTGGGAAGTCCTCAGGGAACGGGAAGTCGGGGAGTTGGCAAAATTGCTTTGGAAGGTGAAGCTTCAGCCTGTCGTAGGTCCTGTTCTGCCACAGGGAGGCAATGCAGTTAGCCCTCTCAAGGATGATGAAGGGCACGCCTTGTTGCTTGAGCCCGGCCCCGACTGCAAGGCCTGATGGGCCCGCACCGACAATGACCGGCCCGTTGACCCAGATGCACCGGCGGGAGAAGGTCCCGTGGTCAAGGCTTTGGAGCATGTCTGGTGTGTTGAGACAAGTACTGTTGTTGGGCATTAAGGACGGTCTTTGTGCTTTTAGTGCTTAAAAGGGTGAAGGGAAAAGGTTGAGTTTTGCAACCTTTGAAGGGGGAGAGAGAAGAAACAATGAAGTGAAACGAGTTCAAATGTTGCAGAAAGATGAACAGGAGGAGAGACAAGAGAGAGGATATTATTGCTGTTTGGCTAAATTAGTGATGGTGTGTAGAGTGAGAGGGGTCGGGGGGGTATATATATAGGGAAGAAACTTTGGGCCGGAAAGAAGCATGTGATTAGGATTGGGAACAGGTACCCCTCCCTTTTGAAACTCATTCCCAAATGATAAGCTCAAGACCTCTTTCTTTCTGTAACTATTAAAATATTCCACAAGCCCACTTCGACTTTACTTTGTTTTTTATGGCCACAAAAAGAAAAAGACCCTACTTTGGTTTGCATTAGAAAACTATCAGCTTTCAAGTGTGGATCATCAAAGTTCAATTGATTGAGTTCAAGAGAACTCCCCCCCCCCCCCCCCCCCTCTCCCAAAACAAGAAAAAAACATTTATGACCTACATCAAAAAGGGATTTGGGTTTTTTGAATTTACCAGGTTATTTTTGTTACGATATAGATATTCAAACTTTTTTAATTAGATTTAATCTCCAATAGATATGTCTGTAGAAGATCTGATCCATTTGTATTGAATAAGATTCCACACACAGAATACTAGGCATGACCCCTAAGATTACACCGAGCACAAGACGATGAGATTCAATCTATATTTTCCTGAGTCAAAACAAATGAGTAACCATTCAGTCATTCTTTAATTATGTTTCAACTAGATGACTAACGAAAACAACACCACCTACAATATTTAAGCTTCTTTCTGTTGAACATTTAGTCCGCTGAACTAACCATTTAAACAAGTCTAAGTCGACCAAGAAAGAACACGACCTCTCCCAGGTTCTGGGTTTTTCCCTACTGCATAGTAGCTTCTTCTCGATTCGTCAGCTTCGATGCTGTTTTTGGATCGTATCTTCCCCAGCAAGCTTCCTTAAAATTCCATGTCTCCTAGGTAACCTCTCTCAACCTCCCTCGACCCCTGTCTCCGCATCCTGGGTTGCATCGCCCAAGCCTTTATTCTTCTTTTTTCTTATGTTCCCTTATGTCGTTTCTCCCTTGTCAATAGCTTTTCCAAACCCTAATTTCGGCAAGATAAGCTTACTTACTCCTCTGCGACCATGGCTTAAAATCTTTCCCGAGTCTTCCCCAAAAAACCCTATTTACTGAGGTTCCTTTACCCTAACAAACCTTCTGGCCGCTTCGCTCTTTTCGCCCCTAGCCCTTTAAGTACTACCCTTTCTCCTTCGCTTATAAGTACCTCTCGTTCATCTTTCTTGTCCCTCCCTTTTTGGGCTTTTCCCTTGCTCTTCTTCGAAATAGGCCCGGTGGTCTTTTTGAACTTGAATCGTCTTGAACCCTATCTTCGCACATGGTTGAGGGGAGTAAAGGGCGCTAGTCTGGTCCTCGTACTTGGCCGAGTCTTCAAAGCTGAGGTAGTCCTCTTTCTAGTAACCTACACTGTCAAGTGAAGTATGATTGATCAGCTATCTGAGGACAATAGATTAGAGGCGATGTGTAGAAGCTTGGGCAATCTTTGGTATGATGACGATGTTATTGATGTTAAGGAAGGAATTTCCGAAGAAAAACTGAAGGAATGTCGTTTAACTTTGTTCGGAAAACTCTACTCTCGCCCAAATGTGAATTTCCAGGCTTTTCTTAATACTATGAAACGGGCTTGGAAGACGGACAATGTATCATGCACCGTCCTAGAACCGGGTTTCTTTTCATTTTCCTTCAAGTCAGAAGCTGACAAGCAGAAAGTATTAGACAACGGTCCGTGGTCTTTCTATTCGTGTTGCAGCAATGTGATCCAGATGTTCTTGAAATATGTTATGATTTCACTCATTGCTCCTTTTGGGTGAACATGTATGGTCTTCCATTTGGCAGAGTGACAAAAGAAGTTGTCAAAGAAATAGCAGCCAAGGTTGATGAAGTTATAGATGTGAAACTGGAAGCCAAAGGAAACACCACCTATAAGGTTGGCAAAGCCAGGGTGAATCTCAACCTAGGTATCCCCCTAAAAACAGGTGTAGTCGTTAACCTAGGAAGTAAAAAGTTGTGGATAGAATTCAAATATGAGCGACTCCCACCCTACTGCTACTCTTGTGGAAGGATCGGGCATTATGCCACGACATGCAAGGAGATACCATATGAAACCACAAGGATGGAGGAGGACTTGCCAGGTAACTTTGGGAATTGGCCACGTGCTGAAGTCAGGGAACTCAGCCCTTATGGAAAAGTCTTTTATGGGAAACAAGCTACATTCCTTGAAGATCCAGATATCGTACCAGAATCACCTCTTGTTACAGAAACCAATGCCGATCAGCATGTGGAAAGTGCAAATGAACAGCCTATGTTACCCTTACCAAGTCAGCAATGTCCGAAGGAGGCTATGAAACAAAAGGCCGATTCTCTCCACACTCCCCTGGCCATAACTATAAGGGAAGGAAAAGGCACTCAGAAGAGAGATAGCAGCTGTCTTGATGAGGAATCTATGATGATTATCTATACCAAACAGTCAAAAGAACAAGATCATGAGCAACACCAGACAGCAACCGACCGTCCCCAAAACAGGGGCAAAATCAAAAACACCAAACTTCCTACATCGAAAAAAGGGAAGCAGTTTTGTCCCTATGGAGCGCAATCCTAAAAATTTCCAGCATCTGACAAAATACAACTAGTGGACATTCCTATTGCTGAGGAGGAGTTTCCATACATTGGGCTTTGGTGGCTAGCCCTAATAAGCCACCGGGGAATCCATGAAACTACTTAGTTGGAATTGTCAGGGTTTGGGCTCACCCCTGACAATTCGAGCTCTAAGGGTCCTTGTGACACAAGAAAAGCCCAATGTTATCTTTCTAATGAAGACCAAAAACCAAGAGCAGATGGTGCGGCATTTGAGAAGAAGACTGAAGTATCAAAACAGCTTTTTGGTGAACCCTGAAGGAATATCAGGGGGTTTGGCGATTTTCTGGGATGACATGGTTACCACAATGGTGGACTCGTCTTCAGCGTATTTAATAAATGCGTAGTGCCGACTTCTTGAAAATAGACAACTTATGAGACTCACTCTCCTACATGCTCCAACAGACTTTAATGACAGAGTTCTTCTATGGGAGGAATTACAAAGAGTAAGTGCCTTAAATATTCTACCTTGGCTGTGTATGAGTGATTTTAATGAAGTGTTGTACTATTGGGAAAAGGTGGGCAAGAAGATGGCAGAAAATTTTCGCCTTACTGCATTCCGAGACTTCTTACATGCGTGTTCTTTAATGGACCTAGAAAGCAAAGGGTGTGCCTTCACATGGACAAATAGAAGGGATGGAGAAGACAACATTGAAAAAAGGCTGGATAGAGCTTTATGTACCATGGAGTGGAGAATAGCACATCCAACTGCAGAAGTCATCGCCCTGCCGGCCATCGGATCGGATCATAGTCCACTTATTCTATCTCTTTTTCCTACAACAGGTCGTAAATATCGGGATTTTAGGTATGAAGCTTACTGGATAGAAGATGAGGAATGTAGGCGAATTGTGAAGCAAGCTTGGGATGAGGCTCGAGGTAAAAATATGGCCGACAAATTACATTTAGTGGCTGTTCAGCTGACTGCGTGGAGTAGAAAATGATTTCCTAATGCACAAAAAAGGATAGAAGGGCTGAAATGTGAGCTTCAAACCTTGATGAACAGCCAAGTCATACAATATGACCATCTCAGAATTCAGCACATCAACCAAGAAATAGAATCACTATGGCGACAAGAGGAAATGTTCTGGGGTATGCGATCAAGAATCAAATGGTTGAAATGGGGGAATAAAAATACAAAGTTCTTTCATGCAACTACTATTCAACGAAGAAGTAGAAACAGAATATCCATGCTTTTGAATGATCAGGGAGAATGGGTTAGGAATGAAGAAGCTCTTAAGGACATGACGGTAAATTTCTTCAAAACTATTTATACTTCAGACAGTCCTATAAATTTTCAGCCCATACTTGATCACATCCCAACCCTGGTGGATGCATCCATGAATCAATCACTAAGGGCTCCTGTCACCATGGAAGAAATTAAAGAAGCTACTCACCAATTAGGACCTACTAAAGCTCCCGGACCGGATGGATTACATGGCTTATTCTTTCAACATCATTGGAACGATATTGGAGGCGACATATGTAGAGAGGTTCAGCTTTTCTTCGAAATAGGAATTCTAAACCCAGCCCTAAATAAAACACAAATCACTCTCATCCCCAAAACCCAAAACCCAGAAAAGCTAGGGCAATATCGACCTATTAGCTTGTGCAATTTTGCCTACAAAATACTCACAAACAGACTGAAACCCTTTTTACCAGACCTAATTGAAGCTGAACCACCTTTGTGGGAAGTCGACAGATTCAGGATAATATCCTAATTGTACATGAAGTGCTACACCTATTAAGAACTCGTGACCGACACCGCAAATTCCAAGTTGTCCTTAAGCTTGATATGCAGAAGGCCTATGATTGATTAGAGTGGGCTTTCCTCCAAGAATGTTTAAGAAAGATGGGGTTCTGTGAAGAATGGATAAAATGGACCATGCAGTGTGTTACAACAGTCTCTTACAGTATCAAGTTCAATGGTATATCCTTGCCTTATTTCAAGCTGACTAGAGGTATTCGACAGGGAGACCCTTTATCCCCTTATCTTTTCATCATCGTAGCAAATGTCCTCTCTCTTTTGATGAAGCAAGCCATTGAAACAGGTACACTTCATGGGATCCAATTGAATAGAAATTGCCCCACCCTTTCCCACCTACTATTTGCCGACGACTCTATATATTTCTTAAATGGAACAATCTTGGAATGTCAAAATCTGGCGAATATCCTCCACCAGTATTGCTACGCTTCAGGTCAAGCTATAAATTTGAATAAATTAGGGATTTTTTTCAGTAAAGGGTGTCCAGAACAACTACGGCGAAATATGGCGTCAGAGCTACGAGTTCTCGAAATTGTGAAAACAGGAAAATATCTCGGAATCCCTTCGGACTGGGGTGCATCCAAGAAAGAAGTGTTTGCCTGGATTCTCACTAGAGTAAATATGAAGGTAGAGAGTTGGAAGGAAAATCTGCTCTCCAAAGCCGGTAAGGAAATATTTCTTAAAGCAGAAGTGCAGGCAATACCCCAATATGCGATGTCAATATTTAAAATCCCTGTATCTATTCTTAAAGCTATTGAAAAGGAAATAGCTAACTTTTGGTAGAGAAACAACAACAAAGCGACTGGGCTACATTGGAGAAATCGGGAGACTCTTAAGCTCCGAAAAGAGGAGGGTGGACTTGGCTTTAAGGATCTACTCACTTTTAACATCACAATGCTAGGTAAATAGGCCTGGCGTCTATCTCAATACCTTGATACTTTATGGAGTCAAATCATGAAAGGGTTATATTTTCCCAATTCTGACTTCTGGCAAGCAGGGAGAGGTTCGCGCCCATCATGGGGTTGGCAGAGTTTAATAGCAAGAAGAGAAGCGATTGCCCCTCAGGTTAAGTGGGTAGTGGGGAATGGACAGAGAATCTCCATTAGAGAAGATAAATGGCTGAAAGGGGGACCAATCGGAGGACCAGCAAGAAGAAATGAACCCTGCAAAGTGGTGGAGTTAATAGATTTTGAAGCTACGAAGTGGAAAGAAGACCTCTTGCGGTCAATGTTTGATCATCAAACGGTAATGGAAATTCTCGCTATCCCTATTGGCCTCTCTAATACAGAAGATAAACTGGTCTGGACAAACAATAAATCTGAAAATTACACAGTGAAGAGTAGATACTTGCTAAGTAGAAAACGTAAAATGCCTTCAAAAGCTCACACGCCAACAACATCCCACCAGTTCAACCCAGATCTATGGAAACAAATCTGGAATGCAAATATACAACCAAAAGTAAAATTCTTCCTATGGAGTGCATGCCAGAATGCTTTACCTACATCGGATAACCTATACAAAAGAAAAGTCGTACCTGCACCTGTATGTCCAATTTGCAAGCTTGAACCAGAGACAATCGAGCATACACTCCTCCTCTGCCCATGGACAACTCAGCTATGGAATGACCCTTCCCTGCAAATCGAAGTAAACTGTGTGGGGTTAACCCGCTTTGATAACTGGTTATGTAAAGCTCACATAAATTCAAGAAAATCACAATGCTTTGATCTTATTGCGACTGCACTATGGTGCATATGGAAGGCAAGAAATCATTTTATTTTCAGGAAGAGTCCCCTTAATCCTCATCACACCCTGTTCAAAGCCAAAGCATTACAAGAAAGCTATGCAGCATGGAACCCTAAACAAAGAAGGAAGAAGCAGGGCGACAACTTACAGAACAAATGGCAGCCCCCGAGACCTGGTGTACTCAAAATTAACATAGATGCATCGTTTGGATTGGCCTCCACAGCCTACACATCAACAGACTCAAGTCAAGAATTCGCTCAACCAAATACAGGAAGTTATTTAGTGTCAACCCAGGAACCAGTCAGGCCAACCAACCCCTCAACAACCATTCCCCCAACATCTGATATAACATGGACAGCAGTTCAAAATAGTTCAGAAGAAATGCGAGATCCACGAAGGATTGTAGAAAAGGTTTGTCCCGCCTTAAATGCGAACAAAGATCCCCAAATCCCGAGCACAAGTGAGGAAACAGTCCAAACAGAACCAATTCATAAACCAAGACAAGCACAAACCTATGAATGGCGCCCCCTGCACCCAAACAGCAGAACAGGCCGAACCACCCATATCAGACAGGGCTTAAATTTTCCTCCATCGACTTGTCGATTGGCCATTGATAACAGGGGATCAATGGATCTAGGGAGCATTTTGGTTGTTGGCACTCTTCATCTACCCATACGCCATGTGATGACTAGTGAAATGGATCAGAACCGAGAAGTAATTGCATATTACTTCGAACAAACCAGCAGCACCCCTGAATCTGGACAACTCCCTTGTCCGCTAAGTAACTCAGTCACAAATAACAGGGGAAAAAAAGTTTTGAGAAGAAAACAGAGTACCACCAGCAATAGTCTTCACGCGAGCCCAGATCTGATAGGGGATGGGGACGATGGAATGTTCGACAGACAGCAATAAAACCCCCTCTCCAATGGAGCTGCAAGTTACAACTACAACATCGCTAAACAATGTGCAAGACCCATCTCCAGCAGTCGAGTTGCAACCATTCCATCTCTGTCAAACGCTGTTGTTGACGATAACAGACGCAGAACAGATCTGGCCAAAGATGTTGCTGACGGTGGAACCCGAATCACTGGTGGGCCGGGCGAGAGGTTTGGAAAGGGTGGTGAATGTTGTAATTCCGAAACCAGCAACAGGAGTTGGATGGATCTGTGCAGATCTGACGCTGCACCAACGAGTAAGCAATTCACGACCTCAAATCTGAACTTTGAAGGAGAAGTTTGTGCTTCAGTTCCACAACAGCGACTCGTCCCCTCGTCTACAGCTGTGGCTTGTTCTGCAGGGATGCCTTTGGAAGGATCATTGATGGATTTGCGAAATCTATAGAGGCGACATCAACTGAACTAGCAGAGGCACAAGCATTGGTAGAGACCCTGGACTTTATCTCCTCAAAGATTGCCCTCAATAGACCAGAACGACAGATTCTCATTCAGTCGGACTAAAGCACGCTGGTGGCTGTGGTTCTCTCCTCAGATACCCTAAATTGGGAGATATAACCTTTAGTGGACCGGCCAAGCGCAAACTGGAAGACTCATCAAGTGTTTTTTTAGCCCATTGTAATAGAGATACAAACAAAGTGGCTGATTGGTAGCCAAAGCCCAACGATTAGGATGTCTTCCTAGGGATTGGGTTAACAATCCCCCATCTACTCTTTTGGACCTACTGTGTGCTGATGCTAGAGATGTTTGTACTTAAAACCTCTATTACTAATGCATTCCTATTTGTTTGCTAAAAAAAAACTAACCATTTAAACTCCTATTATGTCAGTGGTCCAGACATGGTTCTGCATTCGACACATGCCGCGAATGCGATTCCGAAAAACTATATATGGACCCGATATCCAAGAAAATGGAGTCAAAAGAGAGTTGTTTCTTTTTCTTCCTTTGTATAATCATCTGAACTATAGCTATCTCCTTGTAGGTCAATCTCTTTGAGTCATGAATTTTCGTTTTGCTATATTTTCATTTGAATATTGACATTCCGGGCAATGATTTGGCTGAAACATACAATGATAGACTCGAGATTCTAGGACAAAATAATGAAATCGGAACACTTTTTCTTTAATCTATTAGATATTTGTTTATCCTACAAATCTAAGTTATGCGAATTCCTGATATTCCATCATCATACATAGACAAAACGTCAATACAATCACGTCAAGCAGAGATAGGTGAATTGTCGGGTTATGTTTCTATTCATCTTTTGTTGGAGAAAAGTCAATAACGATTATGAAATTCATCCATGTTTAAATTTGGTTAAAGGCAATATTTTCATCCATCTCAAATAGGAGAAAACTTCCTGGTGACATTACTGTGATCGATAAGTTGTAAATTATGGATATCTTTCACATGCAAACTTCCTTGAAACACGACTTTGATTGGTATGCCCATAGAGTTGCAAAACAAATTGAAATTCAGAAATCAAGGTATATCATCCTAGCATATGATCGATAGTGGTACGCACAGGCTCATCCTTCAAGAACAAATTATGACTGCATCCAAGTAAAAAGATTGGCAGCTAATTACCAAATCATACATCACCATCAATAATAAGCACACACCGGAATCTCCATCAGTAGTTCAGCTTTGCATTTCGGCAGTGTATGCCTATATTCTCCGTCCCCAACAACATCATCGTACAGAGGCAACAAAAATATGTTGAACAAGCTCAAATCCGACACCTATGAAAACAAGCCCTTTAACAAATGCGAGACACCAGAGCTTCTAACAAAAAGAAGTTGAACGAGCCTAGATGTAATATCGCAACTGCTATGAATACCATTAAAACTGAAGACGGGATGCTTATTCATTAAGGCTCATAGATCTAAACTAGATTGGAAGATAAAAGCTCCTAAATCTAAGACGAGGAGAAGAGAGCTCCAAAATCTAGATTTAGATCAATAAAGTAGAGTATGAACAAGAGAAAATAAAAGGTAAAACAATCAAAGAGGGGAAGGAAGAGATTTAGGTCAAATCCCTCTCCTCCAAAAGGTGAAAAAGTGAAGAAGGCTGAAACTCAAAAAGCGAAAGATGGCTAGCTAACTAATGTATTCAAATCTTGAAGTCGAACTTCCGTAAGAAGTTGAGACATGGGATCATCATCCAAAAGCTTTGCCCGATGTTGTGATGGGGATACATAGTGTATGTAGGTGTACGTTTTAGCTATATCTATCGACGATTTTAATCTTTGCAATTAATGCATTTCCTTGAGGAACTTGTGAATACTACGCGTCTAGGTTACAAGCCCAGGCATTTTGCTTGTGTATATGGCAAAGAAAATGCTTCTCTCGAGGAGCACAACTTGTGAGATTGATCAACTTGCATGGTATATAAACTTTGTCTGGCGTCTTACGAATCTGCTGATTAGATTTGCCAAATCCACATTGAATCGTGGGTGACCTTAAATAAGTTGAAAAGGTTGTGCATGGTCCAAGAATGCCAAATCAAAAGTGAAGTTTGCAAAATGGGATTTATTAGGAAGTAGGTGGACAAATGTCGAATGCACAATCGTAAGTTTCTTAAAGACACTCAGTAAGCAAAATTAGTATAGAGTAATTTTGTTTTAAAATGTTGATAATATATTGACCAATAATTTGGTCTCCTGACTGGCGACCAAACATTTGGTCATCCGAAACGACTGGAAAGAATTTCCTAGTTCTCTTTGGTGACCAAAGTATATAATCATGAGAGATCTCTTCTGGCGACTAAGATGAAAATTTGGTTGCAAAGACTATCCTGGCTGACCTTTCACGATCAATTTTTCATGATCAAATTTTAGGTCACAAAAACGATTAGCGATCAATTACTATCCTGGCTTTAACAATTGCTTTAGAGGCACTAATCAACACCATTGATTTATAGGTGACACTAATTGATAGGCCTTTTCCCATGATTTCCATCAATCTTTACAAGCACCTGATGACGAGTTTAAAGCCAAATGCAGCAGGACAAGACAGGGAAAAAAACCTTTATCTTAGAACATTCAAATAATACACCACTCTTTATTTAACAACTCAAACGTATAAAATTGTTTGCAGTGGTCATACAAAATTTTACATGATATTATAATTAAAAAGTCTCGAGTTCAAACCTTCCAAGCCCCTTTTTTTGTCAGTTCCAAGTCCCTATTTACCTTCTCATATTTGCCGCCACAACTAAATATTTCTACAATTTGGGCTAAGACCAATATCCAACTTATGCGTGAAGGGAAGTGTAATATTTAAATAATGTATCATGACTCCATCTATCAACTTAAAATTTTAGAATAGTTAGCAGTAATTCCACAAAATTTTTTATTTCACTTAACTCTAGACCTAATTACATGGACTAGGTCGATAGGCATTGCTCATGTGGGACCCGCCTATAGGAACTTAGAATGTACACAAGTCTCTCTTTTCAGCCGTCCATTCTTTGCAATATCGTCTCTTTGGAAGTTGCACAAGCTAGTTGACTAGATATTACTTGAGAGAGAGCCTCAACATCGGAAAAATAATCTTAAAAAGTGTCCCCTGAGTACTTACTAAGTCATACTAAATACACCTAAAAAATGCGAAATTCTTCATTTGAAGTAAGTAACTTTGTAAAAAATTGCGCTTCTTCTATATTCAAAGTTCATGAAAATTAATTTAAAAAATGTACGGTCTCCAATTTCAATCAATTTTATTAGTGTCTTAGGGCCACTTGTTGGCAAGACGCTTTTCTTATATACGGTGTTGTTTTTAGCAGCTTTTCCATTCTGCAAATTCATGGACAAGGTAAGTCATTTGGGCAAGAATGTGGAATTCCAAATGTTTATGATTGAAGCTTTTTGCGTAATATCCCAATAATTAGAATAATTATTTAAATTCAAGACAGTACTGGTGGGCTCTTATTTTTTGTGTGGATGGAAAAAAAATTCATTTATTTCATGGAAAATAAATGATTTAGAAAATATTTTTCTAAAAATGATCACTTGTATCGTTTAAAATAATTAATTATTGAAAAATAATTTTCATTACCGACAATAATTTATATCTAATATCTTGTAGAATAAGAAAACATTTTTCGTTCATTAATTTTGTAAGTAATACAAAATGTTATTTTTAGAAAAATGTTAGTCAAATAATTTATTTTTTGCAAAATAAACGGAGCCTTTAAAAAAAAGACAAGCTTATGTTTACTAGGCATGTATCGCATGATGGGACAAATGTCCATTTCAAGTGTTAGTTGGACATTAATTAAGCTTGATTTGGTAGATTTTTGTGCAATCTAAGGGGTTTATAAGTCGTACAATGATGTTGAAAGGAAGAAATCATTATGGATTCAATTACACAGAGGACGATCACTTGTAAAAGAAAGACTTCGGAGATGGATTGATGGAGAAATCGCATATGTATTCATCATGGATAATATCGGATATGAGAACACAGGTGCACGTGCATAATGAGAACTAAGTACCACGCAGGACAAAGTGTCATGCCTTAGAATTCTACTTGTTCGACCACCAGTGTATATCGGGTGGATAACCTATATGATACTCATCAACTGATGACCTCCGTATGATCTATGTTTATCTTTCCGATCCCCAAAGGAGATGATAAATTAGAGTTGTTTAGGTTGTGTTTGGTAACGCTCCTGGAATAAGTCTTTCTGTTCTTTTGTTCCCGGGAATAGAAATAAAACGTAAACGTAATTAGCATATGAATTCTACTTGTTCGACCACTAGTGTATATCGAGTGGATAAGCTACATGATACACATCAACTGATGATCTCTGTATCAGGGGTGATTGGGTCTACAGTGAGTAGGGTCTAGACCTGGACCCTGTACCCGACCCTGTTATAACCGGTTCCCCTTTTATGGATCCTATACCCAACCCTGTTTGTATTAAACCCTGTACCCGATCCATCCTGTTTTTCTAATCCGGTTCCAGGGTCGACCATGTTTTCACTGGAACCTGTTTTGCAATTTCCCGATATCCTCTGCGACTTCGAATTTCATACTAATACGCGAGAAAATAACGTAATCCTCCTAATTTGTATTGAAACATTAAGCACTTATAATAAATAAATACATGAACTTTTTGACTAAACGAAAAATTAAGGATCCACAAGGCTAATTATAATAAATAAAATCATAAGGCAAATAATTAGCAACAAACATGGGTCTAATATTAGTCTTATTCCCACAACTACTATATGAAGCTACTCATTTATGCAAGCATAACTTCTTCTATAAAAGAGAAATTATGTGAGCCAATCCATGTGATACACAAGAATTTGGCAGCAACGAACATCGTCCATCCATCAAACAGTGCGAGAGGGAGCAGATGAGGGAGGGAAACAAGTGAGGAAGAGGAATGACAAAGGAGGAGTGATGTGCGTGTTTGAGAGAGCCAAGGGGAAAAATGCCGTGTGATTGTGGGAGTAAGAATAGAAATTGAGAAAAAAAAAAAAAAAAAAAAGAGTTTTGGACCTCTACTTACAAAATCGGTTCGGGATCCGGTTCCAAAACCGGTCCGAGAACCGGTTTCTTGGTGCGTAATCACTCGGAACCTGTTCTCGGACCGGTTTAAATCGATTCCGAATTTTGGGAACCGGTTCCCGGACTGGTTTCAACAAGAACCTATTCTCGACCCTATTTTCCGAGTGGGCCGGTCCGGGAATCGGGTATACCCGATCCGATTGCACACCCTTACTCCGTATGATCTATTTTTATCTTTGATCCCCAAAGGAGATGATAAATTAGAGTTGCTTAGGCTGTGTTTGGTAACGATCTCAGAAAAAGTGTTTCTATTCTTTTGTTCCTGGGAATAGAAATAGAACAGAGACGTATTTGGTAAGTTTTTAGTTCTTGAGAACAAATTTATTCCCGAAAACAGATTTGGAACAGAATTAAGAAACAAAAAAAAAAAATTGCTTCTTATTCTTGGGAACAACTCCAAAACAAGCTTTTTTCCTTTTCTTTTTTTTTTTCTTTCTCTTCCTCTCTTATTTCCCCACCCGGTCGCCGACTTCGATGCTGATTGATGACCAGCCAAACGAGGCTCGGCAACCTCACCAGAGCCTTGTCGGCCCCGGACAAGGTCACCTCGAGCTCATTAGCCATCGGTGAGCCCCCCCGGGGCACCGGCGAGGCCCCCCTGAGCCTTGTCGTGGCTGGGAGAGGCTCGGCCTCGCCAAATCTAGCAAGGCCGAGCCTCACTCAACAAGGTCGAGCCTCGTTGTTTGATGAGCAAGGTCGACTTGCCCAGTCATGGCGAGGCTAGGGGTGACTCGCCTGTGGCCGGCGAGGATCCCCTAAGGTCGGCAATCGGCTGGAAGAAGGAGAAGAAAAAGAAAAAAAGAAAAATGTAATGAAATTATTAATAACTTAAAAAAATTCTAAGTCATAAAAATATATGGGGTCGTACCAAACACATTTCTCTTCCAGGAACAGAAATTTTGTGTAATTATCAAACGTATTCAAATGCTTAGAAACTGTTATCGGGAATAGAAATAGAAAAAAGTGTTTCAAAAGAAAAAATTGTTTCCAGAACAAAAACGTTACTAAGCGCATTCTTAATTACTGGTATGATTGCAAGCTTGCTTAGAGTGGGAGGACGAGGAGATCAAAGGTCTTGGATGGAGGGGGACTTGGGGGCTTTACATCTTGAAAACATGCATCAAAATTAGAATTTCTATCCACAGGCGACGAATGATAGCAAACCCCAAGAAAGGGATCATAGATTATAGAATTTCTAGTGGGGAAAGCGCACAGCTTGAGACATTCCAATGTCAGTGACGATCAGTGTTCGCATGAGAAGGTGGAAAAATGGAGGAATTTTAGCTGAAGCTTTCTTTCTACACTTCGAGTCCCAAAGAAGCTCTCGGGAGTTGGGCTCCGCAACCGGCGGCTACGCATTTCCACAAATCATAAATATGTGATATTAAGAAACAGATTAGTTAAAAAAATTAAAAAAAAAAATTATGTGTCACATTACTATCTGGAGAATGTCTGGCTTTTCGACACCACACCCTCTCAGTCAGTGTGGGGTTTATTCAATAAATAGGGTCAAAACATAGATAATAATTCTTTAGAGAAATGGACGGATCGGTGCCACAATTTTTACACGGTGCCCATTTTAATTTGGAAACGTTTAAGAAATTCGCTTATGTACCATTGCTTTTAAAAAATAATCATTTAAATGGCTTTCGTGACCTAGTTTGTCAGAAAATCTAAATGTCTCATCAGAGACACTTAGATGGAAGCTTTTAAAAAAAAATTAGCACTAAAATCATCATTCTAAAGTTTTGACTCTAATTGGATCATTTAATTTTTTTCTCTAAAATTATTAATGTTAGAAATTTGACTAAACAGCAACGTGAGGCAAAAACATAATACCTCAAGTAAATATTCTAACTTTGCCATTTTTTTCTTTATTTTGTGAGACTCAAAAAGTAAAATCACTAGCAGGCACTCTCGTTAAATAATTTTATTTAAAGTCGCAAACCTATTTGTTTTCCTAAAAAAAAAAAAAAAAGGTAAAACTTTCTTCAACTCTCTTAACTCTCTAAATTTACTCTGTTTTGAGATTCAACAACATAGCTTGGAGCATGGTGGAAACAAACTAATTCTCTTGATCAACTTTGAGGATCAATCAGACCAAAAAAAAAACTTTGAGGATCAAAAATTGATGCATTTAACAACGTTTTTGGTACAAAAATTATGCTCCCCATAATTTGGAAATATCTGTATTAAAACTTTACGAACAATAACATGAGTATCAAAACTTTATGAATGAGTCATGTCAAATTTTCCGTCACCAAAGTCATTTGTTTGCTTTAAAAATTGTGGCACTTAGAGAATTTTTGAAATGTTTTGACATTAAAGTGAGCATCATACAATAGTTATGATGTTAATACCATCCATATCCCTAATTCTCTATTAAAGAGGCATGCGTAAATCTTTTTTTATGTTTTCTGAATATATGGAAGAGGATTAGGTTCTTTTCTTAGTAAGACAGTATATAAAATACTGCTTAATTTCTTAGAAAGGAAAAATGCCGAGGTCAAACTTGATCTCCGGGTCCAAAGCCAAAAGCGATAACCAATCTGTTTTTCAAATAATATGTAGCATTGCATCTTTAACTAAAATATTATCTCACTGGGCGCGAAATCGGTGATAAGAGAATGGGGCAGGGTAGAGTGGGGATATTTAATTTTTAAGTGTGGAACTCGACTCGCATACTCAGCCAAAAAAAAAAAAAAGTACTAGTCCAACAAGAAGAGAAGAGAGATAGACCATGGTGGATAAAAATAATAATAATATAAAAAGTCAACACTCAACCGATCATGCCCTTACATGATATCTTATCTATCTTTCTTTGTTTGTGTCCAGATAATTAATTGTTCATTCATCGTTTATTCGGAGAGTATTTATCGGAAACTCAGCATCGAAAAGTGTTAAAGAAACAACGACTACGTGGACGCTTCAAAACCAGGATTTCACCTTCACTTGCGAGTCTCGATACCTCACGAACATGCATGGTGGGTTCTTGATGATGAGTTCTCGATGCAAGGGAAAGATCGAAGGGAAAAATGACAGGTAGGGTTTCAATTCTTGGAACCTGAGATTTTGTAACTATGCGTCTTGTCGGGACGCCGTCCACGATTCAATTCCAAGATCGTCGCCCAAGTTGGAACCGAAAAGTTGTGCATTATCACCACGCTCCCACATGGCGACGGTGACGGTGGTCGTGGTGGTGGTGTGGTGGATACTCGTAAAGTATCATCACATGGTGCTTGCGTTTTGGGGGTTGGTTCACTGTAGTTTAAAATTAAGTCGTTTTGGAATTTGGAACCACACGAACCGTCTGACTATTGCTTCCTCTAAGTTCTTTCGAAATAAGGTTTTGGTTGATTTTCCCCTCCCAAAGAGTCCGAGTTTATTTTATTTCCCCACCAAGATGATCGCTCGCCACCGTTAGGACCAGATTAAGCTAGGTCATAAGATTAGGCATAACTTGTTACTTAGGCTCGAAGCTCGCTCTGACAAAAATGTAGGTACGAACACTTGGACTTGGCCGTGCTCCTGCTTCGAGCAAAATAGTTTTCTTCAAGCATGGCATAGGAGCTCTTTGGATCCATTTCGCCCAAGCAGCTCTTGACGGCCTCGTGGGCCACCAGGTCTTGGACCACAATATCCGTGATCAAGTTTAAACCAAAGTACCATAATCATAATTGTTTCGTTTTTTGATTGGATTCAAATAATTTTCTAAGTTAATTTACAAGTTTTACAGATATCACCGTATTTTAGTGAAATTTGATGGACAGCATTTTCTTTTCAAAATCTCCTCGTCATTTCTTGTCAAACATAGATGATCAATCTCCTCAAGGGGATCAATCCCATTTACATATATACTATTTTGGTGTGCAAATTTGGACTGTTGATTCTTCGAAACCTTACATTTTTTTAGACATCAACTTCTCAGACGCTTTGCAACCTCGGCCAACCCCTCTGATAGCTCTTGTCACATCGTGATAACATTAATCCTTATTTTCTTGCAAGTACAGTTATTCTCATTTGAAATATTGGTCCATGGGCATCCGATTTTGAACCAGTACATACCATCTATCTTGCCCTCATTCTTTTGTCACTTATTTATTTTCAAATTTTGTAGAACTTTAGATATCAGATGGTATGAGGGTTTTCCTTTACTTTAACCAAAGTTAGATAGCATTAGGTTTATAAGCCCGGAAAAATAGTTCTTCGACTGAAGGAACATGAGTATGACACAAGCAAAGAAGTAATGTTCATGCAAAGCAAGAGGTGCACGTGCATCCGACCTAGGGTTTCATGAAGCGAATACTTTCGAGGCATAGTGTGAAGTTGTTTTCTTTTCTTTTCTCTTTTGCCTTTTCTTTTGTGCTTTTCTCTTATCTCCTGCGATATCATTAATCTAGTTAAAAATTTGAAGGCCTCGAAGAGATCAAATTACCATCTTCTCATCCCCAAATTCTGTGTCCTATCTCATAATTCTCGTTCAAGATGGTTTATCATTGGAATCCAGAAAGCCAACGTGTTTCTAGGGAAAAAAAAATTGGAAGAGATCACCTTGTTCATGCATTCAAGATCAAATGGGGATTTGCAATTTAGAATCCCCTAGCAAGGCTTCTTGATCAAAATCATTTGACTAAACCCAACTCTCTGCTCGTTTTCAATTGATTGGTTTTTCTATACTTTGAGTAGTCCATGATCATTGAGGGAAAAGGACACCATAACTAACATAACTTTCATAATACGTCACTTGAATGTCATCATCTTTTTTTCAATCACTCAAATGTCATAATTTATGTGATACTCACTTGAATGCTATAACTTTATTTATGATCCCTCGAGTGTCATATAACTTTTTAATCGATTATTTGAGTACCATAACTTTTAAAAATGTTCACCACAAGTACAATATACCACGTCAAATTTCCAGTACTTGGATGAATGTTTTTAAAATGTTGTGGCACTTAAGTAATTGATAGGAAAAGGACACCACAAGTATCAAAACTTTCGTACAGTCTCACTTGAGTGTTATAACCTTTTTTTTTCAATCACTTGAGTACAATAACTTATGTACAATGCTTACTTGAATGCCAATAACTTTTTTAAAAATGTTCACCACAAATGTTATACTATGTTAGATTTCTAATACTTAGGTGAATGCTATTAAAAATTTTTGCATTAAATGATCGATTGAAGGTTATGCCACTCAAGTGAATTTTTTTTAAAGTTATGGCACTTAACTAATTAGTGAAAATAAATGAGCGTCATATGAAAATTATAGCACTTAAGGTGTTCTTATCCTGATGACTAATTAAAAGATATGGCACGTTTTTATCTCAATGACTAATTAAAAGATATGACACTCAAGTGAACGTTTTTTACAAGTTTTAACACTCAAGTGATTGAAAAAAAAAGTTATAATACTCAAGTAAGCTCCGTGCAAAACTTATAACATTTAGAGTGTCTTTTATCCCATGATTGATTCATCGATCCTTGTTGTTCAGAGGATAATGCTTGAGAATCATTCTCGATTAAACATATAGAATTCATCTTTCGTTGATTGAGTTTTAAATGTGGGTTTTGCTGTTTTACTAAGCGCGATTTTTTTAGTCTATTAAACCAAATCCAGATGATATCTTCTCGTGGATGATGAGGAACCAAATGAGCTCGTCCTCCCAGGCACCACACATTGCTCATGCGCATTGATGCACAAGGGTGGTATCCATTCTATGCACTGAGGACCATATAGGTATTATCAATTTTTAAGATATCATTACTCGAGATCTCATAAACTATCGAATTTATTAGGTTTTCTAGGAATAAAAGATCTATTTTCTTATATCCAATATAATCATGTGATTTTTTTCAGCTATTAGACGACCTAATATTATTCTTGAACTATAATTAATTTGACGCTACCTATTAAGCATATCTTTTAGATATATCTCTTGTACATCATATATGCGTCAAGTAAGGCTGCTGATTGTTCCTTGTATAGCTCTGACTTGTGTAATTAGTGGCACATAAAGTGGAGAATGCAAACTCCTAGGCTACGCACATGGGGGTAAAAGGACAGAAGTTGTGTGAGCAGACAAGGGTTCCGGTTTATAATAAGTAGAAAGGTCACATTCGACAAATTTGCTCTATTTCAAAAGAGAACTGAGGGATCAATTGGAGAGAAAAATCTAAATAATATTCAAAAATAGGTTGAGCTTTAGAAAGAGCCTCGAGATGAGGAGAGTTTTGAAGGTATGACAGTTTCTGCAGATTCCCCACCAACTAACGGATGTTTCGAGACAAGAGCTCAGTGTGAAGTTCTGACGTGGTCCGTGGAGGTTGATGACTGGAGCGAAAGTTTAATGCAGATTTGGAGGTGGATGGTTTGGCTAACAAAGGAAGTATCGGGTATTATATCCAAAGAGAGACGATGGCTGAGGTGTTGTGAGTGACTCGAGGAAGTAACGTCGGGAAAATTTGAAGCACTTCAATATTCAAGTAATCAAATGTGTAAATACCCCTTTTTGTTGGATGCTATAATCATTTAGACTGATACGGTGCATTGGGCTGGAAGAGAAGCATTTGTCTCGTGCTTCGCTTCTTGTTACTAATGGTTGGTGGCGTAATACTAGGCCTAGTCTTTCACAGGCCGTTTGAAAGAATGAAAATGGCTAATTCATGTATACATTGTGATGCTGTCAAATCAGCTCTCCTGATTTGTTGGGAAGGACAAATGTTGGGAAAAGTGTATAAAAAAAAATCATAAACTTATTGCATTTATACCAATTTAATCATAAACTTTTTAATCAGACCAATTTAATCCTCAATAGTTTTTGTATTTTGCCAATTGAGTCTATTTGACCAATTAAAATTAGAAATTGCCAATGTGGACATCAGTCATCTTACGTGGCACAATTGGTGCTGACGTGAAAAAAAAAATTAAATAAGTTTGAGAATTTTTTAGTATTTTTTTTCTAATTTAGACCGAAAATTATTGACATGGACATCAACCGTTATACATGGCACAGTTGGTGTTAAAGCTCTATAGCCATTGGGCAAGGCCGCAAAGCCCTTGCCAGCCACTGGTGGGGCTAGCCTCTTGCCCTGACCATTGCCATGTAGTCTTTGGTGAGGTTCCCTCACAAACTATGGGCTAAGGTAGTTATGGCCTCACTTGGGGCTGCTTGCACTTTGCCCACATCTAGGCGAGGGCTTTGCAACCCTAACCTAAAGGCCAATGAGCTCTGGCAACCCTCATCATCCATAGTGAGGAAAAAAAAACGAAGGAAAAGAGTTAGCAGGGCTTCGCGGCCCTTGGCCAATGGCCAACGAGCTTCGGCAAACCTCATCAGTCACAATGGAGAAAAAAAGAAGATAAAATTCGGAAATTTTATTAAAAAATTTCATAAAAAATTGTCAACGTCAACGCCAGCTATGCCACATAAAATGTCGGCGTCCTCGTCAGCAATTTCCAATCTAAATTGGCTAAATGTTCTCACTTGGCAAAACATAAAAATGTCTAGAACTAAATTAATCAAATTGAAAGTTTTAGAACTAAATTGATATTAATAAAATTGATTTAGGATTTTTTTTGTACTTTTCTCAACAAATGTTAGGTTGTCTTATAAAGAACAGCTCAAGTAGTGTGACACTGCCCTAAGTTTGTAGAGCCCGGTCACGCAAGGAACCTGAAGAGTGGTCGCTCTCTGAGGCGTCATGTCGTTGCTTCTGTGGGTTGTGCTGTGAGTTTGAGGGAGTCGTCATGAGACAACGGTTTCGTAGACGATCGAGGCCAAACACGCAGCAACAGAAGCAGGAGGAAGAGGCAAGTGTGGTCGGGGAGATGGTCGATGACTGTGGCTTCAAACAACAAATTGATTCAATGTTCAAGTGGAGCCACATCTGTCACGGGACAATCAAGAGTGATGACTAACAATGTTGCGCCACCGATGGCGTGTCGAGAGAAAATGTGCGGACCAGGTCTATCCCTCACAAGCTCGAGCATTACTTAGGCTTGATAGACATCTATGGTGGTTGAGCGCCTCTTGGAAAGCGCTTGGGAGTGATGATGATTAGTTAGTTTGGAGTTGGAATTCTCCCCAAGGCGGAGGTTTGTCCAACCGTGGCTCAAAGGTTAACACATTTAGATTTAGATTCGACTCGAGATGGAATGTCCAAGACATTTGAAGAGAGCAAAAAGGCTTAGAGTTAGCGAAAGGACGTGAATCAGGACGTTTGAATTGTAGTTTAATACGCCTAGTTGTGCAAAAGATGGTGAAGCTATTGTAGGTTCGAAATATTGAGGAAATTGTTCAATAAGCCATTAACTTATTATACGGATGCCAATTCAGTCCTAAACATTTTCATTTCGTCAATTGAGTCCTAAACCTTTACTTGAAATTCCGATATAGTCATTCCAGCTAATGGTCATTGGAAATCGCTAATGTTATGTCGCATAGAATAGCCAACAATAACTAGACTACTGCACTAGTAATTTTCAATGAAAGGATTACATTATAATTTTGTGCAAAAATTTAGGGATAATTTAATAAATTTTGAAATGGGCAGTGCCAAGATTTCCGACCATCTCTTGGTCAAACATCCGACTTTGGACAAAGTCAAAATCCGAAGAAATTCCAGATATCTGGTCTACTTTGAGCAAACGTATAGGTGGGCATAGCAATTTTTTTTTTTTAAAGACGTTTTCAATCTAATTTCGCATGTAATGAAAGACTTAACTCAAGGAGAGAACTCAGAGCCGTTAAGGAGTGGGAGTGGGTTGAGGTAAATGCTTTGTTTCTCTTTGATTTGAGCTTGTGAGGCGTTTCAGATGTGATTGAAATTAAAAAAAAAAACAAAAACAAAAACAAAAACAAAAACAAAAACAAAACTTAAGAGTTGGAAGTTTCGAGCTACTGACTTCCTTTTGTCGATTTAGTAAAATATCTTGTCGATCTTTCCCCGTAAATAGGCACACTTTGCGTACTATGTCTGGATCATTTTCTCCGTTTATTTCTCACTAAGTCTATGCTACTATCATTTTGAATAACACACTTTATTTGGAATTTTTTTTCCCATCCACCAAATCTAAGGTCCCCAAAAAAAAAAAAAAGAAATCCCTCCCAAAAGAAATGCTACATAGACGTAAATATCAATTTGTGTGATTGTTATAAGAAAACAATCGAAATTAATATTAAAAAATCTAATCCAGAAATTTAAGTCAATAAATGAAGGAAATATATATATGCATGAAAATCTCATAGTCAAGAGATGTGAGAAATTTCAATAATCAATTTAAAGTGACTTCAATGTGCCATGATTCCTTGTACGTGGATTGACATAGAGATGGCATGTATATATGTATTACGCGCATATCTATGAACTTATGAGAGGATTTAGGCCTCTAAGTTGATTCAATCTACTCCATCATAACAAAGAACTATTAAGTGCATTGTAACTACTCTTTCTATCAACTGACATAGGCTTAGGCCAGAAGCGGTCACGCATCTCTCGGAATTTTCTTAGGTTACCCGTCATATCGTGCACCGCCGTCCCTCGTCTGAGATTAGGAGGTGTGAGGTTTGACTGCTCTTGGGGATTGGTGAGTGCTTGGATTGGACGAAGATTGTCAAGCAAAAAGAAAATAAAATTTGCATATTCTAGGGCTGAGGAATCATGTTCTCAATATGGTACTTGACATAATTCAATTTCATGTGATGAGAGAGAGAGAGAGAGAGAGAGAGATGTCGATGTAACCAAATGCTGATGTTTGTAGTTCAAATAAGGATCACATGGAAATTTCCATGAGAACTAAAATAACTAACCGTCTTCAAATCTTCAAATCAAGTGAGATATGCAAGAAATTCTTCTTCCCAAAATAGCAACAGGCAATATTTGTGGAAGGAGAAATATTATAATTCCTCTATAAAGAAAAAGAGAGCAAGTTCTGTTGTCATCAAGAAAAATATCCCTCATTTTGGATTCAATGATCACTTACACACCTCTATTTTTGCAGGTACGATTCACATGCCTCTAAGGAAAGTCCCACATTTAGAAGACCAAATTGCCCTCATTGCAAACTTGGTTTAGCATCTTGGTTAGAGTTTTAGTGGTGTGATTTTTAGTTGGTTTGAGTTTTTTTTTCTTTTTGTAAAATTTAGGATTTGGGGTTGTGTTTGTTTGGGAAAAGAATGGCAATTTTGTAAATATGACACAAATATTATTGATACGAAGGCGCAAAATGGTCGTGAAAGAGAATAGTTATGTATGTATTTGACATTTTAAAAATGGAATTATTATTGGATGAAAGGTGGGTTATGTTTTTGGTATTTTCCCTATCATTAATAAGCCCATGATTATTCTACTCTTTGAACTTGCATCTCTGTTTGACTGAGCAATCAGGCCGAAAGTTTTTATTATGAAAAAGAAAGTTAATCATTAAGAAACACACCAAATGTAGCACTCATATCAAATTGCAATTATCTCATTGGTAATTATATGATTATCTAATGCACAAGACAAGGATTGATCCGATTCCCAAATGTTTAGATATATACAATGAAAAAGCTAATTTTTTTCAATTATCTCACAAATTCTACATGTAGGCCTCTGAATCTCGATCTTCTAGGTCACCTTTCATTTGACTACTCACTCCCATGGATCAAATTTGACACTTTAGTTTCATTCCACATCTCAATAACTTCATGTGACGAAGAACGGTTAGAGCATTTAAATATTGAAGCACTCCTCCAACTATATAAATCATTAACAATGCAGCCCTAAGATATATGTCATTTAAGAGAATGCCAAGTGATGGCCTCCGGAAGACCAGCATATGCCTCACATATAAATATGCCCAATACATAATTAGTGTTGCAAATCAAGATTAGTAAACCCCTTTCCGGACCATCACCTACCCTTTTCAGTTACATATCTTTGTATAACACTCAAGAGCATGCACTCAATCATAATAAAGGAATCTCTGCACCTAAATAAAGGAAAGCAGTTGACATAATAATATATAAGGTGCAAATAATAAACGTCTCTCTCTCTCTCTCTCTCTCTCTCTCTCTCTCTCTCTCTCTCTCTCTCTCAATGTCATTCCCACATGTAGGCATTACGAATTCCAATGGTTGGATTCAACTAATAAGGTCGGTCGAGTGGCTTGACTGAATGAAGTCTACTTCTAATTATGATCCAAATACCATGTTAGGCACTTGAACTTGGCACAAAGACAAGACCATTCTTGTGGCACCGAACTGCTTTTAAGGCATTAAAAATAGGAAAGAAAGTTAAGTTGCTCAAGACCATCCCAAGGCAACCTCGGGAGCTTTGACCATTTCACAGAGAGCGAGAGAGAGAGAGAGAATGTCAGATTCAAACCAACCAAATTATATGAATGTACCTCACTAAACCACACCCTAATGCCCCAACCTAGGAACTTAGGAGCTAGGGAGAATCCAGAAAAGATCTGCTCGGGTTTGGAGACCTAAAGATCTTCTACACCAAAGATTAAGACATGTTCATTGTTCTTGTACTTTCGATGCATTTCATGTCATTATTTTTTCTTTCTTTCTTTGGGCTCTAGAGAAAGTATTTGTCCCTTTCTTGCTTTGGCAGTTAGCTTACCTCTTATTTGGCGACATGCGTTCCCTAAACTATGTAATCTTCATGTGATTTTATGTGTGTTTTTTTGTAAGGTAATAATGCATCCATGTGGTTCCTCCCCTACAAGAAGACTCCCACCATTCTTATGCCCACAGGAACATTATTTATAGGGGGCAAACATTTTATAATGGCCTCATATCTCTTCGATTCCTCCAACACAATAATAACATCATATCTCTAGATTCAACTAACTCCATAACTGTAACAACGGAAAGCGTATCCCCATACAATATTCGACAGTCCAATTAATGCTGTGAATCAGAGAGGAAGTACTTTGGACCGCAAGAAAACAATCAGAGAAAGAAACATGGGGGACACATGTGATCACATGATTGTATGAGAGAGAGAGAGAGAGAGAGAGAGAGAGAGAGAGACTGTTGGTGAAGGAATGGTCAACATGCTTTTAATGAAACCTTCAAGTACAAGAATGGCATGTGATTTCGATAAACTGAAAAATGCTTTTGTTGGGTATTTGGATTTTTGCGAATGTTGTTGCTAACTCTAGTTCACACAAATAAAATACTGCATTCAATCATTTTGGCAACAATTTGTTGGGCTATGTTTTCACAATTAGAGGAAATTTTTCTCAAACTATGTCTCTGATTGGTAGATTACATATTATAAAAATGACTCAAGTGCGAATTATACTTATTGATAGTGGGTAATGCCCGTATTTATAAATTACCAATAGAATGCATGCCTGAAGAAAATTCTCTCCGACCAAGGACAGAGGAAAAGATGGCCCTGAACACCTGCTACCCGGATATTTATCTTTTCTTCAAGTGTGTCATGATCATAAGCAATTTCTTTTAGGCAACATTTTTGTCCATCATGATTTTGCGATCACAAGTTATGGACTTCACCAACAAAACAAACTAAACTAAAAGTAAATGTGGGTGATGTTCATGTTTGTGAGCTACCAATGAGAGTTGTGATTGGAGAAACTTTTTCCAATTAGGGTTGGAGAAAAATATAAGGGCTATATTTTCTTTCAACCGATATTTTGATTGGCGGATTACAATTACCCACATTTATATTAACTTAAGTTTATAGGTGAATTTCATAATTTGTAACCCACCAAATAGAAATATGGTTGGAGACAATGCCCTTCATTCATGAGTACCATACAACCGTCACTTGTGAATATTTTTAGGACCCTTGAAGCCCATTTGAGCAAGGCGCTAATCTTGGGCTGGATTTTGTCGGCCAAAAAAGTTGATGCTTAAACCAAGCTAGAAGCCCGTGTCTTCTCTTGTGGGAGTACTTATGATTTCTAGTACAAGGTAGGGGATGAAACATTTCAAGTGGACGGAAGTTCTCCTCCAGCCAAAAGAAGTTAATGTAAGTTTTCAGTTTTTGCAGTGAGCTTTTCGTATGATTTGTGAATTGTGATACATGTTTTGCATACAAAATCACTTCCCACTGAGTAAATAACATATTGTGATCCTAATCTGTCCAAGTTGCAAAGTAGAATTAAGGCTACTAAATAGCGGCACTCACAAACCACAAATCAAAGTTTTTGTCTCTGCTAGTGTCATGTTTCCGCACCATATTGGGGACTTCTTGTTTAGCAGCAAGAGCGGTTTGACACTCTCCAAGAATATCATGACGTCAATTATTCTTATGGGTTTTTTTGCTTATACATCATACTTGTTCTGTTGTAAACACGATCTCTATTGCTCGAAAAAATTTGAAAGCAGAACAAAGAGTATGCACACTTCTAAGAGAGACGAAAGAGACGCACCACAAAAGAAAGATATGGTCCAAATTCACTTAGTCGAATCAACAGATCTACATTCAAGTATTTTGCAGCATCCACACCAGCGTACCATCAGCCATAGCATGAAATAAATCTGAAAAAATGAAATCAATGTCGAAAACTGACCCATTTATCAGAGCTTGTCAAATTAATAGTGAGAACTAATAAGGATTCAGGTCATCGTTTCATAGAGCGATTTGCTCACGCATATAACAGCTCATTCAACTCAACTATTTCGATGCATTAGCATGCTCTACCGAGGAAAAGTATATAAATATTTTATTTCCTCAACTCAAAAAATGAAGGGGAACCGGAAGAAGCAACATACGGTACAAAGAGAATCTTCACTTGACTACAAATCTATCTGCTTGAGCTTAAGGCGCCAGTTCAGACCAAAAAGATCAGAAATGAATTCACAAAGAAACGATAAATAAAGGGGGGAAAAGGAAAAGCAGTCATCTTGACATGCTCTTACATCAACACATGCTACACCATAAAAAATGTAAGCACAGAATGACAATCCATCCTAGTCCAAAAGAGCGCATTTGCAGACACTGTACCACAAACTCTCTCTGAACATTAAGAAGGTTGCTCCTAACGTTTCCTTTACATTTTACATAGTTTTGTACAAGTGGGTACTTGGGAAGGCTCTAAATCTTCTCTGTACCAGCTCTTCCCACCAAACTATCCTGGACACGTAAAGCCACTACTATTCTACAAAGAATTCTAATCCTCTAGTGACCCATGGGGAGGAGAGAGAGAGAATAGTTGAGGAGGACAAAAAGAAAAGAAGGATTCCAAGGTGTAACCCATCCCTACCCCTTATAGCCTAAATGACAATGCCTAAATAAATTTACAGCTCTAATTTGAAGAGCCATGACTGAACCAGGAAATGGACGAACTGGAGCAAAACCTAGCATATAGAGACAAAACTGGGGATGATTTACAGAGTGACAAACCAAAAAACTAGAAATTTCATGCAATTCTTCAGGAATACTGGAACTACAAAGAAAACAGCCTTATTCCCGTAAAAATTGGAAGGCTGGATTCTCAAGTAGATCTGCAGCGGGTTTTATGCCAGAAAGATCCTTCACTTGGAGAGAACTGGAGATGTCGTCGACCGAGAAAGGTATGCTTCACACAAGAGGCATTAAGAACAATCAGACAATGATGGTTTAAAGGAGAACAACACCATCTTCAATCTACAGTGGTTAAACATTTACCTGGAAGTGTCATCCAACAGAAAAGAGTTGCTTGCTTCATTGCTAGAATCCTCTGTCATGAGGATCCTCATGCTAGAGATTACCTAAAGAAGAAAAGGTGAGGTGATTATCAGTAGAACAGCAAGAGAATCTTCTTAGAACACCTAGCTGTAGTTTGAAAACATACATCAGGAGAGACACTTCGAGTGTTGTAGTTGTCATCCCAGTATAGTGTACAGATCCGATAAAGCTGCTGAACACTCAGGACCTAGAGACAGACAGCTTTAATAAGTACAAAATATAGTGATCAACAATTTCTACAAGTTAACACACAATGTACATCATCCACCAGCTTTTAACTGATTTAGTGACATGTCTTCTCTATATTTGTTTATCCGTGATTCTCATTGATGGACAGACACAATCATCTTTGAGGTTGCAAAGAAAGAAAAACACTGGATATTGCTACCGCTATCCATCTGTTTACAAAATTATCCAGAATACTGACTTGCTATTCATATCTCTTGATGTCAAAGTTCCAGAATGCAGTACATGCAACTAGATGAGAAAGGATGAAGAAGTTGAGAAAGTTACAGGGCAAAGGTCATTTATGATGTCGTCAAAGGAAATTCTTGACTTCTGGTGGATCACCTGTAGACAAGCAGCCAAATTAGCTGGTGCAATGATGTAATCACATTTTACTTCCACCTCTATTATAATAGCAGTTACTAGGATATATTGGATTGTAATTCCATCCATACTAGTGATGAGAAAAGAAAATAACAAGCCATATTGACACGTAAGTTTTCTGAAGCACAGGTAAAGTCTACTAGATATCTGAACAAGTTTCCACACCTTCAAAAATTGCAGGGAAATTCAAAGAAAAACATCTCAAAAAGGTTCTAAGAAGTTTGATTTACCCCACCATTCATCAGTGGAAAAACAAAGAAGATTGACCCACAATAGAACATATACATAAAGCTCCTGATGAGCTAGAGTAACTGTTGAATTGTTCCCTCAAAGTAGCATAAATGTCCTAGAATTTGCACCGGAAAATGGAAGATTCTATGATGGCCATGGCGATGCGTTAAGTTGATAAGCTGCAGAACTGCCTACTTATCGTTCCTAGCTTATTCATTTTGTTCCATAAATCGAACAGCAGTTATACAATGGAAGAATTTATTAGAATGGAAAAAGGCCTGTAATGCTCTATGGACAGAGGTGCTATCTAATGCTCTATGGACAGTGGTGCTACAAACAATGTGCCCTGAAAAAGCATTAACCAAGACAGAATGCTTTAGTGAATTTGGGCATTCAAAATAATACAAGAATTAGAAATGAGGGTGACCATCTTACCCAAATGAAAAATAACATGAGATTAAATAACAACTGTGTGACACATAACAATGTCCTCCGAGTTGCTCCAATGAGAAGAAACAAATTTATGGCAAGGGAACACGTTGAAGTGAGAGAGAGGGGGGTAGTGGGGGCCTTAAAGGACAAGTTAGAAACTCAAAGCAAAGGAGCGAACTAAACCAGCATAATTTTATGGCTAAACATATCAAATGAGACAACTTGTAGTTGTTGCTTGCATTTTCACAAGAGAAAAAGGAGAGTATGTAAGTAACCTAGAGAATTGGCATGAGCCACGAAATTCTTTCATCGCATCCAACACATCAGTCTTGACTAACCTGGCTCCCCTGACGCCATGTGCATTACAATATATCGAGATCCAACTATACGACTGAGTAGAGAGAACCTACTCCCAGGTGCCAACCCTTGACTTCACAGATCTATCGTAACTTTTATATTCATTACTCATTTCTAGATTTCAAAAATCTTTAACAGCTTCGCTGCTTAGTGCTGAGTAACCTGTTTTTCACAATCTTTTAATAGATTGGCGAAAGAGGGTCATAGACTCATTCTTCTGCTGCAATACACTAAAAGCAGTTCAATATATTCCAGCATGCCTTCTTAACCTTGAAACACAGCCCGACCAACAAACCTCCTTTAAATGTAACTATCACAAATTCACAAAGCTAGCTTGTCCATAATCTCAAAGCTCCCCTCTCAAAATTGTAATATCTTGCACATAGCATGTAGGACTCAATACCCAATTCCAGAGCGGTTCATAATGCTCATTTCAATTAAGGAAACATTGAAAACTCAATTGCTCTATATACTGGACTTAGATTAGATGTAGGCTGTGAAAACATGCTGTCCTCCATGCACCACTAGAACTTGACACCCACTAATCTAGATTTTATGTGATTCCAAGTGTCATAAAAAAGCGGTATCCCATTTCGTCTGCTTCCCAGTTTCTTAACCATTACTTCTCTTTGGAATTGTCAAAGAAGAAACCTCAGCTGGTCACATCATTTCCATAATTAGAGCAAGGCATTGCCTCATGATTCATCAAGTTCATAACATGCCAATATTTGTGCCTCCTAGGCAAAATCAGACTTCCATCAAATTCTTTCTTTGCTTTACAGATCAACTGCTTTGTGCAACACAATTTCTGTATCTTAGTCAGATAATACTGCATAGACCTATGACATGTTGAGTGTCAAATGGCTCCCATCTTCATTATTTCCTACACTGTATCTCACTAAATAATCCAGGCATCTAATGCAAATTCAGGCAGGTCTATTAGATCAAAAGGTGCACCTTTGAGCATGGACGAATCAGCCTATTCCTAGATAAATTTTTCTCATCCTCCAGGGGGATAAATTGACTTCCATAAAGATAACTTTCTTCCTTCTCCAATTCAATAACAGAAAGCATCCAATCAAAAAAAATCGCCATTGAATTTGTCCATATCACCGGATATGCCAATCACCCACATGGCTTTTGAAGAGCACCACAAAATTAAACATTGCAGCGAGTCACCAGTATTTTAAATACATTTACATGCTTTCTTTTAATTATGAAGAGTCAAAAGTACTACACCTTTGACTTTACCCAAAAAAAAAGTACTACGCCTTTGTCAGAAAGAAGGTGCCAAGCACTGCATTTGCAGAAAGCTTAGCTTGTGTCCACAAGGGAAGCCTGTGGCTCAATAAGACATAAAGAGTCTACCCCCAATATTTCCTAAAACCAACTACTTAAAATGTAGAATTAGTCAACGTAAGACGAAAATCCAGTGTTTTTCCATGGTGCTAAATATGAAAAGTTTGAACTATCTGCATAAAACCATATAGTAGGTTTAATTAAATGTGTTCAGATAATCACCGAACAAACATACCAAGAATCCAACAGCTTGCCTTATGTGCTTGAGCTCATCCCAGGATGAACCTGCATACTGCAATGATTACTTAGATAAGCAACAGGTAAAGCATTAACAGGAATTGTTATACCAGCTTTCAATTTTCAATTACAAGATAGGAGAAAAAAAATAAAAAAAACGATCTCCAACGTGATCAGTTAATCAGAATCTAAGCGTAGTTAAGCAGGTCACATTAACTCACTTCTTGTTTTGCTTGGCCACACCATAGTTCCAATTCAGCTAAACCAGCTTTAACATATTCTCCATTGCCAAATGTGCAGCACTCCCGCCGAAGCAGCAGGCTGAAAGCATCATTTTCATAGGCAATTTGGGCAAGTGGATATTTAGAAAACTTAATTGAACAAAAAAGCAGCTATTACCTGTTAAAAAGCTGCACATTCATGTAGGAAAATGTCTGGGTAAATATTTTCTGTACGAGGACAGGCGGCACCTGCAAAAATGGCTACCTTCGGTTCACAAGATAATACTTGGACAAGAAAGAAATCTGCACATTTTCAATGTGCAAATCCTTACATAATTTTCTGTCAAAGTACGTAGAAGGCCATTAAGACTCTCAATGATGCCGTGCCAGTGGTTAGCTGGAGGACTATTTCCAAATGACCGTCCAGATGATCTTAAAGAATTAGCCCTTGAAGTTCTGGGTGCCTTGAAAAAGAAAAAATCTTAGGCAAGTGGAACGGTAAAAAACAAGACAGACATTTTAGCAAGTAATCCAGAAACAGTGGATTCAAATGCACAATTTCTTATTCTCAAGTGAAGAAGAGTTCTACAACGGAAAGTTTTACGGACAGGTTTTCATAATCTACAAGAAAAGTGATTAAAAAGGGAAAAGAACCGTCTAAAAATAAGCCAACGTATCAAACTTGACAGGATGGTAATCAAAATATTTGGCATGAATTACCAAAATGAAGGGGAAAACTAAAAGAACAGTTCTTCTGAAACTAAACCATAGTACAGATGAAAGAACAGTTCATGTTGTTTCACTGTGTTCGTATAGATAATTTGTTTATATTTCTCTCATTATCAAAAGATAACTTTTAACAACACGATAGAATAGATCTCCCGAATATGATTGAAAGCGGTGTTATCTGTCATTATATGAGTTATAATTTCATCAGATCAAGTCTATGATATTTGAATTATTTCTACATTACAATAAAAGGGGTTAATTAATTCAGGTAATTATGCATTCATGTACAAGGCCATGATAATAAATGTTGCCACTTTCCACCCAAGGAGGAAACTATCCCATGAGATGCTAAGAGGAGCCCAGATTTCTTAGAATGTCTAATGAGAAGGACATAAATCATAGGAGAGAATGAGTGTCTATAGAAATTCAAAAAAATTAGCTGGGCGGCAGGATGCAAGTCAACCAAATACCTGGCCTTATAAAGAGTGTAGATATCAACTTAATCTAACATAAGTTTGGCCAAAAAAAAAAAATGCAAAACAAGCTGCAATAATAAAGCTTACCCTTTTTGTCATTTAAAATTAATGAAAAGATTCTGAATATCCACTTAAGAAATCAGGGAAGGCCAACACAGGGTCCTTTACCTGGATACAAGAAGACAGAAATGATGATAATTCCTTCTTCAAGTTGTCTCGAATAATTCCATATATCTTCTCCACGTAAGCCGTAAGCTGCTGCCGGAAAAGCAAAGCAGGATACTTGGCCTCAACTTGGCGAACTACATCATGGCCCCCCACCGGAAGGTTGGCAGAAGAAGGAGAAGAACGGAAACCCTGAAACTCATTATCAGAAAAACCATGACCCTATTATTTTCCTAATACATTACCTGAGTTCAAAAACAGCATCTCATATTATTTCTTAAAAATTGGACAAAAATGAATCAGAGATTCAAGTACATTGCTGCGTCTTCCATCTACCCCAGATTACCCTTCTTCATGCTAAAATGTCTAGAACAAGATATTATAAACAGGACCAAAACAGGCACATATCATAAACATGATAAACTGATGCACAAGAAGTAGCATCCCATTACCTGTGTCATCCTCCCAAATAACGACGTGGCAGGGGAAGCCTTTTTTGTTGGAGTTCCACCAGTCCCCTTCAAGCTACGTTGAAGCAAAATCAACAATGTAGAACTGTTCGATAGCCAGTATGCCATATGTTCATTATTATCCTGGTTCTGCAAAAAAATACAATTACAAAGTCCACAAAATCACTACAGTGAACCTCAAGATGAATTCTATCCTTCATCGATCAATGAAAACCTAATCGTTGAAATCTGAGCATGGCCTTTACAAGCTAAAAGGGATAACCAACAAACAGCAAATTAATACAAACGAAGTAAATATAAAACACATAAAATATATAAAACAGAGCAATCAAAAAGACGAAAAGTAGATAATAAAAGTTATGTCCCCTTCTTGAATTTTGCATAGCACTCATCAAGCAAAGAAAGCCAAATTTGATCATTGACTAGGAAAAATGAGCAGCAAATGGATAAATCACCTCTATCGCAGATCCAATCATCTGAATAAGACGGTCAAATACGTTAGTTCTTTCTGCTTCAAGTGATCTCCAGTGTAAGAGACATTTGTATATGGTGAATGCAGCGACTGGTACTCCTTCGCTAAAACCAAGATCTTGAGTCACACATCTAATAAGGGCATCAACATTTTCCTGCAGCAGTCAAAGCATGGACATACAAATTAACCAACATGTAACATTTAGGGGAAGAAAGGGATGAATGAATCTAAGACTTAGATTGAAGGAGAAAAGGAAGAAGCTGAAGCATTAAGTTGGATTTGCTACTCTGAAGTTACATACATGCTGCTTTTCCACAAAGGATCTCCTAAGTTTGTTGTCAGACTCTCCATCAGCTTTTTTTGTGGGAGTTGCACTTTGTGGATCCTGAAAATTAAGGCTCAGTTTCGTCAACAACAGATGAAACAATCTACTAACAAATGCACTGAAGAAAATGCTTGGATCTCATCACTTACATGATGACCATTTTCCCGTGCC
Source organism: Eucalyptus curtisii (assembly GCA_017140595.1). Taxonomy (NCBI): domain Eukaryota; kingdom Viridiplantae; phylum Streptophyta; class Magnoliopsida; order Myrtales; family Myrtaceae; genus Eucalyptus; species Eucalyptus curtisii. The sequence goes on from CM029504.1 coordinate 8,212,506, forward strand.
TGCAGATCATTTGAAGGAAAAGAATCAATTAAAGTTCCACTAAGGAAGCAACACACACAGATTACTTACAGAGGCATATTTTACCTGATCTTTATTGATCGATAAATGTTCTGACATTTTCTTGACAGGTGCATTCATTAAAGCTTGCCGCCGTAGAACTTCCTCATCGGCTTCCATATCAGAAAGTTTCTCTTCAAGCCTGAAAACATGATCACCCATGGAACTATTCAACCTTAGTTCATTTAAACGATTAAATTCCTATTAGCACATCTAACAGATCAAGAGAAGCAGCTTAGGATGCATTCTTCAAAAATATTGAAAGAGGAACAAAATATTAAGCAGAGACCTCTGCATGTTCATCTTCAATTCAATTATCTTGGATTCGGCTTCCATAGCTTGCTTCAATCTCTCCTCACTAAGCTTGTTTGTCTCTTCATACTTTCTCTCTGTTTCATCAATCTTCTTTTCCAGTGAACTCACAAGAGCCTGCAATGCCACAGTGTCCATCACAATTGAAGAGTCGAAGAACTTTTTCTACATAAAATGAGATCCCTCTACCTTAGCACGCAGCACTCATAATCGACATCCTTACTAAAAAGTATTTAGCATCCTAACCTTGAGTTTCTCATTTTCAGCCGCAAGCTCATCCATCAATTCATGATCAACAACTGGAACCTCCTGAACAATGGGCTCTTGTTCAGCTGCTTTTTGTGCAGCCTCTCGTTCCTTGATCAACATGGCTTTCGTTTCTTCAAACTGAAGTTGCATCTCTTGCAAAGCAGACTGCAACTTCACATTTTCTTGTGTTTTTGCTTCCTCAATGTCAGCCTACAGAAAAAATTACCAAAAAGAGAAAGCTAATAAGTAAGAATGTGGCTGTGAAAGTACCTTTCACCACAACAGAGAACATAAGTTTCGTTTCTAACTGCATTCAGGGCATTCTCCTCACACTGTTTCAATTGTTGGGATATTGGTCAAAAATCATTAACGTCCACAGATGAAGCCGTACCATTCTAACATGAGTTACTCAATTATAGACAGACAGACACAGAGAGTGAGAGAGAGACCTAGAACTTAATATATGATTTCACAATCTAAACTTAAGTACTTATTAGGTGTTCGACATTATCCCAAATGATGACCACATCCATCACACCCTCATATCAGGTTCCCTCTCCAATACTACCACAACAACAGGATGTGCATTAACAATATTCCCTGTCAATCAAAAAAAAGCAACACATCATTCATCACTCAAGGATCATCTTACCCTCATACGCTTCTCCAGCTGCAACCGCCAGGTTAATTCTTCAACTTGCTTTTCCAACATAGTTTTAGCAGCTTGAAGAGCACCAGTCTCTTTAGCAGCCTAAATTAAAATACGAATAAATCAATGCACCGTGCACAACTAAAACACGGTTGGCACATACCACAGGATCGCTATCAAATGGCTCAGGAATCTCTAAACCTCCAGATAATTCTGGCAGAAAAAAGAAGTCTTTTAACCTAAAGGATTTGTTGAGCACAGATATAAATCCATAGTGGATTTTTAATAATTATCTAATAAAATTTAAAAAACAAAGATTGACCAGCTAACTTAAGCCAATGATGAAACTGCAAAAGAAGCAAGAGTATTTACCAACTTAAGTTTCCGTAACTCTCTCCTGGCAACCCTTCCTCTCCAGGCACTTTGTGTGGTAATTGCTGCTTTCTTTAATGTAAGGTAAGAAGCTCGGACCAAATATTTCCGACAATGACTCTGTAATAGAATTCAATTGCTTTTAATATCAAAAAAGCATAAATTAATAAAAGGAAAAGATTAGAAAGGAGGGAATGTCTATCAACATGCATTTTCTCAAATGTTACATACTACAATAGACATAAGCAATTCGAAGATGGGAAGAGACCAATTGAACTCTCTAAAATCAAAATGACAATTGTCATGTCTCACTCAAATGAAAATTTATCTTCGAACTCCTGATAAATTTTCTTTGATTTTGGAGACACGATAATTTTAGAACCTAAGTTAATATTGCTTGAATGCACCTAGAAGTACAGCTTCTAAATAACAAGAGACCTGCAATGAAAACGACAAAAATAATGGCCAAATTTTGTGATACCCAAACAGCAGAATTTAAAATTCATGCTTCTTGACCTCACATCATATAGTGAGAAGGATCTTTTTTTTTTTTTTTTCCTCCTGCAAGTATCACAGATTTTTCAAAGAAACTTCTATTTACAAGCTTCTGGATTATTTAGAAAGCAAACAAGAAAAAAAGAAAATCAGAATCAGGAAACATCTATCAACAAGAAAGAATTAATTAAGCCCCCTGGGTTTGCATCAGGTTAAGATTAAACAAAGAACTGCTGGTCCTTGCAGCGATTAAACCTCTTTCTGGCGAGGTAAGGCCTTCACTCATAATATCTGTTCATGAATATATCAACTTCAACAATTCAGTAGGTGCCTTCACCTGAAGAATGACGGCAGCCATTGTCTGCTTTCTATACCGCAACTCATCACGGGCAGCCATCCCACGTAAACCAGTTTGAATAGAAAGAGCAGAAGAGTACAGATTTTTGTACGCTTGCCTAGCAAAACACATGCGCCAAACTCTCTGGATCTTCAAACAAGCAGCTTCTCTTCTCATGTTCTCAAATCTACAGCGTGCAACTTGTCCTGCAATTAGCAAAATATCAATGACAACCAACTTATAAGTAAATCAACGGACCATTAGATAAAAAACATTTAATTCTTTTAGACAGTGGTACTCTATACCTCTTGAAATGGCTTGGATTTGGATTGCAGTCAGGCGCAACTGGATAAAACTTTTGCGACTCAAATAGGAACGAACTTTTCTTTGTATAATACTAGCAGATCTACCAAGGACCTCAATTCGGCGTGCATCCAGTTCTGCCATCTGACCTGCTCTAAGAAACACTTTTGTCTTGCCAACCTGTTGATAGAAATTCAATCAGTCTCATGCTTGTAACATCATAGCAAATTCAGTCTTAAACAGCACAACTATTGGCCGATGATGGAAATACACCACATCAAAGGAATAATAATGAGGCCGGAAGCATACATGATCCCCTGATTAACAATCAGAGATGACTATGGTCATGCAGACTTGTTACAAGAATAAGAGGGAAGTAAGCAATGCCCTCTCCAAAAAGTCAAAAACTTAGAAGATGGCACATCACAGAGACAAACGTCACAAACCTGATAACCTTCAAGGTTCACCCTCTCCAATATCTTCTTGCACCCAGTGATCTCATCAAAGCTACCAGCATGTGGATAACAAATGAGTACGCATTGATGAATCAGATACGCAATAAAGTAAACTAAGGCTAGAAAACAAACAAAAGAAGGAAATAATTTCAACGGAGATGTCAATAAACTGTTAAGGACCTTCCACTCAGAACATCAGGTGCCAGAATGCCAAATCGACCAATGAACTCATCGAAAGTCTTCCTAGTAGGATATCCCGCACAGCTGATCCTAATTGCCTCCATAACTCCCTGAAAAGTGTACAAATAAATCCAAATACACTCATAGTAGCATCTGCCTGTATAAGAGAATCAGACAAAGAAAACGCAACACTAACCCCACAGCGGAGTTGCTGCAGGACATTACTGCTTTCAAAAATTGCAGGCTTAAGAACATTATTTGGCTTTACACATCGGATATATCGGGGCTCAGTAGCACTGAGCGTTTCAAGTAAAGATTGTAATTGTTGCTGCAGAGAAGACACAAGCAAAGAAACATTAGGGAAAGCAAAACACCAAGAAAAAGACAATAAAACTCCCAGACCACTCAGCAAATCAGACCTTAAAGCGAGAACCTATAGATGAGAACTTAGATGATTTGGAAGATTCCTCGGGTAGGGGTGGGAACAAGCCAGACACAAAGGTGCATCTTGACGCACTCAGAAGCGCCTGATGCTCTGCAACAACATAATCTTTATTCTTGTCCAGGAAAAACTCTGTTTGGTAAGTAACCTGGCAAGGAGATTTTCCACAAACCACAACAGCCATTTAGCATCTATATGCTAGCAACGAACTAAAAAAGTGCTAGGAGGGGAACTATGGAGTAAATTTAGGAAAATAGGACCTGCATATCCAGTGAAGTGCTAAAAAGATACTCACATCACCCGCATAATGGGAAATGGTGAAATCGCTCCTCGACAATTTTGGTTTGCTGAAGCGCTTGTGATCCTTAAATGTCTGGTAAAGTTTTTCTGCAAATGTCTCATGGGTGGATTTTGGAAACATGCTACAAAAAATATCAAGTTAAAGTTAGGGTCTCAGACATAAGAAGCGCCATTCATAGCTGCAACATGAGACAATTTTAGGACATACCAAGCCTCATCCAAAAGAGCAATGATGCCACCAGGTTTCTGAAACAAGGAATAGAGTAAACAAATACTAGTATGAATTACTCAGATCAAGAAAATTATCCAAGCCTTATAGTAGTTTAAACTCAACAAAAAGTAAATGAAGGAAATTTAATAACAGCAGTGGGAAAGACGGGGGAAAAAAAAGTTGTAATTGCTAAGGGCGCATTGGTAACCATTTTATTCCGGGGAACAATTTTTTATCAGAAATGGTTTTTCCCGAGATAGAAATGCGTTTGGTAAGATTCTTAAATTTTTTTGTTTCTTTTAATTTTTTAATATTTTTATTATATTTTTCTTTTTTTTTTTTCTTTGTTCTTTTTTCTTTTTCTCTTCTTCCTCCTTCTTCATTGTAGCCCATCGCCGGCCACGGCGATGGCCAGCGACCGGCTGGGCGAGGTCCGGTGAGCTTGCCGAACCTCGCCCGAACCCTCGCCAGGCCAGGGCGAGGTCCGGCAAGCTCGCCAAAGGCTCGACCTCGCCCTGCCCTAGCGAGGCCGAGCCTCACCGGTGGCTGGGCGAGCTCGGCCTCGCCCAACCACGGCGAGGCTCGGGCCGACGAGCCTCGTCATGCCTTGGCGTCACCAACGACCGGCCAAAGGGAAGAAGAAGAAAAGAGGAAGAGAAGAAGAGAAAAGAAAAGAAAAAAATATGAACTGATTCTAGGAATTGTTCCCGGGAACAAGAAACTACTTTTTTATACTTCTTCATTATGTTCCTGGAAACAAAAATTTTACCAAACGGATTTCTGTTTTTTTTCCATTCCGGGGAACAAAAAAATAAAATCAGACACTATTTTGAGTAAAAACAAGCAGGCCCGTAGTTTCAACTGCTGCATCTCTTAACAGTGAATATTTTTTATTTTAGCCATAAGATGAGCTTCGTGTGAAAAACAAAGGAATCAAGGACCCTGACCAGAGAAAGTATTTAAAAGTTTGCCACTCCAATGGCTTCTGGATATTTACAGCACTAAGCCACCACCAAAAATTCAGATTACTCTTAGTTCAGCTATTCCCAGGTCCCTATTTTCAAGGTTGTCTTTAATTGGCTCACTCTTCTTAAAGCCATGATGCTGTATTAATATATAATTTCACTACTTATAAAATAAATTAATAAAAATTACTGAGATCGATGGCCACTACAAAGCAGACCAGCAGACCTTGTTTTGTCATACCTAAGAGACTACACATACCAGACAAGTCCACTGATAATTAGTTGCTGATTGTCAACTGAGATCATTCAAACAATTTGTAAAGAAACCACAAATACTACATTGCTTTCTATGGTTTTCACATGAAATTGAGAACTTGTTGACAATGCAGTACATAAAAAAAAAAAAACTCCATTGTTATTTTACACAACTCTAAATAATTGAAACATGCCTCGCAGCCAATAACTTTCACACTATACCAACACCTACGTGTACAAACACTGAGTACATATGTTGCATCTCCATGAACTATTTCCCGCAAGAAAAAGTAACATACCTTTTCTAATAGATCAAGGACATCTTGATTATCAATGAACTCTATGTAACTCCAATCAATCTCTTCCCTTGTATATTCTTCTTGCTCCATCTTAAAAACATGCTGAAAAGCAAGAAGCATTGACATCATGATAGATTGTTGAATTACAAGTAGTAGACACTTACAAAAGTACTTCTAGGTACAAAATTCATCCATCGGGTCACTGAACTTTAGAGAATTTTGCAATCAAATCATTGGATTATGATATCAATCACCCTCATATAGTAATTTTCATTTCTTTGTAATAGATTCACTTGGACTGAAATCCAGGCAAAATTCCAACGATCTACAGATGTGCAGCCACATGGCAATGAAATGCCTTCCAAAAAAAATGGCTACTAGTCCACAATGTCAGCAATTTGCTGGAAAACTGACCAGATTTACATCAAAATGCACCAATCGCCAAGAAATTTATTAAAAAAAAAAAAACAAAGTAAAACAAAGAAAGATCATTGCATTTAGTGATCAAAATCAATGTTTAATAACCAAATAGCAAAATCTACAAAAATCCAGTGACCACATCTAATAACCAACAGCTCTATATATATTCCATTCAAAACCTGATTGAAATGTTGTTGCAGCTTTTCATTTGTCAAGTTTATGCAAAATTGCTCAAAGCTGCAAGGAACCACAAAAAAATGAGGTAAGCATTCATGGAAGTCGAAATCAATGCAAAAGAAAACAACCAATGTCTTTACAGGAACCAAGAAGTATGGATCAGCAGCTTATGATCAATACTTAAGCCATAAATTTCCTGATAGAACTACATAAAGTAATATCATCTTCACTGCAGATATGCACAATAACAGAAAGGAGTTACTACTGATATCCACAAAGAAATAATATTGCATTATTTATGTGACTGGTGATAATATTTGAGGTATGACCATTAGGTCAACCAGCATTATTCCTAAATACCCCAAATGGAAGGCTTTATAGTGTTAATAATCTCAGTCAAAGTTACCCAGGTGAAGATGAGCACAGTCCACCAACTAAAGCCGTGCGAGACACAATATTGCTTGCACACACCAAGTGAAAAGCTATAAGATTCAACAATTAGCAAATTGACCCAACATGATATAAAATGGCAACTTTTGTTCAAATATCTCAAGGACAACTACATAACTAAACAAAATACAAAAGCATACCGGTAAAGCACCTGTTTGTCTTGAAACTCTCAAATCCGTAGATATCCAAAACCCCAATTAAGAATTTTGAGTCAGGATCTTGCCCAATCGAGCTATTGATCTTGTTCACAAGCCTAAAGCATTCAGAAAAAGAACATTAAAGAACAATAGTATTTTGACGCAGCATTGACCTTTTTATAGTAATTTTGCTAAACTACAGATGAATGCCATAGCCTCACTTATAACAACACATAAAACCAATCTTCATTGGATATTTTCATCTGTTTTGCACCTTTAGTTCCTTGAGTCACACCAATAGTTTCTAGCATTTAGCAGTTCATACAACTTCAAAATTTATTTCATTATGGTATCCTTACTCCCTTGAGTCACATTGAATATTATTATCCCATTTAGCAGTTCATACAACTTCAAAATTTCCTATACGATGTTGAATGACTTCATTAACCCTGGGTTCAAAGTTGCAAAATTCTATAACATGCAAATATCATCTCCTATTAGAAAGGGTGTCCATTTGTGTATTAAGGAAACAATTGTTCATCCAATATGCAATTCAATTTGTTATCCATAAAATCTGGAAATATTCAACATCAAAGTTAAAAGCGAATCTAGGTAGAAAGAAAAAACCTACAAAAAAGTAAACTCCCCACAAGGTATGGTGTGAGGCCCTCTAAATTCCAGAGATGTAAGATTTGCCCAAGAGAACCCAAAAAATAAATTTAACACAAAACATTTGTTGAGTTATGTTCAAGGGATATCATCAATAAGAAACAATCAAAAACCAATGCCAATTTTCTTTAAGTGAAATTGGCATAATTTGCTTCTCCTAATCAACAAAGAATATGTGTACACAGCTGACAAGATATGACGTAGATGTTTAGCTTCCAACAAGATTAAAAACCTACCAATCAAATAATCTTGAATACACAATTTTCGCCAAAGCATCTCTGTTGACAGCTGCTGCCTCTGGGTTCATCCATTTTGTTATGGACTCATCACGGGTCACAATCACACGTTTGCACAAAGAATCTTCAAGAGACTTCTCATCACACCTAAACAACAACTCTGCAGCTGTTAAATTATTGTTTCAAGCGCATTTCATCTAATTTAAAAGGAGAATTCTAAAGCCTATCATAAGAGCAAACATACATGAACAATTCAGCTGCCATTTTAAGATGGAAACGTGACTCATCATCTTTGGGCTCGGAAGAATCTGCTTCCTCGCCCTTTGCAAACTCAACATTCCCTAGATGAAGTATAGCAGCAACAACTCGGAAGACTGCATCCTGGGGAGACAGCAGCAACACTTATCACTACAAACACCTTTTCCTAACAACCAACTTCTTTCCACATATTTCAATCATTAACAAACTACCTGCTCATCAGGACTTATGCCAACAACTTCCATAGCCTTTCTAGTCGCAATATACTCCTCAGAATCATTCACTCCATCCAGCTCAAAGCAGTTTGATTGATTCAGATAATGAAACCTCCTTGGATTCCCCAATTTATACCTCTTAACATCCTGAGAGCCAGCATCATAGCTATTAAGTAAAGAATCTTTTTCCTCGCTAGATAATTCAAGAATTACTTCAAAAGCATATCTTTTGATGCATAAGAAATTAAATATGAAACTCATGGAATATCACCAATTTATAAACCCACTATTGAAAACCTAATGAGATTCAAAAGCTAATTAAGCACGACATCAAGGCACAGGGAATCAAGATAAATCACGACAAAGACTTCAATGCAAAAGACTTTCAATAACAATGGCCCAGCTGCTTCTTGTTGTATAATATTCATAGGACATTTCCCTTCAAGCCTGGAAGTCAGAGAAAATATGTCATCTTGAAAAGTATAGCTAAAGAATGACATGACCAAAAGCTGCCTATAGCTGCATTAAGAACAAGTCAGCTGAGTTTCTAGGATTAAATTTAACCAATATCTAGACCCTAACAGAAAACTACATTGATCACGTGATTTTTAATATGAAACAATATAAAACATTAAAAACAACAGATGCTCTGCCATTTGGAACTTACCAATCAAAACAACAGAGTGGCTGGTTAAAAAAAAAAAAAAACACATTAGACAGCTAAGTATAAGGATGAGAAGTCATAAAATAGCCTGAAGCAGCAACACATCTGTTAAGAGCATCACAGCTATCTATCACAAAATGTTCAGTCAGTTCAATGCTTGGGAAATACGCCTTTTATCGGGATGGAATATAAAAGAACTATTTGCATATGCCATGAATGCACAGATTTGCAGCAAGAAACACAATTTTATAACTCAATACGTGCCATTTATAATCACAGCAAGCTGGACTGAAACAAAAAAACTCATGGATTCAAACCTTGCAAGATTTTTGGGAGCAGAAGCATGAAGGAAAAGTAAAGCCGCCAAAGAGCAATGAATGAAGTTAGTTTACCTCCTGTGGTGCAGCACAAAGCATATAGAAGCAATGGTAGTTTCTCTCAGGATCAGACACTTGGCAAACGCGCGACCGCTCTAGCAAGTATGTCCTTATTGCAGCTCCCGAAATTCTTCCTCTTTGATCAAATTGGATTTCCACGAACTTACCAAAGCGACTGCATGCAAATAGTGACTTCCAATCAGTATGCAGCCTCCGATAAAATTTTAAAAGGAAAATGACAAAACCACATTACAAAATCAAAAGAATAAGTTCTGACCTTGAGTTATTATTTCTAACTGTCTTGGCATTACCAAATGCTTCCAAAACAGGGTTAGACTGCAAAAAATTTAAGCAATGAGATTGCGTTGGCAAACCCTCAGAAAGAAAAATTCATATAAAAGAAAATAGACAAGGACAGTAATCAGGTATTTTCCAGAGAAAAAAAAAAAAGAAATAACAAACTGTCTGTAATCAGGACTACTACCAAGGATGATCCAGCAATAACTCAAAAGTTTACCTCAAGAACTTGCTGCTCCACAGTTCTTCCCTCTGCTGCAGCTCTCCCGCCCATATAAGCAAGATAGCGCATAAGCATCTTAGTGCTTTCTGTCTTACCGGCTCCGCTTTCTCCGCTTACTAAAATGGCTTGGCTTATTCCTTCATTGATCATCTGTCTGCAAAGACAGACGTCATCAGAAGCCTATCAATAATTGTGCAACATGACAAATAGTCAAATAATTACCTGTATGCAGAATCTGCAACAGCAAATGGATGAGGGCTTAATTCACCAAAAGCAGCCCCTTTATATTGTTCCATCATGTAATTGTCATATAAATGAGGTAACCTCCGAAAAGGGTTCACCGCGATCAATATATTTCCCGTATAAGTCTGAAAAAATTAAACATTAGACTTAGTCTGTGGCAACAGACCCGGAGAGAATGTGCTCCTTCTTACCTAAAAACAAAGCAAACTAATATGTGAACCCTAGACAGAAACAATTAACTGTCAATGCAAATGCTAAAAATGCCAGCAATCAACTAACAACTGAAAAACCAAAAACCAGCAGCAAATGCTAAAAATGCCACCTTGTAAAAGATTTTATGACACGTGAAAACTCAACAAAAAGATTATAATGCAACGCAATATCAAGTTGTCCTTACATATATCTCATTGAGATCATATCTGCATCTTAAATTATCTAAAACCCCAGGCTCATGCAGATAAGCAAGCCTCGTCATATCATCCACGCCGCATTGAGGAGCTTCGGTATCTTTAGCATAGACAGTAGAAGCATTGGCAACAACCTAGAATGCGAAGAAGCAAAGTAATAAGCACATTATCCTGCCTTTGAGATGGAACTGTAAAAGATCACAAACGAAAGAGCAGAACCATGAAGGAACCACAGATGCTTCCCCACTAAACAAACATCATTTGATCAAGGATATTAAGGGGACAAATGAAATTGCAAGGCGGCAATATCACCATCATTACCTAGAGCATGTGAACAAGACTTCAAAAAAGGCACCTTCATATTTAAACACTCACATTATAATGAACAGCCTTGAAACCCAACATAATTACCCTTTCCTCTGGATAGGTGACATGATGTTAGTAAATGTATTGGACGAGTGACAGGTCATGCGACTAAAAGGTCTAATTCTCGTCTCTTTTGGATAGTAACAGAAGAAATTAATTGTGTATGGAGTGAATTTTATACCTTTTTGAGTTACTAATATTTTCCTTCCAGTTGGACTTTACTTAATGTCAAACGCTTGCATAAAAAAAGAAAAAGAAAAACATTTGCACCTAAAGTCACATAGATATTTTTCTTAATCTCTTAAAACTTAGAACATCCTTCTGGTCAGGGCAACTTTTTTGTTTGAGTTCTTATTTAAGTGGTCCAAACTCATGTCTTAAAATCTATAATTTAATATGTTGCCTAGAAATGCGGATAGAGCTGGACTACAGGAATCCTTTAAAACAAAACTTGACAGTAAGTAAGCATTCTAACAGAAAACATATCTGCTTACAATTCGAATCTGAATAAAATTAGTGAGCTTTTAAATAGCTTCACTATAATGACCTGACTCTCATATGACCAACTTTTTGCATACTTTTGCAATTGATATGACATAAAACCTTATATCTCAAATGCAATACAATCAATCTCACCCATATAATCCTTCCATGAAGCAATTATGAACATGTGCATGGTAAGGACACTGCACGATATAATAATGGCTATTGTCAGCAGACACATTTGCTGAACTTACCAAGACAACAATCATCTCAGCATAAAGCAATTAAAGTACCAATTAAATCCTGAAAGCCAAATTCTTTTTAAATACTTTGTACACTTGAAGAAAAGAGGAGAGAAAAATTTAGAAGTTTTAAGAAGGGATATGACAAAGGGGAGAAGAAGGATCGTAGAAAATAGGTGCAGCTAATAGTCCTACATAATCAGGAATCACATTGGAAGGAAATCCTCTTGTAGACACCTGAAGCACTGACAGATAGTACAAAGTTATCAAAAAGAAGATATCATGATGCATCCTCCGAGTTTGTGAAACAGAACGCTGCAGTTTATTCATCTTGACGACCCACTCACAATAAGTGCCAGAGACCACCCACCATCCCAATGAATGCCAGATGTTTTCACATCAGTAATATATTCTGAAACTCATCTACAGTTATAAAGCTCCCAGAAGCTCCTCAATCAGAATGACCCGCAGTATCTAAACTGTCTCTAGAGAACAATTGATGAATTTAAAAAACGATTCTATCTTGATCATCTGAAAAAGAAAACTAGGCCATCCAAAATCACAACTCTGATACCTGGCATTAGGCCAAAGATAATCCTCTATTTGGCTAGTCCAGAGGCACTTCTATGCAATTGACACAAAAGCACAAACTAAGACAGAACTAAATCATAAACCACCCAAAGTGAAATATGGCAATATCCTTTCCCTAACATATGTCTTCAGATCATTTTGACTCACATAGCTTATAAATTCTTTCACACACCACAGAAGCAAGTCTAACTGAATCAGCTCACAATCAGTCTAACAGACCAAGTCCAACCATCACCCAGAAAGGTACAAATTAATCTTTATTATAGGATCCCATGGCATTGATGAAGCATTGGTGAAAAAGCCAGTCATTAACCTCATAAAAAGCATGTCGTCCAGTATTTAATCATGACTTCAAGCATCTTGTCCCTCTAATAACCATTTTTTGCACTTGCTCAGACAGAAAACATAAAATGGAAGAGGAGCACATTCATTCTACACTCAAATCAGGCAAATATGCTCTGACCGACAACAATCTTCTGGCATATATGCATCATTTTGTTGGGAAGCTAAGACATTAGGTAAATTTTGTGTAGCTCTCATATTGTTTGCCCTGTCTAAGAACCAGACTAAAGTTCATTACTGGAAACAATAACTTGAGAACAATACGCAATGCACAAAAAACTGTCAGGTAAGTGAAACTAAACAAGTACACACAACCAAATCATATACAGGGAATCTTGCAATCAACTTCCCCAAAATATATATAATAAAAAGCAAACAATACTCGATAAAACCCTGCTCTCTTAAATATCTGGGAAACTTAAAACATACCGTCCTTCCTGATGTCAAATTTATTTTAATCTCTTCGCCATTGACTTCCACAACTTCACCATCTATCCAGGCTACCTCAGGATCCTCCACCCATACAATAGATCCAACTGCTACAGCCATTGAAGTGGCCTGTAAAACAATAAAAACACTTCTAAATGCACAGATTGGAAAAACAACTGCACAGTTCATCAGCTTATCTAATCCAAAATAGTCTCAAGCATGCGTGACTGGGACTGCAGTATTATAAAGAACCCATCATTTAAGGGGTGATCTCCAAAGAGAGCCTGCACGCTAATTAATGCAAAAAAATTCCATCTTGAAAAAGAACTGCCATAGCAATTCCAAAGTAAACCTTTATTACTGAAGCACCAGATGCTTCACTCCACCTGCTAACAAAGAGTGGACGCACATTTGCCGGACATAGTTTAAAGTAGCTAAAGTTGTGACAAACTACCAGAAATATTTTCGACATAAAAGGAAGTCAATCATTTCCAAATGATTACTCTGCACTAGACTAAATGCAATTTTGAGCTGAACCTTTCATCATCGCAATCAATCAGAAACAACATAATCATCTTCTGCCGAACCATATAAAATCTCCAAATCTCTGCGGACTATACAAATGAAATAACATCTCAGCAGAACCTCCAAATTGAACAGCCTCAAACTAAAGAGGGCAAAAAAAAAAAAGAGTCAACTTCCATATGCGCTTATAGAACCGCATTACTAATTACAAATGCCGACTGACGCTGACAACATAGAAAGCACGGAAATGGGAAATATGATTAAGAAATACCATTGCTGGCGAGATTCAACTCGACTATGGATCCAAGTACGAGCTCGCGAGTATCGACACCGTCACCAGCAACGGCCGCTCAATGTCGTGGACACCATAACATAGGCCAATGTCCAAAATAAACGCCAGACGACGCAGAAAAGAACCAGCTTTCGGCGTTACAATCGAACGAACCAATCACTCGAACCACTCTGAATCAATCTTTCGCCAGCTGCAAACACTATATTGCTGTATCTGCGCGCCTCCTTCGAGGGTAGCGGAGTTGCTTCGTTGGGTTCTTGTGCGTTCGTACGAGAAGGGAGGTAAAACGGGAATCGGAGAGGAATACGTCGGAAATGGGAAGTGAAACGTCGCAGAGGACGACAATGCCCAAAAGGGTCTTCGAGTTTCCTTCCCCTCCTCCTTGGGATGTTCTAGGGAAAGCCCTTTGCCTCGATCCTCTGCAACTATCGTCCCCTTCCCCCCGCTTATTTTCTCGCGGTTTCTTGCGTTTTCCCTCTCTCTCTATCTCTCTCTCTCTCTCTCTCTCCCCAAACTCCTATGTGGTTCTTGTTCGGATGTCAAAACAACGCACAAAACACAACAACGTGAACGCGTCAACGTTGTTTTGCCTCGTTCCGTAATTGCCCCTGGTATCTCGTTTATTTGCGGATACGGCCACGGGAATATTTGATCTTCGACTTTCCTTTTTCCCATGTTTTCCAATATCCATGGGATTCTCCAACCAATCTCTTTTTCATGGTCACAAATACGGACATCATCTGCATTTAATTTTATTGAATTTGAATGTGAAGAGGTTCATAATTTGTTCACCATCAATCAAAGACGTGATAGGAGGAAATTTTGGCTTTTTCTTATTGTAAAATGATGTTTAATTCTTCGACTATAGCATGTAATTGCCGAGGCTCCTCTAACCACTCCGGTAGCCAAGACGTGTAAGATAATTTGGTATATCGTTGACTTTAATAAAATTAATATGAGAAGATAATTTGGTATATCGTTACAGCTTCAATTATGAAAATAAGTATGCGGCTTTTGTAACGTGTTTGGCAAGTATTTCAAAGCTACATCACCTTTAAAGTTACAATAAATTCCAAGAAGTTGTCTCACACTCAATCCTAAAGCGTGACAAAGTCAAAACATAGTTTATTGAACACATGAATTATGACACTTCGCGGCGTGGTTATAACGAAGCATGGCTCTAGTACACCAACCGCTATACTACACGGGCTCTAGAATAAGTGACAAATTGATATGAGATAAATAAACAAGACAATAACTAAATCCATACAAATTGCTAAAAAAAGTGTACGACTGTGTTACCTTTAGTTTTATGTGAGAGAAAAATATTTGTCATATGCGTAATCCACGCACATACATTAATGCCTTCACTCACAAGTCTTAACTCCATAGGCAGGAGGCGCATCCCATTTTGGTAATTTACTTGTGTGGATACAATTGATCTGTTATTTTCATACGTAAGAAGACACCCCCCATGAAGGCAGAATGGCAGATACCAAATGGTGCATTGTACACATTTACAGGGATTTCTTACATATTTGAAAATCTTAAAGTACAGAAAATTATTTAATGAGGTAATCTTGCTTTAGTAGAATCAATAAACTTCATTGTAAACACATATAAATTAGTTATTACCTTGATAAGCACTCGTGATAATTAGATGAGAGCGGAGCATATTACAATAGGACAGAGCATCAATAATTATAACTCATAACAATGTCAGACGGACCAGTAAATTATAGAAGGGATTTTCTGAGAATCGTACTCTCTTTAATAAAATCACAGTAGCCCACATAATGAGTTAGGGAATACTTCAAAATTCGAAATAGTTACATGTGAAAAATAAAAATTTTCCAAAAGAAACCCAATTTGCTTTGGTCAATTTGTTGTCGTAACTTCCACATATAAAGATTTCCTAAATTTTCAAGCAGTAAAATACCAATCGAGAAAATTCATTTGAATTCTAGAATAAATTAATTTCTTGATGGAAAAATATATGCCAAAACTTAGGTATATCGTACATAATATCACAAACCTCAAGAATTTGACATAACAATACTTAGGTTGTATTAATAAATACGATGAAAATATTATACATTCTATTAAGCGAATCAACATGGTTCAGTACTAAAGAGGGGCGAAAAATGTTATCCAAAAGCCAACTAAATCTCTGACACTTAATCACACGACTCTTAGATACTCAACACTTTTCGATTTCCATTTTAATCTTTCTTATCTCTTTTATCTTCTTATTCTATAAAATTTAGATTGTTTTACCAAAGTGAAAATCTTCATATATCAATTTCTTACCGTGATTATTATTTTAAAAAATTTCTTGCCCCACGTGAAGAATCTGGTCTTTTGTCAATATAGCAAAAAAAAAAATGATATAAGAAACTTTCATCTCAGATCAAAAAATGTTTGGTTCATCTTTCAAATGTTAACTCTTACTCATTCTCTTTAGGATTAAACCAGTGTGATATTTAAGGTCATTCATGACACCTATTGAAAGAATAGTATTATTAATGAGTTACCCACTCATATTTATGTCATTTTAGTGGGATAATTGTCCAAAAATCTTAAACTTATAGTGCGAAAGTCAATTCAATTCCTAACTTTTTAATTTGATCAATTTAACCATAATTTTTTTTAATGATTCCAATAGAAGACCTTCTAGCCAATTTTAACCAAAAATCACTTTAACACCAATGGTCTTACATAGTATGGGCAACACTAATGTAAATAATTTTTACAATTTCTCTTTAATTTTTTATTTTTTTATGTTTCTATTTTTTCCTTTTTTATCTTTCTATCTCTTCTCTCTCTCTCTCTCTCTCTCTCTCTCTCTCTCTCTCTCTCTCTCTCTCTCTCTCTCTTTTTATTTCCATCATAGGCAAGGGTTGGGACGCCCCTGTCGACCATAGGAGAGGCCTTGCGAGCCCTCACTATGACCTATCAAGGCGTTGTGGCTCTCGCTAGATTTGGGCAACCCTCACCGGGTCTAGGCAAGGTGAAGGTGTCCTAGCCCTCATCAATGGCCCGCAACCTCCGCTGCCTATCACTGAAGTGCAACATTGATGGAGTCAAATAGGAAAAAATGAAAAATGAAAAAGTAAAAAAAAGAAGGGGAATTCAGAAAATTAAAAAGATTAACAAAAATTGTCCATGTTAGCACACGCTAGGTCACATAAGATGCTCAGTGTCTATATCATTGACTTTAGGCAAAAATTGACCAAAAAGACCATATTGAAAAATTGTCAAAATGTTTATAACTTAATTAGCTAAATTAAAATTATATAATTAAAAAATTTGGCCAAAAAGACTGCCTTACAACAATTTCGTGATATTTTGGATAATTTTCCATATTTTCGTTGATTAGTTAAATGTTGATTCTAAATTCAGAGTATTAGGAGTCACCTATCATGGACCATAATATACATGATCTCACTCACAATTTTTCAACTTAAAGAATACGAAGTTTATATATAGAAAGAAATAAAGTTGATATGTATGCACTTTTGTTATTAAAAGCTGATTTACTATGACATAATTTTTACTGAGAAAGTTTTACCTCAAAAAGGACATTATTAAAGTAATTTTTGGGTCCTTATTAGTTTTGCACATAACGATTAAACGACCTCGTGTCCAATGGTTAATCAGATGGATATCCTCTACCTCCATTCGTGCCCCTACTTGATGATTCAATTATGTCACTTTGATTATTACCAGTTATATTCAAGCTCTTTTTTTTCCCAATTTTAGTCTGTTCTCAATCATTATCCTATGCAAAAATAATTAATTAGTCCTAAGATTCGTCACTCCATGTATTATCAATTGAAATTCATTGAGACATCGTGCGGATTAGCGGCGAAGGCCCTCCATCCACTCCGACGAAAGTCGACACTTATTGTGTGTGAGACGACTAGGATTTTTCTTCTTCAGCTTCTTTAAATGACACTCCTATCGAAGATGAGGTCATGGATTTGCAGATTTAGAAAATATAATGCACAAATGTTTCATTAAAAGACCAGATTTTTTTTTAAAGCCAATTAACTTTTAATTGACTGTTGAAATCATGGAATAGGAAAAAGAAAAGTGATATCGATATTCAACTTAACATGGTAGATGCTTAATTTTTATCGAGGCTGCATCTAGGTGGCAGCTACTTTTATAGAGAAAGCACCAAAACATTTTCTTATCACGAGAAAATCATTATAGCAATATACAATCCTAGATAGCGCGCTTAAAGGCGCGAGTTAAAGAGACTTTGCTATAACATACTTATATACAATAAATGTTGCTTGATGTGACCCTGACGGGACGATTTAGAAGGATTAATTGATGTAGAGATTAAAATAGAATTGATGAATACCCAAGCTTCTAAATATTACAAGTCAATTGACAACTCTAATCCCCACTTTTAACTAAGGTTCCGTTTTTTTTTTTTTTTTTTAATATGCATTGGAAAATATTTTTTTAAATATAATCGCTTGTATTGCTTAAAATAATTTGTCGATAATAAATAATTTTATTATCGATAATAATTAATATCTGAACTTTTTTGTTGATGATAATAATATTTTTCGCTCGTTCATCTTTAATTATAAGCAATTTAATCGATCATTTGTAGCAAAATATTTTTCAATATATTTATTTTTTTAAAACAAATGAATGTTAATAAGGGCTAATACCACAAAAAACCTAAAATCGATACACCTATGATAAGGTCATCCCAAATTAATTTTTTGACACCAATACACCTGTGATAATTGTGACAAATTTATCACATATTAGTTTCTGTCAAATTGGATTAATATTACAAAAAATTACAAAATGGTAAACCTTACACATATAAGAAATGAAGGGTAAAATTCTAAAATGGTACGTTCATCAACTGCAATTTGATGATAAATTAAACGAAATTAATAGAAGGTAAATTTATCGTAGATTTACTACTTTTGGGTTTTTCTTGATACTAAAGCATTTTAATAATTGAATCAGATAGCAGTGGCATTCACGTAATTGTAGCGAAATCGGCGAGCAATTTGCCCATCCGATCCCGCCACATTCCCTCACGCGAGCGAACTGGGAACACGTCGAGCCCCGTCCTCCCACAACGCCACCAGCGGGACCCACCCTCGCACAAGATCGACGGCCCAGAAGAATTCCCCCCGATTTGGGCCCCACAATTTAGGAACCGAGATCCGCCGCATGATCCGGTCGTCTTTCCGGGTCACGTTTTCGTGCTTTCGCCTTTTCGGAGCTCGACACACACCCTATCTCTTGTCGCCTAGCGCTGACGTGTTCGACGGACCACCAGGCTTATCGTGAGGTCTCGCCCCCATCAACGGCCCCGGGCGCGTTTCCTCTAATCCGTGAAACGTGGACCGCGAGATCGGTTAGAAAAAGGAGGAGATGCTGGAGTACGACAGGGTCCACGGTTTGACTCCACCCCCGCCGCGGGGTAGCTGACGCTGTCAGCTTGGGTTGTAGGCCCTAGGTGGGTCTTTACATCGATAATAGGCGAAGTCAATGCGACTTTTTCAAATAGAAGAGATCCACAACGATTTCTCTACTTTATCTTTAATTCCCATAATCCCAAAGGAAGAATAGATTCTTAATTGACAGACGGCGAGACGAGAGGAGATTGGCCTACATAAAGGCGAAGAGATTCGGCGGCTATCATTATGTTGGTAGAACTATGTTGACGGATTTGTCGATTTTAATCTCTAAAATCACGAGTCATATAAAAGATAATTTTAGTTCAAGCCAGACGTTTCGTGATAGATATTGAACCATTATGATAAAACTCGAAGGAGATCGATTAGAGCCAATTGCCCCATCTCCATCCTCGATGAGTACTGGGGACATGTTATTAGAATTTCAAATCATGGTGGGAACTTACATTAAAAACAACCCGATTAGGTGCGACAATTAAAATAAAATTAGTCACTAGGAATGAAAATTGCTTATAGTCCGGTTTTGAGATGATCTTATTCAACTTGGACTAGTTTGAAACTACACTACTATTGGCACTTTCAATTTCATAAGGAAAGATTTTCACTTGCTAGATCTAACGTTGCCACCCGCAATATATACTCATTTTGCTAATAGCAAAGGAAAAGATCAATAATTTACCTTTCTTTTTAGTTTCCTTATGATAACACGACGTGGGTGTTGCCAAATAAGAGCTTTTGCCCATCTGGCCTATTGAAAATTAGAATAAAAATGTTTGCAACTAGGTACTATATAAATTGAATTTCTCTAATAATTAAATGAAAACTACATGAATGTCTCTCCTTTATTTTAATCAAAGGAATGTCTCGATCATTTCACACGACACGAAATCTAGAGTAATCAAAACCTTGTTCACATGGTTTGAGACTGATTCATCCATAGTAGTTACATCTAACATTAGATTAATGGAGGTATTATGAAACCCTAGATGATTAAACAGAGAGCATCCGAATGTTGGCCAGCTCTAACAAGTCATTTAACACGAAGCAAAGGCGACGACCCTTTCTTTTTGTAGTGACAACATATTACATGTTCACATGAGGACGTTCCAACCAACTAATGTCTATTTACATTAGATAGACAAAATGAAGCCCCTCCGTCACTTTCTATCATCTAAATGTCGAGCATACCTTCTTTTTTCTTTGATAATTCAAAGACATGGGTGAGAAAACCAGACCACTTGAAAACTCATGAATCGGTAAGTACAAATCTTATCTTGTACCAACGACACGTATCTAGAGCAATTCGGTTGCACTTGATAGGATTCAAATGAGTAATTTTTCACTTCCTAATTGAAGATCCCCTGAAACCTCAACTAATTGCTTCAATCCCAGGTTTCAGGAGCCCTTTGTTTTCTTTGTTTGGTAGAAAAAATGAATAACCTTAGAGAGGGTTAAGTACTACAAGAACAAATGAAATGCTCCCTTCTTCATCGCATAACAATGTAGGGGCTCAAAACTATAGGACTAGCATTTTCGAACAGAAATCATAATTAGTAGGCCAATCTGGGCATGGATTTCCTTTGCGAAAGACATGCTCAATAGAAATTTGCCAACACTGCTTAAGTAGATCATGGAAATGACAGAGTGAAAGATCATAAGTTTTTGGTAATCCATATGACTGTTTTCTCAAAATACTTATTTTAAATAAAAATTTCCCATGGATGAGAAACATGAATTTCATCAAGTAAGCTCACCCTTAAATAATTTAGTAGAGCACAGGTTAATGTCCATGTCTCGATTCGCACTCCCTTTAGTAAAGAGCACAGTTGAACGATCCATTGTAGACAACATGATCATAGATCCAGCAGCTTTAATGTTGCAAATTAACAACTATTGAAAATTTTTATTGTATTTATTTTTATTACTCTTACTATGAACTATTTCTTTGGTATTTTCTCTCAATATTACGATAATGTAGTTTATTATTTATGAAATTTTTCTACGTCATATAACAACAACAGCTAAAATTTATCTAACGAGTAATTTATGCTAAAATTACATATATTCACATTAGTACAACGTAATAAACTACCAGTTAGTAGGTAATTTGTTCGCCAGCCTTGTCCGTTTGGTATGTCTATGGTACCCACTTCACGATTCTTTCCTTTCTAGAGAAATTATCAAATCAATGTCCTATCCAAAAACTTCTGGCAAAAAGAAGAAGCCCAATCCAAAAGTTTATAATGAAATGATAGGTCATAATATATTTAGCATACATTCTCGTAGTTAATACCAGCATAAGTATATAGGTATTATACGTATGCAAAAGTTGTATTTTTCCAGCCAAAGTACATAATTAAATTATTCTCTTTCTCAAATGTAGAGAAGTCCAAAACTTTTGATTCTATCGTCCTTCATCCTTATCAAGAGGGAGCCAGTTTCTTGCTCATGAATTCAAATGAATGTTGAAGTAGAAATTTGAATGGTTGTAAAGTCGATAACCAAATAAAGTGAAGATTCCCTTATATGGAAAAGTTGAATCAAAGACATCGATTTCAACAATGAAGATCCTATGGAAGTCATAATCACTTCTTAAGAAATTTGGGTTTTGTAGCATGTTGGGATATCTTCGAAATCTCTAATGACATCAGAAGTATCCTCGCCAGTACAACAGGATTATAGTTTATCTAATTATATATTAAAGTTAGGCATAGAAGGTTTCACGAAAAAGCATATATGCCTATTTATATAGGACGTCGCTAATTCCACCTCATTTATCCAACCTATTTTCCACTAAAAAGACAAAGTTGCCGTCGATCATGTTGTAATTTGTAGCGGTGGCACCATTTCTTTTTTATTTTATTTTATTTTTTATTTCTATTTCATTTAGGATCTAGTTGCTATAATTAAGTATTTCATATGTTTTACCTTTGCATATTATGGTTACCCCATATATATTAAAGGCACTATATTTCTCATACCAAAAGAAAAAAGACACCGTGTTATCTTTTTTATTTTTAGATTTTACTTCCACCGAAATAAGTTTTGTCGAAAAGAGAAATTTTCAAGAAAATATACATAGATCAACTCTCCTAATTTACTACATCAAAGAATTTGTCTTTTTTCGTTGCTATTGCCGAAATATTTTTACACAAAGCATGTAAAAATGTTATAGAAGTATTAAGGAATACACTAAACAAATCGACGTTCAAACATAATGCATAATGGATCATCTCGTTATTTTTTCGTAAACATTTCATGGATGATATTAATATTTGTTCATCCAAAATGATGAGATTTCATTTGATTTTTAAAAAAATCTCATTATAACCAACTTTTTGATTTAATTAAATTTTATCTTTTAAAGTTCCACATTGGAGAATGTAGGAAAGATTCTTTTTTTTTTTCATCCTATCATTCCATTATATGTATACGTGTAGAAAAGATAGGTAACAAGAAAAGGTTTGATGGTGATATACACAACAAAAGCGAAAGTCTATAAATGAATGATTGTGTTATAAAAAGGTATATGTCAATTTTTCTAGATTCTACGTGATAGTTGATCCATTAATTTGCTCGACTTTGTATAAAAAATTAGTTATTTTGAAAATTTGTCTTTTCGGCAAAACTAATTTCTAAGGAAATTAACTCTAACATTAAAAAAAAAAAAAATGGTGCCCACACTAAACAAAACCAAAAAATGTGAAACTCTAATCATGGCAACTAGATCATATATAGAAATAGAAAAAAAAACTAAAAAAGAAGGAAAGTAAAAAAAATTGGACTGCCACTTTAATTACAATTAAATGATTGGGGGTCATTTTGTCTTTTTGATGAAAATTGGGTGTATTTAGTTATATAAGGAGTTGAAATACTGCCACCCATACATATAAGTTAAGTGAGAATATTAAAGGATCAAATGGAATATTCAAGCACTTACCATTTGTAGTATATCTGATGTAATGTGTTCCAGAGAAATCATGAAAATTGGCTTTTTCCCAAGGGCCCCTTTCTTGGTCAATGGGAAAGCCTAATAATAATAATATCACTAGGCATCATATAATTTCTCATGCTTTCTTTTCGAATATCATCATTGTTCCAGCCTCAGTTCCTTTTCCACTCACCTCTTGTTATAGTGCTAACTTTAAAAAGGTTATGAGGACTATCGAGTTCTCTTATTTTTGCCTGCTAAAGTTGGGTCATCTATAATTCGCGACCCTTCCATCTAGGGATAGCAGTAATTATAGCATATAAAATTTCTATAGACCTCTCTAGCTTTGACAGATTACTCAATGTCTTTCTCCATCCGACATGCCTCTGGTAGGTAGATAACAAGTCATATTACACTATTCATGTACAGATTTCACATAAAATAAACGTGAATAATATCTATATTTGTAATCCACCAATAAAAAATCTGATCTTCAGAAGTGATTTTTAAACTTGGATTTACAGTCACGCATGACATACCACACATGCATATATTTATATAATCCAATGGAATTAAATTATGTTAACCAAATACTATGCTTTTAGAAAAACAAAATTATATGGTTCATGGATCACCTATCTATGAGTAAATGTATGTTTTAGAAATGTCATGTAATCATGGATGTTGAGCTCGATCATCAGGACGCACCATCGATTACGATTCTTGCTAAAGCCATTAATTGTATATAAAAAATTATTATTTTGACTTTAAGTGTCGGATGCAATATAAAATAGGGATAAGTGCTGTGGAAGTCCTAAAACTTATCACGAAAATGCAATTGAGTCATAAAACTTGCAAAAAGTGCAATTAAGTCCTAAAACTTATCAAAATGGTTCAATTGAGTCCTAAAGTTAACACCGTTAGCCTTTTCCGTTAAAAATGCTGACGTGGCATTTTAAATTATTTTTTTCCCGCTGGCTTTTTAAAATATTTTTTATTCAATATTTTTAAAAAATTATACTTAAAAACTAAAATTCATTTTTTAAAAACTATTAAAAAAAAAAAAAAAAGGCAGAGGAGGCGGCCGCCCATCGTCGGAGGGGCCGGCGACGGTCACCGGCCGCCACCCGACCGGGCGAGGCCTCGCCGGCACCGGGCGAGGGTCGTCGGCCCCTAGGTAAGGGCCGGCGTGCCTAGATCCGGGCACCCTCGCCCGCATTAGGCGAGGGTTGCCGGCCCTCGCTTGGGGCCGACTAGGCCTCTCCTTGGTTGGGTGGCAGCCGACGACCGTCGTTGGCCCCTCCGGCGATGGGCGGCCGCCTCCTCTACCCTTTTTTTTTTTTTTTTTTTTTTTTTTAACAGTTTTTAAAAAAATGAATTTTAGTTGTTAAATATAATTTTAAAAAAAATTGAATAACAAATATTTTAAAAAGCTAGCTGGAAAATAAAAAATAATTTAAAATACCACGTCAGCATTTTTAACGGAAAAGCTAACGTTGTTAACTTTAGGAATCAATTGAATCATTTTGACAAGTTTTAGGATTTGATTGCACTTTTTGCAAGTTTTATGACTCAATTGCATTTTCGTGACAAGTTTTAGGACTTCCGCAGCACTTATCCCTATAAAATAATATTTATGTCATTAAACACTCAACGTTCTTAGCTCTGTGCACTTTTTGGGGGTAAGCTAACGATAGGATAGCTCTGGCCAAAAAGGGTGGCTTTATTTATCTTAATCTATCAAGTGGCGATTTGTCTTTTCAAGGTCTTGGACGTGCGTTGTATTTGCTTTCGTGTAGTAAGAAACTAAAAGAAAATAAAAGAGAGAAAGGATTTCTAGGATGCCGCGGCGTGAACACGTTGTGCTGCTCGTGTCCATTGATAAGCGTGGCGATTAAGGGTGCCCCTCATTCTATTTCTTGTTCCAAAAATAAATTTGAAACATAAATTTGTTCGATAATGCAATGTTATTTTTCTATTTTTGAAAAAAAAATTTGCTCAAAAATAAATTTGAAATAGAAGTGAAAAGTAAATATTTTCTACTTTTCTATTTCTAAATATAAATGAAAAATAATAACTCTTCTCATCACTCTCTATCATTACTAGCCGGCCACTATCACGCCCCAAACCCCGAGTGCGTGAACATCCCACGACAGTTGGTCAAATTGTGATGTCCCAAGACGTGTCGCCGACCCATTATTTTTATGTTTTGATTAACGCATGCGGAAGCGCTTAATATAAATACCCAATCAATCAACAAAATGGAGAGAGTAAAACACAACCGTGATTTCCAAAAGCGACACATTTATTTATCCACTTGTTAACCCCAGGAAGTTTGGTATTTACAAGTCTACCTCAAAAGACAACTTCCTAACGACCAATAGGCAAAAAGGGTCAAAGAGGGTTGGGGTTAGCTCAAACTTCACTAACGACGAGGCTAACAAAAAGTAACAACAGGCACGCCGGCATCTTTGTCCATTGAGACCCCAAACTGCACGTGATAGTTCTCCATACGATGGACCTAAAAATATTTAACAACAACAGGATGAGATATAAATCTCAGGCGAGTTAAGAGCCTAAACCTCAATTAGGACGCATATTCATCTAAACACGCATCACATACAAACTTACCTCACATTGGCACACCTCTGCATATTAGCACATTTCACATGGCAATAATAGTATAACATGCATAAATAATAATCAGAACACATCCTAAAAATTCCATGTGCATTGCCAACACATGTGTTCCAATTATTACGACCCCTCGGGTCACGGCAAATACAAGAGTAGACAGTCTTCTGGCATGACCGGGCATTGTCCTGCCCAATCGGGCACGGCATCATCTAGAACACTCACCTAGACGGCATTCCATAAATGAGTATCGGTTCGGCCTCAACCGCACTCGGCATCCGAACCCCTACCGGGCATCCAACAAAAATCAAGCATCGCCTCCAAACTCCCGTTGGGTGACGGGTTCAATTAAGTGATCACTCAAGCACACCATCAATCAAGCCAATTTTTGTGACCATTCATTAGCGAAGAACAAAATAATTCGTTTTCAAATAATTACTTTGGCAATTTTTCACATTTAAAAATCTTAGTAAAATATTTATACGTGGTCACGTATTTGAAATCAACTCGTTAAACTTTGCACACTTCTATTTTAAAACCCATTATTTTATTTCGCACGTAAAATTCGACGTCCAAACTTGGCACCTCATATTTTTCTATTTTCTTGCCCATAAAACATCATTTGAAAATAGTAAATAAAAATCTATAATTGAGCAATCAATAGCATAGCATCACACATGTAAACAACCGGAATTATACACAATCTCCTCTAGATAAACGAGCATAAAATTCTACTTAATGGTTAATCCATCATTAATTACACTAATCATGATTAATTAAGCTAATCACGATTGACTATGCTAATTGCGATTGATTAGGCTAATTACAATTAATTAAACTAAATTTTATTAATTAGCCTAACTATAATTAATTAAAAATTAATCAATGCGACGTTAACTAATAATTACGATTAATTAACTAATTAACGATTAAATAAATTACGATTAAATAAATAAATCATGATTACTTAATCTAATCATAATCACTTAAACTAATCACACATAATTTAATCTAAAACATCTTTAATCGCAATTAAGGCTAAACTAAAATTAACTAATACTAACCGTCATTAATATTAAACTAATCTATCCCTAAATGTAATTAACACCATAATCCACAATTAGGAAGTTAACTCACAGGTTCCGGGCGATGGCAAGCTCGCAGCGACAGCAATGCGACGGCATCGAGAATGTGACACTTGCGGCTCGAACTGATGTGTGATGGGGCGAGTGATTCCAGAACGAAATTTTTTTTCTTTTGGGATTTTTCTGGTTAAGTGTATGGAGTAGTTGTGACGCTCGAGGCTTGAACTGATGTGTGATGGGGCAAGTGATTCCAGAACGGAAATTTTTTTCTTTTGGGTTTTTTCTGGTTAAGTGTATGGAGTAATGTATACGGGAAAGAAACGAAGGGGAATAAGAAAATATAGAACGATCTCCTTCCAAGGTATAAAAGCCATGCCGCCAATCGAAGATGAGGATCGGGATTTAAGAAGTTCACCACCAAGGCCTAAAGCTTCTACCAGCCAAGGATAAAGGACTTTGGGATAGGAGAAGCTCACCACCAAGGCCTAAAGATTCCACCAGCCACGGATAAAGGGCTTCTTGGCTCACCACCAAGGAGTGATCTACGCTCCAAGGATAAAGAGATCGAAAGGAGTTATCCACTCTCCGAAAAAGTTCACTCAAGCAGAGGAAATCTCACAATTTTCATTCATCAAATTTGTTTATCCTTACATTGGATAGTTTTCCCCTGTTTATAGGAGGATTTTAGACTTAGGAAATATAAAAAATAGACTTTAATGACCTAGGAACTTAGACCTTTGACTCTTGAAAACTACATAACAATAAAGACACCTAGGAACTTAGGGAATGCATTTATTAACATGGGAACTTGCATTTTGAACCTTCAGCCTTCCAAAATTCGTGCTCCTCCCTTGACCAGAAAATACACTTCCTGAAACCTCATTAATTGGTCATGCAAAATGTCTAAAATGACCTCCCATCGATAGTTATCGACATACCACAAAGTATCAATAAGTAATTGACATTATTCATTCAAAATGATCCATCGAAGTACATGATGCCCAATTTCTTTCTTGGCTTGGATAAAGCATCGATGGTTCTGAGTTGGTCGATGGAGCTATGTTGAATGCTCCTGCATCACGAACGGAGGCTCGACGGCAACGGCAACTCCTTAAGCCCACGGCCAGGGGTGGTTCGACTTAGCGGTGGTGACTCGGGCGGACGACGATGGAGACAGTGGCTTGGGGACGGCGGCGATGAGTGGTAGTGGAGATGGCAATGACGTGTGGTGAATGGTGGTTGTGTATGGTGGTGCACGGCAGTGGTGGAGATGGCGTTGGTGGAAGGGGTGGAGGTGTGGGCGGTGGTGGTGGGGGTGGCATTGGTGATGGTATTGGAAAGAAAAATGAGGGAGTTTGAGGAAAAAGAAGAACTAAAGAAGGAGGAGGAAGAATGGGCAGAGGGTAGGGGAAGAAAGACGTCAGGGTAGGAGGAGGAATGGGGGAAGGTGGAGCAGAAGAAGAGGGGGAAATCGGCAAAGGGGGGGATGGGCGAGCGAGCGAGAGATAGGAGAGAGAGAAGGAAGGATCTCGGAGAGAGAGAAGGAAGGATAAAAAAAATAGATTTTTTAGGATTTTTCTTCCAAAAATCATAATTTTCCCATTAACCAATCCCCTTAAAACCCTCTATATCAAGTCCCTTGTCTCCAAAATATCTTCTTTAAATCTATTTTTCTTTTAAAACCAAAATCTTGACTCATAATTCACCATTTTGCCACTAGATCCGAATTTTCCTTTTCTTGGTCTCTAATTTTTCGTTCGATAATTCATTTTTCAAAAGTTTCGACTTGTCGATAATTCGATGGACGATAAGACAATATCCAATAATTTAATCTCGAAACTCTCGAAAGTTCGATAATTGAAATCAAATTAAATTTCATGATTAAAAATCGATTGAATGCGACTTTAGTACGACATAATCTATTTGATGGCTTTTAAGGGTTTTCACACGGTTGACTCATGGCTGATAATTTTCGATCCACGTTGGTGCATCTTCGAATTGCGGACGACTATAAGTTGTCATGTAGTCATGAGAGTTCAATTACGTACCTTGAATATAAGATCAATAGAAAATTGGTTTATCGTCATTCGACGCGAATATCGTAATCGTGCAAAATCACCCGTGAATTGACTAGTACTTCCGTCGAATCGATTTATATTCGTTCGCTAATTGACTTATAACAGTGTAGTATTGACCATTGTTGATCCTTATGGTTAAGTGGGTTGATTTCTGATCGAATTCTCTAGTCTTTCGCGTTTTAACTCTTTACGGCCTCACCCAATAGATTAATTAATTCGTGAATTAGTTCAGAGTAAAGTAACTATAAACACATCGACAAATAATCATTTTATATATTTCGAAATAGGGCCAAATTTCGGGATATCACAACCGCCCACTACTCACCGCTCGCCGACTCGTTGCTGATCATTGCCACAATTCGCTAGCCACCCCCTGCCATACGCCGACGTTTGGGAGGGAGAAAATTTGAATTTCTATTCCGGGAGTAGAAATTCTATATCGTTATAAAATGTGTATTTTTATCAAAAACTTATCCATAAAAAGAAATCGAAAAATCTATTTATGTTCAAGAAATTAATTTCTAACTAGAATTATTATCATTTTCGCCCTAAAGAAACAAGAAACTAGGGTTTCGATGGACTCCATAGTTTTGGTCGAGTAAACCTAATCAATGAAAGGCTTCTATGAGCAGCCATGCAGCCACAAGTCTCATTGAAATCTCATCAAAGCTATCATTGTTACCATTATAGAAGGCGAATGATCAAACAATAAAATAAACAGAATAAGAAAATAAATCGAACACTAGTTTATGCTATTCAATTATAGAGACCTACGTCCACGAGAAGGGTAGTGACAAATTCATTATAAATCAAGCGATACAACAGAGATTAAAAACGCTCGAATCACTTAACACTCATGGTGTTCCCCAATTCCCAATTATATCTAATAACGTACGCAATGTTTAACCATGAGGTTCCTCAAGAAATAATCTCTCAATTTTGTGAAAGAATTAAACACACAAATCTTGCTGTAAGATTTAATCAACTAAACACTAATTCTTCTTGGATGTAATGTACGAATGAAATTGACGAAGAAACCCATGGCCAATCACTCACTTTGAGATGGCACTTCAAGATATCATGCATGAAAAATTGCTCCCTTATAAGAGTCCCACCATCCTATATGAGAAAATATTGCATACCTTAATAGAGCCACGTCAATTTTACTCTGAAACATTCACACGTCGACACCTGTCCTTGGGGCCCGCCACATCTACTCTCTCTTCTCTCCATCTTTTGCTCCTCAACTCAGCGCTTCTCTCTCTCTCCTCTCTCTTCTCACTCTATCTCATGTTTATTGACCCGACGACTCTCTCCCAAATAACGCTTGGTCTCCAACGACGGTCGTGCTCTCTTCGACGACGGACGCGCCCTCTCCGACGACAGCGATGCTCCCTCTCCGACGACGGCCGCGCTCTCTTCGACGACGGCGACACTCCCTCCTGATGACAGCCTCTCTCTTCGACGGTTCCCTATTTCTTTTGTCCTGCAAGACTATTTCAATTAAACGATAGCTAGGGTGTGCATAACATCATTCTTAAGGATCCCCTTGCATGATCAAGAGAAGAGGGCGGTGAAGGGGCCAGAGGTATTTCGTCTGTAGGAGAGGCAGTGGCTCGCAACTTCTTCCCCCTCACGCTTGATCAGAACATGAAGGAAGTCGGCACTCGGCAGCCCTCGTCAAGAAATCGTTCCGGCCCAACTGAAGAGAAAATCCATGGCCTCACTTACGAATGTCAAATCCTTAATTGTGGAGAAGAAGGCGAAGTACAACAGAACGCAAAAAGGAACGGAGAGAGCGCGGCCGTCGTCGGAGAGCGAAGAGGCCGTCAAGTAGAGAGAGAGGCCGTTGTCGAGAGGGAATGTCGCCATCGTCAGGAGAGAGCGTCACCGTAGTCGGAGAGAGCGCGGCCGTCGTTGGAGACCGAGCCTTATTTGGGAGAGAGTTGTCGGGTCAAGAAATAGTAATAGAGTAAGAAGAGAGGAGAGAGAGAAGCCTTGAGTTGAGGAGCAAAAAATTGAGAGAAGAGAGAGCAGATGTGATGGGCCCCAAGGACAGGTGTCAATGTGTGAATGTATCAAAGTAAAATTGACGTGGCGCTGTTAGAGTATGCAATATTTTCTGATGTTATATATATACCAGGGTTGACCGAATCAAGCAAAAACCCACGCTAAGTAGAAATTGGAAACAAAGTCAAAATTGGGACTTGCCTTTTATTGATTTCTATATTATATTATTCTCCCCAATCCGGTGCAGAATTTACCGGAAAGATAAGCCACACTTAGCAAATTTAAGTGGGATTTGGTCAACAAGTCCAACCTTGGACTTTTCTCTTCACCGTGTACTGCTTTCCTTGTGCCGTGACTTTCACAAGAAATAGGAAACGATATTCTTTTATTCTTTCTACTTTCCTTTTCTTGTCTTTATTAATTTTCAAAATTCACATTTTGGCTTTGTACACATATTTTAACAGTTGCTATCTCAGCTGCTGCTGAACATATCTCTTGCCGCCTCTTGCTGCCATCGGCTTTGTGCCGATGCTCGTGTGGTGCGCAAAGGATGATAGCCAATGATCGAGCCAGCCAAATTCATTATGAGAGGGAGGATAAGCGAATCCCTGGTGCTCGTAGCTAGGAAGCTCAAAATCAACATCGATATTCAGACATATGATTGATTGATCCCATTGCAACCACAGCGACTAAAGAAAACTTTAATTTCCGTACTTCTTGAATTTTCAAAACGATACTACCAAAACTTTTCATTGCATGTATTAATCCCAGGCGGCATACTTTACTCGCTTCATGGGGCTTCATTAATTTTCAACTCACTTTAAAAATCAGTGAAATTTATAACAGGGGTCGCTGAGGGCATTCGAGGTGCGGCTATCCGTTGTCTTCTAAGCTACTTGAGTCAAAAGTAAATGGGCTTTCAAATCAAGCTCGAAAATGACCTACTTACTTCACTTTTGAAGGCAAATATCAATCTGGTAGGCTTTTAACATTCCAGGGCCCACGTTACGGGCCCCGCACTGTCTTCCTCGGTAGATTTGTCTTCTCTTATGGACAATAATACTGAGATTGGATTCCACAAACAATAAGCGAGCGTTTGAACAAGCAATTCATTTTCAACAAGGAATTAAAATATAATCTTAGTATGTCGCAATCCTCTTTCCAACGACGCAATTGAGGAAAAGACAAGTTAAGAGGTGATGTCGAGTTGGTCCTTAATCGGTTCAGGTTCTCTCCAACTCTTAATTCACACAATTTTGGGAAACTATGACCAAAATAGATAGATCTTAGAAGTCCAACCTAAACAAGAGTTGCCACTAGCCTATCAAAGGCCGGCTATAAAACCAACTGAAGTACAGAAGTATACTTCACTTCATACGGAATCAAAGAATTTGGGGTCAGGGAAGTGCTCTTTCAGTACCTTAACTTGATTGGTGTGTTACCTAAATGATTCAAGCAATCTTTGACCATTTTCTTATCCTATATCACTAAATGATGTTCATGCATGAGTGCACGGTAAAGGGAAGGTAGACAAATACAATCAATGCGATAAAAGTGAAGTGCAAGAAAGTAAACTTGATAAAGCACCAAATATTGAATAAATATGGCATTGTTATTAAGCCTTAGAACATCGACCCCATGAGCTAAGTACAAATTAAGTCCAATTTTTTCTCAAAGATCAATCTACCTAAACTCAAGTTATATCAAAGGTAACCACTAAAACCCCCAAACTAAAGGCATGCTGCCTAAATGAAACTAGGCTAATTCTAATACTAAAATCTGTCAACCTAATCAAGGCCTATTTCTAGGCTTTTTTTTTTATTTTTATTTTCCAATTTTTTAAATATTTGTTGAACTCGTCAATGGGGACTCTAGACGGGGCCTTTGGACCCGGTCCACACGGTGACCTTGCGGGCCTGAGCTACGAACACAATTGGGCTTTATTCTCGAGCCTTTTTAGAACGGACCTAGGAAGCCCAATTTGTTTAAATTGGATTAGACCCAAAATCACTTCTATTAGACGCAAAATCACTTCTATTAACCCCAGCCCAGGCCCAACCTAATTATACGAAGCAGAGCCCAAGACTAATCGAACTAAGCCCAAACCACCTTAAAAAACAAAACCAGCCCATGCCCACTAAAACCCATCTCAAGCCCATTTCATTACCTTTCAGCCATTTATTCTATTTTCTTATCACCACACTCATATATCTCTTTTTGCTTCCATCGTCTTCTTCACATCCATATTACGACCTAAGTTCAAGCTAGTCTCAAGCCAAACATTCATAGTACGTGAATCGAACTTGTATAAATCCAGTTTCTATTTCAACACAAAATCTACACTCTTGCTTACTTCTTGCCCAAAATAGTGTATTTTCAAATGGACATTACCTCATCGATAAAAAACGCTTGTTCACGAATATTGGTCGAATTTGCATAAGGAGGATTTGGAAAACGTTGCAAGTAAGGACAAGCACCAGTAGTGGATCTTTTACAAAGAACAAATCACCTAGAGTCCTCTCGGTCGAAATACGAGTGGAACAGGGGAGATTTGGGGCCATAAGGTGATAGAGAAGAGCGGCTACGCGGGAATTGTAACAGCTCGAACTAGACTCGAATCGGCGAGGTGGATTAAAGCTCATGGATTTGGTGTGGCTTGGGCGTGAGCATTTGGCTTTTCCCACTTAGACCAAATTGAAGCCTTTTAGTACCTCTTTTCGTCTCTTATTTTTATACAAAAATATATGCTTGATATGTCTAAGAAAATTCTGGGCCAACATAGTATACCTAACATTATTCCACGCGTGATAGGAAAGATGCTTAAGAGCATAAATAATTTATTCCATGACCCCTCGATGGGTTTGATTTATGTTGATTCGACTATTTGAGTGTATAGTTAGAATGTTTTGGAGGAATATCCTTATGCCAAAAGTCTTATTTACGCCCAGTCTTCGAGTCCACTCTTTATCGCTCAAGAATAGTTCACTATTAGTGCAACATATTTGCCTATTTCATTTTCCTTTTTTTTATATAATAAGGAACATTCATACCATCATACTTCACTAATTTTCACCATGACAAATGGAGAAAACGAGCTCAGTTTCAAATATTTCAGATAACAGATGGAGAAAATGAGCTCAGTCCCATATATTTCACGTCACTTACGGACAGTTCAATCTTTAGAGTATAAATCTCATTCAGTTTGATCTTTACATTTTGGTTTGTAATCATTGGATATTTAAACCATACTATGCACAAGCTACTAATCACCTTTCTTACGCACTATATAAATAAATAAATATATAGTACATACAGTATTTGGACGTAAGCTCTTCCATGATTGAAGCAATGATGATGTTAAATTTGAGGAGTTGCACTAGTGATAGTTTGCTTTTTGGTCTCCAAACGTGATTTTTGAACTTGGATTTGCGACACGTGACATAACCATACATACAGACATTGATAAATTTGGTGGTGATTAAAGAGATCATTTGTGTATATTGTCCGAACAACAAACCAAAATTTAGGCAGTTCGCTTACTTTTTGTCGGCTAAACCTAATATATAAAAGGGTTGTGTGATTAAAAAAAAACTCCAAAAATCAATAATTCATTCTCTCACTTTTTAGAGCCAAATATTTATCTGTTGGAGTAAAAGAGAAGAATTATTTAGGGTTAATACCATGAAAAACCCAAAACTGGTACACATGTGATAAATTTACCTAAAATTATTTTTTTGACCATGAAAAACCCCAAACCGGTACACTTGTGACACATTTATCCCAACTGACCATAAAAAAACCCTAAACTAATCCATTATGACAAATTTACCCAAAACTAATTTATTCGACAGCAAAAAAATCAAACTGGTATATTTGTGACAAATATACCCTCAACTAAATTGGATTAATACCACAACAAAATCACAAAAATTGTTAACTGTGACAAACGGAGCGTAAATTCCAAAATTGATATATCGATCAACTATCACATGCCATTTGACTTAATAATTTGACAGTAAAATTTAACGAAAACTAACAGAGAGTAAATTTGTCACAAGTGTACCTAGAGTAAATTTGTCAAAGATATACTAGTTTTGGATTTTTGGTGGTCAAAAAAATAGTATGGGGTAAATTTGTCACAAGTGTACCAGTATATGGTTTTTTTAGGGTATTAACCCAATTATTTACATGGTCTACATATCATGTATCTCATTCATTGTACTTCCATGGTGAGAGCCACACGATTAATAGTTAAGAAGGTATCAGTTCAAATGATCTATACATCATGTGATAACTTCTCCACATGATTAATAGTTTAGAAGATATCAGTTCAAATGATCTATACATCATGTGATAACTTCTCCAACACAAACAAGATATTGATCTTTCATATAACCCATCAGGTGATAGATCTAATGGGCCAATATATACCAACTATAATGAAACTATAGACCCATCATGACTCTGGCCCGTTAGGAAGTCGTATAGAGAAAGTGCAAGGCTGAATTTTCTTCTACAGGCCATTTTTTCCTTCATTTGCGCTTTGAGGTATGTAATTGATGAGTTACAAATATGGATATCATTTCAACGACAATTCATTTATTCGCAATTCACTAATTATAAGACCAGGTAAAGAATCAGGGATGGGGGAAAACATAACTAATTTATATATCATTGAGTAAGTGAGTTGATAACCTCTCTATTGAGATTTAATATATAAGTGAGTTGATAACCTCTCTATTGAGATTTAACATATATTGAAGGAAGAAAGACCTCTCCCTCTTCTCACTCTTCTCCCTCTTCTCTCTCGACATTAACTATCACTTAACCCTCCACTTCCGGCCCAGAGTGCCGAGCATTGCCATCAACTCCTCTAGCCACCTCTCTTGCTGATGCTAACTCTGACCTCAGTGGATGCGTGCTTGTGCAAGCGTATGCGTGTGTCACATCTAAGTGCGATGCATCACTTGTCACCATTGTTGGAGGAAGATATCCTCGATGGTGCCTTGAGCTCTGCGCAGGAGATCTGTCAAGGGAACGAGAGCTCTGGCCTTGTCCCCATAGCTCGCTAAGCTTGCGCGATGACTCAAGGGGGTTTCCATGATGCATCGCTGGAAGCTTTGCAGTTTTCCATTGTTTTTTAGGCTATTTGAGTCAAAAGTAGATGGGCTTCCAAATCAAGCTTGAAAATGGCCAACGTTACTTCTTTACTTTACAAGGCAAATATCAATCCAATACACTTAACCTTATTGAGTTGAGATTTCTGGCCCCCACTTTCTTCTCGATAGATTTTCTCCTCCTTCCATGTAACGTCAAGGAGAAATACTAATATCAGTTTACAAAGTGATTATGCAAAGAGAAATGTTTATGTAATTGTCCTTAATCCACTATGAGAATAATAAATTGTTATGAGCTATAAGAAAGTAAATAACAAATAATTAGATTATGTTGTGGGATTCATTCCTTCAAAAATTCGTGACTCACAACATATTATTATTCTCAAATTGCCTAGAGATTCTTATGCTAACAAAGCCTTACCTAGCATCATTCCACGTGGAAGAGGTGGGGGTGCACAAGAGAATCAAATCGATTCAGTCCATCTTGATTTGAGCATATGAATAGAATGCTTTTGAGAGATGTTCGAAACAATGTGAAATGTCTTCCTTATGCCCAAGTCTTCATGGACAGGACTAATCCAAGCCATTAGATAAGTGTGCCTTTACAAGATTTATAACATGTTCCAATGGCTCTTATCGATGTGATCGATATAAACATGGATCCATGGAAGAATATTCCTTCCAAAATCTATAGGGCTGTCGAGAGGTAAGCTACAATTCAAAAAAACCTCACTAATTCATCGCTCTTCAAATATTTCGATACCATCACAACCTATTTGCCTATTGTCGAAATGCATTTGTTTGCTTCTGTTTTCCCTTTTTCTTCTTCCTTTTTTTCCTGAAACATCAAGTATCCAAATCTTCCTACTCGAGCAATCATCATGAACATACGCAAACAGCCCATCCACACGTATTAAATAACGCTCGGGTCGCTCACACGGTTACTCCAACCGGCGTCCATGGCTGTATCGATACATGTAGACATTCTTGGGAATATGTTCTCAAATGCTGTCCCCGACCACCTTAAATGCATGTCCTCCCCTTTCAAAGAATCCAATGCTTTTGGCAGTAAGACTTCTAGTCGATTGTCACGGTCACAAGCATGCATTATAATTACAATGCGAGGACACCGGCATGATAATGATGATGATAATAGAAAAACTCCTTCAAAATAAAATAGAAAATCCTTATTCTTATCAAAAGTCAAAGACTTATAGGATTAATATCATGAAAAATCTCAAATCGATATATTTGTCAAAAATTTATTTCAAATTAATTTTTTAACAAGAAAAACTAAATTTGTACACTTTGATAAATTTACCCCAAGTTAATTTTTTTACTACAAAAAAAAAATCAAATTAATACATTTGTGACAACTTTACTTTCTATTATTTTTTTAATTGGATTAATATTACAAAAAATCACAAACTGATACACTTGCCCAAATCAGTACACGTATTAACCCTCACAAGTCATTCAATTCAACAATTCAATGGTAAAATTTAACAGCTAAAATATACATGGTATTAATTTAAACTCATAACTTCTTCCCCGCATGAGTTGGCATAATTGCCACATAAAAAGAGGGAAATTAAGTCATCTCAAACTGCCTTTCGTTATTGGTCTCTCATAATTGATGACTATATGACAAATAAAAAAAGATACTAATAAAATATACTTAGATTATATTACATGATTAATAAAAGTATAGTATTTTTACCGACACACTTGATATGATTATAAAATTTTATTATGTCACCAAATTGTCAACCCAAGTCACATTTTTGTCACAGTTTGGAATTTATATGGGTATTAAAAGCTTGAGCTGACATTTTGTCTCTATGCGCTCTCTTTTTCCAAATGAAGTTAAATGAGGGACTGCTGAAACTGTAGCCGTCAAGCTCTACCGGTCATGAAGGATTGTCGGCGAGGGGGTATAACTAGTCCATTTCAATGACTTGCCAAATTATGATTTTTTTTTTCAATAATCTATGAATATCTGAAATTTTTAATCTATTTTTTCCCACAAGAAATGACGATTCCTCCCCGTGATTCCTTTCTCTATTAGACTCTATTAATTAATTATTATCTCCGGTAAGAAATCAACTTTAGTTATTATATTAAATCATTACGTGGTCCAATATTGGTAATTGCACAAATAATGGGTTAACAAATTAAAGCACATAATTGAAGATCATATAATTCAATAAATTAATCATGAATAATAAATTGATAATTATTTTATCAATTCAAACTTTTTCTTATGCTCGCACGTTTTTTTTTTTTTTTTTTTTTTTTTTTTGATTCGGGAACCACCAGACCAAGAGCGGCGCGTCAGTAAACCCCCCGCGACGCTAAGCAGTGAAA
Source organism: Eucalyptus curtisii (assembly GCA_017140595.1). Classification (NCBI taxonomy): domain Eukaryota; kingdom Viridiplantae; phylum Streptophyta; class Magnoliopsida; order Myrtales; family Myrtaceae; genus Eucalyptus; species Eucalyptus curtisii. The sequence goes on from CM029504.1 coordinate 8,251,111, forward strand.
CCACCACCCTCGACGTCACGCTTAAATCACCACTTCACGTTTCAGCCTCCCTGCTTCGTAGGGGCTTCGAACCTTGGCCTCCACCGGGGAAACCAGAGATCCTACCCTCCACGCTATTTGGCCGGTGGTCTCGCACGTTGTTGTTGCTCATTGGCTTTAGGGATTATAACAAATACGTATCGTGATAAGTTTAAAATACTGTCCTAACTTTAGTAAATCAACTATCAAAATTATTATATCTTACAAAAATAATCATACCAAAATTTATAACATTAAATAACTATATTATAGAATTTTTATCACATTCCACAAGTTTGCAATCAAAGAGTCATCATTTCATTCCATTCCATAACTTACCAAATAAAGACAAGGGGCTCGTTGCAAACCATTTTTTATTATAATTAGTTGTTCTATTCTATACCATTTCACCGTGTCAAGTATAATAATTAGATGTTTCGATTGATTTTACAAATCTTATTTACCTTTTCTTTATTCTTCAAAATTGTTAGCTTATGTAATTTGATTTATTCTCTTCTGTCTATTACCGATCTTAGAGTCCCCTTTCTAAGTGTTCTCTTCTCCTTCTTCTGCTCTGCGTTAATATGTTATCTCAACAAAACTCACCGGGAGAAGGATGAGTTTTCCCAAATAATAATTATAACGCTTCCTTACTAAATCTGTCAATCGAAAAGCCGAAGACAAAAGGCCGTGTCAGTCATTATGAAAGCATCTCCATAAGACAAGATGCCACTTTGTCCTTATCTCTTGAGTAATATCAAAACAGACATGGAAAGCTCCTCTTGCCTTAGGAATTATGAAAAAGTAGGATTCCACCATCTTTAAGTCTTTGTCCCGTCCCTTTTTCTTTTTTGGCCAATTCCACGTCCTTATTCCCCAAAACATGTGAAGGTGTGTCCGTTTTGTGTGATTTATGACGTGCCTTTCTTGTCACTTTATGAATGACCTACAGAGACAAGGAGGTTTGTCCCATCTGAGCGGCGCAAGTCTTCCTTGATTTCCAAATAGGTACACCGGCAGATCAGAAATTTCTTATACCAAAACGATCCTCATCGACTCACGGATGCGGCCGATGATGTAATAGATAGTCATAGAAAAAGAGTTACTCGATTACGGTAAAAGAAAATGCTCATGTCGTAATTGTAGTATCCTCGTCAAATACTTCAGATGAATTGTTAGGTATAAATATATTTGCCCCTAATAAACTGCATTTGCATTGGGCAGGAATAGTAAAATCTTGTTGGTCATTTCAGCTTCCACGTTTCTTTGCCTGATTGAAAAGAATCTAATATTATTGATTGTCGAGGAACTTATAAAAAAAGTCCTAAAGCCCAATTCAATTTAAACTTTTCAATTATACCAATCGAGTCCTAAATATTTGTGTATTATAATCTAACAAATTTTGAACGAAAATTACTAACATAAACGTCAATTATCTTACGTGATACAATGCGCTAAGGTGAACATTTTAATAATATTTTAATAATTTTTTGAGTTTTTTTTTCCTTTTTTTTTCATACTTTTTTTTTTTTTTGGGATTAAGGTTCATAGGTGAGGGCCGCGATGCCCTTACCCAATCTGGGTGTCATGGCCTTGCCAAATCAGGAGAGGATGTCATGGGCGAGGCCTTCGTTGTGGCCAATGAGGGCATCGAGTGAGGGCCACCATGCCCTCACTAGCCACAACAAGGGCTGACAAGGGCCGCGATGCCCTTGCTGTGTGCCAGCAATAGTCGGTAATTCTCACGGCCTTTGTCCAAAAAAAGAAAAGAAAGAAATTCAAAAAAATTATAAAAAAATATTTAAAAATGTCATTGTCGAGTCTTTTTATACCACGTAAAACAACCGAAATCCACATTAGCAATTTATGGCTAAAATTAGGCAAATAGACTTAATTGGCAAAATGTGAAAAGTGTTTAGCATTCAATTGGTACGATCGAAATGTTTATAATTAAATTGATATAAATATGATAAGTTTAGAACAACTTATTTATTTTTATTTTTTTTGTAATTGTCCGAATGATATTCGGATGTGTGAATTTAATCTACATGAGGATATTAGGCGAGGGTAGTGAGAATAGAACCAAAGTCTGGGAAATTTGGCTAAAAGCTCCTTAGGCAAACATGTGAGGATTGTGACCTTCGTATTTGGATGCGAGGGCCGAGGGGTATTGCGTGTGGCATCCTTGGGAAAATTCCAAAAGGGACCGAACCCGAATACCATCTTTTTCTTAGATAGGGAAAAAGTGGACCTTATTTCAAATAAGATTGAAGTCTTGCTTATTTTCTCAAATAAAGTGCTAAAGTGGATGTTATTTCAAATGAGGGACCAAAAAATACCTTTATTTTCTCAAATAAGGGTCTAAAGTGGATGTTATTTCAAATGAGGACCTAAAGTGGTTATGTTTATTTTAAATAAGAGCCTAAAGTGGCTATGTCCGTTTCAAATAAGGACATGTCTTTGGTATTTTCGTCATTTTTCATTTTTCTTTTCTTTTTTTTTTTTCCATTTTTTGGTTGGTTCTTCTTCCTCTTCGCCGGTGGTCAACCGGTGACTGGCAATGCCCACAAAGGGCTAAGCGAGGGATGGCCTCACCTAGGTATGGCGACCCTCACCTAGGGGCCATCCGCGAGGTCGGTCCTCGTCGGTCCCATGTGAGGCCATCCCTCACTTGTGGCCAGCGTGGGTGGCCCTCGCCGGCGGGGGCGACCCTCGCTTAGCCCTTTGTGGGCATCGCCGGTGGCCAGTCGACCACCGACGAAGAGGAAGAAGAACAAAAAAAAAAAAAAAAGGTGAAATGCAAAATGACAACAATACCCTTGATCGGTCGGAAAATTTAGCCAGTCGGCGATCAACGAGGTCGGGTCCTTATTTGAAACAACCAAAGCCACTTCATGCCCTTATTTGAAACAATTAAGATCACTTTAAGTCCTTATTTGAAATAAAATCCACTTCGGACCGTTATTTGAGAAAATAATAATACTTGGGATCCTTTTTTGAAATTTTCTCGGCATTCTTTTGCTGCTCTTAGCCGTCAGATTCGCGTGACGCGTCCACATGGTCCAAGAAAATGGGTAGGTCCCTCAACTCAATCGCAGGGTTGCGATGGGCCACCAAGTCCCTCGTCAAGGCTGGCCGTTGCTTGTGTGCGCGCATGTGTGAGAGAGAGAGGAGGAGGTTGAGGTGGCGACGGGTATGTAGGCGGAGCGGTGCGAGACAGCGGAAATAATGGCTAGTCTTGGTTTGAGAATTTGGATGTGCACGTGGTGTGAAGTTTAGGGTTTTGGGAATTTTACATAAAGGATGGTGTTTCAATCCTTCTAGTGATATACGTATGAAACTTGCATTCTTGAAAATATATATATGCTTTTAGTATTGGAATAGAAATCAGGTATACTATTTTCCATTTTCTTATTGATAAGGTTCAAAAGCAAGTTCGTAAAGTAGGAAAAGAAGATAAATATTAATAAGAAGGTTTTTTTTTAATTATTAATAATAGCCAAGGAAATTATAAAAAAATAATAATATATTACACTTGTACCAGTTAAGTCCTAAACTTCTCAATTATGCAAATTCAATCATAAACATTTTAATTGTGTCAATTGAGTCCAAAAAATTTTGATAATTTATCAATATAGTCATTTTGATCAATTTTGGCCGGAAATTATTAATATGATCGCTAACCATCCTACGTGACACAACCAATGTTGACATTGACAATTTTTACATTTTTTTTTTTAAATTTGAACTTTCAATTTCTTTTATTTTATTTTCTTTCTACCTTCACCAGTCATCAAGTCTTGGCAAGGGCCAATGATCAGCCACAGGCGAGGGCCGACCTCACCAACTTTCAACAAGGCTAGTGAGGTCAGCCCTCGTTGGCCCTCTCCTACCAGGGATTAACAGAGGAAGAGAGAAAAAGACAAAGAAAGAAAAGAAAAGAAGAAAGGAAAAATAATAAATAAATAAGTCATTAAAAATGAATTTTGTAAAAAATTGTACATGCCACTTAGGATAATTGACGCCAACGTCAGTAATTTCCGACCAAAATTGACTAAAATGTCTACATTGGCAAAATGTTTCTAACTCAATTGGCACAATTTAAAGGTATAAGACTGAATTAATATAAGCACAATAAGTTTATGAATTTAGTGATGATATTTTCAAAAATAGCCTAAGTTGGATCTAGAATTCATACTTTATGTTGGAGGGTTTTTAATTTGTAATATGCATTATAAGTTATTAGGATGACAATAAATGCATTACTCAAAGGATTACATAACAATAGCAATTTACATAGTCTCTAGTATATATAGCTTTGGAATTGCAAGATCTAGTCTTGGATTAGTGATCAGTTTTGATATCTTTTTTGGGAAATATGAATAGAGAAGAGAGGGTAGGATCGTTACATTCAAAGACAAAAGATATGGGAATTTTACATAAGTAATTTGACCAAAAAGTTTAAGCTGAGAGCCAAATGAATTGAAAGATTTGTATTTGGTTCGGGAAGGGATTATGGAAGTTTTGAAACGAATTGAAAAAATTTACTATCATGTGATTTGTTGGATAATCGAAAACAAAGGATCTTTAAAATACAATTCGAAATTTAGAAGAATTATGTTGGGTGGGGGGAGGCATTGAATAGCTGGAAAAAGCCCGAACCTGTTTTTGGAATATGGAAATGGATTGGTTTCGAGTGAATGGATACTTTGAGATAGAACAAGAAAAGTTGAATCTGATAATTCAACTTATAAGAACAATTAGAAAATTATAAAAACAAAACCTTTCATTTTGAACAATAAAGAGTGATTAATCAAGTCTAATAATAGGCTTTCCAACAAGTCTTACAAGAGCTCCAGGAACTTTGAATAGTTGTTGGAATAATGAGTTACGTTAGTGTAATATCAGTGCTAACATTGGCATGTTTGGGGCGATGAAAGAAACAACTCATTAGTCCTTCTACTGTAGTCATTATTTTTCTTTCCTGCAAAAAAGAATTAAGAAATACTCATGGTATTATAATGCCTTCATATTAGTGAAGAAAAATAGGATATATAGGGTATTTTGCCATAATGTGGATCTTTGATTGAGTATGCTATATATCTAAAGTTAGAAACCTTAAGTTCTTTTATGGAAAGACCAATTTATTGAATCTATACGATTTTGAAAAGTTCTTCCTCAAGAGAACATGACAAAAAAATAAAATAGATGTTGATACCATACCTAGATTTTCATCTCTTTTAATAACAATGGATATACAATTAAAGCAGGATCAACATTGATATCACCAGGAGACTAGCATTGGGAAAATTATCTAAAAAGTCATAAACCTATTATACTTTTGCCAATTCAGTCCTAAATCATCTCGTGAACATGACTTTTGAATCTCTCTACCGAATGAGTAGTGTCTCTCTACCTCCTTGGTAGCTATGGCCTCTTCTTTAGCCTTAAACCCTATTCCACCCCCACCAAAACCTTTAATCCCCCACCATGAGCTGACTCCCCCATTTGTTGGTTCTTCCCTTCATCACACCCGGCCCTCTTCCTAGATTGTGGATACTCCGTTAAACCCTACATTCCATATCTTGGCACCCATCTTTCCGTCCATGGCCGCCATCTCCCTTTTGCCCATCCTCAACAAATACCCACGATCCCCACTCTCACCCAACTCTCGTCTCAGGTCTTCACTGCCCAGCCTATTGAACCAAATCCCATCTCCCTCTCCAATATCGTGAATGTTTGCTTGTTCCCAGTATAAATCCCATATATATTCTCAGCCCTTCCAAAATTAGTTGTGTCTATCACAGTTTATCTCAAGAGCTCCCTTCGATCATCCAGAAGATGCAACGCAAAACTTCACCTTGTATGAAATGCTCCAATCCAGTTTTTGAGGAGGTGGACAGCCGAGGTTTTTATGAGCTAAGTCTCCTTCTCTTCTAGGTAGTCTTTTGGATTCAATCCTAGTAAATAGACTCTGGGGTTCGTCATTCTTTTAATCCCTTTTGGCCCTGCATCATTGAAATTTAGAAATGCATAATGAGTACAATGATGACAGAAGACTTGCAGCACTTTGTAAAGCCTTGGCAATTTATGGTCTGAAGATGATGTTGTGGATTTCAAAGAAGGCATTTTGAAGAGAAATTGAAAGAATGCAAGCTAACTTTGTTTGGGAGTCTTTATTCTAAACCAAATGTGAACTTTCAAGCTGTCCTAACCACAATAAAAAGGGCATGAAAGACTGAAAACGTTACCTACACCCTATTACTAGAGCCAAGATTTTTCTCATTTTCTTTCAACCCAGAAGCTGAAAAACATAAAGTTTTGGATTTCGGGCTGTGGTCATTTTTCAACAATCTATTAGTCTTACAGCAATGTGACCTAAATATTCAAGAAGTATGTTATGAGTCCACTTATTGTTTGTTTTGGGTGTATTTTTATGGCCTCCCTTTTGGAAGAGTAAATAATGAAGTAATGAAAGAATTAGCATCTAAACTTAGAGATGTACTAGAAGTGAAAGTCGAAGCCAAGGGGAACAATAGTTATAAGGTAGGCAAAGCAAGAGTAAGTTTGAACCTGGCTACCCCACTTAAGACCAATGTAATTATCAACTTGGGTAATAAAAGGCTTTGGGTAGAATTCAAATATAAAGACTTCTGCATTATTGTTATTCTTATGGAAGAATTGGGCACTATGCCACCTTTTGCAAAGAGATACCGTATGAAGAATCTAGGCTTTAGGAGAATTTACTAGGCAAATTTTGGCAATGGCTAAGAGCATAAGTGTGGGAACTTAGTTTGTATAGGAAAATTTTCTATGGCAAACAAGCTATTATTCAAGAAGAAGATAATATGGTGCCAAAGATCCCTATTTCTTCTAAACTTGAGGAAACTAAGGGTGCGCATGGTAAAATTTCTTGGCTGGGGAAGAGTTTTTTTCCAGAAATAGTTCTTTTCTATTTCTATTCCGGGGAACAGTTTCGAGTAAAAGAACCCGTTTGTTAAGCGCACAAAATTTCTACTCTTGGAATAGAAAAAGAATAGAAATGCGTTTGGTAACACAACGATTCTTTTTTGTATTTATTTGTTTTTTATTTGTTCTTTTTTATTTGTTTTTTATTGTTTTTTGTATTTATTTGTTTTTTATTTGTTTTTTGTATTTATTTGTATTTATTCTTTTTTTGTATTTATTTGTTTTTTACTTTTTGTTATTTTTTTGTATTTGTTTGTTTATTTGTATTTATTTTTTTATTTGTTTTTGTATTTATTTTTGTATTTTTTTGTATTTATTTGTTTTTTGTATTTTTTTGTATTTTTTTGTTTTTTGTATTTTTTTGTTTTTTTTGTATTTTTTATTTTCTTGCGTTTCTTTTTTATTTGTATTTATTTGTTTTTTATTTCTTTTTTTGTATTTTTTTGTTTTTTATATTTATTTGTTATTTATTTATTTATTTATTTATTTATTTATTTATTTATTTATTTATTTATTTATTTATTCTTGCTCACGGTTGACGACGGCCGGCGGCGGCGGGGCCGACGGCGGTGGTGGCGCGGCCGTGTGGCGGGCGGCGGGCGGTGGTGGCTCAGGCGATTGGAGGTGGCCACGCAAGAGAGAAATAAAACAAAAATAAAAAAGAAAATTTGCTTATTTCTAGAAATTGTTCCTTGGACAAGAAGCAATTTTTTTTTTGTTTCTCGTTTCTATTCCGGGGAATAGAAATCAACTTGGCGTTACCAAACGGGTTTCTGTTCTTTTTTTGTTCCGGGGAACAAAAGAACAGAAATTCTTAGGAATAGAAATGTTCTCATGCAGACCCTAAGAAGCTAAAGGAGAAAAATAAGAAGACAATTACGTCCATCTGTGGATAGCAACATGAGGATGAAGAATCTTAGCAAAATGGCAACCATTCTACCTATTTCCTAGCTTTAATGATTATAGAAAAACAAAGAAACACAAAAGAGAGGAAGCAACTGCCTAGATGATGAATCTACTTTGGTGCTCTACAAGGAATAGCTGAAGGATTCGAAAACTGACATGCTGGAAATTCCAAAAACTGAACAAGGGCTAGTAAGGTGCAAATCTAGAGGCACCGTGCTTTCCTTGTCCAAGAAAGGGAAGAGCTCAATTTTCAAAGGTATCATTAATTGATAAAACTTAGCTTGTGGAGACCCTTATTGCAGTGGCGGAGAAGTCAACTCAGTGGGCTTTGGTGGCTAACCCTAATAAGCCACCGGGTTACTCATGAAGTTCTTAACTTGAAATTGTCAGGGGTTAGTCAAACTCCCAACAATTCAAGCTTTGAGAGTCCTAGTGACTCAGGAAAGGCCTAGTATTGTCTTTTTAATAGAAATTAAAAATCAAGAGCAAGTGGTTTAACATTTAAGAAGGCAGCTAAAATTTCAAAATAGTTTCTTGGCAATATTTCATTGAAATTGTAGGGGGCTTGGCCATTTTCTAGGATGATCAGGTAACATTATCGATTGGGTCATATTCAATACTTTCATTAATATTCAATGCCAAGTTCAAGAGAGTAGACAGCTCATGACAACTAAATTTATGCATGCCCCCAATGAGTTCAAAGAAAGAGTGTTATTATGGGAGGATATTCATAGAGCGAGTATTACAAATCATCTACCCTGGATATGTATCAGCGATTTTAATGAAATATTATATCATTGGGAGAAAGTGGGTAAAATGATGGCACAATATTACCAACTCATAGCTTTCAGAGAGTTTTTGCATTCTTGCTCCTTAATGTATTTAGAATGTAAGAAATGTGTATTTACTTGAGTAAATAATAGAGGAGGAGATGCATTTGTTAAGAAGAGAATAGATAGAGCTTACTGTACAATGGAGTGGAGAGTTGTCTATACAAATGCTAAATACCTAACCTTACCAACCAGTGGTTCCAATCATAGTCCACTTATTTTGTCATTATCCCCAAAGACTGAACATAGGAAAAGAAAGTTTAGATAAGAAGCTTTCTGCTTGGAGGATGATGAATAAGCACATATAGTGAACACAGAGTATGGTCTTTAATAGATTCCCAAAGGATGAACATTGTAGAAAAACTATATTAAATGGCACAATAGCTGGTTGAATGGAGCAAAAATAGATTATCTAATGCACAAAGAGAATATCTTGGCTAAGAAATGAACTTCAAGCATTGATGAATAGTCCCGAAGTGTATAATGATAGTGAGAAAGTATAGAAGATAAACCAAGAAATTGAACTTCTATGGCGGTAAGAGGAGATGTATTGGGGAATGCAATCTAGAATTAGCTGGCTTAAATGGAGTGATAGAAACACAAGGTTTTTCCATGCAACAACCATACAAAGAAGTACTCAAAAAAAAAAAATTACCATGCTAAAGAATATGGAAGGGGATTGGAGGAGAGATGAAAAGAATCTTAAGAAGATGGCAAGGAATTATTTGAGAAACCCTTACAAGTCAATAGGGTATAGAAATTCTCAGCCTATCTTTGACCAATTTTCATGCGCGGTTAGTGCAATTATGAAGCAAAAGCTAATGGAAACTGTCATTTTGAAGGAAATCACTGCTGCAACACATCAATTAGGAGCTACCAAGGCTCCTGGGTCAGATGGATTAAATAGATTGTTCTTTTAACATCATTGGCAGGATATACATCAGGATATTTTTAGGGAGTTGCAAAAATTCCTTGACATTGGATACTTAAACCCTGATATGAATAGGACCTTAATCACTCTTATCCCCAAAACTCCTAATCTAGAAAAGCTAGAACAATTTCACCCTTTAAGCCTATGTAACTTTATTTACAAGATCATCTCCAAGATACTAATGAACAAGCTAAAGCCATTGCTACCAAATCTAATTGTAGCACAACAACGCGCATTTGTGGGTGTTAGACAAATTCAAGATAATATCTCGATTGTGCAAGAGGTTCTTCATAGATTGAGAACCCAAGAGAGGAAAAAAAAGTTTCAAAGCTATTTTAAAGTTAGACATGCAAAATACTTATGATAGAATAGAGTGGGATTTCCTCTAGGAGTGCTTGATCAAGATGGATTTCTATGAAAAAACAGGTGCATTGAGTGATGCAATGTGTTTCAATGGTATCTTTTAGTATCAAATTCAACAAGGAACCTATGCCACTCTCTAAGCCAACACGAGGTATTCGCCAAGGCGACCTGTTATCTCTTTATCTCTTTATTCTAGTGGCAAATGTACTCTCTCACTTGATGAAGCAAGCAGTTGCAGTAGGTACAATTCGAGGAATTAAACTGAATAGTAGTTGCCCTACTCTCTCACATTTATTATTGGTGAATGATTCTATTTTTTTTTTCTTGTATGATACTATAGTGGAATGTCAAAATCTTGTGGCTATCCTACACCAATACTATTTTGCATCAGGCCAGGCTATAAATCTAAACAAATATGGAATATATTTCAGTAAAAATTATCCATAAAGTTTGAGGAGTAATATGATTTCGGAGTTGAGATTTCCGAAAATCGATAAAATTGGAAAATATCTAGGAATTCCTTTGGAGAGGGGTGCCTCGAAGAAAGAAATGTTTGCTTGGATCCTTGCTAGAGTTAATATGAAATTAGAAAGTTGGTAGAAAAACTTATTGTCAAAAGCTGGGAAGGAAATATTGACAAAGGCAGTGGTGCAAGCTCTTCCTGTATGCATTGTCCATCTTTAAAATCTCAATTTCAATTTGTAAAGCCATCGAGAAGAAAATAGCCAACTTTTAGTGGAGGAATAGCAACAAAACAACCGGTTTACACTGGAGAAAATGAGAAGTTTAAAGCTTAGGGAGGATGAAGGGGGGCTTGGTTTCAAAGATCTATTAGCATTTAACGAAGTTATGTTAGGGAAATAAGCATGACGAATTTCCTAGCACCTTGAGACTCTTTGGAGTCAAGTTACAAAGGGACTCTATTTTCCACAATGTGATTTTTGGCAAGCCAGAAAAGGTTCTCATCCTTCCTTCACAGGCTTGGCAAAGCCTTATAGTAGGAAGAGATGGGCACCTAGAAATGGTAAGAAAATCTCTGTTAAAGAAGACAAATAGATGAAGAATGGAACTATTGATGGTCCATCAACAAGGAACGAGCCACTTAAAGTGGTTGGCTTAATAGATATTGAGGCGGCAAAATGGAATGAATATTTATTAAAAAACATGTTCGATGATCGGAGAGTAATGGAAATTCTTGCTATCCCCATAGGCCTTCCAACTATAGAGGATAAATTGGTTTGGACAAACAATAAGTCAAGGTCATTTATGGTGAAAAGTGGATACTTCAGCAATAGAAATACAACAGCCAGCTTTCACACAATAGCAACAACATCATCGTACCAAGCCAAACTAGAACTTTGAAAATATATATTGCAATAAAGAATAACCCCCAAAGTTAAAATTTTCCTATGGAACGCATGCCAAAATGCCATGCCTACACTAGACAACTTATATAGGAGAAAGATAATTCCTGAACTCATATGCCTATATACAAACAGGATGCGGAATCGATCGAGCACATCTTGCTGCTTTATCCTTGGACATCCTAGATTTGACATTGAGGATCCCCTGCAAATCATCATAACAAGAATGGGGTTAACTTGGTTTGATAAGTGGCTACTTAAATTTAAAGAAGACCCACAAAGTTAACTGAAATTCGACCTAATTGCAACGACCCTTTGGTGCATCCGGAAGGATCGAAACCACTCCATCTTTAGGAAACAACCCCTGAACCCGAAATGAAAAGTGTATAGAGCCATGGCTTTACATGAAAATTTTGCGACTTGGAATGAGAAATCGAAAGGAAAGGCGAGATGCAAAGACCCAAGTCAGAAATGGGGACCTCCGAACTCTGGAACTCTAAAGATAAATATTGATGCCTCCTTTGCAGGTACCACCAAAGCGTCCTCTGCAGCCAACACGAACAGAGAAGCGGTTGCCTACATTTGTCGAGACTTCTTCAGTAGATTGATCGGTGGCTTCTCCAAAGTGGTGGAAGCCAACTCAGCAAAACAAGTAGAAGCCTCGGCACTCGTTGAAACCCTATATTTCCTCTTGCCCAGATCTAACTCAAAGATGCAAGTACAATCTAACTGCAGTGCATTTGTGAGAAATGTTCTCACTTTAGACTCGTTGAATTGGGAAGTATAGCCTCTAGTGGATCGGGGCAAGACCATGTTGAACGAATTTCCGGTCCTCACTTTGGCCCATTGTAGCAGAGAAACAATTAAAATAGCAAATTGGCTAGCCAAATCCCAACAGATGAATAGTCTACCTAGTAATTGGGTCGCCAATCTCTCGCCTGCTCTTTTTGACTTATTATGTGTTGATGTTCTTTATGTGTATTCAATGAACTTGGTTAAGCAATTAATATCAATCATGTTTTCAACCAAAAAAATTTAGTCCTCAACCTTTTCCGTTTTGTCAATTGAGTCATAACCATTTTCACATTTTGTCAATTGAGTCAATCCGATCAATTTTGACTGGAAATGGCTGATGTGGATGACCAGCACTGATATGGCACTTTTTAAAATAATATTTTAATGATATTTTAATAATTTCTTGATTTTTTTTAGGGTTTTGGAGAGAGGGCTGACAAGGGTGGTTAGCGAACCCTCGTCGGCCCTAGGGGAGGGCATTGGGGCCCTTGCTTGCCCTGGACGAGGGCATCACCCGACCCTTGCCCCCGTCGGCCACCCTTGCCAATCCTTTCTCCAAAACCCTTAAAAGAAAAAAGAAAAGTAGAAAAAAGAAGAAGAAAAAAAAAGCATAAAAATTCAAATAATTATTAAAATATCATCAAAATACCATTAAAAAGTGCCACGTTAATAATTTCCGGTCAAAATTGGCCCAATGAACTCAAATGGCAAAATGTTAAAAGGTTTAGGACTCGATTGATAAAATTGAAAGGTTTATAACTGAATTAGCAAAAGTGCAATAGGTTTAGGACTTTTTAGACAATTTTCCCGACTGGCATTAGAAGTTGGTATGATTCATTTGGTCCAATTCCAAGACTGGAATTAGAAACCAAATCGGATCATGTAGGCTTCCGAATAAGCCGAAATAGGGAATCAAATGGGCCCAATCGAAACTAGAGTAGATTTTTTTTTTATTTGGGTAAAAAAACTGGCCTAGAATTTAATTGGTCAATTCCTGGGTAGAATACGCAATTTGAATTTTTCTTGTAATTATAACTTTGTTTGCCCCAACTGGGTGTGAGTTTTAGTTTGTGAGCCTTTTTATATGAGGTTTTAGACTGTAAGGGTGCATTTGGTAATTGGCCAAATGTTATTTGATTCTATTATTTTGTTTTCAGGAATATATTTGGAACAGAAATTCATTTGGTAAATTTTTTGCTCCTGAGAATAGATTTGAAGTAGAATTGAGAAGTAAAAAAAGTTGATTCTTTGTTTCTAGGAACAATTCCAGAATCCAGCCAACCAAAATTCTCTTTTTCTTTTCTCTTCTTATTTCTCTTCCTTTTCTCTTCTTCTTCCACCGTCGCTGCCATTAGCTATCTCCGTGGCCGTCCACCACCATTGGTCGCCGACGATTGGTTGGGTGAGCTCCAACGAGCTCGCTAGAGGATTGCCAGGCTAGGGCGAGGTCTGACGAGCTTGTTGAAAGCTCGCCCGGCCACTGGCGACTCGCCCGTGGCCAAGTGAGCCTCGCCCAGCCCTCCCTCGGCCACCGGCGAGCCCCACTTGGCCGAGCCCTAGCTAGGCTGGGCGAGGAGGCGTGACCAGACCTTAAAGAAGAAGAAGGGAAAGAAAAGACAAAAAGAAAAGAAGAAGAAAAGAAAAAAAGAAGGGAAAATGTGATAAAATAATTTTAAAAAAAATAGTTTGGAGTAGAAATTTTGATAATGGTGTCAAACGCAATTCTATTCTAGAAATAAAAATTTTAGACAGTTACCAAACGCCTTAAAATGAGAGCAGAATAAAAATCATTTCTAATTAGAAATTGTTCCCGGGAACAAAAATGTTACCAAACATGCCCTAATTGTTAACCTTTTGTTTATTTATGTTGAACAACCTTTTATTTGATAAAGCAACTTTTTCAAAGAAAGTGTGTCCTCCAAGTTCAGAGTTGGTTCAAACCAGATTCTACTTAAGAAAGTGGCCTATTTAGTTTGGTACACAAGTAAAACCAATAGATTCAAAAATCAGGAAGTGAACAAAACTTGTTGGTTCATAGATTTTGTCTCAATGAACCTATTCTCTTCTCCTATAAAAAAAATCTTCGAACAAGGCTGGCTAGGTTAGTTTTGGCTAATTTCTAGATCGAAACTGAATGTGACTTGCCCTAAGTTGGCATAATGATAAATTGTTGTGTATGTGTTAGGCACATGACATGATCTAGATTCTTCATCATCGATACCAACAATTTCACATGCGAACTACTTACTCGAGTTTTGGCTTTTATCTTATCTAGTTCACAAAAGTGGACAGCATTTTATAGGCTCAAATTCACTTTATTAATTTAAAATGAGCTTTTTCCTCGTAGAAAAAACGATAAAGAAAAAGCAAATGCGGTCCCGATCGTGGGCATTGCTCTGATACCATGCATCTGCTTGCCTTCAGAAAATAGAACACGTCGGAATTGAAGGTGAGATTAGACTTGAAAGAGCCAAAAAGGAGCAAAAAAGCAGAATAAACAATGGCAGCAAAACCATCCTCCAAGTGCGAGCCAATTGTCCATGTCGGAGACCCACCAAAAACATTGCTAGAAAAGCTGCTAATAATTGAATCAAAAACATGTACTAGGACGGTAGCTAGAGGTCCCCATTGAAATTCTATGGCCATTTGCCTTTTTCTTTTCTTTTCTTTTCTTTTTTCTTATCTCTAAGATACAATACTCGAGCTCTTACAACAATTTCAATGCCCGCCCAACTATCGAGACACGCGTATCTGCGCTACTGAAGGTTGCCCTAAGAATAATTACTAAGTGCTCTGATTCGAATGGGGATGTGAGGACTGAATAGGTATAATATTGCGCAATCCTTGTCCACATTACATAGCTTATCCCCAACAGCATAAGCGTGCACACACGCAAGGTGAGTCCATTCTTTATTTAAGTTAAAACGTTGGCACAGTCAGCTTCACGGGCATCTTTGACTCTTCCATAAATGATTGAAGTCGCAAAGAGAGAGAGAGAGAGAGAGAGGGAGAGATTGCAGAATTCCATGTGCATGGGTCTCTTTGTGGTTTAGAGGAGCCTCTGCTGCAAAAATTTATGCCCAACGCAAACTTTTTGTCCTCCAGCCCAGTTAAAGCCCCACCAACGGATAAAAGAATAAACCCTTTTCTTTCTCACTTCTTCACTCTTCTCTAGATATCATCGCCATCGCCCTCACAAAAAGAGAGAAATTATATTTCTCATCACTCCATTGGCCCCCAGAGAGAGCGCGCGCGCGCACTCAACGCCGACATATATTCCATATGGGTGTTGCTAGTTCCAGCTCCATGAGCAAGAAGGCAATCAGCTCAAGCAAGAGCAAGGAGTTGAAGGGCCTCTTCACGGAGAGAGTGAGGCTGCTCCAAGAGGAGATCAATGGGATAGTGCAGGAGAGAGAGAAGGAGGCCAAGTCCTACAAGAGGGAGGTCATGGTGTTTGCACTTAAGGAGGGGGAGTGGAGGAGGGAGAGGAAGAGGCTGAGAGAGGAGGTGAGGAGGCTGAGGAAGGTAGTAGAGGAGAAGGACGAGAGGATTAAAGGGATGATGGAAGGAGGAGGAGGAGGGGGAGAGATGGTGGTGGCGGGTGAGGAGTGGGGGTTGTGGGTCGAGCAGATGAGTGAGGAGAGGGCAAGGAGGGACGAGGCTGTGGAGAAGTGGAAGCAGCTCTACCTTACCATCAAGATGGAGCTTGACGATCTCATTCAGACCGCTCATTGCGGTCAGCTCTCTCTCTCTCTCTCTCTCTCTCTCTCTCTCTCTCTCTCTCTGTGTTGGCTGCTGTACAACTTGATTAGCTTTGGTCACGACTCACCCCTCCGGTACTGCGTCAAAACGCGTGTGCTGACTTCAGGTGCCACAAAATCAATCTACCAATGTAACAACCCAAACACTGAGCGAGGAAGTTTTGATTGGAACTTTTCTCAATACTCGAGTCCTTATCCCTTTTGCCACTTGGAGTCAGCTCGCTTCATGAATGGTTTCTACTTTTGTGTCTGTTCATTTTGGTGTAAAAGAATGAACGCTCGCCTTTATTCAATTAGTGGGTGTGCCTTTTGGGGTAACATCCAACGCATTGTAGATAGCATATTTTGTTAAAAAAAAAATTCTGCGTAGTGAAAATAATGCACAATATCGTACGTTTATCAAAGCCCTCTTTCATTAATTAGGTTTGAACAATTTGATGGCAGGGAACAAGAAGTCCAGAAATTTACGATCTTGTTCTTTCCTTTTCTTCTGTTTTATGTGATGAAACTATAATTCTTTTAATCTTTAGCAGTGATCCAATAATTCTTATGATCTTAATTTTCCCCTGAAAACCAGAAGGAGCCTTTTCTTGGACAGAACTTCTCTCAAAACGTTTCCTAGGCAAACATGATTATCTCACCATAACATATGATTAACCACAGGAAATTTTGTGCAGGCGAGGGAAGACTGTGTTGGAGACCGGAGGAAGAAGAAGTGGTGGAAGAGCTGAAGAGGGAACTGAGAGCCAAGGAAGAAACCATTGAAGCTCTCAAGTCTCATCTGGCATCCTTGGAACAAGACAAGCACAAGAGCGAGAGAGAGGCAGACATCCTGAGGCAGAGCCTGAGAATCATGAGCAACAAAAATGGTGCTCACACCACCACTGGGAAACTTATTTGATGTTTTGGTGGTGATTAGGAGGAAGAAAAAAATTTCTTGCAAGAACTAGAGGATAATGAAAAACGAGTGAATTTACTTTTTTCTTTCTTTTTTTAGCATTGTGGAATCACAGATAAAAAGTTAATGCCACGGACCGACCGTAGAGCTGGGATTGGGTCGTTGTGAATGTATAATTATGGCAAATTGATATGATGATAAATTAACTGTTGAATTTGCTCTTTCTCTGTGTCAAGACAATCCCTTTTTTCAGCAACTTTTTGGTTTTCAGTGTTTAGCCAATTATAAAGTTTTTAGTTTCTGATATAGCAAAGCTTCCTCAAACATCAATAATGCTTTCGACCAAAAAAACAAAAAACAAAAACATCAATAATGCTTTTTCTTTGCTAAACTTGCAATTTTCGTCCATTTTTAGACAATGTAAGAAATAGAACTCAATCAGGTATGTCCTACTTGATTTCTTAGTGCACCCTCTGGTCGTCCAGCACAATTACATGGACTAGCTTCAAACGACCTTAAGAACCCACTTTCCAACGTCGATGTAATGCATTTAAAGTTTTACTTGTTGAGTGTTTTCAATAAAACTTAAAATAAAGATCACAAAATATTAGGAAAAAAGAACAACTATTTTAAATATTAGAATGACGTGATAATTGGGAAGCTAATGGTGCACATGATAAACTTTCTAAAACATAAATCAATTTCTACTCCTAGCTTAGTTTCCGAAGCAAAAAAACAAGTTTGATAACAACTCAAAATTTTATTTTTGGAATAGAAATTTGTTTGATATCGAGAATAAAATTTCTATTTCTAAGAGGCGACGGGCAACGTCCAACGGTGGGCGAACGCTAGCTGGCATCTCACTAGTGGCATCCGTGATCGGCAACGGGCATCTAACGTCCCACGGGCGGCAAATAGTGATGAGAGTAAACAGTGAAAAAAGTTTTTATTTCTCACTTTTTTGTTCCGAAATAAAAATTCTAAAAATTTTAATTTTTAATTTCTACTCCAAATCTATTTCTAAAATAGAAATTTATTCTAGAAATAGAAAATTGAATTTGCGTTATTAAATGAATTTATATTCCAAATCTATTTTGAGAAACAGAAAAATAGAAAAATAGAATAACAAAAAAAATTTCATACGTTCCCTAACTTTCTTCGGTTCAAATTTAGATAATAAGAATGTTAGAGACAAACTGAAGAGCAGCGGAAGTCAAACCCCTAGAAACCTACCTGACAGTTCTTCTGGGCCATAGCTACAGTTTTTCAACAGTTGTTGGACAAAACAACTTCAAGTTTTGAAATTATAACGATCCTGGGGAAGAACCCAAATTCAAACCTACCCTTTTCCCCTTTTTCTCAGGTGCAATTGGTATTTTACCTAAACCGAGGAATCTTCTTTAACACTTCTTATTTGGTAAGGTAACAAACTGTTTTTCTGGCAAAGTCTTCTTTCAGTTTTTTCCTCTTTCCGCGTCCACTGGAAAGGGCGAAATTTCTTGATTAGATTCTTTGCCCCAATATATACAAACAGATGTTATGATCTTTCGTTTGAAATTTGTCTCATATTTTATTTGATTCATGATATTAAAAACGTATTTCATGGAATCAAAGTTAGTGCTTCATCGCCACTAGGGCCATCAATGGGCAAGTCGGGTCAGGTAAACAATGATCTGACCCATTTAATTTATTTTGATCGATTTCTATATAACGTAAATTTAATAATACATACCATTTTTTATCAATACTATCAAAACATAATTAATATTAACTCAATCTAAAAGAACTCACACCCGCACATTTAACTCACTTTAAACTCTTCACGTATATATGTTACTTGGGTAAAAATTTCACATCAAACTAAAAAAGAAAATTAAAAAATAAAAAAATTAGTAAATAAAATAAAACACATGAAAACCTATAAATTGAAATACTTATAAAGAACTTAGTGCTGCCAAGTGACTCAAGTTTAACGAATCCAATTTAATTTTTTACAAGTAACTCATTTTTTTTTAAATAGGTCATAAATGGGTCAAAAGTCCAAACCAAGCCCACACACTCACCACCCATTTAAGTGAGTCATTTGTGATATAGCCATTAACATCATAACTAAGAGTCAATTACTATTAGCATGTTTCAATAATATGTCCTTAAAAGCAAATTCTTTACCGATTTCCTATTGTCATATAAGAGTACTTGTTAATATTGTTATAGCGATCATTCAAATATATAGGATGAACAAATTAATTTAATTTATTCTCATTCTTACAAGTGCGTCTCAACAATTAAAGTTTGTGGGTCATCATGACTATAGAGCTATAAAATTCAATCGCATATGTAGAGGATTTTCAACCCCATGTTTTGATTAGGTTTAAGTGCATCCCAAAAAGAATTAACATAAAGAAACTTATAAAACCACACAACTGTGGAATTCTCAATTTCTATCTGATCCCACAAGACTGCTGGGTATTACAAGACACTTGACAATAATAAAAATCATTTGATGATGCTCCATCAAATGATATCTGCCTGCGAGTCCATTAGATGACGGGGTTGAGGACTGGCTTCCGCCCATACTCCCGCCTGGCCCTCCCTGCCACCAGGGCATTGATGATCACAGTGCTCTCGTTCGGCAGCAGCACCATGTCGCCCATGACCTGACCTTGGGGCATCGTCTCCATGGCCCATCTTAGGTTCGGGTCAATTATCTTAGGTCGCCACCGGGCATTGTCAGGTACATTGTTCACGTAATTGAACAATATCATAAGGTGTGACCATGGACTTGGGAAACTCCATTCCCACACCAATATGGTCTTAAAAAAGCTGATGGATCTACATATGCAGAAACAAAATAAAGAGACATGCAGCAAAGTATGTAGAAACGGTATGGTCTTCTTAAAAGACAGAATGCGATATGAGAAATTAGAGCAGATGTATCTAGCATAGATGAGACAGGATTAATTTCACGTGCAGCCCAATGCACCTTTATCACTGATCTTAGCGAGGCGTGGAACTTCCATGTACCATGAGTGGTATAGATGCAGAGAAACTTAAGCAATTTCGTAGATTCACCATTTTCAATCCCAAAAACCCCAATATAACCAGCAAGATTGCAAAGCGTCATTGAATTTTCAAATATTTATGCTAATGCACAAATAGACAACAACAAATCCACAACTTACCTTCAATTTCATCAGATATTGTTAGTTTGATTATCATATCTCAAAATATCCATAACTCACCTGGTGAGCATCCAGAAGCACTCAGCCAAGATGTCAGATTGACACACGACCGAAAGATTCATAGGTTTCAGCAACTCTACATCCATCAGCTTCTAACTTCTCTAAGATTCTCTCAATGTTTTCCTTCCCCTAGAGTACTTAAAGTCAAAACTTCCTCCCCGGTAAACAGAAAAGAAAAGAAACTGGAACAATGTAACTGCCATACCTGAACAATATGAATTGCTGTGGAACCTGAAAAGTGTTGCAACTTATTATATTAGAAAAAAAGCAGCACTCTACGTGACATCTTAGGCAAAAAATGTGCTAAAATCCTTGATGCCAACAGACCAAAAGAAGGGCCTAAAAACGATAAAAGATGGACAGAGAACTGCAGAGTACTAACCAAATATTCCAGTCGCCCCAGTGTCTTGTGTGATAAAAAATGAACTAAAATAATAAAATCAGGACCATTGCATGAACGCAAGTTGGTAACTGCAATCTCCCAAGTTGGTAACTGCAATCTCCCCACCTTCAATTTCAGCCAAATCGATACCGTTAACCTGACAAAGCACAAAACATGTTTATGGTGCAATAAGCCTACCATGACGTCCCACTAAGAAATGATGGGTACTATTTGTTCTACAAACCGTGCACTCTGACCAGCTCATATCTTAAGCGTCTAAATAGCAAATCTTCTCATTTAGTTCATATATTTGTAGGCAGAGCAAGAGCAAGGAAATCCAAAATTGTTGTTAAATCTGAACGACATAGTTAAATAGCTGGATTGTGCCTTATCTATCCCAATCTTAGTGCATCTTCACTGTGGATGAAAAAGATAAAACCATCATGTGGCTGAAGGAGTTAATATTAGAGGCCACCGTACTAACAGTGCATTTCATACCTCAGAAAGGACCTGTCTAGTTGTCCTCCTCCTCAAATTGTATGAATGACCACACTATCGACAATCAAAATGATGAGATAAAATCCAATTCAGGCATCCTATGCGATCCTTATAGAGAAGACTCGAACTTCCATAACCCTGAAAACACTATTTTACCTAGTACTTGCTCTCTTAATCATTGCCCAACCTCGATATCGCCAGCAATGATGGCAAATCGCTAATAGTTATGAACTCACCAGTTGGGAGAACTTATTACATAGTTTTAAATCAAAGCCTAAAGGGATAATCTCAATGGTATTGACCAAACCCTTATCCCACATTGGCAGCGACTACTAACTGAATCCAACTTTGTGGTCTAGTGGCAGCATTTACAAACATTTTGCAGTGATGGCATTATAGAATTATTGCATATGCTATAGCAGCGACTTTTCATAGCAGCAATAAACGAATGATACCAGATCGATAATATCTGCCAAAATCAAAAGACAAGTTTAATTTACTCCAATTTCTGCATTACTTAAACTTTCCACCAGCAAAACTACAGGAAATCAAAGATGACATCATTATCTGCTAGGCATCATCTAATATTTGCAATGATGCAGATCTGTCAGAAAAATCTAGCAAAACTTTTTGATTCTCTGATTCTATTTACCAGGATTGTAGTTTTTCCGTATAAACTTCAGATTGTGAATGTAAATATTTTAGTCAGCTGATATCATATGCATTCCACATCTTTTGGTCTGTTTGAGGGAACTTTGACATCAAGTTACTTTAAAGATGTGGGAATATCTTAGGATTGATAGCTTACTTGACGATGGCTTAATACCTGATTGTAAATCAATATTTATGATTTGCAATACCACCACAATAACAGCATTGATGGCTTTTTTGGCTACTTAACTTAGGTTGGAGAGAAGGGCAGGACAATCATATTTTAAGATCGTGCAGCTCATTTTACTCTTTTGCACAAAGATATTACAGAGCTTGCGATACACTAAGTATGTTTATAATTTTTTGTTGTGCTCTTATTGGTTTTGTGGTTATCTTACGTTATGCTCTTTACTTTTTCTAGGTCTAGGTCATAAAGCAGTTGTCTTACCTTATTGATGACAAGCGTGTCTTGTTCTCAAATTTACATGGTGACAACTCACTAGAGTGTCTTGTCGAGAAGTTAAATATTGCTCAAGTGCCTCTTTGATGTATTAAAATTAGTCTTTTCATCTCGAATCTTTATCAGTGACACACCAAGAGAGTAATTTGATTCTGATTTGTAGGTTAATTTGGAAGCGAAAAGAGCCACAATTCCGTCTTGTGACTATTATTGCGACACCTTATATCTACTACGTTACTCGACTATAAGATACATTGCCTTCGGATGTCCTTTTCTCTTTGGATACCCATACCATTTTCTCCTCATGAATCGGATGAAAACACGATAGGAAATCATTTATTATCATCGCATCCGGTTTATTTTTCGTTGGGTTAGATATCTGAGGTCTGATTTTATATTGCAAATCTTAGGTGGATGTTTGTGAGACTTCATCAACTCAAGTGATAAGGTTCACATAGTTGGTTCAACATGTGAGGTGAACTCCGGCCAATTTTCCAAAAGAATAAAAGAGGAAGGTTGCATTGTTTGATATGTATTCAGGTTGTGGTGCAATCTCCACGAGCTTATGTCATGCGGCAAATCTCTTTGGAAATCTCCTTGGAGTTCACCCAAGACATATGCCAGTAGACGGTGCACCCAACCTGAATACATATCTAACAATGTTAGATCCCTGTTTTTTTTTTTCCCTTGAAAATTTTCTTGGAGTTCATTTCACATGTTGAACTAGCCATGTCAACATCACCACTTGAAATGATTGATAAAGTGTCACAACATCCATCTAACAATCTACAATCCAAAATCAGACTCCACGCATCTAACGCAACAAATAATAAAACATATATAGTGATAATTAAAGATTCACTATCATATTTTTGTCTCATTCATGAGAATATAGGTATGGGAATATGGATATCCAAGAAAAAAAGGATATATATAGGCAAGTTTTTTATGGTTGAGGAAGTCAATAGATATAAAGCATCACAATAGCGGCCACGGGGTCGAATCGCTATCATTTCTGCTTCCTAATTAATCTAAAAATAGACTCAAATCGCTCTGTTGTCGTCACTAAAAAAGGATTCCATTTGAAAAAACTAATATAAAACATACATCGAGAGACACTCGAGTAATATTTAACTTCTCAAAAAGGTATTCTAGTGTGTTGTCATCACGTATTTTTAACAAGAAAACATGCTTCTCATAAGACAAGTACTTGATATCCTATAACAAACAAAGAATATCACATACGATAACCATAAATCCAATAAGAACAATAACAGAAGATCATAAACATACTTGGTAATATTGTGAGCTTGGTAATATTGTTGCACGCAAGAGTAAAATGAGCCATCGGCTGCCTCGAACATCTCCAAGATCTTAGAAATATGTTTGTCCATCCCCTTATCTCCAGCCTAAAATAAATAGGCAAAAAAGTCATCAATACAGTTATTGTGGTTTGCAAATCCAAGATATTTGTTTATGATGAGGTACTTAGCCATTGTCATGCAAGCTATCAATCCTAAGATATTCCCACATGGTTGAAGTAATTTGCAACCAAAACTCTCTCAAATTGAACAAAAGATAAGGAATGGATATGCTATTTGCTGACGAAATATTTACATTCACAATCTGAAGTTCATACCCAAAAATAAATAAATTACAATCTTGGAAAATAAAATTAGAGGTTTAAAAAGTCTGCAGTAATATAATGCCATGGTGACTTTAGCTTAAGCATATGATGGACAAAATTGTGTGAAATTCAGTCCAATTTAACTATTGGCAGTGTGATGCACTTCAATAGTATCATTCACCTCAACAAAAGCTAGAAAACTTTGACTTTGCAATTGCCAAAATCTCCAACTATGAAAGATAATCCTCAGATTGTAGCCTCGTCAAAAAATCCGAGTGAAGATGATGAGGAAGAAAAACAAAGTCAAAACCAACATAGATAGATCCTTTAGCTAGAAAGTACTACATCTTCCAAGCCAAAAGATTGTGGAGGCCTTACAGATTAATTAGCCAATGTACAAATATAGACAATTAGAGAAATCACCTCAATCGTATGGACCAAGAAAATGAGACTTGTGTTATGGCTTTGGAATTGACAGTTTTTTCCATATAAATTACTCCTCATCTAACAAAATTCACGACACTTTAGACAAGTACCTTCCAAACACTTCAATTACACGAAAACTAAATTATAGTGAAGCGACTAAGCCCACCCAATATAAACATAACATTGAGCTCGACGTTTCTTATACTTCACCAATATAACTTAAAACCAATTGTGTCCGTTATTTCCAACCGACCCTATTGGAAGATAGCAAGCGCAAGCAACATGCGCTAGTTATCCCTTCCCACCCCTTTACTTATCCTAAAATGCTAATTTTAGCCACTCGCAAGTCGCAACCTCCAATGCTGATCAACTCAAAATGCTAATTTATCCAGTTGCTCCCAAAGGCAGGAAGTTATCTCCAAGTCGAACAATAATTACTTGCTAGGAACTTAAGGGGACGCATAAAAATTCGAAACCTTATGCTAAGCCCTCATCCTAATTCGCTTGTGAGAATATCATCGAACAGTTTGTGACTTGCGATGGGTTAGAATTAGCATGTTAGGATAAGTCAATCAGATTGCATAAGAATCTACAATTGAACGGAGATTCGAGCCCAGCCTCTCTCAAGGTACTTCCAAAGTTCCACGTACGTAATAATATACTCGAATCACGATCCTGATCCGGCATTTAATGGGTGCTCAGCATCGCAACTGAAAATTCCCAAATCAGCGAGGGAGACGAACAAGTCGAAACAAAACGATGGAAAGCTTGAAGCGGACATGAGGAGGGAATCACGAGATGTACCTTCGAGGGACGACTGCTCGCCCGACATTGGCAGCGCTGATCATCAAAGAAACAGGGAACGAGAGAGAGAGAGAGAGAGAGAGAGAGAGACCAGACTCAGGGGACAGGGTGGTGCCCCTGCTTCGTGACTACGGAGCGGATGAGTTTGGGTTGAATCAGGGTTTATTCCGAATCCATTTTTATCTTCCCCCCAAAAAAAAATCAACATAAAGAAAAAATTACCTCGTATCATTTAATTGCAATTTAATTTGGCGCCGCAAATTTATTTACTTTCTTTCTTTTCTTAGTGTTTCTAGTTCTATGTAGGATCAAACTGTCGTAATTCAAAATTTTACATATTTTGTTTTTCCATGTTGTGGTCATTATGTTTTCTTTTATGTCGTTAGATTTTACTTCCTTAAAAATTAATTTTTTTGTAAAGAAAAAATTCAAGAAACATAATTCTTTTTTACGCCATTGATTATCAAAGAAAAAATCAACTCTTTTTATGATAGACAATTTTTAATTCAATGGTTGTTTATAAACATTCATTTTTGTTGTGCATATCACCATCAAATAATTTATTATCGATTTTCTTTTATATATACATATATCTAATGAGATGATAGGATGAAACATTAAATAAAAAAAGCCCTTTAAATATTTTTCAAATTTCACAGTTATATTTTCTAACGTAAAACTTAAAAAAATGAAATCACAAAACAATCTTTTTTCAAATGAAAATGAAGTCTGATTATTTTGGATTGATAAAAACTGAAGCATGCATGAAGTATTTATGATAAACATATCAAAATGCCTCATTATGCATGTCAATGTTTTTAGTGTAGTCCTAAATAATCCTATAACATCTTATATACTTAATGTAAAAGTATCTCACCAGTAGCAAGTAAATAAAGAGACTTGATACATATTTTCTTGAAAATTTTTATTTTACACAAAACTTATTTCTACAAAATTAAAATCTAAAAAGAAAAAATAAAACATAGTACCTTCAATAAATATGAAATGCTCGCAATAGATCAAAATGTGGAATATTTAATTATGACAACTAGATTCTAAATGGAAGTGAAAAAAAAAGAAAAAGAAATGGGACCACTACTTTAAATTGCAAGTGAATGATTGAGAACAATATTGTCAAATATGGTGAATTTAGTTATATAAGAGGTGGAAGATTCATTTATAATCGCTTTCACAAATATAAGTTAAAGTATGGGGTTGCCGCACGACCGACAAAACCATTAATATTTTACCCCACAAAAAAAAAAAAAAAAAAAAAAAACTACCAATATCCATAGGCCTCGGTTGACATTTTCTTTTTTTGGTCGGAATGATATTGACACTATCGACAACCTAAAAGTTTTGATATTTTATCTTTGGGTCGGGTCAGGCCGGGCCTTTCAAGTTTCTTAACTCTAAGCCCTATTAAAAAATATATGAACTCGCATGGGCCCCAAAACCCGAACCATCTCGGGCCTGGCACGAAACGGCCTACTCGGTTCGGTTCGACCGTTCGAGCTAAGGGCCGAAAAAAGCGCCATCGGCGATTGCAATTCCTCCAGCTGCTACAGCCGCTTCCCAAGAGCGGATATTTGCATGCATCATCTGGACCAAATAAAGTAACCGTTTCAGAAGGAACGGGCCACATTTTAATACATGGAAACAATTGCAATCATCATGTGTAGAAGCCAACACCATCAGTTTACGTAAATGTCTTTTGTCTATCATGAGTTTTCATATAAAAAATGATATACCTTTGGTCGTCCGGATTTCTAATCGGGATAGGACTGGATATGATAAGATATGAAATCTTGAGATTTTTTTATATCCTGTCCATTGTTTGGTAAATCGCAGTATTAAAGTCGGATATGTTCACATCATATCATATACATTTTTTTAATATAAACGACATATCACTATATTATTCCTTAATTTATTTTTATTTTATTTTTCCTCTTTTTTATATTATTTTCTTTATTATTTCTTTTTTCCCCTTTCATCATTCCTTAATAAAATTTTATCAAATAGTAAACCGTACCAACATATCTAAAATATAAAAATACCTAAAATATATAATAAATATAAATATTTAATTTATAGATCGAATGTTTATTATAAGATATAATTAAAGTTGAATATATAAATTAAAATAGGATTAATTAAAAATATTTTTTTATTTTTTATTTCTTAAATTAGAATTCAAATATTATTTATACTAAAACATAATTTCAATTTTGTCAATTTAATAAGTTTGTTATTCAAGAAAAATAACTTTCCTATTATGAACATTAAAAATCATATCCATCTTTATCTCACCTCCCCCATGGGATAATTTTATCCTGTCTATATTCCCCTTACATCCGACTTTATTCTATCCTGAGTAAGCACCAAATGTAGGATAGGATAAATCATATCATATCCCGAATTTTATCCTGACTGCCAAACGTAACCTTTGTGTCTACCTTTGGTATTAAGGCCTAGACTATAAGATAACATTGTTAGTATGTTCTCATATTCTTCTTTTCGTCGTGTTATGGTAAGGGAGCATCGGATTGCCTCTTCCGTCAATTAGAGCCAACTTTTGTGGGATCATCAATTTCACCACCCAACACAGTGCACCAACACTGGTCCGCGCTCGTGTGTCACACACATGCATGCGATGGCCAGAGCGGAGCCGGGGCACACAGACAATTAGGGTCTGTTTGTTTATGTTTCTTCTTTCGTTTATGAACAGATTTTTTTTTTTGTTTTTTTCCGGGAACAAAAAAAGAAAGTAAACGCGTTTGTTTGCGTTTTTGTTCCAAATCATTTTTTCGTTCAGGGGAACAAGAAAAAAACGTAAAAAGAAAGTTAAAAAAAAAAAAGTTGTTTCTTGTTTCTGGAACAAATTTTCTCTCTCTCTCTTTTCTTCTTCTTCTTTTTTCTTTTGGTCGGCCGCCGGCCTCGCCATGGCCGGCGGCCGCCGTCGGGCCGGCGACGATGTCGAGGGCCGACGACCTCGCCGGAGCGTAACCCGACCCCGGCGAGGCCGAGCGTCGCCCGGCCCCGGTGAGGCTCGGCCTCGCCTTGGCCGGGCGAGCTCGGGCTCGCCCAGATCCGGCGAGGCCGAGCTCGCCGGCCACCGCCGAGCACCGGCGAGGCTCGGCCTCGCCGGGCCACCGAGCCTCGCCGGTGGCTAGGCGAGCTCGGCCTCGCCCGGATCCGGCGAGGCCGAGCTCGCCTAGCCAAGGCGAGGCCGAGCCTCGCCCGGCCCACGGCGAGGCCGCCGCCCTCGTTGGCGATCGCCCGCCATGGCCAAGGCGCGACCGGCCAAAAAAGAAAAAAAAAGAAAGAAAAAAATAAAAAATAAAATAAAATTATTTAAAAATTAAAAGAAATAAAAAATGAACACAAATTTACCAAACGTGTTTCTGTTCTTTTTTTTTTATTCTAGAACAAGTTTACCAAACGCATTTTTTTGTTCAAAAACTATTAGGAACAGTAAATAGACCCTGGAATAAAAAAAAAAAACGTAAACACAAACAAACGCACCCTTATACACAAACACTGACATGTGGATGCGAATCAAGCAAAATAAGTATATCTTCGGTTCGTGTTTTGCTTTCTTCAGCCTTCCCTTATCCAATCTCTCAAGGATGATCGAGTCCTGGCCAAGGTCGAAACCGAAAGACTATATACCGACACTAGCTGGCACTGTCTGGATTAACAAGATAATGTTAATCGCACGACACGCTGTATCCATACAAAACATACGCATGCGCATGCACATTCCGTTCACCTCGCTCTTCCAGAGAAAATTAAAAGTTGGCATTTCACAAAAGCAAGAATATGGAAATAAATTTCCGATCCTAAGTTTTAGAATGTAGAAAGTTATTGCCACAGTTTTGATCATTTTATGAATAGGTAAGGTCCCCAATGTACACATTTATTGAAGGGTCCTGATGCTATTCTTCTCGAAGTCTGTACTTGAAACATACACTAAAACAGAATAGCCCAGAACCACACATGATATAACGATCTCCGTGTGAGATTTACATGGAGATGTGTATTTTGGGGGCCAGTGATAGGGTGTGGTGGCTTAAGTAAGAGCATTATGTGCATTTACCACGGCGTGCATGCTGTTAAGCATTTAGCTGTCTGTCTGTTGCTTCGTCACTTGTCTGCAGCTTTCCGCAGTTTGGTAATTTGATCTGACACTCTGATGAAAAAGAGGAAGTATTTTCATTTCCAAAAGGGCTAACAGATAACATAGCTCATGGGAACAACTTCTTTTGGGGGTGTTTTCCCCTTTTCTCTTTCCTTTTTCAGGATGTATAATTAAAAATGAACAGAAGATACAGGAGGCTCTAACTTAACGTACCTCGAGCAGAGTAATGTAATAGAAATCTTCCATATGTTGCATCAGCGCACTTCCATCTCTAATTGCACGATATATGTTTATTTCAGTTTCCAATATCTTTTCTATGAGTTCCTTTTCACCTTTCATCTGCAAAAGAAGTTTGAGACCTGTCACGTTGGACTTGTGCACCAGCAATGGGTTTAACTCACCAATTCATTTACAGTTACTATCTCAACATACAGTAGAATGTAAATAGACATGAGCTGTTCTGTCCAAGGTAGTTTAATGCAGACATCTAAATCGAGAATCAAAAAACTGACAAACCAGATAATAAGCAGACATATATATTGGCAAAATTCATCAAGACTGCTACAATTTTGCGTGCATGTCTGTGTGACTTCACCAAGCACGTTTCAGCAGAAGAACAGTAAGGTACTCTAAAATGAGATATATAAAAATGTTCTGATGTTAAGCACATGGAAATATCGATTTGTCTATTTAAGGAACTTTCAGTCACCAAGGAAGAAAAGTGAACTTACAAATTCACTAATTAAAACATCTGGCGTGGCTTCACCAACGAAGTCACCTTGGTAACCATCAGCCAAGGACTGCACATTTACCTGAACAACATCAACCAATTTTATAAGTAGTTGATCTGGGAAAAGCTGTACAAGTAAAACTACTGCTTTCTCATATTAGCAACAGAAAAGTAACACGAGTCATGATCCAATTTCCTACTGATGCTTCCCTTGATAAGTCCACAAGTAACAGACTCAAACACTCGAAACCATCAGCTAGTTATTATTAATCCAGAGTATTTCACCATGCAACAGAGTTCTGAGTGGAATAACTGCACCAACATATTCCTCAAGGGAATGGGTTGAAGAGCTTAAATAGATGAAATTTGTTCACTCATTCCGGGTAAGAAGGTTAAAGCTATATAGATACCAAGGCATCCTTAACATCTCCTGCTGCTAGATAGACGGGTTGGGCCACATGGCAATAACCCATCAGGCGTGGAACTGACGGTATGATATCCCTGTGATTCACAACTCTCCAGCTGTCCTTCACTTTCTGCAAAGCAACAGACAATTGCATCACACATACTACGTGCGGTACTAGAAAAATGTATCAAAAGATTTTCCACTAATAAGGGGGAGATCATGCTTAGGCCACCTAAAAGTCTGCTGACATGAATCAATAGAATTATAAGATGCCAAATTTTTAAAGAGATAGCAGCAATCTTAGCAGAAGCTCAGTTGGAGGAGACATTGGAGTGTGACCACAACATCTAGAAAAGAAGTCACTTAAATGAACAAGAAAGCCCTCCTTAATGAGTTGCGTCACTAAAATAAGTTACTGCAATAGGGAGTCAGAACAATCCTCTCAACTTGGAAAAATAAGTACCTTTCAGGAATAAACAAGAGGGTAGTAATCCACAGAGAATTCTTGAGAAGATTTATAATGATGAAAGGCATGAATAAAAGAACAGAAGAACTTCATTTTATGACAATCGTTGCTGATGAAAATAAGTATAATTGTACCAGCGTTTTGGCATGTAAAGAAGAAATCTTACGAAAGTTGCTGTTAATACAGGACGGATGCCGAGGTTGTTCATCGAAGAGTAATATGTTTCACGAAATTTTTTGTCTTTCTTTTTTTGTTGGCTTATACCGGGTTTCAAACCGGGCAAATGACCCTTGAGCCCATCCCACCCTTGCGAGAGGACTGAATGCGTTTTGGCATGTTTCATGGCAGTCAATCCTAACAATATTGACAATAAAGGTAGAGCAGCAACTTCCATGCCACTATGCAAATATGCATGGGCCTGTTTATATTTGCACACAGAGATAGATTGCATAAAGGAATCAGGAAGCGGTAGCTATCACTTAGTTTTCTCAAGGATCTGAGACAGATGACAGGGCTACGGGGCACATATTTCTCTAACCTCATTATAGAGTTCTGCAAATCTCCTGTTACCAACTCTAGGAGATCCGAAGTTGTACATAGTCACATAAATTGCTCCACGCCTAACATAAACAAAATGCATTAGTCACATGCCATAGGGGAAAAAAAGATTAAAAACTCTACTCCCATGATTTTAATTTAAATGGCCTAAGACACTTAAGAGTAATAAAAGAGGCCGCTCAAGTCGCTGCTTACAGATAAACTCACGATTGAAGAACTCTAGCTTCTCATGGTGTGACCTACTTTACACATATAGTATCTCATGTCGTCGGCACAATTCAGTTACATAACATAATATGAACTATATTCAAACAGCTTAAGCTTTTGCAGTAAGTCGGTTGTGCACAAAACTATAACATGGTATAACAGCCAAAGATCTCGATTTCGATTCCTCACACCTAGTCTTTCACCCTTTCTAGTTTCCCTTCTTCAGATATCTTGGGTTTCAATGATCTTCGCCCATAAGCCATGTTTATTGAGTTTGCATGCTTCATGCTTTCCCCATCATAGCAGCAGTCTCCATGAGGAGTACTTAGCTATGGAATATAATATGCACCACCATTCCGTCAGTTGAAGTTATCGAAACAAATGGTTACACACATCACTATATAAGGCACCTCGAATTAAATTAGATGAATCTGTGGAATCTCACAAAGAAAATGCAATCTACTGAGACCAGAAAAGCATGAAAACTATTCCACCGAACTTTATCCATGCCATACCAAGAACACCAAGAAAATTGGACAGGTCCTCACAAGTATCGCAGACAAAAATTTGCCCAGAGTCAACACACAAAAATCATTATTTATTAACAATAAAGATCTCATGATTCAAAGACAGTGGATTTCTCTTTTCCGGATTATGTAACACAAATTATTCAGGTTTTTATCAAGAAAATAACACAATGTTCTTTTCTTTAGTCCATCATGTGTTTACCTTTGAGCTACCTGCAAAAATGCTAGTGCTCACATGCTCACGTGCATGGAACAACCCCCCCCAAAAAAAAAAAAAAAAAAAAAAAAAAAAAAAAAAAAACAAGCACACCTCCTTCTGCAACTTTGTAAAGTCTGGAGCGGGAACAACTTCTTCTACAGCAAATGTCAACTAAACCCAATTACTTGGCAGGGGGGTTCCTTAGCTAATAGAGAGTCTTCGACATCACGAGTGGTGCTTTTCCCTGTGTACTTCAATTAGGGCAAACTTACTTTACGTGACGTCACAATTTGATTAGAGCTAGCTCGACCAGCCCATCCTAACATTTCTTTTCTTCACCAATTCATTCATTCGCTTTTTTGGGTGTTTTTAGAAAGCCAAAAGTATAAACCAGTTGGCACCTCCTCTTGTAAAAAATGTCTCGCAGACTCCTAAACTCTACCAAAAAACTTCTCCACCACCATTTCAGCCCCTTTTATCAGCCTCAAATGCCTGCCGTGCCCAGTGATACTATTGGTCCATTCAATTTAACAATAACTTTTAATCATTGAAGATCACGACATGTGTCAAATACTTAAAAGTATAACTGCAATCAAATGCATGCCTGCATTTTGCAGCCGGATAAATATCTGGGGCAGAAAAGTAAATATAATAGTTATCTTTATTATGAAAGATGTGACTCACTTTGCTAATTGACTGGATGAAAGCTCAAGAGCAAGGAGAGTAGCTAGAGCACCACCTAAACTATGACCAGTAACATAGACATGCCACTTGTACTGTGGCTCACAACCATCGTCCCTGCAAGAAAACATTTCACCATCAAGTTATCACAAGACAATCAGCTCTTGGTGATAGCACAGCATGGTAGCCATTTAGTAATGGAGAAAAACTTGTTTGAATGCATGGCCTTGGTATATGACAAAATGAAAGAAACACTAGCAGTTAAGTTCGCACTGAAGTAAGATATGGCATGGAGGGCAAACAAACTGTTGAAGAATATCTGTCTACATTGAGACACATATGGTTAGTACACAAGTGTTGGGAATTCTAAATAAGGTAGTCAAGGATTTGGGTATTAAGTAGATTGTCTCCCTAGGCTTGGCAAGTGAAGCGTCAATATACTTATAAACATAAAGTCAAGCAGGTATTTTGTGTTCTCTCCTTTCGTATCTTCAGCAATCCCTAAATACTAAACATGGAATCAGATCCACCAAGAGAGAGAAAACCAACAAATATGGGACTTCGTTGTTAACTCTCACTCGCTAACACAACTTCCTTATTGAGTTCTTTGTCATCTCTCATGGGTAGCGACCATGAACAAATGCTACTCATATCCTCTCCCTTGGGGCCACCATCTCCGTGCATCAAGCCTCTGACTCTTCATCCAATGCTACTGTCTGCCCACCTATCTCTGCACCTTGACATAGCTTCAAGGAGTCCCTCCTTTGTTGTCCACTTGCCTGTTTTCCGGCTCTCAATATCCTGAGATTCAACTCACGCCAGCCAGGTGAGTCCCAATCCACATGGATTTATTCTGGGCTCCTTGTTGTCACTCACAACTTGAGGACTGCTAATCCTCGAGGCTTTGCGACTCCAGACCCACAAAACTTACTGCAAAGAGCACAATGCAGCTCATGCAAGATACACCTCAACTCCATCACACAGCGATGCTCAAGGAGAATATCAACCAAGTTCATGGGGTCAACGCCTACAACTCTCCGAATTCTTTTGTGGTTTTTTAAGAGGAGCAAGCATGATGAGTTTATAATATTTTTCTAGGAACAGCGCTTACACAAAACCGATTGCCATTTTGAGGAGTGATAAAATTCTTATTCTCACTGAATCATATGCACTTAAAAAGCCACTGTGAACCTGGAAAACAAGCAACAAAAATTTTGTAAGCAAGGAGAAGCATAACGGACGGATTCAGCAAAATACTCATCTCACAATAATCAATAAAAGAAATCAAGATCTAGAATAGCAGTATACTTGAACTTCTTCCTTGAAATCTCCACCAATCCTTTCGGGGTTCAAACTGAAGGAGCACAACAAAATAAACATCAAGAAAAACAAAATTGACAAGTAGTATCAGTGTATTACATTAGCCCAACTTACATAAATATTACAGAGGATAAGCATATCAAACAGCCAAAAGAATTGGTGAATTTGCATAGTTGACACAAGCAACAAGCAACAACCAAAAGAATTAGTGGATTTGAACAATTCAAACAAGCAACAAGCATGGACATCTTTTCACATAGAAAAGAAGACACCAAAAAGATCACTGCTCGAAACCTATCTGCAAACACAGATGTCAATTGGCGTATATTACTCACCAATTCCCAGGTATCATAGGATCATTAACAATAAGCCCTGCTCAATGTAACAGAACTGGTTTCAAGCCTAATCATACATTCTAAATTATTGCTTAGCACTGCAAATTACGAGGAGACAAAAGACTAACATCATATCAGACTTGGACAATCTTCAAGCTACAATTCGTTTTTCCTAGTGAGAAACTAGAGAAGGTTGCAAATTTTGATTTTGTACTTGTTAAGGCTAAGATAGAGATGATGATCTGCTCCTACATGACCAGCAAACAGGCAAAATAGTAAAATCCAACTTGTAATGGCATATATGTTGAGAGAAGACTATCCAGTGAATTAATTGATTTTTCACATTACCCAGTAGGGGCCATCATCAAATCAGTCCGCAAGTCCTTCCATCTTGACTGGGAATAACACATAGAAAAAAAAAAATTAATAAATAAATATCTACCTCATAACCACATAAATAAGGTTGCCAAGGGAAAGATAGTGAAGCTGATTACTTGTTCTGTTCCTCTAAATGCAACAACTAATCTTCTTCGTGCAGAATCACGCCAGATTGCTGCCTGCAGTAACCTTACTTCATTCATACATGATTCCATCCCCAATTAAAAATGCATGAGAAAAAGTAGATTAGGAAGCAGCTTCTCAATACAGGAAGACAATACCTGTGTATCAGTGGATGCGTTATCTAGGAAGCAAATTTTCTCAAATTCAGACTTAACGAAACTAGGATGACCAAGAGAAGTGGCAAGCAGCGCCCAGGCTTCCATGGCACTTTCTGCAGTAGAGAAAAGAGTTTTCATCTCCTCTGACTTCTTTTCATCCAATGATGATACGTCTGATGAGACTTCAAGATTCTCACTCTTAGAATACACAGAACCATCACTTTTCATTTTATTATCATTCTTTTCCATAGAACGCGCTTCCTTATTTAGCCGAGAAACTGCTGCAGTCAAAACCATCAATGCCCCCAAAACAGAATCAGTTTGCTGCAACAAATCTTGTGTCACTTTTCTTATATCCGGAATTGAAGACTGAATTGCACTTCTTAGAAGTGGCCCGCTCTCTGCGGAATCATCAATATCTTGGCTACTTGGCATTGCAAGCCCGGATTGAATGTAACCTTCTTCTGCAACTTTCCGGGATTGTATGCCAATCTTATTTAGTACATCAAAACCATCCCATTTTACATTCTCAGGGACAGGAAGACCAAGTTTCTGTACAACCTTCTGATTGATAACATCTGCAAAGTTCTTCCAGAAATGTTTGTCAAACTGTATGGATTCACCAACTAGCATTTTTTCTCCATTAGCATTCTCAAATCCAGTTGAATCAGGGGAAGACTCGACAACAATGTTCTCTTCATTCAGGCTCTGGTCATTCAGCGATGGAACATCTATAGATGAAGACTTCTCAGGTGCAGCAGTGGCATTGACCGATTCCCCTTCTGCTACATATTTACCACTATTTAAAAGCTTATCCTTCCAAGGATATGTCTCATTAAAGGATTTCAACTGCCCAAAAGCATATTCAACAAACTGCCGAGCCGGCACACTCTCAGACCCAACAATTGATTTCAAAGTAGACTCAAACCCATTTTGCCTGAGGAACTCTGAAACAAATGGGAGCTTCCACCACTTCTTTCCCTCATCAATTTCATCAAAACTTTTATATCTAACCTGAAACAGCATCACCAGTAAGCTTGCTCATTTTTCCGGCATAACACGCAGAAGGATGATAACTGGTATCTTAGTAAAGCATGGAAAGAAATCCACAATAACGAAACCAAGGTTAGAA
Organism: Eucalyptus curtisii; assembly: GCA_017140595.1. Classification (NCBI taxonomy): domain Eukaryota; kingdom Viridiplantae; phylum Streptophyta; class Magnoliopsida; order Myrtales; family Myrtaceae; genus Eucalyptus; species Eucalyptus curtisii. The sequence continues at coordinate 8,287,400 of CM029504.1, forward strand.
TTCTCATAAATGGAATTCAGATACTCCTCACCCTCTCAAAATTAAATTAATTTTGCCTGGTTCAGATAGAATTCCCTAATATTCCTACCAAAGTCCAATAGTGGAAATATTTTTTCTCCTCCCAGCATTATTGTCTGATTTCTGAAAGATTGTTATTAAACTTGTTTATTAGTAGTTCTTATTCACACTTCATACATGTGAGACAATATACAAGCACTGCATGTTTGTGTCATATGCATCTCAGTAGATACTCGATTTTGACATACAAGATCAAATGGACAAACAACCCCCATGATTGATTCAATGTCTTTGAAACAGTTAAGAGGTTTACTTTGTATTTCAATGTCGTCTTTTCCACCAATATAATAAAGCAAGTAAGTTTAGCCTATTGGAAAGGGTTGAGCTGGAGTGTGTGCAGACTTAGATGTCCAGGGTTCATAGCGTATTGGTGTAAACTGGTTCTTCAAGCATCTAAGATTTTTACCCAGCGACTGATTCATAATAACAAAAGAGAAACGATGTTACAACATCTTGGAGAAAGCTCTTATACAGTAATTGCCAGGTACTTAAATAAGCAAACATTAATAAAAAGCTCTTGCTAATGCTCAATGATTCACAGATAGATGCTGGAAGCTCTAGGCCTAAATGAAAACTCTACCTTCTAATTGGAACTTCTTTTGAACAATTACAAATCATATATAGATGTTTATTTCAAGAAGTCAAGAGTCTTCAAACAGAAATCCTAATCGTCCTTTTAAGAGAGCTTCCTACTATGTGATTGATATAAAAATGTTTCCACACTTACCTCTAACTGTATCTTCCCTCCACCACCCATTCCTTCTAATTCCACAAACATTTCATGTGAATCTCCTGGAAACAGACATGCTCATCAAGAAAAAGTACAATTTCCATATGGTAGTCATTTCATCCATTGCCAAGGTCATAGAGTATCAAATAATGTTTCACAGGAGAAAAACTGATCTGATATATTGCTCACTTATTTGACTTCTGAACCACCCAACTAAACCACCACCAGCATTGCACGATAAAGTTCAAAATACAAATCAACAACAAATTCAATGATTCTCACCATCACACAGAAGCTCCAAACAGATTCCTGCATTACCCATTCGCTTGTGTGGAGTTACCAAGTTTGCATCCCAAGCTGCCACCTAGCATCCACACCACAGTGAACAACAAAAAGATCAACAATTATTCAGCTTCAGTTCATGCATTTAAGGATAGCTGTATCCATTTGCTGAGCGCCAAAATCAGCAAGGACTTGTACCCAAAAAAAAAAAAATGGAGTTGCTTGCTTCATGTTATGTTAATGCAAGATATATGGCACAATCAACTTGGGATTGTATCAAATAAGGCAACAAATGAGCAAATCTCCTTAGCACGTAAAAGAGGAGTCCAAAAATTGATGCAGCAGTTGGCCCCCTCAAAATGGCGTTCATTCAATAATTACAAAAGTAGCATCACAAATTTTTAGGATAAGTCCTCCCTAAACATGCCAGCAATTCGGTCTCCAGTTAGTCCACAGATGCAAATTGGAAAGGAAGTAATGGATATCACTCTGGTAGAGGCTTAACCTGGAGGTTTTTAGTCGAAGGGAGCTTAATGTTAAAAGTGAATTCCTCATTCCACGTTGGCTCTTTCTTCCTGTCAGCAAATTTGATTGACAAATAAAGTTGCAATAAGTCTATAAATCCAGAGTAAACTTAATTTTTCCTTCCATATGCATCATATGCTCTCATCTCCTGTATTCTGTATACAGCAGATAAACTACATTGCAATTAGCCAATGTAAGAAGAGCTAAAGATTATTGCTTCAGAAGCTTCAGCAAAATTGTTTTGCTGAAACTGATGGGGAATGCTAATAATATGTTTTATCATTTAGGTCATCATGCGAGAAGCACAAAAAATAATTAGTAGCTGATATATATTGTATTTCTCATTTTAGAAAGTGAACGTACCCTTTAACATTTTAAGGGAAGGAATTCCATAGCCTGCACCAACTTATTATAACCGCTCCTTGAGTACGGCTTTGTCAACTTGGGAAATTACATGGGCTGTGTGGGGTATGTTAGAGAGGAACTGCTAGCTATGTTTTGTAAAGGTAGAGATCTTTTTTGTTTTCATTCCCTGCATTTTTGGCTCATATGAAAGGAAAGAAACAAACCATAGGAATGTAACAGAAAAGAAAGAATTACATTCTCTCTTTGAAGAATTTGATTTTAATAGAGAACAAAAAAAAAATGAAAAGAGGTGAGTTACGAGGGCTTTCAGAAACGAGGAAAGTTCTACAGGTTCTGCAAAGACTTTCAGAAAAGAGAGAATTTCTACAAGTGTGACGAAAGACAGATGGCTTAGCACTTTTTATAGGATAGCAAGGGATAGATCCTTAGATGCTCAGTATTTATTCCAGGCTGTGAACAGGAGGAACCCTCCCTTGTTGCTCCTAAACATACTTGTTCAAAAATCTACTCCTACCATGCATTCCTAAACTAGAGGCAGAAGCAATATATCCTTTCTACGTGTGGTTGGAAAGAGGTCATATGCCTTAATACTTACAATTTCAGAGATACTTTTAATACCACGATATTAAAAGGAACTTGCCGTCATTCATTTTTCTATCTTAATATGAAATGCAATGCCACTACTTACTCAACTCACGTTCATTGCTTACCCCCATTTGACCTTGCTTTTCACAACCTGACCATCCAATTGCATGACTACATATGGATCACTTGTCCCCTACCACACATTCATAAAAAGGAAATGGAGGGGCATTGTCAAAATCTGGAAAGAAAGATTAATTTTCATTAGTCTAACCTAAAATTTATTTAATGGAAGAAAGCAAAAATATTGCTTCAGAAGAAAAAACACTTCAGGCATTCATGAAAGACATCACAAAAGATACAGCGGGAAGTAGAAATGCAACAACTAGACAAGCATAAGTTCAAACGTTAAGCATAATGTCTTATTCCACAAGAAACTAGCATACCCATGGATCCATGGCAGGAAGCTTGATACCCTTTTTGAGCTTTACGAACAACTGACCATCGTATATTTCGCGGACAAATGACCTACATATGTAAACTCAGTATTTCAAATCTTTGCTTTCCATCGACCAATCCACTTTAATCTACTGGGGAGCAAATACATAAACCCCTGGATATATTACTGGCCAAAAGTGCACATAAACATGCACAAAATACTTGTACATACAAAGTGTGGATGCCATGCAAATATACGTAAGCAGTACAAGTATTCAATGGCAGAACCCCACTGAACCAAACCAAACCAACCAGACAAACAGAAAATTAGTTTTTACCCCTCTGATTATTCGGAAGAAATGATCACGTACTCTGAAAGATACACTGTCTTACAACCCGCAGCATCCACTTCTCGCCTTCCGATGTTTTGCTAATCGATACGCCCCAAAAGTACAAAGTACAAATTAGTCTTGAATAAAAGCATTATCACTATAGGGACTACCCTAAATTAAACTATGTCCCCCCAACAACAAAATAATACAACCCGAAATCTAAAAACTTATCCCCTCTCATCCTATTTTTGTAGCTATCAAAGACCACAGCAAAGGCCCCTCGCTATAAAGCTTTCAATCAGTTCCCTCGCCTTCGCCAACGGAACATTTTCACTTCTTAAATTCATGCAACTCCAGAAAGACTAATTCGAGAGTTCCAATTACAGGAGGAGTGGTGTAGGCTTCGAAGGCGAAACCGGCGAGGATGACAGCGAGGTTGAGGTCGAACGGTCGTCGCTCGTTCTCCTCCGAGACTTCGACCTTCGCGACTTCCGCGCTGCTGGCTTGGCAGCAGCACTCGAACGAGCTCCTCCCCCCATCCCTGCCCCCGCGACTTTCCGGAGGCTCCGGAGCCCTAATTCTCCGGGCAAACGAGGCCGGAGGGCGCCGCGAGAGCCCGAGGACCCTCCTCAAGGCTCTACGCTTCGGAGAGAGCGGAGAGAAGCGACGGTGGAATTGGAGATTGAGCTGGTGCGCTTGGAGAGAAGCCATTGGCGCTTGCGGAGCGCGAGCGGAGGAGCAAAAGCGAGCTTGGTCTGGTTCAGCAAGCGTTTCTTCAGACAGCCGGGAAGGCGAGTGGCAAATCCGCAATTTCAGAGGATATCGACGGTGGATCGTTGTGGTCGTACGGGTGTTTGCTGTTTGGTGCGCGTCCACGTCAGCCGACGAGAATATGGGAGAAGGTGCCAGAAGCCACGTGGCAGGCCGTCCTATTGCGCGGGAAGAATTATACGGTGGCCCATCCAGATTCTTGACTGTTGTCGGTTATTCCGATTTCTTGACCATTGAGCATTGACAGAAATTCCACAAATTTGGGTGCGCATGGTAAAGCTTAGGTAGTATTTGGTAATTATCTAAAAAGTGCTTTTTTATTTTTAGAATCAGTTTGAGATGAGAATCGCGTTTGATAAAATTTGAGATATGTTGTCAAGACAAGTCTTAAAACTGTCAAAGAAAGTCTGATTAGTCCAAAAACTTACAAAAGTCGAATCAAGTCCAAAAACTCATTAACTTTGGTTCAATTCAATCCTTCCGTTAACACCGTTAGTTTATATTAACGGAAATTGCTGACTTGGCTTATTTTAATACTTTCTCTCTCCTACGTGGCAATTAGGGCAAGAAAAAATGTGCACGTCAGCGAAACGACGTAGTTTTGTGGATATTGCCCATTATCAAAACGACGACGTCTCCCCCTCCGTTTCTTTACGACATCTCCCCTGGCATTTTTCGTCCATCCCTTTTTCCCCTCTCGAATCAACGCAACCCTAGCCCTAAATCTCGACGCAGATCACCGGTGCCTCGCGAGTTGCAGTTCTTCGTCAAACGCTGGTGCAAGTACGCGCGACACTCGTCCCACGAGAGCCTTGGCGGTGGATCGAGCGGCACCGACGATGGAGGCTTTCACTATGATCGAGCTTCGCAACCGATTTCCCTCCTAAGAAACGGGATTCATGCTCGAGTTCTGGACAATTCCTAGACGGTTATCCTCTTCCATCGCCTTCTGATGTCCTCGCCACCGCCGATCAACACCAATGGCCGCTCCTCCGCTTGCTCTGTCAAACTGTACAGCAGAAACTTCAGCAGCAACTTGTAAATGAGGCCCGTGTTCGTGAAATTGAAGTAAGTTCATCAGTTCTTGTTTTCGAGACATAGCAATTCGTGAAACAAATATCTTTTTCTCTTAAAATAAGTTCGATGCTTCTTTTAATTCACCTGCCATAAAATAGCCCTTGTTCATGAAGGAGATGTTGGGGAAGGAGCGTACTTTATCTGGGAGGGCGAGGTGAATTTGTTTGCACCGCTTGTGTCCATCCATAGGAATATGTTGTGGAGATTGATTGTCCCGCTTACTCTGTGCTAACATGACAGGCCGAAGTCTCTGGACCGGTTGACTCACAGGACCCTGATTTCAAATTGAGCAAATATGATTATTTTGGCCACGGTGAGATACTGAGTTTCTTCTCTCATGTGTATTGGGGATTGTGATTACTTGTTGTGGTGTTCTTCAATTCTAATCTGCATCACTGTATTTGTGATTTGTCCATTAATGTATCTGATAATATAGTGTTTGATCATTTCTTTCAGGACTATGGCTGAAGTTATCTACAACTTCACTAATTATAGAATTGATTCTAGACAGCGACATCTTCCTCTTGAAACTTCAAGTTCATTTGGTGGGGGGGGGGGGGGTGATGTGCGTATCTTCATCTCTGCATCTATATTTACTTGATTAGAAAGGGACATGAGAATAATGTTTTTTCAGACTAAGATAGCAGGGATATGGTATGATGTGGGTTTAAATCCATCTAATATATGTGTCCCTGTTATTTGTCAACACTAGTTTTAGAAAGCCAGCTTTGGCTTCCTGAACTGTCTATTTTGGTTGCGCTAATGACTGTCTTCATTTAATCATTCCAGGGACAACAATAGCGGTTCATGCTGCTGATATAATTGCTTTGTCAAAGGTGACTGATTGTTTCCTCTTCGTGTTTCTCTTGTAGTTCTATTCCGGTTGCTATAGTTCATGACAATGGTGCTTTGATTTTGATCGGCCGCTTACCTGCTTAGTGCTACCGCATGAGCACTGCCATTTGCTCCAGCCTAAGTCAATATGGAGATCGGATGACACAAATGAAACGTGCAGTCTTGTTGAGCGTATACTACACCTGGAACCCATTGAAGTATGTTTCAAATAGTTGCGCAGAGGTCGCTTTTCCTTTTTAAGCCTCATTTTTGTGCTAAATTAGTCATGGATTTCCTCTCACGCTTGAATGTCCCACTCGTCCATGGTGCAAATAGGCACGTTTAAATTGAACTTCTTTACATCACATTGTTCAGTACTTATTCACTGGAATCATCATCATGGCTAATAAATGCTACATGACTGTTACACAGTACCTGCTTAGTGGTGTCACATGACTATGAATGTTTTCAAAGAACTATAACTTAACAGAAATCAGTCAAAGATTAGATGGCCTAATGATATATTGCCTCAACAACCAATTCTATCAAGAGTTATCCTCTTTTGGAATTATCTATGGATATCACATTTTCCTGTTCTTCCCCATTTTTTTATGCTTCTTGCTGTCCCATAATCCTTTAAGTGGAATCTATAGATATAGTTCCTTTTCACTGTCGATGACGATACCAAATGATTTGTCTCATTGTCCATTTCTTACACAGTTCTTATGTGATGGAATCCAATGCACTACTTGATATGCTTTTTGTTGCTTGATGACGTTAAGAAAAGAAGATTTCTAGTTTCCATGAAATTAGGAAACTCATGGTGCGTGGAAATGTGAACAAGCTTAATTCATTTCGTGTGTTCTTTCAGTGAATGCTATTTGGATGATGATTTTTTAAATGTTCCATCAAAGGAAAAAAGACAGAGCACTCTCATGTATTTATGGAAATGAAGTCTGGGAAGCTTGTTTTCCTCTATATAAGCTGCCCTCGCCCTTCGAACTTTTGCTTCATCAAATCAAAAGCATCTAGAAAGGAGAGAAAAAGGTACTGTTTGGGGCATGAAGTAAAGGGAGTTACGTGACAAAGCCGGCTCTTTGGATTTTCGAAAGTTTCAAACCCCCCGTTCGGGACTTTGCACGCCTTGACAAATTCTACTGCTTTTGCCTTCTGACGAATGTTAGCTTGCGCGACTCTCTTTCTTGGCTTTTCGTCAGAAGAAAGGAAAGAACTTTCCGAGCAGGCCCTCTCTTGTTTCTTTCAAAAGGGTTCCTTTCCTCGAGCATTCGAGCATGCCGGTTTCGTTCTCAAGTTCATCATCACAAAGTCAGAGCATTAGATAGGACTGTATGAGCAGGTCTTCTTTAAGTATATCCTGCATTGATTTTTGTTAAGCTGGGAACAGATTTTTCTTATGCTCGGCACAATTAGTTTCGGCTAGAGTCTTAACGATGAATTCAGTTGAAATGATTAATGTTTGGTTAAACCCAAATGAGATTACGAAGTTGGTCTTCCGGTTCGTGATAGTTTGACTCATCTGTTCATCAACTATTCTTTTTTTTTGGCCCATTAAGTCATCGTGTTGACCTCTCTTTGCCACGATGTTTAGCATCTGGCTGCTCTTTTAGATCAATCATCAATTCGACAGTCAAAGACATCGCCAGAACGAGGAGAACATAAGCATCCCGGACTCGGGCACGCTTCTTTTAGGCCGTAAGGTGAATCTCGGATTCATGGCAGGAGGTCTTGTACCATTTTACAAGGAGCACTCTTACCGCAGTGACAATGATATAGCCGGCGAAAGCGAAAGGACTAAGAAGCTGATAGGAGAGGCAACGGAGGGTCTGATTCGTGAAGAGAGCGTCGGTTTTCCGAAATTGATTGTAGAAGTAACCGGCGATGGCAGAGTTCGAGATGGAGGGGCAGTGACTTATGAAGGCAATGTCTTCGCGGATGAGAACGGGGTACCACCCGATGTGAGCGGTGTGTACGCGATGAAATCTGAAGACGACAACGCATCTGCAACACTTGATACGCTATGACATCCTGCCACAAGACATCGGCCGAAACGAGATGACGATTCACTACAGAAACAACGGAATCCTGAGATGATCTTCGTGATCTCCAGATGCCAAATATAATCTCTAATGGGGATTGGTCTCGATAATATCGGTGTGTACTATGTAATGAAAGGTATCTAGAGATAGAGAAGTTTTTTTAACTCAAAACGGCCGAACATTCCCTCCACCGCAGCCTTCTTTTTGACATTATGTAAGTTGTGAATATATATGGAGACTGTACTGAGGTGCTCAACAGAAATAAAACTCCTATTCAAACAAAGAAACTGAAAAGGAACATGCACGTACCACGGCATGCTGCCTCAGATACACGGATGCAAAACAAAGTTGTTCTTTTCTTAGGCAGATAAATTTGCACATTGCACTACTGCAGCCAAGAGGCAAAGAGACGGATAGGATATTCTCAAATGTATACAGCAAAAGGGACGAGTCATTAAACACAGTCCCAACACGTTCTCTGATAATTACAAAATCACTCTGATTGATTGCTACAAAACACTACAAACCCACATCATACCATATCCATGCTATCTTAGTCTGAAAAAACATTATTCTCATGTCCCTTTCTAATCAAGTAAATATAGATGCAGAGATGAAGATACGCACATCACCCCCCCCCCACCAAATGAACTTGAAGTTTCAAGAGGAAGATGTCGCTGTCTAGAACCAATTCTATAATTAGTGAAGTTGTAGATAACTTCAGCCATAGTCCTGAAAGAAATGATCAAACACTATATTATCAGATACATTAATGGACAAATCACAAATACAGTGATGCAGATTAGAATTGAAGAACACCACAACAAGTAATCACAATCCCCAATACACATGAGAGAAGAAACTCAGTATCTCACCGTGGCCAAAATAATCATATTTGCTCAATTTGAAATCGGGTCCTGTGAGTCAACCGGTCCGAGACTTCGGCCTGTCATGTTAGCACGAGTAAGCGGGACAATCAATCTCCACAACATATTCCTATGGATGGACACAAGCGGTGCAAACAAATTCACCTCGCCCTCCCGGATAAAGTACGCTCCTTCCCCAACATCTCCTTCATGAACAAGGGCTATTTTATGGCAGGTGAATTAAAAGAAGCATCGAACTTATTTTAAGAGAAAAAGATATTTGTTTCACGAATTGCTATGTCTCGAAAACAAGAACCGATGAACTTACTTCAATTTCACGAACACGGGCCTCATTTACAAGTTGCTGCTGAAGTTTCTACCGTACGGTTCGACGAGCAAGCGGAGGAGCGGCCATTGATGTTGATCGGCGGTGGCGAGGACATCGAAGGCGATGGAAGAGGATAACCGTCTAGGAATTGTCAGAACTCGAGCATGAATCCCGTTTCTTAGGAGGGAAATCGGTTGTGAAGCTCGATCATAGTGAAAGCCTCCATCGTCGGTGCCGCTCGATCCACCGCCAAGGCTCTCGTGGGACGAGTGTCGCGCGTACTCGCACTAGCGTTTGACGAAGAACTGCAACTCGCGAGGCACTGGTGATCTGCGTCGAGATTTAGGGCTAGGGTTGCGTTGATTCGAGAGGGGAAGAAGGGATGGACGAAAAACGCCAAGGGAGATGTCGTAAAGAAACGGAGGGGGAGACGTTGTTTTGATAATGGGCAATATCCACAAAACTACGTCGTTTTGCTGACGTGCACATTTTTTCTTGCCCTAATTGCCATGTAGGAGAGAGAAAGTATTAAAATAAGCCAAGTCAGCAATTTCCGTTAATATGAACTAACGGTGTTAACGGAAGGACTGAATTGAACCAAGTTGACAAGTTTTAGGACTTGATTGCACTTTTTGTAAGTTTTAGGACTCAATTGCACTTTGCTAACAAGTTTTAGGACTTGTGCTGAACATGTCCCATAAAATTTTTGCTTTTAGGACCAAATTTGTTCTCGGAATAGATTGGGAAGAGAATCAATAATAATAAAAAAAGTTAATTCTTATTCCGAGAACAAAATTGAGAATCAAAATTCATCTTCTCTCTTTTCTTCTTCTTCATCGACCGCCATCCCGCGACCGCTCGCTCGCCGTCACCCGCCGTCTCCCACCGCCGCCAGTCGCTGGCAACTGGTCCGACGAGCTCGCCCCGGCAAGGCTCTCCCAGCCCCACCTGGCCACCGGCGAGGCCAGCCTCGCCGAGGGCCAGCGACGCTCTAATGAGGTCGCCGGCCTGAAGAAGAAGAAGAAGAATAGGAGAAAAAATGAAAAAAAAAAAGGAAAAAAAAAAAGAAAAGAAAAAAACGAAAAAATATAAAAATTATTTAAAAATTAAAAGAAATTAATTTGGAACAGAATCAATTAACACGGTACCAAACGCAATTCTATTCCAGAATCAGAAATTTTGGACAGTTACCAAACATATTATTTTACTCAGAATCAGTTCCCGGGAACAAAATAAAAAATAATCATTTCTTGTCAGAATCTGTTCCCGAGAACAAAATTGTTACCAAACGGGCCATTATTGGCTGAGAAGAGTTTTTTTTCAGAAATAGTTCTTTTCTATTTCTATTCCAGGAAACAATTTATGAGTAAAAGAACCCGTTTGGTAACTACACAAAATTTCTACTCTTAGAATAGAAAAAGAATATAAATGCGTTTGATAACGCAACAGTTTCTTTTTTATATTTATTCGTTTTTTAATCTTGCTCACGGATTGCCAACCGCCAACAGCGGCCTGCCGCCGCCACCCATCGCCGCTCGCCGCCGCTCGCCCGTCACCGACCGCCCGCCTCCGGCTGCCGGTGGCCGCAGGAGGGGGCGGTGATGGTCATGGCGGGCGGCGGCGTCGGTCGGCGGTGGCATGTGACGATCGACGGTCGACGATCGCGGTCGTGCATCGGCGACGGCGACGGCGGGCAGCGGGGTGCGGGCGGCGGTGATCGGATTAAGCGGTGGCTTCGAGCGGTTGAAGGTGGCCGCGGCAAGAGAAAAGAATAAAAGAAAAATAAAATAAAATAAAATAAGAAAATTTGACTTATTTCTAGAAATTGTTCCGGGAACGAAGCAATTTTTTTTGTTTCTCGTTTCTGCTCCAAATCTATTTCTGGGCTAACTTTCTATTCCCCGGAATAGAAAAACAATTTGGCGTTACCAAACGGGTTTCTGTTCTTTTTTTGTTCCGGGGAACAAAAGAACAAAAATTGGGAGAAACAGAAACGTTACCATGCAGACCCTTGGATGTCCGATGCTTGTACTCGCGAACGCAACTTTCATTCATTCATCCAGTTCAAGAGAACAAGATTCAAAATATTATATATCCCAAAGGAGTTGGGGACATAATAAATTGATTAGAATGGAGAATTTCTATTCGGGTGGCTTTCACAATTTAATTTGTGAGTTGATTAAGCACTGTTTGGTAACCATCCAAACAATGCCTAGTTCAGATTTTTTGTTCCCAGAATCAGTTTAGGACGAGAATCGCGTTTGATAAAATTTTTGTTCCTAGGACCAAATTTGTTCCCGGGAACAGATTGGGAAGAGAGTCAAGAATAAAAAAAAAAGTTGATTATTGTTCCGAGAACAAAATTAAGAATCAACTATTCTTCTTCTATTTTCTTCTTCTTCATCGACCGTCATCCTGCGACCGCTGCCTGCCACCGCCAGTCGCCGGCAACTGGTCCGACGAGCTCGCCGGAGGCTCGCCCAGCCCCGGCGAGGCTCACGTGGCCACCAGCGAGTGCGAGGCTCGCCCAGCCCCGCCGGTGGCCAAGCGGGCCTCGCCGCCCCCGGCGAGGCTCACCCGGCCCGCCGGTGGCCGGGCGAGGCCTCGCCCGGCCCGGCGAGGCCGGCTCGGCCACCGGCGAGGCTCGGCCGATGAGGGTCGGCCTCGCCGAGGGCCGGCAACGCTCCGGTGAGGTCACCGGCCTGAAGAAGAAGAAGGATAGGAGAAAAAAGAAAAAAAGAAAAAAAAAGAAAAGGAAAAAATATAAATTATTTAAAAATTAAAAGAAATTGATTTGGAACATAATCAATTAACACGGTACCAAACGCAATTCTACTCCAGAATCAGAAATTTTGGACAGTTATCAAATACATTATTTTACTCAGAATCAGTTCTTGGGAACAGAATAAAAAATAATCATTTCTTGTCAGAATCTGTTCCCAAGAACAGAATCGTTACCAAACGCGCCCTTAGCTTCCCATGGACAATGATGAATGAAGACATTCTCTACTAGGGCATGAAGGTTCTTGCGATTCACAAATGAGCTTTGAAAGCCCCATGGACATTATGAGATATCTTCAAGCCACTTATATATGAATAAGGGCGCGTTTGGTAACGATTCTGTTCCCGAGAACAATTTTGATCAAAAATGATTTTTTTTTATTATGTTCCCGAGAACCGATTTCGAGTAAAAGAGCGCATTTGGTAATCGTACAAAATTTCTTATTCGGAATAGAATTGCGTTTGGTACCGTTCTAATTGATTATGTTCCAAATCAATTTCTTTTAATTTTTAAATATTTTTTTATATTTTTCCTTTTTTCCTTTTTATTTTTTTCCCTTTTTTTCCTTTTTTCTTTTCTTTTTTTTCTTTTTTTTTTCTTTTTTTCTCCTATTCTTCTTCTTCTTCGAGCAAGTCGTCGGACCGGCGATCGGCCGACGAGGGCCGGCGAACTCACCGGCGTCGGCCGGCCCTCGCCGAGGCCGACCCTCGCCGAGGCCGGCCCTCATTGGCCGAGCCTCGCCGGTGGCCGCCGGCCGGCCTCGCCGAGGCTGGGGGAGGCCGGCCTAGCCACCAGCGGGGCTGGGCGAGCCTCGCCAGGGTTGGGCGAGGCTCGCTTGGCCACCGACGGAGCCGGGCATCACGAGGCTCGCCCGGCCACCGGCTAGGCCGAGCCTGCCGGTGGCAAGCGGGCCTCGCCGGGGCTAGGCAAGCCTCGTCAAGGCTAGGCGGGCCTCGACCAGCCCCGGTGAGGCCCGCCTGGCCACCGGGGAGCTCGCCGGACCAGTTGCTGACGACCGGCGATGGCGGGCGGCAGTGGACGGCGATGGGCAGCGGTCGCGGGATGGCGGTCGATGAAAAAGAAGAAAAGAGAAGATGAAGAGTTTTGATTCTCAATTTTGTTCCCGGAACAAGAATCAACTTTTTTTTTTAGTCTTGATTCTCCTCCAAATCTGTTCCCGGGAACAAAAATTTTACCTAACGCGATTCAGTTCCAAAACTACTTCCAGGAACAAAAAATCATAATCTGGCACTGTTGGGATGGTTACCAAACATGCCCTAAGCTATCGCTCAATAATTCCATCTTTATATGAGTTATTGAGTTCAATTGAAGTACACCAAAGTGACAAAGCGAAAGTAATTTTAAATCCCTAGAAACTGTCTCTTAAAACAAAATCAATGAGCACTTGCAGATTTTTTAAAGCGAAATTCTTCACTAGAGAAAGTGATTTGATTGTGCTATGACTCATGAGATAGACGTATTATTGCAACTAATATTAATTCCCATTTCTTGAACTTTAGAAAATAAAATCGATATTGCTTCAGAGGAATTTTTTTCTTTTTTTCTTTTTTGGTCAGTCAGAGAAATTTTAAACAACCTAGTTTACACGATGGAAGAATTAGCACTCTCTAAACCATTCAAATCACGCCGTGCAATGCATGACCATCTTTGCTTGAGTTTCATGATGAATACTCAAATTCCGGTGCAATCAATGTGGGCAAGAAGGACCAATCGGTTATATTTAGTATGCGTCTGCTTGCTTTAAGTAATGAAAAATTACTTTAGTTGTTAATCGTTAATTAACCATTCATATTTATATAAAAAGGTCACTTCATTAATGTTTTGTTCAGAACGGAATTCATTAAATTGTAGATCTGTATTTCTTCATCCCCGGTTGGACCAAACATCCTCTAACCAATTTTCTTATTCCTCCAATTTATGGAGAAAAAGCATAATTGCAAACTTACGCCTATTCAATACATGATTGAGCTAGATTAGGGCATCTTCACCATTAATATAAGATATTAGTGAATGCATTAATTCAGCTTTCCTGAGGGGCTTTAAGCCCCATGAAAAAATGTTGGCAACCCATCTCAAGGGGCTTTCGACCAAATGTTGGCATTGGAAAACTGAAAGCCTATCTAATATTGAGCTTTCAACATTTAGTCAAATACTAAAACTAGATTTCTTCTTCCAAAACTATCCTCACTAATATTTTAATGTTTCAATTTTTTCTCGTTCTTGTTCATCTTTAGGGGTGAGCATCGGTCCATGGTCCACCCTGGACTGACTTTGATCGGCCTAACCTGACCAATCCTAGTCCAATCCTTAGGGGGATTGAATCAGTCTTCAGTCCTAAAATCTTTACACCCTGCATTATGTGAGTTGGTCCTCGGTTTTGGAAGTTTAGAGTTGGTCCAACCCATACCAACCCTATACATAATGTATTTTATTTTATATATATATATATATATATATATATATAATATTATATAATATATGCTTTTGTCCACTTTAAATTTTGGCACCTCCTACTCTATTCTCTTCGCAATTCAATTTGTCATGTAAATTAGAAAATAGAAACCCATACCAAATTCGACCAAAAAAAAAAAAAAAACCCTGTTCACTCGCTTGTCCAGCTTGTCCTTGCTTACCTTGGTCATGACTCGCCTCTCTTCGCTTGCCTCACTCACCTTGTCGCTCACTTCTATTCTCTTGCCTCACATGTAAATTTTTATGATTTGTTGCTTTTAGCAAGTGTAAGTTCCTGTTGTTACCTTATCTTATATTTATATTTGATGTATTGGTGTATTGGTGTTTATAATTTGATTGTTTAATGTCGCATCATTAATGAATATGTAATTTGAAATGATACGTTTGTCCTTTTAAGTAATATAAAAAAGGAAACAAAAAAATTAAACGATTGGTCTTGAGTTGATCCTGAAAGTAGACCAAACCCATAGGGTCGGTCCGGTCCTCGGTCCTAGGCTTAACAAGGTCAGTTCTCAATCCCAAAAATTAAGGACCAACACTATGTGGATTGATCCCCGGGTTAAGTGTTGGACTGGCCTAACCCGGACCATACTCGCCCCAATTCATCTGTTTTTTTTTTTAGAAAGAGCAGCCGGCGAGGCTAGATTGGGCCAATGAGGGTTGACGGGGAGGCCGATGAGGGGGCGACGAAGTCGTGTGACAACCACTTGGGTCGCACAACCCCAAGCAACAAGGCCTGAGGTCATGCGACCCAAGCGTCCAACACTAGGGTCACGCAACCCCGACCGGCTGCTTGGGTTGCACGTCGAGGGTTGCGTGACCCTCGTCGGGGTTGCACGACCTTGGGCGACGGCCTACCGGTGCCGGATCGGCTCACTAGCGACAACTAGATCCCAAAGGGTTTTTATTTTTTTTTAAAAAAATTAGACGAAGAAGCCCTTTGCAAAAAAAAAAAAAAAAAAAAAAAATATATATATATATATATATATATTTGCCAACCACTATTTAGGACATAGTAGCTTTGTAAAGGATTTTTCATCAAATGCAATTTGCATTTTTCCATTGGGTTTCAGGTTGAAGGCATTTGGCCGAACCAAATGCGCCTAATTTAAGTTAGGACAACATCCGGCAAAAGTTATACCTCACGATCAGATAGAAGGAATCTGTAGTTTCCCCGGTCAAAGAGGATCAAAGAGGTGCACAAAATGGTCAGTCTGCGTAGGTCATAAATTCACCCAGTGAGAAGCAAAATAACAATTCATCCCTCGGATTGTAAAGCCTTAATATATTGATGCATTTTTGTTGTCATCAGGGCAACATCTCAAACCGTCTATTTCATATGCGTATCTAATTTGACAATGCAAAGCGATACCTATTCAAGGTTTTGTAATCTACACATAAAAAGAGATCCAAAAGTATTAACTAAAGCCATTATGTCATAACCATAACGTTCTCGTCCAGACAATGATGACTATACCGTCACCTTCAAAATTGCCCCATGCCAATGAGTCATCTCACTAGTAGAGCCGGCAAAATGGGTCATAAACCCATATTATGACCCATTTTTAGTTAAATAGGTCATATATGGGTCAAGTGAAAGTTAAATATGGGTTAAAAATGAGTCAAGTGACAATTAAATATGTGTTAAAATGGGTCAAGTGAAAGTTAAATATGGGTCTAAATGGGTTATTAGGAAACCCACTTTAAAGTTTAAATACATGGCATTTTTTAACTTTATAAAAAAAATTTATAAAAAATCAAAATTATAATTATTTATCATATTTCAATTTTTTTCTTTTCTTTTTTCTTTTTCTTTTTTCTTTCTTTTTCTTCCTTCCTTAGGCGGCGGCCGCCGCGCGACAGACAAAGCGAGGCTCAAGCTCCCCGAAGTCTTCGATGACCGGCGAGGCTCAATCTTGCCCGGCGTCGAGTGGGGCCTCAGCCTCGCCAAATCGGCAAGATTGAGCCTCGCCGGATCTGGCGAGACTCGAGCTCACCGACGTCGGGCGAGACCTCGGCCTCGCCGGATCGGCGAGATCGAGCCCCGCCTAACGCCGGCGAGCTCGATCTCGCCTATGGCCGACGACCGGCCGAAGAAGAAGAAAAAGAAAAGAGAAAAAGAAAAATAATTATTAAAAATTATATTTTTTTAAAAATAAAAATATTTAAAGAAATATTTTTTTAAAAAATAAAAATAATTAAAAATTATATTTAAAAATTTAAAAATTCAATTTTTTAAAAAATATTTTAAAAAGAATTGTAAAAATTTTCCATTAAATTTGTATTGCATAAAAATTATTAAAAAATTTGTATTGCATAAAAATGTTTTAACAATACTTTTTTTTATAAAAAAATCATAAAAATGAGTTTTTTTAGGTTTAGGTAAAAAAATTTCATGTTACGGTTTTTAGTTATTCAATGGTATGTTCATTTCAAATAAGAGAAGCATGTGCATAGTCTAATTTTTTATAAATATTTCAATTTATAAGTTTTTTTTTTAACTTTTATTTTATTTTATTTACTATTTTTAATTTAATTTGAAATTTTAATCCAATTAGCATATAGTAGAAGTGGCTTTTCCTAGAATATTAATAGGTTTTAGCAATACAGGTCGGGTCGGATATAAGTCACTAGATTTACACTACAAGAATATGGGTCAAAACGGGTTAAATGGGTCAAATATGGGTCGACCCATTTTCGACCCGACCATACCCGACTCGACCCACCCATTTGCCACTCTTACTCACTAGACACCAAATTAGCTCTTTGCTTAGATAAGCTTGTATCAGGTGAGTAGGCAAGGATAGTGCACGGTGCTGGAACAAGTATCGGTTACAAACCTTAACGTTTGAGATTCATTCACGGAGCACAAGACAATGAAAAGATTAATGGAAACTACGGGTCTATTTGTTAACTGGTAATATAGGCACTGTTTGGTAACCATCCAAACAGTGCCTGATTCTAATTTTTCATTCCCAGAATCAGTTTGGGACGAGAATCGCGTTTGGTAAAATTTTTGTTCTCCGGACTAAATTTGTTCCCAGGAACAGATTGGGAAGAGAATAAGAATAAAAAAAAAAAAGTTGATTCTTGTTCCGGGAACAAAATTGAGAATCAAAACTCTTCTTCTTATCTTTTCTTCTTCTTCATCGACCGCCATCCCGCAATCGCCGACTGCCGCCGCCGCCGCCGCCGGTCGCCGGCAACTGGTCCGGCGAGCTCGCCATGCCAGAGCGAGGTCCAACGAGCTCGCCAGTGGCCAAGCGGGCCTCGTCGGGGCTGGGTGAGGCCCCCACCGGTGAACAAGTGGGCCTCGCCCAACCCCGCCGAGGCCCGCCTAGCCACCGGCGAGCGCAAGGCCTCGCCCGGCCCCGGCGAGGCCGGCCTGGCCACCGGCGGGGCCGGGCAAGCCTCGCCTAATTGCCGGCGAGGCTCGATCGACAAGGGTCGGCCTCGCCGAGGGCTGGCGACCGGCCTGAAGAAGATGAAGAATAGGAGAAAAAAGAAAAAAAAAAAGGAAAAAAAAAAAGAAATAAAAAAAATATAAAAATATTTAAAAATTAAAAGAAATTGATTTGGAACATAATCAATTAACACGGTACCAAATGCAATTCTATTCCGAATCAGAAATTTTGGACAATTACCAAATGCATTCTTTTACTCGAATCGGTTCTCGGGAACGAATAAAAAATAATTATTTCTTGTCGAATTTGTTAAGAAACTAACGTAATCGTTACCAAACGCGCTCATAGTAACTAATCATATTATTTTTATTTTCCAGAACAAAAAAGAATAGGAATCCATTTGATAACTTTTTTGTTCTCACAAACAAATTTGTTCTCAAAAATAGATTTAGAACAAAGTTAAGAAATAGAAAAAAATTATTTTTTTCCCCAAGAACAATTCCATAATCAAGTCAAGTTTTCTATTTTTTGTTTTTTTTTCTTTTCTTTTCTTTTCTCTTCTTCTTTCTCATTGCCAATCACTAACCACGGCGATGGCCAACAATTGGCTAGGCGAGGCTTGGCTTTGCTAGTGGTTGGGCAAGCTCGCCGAGCTATCGGCAAGGCTCGACCTTGGAGGCTCTGGCGAGGTTGTTGGATCTTTGCCCAATCGGTCGTTGGGCATTGCCATGGTCAACAACCAGCTAAAGAAGAAGAAGAGGGATGGAAAGAAAAGAAAAAAGAGAAAAATATTATAAGAGTGTTGAAAATTAAAAGAAATTCTAATTTACAAAAAAAATTGAAATTTTACCAAACGCATTTCTATCTTGGGAATATAAATTTTAGACAATTATCAAACGTCTTCAAATGCTCAAAAACCCGTTCAGAAAATAGAATAAAAAATAATTATTTCTAAGTAAAAAAAAATTTCGAGAATAGAATGGTTATCGAACGTGCTCTACAAAATCCAGCGGATAATACCAGTAAAACAAAGAACTTGAATCTTTACCCACTTGCGCTGGCACGTCCTGCTCCATTTTTGTATTCGACATCCTACAATACACTCAAATGTGGCTATTTCCCCAGTTGCCTGCATTGTTGCTACTGTTGAGCTTCAAAACCTAGATCAAGGCAACCGAGTAGGATTTTTCTCTCGACGTCACTCAATTACATGAAAGGACAACAGATGAACCGTCACAAAATATTTAAGGTGCGCATGATAACTATTATATTTCCGTTCCAAAACTATTTTTCTATTTCAAACTTATTTCCGGAATAAAAATCCGTTTGGTAAAATTATTTTAATTTTTTATTTCTAGAAAATATTTATATTCTAGAAATAGGTTTGGAACGGAAATCATGAGTAATTTTTTTTTTACTTTTCTATTTTTGAAACAAAAATGAGACATAAAAACTCTTCTCAATATTTGTTCTCTTTATTAGTCGATTACTCATCTGTCATTGACTACCATTCATCGTTCGTTGTTGCCACTCCTAGTCGCTTGCCACCGCTGTCGGTTGTCAGCCATCATTGCCGGCTGTCGGTCGTCGGTCGTCGGCAGCTGCCACCGCCATTCACCATTTGTTGTCGCCTTTCCCCACCGCCGGCCGATGTTCACCGTCCGCTATCACCACTCCTAGTCGCCGACCACCACCGGTGGTCGCCATCCATTGTCGCCACTCCCAGCCGCCGATCGCCGCCGTTAGAAATGAAGAAATTTTATGTCGTTATTAAACAAATTTCTATTCTAGAAATAAAAATTTTGTGTTATTATCAAATGCGTATTTTTTCTTAGAAACTTATCTAGGAATAGAAATAGAAAAATCTATTTCTCTTCCAAAAATTGATTTTTGGAAGAATGATTATAATTTGTACCCTTATACTCGAATTCGACACCTGTAGACCAGCTTATCAAGAGAGCAATGGTTCATGCCCATTAGACGCAAGATCACACTCAAGGCTGCCAGAGTGACAAGAAGGGGACAAGAAAAATGAGGCAATAAATACCCGAAATGATTCACACCGTGGATAATAAGCAGTTTTATCGTATATATTATGGAAATGAACAGTATTTTGGTATCCTCAATTACTACATACGACTTTGTAGTTTTCTACGCCCATCCTATCTTAAAAAAGGGATGGGACAGCATCAAACCATGGAATCTATTATACACCGTGCGACACATCTATAGACATACTCTCAGTGCATAAGTGCAACGGCTGCTTCTTGAACCAGAGGCTGAGTGACATGAACAAAGTGCTCAGCTTCCCTCTCGACCTGCTCCCAACATCGGTGCAGGTTTTTCCCTTCTTTCATCTTCTTGACAAACGCCACGAACCGCCTCCAGTTGTCGGCTTGGAATAAGTCCGGGTTCATCCTCAGATATGTGAATGCGCACATCTCCTTGTCCTCCTGAGGATAGCCATCGATGTTCAGCAATGCGGAACGCAGAATCTGTTCATGTGCATAATCATCATAGCGCTGCAGTGCGTTTTCCCCAGCAAGAGGAACTTCTGCCTTCTGGGTAGCCAAAGCTACTTGCTTCACCAGCTTCTCAGGTGCGCAGAGCGCATCTTGGGGTTGCTCGTGGTCACGCATTTCGATGCAAGTGAAGTTGAATATAGCACCGTGCCGTGCCAACATCTGGGCAATGGGAAGGTAACCATCCCGAAAACGTGTGTTGTAGTATCCTGCTGTCAGCTCAGGAGCATGCGAACGTGTTCCATAGTGCCAGTGAATTCCTGCAACCTTGACTGAAATCTTTGCTCCTGTATTCTCAAAGACTGATTTGGCAGATGAGAGTATTCTCTCGCCGTGGTCCAGTAGCATCTGAGAATACCACGACAAGAAGAATTCACCATATTGACTGTTCCATCCTCCACCTTCCTTTTTGAAGAATGTGGCATCCTCCGGCCAGTTGTTATAGTGACCAGCATCAGTTGGACCGGTGTGGCCCCATTCTGCTTTGCCAGCAGCCTCGGCTGCAGCTTTCAAGCTACTCAGCATGTACTGCATCAAGAATTTAAAAAATCAGAATACAATGCAATAAAGAAGCAGGGAAAAAAAAACTTACTTGAGAAAGAAAATGACAGGGCATACCTTGTCATAACATTGAAAAGCTCCAATTCCTGGAAATTTCCATGTCCCATTTTGCTCGGGGTATGATGGATAACGAAGTTCGCCTGCTGGCCCCATGCCTACTTGAATTTCCTGCGGAATATGTAAGACAGTTCAGCATATGCTCCACTAGAGCGGCTCATGGCACTACCTATATGACATGTCAAATGACAAAATGTCTTTCGAGACAAGGACTTACCACAATGGTTTCACCTAAAAGGTGCTGGAAGTTGTCTCTAAATGCACGCATGAAGTCAGCATAACACTGTACAGGTGTTCGCCCTTTGAGGACTGGGAGGGTGTCACAGCCAAGCGATATGTACTCGTAGTTTCTCCTACCCCACTGGTCTGTATATGCAAGATCAGGATCTTTATCAACTTCTTCCACAACCCAATTTGGTAGAGGGATGCTGAAAGAAGAAAAACAGCCCAGTCACAACAAAAATCAAACACCACAGATGGATAAAAAGACAAACGGTTCCTATTGCACACCAGTTCAAATGTCAGACAGTGACTCGAAACATACAAAAAGCCCTCATTCCTAAAGCTTAATGACAGAATAATAGTGCCACTCATAGTCATCCTGAGCAATGTCAAGCCACGTTAATTTGCAAGTGCAATAACACAGGCATTCAACTTATATCACTAGGTCTTAAGTACATAAATAAAAGTCAGATCCCAATAAGAATAACTACACGCAAGAACCACACCAAGATCAAATCCCCAATTTTCTTTTGGTCCAGAAAATTCGGTCCCAATTTAAAAACCAAGGATTTATACGTACAATCCGATGTGTTCCAAGCAGGGGAATCTGTATAGATCTCTAAGGATCTAATCCTCGGGAATGTGGTGGTTGTTGGAACAAACAGGAGTGCATCTCATCCAATAATCGTGAACTCTTTAAGTTTGTGTGTTGACACACTTGATCTATAATTAGGACCGGGGAGATCGCCCTCTCCTGGACCATGCCCCTCCAAGCAGATAATACAGACAGTGTAGTTTTGTACAGCAACAATCAGCATGTCACTATTATCATGTCAACGTCTAAGACATCCCAGAATCCTCTCAATTGGACAGATGAAATCAAGAAAGCAGCTTTATATTATGTCATCAACGTATCAGCATCCTCAATATCTGTTTCAACATGATCACATCCCTTCCAAAACGATTTTTACATCCAAAAATGGTTTCGGAAATAAAAAAAATTTTGCACAAATACGACCCTATATCTAGGCCAAGTATACCAAATCCTTACGCAAAAGCAATTTGCAACCTACCCAAGCACCACATCCAGATGTCACCCCAATTCCGATATTCCAAAGCAGAGCAAGCTAAATTAGATTAAAAAAGCAATAAAAAATCGCTCATGATGAACAAGGAAGCGAGATAACTTACGAGCAAGAGTCACCAACGTTTCCACCGCACTGGTGAAACGACATCACAGCCTGCACTTTCAACCCATGCTTCTTCGCCATCTCCAAAAGCTCCGCATAACCACCCCAATTGTAGCTCCCAGGCTCTCTCTCCACCAATCCCCACCACACGTCCATCATGATCCCCTCCACGCCAGCACTCTTCAACGCCTGCAGACTCGCGTTCATCGCCTTCCTCCGGTTCACGGTGTTATTCATCGTCACGCTGTCCAACGGCATCATCACAAACACCGGCACTCCTCCGCTCCCCTTCTCGCTGGAGGCCGCCGCCGGCGCCACCTCCTTGTGCTCCCTCACCGCCGCCTGCGGCAGCGCCTCCGTCTCCGCCGCGAAGGCCTGGCACGCGACGGACAGATCCGGGCGGATCCCTCCCAGGACCGGCGACCTGCACGGGCTCAGCGGCGGCGATAAGGCGTCCAACGCGTCCGGCTTCTGCGCCCTGCACCGGATGCTGGGAGCCGGCGATTTCCACACCGCGGCCGCGCTCACCGTCGCCGTCGACGGCTCCCCGGCGCCGCTCCCGGACTCCGCCTGGATCGGCGTCCCGGCGAGCGTCCCGATCTGGTGAGTCATGCTCAGCGCCATGCTTGCTGCTAACTTTCTCGGGAAAATTCAATCAAAACGACGGAAAATCAATCTTTCTCTGAATCGAGTTTCGTTGCTCAGTGGAATACTTGTTTCGAGATTTGAACGTGAGGTGGAGGGAGGCCTGGCCGTATATAAAGGGACGAGAATTGAGATAAGTTTTTTATTAAAAGCAATAAAATGAAAATTGAATAATCTTGAGCCATTTATATCTCGCCACGTGTGATCTCCACACGTGGCCCAACTAAGGGCGTGGGAGGAGGCGACGGCTGCGATCGGGCGATGCACGTGACGATGGGCGGTGGAGATCCGGAAGCGCGTAAAGGTTCCGGCTAAAGCGGCACGGCGTTTATGGAGTTCACGAATAAAAAAATCTAGGATTAATGCAAAAAAAAAAAAAAAAATCACAATCTATGTTGAGTTAATACTATAAAAAATTATATACTGATACGTCTACGACGTAAACTCTAGATTTGTACAACGGTGATAAATATAATTTATATTATTTTTCGTTACATTTTATTATTAAATTGTTAAATTAGATAATATGTAATAGTTGATAAATGTACTAATTTGGGATTTTACAATTTATTTGTCACATATATACTAATTTATAATTTTTTATAGTATTAATTCAATTTTATATGAATCAATGAAGAGTAAATTTATTATAAATATATCAGTTTGAAGTTTATAGTAGTCAAAAAATAATTTTTGATAAATTTATTATATGCATATCAATTTAAGATTTTCTTAGGTATATTTATTGTATGTGTATTAATTTGAAGTTTGTGTGATATTATGACACATATAAGATCCTACCATGATGGAGAGTATGTATGTGTAACATATATATTTGCAAAAAAATTGAGATATTTGTGTTATAATGGGCAAATTATATATGTATTGCGGTAAAGCATAACTTGAATTTTTTCTGTGGTATACGCCGAAAATTCTACACGCCGCCCCCAATGGAGATGCAACTCGTTTGGTAGGTGCTAGAGGATCACGTGTCATGAGGCCTTTAAGTTTGAGCCACGAGTTTGGGCTTTCCGTCGTTTTGCTTGATCAGGCTCGTTCGGCGTCGGCGGATGGGGTGGGGGGACACGTGTCGCCAGGAGGGGCAGTGAGACGGTGAGTCCGTGCCACGTCTGGTGCAGATAAGGACACGGGCGGGCCAAAGAGGGATGAGCGGGTTGCGTGTCGGCCTTCGCGACGATCGAATGGTTGCGATTGGAGCGTGTGATATGCGGCTGCGATTGGCCCAAAGTGGGGCCCGCGTCGTCGGATCGGTTTTTTTTTTTTCTAAGGATTGGGCTTTGGTTTGGAGCTACTGACGTTTGTGGTCCGACCGTGCCCTGGTGTCCAATTGATTTGGACAGTGGGACCCACGCGGAACCACTCCTTTTTATTTATAATGACAGAAAACGTTTTTGTTTTGTTAATACACAATCACGAGAGGAAATTATTTTCCTTTTCTATTATTCTCTTCGTCCTGTTTTTCTTTTCCTATCAAATAATGAGAGGAAATTAATTTTGTCTTCATCCAAAAATTAGGTCAAAGATATTTTCATTATTCGTTTTTTTATGTGAACGAGCGATGGTGTCTTCGGCACCATAGAAGTAATTGCACACATATTTTTGTTTTATTCGATAATATGTAGAGGGAAAAAGTACATTAATTTGATTTGCCAAATTTATGTATAACGAATTATCTAATAAATCACAATTTCATTATATTTTTGGTTAATTATGTTACACTATTTGATCCCAAGCAGTACAATAACTCAAGCATGTATTCATTCTTTTTTTTTTTAATTGAGCTTGCATTATCTGTCACACGAACTTAATTAGTACGGATGAATTTCATTAACTTCTCATTAAGATTAAGTGTGTTTATGTCAGAAATTATGGCATAGAAGTTTATAAAAGTTAATTTAATTGTGTATTGAGTCATGAATAGGATTTATATATCTTATTCTCTAATTGCACATCGAGATTAAGTTAGATTCTTATAGAATAATTGGTGTGTTGTGCAATGTCATAGAAGTATGGCATATATGATAATATGCATTTTTAGATGGTTAAATAAAATTGGAAAAAAAAAATATTGGAATTGTTGAGAAGAGAAAACGAAATAAATGGAGTAGTTGGCGGTATGATTGAAATTGAGAGTAAAACTGCAATTATACTCTCTCATTCGTGAAAATCAATACAAAAGTCAATTATGAATAAGTTTACACATAAATTCAACGACCCATTTAAGGGGTGTTTGTTTGTGTTCTTTTTTTCTGTTTATGAACAAAAATTCTGTTTTTTTGTTCCTTTACAAAAAAAAAGCGAACGTAAACGCGTTTGTTTGCGTTTTTGTTCCAAATCATTTTTTTTGTTTAACAAGAACAAAAAAAAAAAAAAACAACAAAAACTTGTTTTAACAATTTCAAGAAACATTTCTCTCCTATTTTGCTATTTTCTTTCTTTTTTTCTTCTTTTTTCTTTGGTCGGTCGCCGGCCTCGGCCATGGCCGGCGACCGGCCGTCGAGGGTCGACGACACCGTCGAGGGCCGGCGACCTTGCCGGAGCGTCTCGACGAGGCCGAGCTCGCCAAGGCGAGGCCGAGCCCCAAGGCGAGGCTCGGCCGCCTTGGGCGGGCGAGCTCGGGCTCGCCCGGATCCGGGCGCCGAGCTCGCCCGGCCCACCGGTGAGACACCGAGCACGCCAACCTCGCCAACGCCTAGGCCTCGCCGGTGGCGGGCGAGCCCGAGCTCGCCCAACCAAAGGCGGGGGCCGAGCCTCGTTGTGGCTGGGCGAGGCCGCCAGCCCTCGTCGGTCGGTCTCCGGCCTCGGCTGGCTGGCGACCGGCCACAAGGAAGAAAAAAAAAAAAAATAAAAAGAAAGAAAAAATGAAAAATAAAATAAAAATATTAAAAAATTAAAAGAAACAAAAAAATAACACAATTTTACCAAACATGTTTTTATTTTTTTTTATTCCGAGAACAATTTTACCAAACACGTTCTTTTTTTAAAAACCGTTTAGAAAAGAAATAACAAACAAAACAAACGCACAAACCCTTAATCATTCATAATTGCATAGAAATTTAGGTTTTAATTTTTAGCCCATAAAAAATCATTAAATTATGCGGTATATAGATATTAGGAGCATTTGTATTAATAGTAATAGAATTAAAAAATAGAAAAAAAAAAGGAAAGATGATAAAATAATATGTGTTTTTTTTTAAAAAAAAAAAATAATGAAAGGGAGACCGGGCCGGGAGCCCGGCCTTCTTTCGTTTCCCTTCTTCTTCTTCTTCTTCCGTCTTCTCGGCTGGGCCCGGCCCATTTTTCTTTCTTTCCCCCAAGCCCGGCCTCTTCCTTCTTCCTCTCCCTCACACTTACGCATTCTGCAGAAAAAGGGAAACGAGGACGACAGAGCGGAGCAGAGGGCAGGGCGTCGGGTGATTCTCGGTCGGGGGCAGGCGCGGGAGTCCAGTGGCAAAAAGGAAATCAATCCGCTTTTCATATCCCCTAAAGCAACAAAACCAAAAGCAATGACAAATGAGGTCAGGATTTTCCAGATAATCTCCACCTTCTGAGAACATGAATGTAAAACAGAAGCTGAACAAAGAACTGATTAAAAGATATCCTAAAGAGTCAAAGATGGATACTTTTTCACGTTTCAGTCGAGATAAGTAGCAAGACCAGAGAGTCTAGATGCCCTAGTTTGCAGAATTGTTACGGTTATGGGATCATGCACCCTTGACGAATTCTTTGAAAAAACGACAGCCACAAGCATCTTCATGAGATCAGTATGATGACCCGAAACCAAGAAAACCATCCCTCCCAGACAGCTAAAGTTGAAAATGGCCACATACTCTCTCATTCAAATAGAACTCTGCCAGGCAAAAATAATTATCTTCCGGAGAACATCTTCAATCCTGCAACAGCAGCAAGTTCAATTAAAATAGTCATGCGTAAATGGCTACTTCAGAAGCTCAGCAACAAATGCGCAGACACGGAGGGATAGAAGTACAAACCATCATCTAGATCTGGTTCACTGAACCATTCACTATCACCGATTTCTGGGAATGTTTGAA
This sequence comes from Eucalyptus curtisii, assembly GCA_017140595.1. NCBI lineage: Eukaryota > Viridiplantae > Streptophyta > Magnoliopsida > Myrtales > Myrtaceae > Eucalyptus > Eucalyptus curtisii. The sequence goes on from CM029504.1 coordinate 8,314,615, forward strand.
TGGCACATATGGTTTCTTCCGATGGTTCATCTTCTAAAGAGAAGATTAATTCAAGGTCACCTTCTTCGAGGGACGCTCCTATCCACTTCTCGATTTTCTGCAACAATTGCATGCCTTCCTTCCTAGCCCGAGGACAATTTTTGGCGAAGTGTCCTCTTCGTCCATGGATGAACCATCTTTTTTTAATCTTCTTACTTGGGAATCTCCGTTTACAAATGAATTTCCGTTTTTCTCTCCTTGTTTAGAAGATTCAAATTGAATCTTCTTGAAATGTCGTTTCTTCTTGTTGTAATAGTTTCAGTAAGAATCTTTATTTGAACACTTGTTTCCAGTTCGGGCTTCTTGCAAGTCTTGTCATAGTCTCCATTATCGAGCAAGTAATCCTTAATTGCCTGTGTTCGTAGACATGTCTCTTCTGTGGTACTTTCAAATGAAAAGTTGGTGTAGAATTCAAATCACTTTATTGAAGTCATGCATGACCAAGAAGGCCTTCTGGTCCTGTTTAACCAAAAAAAAAAGGGATATGTTCATGAAGTCAAAACTTGTCGAAAGTGCAATTAAATTCTAAAACTTACAAAAATTAATCAAGTCAAAAACTTTTCAAGTTGGTTCAATTGAGTTAAATTTAACACCATCAAGAAAGTTAACGGAATTCTTGACGTGGCTGACGTCATAATTTAAATGATTTTTTTAATTTTATATATGGCTTTTTAAAATTAATTTTTATTCAAAATCTTTAAAAATTAGATAAAAAACTAAAAAAAAAAGGCTAAATTTATTTTTAAAAACAAAACTATTAAAAAAAAAAAAGCCACCGGAGCTTCCGCCGCCGCCCATTGCCGGAGGGCCCGGCGGACGGTCGCCGGCCCGGGCGGGGTGGCCGGCCCTCGCAGGGAGCGGCGTGCCCGGATCGGGCGGCCTCGCCCGCCTAGCGGGGTGGGCGAGGCCTCGCCGGCCCTCGCGGGGGCCGGCGACCATTGCCCGGGCGGGCGAGGCCTCGCCGGCCCTCGCGGGGGTGGCGTGCCCGGACTTGGGCGGCCTCGCCCGACCCGGCGGGGTGGGCGAGGCCTCGCCCTCCCCGGGCGATGGTCGCCGGCCCCCGCGAGGGCCGGCGAGGCCTTGCCCACCCGCCGGGTCCGGCGAGGCCGCCAGATCGGGCACGCCGCCCCGCGAGGGCCGGGCGGCGTCGCCGGCCTTCGGCGCGTCGCCAACCCCTCCGGCGATGGGCGGCGGCGGAAGCTCCGAAATAGTTTTGTTTTTTTAAATAATTATAGCCTTTTGTTTTTAGTTTTTTTATCTAATTTTTAAAGATTTTGAATAAAAATTAATTTAAAAAGCCATATATAAAATAAAAAAATCGTTTAAATTATGACGTCGTCACATCAAAGAATTCCGTTAACTTTCTTGACGGTGTTAAATTTAGGACTCAATTGAACCAACTTGAAAAGTTTTAGGACTTGATTGCACTTTTTGTAAGTTTTTGTGACTCAATTGACTTTCGACAAGTTTTGTGACTTCGCTAAACATATCCCAAAAAAAAAAAAAGACGTCCACCAATCTTGGGGACTTCGTAGACATGTCTCTTCTGCATGCTGCACCTTGAATCAATCTCCACCTTTGGATTTGATGAGTCGAACTAGATTTAACGGTTTAGATGTTCACTAATTTACACTTTTGCATCGCGATACATTAATCGCAACAGAGAGAGAGAGAGAGAGAGAGAGAGATGATTTAGCTGGAGAGATGTGCAAAATGGGGGCCCCTTTGGCTAGTTCGGCCGAAAGCACATATTGGAGCTCTTTTCCTCCGTCTCGGGCCAGCAACACGGGCTCCTAAGGCGCACTATTTACGACTTTCTTTTTTATACTTGATTACAATGAGTATTGTCACCCTGTGAAATAACTTTGTAATGTGTTATGGCGTTTTTGTACTTAATTATATGACAGACGAGCCGTGTTACTGGTGCTGTAGAAGTGCCCATGCATGATCAGTTTAAAAAGAAAAATAAATTCATATAAATATATTTAATGACAAGAAAAGTACCTCTTTGTCTCGCTTTAGATTTCCTAAATTATCCCTTGCTTTTTTTTTTTTTTTCTAATACCCACCTATTTCTCAAATAGCCTCACACTTTCTTTCTCTGTTCTCATTATTAGATTTTCTAAAGTATCTAATTTTTCTTTATCTTGTCCTAATTGATCATGCATAACTATATATTCTCTTCCTATACATAGTTAGCAAATTATGCGTTTGTGCGTGACGCCTGCCTTAATCCTAATTTTTTCTTTTTTGTCATTAATATATGATAATTGATATGAATGTCAATCGTCAATGAGCAAAACTTCTTCAAAATTTAATAAAATTATTAATTTTTTTTTCACTCCTCTCTCATATAGTAGATGAGATTTTATCATAAACACATTCTCTTTAAAATTTTATTTAGATATGTCGTAAGAAGCCAATAATTATAATGAATGGATTGTAAATTCCACGAAACTCCATTACGACCATGGCAGAATTTGATCAACAACAGCAATAGTTGAATTTCGTCTTGGAGCTCGATGAATTTCGAGCGACCATGGCTAAGCCTAAGGAAGCTCGAAGGGCCATAACCACGAGCTCAAAGAAGCTGCAGCTGCCATGGCCCTAAGCTCTTCAGAGTTCGAGCTACCGTGGCTATGATCTTGAAGAAGCTTCGGCCCCCACGGCGACAAACACAAGCCCCAAATCCCTCTCCCCTATCCTTTGCCGGCTCTTCTTTTCTCAATATTTATATTGGCTGAGGCGGCGACGTTAAATAAAGGAAATTTCGCCTCTTCTAGTTCAAGGATCCGGCTGTCCATGTCAGCAAAAATCGACAGGCGATAAAAAGAAATTGTAAAGAAAAACTAACGGTGGCAAATTTCAAAAAAGTATAAGGACGGTATTGAATAAAAAATTCAAAAATAAAAGCGACGGTTTTTGATTTTCGGACAGAAAGTATTTTGGGAGACATTTCCCCGAATCCCTCAACGGTTTTCCTCGCCCCTGTTCGGAAAATCCGAGGGAAAAATAGGTTCGAAACCTGCCTCGCCTCAAGATGGGATCGAACCGCAATGATTAGACCCTTGATTAGGGTTCTCTCACTTCGATCCCCTGAAATTATCATCATCAAATCGAATCCATTTTCAGGATCATTTTGAGTTTCGAGCTGTGTTTCGAGTTCGATCTCCGTTGCCGATCCGATCTCGGGAGGACGAGGAGGGACGCGGCGCGAAGATTTCGGTGCGTGAAGGAGGTCGTTCCGGGGACAAACAAATGATGAGGGGCTTCTCGTGTACGGGAGATGGCGATGCGCCTTCGACCTCGAGTACTTCGCCGCCGCCGCCGACCCATCGACAGCAGATGCAGGCGCCTCGAGCTTGTTCTTCTTCTTCTGGGCAGTCGACGAGCCGGCGGAGGTGAAATTCGAGCTCTCCCCTGTTTTGAGCCGTCACGTGTTGCTGCGGCAATTGTCGGTGCCGATGAGTGCTTGCGCGAGCGTTTGAATGCGGGGGTCGATGGTGAGGTTATGAGAGATTTTGGGCGATGCCCGTGATATGACTTGAGTTTGCGGTGTGAGGATCCAGTGTGTGAAATTGGATCCGTGTGTGTGATTTAGTCTGGTTAGCTTGGTTCGTGAGGGAGAGGGGCCAATGGAGTTCTTTGAAATGAATTCCCTTTTTGATAATGCGGGATGCTGTGGGGCGATGTCGTTGAATTTTGGTTTGAGTTCTGCAAAATCTGTTTGAATTTAGAGGATCGTGTCTCTTAGTTGGATATGGTCATGTAAGGGCGTCTACTTTCTCTATTTCCCTTTCCCCCGGAACGAGTTTGGAACAGAAATTTATTTGGTAAAGTAATTTAATTTTTCTATTTCTGGAACAGATTTTTATTCCAGAAATAGATTTGAAAAAGAAATCAGAAACTAAAATTTTTAACTTCAGAAATTAAGAAATCAAAATTTTGTCATGCGCACCCTAATTATAAGAAGGATCCTGCCATTCTATCGAAACAGTTATCCAGGCCATGCTCTGTTTAGTAATAGCCATGCTCTGTTTAGTAATCTGTCAGTTTTCCCAATCAGCGGAAAAATTGATTGAAGCGTTGTCTATATCGTGTATCTTAGGATTTTGGTGATCATGCTTGCTTGTGTGAAATAATGATAGTTCTAGATGTTTAACATTATGTTATGGAAACCAAGACTGAGGAGGTAATTGATAAGGTTACCACAAATGATGTCACAAGCAAAATTCTTTTTGACTTGTAGAATGATTTTTTATTTCCAAGAAAACAGGGCTCTTTTTGTACCGTGAACGTTTGAGGTTGCAAGTTATCAACAGATGTTGCGTTGTAATCCATTGGAAATAGGAAATTGGTTGAATGTTTTAGGAGGCCATTGTGGGTGTTATAGTTGAATAATATTGTACAGCAAGTTTAATTACATGTTGACGTGGGTCTCTTGTTGAATTCTATTCCATGTTCCACTGGTTCTTGTGGGATATCCAGGAAAGAAAGGATCATGGAGTGCATGATTATGGGGTTAGGTCTACAAGATAATATTTGATTCCGTTATTGGAGTCTAAAAGGATCTCTAATGCATGTATATCCAACATTTGATAGATCTTAGGATGCGGATGTACTAATAAGAAGCTATTGCTACTTTTATTTTCTGTAATTTTGTTATTGCAAGAATGGACTTGGATAGCTACTTTAGCTGTTGCTGGCCGGCAGGGTTTCTTATGTGAGTTACTCTAGGTGTAAATTTGCTTCTCTAATCGACCAAGAGTGGTTGTTGCTCCACCAAATTTAGTCCATGATGATGATGAGAGAGGGTTTCAATTTAGGGTTTCTTATGTGAGTAACTCTAGGTGTAAATTTGTGTCTCAAATCAACCAATAGTGGTTGCTGCTCCGCCAAATTTAGTCCACGATGACGACGATAGGTTGAAAGCATCTAATATCTGATCGTACAACTATAAAAGAGGGTAGAATGGATTGCTCATTGAAGGATTTTAGTTTTAACTTTTGCAGTTTATTAATTTAGATATACTTCGATTTGCAGAAGCTTATAGGCCCTTTGAAAGTGTTACTTTTACATAATTCGTAATAGTATAATCTACTTGAAAAATATGTATTCATCATAATACATAGGGTAAGGGAGGTAGAAAAGGAGATCAATTAATTATTTGTAATGTCTACTTGAAAAATATGTATTCATCATAATAATGTCATAGGAATGCAATGTTAGTTTATTTGCAATAACTTATGACACAAAACAGAGTTGTAAATAAAAATAAGGTGCATCGCACCAACACTTCTGCTAGTGTATAGAATCATTGTTCTTTTTGCCAGACATGTAGCTTGAAAAGTCTAATTTTTGAAGATGTACTATATCTTTTGGTAAGTCTAGGGCTCTAATCGATATCAATTTCTATTTCTCCCTTGCTTATTTTTTCATTTTTGGTAATCAATGGTTATCCATTTCTTCAGGTTCGTACTATAAATGAACATTTAGATCAATTATGATTATAAATTTCTTCTATCTGTCGTTTGTTTTGCGTAGTCTTAGACAGTGACGTAGTTCTGAAAGAATTTATTAAACTGAGACGTGAGATGCATCCATGTGAATATGAATTAAGAAATTCCAGTTCTATATCTACCTCAAATTAGATTTATAATTTCCTTGGAAAAGAAATCGTTGCTTCATTAATTTGATATGTGGGAACATATATCTATCAAAAAGAAAGTTTAAATATTGGAGTTCTTAAAGATCTTACACCCATTATTTATGGTTGAATGAAATAGAAGAAAGGCATTTTGATGTGAAATTTTCAATCATTAGTCTCACATGATTTCCTAGATCTATTCTAAGCAGCAAGAGCCATATATTTGATCTTGATGTTTCAATATGTAGGAATCCTTGTTTATTTCGCAAAGAAAGTACATAAAATATTGCTAAAGTGTCCCTAAATTTTCTAGGGTCAAAGCCTAGTTATTTTAAGCATAATAGTTGTCCTTCTGGTTTATGCGACAACATGTATTAACATGTCTCTTATTAATGGGGGAACCTTTCTTTTGCATCAAACCATGATTTATCAAATCATTAATTCATAAGTGGAAATTACCGGAAACATGTACTGTCCTATACCGAGTTCTCTCCATGCATTTATCTCCTTATATATATGTGTGCGTGTCTTTTTTCAGCAGTGGCAATGTCTTTAAACTCTTAGCACGAAGAGAGGTCTCTCCACGTTCAAAACATTCTTTAAAGAAGTTTTGGGGAGAAGCCTCAGGGTGTCAGCTCTGTCCCTCCCAGCAAAGTAATGAAGCAGTAAGAGATGTAAGACGAAGTCTCATCTCATGGTATTTTCTCAAACCTAGAATGTGATTTTCTTTTGGGAATGTGGGCTTTGGTATATTTTGTGTGTACTTTTAATATGATGTTGCACTTGGTGGCAATTTATGGCATACAGCAATTTGCCAATGTTCTGTCAACTTTTTCAACATGCTCATTTTGCCAGGGTTGAGGCATTCTCACTGCAACATTTGTCTGCCAAATATTGTACCCTTGTGCCTCCTCCAAGATCAACGATTGCTGCAGCCTTTAGTCCTGATGGGAAAATACTTGCTTCTACACAGTGAGTAGAAGATCCTTATATGTTTGGATAATGGTGGTCGCTATTAATATCAATTCTTATTCCAGCTTAAAACAGAGCATATATCGATTATCAAGTTGGAGTTGATTTTCTTGATTGCAGTGGAGATCATACTGTCAAACTTATTGATTCTCAGACGGGGAGTTGCTTAAAGGTGTTAAGGGGTCATAGGAGGACACCGTGGGTGGTAAGCTGCCTCTGTTATAAGGCACCTTGTGTATTCATCGTTTTGATGCTGTCCTTTTAGCATCGTCTGAGTGGTTTTTTAAATTTGCAGGTAAGATTCCACCCCTTGTACCCAGAGATCCTTGCGAGTGGCAGTTTGGATCATGAAGTTCGCCTGTGGGATGCAAATACTGCAGAGTGCATAGGATCTCGCAATTTTTGTAGTTCTCCTTCTGATTTCCCTTTTCCTCCCATATCTTTTAAGAAACTGTGTCAATGTTGGGACTTGTTAAGAGGATTACTTTTGTGTTTGTCGTTTCTGCAGACCGTCCTATTGCATCCATTGCATTCCACGCCCGAGGAGATCTTCTTGCTGTTGCATCTGGTCACAAGGTGCAGATTTTTAATGTGGATTTTTGTGGATTGTGAACTTTGTATTACTTATAGGGGATTTGACCTTAAATTTCTTTATTAGTTGTATATTTGGCACTACAATAGAAGTGGAGAGACATCATCACCAACCATTGTTTTGAGGACACCGCGATCTCTTAGGGCTGTGCATTTCCATCCACATGCAGCTCCATTTCTTTTAACAGCTGAGGTGAAGTCTTTATGGTTAACACCTTTCTTTCCTCCACCATAGCTTCTCTTGATGTTATCATCTTATCTATTTGCAGGTCAATGACCTTGACTTGACAGATTCAGCTATGACCCTTGCAACTTCTCCCGGTTATTTGCACTACCCTCCTCCTACTATATATCTTGCAGATGCTCATTCTAATGAAAGATCTAGGTTGGCAGATGAACTGCCTCTCATGCCTTCACCATTGTTGATGGGGCCTTCCTTTGCTAGAGATGATGGAAGAGCAACCTTGCCGCACACAGGTGGGGATGTTGGTCTTAGTGGACAGCAGAGGGTAGACTCGTTGTCTTCAGGGCAGTATGAATTCCATCCATCTCCAATTGAACCTAGCAGCTCTCCTTCCATGCATGAAGAGATGGGAACTGATCATTTCTCTAGTGTAAGGGAATCTGAAGTAACTCAGTCGGCAATGAACAGTGTGGATAATACGGAAGTGCAACCTGAAGAGAGAAGTACTTATAATTTCTCTTTTAGCGACCCGAGGTTTTGGGAGCTGCCTTCGGTGTATGGATGGTTAGTTGGTCAAACCCAAGCTGCCCCTCAAACTGCACCAAGTCCTGGATCTCTTGAAACTGCATCTGCTTTTGGTGAGGCAGCAAGTGTTTCGCCTGTCAGATCTGAATTTATGCCAGGTGGCATGGACCAGTCACGGCTTGGTGGAAGATCTGGGTCTAGATGTCGGTCTTCTGGGTCTCGGATGATGCGCACAGCTGGACTTAATGATCACCCACATGATGAGAACTATCCTCAATCTGTTGTTAGTAAACTCAGGTCTGAACTTGAAGCCTCGCTGGCTGCAGCAGCATCTACAGAGTTGCCATGCACGGTGAAGCTTAGAGTATGGCCATACGACATGAAAGATCCTTGTGCACTTCTTCATTCAGAAAGTTGTCGCTTAACTATTCCTCATGCAGTTCTATGCAGGTATATCCTGTAATCCAAGATGTAAGCTTTTGTCTTACTTTCTAATTATTCCAAGCAAAGAATTAGTATTTTCTTTAGGTTTTTTTTTTTTTTTTTTTTTTTTTTTTTTTGTTGGGGGGGGGGGGGGGTGGGGGTGTGGTGGGTGTTTGGAGGGAAAAGGAGGGACTGGAGGGAGGAGGGGGAATAAGGCAATTGGAGGGAACAGGGAAGCTAGGTATGAACCAAATACCAGCTAAGACCTCTTGGTCCTTTGTAATGGCCAATTATCAATAGGCCGATCTTTTGTTCCTCACAAATAATGCTTTTCCTGGTGTCCTGCTTATGCTTGCATTAACACTGGCTATTTCCTTTTGAAATTGCTGCAGTGAAATGGGTGCCCATTTTTCTCCTTGTGGCAGATTCTTGGCTGCCTGTGTTGCATGTGTGCTACCTCAGTTGGAAGCTGATCCTGTATTACACGGCCAGGTTGATCCCGATGTCACTGGAGTGGCAACCTCACCTACTAGACACCCTGTTTCTGCTTATCAAATCATGTATGAGCTTCGGATTTATTCCTTGGAGGAGGCAACGTAATGCTCTAGTCTTCCACCTTACTTCCATGGCTGACTTTATATGTATTCATCTTTAGATATATTCTTATATTCTTAATGTGATATGCTTTTTGATCATCCAGATTTGGAATGGTGCTTGCATCACGATCCGTAAGAGCTGCTCATTGTTTAACCTCCATTCAGGTCAGTTTACACACTTTGGTTTGAGTTTCACAACAGTGTCTGATTACTAATGCTATTATTTGTCCACTTATTTATGAGTTTCCTTAATAATAATTTGACTTCTAGTTTATTTAGTTATCTGACTCATGCAGAAATAGTCTCCCTATCAGTTGATCATTTGACAACCTTAGCAATGACTCTGGATATTATAAGCTGCTGTATTTTGGAGGGGGGGAATTGCTTGGATCTGTTACTTTCTTTTGCAAGTCCTTGTTTTCTCGACACATACTTTACTGATATTTGAGGAAGTAATGTATGGAAAGCTTTGCACACATTTGTCAATCTCCCATTGATCTTGAGTTAATTCATGTTTATGCAGTTCTCTCCAACATCTGAACACTTATTGCTCGCCTATGGCCGTCGGCATAATTCGCTTCTTAAAAGTATAGTCATTGATGGAGAGAATACAGTGCCTATTTACAGTATATTGGAGGTAAATTGAAATGTTATTTAGATGCAATTTTGAGCTTCTAGCTCCTACATTTGGAAAGTCCCCCAGTAAAGGCTTTTTATTGATGGAGAGCAGTGTGTTATTTTTATTCTTTTTCTGTGGCTCAAATTACTTGTGTGCTTCTTGATGTATATGTTGATGTGTCATGCTTATTGATCTCACTGCAGCTAATTTCCCTTTTCTTCCCCTCCTATTATATCACTGAACTCCATTCTGCTATTCTCTTATTAGATTGAATGTGCAACAAATGAGATGAAATCGAATATCACCTACCATAAATAGTTTCTAATGTCCCCATTCTGCCCCATTGATGTGTCTACCTTAAGCCCTCTGTGCGATATGTCCGTTGGTTATGGAGCCTTCAAATCTACATGATCATGTTAGAAGGAATGATAATGTGTGTCTGATGAGATACTAATGTCCCCATTCTATCATTGATCCATTCTGCTATGAAACACCGTGAAACAAATAAAGGGAGAGATGTCTTTCTTTTTTTGTCCTTTTTTCCTGCAACAAAATTATTTCCTCTTATATGGGTCTTCAGATGAGTTGTGAATTAAATGTTCATGCGATTTTTGTTGTTGAAGCAAGTACAAGGATGAAGAACTCATCTGGTATTTATTGGGCATGAACACATAATGATCAAATTCAAATTAGGGATCAGAGTTTATACAGTTGCAGTGTTCGAAATGTTGTACAGTTCCATTATCTCTCATCTTGCCTAGAAAGCAAGAGACTTATGAGTGAAAGGCCTCTTTTCCTCTCTCCTTTTCCTCTCAAATAGAATCTGTTAATTCAACTCTAGGTGTGAAAGGTTTTAATTTCTTTTGGGGTAACCAGTTTCCAGAGTCCAAATCTAAGATGTTATTTGTACTTGTTGACAAAGTCGATAGAGATCTTGCATGCATGCATATCCTGCATAAAAAGTGTAAGGATGTAGCTTTGGGAGACATTATCACCTGTTTCCAGCATGCAGCTCAATCATGCCAGTGCTAGTGATTCCTGATGTGAAATCATCCTTTCATTTAGCACTAAAAAATTAGCAATCTGTCTGCTTTGTCATATCATTGGACTGTCATTCCATCAAAGGATAAGAGGCCATTGCACTGCACTGTTAGAGGGAAGTTATGCACATTTTGAAGGAAAGATATGGATTATTAGACTTATTGGCATGAGAACTTCTTTCTAGGAAAAGAGTGTGATTAAGGATGATGTCCATAACTATCGTTCCAATTGTTTTTATGATTTATTTGCTTCACCCATAGTCACCATCCATTTCAGGAAAAGGTATATGCCCAGCGCTTTCATTGCTTCCAACTGTTGTTTTATTATTAGAATTGGATTGACATGCCTATTCATTTTGTATACTTGGCAAAATCTGGAATAACCATACCTATGATATGAGCCCTTTGATCGATGAGCACAGAAGATATGCAAAATCCATACAGCAATGAGAAGCAGGGTCATATGTACAAGTTTTTAGTCTTCATCTCCATCTTTTCATCTGGGACTTGAGTTGGGATCATTGTCACTCTCAAGTTTATTACAGAATGACCCAGTCGAAGGGCTAGTGGTAGCGTTGGTTTTGGTTGCATTTAATGGTTGAATAGCCTAGAACTGCCTCAGAAGTTGATGTTATTGGGCATTGTTTGATGAGCATTGCTTGTTGAGCAGTCAGTTTCCCGATCATCTTACGTAGGATAGACACACAGGTGATCATCCAATCCTGGGTGTTTTGTTTTTTTATGTCCCCCCCCCCCCCCCCCCTCCGGCCTCTTCAAATTTAGCAGTGAGCACTGTTCACATTATTTAGCATGGGCATGATATACATGGAAATTATTCTGAGAAAAATTTATCAGTGTCTGAAGTGCTGTTATCTGGCTGTTATGTTGGGTGTTTTCATGTCCCTAAGCTGGTTTCTTTAACCAGGTCTACAGGGTTTCTGATATGGAACTTGTGAGCATTCTTCCCAGTGCGGAAGATGAAGTAAATGTTGCATGCTTTCACCCTTCAGTTGGAGGTGGCCTGGTTTATGGAACAAAGGTGAGTAAATCTAATCTAGTATGACTGGACGATCACGGGCTCAAAAGCTATTCTTAAATACTAACATTTCCTTCTCTGAAATTCAGGAAGGGAAGTTAAGGATTCTCCAAATTGACAGTTCTGGGGGCTTAAATCCAAAATCAACTGGTTTTCTTGATGAAAACATGGCAGAGGTGAACAAAGATCTGTGCTTAACTTGCCGTGCAGTTTGCCATGCAGTGCAATAATTTAGTTGACCAGAAATCACCTGCTATAGTTGTCTATTGTCTTTTGTTGGGGTGCTGGAGGGTGGTTGTGGATAATCTTTTGTGATGATAATTTACCTCTAGTTCTCAAACTAGGTCTTCACGTCTGTGTTAATGAAGTTTGTGCTCATTGTACTTGACCTTGTTTTATGAGATTGCTTTATCAAAATGACAACTTAAGGCAGCATTTGATTATGTCTGAATGTCTGTTGTTGGTAACTGAGCTGAATGAAGTAAATCACATTGTGGGGGAGAATAAGTGTGAATTTACATGTTGAGTGTAGCTGCATAAACTAACCTTATCTATTCCCTTTATAGGTGCCTACGTATGCTTTAGAATGCTAGTAGCTTGGAAGTGCAACACGCTCGTGAAATTTACTGCTTGACCTCGAAGGTTTGTCTCTTTTTTTTTTTTTTTTTTTTTGGTGGAAATGAATTCATTTGAGTTTTATGCTCCGTTTGTGTCGCGGAAAATAAATGTTTTGGAAAATATTTTCCTAAAAACGATTACTTATACCGATTACAAAAATGAATGAATAAAAAATATTTTTATTGTTCACGAAAATTTTTAGACATAAATTGTTGTCGATAATGAAAACATTTTATGTTGACTAATCATTTCAAGTGATATAAGTGATCATTTATTAAAAAAAAAAAAAAATCCAAACCATTCATTTTTGTGAAACAAACGGAGCCTCAGTAGTATTTGATATCCAAGAATAATTAGTGATTTTGATATCCAATACTACAGGGTTGTGATGCACAAATATCATTCTGAAATGAATTTGATTTCTTTTGGGATCTCTCTCTTTTTATCTGTCCAAGAACCTACATTAGTTTGGTGTAAGTGTTGATATGCTATTTCGAGTGCTTACATCTTACAAAGACCTAGGTCCCTTTAGGAGGTGATACTTGGATATGGGCATAGTACTTTCGACATAAATTGCATATATGGGTTCTCTCCTGTGGAAACTTAAAACAGTTTTTCAAGCCCAATTCAGATGTAGCACTAACTTTGTTATGTTGGGATTTATGCTTTCTTCTGTTAGCAGTCTTTCGAAGCATATTATGTCAAAACTGGGAAGAAGTTCATCAATTATGATATCTGAGGTAACTCATTTGAGTTGTTATTAGGTGATAATATTGCGGATGAGATGATGACATGTCACTTGCACTTCCCAAGCAGTTTGTGGCTTGAGTGTAGCTGTATCTGTTTTTCCACGACTGTAAATCCTCAGCCAGACCGCGAGGTCCTCGTTCCATTACTTGTCAAATGCAGTTATGTACAATTCTTTGCTATTTGTAAGAGATGTCTTCCACTGTCAAGAGCCTTAGGCAGTTGATCTAACTTGGAAGTAGATGTGTTCTTGCAAGACATCTCGGGATTTATGTTATAAGTGTATGTTCATTTTGATCCCACGGACTATTGTATAGGGGGAAAAAAGGAAGTTGATCTAACTTGTATGGATTTGTCGGTTTCTGTTCTTTCTCATCATTGTAAGGATGTTGTTTATAGATCAAATGAAAAGTATTCTTAGCTAATTACCTTGCTGTAGAGGTGATCTAGTCTATGTGAGTTAGATTTTCTTCTTTTTTTTCCCTTGCAACTTCAGCAGAATCAGCACCAATGGGTTTTTGCATTAGCCCCTCCTAAGAAATGAGACCGTCCTGAAGATTTTATATGGTTTGGGGCCTTTTGGTTGAACGTGGGAATAACAGAAGGAAAGATGTGGAAAATGGCGTAGCGAGCAGTTCTTGCCACAAATTATAGCAAAGATCTTTACTTATCAAAAGCAGGCGCTGTTTCGCATAAAATTTACTTCTTTATTCATGGTCTGAGGAAATTCCTGACGGACGGCTTTCCCACTGGCAAAATGGCATTGTCCTGCTGTTTAATCAATTTGATCAAGTGTCATCTTCCGGATAGTCTTATCCTTGGAAGAATATATAAAGTTTCTGCACTCTTCATCAGCTCTTAGTTTTCAATTTTCCAAATCATAGGTTTTGGCACACCAGTCTCGGGACCGGAAGTACTGATCCGTCAATTGGTTATTTTCTTTTGGGAATGCATGCGGAGTGAGGAGAGAGGACGAACGGTGACTTGCGCTGTTACCATTCTCGGTTCTTTCTGCTTGAATTGTCAATTTCGAGTTTTGCCGATTCTGAAAAAGAATCCCTGATGAGAGCCAATTGGCAAAGTACTCGACATCCCCTAGTCGCGTAAGTGTAGCTTTCATCCCGCCTTCCAATTAAGACCCAGTCTTGAGCGGACCTAAGTTCTAACAAAACCTACATTCCGTACACTCCTAATTTCATCGTGCATACTCCAATTGTTGCGAGATAAGGGCAATTGATTGGTGAAACCGCGAAAAACTTAAGAGAGCAAAATCATCGACGACTGACACTTAAATAACATTATCACCAGTTGGGACAGATTCCTCGGATACTTCATCTGTTACCCACTTTACTGTATCACGACATCATCTATTTCTCAAGTCTGCATTTCGGCAGCTAAACTTCCATAAAATGGAATTTCCTTTGGTTCATGGAATTGAGCAAAACCTCTACAAATCCACACCAGACACTATATTCTGATCTGGAATCTTTTTGTTACGACTCAGTGCAAGTACCGCCGTTCCTCACCCTATGAAGCCTTCAATCACTAGATCACGACTCTATGTTCCTTACCCATTCAAGCCAGCACATTGACCTAATTACCCTCCGTCCAATCCCCACATGGTACCCAAGTTCCACAGATTAACATGAGGCAAACATCTTGGTGATGATACTATCTCTTTTTAACAAGCCACATGCATCAGATAACGGCTGAACATGACCCTTATTCCTCTACTAAGTGCATAATTCACCAGCTGCAACATCAGCATCATCTTAGAACACCTCCATCCATCTCCCACTTCATAATGCCTTCAGTTAGTCACCAAAAGTTTTTACTCTATGGTATTCCATGTGATGGCATAGTGCGATTAACCTTCCTAAACCCTCTGCTGCCACCTGATATGTGTCTTAAGTTATAGACATCGTGACGCTTGAGCATCCCACCACAGGCAATCCTCGAATCTGAAGGACGAAGAGAGCACATTACTCCTCCTGGAAGACACTGCTTTTTCGAAAAGCCAATCTAGCATCGTAAACCACACTCCCCTGTAGCAAGTTGGATATAATAATGAATCCATCTAGTTTTCACAGGTTAAACCAAGTGGATTCATGACCTGACTCGGACTCACTCATACATCTCATCACCACGAGGCGACACAATCCATCTAGCTGCTAGAGCATATCCAGTGAAAGAAGGTTATACTACCGGAGCTGTTTTGCCACTTCATAGCTTGCTAACTTCGTTAGCTCATGTCCGTGCAACTGTCCCTAGATCTACACCAACGAGGTCTTCACGCCAGTTCCAATTTATCAGTAACTCGATAGGAAGATAAGTCAAACAATGTGCGAACATTCAGGATAGAGAATTAATCCCGACAATCAGCTAAAACCCTCGAAAGCATTCATAAACCCGGCACAAGGGTTAGCACCCCTTGCCCCATATGGCTTACCGATCTGCAGAAGGGGAAAAGGCATCTCCGAAAACTACCTGGAGGGTAAATCAGAAAGAGAAAAACACCATACAATCTCGAATCTGCGTACTTCACGTTCGCCCCCCAAAGCATTAACATTGCATGTACATCGAAAGCGAATTCAATAGCCGAGTTCAATAATCTAATTGCATTGGAGGGTTTCATACGCGGAATCATCAAAGGGCCGGGCCAAGAACCATATCATCGAGACAGAAATTAGTAAACGAACAATCAATTTCTGAATATATATTTATACTGAGGAAGCGATTAACAGCAATCCATCACAGCGAGAAGGAGGACTGACGAGTTTCTCCCCCCTAATCCTTTCGCGAAGGAAAGGGAGGGCGAATGAACCTTAGGGACACAGAAAGATGCAAGGCGCGGCCGATGACAGCTCGCGGGGCGGGGGGGGATCTCGAATCAGTTGATGTCGGCGTCGTCGAAGTCGTCCTCGAACGCGTTGAAGAAATCGGCGTCGGCGAGTTTGTTGTCGACGGAGAGGACGCCCTCGCCGCCGAAGATCTCGAGCGGGTCGACGTCGTCGACGTCCATCGCCACCGTCGTGCCCTGGTCTTCCAGCTCCGCGAAGTAATCCATCGGCGTCGGTCTCATCTTCTCTCTCGCTCGCTCCCGCTCCCGCACCGTCGTCGACCCCGTTCCGCGCTCCAGCTGCTTGTGCAAATGCTCGCGAGGATGACTCGCCAGGTGAACAGTGCTTTTTATATTTTAGAGCTAATACCTATTATAATTTTTTTTAAAATTAATTTTTTGATTAAAAAAACCCTCAAATTAATATACCGTGATTAATTTATCTTCTGTTAACTTCCAATTTAACTGTGAAACTGCTGAGTTGAATAACACGAAACACTTGATATTAGGGTGTTACCGTCCATTATTAATCTAATTTAATGAAAATTAAGGATAAATTCATCACGGTATATTAATTTGAGGGTTTTTTTATTATTAATAATAATTTTGTCACATGTATTAATTTGGAGTTTTTTAAACTCCAAACCAAGTATACCTATGACAAATTTACCTCAAATGACCACAAAAAAATTTCAAATCGGTATACTTGTGATAATTTTACCTAAAATTGATTTATTTGACCATCAAAAACTTCAAACTGATACATTGTACAACTGTGACAAACAAAGAGTAAAATTTCAAATTTCAGACATACATCATCTCAACCATTACATGTCATCCGATCGGTTTTGGATAAATTTGCCAAATAGTAATTTGATAGAAAAATTTAATGGAAACTAATATATGGTAAATTTATCACTTTATATTGTCACATTCTCTTTTTCTTCTTGTCATCGGTTTTGGATAAATTTGCCAAATATGTATCAGTTTAGAGTTTTTGGAGGTAAAAAAAATGGTTATGGATAAATTTGTGGGAACCGGTTGGAGAACCGGTACCCCAAAAACCAAAATGCAAAACCCTAATCTCTACTTTCTATCTTTACCTCTCTCACACAGGCTGGTTCCATCCGACGCCGCCTCTGCCACTCTCGTCGCAACCCTTGCGCTCGCACCATCGCCGTCGTTCCGCCGGAGATTTTTATGATATTAACTCTACTCTTTATATTGTCACATTCTCTTTTTCTTCTTATGTCAAGGTTTAGTCATTAACTCAACGAATTTATTACAACCATCCGAAATAACTATTTGGCACCCGTTTTCATCCTTTTAACATATAGATCGATATCACACTTTACGATTGCATCCTATTTAGTGTTTGAATTTTCTTGAAGTCATTGTGATGAAATTAAGTTAATTAACGATTAGGAAAATTGTGAAATTATAACTCAAGGTGTTTTGAAAATTTCTGAATAGCTGACACCTTCAAATAAAAATAGAATTGTGATAAATTTGGTGTTTTCTGATTTTTTGCTCAATATTTTTAATCCCTGAATTAATTTAATTTAATAATTCAATATCACATATTTCTTTTCTCATTGCAAAGTGCCACACAAATGCAATTGAACCACAAGAATGACATGAACTGGTAGCTTTGATTATGGATATATGAACCCGTTGTTTTACAAATTGGACAACAAAAGTATATTAGGATTACCAAAACTTTTAAAAAGTATATTTAAACACTGCATGGTAATGTTTTTGTTTCTTTGCTCTTTTATTCTTTTGTTCCTAAGAATATAAAAAGAATAGAAATCTGTTTTATAACATTAGTTAATTTTTTGTTCCTTAGAATAAAAAAGTATCCGGAGAATAGATATGGGGCAAAAATAAGAAATAGAAAAAAAAATTCTTATTTCCAAGAACAATTTCTAGAAAATAAGTCATTTTCTTCCTTTTTTATTTTCCCCTTCTTCCTCGCCACCCGCTGCCCCTCATTGTCTGCCGCCCCTCGCATGTCGCTAGTCGTTGTCACCCGCCGCCGCCTGTTGCCATCTGCCGTTCGCTGCCCTCAGCTAGCGGTGGGCAATGGCTAGAGGAGGAAAAAGAAGATAAGAAAAAAATAAAAGAAAAAATGAAAAATCTCAAAAAAAAATTATGAATTTTTTTTAAAATTGTTATCAAATGCATTATTGTTCTTTATCTATTTCGACAATAAAAATTTTGTGTAATTACCAAACGTGTTGTTTTACTAAAAAATTGTTCTAGGGATTATAAATAAAAAAATATCTATTTTTCAAAAAATTGTTCGAAAAAATAAAAATATTATCAAACGCATCTTAAGTGCCAATTTTTTTTTTGAAAATTTGGGCACCTAATGTTAATTTCGGTGACGATAGCTGGAAATTCGATGTGGCTTATTTTTAATATTCATTGGAAAACCTACTTAGCAATGAAGATGCAAAACGATGTCATACTATTTTTTTTTTAAAGATCAATTTTGGGGATAAAATGACATCGTTTTGGGATAAGCTAGTCATGTCAGCGCCACATGGATAAATTTAAAAAAAATAAATGCCACCTTTGTAAAAAAAAAAAAAATGTAGCATGAAAATGTAATCTAGCATTTTGGCCATAATTTCTCATTGTTGGCATTTAAGTGTATCTTTTTTATCTGATTTTGGCACTTAAGTATACATTTTAGAAGTCTTAGCAATTTCTACATGCCAAGTTTTGGCACTTGAGGTATCCGACACTCCAAATTGGGTGGAATTATCATTTATTCTCTCAAGTCTTTTTCATAATAAAGATTTTCAAATTTTCTAAGCAATATTACTAATCATTTTTTGAAAATAATTTTCCAAATCTTTTAAAAAAAATTCGAGAAACAAACGCATTTAGAATGAGAAATTAAGAATTTACTTTAATAGCACGGAGTGTCTACTCGTGTCAATAGGGCTAATACAATAAAAAATCTCAAATCTCAAATCATGATGCATTTTTCTCAAATTAATTCATCGTCTCACAAAGAATAACAAATTAGAAATCCAACGATACATTTACTATAAACTAATGTTGTTTCATAAAGAATCCTTAAATGGTGCTTCAGATATGAATCTATCCTTCTTCACATCAGATCTCAAATTTAGGATGGATCGGGTTAGGTTACTGGCTTGGGAATTCTCGTGAGACGAAAATTAATTCATATTAAAATGTGTCATGACATTATTGGTTTGAAATTCTTTTAGACCAATATTAGTTTCGAATAAATAACTCAGGTGGGTACAAATTTTTGGGAGTTTTGATGGAATTAATTTTAATTAAAAATTGCAAAAGAGGTTTAGAGGGTATCATTAGAGCAAACGCCCTTGAAAACCACGAAAGGGATGGGATTATAATATCACCCTACTCGTCCGATTATGCGCCACACAAGAATCTGAAAGTCGAGCAAAAAAAAAAAAAAAAAAAAATGGAAGAAAGCTGGGAGGGAAGAAGAGCAGCAGATAACACGGAAGGCGCGAGCGACGGATGGAGCTCTTGCACTTGCAGGTCCTCGCTCCTCCCCCATGGAGGCTCTCGCCGTCTCCGCCGCTGCTTCCGCCGTGCGAGCCGAGGAGCCTCGCTTCCGGGCTGCCCACGAGCTCGACCCTCCTCTTCTTCCGTCGCCGGAGGAGAATCGACCGGACCCTCGTGGCCAGGTACGGCGGGCGGGGCTTCAATGCCGGGAACCGGGGGCCGGGCGGATTCGGCCACGACCCTCGAGACGACGGCGTCGGGTTTGACAAGTGGGTCAGGAGGAAGGAGAAGAGGAGGAAGAAGCGTTGGTGGCCGTGTTATTATGATTCCTCGAAGAGGCGTTGGTGGTCCGACGACGACGGAGATGAAGACGAGGACGAGGAGGAAGAGCCTGTTGGGATTTGGGAGGAGGTGATTGACTCGCTCTGGATCCTCAAGGTATGTTCCGGTGATTTCTTTCGAGTTCTTTTTGTTGGCCGAACCATTTCTTTCGATTTAGCGGATGTTTCGTAATTTTCTTGAATTCGATGAATCGGGTCTCGTGCGTTGTGATGATGTGCTACACAAAAATGTCTGCTTTTGCTTAAATTCGCCACGCTCGTGTAATTTTGTATCATGTGCGGCAGCATTTCCTGATTGGAAAGAGTTCGCTAATGAACAAAGCGTGAAACTCGGTTGTCCTGCTGGGCAAATGGCGGTTGTTTGCTGTTAATTTTATGCTGAAGAATTTCACGAATAATGACAAATGCGGATTGCAGAGAAGTTTCGATGTCCTGTTTTGCTTGCGTATGTTGAGGCATGTGCACGTTTCAGTCGTCAGGATTGAAGATTTCACCGTAGGGAGTCAGGGACCGGTAGATTTCTTAATGTTACTGTCGCGGTTGATGTGGCGTGGTTAAGTTGACAATCAATCTGACTAACAAGGGCATTAAATGACTTTTTGTTCCCAACACACGTTGAAAAGTGTGGTCCTGGGATGAGCTTTGTGTTGGAGCAGACAGAAATTTTGTAGTTGACGGTGGAATTCCTCGTGAATTTTGGGTGGAGATGCTTACATCATCGCTGCATAGTGCACCTCTTAAACTTCATGTCAATGCCTTTGCACCAGCTTATCATGATCTTCTAAGAACTTGAATGCCTCCTGGTGTCCAAATTCGACATCTTACTGTTCTCACAGTCAGGGCCTGCAGATTCAATCTTCCTGCCTTCATTTACTATCGTCCTCGGGGTGGAGGGCCGTCATGGTTATGCCACTGTAACTAAGAATGACTAGATGAGCAGGACTGTGGACTTTGATCAAAGTGTTCTTCTCTTCCAGATGCGGATAATTGAGAACGAACTCTTGCATTCATAGCATCTCCAACTCGCTGTCAGCTGCATTACCCTTCTCTACTAGTCCCGCTCTTATGCTCATATTCATCAACTAATCCAACAAACTAAGTTAGTAGCCCATTTTGATACCTCTTCTACTTTTGATTGGTTTGGATAGCTCCTCGGTCCATCTATCCTTCCTTGTCCTTGTACTTTGAAATTGAGAACCATACCAAAGTTCATCCTCACGTAAAAATCAGTGGCTCGGTGCCTGTTACATGACTAATTGCTACAAATTATGGAAGTTGATGAGTTCCAAAATGGTGCCAATTGTCCATTTCTCTGTTTTTTTTTTTTTTTTTTTGGTAAGATTCAAATTTCTTTCAAGTTATTTCAATCACGTCTGTGTTTTCACATGCATGGGATCTGTTCCTGTGGTTTCCCATTGTTGGTACTTAATCTCCATCATATTGGCCTGGCAATTCCCTCATAGTGCTTGGTTTGAGCCTCGATCCTACCCAAATTGGCCTGGTACTTTACATAA
This sequence comes from Eucalyptus curtisii, assembly GCA_017140595.1. Classification (NCBI taxonomy): domain Eukaryota; kingdom Viridiplantae; phylum Streptophyta; class Magnoliopsida; order Myrtales; family Myrtaceae; genus Eucalyptus; species Eucalyptus curtisii. The sequence goes on from CM029504.1 coordinate 8,335,859, forward strand.
CTTTGGCATTCCATGGGCTGCGATGTGGATGTGGTTTGAGATTGTCAATTAACTAACCAAGAAGAGGGAGGGATGATACTTGTAGGCCCCGCTGATATCTACACTTGATAACTATTCCAATGCGTTTGCTATTATCAAATTATTTAAATGTGTATTTGTTTATGCACATATCAAGTTAAGTTTTCTTTGGTTGATATTTGCTTTAAACCTTTTTGGTTACAATTTTGATTTCAAATTTCGAAATTTGATTTTTTTCTAATTGTGAGTAGTTCATGTTTATAAGAACATATGAATATCAACATCTGATGTTATTAAGTTGTGTGAACTTATTCACAGCTTCTCTGTTAAAAACAGAAGAAATGTAGCTGTTGTACCAGGAAAGCAAAACACACGTGGAGTAACCAAAAAGAAGCACACCAATAGCATGTGAAAATTCTTAGTATGTAGACAACACATAAATCACAAAGCATTTGCCTTGCAATGTGCATATTGTTGTGTACATATGTCAAGTTCATCATCAACTATTATTCTTACTAAACTTATATAATAAGTTCTCATCTAGCTCCAAAGATTATGGTGTTCTAGCCTCAAGTTTTGTCAATGTTATATAGAAAGCATTTTGCATTTATTTTTTCTTGATATTGCTTGTTAATAACATTGTATCATCTAATTTCCTCATTTAAAGAAATAAAAAGCTTCTCTAGATATTGGATGAGGCATGAATGGAGACTTGCCTCTTTGGATGTTTGACCATGATAACCTCTGGAGGTGAATTTGTTCTTGTAGGCAATACGCGATTATAAGAAGTTTCTCAATTCAATTATGTGATATTTTTTTTAGGAAGAATGCAAGAGGGTTCTTTCCCATTATTTTGCAAAAAATGATTCCTGCAATATTTTCCCCTTGTCTGTTTCAATAAGTTTAGTGTAAGTTTAGTGTTTCAACTGTGATTTCTGGCCAGTGTAGGTATTTAAATCCTATGGTTGGACGCTTCCTATCATCCTCATCTCATGGCTGCTAGCTACTGGTCCAAAAGCTTTTCTCATTACTCTGGCTCTTCCTTTTGGACAATCGGCCCTTGCTTTACTAATTAAAAAATTGTGGGCTGGAAAGAAGAACAAATCAAAAGGTAAAGCCAGGAGAAGGAGAAGGAAAAGATATCCTTACCATGCGAACAATATCAGAACAAAGGAAGAACGAGATTGGAGGAGATGGAACAGGAAGGATAAGATAGAGTATGAATCGCGGGAGTCTGAGGGAGATTTTTCTGCCCCCGAGTATAAGGGAGATACAAATGGTTTTGGCGGATGGGACGAGCTGGAGGGGAAGCAATTCACAGGGAAGTCGTCCCCGGTTTCAGAGAGACCGCAAAGATCACAGATGGATATTGGCAAGTATAGTAGAAAGGCAAGCAGAGATGATGTTCCGTTGCTGTTGAGACTTTTGATTGCGATGTTCCCATTCCTCGGCTCTTGGACTAAAATGTTCTGGTGATTTGCTAAAGTGAGCTTGAGTTTATGAGCAGTTTTGTTTGATCTTGGTTGGTTGGGAACTCAGAACGAGTCACTGCCTGAGGTCGGGGAACTATTAGCTTATTGGTAAATCAGATACTTTGATTGTTGATAATTTTCCTCGTTGAGGATCATTTCTTTAATCTGTGATGAAGAAGAAAGCACTGCCATATTCGGGATACCAATATGCGTGCATCTCATTGTTTAAGACTAGAGCTCCAAATAGAAGCCAAGTCCACTTTTCTTTTCTATTCTTTAGCCTCTAAATGGCATTTTCAGATTTATCCTCTCCTGTAACTTGTCTTCCATTCTCTACGTGTAGTGAGCAGTGGCTTTTGGTCACTTGTATCGTGACCCTTATAGGTTTGATGAATAATGTGGCGAATTACCACGCAAATGATTTGCAGTGTTAACATGTTTTGGAACATTTTACTTTTTAAGGGAATTTTGCTCTATTTCCTCGAGTATATGCTACACTGTTAACGGCCTTTAGCTTTGCCAGGCGTTTCATCTCGAAGAATCATGTAGATGAATACAACCATGAGCAGTTCTGAGCCCAAATTCCTACTTGGGCTTGCATGGATCTGTAGCATCATTAGCTCATGTAGCCTCGTTCAATAACTATTTTCCCAAACTATAGCAACCAGGAAAGCGTAGCCAAGAAACGCTCATCCAAGATACCAGCCTCCCAGAACACTCCAGACCATCAAGGATTGATGAGATGCGGTAATTTTGCAAATAGTGTAATGAGCATCACGTTTCTGCTTGATCCATTGCAAAGAAAACGGTCGATGACAAGTAACTTGATGAGGACTGCGCTGCCCCAGCAGCATCTAAAAGAATGTTAAACCAATCAAAGAATGTAGCCTGGAGATGGCTTGATTTGTTAAGCTTTGGAAGCACCCGTCATCTTGTAAACAGTAGGTTTCTGTTCACATAGCAACTTGATGCTGGATCTTGGAGGCAGCCACAAAATGCCTCCTCATCTTTGGGAAATGGCTTGGGAAGAGGATGATCAGGAATTACACCCACCTAAATAAGAGTAAGGGAACTTAGCAAAGACCAGATATTACAGAGAGAGAGAGAGAGAGAGAGAGGGAGGGAGAGAGAGAGAGAGAGAGAGAGAGAGAGAGAGAGAGAGACCTTGTCAATATCATTGTGTGCGGGAGTCTCATAACGAGCAACTGTGACTGCTAGCCCAGAGCCGTCAGATAGCTGGAAGACTGACTGGATTTTGCTGTAGAGTTGGTAAGATAAATTGATGTCAGAACTATGCAATGGAATGCATGGAATAGGGATAAAAGCTATCACCCTTTGCCAAATGTGGGTTCCCCAAATAGCACCGCTCGTTTGTTGTCTTTCAATGCTCCTGCTAATATTTCGCTTGCGCTTGCTGTGCCCTTGTTCACCTGAGAGAAGCCCCACAGACATGAGTAATTTACTATGGAAGATGATAAGAGTACCATAATTCTGTTCACTTTAGCGAAAGCATGCATGCAGAGCTGCCCTGCCTCACCATGACACACTTATATTGAGAGAGAGAGAGAGAGAGAGAGAGAGAGAGAGAGAGAGAGAGAGCAAAACTAATACTTTTGAAAGTCACATACTGCAGTCTAATGGAAAAGAAGACTATGGCATGTAGATAAAAGAAAAATCTTCCAGGCATTATCTATTCTGCTCAAAATAAAGAGATACCGCAGCTTTAAGTTAGCTACATTCTTTATACATGATATACATCAAATGTAGCAAACCATAGTAATAGAAATATTCACAAAATTCAACAAGCCTCTACCAGAACAGCCAGGGGTTCTGATGCTGCCATAGCTTTGCCTCCATCTGTGTCATATATATCTCTAATGCCACGACTATCACAAATATAAACAATGACCCCTTTATCCAGCCTGGGATACAAAATGAAGTTAACATTAACGCCACATTTGGATGAATAAATTGCTTCAATTTAAGTGTTGAAAACAGAAAGAAAATAAGATAATGATGGGGAAAATGAAGCCCCCCGGGATCCAGATAATGGAACTGTGGGCCAGCTTGTCAAATAATACTAGCAAGATATTATGGCAGATACCATGCTCTTTGTAATCAGGGCATACCCAATCAACCAAATAATCATCAGCAAAGAATGCAAGTATGGGGGGTGATTTGGTAAATGAATTGGCGTGGAAAACAAGTTCATTACCATATATTGGTGGACAGGCAGGATACTTCCATAATTTAATATAGTTAAATGATGCATCATTATAGAAGATGTGTCACAATTGTGGCATTTACTCTGGACGGCCATGTGCTAGCTACTTGAAGTTCATGCCTTGCTTTGCTGAACACAAATCATACAGATTCCACTTTATCAGCTAGAATAGAGAAGAAGAGCTTACCAGAGTTTAGCAATTTCAACACCCTCAGGAAAAAGGCCACCGCTGCAGCAAGACAACCTTCAGAAGCCTGATAAGTCTATGGAGCAAAATCAATGACAGAGCAAGTAAGCTAATTACCTATTATCTCGAAGGTCCAATATGAAGGCATTGACATCATTGCTCCTTAGTGTCTCAATAGCTTCTTTTACAGCACCTACAGCATAAAAAACTGTGAGATGATATCCCCTGTGTGCGCTTAGAGAGAAAGAGAGAGAGAGAGTTCATTACATAAATTTATGGACGCCAGAAGCACACATGGGAATGAGAAAGTTAAAACAAAATCGTACTTTCTGTTTATTGCGTAAGACCTACGCAAAAACAGTTTGAACACAAGTTATACTTTCCACAGTAGTGCAACATGGAATACTAAGCTTATCCAGGTCCCGAAGAAGGTTTTTAGACATGCATTGTTATAAAACTCTTGATACAAAACAATATTCTTATATCCATTTCTGAAAGTTCAATTACATCAATGTAACATTCAAAGAGGTCAACAGCAAATAATTTCAACAGCCAAGATTTCAATTTATTTATTTATTTATTGAATAAATCATAACAATCAGTTATCAGGCCACCCTCTCAATAGCCTTCCCTCAACATCTCTGATAACTTGAATGTTAACCATTTGTTCTAAAAACTCAAGCTATTTAAGAATGACAGACTATATTTTAAATCTTAACACCTCTTACTCAAAGACCGGTATCATGACGAAGGACTTAAGGTGGGAGAACTTAATTCAAGTATGTGAAAGAATTCATGGGAGCCCAAGGTGCACAAGTAAGGGAAACTCATAAATAGATGAAGGCGGAGTACAATGAACTAAATGGGAGACATCTTGCACTGACATAATATTAGAGTTTCACACAACTATTTATCTAAAAGCTTAAGTTGTGAGAAAACACAATATAATTTAAATCTTAACACCTCCCCCTCCCAAAGTGTCCACGAATTGGCAATACACACAACCTCTCAGTTAAAGAAAACATGTATATAAACTTGTGAGTAGAAAGATTTTGACAATTACAGCATAAACATTACGGAACAAACATGATAGCTTTTAGTGCATGTCTTTCTTTTTGGCAACAGGAGCTTTTCATGCATGCTTTGGCATTGTCGAGACAAAACTAAGGGTGCTTACCAGAAGCATTTTGGGTAAATGACGTTAGCTTGATATACCCAATTCGTGGAGAATCTTTTCCGGAGCCAGGTACCTCACAAAGCCTTGATTTAACTGGGTTTAGTGATACCTTCTCTCTCCTGGAAAGAGGCACTTTATTATAGAGACCCACTTCTCTAGATTTACATAACCAATGAAAAAGAGCCTATAGCCAGAATAAATGTAATAATGAAACTCATTTTCAGTGATTATTTAAAGCTCACACTGGGTACCTAAATGCTTTTACTTGCCTATGTCGTTGTAAAAGTTCCAACTCTACCAGAGATGAACATTATATCAGTTCTCGTTAAGCAGCACTGAAATTGAACTTACGTGAGGGCTAGATGCTTTATTTCATTTCCACTTTGAAGAGTTAATTCCACTGTACTTCCTTCAGGACCCCTGCAATTCATGATGAAAGTTTATGGAGACCCTCGGGCAAGTTTAATAATTCTTACTACGGCACATTATTTTGAATTTAAACTCAATATTATAGGCACTCGAAGAAGGAAGACGATAATCTGTGTTCAAGTCTCATGATATAATAGATTCAACCATGGTATGAATATGCATGTAACTAGTTATTATAAGGATAGACAGAGACTACATAGATGAACCCCCAGGCATCAGTCTGATAGCCTTGGGGTGTTATGTTTGGGGTGGGAGTGTGCTAGGATCAAATCCCAGCAGGAAAAAAAAGAACTGACCAATGGAAAAACTAAAACTACTCACTGCAATTTCTCTGCAGCATCATATATTCCCATAGTTTCTGTACTTGAATTATCAATCGCAAGTAGAACATCTCCGGATAGAATGCCAGCTCTATTTGCAGGACCTCCTGGAGCTGCAGAAATTACTACCAGCCCAGCAGGTGAATTATCAATTCGAGCTGGATACCCAATTGAGAGTCCTACACCTGTTAGAGCACCTTGAGTTCCAGACTGCCTTCACAAAATTCAGAAAAATGACTAAATATTTCGCTAATCTCTACAATGCAGAGAAAAAATGGGTTCCCTATTTAACAGAAAAAAGGATCTAGAATGTCAGTGAAGAGAAGGTATGTACTCTCAAACTCCTGAACTTTTCAGGTTCCAGGAAACGGGTAAAAGGATCATCCAGTGTGGCAATCATCTTCCTTATTGCAGTATCTGATATGCCAATGGAAAATGATGATCAGACTGGTTATAAACAAGAAACACCAGTTTCATAATACTGTTATTTGATTACTTCATATTTCGCTATTTCAGTTTCCCTGTTCCCACCACTTGGTATTTTGTTCTGTAATTATGCTGCATGTTCACATCCTTAGTCAGAACATCATCTTTTCTCATCTAATCCTGGAGACAAATTTATGTTTCACCTGTAAGAGACAAAAATGCACTTTGGGCTGCAAAACACATCCAAACCCGCTCTATGCATCTAAACTTGGTACAACTTCTCTACTCTTCTCTAAATCATAGCAGCACCAGCAAACACAAAAAAGAAGCGAAGGCCAATATACATACACGTCTCTTCCCTCGTATTCATCGGCTCGTTGCGCAGTGCATTCTCTCTATACCTAAACCAACTCTGTCCATTGAAATTCTTGTCAATGTAGGCACGGTCGAGAGTCCTCCACGCCTCTAAGAAGAGCAAATTCTCTTCGCTTAGAGCCCCTGCGCCGCATCAGCATCACCAGAAAAAAGAAAAAAAAAAAAAAAAAAAAAAAAGATTCCTCATTTCCGCCGCCGACACTAAAAAATCCAAACAGCACGTACGCGACGACAACGCACTCACACGAAGGAGTATTGCTAACGGCTAAAGAGAACGACATGACCAGCATCGCGCCGACGAGCAGCTTCAGGAACGCCCGGGAGACGCGCCGCTTGAGCCCGTCCAACGACAGGCGCCCGTCGAGCCTCCACACCTGCGTCCTCCAAAACTCGCGACCGCGACCGCCGGCGCCGGCGCGCTTGCTTAAGAAGCTCGCGCACGCTATCCGAGCTCCAAGGCTCGTCGCGGACCGAGGCTTCCGTTGGCCGGCGGGGACGCGGCGAGAGATAGCTCGATCAGAATCGCTTTTCCACGAACCGGACGGCGACCGATTGCGGGAGTGAGAACGGAGAGATCGGGGAGAGGGTTACCTGAGGAGGAGCGAGCTTGAGAGCAACAATGGCGGCGGTAGGAATCGCGCGGGGTCTGGCGGCACCGGAGGGAACGAAGCGCGGGCGGAGAGTGGATAGAGAAGAAGTGGAGGTCGCGAGGACTTCCATGGCCTTCGATGTCCAGTTGCTCTTTTTCGGTCGTTGGTTTTTTACGTTGCTCCTTATCAGTTTGCTTCCCGGTTCGGTTGGAGTCTGGGATCCATGGAGGCTCGATCGGATCGAGTCGGGTCGGGACAATAACGGTCTCCATGGTTGCTATTTTCCTTTTCCCGAGAATGTGAGAGAATTAGCTTCTACGTTTTAGAGTTAATATCATGAAAAGAAATTTAAATTGATATATTTGTGATAAATTTGTCTTAAATTAATTTTTTTAATCATAAAGAATTCAAATTAACAGACTTATGATAATTTTTTCATTGTCAATTTCCGTTAAATTAGATTAATATTACAAAAATCACAAATCGAAACACCATGAGAAATAGAGGACAAAACCCCAAAAGAAAAACTTCCTAGCAGAGGACTTGCCTTTCAATACATCACTTCCTAGTCCAGCTTTGAATTCCAATGTCCACTAGCAAGATGAACACCGGCCAGGAAAAGAACAAATGTGATTTTAATTCAAGAGCCAAAGCTATAAAGTCATATCTTAACACATTTGGATACCAAATTATGCCAAATAAACTACTTTCTCATCCTAACTAGATTCCAGCAATCACTAGAAGGGAAATCACCATTGCAAGTCCTATAAGGACCACAAAGTCCCCAGCTTCAGCGCAAGGAACAGTAGCACCACATAAGCAGCCCGAAATATCAACAAGTGCATCAAATCGACCTGGTGGTCGATGCCACTCATTTCCCCTTACAACTAAACACACTCTTGCATGTATGCCCAAACCAGATTCATACTTGGCCCTATGAGGGAAGACTAAAGAAAACACGCCAAAGGTTTCCGATTATCATGCCGCTGTTGTTACCAATCAAGTACTTGTTGTTGACTACACATGGCTGCCAAGGTATGCGTACTAAACCTACACGCTTGTCAGCCCATCGGCTCATCAAGATTGCATCAAGATTCTGGATTTGCCTCCCTAAGACCTGCCTTGCCGACTTCTGTAGCCCGACATTCCTTAGCTCCTCTCGACCCAGCTCCCTTGCGGCTAGGAGTCCACATCTTGGTAACGTCGAGGCGGTAGTCACAGAAATCCTTCTTCACGTCTTCGTGGATGCTGACTCCGACGAAGAAGAGGCAAGAGTCCCAGAGGAAGTCAGCCAGGACCTTGGCTGTCGTCGGTTAGTCAGTGTGCAAGAGGAAGAGGAAAGAGAGAATAGAAGAAAAGAAAAAAAAAAAAAACATAAGAAAAAAATGTCAAAATGCCGATGTCATTATGACTAGTTAGTGAGTTAGGCTCTTATAGGAGACTGTGTTGGCTACTTCACGTCTTTATTTAGAACAAAGTCCACTCTAAACCCTTTTCTTTCTTTAAATTGAAGCCATTTCAAATCCTTATTTAGAATTATTCTCATTTTTAATGGAAAAAAAGTTCATTAAAAGGAGATGTGAACTAATGCAGAAGAGATTTTCCTAGAACTGGGCAGTATATGTACAACTTACAATGTTGGTTCTACATCATTGCAAAATCATCTACTTGATGCATCATTAAAGTTTTCCTCTTTTTTTTGGATAATTGCCAAAACCACTTCAAACTTGGGCGACGTTGTACAGGAGCTCCCAAATTTTGAAAGATTACAGATTTTACCCTCATAATATTTGATTTTATTGCGGTCACTAATTTTTCTGTCTATAATTGCATAGCCATTGGGTGTTATTTAAAAATGGACTTATCTTCTTCTTTTTTTGTAGACCAAAATAAGTCTATTACATGATTAACAAAAATCGAAACATAGGAGGGCTAATTTGTAACTTTTCCAAGTTTAAGGTCAATTGCGCAACGATGTTAAAGTTCAGGAGGGTAAATTCATCATTTTTCAAAGTTTAGGGGTTATTATGTAATGATGTCAATGTTTAGGAGGATGTTGAGCGATTAACTTTTTTTTGGGCCTCCGCTGCTTATGACTCATATTAAAGCAGCATGCTATGGGCTCGCATTTGAAGGGCTTCGTTTCGATTTGACCTCATTCATAAACCCACAAGAAGTAATTTCCATCTTGAAAGTGGAGGTGGCTTCGTAGGGTAGCAATAGCATAGATACAATGATAATCGCAACACCTTGAAGAAAATCGGAATGAAAATCCTACGTCTTAAATGTATTCCTACTCCTGGCGAAGTAAAAGTGCATCATGCCTTAAGATGACTCCAGTCAATTTTCCACTGTCGTTCTAGGATTACTTGAGGACATTCCGTCCTGATCATCACCTGATTCGTTAACTTGTCCGTCAAAGAGCCGAGTCCTGATACCTGTTCACCCTATTTTACAACCGGGTCAATGCCGCAGATGCCGATAACTCCTCACAAAACTAGTATCAGACCGATACATGAACGATAGAGGGAGGGATTGATTCAGGACGTGGTCTATCTAGAAGTGTAGACCCATTTCACCAAGTCTAGTTTGTATTAATTTATAGACTGAATGAATGTGGGACTTAGTTTAGCACTGAAGGATAGATAGTGGATTCAATTGGAGGAGATCGAAAGATTTAGGACTCCATTGATTTGCGGAATTTTACCATAGGATCATTGTCCTTCTTTACCATATTTTACAAACATGTCATCCCTTGGGGAAGGCTGAATCAATCGAAGGCAAGGCTATTGGTCTAGACTATTTTCATCGCCGTTGAGCCGCCGTCAACTGGTCCTTCACAGGGCCCGAGATGACAATGGGCCTCAACTTATGTCAAGATTTTTGGCAAATGCAACCGATGTGATCGAGTTGCCAAAGTTGTCTGTCTGGCTCTTATTGTATTCTGGAACCGGATAGTCCATAGGTTTGCTTGTAATTACTATTGCATCATCCCCTTGTGTAATTGCTATTACAATATGCCTGTAATAGTTATTTTCCGTTTAAGCTCCTTGGTTTGAGCCGAAGAAGCCATATCACTTGATCATTATCAAACTACCTATAATCTTTTTTTATTTGCAAAATCTCATAAATTATTATCAATCCATTCCATATTTCCTTTTTAGAGGACAATTTTTCACATTTAGATTATGTTTTGGATGTACTAATACCCTATCACATCCACCTAGAAATCTTGGTTCAAACCCTTTGCTACTTGGTGAAGGCATGCCTATTTATTTATTATCTATGTTACACCAAATGTTCTATGGACTTTTCATTGTGGATGGAATCGCCCTAGAAGGGTTGAACATCAATCTACTGTCCGTTAAGGCTTGTTAGTTAGACTTTCGAAATTTTAAATGCCGGTGGAAACTCTTTACTTGCTTAAGCGTTCATAACACAAGACCTTGCTACTCAAGCTACATTATATACTCATCACCAATACATCGCAAGATTCATCATGACTGGGGCTTTTGCTCATGGGGTTCACTAGAGATTACAATTCGGAGCAGAACAAAGATAATGTATTGGCAAGAATGTTAGGCCATAAAGAAACTATCATATCTCATTTAAGTTGGGCTAACTAATACAATTTGCTTATGGTTAAACCATTTTTGTTTAGTAAGATACCAAATTAGATGATTGACTCATTCTATATTAGAAATAATTGCAGGAAATCTTTTGATAACACGGATTTCTATTTCTTAATGATATTCCATGATCAAGACAAATGGTTGAATCCGTGAAACCACTTCATATAAGTTCATTGATATCTTCTTTTTGTAAAGCACCTTCTTTTTATAAAGCAAAACGACTTTGATTCTTGAATAAGCCACATCACTTTTGCTTCTATTGTAACAAAAGATTCCTCTTTTACGTAAAAATGGCTTGTATCAATAATTATGATTTTGCATTTCCCATAAAATGTCTGAGTTGGGATTTGAAAAGATAGGATTTGATTAGACCAAGCTTGGATTTGAATTTCGAAATTGGATTTTAACTACTAGTAGAAATCATTGAGTCTATAACGATCACATCTTTGCCAAAAAAATATTCACGAAAAGAAGGTACAGTCATCTAAATTATCATACAATTCATTGTATTTTTATAATATAATTATTATCCTAATCACTAATCATATTATAGTCGATGCTCAAATTGTTATTTAATTATTGTTTCAATTATACTACTAATTATGTAATGAATAGTATTATGAACATATATATGACATTAAAATCATGAATCTTAATTAACTATCAGAATAATAACTATTACATTCTCTCTAATTCTGATGTGAAGGTTATTCTGAGAATTCCGATACTACTCCAACCTTATTACACGTGTCATTTATAAAATCAAATAGTTTAATAGGTGTAACATTACTTAAATCAAATGGCGGAATAGGAACTACATTTATACTACATCGCAACGTAATAACTATAATGGACCCCACTTAATTTCCATCCACCGTCGATGATATATACGTATTTCATGAGTCTATAGTGATAAGAAAGAGAAATTAGTTCGAAAAGACAAGATTGAAGCTGAAAAGAAAATTGAGATTTTGTTTGTTTTGTAGAAAATTAGTGATTTGGAAGACTTTTTCCTAAATATGATTGCATGTCTCACATATAAAAATGAATAAATAAAATTTTTTTTCATCTTTTATGAAAAGATAATGAAAATATATCTTGTTAACTAATTATTCCGACCAATATAGGCAATTGTTTTTTTTTATAGTATTTTTTAAAATTATTTATTTTTCGCTAAATAAGTAAAGTTGATTAAACCTAATCAATCAAAAATTCCAAGTCAACTATACAATGCGAGTGTGCCAACATTGACCTAGACCACGGGTATTAATTTCCAATTAAATGAACGCAGATGGGGCCGTACACATTGAAGTGGGAGCCACAATCGATAGACGTCATCTTCTTTGTTCTATCCCGTCAACAGAGCAAAACACCAAAAAGTCAAATGAAGATTAATATGACACAGACGCCACCTAATTTCCTCCCCATGGTTCCAAAGAGAATGATTGCTCTTGCTGGCTTTATGAATTCAAGGTTTCATTTATTTCATAAGATATAAATAATTTTCAAAATATGTTCTAGAAACGTATTAACAAAATTTCATTGATTAATTATATAAAGTGGTACACATAGTTATATTAATAAAATAATTTTCAAATTATTTATTAATCGCGAGATAAACGGAGCTTAAATATCGAAACTTTCATTAGCAAAAACCCTAGAGGATGGATTTTTAAAGACATCGAACATGTCATGTATTGAAACTTAGTGCTTGATTTGGCCGTTTTTCTCCTTCTAACCCGTTAGCCTTGCTTTCCACCGCTAAGTGAAAGGTTAACTTTCTTTTCCCTATCTAGAAGGCTAGAAAGTAGTGCTGAAACGCAAAGGAGACGAGGATACATGGACCAAAGCCGAAAGCAGAAGTGCGACGTACAGTGTTTATTGGCTAGTTGTGCCCATGTCCTACTCTCCACGATGTGAAAACGAGCTGACATTCACTAGCCAGAGTTCGAAATACAATGAAAGAGAGAGGACTCTATAAAACCCTAGCACCAAATACCCTCAGAAGCTCTCATATACTTTCAAGATGTTATAGAACAAATGTTTGTGACAGAACCCTATAAGAAAATACCAAACGTCTGAATCGATCCACATCGCATAGGGCGGACCCCTCGCACCCATTGAGACCTTTCAATTGGGTTATTACAAAGTTTATCAGATCGGATGGACCGACATCCAAAAAGGTCGCAATTAACAAAAGGATTCATGTGGTGCTGGCCAGAATTATTAGATTATTAGCTTGAGAGCAAAGTCTTGAAATGATTGAACACAACTATCAAGGGGTTGAATTGATTGTAAATTTAAAAACTTTTTTGTAATGGAAGTTTTTAATGTGTTTCTTGAATGGAAAATAGTTATGCAAATAAAAAAGTTGGAAAGATGTAAGAGTTGTAAAACAAATTTATGGTGGTTCGTCTTTCTATCTGACCTACTCCATTCTCCCAATTCTAACATCCCTGTTCTACTCGAGTATTACTTACTTTAGTTACTCTATGAGATCTCGAGTTAGAACAATTAAATACAAAAACAACGATTCTTCATAGTGAGTTGGATGAACGAACTTATATGGGTCAATCAAAGAGATTTGCTATTTCAGAGAAGTTTTATCATATTTGCTTATGAAAAAATCTCTTTCATGATTAGTCAAGACTATTCGAAAAGTCCGCTAAATAACTATTTACTTAGAAGTTTAGAAAATGGATTTTTGATTTATTTGTTTTTATATTATTTTATTCAGACTTCAGCTACAATTTTATCTTATCAAGAAACGGCTCTTTCGTGACAAAACTTAAAAAGAAAAGGGACGTCGGTTCACATTTCAACACGGTCTGAGACATACATTGAACCAAATTGATTTGGTCACGTCGAAGAAGATTCTCTCATTGAGGTTCGTGTCTTGAATGAATGCATTCGACTTTTCGTTTTGTGGTACATGTGCATTAGCTGTAAAACATCTTTTCTAGCTCGCAACGTAACTGGAGAACCAAAAGAACAAATTGCAATCACGTCCGCATCCTTTTTGCATGATTAGACACGGGATGCGAGTAATATGGGAAAAGTTCATATTTTCCCACACTTCTATATTTTTCCAAAAATCGAACTTAAATTTATTCAAATCAAGTTCATTAAACTTACAAGTCTTTTTATTTTTATTTTTATCAAGTCCTTCTGCGGATAGTTCTGGCAACTTGAAGGAGATGTGTGATGATCAATGTGGATAAAAAGTTTGATGTTTTGAAATGGTCAATGCCACTACAGCACATAAAGCTATTGAAAATTTGTTTAACTGTGTCTAGAGTTATTGACGCTAGACTCAAATCAATCGTCCAAGTCGCCCGAATTTTGTCTATATTTAGCTCCATCGATATATGCAACATTTTCAATTTGCCAAAACAAAAACACAAGTGACTTGATTGGAAAAATTCAACAAGTTAAGCAATTTGATTGCACAAATTACACGTTTGAACATTGTTATGAAAATATAATGCAAATTCTTATCAAATAATGAGAGAGAGAGAGAGAGAGAGAGAGAGAGAGAGAGGGAGGGAGGGAGGGAGGAGATTGATTTATTAATAGAATATACTACTGCATCATCAATCATTCCGTCACTAAAAACAAAAAAGAAAAAGTCGACCGCTTGATAAGCCTCAATCATAGAACACACAACATAATACATTGTTGGACACTTCTACAATACAATATAATTCCATACGATATCAACCATCAATTATTTGATGGCACCGATCGACAAGAAAGTCAATTGATCCACAAATTTTCCAGGTTAGATGACAACGATCCGGTATATTCTTGGGCAATTAGTTTTTTTGGTTCAAAAAAGGAAAATTCTTGTTTCGCAATTGGGTTCTAACCGGCAGCATCCGCGCGAGAACAAGGGTACTCATGATTCATATTAATTTGCGAAATTGAGGAGCCAATGAGAATGAGCACTTTGTGCTTTGTCCCTTTGTGACGAGAGAGCAGCCGTTCAAATGTGTCGTCTCCATAGACAGTGATAGTCAATCGTGAGAGAAAGCATGGCCACATCTCATCCTGTATTCTACACCTCTCACCCATTATCTCTTTGGGAAAAGCAATTTCATTCATTAAATCCTGAAAATATAACGGATTAAAAAAGACCCTTATTTATTGTGTAGTGAGTTTTTTTTTTTTTTAAATTGTTCTATTTTCGGATTATATCTTGGGTTGGTTTGTTTCACGAAAAAAATTGATACTGCTAAAGATGAATAACCGAGAAAGTCTTTTTTAGGTAATATGATAGTAACTGTTTTGTATTTTGATGGTCCTTCAAAATGGAGTTCAATATCATTTACTGTCATTTATTCCATGGACTCGGTGTTGACCGCTGGAATCTCGATTTTGGATGGATTCTTGCTCCTATTGTTGGGCAAAACAATTTGACTTAAGTTCTGTTTGTTTCACCTAAAAATGAATTAGAAAATATTCTCTGTTATTCAATATGAAAAATTTAATTTGATTTTTTGGGAAAATTTACTAAAATATTTGAATTTTTTATTTTTTATTTCTTTTTCCTTCTTCTTTGGCCGGTCACCGGCCATAACAACGGCCACATAATCAACCATAGGCAAGGGATAAGCTCACCCAAGGCCAACGAGGCTCGAGCTTGCCAAACTCCGACGAGCCAAGCTGAGCCAATTTTAGGCGATTCTCCACCTCGGTAGATCGGCGAGCTTCAAGCTTGCTAGAGGTTAGCGCGGCCCAAGGCCTTGCCAAATCCTCTAGCTCGAGCCTCGCTAGATTTTGGTGAGCTTGACCTCATTAACCTTGGGCAAGTTTATCCCGTGTGGTTGGATGCCAGCCAAAAGACAAGGAAAAAGAAAAAGGAAAAAAAAAAAATTAACAATTAAAAATTTGATTTTTTTAAAAATATATAAAAATAAAAATAATTACCAGGAGTCTGCGGATGAGAATGTACTTTGAATTAAAGAATGAGGATGGAAAATAATTTTCTATTTTCGAAAAAAAAGAAATCATTGTCTCCACTTTTAAAGGTGTTTCTTTCATTCACAGAAATGGTTTTCTTGACTAGTTTATTTTTTGTAAACCAAACCTCATAAAATTCGAAAAAAATTATCTTGAAATTCTGTGAAATAAATGGAACCTTGTTCCTAGTAATCAAGCCCTCCAAAAGGATAACTTATCTAGGTGTTGAAATTGGGATCGATTGTTTAAATTCCTAATCGCAATGATCAAATCACTTTATGACATAATTTTATGGGAAAATTCCAAATAAGGACCGAAGTTGACCAAATTTCTCAAATAAGGATACGAAATGAACTTTGTGTCAGATAAAGACCTAAAGTGGACCAATTGTCTTAAATAAGGACCCGAAGTGGTTGTATCAATTCCAAATAAGAACTTGAGCTTGCTGGTCAGCCAAATATTCGCCCGGAGTTGAATCAAGCATGTGACATTTCCGACGACCGGAGTTTGGGCAATTTTGTCCAAAAAAAAATATACGGAAAATTGACAAATCCTAAAACAGAAACAAAAAAACCATAAGTTTTCTACGGTCTCCCCGTTCCTTGTACCCATCCTCTGCAAAGTCAAAGACCGAAGTTCTCCCATTTCTTGTATCCATCCTCTGCAAAGTTGAAGACCCAAATTCTCCGCTAGTTGAGGCATGAATTCAAAAACAAGAAGAAAACCATATGCTTCTTTCTTTCTTTGCGGAGACCCAAATTCTCCACCGGCCGAGCAAGGCGAGGAGCGACGAGAATCGAGTCGCGATGATGACTGGGCAGCAATTTGGTTGAGGAGCAGCGGGGGAGAAGAAAGAAGAAAACGTAAACATCTAAATGAATAACCTAAATTTAATTAATTTAGAATTTTTCCTTTTTTTCCAATCACAAATTTATGACAAAATTGCCCCTATTTTAATCACCGAAAAATGTCTTCCGGCGAACTAAGGTCCTCAATAGAGATTAACTTGATCACTTTGAGTCTTTATTTGACACAAAATTCACTTCGGGTCTTTATTTGAAACAATGGGTCCACTTCGGGTCTTTATATGACACAGAATTCACTTTGGGTCCTTATTTGAGAAAATAAATTTATTTCGGATTCTTATTTGGAATTTTCCCTAATTTTATACATCAATTTCCGGATTAATAGCCTCGGTATCAAATTAGGGGGCAGCAAAGAATGGTTACCAAATGGGCAACGATAATTGCCTTTTGGAAAACTCACGTTCGCCACAACATTTAAAATCGCGACCAAAACCGCTGATGCTGTCAATTAGCTTGAAGGGGATGTGCGATGATAAGGAATTTACTCCTCGTTAAAGTTCAGAAGTTATTGTATAACGATGTCAAAGTTCAGGAGGATGTCGAGCAATTAACCCTTTCTTTTCTTTCGTCGCCTGCGCGGCCAATGACTCAATACTACAGTAGCATTGTCTTGGTTTCTTCTCATGATTCTGCTTGGACGACAACCGGAATGGAGAACGACGTCAAAACTACTTCAACCAAGATATGCAAATTGCCATGGGAATTAACCTTTATTGCCATGAGAATTAACCGTATTCGGAAAGCCACGTTGGAAAGCAGTAAGTTCCATCTTGAAAGTGGAGGTGACCGCAAGTAAACAAGGCAGAGAAACAAAAAAAATTGGGACACTCTTGTTGATTGATTGCCGGATGGGTAACAAAATTCTAATTTTTTCCTTGGGCCCTTTTCACTTATGGATATGGGTATTATTTTTTATCTTTTCGGGGACGGAGGCCGATTTCAAAGGTTGATTTTATAGGGTGGGATAGATACAGCAAGGAACGTAAGACATTAAAGAAAATCGGGATGAAATTCAAGCGTATGCGATGTATTCCTTCTTTTTGTGAAGTGAATGTGACCCGTCCCTCAAGATGATGACCTGGATTTCCACTGCCGTTCTAAGATTTAAGTGGCACCGATATTGACACGACGACACGAGACACGACACGTACGTCATTATGTCGTTTCTCAAAAAATAAAGAATTCCAACACATTGAACACGTTATATATTATAATAAATTATCATTAATCAAATTAATTTGATTCAAATCCACAAATAAATAAATAAATAAAAGCCTAAAATGAATTTATACTAAAAATATTAGTCCACAATTTATTAATATCATTCATTATTTCAATTTGACAAATTCAACTCTATTTCGATAATCCACAAAACTTGGAGGAAAAAAACAAGCAATTCACATTCCGGACACGTGTCAGAAGAGAAGAGAAAAAAAAAACTTGGTTGTTGAATTGTGTATCACATGTTGGAAATTTGCATGTTGGAATTCAGACTCGAGTATTGAGGAGTATCAAGAAAGTTGATTAGGTGTCAGATTTTTCAACACGTGTTGGCCGAGTATTGGAGTGTCCAACAAGATACGAAGGCTCTCGGAGAATGTCGGTGCTTTCTAATCTAAGATCTCTCGGGACGTTTCGTCTCGATTTGTCCTTGATCTGTTAACTTGTCCTACGAAGAGCGGAGTCCCAATACTTGTTCGCCCTCTTTCCACGGCTGGGCAGCCGCCGATGACTAACAAAACAAGCACCAGACTGATGTCCTAACAGGAGGAATTAAATCAGGAGATGGCCTATCTGGAAGTGTACACTCATTTCACCTTTGTAAACTGAATGACTGTAGGACTTTATTGAGCACTGAATAATAGATTGTGGATTCAACTGGAAGAACCGAAAAGGGCCAGTGACTCCATTAATTGCAGTAGCTTCCCGTAATATCGACGTCCTTTACTGTACCGAGTGTGACCGTGCTGTAATAGCTATTTCCAAGTTATCACTGTCTCTTTTCTCCCACCATCACTTTAGAGTGTTAAGTATATTAATGTTTAAACTTAATTATATTTTTATTATTTAGGTAATCGTATTACTAATTAATTATCGACATTAACACATATCATATGATTACTAAGCGAAATATTAAAAATAAATAAAAGATAATATACAATAATTATGTTGTCTTAATAATGCATAGTTATGTGAGACACTAAGAATTTATTGATACTAGTTGTTGATTTCTACAAAGTTGTCTATGTTGATTTCTACAAAGTTGTTGACACTAGGCTCAAAATCTGGGCATAAATCAGTCATGACAATATACTAGACCCTTAACGCTTGTCAATAGAATACGTTATGAGTTCATCGATCACGTGCTTCTAATAGGTATAATTTAAGGGAAGTAAATGACACGTGGTGACGATTAATTAAGTCAAAGTGTGCATAAAAGTTCAAGATCGAGTCAAGGGGATCCATTGATCGGGGAATAACCGAAGCTAAGGAATCGGAAGCAATTGTACATCCATCCCTAGAGTAGGAAGGAAGTGAAGACAATTAAAGGTTATTGTGGAAACATATTAGGATGCATAGCGGAGTGGGCCATTAAAACTAAAAGATACAGGAAGCATCAATGAAGGGCAGCACAAAATCAAAATAAGCGTGTCAGAAAAATGACAATCAACAACAGGCCAATTATCTCTGTAGACAGAACTTTCTGACTTAAAGCTGCGTAGATGAGAAGATCATTCGCAGTAGATTGGACTGGATCAGACTTTGCCTAAGTTTGGGTTTGAATTTGTAATTAAATTAGGTTTCCTGATTCTAATATTAATTTTTGTTTATTAAAGCATTCCGGTCATTTGAAGTTTTTTACATTTTCTATGCATTCTAGTCATCTCCATAAACACTTTCGGTAATCGAACGAGCATGGCCATTAGGAATTTAATCCGTTTATTTTAATTCAAAAAAATCTCATGCTTTCCTTGTTGTTTCCAATCTACTGGTTACATATAGACCCGTTAAACGAGTGGGTTGGGTTGGATTTGGGTCGGGTCATAAATGGTCCGACGCAAATCGACCCATTTAACCCGTTTATAACTCATTTATTGCAATGCAAAATTTTTGACACATACCCGACCCGACCCATACTCGACTCATTTAACTAAACTTAAGAAAGCTTATTTTATATATATATATAATGGTATTGCTAAAATAGTTTTATATAACACAAATTAAATGGACAATTTTTATAATTTTTTAAAAAATTATTTTAAAAAAATCGAATTTTAATTATTTTTATTTTTTAAATTAAATTTTTAATTATTTTTATTTTTATTTTTTAAATATAATTTTTAACTTTCTTTTTTCTTTTTTGTTCTTTTTCTTCTTTGGCTGGCCACCGGCCATGATCACACTCTCGATTGCACTTCAATTACTACTTGAAATCATTGAATAATATGTAACTTACATATCACTAGAAATTCAAATTTCGCAATATCCTTGAGGCTTCAACGCATATTACAACCATTTACTTTTAATTTGAACTTGTATTTGACAATTTATCGGCCGTCGATCACACTCTTGATTGCACTTCAATTACTACTTGAAATCATTGAGTCTATGGCAATCACAACTTTTGCAAAGAAAGTTCATGTAACAAAGATAGGAATATCTAAATTAACATAATCATATCGTTGTATTATTCACAATATACTTGTTATCCTAATCACTGATCATATTATAGTTCATGCTCAAACTGTTTATTTAATTATTGTTTCCATCAAAGTACTAGTTATATATTGAAAAATATTACTAACATACATATGGAGTTCAACTCATGGATCTTAATCGATTATCAGAATAATAATTATCATATTCTCTCTAATTCTAATGTTAAGGGCATTTTGAGAATTCTAATACTATTCCACCATAATTACATATATAATTATGAAACCAAACAGTGTAAAAGCATAACATTACTTAGACCATATGGTGTGATAGTTACTACATTTATATTGCATTGCAACATAAATGAATACATATATGAATGTTAGACCATTGTTACAAAGCTAGAGTTTACAAGTTCAATTTTCTAGCAACTCCAAACTTTTATTTCCGCCACATAGTAATGCACCCCACCTTATTTTCGTGCTTTATCAATGATATATCCATCTATTATGAGTTTATAACCATAAGAATGAGAAATCATTCTCAAAAAAGAGAATAATGACATAAATGGTTTTTAAAATTTGACTCAATGTGTAACGTAATTCATAAACTTTAAATCCATTCAACATGGTTCTTAAACTTTAGATCAACGTGTAATATGAACCATGAATTTTCAATTTATTTAATATGTGTTACATTTAATATTTTCATATAATTTATGGACTAAGTTGAACATATATAAAAAATTCATAAACTATATTGAACAAATCAAAGTTCAGGAATCACATTACATATTTGATTATAATTCAGGAATCACATTAAATAAATTGAAAGTTTAATGATTATATTGTATAATTTGTTGGGAATCACATCGGGAAAATAAATTGAAAGTTTAATGATTATATTATATATCGAGACAAAATTCATGGATTATTTCTCTAATTTTCCTTACAAAAAGAAGACTAAAACAATGAGAATATTGGGGCGCTGCAACAAATGAAAGGCAGCGAAAGAGAATCGGATCAAGCAAATGCTTGTCAACCATACTGTGTGAACATTGACTTTGACCATGAGAAAATTTAATTTTTCCAATTAAATGTAGTGCATATAGACGGGGACCGTACGCATTGAAGTGGAAGCCACGATCGATAGACGTCATCTTTCTGTACTCCCCGGTCAACATTGACTTCCCATGCGCACCAAATCTGTCTTTTTTGGTCGGAATGCGCACCAAATCTACTCCCCGCGATTACATAAGGAAAGATTGCTTTTGCCTGCTTCATCTTCTGGTTATTTGGAAGATGATTGTTTATATTACTTACTTTTGAAAATTGAGAAGACCAACAAACGAATTTATAAATTAAATTAACTGGGCCTAATTACTCGTATCCTAACCACTT
Organism: Eucalyptus curtisii; assembly: GCA_017140595.1. NCBI lineage: Eukaryota > Viridiplantae > Streptophyta > Magnoliopsida > Myrtales > Myrtaceae > Eucalyptus > Eucalyptus curtisii. The sequence goes on from CM029504.1 coordinate 8,357,594, forward strand.
CTATTCTCCTAACAAATAATAGTTTGTATTACTGATTTGTATCATTCACAAAAATAACTAGATATAAATTATTGATTAGTTATTTTAAACAAAGTTAATATCCTGAAAAACTTTAAACCAATACATTTATGACAAATTTACACTAAATTAATTTTTTTATTACAAAAAATTTTATGGTCACAAAGAAATCCTAAACTGGTAAACTTAAAACAAATTTACCTGATCGCTAAAAACCTTAAATTGATATATTTGTGATAAATATACCATTCATTAAATTAGATTAATGATACAAAAATCATAAAAATTATATAATTTTGATAAACGGAAAGTAAATCCCAAACCGATACATTAGTCAACCGTCACGTAATATCCAACTTGACAATTACATAAATTAATAAAAGATAAATTTGTCATAAATATATCGGTTTGGGGTAAATGTGGATAAAAATAAATTTGAAATAAATTTATCACAGGTGTATTAATTTAAAATTTTTCAGGATTTAATCCTTTAAACTATATGAGTAATCGTTTTTAAGAAAATAATTTTTAATTTTGTTTTTTATGAATAAATGAAACCCATGTGCTGAAACTCCTCGAGAGTCGATCCTCAAAGAGATAGACCATGTCACGTATCCAACTTCGTGCTTGATTTTTGTCTTTCAGTTCTCCTAACATGTTGCCCTTGCTTTCCACAGCGACGTGAAAGGTTTTTTTGACTTCCTTTCCCCATCTAGAAGGCTAGAAAAGGAAGATGGGAAAGCTCAGGTGACGAAAGAATCCATAAACTAAAGTAGAAAGCAGCAACTTCCTTTCCCATACGTTACTCTCCGCACGAAAGAGAGAGGAGAGCTCTCAGAAAACCCTAGCCCCCAAATTTTCTCGATGTCTCTCACATGCTTTGAGGATGTTAAGAAATAAATGATCTTTCAACGTTGATTTGATTATATAATGTGATCTTTAAATTTTGAATTTGTTCAATATAATTATCAACCTTTAGTTTAATATACAATGTAATTATTGAACTTTTTGTATACATTCAACTTAGCTCCTAAGTTATATAAAAATGATCAATATTATCTCTAAACTTGAACTAATGAAAGTTGAAAGGTATGGACTATATTAAATATTCACAAAAAATTTAGGAACCACATTACATATTACATTAAAATTTATGGATTATATTGAATAAATTAAAAGTTCAAAAATAATATTGTGTATTGATCAAAAGTTCAAAAAAATTTAGGAACCACATTACATATTACATTAATGAGTGTTGCTTGCTTTAGTTGCGGCACAAGATCTAGCGTTGAAGCAAGTAGACGTGAAAAATGGTGGTGTTTTATCATAGTGCATTGAAGGAGCAGACTTTCATGAGACAACTAGAGAGATTTGCTATTCAGAGTAAAGTTGACCATATTTGCTTATCAAAGAAATATTTTTCACAACTAGTTAGGACTATTCGAGAAAGTTAGTTGAATAGTTATTTACTAGGAAATTGAAGGATGGGTTTTGGGTTCATCTACCTTTATAGGAAAATTATTGAAAAGGTCTTAAATATATTATACCTGTGCCAATTTAGTCTTAATCATTTACACAATTTGCTAATTGAGTCATTTTGACCAATTTTAGTAGGAAGTCGCTAATATGGACGCCGACTGTCCTACCTACATGACATGGTAGGTGTTCACATGAGTAGTTTTGAAAAAAAATTGAATTTTTTGTTTCTTTTTTTCCTTTTATTTTGGAAGGTGAGGGCTAGAAAGCCCATGCTAATCTCCGTGAGGGCCGTGACCTCACCAGCTGCAAGTGAGGCCTTCATAGCTAATGAGGGCCTCATCTAGATCAAGTGAGGGTGTGCCCTTGCTAGCCACAGTTATAAGAAAAAAATAGGTAGAGAAAAATTCAAAAATTCAATTCAAAAATTGCTCATGTCAATACCGGATGATCAACGTATGAATGGACCGACATTCACGTTTGCAAATTTCGGCCAAAATTAATTGAAATGACTCAATTGGTCAGTTGTCAAAAAATTTATGATTAAACTAATCAAATTAAATTGACATAAATTCAAGACATTTAAGATTTTTTTGGTAATTTTTCATTTTTATATATTATTCAAAATCTAGTTACAATTCCATCTTATTAAAGCAAAAAAAAATAAAAATAAAAATGTCTTTGGCGACAAAACAAAAAGACAGTCACACTTTAACTCCATTTGAAAAGCACATCGAATCAACTTGATTTAGTGTCGAAGAAGATAAGGTCCGTACGACAAATGTATTCGACTTTTCGTTATGTGGTACATCCCTTAGCTGTAAGATATCCTTTTTAGCTTTTTCTCTTTTGTTTTTTTGCTAAAAATATCCTTTTTAGCTTGTCAATATAATTGGAGTACCAAAAGAAGGAAACTGAAATTACATCCGGCTCCATTTTTGCATGAATATTATATGGAATGCGAGTAACATGGGAAAAGTTCTTCAAAGTTTTATCTTCTTCTTTTTTTGTGTCCTTCTTGTAGAACTTTTTCTGTGTCACAAAAAAATCTAAATTTACCCATAGTGACATGAATACCAGAAATTTCCCGAACTTATATCAAAATGAAACTAAAATAGAGGCTTAATGATTTTTTCATGACACAAAAAAAGTTAAAGGTATATGAGTCACAGTGGCCAAGTTTAGGGTGTATATGTGGAACAATGGGTATCGTTTAGAGGTTTTTTGTGATATTTGTCATTTTTGTTTAAGTGTATCCGGAGTTATACATCTTATAGTTTAGTCAACTCAAATCGATTGTCCATAGTCGCCTTTACATACTTGCATCTACTATGCACCGATTTCAATTGGCTGATACAAAAAGCCGAGGGACTTAATTGGAAAAAGCCAATAAGTTGAGCAATTTAATTGCACAAATTATAAGTTCGAGTATTGCTTTGAAAATATGATGTAAGTTGAAAATAACAGAAATTCCTAAAGGCATACCATCAGTAAAACTTTCTCGACCAATTGGATAGAAAAGAAAATACCAGTAGCAGCTGCAATTCTCAAATAATGAATTATCAAATCGGGAGAGAGGTAAGCCGACTAATTGATAAATCTCAACCAGTAGAAGCCGCAACATATCGAGTACAACTTACAAGGAAAATCACAATCCATATCTATTGCAAAAATGAGGAGGATGATCACTCTATGTTTTGTCCATTTGTGACCAAGACCAGCTGGTCAAAAATGTCGTCTCCATAGATAGTGAAAGTCCCATCATGCAAGAAAGCACGGCCACATCTCATTCTTTAAGTATTCTGCACCTCTGACCCTTTATCTTTGGGCCAAAGCAATTTCACTCATCTTTATAAAAACGTCACCCTGAATGACTTGCGTACCGAGTTTCGCTTTATTTGTGCCGTTGTCAGATTATATATGGGGACAGTTTGTTTCATGAAAAAATTCATGTTACTGAATATGATTGAACAAGAATATCACTTTTAGGTGAAATGCCGTCATTGCATTTGAACGGGCTTTCAAAAATGGACCCTAGAATCATTTATCAATGTTTATTCTGTGGACTCAAAATCCAACCACTGGAATTTCGGGTTTGGGCAAGACAGGAATCCCAAACTTTGGTGGTGGGGTCGTTGGTCCTATTGTTGAAATACAAGAATTCGTCAATTATTTTAAAAGTTTAAATTGTTACCATATAATATTTTAAAGAACCACTACCAATTGTTAGATGAATATGTGATTATACCATGTAATATCATGTAGAACCACTTTTTAGATGAAAATATGATTTAATAATCATATTTTCTTTCACTCCCCATATTTAGTTTGATATTTTTGTTTAATATTAAACGTGAAAATATTTTATTAAAAAGGGCAAATATATTAATTTAATATTTAAATATTCTCCCACTCCTCCACACTCAGGTATTATTGTGTTTGCAACGGATGTGAGAATTTAGGATGTGTGTATGCGTAAAGTGAGAAAAGAAAATGACATTTCCGTAAATCGAGGACGCAAGGACATTCAGTATCAAAATGCAAGTGACCTTCAAAAATTAAACTAAAGTAAAAAATATGTAAAAAGTTACTAGGGGAAAGGTGAGTTGCATTTATTTTATATATTCTTTTAATTTCTTTTATATCACTGAAGCATGCGAGACTTTTTTCTAGTGTTTGCGGTTCTTTTATCTGTTGCAGTCTCGATTTCTTGAAAATTGATTTTGGTGGAAACCCTAGAATTTGTTACCCCTTGATTCGCAACAGTTCCAAAACTCTAGCCTCACAAGATTCTTTCGACCTCGTTATCTGGGGAATATCAAACCATCGACACATGTTCCCAAGCGCCTTCCTCAGTCATTGCACCTCTTTTACGAAGGAAACGTACGAAAAACATTAAAACCACCCACGATCTCCGGGGCGACCCATGCCATTCGTCACGTGTGGTTCACTTCAAAAAGAGACTCGAAATTACAATAAACAAGAGGGGAAAAAAACAAACTCCAAAATGGACCCAAATTTCAATAATTTACGCCCACATATATCCAAGAATCAAACCCGAAAAAAAAAAAAATCCAAGAAAAATCGCCCCAGCAGACTCTACAACCTCAATCACCAAGAAAAAAAGACAAAATAAATAAATGTACATCTTTCCGCATCACGTGAATTTTGAAAGAGAAGACAAGCAACACTAGCAGCCCGAGCCCACCATCTCATCTCCAACAAGATCCACTCAACAACTCATCAAATCACATCACAAATCAACACCTCCAAGACCTTAGTAAAAATTACCTAATCACATGTCTTTTGTTTTTCACCTAACTATAATAGCAGAACACACCGCAACAAAAAAAGAAGAGGATGGCAATTGACATATATTATGATTTGAGGAGGAAAAAAAATCACGTCTAGACTCTCGGTGCTGTGGAGGCGGGCTCGACTTTCCTCAATTGAATCCCGTTCTTCAGCGATTCGTCGTCGTCGTGGTACACGTAGGCGAAGCCGCCGTGCCGGGTCAGGTCCATGCCGGCCATCTCGTCCTCGGCCGAGATCCGCAGCAGCTTGAGCTTGTGGAGCACGAAGAACAGCGGCCCCATGGTGGCGCTGACCCACCCGGTGATCACCAGGATTTGGATCACGTGAGCGGCCAGGAGCTTCCCGCCGCCGCCCATGAAGAGCCCGTAAGGGCGGCCCGCCTCGTAGACCTGGGCCACGTACTCCTTGTTGGCGAAGAGCGCCGTGAAGATGACGCCCCACGCGCCGCAGCCGCCGTGGAGCTGCGCGGCCTCGAGCGGGTCGTCGTACCTCACCTTCTCCGCGATCTTGTTGCAGCTAATCAGCACCAGGGCGGCGACGAACCCGCAGATGATGGCGGCCCAGGGCTCGACCACCGAGCAACCGGCGGTGATGGCGGCGAACCCGCCGAGGAGGCCGTTGCACACGTCGGTCACGTTCCAGTGCCCGGAGAGGAGGCGCTTCCCGAACAGCGTGGTGAGCGCGGCGGTGCAGCCGGCGAGCGTGGTGGTGACGGCGGTCCGGCCGACGGCGCTCCACTGGCCGTAGTAGCTACCGCTGCCGTACGCGACGAGGATCTTGTTGAACGAGCCGGGGTTGAAGCCGTACCACCCGAACCAGAGGAGGAAGGTGCCGAGGACGACGAGGGAGGCGGAGTGGCCGCGGAGGGCGACGGAGCGGCCCGAGTGGTCGAAGCGGCCGATGCGGGGGCCCTCGATGAGGGCGCCCCAGAAGCCGGCGATGCCGCCGACCATGTGGACGACGCCCGACCCGGCGAAGTCGATGACTCCGGACCCGAACAGCAGATCGTTCTTATTGAGGGCGCTGGCCCACCCGTCGGTGGACCAGAACCAATGGGAGACGACCGGGTAAACGAACCCGGTCAAGAAGGCGGAGTAGATCAGGTAGGCGACGAACTGGGTCCGCTCGGCGATGGAGCCGCTGGTGATGCCGGCGGCGGCGATGGCGAAGGCCCACTGGTAGAGGAAGTTGCTGTAGTCGATGGTGGGGGAGGGGACCTCCTTGAGGCCGAAGAAGTGGTGGCCGATGAAGCCGTTGGAGGGGGAGCCGAAGGCGAAGGCGAAGCCGAAGAGGTAGTAGAAGAGGCCGCCGGCGGCGGCGTCGAGGACGTTGGTGAGCATGATGTTCATGGTGTTCTTGGCGCGGACGGAGCCGGCGCAGAGCATGGCGAAGCCGAGCTGCATGGAGAAGACGAGGTAGGCGGAGAAGAGGAGGTAGGTGGTGTCGACGGCGTAGGAGGTGTCGGAGAGGCGGTCGCAGATGTAGGAGGCGGCGGCCATGGCGTTGGGGCCGATGAGGGGCGCGAGCTCGGCCGAGCAGTTGACGCCCGAAGCCATGGTTGATTGAGAGAGAGAGAGAGAGGGTTTTGGGTGTAGTGAGAGAAAATCAGGGGAGGGACATGAGGAGGAGGAGTTTAAATAGGAGGGCGACTGAGTCTGAACGAGGAGAGAGAGAGAGGGGACGACTTTTACGCCGCGCAGGAGGAGATGAGAAGCTGCTTGGAGAGAGAGAGAGAGAGAGATTCTGCTTTTGCAATACACTAATTTCCGTCCCCCACCTCAAAGAAAAAGATTCATCTAATTTCCGTCCCTAAAGTTACATAAATACATGGATGGCGCCATTCTCACCTCTTATGTGATTAAATCCACCCAATTGAGATTTCCCTAAATCATTCCATTGCAATTCAAGTGGTTGCCCCAAAGTAATTTGACTTTCCTTTTTTTTATTAATTTTTCTAATAATTAGGCACATATTTAGCTTTCCTTATTTTGGGCATACTAGATATACTAAATGCACTATTTTTCTTTTCTTCTCATTGTCAGATTTTACTTCCATATATGTTAGTTTTGTCAAAAGAAGAAATTTCTAAGAAACCGAGTTCTTTTCTACATCGTCCAACAAATTAAAGAATAAGTTATAAGTAAAATCTAGAAGAAGTTTTTATATAGATGGTCTTTTTTTTTTTAAACATTCACTTGTTTAAAAAAATTCACTTTTTTATGCATATTATTATCAAACCCCTTCTTATTGATTTTCTTATATATCCATGCATAATATATATATACATACATATATATATGATTACAACCCTTGAGGAAGATTTTCAAAAATAAAATCACAATTACAATCTCCACCAAAAGAATTTAAAAGATGAAATTTAATTAAATAAAAATTATTTTTAAAAGAGTAATAACATACCGGCAAAATCTTATTATTTTGAATTGATAGAAAAAAAACAAACTCAGAAGATAAAAAAAGCTAAAACTTAAAAAAAAAAAAAAAAAAACACGCGCACACAAAAAGAAAAAAAGGGAAGAAAAACCCAAGCCCTCTGCTTGTGGACACAACCCCATCCCCGATGGAGTGTTGGGATGGCCCGCAAGGTTGCCAACAACCCTTATCAACCAAAACTGAGGGCCTGTTGGCCCTCGCCAGAATCAAGAAAGGGTTGCGACCCTCTCCTAGATTTGGGTGAGGGTCATTAGCCTTCTCCCAGTTTTAGCAAGGGTTGCCAAACCTTGTTAAGGTGTTGACAACTTGGCTAGTGATTGCCGATTCCTCACCGGCAATGGGATGGTGGCCATAGTGGGAGGGCTAGGGCTACTATCAATATTTATTTCTTTTTCTTTTTAAACTTTTAGCTTTCTTAATTTTTAATCTAATTTAACTAAAATTTAAGTTAAAATTGCCATTGGACGGAAATGCCCACTTATCTGAAATTCACATGGCCATTTCAATTTTTATTTTTTTTAAAGATTCACTTTAAGCCCTTATGTGGAATTTTCCAAAAGAAACGAAATAACTTTCTATTATTTTGCCAAAATCCAAAACACTAATCAACTCTTAAAAAGTTATAAAAAGAGTATATGAGAACTTATGTTGACATTTGTCTCTTGTCGACGTTTAGGGTTTTCGGATTAAAAAAGTACAAATACATGAACCTCGATATTTAGATTAAACAAACAATATAAAAACATGCTATGTGCCAAAATTTTGTAATTTCTTTTAAGATATATTGTTTGCACAAAAAAATATTCCCAACTTTTATTAACGACAAGTACTGAGATTGGTCCACTACTCAAAAGGTTTAAGTGAACAAGGGAGGTTACTTGAAAGGTATTAATCGACAACTTATTAGTAAGACTCTGGACAATAAAACGAGAGGAAGTATCAACAAGAAATGTTGCTGGTTGACGTCAATAATTGATGATACGTCGTTGCAGATTATGCTTTAGTGTTGAAATTAGAAGACAAGTAGGAAGGACTAATTTCAGTACAAGGTGACGGTTAGTATCAAGCGCGGTTTCAATACCAAGTGACGGTTGATTATCCTAAGGCTACGTTTGGTCGTCCGGATTTCTAATTGAGATATGACTGGATAGGACAAGATATAAAATCCTGGGATTTTTTTATATCTTGTCTATTATTTGATGAATCGCAGTATTAAAGTCGGATTCACATCATATCATGTACATTTTTTTGATATGTCATTATAAATTAACATAAATGTTCATAAACGGAGATGGTGAAAATATCTTGTAACACTATTCCTTAATTTATTTTTATTTTATTTTTCCTCTTTTTTATATTATTTTTTTCCCCTTCCATCATTCTTTAATAAAATTTTATCAAATAGTAAATTGTACTAACATACCTAAAATATATAATAAATATAAATATTTAATTTATAGATTGAATGTTTATTATAAGATAGAATTAAAGTTGAATATATAAATTAAAATAAGATTAATTAAAAATAAATTTCTATTTTTTAATTTCTTAAATTAGAATTCAAATATTATTTATATTGAAATATAATTTAAATTTTGTTAACTTAATAAGTTTGTTATTCAAGAAAAATAATTTTCCTATTATGGATATTAAAAATCTATTCCACATTTATCCCACCTCCCTCGATAATTTTATCCTACCTATATCCCCATTATATCGACTTTATCGTCCCAAGTGAACACCAAACGTAAAATAGGATAAATCATATGCTATTCCGAATTTTATCCCGACTGCCAAACGTAGCCTAATGGATTTGGAAGTTGTAATTTTTTTGTGGATAATGATTCTCAAAATGCTAAAGGCAAGTTTGTAATTTTGGAAGATCATGCAACAGTAACTGTAGTTAGTAATGATAAATGCTAATGTGTAATTGTTGTTAGTGGGTTATGAATACCCGCAGTAACTATTTATCTTTCATTCATTTTTATTTCGTACAAATTTACTTTCCAGCATTTTTAATTTCGGAACTTGTTCTTCATTTCGTCTTTTCTAGTCAAGTAATTTCCTGTCCAAGATCAACATAGAATTTTTTTCTCATAAAAAAACCAAAACCAACCTTTCGGCAAAAGATTTTCACTTTTTGGTTGAAATACATATACAATTTTATACAGACCTAAATTAAAACTTATTCATGTCGTGAACAATCTTTGAGTTTTATAAGGAGCATTGCTTGAAATTTTTTGCTAGCACTTTTTACAAACAAATCTCCAAATCCTGGCTCATCGCATTTCATGAAAATTCATAATAAAAGAGTCATGACGAATGAAATCTTTAGAAACCTATTGGTTTCCTAATTCATTAAAAATATAAAGAAAATGACATAATTGATCAATAAATTTTAACCTAATGTGCAATGTTATCCCCGAACTTTTAAATTGTTCGATACGATCTCTAAACTTTTGGTAAATATTCAATCTAATTCTTAAACTATATGAATATGTTCAATGTTGTCCTTACATTAATTCAAGTTTATGGACAATATTGAACATATATCAAAAGTTCAATGATCACATTAAATAAATTAAAAATTTAGGAATCACATTACACGTTAGGCTAAAGTTTAGAGATAACATTGAATTAATTAAAATTTAATCGATCACATTATATATTTGGTCAAGGTTCAGGGATAATTTATTTCATCATCCCATAAATCTATCAATTGTAGAATTGTGATTGTGAGGAAGCTTCTCTTCTTTCTTCCTGGACTTCTTTCCAGTGGGGACAGAATCTTAGACCATATTCCCACGAAATCCAGGAGGAGACTCATCGTTCACCAGTCTCACTACAATCGAAGTTGTCAAGCCACATGATATTACTTAATAATAACCGCTATAAATGCTACTCCTATATTTCAGCGAAAAGAAAATGCTGCTTCAATATTTTTTGTTCTCAAAATATTAGCATATTGCGAAAGATGTGGCAAGAGATATTAGTGAAATGAAAATTATAATATTTTTTTATTGATTGTTTCACAAATGTCCCGACTATTGAGCTAACGAATTACTAGTGCTTCGAATGCACCGCACTTGATGTGATTAGCTCCACCTTAGATTAGTTGATCCTATTCAACCTTTTCAATCACCACCTGCATACCATCTTAACTTGGTAAGTCTATCTAGTTTAGTAGAGGAAGTAACACATAGTTTATTGATCGATCCAGGGCCAGTAAATATATGAGAATTGTAAGAAGTTTGATAGACGTGACCTATATCCATGGGTGATGCTAGGGAAAACCCTAAACATTATATTTGTACCCAATGCTTCACCACGAGTCTTATAATCTCAATCGGGTCATTGCAATTCTATCGAATCGGGTCAGAAATAGGGATGGCTCATCCTACTTAAGCTGTATAAAATTGCAAAAGAAGACCCCGAGCACCCCCATTAGTTCGCATGTCAAACCGCACGTTGCAAAATCACGTTGCAAATTAAATTAATGAAATCGCAGATGAAGCAGAAGAAAACGATTATGGAAAGGCAGAAGACTGCCATTTTTCTACTCTCCCCAAAAAGCGGTCGGCAGGCAATTTTGACCCAAGTCTTCGAGGTCCACCCAATCGAGAAACTGAAAACTTTATAATTGGGAAGAACTTTTAGATTTCTCAAGACAAAAAATAATTTATCGTCGGTCTAAATATATGGCCGCTTAAAATATAATAACTCTGCCTTAGATTGCAGTGCCACTACCAACCTGCCACCGCCACGCTCCGACCATCACCGCCGCCAACTTCTTTTCCTCGCCTCCGCCCCATCTACAGTCTCAAAGTGCCATTGGATTACTGTCTAGTGTCCACTAATGATCACCTTCAACACATTTTTTTGACGATTTTTTTTTCATTTTATGCCCGAATTAATTTTTCCTAAATTTGTTATGACTTTAGTGGTCTATTTATTTACTAGTTACTACGAGATAACCGTCGAAATAAAAGAATTGTACCGTATTAATATACTTTGCAAAAAGTATTCTTGATATGCCAATAATTCATGCTGATCGCCTTTCAATTTATTGTGTATTTTTATTGCAAAATGGGGTGAAATATAGGGTGTCAATAGATCGGTTCGATTATTGTGAACGGAATCAAAGTAAAAACTTCATACATTTATGTTTTGATTCGACTTGAAACATGAGTTGTCATCACCCAACTTAGGTCCCGTTTGGTTCAATTTTCCTAAAGGGCCCAAAGATCCTTGGGGAAAATATTAGGTGTTTGGCCAACATTTTTGAAAACTCATTGGTCAAATGTCTATATTAGGAATACTTAAAGCCCAATACAAGTTCAAACAAGCTTTCGGCAATTTGGAAATGCAAATCCATTGTTCATTCGTGTCACCGTTCATCTTCTTTCCCATTCATCTTCATCTTCCTCGATTTGCTGCCTGAGAGTTAGGCTTCTCCAGTAGCCACCACCACCGCCTAGGGGTCATGCGTCCCCGGTGACCATCGCCTAGGGTGGCGCGACCAGCGACTTCAGGCCGCCAGATTTGGCCATTTAGAGGCTAGATCTGGCAATCTAGAGGCTGGATCTGGTTGTTCAGCAGTTGATTGGCGAGCGAATTTGATTTTCAAAATTTTCAAAAATAATAATAATAACAAAAGCCTTTTACAAATGTGGGTTTTGCCAAACCGTATTTATGTTAAAGTTACTTTTCAATACTATTTGAGATTATAATTTACCAAATGGTATAGCATTTCGAAAAACCCCTTTACCTCAAAGATATTTACATTTTCCCAAAGTCATTTTCTCAAAACTAAACCAAATGTACCCTTAGAAATGTCACCCAACTTAGAAATGTTAGGTATGTTCGAGTTAGGTTTTGATTTGGGAAAAAGTCGCAAAAAATCTCAAATTTTGCTCAGAGTGACAAAGTTACCCCAAATATTTTTTATGACACTAAATATCTCAAACTTTTCCAATTGTGACAGATCTATCCCAAACTTTTTTTCGTGACACAAAAAACTCTAACTTGTACATTTGTAACACATTTACCCCAAACTATAGGGCATTTTCGTCTTTTACTTTTTTTTTTCTTTTTTCTTCTTCTCTCTTCCCTTCGCCTATAGCCGGCAGAGGGAAGCCGGACTTAGGCTAGGGTGGCGAGGGCGGCTCGCGCATGGCCTGGCAAGGGCAGCCCTCCCCTGCGTCAGGCAAGGGCTTTCCTTGCTAGATCTGGCCTAGGCGAGGGTCGCCTGAAGCTATGGTTGCCCTCACCTGGGCTTGCGAGGGCCGCCCTCGCTTGAGTTGGGGAGGGTAACCCTTGCCTGAGTCTGACTTTCCCTCCGTCGGAGGGAAGAGAGGAGAAGAAAAAAAGAAAAAAAAGGAAAATAATAGACGAAAATACCCTGGACTATAGTGTTCGTGATAAATGTATCACGGTTGGTAAAGTTTGAAATTTTTGTATTATAAAAAAAGTTTGAGATAAATTTATCATTTTAAGCAAAGTTTGAAATTTTTAATGATTTTTTTCCTTTTAATTTTAGGGTCTAGTGCCTTTTCCTAAACATTATCACAAAGGTCCTACACTTATCACAGGACATTCGTTCCGTATTTTGGTACCAAAAAGGATTGGTGGTTTTGAAAGGCCACTGAGTTTGTGGCCAAAGAGAGCCCTCTGCCTTGCAGGGAACCACCCTACGAGAATTACGTCCTTTTGCCGGAAGTCCAGGTCATGTGCTTTATCGTATCATTGTCATGAAAAAGATAAAGAGATGATTAGACTCCATTCATTTTCATGCATGTCCAGTTCAGTAAATTTATCCGAGATAAGTATATGTGTTATAGTTCAGATATCGTAATATTCATTAACTTATGATCCATTATCCCTTGAGACATCCAAAAATTAATGTTGAAGCTTGAGAATACACAGATTTTAATAGGATCATTAATATCCTCTCTGTGATCCATCAATCGGGAATATTTTAAAGACTCAATTTAACTGTAAACCTATTATACATAATCTTAACACCTTGAGAATATGTTCATTCGCAACCGATTTTATGAACTTATTCATATAAACATGACAATAAATGAATATTTTTTAATGCACTGAAATCCCTAACAAGTAACTATTACATAATTGTTTTAGGACATATAGCCAACATGATTTATAGTGATGCTATACGACGACAACATGTACAAAATGAAAACATCATTCTCGATTCTTCAAGAATTTCTATGAAAGCATTATGCTAAGAAAAAACTACAAAATGAAACAAAGGTTAGAAATATAAAGCATGATATTAACACATACCAATCTACATGGCTTGGCATTTGCCAACAGCCATAGGGAAGGGAGAAGCAACCACTAAATTAAGTCTAATCCGTGAAAATAAATAATTTACAAAGCATGTTCCTAAAAATAATGTTTTATATCGCTTACAAAAGTAAATGAATAAAAAGTATTCTCATTATTTATGAAATTTTTTAAATATAAATTAAAACAAGTAATGAAAATATTTTTTATTGACTAATTATTTTAAGTTGTATAAGCGATCATTTTACGAAACACGCTTTCAAAATCCATAGTTTTCCGCGAAACAAATGGAATCTAGATAAAGAATTTCGTGGAACCAAAAAAGTCTGAAATAACAACTAACTGAGATTTTTTTGGGTCGATAACAACTAACCGAGATTAATCTGTTAAAAAACTTATTTTCGGGAGCGTCTCGATTTGAACCCTAAACCATAAATAAGCAGACTCGCCAATATCGCTATGAAAACACCAACAGCCCCAACTCCTACGTCACTGAAAAGTTTGGAATTTTCGTGACGTTCATAACACACATGTCCCTTTCGACTTCACAATTCATTTGGGTTGGGACTGTTCAACATGTTCTATATATAAAACATCAACAGCCCAACTCCTACGTCACTGAAATATGGAATTAGTGATGTTCATACACGTCCCTTTCGACTTCACAACTCATACCATTTTACATATTATATATATACACACACATACATACGCACATATGTACATACATGTAGGCTTAGATCACGAAAAATCTCAAATTAGTACATTTATGATAAATTAACCAAAAACTAATTTTTTTTACCACAAAAAATTTCAAACTAGTACATTTATAACTAATATATCTCCCGATTAGTTTCCGTTAAATTGAATTGATACTACAAAAAACTACAAATCAAAATGAAGAGTAAATCCTAAATTGGTACACTTGTCAATCGTCAATGTCATTCAACTCAACAATTTGATGATAAAATTGAATGGAAATTAACGGAATGTAAATTTATCACATGCGTATTTGTTTGTGATTTTTGATAATTAGAAAATTAAATTTGGAGTAAATTTAATACCTACATGTCAATTTGAGATTTTTTGTGATATGAATTTTATATATTATATATATTTATGTTGATTTTGATTGATCAATTTCTTACAAGGCTCCAAACAAGGGAGAGCCCCAGCCAGCTCGTCGCAATTCCCGAACACATGAGAGTAGAGAAGCGCCCACCACCTCGCGAGAACGTTAGGAGACGAAATCGACAAGAAACGGCAAGACGACGGATGACGAAATTGGATTCCTTCCTCCATGGGCTTCTCTTCATTGAAAATCTGAAAATAATGGACAAGGTTTCTCAACCTGTGAAATCTCTTGTGGTGGTGGATTTCAACATATGCGTATCATCCACACTGTCGGCTAGACACGTTTCTTGAAAAGGCGACGCATACTTGTCATCTCCTAAAAGGATTATCTAAACTTTCCTTTTTCATTGGTCATGAAGATGAATAGGACCGACATGTGCTCATGATTTAAATTGAGCATTACATAAGAATTTCGCTCTTATTATGAGATGTTCGATTTGAGTTATGATTACTTTATATTGCCCATGACTCAAAGGTTCAAAATTGATGGCCCCGTCGCTATAACCTCATTAGCACAAAGATATGTTGTATTAGCACAAAGATATGCGTGAATTGAACTTGTAACTTCATAGAGAGTATATTGTCTCTTTATCATTGTAGTTAAGAAATTTAACATATGATTAAGTAGATATTTCATAAAAATCAAATCCCAACGTTCGTTTCGCGGAAAATATCGAGTCATTTAGAGTTTCACTAATGCGTGAATTGAACTTGTAACTTCATAGAGAATATATTGTCTCTTTATCATTAGGCTAACAGTCTCGATGGTAAGAAATTTAACATATGATTAAGTAGATATTTCATAAAAATCAAATCCCTTTTCCTCTACTTATTGTTCTTTTTCTAAAATGGTCATTGTACCTTTTTCAAACATGACCATCATCCGTCCCTAAGTCGTTTTGGTAAGAGAATTTGCTGACAAGTGTTAAAGCTGTTGACATTTTGCTAACTTGTTTTTAAAAAACTGGATGACTTTGAAATTTCCTTTTTTTCAAAATAAGTTGGATTCTTTCTTTTTCAAACCCTATCATCATCACCATAGCTCCGAAGAAAAAGGTGCTTCGCGTGCCTTCAAATCAGAACGATCTTATAGTGTAGACATCCTATTCATCTGCACTTGTCAGTTATTTCCGGCTTTCGTAGGAAATTTACCCTCCAAAATTTAAAGATAAAAAACATTACTTAAATTTACGAAAAATTATGAAGTAAATTCTATACGATTTTACATATAAGACTCCATCTGTTTCATAAAAAAAAAAAAGATTTGGATAATATTTTTCTAAATATAATTAATTATATTATTTGTAAAAATGAATGAATGAAATATATTCTCATCATTTTCGAAAGTAGTTAGGTATAAATTATTATTGATGATAAAAAAATTTTTGTTGACTGAATTCTCAGATTAAGATAATCAATCATTTTTAATCCTGAATTTTTTGTGAGGTAAATATATCCTAATGCAAGTGTGTTTTTTTTTTTTAAACTTATTTTTTTGACCTTCTTTGTATGTCCACGAGCTTTCACACTGTCTTCTTTCACTGTCCTTCAATTTGTTCAAACTTTGTGATCAATCTTTGACCATACAGTTCCGTACATTGACTGCCAACCGAAGGACAAATTTGCTGTCAAAAGGAAAGTATAATTGAATATAGAAGATCGAATAAAATCTTGTGGTCCGTAACATATAAATCAAATTACTTAAAAGCGTATGTTTGACTTCAATGCATGACGTTGGGATAAGGTCATTCCCTTGAGACAGTGACCTTAATCATGGTTGAAAAATTCCAACTTAAGAGAAAAATCATGGGTTAGATTGGGATTTTAACGTCAGGATTTCATTGAGAAATTCATAGTAGATTTGGTGGGATTTTTCTTCTTCTCCATATTGGATTCTGACTTTTAGGAAAGAGGGTTTTACGGCTGAGAAATAGAAAATTAAACGTCGTGAACTTTTTGCTCAATCAATGCTTTAATTCAAAGTCAAACTTAAATACTAAACTTGGAAGATCGCCACAAAATCATAGCCACACACACACACACAAGAAAAAGCCGCCAATCCAGCCTGCATTGTTTGAACGTTGACCAAGATTCCATCAGTTCATATACATCGTGGAAATGCTACGAAAACCCTAACATTAGTTGGCTCCCAAAAGATGCTCGCGGATTGAGAAATTCAAGCCAGAAAAAAAGGGGCTTTTGGATTACTTGTGAGGTGCACACAATCACACATGAATGAAACCAACCAATGATGAATTTGGGGAAAAGTACCAAAAAAGTCTTGAACCTATTATATTGGTACCAATTCAGTCATAAACTTTTCAATTGGACTAATTTAGTCCTAAACATTTTAATATTGGTATCAATTCAATCCGTCCGGCTAATTTTGGCTAGTAGCTAGACGACGTGGTAATTTTAAATTTTTTTTTTGAATTTTTTTTTAATTTTATTAACTTTTTTTTTTTTCTTTTCTTTTCCGGCGGTGGCCGGCGAGCTTCCGATGAGGCTCGCCAACCACTGGGCGAGGGTCGCAGCCCTCGCTCGGCCTCTCTTAGGCCGTTGGCGAGGCGGCTTCGCTCGGATCCGGGCGAGGCCCCTCATCCGCGGCGGCGAGGCCGCCTTCGCCCCCGGCCTCGGCCTCGCCTAGATCCGAGTGAAGCCGCCTCGCCGATGGCACGGGAGAGGCCGGGCGAGGGCCGCGACCCTCGCCGACGAGACGAGGGCTTCGCGGCCCTCACCCGGTGGCCGGCGAGGCCATGCGCCCTCGCCCAATGGCCTGCGAGGCCATGCCGCCCTCGCCTCCACCCTGGCGATGGCTGCCACGGCCTCGCCAGCCGCGGGCGAGGCCGCCTTCGCCGGCGGCAAGGTTTTGGGCGAGGCCGGCCTCACCTAGATCCGGCGAAACCGCCTCGCCGGTGGCTTGGGAGAGGTCGGGCGAGGGCCGCAACCCTCACCAGCGGCAGGGGAGGGCTTCGTGGCCCTCGCCCAGTGGCCAAAAAAGAAAAGGACAAAGAAAAAAATTAATAAAAAAAATCTTAAAAATTGCCACGTTAGCGTCCGGCCATTAGCCGACGTCTACGTCAGCTCCGGCAGGCCAAAATTGGCCGAATAAACTGAATTGATACCAATATTAAAAATTTTAGGACTAAATTTGTCCAAATAAAAAGTTTAGAACTTAATTGGTACTAATGCAATAGGTTTAAGACTTTTTTGATAGTTTTCCCGATCAATTTGATATGTCAGTCTAATTAATGAAACAACGGCACAAAGACAGGAAGCTGAATTTGGGTAATTTACTAGGACATGGAGAGATGCGGTTTGTGAAGCCGACGCTTGGGATTGAGCTTTGAAACTGCTACTTAAGACTAATTTCGAAATTTTAAACTATTAGGAAATTGGGTCGATATCATATTTGTTGGCCACTGAAATTACCTTGGTATTTGTTTCCGTGTCAGAGACTCAGATCGAGTTATGGTTTTGTAAATGGCTAGTCATGCCTCTACATGCCTATCAAACTTAAGCTTTTTAGATAGAATAATTGGCAATTATTCATAATTTTGCATGATACGAGAAAGATCTTGTAATGTTTATCATTTGTCTCCTTTGAAATAGAACATCACGCCGCCAAAGCAAGGCCAGATGCCCGCTTACAAGTCAAATTATTGGCCAGTTGTTCCACAAATTTTCGAATCTCTTGAGATACAGGAGGAGAGGAAACTAAAATTATATAGACGAACATAAATCAAACACGTCTCTATTTGTGATAATAAAACACAGCTTTATAATTGATAAGTCAAAACTCCTTGTGGGTCTCACAAGAAGCACTCTCTTCGTAAATACGGAAGGGCTGTATGATTTGACTATGTCATATGAAACGTACACATGGCACGTTCTTTGACAACTGCTTAAAGCTCTCAAGCTGATTTCACACTCAATTAAGATAATTCAGCGATAGGAGGTCTTAGGATCCATGTATTCTATTTTCCAATCTTTCACTGAGTTTGCACGTTTAAGACATTTATCATCACGCCATCCCTCTCTCTCTCTCTCTCTCTCTCTCTCTCTCTCTCTCTCTCTCTCTCTCTCATATTTGCCCTGTTTATGGTGCCGCCACTATCGATCACTCGTCCGTCATTTTCATCGTTTGAACAAAAAGTGACAATTAAGATTGTTTGCCTAAGGTGACCTGCCAACGACTTTGGGTTGGAGGTTGTCACTGATCTTTGATTGATCTCAAACACCGTGTGCGTGGAGAGAGAGAGGCTTAGTCGATTACACACACAAAATTTTATGAGGAGCAAGGGAAAAAAAGAAAAAAAAAATATAAATACATCTCAGTTGTTAAAATCAAGCATGCTGATCTGTTAAATTTTTAAGGGTGTAAACTAAATTATAAAAAATTAGTCATTTTTAGATTTGGAGGATCTTAATCACCTACTCCGTTGATAAAAGAGGGGAAAAACAAAAAGAATCATGAGTGATCATAGCCATGTGACGAGAATAATGTTCGCTGAAGTTATGGAGAAAATGACCATTCCTATCTTTATTGCTGTAATGAAGTCATTAGTTGGACTTGTCTCACGGATCCAACATCTCCTGGACGCAATCAAAGGATCAAGATTATCTTCATTCCGTTGCTTACTGCAGTTTCGGAATCTCCAGGTGCATCGATTTGATGATAATTAAGATTCTTTATGGCATACGAGGAGCTACACACGGATTCATGGTGCCTAATTATGATGTTTGTCCCAAACTACAGCTTGCCAATGCCGACAAATTTGGATCCAGAGAGACTTAACATCAAAGGGGTATTTCAAATCATTGAATTAAGCACTTCGAGTTGGAGAATAATTGAGGAAAAGGACGAAGGAAGGGTACTTAAAGGAAGTAATTAAACAAAGAAACCAGCTAAGCTAGAATAAAACTGAAATTACAAAGTCATTACTGAAAAACCTCAAGAAATTAATATCTTAAGGCAAAAAGTGTGGCAGCTAAAGGCAGCCATAATTGCTCCTATATGTTGTGTTTAATGATACTTGTACATCTCTTTGTAAGGGAACAAATGGGAATAAATACAGGAAGAGGAGCAATGCGAGGGCTTCAATTATAGTAACAAATTATAGAAAATATACATAGAGACTAATCAGTGAAGTAATCATGAAGGAAATCTCTGCTAAGCTATAACTTTGTTGTCTAAAAATAACAACCTCGAACCATCTGACGAAAACTCATAATATTCAGGCATAGTTCTAACACCCCTCGAAATTTTATCGGAAACCGGTTGAAGTTTGGACAAGAAACTAAAAATTGCGCAAGAGGAGGAGCCTTTGTAGACCATCCGCGGTTTGAATCGGATAATAGATATGGATAAGATCGATAGTTCCTTGACGAAGATGCTGTCGAGTAAAGTGCACTATGTTCATTGCGCTCATGAAATACTGCATTTTCGGGCGATCTGAATGGCGGCTTTGTAGGTGCACTGACTAATAGTGGGTGAATTATGAGGAAAAATATATGTCTTCCGAAGGCCAACGCAACAAACTTGCGCAGCACTAGCATTGACCTACGTGAGGTAATAATTTGCTTCGTATTAAAGCAGGAAATTAAAGAGCCACCAGGAAAGACACAAAACCCGTAGTAGAAATATCATCATTGATGTCCCCAGCATAGTTCGCATGAGTAGGCAAGTAACTTTACTTTGGAGTTAGGAGGATAGTGAAGACCATATAATAAGGTCCCTCCACATAATGCAGAATATGTTGTGTCAACATAGTGAATGGAGCATGGAGTAGACATAAATCGACTCAGTGGATGAACCACGAAGGCTATGTCACTATGGATAACAATGAGATATACTAAACTGCCAACCTTCTACTAATAGATTATAGTGTCTCATAGCAAGGTGCCATCAAGAAGGTCCAGCTTGGCACTGGGCTCGGTGGGGGTACAAGTTATCCTATTGTTAGTCAAACTTGCTCGAAAGATTTCATTGGAGGCATATTTGGTTTGTGTGAGATGATGGCATCTGAGTCAGAAGAAACTTACATGCCCAAGAAACAACGAAGCAAGAAAATTTTTAATCTCAAAATGGTGACTAAGATATTGCTTCAGATGCGTAACTCCCCCGACGTCATCTCACATAATGACCGTACCATCCAGATAAAGGAAAATCAATGGAATGCCTTGTTCTAACGAACAAATAATTTTTCGTCATGATAGCTCAATTGGGATCCAAATAGTCCGGATTTGGCTAACCATGCATGCCGTGCCTGTTTCGATGCACAAAAGGGATCTTCAAAGATGACAAACCTTATTATATTGTTACGTTTTTCACTGTACCCTATATGGTTTTAGGGGCATTACGTTTTTCATGTACCCTATATAGTTTTAGGGGCATATCAATCTCTGGTGAAAATACTATATCAGCACATTTTTCTCCATAAATCTAAAATAATGACTTATGGTGTCTCTCAACATGAGGGTACTATGCCAACAAGTTGATTGAAAGACACTATATGAATTATAGGTTGACTTAATAGGAACTCTTTCAAGTTCCATCTTTTCACCTTAGACACGGGAGGCAATTATCTACCCGATGTTAGCATCTTTTTAGCATCTTTTGAATAACAGATAGCAAGTCTACCTTCCTCCGAGAGCCCCTCACTTTCAGGTGAATCTTTTTCTTTACTACCTAGGAGGAAATACTCTCGAAGTTTTACATTTCAAAATTCAAATGAAATAGTTTAAGGACATACTTAGGTTCATGGACACTTCTTCAAGATTTGTGACGCAGATAATCTGATGAATAAAGATTGTACATGGACGCTTCTTCGAATGCCAATGCGACATAAGATCTTAGCTCTTGTTGATTCTCGTGCTCTTAACCCGAAAAAATAATCAAAAACGATTTCTCTGCGACTCAATAAGCAAAAGTAATTAATACCTGATTAACCCGCACAAGGGGAGAATCGGAATAAAATCAAAATAAATTATCTGCTGAAAGACTGGGTTAAGGAACATTCATCTGATGAGACACTCGCATCTTTACTCTTCCTAAACTCAGGCATCTAATGCCTGCCCCTTACATGGGGACGAATAGACTAAAAGAAAGCAAAAATGCGGACAAGTTCAGAGACCAGTATGGCTGATCGAGACTTCAAGAGCATGCAAATCTACTAATTCACTTACAATTTTGTTCCTTCAAATGCTATTACTTCTTTGGAAAGATTATACTTGCATGATAAGTTAGTGTACACTATACGAAAAATCATCCAACAAATAGCCTCCCTTGCAGTCACGAATGCTGCAAAAAATAGACAGAAACGACAGCATATGCAGTGTCCTTTCATTCCTGAGCTTCTGCAGCTGTGGTATGCTCAAAGCCAATAAATGACCATGAGATGACAAAGAGAGGTCTTTTGCATACTGCGGTAATGCAAACTTATGACTGTGCGGTCATCCTCTCATTAAGAATTTGTCCAAGCTTCATGTACAGGGTTTGCTGCTCGTCCAGAGTAAGGTTCATTAGAATCTGCAAGATATCGACAACAAGCATAGACATTCTCAATGAGAAATTTGAGTTTCAACAGAATAAATTAGACACTAGATGGGTATATAATTTATGTATATTGCCGTACCTGCTCCAAGATTGTTTCGACCATCAAGTTCTGACCCACTACAAATGATTGATGGTAGATATATGCAAACACAGCCATCACCATCTATAGCAGAGAAGCTTGACTTAGTAAAGCAGCAGAGGCACGAAACCAAAACCTATTTCTCAGACAACATGCACACTAGCCAATTGAAAGGTCAAATCTAAGACAGTAATGCAATAGATCACATGAAAAACGCTGATCCTATGCAGCTTCAAGTGAGACAAGAGAGAGTTTTAAGTTAATTGCCATGTTACCTGACAATCCATTCTATCTGTTATACCACCATGTCCTGGAATACTGTCCCCAAAATCCTGAGGGACAAAAGAGTAAAATATGGTGTCAAGACCTAAGTATCGCAGAGTCAGCCCAATTAAGAATGTTCTAAATTACAAACCTTGATCTTAAAAGCACGTTTAAAACCACTTGCGAAGAATCCTCCAAAAGGTGCTATAATAGATGCGAAAAGACCAAGACAGAGAGCATGCCATTGAACTGGCATTATTGCCATCTCTTTCCAACGAAACTGCATCATTAACAAGTAACAGGATCATATTTTAAGTTTAGTGCCAAGTCTCTTAAGTACTGAATATTCTAGTTTCCATTTTGCAAACCAATTGCTCAGACAGCTTAAACGTGCAAGAGAGGACTAATCAGGCCAGATATTTACAAGCTACCAAGGATACTCACAAACCAACTGAATTGACTTCAGAATAGAAATCATTCATTCCAAAAATCAACTCACAATGGACATCTCCACTTCAAGCATCAACATAGTACAGAAAGGAATTGAAGTATATAGCTGAATCATTGAAAAGCCACATAGCGCAATAATTAAGAGCAAGTGACTCACCCATTCAGGAAACCATTTGGGTACAGTGTAATACTCTGGCCTGAATAATGGACCAGGATCACACTGAAGCCAACTGGTTGATAAATCCTGCATCAAACCAGAAAAGAAATTAAAGGCCTGGGGTCATTCTGAAGCAGAAAAGGGTGCGAACAAATGTGTATGGTAGTAATTACCTTCCTTGGACATGTCAGCCACTGGAAACGGCCCATAATATGTGCAAGCTGCATACACATGGGAACATACC
The DNA here is from genome assembly GCA_017140595.1 of Eucalyptus curtisii. Taxonomy (NCBI): domain Eukaryota; kingdom Viridiplantae; phylum Streptophyta; class Magnoliopsida; order Myrtales; family Myrtaceae; genus Eucalyptus; species Eucalyptus curtisii. Next base: position 8,381,052 of record CM029504.1, read on the forward strand.
ATGATTACCACTACAAAACTGAATATGGTAAGGTCACCAGCATGAAAATTATGTAGAAACCAATAGGTGAACAATTATCCTCAAAGCATGAAATTCTTAACAGAAGTTACAGGACCAGTCCAGACAGGATCATATGCACAACAATCTCAATAGTAAAGCAATTTGCCTATATAGAGTATGAATATGGAAAACAGCTCCTTCCAGGAACCCCTGTTGGACAGCTGACTTATAAATTGCATAGATACCAACAAGGAACTGAAAAACAAAAAAAGAAACTCCATTTTTGGAAACTCACTGGAATAGAGTCAGCAAAAGTCCAAATATATTATCATCCCACAAGCCACAAGGACAAGCATGTGTTGGTGGACAAGTAACAGAACATGAGATGTGCGAGGGAATTAATGTCCTATATTGATTTTATTCATAAATGTAAAATACACAAACGACAGAAACAAATTTTTAAAGGCATAAAGAGCAACACCATGAATACTAGTCTTGCAAAAACCAATATAGACCTCAAATCCTATCATGACACAAATAGAATTGTGAAGAGCATGAGTCCCACAAAGGTCCATTTCCATCACGCCAAAGCAAAACACAGGTACTCACTTAGGTTATTATGCACATGCCGTACAAGCCAAAATGCTGTAACACGAGACATTCCTTCCATTCTTTTGGTATGGTAAGATATCTTGACAACTCACCACAAACGCAGAGATCATAGTAGTAAAAGACGCTCCTATAAATCCCTCCCAAGTTTTCTTTGGAGATAATTTGATCAATGGGGTTCTTCCAAAAAAGAAGCCAAAGAAATAAGCCGCAATATCGTTGATCACTATGAGCGTTGCTGGAAGAAGAAACCTGTAGGACCAGTTATAAAATTATCTATGAGAGAGATATTACAACAAACTTGCAGCACTCCTCGATGTAAAATAAGTCATGTCATCAATTTCCAAATAGGCGACTAGGAACTGAAAGTTTTGTTAACAAAAGCAACTGCTTAAAGATACACTTGAATGCTCATTATGACAGATCACTCCTCATAGCAAGGGCACTTGACAGACAAATCAAAACCTCGAAAAAACTCCACCAATCTTAAACCACATGAAAAATGTGAATAAGACATCGAATTCTCAAATGTTGTTGGATCTCAGCAAAAAAATCTCTACAAGGATAGAATATGTAGTATGTCCTTATCTGGAAAACAAATCAAGGGTGAACCCAAGCTAGTGATTTTCAAAAGTGGTTATCGCAATTTCCTTCAAGATACCTATCAAATCCCTTCATGATGCAATGATAGGATAGTCCATGCTTACTGACAAAGTTCACGTCCAATTTCTCCTAATTAAAATAGAAGACGTTCTTGAAGAATCATTCATAACTGTGATTATATAAAAATAATGCAAACAAGAGATGAGGATACCAACATATAGAGACGGATTTAGAGATGCTCATAAGAAATCCTGAAGGCAATATCTTAAAACATCATCTTCAATCTCAGAAAAGCATAAGATAAAAAAGAGCCCTCTTTTGTTTTCACGGAAAATTAATGACAAAAAGTGAAAATTTCAACAAATGGAGGAGCTTGAGAGGATTTGTATCATTTCATTTTTATGATAATTCTTTAGACTATACATAAGTTCCACACTGCAATGCAAGAAGCCACAATGAGGAAATGAGAACATCATAAATCTCTCAACCATGCACCTTGCAAAACTCAGAGAAGAAGCTTAAAGCAGGTACTTTAATCTTTTCTTTTGAATAGAAAGTGGACAGTTCAATCATGAAGAATAGATAATAAAAAACATTACACGAGGGTTTCAAGCCCACAATAATAGGAAGTGGATGTAACAAGCACAGATGGGTGACAAGACATGTAAATTAATTATCGTAGTGCAGGGCTCAACGACACTATAACACTGGGCTCAGCATACATATAACTTTGACATGCATTTCACATGCTTTCATATAGATGAAAGGATAGGAAAGATTTTTCTTTTCTTTTCTACAGGTAAGACTCACCAGAATACTCCCTCAAAAATGTTGGCAACAGTAAAGGCTGACTGAGTAAACACCACAATGAGAATCATGTGTGTCCAAGCGTACTGGCCAAATTGATACTTGTACATCCCCTTTTTTAACGTAAGGATGAACCACACAAAGCCTGATTCAAGGTAACAAGGATCACCCGTATCAGCAATTTTCCGAAGTCAAAAGCTGCAGATGAAAACACCAGCAATTGTCCATCTATATTATCCACAGGCATGCTAGCAAGTCCAATACATGTGAACAATATGAAATACCATCCTGGGCCAACAGAGGCAAAAGAAGATATTCTATTCACATCTCATGAATTTGAAGACCATGTGAGAGGATTTGTTAGGATTTCTTCATGAAATTAACAAATAGAGTTAGCCTGATTAGGATGCTTGTTATGTTTGCACATGCCTAACCGTTGTTGACTGGAGCATGGCATTGACAGAACCATCATGGTTAAGGAAGTGTACTTGTGATGAAAACTGCCCTTAACTAATATTCAGTACCTTTAATTGCCTTCTGTTCTTCCCTAGCAAAGTATTTTCTACGGACAAATCATGCAATTTAAGAAAGAATTAAGTCCACAATGACCGCCATCAATTTCCATAATAAACAGTAAGGTACCCAATGACATCATACAGAACACGAGTCAGACAGGCTACTCCAGATTATCCACAGACTTTAAGAGAGAAAAGTAGAGCCATTGCAAATGCTCAAGTTATATCTTAACATTTGACACGCACCTGCAGTGTACAAGGAATAACAGGCAATCATGTGATACTTGATAAGTTTGCTGACAAGCTGATATAAAACCTTGTCTGATGTCACAGTGTTGACAAGTCGTTGACCGAGAATGCGTCCATATACAAAAAACATAGCCGTGAAGAAAAAGTGCCTGAACAAAGACATCTGAATAAGAAATGGTTACCATAATCACCCTCACCAATGCTGGTCAGTTGCATTATTAACCCTAAACATGAATCAGTACTTGTAAACATAAAGCTATGCAGTACCAATTCAACATCCTAAATCCTGGAAGACATCTATCTACATGGGCTCTTCTCAGTAGATTGAAGAGTTCTCTTGCCATAAAAATTTGTATAACGACAATCATGGCAGTGATGTATAGGTGACCCATGTAAATAATTAACGCAAATCCCCCAATCATCCAAACAGATGAGTATGCCCGGACCAACATCGACCGGTACTTATTTTGATCGTTAACAAGCAAATCGATTTCATTTGCTTTACTTGCTTCTTGAACACCCTGACAACACAAAATATAATGATACCCTGATTAGACAATAGCAACATTCAAATGCAGCAACAGCTAAAATCAAAAGAACTTATATTCACAGACCTCATTGGAATGCCGACGATGCCGTACCCAAGGTGTTTGAGAACTGCGGTTCTGCATAGCCATACTTTCCAATTATCACTCAATAGCAACAGCTTATACTCTTGAAGCGGTCGTGACTAATTGCGACTAATGAGCTGCCACATGATAATACAAGTTACCAAATATGAATTACTTGAGACAATTCATTACAATAGCACAATCAGATAGCATAGTCAGCAATGGGAATGATATGTCAACAAGAACAATGGACAAGAATAAACGCACAAACTGAAAAAACCAAGAAAAACATATTTCAAGTCAGATAAACATGTCTCCAACAACTAAAATCGACCTTACTCCTCTTAAAAGCAACACAGCTAAGCAATGGGAATGATATGTCACATAAAAAATGGAAAAGAACAAATGCACAAACTTTAGTACAAACCAAGAAAGACATATTCAAAGTTGGATTAACTTGTCTCCAACAACTGGAATCTACTTTACTCCTCCTGAAAGCAACACAGCTAAGCAAATTACTACTAGTGTCTTGGAGGCCTAATTTCCTAAAACAGCACAAATTCGTAGGTTTAGCTCAATTCTGGCATGAATATTCATTTGTTGCAGAAAAAGCACAAACTTCTTATATTAAAATGCTGACATGGTGATGGATTTGCATTGTGTACCCAATGCTGTTTCTGAACTGGCATCCAAATCAAAGAAACGATGCCATTTCCTTAGGCCTTCGTTAAAACTAACAGCTTCTTCTCTCTCTTCAGCCGTAATTGGGAAAAATCCCCCAAAATTTCCCACAACTGATATAGCTTGCACCTTGAATTATTTGGAAGAAATGACACCATGAACAGTGACAAAACCTCCTTGACGGCTTTGTTTCAGTCCATGTAGTGTACAGAGTCATGAGCAATGCCCTGGTGAAGCTGTTCAATGCCCTGCTTCTTCCGTTGCTACTTACAATCAATGACATGATCACTGATTTCCTCTTCAAAGAGTAAAAGCATAAGGTTTTGGCCCCCAAACCCAATTTTTCCCCTAAAATTGACAACCCCCAAGTGATGAAACCTAATTTTTCCCCCAATTGGCCAGAGAGAGAGAGAGAGAGAGAGAGAGAGAGAGAGAGAGAGAGAGAGAGAGAGAAGCTGTTAGTTTTAATGAAGACTTGAAGAAACAGCATCATTTCTTTGATTTGGACACTAGGTGAGCAACAATGTGAAGTGCACAGTCCTCATCCATTGCCACGTCGGATTTGGACAGAAATTCAAAGGGTACCAGATTCAGACCCCCAAATAAGAAGTTTGTGCTTTTCTTTCGGCAAATGAAAGTTCGTATCAGAATTGTGCTTAAACCAAGTTTGTGCTTTTTTAGGGAATTAGGCTGGTGTCTTCAGTCACTAGTAATAATTTATCCCCATCTCAAGCAAGCACAAATTCTAACACAGAGCAACATTAGGTAAAAAACGCACAAATACAACATCTAACATAAATTCCATTAAAATCATGCTCTGATGCAAGAGAATCTTAGAAAACAACACATCATGGTTCAATAACAAACTGAACAAACATAAGAATTAAGGGGAAAAAAAAGCAAAAAAAGGCTCAAGTTGCATCTAAATCACAAACTTTTTACATATACCTAAGAATTGACATGAAAGACGGCCAAATTTCTGTGTGCGCATGATAATACCTGTGATTGAAAGTATAAAAGAGTGATTAATACCTAATTTTGAGTCAGGCTAGGAATGGGAATCGGAGACACTCCACTGACAGACCTAGGAGTTCAAGTAGTTGTAGGTGTTGTTTTTCCATTTTCACTTTCAACTTGAGGGCCTCCGTAATCAGCGAGCGAAGACATCTAAACATTAAAAGGGAGAAAACAAGCACGGAACACAAAATCCAGCATCAGTCAATCGAGTTCAACACCAAAATCAACAATGCAGTAAACAAAACAAGCATCAACCAACTCCAGCAACCAACTCCAAAATCCCTCCCCTTCAAAAGTCCATCCACCAAATTACCTTGAAATACTAAGATTACACGATTATCTACTCAATAAGATATCCATCTCGAGAAAATTCCTCGCAGAAATAATCCTCCACGACAGTCCATCCAGTCAGGACACGAGAAAACAACGCTCGACAAGGTCTGTCCCCAGAATTGGCGGAGCAGGAACAAAAGAAAAGCAGTTCTCTTTAAGACAAAAAAACCAACCTCGGTCGGAGGCGTCGCTCGTGGTGGCCGGCGCCGCGGTCCCGCGAGAGGCCGAAAGTGTCGAGAGAGAGAGATAGAGAGAGGCGCGAGGTCGGTCGTCCTCGCCCGCGCCTCGCGGAGCCTCGAGGCCGGAGCGCGGCCGTGCGCGGTGGTCGGAGAGCAGCGGCTCGCGGCGGTCCGGCGGGAAAGGCGAGATGTTTTTCGAGAGTCGAGGCGAGGAGGGAGGAAGGAAAGGCAAGCCGGGCCTGGACTGGAAATGAACTTTGGAGAAGAGAGAAGGCGAAGTATAAAAAAATTCTAGAGCATTCCCGAAGGTCCTGAAGATTACTACGTGCCATGCAAAGTTTTCGCGCTCCTTCCATAAAACTCATTGCCATTCAAATTCTCATTCTCCTTCCTTTCACGGGTAGCAGTAAAGTACAAATTAGCCCTTCATTTATTGAAACTGCTCGTGTAGAGTTGCATTACATTACATCTAACCTAATGCATCTTGTCGAAACAAATTGAGCCGTGATTCAATCTGGAGCGATAATTATTTCGCCGACCATACAGACCTGATCGTACCTTGATAACAGTCCACCGGTGTTTAATAGGGCAGGAGAGGATTGCCGTGCCCCCATATGGATTCATCATAAGCTTTACCAGAGCCGGGAATATTTAGGAAAAATTAGAGTCCAAAACAGTGAAAAATGCCAGATGAATTGAAGATCACCTGGCTTGGCATCATGAATCCTCCAATTGCTTTCTAGATGACAATATGGCTAATGATGACACGAGAGAGAACCTTCTTCATCTTCTATAATTGACCGTGACCAAGGTATTAGGGTCACCATAAAATCTTCAAAAGATGAAATAAACATTGCTAAAATCCCGGTACAAAAACTCTCTCTCTCTCTCTCTCTCTCTCTCTCTCTCTCTCTCTACATTTTTTTTTCCCGAACAATTCATGTCGCCAAAAAAAAAAAAAAAAAAAAAAAAGCTATTCTAATCACCGTTTCCTCTCAATTTTTTCCTCTGCTTCCTTCGCTGGTCATGTAAACCTGCAAGAAATAGCAACAGATAAATAAGGTAAATCAGCCTCTGATCCCAAATTCCCAACGAAAAGGAACGGAAGGGCTTGCATCGAAAAGAATCTGTATAGTTTTTGAAGAATACGTTTTTTCTCCGCTTTTCTTTCTCTCTTCCGAGTTTCAACGCCTTTTCTTTTATCTGCCGTCTCCTTCACATCAACGCGTGTCTGAGAGAAGCTTAGAACATTCAAATGGCCAGACGATAGAGAAATAACAGCACAGCATGATTCCATGAAGACGCAGAGTAGGAGAAGAAAATTCAATCACTAAGAGACGATGACAAACTTGCATTCAAGATACACTCGAGCAAATGAAAAAATGCCAACTTGACATCATCAATTTTCTGTCAGGATGGAAGGCAATCAAAAACACAAGGAATGCATTACTGTGGGTTGCCACCATGGACTTGTAGCACAACTTATGCTCATTTGGTTCTCCATTAGGCCAAGAGATCACACATAAGTGGAAATGATGACAAAACTATGAACTAAAGAACATATGGAGCTTCCCTCTAGCAGTCATCAGGAACAAAATCTGGGATTAAACTAGCAATTCCAATAAACAGCATTGTCTGCCCAGACATTAAGCTTAGCATAGAACCAGTATAGTGCTCACTCATTACCTCATCACCAGCATTACGGAGTGCCTGGAGTGGCTCTACACAATCCTGACCAATGACCACTAGCTTCCCTTTTCCATTTCCGCTGGACTGTGTACCTTCCTCTGATTTTTGCTTTGCTATTTGTTCAAATTGATGTTGGAGGAGAGGTGAAACACCAGCCTAAAGGGAGAAAAAAAACATCCAGTCAGTTTATCCAAAACCATCTGATTACCTGCACATAGCCTGAGAACACAAATTATGCACTGCAGCGCCTAATGTATATTTTCACTAGTCGCATATTAAATGAGAAAAATCAAATCCGATGCGGTAATGAAACTTCAGAAATGAAAAGAGTTACAGAAACTAATAAAATAATGACATTGAGTCAACTTGAAATTTATGATTCGCCATGAGAAAAACTAGAGCTGGAACTCATGATTCTTCAATGAGATATAGCACAATGACATACCATCCACAGTAAACCAAGTAACAGAGCACTACAGAAACAAATAGAAATGCCTTCTAGCTTGTGCAAGTCCCCACTTTTTTGTTTCTAGAGGGTAAAAGAACATAACAATAAATAGAAAGTAACAAATTTGACCAGAGCTGAAAATAGCTTTAGTAGAAGATCCCATGTAGAGCAGCTGTATTTGTTATAAACATTGGTTGATCGCAGAAACCCCCTCATAGGATCGGTTGCACTTTAAAATCTTTGCAATGCCCCATGCACACCCAATCTTTCAAATTGTTGCAAATGCCCCTCGTAATATTTTAGCCCCAAAAGTGGATGTATGTAATTCTAAAATGTTAAAAATATCCTTTGTATGCTTCATTTAGAGAAGAAACGTGCATTTTTTTTTTCCTCATAAAATTCAATGTTAGCTCTTTCATTCAAGCTGTTCACCATCAAAACCTATGGTTTTGTAGAATAGCTATTTATCAATTTTTATAACTCCTTTTAGATCTTAGTTTTCTATCACTATCCATTACAAACGAAGAACAGAGATTTCCATACAGAGAATTATTGTAGCCGATTAATAATAAATATATGACCAAAAAGATAATAATAAATCAATCTGCAAAATCATAGCCTGAGATAGATAAGATTTCAAAGAAGAGGGAGCTGTTTGTTTTCTGTCCGAAAAATAAATATTTCGCTGAAGGTTTCACAAATGACAGTTTTCACATTTTAAAATTATCTTCAGAAGTTTTATAGCATCCTTTCAGAGAAAAGCAGAAGAGAACCCGCTAGATATAAAGAGTGAGTGTAATTACAACAATTTGAAAACATAGATTGTATTTGCAAAGATTCAAAGTATATGGTGAATTCACAACAGAACCCCTAGGTTTGGAGGGATTTTGAAATAAAAACCAAACCATTTTTCTGCAACGACAAAGACATTAAGGCTTTGTCAATTACACTGCAGGAAAACGCTCTGTTGTTGCAAAAGTGCATAAAAAACTAAATAAATAACAGTAAATAAGAAAAATTAGGCTTACCCCTGCCAAGAAGCGATGTGAGAATGTCTTTGGTTGCAATGGACGTGAAAGAAGATTTTTGAGGTCCTGCAATATGAGACATGTCATATGATTATAGGATAAGAAGCTGAACTGCCAAAATAAAATTAAAGGGAACACAAAATTTATCCCTCTTTAATTAGAATATATTATCAAGAAGCCCTGCAGATAACCAACTGTTACTTATTAATGGTTAAGAAAGAGGTCAACCTGTTGCAGCTGCTTTAGTTTGTTGGAGCTAGCTTTCCTCTTCTTGTGAGCATTAACTCTCTCTTCCTCACTGTCATATTTCTCCACATCTAATTGCAAGGCCTCTGCATTTCGTTCCAACCAGCTTTTCTGGGCCTTCTCCTTTTGAGAGAGAGAGAGAGAGGGAGGAAGGAGGAGAGAACATCAGATGCATAAGAAAATCAAGATCTAAAGCACAACGTTTTGAAGCAGCCAATCAATGAAGTTCTGTAATGTATAAGAAGTGATTTATCTATTAAATGGAAGTGTCAACAAAAAGAAAACAAAATCAATTGCTATGGCTTGGTGGCCCTTTTAGTTTCTTCAAATAGCAGTCATCCTGTGAAATGTAATCTTATCAAGTAACAGAAACAGCTCTGCTAATGCTTCCCACTACATATAATAGTAAATGAAAATGGGAGCAGCTATGAAGGGGAGGCACAAAAGGGATGTAGAAGTCGACAAGTCTTCAAGAGTTTTTCTCCCTTCCACGGTTATATGCGCGCTGAGTATGTATGTCCCAAGCGGGAGTGGAGGTCCCACATCTATTGATAATTTGATTGGACGGTGGCATATAAACTGAGCTGATTTGCGTGTCCAGAAATTGGCTAATACATATAAGGCAGGTGCGTCAGCCTTTGATTTCTTACTCCACTTTCCCTTCCACATGGTAGCATCAAGTTTTTAGTAAGTCTCAAAATACAGAATTTTAGTTATCGCTCACCTGTGTGCCCTCTTTCCCCACCACAGCTGAGCTTTTCTTCTTTCTTTTTGAAGGATTCCACAACAGTTATGTTTGATGGTAAGAAAGGGGAAAAAAAAAAAAGAGGAGAGAGAATACCACTGTACAAAGGAAAAGTTAGCATAGGCAGACACTAAACTGGGGCTGCTTGCAATTCTTGAAAAGGGACTTAACTTTTCATTTCTCACTAAAACAGAGGATTTTTATATTTTGTGGAATCAAATACAAATGACTCTATATGCAAGATTCGAAAGTTATTGAGATTTGACACGTTACAAATTCAAATAGAAGCCAAATTCCAAAGCTACAAGTGCAAAGATAAAGCTAAAGCCAAAAGCCAAAAGCCATCCCAGGCACCCACTTGATTGCGTATCCAACGCACCATCTTTCCCGTGACCAGCTTGGTTTGATGATGAGAACTACTATTTATCAATAGATAAAAAACCACAATACAGAATTCTCAACAACCATAGGAAACTTGTGTCAGACAGCTCTGATATTACAATTAGAGGCAGGGTTTTCAAAGGCAACACTTGTCAAATCAGCTGGTTGAACCATGGATAAGGTCACTAAAGCATATAACAAGTAAGCGTTGCTAGCCTTAGAGCAGAAAAGGTGGATGGTTCAATTTGTAAGCAATGCTACAAACATTTCACAATGTCCATTGGTATTCCAAACGCTCTGGTTCTGATACTATTTAAAAAAACACATGCATGAGAATAGCTCTGGCTCAGTCCATTCCATTCCATTTATATTACAGGTTAGGGGTTGGACCCCTGCCTTGTGCATGCCTAAAAACACTTTTATCCCCGCAGCCACTCCTGACGAACCAGGTTGATCTGGTCCACAGGTTCAGAAATCAAATTCAATGAGAAAATCAGACCAGACTACAGACTGCTTCATGGTCAAACCAGTAAAACCACAGGTCCAGTCCAGATATCAAATTATAGTCGGAAATATACATAAACTACTGAATCTTATAGACTTCCTACTGCAAATGCATAAGACTTCTGCATCATAAATTACCTGAGAGTCTTTCCGAGAAATTTCACCGATTTGGCGCGCCAGAGATAAACGTTTCATGATCTCTGGCATGTATGAGTTCTCCAGAGGAAACCGCTGAAAAGAATCCTGAACATAAATAGAAACAGATAATTAAAATAACTGTTCCTCCTAATCTAATTGAATGAACAATCAGGCATGAAAGTAAGAGATCTCGCATTCCTTGCTGTGAATCAACCTATAATTCAACTATATTCATCCTACATTGAAATCAAGCCAAAAAGATTTACTAGCCTTCATGGAATTTGAATTATCATCCAAATTGGTACATCATGACAAGATTAAGCATTATGGAAAGACTAATTTCTCCTACAACATTGTGTCGCATTTGAAATAACTCTTTTAAACATAACGAGCAAGTGGCATTATAATGTAAAGGAGCTCACCAAAAAGGAGCTAATGCACAAGTTATTGCATTATCATGGAAACAATGTATATATCAAAGAACTAGTTGGATGAATACAATATCAAAATATAAACAGTAAAGAGTGAGTGGGTCAATCTCAAAGCATGTGAACAAAACCTTGATAGAACCTCAATCTATCAATTCATGCGATTCAAAGATTTTATACCTCAAGCTAATGATAATACCTTGGAAAATGATCTACATAGAGAGGCAAATTTTGATGTCTCGTCAGAGGATATTAGTGCTATGCTGCATCCATCAGAAGAAGCTCTGGCAGTCCTTCCACTTCTATGGACATAAACCTAGAAAAAAAGGAATATACATCGGAAACAAGTTATGTATAGCGAAAAGAATGGAAAAATACATCAGCCAGGCTTGTTTATCATACAACAAAGAAAATGGGGGAAAGTTCTCTACACTTACTTCTGCTGAATGGGGAAGCTGATAATGAACAACAGTTCGAATGCCTGGAATATCAATACCCCTAGCGGCAACATCAGTAGCAACAAGCACACCATGTTCACTTCCACGAAAATGATCAATTGCCTGAAATGATTGAAAAGGAGGAAGGGAAGAGAATAATTCATACAAATGTATTTGTATGTATATTGCAGACAGAGAGAGATTACTGCAGATCCTTGACACATTGAGAGAAGAATTTGCCAAGAATAACCATTATGACTTAGAAAACCATTCACCTGACACTTACGAAATCTGATGACCTATAAATTTATGCTCGGAAGTTTTAAAAAGAGTTCCTGATATTTCATTTCTAATAAATCATAACATGAGAAGACATCTCTATTGAAAAGTGGAACGTTGGGATAGAATGGTCGATTGTCAATTTCTTAAACGCCTCCATGTGTTCAAACCTAAAGCAGTTATAACTGACCAAAATATAAAAGAACCCCTATTCAGTCATTCCATCTTTTGCAGTTGACCAATGTTCTCAAACCCCCCCCCCCCCCCTTCTTCTTCTTTTTTCTCTTTCTCTCTCTCTCAACCAGATCAACTTTTAAGAGTCCACTCTTCATGGTTTCGTTTCTTGTTCAAATGCTGAGAGAGTCATGTTAACCAGCTCCAGTGGTATGTTAGCTCCAATTATCCAGATTTAAAGCCATAGAGACTTATTCAGACAAATTGAAAGTTAAAAGACTTGATTGGAGAAAATGCTAAAGTGCAGGGAATAAAAGTGGACCTTTACCATTCAAGTGCAAGTGCAAGTGCAACTTCCGTTTTTCTAAACTACAAGGCATTACAAGATGAAAGCACTCTTTACAATTTGAAAGCACTCAACCAGATCAACTTTCAAGAGTCCACTCTTCACGTTTTCTTTTCTTATTCAAGTGCTGAGAGAGTCATGATCACCAGCTCCAATGGGTATGTATGTCAGCTCCAATTATCCAAATTTAAAGCCATAGAGACTTATTTAGACAAATTAAAAGTCTAAAAGACTTGATTGGAAAAAATGCAAAAGTTCAGAGACTAAAAGTGGACTTTTACCATTCAAGTGCAAGTGCAACTTCCATTCATCTAGACTACAGGGCATTACAAGATGAAAGCACTCTTTATAATTTGAAGGCTCATGAATAATTTTTCAGATTCAATTAGGTTGATTGTATATTTCATTATCCAAATGATGACCAAAACTTGGGGGAGGGGGAGGGATCTTTTGCATTCAACTGAAAATGACCTTTTCAATTCCTCGATAATAGATATGATCAAATAGTCCACGCATTTTTTTCCAAGTATCAACGTCACTTTAAACTGATGATAAGCATGTTATTTATAATCCTAATATCCATTAAACATGATGCTAATCGTAGAAGCAATAGATGACAAATATATATGCACCCAAATTGAGAAAATTCCTCTTGACCGACCATATATGTATACTACAGAAAGTTGTAAGCAACTTAAAAAAATAGAAAGCAAGAAATATCCTCACCAAGCCAACATAAGTTCAATAAGTAATGAAAAATCAAACATCTGATAATGTTAACGATTTAGTAACAAGAAACCTTCAATCGAGCTCTTTGCTGCATCTGCGCGTGCAGAGTCCATACGTGGATGCCAAGAATGCGTAAGATAGAGGAAATGTGGCGTAAAGCTGCAATTGATGTGCAGAAAACAATCGTGCGACCTAGTCCATGTAGACTCAGAATATAATATAAGTGAGCATCTTTATCTTTTTCCCTGCACCTGCAATTTCTAAGTGTCAGTATTGTTGCACAGAATACACAAAATTCAGATTGAATGTAACATCCTATAGTAGAATAATAGTTGAGCAAAAAATACAAGTAATAACAAGTTGTAACTCAGGGGATGGCTTGTAATCAGGCAAGATGGTACATAGGGGTATATTTGTCAAACAAAGATGTCTCGGCTACCCTAATACATTGACTAATAACTAAAGACTCATGAGTGTCCTTAGTCATCATAGCCAGATTTTTCCTCATCTATTTCAGTATTCTCACTTCTCACATTAACAGACCTCATACTCTGCAATTGTCACAGCCTGCGAAAGAAAATCTGCGATGACAACAGCATACTAACAACTAAGCATTAACAAGCTGAAGAATGTGAAAATGCTCATTTTGCAAAGGGAGGGTGAAGGAGGTGAAGGAGAACAAAGTGTTGAACACTTGTGGGCATGAGACACTAGAAAACTCATTAGGTGCTCCAGAAGAATGCATCAGCATCTACTCAACTAATCACTAAGTACCACATGTCATTTCTGAGTGTTCTTCAAAGAAAATATTTTGAAAAAAGTTCAGCACTAGCTCACAATGATCCAATAGAACTTTTACAGTGCAGAGGTAAAGTCATCCACAAGTCGAGCTCTACCAAATCTAATCAAAAGGCATTAGACTAAAAGATACAAAACCTAAGTCAAACTGATCTGCAATTTCATGACCTCTAATTATCCCTAAAGACACTCCTCCAATATTCTCTGACCATATGAAAAATGACATTTCATACAACTAATCATCCAAAAATTCCACTACTTCAAGACATTATCTTTTGTCAAAGCATCCAGCGCAGGCTCAGTCAAGGCTTTCTTTATTTGAACCTTTTCTGATTGGTAAAAACAAAGAAGTAAACTTACTTAAAAAGACATAAATTCTCTGGGCACCAGAGGAATAAACCAATAATTCAAAGCCGCCTGATCTTTAATTGCAAAAGGTGAACTGACAAGTTTTAATGACCCCCAAAAAAACACACACAATGCGAGCACGCATACACAATTTAAAGGCCAGCAGAATGCTTACTCAATAAATGACTCCTCCAGCTTATTTGCCAAAATTGAGGAATTTGTCAGATCAATTATAGCAGCATCTTCCCGCATTCCAGCTCGCTCAGAAAGAGTCTCTATGGAGTTCAATCCACCGCTTGTTGACTGCTTTGATCTGGCAATACCCCGCTTCAGCTTCTTACGAAAATCAGCAGATAGAGCAATAGTTGCAGAAAAAACAAAAGTTTGTCTTTTCTTCCTCTGGATGTTAGCTATTGTTACACAACTTTGCATGCTTTGAGGTCTTTCCTCAACAGAACTATTAGTTATTGGAAGCATGTCAATAATTGACTGCAACTCGCGGAAATGCCCATCTTCTATCATCCGATCAGCCTCATCCAACACAAAGAAGGACAAGGAATGTAACTGTAACATCAAAAGCACAAATTCAACAACAGTAATATCAAAAAAGGCCTTGTCGACTATAGTCCGAACTAACTATTTACCAAGAAAAAATGAAAAGAAACAAAATATGACACCACAGAGAGAGAGGGTTAGTTGAAGAGATTCGTCTAAGTAGAAGTTTTTATCTAATTCAAATTGGGCTCACACTTTAGGCCCTTATATCCATCACATCCCTTCCTATAAGTATTTGGCAACAAATTTGGAATATGCTTCTTAAATATCTATTAAACAACTAAGCAAGTCCTCATTTGCCAAAAACTATCATGATAAGTTGAAGTCTTTAGACAGGAAAATACAGAGCCATGATATATCTATGATCCTGATGATGCAAATAAGCATGTGCAGTACAGCACACTGTTCATGTTGATAAAAGTAAAATGGACACATATTAAACAGGAAAACACATTATTGATGAGGCGATAATTGCACAAAAACATAAATTCTATGGAGAATATGCTTCCAAGCTAACCTCCACGAGATGGATATCTCCTCCTGACATAAGTTCCCATAATCTCCCAGGAGTTCCAACAACAATCTCAGGCCTTGCTTCTAAAAGTCTCTCCTGTTTTTCTGTTGACATCCCACCAACAATGGGAACTACTCTGATTCTTGCATCCTTCGCAAATTCCTTGAGATGATCGGTGACCTGGAAAACAGACCATGATATGTACTTTTATCGGAAGCATCAAAAAGTAAAAAGCCATCTAATCAAGAAATTCTGTTAATTGTTTTGATGCAGCCTTCATGTGACATGGAGTGTCAACACAGACTCGGAGTATTGTCAGATCAAAGCAATCAAACGCTACATCTCAGGTAAAACGGATTGAGCAACACAGATGCGGCAAACTTGTACCTGAAGTGCGAGTTCCCTGGTAGGTGTGATAATAAGGGCCCGTAAAACACCTTTTGGAGCATACTTTTCCACTTCCTCTCCTTTTTCTTCACACATCTTGGTTGATTTTTCTCTTTCCTCAAGAAGCCTCTGCAGAATTGGTAAGCCAAAAGCAAGTGTTTTCCCAGACCCTGTCTCTGCAGCGCCTATAACATCCTATAAAATCAACAATGAAAGGAACACCATAGAATTAGATTTGTGCTTAACAGTTAACATAAAACTTTAAAATCTTCAGACTAACCTTTCCTCGATGAGCAGCAGCAGGAATACAAGCTTTTTGTATCGGTGTTGGTTCCTTGAACCCAAGCCTTTGTATTGTTTTCATAATAAGAGGATGCAACCTCAAATCATTCCATGCATAGAACTCAGCATCATCAACATGATCGACTTCAGCATCATCCACTTCAATGAGAAGCAATGTGATCAACATTTCAGACGATCAATAACATTTACAAATACATCATGGCAATGAATAGATAGGCTTCTCTCCTAGCTCACTAATGTTGTTTAGGCTAGTCTAATGGACATTTTCATCAACCAAAAGGAATTAGACTGCCACACATATTAATGAAAGCTACCCCCATTCAACCAAAATGAAGAATAGAATACTAATAGAGCACAAACCTGCAGGCGATTCATCAACTTTCTTGGTCTCTTTCTTTTGTTTCTTCTTTTTCTTTTTCTTTTTCCTTTCAGTCATCACATTCTCCTGCTGCTGCTGCTCCTCCTCCTCCTCCTCCTCCTCCTCCTCCTCCAAATTGCTTGCAATCTCAGCTTCAACCGCACGATCCACACTGTCTCGTTCATTACCATCCTTCTTTTTCTTTGATTTCTTTGCTTTCCCCGATTCTTGCTTCACAGCTTTCGGTATATCCAAACCGTACTCAGATTCATCAATCTCTTCGAGAGAAAGAAATCCTGCAAATTGTTTTACCCAAACAAACCAATGTGAACAACGTAGAAAGCTTAAACCCTATAAACCCTTCTATCCTAATCGGTTCAGAATTCGCATTCAAGATAATATACAGAACTTCAAAAGTCCAACCACATAACTATCAACCTACATTCACTTCTCAATCCCTAATGTCCAGAGAAGTACCCCAAATTCATTTTTTTTCGGTGTGTCCTTTCCTCAGGTTGTTCTCCCATATCTTTTCTCATAGCTCAATTGGCACAAGCACCAACCACGCGTTCGAATGTTATCATTGCACCAGCTAAGAAGACACCAATGTCCGAAGGTAGTCGTTTGTTTCAGCTCATTTTCCCATTCATATTCATATTCATCCCATCATTCTCTCCGCACCACACCACACACACAGCACGAGCGAGCGAGCGAGACCGCAAGAGAGAGAGGGAGAGAGACAGACAGACAGACCTCCTTCGAGCTCGTTGGAGCCGATGAAAAGAGAGAAGGCGGGCCCGTCGCCGTCGCCGTCCCCGTCGCCGGCGCCGTGGTCTGGGAGGGAGCGAGTCCAGGGGAGCGAGTCGAGCCGCTCGATCTCGGGCCCGTCGCGGCTTCTCTTCCGCTTCGTCTTCTTGCTCCTCTGCGCTGGAGTCAGCGCGCCGTCGGCCATGGTCGCTGCTGCACGTCGTCCAAGTTGCTCAGTTCGGAGGGCAACGATTTGGAGCGCTGAAGAGACTTCAACAGAGGCTTGCCCCGCGAGCGCTCGTTTTTTTCTTGTCGAAACGATTTTAGGGCGTAAATATTAAATTTAAGGGCAAATTTTTAAATAAAGGTTTACAATAAGGTTATTTTCTCAAAAAATACCACGAAGACATTATTTTGGGTTATGCAATCCAAGTGATCTTCGACAACCTAAAGATAGCAGACTTCAATAACAAGGTCCGAAAAGAATCAAAGGCACAGCTCGACGAAGACCAAATATTGATCCTAATTTGATAGCATTGTCGGAGTTGTAAGTGGAATCAATATCGATTAAGGAAAACTACCAATGACACGCGAAATGTTGAGAAAAAAAAAAATAGAAAATAGACAATGAGAGAGAACACATTGCCTTTACAATTCCGTTAGAGCGATTGAATGATTTTCTAAACGCGGTGTCAAGTTGTTGAGGGTCCGAGTAACAAGCTCGAGTTCATCGGTCGAGTATTGAAACTCAAGCAGCAGGAACATCTTGATTTGAAGGGCACGAATGCGGTAAGAAATTGAGATTATGAGAGAGTTAGCGGAAGATGAACTAAGAGAGCTAGCTTGTATCAAATAAAAGTCTAAAGTTGCAATATTAGTCTCAAATAAGGGTCTAAAGTAATTATAACAGTCTCAAATAAAAGCTTGATCTCGTTGGTCGATTAAATATTCCAACAAGTAAAAGGGTATTTTCATCAAAGGACCATTTTTATTAAATTGTTTTTTTTCTTTTTTCCTTCTTTTATCATTTTTTTTTTTTTCCAGTGAGGGTCACAACCCTCATCCAAGTCCTTGTTAACCACAAGCGAGACCACCCTTGCATGTAGCTTTGAGGACGGCCTTGCCTCAATGAGGCGACCCTCGCAGGTCGCCTCATTGAGGCAAGGCCGTCCCTTGTTGGCCATTGGCAAGGCGACCGTCTCCTAGATTTGGAGAGGGTCGACCTTGCCTATGGTCACTGAGGGTAACCCTTGTCTAGCCCTCTCTGAGCATCACCAATAGCTGGTCTCGCCACCGTGAATGAGAACGGAAAACCCAAAAAACAAATAAAAAGAAAATAAGAAAGAAAGAAATAAAACATTAAAAAAGGCAAAAGGACGAAAATACCTCGACAAATTAGAAAGTCGTGTCCTTATTTGAAATTGATATAGCTACTTTATTTATATATATATATATATATATATATATATATATTTGTGTTTGCATTTTAGGGGTATTTTCATAGCATTAGGCCCACATAAATTTCAGTTAAATTGGATTGGGTGTTAAATGGACTTAAGCAGAAATTCTTTAGTTTGATTATATTTTTGGACTATAACCCCTGGAACACAAAGTTCCGCCAAGCCCATTAGAGAGCTATGCTGGGCACGGGGGAGGCACATAAGGAGTGCTTCATTTGGAAAGATTCATTTATTTGACTAAATTTGGAGGAAATAAAGTTATTAACCTGGGGAATTTTAATTATACGAAGATCATTAGAGGATGGTATCTTAGTTTCCTAAGACAAGATAGTCAATATACCCCCTTTGGTCTAAAATAGGAAAGTGAAAATTCTTGTTTTCATCTGAAAAGCCTAATCCTAAATAAGAGGCACGATACAAATGGAATTCACGCCGTTCAAACAACTGAATTCTCATCTCGCCGTGTCTTCTGCAACCTCATCACCAATCCAGCAACTCTTGTAGCGCCTCAGCCCATCCTAAGTGATCGCTCAAGGCCAACGTCGAGTTCTGGCTGCACTGCAAAGCCCCGGCACTCCTCCAGTCTTCACCATCGCCCTCTGGATCACTACTCTCTGCTGGACAACCCTCGCAGCCTGGTTGCCACTCGTCGAGCTGTCCTCGCTGTCCTTGCTGGTGCCGGTGAGCCTCTCTGCTTGCCAACATCCTCTCAAGCCTTGGGTTATAGATTGGTAACTTATTGGTTATCTAATTTTATAGTATAGTGTTATTGCATATTATTCAATAGTAAAATCATACGTTTATTTATCATATCTTAATTGTCCCATTGTATTAGTAAAGACATGTTAGGGCATCGGACCTTTAAGACTAAAAGTCGGACCCCTAATAATGTATTGTGTGATTTTATGAATGGTCGATTCATTCAATTCTTGATTGTATTGAAATAACATGTAATGGGATAATATTGGTGAATTTTAAATATAACATGTATTTTAGTGCATCACTTAAATTGATTAATTATAATACATATCTCGCGTCATATGTCAATTGCATGTTTACAACTTGGTGCATCCAAGATTTAGGACTTTGATGTTCGAATCATGCATTTAATTCATACAGATTTATGACAGTTTATAGATTTTATTAAAAAAATTCAAATAAAAATGTCATCTAAGTCGTATAGATTGCATATAAGATTGATTAATCTCATAATAGTGATGTCATACACTCACGTTATTTAATGAGTCATATGTCATAAGGTTAATAATTTGATAACCACGTCATGTAGATTAATGATTGCATATCATGCATTGCATATAGTTTAATTTTTTCTTATAAAATTAAAGCACAAAAATAATCTCTCTTATTTTAGATTATAGGGTTAATTCATCCTATTTCATTGTTATTAGAATTGTATATCGCTTGCATTTGATTATACCATAGCTTACAGGTTTCATTCTAGTTCATTAATGCATGTTTGATTAGACTAACATGTTACTAAGATTTCATTCCAGTTCATTAATGCGTGTTTAATTAGACCTCACATGGTTATAATGTTTGAACTAAATTATAGTCATGTTAGACAAAAAAGAAAAAAAAAAAAGAGGGGTCTAATATAATAGCATAATGTCGTGTCCGTGGCCCGGATCTGAGAGTCCACAACAGCTCGTATTCAGACTGGGCCCAAGGGCCCATTTTGAGTCCCTAATTTTCAGATTAAAAAATTAAATAATTTAAAAAGTTAAAAAATCGAAAATAGTTTAGAAGCAGGCATTGATTAGGTTGTTAGATTTAGCTTAGTTTCCTTTTTAGTTAGTATATATAGTTTAGATATTTTAGCAAATGCCTTTCATTTGTTTGATGACCTTTTTTTTTTAAAGTTTAGTCTTAATTAATTTTTTTTTTTTTGGAAAATGAACTTGAACATGACTCAGGGATTGCTATCTTGGGTGTAAATGACAAGGTCGTGTATCATTTGTTTGATACTTTATCAGGTTTACTTTCTTGCACTTTGTTTTTATCATATTGATTGTGATTGTCTACTTTTCTTTGATTGTGCACTCATGTGTGGACATCATTAAGCGTCATAAATTAATAAAATGGTCATAGATCGCCTGAATCATTTATGTAACAAACCAATCAAGTTAAGGTATTAAAAGGCACTAGTTATCAAATTCTCGATCCTAAATCTGTTATATAGGGAAGTAAGCTATGCTCTTGTACCTTACTCGATTTCTAGCCAACCTTTGTTAAGTTGGTGGTGTCTCTTAATTAAGTTAAACTTCATGGATAGATCTATTCCAATTGTAGTTTCATAACGTTGTGGGAGGTAAATGTTTAGAAGAACCCACTTGATGTTGTTTCTAAATCCCACTCTTTTGTCGAACTCGTGTCGGCATACAACAAGAGATATGACATTGTTAAAATTTTTACCCATTCTTGCCACTCCAATTTTTTTTTTCTTCGATATCCCCTTAAAAAAAAATCTGTAAATGAATTTAACATGGTCCATCCATCAAAAGCAAAAATGTGAAGTTCCCGAGAGAGAGATTATCTATGTTGCCCACATCATTCTGCCATGTCCAACCGTCCTCGACCCATACACATCCAGCCACCATCACCGTGTCCTCAACAACTTGTGGGTGTGCAACTACCATCACAATTTGCCCTACTCTAAAACTATAACTGTTAGATACATCTACCTTTGTAGTCCAATCACCGCTATTGATGAACCACAAGTATCCAATCGCTAAATATGTCAAAATACGTGAATTGGATAAGATATTGTTGGGTCGAAAATGGGTCCGATTTCGATTGACCCATTTTATACTATTTTAGTAATCTATACTCAACCTGACTTAGATTCTACTCATATTTGACCCAATCCAAGCGTTAATTCTTAGCAATTTTTCTTAACCATTAAAGATTGATGGTTGAGATGTGTTCTATTTATTTATTCATTATTAGTTTTATTATTTTAAATTCCCTCTCTAATCTTATTCTTTCCCAAGAATTGAGGGTCCATTTGGTTCAACTTTCCTAATGGGCTTTCAGCCTCTAAAACCCCTTAGAGAAATCTTTGGGGTGCTTGGCAAGCCTGTTC
The DNA here is from genome assembly GCA_017140595.1 of Eucalyptus curtisii. Lineage (NCBI taxonomy): Eukaryota > Viridiplantae > Streptophyta > Magnoliopsida > Myrtales > Myrtaceae > Eucalyptus > Eucalyptus curtisii. The sequence continues at coordinate 8,402,801 of CM029504.1, forward strand.
AAAGGGTTTTTAGTTAAATGCTAATATTATAAAAGCTAAAAGCCCAATACTGATAGTGACTAGTTTTAGGCTTTTAACATTTGGCAAAATGCTATAATTACTTTCTTTTTTTTTTCAAAACTACTATAATAAATTTTTTTAGTTTTTTGGTTTTACCTCTCATTATTCCAAAACTACCTTTACCTTCATTAGAGTCGACAAAGAGTTTAATATTTTTTTAATGAAGAAGAAAAATAAAATCCAAAAGCCATTTATAAAAAAAAGATTTGCCAAACACACACTAAAATAACTTTGTAAAGAATTTTTTACTAAACACGGTTTGCATTTCCCTAAAGCCCTTTAGGTTAAAGATATTTGCATTCCTAAGGCCCATTTCTAAAATTGAACCAAACATAGCCTAAGAACTTTTGAACTAGTTGTCACGATGCGGTCGACCACAACTGCAAGAACCCGACCCGTTTGCATTGGATCCTGTACCCGACCCGTTTGCATTGGACCATGTACCCGACCCACCTTGTTTTCCTAGTCCGGTTTCAAGGTTAACCATATTTATATTGGAACCTGTTTTGCATAAAAATTGCTATATAGCAACCTCACAACTTGTTTTGCATAAAAACCGTGAGGACTAGCGATTAGAAACACTTGTCAATTGAAATGCTAATGACTCTCATTGTTATCCAAAAGTTCCTAGGTATCACCATGCACGCTTTCAAACCAGCAAAACAATCGATCTTAAAGAAAATAGAACTTCTCTAATCTCAAAACTGAAATACAAAGTGAATCCCAACCGAAAATTCGCCGACGATTTACACAAACTTGACTTCCATATTCCATTACCAATCGGCAAATCGAAGTTCCTAGGGACCTCAACCTTGTCCTTGATGCGCTTGATCTTCTTCTCCTTCTTCGGCCTCGCGTTCCACGAGGTACAAAATCTCTGACAAAAACCTAAAATTCATATATAAAGAAAAATCAACAAGAAACCATGCTCTAGAGGCATATACAAAAGTTATGATTTAATAAAGTCTATTTACTTACCATAAAATCAGAGTTTCCACAAAATGAAGTTTATTTTCCAATGATAATGTCATCGGTAAGACAATCCAAATCTTTAAAAAAAAAAAAAGATTAAATAAGGCATTCACTTAATAGATAGTTATGCGAATGAATTACAAGATAGAAAGAAATATATATGACTTACCCGCCTCAAACTTTTCCGCATTCTCGATGCATTCTTCAACATTAATTGGCATGCGAACAGCTGCTCTCAACCAATGTTGAGTACAAATTAAACCTTCCACCACTCTAGGAGTCAAAGAACTTCGAAAGTCATCGGGTATACGTCCCGATGTACTAAAAGCCGACTCTAAAGTAACGGTAGTCACGGGAATAGACAAAACATCTCAAGCCATCAAAGATAAGATTTCATACTTTGACCCAGTACTCTTCCACCACATCAAAAGATCGATATTAAGGATATCTTCACTTTCAGTTTCAAGATACCGATCAAGCTTAGATTTGTTTTCATCCAACACTTTTTTCTTCGCGTGGAGAAAGCTTTTGTGCCAAGCATGGATTTCACACTCATTGTCATCAATATTGACATTGGAAGCACTACTACCATTACTCACACTTGAACCACCGAATTTTTCTTTACTAGAAGAGCTAACAAAAGATCGCTCATAAGATTTAGACAAATTCTCCAAGGCGACATTCACTTTATCATGCATCTCATCAATTTTTGCTTCATCATCATAAATTTGTTCAAAACAGAACTTTACATAATTCAACTTTTTTGTAGGATCCAATGTAACCGCAATCAATGCCATCATTTAACTTTATCCAAACTCCCATAATACTTGTCAAACTTCTCTTTCATTTTTAAACCCATAGCTTGAAGCTTTGGGTCTAAAGAATTCGCCGCATTATTCAAATACTTATATAACATAGCTATCCCCTCAAAATAATCATTTGAAGTAACATATGAACTACCCGACATTCTTTTGGTTGCATCATAAAACCGTCTCAGAAATTTAGAAAGAATGATGGCATTTTCCTAATCTTCATGTTGAGGAGGATCATTGTTAATTTCCCTTAAGAAAAATAAATCATCTCCTTCCATTCTTTTAAAAGCTTTCTTGAACTTTATGGCGGTGTCTAACATCATATAAGTGGAGTTCCATCTAGTGGCAACATCAAGACAGACCGAACCCTTGTATGCAATCCTCTTACTCTCAATGCAAGCTTTGAATGTATTAGCTCTCGCCGGATAACTCTTCACATACCTAACTACGTTTCGGATGCGTGCAATAGAATCACGCACCTCATTTAATCCGTCTCTTACTATCAAGTTAAGTATATGAGCAGTGCATCTCATATGTAAAGCATCACTATTCAAAATAAAATAAAAAAATCCTTCTTCTGAAAATTTTTCTTTCAAATAAGCAATGGCCACATCATTTGAACTAGCATTATCCACTGTTATTGTGGATACATTTTTTTCTATTCCTCACTCATAAATGCATTTCTCCACCATTTTCCTAATCTCCCTACCCTTGTGACTATGCATCGCCACAAAATTGATTATTCTTTTTTGCAACTGCCAATTTTCATCAATATAATGTGCAGTAAAACACAAATAGTTCAAGTTTTGAATGGAACTCCACATATCCGTTGTGAATGCAATCCTAGATTTAAGCTTACCAAAGTAAGCTTTCAAACAAGTCATTTCACTTAGATATAACTTCATACAATCTCTTGCCACCGTAAATCGTGAAAGATGATGGAAAAGAGGTTGCAATTCAGTAACAAAATCGCGAAAACCAACACGCTCAACCATGAAAAATGATTGTTCATCAATAATAATCATTCGAGCAAGCATATGCCTACAACATTCTTGATCAAACTTCCATGTCGTTAAGACATTACCACCACTAGTAGTATTTTCCCCTACCTCACCAACCACATCTTTGTCACGTGATACAAATAATATTTGCTTTTTATCTGCACGAGGATACTTTTTGCACTTTCTCAAGTACTTCCATATAGTAGAGATTCCATGATCAACATTATACGCATAATTCATCCCGCAATGAATGCACTTCACCTTAACTGTTTTCTGTGTTTTCTCATTTATGATTCTCGAAAAATTATCCCAAGCCTCTAGTTGATTAGCTCGCTTTTTACCCGAGGGAGGATGAGAGTTAGGTACCCTCACCTTGTTTGTCGCGCCCATGGTCGCAGATTCCACTTCATCAGCTCCATGGAATGACAATTCCATGAGCGGACTCATTCATCATGTCCATCCACTTCCATTGATATGTTTTTGTCTTGATCCATTAATTGAAAACTGAAAACAAATTACATAACATTAGGATTCTACAAAAACAGATTAGTTTCATAGGAAATCAAATCTCTCAACATAACTTTGGAGACACAGAGTAATTCATTCATCCCAGGAAGTCACTTGCCAAAGCTGTACGTTTAATTTAAACGGAATGTCTTGAAACCCATCGATCGGACATCACTTATATAAGACAAGGAAGAAAACCCAGTGCAGCTGAAGCCAAATAAGAGATTTCAGGGGCCTGAAAATTGTAGATTCCATGAAAGAATATCACTACAATCCCTAAAAGTGCAATACTATTTTGGTCCCAAGGAATCACTAGAGTTACCAAGCCAATAGACCATTCTATGGAGGGGACATTGCATTCAACTGATGGGACAAAATAACATACAATGCACAAGACTCAGGCGTAACATATAATTTGACATTATAATAATACCCACAACCCTTTCAAGCATTTGATATTATTGACACTCGCATGTAACCAAAAAGATTTTCGTCATTTCATGGCCGAACCTGAAAAAAGCGTTATATTATCTGCCTAAGGAAAAAGACAAGCTGCTGATAATGCTGCAATTCACACCTATATATTCACCAACCAAGAAAATTTAAAACCTGAAAATTCAACCTGCTAAACGCAATTCGCTACATTACTCACATCAAAGGACTACTACCATGGTCAAGAAGAATTTATTTTACGAAATATAGATGGGTTTCATATGCCAAGCTTCGCACATGCCACGTTAGGTGCCCATCTATCCTCTGACTCTCCAAAAATTAAACCCCCAACACATTGGCACCCAACTCTCCATGATAGAATTCATCCTTCCGCACCATCAGAGGCTATCATTCAGCTCTACTTCCCCAGTTTACCATGACCAATGAAGCAGTTCCTCTCCCCCCACCCATGCAAACTATTTCCCCAGTTTACCATGACCAAGGAAAGCACCCCCAAAGAAAACGAGAAGAACCCAGCTTCAATCTGAAAGAAAATTTTAGAAAAACTGAGGAAATTTGCGAACTTACAGATGAGGAAGCCGGCGATGGATGAAATAGAGTGACGGGGAGCTGGCGATGGCGTGACGAGGAAGCAAATGAACGCAGATGAGGAAGTAGCGGCAAAAATTAAACCCCCAACACATTGGCACCCAACTCTCCATGATAGAATTCATCCTTTTGCACCATCAGAGGCTATCGTTCAGCTCTACTTCCCCAGTTTACCATGACCAATGAAGCAGTTTCTCTCCCCCCACCCACGCAAACTATTTCCCCAGTTTACCATGACCAAGGAAAGCACCCCAAAGAAAACGAGAAGAACCCAGCTTTAATCTGAAAGAAAATTTTAGAAAAACCGAGGAAATTTGCGAGCTTACAGCTGAGGAAGCTGGCGATGGATGAAATAGAGCGACGGGGAGCTGGCGATGGCGCGACGAGGAAGCAGATGAATGCAGATGAGGAAGTAGAGCAATGGGGAGCTGGATCTGGCGATGGCGCGACCGGGAGCTGGCGATGGCACGACGAAGGAAAACGCTGTGAAGTCTGCGGGTGTGAGAGGTAAAGAAAGAAATAGTCAGGGGGAGCTCATCGAAGGAAAATGCTGTGAACAAATTAGGGTTTTGGAATTTTGGGTTGGCTTACAAACCGGTTCTCAAATCGGTTCCCGGACCGATTCAAATCGGTTCTGAATTTTGGGAACTGGTTCCTACACCGGTTTCAACCGGAACTGGTTCCCGACCCTGTTTTCCTGGTGGGCCGGTCTGGGGATCGGGTTTACCCGGTCCGGTTGCACACCCTTAGTAACACCTAGAGCTGGCAAAATGTGTTATAAACCCATATTATGACCCATTTTTAGTTAAATGAGTCATATATGGGTCAAGTGAAAGTTAAATATGGGTCATAAATGGGTCTGAGAAAGTAAAGCACAAAAAGAAATGGGTTTAAATGGGTTATTAGGAAACCCACTTTGAACCCATGGCATTCTTTAACTTTATAAAATGGTTTTTTTTAATAAAAAATTGAAATTATAATTATTTTTCATATTTCAATTTTTTTTTTTTTTTCTTTATTTTTCTTCCTTCCTTACCGACGGCCGCGCGACAGCCAAAGCGAGGCTCGAGCTCTCGCCGGTAGGTCGCCGACGACCGGCGAGGCCGAATCCGCGAGACTCGAGCGGGTCGGGCGTCGGCGGGGCCTTGGCCTCGCCAGATCGGTGAGATCGAGCCTCGCCGACGACGGCGGGCCTCGCCCGATGTCGGCGAGCTCGATCTCGCTTGTGGCCGGCCGCCAACCGTCGTCGTGGCGGCGGCCGCCAAAGAAGAAGAAAAAAGAAAAGAGAAAAGAGAAAAAGAAAAAATTATTATTAAAAATTAAAAATTATATTTTAAAAATAAAAAATATATTTTAAAAAATAAAATATTTAAAATTATATTTAAATAAAAATACAAATTCGATTTTAAAAAAAATATTTAAAAATAATTATAAAAATTTCCATTAAATTTTTATTGCATAAAAATTGTTAAAAAATTTGTATTGCATAAAAATGTTTTAACAATACTTTTTATTTTATAAAAAAATCATAAAAATGAGCTTTTTTAGGTTTAGTTAAAATTTTTTCATGTTATATTTTTTAGTTATTCAATGGTATGTTCACTTCAAATAAGAGAAACATGTGCATAGTCTAATTCTTTATAAATATTTCAATTTATAGGTTTTTTTAACTTTTTTTTATTTTATTTACTATTTTTAATCCAATTAGCATATAGTAGAAGTGGGTTTTCCTCGAATATTAATAGGTTTTAGCAATACGGGTCGAGTCGAGAATGGTTCGGGTCGAGTATGGGTCACTTGATTTACACTACATGAATATGGGTTAAAACGGGTTAAATGAGTCAAATATGGGTCACCCATTTTCAATCCGACCCAAACTCGACCCGACCCACCCATTTGACCGGTCTAGAACACCAACCCCTCACCTGCTCAACTAATCCGGTGCCTCTCTATCTATCTGTCTATACTGAGGTTGTGTCTCGTTGCTGTGAACGTCTCGACTTGTTCTTTTGGGATTGCTCAACCTAACAACCCTAGATATATGGTCACTCAAGGCTAGTGACCTCCATAGCTACAACAACGGGTTTTTTTTTTTTTGGTAAAGTACAACAGCAGGTTTGATGCATTCTCTTTGTTTAATGAGAACTAGGGAGAGAAAGTAGGACCCACGACCATGGAGGTTCCAACCTCCGAAGGTGGTGACCTGCCTCGTGTGACCCTAGGTCTATGGTCATGCAGGATTGTGAATAGCAATTCATGTGGCAACCCAAGCGAGTGTGTTGGTTTGATCCAACTTATCCAAATAAGAGTACCAATAAGCAACTAGCTGAGACTAGATTCTCTAGAAATTCACTAAGATTCAATCGGAATGCACTTTACGGGTCGTTCGTTTCACTAAAAATATCATGTTTCTGGAAAATGTTTTCTGAAAAGCCATTTTTCAAGAAAATGATTATATTTTTGCTATTCGACTGAAACCTGAAATTTAAGTGGAAAATATTTTCCACCGTTCGTTATCTAATTTGATTTTTTAGGAAAATTTACCAAAAAAATTGAATTTTATATTTTTAATTGACCAAAAAATTAGTTTTATTATATATATTTTAAAATGAAAATTATATTTATTTTTAAAAAATCAAATTTTTATTATTTTTAAAAAATCAAATTTTTATTATTTTTAATCTAAAATTTTCCTTGTTTTTTTCTTTTTCTTTTCCTTCCTCCTTCCTCCTCCTTCTTCCTCCTCCTTCCTTCGTCGCCACATGCCCGACGATGGCCGTTGCTCGGTAGCCAACCAAGACGCGGTTGCCAAATTCAATGAGCTCGAGCTTTGCCTAGGCCGGCGAGCTTGAGGCTCGGCCAATCCAGGCGAGTTGCGAGCTCGCTGGATCTAGCAGCGGACCTAGGGCTCACTTGGATCTGGCCTTGTCGACCTAGGGCGAGGCTTGAGCTAGCTTGCGGCCGGTCGCCGGCCGCTGCGGTGGTCGGCGACTGGCCAAGGCCAAGGAAGAAGATGAAAATGAAAGAAAGAAAAGAAAAAAAGAAAAAGCAAGCATAAAAATAAAATGAAAATGTGTTTGATGAAAGGAAGCAATGTGGAAGAAGTTATGAAAAATATTTTTCACTTTTGAAAAGTGAAAAATATTTTCCTCACTTTTAAAGGTTTTTTTTTCTAATAGTGGAAAACATTTTTCTTGATTAGGTTATTTTCCGTGAAACGAACGCTAGAAAATTCAGAAAACGTTTTCCTGAAAGTTATTTTCCTTGAAATGAATGGAGGCTAATTGTAAACTCACTTTCATCTAGCGCTCTAAATGTTTGAATTAACCATATACAACCTGGTCCTAAAAATGAGTCAAAGAATGGCTCCACAACTCATTTTAAGACCTGTGCCAACCCCTATTACTACCATCTTCAATGACTCGTACACATTCAACTACCATCACCACCATTTTTGATGATCTGTCTAACCAACCACCATTCTGCCTTCAATCTACCTCTCTCTCTCTGTGTAAAAGTTAATTGATAGCAAGTTGCTCACCTTAGCATTCCCACATGACGATTGATGAAAGGCCATCGTAAATCATGGTTTAAAAATTGAAAGACAAGGGGAAAAGAGTTAAAAAAAATGCCATTGCACCTAAGTCTGCGAATTTCCAATTTTGTTACTCCTTAAAAAAAAATTGATATTGATTATGCTTTAATCGATTCTAGATACGTAATTACTTGTGTTGCCTATTCCAAATCAGCTAATCCTTCTTTCATTTTCCCAAAATGGCTCTTGTTGAAGGTAAGGCACGAAAGTGACCATCACCAATTCATATTTTACGAAAGTGACCATCGCATTTTCATAATTTTTCCATGGCAAATAAGATATGACCTGTGCAATTAGTTTAGATGAAATAGACATGATCACTTGTTCTCATACAAACTGCAATCGATCAAGGTGTGTAAAAATATGGATAAAAAAAATATTATTCTGTTAAATGAAGAAGATTCTTAGAATGAGCTATCATGGTGCACGAGTCACAACAAAATAAGCTCTTAATTGAACAGATAAGTTCGAATTGATCTTAGGAGCGTGTCTGCTAGAGTAAAGTAATGTTTCATTAATTAATATTCTGAACTTTTCTCTTTTAATTTAATCATTTACATTCAAAGTAGATATGCATTGTTAAAGTTAGTAAGATGAAATCTCTAAATTGATAAGAGGAAATCATTTTCTCGTAAAGTATTTTTCTTTATCATAAATTTTCCTCAAAACAAAAATATCCTTCTGTGAAAATAATTTTCATGAAATAATGTCCCAAACTTCTGTGTGTTTTCTTCATTGAAAGTGGATAGTTAATGGAAAATATCTTAATAGAAAGGAAAACAAACGTGGTTAGAAAAAGAGGAGATGATTTTTTCTCCTTGAAAAGAAGAAATCGTTTTCCAAACTACTTTCCCACGCTCACACGGTGGAAAACCATTCTTGTGAAAGTTTTATAACCATCCAGATATTAAGTTTGCTAATTATTTACATATTCTATAAAAAGGAAAAAAAGAAAAGAAAAAAGGAAAAAAATTTTTTTTTGGCAACCAATTGCATTATTTTGATAATAAAAAACTTAAAATTTATACTTTATACATTTTTAATATATTAGGCAAGGATTTCGATACCATCTTAATATATTACATTTAAAACAAATACTATTATAGCGGAGATTATATTCTTTGAGAGTAAGATTTAAAATTGATAATACTCTTTTTTTATGAGTTAATATCACGAAAATTCTCAAAATGGTATAGTTGTGACAAATTTACTCAAAACTAATTTTTTAACCAATAAAAATCCAAAACTAGTATATCTATGATAAATCTACTATTCGTTAGTTTCTGTTGAATTTTATCTTCAAATCTTTAAGATGGATAATACGTGGCAGTTGATAAATGTATTAATTTGAAATTTTACCGTCCCTTTTGGCATAGTGTACTAATTTTTGATTTTTTTATATTAATCCATTTAATGTAAACTAAGATGGGGTAAATTTGTTATAAGTGTATCGATTCTGAGGTTTTGATGGTCAAAAAATTAGTTTGGATCCTGGTTAAAATTAGTTTGTGGCAAATTTATCTTCGGTATATCATACTAGGGTTTTTTCGTGATATTAATCTTCTCTTTTATCTTATTTTTAAGTACACGACAAATTGTTTTTCTTGAAAATGATTATCAAGAGGGGTTCCAAAAAGAAAAAAAAAAGGAAAATGATTATCAAGAGAAAAATCCGTATTCACCCGCCACCGGTGAATCTCCGCCGGTGGGTTCGATCTTCATAGTTTCCCCGAGAAAAAAAAAAAAAAAACACACACACACACACAGGAGTCGTATATTCCCCTCCGACGTCCGCGCCACTCGCCACTCCCAACTCCCAACTCGCCACTGCCTCGCCCGAAATCCCTATAAATATCCGATCCCCGCGCGCTTCTCGTCCTCCCGTTATGCGCTCCCTCCTCTCCAGATCCCTCCTCGTCCCGCCCGCCTCCCCGCGTCGCCGCCTCCTCCGCCCGCGACCGTTCTCCCCGATGGCCGGCGGCGGCGGCGGCGGCGGCGGCATCCTCGCCCCGCGGGCCCGCCTGCGCGGCGTCGTCTTCGACATGGACGGGACCCTCACCGTCCCGGTCATCGACTTCGCCGCCATGTACCGGGCCGTTCTCGGGGACGACGAGTACCGGAGGGTCCGGGCCGAGAGCCCCACCGGGATCGACATCCTGCACCACATCGAGGGGTGGAGCCCCGAGAGGCAGCGGACGGCCTACGAGGTCATCGCCGATTACGAGCGCCAGGGGCTCGATCGTCTCCAGATAATGCCCGGTCGGTGAAAAGCTATGTCGCATCGACGATTCTGTTGGTTCTTTTTTTCTCTTTGTGTTAGTTCTGTCGGAGCGTGATACGGATTCTTTGTGGGGGAATTAGTCAATCCGTGATGCTGGCTTCGTAGGTCTTCTTTCGAGTTTTTGGGGTCTGTTTGGTATGCTGAGACGATCCAGGGTCCTCGTGTGTGAATTCTTGACTCGAGAAGTTGAGGGCTTCATGCTTGCCCTCAGTCTTTAGTCATCCTCTGGCGTGTGATTTCAGTTCCATCTATTGAATTCCAGCATTCGCCACGCAGACTTTCCAAATTTGGCTCTGTGCAATTGGTTGTTTGCTAATGACATTGTTTGGTCAGCTGTCTATCTTTAGTGAGGTCACATATGTTTATAAAATGGCCTGAGATATGTTCCTGATGTGTCTCTTTCAAAGTGATTGTTGCTTGATTATGATTGGATGCTGTCTGCTTGCGCGATGGAGATAATGTTGCTCATACCTTTTGGCGCGTGGCATTGGGTCACGTGTGGCTCAGTATTAACTTAGTAGAAAGTTACCTTCCTAGAGGGCACTTATAAGCACGGTGCATTTTTTCATATGAAGCTAATTGTCTGTTGCATTTAATTTAGGCATTTTTCATTTGAGATAATTACAGCCAAAGAGGACCTGTTTCATAGGCCGAATATAGCATGATACTTCTGTTAAGAACTACAAATTTTTCCATCCTAACTATTAAGGTGCATTCATGCAACTCCTGTTCATTTTTCACATTCACTTCCTAATTTTGGGGCAGGGGGCTTCCTCTTTTGCCACTCCAAGTGTGGATTCCATCCAAACTATCTGTTAGAAGAAATCCAAAATATGTCATCTAAACGTTGTTCAGCAGTGATGGGTAGATGTCGTAACTATTGGTCTTGCTGAGTCATAAGGGAGATAACTGGGCTGAGATTATGCATTTAAATGAAAAGGAAAGGAAATAAAAATCATGAAATCTCACTGCTGTGAGTATGTTCTTGCTAATAGGGAAGACTTGGTTTGTGTGCTCTTGTTAAGGGTATGCTCAATTATGTCTTGGGCTAGGGCATGTCACTTAGACTAAATATCACTTCCTGACAAGGGCTCGAATTATCACTTGCTGATGCATCACTGACTGATGTTTTCTGTATTCCTTGTAGACTAGTTGTCATATTAATGTAGTGGATTGATCTGGGTGGCTTAAGTTGTAAGAGTAGCACTTTAGGTAGGAAGATGCAATACACCTAATTAAAGATGCAGGTTTACTGTTTATTAGGAAATTTGGTCTCAAAATGTCACAACTGAATGAAAATTCTTTTATTCTTCATTTAGTTGATTTTCACCAATTTAATGTGCAGGGGCAGCCGAGCTTTGTAGTTTTCTAGATTCAAAAAAGTTAAGGTCAATCCTCTCAACCAAACATTGTGTATTTTCAATTCTATTATGTCTGAGATGAAGGATATGCGTGTGCTTCACTGTAATTGCTATCATAATTGTAAGGTTCCACTTTGTTGACCTCTTCCCTTGGCCATCAGTTTTCTCTCCATTCTGGATTGAATCTCGTAAACAAAGTTAAATAGCTGATTGGTTGAATAGCTCTTGGATTTTCTTTGTCCTGGTAGTTCTTAAGTTCATAGCATCGTCAATGCTGCCATTACTAGTTTATCATCCAATTCTCCCAACATTATCCGATTCTAATATAACATGTTGGTATAATATATTGGGATTTGGGAAGGTTCTGAAAATCATTAGCCTGGCCTTTTGCTTTTCACCATTAATGCTAATTGACTGTATGTAATTAATTTTAATGATGTTCTCACTCCCTCTTCTGAGTTTTATTCAAATGGGTCGGAGTTTATTTGTTTATTTTTCAGTCCTCTTTTTGGGCTTTCTTTCTGACTTTAAAGCTAGCTGGATCCTGTCTTAGCACTTTACTAATTATCTTTAACCTATTAAATAAGTCACTATTATTTCCACTGTCTAGTAAATAGCAAGACTGGTCTTTCTTCTAATGTCATTGGTCATGGGGCCCTTTCTTCTCTAAACAGATAATTGGTATTGGATTCTACTATATCTTCTTGAAGAAAAGAGTGTTTCTCCATTTATTTTAATTGGATATGCATGCTTTGTGGATATTGGTGGTTTTGATTTATCAACTTCTAAAGCTAGTGCCATGATGATTCTGGGTGTCTTCAAACTGCTGCATATTAACAATATAGCCAGCTCCGGCAAAAGGATGCTATACCAACCCTGCAGTTTGCTAATTGAAGCTGTTCCATTGGGGATTGAGGTTGCAAGAAATTCCTTTTTTCTTGATTCAATAAGCTAAAGTAGTTGTCTGTTGATACTTGAATGAAGTGTATACTTTTGTTTGATTTATATCATTGAGATTGTTGCTGAGTCTGTTGTTTGCAAGTCGTGGTTCAGGAGTTCCAAATACTTCCCTCTGGTGGTAATAAACCGGGGCTCTCGCTGTTAGTAAGCAAACCTACTTTGCAGCTATGGGTTCCTAAGCGTGAATATATCCCAGTTTTCTTTCCCTTTCTCGTAAAAATTCACTTAGTGGGCATCTCTATATATGTATCAGATGCATGTTTTTATATGTATATAAGTTACGAATGTGTCACACAGAACCACCCATTCCCTTCCCCCACCCTAAACAAAACCATGTACTGTGGCATATGCACACAGACTTGCTTGTAAGTTTGATAAGTTTTCTTTACGGAAAAGATTTTGACATGTCAAATACCTATGTTATGCAGCACCTTTTCCTGCAATTGGTGGTGTTAATTAACATGTTTTTGCTTTCACGTTTTAGTTTCATGATGATTATGACTGATGGGACTTGTCTATTGACTTTTATACGGTGGATTTGATTCCTCTTTCTTTTTTCCCCCTCTTTTGCCTTTTAGAAGAGGACTAATCACAAGAAATATGAAGTCAGCAGTTGATTTGTTTCACCAACGCTTTGGGGTAAGTTACTAGTTAAACTTTCAGAGAATCAATTACTTTTAGAGCTGGGCCTTCCAGTGAGCTTGAGTTCATGGAATTATAATCTCTCTATGATGCACTGCAAATATGTTTCCTGTCTAATATGGACTTTCTGTGGGAGTATCTGATTACAGTCTTGATTTACTAAGAGACTCTTATCAAGTGAATGTTATTACAAGTTTGATGAGCAAGCGCGTGTTGAATATAATATACCGCTGAGCAACCCAGCTCCTCTCTCCAATAGGCTTGGAGTACATACCTGACACATTGCTAAGTCATCTTTATATTATTCATACATTTGTGCAGTGTTTTTCTCCTTATTGTGCCTTGCATGAAACTTGTTGACACCGTTACAAGAGCCTTACTCTGTTTCTTCTTTGGTTGCTTAGATTATATTTTCTCCAGCATTGAGCAGAGAATTTCGTCCCTATAAACCTGACCCAGCTCCACTTCTGCATATATGTTCTAGTTGGGAAGTCCAACCTAGCGAAGTAATGATGGTTGGCGACAGCCTGAAAGATGATGTGAGTTCCATTGCCTCTTAACATCTCCATCTAAAGAATTCTGTGTTTTTTTTTTTTTTTTTGGTTTTCCTTGTGGAGTCCTGCACCTTTTCTTTTCTTTTCTTATGCAGCATTTAAAAACATTTTCTGGAAATGACGCTAAGTTCATTTTCATTTATTTAGCGTGTCTTTTTTTTTTTAAATTTTTGGAGCAATTATATGGCCTTTCTGATTTGTGTATGTGCATTTTTACTGAGCTTCTACTGGTAAATATCCCTTGCTCAACGATGTATGATTTTGGTAAATTCTATCGAGTTTGACTCATAGTGGCATTTTATCAAAGAACGACTCTGGAGGGGCGACGCTGAACATTTTGGATCTCTCATGGATTGTGGATGATTTTAACTTTTGTCAAAACCGAGTGATCAGGATGTGTACCTTGTTTCTACAGGTGATTTGTGGAAAACGTGCTGGCTCGTTCACTTGTCTGCTAGATCAGACTGGCAGATACGACGCTTCTGAGTTTGATAGCGCAGATCTCAAACCGGATTTCAAGGTGTCGTGCCTTACTGAAGTTTTCCCGCTGCTGGAGGCAAATTTCGATCTTGCACCCTGATTTTATTCCCAAAAACCCCTTCCGAATAAAAATGAAAGGGGTTATTCTTCTACATGATTCGACCATTACAAGTTCGCCGTAGACTCTCCAGTAGTAGAATTGTGGTGTCTACGATGAAGAAGAGAGAGCATTGGAGATGCGTTTGAGGAACATACATCCTGGGGATTCAAGGATGTAAAATGGGGAAAGAATGATATGAAGTCGTTCTTGCATGGGTTAGTTTTGTATAACTCATTCGCAGGGCTTATGAATCATGATTAATAACATGGGAATTGAACAAGCAAGCTTCTGTCTAATCTTTAGGTGTTGACTTAGAAGTTTGAGTAAACTTCTAGGGAGGGTGACTTTCGCACCACGAGAGAAATGGCTGCATCCGAACTCCTCTGAGAAAAAACTCCTAATTTTAAGTCAAATCACAATTTTACCATAATTCTTTTTTCCTAGTGTTGATAATCTTGAAAAAATTGATGGCAAGTTTTGAGTACGTAATATATTTGACACTTAGTGAAAGTTAGAAATTTTTTATAGACTAGAGAGGGATTATTAATCTTTCAAATATGATATACAATTATCTAAAGAAGAAAAAAAAATTAAAAGTTGCAACAATTTAGAAAGCAAATAAAGGACGCCCACCGTGGGTCTTGAACCCATGATCACAAGGTTAAGAGCCTTGCGCTCCACCGGGTGAGCTAGACAGGCTTCAACAATGACAAAACAAGTTGTAAACTAAACCAAAATTGAAAATAAAAAAAACATAAAAAAGATGGAACAATTGAAAATGTAAAATAATATGAAAACATAAAGTACGCCCACCGTGGGGCTCGAACCCACGACCACAAGGTTAAGAGCCTTGCGCTCTACCAACTGAGCTAGACGGGCTTTCACGACGATTCTCCAAGCCAAAAAAAACACATAAAATGGAACCAAAAAAAAGAATATAAGAAGTTATAAAAACGCCCACCGTGGGGCTCGAACCCACGACCACAAGGTTAAGAGCCTTGCGCTCTACCGACTGAGCTAGACGGGCTTTGGCGACCACTTCCGTCGTCATAAAATAAATTTTTAATCTGACGGAAACAAAATCTCGAATTTTCGACATTTAAACGGACGGCGTATCGTGCGGCTCCTCCTCCACATCCTTCGCCGCCCAGCCGCCGGCCTGGGCGTCCGACTACACCGTCGTGGCTTTAGCAAGATCGCCCTCCCATCCACTACCTCCAGCTTGCGAAGCGCCGACTCCTATACGGTCGCGCTCAATAATGTCAATGACATTTTCAAGGCTCCGAATGGAGGGGATCACGGCTGTTTCGGGGTCACGAACGGAGGCTTCGCATCACCAGAGAAGCTGGTTTTCGGAGTTAATCCAGGGACCATGACACCTCTTTCGCTGCTGAGAGGAAGCTCTTCGTCATCCCTTCCGCCCCGGCTGCTGCCCGTACCCCATACCTGTCCTCGGAATCGACCGATTCATTCTCCAAAGAGCCAAGATAGAGCGGCGGCTACAGCAGTGCGGAGGAGAGTCCGACGGTGTCCGTTTCTCAAATCCTCTTTGTATTATTGAGTCTCACATGAATTCTTGAAAGATAGGTTCATTCGCTGGTTGTTGTATGCCCTCTCTGACTATGGCAAAATTAGAACCTTTTGTTTTATTGTGAAAACAAGAAATTGAACAATAAAAGAGACAAATTTAAAAAAAGAAGAAGATCAAATACTATATTTATGTGGTTCAATTGTAGTTACCTACGTTCACGGGAGAGCAGTAGCGAATTCCACTATAAATCAAGCAATACAATGGGGGCCAATTCCATAAAAAAGCACGGACTTTAGGTGTTGGGACAAATCTAGCCCGAACTTTATTTTGTCTAAAAAAAATGCACCAGCTTTCACTCGTGTCCCAAATCCGCTCGTCGTTAACTCTCCTTCCACGTCATCCGACCCGGCATTTCCACGCGATATCAAACACGGCAAAATTGTTCGGGCTTTCTCTTCTTCTCTGAATGCACGACTCATGAGTTTGGGGAGAATTCTTTCTAGGGTTTCATTTCGTCGGTGAGTTCAAGCGCGAGAGTCTTCAATCCGTTGGAAGATCTCGCACACTAGCTTGCTCGCTCATTCTCTCACACGGAGACACTCGCTCTTGTACATACACACGTTCGATCGCTCGGAGACGTCCTTTCCGTCGGAAATTTTGGCCTCGAAGGATTTATGTTTGCTTAAGGTCAAAGGACAGAGCATCTAAAGGTATTCTTATTCTCCTCCTCCTCATTCTTCTGTCTATGGTTCCTTTTTTCAGCGAATAAGTGCGCGGCAGTCTTCAATCCGTTGGAAGATCTCGAGCGTTGACTTGCTCGCTCATTCTCTCACATGGAAACTGTCACTCTCGCACATACTCACACTCGATTGCTCGGAGACATCGTTTCCCTCGAAAATTTTAGGCTCTAAGGATTTGTGGGTCGAAGTCGACAGAGCGTTAAAGGCATTTGACTCTTTGCTATTGGACATATTAAATTACGGTCACCATGTGTTTGATGGTTTGTCTAGAAGTGATCTACCTCACAGGAACTGAAGTCAGTTGAAATTTTCTAGGCTTAACGAACTTGTGAATTTGCTAAGTCTTTAGAATTTTAATACAGAAGAAGATCGTTGAAACATGAGCTTGTGAAGGTAAAAATCACAAGATGAGGTCAATGAGAAAAGACCAGGGCATTTGCTAAAAATAACTCGTGTCATCAGTAAGTAAACCATCTCTCCACCAATATAAGTCACATGTTACATGATAGTATACTTTCCCCCTAACATCATGCTGGTTATTTATAGTTATTTGCAATGTGCAAAAAAAAAAAAAAAAAAAAAGAAACAGGAAATGCTGCAGCTAATATTTTAAGCCACAAATATAGTATAAAATTCGATTTGCCCACTTTCTTTGGTCTATTTGCTAATTCCACGGGATCTTGGTCCAGCTTAAACCTGGCCTTTTACACTTCACCACATTCATCTTATGGAAGATTTAAAAGGAGCAGAATGCCTAAGAGCTCGTGGTACAAATCCTAAGCACAAAATGTCTCATAAACAATATACAATTCACTTTGTAAACAGAGTAGCCTGGCTGCAATCAACTCTTCATTCATTGTCATGTCTGCGATCATATTTTTTTGGGAAGCTCAAATTCCCTTACTCCTATTTTATCATTTTGGATTAGTTCAAATGGTTATGTATTTCAAATGGGTTGTCATGTGTTTAGATATTGGGAGCCAGAACTTATTCTTTTTCTTTAGAGCTTCTAATCTATAAGCTATTGTTGTGTGAAATGCTTCTTCATAATGTGAAGTGTGTCATCACTTTTTATTATGCCTTACAAATAGTAGAGTTATTGCTGTCTTACTAGGAATTTGATTATCATGATAAGTCCGACATTGAACTTCAAATGTCTAATTTTTTGCTCTACCTATGTTTTATAGGATTGGGTTGGTTGGGATTCTAGGTCGATTGTTGTTTTACTTGTGGAGAATTGAAGTGTTGCAAGTTGAATAAGAAATAATGGTGAGTTCATTCAATTGTTCACCCTTTACGTTTGAATATTGTTTTTAATTTCCAGCGTATGACTTTGTGTTTTTTACACATAATGAAAGTGACAGTGACGATGGTTCATTAGACTTATGTGATAATGAAATATATATATCCGATGATGAAGAGATCAAGACAAGGGAGATGAGGAAAGAATTTAGGGAAGCAATAATAGAGGAGGTGGATGATAGTGGAGACTTACCTGAAGGTTCCATTGATATAAGAATGGAGGAGGAGGTTGGTGCTGTTCCACACGATATGGGCGATGATGATGATGATGCAATATTGGATGATGAACTTCTAAGTGGTCTCGATATTGATGATTTTGAAGAAACTAATAGCACAATTGGATGAATGGTTAATAGGTATGATCCTGTGTGTGACCATAACGAGAATTTGTTTAGTCCAGGCATGAGATTTGAATCTCATGAACAGTTCAAGAATGCTGTGCAAAAATATGTCATGATTAATGGATTGACATTTTTTGGCCAAGGAGTCAAAAGAAAAGAATGGAAGCAAAGTGTGTAAGCAGTTGTGGTTGGAGGTTGTATGGTAGTTGGGTTCAAAATGAGAAAACTTTTGTAATAAAGAGAGTTTGAAGTCTGCATAGTTGCAATAGAAGCCTCACATACAGGCAAGCCACTTCTACATGGCTTGCTCGGGAGTACATGCCTCAGATTAGAGCCAGACTCACTTATTCAGCTACTGAAATGCAAACGGATGCAAGAGAAAGGTTTGCCCTGATCCTTAAAAAAAAAAATGCTATAGAGCCATATGGAAAGCCCTTAGTCATATAAGAGGGCCTATAGGAAAGCAATATGATATGCTAAGATCTTATTTGGAGGAGCTCAAGAGAGTTAGCAAAAATGGAACATTAATGATGGAGGTCAACCCAGCAACTAAAGTATTTGAGAGGTTTTATGTAGGCTTTGATGAGTTGAAAAATGGGTTTTTAGTAGGATGTAGGCGTGTTATAGGCTTGGATGGGTACTTCCTTAAGATTGGATTAAGAGGTATGCTGTTATGTGCTATTGGACGAGATGGAAACAATCAAATGTTTCCAATAGCTTGGGCAGTTGTGGAAGTTGAGTCCGAGGCATCATGGACTTGGTTTCTCACTCGGTTATTTATTGATTTGAATGTGGGCACAGGTGAAGGTTGGACTTTTATCAGTGATAAGCAAAAGGTAACATCTCACTTTTTTTTTTTTATTACCATTACACTACACTAGTGTAATCATTGCTGTGATATATTTCTTTTTCATTGGTTGATTTTGGTTGCAGGGATTAATGAATGCAGTTTCAAGGCTATCTCCACAAGCAGAACATCAAAATTGTGCAAGACATATATATGCTAATTGGAAAAAACAGCATAAAGGGGATGCTTTGAAGAACCTCTTTTGGAGGGCTGTGAGGTGTACTTTTGAAGCTGATTTTGACCTGGTAATGGCAGATTTGAAGATGGAGTGCCCTAAAGGTTATGAAGACTTCATTAGACAAGACCCTAAGCACTTCTGCAGGGTTTTCATTAGGACGACGGGTACAAAGTGTGATGCGGTTGAAAATAATTTAAGTGAGACTTTTAACGGATACATTTGCATACCAAGAGCAAAACCCATTCTTGAGATGCTTGAAGAAATACGAGCCATGTTGATGGAAAGGATGACAGAGAGAAGCCATTTAATGGTTGATCGGATGGATCTAATTTGCCCAAGAATTAGAATGAAGTTGGAGAAAACAAAACTGAAGTCTAGGTATTGTTTTGCTAGAGCATCTTTGGGGAATAAATTTGAGGTTGAAGGGGATGGCAATAGATTTGTGGTTGACTTGGCTAGAAAGACGTGTGCTTGTAGGGAATGAGATATCTCTAGAATACTATGTAGACATGCCATATGTTGCATTGCTTTTATGAAGTTAGAGATCAATGATTATGTTGATGATTGCTTTAAGAGAGATGCTTATGAAAAATGTTATAAATTTCCCTTCTCGGTCATGAATGAGGAAAAATGTGGCCTAAAGTTAGTGGTGAGCCCATCAAACCCCCACCTTATAGAAGGAAAATGGGTAGAGAGAAGAAAAATAGAATCAAGGATAAGAATGAGCGAAGTAGTGATGGTAAGAAGTTGATGAAAGTTGGAATTCAAATGCAATGTTCAAATTGCCTTCAATATGGGCATAACAAGAAGACATGCAAGAATCCTACGACATCAAGGCCACCCAAAGTATGTCTTATTGGACAATTTTGTAATTGTTAATTAAGATTTTTGTTGGGTTATTATGAATGATAACATTGCTATTTCTTGTGTTTTTCTACATGTAGGCAAAAAGAGGAAGACCAAAGAAAGTTGATGAAGTTAGTGGTGCACATGCTAGTTCACAGGCCACTAGACCATCTAATAGGGACTCCACTATCATCAGGAAGGAGAGAGCACAGGCTAGTGCTTTATCAAGCATAATTTTACTTTCATATCACGTGTATATTGTCATTAATGTTTTATGCTCATTTTGTTTTTTTAGGCTCGACAAAGATATGGACTTTTCATATCCGAAGCTACTGGGAATTCCTATTTAAAGGTAATCTCTATCTAATGTTATATATATATATCGAAAAGAAAAGTGAGTTCATTTTTTTTTTATTTTTTTTTCTTGTAGATGCCTAGTAGTGATAGAGTTATTGACATTGGAGGTCCATCCATTTCCAAGAGGCATACAAGAGCAAGGAATGTCGTTGAAGTTTCACTAGGCCAATCTTCCATTGATGTCTCGGAACCTCCATGCACTCAAGAATCTGGAATTGGTGGTTAAAGATGCAATTGCGGACCTTAAAATGCTTGTGTAGTGCCTACTACTTGATGTTGAGTTGTAGACTAAAAAGTGCTAGTTTGATGTTGTCTATAGGTTAATTTGGCAATGCATTATGTGTTTGGGGATTTGGCAATGTCCTTTTGTATTTGCGATATTTTTGCTATGCACTATGTGTTTCAGCTGGTTCAGAAAGCTTGACAAAAATGAGTTTGGAATGTTTGGATTTTGCAAACTTAGTTTTTGTAGTTTACATCTTCAAGGGAGAGGTTGATTTGAATCTTGTTGAACCAGTTTCTAGCTTACGAATATTCTTCACATCGGGTGCAAACTGGTTGAGCTGATCAGGAGCGATGTGATTTGTAATTTACATCTCGGCATGCTTGAATAACTGTGCGTATGGTGTGGAATGATAAGCATCTTGAATTTTGGAAATGTAGGCACTATAGTAGGAGGATGAGTTTCTTTCATCTTACTATATGTTGGAGGCATTTGTTACCTCAGGCCTCAAGTGGTAGACTGTAGTCTACACATTATCTTTCTTCTAAATTTTTCAGCAAGAGCATTTGTTTTCCACAAAGCAAACATGTCTAGGTTTGACAATTGGGTGGCCCGAACAAAAGCCATTTAGGAGCAGCTACCAAAGCTAGAACTTTTTGCTTCGGCTGAAGCTGTTTTATGAGAAGGAGGGAGGGAGGCAATCTTTATGACAAGTTGTTGAATATTTTATTTGACAACAAGCCAGGAGGGCTCGACTTTCTCAGTTTAGATTATAATTGCTTCGAATAGATAGCAATGAGCCAATATAAATATTTGTTGCTTGAGTTACTGATACGATATGCAGAACTTAGAATTCCAAGTCATTAGAAGTTGGTCCAATTGGTTTGCGTTGTGATGCTAATAGTCATGTAATGGTTGCCGGCTCAAGAATCATCACCAATGATGAGGATGATTTTTGTGTATTAACTATATTTTTGTCTGTATGAATTGACCATAACTCGAGTGTAACTTTGCCATAGATCCTATGTGAGTGACTTCTAGTCTCTATCTAGTATATTCTACTAATTTGAGCAGCTGTTCGCCCAACTTAGGTAGCCTTAATTGGATTTGACAATTTCCTTCAAGCAGATGACAAGCCTCCTGCTCCACCTGCAGTTGAGAGCATTCATGTTCCGAGTATAGAGCCCACACATGAGGCACAGCTGCAAGAGAGTTTAACACCATGGTCGCTGGAAGTTTCGACATCGGTGCAACAGGCGTCGAATTGGAGAACTGGTGGTTGGAGAAACTGCCCTCGGAGAATAATTTTCCCCCTGTAGGTGTAGATACGGGCATAAATTATTTCTTTAGATCAATTCATTTATGGGTAATCGAGAATATCAAGTATCTGAAATGGTTCTATTCATGCATTTGCAAGTCTGACTTGAATTTTGGTTAATAGGGTCCCTTCGTGTATGGCTGCAAGTCAAATATTTTAGCCATGTACTAAAAAAACTATTGCAGATGGTACCTTATTTGAGGGGGAAAAAAACTCAAGCTCCTGCCGCGACTCTATCAACTTCACGTTCTAAACTCGATGAAACCCAAGTAATTTTTTTTTCTCCTTTTCCCCTTTTCTTTCGGTGCAAAACACAAGCTCAATTTGTGAGGCATACCTGTCTGGTTCTAACTTGAAAACAAAATCCAATGACCAAAATATCCAACCATGGAAAAAAAAGAACCACAAGGAGATTCAAAGTCCTTTATGCAAGAACAAACATAAGCAGAAACAACATTGCAACTCTAGCAAAAAAACTGTGATATATTTAATTGACTTTGTTCGAGCTGTAACATATCTCTGCTCACCCCTCTAGATAAGCTCGATAAATGAATATTATTCGTCAATGTAAAATGAATCACCCCGAAATATTCTCTAAGCTGCCATGAATATAACCTAAATTATAGAATTTACAAACATTCTAACGATGGAAGTGGCAACTTTGTTACATTAAATGGTTCATTATTTCAATCTAAACACTTCTAAATCCTCTACTCTAACAATTGGCTTGATGCTAGTGATATATATGAGGCCTTCATCTAATGTTAGCAACAGCTCTTCCCAATCGGCAATTCAATAACAACCATTATATTCACTTTCTGCACCTCAACAAATTTGGACCTCTTCACAGTTGACCCATAGGGGCAAATAGGAGGAGCGCATTTACGGCAACACCTAAATCCCATAAGTTTATGCATCTTCTCAACATCAAGTCCAAAAGCATTTCCATGGTACCATTCTGTATCAAAGGAGTAGACATCAAAGTTATTTATGACATTCAAAAAACAATTAGACTCAATGCACATTAACTTCACAACTTTCTTGGGTAGAATAATTTGATAAAGAATCAAGAGCCACTTCCCCACAAACATGACACTTCACCTTAGCACGCTGCACTTTTACACTTCCATTAGGATGGACAAGTCTTGTTTTTCCAACATTTATCACCCATTCTTCATATGCCCCTGTAGACAACAGAAGACAAATTACCCGATAGGCGTGAAAGTATCAACAGAGTCCAAGACTCCAAGTAATGACATATCCACCTATGGCCATGATCAAATTAATTCCAAGCCATAAGATTCTAAAGACCTAGCAAATTCACAAGTTCGTTAAGCCTAGAAAATTTCAACTGACTTCAGTTCCTGTGAGGTAGATCACTTCTAGACAAATCATCGAGCACATGGTGACCGTAATTTAATATGTCCAATAGCAAAGAGTTGAATGCCTTCAACGCTCTGTTAACTTGGACCCACAGATCCTTCAAGCCTAAAATTTTCGAGGGAAACGATGTCTCTAAGCGATCGAGTGTGAGTATGTGCGAGAGTGACATTTTCCATGTGAGAGAATGAGCGAGCAAGTCAGAGCGCGAGATCTTCCAACGGATTGAAGATTGCCGCGCACTTATTCGCTGAAGAAAGGAACCGTAGATAGAAGAATGAGGAGGAGGAGAATAAGAATACCTTTAGATGCTCTGTCCTTCGACCTTAAGCAAACATAAATCCTTCGAGGCCAAAATTTCCGACGGAAAGGACGTCTTCGAGCGATCGAACGTGTGTATGTACAAGAGCGAGCGTCTCCGTGTGAGAGAATGAGCGAGCAAGCTAGTGCGTGAGATCTTCCAACGGATTGAAGACTCCCGCGCACGAACTCACTGACGAAATGAAACCCTAGAAAGAATTCTCCCCAAACTCATGAGTCGTGCGTTCAGAGAAGAAGAGAAAGCCCAGAACAATTTTGCCGTGTTTGATATCTGACGTGGAAATGCCAGGTCGGATGACGTGGAAGGAGAGTTAACGACGGGCCAGATTTGGGACACGAGTGAAAGTTGGTGTTTTTTTTTTAGACAAAATAAAGTTCGGGCCAGATTTGTCCCAACACCTAAAGTTCGTGTTTTTTTTTATAGAATTGGCCCATACAATGGACATTATAATCAAGAAGGAATATAACAATTCAAAATACACGTTGGACTTTCCAACTTCAATGCCCGAAGACTCCAGCACATGTTAGGAAACTTTATTTCCAAAACTTGATCTTTCATTAATTTTATTTCTAAAATTCAAATTTTCGATTTGAGCAAATTCGAGACATAATTTTAACATGCTTTGTGAGATTGGCTATTGCATTGATTTGATGAATCTTTTTTCATGTTTGGAACTTTTCCCCTTCTGCAACTAGTTTTGTCATGGGTCTCGAGTGAAAACGAAATTATACAAGAATCGGCTAGAAGAGCAATTGAATTGGTTCCTGATTTCTCGCATGCTCTGATGGATCGCAAGTGAAGCTCTGCCTAATATATGTGGGAGGTTCAAACTTGGTCATGGCGAATCGACTTTGTTGGCATCTTTGAATTGAGTGGCCAAAGATGGAAATGAGCCTATCAAACGTTTGCGTCGGGGTAAGAAATTATGTGTATAGCCGTGGAATGAGTAATTGCTGCTGGATGTATTAACCATTTCATAGATGTATAATGAAACAGAGCAATGCATTTAATTTCACATGGCACAACTTGTGAATTTGTACTGGAAATCGATATAAAAAAAAATTCACAATCATAAGGAGAAATAGGGGAAATAAAATGAACAATGTGGAAATAAAAACCATTACTTATCTCAATGTATGATTAATGCTCGCTCATATTACAATTATTGGTTACGCTCCTTGTCAACTGGACAGTGAAGAATATAAGTTCAGATGAAAACAAAAACGTAAGAAACATTGAAATAAAATGGGTGTAGAAGAAGGGGCGCCATGATGCGAAAAATTGTTTGTAAGGGGCAAGGGAAGTTTTGTGTTTTAGTAAGATCGAAACCAAGCAAAAAGAAGTTAAGAGTAAGCTCCATATTTGACCTTATCTTCATCATGTGGATAGAATTGTAATTGTAGAATTTTAAGTTTCAACAACATGGTAAGTAGGACCTGGAAGGAATAATATGGCTAAATCGAAGGTGGTAGGGATGTCCATAGTAAAAAATAGAGTGGAAAAAATGCAAAAGGCCATAACACAATTCTTAAATGTCTATCTGGTAAATAAACAATTTTTTTTTTCTTTATGAAAAAGAGGGACCAGTTCCTTCCAAATCGGGGGAAAAAAAAACCAAAAACGTAAGAAGCTAAACCAAAAAAGAAAAAAAGAAGAAAGGTAAAAAAAAAAAGAAGAAGCTTAAAACAAAAGTGAACTGCATTTAACATTAGTCCTCGTTGTGTGAGCGGATTGTAGTTTAAAAAGAATTAAAATTTCAATAACACACTAAGTGGGACCCATAATGAATAATGTGGTCAATTTAAAGTTACGGGATACTTAAGGTAACAATTGGGTGGAAAAGGTGCCACCTTAAATCTATTAGCAAATCCACAAAAATTTATAGAGAAAGCATATTATCAGTAATATTAGAGGAATAATATATTTGTGATTTTTTCTTCTAAGAGAATCATCCACTTCAAATATAATTAAAATCTCATATTCATAATCTTTTTTATTATAACAACGTCACAAGAGTACACACCATGATAACGTATACTTTTATAAATAGATGAGCAAATGGGTGAGGAAAATTACCTCTTGCTACCTAAAGTTTGTAGAAGAATAATCAATACCATAAATTATGGGTCTTTTCCCAATCGGAGAATCATCTATCGATATATTTATTTTTCTTTGGATATCCAAATGGAGAACTAAAAATGGGTCAGTTGGGATCATTCCTCCTACCCGTGATACTTCTCGCAGTTCTACATGCTAAAATTTCTATGAAACACCTAATTCATTTGATGAGAAATTGGAAGGAATGTCGAAAATTCAAGTAGTTGGAATGAACGTAAAAAATTCAAGTAGTTGGAAGTTGAAATAAGTGTATTGTTTTTCTTTAATTTGGAAATAACCTGCAAATCTCATGAATCGATCAAAGTTTTTAGTTGATGCAAGTAACCTTAATCCAAAACTCTTGCATGCAACCAATGAAATTTGAGCATATGATATCTAGTTCTTGATACTTTGACCAAATATGCCAATGCCGGGATTGAAATAATTGCTTTGACCAGACAAAAATAAAAAGAAAAGCAACGACTAGAGTAAGGGCCGTATAATTTCTAAAGAACTTTACCACTTACATTGTTGAAAATAATTGCTCATTACTTGTATACATATATTGTCTCTCTCATTATCCTATCTTAAACTTTGAGGTTAGACACGTGATATCAAATCACATATCAAAAGTTCAAATCTTAACAATCCTTACTCAAAGCTCATTGCTTGTGATAGATTTCACAATAACTTGCTCATACACAATTGGAGCCATGCTAATTTCACGATATAAAATAGAGCCACATGTTGTTGCGACCTACCCTTAAGTTAAGGGGCCGCCCTCAAGAATAGATTTAGAGATAACTGCTTATAAGACGGTCCAAATTGGCATCCCAAAAGATGGCTCGAACACATCATCTAATAGAGATCTAAATCAGTTCATTAATTGTAAGCGCAGATTTTTCCAAATTCATACCTCATGTAACACTGGATTTTCATTTTAAATTCTTAACATTTTAAGTATTTCTAGGAGTTGCTACTAGACATTTGGGGTCAGCTAAAAATCAATTGAGACGTGGAAGCGTCGTCTCAATTCATACGAAATTAGAGATTTTAGGGTTATGGGACTTAGTTATACTAGTGATCTAAATAGTATTCTTTTGGTACCTAAACTTGATTATTTGTCAACTAAGGTGTCCAGGAATTTTTTTTACCAATTATGAATCCCGAAATTCCTATAGTCCATGCAGTGTATGTTTATTATGACCCTAAAAGTTATCCTAACCATTATAAGAATAACAATCAATGTATTGAAAGTACACAGTCAAGTATAAAATTGAAATATAATGCACAAACAACAACCTAAAATTTGTTTCTAAGAACAAACGACATTGTAAAACCCTATGAGCTTGTTCAATTTTGAGTTTAGTTTTTGTCAAAATATTTTCACATTTTTTAAGATTATGCCAATCCTAAATTTTTTATTTAAATCCCTAAACCATGTTAATTCTAATCTAAGAAAAATCAAACTAATTCTAAACTAGAGTTAACACTAAGAATTTAATAAAGCTAATCAAAATCTAATTTCTAAGATTTTCCCATTTTTTTTCTTTTTCGTTTCTAAATTTTTTTATTCATTATTATATATTTTTATTCTAGAATAAGTCCTGGTCCGGCCTATATCTCCTGACCCGACCAGGCCCTATTATACTCAGCCCATCTATTTATTTATTTATTTATTTTTTATATTATATTGCTAATATTTTCTTTTTTTATTTTCTTTTCTTCCTCTTCACCGACAGTATCGTTTTTACGACGCTCGCCGGGGGTCACTTTTCCTTTCAAGATGCGCGACCACCGCCATGCTCCTATTTCTGGCCATCGATACTTCCTGCCAACACCATTATCTCACCTTTGTCGCCGTCACAGCCACGGCCACCACCTATTTCGGCCACAACATTATGGTCGGCTAACCAAATTTTCATTTATCGACTGAAATTCTTCAATTAACAAGCAGTCCATCACATATATGCATGGTAAGGAGGATAGGAGACCTTAACTGTGGGCATCGCCGTCAAGGAAATGGCGTCTCCAACGTGGGTGTTCATCCATGGCTAGCGCTGAAAACCATGATAACATACCATAAAATCATAGGAAAGCACAAGTCAGACATATTTCTACATCTAAATCAGACAATCGTACATCAAACCTAAATCTAGCCACTGATTTTATGAATACACATTTGACATTTCTATAAGAATAATTGTGGCCCAGAATAATTGTGGCCCCCATGATGTTATTAATTAATGGTTTAATAAATACATAAGTGCTAAAACGTATTGACTATGAAAGGTTGCAACTCTCATGAAACGAAAATGTGTAATTCTTATGAGGAAGCTGTGGTTCTTATGAAAAAAACGTGAAGGTAGAATGTGCTTTGATAAAATGCACCTATTGATAGCCTGTATAGATAGAATTTGGTCCTCTCCACCCACAATGTAGAAAAAACGAATGTTGTATTCCATCCTCCATCAATAGAATGCGTTAAAGGAAAGCATAAGTTAAGGGAGAGAAATCAGATTTGTCACGCCTCGACCCTCGGACACGCGACATTCCTTGATCACTTGTGGTCATTTAATTGTAATGTCCTAGGAGGCATCGCTGGCCCATTCGTTTTATCTTTTGATTATACACAAGCGAAAGCATAAACTAAACCACCCAACCATTCACAAACAATAGGGATAGCATAAAAGATATAACAGAACACACTTCCATTTATATATACATTAGCTAATTACATACTAACTATTTACATCAAGAGGCTTGGCCATACATATACAAGCGTGGAGCGGAGTTCCTTCATCCTTATCCAAAAGGGTTCGGGGGTTGGCCTAGTACCTCTACTACTACGAGGGCAACCTAAAAAAGTTATGCACCTCACATGCTTCTAACACCCTATTGGCTCTAGGTACCATCTCAAGGTTGCGGTCTTGATTCGAGTCAGGCTCTAGATTAGTCACAACACCATCTGGGACATCCAAATCCATCGAGTCCTAGCTGATGTTCCCAAATCCTGTCCATTAAAGCCTTTGAATGGACCAAACAAAACCTCCCCTGCCCGATAGTACCAGGTTATAAACTTACGCCCGATGGTACCAGGCTATAAACTTATGGGATACCAAGTTCATTAACCCCTTATTTACCTAGAAGGTAGTGACATAGCGCTCGTAATGATTACGCGTCCCCACAATCGGATATTGGGTCACTTCGGAACTTTGGTCCACAAGGACCCCAAATCAAATGTGGCAAAAGGGCTTAGACATGCTTAGGGCCTGAAAATGTTTATACAACAGCAGTGAGATAAAACTCAATGAGTAAGTTCCCTAATCCACCTCAAAGTCACCCTAAACATTCAACTAATCTATCGATGTCAAATCAATAGTAAAGCCTTTGCTTTGCATTATCTATTAAATAAGGAATAGGCTACTCCACATACAACACCCTACCATGTGTCCAATTATAGCATGAATAGTTTATGCATGAGTACACCATTTCATTAAGCATATGACGATCACAAATTTAATAATCCAGATATTAATAACAATTATTCCATGCACAAGGTATCACATGAGTCCAAATTATTACGTCCGCTCTCGGCCACAACCGACACTCGTGTCGGTGGTCTGCCGGCGTAACCGAATATCGTCCCACCCAATCAGGTATGGGAACATCCTGCGTATTCATACGCATCGGGATGGTATTTCAATTATGGAGTCTTGTTTCGAAATTTATCCACGAACGGCATCCCATTGACGTGGGGGCATCCGAAATCCATCGGACATCGTCCCACATATTCATACATATCACGGCGGATCCATTACCTCGCATAATCATACGCATCATAGCCATTGTGTGATCACACGAGCATTCAACCACTCAAGCCAATTCTTATCCTCCTCACTAACCAATGCAAGAGTGTAATGCTCATTCAACATGCAATAGTAATAATAGCATACAATTATATCATGCTATCATGTCACGTGATTACATCCTAATTAATCATTTGCCAAAACAATGATGTATCAATTTTATAAATATAACATCACAACTTGATCTTTTCAATTCGACTAATAGGTTACTTTCAAAATAGTCTTTTATTGCTTATGATTATAGAATGCTAAGTATACTTACCATTTTCAACTTTGGAATTGCATAAGCATATACCATCTTTAAAACTGGCATTCAACAAGCACCAACTACTTAGAATTCACAACCTAATGAACACTTATCACAATTAAGATAGATTATTGCATCAAATGATAATTTATAACAATAACTTATTAGTTATCATATTACATTATAGCCTATCACGATAGCTTATTGCGTTCCATAATAACCTATCATGATAATTTATTGAATCTAATGATAGTCTATCACGATAACTTATCGCATCTAACGATAGCCAATCACGATAACTTATTGCATCTAATTATAACTTATCGCGATAATTGATCACATCCAGTTATCACTTATTGCGATGACTTATTGTACATAGTTGTCACTTTAATCCACTTATCCCCTAATTTAATCACCATTAATCCTTAATCTAATCCTAATCTTACTCCTAAGTGCAATCATAACCCTAAGCTAGGGTTAGAAAGCCACTCACTTCCGAAATTAGGCTATAGCAAGCAGCGACAATAGTAGCAAGGCTGACGAGCGACGCGGCTCATGGTGGGGCTCGAGCCTCGCCCAGCTCGTCTGATTTGGTGGGCTTGGCCTCGTTGGTGTCGGGCGAGCTCAGCCTTACTAGCTTGCGGCGAGGCTCTAGCTTGCCTTTGGTCAGTCGCTGGCCGCCATCGTGGCTAGCGACTAGCCAATGAAGAAGAAGAAGAAAAAGAAACAAAGAGAAAAAGAAAAGAAAAAGAAAGAAAAGGAAAAAAAAAGGAAAAAAAGAAATAGTTAAAAAAATCGATTTTTCTTTTAAAAATAAAAAATTTTATTCAAGGGGTGGATGTAGGGAAAAAAAACAAAACAAAAGTAAAAACTGAAAAACCAAACCGAACCGAACCAAATCGGGATATCAGTTCAATTTGGTTTTGGTTCTTATCGAATTTCGGTTCGGTTCTATAAATTTTCTTATCGGTTTGGTTTTTCAATAAAATAGAACCAAACCGAAATATTTACACCCCTATTTGTAACTACACAGTATCGGTCAATTGCGGAGGCTACAGGTGCAAAGTCAATTATCCATGTCGTACAGGGCTTATCTAAAGACGCGTCGAGGGAATTATTCAAGAAAATGCTTTTGGAGAGGGAGAAAAATCATTAGACCCAAGACTAGATGAGATTTGTCGAGACATAGTCCAAAAATGCGACAGTTTTCCCCTTGCCATCAGAAGTATAGTCAGGCTTTTATACAACAAACAGGAAAGTGAATGACTCTATTTCAAAGAGCATGAACTTTCTAGAATAGATAAGGGGGCCATAAAATTACGGAAGAAGTCCTCAAGCTCAGCTATGATCATCTTCTAATGTGGTTAAGGCATTGTTTTGTATATTGTGCATTGTTTCCAAAACTTATGTCTTTGATAAACAGACGATGATACGGCTTTGGATGGCACAAAGCTTTATTGAGTCACTGAACGGGAATGAGGTCCTTGAAAAGATCGGGGATAGTTATGTCTCGGATCTATCATTAGGTCATTCCTAGAAGTTGACAAGGTTGATCATTCCACAGGTGAGTGAAAATGTTCAAGATACATGATCTCATGCACGATATTGCCTTGGTTGTAGGAGATGAGTGCAAGATGATTAATCTCAATGAAGTGACATCAGTGAAGGAATTTGACATGCATCATTTGCTTCACAATCGTCCTCTCTATAGGATGTGACCTCTCTACCCTAAATGACAAATCTACGAACATTTCTGTCTTTGGAGAAGAGCAAAACATTCGTACAGAACTTGTCTCCAAATGAATATCAAGGGATTTTCTTCAAGTTTAGGCATTGTCAAGTGTTGGATTTGGGCTATATAGATTTCTCTATCCCTCCTTTTTGGGGGAGCCTATTGAATCACTTAAGATTTCTTGATGTTTCGGAAAACCGATCCATCAAAAGTTTGCCGGATTCAATCACGGATTTGCTCAACTTGCAAACCCTTAAATTATTTGGTTGCAAGAATCTTACGACACTTCCAAAAGATTTGAGTAAATTGATCTACCTTAGACACCTCTTAATTGATGGGTGTGACTCATTAAGCCACATGCCTCGCGGGTTGAGCAACTTTCTTCGCTTCAAACTTTATCTCAGTACATCTTGCAAAAGATGGACCATGGAATAGCTAGTGATGTAGGGAGACTAGATGAACTTAGTGGGTTAAACAGATTGAATGGGTCCATTACTCTTGGAAAATTGGAGTTCCTTCAACCAATACCAAACAAAGGTCACTTGAGGGAAAAATAATGTCTGCATTCCTTGGAGTTAAAGTGGTCATGGGAGCAGGCCGAAGATCAATATGACAAAAAAGTGAGAGCGATGAATTGTTGTGTGGGAGAACCTCAAACCGCATGAAAATCTAGCCCATTTAATCATGTTTGGTTTTGTGGGCAAGAGTCCGCCAAACTGGCTTTCCTCCCTTAGGAATCTTGTTGACCTCGTGCTCTGGGAATGTAAAGGCTGGAAGTGCTTGCCACCCTTAAGTGAAGTCCCTTCCTTAAGGAAGTTAGATCTTGTGGGCTTGGATGTGTTAGAGTTCGTTTAGTCTATTACTGAACTCCCCTTCTTCCCATCTCTCCAGAAATTGTTCCTCCTCCACTGTGGCAGCTTGAAAGGATGGTTAGGAAGAAGGCAATCGGCAGGAGCAGATAAGGATCATTGGCGATAGGAAGAAGGCAATCGACAGGAGTTAGCCCAAAGTTGTTAGAACAACAAGTGAGAGTAGCATCCACATTCATACCTCTCTCTAAGTTAAAGGATCTATATTTTGGTGGTGTGGTGGATTTGGGGCACTCGATGCTTGAGACTCTACTTCCTTTCCTTAGTAATCTCGAGTCCTTGAGCCTTCACCCTTGCATCGAATTAAGGAGTCTCTCTTGTGGCATGCGGTACCTGTCCTCACTCCAACCCCTTGACATTTGGAATTGTAAAGAACTCGATTTGTCGAGCCATGACGATGAGCATGGTGTCCAATGGTGATCCCTCGCTAAACTCCATGGTCTTAGAATCAGACTACTTCAGAAACTGGAGGTATTACCTGAGGGGATTCAACATGTCACCACTCCAAATCTCTCAAGGTTGAATTTTGTGAGAAATTCGAGAGTTTGCCGGAATAGATTGACAAGTTTTCTCTGCTTGAAGAGCTTGAAATTATAGGCTGCTTAGGTTTAACATGTTTGGCTAATGGATGCGCTACCTCATCTCCTTAAAAAAATGAGATTCTTCGGGTGTCCAGCTATAGCAAAGGGATGCCAAACTGATGGTGATGATTGGGAAAAAATTGCGCATATGCCAATCTTATCAATTGAGGGTGTAGAAATGAACCGAAATCGAAACTTGAACCCAATCGAACCATCCCGAATAAAAACTTTCAGGCCTAGTTTGGCTGGGTTTCCTTTCAGTTTGAGTAGTAAGTAAAATTACGGTCTTTTGACGGTTTTGGCTTGAATAATTTTTTGCACTTGTTGCTTGATAGCTTACCGTTATTTTCCTTTCACTCTTCAACGTAAGTCTGTGTAATTTATAAAAAAGTACCAACTTCATTTTCTTTTAAAAGTTGTACATGGTGGACTTATTTATTGACATGTACACTCTATCTAGATAAGAGACCTTTAAGAGCAATATAAATGACCGAAAGTCATTTCAAGGCCCAGATAATACTTTTTGGAACCGCCCTCGTAATATTAGAGGTACTAGGTTTAACCCGAATCCTTTTTTGGTGAAGGTCGTAGCTGCGCTATTGGACTAATCGGATGTGGCAAGCAAATTAAGTTTAGTTTGGTGTGTTTAAATTATGTGAATATGGCTTGTATTATATGATGACCTTCTGATGCATATGCGTATAACTAAGTATGGTTTGATTATCCATGTTTGTTGGTTGAATGATTTATTTATACTTTTGTTTGTGTATTTATTTAATCGATAAGCGATTGGGCGAAGGAGGCATCGCCGACCCAATCGAATGACCTTAAAGAAATGAATGACGATAGCAAGGGTTGTTGCACGATCGGAGTGGATCGGGGTGTGACACAACAAAAATAAAAATTCATAAGTATGAACTGTTTTTAAAAAAAAAAATTGTTTATCTTAAAATTTATTTGGACTTTATTACATTAATTCACAAGTTTTCTCGACTACATAGTAAAGAATTACGCTTTTTGGAGATTCCTCTTTGCAACAAAGCTAATTGCTCCAAAAAGTTTTTTGAAAATATAAATGAAAACATAGTGCCTTTAATGGGGAGAATTGTCAACAATGTCATAAATTTATGGTACAACCACCAATTCAGTCCACAACTTTTTGATTTGGCTAATTTAGTACCAAATATTTGGACAATGTTCCAATATAGTTTGTCTAATCAATTTCGGATGAAAATCACTGACCTTTAAACATTTTTAGCAATTTTTCAGAAATTTTCTCTTTTTCCTTTCATTTTCTTTCTTTTTTTTTTTTTTATTCATCTATAGGTCGCGGGGGCCTCAATAATGACGGGTGAGGACGTTGCGACTATGCCTATGACCCGACGAGGGTGGATAAGCCTTCACCTCTCTGCACGCCATCAGAGATACCGTCATTTCTCGTCGATCCTCAGAACTTCAGCAACATTTCGGACCATTAGCTTGCCATTCCCGCCTTTGATTTTATTTCCAGTCTTGACACGCGGCTCTTGATCTATCTCGACTCTTTCCAACAGTAAGTCACTCATTTTCAGTCCCGCCTTCCATGGAAGCCCAAGTTTTTCTCATATTCCGAAATCTGCAAGTTATATTAGTGTGACATACAACCTCTCTTGTAGCGGTCATGGAAGGCATTTTTTAAGCGAAACCTGGCTGAGATTCATGGATTGGAGCCATTTGCTGCGGAGGAAGGCGTCAATGAAGTTGTCCGAGCACTGGCGGGCACTGGCGGTGACAGGGCGTCGTCGAACTAGATCCCAACATCTGCCCGCCATCAAACCGTTCATCTGCTACCATCGATCTCTCTCTTTGTGTGAAATTTGCCGTCTGTCAACTGAAGTGACGGAACTGGACGACGAAGTTTGTTACGGGCTAAAGTTACGTGCGGAGGAATTTGCAACCGGAGGAGACGAACATTAGTGTGGAAAAGGAAAAACAAGAAAATAAATAATAATAATAATAATAAAGCTATAGTCCAAAAAAGGGCATGTTTCGCTATCATCATTGAGCTAGAGCAGAGGAAACCACCTTCAGTTTAGAGGTAAGTGAGGAGTTTGTTGAATGTTTT
Organism: Eucalyptus curtisii; assembly: GCA_017140595.1. Classification (NCBI taxonomy): domain Eukaryota; kingdom Viridiplantae; phylum Streptophyta; class Magnoliopsida; order Myrtales; family Myrtaceae; genus Eucalyptus; species Eucalyptus curtisii. Next base: position 8,438,051 of record CM029504.1, read on the forward strand.
GATCTTCATGATCGAGTTATAATGTCTCGGCATTCCGGGTCCTGGGTCCAGAAGGCTTTGGAAACGAAGGGCCGAGTCCTCCGATGAGGTAATTAAAAATAAGAGCAAATGGTAAGACTGGTAAAGCAAACACTTCAGCCTCAGGAAAGGTAAGACGCCATTCCAAAGTGCAAAGAGCCCTATCTAATCTTTCCTTAACAAAATCATCACCAGTCGTATGATTCACTCATGGACATTGAAAGTAAGGGACGACAAAGTTTGTTACGAGCTAAAGTTACGTGTAGAGGAATTTGCAACCGGAGAAGACGAACAATAGTGTGGAAAAGGAAAAACAAAAAAACAAAATATAAAAATAATAATAAAGCTATAAAGGGAGAAGCTATCCTCCGAACAATAGTGTTGTGTCACAAAGGACAACTTGCACTGATTGGACCGTTGGTCCTAAATTTACCGGAAATACTATATTAGAAAATTTTCAAAAAAATTAATAATATATTGGCTAAATTAGAAAGTTTATGGCTGAATTGATATCTATATAATTTTTAAGTAATTTTTCATCACTAATATCCTTGGATACCCACAAATAAACCAAAAACAAAACTGTGACTTTCTTAATTATGGTAATTATAAAATAGAAAAACTAAAACGAACAAGGAAAGTAAACAAATTTGAAGATAGAACTTCTCTTCATTCAGCAAAATGAGAAACAAAAACTGTCCTTACCATAATTTTCCAAGAAGAAGACTTCGACTTTTTTATTTTATTGCCGAATACGGAATTAACTTACTAGAAAATCAACAAATGCTGAATAGACACTTATTCATTTAACCAAACAAGCATCCTTCTTCCTTCTTAAATAACCAACTCTCTACATGGTCTTCATCACTGCTCTCTCAAACAAAGAAAATGGCCAGGAAAATGTGTGAACCCTCGAAGGTTGTTTTGAGGGCCATATGTGCTCTCGCGTTATTAGGTCGTGTGTGCCAAGCTATTGAGACAGACCTTTTTAAGCATGCCAAGACTACCGTTAATATCACCAACGGTTTGCCCGGCGGGGTGGATCTGACCATCCATTGCAAATCCAAGGATGACGATCTAGGCGTCCAAGTGATCGCCTCCAATTTGAGCTGGTCCTTTCAATTCCGACCCAATGCCGTTTTTCGCAACACTTTGTTTTTCTGTAGCTTCGCATGGCCGAATCAATTCCGCCACTTCGATATCTACGATGAAGACCGAGATCTTGACGGCTGCGGGAAACTTTGTTTGTGGAGTATTGCACCAGATGGTCCCTGCCCATATGACGACTACTATAAGAGATATGACAATTGCTATCCTTGGGACGCGAATCCGGCCTTACGAAAACGCCCGTTACGGGGAACCTTGACATAATAATCTCTTCCGTGTGGATGTACCGCTCTTCTTGGTAAATAAAATTGATGATCTTGAAGGTTCTTGATGAGATTGACGTGTACGATTTCTTACGATACCCCTACAAGCATTTGACGATTTCTCTAAGTGGGGTGAGGCGAGGAAGTTTGCCCGTTCTTATTCCTTGCTTTTGGCATGAAGGGCATCTAATCGAACTAAGTACGTAAACTTAGTCTCAAGCGTGAAAATAAGTCATTGCGTTATCAAGTACGAAAAGAAAAATATACAGAATTATAAGAAATCAGGCATCCACAATCGCTTCAAGTCATTTGGTGTGAAAAAGTTATAATTGCATAAATTAGGAATGAGAAGCACATGAATCATGAAATATGAACTTGAATGTAAACATTACACGTGAATTTTAAACCCCAATGTGTTAAACCAAAAAAAAAAAAAAAAAAAAAAAACACAAATGCAGATGAACTATTTCTATGTAGAAAATTAATTAAATCATTCCAACCAATAAAAATATAAAATTACATTAATATGTGGAGAGTTTCCATAAGCGTGGCATGAATAGGGAGACACACGTGTTCGGTTGTTTTTATGGATTCTACTTGCATGAGAGAATATACCCGCTTTCCAAAAGTTTTTTTTTATTCCTTTACCACATGACTTAGTAACAGAGCTTGAAGGTCAAAATATCTGACGCGAATGTTTAACCAATTCAAGACTGTGTTTGGTTATATGTTCCACTAAGTGGAGGGGGGACTCCAACCTTAGATATGTTCAAATGTTTAGGTGGTCATGATAGAACAATATTATAAGTGTCAAAAATTATGTAAAGCGCTCATTCTAGTACAAAAAGTATTGCTGAATCATTTAAGTGTCAATAGCGAGAAAATTTGGCCAAAATAGTTTGTGGCTTTTATAATAAAAAATTTATAATTGCTTGGCATATTATTTAAAAAAAAAAACAGTCCACGTGGCATGTTTGTCACTGAAGTGATCACTTTTTATCAACGACTAGCCTTGAAGTGATCACTTTAAATAAAAATTGCCATTCAAACGATCACTATTTGCAACTTTTAGACGATGTCATTTAGTGATTATATTGATTGAGCATGACGGCGAGCCACATAAGACCGAGAAATTAATAAATATGGTCATATTGGATTGCCGATAACTTAGATTGGAGTTGGCACTTAAGTAATCTTTTTTTTTTTAAGTGACACTTAAGTAATTTGAAAAAAGCTCTTGACACTAAAATGATTGTCGTACACAACTTTTCACCCTTTTAGTAGTCTTCTTCCGAGGATCATCTATGCCAAAACCACAAACAAAATTGCATAGTAAAGGCTCACACTGCCTGGAAGATCCACATTTTACGACACCTCACGTGTACATCATCATTGGTCCTAATAACATATGGCATCACTACAAAAGGTTTAATTTTGTGATTTGGATTTCATTATTATTGGTGTGAAGGTATAATATTTCAGGCTCACCGAAAATAACCCGTAATCACTTAAATTCACCTAGATTTGTCAAAGACCATATCTGCTTTTTGACTAATTGAGTGTGTTTCTTCTAAGACAACAAGGTTGAACTTCTAAGTAATGTATAGTACGACCAGTTAACAAAAGGAAGGCGGAAAATAATCAAGAAAGAAAGAGAGGGAGTTGTGGCCGAGAGCTCTACTCTTAGAGAATGAATGATTTCTGTTGGGAAAAAGAAAAGAATATTTGTGGAGAAGGTCCAGATAATTTTCTCGCTACTAATTCTGTGAAAATTAAATAGGATATTAAATGAAAGCAGTAAAGATGAATAGTAAATAACACCAGAATTTTTTTAACTTGAAAACCCTCTAAGGTGAAGGAAAAAACCACAGGACCGATGACTCTCAAAGATAACTCTTTTTCTTGGAAGAAGAAAACTGATTTCTTCAAAGATAACTCTCTTTCTTCTCTCTTTCGCTGCTATGATATTCTCGCTTTTGTAAGCTCTTCTCCGTTGAGGAGGACTCCTATTTATAGGAGCAAATGCAATCCCAATTGGAATTGTACAATATAAAAATCACGTAGATTTATCTCCTAATCTTTTGTGATTTTGTAGATCTGAGAAGATCACTTTGATTTCTTTCCCAATCTCCCTTGATTTTCTAGATGTGGAAGATTATGTTGATTTATCTCCCGATCTCTTTTGATATTTTTTTTTCTTTTTCTTTTTTCTTTTTCTCCTTTTTTTTCTTTTTTCTTTTACACACTCACTACTATACATATTCTACTACAAATATACATAATTGCATTGGCCTCTCCAATTGGGAGTGACCTACTCAACCATTTCTGACTTTGAACGTTGTCAAATCTGCATCAAATTTCGATAACTTGAGGGTAGCAAACAGAAAGAACAAGGTGGTGGTGTCTTTTGTAGCGAGTTCTTTCATCTAAGATGAGGTTTATAAGATTAACTTCTCACTTGAAGTTCCATCAGTGGAGTCCTATGTTGATGTTGTCCCAAAACTTGCATGTAGGGAATAGTATTGCAGAGTTTTGAGGATGGAATTTGAGTTTGGAAGTGGCATGCCCTGTGAACAGCTTCATGCAAATGGTGAGCAACCATCCAACTTCAGAGGCTGTTGGTAAGGTCTTCCCTCTTAAGCTCTTAAGTATGGAGGAAAGTAACTTTGAAGAGAAGAGCTAATGGAGGTGCTTTGTGTGCGAGAGAAGTAAAGACTACTCTGGACAAATTTTGTGGGGCTGTGGATTTACAATATTGAAGCTTAAATAAAGATACTAGGTAACAAATTGTTAGTAAAGGAGCAATTTAAATTTGTTGTTTAGGTGAAGGTATGCGGATTATTGCTGCTGTCCAGTTAAAATTGCAGCTTGTGCTTTGAGGTTTGGTAAGGGAAATTCTTGGTTTGAACTTCAATTAATCACCTCAATAACATGGTAATCGAAGGGCCTAAGCATATTTTGTTGTGGAATTGTCTAAAGGCGAAAGTTTGAACATTAAAGCTAAAAATGTACACACGTGTGAGATATCGAAATTTGTTTAATTTGATACTCAGTAGATTTTATAAAGTAAAAACGAACGTGTCTATCAAATCTCATATTTATGTGCATTCTGTGTCAAGTAGAGCAAAATGTGTAGAATGGTTGATCATATTATCTCGATTCATTGTAATACAAATGTCACTTCTATTTGAATTAGATCTAAACAAAGTATTGGGAATGAATTATATGGAAATGCACTGACTGAAATTATTTTCACTTAATCGACATCAACTGAATCTGTGAAACTTGTGATTTATGCCATGTATATTATTGTCGAAACCTAGCCTTAACCTTCTTTAGATCCTTGAGATGTGGCCCCTATTAAGGGAGACCAAGACTTCATTTATTTTGTGGGAAATGATTGATTTAAAATACATTTTTCTAAAAATGATCACTCGTGTTGCTCACAAAAATAAATAAATGAAAAATATTTTCTTTATTAACAAAAATGTTTGATGATGCATTCAAGATGAAAATCCAAGAGATAAATTGACTAATTGATGAACTCATTTCTCTGCAGTTTTAGTATATATTCTAGGGGTATATTTATTTTAAACCAAATAAAAACGATAATAGGGACAAATAATATCTTAAGGATAGTGATCGTCATCATACATCAAAGCATCAAAGCATCAAAGAATCAAAGAATTATAAACTATTGTATTATCTTTATTGGCAATCAAATTTCCCCAACAATTATAACATGCAAAAATTACTAAATTTTTGGAGCTTCTTAGTCGGGTATATCATTAAAATGATGATCTTAACAGAGAGCAATCGTGTACATCATCCAACCACCCCGGATCAATCGACTCGGAGGTACAAATCCAATTTCCACCATGCACAGTTACCAAAGGACGTCCTTGATTATATGGTTCCAAGAAAGCTTAGAGAAGACTCGTTCTTCATATGTAAGGCAACGGGTCATACGAAGATCACCTGTCCAATAAGGTTGAGGTAAGCAACTTGTACATCATTAACATGGTGGTCTATTGATGTAGATCTTCTATTTCTGCGACAAGGTTGGACAAGTAAAATTCATTCTAATCTGTCTATTTATATCTATACCAAGTGGTAGGTGTGATTCTGGCTAGAAAGCTGCTCATATCGGTAGTTCATTTAAGCCTCTGGCTGTGACGTCCATGGTACTTATAAAACTGTTTCATGTTAAATTTATATTTGATGTATGACTACATTTTTGGGGGGTGATGATGTCCAGTATGGTATAAATCAACTTAGAAATCGGTTCATCGTGCTATTTGGGAAAGGGGATAAACGAGGAAATATAGCTCGTGATTGTGAACCTACTGGGATATGGTATAAATCAACGTAGGAATTGGTTCATCGTCCTATTTGGGAAAAGGAGATAAGCGAGGAAATATAGCTCGTGATTGTGAACCTATTGGGCTTGTGGTATGTTAGCCGCTAACTTTTATGCATTGTCTGTTCACATCGATTTCAATGCTCTGTTCCAATTAGTTTTCTTCTGCTTGTTCTTTATCCTCTGACCACATCTCTTGCTCATTGAAGTAATGATATTATCTGTTGGTTGCTGCTTCACGACAAGGTCAAGCCATGGGGAGGCCCTCAGTTGAAAATTGCAAGTTTGTGATTGATAAGATACACTTAATTCATATTAGATCAATCAATAATTTTATTCATTGCTGAGCTTGTGATCAAAGTACGAGCATTGATTTTAGGATTGGTCTAATATCAAGACCATTTGCTGATGAGGCTCATTGAGAAAACGACCCAACTCTGATACTTATCGAAATTTTCCTCTATTCCCTGACCAAAAAAAAAAAAAAAAAAAAAGAAAAAGAAATTTTCCTCTATTCCATTAAATGATTTAAACCACTTATATCACTTCTAGATATTTAAGCAAAAAATAATGTTTTCATATATGTTAAATAATTTGCAAGTAAAAGACATCGCTATGTTCAATAAAATAAAGTTTCTATATATGTACAATAATTGCTACCGGTACCAGGTGCGAGAATTTGCTTTCTTGGACACTTATTTACAGCTTCCACGTGCAAGACATACCGTTGTTCTACATTCTTCATTCTTTAGCACATACATTGCGTTACTCGTGAATACCTAATTTCTTGTTACTTGAATGGACGTGGTATATAAAAAATTTATTACAATTCAAAAATGGATGTATCATATTCGAATAATATTTTCATTCACTCGTACACCCCCATCTCTCATCTATCTCGCGCCACGAACCACATTCTTACCCCCTCAAGCAGCACTTTTTCAACAAGCAGAAGCAAATCAGCACCCAAACCCAATAACAAGACACCGAGCTGAATCGGACTCGAGAGAAAATGACTAAAAAGAAAAGAAATAACAAGGACTACCCTACCCAAACCAAGATACTGTCTTGGCCATTTCTGGGGAGCTTCCTCATTGGGGATAGGAGCCCAGCGAACCGGCACACTGACTCCTCATCATCGTCGTTGGCACGAGCCCTCATTGAAGGGAGGTCATTCTAGGCGTGCGGTTCCTCCACCTCCGCGGGCACCTCCTTTGGCTTCCCCCTCCTCTTGCCAGAGGCGGAAGCTGCTCCGGCACCAGATTCAAGAGAAAACAACTGAAAAGAAAAGAAAAAATAACAAAGACTACCTTGCCCAAGCCAAGATACCATCTTGGCCACCCGATATCTCTCTCTCTCTATCGCCTCCGGCTCTCTCTCTCAGTCTCTTGCGGCCACCCACGACAGAGCAGAGCAAGCGGAAATCTGGTGCCAGAGCAGCTTCCGCCTCTGCCAAGAGGAAGAAGGGGGGGGGGGGGGAAGGCGGAGAAGCCGAAGGAGGTGTCGCTGGAGGTGGAGGAGCGGCAGCTCAAAAGTCAGGTCATGAGATATTAAGTGATGCCGAAGAAGCATGCGCCAAGAATGGTGTCCCTTCGATGAGGGCTCATGCTGACGATGACGAAGAGGAGTTGGAGTGCCAGTTCGCTGGGGCTCTATCCCCAGCGAGGAAGCTCGCCAGAAATGGCCAAGACGATATTTTGGCTTGTGCAAGGTAATCTTTCTTGCCTTATCTTTTCTTTTGAGTCGTTTTCTCTCGAATCCGATTCAGCTCAACGACTTGTCATTGGGTTGCTGATTTGATTCTGCTTGTTGAGAAGTGTTGCTGCTTGAGGGGTCAGAATGTATCATATACATTTCTTTTCTTCCCCCACCAACCCGCCAATCATCTTTAACACCAGCGCCAATTCTGTCTCGGCCTCCATCACTATTTTCATCTTGACCCGCACCGATGAACTCTGCAGTGACCTTCTCATCCTCTTGATTACGATACTTGATTCCGTCTTGTTTCGCATGCGATCGCACGTTGCCCGTCTTCATCCAAATCGTCATCGGCTGCCTTCATCTCGAAATATTGAACGAAAAGGAGACCGCGTCCTGCTACTATGATGGCCACAGAATCCCATTTATTAGGATTTGGCAAACGGAAATTTGGAAAGTCAGAGAGATTTTGAAGCCCGTACAATCGCAGAGATATTGAAAAGCAAATTCACGGGTATTATTTATTTTATTATGGAATGACAAGATCCTGAAATATTGAACCTAGAAATTTTTTGTAGTTCCTTCTAATGGCATTAAATAAGGTTTCCCCTAGAATACTTCCTGCCAAATACCCACCCCCCCCCCCCCCCAAAAAAAAAAAAAAAAAAAAAAAAAAAAAAAAAAAATCATGAATTTCATACCTGACAAAGCTATCCTCACTTTCCAAATGAAAAAAATGCATGAACTTTTACTTAGGGGATAAAATAACCCACGGTTAATTTTTACTACTGATGAATTCACTTAATTAATTTGAAACACTAATTTTTGGGTAAAAGGAACTCAGTTCGCTAGCCCTGAGTCTTTCAATTTGGGGCAGCTAATTTTGTTTTTCTATGTCCTCGGTGAAACAGACAAGTTCTTGATTATGAACTGCATGTGTAAAAATGTCTTGCAATAGTGCTGCTGTTAAATGGTAATCCTAATTTTATTTTCTCTTGAAAAGAAACATGTTTAGATCGATTTATTTTCACTTAATATAAAAATTTCTAACTCTGATAATGTTAATAAGTTACTTTTTTGTCCCGTTATTGCTATTTTGGCTTTTTTTTTTTTTGTCTAATAGGAGAACTTCAACCGCTGAACAGAAATTTGTTAATGCATGTTTGACATATTTGCATGCAATCACCTTTGAAATTATGATTTTGATCATGAATCGATACAAATTTTTTCTGGTTAGGTTTGGTAAGTGTACCTCTGAATGATGTTTATGCCTCGATTAGTACTTTTGTGACAGTAGATAATGGACAATAAATCTCACATTGTCACGTGTGGTCGTGCAATATTCCTCATCCACCGTATTTAGATACCTACTTAACTCAGGCAATCCTTAGTTGATATGTCAATATTAGGCAATTTAATATATTATGTTTGACATATATGCTTGCCCAATCCACATGAAAATTTGCATTTGGAAATGTCAGATTAATGGTCAAATATCTTTCCTTTTTTGTGTTTAGCATTTTCTAGGAGGCATTCATCAAAAAATAGGATACATATTTATATACCCTTTAGTACATTAGTCTATCTTAGAAAAATTTTATAGGCTTTTCATTTACCACTCATGGGATATAATAGCTTTTGACGTAATAGTGCTCTATTTTAATATAGCGAAAGCAAATACCAGAATAGGCAAGAAACTTGTAATAGATATATAATGGCAAAAGTACACCCCAAGTGTCAAAATTTGGCACGGATGGATACTTAAATGCCAAAAGTTTGGAAATTGACAATTAAGTGTAAAAATCGGAGCAAAATTGATCACTTAAGTGTCACTCTGGCCAAAATCCGGCTAAAATGCCGACGTGGCGATTTTCCGGTGAAGGAAGTGCAAAACGACGCAATTTTGCACGCTGACATGGCTAGACAATACAAAAACAACGTCATTTTGGTGCTGACGTGGTAAAAAAATGAATATAAAAATTAATTAAATTAAATTTAAAACTAAATTTATTTAAAACATTTAAAAATAAAATAAAAATTTAAAAAAATAAAAATTAAAAAAAAAGGGGCAGGTGGTTGAGGGCTGAGCCCCCGCCGCCGCCACCTCCCCACCGCCGCTAGAAGGGCCCCCCCCTTTTTAAATTTTTAGTTTTTTTAATTATTTTATTTTATTTTTAAATGTTTTAAATAAGTTTAGTTTTTAAATGTTTTAAATTTTAGTTTTTAAATATTTTTAAAAATTTTTAGTTTTTCTAAATTATTTTTTTTTATTTTAATTTTAATTTTAAATGCTTTAAATAAGTTTAGTTTTTTTAAATTTTTTAGTTTTTAAAATTTTTTAAATTAGTTTTTAATATTTTTATCTTATTTTTTTATTTTTTAAATTTTTTTATTTTTTTTTTTTATTTTTAAATATTTTTAATTTATTTTTAAATGTTTTAAATTTTGTTTTTAATATATTTTTTAAAATTTTTAGGTTTTTAAAAAAATTAGTTTTTTTTTTTAATATTTTTATTTTATTTTTAAATGTTTTAAATAAGTTTAGTTTTCTTTTAAATTTTTAGTTTTTTTAAATTTTTTTAAAATTTTATTTTATTTTTAAATTTTTTTTTTTTTAAAATTTTGAGTTTTGTTTTTAGTTTTTTTAATTTTTTTTATTTTATTTTAAAATGTTTTAAATAAGTTTAGTTTTAAATTTAATTTGATTAATTTTTATATTAATTTTTTTACGACTTCAGCACCAAAACGACATTGTTTTTGTATTGTTTAGCCACGTCAGCGTGCAAAACGGTATCATTTTGCACTTCCTTCGTCGAAAAATCGCCACGTGAACATTTTAGCCAGATTTTGGCCGGAGTGGCATTTAAGTAATCCATTTTGCTCTAATTTTGGCACTTAAGTATCACTTTCCAAACTTTTGGCACTTAAGTGTCCATCCGTGCCAAGTTTTGGCACTCTAGGTGTCTATACCTCTATTGCGAGCAAATGTAATTTAATACTTGACAAAGAGCCATGTTTCTTTTTTGTTGGAAGTTGGAGAAAATTACCTCCAACCAGCAACCCGAAAAATATCGTCACAGACACGTGACATAATTTCTCATTTAAAAAAAATACAGAATTCCGATACGTTGTACATTAAATATATATTTTAATATATACATGATAAATTATCATTTTTATGATTATTTTAATAAAATTAATTTGATTCATATTCACGAATAAATAAAAAAAGAAAGAGCCTAGAATGAATTTACACTAAAAACATTAATCCATCATTTGTTAATGTTACTCATTGTTTAATTTGACAAATTCAACAATATTCCATTCCAATAATCCATAAAACGTGAAGAAAAAATAAACAATTCACATTCTAATATTAAATTTAAAATTTAACAATAATACGAAAAACAATCATTCACATTTCACCTTCAAATGTAATGAGAAGTCTTTACCATTATTTATTTTTTTTTTTTACATATTTACATTTTGACTACTCATTTATTGAAACTTTTGAAAATTAACCCCATGCATGTTGGAATTCCAGACTTGCATGTTGGGAAAGTTGACAACGTGTCGAATTTTCTGATACTTGTTGACTGTGAGTTGGAGTGTGTCGAAGTATGTCGGAGCGTGTTGGACACGACACAAAAAATCCCGGAAAGTGTTGGTACTCCCTAGCCAGCAACCATGCATATGGTTGGTGAGTTCCCTATTCATGAAATGCTCGTACTTTTGCATAAATACATGTACATGGGCTATTTTTCAATAAAACTTCCTTTCTCATGTATGTTGCTGAACTTACGACAAAGTACTCGTTCTTTTAATGAATCATATACGTATAAAATATATGACGTATGACACTCATATAAAATACTTTACCTTTTTATTCATTTTCTAAATTTTCATTGACCAATGATGTAAGTAGTCAATCATCATGTGTATACAAAAAATATGATGATATCGTTTATATCGTGTTATGCTCGCATAAAATATATTATATATTTTATTTACTCATCATCAAATTGTATAAAATAATAACAAAATTCAATTATCTACGATGATTTTATCAGCAACTTAAAATTAAAATAGTTTATTTTTTAGAAGCAAATTTGCTCCTAGTACTATGGATGTAAACTTATGATAATTATATTTGTAGATTTTATTTTTATTGTAATGCAGATTTATATTTTCATGTAGTCATAACAAAAATTGTGATGTATATCCATTTGTATCGCATGCCGTTTAATTTCCTGTCCCATTGGGATTATCACTAGTAGAGGGTGAAGTATATACATGAACATCACCCATATTTATATTTAATTGATTTTACATATAGATAATATCTATATTTATAATCCAGCAAATCAAAAGCAAGATTTGAGGGATTCCCTCCGACCAAGGATGGGGCCTTTTGCAAAAGGGTCCTATAATTGGGTGTCACGAAATCAACCGACAAAAGCCGTCATGGTCTTTTGTAGACAAATTTAATGAAACTCATCGTAAACGGAGTTAATGAAATGATTTGAATATATCATATTAACAAGTTTTCCGACAAAATTATTTTTTATAAGTTTTACAATTCGATTATATTTTCATGACAAATTTTAAATTTTTAGTGCGCTGTCAGGACTTACCTCTCGGGGGGAGGGATATGTTTAGGGGCATTGCTTAAAAGACGGGCATATGATCCATGATTAGGTTTGGGCTCTCCCAAGCCCATATCTCGCGTGACATTTGGGTGTTTTCAAGAATTTCACAATAATGAGTCGCTACTAGCATATTAGGGTTGGCTAGAAACCAAGTAAGGTGTGAGAGTGTACCTCACTTCCTACGCAACTAGAGAATTTAGGATCGAGAGCTTGATTATACTAATTAACCAATTAATGCCCTTTCGGTACCTAATCTTGTTAATTGTCAGGCAGTTTGAATTAATTTTATACCTATTCACTAACATGTGAGGTGATCATGCGGGTACGCAATCATTAAAGTAACAATATGCAACCAAAATCATAATTGCAGTAAACTTTAGCACATACAATTAAACATAATCAAATTTAAAAATTAAACATGCGATATAATTAATATACAAGCAAATAAAAGCCCGATTACACTAAGAAAGCAAGACATGACAATCCCTAAGCAAACCATGTATTTTTTAGATTTTCGAAACTTTAAAAAAAAAAAATTGCGAATTGAGTTAGGTTTGATATGACCCTACCTGGGTTTGACCGGTCCGGCGGGTCGGTCAATCCGCCCAAAAGGGCTAGGCCCGACCAGATGGTCGGGCCTATATTTAATTCCGGTTTGAGAATTAGTAGTTTCTCTAAAAAAAGTGAAACTAGAAAGCAAACCATCTCTCCTTAAAACTTGGAAATCAACCGTTCCACAGTCTAATTCTTCAATTTTCGGTTCTAGCCTAATCGGATGCTTACCGTTAGGTAACGGTTAGTTTTATATCGAAAAGCTTGAGTAAGTTTTTTAATAAGTTTTTTAATTAGTTGTGCAATATTGTCATTGAATTTTTTTGTTTATTTAATGTGATCCATAAATTTTAGACTTTGCAACGATGTGCATGAACTTTTAATTTGTTCAATATAATTATTGAACTTTTGATCACGTTTAATCTAATGCCCACATTATATGAACATATCCAACAATATCATTCCATTAATTTAAGTTTAAGGTCAAGATTAAATATTTTATATAATCTAAGGATAAGATTTGAGCAAATTAAAAGTTTATAAATATTATTGCATATTGAGTTAAAATTCATGAATTATTATTGAACAAATGAAAAGTTTAGAGATGATATTATATATTACACTAAAGTTTGAGATTTTTTTTTTTTTTTTTTTGGGTTGGAAACCAAAAGTCCGAGAGTTATCTGTATCATTTCCTCATGGATTAAAGATGAAATGACAGTAAATGCGTAACGAGTCTGCTAGTGATTGAACGATTAAAAAAGAATAATAGAAGCTCCCCGGTTCAAGCGTCCGTGTCCGTAGAAAAAAAATAAAATAATAAAACGACAGCGAAGCAGATGAAATCTCGAGAACAACAAAGCCCACGCGCGCTCCCAGTCCTTAGGCCGGACTCCACCGTCAGCCGCTTTCGGCGCCAACCAAGGCCGCACGTGACGAATCCCGGCGCGTGAAGATCCCCTCAGCTCTCTTCTACCGACGCCCCATAATGGGCAAAGATCCAATCCGGACAGCGTTGTTAAGGAATCCAAGCATGCAACCGGGCAGAGCAAAGGACGGTGTCAGATCACACTCCCGATCAGTCTCCATCCACCCATCACCCGATTCCTGGTCACACTTTTTGGGGAGATCTCGAATTGAGGTTCACGCGCGTGCGTCTCGTTCGCCGGACCCCTCTCGAGATCTCCATACGAAAGAGACCGACAGGAACAGAGGACGGCGGGGGGAACAAATGCGAAACCCTCCAAAACAAGGTTTTCTCCAGAGGCGCCCCCCCCCTCCCTCTCTCTCTCTCTATATTATGCTCTAGGCGCTGCGGGAGAGTCCGGGCGTCCCGCTAGACTCTTCTGGATCTAACGTAAAACAAGGGAGATTCCTTCCTCTGCTCTTCTCTGGTTCTTTCTCCAGACTCGTTCTTTCGTCTTCCCTTTTGTTGTCTTATGGTCAATGCGTTATATCATTCAATTCTCAGGTCAAGGGCATTTGCCCAGTTTTGCCACCCGGAAATAAGGCTTCTGCGGTTGGACTTTGACCCCTCGATATTGGGTTCCTGGGCTCTTCTCAGTCTCCCTCTCGATCTGAAGGGGGGAAAAACAACCCAGGAATAAAGAAAAAGACATGATTTGTTCGTCAGTTTTGGCGGACAAACCGTCCATGGCGGTCGCCACTTGCAAGATGCTAAAACCTCCGCCAAAGCCATCGCCTTTTTGTTCCAGACCTATCCTCTGTACTAAGAACAAGAACCCCAACACCGTGAACGAGCCGTCAAAGCCAAGACTGACCATCGCCACCCCTATCCTGGTGATACCAAGTCAAGTCTCAGTGAGGAGATCAAAGAAAAACAGGGGAGGGGAAGAAAAGAGGGATTCTTCTCAAGTGGGTGGTCAGCAGATGCTGGGCTTGTGTGGTTTTGGGTATTGGGCCCAGGGCTTCAGGTGCTTCCCTTGGTTGGCTTTGAATTTCCACATGGCTCACAATCTCAAGCTGCCTCCCTCAACCTTGCAGCTTGTGCAGAATTCGGGGAATCTGCCGATGGTAGTCAAGCCTCTGTATGGGATCTTGTCTGATGCTATTTACGTTGGTGGTGCTCACAGGCTGCCATATATTTCAGCGGGAGGTCAGTTGACACATTCCTCTGATTCTTAAATATGTCTCGCTCTATTTGAGTTGAACTACTGTATGTTCTGCTGACAATTTGCATTTGAAGCAAATTCGTAGTTTTTTAGAGTCTTGCATTGTTCTAATTGGAATTTAGAGTTTCCTTTGCTGTTTTTCAATGATTTAGTTAGTTATTTCTATTGACCTTTCCCGTGACGAGTTCCTGATGTTGATTGTTCCTTTTTCTTTTTTCTTTTTTTTGTGCACTGGGAGATATGAATTGTATGTCGCCTTGGATTAAGTTCTTCAAGAAGTCTGTTCATAACTAGGGTTGGGTAGCAAGTTATTGACATATGTTTGTAGATTTATGATATGTGATTGTAATACATAATGGTATTAGCTTATATTATGTCTTAATGTTTGGAGGTCGAAATTAGAGATTCATACTCACTTGTTAGTGAAAGACATTGTTCACACCGGCTATTCTACTTAATTCTCTAGAATCTCATCAACCATTATTGAGTGTGATAATCAGCGGACAGCTTTAACATGGTTGTATCTTCAGTGCTTCTACAGATTCTGTCTTGGGGACCATTGGCATTGATCCCTCTTGCTCGTGAAGCTCTTCCAAACCTCATGGCATGTGTTCTTCTCAGCAATATAGGTGCATCTATTAGTGAAGTTGCTATGGATGCTCTTGTTGCAGAGTATGGCCAGAAACACAACTTACGTGGTCTCCAGTCTTATGCATTCATGGCTTCAGCAGCTGGTGGAATCCTTGGAAACTTGTTAGGTGGATATATTCTTCTTAGAACACCACCAAAGACCATGTTCTTCATATTTACGTCCCTTCTTTCCCTTCAGTTTGCCATGTCATTGATGACAAAAGAAGCATCTCTTGGAGTATCTCAGCCATCAGTTAACACTCTAAAAAAGAAGTCGATCTTGCTTAGCATTAGAAATCAATTCTCAGACTTGTTAAGGGCAGTTCGTGAAGAGAGTATTTCCAGCCCTCTTACTTGGATCGTGCTTTCTATCGCGACGGTGCCAATTCTGTCTGGTTCGATTTTCTGCTTCCAAACTCAATGTCTGCATCTTGATCCTACAGTTATCGGGATGTCACGTGTGATAGGCCAGTTGCTCCTGCTTTTCACGTCAGTACTTTTTGACAGGTTCTGGAAAAATGTTTCAATGAGGAGATTAATTGGAGTGGTGCAGGTTCTGTATGCAGGCTCGCTTCTTCTAGACCTAGTTCTGGTGAGGCAGATCAATCTGAAGTTGGGAATTCCCAGTGATGTGTTCTCCCTATGTTTTTCTGGTCTAGCGGAGACAATTGCACAGTTTAAGCTCCTTCCGTTCTCAGTGCTGTTTGCGAATTTATGTCCACGGGGTTGTGAAGGATCCTTGACATCTTTCTTAGCATCGGCCTTGTGTTTGTCGTCAATAGTTAGTGGGTTTCTGGGTGTTGGATTAGCATCACTTATCAGGGTCACCTCTGGCAATTACTCGAGCCTGCCTGTGGGGATTCTGATACAGTTTTTTGTGGCTTTGCTGCCCCTGGTGTGGATTCATCTTTTGCCCACGTCACTAGATACTGTTGAGAAGGACAGAAAAAGAGGCTTGAGTAAAAGAAGACGAAGAAACAGAAGAGTAGGACGAGTGGTGTTTGGCTCAGTAATATCTTACCGGCGCGAGAGAGATTCTTAGACATCGAGATAGAAATCACCAAGAGATGTCTTTGCACTTTTGGAATCAATAATGGAAGTGCTCGTGTGGTTATTGATACTTGGCATTTGTTGTTGTCCGGTGAAGGAACTCAGATTGGATGACCATTTTAGACTCCGAAAACAATTGCTTCTCCACCCAAAAACTTCAAACAATTGCTTCTCCACCCAAAACTTCAATAACTTTCTTTCTCCTTCTTCACTTCAAAGCCGTTATCAGGAAAAAAGGGAGGTTCCTGGATGTTTGAACAATTACATTATTTCTTTGTGATCCTTAATTTCGGGAAGGAATTTGGTTCCTCCATATGGAAGGCTTGAGGAGTTTTTTAGGCCAGCGAACCATTGACAAGATCTTCAGCACCTGAACCTGCTGCAAGAGCTTTCTGAGGAAATAGGCGGTGCTGGACTCGACAGATAAGTCCTAAACGTCAGTATAAAGTGAGATCCTGAGGTTTCCTCCTCCCATTAGGAGCTCGAACTTTTGTCGATGTAAATAGTTTTCTGACTTATAGGAGGTTATGGATGGTGATTTTGGAGTTGAAAAGGAATTGCTTTGTGGCTGCCATCCATATCTGGCGTTAGCTTCTTCAACCAAACGCCTTTAGGCAGGCCACACTCGAAGAAAATGATCTCTGAAGTCATCGTGCTACTGACAGAGACAAGTCTTTAAGATGTCACAGTTCTGCCAAAAAGCTTTTAGTTTTTACTTCGTTGCCTGACAATCTTTACTTGTTCTTTCTCATAGTTTTGTATGAGTCTTTTCTTTCTTTCGGTTAGATTAATGAATGGAATTGGATAGGGGAATATGGCTCTGTGCTGCGCTGAATCCTAGCGATATTAGCTACAAACTGCGGTTGTGTTTCCACGTGTTCCTTTTCGATGTTCTTTTCCAATATAACGACGACGGGATCTTGAATCATTCCCAAGCAAGTTATTTGTTGAGATTGTAAGTGTTGATGCATACTTCTCCAATGAGTTCTCTAGGGAAACCCTTAAACAAGTTTTTTTCCGTTTCTGTAAAATAGTAGAATGAAAAGCAAGATAAGCATGATGTGTTGGACGTTGTTCTGGAAAAGCATGACTGAACATCATGTATACAGCGATACAGTTCTAAATTAAATAGTGCCAAGACAAAAAGTATTTTCACCCTCGATGTAGCTGAGAGCACCCCTTCTAATGGGGACTGACCGGAAGTACCTTCTACCACTCTTCTTTCTCCAACCTGTTTCGACTCTTTTACTCACATGTCTCCCAAGCCCCTCTGCCTCATGCCCTCAGATCCGCTTCTTGGTCGCCACCGCCTTGCTACACTGGTGCCACCGCCCAGCTCCGTTGCCGATCATCACTTTGCAGCCCTCCTCCTGCCTCGTGCCCTCGGATCTGCTTCTCGGTTGCCGTCGCCTTGCCACACTGGCACCACCGCCCACCTCCGTCGCCGATCATCACTTGGCAGCTCTCTCTCTCTCTCGGTCATCTCCCTGAATTTGTCTCTGCACTTCAAGTGCAATCAAGTCAAAAACGTTTTGTGCAATGTCTCAAGCATTTTGAAATCCCTGCTTAAGCCCTAAACTTTCTACCTTTTTTATTTCTCGCAAAATACTATAATCTTTTAGATAACTTTAAATGTTATAGTTAAATAAGTTTGATCTCCTCTTACCTCGCGTTTCGTATTATAAATATTACTAAAAATGTGTGTACTTGTCGTTAGTAACTAGTTACCATCCAAGAAGTAGGGAAAGAAATCTCCATCGACTTGGTTAAATGGGTATCACTTTTTGAAAACACACATAGAATTGCGTGGTCATTTAGGAAAAACCCACAGATATATCGTATTAAACATATGTCACTGAAAATTCTTAGTATTAAGAATTTACACAAATCAATTGGGTTAAATGAATTACAGCGATAAAGCATGAATTAAGCGGTGAACTCTCCTGCAAGACCCGAATATGCATAACACTACTCGTAAGATCAAGGCAAATAAGGACCTGTTTGTTTGTGTTTCTTTTTTCTGTTTATGAACAGATTTTTTGTTTTTTTTGTTCCCGGGAACAAAAAAGAAAGTAAACGCGTTTGTTTGTGTTTTTGTTCCAAATCTGTTTTTTTGTTCGGGAATAAGAAAAAAGAAAAACAAGAAACAAAAAAAAGTTGTTTTCTTGTTTCGGAACAATTTTTGGGAATAGATTTTCTCTCTCCACTCTTTTCTTTTCTTTTCTTCTTCTTCTTCTTCTTCTTCTTTTTTCTTTGGCCGGTCGCCGGCTCGGCTCGGCCATGGCCGGCGACCGGCCGTCGAGGGCCGGCGACCTCGCCGGAGCGTCGCCGGCCCCTGGCGAGGCTCGGCCTCGCCTTGGCTGGGCGAGCTTGGTCTCGCCCGATTTGGGCGAGCCGAGCTAGCCCGGCCTCTACCGCGCCTCGAGGCCGGGAGAGCTCGGGCTCGCCCAGATCCGGCGAGGCCGAGCTTGCCTAGCCATCGGCGAGGCTCGGCCTCACCGGGGCCGGCGAGCCTCGCCGTGGCCGGGCGAGGCCGCCGGCCCTCGTCGGCCGCTCGCCGGCCATGGCCAAGGTCGACGACCGGCCAAAAGAAGAAAAAAAGAAAAAAAAAGAAAGAAAAAATTGAAAAATAAAATAAAAATATTTAAAAATTAAAAGAAATAAAAAAAGAACACACATTTACCAAACATGTTTTACATTTTTTTTTTATTCTAGGAACAAGTTTACCAAACGCGTTTTTTTGTTCAAAAATTATTCCCTGGGAATGAAATAGTTTGGAACAAAAAAAAAACGTAAACACAAACAAACGCACCCTAATTTGCCAGCTTATCATTACACAACGAGTAATAGTATGCATCACATGTAATCGAGTTCTCAATAACGCAACATAGAAATTGATGCGTAGATAAATAGAAATAAAGGCTGAGAACATAATTAATGTCAAATGCCATGGACGCGATCAAATGCTAGCCGTTCGAAAAATGGAAAATTAGAGCATGCATTGCCTATGTAAACCGCCATTGTAAACAAAACTTAACACACTCCATCTTATCAACCCTTGATTTAAGGGTTAGTGAGAGAACGGCTTGTTAAAAACCTCGAATCAGGTGAATAATATAAAATAGCTAAATTTACTGTACCAGGTACTGAAAAATAGAACAAATGGAAATTATTTACTTAGTAAACTCTAATTAGTAGAAGCAAATATACATCTCGTGGGTGAATTTCACACCATTGCTTTATCCCGGTACTCAAATCTTGCACTCCTGAGTGCAACTTGACGAGACCAAGCAGAGCGTCAGGTAAATTAATATTATGAGGTTGGAACTTTTGATTTGTTTGCCACTCGGCAGCGCCATCACTAGAGCGATTACTGGTCAAGCTGCAGTCGGTTCTCCTCTTAGGGTTCACAACCCCAGCATTCGACATTTCATATTGGAGACCGAAGAAATCCTAGGATGTGAATGTGTCTGCAGACTTCATTCTGGGATAGCAACAGAGAAATTTTAGGAGGTTTACTCCACAGGAACTGCTAGTAGCACCCGGAAATTTCAATGAGCGCAAACCTTAGTTAAGGTGGATATTGTATGGCAACGAAAGATGCCTGTGTGATGGATCTTTAGTGGCAATAAAACAGACTAAGCAGATCTCAAAGCATGGTTTGCCACAACTCCGAGCAGAGCTACAGGTCAGCGACATGGCCGTGTATTGGAATCTCCTTCAAGTTACTGGCTCTGGTGTGGTATCTTAACAGCAAGAACCTTTGCTTGTATGCCATTTCTAGTACAGGAGCGTGGCTTCTCATTTACATAGTCGCCCTAATTGCAGTCTTCTCTCGATTGGGGTACCCGGAAGCACATGGCACAGGGAGTAGCAAGAGGGTTATTGTATCTCCATAAGAATGCAGTCTTTGGATTATTCGCTGTGATATAGAACCAGCAAACATTTTGTTGGATTAGAATTTTGACCCTTCTACATGTATTGGCAGAATTCACGTATCACAGCTATTGACATCATCGCATTGAAATGCGGTCTGAGGAGGTGGGATTGGGACAATGTCGGCCTCTGGACGACATAATAGCAGATTATTGTTCTGAAGGTGTCAACTTTGATTTAATTAACTCAGCATGTACACCAGGCCATATTGCTTCAAAGTACCTCCATTAGGTGGGCTCCGTGAAGAATGACGTGTATGGACATGGGATCATGCTCCTTCAAATCATACCAGGTTGCAGCTCTATTGATCTTCAGCAGCTCACAAAAGAAATCAACATCACATCATAAATTGAAATGGTCAAAATTCTTTTTGTATAAACAGTTAGGAAAGCTTACTGATCCCCATATGCAGGGAGACTGGTGAGAATGAGGCAGAAAGGGATTTTCAAACTCCTCAGCAAAACAAACCCAGCATGCAATAGGTGGACACAATGGTTGAGGGCTGTAGCTCAGCAGAAAGATAAGTCTTGGAGAAGATAGGGGTATGGTCATCCAACTCCCATCTGGAAGCACAAATAACAAGATCCTCGATGGCATCACTCTTTCCTCCAGGCCGCTCCTCAAGTAGATGGAGAAGATTTGTCCTATCCAAGATAGCAGTGTTGAGCTGGCATTCTAGTTGCAACACATTTCACATAAAAACTCATAAGGGAAGGCAAATTACTCACATCTGCCTGACAATAAAGATAAAACCTTGTAATATATCATGATCTGGAAACTGGAACGATGTTACCAGAAGAATTTACTACTACCAGAACCTATGGAAACGTTTCTCTAACACAGATGCCTCCAATCAGTCACTTCCGATACATGAAATTTTACTTTTGAGAACTAGAATGTAAGCCGCTTGTAAAGACATTTTAGTGACACTAAATGGAAGTACCGCTCGTATCCACTTTAGCTACAAAGATATGCAAAAAAAAGATGCGTTCCCTAGCTCAAGCATCTGCTCAAGAATTGCTATATCTGCAAATGGAAAGCTGAACCTGAAACCCGAGCTGGGATAGATAGGGCAGTTTATTTCGTCGTTCCTCCATCTTGCTTCAAATTGCTAAATAGCACATGGGATATGTGATTTTAAATAAGAGAATGGTGTTAAGTTACAGCAAATCAACTATAAAGGTATATCAATAATCAAATATTTAGCCCATGGCAACATACAGAATTGGAGATGCCAAAGTATCTGTAGAGACTCAGATACATACAGGTCAAGAGGGATGACATTAAATAAACTGTATTGAAGAATTCTATGCATGAGAAGGAAAATTCCTTAACGATCTTGAGGAATTGAAATTACCTCAGACCATTCCTCACATCAAAAGTCCATTTTGCAGTATGGAGTTCTCTTCAGCTAAGACTCCCATCAGCATAGATTATTATAACCACGAAATGCTGAAATATCTATATCTGATTCTCGTTGTCAGCATAACAAACAATTCCTTTCATTACCCCCATAAGGCTATCCAGCATCTCATAGATGGAATGAGAAGCAGCATGTACCTTATCAGCGACATAGAAGCAGTTAGTCCTACCATTAATAACAATCCAACTGCATCCAGGTTCCTTCCTTAAACCCTTTTGGTGCATCATTTTCCTCACTCCAGCTACCATATCCCATTTCCTTGAGGAAGCATGCAGATTAGATAGGGATACATAATTTGAAGGGTTCTCAGGTTCCATACGAACAAGGAAGCTATAAGCCAAGTCTCTCATCTCATGGTTCCCATGCATTACAGAAGCATTGACAAGAGCCCCCCAAATGCTTGGACCAGCTTCCACATGCATATTTTCTATAAACTGTAGTGCACGGTCAAGCTGGTTTGACCGACCTAATATGTCGACAACACAAGCGCAGATCTCCACTGTTGGTTCAATCCCATAGTCATTTATTGCTGAAGCATATATGTTAAGGCCTTCATTGACCAATCCTGACCGACCACAGGCAGCAAGAACCCCTACTACTGTTATCATGTCAGGCTTGATTCCCAACATTGGCATCTCATTGTATAGAAGCACGGCTTCCTCACCCTTCCCATGAAGTCCATATCCAGAAATCATGGAACTCCAAGAGACCGCATCCTTAAAAGAAGCACCATCAAATATTCTCCTTGCAGCAATTAAGCCCCCCGACTTGCAGTATGCATCTATTAAAGCATTAGACAATGAGACACCATGATCTATTTTCTTTCTGATGGCAAAACTGTGAATTTCTCTCACAGCTGATAAACCAGCATGTGTTACGCAAGCAGGGAGAATGCTTACAAGAGATATGTCATTGGGTTCTATATCATACATAACCATCATTTTCCTAAAAAGAGAGAGGGCTCCCTCTGAATCTCCAAATATCACAAAACCATTGATCATTGCCGTCCAAGCAAATACATTTTTAGATTTCATACGTTCAAATATCCTTCTCCCAGCATCCACCTTGTTGTTCTTTGAGTACATGTCTATCAAGCAACAACCCAAGTGAACATCTGCATCCGGAAGAAACTCCAACTCATTCCTCAATATATAACCATGAAGCTCCTTCCCGTGGTTATATTTCTCAGAATCACCAATGCACAAAGGCAAAAGACTCGACACTGTGAATGCATCTAGTTTTAAGCCAACTTTCTGCATGTTTTGTGCAACGTCCCATACTTTCTTACCCTTATTATCATCACTTAAGCTCGCATACCCTGTTACCAGAACATTCCAAGAAGTGATGCTTCTGTCAGGCATTTCATCGAACAGTTTCCTCGCTTCATTCAACTCTCCGCATTTACAGTACATCGACATTAGAGAATTGGCCACAACCACATCCAAGACAAACCCAATTTTCGCGCTCTTCCCATGAATGACTTTCCCAGCAGCCAAGTCCCCACACTCGCTCGCAACTTTCGATAACGTCGCGAGCGTGTAATCGTCCGGAACCACATTCCCCCGGCACATTTGATCAAACAGCTCGAAGGCAACCTCGTACGCACGACTCTTCGCGTACCCATTAATCAGCGTGTTCCACAGGTAAACGCTCTTGTCGTCAAACGAATCGAAAACCAGTTTCGAATCCCGCACGCTCTTGCAGGCGGCGTATGCAGACATGAGCTTGGTGCCCAGATAAGGGTTCCCAGCAAAGCCATCGATGAGAACACGAGCGTGGGACTGTCGGGTCAGCCTCAGAGATCGGTCCTCGATGCAGAGCTGAATGCAATGGAGGAGGGTGGAAGAAGAACAAGGAGAATCAGCTAGAATGGCTTTGGAGTAGCATCGAGAGGCTATGTTTCTGAGTGTTTCCCGTCCAGAGAAGGAGATCATGAGAAAAAGGAACGTCACGCTTGAAGGTTCCGGCTAGAGAGCTGCGAGTGCGACTTGGGACGAGAGGGAGATGGCGGACATGGAGGAAGTACGTCGCTTTTTTCTTCTTGATGATGGGGGGCATGTGATTTCTAGGTTGTTGATTTTATGCTGAGAGGGACATAATAGAAATCTTGATTTTTCAAAATTTTTACGAACAAAAAAACATTACCTTGGAAGTTTTAAATAATAATTAAAAGATACAATAAAGTTTTAAGTGTTCAAGAAAAATGACATAAATAATTATTGAAATTTAAATCAATGGATAATGTGTATAGTTTTTAAACTTTAATTCAATGTGCATCATTATCCGCAAACTCTTGATATATATTCAAACGAGTTTATGGACGTATGAAAATATCCACTGCTAAAAGCATGATGAAAGCTTTGATAGCTTGAAATTGTCTTTCTAATGCCGAGACTAGGATAAATGCAATGATTTTTCAACATATGGTTTGATGGTTCTAATGAGGTCAAGGATTACATCTTAAGAATGGTAGATTTGAAGTACAAATTATACTCATAAAGGAACTCATGAAACCACCGGTCATTATGATAATTTGGTCTCAAGATAGCACCATTTAAGTGAAATTGTGTCATTTATTACTTTTGTGGAAAGAAATGACATATAGGGAACACCGTAATGAATATAAAGCTTCGAAATTGAAGAGAAAATTCACTCTTGTGATCTTCCAGTGATGGTTTTACTTTGCGTCCATTATTGCCATGTGGCATGTAAAATTGTATCACTAACCATAGATATGGGCTACTTGTGATAAGGGGTGAGCAACAAGAACAAGTTGGATAAGGAATCACCTAGGCCAGCCTGTTCTAGGTGGTTTCCGAGGGGACTGGTCCAATACTCGATTCCATAAAATTAGAAGCGGTGGTTTTCGATTTGGTTCCTTGTTCCAAGGGTGGAATCGCCCGTTTGAACTGTCCGGATTGTTAACTAAATTTAACTATGTAATGAAATACATATTTAGTTAGCAATAATTTGATAAGAGACTTTTTTATTTTGTTTGGTTTTCATTTTATAAGTGTCCTTTGACTAACTTCATTGTAATAACTCGATTACTCTAATATCAAATGAAGTTAAATCCTAGGGAAAAAATTGAAAAGCATCCTCAAGTCAATTTGCACATTAAGTTATGAAAGTTTACAATTAGCATCTCAAGTTGCATTTATCTTTATTATTATCTATCTAAATCTAAAAATATCTTTGAATATACTTTATGTTTGTCTATTTTAATTACATTAATAAATAATAATGTTGGATGATTACAAATATGAGTGATTGGTTCTCAATCCAAATTTGCCCCACTTAGGAATCGGGAATCGGACCAAGAGGACTGATTCCCAATTTTTGAAGTTGGGAACCAGACCATTTGGTCCTTAAACCCGTTTGATCCGGTTCCCAAGTGGTTTAATGGAACTAGTGGCACGTTCATCCTCTCTCTACCTAGACCAACACACCCATGAGAATTTGTATGGGTTAAACCCCTATAAAAAAATGCATAGACCAACATAATCCTTCCTCTCTTTGCCCAGACCAACACACCAATCACCTTCCCAAACTCTTAGTCTCTCGCACTCCATGAGGACTAATTTATCAAGTTTTCAGTGAAGGCAAAACAGCCCAATATGTATTAAACCATATTTATACCAAATATGTTACATTGACTCATTTTGAGTTGTGGGTTGGACGTAAACCTAACTCGAACCATCTTAAAGTTTGAAGTGTCTTGCAGAAGTGAGGTTATATGATCCAACATTAAGTAAATTGGACTGCAGAACCACTCGGTATTATTTCGTATCTTATTCAGATTATTTGAAGGAATATCGGGATGACAAGAAAAATGAATAAATAAATATTTTAAAGTAAAACTATAATGTATAAAATATACCTTCCCAATAAAAAGTAAGTATAACACAAAGTAGACCACCTACTTACAATTAAGGGATAGAGTTATACTTCATTCACTTGATCTAATTATGTAGTATAAATAATGAGTAACGTAGCTTAATCATAGGTATGATGTTTTACTTCTTATTCCTTGATCTGTTTAAATTAAACCGAATTTGAAATTAAAATAACGAGAAAAAAATGTAGCAATATTTAAAAAGGAATCTTGATTTAAAAAGAATGTAGAATTAATAAGTTATAGCTATTTTAGATATGGCCAACTATATTTCCTATGAGTTAACATGTACATATTCTTGGGAATGAGTTATTTATAGTTTTATTGTAGTTCATATATTTACTCTTACTTTTTCAACATTAATGTTTCATAATCTAGCAATTCACCTAAAATGCGGGTCTAGAAAGATAATTTTGAGTTTTAACTTAATCTTTGCAAAATTTGAACTAAACTGTCAACCAACAAATATGACTCCAGCTAAGGATATTCATATTCTAAGATAAGAATAAACTTGCAATAAGAATAAACTTGCATTTGCTCTTATGCCAATAGTTTTCAAATTATTCTTTTTCAATTTTTCTATCATATGACCAGTTGACTAACATTTAATTTTAAAAACTTACATGATGCCTTTTATACGTTTAACTTTAAGCATCTTCCTCTTTTGTACGTTTGAGTATTCTGCTTTTTGTATGTTCAACTTTATAAAATTGTGGGACAATACTACAAAAAATCCCAAACCGGTAAATTGGTGACACATTTATCTTGAACTAATTTTCTTATCGTAAAACATCTCAAACCAATAGATCCGTGATAAATCTCCCTTTTGTTAGCTTTTGGACAATACACCAGTTAAAAAACTATGGTGAAAATACACATAGCAAGCAACTATTGTGATGTAGATCCAACATTGAAATTCAATATAAATGGCTCTTTAAACAATGTCTTTGTAGGGAAACCAATTTGAAGAAAATGAACAGAGATTGGGAATTATGAGGATTGAATCTATTCCTTCTTTCTCCCAAATCAAAGTTAGGGCAAAATTACGGATTTCAGCAAATTTCAGAAACAGGAGGGATCTCTTGTCTAGAAGGGATGCTGCAGGAGACGGCAACAAAAGAGAGGAGTTCAAGATCTACGGCCATCAAGAGGGTGCTCAATAGAGAAACGGTGAAGAAGAATCTGCGAGGCTTTATAGATTGTTCGCTCCAGAGTGATTACCTTGGGGCATTTTCAACGGCAGAGCTTGCGAAGTGATACTTGCCAACATGCGAATGCTCACCTTCAGATGGCCGAAGTTTCATGACTCTTTTCATGATCTTCTCTTCCTTGCAAGATTGGGATCCACTGGGCAAGCTCAAACTTCGAAGACAGCGTCATCATTAGGACGGTGCTTGTTATTTCGCCTTTCCCATGGATGGAGAAGGAATTCGAATCCACTTGGCTCATTATTCAGTTGATATCTTACTAGCCCTATAGGAATGAATCTTCCTATTGAGGGAGGGACCTTGTTTTTGTCATCCCTGCAGATTTCCAGTTTTTGTAATACCGATTTATAGGATTAACCAGAAGAGAAGGATCAATAATGCAACCTCCATTTAGCTCATTCATGGAGTTGTACAAGTGCTCTCGCTATCCCCTTAGTCTATGGGAGTACCTTTCACCTTTCCTTTTGCCCTTGGTAAGTCTTTACTTCACAAAGTCAAAAGGAAGCACATTTCAGCACCTTCTCAAGCGCAACGCCGGTCGGTATCATTGAGTCAACTTACAGGAGATGAAATAAGCAATGGTCCGAAGTTACAAGTGAGATAGATGTGTAACTAACCTATGAGTTGGAAGACAGCTGTGACAAGGTCCATATGCTTATGTTGAATTTCTACGTGGGATGCACATCAGATGAGTCATGTCCGAGTGTTTTATTGCATCGGCAATCTAACAGGAATAATGGACGGAAGTTAATGAATGATAAATTTGTTGTGAGTGTAATTGTTTAGAATTTTTTGACACAAACATTAATTTAGAATAAATGTGTCTTGAGTGTAATAGTTTGACAATTTTTTATGGTGTTGTCCCTAAAGTGTTTTCTTTTTGAGGTACTCATGCACAGGTATTTGTCAAACACATTTGTAAAAATAACATAAGTAACAACATTCTTGAGATCATAAGTGACATCAATTAATATGCTAACACGAATAGAAAAAACATGTAAAAGATCCATTTGAGGTCATATAAAACACATAATTCCAGATATAGGGCCGAAGGATCCGTACCTAGTGACGATCTAATTGCTTTTCATCCTTTCAATATTAGCCCATGCGGACACGTAGAGTTTGGAGTTTCTCCTTGGCCCGTCCTATGAATATCTACTTTTGTCATTATAAATTACAATGAAAGCGTGGGGTTTCAGATTGAATAAGATTCGGGTGTCCTTTTATAGATTTCCAGGATTAGAAAGCACGAGTCACCACTCATCGAAATCCACATATCTCTGTTCTTTTGTAGAGAATGAAATCCTACACTATACGAATCAAGAACCTGATGAATAGGCAAAATTCTGGGAAACTTCTGCAGAATGTCAAAAACACTCTGCTTTTTAATTAATTGTTCATGAAATTCCAACAAGGATGATTTTTGAACTGTAGGTTTGTCACTTTCAAGGGAACATAAGCATAATTAAAGAATTATGAGGACAGATGACAAGGGAATATCAAGGTTATTTTTTTTAAGGGTGTTATACTCACAGAACCTCTGCTTTTATATGCTAATTAGCATAATGGTAGAATTTTCAACTTGGAATCAAAGAAAAATATATAATTAACGGGTGTTTCAAGACACTTATCAAGTAAAGAAAATTTAATATTTTTAGTACATGCTTTTGTCATATTATATTACAAATGTTAGCGGATTTATTTAATAAGTGCCCATGAGAGTACATGTCACGAAGATTCTCAGGGAAATGGCAAATCTGTGCGCTTTTGGCACAAAAATCATGCTATATATATCCGATAGCCAGCTCTTTCTATTTTTTGATCTTTTTTGTCATTGAAGACATCTAATGAAGGTAGCTTCCTAGGCAGGGTATCGTTTGCGCTGTTTCTATTATCTTAATTATATTATGAAGGCAGAGAATTCTGTCCGAATAAGAAACGGATGCCTTCCTGGGAAAGATTGTCCAAAATGCTCCTTGCAAAAATCTGATGCTATTTTTTCGACAGGTCACAAAGTTATGCTCAGATCTTTATAACAGTTTGGAAAAACAGACATAAAGCTCCAGCTTTAGAGCTTCTGCAATAGTAATTTAATTGATGACCCAGCAAAACAAGAAAGGTTCTTAACAGAAGGGAGCGACCAGATTGTGCATAGTGGCTTTGCTCGTTGCATACGGAGCACCGCAGTTGATCTCATGCACATCTTCCATGGTCCACAGGCCATCCCACAACATATCCTCATTTGTAGATGTTGATGATGAGGCCTCAGGAAGGGAAGCGTTATTGGCATTGAAAACAGAGTAGAACAAGCACTGGTCATAGCCAGAGCTATTGGGGTAGGCCCCTGCAATCTCGGGTCGGATTTGGGGTGTGGACGGGACTCTGTGGTGGTCGTTTTCTTCGAGCAGGGACCAGATGCTCTTCATGTCGACCTGAGTCAGTTGCAGATGCTGCTGCAGTTGGGGTAGCTGCTGCTGTTGCTGCTGTTGCATTTGCTGATGTTGCTGCTGCTGCTGTTGCTGATGATGATGAAATTGTTGGCGACGCAGGAGACGCGCCGCTTTCGATCTCTCGGGGTTGGTGGGAGAGGCCTTGGCCTTGTTCTTGAAATGTGTCCTCCAGTAGTTCTTGATCTCATTGTCTGTCCGCCCTGGCAAGCTTCTTGCAATTGTTGACCATCTGTTTTTCATTTTTCCAGTTTCATTCGACAAGTTATTATGGGAACATCTTACTATTATCGAAAAACTTAATACAGAAAACTTGAGAAAGTTGAATTTACCTGTTTCCCCATCTAGCGTGGAGCTCTAGGATGACGCTCTCTTCTTGAGGGGTTATCTGACCTCTCTTCAGGTCAGGCCTCAAGTAATTCACCCACCTCAATCTACAGCTCTTCCCATTCCTCTTGAGCCCTGCACAGACAAAACATATAAGACACCAAATTAATTTCCTTTTACTTCCCATAATCTCAAAATTCAACTCTATGTTTTTCCTTCCCGTGATGCAAAAGCCTAGTGATAAAAGCTCATGCCATTAGAAACAGAATGAATTTGAGGAAACTAGTGTGGTTTGTAGCCCCTCAAAAAGAAAACAAAATGAGACTTTTCGATAAGTTTTTGTGGGGGATATCTAGGTAGTAATAAGTACCAATAATGCATAAACAAGAAGGCAACGAATTTAAGAGGATCATAAGGATTACTCCACTAAAAGAGAACAGAAAAGATCAAAAGAGAAATAAACAAATTTAAGAGGATTGTGAGGATTGCATCGCTAAAAAGAAAACAAAAACCATGAAAAGTTTCAAGAAGCTTTTGTGGGCATCCTAAGTTCTAATGGTGCATAAACATGAAGGCAACTAACTAAAAGAAAACATACATAAGATCCAAAGATTAAGAGGTTTATCATGTGGAGATGCTGATTGATTGAGTAGTAACTGAATATTAAAAGCATGCATATGTATGTGTTACCTGTGAGCCTAGCTACAGAGTTCCATCTTCCTTCCCCATGCAACTTCACATACTCAATGAGTAACTTGTCTTCCTCAGCAGTCCAGGGACCTTTCCTCCACGCCTCTTCCATGGAGTTTGAGCCCCACCCAAAGTTCCCCGTCATTGCTACCCAAGACATGTAACTCTAAAGGGCTCAAAAAGAGAAAAGGGAAGGAAAAATTATTCTTGCTTAACTGAACAAGGTGGATCCTGAATTGTGACTCTTTTGGTTTGGTTGGGTGTAATTCTTTTCCAAAGATCTTCTGTGGCAATTTGAGTTGGTGTGCATCCCATATTTATAGTGGCACTTGAGCAATGTGTTTCATGGCATCACCAAATTTCTGTCGCTTTCAAATCATCCCTATCCTTTCCACTGTTCAAGGTACCGGGGGGTGATCTCTTGATAAAAACAAACCATCCACAATGACCCTTTTAACCCCTTTTCATCTTAAGTTAGTTTTGTTCATTTTGTTGAGGCATTAGATAATATGGTCACCCCCAACCCAATGACCTTTTTCGAGTTCAATCGAAAGGACATAGAAAGGGCAGCAGGAGAATTCATTCACCTGTTGAGGCATTGGGTGACATGCTCTTATCAAAGATTATTCACATCTGATTTTTTACACATATATTTATAATGCTAAAGCAAGACAAAGCGATGGAGTAATCTCGTGGCATGAGGCCACGTATAACTAGTGATTATGCATCTAGACACAATAGGAGCTAATTTAATCAATCAATTTAGATTTTCCAAGCAAAAGCGTGAGAAAAGCTAGTGCACAAAAGAATACTAGGTGGATGGGAATTCTTTACTACTGAAAGCCACAAGGCCACCAATGACTCTCCACCAGCTGTTGTCCTTATATACTAATTAAGGAGATTGATCCATGTAATCTACAATAAATCTATTATTTTATTGTATTGTTGGATGCCAGATCGGGTTTTGTGGGCATTAAAATAATGAGGCATGGATGGACTCTAATTGCGTCACCAGGGACAGGTGTTGCATCCTGGGTCATTTTTTGTGCTTCTGGAAACTTGCGGGCCATGTTTTTTTGTTTTCCTTTTAGTTTCTGTACACACCACGCTCCTTTGATAATGAGCTGACGCCCTATTGGTTTCTATGCTTGATTTTGAGAATTGATGGTCATGCCAAGCTCTCTTTTGCCCTTATGATTCTCACATTTAATAAGAAGTAGCTAGGGTTTAAAGTTTCCCAAAATTAAGAGGTTTATTATTCATGTAATTTGTAGAAAATGAATGATTTGAAAAATATTTTCCTAAAATTGATTTTATACATCGTTTACAAAAATGAATGAATGATTTTTTTTTATCATTCATGAAAATATTTATAAATAATTTGTTATTGGTAGCAAAATTTTTTTATCAACTAATTATTTCAAATGATACAAATAATCTTTTTTCAAAAAATGTTTTCCAAATTATTCATTTCCTGCTAAATAAATGGAATCTTAGAAGGAAAATTTTATATCACTTTGAAATTGGAAATTGAGAGGAATTGCGTGGTCCCCTAAATGATTGTTGGCATGAACAGAGATAATACCTTTATATGTCGAGCAGCACAAAGTATTTCCCTCAATGAAATGATTAATTAGATTTATAATTTTATAGGTCGTATGTAGATTGCTACCAGAATATTCTTATATAGAATATATTTATAATATCCACTTTTTGATATGCAAATAGGTTTCATCGCAGAACGACATCCTTAAGGAGAGTTGACTCTCTTACAAGCTCAAAGAAACATCCCTAGTGTATGACCAACAAAACAAAGAACAGAATCAATCTACTAGTACCAATCAATATCCGTAGACAAGTAATCCCTCGGCCTTAACCATATCTGTATCAATCAAAACTAAACAAAATATAGACCCTGCATCAATTGCAAAGACTTCCAACACCATTTTTGGAAGCACGAAGGAATAAAGATGCAAAAAGAATGATCTCATAATTCTAAAACATGTCTCTTTTTCAAACTTCGAAATTTTTGAAGGTTTACAGACTTTTCCAACCTTAATTTCTTACCCCCATTTTCCCCAATTCCACAGACAGAGCATTAATCAAATGATTTTGCTAAATAAATAGTTAGTATCATTGATTTGTTTAACTACAAGTGCTCCTAATAAAGTGGGCATCCGAAAAAATCTGTACTTGATACTAAAAACTTGTCGAATTCCTAAAGCTCGTGTGCCCTACAAAGTACCACCTTATGAATAGAGAGATAAAAAGATCACTGATTGTTTGCGTCGTGATGTAATGAACAAAATCTTGTACGAATGGTACCTTATCATTCTTTTTAACTTTTCCTAGGATGTCTTGTCAAGATTGATCATAATATAATGAATGAATATCTAGATGTTGTGGGGTTACAATGAAAAAATAATTACTTATCTTCTTCTTTTCCAAGCTTGAAAAAAAAAAAATCTTGAAGCATAACCACGATGTTCTAGAAACAAATGCTTTTTCGAAAATTAATACTAGGTACACCGTAAAGTTACACAAACAGTCATAAATAGAAATTCTCATTCACTGATGGAGTAGTAAAGTTACCAACATTGAAAATTGTATACATGTTGAATTTGGTCTCTACTTGAGTTTAATATTACACCGTTCAAGATACCAAATGAGAGTCCGCCTCTTCGACGGCACCTAGTTAACTCTCCTAAAATATTATTAAATGAATCCTTGACAGCACCGAAAGTTGCTGCTCTTTTAGTTCTACTTTGAAGTCATAAATCTTGATCCGATTTCTTATATCTGATATAAAGTTTTTTGTTTTGGCCAGATGTGTCATCATAAAGCCAGTCAGAGACTAACCTATGAAAGTCTGAAGCAGAAGTAAAGTTTTTATCACGCTTTCTTTTCTTGTTTATTATTTTTTGAGATGAATTCTGAATTTTTTGCTGTTAAAACTTTTCGTAAAGAGATTTTCATGGCCCAATTTTAAAGTTCATATAATAGTACTAGCGATAAACTCATGACTCTTGCCCGGAGAGACTTACAAGACAAAATCTTTTCCACCCTTTTTTAAGATCATAGGTTGTATTTTTGATAAATTTTTAATGTGCATCTAAGAGGGAGAAAATGATAGATATCTAATAGAATTATTATTATATCATTTTCGGCCTGCAAGCGTGGTTCTTTGCAACAATCTATCATTAAAATATCGTACTTTTTAGTCTCATTTTGTGAGATAAGTAGATATATATTGAGGATAGTTTCTTTTTCTTTAATCTTTTAGCACGAAAATTTTCTAATACGCGAGACATCAAAAAAGAAATTCAAAGAACCACTTGTTTAATATGATAATTTACATTGAAAGTAGCTAACTAGCAACGTGCTTAATATGATAAAGCACTTTTTTACGTGATAAGTTTAGAAACATATAAATGACTTAAAAGACAACAAACAAACATGATATAAGTCGATAATTTTGATCCCATTACAATGGTGATGGAACACACTTTGTTAGTTTTACGTCAAGAAATTAGTAACGCATTCACATCTAGTAAAAGTCAAATTAAGTGTGAAAACACTTATCAACTTTAATGTATCAAGATATGTAACTTGTCGTGACCGTGAAGTTCGTATTATAAAGAATACAATATGGCCCCTTTTTACTTATATAATTGCTCAAAAGAAGCTGAGAGAGCCCCTCCTATTTATATATTTTGGAAGTCACTTTCTAAGTGATTCATGTGCGATTTTATAGAACCACTGTCAATTATTCTAAATGCTTAAACTTTTAGATTAATGCGTGATTTATTATTTAAATGTTCTAATACTCTCCATCATGTTTAGTCTGTTTTTTTCCTATTATTAAGTGTGGAAATTTAATTAGAGAAGCAAATGAGGTCTAGAAAGATTCAAACTCAGGACCTTCAACTCAATATCTTGTGAAATTTTATAGAATTACTGCCAATTTTTCTAAAAGTTTAAACCTTTAAATGAAGACGTGGTTTATTATTTAAATATTTTAACAACTTCTATATCCAAATAATAGAAAATTATTATTATTATTATTATTATTATTATTATTATTATTATTATTATTATTATTATTATTATTAAGACGCATGTATGGAGGTGTTAGGCAAAAGAAGTCCTACATCAGCTATGTGATGTAAGGTAAAACGGTTAATATTTATTGTTAGTTTATAACTCATTAGCTTAACTTTCTACACAAAAATTGATCCAATTAGCTCGAATTTAGATTCTCTCTTAATAATCTCTGCAAATGAAGGTACCGGGCTTGGCACATTTTGACAATTATCTATTGCTAAACGAAAAAGAAAATCTTGGTATCATGCATATCTACAAGACACTAGTAGATCCAGAATCCAATACAATAAAACTTGTGGTGAAAGAGAGAATCATCTCCATTTCTCCTTTGAATAAACGATTCGACATACTATTCAAAGCATGCCGGGATATTTCTCGGGGAATTAATTTTTTATACGTCAGTGGAGCTACAAATATTAAATTTTGCGAGATAGTTGCCGGTGGGACCCTACGAATATTTGCATGTAATTGATTAATAGATTGAATGCTCAAATTAGAATGATTACAAGATCTTTTAAGTGTACTGCTATGTTAACTTTCCAAGCGAAAGAACAAACAAAAACATCTAACTCCAAGGCTTAACATGCGTAGAAGCTAAGGATGTGTGACTTTACAGCAACAAACCATTACGCTTGGAAGATTATCAACTTTACAGCAGCCGTGATAGATATGTCCGATTCCATGGGATTTGCCTGGCTTATTTTATCGGAAAAGTTAAGAAAATAGTTATTTTTTGTGAAGTGTGCCCTATTATTCTGGGTAAATATCAACACATTCTAATTTCGGTGATGTAACTAAATTCATATAGTATTGACACCACATCAAATGTTGTCGTACTAGTATCAAATTCATCAAGTGCATTTAGTGCGTTCACTTACCATCGGAGATAAGCTTCCTACATAGATCTTTTGTTCATTTTGTAAAAAAATTGGTGGCTAGCGGAGGCGATGCGAGGGACCATTAGCCTCCCAAATTAAAAATTCATGCTAAATTGCATCGTGACATCCCAAATCTCATATTGGAAAGAATATCATTCAGAGATAAGATAGATCCCTGCGAGGTCACGCCTAGGGATAGAGCTCTTGACCCCCTTATATCCTGAGGGGATAAATATTGGAGAAGTTTCCAAAAAAAAAACCCTAAACATATTGTACTTGTGGTAAGTCAGTACTAAACTTTTCAATTTGGCCAATTGAGTACTAAACCTTTTGATAATTTGCCAATGTAGTCCATTTGATCAATTTTGATCGAAAATTGTTGATATGGATGTTAGCTATTTTATGTGATATGATCGGTCTTTGGTATATACAATATTTATAATATATTATATTATTTTTATTTTCT
This sequence comes from Eucalyptus curtisii, assembly GCA_017140595.1. Lineage (NCBI taxonomy): Eukaryota > Viridiplantae > Streptophyta > Magnoliopsida > Myrtales > Myrtaceae > Eucalyptus > Eucalyptus curtisii. The sequence goes on from CM029504.1 coordinate 8,473,884, forward strand.
TTCTAATTTTTCTCTTCTTCCTCCACTTGGTCACTGGGCTATAGTGATGTTCAGTGACTGGCCACAAGCAATGACTGATAAGGGGTGACCTCGCCGGTTGTTGCAAATAAAATGTAATATGTTGAGTAGAATCCCTTGTAGTAAAGTGCGTGTTTGTGAAAATTCTTAATGTTTCTTTGAACACCTCCTTCTCCAACGTGATATGATTCTCTGAGAAATGCAGTTTGGCTAGTTAGAAATGTTACCATCCTAGCACTCTTGCGCGTCTCTATGCTCTAAACTAAATCTCTGGGTAGTTTGCTGTTAAAATGTTGTCCTTGAAAGGCATGAACAAGGTTCGCCCACTGTGGGAAGGCATACCTGCATGAAGCTTTCTCTAGTTCCCCGGTTCTAAGCATAGGTCCTCTCATTGCCAATCAACAAAGGAATAAGGAAAAAAATAGAAAGAAAAGAAAAGAGTAAATAATACAATAATTTTTTTTTTTAAAGTCCATGTCGGTGTCGACTATGTCACGTAAGATGGCTAGCATCTACGACGACGATGTCCAGCTAAAATTGGCAGGATGGACTATATTGATTGTCAAAATATTTATGACTTAGTTGATGAAATTGACAGGTTTAAGACTGACTTAGCATAAATATAATAGGTTTAAGATTTTTTTGATAATTTTCCTAACCTAAATAGGTAGCAGATTTGGAGAAACGGGATAAGATATTGCTAACATCCCTATAGGGGCTTGGTCTTTGTAGTTAGCCAACCAATAGCCGAACCCCATATTCATAGCTATTAAATAGTTTTTGGGATTTTTTAAAGTCGTTTCTACTTTATTAAAACTCTAAAAGTTACATAGTCATAAAAGCTTGCGAACACTAATAATTAAATTATGTATGCATAACATTTTTCAACGGAAGTCATCATTTCAGACCTAACTTTAATTATTGTTAGACCTATGATTTTATTATCGTTGATATAAAATTCTTCAATATTATTTTCAGACTCTACTGGTCTATATTTGGATATTTACAATGCATAAGTTTCAAACAAATAATTGCGTTTGCAAATTTGGGTTGTTCATCCTATGTTAAACATAAAATTAGTGTTTATTACAAAAACTTGTGGTGAGTGGTAGGAACGAGGATGAGAAAAGGAATACTTCAGTGAGATGAGTTTGGGATATAATATCAAATTCCATAGCGGGTTTGGGATGGGTTAGGGGAGTATTGGGAAGTTAATGAGACGAGTTTGGGATGATATTAGCTATCCTGAACATGTCTCACTTCCATTCCTAGTCTTGTGTGATTGTTTTGATTATTCCTTTTCAAAGAACTAGTCTGTGGAATAGACTAAGTTCTAATAATAGTATCAGAGTAGAAGCTAAATGTCTTATTAATGAAGTAGACCTATGAGCCGATTCAATGAGGGTGGGAAAAGATGTTGAGGTGAAAGGGCATGGATATGGTGTGGCTCCTAATAAACGCTTAAAAAAAATGAACGGTCGGGAATAGACTGTATTGTATATCGAATAGGAGTATTTCCAGGCAATACGAGTCAATGCTAATGAGAACGTCGATCTTTTAAGCTAGGTAGTCTACGACGTCTCAAGTCTCGCGTTGATCACATTTGCCTTGTGATATTATTCATAAGTAAAATTCACTTCAAATGATCGCAACCTCGTGTGCATACTTTGAGTATTTTTTCTAGAAACTTGACTTGCATGGAACGGATCGGATCATTATAATTACATGACTGTTTGAAACATGTACTTTATGTAGATAAATATATGCTTTGTATCATATACAGAACATAAATTAGACTAATGTTTAGCGCTCTAATTCAACGTAAACCATGTTGGTCAATTATGCATAAACTCTTTAAAGCACACACAAGAATGGTCAGTTCAATAATAGGATTGAATTTGGTGTCATTTTGAAAGTTTGGGGTGGAATTTATGGCGTCAACCTATAATATGGGACATTAGTTCTTTCTTTCGTGACAATTGAGGTGGGTGTTTTCAACTTCAGCATTCGCTTCATGGGTTACAGTACATGATAGAAACAAAACAGAAGAAAAGGAAAGGAAATCCTAGTAGTGTGAGCAGTCAAAAAGTAGCAATTCGCTAACCGCGCACTAAGCTTGTCTACGACATGTCCATGGTCATATAGATACAAAGAAACACGCTTTGTGTCCCCATATTACTTGGGGAAGTACTTCTATTGGTTGCTTGGTCCATAAAATAGTTTCATTCAAGTCGTGTCTTGTGTCGATCTCGTGTGGCGACTGTGATCGACGTTGTCATGCGGTGACGCGGCCCATGGAGGAGACGACCATTGACAGACGGAACGGTAAAACATGGTGGGTGCTGTGGCGATCATGCTGGAGCATGAGAGAGAGATGGTTCAAACCATGTGATAGTAATCAAAATTAGCCGGAAGAATTTCCTCCGATCCTAACAGAGACAAATGGCATAACTAAAAAATTTACTATTCATATCGATTTCGAAAGGTTTTATGTGTTTTTTTCCGTTCTTGATTGGAGGGATTGGTGGGTTACAAGTATATATGTTACCCACATGCTAACTTAACTAAGAGTAAATATGAAGGACATCCGTATATCTTTAACTCATAGACGAGGACTGATTGAGGGCAGTTTTCTCTAATTAGAGATGGAGAAAAATATGACTAGTTAACAGATGGGCGATGTTCGACATTTTCCCCCCAACTAGACCTTTGATTCATGGGTTATAGATATGGACATTCCAATGACTGAATTTAATTTAAAATAAACGCGGGCCCTATCCATATTGGTAATCCACCAATCATATCAAATCATCTCATGATGTGGTATTCGGCAGAATAGGTTCACCCTGGTCAGCTCTTTACTAAGCATGCAATACTTGGTGATGATGTTTTACTCACAGACGAAAAGGTAGCTAATGAATAAGTGCAAGCTTTGTCGAAATTGAGTATTCAAATAAGTTATTAAAAAATCCCTAATATCTAACATTGGTTGTGCAGAGTTCGCTAAGCGCTTTTGATGCCATGGGTTGAGAAAGGATTTATCTCCTGTATTAATTCAAGAGTGAATGGGTGGAAAGTTTTCTCTAATCAGAGTTAAAGGAAAATATGGCTCTTGTAGACCGATTTTGCAAAAATAAAATAAAATTGATATGTCTAAATGATAATTATTTTATTAATCAAGTATCTATCAAGTTCCGATAAGATATTCTTCAAGTAAATGTATCCAAATTATTATATTAATTAGTAGTGTGTGACATTATCATATATGTAGATAAAATGAGAGATCAAACTTAATAGGTACATTCAATTTTTTTCAAATTTCACGGCAAATGAAGTGTTTGGAGAATGGATTTCACAACAATTTATGGAGAAAAAAATTCTAAAAAAGAGGAGAAATGCTTTATTAATTTAAGAAATGTATCTAAAATTATGAAACGATGAGGAAGAATTAATTAAAATCTACAATTCATGAGAAGTCTATGGATAAAATAATTAATGTCTTAAATAACTATTTTGTGTTCCTTATTTTATAGTCGACAGAACCATCATTCCTCTTGAAATTTATTTTCATATCAGGAGATATTCTCAGGCTAAAGAGTTGCTTTTGGTGACGTTCCATTATGCAGAGATGATGGAGAATAGCTAAAAAAAAAAAGGGTGCTGATGAGCTAAGCATGTTTTTCACAAAGAATGGATTGACGATGGGATGCCAGCTTTTGGAACCGAAAGGGAGAGAATCTGGGGGACTCTTATCAGATTCTTTTGTGCGCTTGAGAGATGATAAAAATATATTATTATATATCAGGTAGGCTGGCTGGCTACACGGTTGAACCGAGTTTGACCGATGAATGTGGAGTTGACCGTACCTATCAATGCAGGCCTAAAAGGTAATTGGAGTCAAATGGGCAGAAACACTTGAAGGTCCAAATTAAATTGCGCGTGTGCACCGCAAAGACCAGTCTTGAATTTGGGTCAATATCTTTGACCTTGTTAATAATGTACCTGTTTTTCCCATAATGTCATTAGCAAGTGGTCCTAGGAGACTGCCTGAAATTCTTAGTTTCCACTGTTTACCAAACATTTAGTGGTTTATTAATTTATTAATTTATATGGGTACCTTTTTCCCTCCTATAATTCGTGCTTATGTCGAAGTTGTTGTTGTTGTTTTTTTTTTTTTTTAAATTTTTTAACGAGTCTCTTGAAAGCCCTTGTTAAGCATATAAATAAGGAAAATTTGTCATATCTAAAGCGCAATTTCTTTTTTCCTTGTTCCTCACATCAATATACCGAAAATAATTTTTTAAAAATAGATATGATTAATTAATACTTCAAAGATATTCTTTAACAAGATCCTTAAGTCAACGCATCAACAAAGACTGACACTCAAATGTCCATTATCATTTTGAGATTATCCTTGCATGATGATTTACATGTAAAGTTTTCATGAAGCATTAAGCATATAAGCTCACTAGCCGGCCTACCTAGCTAGTGATAGCTAGTCATAAACAATTTCATGTCCTTTTTGACATGGAATATTATGGTCACATATTCCTTCCAAATGAATAAATCTATTTAATATTTACTCCCGAACCCCAACCTGCATCGTTTTGTTGCCTGTCTATTTGCTGTTTACTTATCATTTTCAGTTTTCCCATTTTATTAGGCTCATTTTTTCGAGTTTGCGAGGGTTTAGGGAGCATAATTTCGTTTTCATAAAAGTTAAGCTTTTGCCTTTGTTCATAAAAGCAAGTTGAAAGAAATTCCATTATCGTTTTGCTTTCAATTGATACCCAAAAACCCATAAAATACCCTATAAGAATTATGAATGGGTTGAGCCTAGACGATTGAGCTGTGCAAATGGTCAGAGCAATTTACACGCAATTGCAAGTTCCGACTATGAGCTAATTTGATTTCATGAACTTATGTATGCTTTTGTTATGATCCACAAATACGATCATAGAGGCTCGGCTACCTAGAAATCAAAAACAATTATAAGTACCATGAACTGGTTAAGTCTAAAATTTTAATATATACAGATGGCTTTGATATAAAATAGCTGGTATATACTTAATGGGTTTTGAACAAACTATTGTCAATTCTTGAGTTGAAAGCCGATCCTTTGGTGTATTTATTCTTTATATATGAAGAAGAAATAGACGTGAACAATAAATTGGAGATGTTCTTGGGGAATTTACAAGGATTTTCAATTGTTTTTCTCAATTTCCCACTTTACTACCTTTTACCCAACCCAAAATAATTATATTTTTGGGAAAACATTAAAAAATATATTAAATAAAGTGGATTTAAATAGCGAGGAAAAGATAGGGCATGTTGAGGATTTTTTTATTGTTTGATTTTCTTTTTCTAACTACACGCATTACTTTTCACAATCTTAGATATATATGTACTGTCAAACATTTTGCTATTTATTCAAATAAACTTTATATATTAGATGGATTTTAGTAGTACAAAAGTTATCTTACCTCTTGATCGGAGATTTCATAGAGTTTTGATTACTTTCCTATACTACATTCTTTAACTAATGTATGAATACCCTTATCATTTAAACCTAAAGTTTATATTCCAATGCATGTTACAAATTTGACCCTAAGATGAGATGGGGAATATGAACCGCATTTCATTGGAGTGGTCTTAGAATTATGGGTTGATTTTTTCTTTTTTACTCATATTTGGAAAATGAGAAAGTAAATATCATATTTTACTCATGGCGACTACTAAGCAAGGTAAAAGATAATTGACGTAATTGGAAGCTTGCCACATAAGATCTTTAACTCTAACTATAAATACATCTTTCTCCTTTTTCTGTACATATTACTCTACACTAAGGAGGCCGCATCTTATTATATTTGATATACACATTACCTAAGTTTAACCACTTATGATGCTTCATCATAAACTTTACGATGGATATGTTCATTTTCTATGATCGTAAAGCGTACTTTATGATTAATATTGCTCCATTAATAGTTATATTTTGGTTTTGTATAATTTAAGTAACAATGCGATTAAATATGATCGATTACAACTCATTTGCACTTTATTATTATCTATATGAGGGGCTTTGAGAAAGATGGTTCAAACACAACTTAACCAATGAAGACAATATTTGTTTAAAAAAATCATTTTTCATAAATGAGCAGATAGTTCTATTGTTGGCTTGATACATTAAGATCATCGAGATAAGATGATTACAAGTATAAGTTTTGCCTGATTGATCATATATTCTATTGATTAAAATAAAATATAAAAACATTAGATTTATTGGTTATTTTTTGGACAAATTTTGATTTTTCGCAATAATAAGATCATTGGTTTATTTTTTATATGTCTAATATATTTGATATATCTTCATTTTCTTTGCAGTCTTTTCATATTGTTATTCACTTCTAAGTTATCCTCTCTAGGGGTGTCAGGAACCGAACCGAAAACCGAACCGAACCGAAAACCGAACCAAACCGAACCGAAAAATTCTGTTTTTTCGGTTCGGTTTTCATTCGGTTCGGTTTTCATTAAAAACCAAAATTTTTTGGTTCGGTTCGGTTTTTATCGGTTAACCGAACCAAACCGAACCGACAAATAAAAGTAAAGAAATAAAAGTGGAGAAATATGAGTTTAACAGAAAAAAAAAAACGAAAACCGAAACCAATAGTTGAAAACCAAAAACCGAAAAATCGAACCGAACCGAACCGAAATTTCGGTTCGGTTCGGTTCGGTTCGGAAGATTTTTCTAACGGTTCGGTTCGGTTCGGTTTTTCGAAAAAACCGAACCGAACCGAACCATGGACCCCCTAATCCTCTCCTCTCACCATCACTTACTTTCTGTCGCGTAGATGTACCACTTCCGTCACTTTTTCTCCAAAATCCTCTCTCTCTCTCTCTCTCTCTCTCTCTCCGCTGAGCTGACATTGATGGAACTGATGTCTCCTTAAGCTTGGACAGCGTGGGGGGAAGAAAAGCTCGCGATTGCAATGCCAATTCACGTCCGAAATCGCTCAAGATAAACTACTTTAATGCAAAGCTTTCGCCGAAAAATCAACTAAATTCCAAGCTGTTAAGCGAACTGAACAAAAGGCGTTCGATTCCTATCCCATCACTCGAACTTTGACTCCAATCCGAGCCCGATGCGCTTTTCTAAAGATACCTTTTTGACCCACGTGTGATGCCGAAGGATCCCTCCCATAGGCTGGTCAACCGGTCAGCTCTCTCGCCTCTCTGGAAACACGCTTTGACGGTCTCCCCAGTATTTCGGTAGGCAACCATTGTTGTCATCCGCACGAGTACCCACCACTATCGGTCGCTGAACCGTGGTCAGGACAGGGAGCTTGACACCGCCATTGATCACTTCCCCTTTAGTTTATTCGATTATCCGCTCGGCTTTTTTGAAGGAGAAGCACTGCTCATGATTGCTGAAATCCCAAAGGATACAGTGGATTGATGAGTATGGCCCCATTTTGTCTGTTTCTCCGTGCGCTTTTGGTTGTCATGATTGATGACGGGCAACGATATGCACGATTCCGATCCAAAGTCTCTCGCGAATGGATTTGACGCTGAATCGTGAAGAAATATCTCAGGTCCAAGGTTTCGGTCATGTCGACGGAATAGCTTCTCGACCAGAAAATATCATCAAGAATAAATATATAAATCGTGGGTTTTTATCATCAGGAAGGAATTCAACCGTAGTCATATGTGAAATCATTGTCTTTGGTCGATTAACTCATGGGTTTAGTTTGAGAGTGCTTCTATAGTCTCCATAAGAAATATTTACAGGAATTGATAATCGTTGGATCACAATGCGGCAGGTCTCATCATTGATTCAAAACTTTTCGAATTTCTACTTATGATAACGACTTTTCAAAATTATAATGAAACGCATGTGATTATAATGGTTTACCATAAAGGTAATTAGTTCCGAATTAGGAATTTGAAACCTACCACCTTATTATAATCGCTTCCCAATTTTTACAATCGAGATTCAAATCATAATGTTTAAGACATTGATGGATTTCATAGCCTTCCTAGGCTTGGAAATCATCTCCAACTTATCTATCTCTATCTTAAAACAAAGTAAAAAAATTAATCAAATCGGCCAAGGCTAATTCCATGATAGTTGAAAAAGGATAATTACTATCTTACATTACACAAAAAGCAAGGCTTGAAAAAAAAAAGAAAAAAAAAAGCCTCTCTCTCTCTCTCAACTCTATTGATATATACAACTTTAATATATACTACTCCTATAAGCAATCCTATTTAGATAGAGAAAATGTTCTAAAGAGATATTTTGAATAAAAAAAAAGAATAAGCAAGAATACCTCTTTTGAAAGAGTCTCTTTTTTTTTTTTTTTCTTTTCACGACCTAGTCAGGCCACTACCAAAATAGATACTATGTTTACATATAGATTCCTATTTCATTTCATTCCATTTAGGATTAGGAATAGGCGTAATCAGACCTGCTCTTTAAATATCTCTCCTTATTTGGGATCCTCTTTAACTCTTTTAGCTTCTACTGAATCAAGAAATGGGGTTGATTGTCCATCTTTTTTATTTGATATAATATATATATATATATATATATATATATTTGTGTGTGTGTGTGTAAGCATTCGAACCATTGACATAAGGATTTTTAGTCCTTTGCTTTGTCCTCATCTAAATCAATCTGGAACTAATAAGATAAAGCCTGTTCAGTTTGGTTTGGTTCTTAAATTGAACGAGATCGGTTGCACTCCCCAAATTTACTACCAGGGGATTAGCTACTCAAGGAATGATATCAAGAACGGGCTTGGTTTAATGGTTAATAATAAGAAATCTATGTGAGGATTTGGTGCACATCATGATATCCCTTTTCCACATTGGCTACTGCAACAATCTCGAGTTTGAGAAATCTATTTTGATTCTGACTGACATCTTATATCGTCCTCTTATGGTCAATGGGTTATCTCCTAAACGCAAGTTGGCAATTGAATCTCTAACAACAATAATATAGTATGTAACAATCAGTCCCCGTCTAGAAGATATCCACTTTTTAGTTCGTGAAAATCACACTGGAGGTCACTCAATCTAGTCATTTTCCAAATAGCCCAAATGTAACTTCGCTTTCATTGAGGTTTCCTCTGTCATAGGCCCCACCGACAACTCTTTAGGAATTTGGCAACTCATTAAGCTTCTTTCACTATCAATCTGACGTGACAGCTTCAATGCGATATTACTTTCCGAAACGTAAGAAAAATTGAGTGATCTATAGTAAAAGTTATCCAAATTTGAGTAAAGTTTATTTGGAACTTGATCTGCAACAAATTTGTCATAGAGTCAAATACGTTAGCGAGGGTTTTTTTAAAAGTCAACGTATGATTATACTAGCCCATGCGAGTCATCTACGCTTTAAGAGGTTGGTTGTGTAATCGATCATGCTGTCTGAATGCAGCGGATCCTCTTATCGAGTCGTAGGTTTTCCTCACTTAATCAAATTGACGAGGACGACTATATGGCACTACAACAGCGGCTGTGCGATCGTAATGCCTATCCTTGTTGAGAGAACTGTCATGAAATCTAAAACAGTCTGCTGACTCAAGCCGCATACAAGTTGAAATGCACTTCAGAGCATGTAGCTGCACTAGCTATTTGTGTCTATCAGTTGAAACTAGCTACTAAACAGATGCAGAATACAGTTCCCAGTAACCTTGGCTGACGCCCATGAGACACAATTCTAGGTTTATATTCATGAAGAGCTGATGCTAATCTCTAAACAACCAATCACTGTTTAAGTGGCTCTGGCACAGTTATACTTAGTGCTTGGCAGAATGAGTGGTTCGCGTTAACGACAAAATCCAAGCTGAAGTTCAGCAACCAATTTTAGTTGCTAAGGGGCGCTATAGAGTTAACAGTGCAGGTACATGTACAAACTGATACGAGTTTGAAGATAAAAGTTCGACGTAATCCGGCTTTGATCAAATGTGAACAGGATCAAAATATAAATACACGGATGCAAAAAAAAAAAAAAAGGAAAAAAAAAGAAAGTCAAAACTGTAATATTCTTTGCGATCAAACTGCTTGAAGATGAATTCAAGATCAGTAAGTGCAAGAGACATGAAGCTGGTAGCATCTCTATTTGGTCTGAAACAGAAGGTTGCAAGTCCAATGCTCTAAACTGCATCTTTCCTTGCATTAGAATTGACCTGCCTTTTCTTTTATATTTCCCTTGGACCTTATTAATCTTAAACAAGCCAACAAACACATTTTTGTTCCCCTCAAATAATCAGATTAGGCTACTCTGTAGTTCCATCTTCTTTGCTGTTACTTTCTCGATTGGAATTTCTAATGACCAGATGTTAGTTATCTCAGATTGGTAACTGATGAGGTTTGCTTGGCATGAATCCGAACTGCATGACTTCAATGCCAACTTTTCACTTGTGCTTATTGAACATTCTCCAATCTAAACATGCTTCACTCTGCAGTTGGTCTGATAAACATCGCTGTGGCAGAGCACCCACCAGCTGATAAAAGAGACATCAATTAAGCCACCCTTGTTAATATGGATAATGTTAAGGAGGAGTCATCCCTTGCTCAACTATCAAGTTTGAAATTACGGTTGATCGAATTAAGCTTCATCGTTGAGGAAGTAAAACTGTAGAAGGTTCTTCCAATTCTGGTATGATGACTAGGTTCTTCCTCTTAGCATATCAGCAATCAAACAGAGGTATTCACTTCGCTAAGTAGATATCAATGAAAGACCCACTTTTAGTCAGTGTCTAAAGCTAACAGCATTAGCATATAAAAAAACAGCCAAATACAGAATGAACACTCTCAGTTATGTGGCCTTCGATCCTCAAATCTTTCTGTTCAAATAGCCGAATCCGAATCCAAGATTTCTGCATTATCACAATCAACAAAATCGAACTCATGTCAGCAAATTCTTTCATTAACTTTTCATCCCTTCGAAGTAGAATGAAAAAACGAAAAAACACTTGATCGTATCGAGGGACAGAGCAGTGACTCTATATGAGGAAATATTATAAACTTTTGCTAAATATCGTGAAATATTAGAAATAGCATTATTTAAATATGCATGATGTCTCAAACCGTGTAAGAAAAAACATGGTACAGCTTTCAAAAAGGCCATAAATTATCGAAGATTAAATTTTTTTTACATTTATGATGTTTGATACTGGGTTACCATACATCCTATCTTATCCTTTCCAGACATATTCTACTCTTTTCAAACAAAAATGTCTCTACTTCTTTGTCTAAATCATGGATCTTTGCCTTCCAAAGCTGTTAGAAAGAGGACAAATGACATAATTGTGCAATTAGTGTAAATAGTTGACTATTGCGCAACTTTAGAATTCATAGTGCTGCAACTAAAGTTGAGCCAAGTCATTCCCAGTTTTACCTAAAAAGGGGAAAAGCCCGATGAACTCAAACATGGACCTATCAATGCTTAGAAGATTTGCTAAATGACATGCACAGTAAGTCAACAACGTTGAACGCTTATTATTGGATTTGCAAGGAGAAACGGGTATCGCTAGTAACTTCATCACTCATCCCTCTTTGACAATCTTGGCTTGAAGGTGGAATTTCGTTGAATTTAATCGAAAACCAAAGAAGAAATGCATTGTCGCCACAATGTCGTTTTTTAGTTCCTGTAACATCGTCATAATGAAGGAGTTGATCACTGAAAAATACCTACCTGTTAATCAGTGGACCAAATTAAGCTTACATCAGACAGCGGCCCTCATTAAGTTTCACTATCCTTTCGTTTACTTTTGCTAGTCACTTCAAGAAAGTAAGTCGTGTAACATGTGACCTACAAACTCGATGTCATCGATTCGAGCGTTGAAGCGCCCTTGTTTTCCGTCTCAACGTCAGCGTGAGAGTCCTGTGATGTTGATGAGGTCAAAGCAAAAGCTTCCCTCGAGGACCCGAAACGGATCTTTTCTCTCTCAGGTGTAGTAAAAGGATTTATGGAGTTTAATAGACAAAGAGGTTCACCCCTGCTAGATTAGAGAGAGCCATATCTCATGTTAACTAGTGGGACACTAATATATGATATGATGTGAAATAGAACGTACAATACAGAACAACAATGCTAAGAAGAACGGATTTGGAATGCGTTTTTAAAGTCTTTACTGTAATCCAACACAATACTTGATAAACCAAATAGATCATGTATGAATTATTAACGCCTTGAGGATTGTCAGTTTCGAGATAAGCCTCAAGGCCGGCCTGAAGTTTTATTTTATTCATTTGCTGCCCACCTTTGGGGGCTGAAACGAAATACATCGCTTTCAATCGCTTTTGCGATGCCGATCAAAACCCAACCACACCTTTTCTTTTTATCCATCCGCATGATCTTACGAGCAATCATGGCCTCCAGTACAATTATTCATAAGAGGAAGAGAAAGCAAAGAAAAAGGAGTTGAATCAAAGGCACGATTCGGGCCACATGAATCCAAGGTTGGTTCATCACTTTCATTATTTCTCCATGGTATCGCCTGCGTCTATAGATCAATCTGAGCTTAACAAGTGATTCTGCTTAATTTCTTGTTATTCCAGAATATAAGGAGCTCAGAATAAAATTCCACAAAAGAAAAGGACTAAAAGTGAAAGTTATAGAAATTAAAAAGCCCAAGTGGCATAATTTACTTGTAATCTTCTTTATTTTCAAAATAACTAAAGAGTTGGCTTACTAGTAACGATCTCCATTTTTCTTGGTTATTATAAATAGGGTTAATATCATTAAATATCTGATATTTACTTTAAACTACATTTACTTTAATTTGAGGGTACAATTTTTTTTTTCATGAAAATTGTTTGCAAAAAAAATTTGTTACTTCTCAGCCTAGTTTTCATGATAAATTTTTCTTCAGACGAACCCTTAATTTATTCTTAAATTTACTCTTACAAAAAATTAAGCTGATACCTCAAACTGATTTAATCCAATATCCCGTCAAAATGCTAAGATAATCCGTCTCATCTTAACGAGATATCGGAGTAAATGCTTACGGAAGTACCTTGAACACACCAATTTCATAAATGGAATTAACCCTCAAAACTCCTTTTTTTTAAAATTTAAATATTAGAGTCCTCCGGTTATTTGGATCTAGAGGAGTAACAGCGGACTCCTAATACTCGAATTCTTTATATAGAAATGTTAAAGAGTGAATTCATGGCGAATTTGGGTTTAGTAATTAGTAATTATAACTTCGATCGGAACTTCTCAGGAATACATGCGATCTGTAAACGGCACTTATTCTTCCTCACTTTTCTATCCCTCGTTAAAAATAACTTAACTTCGATCCACATCCGAAGAATAAACCGACAAAGCATACAAGACACATGCATAACCTGATCGTGAAAGTTAGATCCATCGTGATATATTACAGCAAAGGAACTTTCAACTCACAAGTAGCACAATTCCCAGAAAATCCAAGTCCCAAAACAGACTCTTATATGACAATACTCATTTTGGACCCTACACCCGAACTCCGGTCACTCCCCCACCACCGCCCTTAGGCTCGATGCCGCCGCTATAGGGAGTGTCTCGGTAGCCAGGCCCGTACCGGCTGCTGAAATGACCCGCGTGGAGCGCCAGGATATACAAGAACTGAGTGATCGTCACGATTATCACGAAAGCTTCCAACACTCTCAGCCTCCATCCTCTGTACCCTCCCACATTTATCTCTTTCCACGCCAACCTACGCATGCCCACACGATTAAGAAACAGGGCAAAGACTTCACTGAATTAATTGACTATGCATGATTCTCCCAGAAACTAAGTCGCTGTTTATTGGTCTCTTACTGTCTTTTACCTTTTAAATTAAAAGTTTGACATGTTATCATTATCATAACCAGATTCTGCCAATTTATTTTGCATTTATGAAATCAAATTTCACATCTCACATGTCATTCCTACTTCGAATTGGAAGTAAGAGGATGGGTCAAATTGCCCCGCAGGATTTATATACTTCTTTATGTGTAGTGGGACTTCATCTATAAACTTCCAACTTTTTCTATTGGACTTCTCTAATATTCGTAATTATAATAGCCATACTTCAAAGTCTGAAAATTAGTTTGCCTATTCATGTAGTTTGCCAAACCGTCAAATCTTAATAAAACTTAATCTTTCGTTTTACAATCCATATAATCTCTTTTCCTAGCTTCAACTTTATCTCAATCATTTTTGTGTGTCGATCTTATACAGACTTATACCTTCTATATTGGACCCTGATCTATTTCTCTGCCAAACTAGATCTCAACCATCGGAGGAAAAGAAAAATGAAATTGAAAGAAAAAGATAATCTGGCCTTGTATCTTGAGCCAAATAAGTTAAATCTCGTTTTGCTAAATAAAAATGAATTAGAACTTGAATTAGCCAAAATAATTTACCCAAAGGCAAGAGCAGTGAGGGCGAATGCCACCACTGAAGAAGAAGCAGCCGCAGCCAAACTGTCGCCCCGCCATGCCCTAACGTGTAGGGCGCCCGGCAACTTCGAGACTATCCCGACCACTCCTGCTGAAAGCGCGAACACGAGGAAGAACATCGTGGCACCATTTCCCCCGACACCTGCCCACCATCTCTCCAGGTCAAATGGGGAGAAAACAATAAGAGACATCATAATCTAAGCTACTCATTTCCTAGATAAGAAGGATCGGTTCTCTATTTCCATGATTTAACGTGTACGTCTAGAGTCGTAATTATCTCCATGTAGAACTAATCGAGTCGAAAAATTGAGAGGCGCCCTTCTATTAAAAGAATGATGTTTCCCAAAGATCTTGACATGATTCAAATTTTTCCTTCTCTTTTTCCCTTAGTCTTTAAAGCTCTCCAGAGCAGTTATGAGCTGTGAAAAGGTGTGTGCTTCAGCTCAACGAGAGAGAGCTTAACCGGGATGAGCGGATTGGCCGTTGATGTAGCGGTTGATGCACCAGCTAGCGAATCCCACCACAATGCAGTACAACACCAGGTTCAGGAACAGCAATGGCCCCGCCATGTTCCTCGCCATTTTCTCCTCTCCTTTCTCAACCCACCAAAAACTTCACAAGAACTCAAAAAGCCCGAACCCTCTCTCACTCGCAGAAACACAAGAAGATCGCTTCATATCATTTTCTCAGGTCCTATATAGAGGACGAAGAAGAGGATGCTCTGGCATGAGACCCTAGGGACTCTCTGCATGCACTGGACACGCGTCGGCCTTCTGGGCTCTGCAAGTGTGCTCCTTGCGTACAGGTGTCGGGGCTACCTGTCGAGCTTCCGTCGAAGATGCCGTTGGCTTTATCCTTGTTTGCTTTCTTTCCCGAAGTACGTGTAATCTACGAAATGACGATGCGTTGTCTTGATTACGTGCACCCGGCTCGTATCGACCGTTTTCAAGTATGCAGTACATGCTCTCAATTCGCGTAATAATTTATCTTAAGAATGATTTGTCCTGATATGGTACATGAAGAGGGGCCCACAGGATCGGCTGTTTGTTTGCAAAACCGGACCAAGTTTGTGTTTTAGTGTCCCTTGGTAGATAATAGGAAAATTCAAGAACAAACGCCCTGGTAGAGCACCCAACTGCATTTTGCATCGAAGGCATAAATAACTTTGTGGTACACAATGTAATGTTTCATATGGAATGTGCAAAAAGATGACAAACAGACAAAACCTAGCTTTAGAGAAATCCACGTTGGCGGGTGTAATTCTTTTTTTTTTTTTTTTTTTTTTTTTGGTAAAAGAACATGATAATATTGTTGCAAGCCTAAGAGCTCTTAAATAAAATATCAAAAGATGGGGCATCCAAACAAAGTAAATCCTGAAGGGGTTGGGGGGTCGGGCTACCCAAGAGGAGGGTAGGAAGTTCATTTTACGGGCTTTGGCTACCCAATCGGCAGCACGATTTACAGACCGACCACAATTGGCCAAGGTGAGATTACAACTGCAAACTCATTTTTTTCTTCCAAGTAGCTTCAAGGCTTCGGCTATGACCAACGCCTCCATCTAAATCACTGGTGAGGCTAGCACAATCTTAGCAAAACCGTCGGGGAAGGTCCCTTTAGCACCTCTGATAACCCCTGCAATGGCACCTTCCATAGCTCCTTCAGCGTAAGCTCCATCAATGTTGATTTTCCAGGTGAATGCCTTCAATGGGACCCAACTTTGCATTGATTGACTTGTTTCTAAGTGAAGTTTCAATCTTTGATTGTTCCATTCGCTAAAATTCTTGAGTGACGTTCTTGCCAAGCTAAGTAGGATCTTCAGATTTGGGGGTAGCCTCCGAAAAACATAGTCATTCCTCACTTCCATATACACCACAAGAGGGTTGTGACTTCTTCAAAGGTCCGAAGTTACTCATGTTGTATCATTTGGCCTTGGAGCCAAAATTCTATTTGCGTGATATTTTGACGGGATACTTGGATTTTAGCCTCAGGATCTGACCAAACTAAGTTGGTCCATGAACAAAGCAAGAATAGATGTTCAAAAGATTCCACCTCCTATTCACAAAAAGGGCATGCCGGCTAAGATACAATTTTTCTCCGATAAAGATTCTTTGTAGTAGGGGGTGCATTTTGACAAATGCTCCACAAAAAGACCTTAACTCTAGGGGGTATTCATATTCCAAAGACAATTTTATAATTTACAGGGCGGCTAGAATGAAGATGTTGCTTGCATGCTGCATTGTGGACTTTCTGTTTTTCGAATCATATTATAAGCACTTTTCACTGAGTAGGTACCACACTTGGAAGCCATCCAATTCAATTTATCTTGAGTAGCACAAGAGTAGAGTGGCACTGAGAGAACTTCCTTCACTGTTTGTTTATCAAACATTCTTTTGAGCGTGTGAACATCCTATCTATTATCTTCTTGTATAATCAAAATCAACAACATTAATTGGATCATTAGAGTTGGTTGGTCTTTGATAATACCTCATTTTAGCCACTTGTCTTCCCGGGTATTGATATTTTCTCTTGTGTCTACTAACCATATGACCGACTCTAAGATAGTATCTCTTCCAATCAACAAACTCCGCCAATCCCAAGAGGGCCGGAATTCCCTCCCTTCATGCCAAAAAGACCTCATAGGGAAATACTTTTCTTTGAGGATTTTACACCATAAAGACGATTGATCCTGAGAAAGTCCCCATGCTTGTTTCCCAAGCATTGCTTTGTTAAAATCCAATGAGTCTCTTAAACCCATTCCCTCACTATCTTTTCTATTTTTAAGCACCTCCCATCTTCTCCAATGAAGGCCTTTTCTTGATTCACTATTCTTCCACAAAAACACAGCAATTTTTATTTCTATAGATTAGCAAATTGAAACTAGGATTTCTAAAATAGACGTCACGTATTGAGGAATTGCTTGAATCATAACTTTGATCAAAGCTTCTTTCCTTGCCTTTGAAATTAAGTTTTTCTTTGCAACCATCAATTTTCATGTTCACTCTATTGGAACAAAAAAAAATGATAATAAACTTTGGAAACTTGGAGTAAAAACACTAGAAATTGGAGGGAGAACTTTTTATTGAGAATGCTTTCTCTTCTTGTGGACTATGACTTGATTTACTACTCATGTTTTCATTCCTTAGCATAGGAACTAAATCTCACAAACGCCAATCATTACATTTAATAAAGAAAAAACATAGCAACCCACACATCATTAAGAAAGAAAATGAAACGGCCCCATGTCGAAGAAAAACACAGCCATCTTAAAATCTTTATGGCTCTTCTTCAATGTTTGCATGTTTCTCATCCAAGAGCTGTTGTCCAATAATCAATTTTATTTTATTTTAACAGCCTCCCTTAAAATTGATTTTGGAATTCAACAACTCCAAGCATCGTCTTCAATTTTTCATACAAATCTGCCTTCAATGGTTTAGTTAAAATATATGCAATATGATCTTCTGATTTGCAGAAATTAAGCTCAATTTCGCCATCTTTTGACTTGCTCACCAATATAGTGATACTTGACATCATGTGTTCCCTCTTGCCATATAAAAAAAGGATTTTTGGCTAAAGCCATAGCTGATTTATTATCACACATTATTTCGGTAGGGCCTGCCTATTCATGCATCAATTTACATAGCATCCCACAAAGCCATGTTGTCATGCCCTGGACCTCGAGTGCGTGCCCATCCCTCTCTGGTCGATAAAATTTGCGACTTCCCAGGACTAGTCGCCGACCCTTTTCATTTTATTGCACATACGGAAGTGAATTATAAATCCCCCGACAGTAACCATCTCGGGATAGAAAAGCAGGACAACAATTTCACCAACAAACATGATTTTATAAACCAACCGAGTTATTTACAAAGGTCATCAACCAAGAGTTTACAAAAGACAGTTCTCTAAAAGGAAGCTAACCTAACTAACCTACTCCTCAAGTCACCATAGCTCGGCTTCGGGTCCTCCACTCTACGGCCCTGAAAATTGAGCCCATGACGGGGTGAGATATAAATCTCAGCGAGTTCATGCTTTAAACCCTGATTAGGAGGGAAATACGCTAAGAAGCGTCCTAATCACACAATCACACAATCAATGAGACTTACCTCGTTTCAGACCCTTCCTGCATGTTAGCACGAATCATATATCACATAAGTGCAGTAACAACACCCGAGCATTTGGAATATCTCATTCAATCTTAGTCAATCAATCAATCAATCAATCCACAAGAGTCCCAATTATAAGGCCAAATCGTTATGACACGTTCCATTCTGTGTCATACAATTTCGTCCCATAATCAGGCGCGGTCAATC
This sequence comes from Eucalyptus curtisii, assembly GCA_017140595.1. Taxonomy (NCBI): domain Eukaryota; kingdom Viridiplantae; phylum Streptophyta; class Magnoliopsida; order Myrtales; family Myrtaceae; genus Eucalyptus; species Eucalyptus curtisii. The sequence continues at coordinate 8,492,651 of CM029504.1, forward strand.
ATATCGGTGGTTCCATCTATACTCGATAATTACTCTCAATGTTCCAATTCGACATTCCCACTCAAAATCAGACTCAAGGCTCTAGAGGTGATCCAACACGAAGTCTTGTCATCGTGCGATACTTAGTCCTTAACCACAAATTATAATAGTATAAGACACTAGAGGTAACTCACACGAAGTCTCGTTATCGTGTAGCACTTAACCCTTCACTACAAAAAGTAATAGTATAAGGCACTAGAGGTAACTCACACGAGATCTTGCTATCGTGTAGCACTTAACCCTTCACTATGCATGACAATACTGCAAGGCACTAGAGGTAATTCCCATGCGACCCAGGTCGCCATGTAACACTTAACCCTTGACTACAATAAGCAATAGTATAAGGCACTAGAGGTGACTCACATGAAGTCTCATACTCGTGTAGTACTTAATCCTTTACATGCTCACGACCCATCAGGTTTCCTTAACCCGACACATATCACCTCAATTCCCCATAGTCAACATGCCCCGACTATGAACCATCACACAATTATTCACTCCCGGCCAAGGACATTGTGTTTCGCACTTAAATTCCTCAATTAAAGTAATGTCCAGGCCTTATTTCTTCGTGTCAAAAATACCTGATGGAAATAATCGTGTATGGGTACACGGTCGGTCTGAGCCAAAAAAATGCAATATTTTTCTTTTAGAAAATCCCACTATTTATATAGTGTTTGAAAACCTTTTTCGATGTTAAAAACTGACACCTCGGCATTTTCTGATTAAATACCAAAATTACTCCATTTTTGGAGTAAATACCTAACATGCATAATCAACTAATTCAATTTCTAATTTAATCTAACTAACCACCTAATTTCTAATTAAATTAAACTAAAACAACGTAAACGTCATTAGCCTACTAAGAAGAGTTTAGTGCATAAACTCACCGGTGCAAAGCGAAAACTAGTTCACCGCGACGGCGGTCGAAACTTGAATTTTCGGCGGCGTTGACAAACACTTGGGCCGGGCCAAAAGGCCTTGCAATCCCACAACAAATTGCTAGGCTTAGTCTGGGCTTGGGCTGAACTTGGGCTGAACTTGGGTCTGAGCTTGGGCTGACTTGCTTCGCGGGCTGAAATTTTGCTGGAGATGGGCTGAACTCCAATCAACGGGCTGGAAAAGAAGATCGAGGACTGGACTAAAATGATGGGCTAATTGGCGAGCTGCTGGGCCTCGGTGGACTGCTGGACTTCGCTGGATTAAACTGAGTGGAGAGAGAGAAGCGGCTTAGGGATGGGCTGCTTCGGGCGATGCCGTTGCGAGAGTCAATGACCAGCTGAAGAAGTGGCTGGTTCGGTGAAATTGTTAACCAAGAGAAGACACTGACGTGGCAGTAAAGATGGAGGGAAGCTGGCGTGGGCTGAGCGATCGAGCAGCAACCTTGGTGGAAAATTTTGTGGAATTTCAAAGGTCAACACCAGCTTCGTTCGTTGACCGAGCTGGATGAATCAATTTGGTGAGGCAGAAAAATGAAGAACTTCGGTGGACTCTGCTTGAACGGTGGAGGCTTCGGTCAATGAAAGGCTTCGTGGAGAGGGGTGTTGACCGAAGAAGTGTGCTGGCGTGAGTGGAGGACAAGGCTATGGGTCTACGGTGGAATGCTGAGTGGGCGAAGGAGAGAAGAAGTGAAAACAAAACTGAAGTTGCAGGGAAATGAAAACAAAACAGAAGCCAACGGGTGAGAGGGTTGATCGAATGAGACGTGCGAAGGAGATGAAGGAGGGGGCGTGCGTATGAAGCCAGCTGAGGGGAAAGATAGTCAACAATCTTAGCTAAAGAATTAAATGCTTTGGTCCCCTTAAAGTCCACTCACATATCCTCTTTGTCCCCAATTCTTTTCTTGTTCTAATTCCCCACAAAAATAATCAAATTAAGGCCAAAAAATTCCAACCCCTTGCCAAAACCGAATTTCACAACTTTAGGTTTAATTTCTTCACTCAATTCCTCAAATTAAGGTCCAATTTCGATGAAGAAAAATCCCTTACAATTTTCAACAAGTCCCTAACACCCAAAGCCTCGGCTTGGAAATCCAAATTTCCTTCAACTTAGCCCATTTGAATTTCCGTTAATTTTCCATGACGTCCGAATCAATTTTCCATAAAAATCTTGGAATCTCCGAAAATTCTTCGGAGGATGAGTCGACGTTCCTAAAATAGATCGTGACATGACAGAACTTTCAATTTCTGAAATTGGGTTCAAATTTGCGGTTACTTTCAATCTGACGTGATTTAAGCATAACCTAGTCTACCAGGTAGCTTTTAGGAATTTTTAGTACAATTGACCCGTGATCGATTTATCTCGAGTCACAATGTACATCTTCGACACATTGTCGACTTTCGGTTGTCGTAAAAATCTTGAGGTTTCAAATACGGACACCAGATATAGAAGTGACAGAAGAATCGGTCTAGTGCCGTTCGACGAGAATTTTGCAATTAGGTGACATCACCCACATAGTAATCACATATCTCAATCGAATCGGCTTATTTCTGGTCTCTAATCGATTTTTGACGGTGCCGTGATGACCCTTGCTAATCAACACGGTCAAGCAGTCGATTTCTAGTCGAATTCTCAACTCCATTGTGTTAAAATCCCTTAATGACTTCCTCAAATAGTCTAGTTATCTCATGAGTGATCAGCTCAGTGAATAGCACTATCGGTGCGTCGATGAAAAGCCCGATTTTTTTAATCGAAAACAATATCTGAAAATTTAGGCTGTCACACATATTGCTTGACATGCCGCCGAAGCTAACGCTATGTATTTTGCTTCAGCTATCGAGAGTGCAACAACCTGTTTTTTGAGGACCAAGAAGTTACTCCTGATCCAAAAGAGAAAGTATATCCATAAGTATTTTTGCAAGTTTTGATATCACCTACCTAATCACTGTCTGTGTACCCAACCAAACTGAAATTGTTGATATAAGAATATAAAATTCCATTATCACAAGTTCCATTGACATAGTGTATAATTCTTTTTGCTGCATGCAAATGTAATTGGTATGATTTCTCCAGTAATCAACTAATAATTCCCACACAATAAGTAATATCTAGCCTAGTAAAAGCCAATATCTTAAACTACCAACAATACTTTTGAAATAAATCGAATTTACTAGTTTACCGGTTCCTTCTTTCTTCAACTCCAATCATTTTGCTATGGAAGTCATATCAGTTTGAGCGATTCCAAATTCATTGCTTCAAAATATCAATTAGCATATTTCTGCTATGAAATAAATATGCCATTATTTGTCTGCTTCACTTCAAGGCTTGGAAAATAGGACATCAATCCTAAATCTGTCATCTCGAAATGACTAGTCATAGCCTCCCTGAATTTGGCAAACATCTTTTCACAACTCCTTGTAAATATCAAATCATACCATTAGTATTTGACTTGATATACAGTGTATGCTCATACGGACACTTTTGAAAACCATGCTCTAACAAGTACATGTCAATTCTCGTGTACCATGCTCAAGGTGCCTATTTTAGCCCATACAATCTTTCTTTAGTTTGTAAACTTTATTTTCTTGCTCTTGCTTCTCATAACCCAGCGGTTACTCCACATAGACTTCCTCTTCAAGAACACCATTGGAAAATGCTAATTTCACATCCATTTGATGGATCTTCCATTGATTTTGAGCTACGAGTGCTAAAATCATCCGAATGGTATCCATTAGAGCCATTGGTGCAAATACTTCAAAATAATTAATACTTGACTTTTGCTTGTAGCCTTTTACAACCAGCCTAGCTTTATATCACTCCACCTAATCGTATGGCCTGTGCTTCATCTTGTGTACCCACTTGACACCAATGGGCTTCTTCTCGAGAAGTAGAGAAGTTAGCTCCCATGTGTCATTGTTTTCAATGGAGTGGATTTCTTCATTCATTGTTTAGATCCACTTCTCATCTACTACTACATCATCATAGGATATTGGGGTCACATTATGCAAATAAACAAAACTTTATCATAGTTTCATCAGTGATTACTTCATTATCACTGTCATAATCTCTTGTGACCACATAATCCTTGAATCTTGATGACGTCTCCCGCAATCGTTATGAATGACGTATTGACAGTTTTGAAACTGCTCTTGGTGAAGAAATTAAACTACTAGGCAAAGATGATGTATCTTTTCGGTTGAAGATTTTTCTGTCTCTCCCGCTAATTGTTCATCTTCAATGGTGATGCTATTCTCGTCAATTTTCTATTTCTAGTCCCAGGCTTCATCTTCAAGAAATTGGACATTGGTACTAATGATTACTTTCTCAGTGATTGGATTATACAGCTTATAACCCTTAGTAATGTCACTGTAGCCGATGAAGATGCACTTTTGGCTTTTGTTGTCCAACTTTTTCCTCTGTTCATTTAGTATATGGGGATATGGCACACACCCAAATACTTGTAGGAACAAAATATCTGGCTTGTTGCCACTTCAAGCCTCTTTTGGGTTCTTCCAAGAACACTCCTTGCTGCTTGTATAGCACAAATACAACATGTGCAACGGCTTCTACCCAAAACTTCTTGGGCAAATTTTTAGCCTTTAGCATACTTCTTGCCATTTCAAAAATTGTCATGTTATTTCTTTCACTCCATGAATTTTACAGTATTTATCGAATTCATTCAAAGTGAATTCTCCTTCTTTATATGATCTCATCGTCTTTAGAATAAAGCCACCATGCTTTCAACATAGACTTTAAATTCTTTAAACTTGACAAAAGCTCCAGATTTTTCTCTCAGAAAATATACCTATGCTTTTCTAGTAAAATCATCCACAAAAATTCACATGTACCTTTTTTGTCTAAATGATTCCACCTCAACAGGGCCACATATATCTGTATGTACCAACTCCAAAGGTTGTTTTGCTCTTCTATATTTTCCAAGTGTCGATGTTGTTTTCTGACAAGACATCCTTCGCATGAGCAATTTCGAATGTAAATCAAAGGCATTGCCGGTCACCATTTTTTTCTGGACTAGTAATTTTAGTCCATGAAAATTTAGATGACCGAATCAAAAAAGCCACAACTAGTTATTGTCTTTCATCACCGCTTGAAAGTTCAATAGATTCCTCATTTGAAGAGTAAGGAGGAACATCCAATTCTTTGTCATCTGCACCGTGGTGATCAACTTATTGTTTACACTCATGATGGTGCAAATTCCATTTTCAATGTGGACTTTGTGGCCTCTTTTGGAAAGTTACCCAACACTTAACAAGTTTTAAAAAAAAATTCTTGGCTTAGAATAAACATCTATAATGGTAACATTAGTACCATCTTTTGAGTTGATATTAATGTCATCTTTGTTCATTACAAGAACTTTAAATTTATACCCAAAATTAACTTCACCGTGAACTGTCTCGTTCAAGTGTGAGAATAACTCTTTTTGGCCTATCATGTGATTATTGCACCTAGTATCAAGATATTGTCAACAATACTTGAGTCATCCTTCTTGCATGCTAGCACCACGTTTTCCTCATTGTCAATGGTATGCGCCTATTCTACCTGCTCATATGCCACCTTTGCTTGACATTCGGATTTGGAATGTCTAAATTTGTTACACCTAAAAACACTTGACCTTTGATTTGTCCCGTGTTTTATATTTTCCAATGGAGTTGAAATTTCCAGATCTGCATCCTCAACGACCTCCATGACCTCGGCCAGCATGATAGCCTCCTTGGCTTGATTGAGTGACCCGACTTCCCAATGCTTGCTCGAGATTCAAGCTGACGGACTTTTGATTCATTCTTTGCTCATGCAAACATAATGAACCTATCAACTACTCCAACGTCATGGTTTACACATCTTGCACTTCTTTGATTATCGTGATTATGTAGTCAAATCTCTCAATCAAAGACCTCAAGATCTTTTCTAAGATTTTCACATCTTGGAGTTCTTCACCATTAGCCCTCAATTGGTTAACAATGGTTTGCATGTGATCAAAGTACGCCAAGATTGGTTCAGAGTCATTCATGCGTAAAGACTCAAAATCACCTCGAAGTGTTTGAAGCCGCATCCGTTTGACATGATCATTGCCTTTGTAGGATTGTTGAAAAATATCCCACGCTACTTTCACGGTCTCCACGCTTGATATTTTTTCAAATGTCATTTTCTCCAGGGTTTGAAAGATCTCAAACAATGAATTTTGATCTTTCTTCTAGGATTCCAGCAAAGAATCTTTCTCCTCCTTAAAACATTGAATGCTTCAGCATCAGCCACTTCGGTGTAGCCATTCTCCACCAGCTTCCACAAATCTTGGGATTTGAAAAAACCTTCATCTAGACAGACCGATTATTGAAATTCTTCCCTTTCAACTTTGGAAGTTGCAAGCGAACAAAACTGGTGGATGTCATTTCTAGCTCTAATACCAAATGTTGGAACTAAAAGAATGATAATAAATGAGACCTCGATTCCTGGAGTACCAAAACTTGGTACGAGAAAACACTTAAGTGCAAGAAGTTAGGAAAGTGACATTTAAATGTCAAAATCAGGGCAAAATAGATCAGTTAAGTGCTAGCGGCGAGAAAATTCGGCAAAAATATTGACGTGATGATTTTCCGACGAGGCAAGTGCACAACGATCGTCTTGCATTCTGACGTAGCTAGACAAGTGCAAAAATAACGTCGTTTTACTGCTGACATGGGTAAATAATTAATATATGTTAATTAAATTAAATTTAAAACTAAGTTTAAATAATAATAATAAAATAAGATAGAGATTGCAGGCGGCGAGGGAGAAAGGTTGATCGGGGTCACCGGGCCCTCTTCCCCCATCGTCCCGGCCTTTCCCGGCAATGGTGAGGAGGCAATAGTGAGTGCTCAGCCCTCGCTGTTCTACAATTGTCTTTTTTTATTATTTAATTTGGTTTTAAATTTAATTTAATTAATATTTATATTAAAATTCAAATCCGTGTCAAAACAACGTTGTTTTGGTGTTTTTTTATCGAGTCGGCTCTCCAGCGAGCCACGTAGGAGAAAAATATTAATAAAAAATTGCCATGTAGGATTTTCAGCGGGATTTGCCGGACTTAACACTTAAGTGTCCCATTTAAAAAAAAAAATGACACTTACTTATTACTTTCCTAATTTTTGGCACTTAAGTGTCTCTCAAGCCAAATTTTGGCACTTGGGTTGTTCTTTTCCTGATAATAAACTTTGGAAACTTGGAATAGGAACACTAGAAATTGGAGGCACAACTTTTTATTGAGAATGCTTTCTCTTCTTTGTGTCTTCATGGACTATGGCTTGATTTACAACTCATGATTTCAGGATGGGCCTAATGGGGTTTGCCTCAGTGGCCAAGGGAAGGGTAGAGGTTGAGGGTTTGAATCCCTATCTTCTCAAAAGGATTGTGGTAAAGACGATTTAGTTTCAGATATAGATTTATACTCCCACGTCCTACAAGAAAGTAGGACAAAAGTTTAAGAGTTATAGTAGGAATGGACAAAAAGGATGGGCTTGGCCATGCCCAAAAATTGAAAGGACGGGCTTGGCCATGCCCAAAAACTAAAAGGACGGGTTCTCTTTTCATAATTTTCGGATGTGAGAGCGCTAAATACAAAATCAAACCAGTCACTCTTTGACAATTTTCCACAAGAATCGTAATTATGAATATTAGATATGCTTTTCGTGTAATTCCACATTTTTATGAATTTCCATTTTTCCTTGCATATGCATATAAATCAATACACGTGTTTTCTTCTCTTTGGCAAAACATGAAAAAAGAAAAAGCGAGGATTTACTTGGGCTTAAATGCCTGAAGGAAAAGAATAGGTGGGAACTTTGTGAAATTAGAAAATTTTTATTGCTTAGTCCTGTTCTTCTATTGTTAGTTTTTCCACAAAGATCCAACCTGGCTCAATATCTAAAATTGACATGAAAATAATTGGACTGGGGTCAAAGCCCAAAGTTCACAGGCGTCCGTGACTAATTAACAGCGTTAATTGTACGAAATTTAAAAAAAAAAAAAAAATCATCTCAAGGGGTTAACATCGCCACTGATGAATGGTGTCTATGTTTGTAATTCACTAATAGAAGACTTTCCTCCTATCGGTAACGGAAGGGAAACACAACTCACTCTATTTTTCTTATCGAATGTTATGTATAATTATGGTTTTTTGCATCTTCCGAAAGTTCCATGTTCAATGAGTTATGATTATTACGAAAACTTAATGAAGATCATGAAACTTCTTGATGACACTAATGTTTGGAGGGGAAATGTATCAAGAAAAGTCATAAACCTTTCAATTGAACTAATTTAATTGTAAACATTTCCATATTGTTATCAATTTAATTCATCCGGTCAATTTTGATCGGCCAGCACTAACGTGCATGCCAATCGGTACCGGCCACCACTGATGTGGCAATTTTTAAATAATTATTTACTTTTTGAATTTTTTTGTTAATTGTTTCTTTTTCTTTTTCCTTTTCCTTTTTTTTTTTTTTCTCTTCTTCATCCTTGGGCTTCTTTTCCCCACGGTGGCCAATGAGGCTCTAGTAAGGGTCTCGAAGCCCTCACTAGCTGCTAGCCTTTGCTCGTGGCCTGAGGAGAGGTTGGGCAAGGGCTGTGACTCTTGCTGGCCATTGCGGGAAAAGAAGCCAAAGGAGGAAGAAGAGGAAAGAAAAAAAGTGTGACATCCTGAAATTCGAGCCCTCTAAAGGACGAGTGAAAGTGAATTTCATCAATGCATTGTTGGTTGATCTCACTCGGAATTGATCACTCTTGAGATCGACCTTGAGGGGAAAGGCTAATGAGGAGAGAACCCGTACGACTAAAGAACTCGACCTGGGAAAACGACTTGACCGTGAGACTTGCGTGAGGATGATCCTGTAGATAGGCAGGCCGATTCTAAGGACTACTAGAAGTCGATTCGTGGACAGAAAATAATGGAACGACGGGTGATTCCGTTTACCGTTATCGAACCCGCGAACGACCCTATGTCGATCTTCAGTGATCGTGTACTTTGAAATAAGAATCTATCCTCCGTAATTTCATGCAGTCAAGGACGTCCATGCGTCGAGATGTCTTGAACGTGGTTTGGCACGAGTCGGTTACGCGTGAATCCTCGGAGCCGCCCATCAGTCTGAGTTGTAACCAAAATGGCATTAGGGTGAAATTGACATGGCAAGAGAACTTAGTATTTGACTTCGAATTATCGGGAATGTCCGGGATGGACTTTGGATGAAGCTACATCAAACAGTCGACAGAACCAGTTAAGCCGAGTAATTGGAAAACGGGTTTTCGGACCGAGGAAGCAAGCCCGTGAGGACGTGGGCCGGGCTAAGCCAGTGTGGGCCTTAGGCCCAAGTTAGGACAGCCACCAAATGGGCCTAAGTCAAGCAAATGAGCCCATTGGGCCAAACCAACTATTCATCTTTCAAAGCCCATGGTCCAACTTTGAGCCCAATCAAGCCCAATTAACTTCCAAGCCCATTCCTATTCATGGCCAAGCCCAATTCCTAGGCCCATCCACCAATTTCAGCCCAAGGACAGAATGGTAATTGTGCAATGTGAAATGACCAAAATACCCCTAGTTGTAGGGAGAAAAAGGCTAGAGAAGAGAGAGAATGTGATGTCATCTTGCATGGGAACTTGAAGCAGCCATTTAATGGCTTTAATGAGGAGTGCAACAGCTCTCCCATCACCCTCTCTCTCCCTCATTCGGTCTCCATCTCGAACGGAGCTCTCTCTCTCCTCGTTTTCCCTCTCCTTCAGTTTCTGCTCCAGCTGACCCTTCAGTGAATAATCGAGTCAAAAGTGATCTTCCCGATTGAATCGGAGAACGAGCCACCTATCACCATGACCGTGAGAGACAGACCGTTCCAAAGAGCCTGATTTCGTCCCGAACGGAGTCGTCGTCCGTCCTGTACGGCCGTCGCAAGCCGCCGGTCGTCGGTCCGTCGGTCCGCCTGCAGCCTGGACTGTTTCGACTTTGCAGCCCGTTTTCTCCCATTCCAGCCCTTCCTTTGCCCATCCCAGCCATCCAAAAGATCCCCAAGACCCCCAGGAGCCTCCGTTTGTCGACCAACCCCCTCGCCGGAACTTCGGCCAAGCCGTTCAACTCAGTTTCTCCTCCGGCAGGGCTGTTTTTCAGTGTTTTCAGTGGGAGTCCGAGCTGTGGTTGCTGTGTTGAGCTTGGGACCACCTTGGAACATCGTGGTAGAAGTTCCGGTGCGTAGCCACCGTCGCGCGCCCGCGTCGGTGCCTCCGGCCCGCTTAACGGGTGAGTTTAGCTCCTAATCCTTCGATTAGTGCCTAAACTTGCTTAGGGTTGGTTTAGTTAGATTTAATTCTAGTTTAGGTGATTTAATTAAGTTTTATTATCTCTAAGATAGGTGGTTAGATGGATGGATTAAATTAGTTTAGCTTAATCTTGCTTTATTTGCTTAATTGTGCTTATGTGTTTAATTAAGCTTGTTTTTCTTAATTAATTGTTTGACTGTTTTAATTAATGTTTTTAATGATTTCTGAGTTTAAATTATCATTTATTAAATTCTGGAAATTTACTGTTCACTCGACACTATTCACGATTTTGTTCACGAAACACTGTTCACGACATCGTTCACGAAACACTGTTTACCCGAGAACGAAAAGTGTCTAATTTCATGTGGGTTTAATCCTATGAAGTGATTGGATGTGTTATTGCATAAACATCCGCATAAATTGAGTGACGATTTGTACAATTATGTGATGATTGTGAATTGTGTGTTGATCGTGGTTTGTAAGCAATTGATTTCAACACCGACTAAGCCGAGAACCGCCGAAGTATTTGTGCCTTCGAGGCCGTGATTCTGCCACCGAATTTGGAATCGGTCGCGCCCGTTGGGCCATAAATTGCCACCTGATAAAGGTCGCGCCCGTTGGGCCGTAAATTGCCACCGGATAAAGGTCACGCCCGTTGGGCCGTAAATTGCCACCCGATAGGGGTCGCGCCTTATAAGGCCGTAATCTGCCACCTATTAAAGGTTGCGCCCAATTGGGCCGAGATTTACCACCTAATAAAGGTTGTGCCAAGTGAGGCCGTGATTACCACTAAGCCGGACCGTGCCGCCGAGCCATAATTCGGTGTTGGGATTGAGTAAATGAGATGACCGTGAGTGGTCTTGTTGGCGTGTAATCGATCGAGTCGATTGATCGATGATTCGATCTGAATTGATGCATTGATGTGTGAAATTGTTATATGCATTAATTATATGCGTGAGTGAATCACACTGTTTATGCCACACACGCATGAATCAATAACGTGCAGAGTGTGGCAATGGCCAGGTGAGATCGCTTGTGATGCGACTCGTATGTGATTGATGAAATGTATCATCTAATGGCCATGTGCATTGCGTGTATCGTGCTGAATTATAACGTGCAGGGTATGGCATACCAGGTAAGGTTGTATGCGAATCGATTGTTGGTTGTTGCTTGTGGTGGGGTAGTTCTTGATAGATACCCTAGGTTGAGTTGGTGTACTAACCGGGGCTTAGGGGTGGAACTCGCTGAGATTTATATCTCACTTGGTTATTGAATAACCATTTTCAGGTCCCTAGTGTGAAGAGCCGGGAGCTTGAAGCGAAAGGGTCGGGAGCATGGGTGGCTCGATAGTTCTTTATGAGAGACCTTTTGTATAAGCTTGAGGTGTTCATGAAAGCGTATTTGATTTGAATTTGGTTGTCCCGCTTTTCTATCTCATATATGTTGTTGTCAGGGGATTAGTTAATTCGCTTCCGCATGTGCAATAAAATGAAAAGGGTCGGTGACGAGTCCTGGGATGTCGCTTTCTATCGACCACCGAGGGATGTGCGCACGCTCAAGGTTCGGAGCGTGACAAAAAGAAAGAGGAAAAATTCAAAAAATATTTAAAAATTGCCACATCATGTACCAGCTGACGTCCACGTCAGCACCAACCAATTAAAATTGGCCGGATATACTAACTTGGTACCAATGTGAAAATGTTTATGACTAAATTAGTTTAATTGAAATGTTTATGATTAAATTAGCATCAATGCCATATGTTTAGAATTTTTTCTTTTGTACTTTTCCCTATCAGAAGTGCAAGTAGGTGCTCTTAGTTTGAAAATCGGATTGCCGATTTGGTTTCAGGTTGGATTTGAAAACTATAACTACCCTTTGACTATATAAGTTCCCATTTCAAATAACTACCCTTTGACTATATAGGTTCCCGGGTTGAATCAATTTTGAATCTTAGTTCTACATAAAAATTGTTCTTACCAAGATTTGATTAGGAGCTCTAAGATGGATGTACTAAAGAGGCACATGACCAGTTGAGGAATATTTCACTACCCGATTCTTAGTTGGAATCAGCCCACTTGAATATTAATCACCCTTAATGCATACTTGATGTTAAAGGTGATAATTATGATATCATCTTGTCCAAACAAGAAAAAATTATCCAATTAGTCTTAAACCTATTATACATCCGCCAATTTAACCATAAATTTTTTCAATTTGGTCAATTTGTCCCTAAACCTTTTCATGATTTTCCGATTTAGTATATTTGACCAATTTAGGCTAGAAAATTATTATGCAGACGTCCGATCAACATAGGCGGTCCTATGTAATAGCGTTTGATATTGCAGTGAACGACATAGTTTTGAGTTTATCTTTTCAATTTTCTTTTTGACCTTTTCCCTATTCTTTCCTTCTCCTCTACTGTTCATCATCTTCCCTCCACCGTTTCTTCACCCTCAATGCCCTTGCATGACCTTAAGTAGATGACCTCAAAAAATTATGTATCTCATGTGTCAACACCATATGCCTTCATGTCATATATTTTAGGACAAATCCGATATGCTAAAAGCTTTATAAAAAAAAAAATGCTCATGACTCCTTTTTTGTCCCTGCTAATTCTTTAATATTACCTAAAATATTAAACGAGGATTATTATTGCTGAAATTTACACGCAAGGTTAAGTTGCTATTGACCATAGGAGGTAATTTTACAGGTTCTTTTCCCTCTCGATCCACTAGCTTTAACTAGTCATCGATCATCTCCTTCTCCAACCACCTCTCTCTTTCGTACAATCTTTCTTCTTATTGAATTGTCAAAAAAATTTCGTTAGTTTCTATCTTTCAACAAACTCTTAGTGTTTTTAAGAAAAAAAACGTTATTTTTTTATATTCACTGTGGCCAATGATTTTTTCTTTTTTGCACACATGGCGCATGCGCATCAACACTGCTAAAATCTACAGTAAATTGGCTTACTTTGACTGACAAAATATTCGGCATCCAATGATTTGATACAAGACTGTTCAATTAAGTTCGAGATCTTCACAATCTATAACTACTAAGTGAATCTTTAAAACATGAAGTCACAAGCGGATTTATTGATTTATTTCATAATTTTTTTAATTTAATATGACTTTTCAATTCTATCGATTCTCGTAACAATCTATGAAATTTTGTATTCCTTTTGCTGTATACATAATATATATATGACGTTATTGTAGTCTAACGGTTACATCAACCAAACTCTGTAATCTATAATGGAAATGCTGATAAAATGTGACATATTTGTTAAGAAAAGCAATGTTTTCCAATATCTTATTAACTTTAAGATATACTCAAACAGCTATAGTACTTAAAATTAAGATATCTTTACTTTCCGTCATGAAATTCAAGAAATTAAAGAAGTATGCATCACTACCGGCCAACAGCCGACATTTACATCAGTGATTTCCAACTAAATTAGTCAGATGGACTTAGTTGATGAAATATGAAAAGATTTATGAGTAAATCGATGTAATTAAAAGATTTACAATTATCACAAATACAATCAATTTAATTTTTTTTTTTAATAATTGTTGCAAATTGAATGAGTACCTATTTATAAAAAGTATATTGATTGTCTACGTCATTGATGAGGATGAAAGCCTTTTCATTTAGGCACTCAATGTAATGGTGACACGTCATTGATGAGGAACACCATAACTTTATTGGTGGCAATATTCTATTTTCGTAAATTTATATCAAAGTTTTAGCTTATTTCACCTCCTGAGTAAGAAAATATTGTTATTATGATATAGATAGTTAACATATTTATTTATAAATTTCTAAGGGATAATTTAAAAAAGATACCATCTTTCAATTTATGAAGCGATAACGACCCCATCATGACAGCAACAAAAAAATATGGATGTGAAATATAAACAACCAACTTAATATATCTTTTCCCGGCAAAGTCAACTAAGTTGGTATGAGTAGCCTTCGCATTTACACTTGTACGTATGATAAATTGACAACAAAATTATACAATAACGAGCATCGACATGCGAGCAGCATAACAGACAAAAATGAAAATACTTTCGTAGAAAATAAAATAGAAAAACTAGCTAAAATAAGTTTTTCGAAATAATATAGCCTTTCTTGTTCTAATAATGTCTTTGTCGTGACCCGATCTTGCCGCCACCCGGCCCTCGAGGAAAGGAAAGGAGGAAAGGTTGGATTTAGGGGTACTTGACTACAGGAGTTCTCTCACGGTTCTCATCCACGGAAGCACCATCACCTCGCCTACCCCCAAACATTTGTTAGCATCGTTTCTCGAATTCCGGCGATAAAACCATGTATTGACGACGACAACAACAACAACAACAACAACAACGATCGGGAAACAACACTACACTCCGATACTAATGACGGAAATGGATTCCTAAAAACGAATAGATACTCGAACTGCCGAACACTAAAAAAAATGCGAAAAGAGGATACATGTAACACCAATCGAAAGGCACATCACCAAGATAGACATATCTTATTGTCCACGAATTAAATATTGTTGGAGTCTCAAGAGGGATCGATTGAAGCCTTTGAGTTCCTTTCTTGAGAGAGAATTCACGGATAGCAAAAACTTGAAGAACGTACTACCTATTTTCTCTTTTAACGTTCCTTTTATACAATAGTTTATTTTACATAAACTTAACTGCCTCTCTCTCTCTTATGAGCCCTTCTCTTACCGGTCTAGTTTGGCCCAATATTGGCGGACGGACCTAGCTTGGCCCAATATTGGCGGACGGACCTAGCTTGGCCCAACATGCTTTATAAAATAAAAAAATAAAAAATAAAAAAACCATCAAATTCAATAACAAGAGCATGGGCGTGTCGTAACATATTACTGTAGGCAACAAAAATGAAGAAAATGAGATAAGATCTTTCAATTTGATACTCTATACGTGATATTTCGATTTTGAAATCTTCCTAATATCGAAGAATTACTCGCGGTGTGCACTGACAGCAAGAGAAGAAAAAATCTCCAAGTTGTGATTGTGCAATTAATATTGGACAAGGGACCCCGCAAAAGTCTCAACTTTGGAGGAGACCGTATTCTAATTTCAGTGTCTACAGATGAGTCGCAATCCGGTGAGCATAAATATTGGTGTTCATGAATGGGAGCAAAGAATAGATAGATTGAGAGCACTAGAGTAAGTAAACGGACCACAACGATGAGTAGAATTCATATGTCTTGCACCCTTATACACCGCCGCAAAAGAAGGTGACTTGGACGGATTCATCAAAGCCCTCGAAGAGTATTCCGCTGAAGAGACGACCTCTTTGTACTACGTTATCAGCACAAAGAGGCCTTCTAGGAACTCGTTGCTCCACGTCACAGTGGGTATCGAGAATGCCGACATCCTCCAAGCCCTTCTCGAGGTCGTCCGTGACCCACAGCTCGCCACCCAGGCAAACTACAGAGGGGACACAACCCTCCACGCCACGGCAAGAGCTTGCGGGATCCGCACGATCACGCTCCTCCTCGACTTCGACATTGTCGTGGACAAAGCGAACAAAGCGGGGAATAGGGCGTTGCATGAGGTTGTGAGGAACGGTGACTACGAGTTAACCAATCTGCTCCTGCGTCAAGGCTCAATATCAATGAATAAGGAGAACAACAAGAGAAAGTGCCCACTGTACTTGGCAGTTGAGACGAGGAACTTGAGGATTCTCTTGCATTTGCTGCAAGCGGTGGATGGGAATGAAGTCCTTTCGTCCTAGATTGAAGGCATGTGGCCGGTTCACGAAGCCGTGATGCATCGAAGGAAAGGTCAGTGATTGTACTTGATGTTCGCACTTGGGTAAACTTATTAGTCAGACCATTCATATGTGTGTAGTTTGGATCCATATGAGATCGTTGAACCTATAAATCTTATTCATAAAGCAGCTAACCTCACATTTTTTATTCTCCTACTAAAATGGTTTAACCTTTTCTTAGAGCCTGCGTCATTTATAGAGGTTTTCCCACAAATTTTAGACTTGGAACCTGACAAGACTTACCCGGCGGCACCCCCCCCCCCCCCCGGCGAAGATTGTCATCACTTTAATACTTCGGCAGTCAATAGTCATAGTATAAGCCATTGAGCCATTGTAGATACTACACTGATTACATTACTGTCCAAGGGCCTTTTGCAAAATAGGAAGGGACTCATGTCATGGTTACTACTTGGAGACGAATGTCTCTATGCTTTGAAGCAATCTCTAATGTCTATACTGAAATTATCCCCCAAAAGTTTAGAATTCAGTTACGTATTCCACGAAATATTAAGAAAAATATAATTGATAGAGGATAAAATTACCAAAACCTTTGTCATGAGCATGGCTTCATTTCCTACTCTCTAATGATATAAATATGTTGAAAGAGATGTCAAAGAAGAAGAAAGAGCTGTTTGATTTAAAAGATGCCAGAGAGGATATGCCCCTTCATCTAGCAGCACGCAAGAATTATGTTGATGGAGTCAAATTCTTGGTCAACAAGTTCGCTTCAAGCACAATAGAGATGGCTATTTTACAATTCACGTGCATGTAAGATGGGTCATCTCGAAACAGTTAAGGTGCTGTGTCAACATTGGCAAGATTGGTTAGTTCCAAAAGAGTTGTTTACTTTAGAGAAACAGCAAAATATACTTCATGTTGCGGCAAAGTACGAAAGGGCTTCCATAGTAAAAGTACATACTTGACGATCCCAAGCTTGAAAAGCTTATAAATGTGAAAGACAATGAAGGAAATACGCCTCTCCATATAGCCATAAAGGAGTGGCAACCCGGGGTTCTACTCTCTCTCACTCAGGAAAATAGAGTCAATCTTGAGCTTGTAAACCATCACAACTTCATGACTCTGAACATTGTAGATAAAGAACTGAGAGAAATCGATGCTCCACTTCACCAGGTAATGATTTCGACGAAAAAAATTAACAAGTTATCTACTTTTATTTTTCACTATTGTTTTGATTACTTCTTTTTTGGGAGAGACAAAAGGAACTAAAGTTTATTTTGACCCGTTGAACTCACCCTGAAGTTACTAAGTGGAATTAAGTTTCCATAGTAAGCTCAGAAAGATTGCATTTGGAAGTCTGTATATCGCTTGAGAAGGTTTTATGTTTTTGAATCCTAAATCTTTGATTGTGAGTCCATCTTCATGGATAATAACGACCTCTTTTTTTTTTCCTATTACTCCTAACCAGAGCTTGACACCGACAGTTTTAGTATCTACCGAGGCACTAGAAGCAAAGGCAAAGCAATTTCATAGACAAGAAATTTTGGCCCATGGAGAGAGCCTCTGAATATAAGTATACTAAATAGGCATGCTGAAGTCCATATGTCATGGCAATGCTCATTGCCAATAATGTGACATTCGTCTCTGGCTTTTCTATTCCCTGAGGATATAATAGCTTTGAACCAGATGCTGGAATTGCTACGCTGTTGAACAAGCCCATGTACGACGTCTTCGTGATTTGCAACTCTATTGCCATGTACAACTTGATAATTGCAGTTGTGATCCTTCTTTGGACACAAATCAATGATTCACATGCGGTGTTTCATGTCCTTAGAATGACAAGGCTACCGTTGCTCATAACTCTTGCCACAATGTCCGTGGCTTTCATGGCAGGGATCTAGGTGACCATAAGAAAACGCACTTGAGTCGCCGTCGTTGCATTGGTCGTTGGAACCATTGCCCTCTTTGTTATATTGATTATTTACATTGCTTTGTTCGTTTTGCTTGGGTACAAGTGTCGTCTTGTACAGTTCTTTGCCGACTACATCATCAGAGCTGCTATATTAATTTCAAATAGTGCGACTGAAGGAGCTTTCGAGGAGGATGACTTTGCATGGGCTAAAATCCTGAAAACAGCTACTGCTCCATCTGATTTAGTCAAGGAGGACAACATGCCAGTACTCAGCCATGGCTGACAATCGGCCACAGGCTAAGGTCACTTTCGTCGAATTCGGCCACAAGCTAAGGTGAAGGGCGCCCTCGTCGGATCTGGCGAGCCCTCACCAGATTCAAAAGCTGTGTTGGGAAGCGACGACATTGAAGCCATAGGGAACCTCAAGGATGCGAGGGCTGAGGTAGGGTTCGAGGTCACGGACGATAAGGGCCTTGGTTTTTTCTTGAATTTGGGGCGGCTGCTAGGGAGGCGGACGAATTGTGGAGGGAGGCGACAACATCGGAGCCGCAAGGGACCTCAACGATGCAGGGGCTAAGGGGGAGACTTGGGCTTATTCCTAGACCCGAGGGTGGTCGCAAGGGTGACGAACGACCTCAATCGTGGAGTCATTGCCTAAGGGGGATTGGTAGATGAGGCAATGGCAGAGGCGATGGACGAGGCTGAGGTGAAGGCCAGAGGTGGATGAGAGAGTAGAGCTAGGTCGTTGGGAGGGAGAGAGACAAAGGGCAGCACATGAGAACACGTGTCGCACAATGAATGGATTATTATTTTGATGACGTAATATCATTGTAATACCTAATATTTTCTCCTATAGACATACATCCGTCATTTAAAATCATAATTTGAGGCGTGTGATCACTTTTAAAAAAAATGAGATTTTCCCCCACTATACTGCTTATAGGATAAGCAAAGTCGCCTCTAAGATAAAATAAAACCACCAAATCATGAAGACCCAAATGTTTTATATAACTAACCAAAATATGAGTTACCATCACAGAACTTAACATATTTAAACGCCTCTGATGAAAAAATCATTACATTAGCATCACATCACCACCTCTTTCATCATCCATTACATCAAAGTCTAGTATTTGCTAAAAATAGGATGTGCAGTCAATCCGAATCCAAGAAGTAGGAAGTTAGCGAATGAGAAAGTGATTTTGAAACTATTAAATAATTAAAGAGATCGATTAACACGAAATTAATCTTCTCATAATGAATAATCATTATTTAGGAAATTCATGATTTACTAGTATCAATCCCTGTGTTGTAAATTTGCTCCCGACACCCTACTCATTTAAAGAAATGAATGGTCGATATCAACTTTGAGTACACTAAATAGCTCTAAAGATATCTTAAGAATCTTATTCCTATTTCAAACATATCTAAAATCCACCAAATACTCTTATTACTAATAACGTAATTAATATAGGATAATACCCCGATTGGTGAATGACAAGGTCGGAGAAGCTTAGATAAGCCTTGACAAAGGCGAATCAATGAATTTGAGGTTGGGTGAGAGTGAAAAGAGTTCATAAAACAAAATAAAATAAAGTAAATTGTAAATTGTTCACGTCAGTCGTACTAAGTAGGATGGCTAGCGCTAACTAGACAGTTATATTAGCGATTTCCGACCAAAATTAGTCGGAATAACTAATTTGACAAATCGTTAAAATGATTATGACTAAATTGGCATTTTATAAATAAAAAAAAATTAAATTGGCACAATTATAATATTTATGATTAAATTGATAAGTTGTCAAAAGGTTTAGTTATAAATTGGTACAATTGAAAAGATTAAAAATGAATTAGCCGATGTACAATAAGTTTAGGTCTTTTTGGACAATTCATGTACTTTGCATTATTACTTGGCTTTATAGTTTCTCTATATTCCAATTAATTTATTCATAGTCACCCTAAGTTTGAGGTAATGTTAGATCTATCTAGGAGATTGTCCATATCTATCAATATTGTGCATATATTTTCCTTTGTTGTACATATTGTGATTGATCATAATTGATTTTGCAATATTATATTACCTTAGATATCCGATGGGGTACACTATTCTCTTTTCTAGCATATTCTTATATTGGTACCAAAGTTAGGCAATCTTGAGAAGATTTTGAGTCGCACTAAACTTTGAGTGCAACTAGATGCAACTTAAAATCTTCCTCAGATCGCCTAGCTCTTATGTCATGATAAGAATACGCAGAAGAGAAGATTGTTTAATTTTTATATGTATAATAATTAAGAATATATGAAGTATTTATAGAGTTTAAAGGTGAGTAATAAGACAATATAATATCATTTCTAATCAATCGGAGATACACACAGCCAAGAAAGATATATATAATCCTAAGAGATATGGAGAATTAAGGAAAATAAGGAGAATTTCTTTAAGTATATACCTCAATTGTGCACGAATAAATGAAAGGATGGGCCTGGCCCGAAAAACCTAAAGGACGGGCTCTCTTTTCGAATTTTTCGGACGTGAGAACTTAAATCTAAATCAAACCAGTTCCCCTTTGACCATTTTCAGCAAGAATATTCGATATGCCTTTCGTGTAATTCCATCTCTTTATGAATTTCCATTTTTTCCTTGCATATGCATATACATCAATACACGCGTTTTCTTTTCTTTGGCAAAACATGAAAAAGGAAAAAACACGAGGAGTCATTTGGGCTAAAATGGCTAAAGTGGAAAATAATTGGTGAGAACTTCGTGAAATTAGGAAATTTAAATTGCTTAGTCCTTTTCTTCTATCGTTAATTTTTCATAAAGATCCCTCCTGGTTCAATATCTAGAAATTGACATCAAAATAATTGGACTGGGGTCAACGTTCAAAATTCGCAAGCGTCAATAACTAGCTAACAGCATTAAATGTGCAAATTAAAGAAAAATTCATCTCAATAGGATTAACACCACTAATGAATAATCTCTATGTTTGTAATTCACTAATAGAAGACTTTCCTCCTATTAGTAACGGGGGAGGAGAACATGATCCACTCTTCTTCTTCTTTTTTACCGAATGTCATATATATATTTATGGGATTTTTCACGTCTTCCAAAAGTTGCTATGAGATAAGCTTATTAAAAAAATTTACTGAAGACCTTAAAATTTTTTTATGACACTAATGCTGAGAGTGCAAGTAGTTTTGTTTAATCCAAGAATTATATTTGCCGATTTGGTTTCATGTTGGATCTGAAAATCATAATTACCCTTTGAATGTATAGGTCCCCGGATTGAATTTATTTTGAATCTTTGGCTCCATTTGTTTTTCTGAATATGAACGATTTGGAAAATATTTTTCTAAAAATAATTGCTTATATTGCTTGAAATAATTAGTCAATTGAAAATATTTTCATTATCGACAATAATTTATATCTAAGCATTTTCATGGATGATGAAAATATTTTTTGTTCTTTCATTTTTGTAAGTGATATATATTTATAAAAAAAAAATTCAAATCATTTCTTTTTCGCAAAATAAATGGAGTCTTAGTTCTGCTTAAAATTTATTATTACCAAGATTTGATTAGGAGCTCTAAAGAGGCGCTTGACCAACCTTCTAACTTTATCAACGACAAAAAGGAAAAGAAAAGAGAACTCTAGAATAGGCCAGTGTAGGAATATTTCACTACCAATTCTTAACTGGAATCACGGATCACCCTTAATTAATACTTGAGGATAAAGATGAATTTATGATATATTCTTGTCCAAATGGGAAAAAATTACCTAGTCAGTTTTAAACCTATTTTATTGTTGTCAATTTAGTCCGTTTTTCCAATTTGGCCAATGAAAACGTTTTCATGATTTTCTTATATAATCAATCTAGCCAAATTAGGCTGGGTTATTCTGATGTGGATGTCCAGTGAGGGCCACTCACTCTACGTGACACGATCAACATTTGATTTGGAAATTGAATAACGTAGTCTTGAGTTTATTTGCCTATTTTTCTTTCTTTCTTTCTCCTCTACCGTTCATCTTTTTCCCATTGCCATTTCTTTATGCTCACTGCTCTCGAAAAAGGTACCAAAAAAGTCATAAATCTATTACATTAATATCAATTCAGTTTTAAACATTTCAAATGGATCGATTTAGTCCTAAACATTTTCACATTTGTACAAATTCAGTGCATCCAGCCAATTTAGATCGAAAATTGCTAACATGACACAACCGATGCTAACGTCCCATCGGCAAAATGAAAAGACAAAGAAAGGCGAAAAATTAAAAAAATTAAAAAAAATCAAAAAATTATTAAAAATGTCAACATCAGCACCGGTCATGCCACATTAGCAATTTCAAACCTAAATTGGTTGGATATACTAAATTGGTACCAATATGAAAATATTTATGACTAAATTGATTCAATTGAAAGGTTTAAGACTTGATTAGTACCAATACAATAGATCTATGATTTTTTTTAGTTTTTTTCCCCACTACCTTCACATGACCTTGAGCGGATGACCTTAAAAAATTTGATATGCCTTCATGTCAACAACATCATCATGTCATATAATTAGAACAAATCCAATATGTTAAACTTAAAAAAAAAAGGAAAATGATATAAATAATTTTTGAACTTTGGCTTAATGTGCAATGCAGTCCTTGAATTCTTAATTTATTCAATGTGGTCCATAAACTTTAACTCAATGTGTAATGTGATCCTTGAACTTTTAATTTATTCAATGTGACCCTTGAACTTTAATCCAATGTACAATGCAGTCCCCAAATTTTAGTTAAATGTGCGATATGGTCCCTGAACATTTAGTTTATTTAGTTGATTCCTAAACTTTTAATACATGTTCAATATAGTCACTAAATTATATTACATTATTCAATATTGCCTTTCCATTAATTTAAAATCAATGACAACATTGAAAATTTTCATATAATATATGGATAAAATTGAACATGTATAAACAAAAAAAAAAAAAAATTCAAGGACCACTTTGAACAAATTAAAAGTTCAAATGACTACATTGCACATTGGACTAAAGTTTAAGGACCACATTTAATAAACTAAAAGTTTAAGGACCGTATTGTATATTGGACCAAAATTTAAGGATTATTTGTGTTATTATCCTTAAAAAAATGGCCATGACTCCTTTTTGTCCCTGTTAATTCTTTATATTTATTAATGTATTAAACGAGGACTATTATTGCTGAAATTTACACCTAAAACTTCATCAGGTAACCCTCATATAAAAGGTGGCTGTGCTCAAATCATAAGGACAAGTTGCTATTGGTAGTTCTATGGACTTCTGCGCATGACAAAATCTGAAACAGAAATTGATTTCAATCCACATTCCCAGGACAAGTTTCTAAGTAAAGAAACCTGTTTGATAACGACTCAAAATTTCTATTTCTGAAACAGAAATCCGTTTGATAATAAAATAAAATTTCTATTTATAGGAATATAAATTGATTAGATAACAACATAGGAAATCCTAAAATACAAAATAATAGTCGAAATAATACTAATACATTACAAAAGTTGAAAATACAATTTCATGGAATTTCCGGCATATTATTATCCATTGCTATTTTATTGACAATGGTTCTCCTAAACGTATTTATTTGGTTTCCCTCATCGATTAATGTATCGTTTGCAAGCTCATCCTACGTAGATTCGACAAATCTTTGCGGAAGCATGAATATGGGTGCCATCAATGGCGCCTATATATCCCTTTCATTTTATCAAAGACTAGTATTATACAATATTATCAATAAAATAAAATTGATGGTGTAAAGGAATATATGAGAATTCTACCTTGAAGTAACGTTTATGGTTAGGAACCAATCGGGGAAGGTCGGTTAATTTTGATTCTCGAATTGAATCGTCTAGTTGCTCATCTCTAATTTCTTTATCGTTGCTCAATGAACCTTTAATGGCCCTTGCATAGCAAAGAGAGAGTCTTGAATCTCTCGCCTTCGAATTAAAATTCAAGATTGTGTAACAATCTAATTATTTTGATTTTGCAAGAATTTTGAATCCGTAAAGAAACAAGGTTAAATTTCTAGGCACGTTTTTTATTCATCTGTTACGTAAGAACTTTTTCTTCAATTGGCCATGCGCGTGCCCTTTTCTAGGAGGAAATAGCCTCATTATTTTTAAGTAAGCATTTAAGAACTTTGGTCGTTTTTGAAAATTGGGGACCCATTCGATTGCCTTTCATCCTAAAAAGGAAGTTATCAAAAAACAAATTGAAAAAAAAAACATGAGCAAAATAAGAAAAAGAAAATTAACAATAATTTGTGAAGTTGTGGTTATGAGTGAATTAAGTTAGCAAGAAAGCACAAGGTTCTTTTATATGGTTTGATTTCAACTTCTGATTTCTATTTTAAACCGAGAAGTTAAAAATTTCAGCTTTCGATTTCTTCAATTTCTCTATTTCCGGAATAGAAATCTGTTTTGAGAAATAGAGAAATCAAATTGCGTTACCAAACGGATTGTTCCAAACCTCGTTCCGGGAACGAGAGAAACAGAGAAATCGAGAAATAGAAATTTTGTCATGCAGCTTTAACTAGGTACCTATCATCTCCTTCTAACCCCATCTCTCTCTCTCTCTCTCTCTCTCTCTCTCTCTCATGTACATTCATTCTTCTTATTCTGTTATCAAAATCTCTTCGTTATATTCAGCTGAATTTCATCAAACTCTTAGTGTTTTTAAGAGAAAATATTATTTTTTTATATTCACTATGGCGAACGATTTTTTTTTTTTTTTTGCACACATGGAACATACGCATCAACACTACTATATTTAAGGTAAATTCTCCTACTTTGATTGACAAAATATTCAGTATCCAATAAATTTGATACAAGATATTCAATTAAGTTCAAGATCTTAACAATCTATATCTACTGAGTGAATCTATAAAACATAAAGCGAATTTTTTTTATTTACTTCGGAATTTTCTAATTTCATAGGAATATGTCAATTCTACCCGTAACAACCTATCAAACCCTGTATATTTTTCCTCAGACAGGACAAATATACGACCTTACTGTAATCTAACACTTACGTCAACCAAACTCTGTAAAGCACAATCTTTTGGTCAGTTATGTTTAAATGTGATATTTGTTAAGAGAAGCAATGTTTTCCAATGTCTTATTAACTTTAGATATACTCAAACAGCCATAGCACTTAAAATTAAGATACCTTTACTTTCTGTCATCAATGAATGACTTTAACTCAAGTTTCTATTTTTTCAATAAATTTTACTTTATTTGTAGTTTTCTACGTGAGAAAAAAAAAAACTTATTTAATGTATTTTACTATATCTTATAATTTTAATTCTATTTTTTCTTCCCAATTCACAATTGTAGATAAACTATAGTATAAAAAATCAAAATAAAAAAGTAGCCAAGATAACTAGAGAGTCTTCCAATAATTAAATCAGACATTCCAATTTGCATCTCCCTCATCTCATGACTATTTAGACTTCAAAGAATTGAGATCCTAAAAAATGCTTCTCGTTAGTTACGCATTTAACCTTTTTTTCCCCTTCTTTTGGTGCTCGACACTAGAAAGCGCTTGCATGTCTGTCTGGACATTTTAAAAGAAAAAAAGTATTTTTTTTTGCTTTCCAGTCAAACTTAATATAATATGTAAAACTTCAAAAATGATGAAAAGTGTAATGGGAATTTACATATCAACATTTATATACCATGAAAATTTTAGGTATTTCGGTCTAGAAAAATTCAAGGTACGCAAATTGATACTTAAAAAGGTAAAAAAAAGAGAGTAAAATTCGTTTAAGACATTAAAATATTAAAGACTATACTTAATTTCAAAACATATTTTAGCCAGTTTTTCCTTTTTTTCTTTTCAACTAAAGCGTTTTTTTTTTTTTTTTTTTTTTTGGGGTCTGTTATGCTGCTTGCATGTCAATGCTCGTAATTGTATAATTTTGTTGTCAATTTATCATATGTACAAGTGTAATTATGAAGGCCACTCATTTTATGCGTGGGTCAACTTGGTTGACTTTAGCAGAAAAAAATATATCAAGTTGATTGTTCATATTTGACATCCGTATTTTTTTATATAATGATGAATAATAGGATAAAAAGTCGTTATCACCTTATAAATTGAAAAGACGATAATTTTTTTCTGGTGTCATGATGAATGATAGGATAAGAGGTCGTTATTGCTTCATAAATTGAAAAGACGGTAAATTTTCAAAATTTTGCCTTAGAAATTTATAAATAAATCAGGTAAATGTAACCATCTATAACATAGTAACAATATTTTTCTTGCTCAGGAGGTGAGATAAGCTAAAAAAATTTATATCAATTTACGAAAAATACTAATATTTAAACGAATAAAGTTATCCCGTTCCTCATCAATGACCTATCACTATTACATCGAGTACTAAGAAATGAAAAAGGCTTTCATCCTCATCAATGACGTTGATAATCACTATATTTTTGTAGAAAGATGCTCCTTTTATTTGGGACAATTACCAAAAAAGTTTTAATTCTATTATATTTGTATCAATTTAGTGATAAATTTTTCATATTTTGCTAACTGAATTCATTTGGCCAATTTCAGAACATGAACGTCGACCATCTTACGCAGCACAAACATCGTTGACGTGAACATTTTTTAATAATATTTTGGATTTCTTTTCTTTTCTTCTCTTTAGTTTTTTTTTTCTTTTGGAGCATAGGGCCAACAAGGGTCGCTAACTCCCTCCCATTGGGCGAGGGCGTTGTGGCGCTTGGCAACCCTGGGCAAGGGCTGCAACACCCTTACCGCCTATTGGGCTAGGGTCACAAGCCCTCAATGTGGCCGATGAGGGCGTCACAACCCTCACCTAAGCTCTTACATATATTTGGTGAGGGTCTCCATGCCCTCACTATGGCCAATGAGGACCAGGGTGAAGGCCGTGACGCCCTCGTTGACCATGGGACATGCGGCCCCTCACCTAGATTTGGGCTGGGGCAAGGCACTGTAGCCTTCGCTAGCCTCAACGATGCCCTTGCATATGGCTGGCAATTATGTTGGTTCTTAGATTGGAAAAAAGTAAAGAAAAAAAGAACAAAAATTAAAAAAAAAATGAAGAATATATTAAAATATTATTAAAAATGTTTCCTTCAGGGCTGCCAACTCTATAGTATGCCCGTCATTTACGTCTAGTGATTTATGGCCAAAATTGACTAAAAAGACTTAATTGGCAAAACATTAAAAGAGTTGGTGGCACAAATAAAAATTTTATGATATAATTAATAAAAATATAATAAGTTTAATACTTTTTTTTAATAATTTCTCCCTTTTTATGCAATTTTATTTTCTAATGTCATCCTTTTCCAAATAAGGTTATCCTAATGCACATCAATGACGTGTCACCGTCGAAGTCAAAGTTTGTGAAAAGCAAAAGCGACATCTTTTTATTATGAAAATTGTTCAGATCTTCGTCAATGATATTTCATGGTCAAACTGCTTTTCTATAAAGAAAATACTCATTCAAATCCATTTCATTTTTTTTGTCTCGCATAAAGTTATTCCATCTATCATCACAATATCAAGTTACTATTGAGATTGGGATATTCTAAAATGGAAAATGTTTTTCCAATGACTCCTCATTTGTCAAGTGTAATGATTTTATTACTCATCAATTACGTGTCACTATCGAAAATTAGACGAAAAGTGAAATATTCATTTAATGGAAAAAAATTTTCAATTATCCTCCCGAAGTGGGCTTGTTCTTATAAAGGACCCCATGAATTTGACTTTATATGTCAAGAACCCTATATTTGACAAATGTGTATCTTTGTGCCCCCGATTCTAATTGCCGGTGGAAAAAATTGGCCGGCTGAGGCAGTGGGGAAGGCATGAAACTCAGCAGCGGCAACGACAGCACCACCCAGGCATCGGCGAGGGTCCCTTGCTGGGCTCAGGCAGATAGGCCGCCGCCTCCTTCGAGCTCGCCTCCTCGCAGCCGCTTTTTCTTCGTTTCGCGTCCAGATTCCTCCACATTTCCTCACCTGTGGTCGGTGATCTTTGCCATCTCTTAGCTAAAAAAAAAAAACTAAAGAAAAGAAAAAATGAACAAAAATTTATTAAAAAATTCAAAATGTATCAATATATTAGTAAAAAAATGTTCATGTTATGGTCGTTGACGCTATATATAGCAATTTATGGATAAAATTGGTTGGATGAGCTTAATTGGCAAAACATAAAAAGATTTATAGCTGAATTGTCGCAATTAAAAGTTCATGATTGAATTGGCACAAATATAATATATTTAGAATTTTTTTGATAGTTTCTCCTTGTATTCAATTTCATTTTCTAAAGTCATCCTTTTTCAAATAAAGTTATTCTAGTGCACATCAATGACATGTCACCATTGAAGTCTTGAGTGTTATAAAATAGCGAAAGCGTTGTCTTTTTATTGTCAAAATTATTCAGATCCTCTCAATGATATTTCATGGTCAAAGTGCTTTTTCTATAATAAATAAAAAAATACTCCTTCAAATCTATTTCATTTTTTTTTTGTCTCGTGTAAAGTTATTCTATTCATCGTTACGTTTGTTGGATCATTATTGAAATTGGATATTATAAGATGGAAAATGTTCCCCTAATGATTCATCTTTTGTCAAGCGTAATGATTTTAGGGTTAATACCCTGAAAAACCCAAAATTGGTACACCTGTGACAAATTTATCAAAAACTATTTTTTTTTTACCACAAAAAATCTCAAACTGGTATACTTTTGACAAATTTATCCCAAACTGGTACACTTGTGACAAATTTACCCTCTGTTAGTTTTCGTTTAATTTTATTGTCAAATTATTAAGTTAAATGACATGTGACAGTTGATTGGTATACCAATTTGGGATTTTACTCTCTGTTTGTCACAGTTTACAATTTTTGTGATTTTTTTTTGTAGTATTAATCCAATTTAGCGAAGGGTATATTTATCATAAATTTACCAGTTTATGGTTTTTTGCAGTCGAATAAATTAGTTTTGAGTAAATTTGTCGTATATGTACCAGTTTAGGATTTTTTATGGTCAGTCGGGATAAATTTGTCACATGTGTACCAGTTTAGGATTTTTCATGGTAAAAAAAATAGTTTGGGGGTAAATTTGTCACATGTGTATCAGTTTGGGATTTTTCAATATATTAACCCATAATTTTATTACTATTAATCACGTGTCAAACTTCACTGGAAATGCTGGAAAATGAGTTGAGTGGAATCTGCAGGTTGTCATCTTTCTTTTAGAAAAATTATTGAAATAATCTTAAATTTATTGCATTTATACTAATTAGCTTCTAAACTTTTTAATTTGGACAATTTAATCTTAAATTTTTTGACGATTTACCAAAAAGAAAAAATTCATAAGTTTAAAAAAAAATTCACGTTAGCATCATCTCTGTCATGTAGGATGTCCGGAATCCGTGTCATTGATTTTTTATCAAAATTAGTTGAATTGGCAAATCCTTAAAATATCTAGGACTAAATTAACTAAATTTAACAAGTTGAAGATGGAATTTGCACAAATATTATATATTTAGGACTTTTTTTGGGTAATTTTCCTACTTTTTACGGCATCAAATATCTATTAGTTATTGGAAATTTCCAAATTGCTTTTTATGGGTTCAAGCTCGGATTGTGAGATTTTGATTTGACGGATGAGAGCAACCATCTGAACGCGGAACGAGATATCTCTCTCTTTCTTGATTTTTCCAAGAGGGAAAAGTTCTGCAGTTTAAAGCAACGAAACATTGGGCGTCTTAAGTTGCTTCCCCCTCGGTCCCTCACTAGCCTCATGTGACCTTAAGTGGATGACCTTTCCGACATGCCCTCACTTCAACACCATATGTAAGGGCAAACTTGATATGCTAAAGCTCTGTAAAAAAATGAAAAAATGACATAAATAGTCTCCGAATTTTGACCAAATATGCAATATGGCTCTTGAACTTTTAATTTGTTCAATATATTCCATGAATTTTAACCCAATGTGTAGTATATTCCCTGAACTTTAATATAATGTGCTATGTATCTCAAAACTTCTAATTCGTTCAATGTAATTCTTGGACTTTTGATATATATTTTTTAACATTTTCATATTGTTCAAAAACTAAATTGAACATGTATCAAAATTTAGTGATCCCATTGAATAAATTAAAAGTTCATGGATCTCATTATACTATAGACTAAAGTTCATGGATCACATTGAATAAATTAAAAGTTTATGGACCATATTGTATATTGGGCCAAACCCTAGGGATTGTCCGCGTCATTATCCCTAAAAACAAATGCCCTGACTCCTTTTTGTCCCTGCCAATTCTTAATTCACATGATACTAATTATATAAAGTGCTTGTTTTTTTTTTTTCCAATTACATTTTCTGTAAATAGTAAGTCCATTATTATTGACGTTCTTGCTAGTTCAAATTTTAAGAGATGGATACAAGATTTTTTTTTTTTTTTTTTTTTTAGTATGAAGATGACAGATGTTCATATGGCTCTTACTACCAAAAGTATGGAAGCTCAGAAAGCACAATTTACTACTTTGGAAAAGAGCAATTGAATTTGATTGCTATCCATGAAGTGTTCCATTCAGGAACACTCGAAAGTGGTTTGCCTACAAACTGCATTGCTAAATAGATGATGGAAGCTTTAATGGCTAGAAATCATGTTTTGTTTAATATTGAGATAGGAACCCACGTGCAAACACTCTATAATATTAAGTATGATTAGGGATTATATTTTGAGGATGGTCGATTTGTATATAAAACTTCAGGCTCTCAATGTTGCTATTCTTACTGTCTGCATTATGCATCAAACTTTAAATACTCTTCCTCTTAACTTTGCGATTATTAAGACCAAATATAGTTCCCAAGATGAAACTTGGTCAATTAATGACTTGATTACAAGGGTGGTGGCAGAGGAAGAGAAATTGAAGAAAGATAAATGGCATATTGCCCTTTATGCTTCTAGTTTCGGTAGTGATGAGGGTAAGAAGTTAAAAAATTATACTCATAAGGAAAATTATGAAGTTGCTAGTTCTTCCAATCATAAAGGAAATTTTGAAACCGCTGGTCCTTCTAATAATTTGGGTCCTAAGAAAGAACCCTTCAAGAAGGATGGTGTTCTTTGTTACTTTTATAGGGAAATAGGACACATAAAAAAATGATGCAATAAATATAAAGCTCGGTTATCCAAAAAAACCAAGAGTAAATCTGAAGGTAATGATTCTTTGGAATTTGTTTACCATATAAGAGTTCATAAACCAATGGACGCCAAATCATAATTAATCAAAGCTCACTGTGGGAAACAACATTAAAGTTGATGTCGAATTCGTGAGAGATATTATTTTGATTTTAGATTTTGGTTTTAGGATGATGTTAAGAAACATTTTTTATGTACCTTCCTTTAGAGGGAACTTAGTTTCTGTCTTGTTTGGACATGTATTGATACTCTTTTTAAAATAAAGAGCAATAGTATTTCTATGTTTTTTTAATTCAAATAAGGTTGGGTGTTGTAATTTGTCCAATGGATTGTACCGATTATGTTTATATCCCAATGATATGTACGTTGCTCATTTAGCTATAAATGTTGTTTCCAAAAGGCCTCCACCTAAGGAACAATCTTATGCATTGTGGTAGAAACACCTAGGTCACATCTCTAAAGAAAGAGTAGAAAGGCTGATAAAAGCTGACATCCTGCTTACTTTTAAAAGTAATCTAGAGACTTGCATAAACTGTTGTAGAGGTAAGATGACTAAGATAAAGAAGAAAACCGCAGTTCAAAGTTATAATCTGTTAGAAGTCTTTCACACTGATATTGGTGGACCATACATAGTAACTTTGTATAATATTATTTCATCAAATTTATTGACGACTATTCCCGACATAGATACCCATACTTGATTAAAGAAAAGTCTGAGTCTCTTGACAAATTCAAGATTTTTCATATTGAAGTAGAGAAACAA
The DNA here is from genome assembly GCA_017140595.1 of Eucalyptus curtisii. Classification (NCBI taxonomy): domain Eukaryota; kingdom Viridiplantae; phylum Streptophyta; class Magnoliopsida; order Myrtales; family Myrtaceae; genus Eucalyptus; species Eucalyptus curtisii. The sequence continues at coordinate 8,524,568 of CM029504.1, forward strand.
TTAGGAAAAATCACCCAACCACGGGCAGCTACGTTGGTTGAGAGTCCCTCCCTCATCGCTGAGGTTGAGAGTTCGAAACCCACGTTTGATAATGCGTTGTAAGTAGGGCGCCATGGTGCTGGGGTCCTGTGCTAGTCTCCCTTGAGATATAGTCGTCTGTATTAAGCGTTCCATGCGTTGTAGGGCTGGGGGACCCCATAAGGGGGCCCGGTGGATCCTTAGTTACCAAAACAAAAAAACAAAAAAATTAGGAAAAATTGTAAAGATTGCTAGATTTGACTATGACAGTGAGTCTTTTGGGAGGCATGGTGATGCTAGATAACTTAAAGGGGTGTTTGCCAAATATTTAGAGGATTCTGGGATAGTAGCTCAATTTACTATGCTTGGGAGTCCTAAACAAAATGGTGTGGCTGAAAGGCGCAATCGCACTCTTATGAATATTACGAGGAGTATGATTAATAGAACAAATTTACCTAGATTTTTGTGGGGTGAAGCTTTGAAACAACGCTTTACATTCTAAATCGTGTTCTTACCATAGAGGTTCCATCAACTCCTTTTGAATTGTGGATTAGACATAAATCCAGCTTGAATCATCTTAAAGTTTAGGAGTATCTTGCAAAAGTGAAGTTATATAATCCAACATATAGTAAGTTGGATTCTAAAACTACTCGGTATTACTTTATATCTTACCAAGATCATTCATAGGGGTATAGATTTTATAACCTCAATGGAGGTACAAGAATTGTGAAATCGCAGACAACAAAATTTCTCGAATTTGATGTAGTTGAAAAGGGTAACTGTTCACAAACTATTGAAGATGCTAATATAGTGTGGGATTACTAGATCTTGTCTCTTCCTGTGCAGACGATTATGGAGTCTCCTACACCACAAACTGAGCCTATTGTGGCCTAAGATCTTGTTATTGAGGTAGTTCTTGATGAAGTTCTTTAAGCCCCTCAAGTTCAGAATGAGGTTGCAATAGCCCCACTTAGGAGATCGACTAGGGAAAGATGTTTAGTTATACTACTAAATTATATAGTCTACCCGAGAGAGTATGATTGTCATATTAGCTGCACTGTTGATCCAATGACTTATACAGATGATGTTTCTTGTCCTCAATTAGATGGCTAAATGTAATGGAAGACGAGATGCAATCCATGAAACATAATGGTGTTTGGGAGCTAATTGAATTGCTTGAAGGTTATAGGTCCATTGGCTGCAAATGTGTATACAAGACTAAAAAGGATTCCAAAGGAAAAATTGAGAAGTTTAAAGGTAGACTGGTAGCTAAGGGTTTCATTCAAAGAAAAGGAATAGATTATGCAACAACATTTCCTCCAGTCTCTTCTAAAATACTTTTAGACTAATTTTGGCATTGGTAGCTCATTTTCATATAGAGTTATACTAAATGGATGTTAAAACTGATTTTCTAAATGGAGATCTTAATGAGAAGGTCTATATGGTACAACCTAAAGATTTTGCAGCAGACGATTCAAGTAAGCTTGTATGTAGATTGAAAAAATCTATTTATGACCTCAAGCAAAGCTTCTAGATAATGGCATTTAAAGTTTAATAGTATTGTTATTTCATTCAGATTTATTGAAAATAAAGTAGATCAATATATATACTACAAGGTTAGTGGGAGAAAATATATTTTGCTCATACTTTATGTAGATAAGATCTTACTTGCGAGTAGTGACATTAGATTACTGTATGAGATAAAATGGATGTTATCGAAAATTTTTGACATAAAAGACCTTGGTGAGGCATCTTTTTTTTTTTTTTTTGCTTTGCATTGAGGTCCATAGGGATCGCTCTCGCCATTTATCGGGTTTGGTTTGTCTCAGAGGGCATATATTAATCATATTTTAGAAATATTCAATATGGATCATTATAAGCTAGCAATTACTCTTGTTATTAAGGGTAATAAATTGAGTTTCTTACAATGCCCTAGTTTAGATTTTAAGAAAGCCCAAATAAATGATGTACCTTATGCTAGCGTACTTAGAAATATTATATATGCTTAAGTTTATACTAGACTGAACATCGCTTTTGTGACATGACTTCTAGACAGATATTAATCAAATCCAAGACACGATCATTAGGGGTGCGCATGATAAAATTTCTACTTCTCTATTTCTCTATTTCTTTATTCCCCAAAACAGGTTTGGAACATAAATCCGTTTGGTAACGCAATTTGATTTTTCTATTTCTGCAACAGATTTCTGTTCTAGATATAGATTTAAAGAAGAAATTAGAAGCTAAAATTTTTAACTTCTCAGTTTTTGAAATAGAAATTGAGAAATCAATTTCTGGCCAAAAATCAATTTCTGTTCCAGAAATTTTGTCATGCGCACCCTAGGTTGCTGCCAAGAAGATTTAAGGTACTTAAAGAGGACAAAAAACTATATGTCGATTTATAAACATGTTCCAGACTTATAGCTAATAAGGTATTCGGATGCAAACTTTGCTGCCTGTCAAGATAATACGGAGTCAACGACAGGATACATATTTATGTTGGCAGGAGGTGTAGTATCGTGGAAGAGTGAGAAATAGAAATCTATATCATCTTCTACCATGTAAGTAGAGTTTTCAGCTATTACTCGAGCTATTTGGCTCCAAAATCTCATTATGAAGTTAATTGTTTTTTTTTTGTGTGAAAAGACCCATATAGTTATATTGTGATAATAACTCTACAACATTATTTATTAACAACAACAGGGGTCTCAAGGGATCTAAGCACATGTCGATCAAGTTTTTGACCATAAATGAGTCAGTATAGAATGGTGATGTAGCAGTAGATCATATTCTTATAGATAATATAGTTGCTGATATACTAACTAAAGGCTTACGCCCTTGTATGTTTGAGTGACATGTCATTAGTATGAGCTTCGAAGCATCTTGGGATGCTGTTATTTAGTAAGAGTTGTTTTTAGTTTTTTCTAATAAAGTTTACATCTGTATTTGTTACAATTAGTCACATTTTAATATGTATCAACTTTTGCATTCAATAAAATATTTATGGATGTATTGTTATTATCTTAAATACATATTGATAAAAGTCCCAAAGTATTGTATAAATCTTAAGTGAAAGTTAGAAGCATCCGGTTATTAGTCTTGAGTATATATCTTGTTATATATAAAGATTTGTTAACTATAAAGATAATGCATATGTGGATTCATTGGAACCATAAAAGCATTTTCTAGTGGCACATGTTTTTATGATACTTAAGGTAAGAGAATGGTAACTGACAAATAAAATCTCTCTATGAGAAATGTTATTCATTAGCCACACTACCATATTAAATCTATATAAATAAAGTTAAGAGCACTCATGATCATGGAAGGTTCCGTGTGGATACATGCAGTTACCGTCATAATTCAGTGTTTAAGACTTTGTGAGATAAGATTAACTATTAAGAATTATCTCTAGACCAATATACGCACATACGGTACAATTTCAATTAATATAACTCAAGTGGGAGAATGTAAGAGTTTTCCTAATGTGTGATACATTAATTGATATTATAATCTACCATTTTATAAAGTTGGTCTAAGATCATATAAAATACTTATTAATTAGTCTAATGTGGGGTTGGTTAATGTGCGTCAAGTTGAGCTTGGCCCGTAATGAGAGGGTCTGGTTGGAAAATCTATAAATATTGCTCAAATTTCTCCTTTACCCCAATTCTCACAATTATCCTTATAAAGAGACATTTACCTAGTGCTAAAGAGTGAGGGGGCCATCTCATTGACTAAGTATACAAAGAGTAATAAAATAGAAGGACTTGTGCGCAAATCGTCACTTTTCTGCTTCCGCATCAAGATCGATGAATTCTAAAATAAGTGCATTAATCTTTCTATTTGATTATATGTGTTCTGATTCTAGCTATGAAGATCATAAGATTATGTTTTTCCGCGCCTAACACTTAAGATATACTCAAACAGCGATAGTACTTAAAATTAAGATACCTTTACTTTCGATCATGAATGGATGACTTTAACTCAAGTTTCTATTTTTGTTAATATATCTTACTTTACTTGTATTTTTCTATGTTAGAGAAACAACTAATTTCATGTATTCTATTATAATCTTATGATTTTGATTCAATTTTTCTTCCCAATTCATATAATAGAAACTTTGTTTTATGATTCATATATGTTGACACCTAAATTTTGGCGACCCGTTTAGTCATTTATTGCATTAAAAAATTAGGGGTTAATTTTATCCATCAAAAAATAGTTAATTGCATAACATATAGATTTAGGTGCATTTGCATTTTTTGCATTTATTTATTGGACCGGTGGCGGATGGGTTCGAATTAGTGGTTTTGAGCTTTAACTTAACAGGTCGTACTAAGCTCATGAAGCGAGCGAATTGGACCAAGCCTTTTTTTATGATAATCGGAAATTATCTCGTGAAAATAGGAATTTGAAATTTTTCGAGATATGATGGAATATTTTTGGATAGGGCAAGTGTAAACGAATATTGCGTTCGGAAAAGTGAATATTGCATTTGAAAAAAAAAAGATTTTCGTGGATATCGATTTGGAAAAAATTTAAAAAAACCCTAACTGATTGCCTATATAAAAAACGCGTAGGTTCAAAGAGGGGAGGACACACAATTGAGAATACACGGTCACAATTCGGAGCAAAGAGAGCAAGAGCACCTTCGTTCACGATAAAAGAACAAGACCTATAGAGGCCACCATTGAAAGAAGCTCACGGCCAAAAGGAGTATCATCCGAAAGGAGCCATGATACAGAGAGACGTTCAATAGGTCAACAAAAGGTGGGGTTTCCTCTGACAAGCGTGCAGCGAGTTTTCACGTAGCAAACTGTCAATCTCGGCGAAGCTTTCCGGCAGCATCTTGGCACAGTCTTCAGCAAGTCTCGGCCACATCAACGAAGTTTTCAGGCCAGCACCAGCGTTCCAGCAGTCACACGGGTTTCCCGAAGACAGTCCAGCATCCTCCGGGCGTCTCGGGCAAGTTGTGTTCTAACTCAGCAAAAGCCACGTAGCAAATCGCATTGAAGTCAACAACTAGAGACGTCCAGCTCGTCCACCAATCGCCTCATCCGCGTCACGAGTTCTCCTTGGCCGTTCATTGGCTGTGACCCACCCGCATCGAGCTTGCCGCGGCCTTATCGAGCCATGCGAAGTCACCACCACAGCCACCGTCTTTGAGCCGTGCCGCACTGAGCGCCCATCAATTTGGTACCAAGTCAAGTGAATTTCGCTGCCCCCATCGGGCTTCTATTCTGTTCAAATTGCTAGCACTCGGTCTCCGTCGCATACGGGAATATCCTTAGTCTTGGTTTTCTTGCTCAGTGGGTCCAATGAAGTCAACGAAATTCGTTGGATCCAATTTGAATTGTTTGCAGATTTGTTTTGAGTCTCGACGGAAGTGCAACATATTCCCTTGCAACACCGTGAGCTATCCCACGATCTGTCGTTTGCCTAAACTCTGAAACGTCATCCACACTATACTAAGAATTAGGTAAGAATATTGATTAATTCGATATTGTTGCCTAATTCGTAAAATTATGATGTTGTTTGAGCATTTAATCGATATTACCATATCCAAGAGATCTCTTGATTCTTCGTGAATTAGGAAATTTTCCTAATTTCACAACGTGCATACGATTGACAGTTCGATTTCACGCTCGAAATACGACTCGCAATCGCACGGAAAAATTGCCAATCCGATCTCACGCTCGAGATACGATACGTGATTTTGTTAAAAATTGGCTAATCCGATCTCATGCACGAGATATGGTTTGTCAATTTTTTAAAATATCAATCTTGTCTTGCTCTGATCTGCTGCCATGTCGTTTGAATCAATTTTTTTTTTTTCGTAAAAAAAATCCAAAAAATGTGAGTTAGATTAGGTTTATTTCTTGTTTTAGGGTTTGCATATTTAGAATAGGAATTTTATTTCGAATTTCAAAAAAAATAAAAAATAAAAAATCAAACCAATCAATTTAGGTTGCTAGTTTTTTTAACTTAGGTTGCATGTTTAATTATTTGACAATTTTTAATTTCGAAATTAATAAAAAATGAAAAATCATTATGCATATGTCATATAGAATTAGGGCATCTTTTGCACGTCATTGCATATTAGGGTAAGATTGCATGTTTAATTTTACTTTCTAATTAATTCTAAGTTTGGATAGATTTTTTAGATAGATTGCATTTTAGGATTATTTGGGTTAAGATAATAAGTTAGTGTACATTAGGATTTGGTTCAACCTAATTCCTAATAAAAATTGAATAGAATCTTAATCTAGTTAGATAATTTTCACATTTTACCTAATTCCGAATTTCATGAAAAATACAAAAATGTCTTAGAATAAATTAGTTTTATTTCCTAGGATAGATTGCATTCTTTTAGGAAAAAGAAAGGAAAAAAAGAAAAAGAAAAATGTCACATGCACGTCATTAGGATTAGATTCATTGAAATGCATGTCATGTAGTAGTTGTTGCTAAGTCCATTCAATTAGAAATTACATGTCATTAGAATTAGGTCATTTAGTTAATATTGCATTGCATATTGCATGATTTTCATTAAATAAGTGAAAAAAAAAATTGTGTGTTAATTGGAAATCATATCTAGGACTGTTGATGTGAATTCTGATCTAACAACGCAGATGCTTTCGTTGCTATGAGGTAAGTCCTGTAACTTATTTACTGCTTTACTTGGGTGTTAAATTGGTGGTTTGCGTACCCGCATGGTCGCCTCACATGTTAGGGAAGTAAATTAAAATCAATTCAAGCTGCCTGCAAAACATTTTTTTTCAAAATAAAAGAGAAAGGTACCGAAAGGGCGTTAGAGAAATCTAGCGTAATCAAGTCTCCGAACTCATAAATCTCTGGTTCGTAGGAGTAAAATAATTCTCTCATTATTTTACTTAGGTGTCTAATCAACCTACCATAAACTGATTAGTGGCGACTCCTAGATAAAATCTATTTGCATGTAAAGAAATTTGAATTTAAGTCGCGAATTGGTATGGGCCTAGGAGAGCCCGAGTTAAGTCTAGGCTTAACAATCCATTAGCCAAATCATAGGTGGTGCACTCCAAAAATTTTGGTCGCAACAATATACATTGTAGTTTTGACATCTACCGAAAAGTATACTCATAATTTATAATTAACTATATCTTAAAAAATCACAATAATAAAAGTACCCAAGATAATTAGAGTGTTTTCCTATAATTGAATCGTACGTTCCAATTTACATCTCCCTCATCTTATGACTAGTTAAACTTTAAAGAATTGAGATCCTAAAAAATGCTTCTCGTGATTTACGCCTTTAAACTTTTTCTCCCCTTCTTTTGGTGCCCAACGCTAGGGATGCATTTGCATGTTTGTTTGGAGATTTTAAAAGAACATATGTTTTTTGGCTTTCCGGTCAAATTCATAATATTATGTAAAACTTCAAAAAACCATGAAAATTTTAATGGGAATCTACATATCAACATTATATATCATGAAAATATTTAGACATTAGGTTATAAAAATTCAAAGTACGTAAATTGATAGTTATAAAAATTCAAAGTACGTAAATTGATACTTGAAAATAATTTAAAAGTTAAAAAAGTGAAAGTTCTTTAAGACGTTAGAATATGAAAGACTACACTTTTAAGCATATTTCACCCAGTTTTTCTTTTTTACTTTTCTACAATAGCCTTTTCATTTCTTTTTCTGTTATGCTGCTTGATGCTCATAATTGTATAATTTTGTTGTCGATTTATCATATGTACAAGTGTAATCATGGAGACTACTCACTTTATGTGTGGGTCAACTTAGTTGACTTTATCGGAAAAAAAATATATATATTGACAACGTTTTTGGTAAGATTTTTGTTCTCGAAAATAATTTTTGTCTAGAAATAGTATCTTCAATTTCTATTCCAAATCTATTTTATGGCCATTTTTTTTTTTTTTATCACGAGGAGTAGAAAAAGTAATTGACTTTACCAAATGGATTTATGTTCTTTTTCTGTTCCGAAAAACAAAAGAATAGAAAAATAGAAAAACAGTAGTTACCAAACAACCTCTAAGTTGGTTGAACATAGAAAAACAGTAGCTACCAAACAACCTCTAAGTTGGTTGTTCATATTTGACATCCATATTTTTTTTTTTTTCATGATGTAATGATGAATAATAAGATAAAAGGTCGTTATCGCCTTATAAATTGAAAAAACCGCAAATTCTTTTCTTTTGTCATGATAAATAATAGGTTAAAAGGTCATTATCGCTTATAAGATTAAAGAGAAGGTAACTTTTCAAAATTTTCCCTTAGAAATTTAAAAATAAATTGGATAAGTGTAACCATCTATAATATCATAACAATATATTTCTTGCTCAGGAGATAAGATAAGCTAAAATTTCAATAACAATTTACGATAAATACAATAATTTCAATGGACAAAGTCATCGCGTTCCTCGTCAATGACCTGTCACTATTACATTGAGAACTAAGAAAAATGTTTTCATCCCCATCAATGACTCCGATAGTCAATATACTTTTTTATAGGAAGATATTCATTCTATTCGGGACTATTAATGAAAGAGTTCTAAATTTATTGAGTTAGTGCAAATCTACTTTTAGATCTTTTCATATTTTGTCAACTGAATTTATCTGTCTAATTTTAGTTGAAAATTGGTAAGGTGAATGTCAATCGTTTTATGTGATACTATTATTACTGACGTGAATATTTTTGTAATAAACTTTTAATTTTTTTTTCATTTTCTTCTCTTTTTTTTTTTTTTCCTTTTAGGGCTAAGGGCCGTCGAGGGTCACTAATTCACCACTATTGGGTGGGGGTGTTGCAGCACTTAGTGGCTCTAGGCAAGGGCTACAATACCTTCGCCAACCATTGGGCGAGTGGTCGCGAGCCCTCACTGTGGCTGGTGAGGGCATCATGACCCTCACCTAGGCTGTCATCCAAATTTGGTGAGGGCTGCAATGCCTTTAGTATGGCTGATGAAGCCCTCATAGGCCAAAGTGAGGCACGTGGCCCCATGTCTAGATCTGGCCTAGGCTAGGGTGCTATGGCCCTTGTTGGCCCCAATGATGCTTTTGCCGATGGCCAGCGACCTTAGCTGGCTCTTAACCCAAAAAAAAAAAAAAAGTAAAGAGAAGAAAAGAACAAAAAAGAAAGAAAAATTATAAAAAATTCAAAAAAATATCAAAATATTTTTAAAAATGTTCATGTTAGGGTTGCCAACTTTTGAACAAAATTGGTTGGATGAACTTAATTGACAAAATATAAAAATATTTATAACTAAATTGATACAATTAAAAAGTTTAGATTGAATTGGTATCGGTATAATATATTTATGAACTTTTTGGGTAATTTCCCCTCTTTTATTCAATTTCATTTTCTAATGTCACCCTTTTCCAAATAAAGTTATTCTAATGAGCATCAATGACGTGTTACGTCAATGAGCATTGCAAAATAGCAAAATCGTCATCTTTTTATTGTCAAAATTATTCAGATCCTCACCAATGATATTCATGGTCAAAGTGCTTTTCTATAAAGAAAATACTCATCTAAATCAATGTCATTTTTGTCTCATATAAAATTATTTTATTCATCGTCACGATTGTCGAGTCGCCATTGAAATGGGGTATCATAAGATGGAAAATGTTTTCCTAATGACTCGTCTTTTGTCCATAGTAATGATTTCATTACGTATCAATCACGTGTCGCTGTAAAAAATTAGACCAAAAGCAAAATATTCACAGGGCCAATTCCTCCCCCACCTCCTCAAACTTCACGGGCCTCGCTCTCTCGCCCCCTCTTCTCTACAGCGAACGAACTGCGAGAGAGAAAAAGTCAAAATACTGGAAATAAAAAGAGGCCGTGCCATGGCGACCGTGCATTTGGAGGGCACCGTTTAGGAGACATTATGAAATGCTGCAATTTGGGGTTAAGTGGAATCTGCAGGTCGAGCTTTTTTGGGAAAATTAATCAAATAAATTTTAAATTTATTATATATATTTTATATTCAGGATTCGGCCGGGCATACCTTATGGGTGCTCACGGCCGCCGCCGGCTCGACCGACCCAATGGAGACCACCGACTATATCTGGAGGGAGGCTAGTACATGACCTCACCACCATGGCCCCCTACTTAAGACGCGTTAGCAACGCGGAGGTTCAAACCTACGACCTCGGCGATGAGGAGCAAGGCCCTTATCAGCGCAGCTGCCTGCCGATGGGTTTTATGTTAATTCAATCTTAAATATTTTAATTTAGTCAATTTAATTCTAAATTTTTTAATGATTTAATTCCTTCATCCAATTGTGACAGAAAATTACTAACATAGGTACTGACAGTGCCACGTAGGATGGACAACACTGATTTGGACAATTTTCATAATTTTTTATTCTATTCTATTCTTTTTTTTTTCTGCATATTTCGACCCTACTCTTTTTTGCTTGTTGTTGAGAAATCGCTCTACTACCTACCCATTTCCCCAGGTATGGAAGATAGGAAAATTGGCTTCAAGTTCCAATCGGCTCGAAGAGCATAAAAGTGATGTCACAAGCAAGGGTAGCGACTCTCATAGGTTTACGAGAAGAAACAATATAAGAAAAAAATTAATTTTTTTAATAAATTATCTATGTAAGTGCCACCTATGTCACGTAGGATGGTTAACGTTTACGTTAATAATTCTCGATTAAAATTGACACGAAGAACTAAATTAATAAATTATTAAGAGATTTATGACTAAATTAACAAAATTAAGGTTTAAATTTAGGAAATAACAAATATAATTGAAATTTATATATATTTTTTGGGTAACTTCCCTGCTTTATGTGCCGACAAATATCGATTAATTTTGGAAAGTTTCCAAGTTGCTTTTTCTGGGTTCGAACTTGGACTGTGAGATTTTGATTTGATGGACGAGGAGAAACCGTCTGAACGTGTCACCGCCCGAACGGGATCTCTCTCTCTCCCCGTGGATTTTGCCAAGTGGGGAAAGTTCTGCAGTTTAAAGCAACCGAACCGCCCCAGGAAATCATTACCACCCGAAAATAGGGGAGAAACGTTGGTATCGATGAAGCTGCCACTTCAACCGTAAGCCAACTCAACGATTTGCTTTATTGCCTCCGGGAGAGCCCCGCCGCGGTTGGCGGCAGAGAACGTTGGAGGGATGTCGGACCGTCGCCGGTCCTTGGTGAGCATCATTGTTGCTGCAATTGTCTGACCTCTAATACTTTTTGCTTCTCTTATCTCAAGTTCAGTTGTAATTATAATTTTCTCTTATAATCTATAAAAATAATATAAATAGTTCATAAATTTTGACTCAATATATAATACCGTCTTCGAATTGTTAATTTATTTAATGTGATTCATGAATTTTCGTCTAACATATAATATCGTCATTTAAATCTAAATTGTTCAATGTGATATTTAAACTTTTGGTATATGTTCAATCTAATCTCTAAATCATAACTCTAAATTTGAATTAATGAAATTAAGATATTCAATATTTTCATATAATCAATGGATTAAATTGAATAAAGACTGCATTTTACACATTGGACTAAAATTCAATGATCATATCGAATGGATTAGAAGTTCAAAGAAGATATTGTACATTTAGCCAAAGTTTATGGATCATTTGTGTAATTATTTCATATGATTTTTTGACAAAAATGCCCTTGAGATTAACACATGAGATACACGTATGTGCCGGCTGATCATTTTTTTCATTGACGGATCAAGAGGATAGATTGACAAGCGTGAAACAAATTTAGGGTTCATTTGCGACAAACTCGAAATTAAGAGAACGTGGCGAAAACCAAACTTTTTCAAGGGGTTTTTGGGTATTTCTCCCCCAAGAAAGTTATTCCATCTTTTAGCTATGACTTTGTCACCGGTAGAAGTTCTTTTTATAACGTAAAAAGAAAAAGATAATTATTCCATTATATTTCATTTTCCACTCAAGGAAAAATGTGACTTTATTCCCCATCGGCAATCGATGTCATTGTCGAATTAAATTATATAATTTGGCATAATCATTTTATTACATTCTATTCCATTTCATTCCATTTTATTTTCCAGGGGCATCCTTAGCTGGCGCCCACCTACCCCTATAAAAAATAGTAAAATAATGACTAAGATTGCCCTCATATCCAGCAAGCACCATGTCCGACCAAAATTCAAATTCAAAATAAAGGCAAGTCTGCAACCTTAAAAATTTGACAAAAAAAAAGAAAAAAACCATAGAGGAGGGCAAATCCGTCAAATGGCATGAACATTAATCCTCATTTTCACAAAGTAACGGAGCAAACCTGTCCAAAAAATTCATCCCCCCTCCCTCCCTCTTCAGAATCCGCCATTGATCCAAGCTCCAATCCTCACTTCTCCCTCTCTTTCCGTAACGGACAAGCGAAATCCACTCCCGACTGGATCGAATTCCTCCGTCCTAGATTGTGTCTGCAATCGCCTCACTCCCTCTCTCCCCGAAATGGGTTCTCTTGTCCCGTTCCAAGACCTCAACCTGCTGCCGGACCCGCCCATGGCCGCCCCCGCCGCCGCCACCATCACTCCCAAGATCGAGCCCAAGCTCGAACCCCTCGACGAACCGCCCCAGACCCACGTCCCCAGCCACCCCCAGCGGCCCCCCGCTGCAGACCCACGAGCTTCCCAGCCCCCCGCCCCTGAATTCTTCCTCAGCTCCCCGAACGCCCCCCGCAGACCCCCTCCCCGGACAGCGGCGGCGGCGGCGGCGACCAGCTCTTCTCCGAGTTCCACCGCGTCTCCGAGCTGTTCCGCAACGCGTTCGCCAGGCGGTACGGCCGCGGGGGCGGCGGGGGCGGCGACGTGGACGTGCTGGATCCCAAGACGCGGGCCATTGTCCCGGTGAAGAGCGAGGAGGCGCAGGTCTCTCCGTTCGCGGCCTCGCCGAGCAGCGGCGGCCGGCGGCACCAGCTGCAGCCTCGGTCGTCCGAGCTCGTGAGGGTCGCCGATCTCAGCGACGAGGACAAGAGGTACTTTCGGGAGGAGGTGCGCCAGGCCCGCCTGATTTACGATAGCCTGCGTGTTTTTTATATGTCGCATGAGGAGGGTATTGATGGTAGGATGAGGAGGGGTGATTTGGCGGCCGCTTCCATGATGAGAGGGAAGGGATTGTGGGTGAATCGCGATAAGAGAATCGTGGGACCTTTACCTGGTGTAGAGATAGGCGATGTCTTCTTCTATAGGATGGAGTTGTGTGTTGTTGGTCTGCACGGTCAGCCGCAAGCTGGCATTGATTATTTAACTGCTAGCCAGAGCTCAAATGGCGAGCCGATTGCGACCAGTGTTATTGTGTCTGGAGGGTATGAGGACGATGAGGATGCAGGGGATGTGATTATATATAGTGGTCATGGAGGGCAGGATAAGCTCAATAGGCAGTGTAACCACCAGAAGTTGGAAGGTGGTAATTTGGCTATGGAAAGGAGCATGCACTATGGAATCGAAGTTCGGGTTATAAGGGGGATAAGATACGGGGGCGGTGCAACACCCAAGATATATGTGTATGATGGGTTGTATAGGATTCTAGATCATTGGTTTGATATTGGGAGGTCTGGTTTTGGGGTATACAAGTATAAGTTGATGAGAATTGAAGGGCAACCAGAAATGGGTAGTGCTATCATGAGGTTTGCTCAGACCCTTAGGACAAGGCCTTTGACAGTTAGGCCCAGGGGATATCTCAGTCTTGACATTTCAGCGAGGAAGGAATGTGTGCCTGTTTTTCTGTATAATGACATTGATTCTGATAGCACTCCCCTGCATTATGAGTACTTACCCAGGACTGCATTTCCTCCGTATTTGATGCTTCAAAATGCTAGTGGCAGCGGGTGTGAATGTGTTCTGAGCTGTGGAAGTAATTGCTTTTGTGCTTCGAGAAATGGGGGTGAGTTTGCCTATGATCACAATGGGTTACTTATGAGGGGAAAGCCAGTTATTTTTGAATGTGGGCCATTTTGTAAGTGTCCTCCGACCTGCCGTAATCGTGTGACACAGAAGGGTTTAAGTAGTAAGTTGGAGATATTTAGATCGAAGGAGACCAATTGGGGTGTTAGGACCTTAGAGCTGCTACAAGCTGGTGCTTTTATCTGTGAATATGCAGGAGTTGTACTCACGAGAGACCAAGCCCAGATTTTCAGCATGAGTGGCGATCCATTGGTCTACCCGAGCACGTTTACTGCTAAATGGACCAAGTGGGGAGATTTGTCGAAAGTGTTTCCAGATTATGCACGCCCTGCTTATCCATCAATTCCTCCTTTGGATTTTGCTATGGATGTCTCAAAAATGAGGAATGTTGCTTGTTATATTAGCCATAGTTCAACTTCTAATGTAATGGTGCAGTATGTATTGTATGATCACAATAATGTTTCATTTCCTCACGTAATGTTGTTTGCATTGGAGAATATTCCTCCTCTGAGGGAGCTCAGCCTTGACTATGGTGCTGCGGATGAATGGACTGGGAAGCCTCCTCTTCTCTGTAACTGAACTGTCTTGGAAAGTTGGACAGACTGAATTGAGGATGGTGCCCATTTACTATATCTAAATTGGAGAAGTGATGCATTTCAAAAGTGATGCAGTGCAGCGTTACAAGGGCTGAGGTAAACTAAATTTTATGTTCTGCAAGCTTTGAAAAACTATGGGTAGAACAATTATTTTCATCTTTGGAGATGGATTCTTTGTGTTTCATATATTAGCTTTAACAATGTAGCTGTCTTCGAGATTCTTACTTCTTGTCTTGTTTGATCAATTGTTCTGTCTTTTCTGCATTTAGATCAGTTGCTGAAAATTAACTCTGCCGTGGACATTGTTGATGACTAGATTTTTTTGGCTGTGGTCAAATTATCTATGACAATGGTGATGATTATAATTATTACTATTCGGGAAATGGTGGCTGCATAAGTACGTAGTTTCATGTTCCTTGATGGGAGCTACTATTGCTTTTGCATTGAGGGAGATCTTAATGATTCGTTCTCATTTCTCTCTGTTTTTCCTTGATCTGGTGAATTTGTCTCATGTAATGGTCCTGTGATGGAAGAAGTATCATTTCACGAAAAACAAGGACCCCACGACATTTTTTTATAGTCCCGAACAAGGTCGTGGAAGTCTGAATCTATTTCTAATTGAGATTGGTGTTTGAAAGATTGGGTCTTGTGATCGGATCTAAAATCACAATGTTGTATGTTTTAGATTATATATATATATATATATAAACTTTTGTGTAGACATGAATAAATGTTTTTAACAGACCATAACTTCAAAGAACTGGTATTGCCAAGACCTATATGATCTCTAAAATTATGGCAATAAGTCCTTTCGCCCTTACGTGAAAATCTCAAAATGTAGAAACTTTTTGTTAAAATTGAATTGGTAGAATCATCCCAACCTAAGGATATTCATTCTTTGATTTTGCATTTTGCAATGAGGAGACTCAAAAGCACCACGGCAGGCAAATTTAATTGGAGGTCACTTTAAGTTGTAAGAAATGGAAGTGAGACATAATGAAATAAGATTGGTAATGAATTCGAGCAAGATGATAGTGGAACAAGCATCATTCCTTCAGTTTATAGGTGCGACATTTAAAACCGCTAGATTTTTGGTTTTTACCCCTTCTACTAGTTGGTCGTAGAAGTAATGATACAAATTCTTATACATCTCTGGAATTGTCCACACATTACTTGATTCCGGAGTTACTGAAGCCAAATCTTGTCAAAACCGTACATTCCGTGCATTGACATTTCATGTCACCCAAAGCCATCATTTTCATTGTCGAACCTTCTCCATTCATGTTGTGCAAATCTTTGTAAAAAGGAGGGCACTGCATTTGGGTTTTCAAATAACAAAATTATTGGAAAGGGTTAAAATAGAAGTACTAATCTTTTTTCTGCAGAACAGGAGAACAGTATCCGATTTTGTTTTCCAAGTGCATTGAATGAAAACAGTACTTAATTTAGCAGGATATTAGAGTGATATTTGATTCTCTTTTGTAGGGCATAACACGATACGAATGAGTCTAGTGCTTAAGTGGTGGAATGAGCATGTGAGAGCATGGAATTGCCTCTTTGTTGCTATTAATGTTCACTATACATTGTTCCAGCCACCTCTGATGGGATCATTAAATAATAACTTCATTGAATGCTGATTCCTGTCTATCAAATATGGAATTATATCTTTTGGCAGTCAATTTTCATTTGTTGCGCTTTTCAATAAATAAGCCGGTGTTTATGAGTTTAAAATCCCAGTGGGATTGATTTCCGTAGAATGGCAGTAGCTTCTTAATTTATATGAATTAGAGGTGTCAAACCATGTGATGATGTATACATCCATACAACTTATGTAAATTGTGCTCAAAGTTTGCATTTTCCTCCTGTGTATGATTTATGCATTGTATTTTTTTTTGTAGAAGATGGACACCCAATATTCAAGGATTCAGTGAAATTGTATCTTTTGGTGCCAAGAATGAGTCAAATGAAATACTGCTAGTGAAGGAGCTAGGAGAGTGGGGCAGGCAATGATTATTTGGCCGATTGCACTATTCCTTTCAATTAATGCATGATCTTATTTAATAGATGAACCTAATTAAATACGTTGTCACGTAGCGTATGCTTTATGGTGGGTCTTAACTAATGACATGATTAATATCATGCTGAACAAAGGGAAATAACCATAAATTACCACTTTTTGGTTTTTGTTTGATGTACTTCTAGGTGAGGATGTTGAAAATAGCTTATAAGATTTTTCTTATGTTAGCAAAGAGACAACTTCCATTTGTAGCAGTTTGTGCTTTTGAGGCTTGGCCTCTTGCTTTCTTGTTGGTATCTACTGATATTTTATAAGGTATAGGCAGTCTTCCCAGTTTTATTATATCGAATCACAACTGTCATGAGGTAATTCAGTCTTTGTCAATGCAAAATTTGGTTTGCTGTCACCAGACATCCTGGTTCGTCTCATCTGGTCCCAGCTGAAATTTGTATTGTTGGTTTCAGCTATCGGAATACAGTGAAAATGTATTAGAATTACGTCATATTTATTACTTGTCGAATATGGGAAAGGTTCAGCATGGGGTGGAGTTAGCTTAAGCCGGCTGAACTTAAGAGGAAAATTCAATTGTTTTCCTTTTCTGCCTCGATTAGTAACCTTAGTCATGCCTGGAAATGGCTTAGGGAATGGATGTGGAATATAATTAATGGCATTCTGCATTTATGCAGTTGGCATCAGTTTTGGGATCTAATCTTACACTGTTCCATCATTTTAACTGCACTCTAAATCCTACTTTAGATGTTGTTCATGTCAGTGTCAACATAGGGCCATTAGCCACCTTGTTACCCTTTTCTTTGTATGGGTGCTTTTAGTTGGCTGTATGGTACTGAGCTGATTAAATGGGTCTTCGTGAAATTTCATGAGATATGATCAGAAGGATAATAAGAGGAATTATGGAAGCTTCTTTAATATTCTGTTCGTCCAGGATGCCCAAGATATGAAGTTGTTCAAAGGGAATGTTGGAATAAAATGGGCATTCTGCTAAATATTTTCAAGTGTTGTGAGATAACTGCATTGACGTATTGAACGTCTCTGCAGATACTATGCTTCTCTTTGTCCTGTGAACTTATGATTCACTTCCATTTTGCCTTGACCTGCAAAAAAGGAGATAAATCTTATGATTTTATTTTGTGGATCAGATTGAAACACTTAATTCTTCTTGTTTCTGGTAGAAGGCTTGCTATGACTACAAGCAGTGTAAAGTTTCTTCAATTTTTTTTTTCTTCGAATTGAATCGGAGTATCTCTTTAGTTCAGCAGCTTGTAATTCACTCTGTCTGTATGTTGTCCACTTAAACCTCAATACCATATTGATTCGGTAAACACAAACATATTTGAAAGTTGATGGTATGTGTCTGTTTTGTGGTGGGCAAATTACTTGATTGATTCACCACACGTGGTATTGCTTGTGCGTGGGATGTGGCTATAAAAGTTACTAGCAATCTTCTTGGTCATTTCCTACAGTTGCTTTTCATTTTGATTTCTCCTCTTCATGTAGCACAAAGTGTTTTGGTTTGTTTCTTGGATAAGATCAAAGCACTCACGTCAGATGACGATGTCACTCACCTCCATAATTTCTTACACGCAGATTTTGGTTGGATCTTTTGCGGGCATGTGTCTGCGGATGCTGCTTTCCAGTTCTGTCCCCATTTTTTGTGTGCGAGCTGATGCTGCCGGTGAATTTATTAGAAACAACAAAACTGGCGGTCCATCAAATTTTTGGATGTGATTACCTTGTAAGAGAAATTTTTGTCAAGGACTGAACTTCACGCAGATCGGCTGCTGGCGGAAGTACTGATAGCTGTTTTTGCTGACAGTGCACCTTTTTGTACTTGTAGGATAAGGCCGCTCCACGCACTGGTCGAAATTGTGGATGACCAACATCTGTTGTACTTGTAAACCCATAAATGCCAAAATCTATTGTATGGTTAACTTGTATATAAAGTTCGCATCACGGCTGTACAGTTGACATATCTGTTAGTGCAGGCATAGCAGGAAGTCCATCTCTCTCTCTCTCTCTCTCTCTCTCTCTCTCTCTCTCTCTGTGGCTAAATCTTTCTTCGGCTTCCTTGTATTCTTCTTCTATTTTGAAACTTTCGTTTGAGGACTTATGCTTGATCAATGTGCTACGACATAGCATTGAATAACAGGGGCATGACATTGAATTCATCTGCATCTCTGAACTGATTGAGAGGCTTGAAATGAGATGGAAATGTGTTATACCCTTGGTTGCCGTGTTAATCAGAAGAAGCTTGTCATGGAGGGCGTGTGATGTTGCTTGCGAGGGTATTGAGTTTATTCATTGTGGAAGAAAATGGCAGTGGGAGCAAGATGCAGCACGCGAAGAATCAGGACTCCAAGTTCAATTGGAACTGATGAGAAGAGAATGATATACAGGAACTGGCAGTGTTCCTGACTCATTGAAGATATTGATGCATCAAAGAGGTGGAATTGCTGTCACAAGAACTAGTTCTTGATCTTTCTGTACGAATCTTTTACCTTCTTGTCTTGGGTTGAGTAGGAAGGAGAGCCACTTTACATGAGGTGAAAGCTTTCTTTTAGACACTGGATAAAACGACGGGGTTTGGACGAGAGTATACAAATTTACAGGTCAGAAAAATCGGGAATTACTAAAGCAGTCATCTCGTGCATTTGTCGTATCATTTAGGAAAATTCAAGTGTCCCGTGCGTTTTTAAAATAAAAAAGAAAAGAAGAGAAAACGAAATTATGTGATGGGTTGATTCCTGAAAACGATAATAAGTTTTAGATAATGTTGATAAAAAGTATGCGACTGATAAATTAATTATACCGTAAACTGTTAGTAAATTACCCAAAAATGATGAGTATCAATGTTAAAATTTACCCAGCTACAACAAAATATTACTGTCAAATTGGTAACTTACGTCAGAATTTAGCAATGTGTATTCATTTGCACCAGTAGCAATTCAAGCCAGTTTCTGTCAATGTCAGCAATGTTAACCTAGAATGATAATAGCGAGTTACCAACAAAGAAATGAGTTTAAATGTCATTTTCAATAGTTATCCACGTGTCTTGTAATTTTTTTTTTTTTGGTCGGTAACACGTTTTGTAATTTGCAAGCTACAACAAAATGGTACTAATCAATATATCAATTGTTTTAGCCACATAACCATAGAGTAGATTTCTTTTACTCAGAATCTTTAGATCTCGTTGACACTTAATTTTTGTCCAAAGATCATGTTTAAATATTTTTGAAAGAATTAGAACTTGTTTTTCCATAAAAATATTTCATATCAAATTTTTGTGTTTAGATTGCCTAGGCATTTACTATAGTTTTTAAATGGAATTATTTTTCTCAAAATCTACTTTCCATAAAAAAAGTTGGGGCCAAGAATCTGAATATATTTAGCCAAGCCTGCTCATTCTTGGGCAAGAAAATGGCCAATTTTGATGAACTTTTTTGCAAAATCGGATGGAGAAACTTGCAAAGTCTAGTTAGCGGCTTAGAGTACTATATATGAACTTGCCAATTGATAAAAAAAAATCCAGAAAATTGATTGATTAAAGCACTTAAGCTAGTTGCTGAAGCCTAGTCCACGATTTGGGCACATTATGAAACTTCCGAGTAAGCAATTTCGCAGCCCCACCATATCCTATTGAGCTACCCAATTAGATTGATCTCCCGTTGAGGTGGAAGACGACCATTAGATGTGCAGATGGACAAAAAAAAATGGCCACATACAAGCTGAGGAAAGAGCGCGAAATTCTCAACCAAATTAGCCAGTCCAACGACGGTACAAATTTGAAAATCTGATGAAGTCGAAGAGTAGTGAAGCAGCTCAGTTGGCGACCAAAGGGTGGATTAATTCAGTGGATAACCTCTCTGAAGCACACTCTCCTGAGGCATAAAAAGTGGGAGACAAGAGGCAGCTAGCTCGGGGGGGCTCTTGGTGGCCTCCAAAGTATATCCAAACAGTTACCTTTCAAACTCAGAAACTAAAAGAAGTAGCATTTGAAGGGGTATTTCAAGAGCCATATCTCGCACACCAGAAATAATCGTACCACACCACTACTTGGATTTCAAAGGGGACCTATCAAGCTTCCAATAGAGTCTAGTATTAGTCCCCAGAGAGTTTCTTCATGACCCCAAAAACAACTCAAAGAACTCAACTCAAAGAACTAACTTTAGCCCAGAAATTCCAATTAGACTCACTGAGAGAAAATGCAATTTTCACGAATTTGCAACCAAAACTAACCAAAACCTTCAACTTGAAATTATGCTCATGTATCTTTCCAACAATAGGTCGCCCATCCCAGTGGAGACTGGAAAGGCCTCCTATATCCCCTCATAAAATACCCTCTCGGAGGGTGAGGGAAGAAGTCTGAAATTTTTCCAGGTGTTGGAGGGTTGATGGTGAGCTAGGAAAAGAGTAAGAATTTGAAAGAAATGAGAGAATGTTGAACCACAGCACTCATTGAGGGTCAAGGTAGGAATGTTATAGTTTAATAAAAGCTTTCTTTTTTCTCTTGATCTGCTCTAGATTTGTTCAAGTTAAGGCGAGAAGAGTGCATCAGAATAAGCTTACAAACCTAGAAAACCTGTAAGTTCTCTTTTAAGTCTTGAGGAGAGAGAGAGAGACCGATCTTTTAATATAGATAGTTCTCATCATAGAAATATAGTTAAATTATTTCATTGTCCGAGCATGATCTTTTAATATAGACAGCTCTCATCATGGAAATATAGTGAAATTTATTTCGTTGTTCTACAACGGCTGTTGCTAAATTGATTACAGATTGGCATTGTTGAGTAGTTGTATGAAGTTGAAAGATAGAGTATGTCTAATATGATGTCGATAAATCCTAACTCATGGGATCTTTGGTTACCTAGTTATTATGGTTCTTAGAAATACAAGAGTTGGGCAATCGAGTTTAACAAATCAAGAAGGATTCTCACTAACTGAAAAAGTATTGTATGGTTGCGCCACTTCTCCAAATAGTTTGTCAAGTCGGTCTAATTACTTGATCAGGCGCTGGAGGGAGGATTTAGTTTTAGAGTCCCCTCATCGCCTATGAAATTCTATCTGGAAAGCAGAAGATGATGTGTTAACGGAGAGTTGCCTCTGAAAATTTCTCCTAATGCAGAAGATTTAGCTCAATCCTAATTTAAACTGGGCTTGAAGAAATGCTTTTGTTGGTTTACCTTTCATTTTTTGATTCAAACCACTTCCCTGTTCTTCTGGGTCTGTCGTTGCTAAGAGAACGTATTTAGTCACCGTGGTTTGGTTTCTATATGAATGAATACAAGCTCATTTCCCATCCAAAAGAAAAGTCGGGCAAAAGGGCTATAGGGATCTTCAAAGGACCCTTTCAGTCTTTAACATATGGACTCGTGGGTTGGCATGTGATCGTGTCTTGTTTTTGCCCTTTCAGTCGTTTCATATTATTCTTTTTTGAACGGAGACTGATAAAATACATAATCAGAGTAAACATCGGTAAACATTTTATCTCTAGTGAGGGCCCTTTTGGTTGAAGCATTTTCAGATTACCTTTATTGTGAAAATGAAGAGGAAAAATCGAATTTTGATTTCTAAATTATTTGTTTTCTTGAAAATGGGCTTAGAAGGTAAAAGTGGCACTTTTTTCCAATTTTTTTTTTTTTTAAAAAAAAGGAAGAATCCAGTGAGAAAAAGAAAGGGACAGTGGAAAATCCCCAAAGAAAAAATACATGAAAACGTGGTGACGTGAACATCAACTTAGCCCTGAGACGACACATGGACACCGAGAATTGTTTCATCTCAAATTTCTCAAGGAGATTCGCGCAGGTGAAACGATTAGTTCTTACTATTCACTGGCATCGCGAGTACAATTAGAGACCCAAAAACAAGGAAAAACAAAAACATAAACACAAGAACAATGTCGCAGGAAGAGGAGAGGGTAGCTGCAAACGGAAGAAGGGCATGCATCTTTTACAGGTTGATGGTGGACTCCCTCATCCATGAGAAGCAGCTGGTAATTTTTGAACTGATCATCATTGTCACTCACCAGTCACCATGCTTGTGTTTTTTTTTGGTAAGGGTCACCATGCTTGTGTTTGTGTCTTCTTCTTCTCAAGAAATGAACTCACCCAATTTCTTGAGCCGAGGAAAAGAAATCCATGCATGGCTAATTTTTCTGTTCTTTTCCTTTTCTTTAAGCATGTTGAGTAAAAAGAAATAACACAGGAGAAAAGATCATGCTGGTGAATGGTCACCTTCTTAAAAGACTGAATTTTTCTGGGTCGAATCGTTAGGCAGCTGTTTCCTGAATTTGAAAATGTTGGGAAATGCCGCATGAGAGGAGACTGAACTTTGAGCCTTAAGAATGGAAGGCTAAAAATTGGGTCTTTTGACCCAATTAGTTGGACCCAACTTCATGCAAAAGTTTGGCCCGGTAGGAGCCGAGTTAGAGGATGACCCAATTTCTCTTAAGATATCAATAGCATTTTCAATGTGGATTCTTTCTTTCATTCATAAAGTGAAGAAGGGTCTGCAAGAGGAAATTTGGCCTATGTAATTATGTAGTATGTGCGCAGCTGTTTTAATTTGTTCCTCATACTTGCTCACGTTCTCCGTACTTATGGGGTTCATGAACTTCACTGGTGATTCAACATCAGCTTTTTGGCCCTCTGGTAATGGTCAATTCGAGGAAGAATGCCATTAAATTTCTTTCAATCTGCAGGGATTCCAAAAAAGTTTGCTCGGAAATATGGGGACGAACTTTCTGATGTCGTTAGGCTAGTTGCTTCTGATTCTAGTATCTGGCTAGTCGAGTTAAGAAAACATGGCCGCAGATTATGGTTCCATGATGGTTGGCAGAGATTCCTGGAACACCATTCCATTCATTCCGGTCAGTTTCTGATTTTCAAGTACGAAGGGGACTCCACATTTCATGTTTACGTATATAATCTGACTGCTTCCTGGGAGAGGAATTCTCACAATCCTCTTGGTAGCAAAGAATGTATTTCGAGCAGCCAATTTCCAATGCATACGAAGACAAATGAAGATACTGACAGTGTTGTTGAAATTAGAGACCTTTGCTGTGCATGCCCAATTTGTAGCTGTTTAAAGGACAAGTGTTTCCATGAATGTCGGGGTCGGCGAATGACAAACAGAATTCATGATGGTGTCAACATCATTAAGCCCAAGCCTGTAGCTGATTGGGAGGTCTTCCATCAGGATAAGGGGGTACAAGTCGACGAAGTTGAGCTCCAAAGTACATTTGATGGAGTCGGGATAGATCGGTTGTTTCAGAAAAACCGATACCGGAAAAGGAGAAAGCAAATAAATGAATCTAGTAAGCACCATAATCTCGATACCTATGTCAATGCTTTATCCTATTTACTTTCTCTTTACACATATGATGAAGTTGCAGATGAAAGTGAGCCATCAGTGATGAGGAAAGATGGAGGTGAACTGCCTACTGTCGATGCATCCTATGGAAAATCTTCAAGGGAGTGTAATGCTGCCATCATTGAGGCAAGAGGGATGGCTATCCGTGCAGCTCACACGTATAAGCCCAATAATCCTTTCTTCCAAGTAATCATGCGCCCATCTTATGTGAGAGAGAAATTTCTTGTGGTAAGTCCTCTTCGCTATGGTTTATTCTGATATTTCCTTTTCAATTTAATCATTTCACAAAAAGGAGAAGACTAGTAAGACAACAACAACTATGCCTACATCCTCCATGATATCCAGAGACAGAATTTCATATTAATTTCAGTTCATATTCACTGCAATACATACTGATCATAGGAAAAGCTCTTTTCCCCCTCATGAACAGAATCTACCAGCCTCTTTCATTGGGATGCATCTAAAGGGGGACTCCAGAGACATCACTCTTCAGGTTTCTGATGGGAAGAAGTGGCGTGTTCGATGCCTTCTCTTCAATGGCAAAGGCAAGATAAGCAGAGGTTGGCGTGAGTTTGTGGCAGACAATAAGCTGGAGATAGGTGATGTCTGCATCTTCGAACTGGTTCGGAGAGAAGACATTGTGCTTAAAGTTACCATATTTCGGGTTCCTGAGATTGGGGTTGGGGCCTACTGTTGCGCATCTTATTCAGGAGGAAGCTCTTTGATGAAGCTGACTTTTGATAGTTCACAGGTAATTGAATTCCAGAAACGCGGTGAGCATCTCCTGGTACCTGTGTTCAATTAGTTAATTTCTTCCATGTGACTTTGAAATTCATATGGTATATTGGAAGTCCAAGAGGTAACATATTCAAGCTTCCCCAAAAAAGCAAGGTGTTCAACCTCTGAAAGAGCTGTATAAACTTTTGTCTGCATCGGTAGGTCATTTAGGCCAAGTCAAGGAAAACTTGCTGGTTTATATATTAATGGTTGAGAGACTTTGGTCGATCTGTTTCAGTAAGACTGCACAAACGCATGCCAGATTCCAGTACCTTCTTGCTTGTCTTAGCAAAAAAATTAAAAAAAGAAAAAGAAACGAACTATTTGTAAGAGCTCATAATTATGACTTTGACCCTTATAATTGCCTACCAAAAATATATCGCAACTTTGACGAATTAGAGGTTGAACAGTGCAAATCACACTATATCCTTTTACAAGCATTGTGAGGGAGAATTCCTTGTTTTGTCATGGCGATGCTAATGTTTGTGTTTCTGTACAGGAGTCAGCTGAATGTCTCTATCCTTCTAAGGCACTTACGTAGCCAGATTTTGACAAACCTTTTTGTACAGTGGGATTAACTTTTGCTAGTTAAAGTGGATAGCAATGCTCTGCTCGTCCACTGTGATGGGTTGGTGCCCTCGGGGACTATCGCATTTTGCAGCCTGTAATTCCTTGTTTTGTCACGGCGATGCTTATGTTTGTGTTTCTGTACAGGAGTCAGCAGAGTGTGTCTGTCTTTCTACGACACTTTTGTAGCCAGATTTTAACAAACCTTTATGTACAGTGGGGCTAATTTTTGTTAGTTAAAGTGGATGGCAGTGCTCTGATTGTCGACTGTGATCGGTTGGCACTCAATGCCCTCGGGGAGTATTGCATTTTGTAGCATGTAACGTCGGTGTGCTCCATGGACCAAACTCCGCGGTGATATTCTGGTCAAGAAAACTTGGGTTGTGGATGTCTGTGCAATAGCATTTATGCATAGAATGGCTGTTAAACATGTCTAAGCTTCCTCCTTCTCACGGCGCATGCTGTTGTAATTTGAATATAGGGCGTGACGAACTGATGATGTATTACTAAGACGATTAACTGGCCAGTAACGCCTGATCCTGCCGAGAGATTCTCCTTGCACTCGGAGCATGTCGGTTTTAGCCCACACAAGCCGATTGTAGCTTGCTGAGATTGCAAAGTTTCTTATCCCCTCGAAGAGGATGGAAATATGGTGCTCCTAGATTACCTAAAATTATCATTGCTGTGCTCCATGGAGAACATGGTTCTTGTCATGCTGAACGGGATACATAAACTTCCTTCAGTCCATTGGACCATAATTAGACACGCTAACAAGACATGCAATTCGAAAAAGTTGTGGAAGAAAACTTTTGGGCCGACGAAATATCACTTCTCATTTTCTAATGTTGTTTTTTAAATTTATTTTAGGATTTTCGCTCTTCTCATTAGTCATAAGCCTTTGGATTTTTTTTTTTTTTTTTTTGCAAAATGAGGCAAAAGCCTATGGAAAAAGTAAAGTAGACGAGGAATATTTTAGTGAATATTCGCTTGAAGTTTAAATAGGATGAGAAAAGACATTAACAACCGTGTTTCGCTTTAGAATTACTAAATGTGCTTTTCTTATCAACCTATGTATTCGATGCAAATCACAGGACTGAAAACTAGTTAAAAGGTTGGGATTCAAGTCATTAAAAAAAAAAAAAAATACTTCCATTGTCGTAACTTTCTTCTATTATGATTTTGAAGTTTAAATCAAGAGATGTAATTTTTTTCCAAAAATTCGAAAGAGTTGAATTATTCCCATAACATTTCATCTTATTTATTAATTCTAAAGAACCTGACCTTTGTGATTGGGGTGGTGGGTGTCGCCGATCTGATTTTTCTTTTTTTGATTTTGATCCCACTCCCTTCTTATATGTACATGTATGTGTGATGCTCACAGGAATCGAACCTCGAACCTAGTACTCTCCAGCCCCACCCCACCCCCAATCTCTTTATCAGAAGGGCCACATGCTTCTTGGTGTTGTTGATCTGATCTGAATAACCATGAAATACAGAAAGTACTTTTATCCCTTACAGATGTGGATCACTTATTCAAGTAAGAGTTGGTAAACTTACTCAAATATAGAAGGATGTACTTAAATAGATATGGGTGATTTAAAATAAGAATTAATAACCTACTCAATTGATGTGTTTAGGGGCGGGTAATTGACTCTAATATAAGTTCGTAGGGTGTGAAAATAAAGTATCGTCATTTAATAAGAGCTAGTAACTTATTTAAATATAAGTGCAATCGATAATTTAATATGAGTCAGTAACTTATGCAAATAATAGTGGCACTTTAATAGGAATTGGTAACTTACTAAGGGTGGCTCCGATAAGAGTCAATACTTCAATAGGAGCTGATTATTTACTAAAATTAAAAGTGATAATTTTAATAAGAGCCGGTAAGTTACTCAAATAAAAATTGATAATAATTTGCACATTACACTGCGTAACAACCGACACTTGGGATGAAAGCTTGAAGTTGGCAATTTACCCAGCTTGAAGCAAGACAAGTAATACTGAACATGCTTAGAGAAGCAGTCCAACGCATGGATCATGAATGCTTTTAAATTTTGTCATGTTCATTACAATGTTGTCTCATGGATTCTTAATCCATTCATGAGTAGTTTAGGTCTGCTCATTCCAATTACAGCCAAAAATTTCAACTGGTATGCCCTAAATTCCAGACCAGTAAAATTTACAAAGATCATGCCTGAATCAGAAAGTCTTCACTATATATTGCTCAATTTTGAGTGGACCGTTCTGCATTATGTACATTTACACACAGTATGCATTATAAAACCAGTCCTCGTATACAATAATGTTAAATACTTCAACACAGGCGATTGCATGAGGTTTACAAGTATCGCCCTAAACATTTGACAGTGGCAGGAATTTTGCATCAAGCTTGGAAGGCAGCAGTTCCATTCCTTCCCAATTCTCGCTGTCTTGCTCTCTCCATCTTCCTCTTGCGCCACTCCTCCAGAGCTATCAGATAGACATCATATATCGGCAAAATGTTCTAGTCAGAGACATCGATTCAGGATAACAGAACGTGATAGAAACCCTCAAAGATGCTGATATTCTATACCAGGAAAAGAAACTAATGGTTTCTGGAATTAACAAGATAGCTTCATATGTTGCCTTCTAAGGATTTCAATGCTTGCGAGGTGGAGGTGGAGCATTATAAAAGCAATTTGGTAGGACTTTCCATAAAGCACATGCACATTCAACAAAACAGAATTTGACTGCATTCTGCACGACTAGAACTGACCAGGGGCAGCAGTAAGTAGTAGGAAAACTGAAGCAAATATAATCACACCTGACTTGGTATTGCAAGAATAAACAACCATAATCACATGTAACCAGCATGAACCACGAGACTCAAAATGCACTTACGTTCCATTTGATCTCAAGAAGTGACTGATTATAAGATGCATGTACTTGTACAATTTGCCCCCCTCAAAACCACAACATAGGCGGGCTAATTTGCATTTGTCAATGGATGATGTGGAGAGATTAGTAGCTCACGGTTTGAGATTAAATATTTTAGAAGACGAGACAAATGCAACAAATTGTGTTTGCATGATAGAGAGCACTATCAGAACAGCGCACACAGAGAAATTCAATGTCATCGAAAGATTGAAAGGGCCAGCAAGAAAAGAACAATGGTAAACTTAAACTATCTCACCAATTCCGACATATTGGGCGCATGCATACACGTGTGTGAGAGAGAGAGAGGTTGACCTACCTTTCACGCTGGCAGCATTATCATTAACTGAACGGAAATTATTTAACCGCTTGGAAAGATCAAGAGCAGCAGTCTGCTTTGGCTGAACAATTTCAGGTTCAGTATAAGCTTCTTGCTGAATTTCTTTCACCTGAAAATGGAAACAGATCATTCTCAAACAACGACCATTTCAGTCAACTCAGAATAACATTATGTATGCTTTACTATGATTAATTCAATAGCACAAACAGAAAATTCCAGAGTCAACTGACTGACAGCATACATGTTCAAAGATGATCTCTAATCTGATTGCACTACGGAATAGAATGAAGCATAAACCTTCAGTTGGGACTAGTACGTCTTAGCATTTCAACCATGAATATTACATCGGAAAAAAGTACAGTTAAAGGGAAAAATCTTACTTTTTTTATCTATTCCCATGGCTGCATAGAAAGACGAATTTCTTCGCATTCCTTTATATACATAATGTTGACTCGGAATAACATTATGTATGCTTGACTATGATTAATTCAATAGCACAAACATATCTTCACATTCCTTTATATACATAATGTTGACTCGGAAAAACATTATGCACGCTTGACTATGATTAATTCAATAGCACGAACAGAAAATTCTGGAGTCAACTGACTGAAAACGCACATGTTCAAAGATGATCTCTAATCTAATTGCCATACAGATTAGAATGAAGCATAAACCTTCGGATGGGACTAGTAGATCTTAGCATTTCAACCATGAACATTACATAGGAAAAGAGTACAGTTAGGCAGAAAAATCTTACTCTTTTTATCTATTCCAATGGCTACTCGGTATGAGTCAACATTATGTATGCTTGACTATGAGTAATTCAATCGCACAAAAAAAAAAAAAAATTCCGGCGTCAACTGACTGACAGCGCACATGTTCAAAGACGATCTCTAATCTGATTGCTACAGAATAGAATGAAGCATAAACCTTCAGTTGGGACTAGTAGATCTTAGCATTTCAACCAAAAACATTACATAGGAAAAAAGGACAGTTAGGGGGAAAAATCTTACTCCTTTTATCTATTCCAACGGCTGCATAGAAAGACAAATTTCTTTGAATTACTTTATATACATAATGTTGACTCGGAATAACATTATGTATGCTTGACTATGATTAATTCAATAGCACAAACAGAAAATTCCAGAGTCAACTGACTGCCAGCTCACATGTTCAAAGATGATCTGTAATCTGATTGCACTACAGGATAGAATTAAGCTTAAAACTTCAGATGGGACTGGTAGATCTTAGCATTTCAACCATGAACATTACGTAGGAGAAGAGTACATTTAGGGGGAAAAATCTTACTCTTTTTATCAATTCCAATGGCGGCATAGAAAGACGAATTTCTTCAAATTACTTTATATACATAATGTTGACTCGGAATAACATTATGTATGCTTGACTGTGATTAATAAAATAGCACAAACAGAAAATTCCAAAGGCAACTGACCAAAAGTGCACATGTTCAAAGATGATCTCTAATCTGATCACACTACGGAATAGAATGAAGCATAAACCTTCAGATGGGACTAGCAGATCTTAGCATTTCAACCATGAATATCACATGGAAAAGAGTACAGTTAGGGGAAAAATCTTACTCTTTTTATCAATTCCAACGGCTGCATAGAAAGACGAACTTCTTCACATTCCTTTATATACCGGAGCATAGCTGTAAATCAGAGTATTGAAATAATCAGCAAAAAAGCCACATCAAACTAATGAGTAGTCCACAAAAGGAGAAAAGAAACAGAAATGAATGCCAAAACCAACAATTATTGACAATCTGTTGTTCATGGTGCTGAATGTCATGCTGAAAAATAGAGATACATGCTATGAAATTTGCAATATTTCATGCCATTTACACAACTACAATTCCATTTTACAACCACCAAATGATTGCGGATTATTTGCTAATTGCCATCGCAACATCTAGAAAATCTAGTGATATCAAATTATAGACCATGGCTGCACAGATTGAGCGAAGCATACCCTCCAAGGTAAGTTTACACTTTGCTGCCTAGAAAATCAGATAAAAAAATTGAAAAGAATCAAAGCACTAGCGAGCAGTTTGCTAAGGGAAAGAGGAACTTCACCATTTAAGAGATCGAAAGATGGTAAATTAAACTGTACACAACAGTCTTGAGACAGCAAACACCGTAAGATCTTCCTCAAATTGAAAAGAAGATCCTTTTCCGATAAGTATCAATATTCAAGAACAAGAAATCTACATGTAACTTCTGATTGCCAAAGAGAAATAACATGCTGTGCATCCAAGACAAAAGCTACAGCTACTTTGACCTTTTCTTGTATTTGGATCTACAGATAACTCTCACGTAAAAATTGCAGGATTTGTGAGCGAAGCAATGGGAAAATTTGGCCTTTGCATCTTTTTTTCACATAAGGTAAGAAACCCCTTATAGGGCGTTAGGCCGAACACGCCTTTTTGTCCAGGACATGCGCAAGAAAGAGCTTCAAAGATCCAAGAAAAATTTCAGTCGACATCGAGCTCCCACCGAGTGCAAAATGAACATATGAAGCAAAACCCACATGCAATTCCCTATCTTTTACAAGAGCGAATAGGTACAGATTGTCAATTATTACACAAATCGTCATGAAAACAACGCCTTGAGTCCAGGCACTCAACCATTCCGAGCCCCCCACAATCCAGACCATACGGAGGCATGTACAAAAGGGCGCAACCAGTAACTGAAGAAGAGACAAAAACCTCAATCGCCTCTCAAACAACAAACGAAGACCCAAGTTTACACAGATCAAATCGAGTTCCTTCGTCACGGCAATTCAAAGCAAATCATCAAATCCAGCAGGCAGAGAGAGAGAGAGAGAGAGAGAGAGAGAGAGAAGGGTATAGTGACCAGAATTAGATCGAGCCGATCGCGAGGAAGCGGAAGAAGAGCTGAAGAAGCCCTGGAGCAAGAAGAGAGCAGCGACGACGTTGAGGAAGCAGACGAAGAGGGTCGCGTTCCTGAAGGAGAACCTCATCCTCCACGACTGCTGCGTCTCCATATCCACACCTACCCCCCCACCTCTCTCTCTCTCTCTCTAATAATCACCCATCAATGGCGCCGCGACGGGGATGCCGTGGAATGCGGTTGCGGCGGCGGCGGCGGCGGCGGCGGCGACGGCGGCGAAGTCCAAGAACCGCCACCAATTGCGCCTCGAACAGAGGTCAAACTTCGAATCGCCGTCTGGCGTTTCGCACGGGCGGAGGAGACTCACTTGAGTGGAAAAAAAGGACGAGGCAAGAGTCAAAAGTCAAAACAGGTGGAAAGGATGGGAGAATGTGGGTTTTCTAATTCGAGCCATTATCGAGTAAACCGGTTGTACTCGAGTTTTAATGCATCTCAGATGCCGCGTTATCCTTGTCTCGCTTATAAAAATGAACTATTGAAAAATACTTCTTTAACTTCCACAAATATGATAATGGAAATATTTGTCATTGGCTAATTATATGAAGTAATACAATCAGTCATTTTAAAAAAATGTTGTTTGTACTTTACTATTTGCATGAGCTGACTTAGTGCTTTGTAATAGTTATGGAGTTAATGCTAAGAATAATATTCTATAACAGTAATAATATTCTAAAATGGTTGCAGAATTAATGGTCGAATTAATCTTCTAAAATGGTTTCAAAATCAGTGGTTGAATTGATTTAAACTAGAATTGAGTATGATGTGAAGCAAGAATGAGTATGATGAAGTGATCAATGATCATAAATAGAAAGTGAGAGATTAGATTGAAAAATGGTCCACACACACAAGAACAATTGCTAAAACAATTGAAGTGGTGAACTCTCATGAACTATCAGTACCTTTCAACTTGTGATTGGTGGCGTGTAGGATCTAAGGTTCAACATTTGTAGGGCTAAAATTGAAGTGCATTTGAACAAAATTGCTTTGTGCATGCGTCAAGGTTTGGGCACGCTACAAGGAACGTCTGGACCAAATGACTTGAGCATGGAACAAGGGTAATACAATTAGCCTCCTTTTCATTTTATTCTTATGTTTCTATGGATTTTTAATTAAACTTTGCGAACAAAGCTTTGGAGATACATGATATTGATTTTTACTTCCGCTATAAGTTGTGGATTTATTTTTACCTACGCATGTTTCTCACCAAATCCCAACAGGTGTCTGGTTAGGATATGGATTGGAGGTGTTATTTCATATATCTACTTCCTATGGCGTTCATTGTTGATCCTATTTTTTGACGGTAAAATTCATTCCTCTTGCCTCTGTGAAATCATGTTGATTCAACTTTCAATTAGCTGAGGAAGATGTCGACAGCTCAGGTAAACGTCAACAGGAGAAGACGATAGGTGGGAAAAAGGAAAAAAAAAATACAAAAAAAAAATAGAAGCACCGATAAAAAAAAAAAGAAACAAAAAAGAAATTAAAAAATATAATAAATCTGAGTTGGGTCGGATTTGGTTAATTGGGTCAGATCAGGTGGCCGAGGTTGGAACAAGTAGGGGTGTGCAACCGGACCGGATCAACCCAGTTCCCGGATTGGCTGGGAACCGGTTCCGGTTGAAACCGGTTCCCAAAATTCAGACCCTATTTGAACCGGTCTAGGAACCGGTTCCGAGGGATTACCCACCCGGGAACCGGATCAACCGAACCGGTTCGCGAACCGGTTTGAGAATCGATTTTTAAGGCAGCCCAAAAGTCCAAAAGGACCAAAACCCTAATTTGTTTCTATCTTTACTCTCAGGCTCTCACACCCGCAAACTTTCCCGAGCTCGCGACCTCCGCCAATCCTGGTTCCATCCGAGCGCTGACGCTGCTTCCGCTCGCCCACCGTCGCCTTCCTCCCGCGACACCCACAACCCGTGAGATCCCGACGTCGCCACTCCGCCTCTCCCTGTTCCGCGCCCCTGAAATCGCGACGCCGCCTCTGTCAACCCGGTTCCTAGCTGCTCGCCAGCCTTGCTCTGAGTTCCCCTCTTGAGCTTCGCCGCCAGATCCAGCTCCCCGTCGCGCTGCTTCCTCATCTGCGTTCATCTGCTTCCTCGTCGCGCCATCACCAGCTCCCCGTCGCGCCATCGCCAATCGCGCCATCACCAGCTCCCGTCGCTCTATTTCATTGTAACTTCTGGATTTACGAGCTAGTTTGTCACTTATTTGTCTGTCTCTTCCATTTATAGATTTGCAAGGTTGCTCCAATCTCGGGGAGACAAAATTTTGGCAATATATAATACTCACAAAACGGATTTTCTTGATTGATTGCCCTAGAGTTGTATACCAAAACAGTGATACTGAAACAGACATTGTATTGAAAGGCGTGGTATGTCATCCTCATCTATGTCAAACGAAAAAACATTCCTGACAAGCATTATTTATTCATCAGGAGCTTGCATTTGATTTCTGGAATTTTTCTTTAATTGGTGCTATTTGGTGCAACTCAGAATAGACATCCTGCTTTGACATGTTACCTTTTAGACAAAGCAAGACCAAACTTTTCCATTGCACTCTTGCATTTGGTTGTTGAAGGCAAAGGCTTTAATCTTCACTGGACCACCCAAAATATATTTTAAGCTTGAAGATTGAGATTTTGGTTACATTTTGTAGATTGTGTTCTTGTTTTTCCTGTACTTCTTAAACATATTGGGTTAAAGTGTGCCCCCATTGTGACACATCAATTCAGCTTGTACATGTGGACATGTTGAGAATAGGTCCAAGTCAAATAGTAATGATTTGAGGCACTTTTCATTTGTGTTTTCATATTTGAACTTTTCCCTTTTGGGTGTGATGTGCGGTTAATCATTGTCGGGTCAAGGTACATGAAAAGATGGGCATCAAAAAGTTTGTAGAAGCATCTCTATGCATTGCATTTCTTACATTGTACTAACTTGATTTTTTACCCGTCAACTAAATCTTTGATACTATCTGCTTTGTCAAGATGAAAAATTCATCACTGTGACTTGAGAGCACGATTTTTACTCATCACGGCATGCGCTCTGCCGCTTTTGTACGGGAAACTTAATGTATCATGATTTGTATCATCTCCAGCATATTTGCAGTTAGATCAGTGCAAATCATTGAGCATGGCAGATTTCTATTGTGGGTAGTTCCCTCCATTTATGCTAATGAATGCTAAACTAATTTCTACACCTAATGAGATGAAATGGGATTGATTGTTAAGTGTCTGATCAGAGCATGAATATGTGTAGTTGTTGGACAATGATTGGAATGTGACACTACTAGACCAACCTTTGACCTGTCCCACCAGTGCCTTTGCTCCTCTCTAATCCCCACTATTCTATTGTCCAACTCCTATTGATTATGTTCTTTCTTGTGTATTTGGTAAAACTATCAAGAAATACAACCACATACTAAATTCTTAAGGTGTCTCTCAGAACATGTTGGTGCAGGCTTGTTGTATAGAAAGTGATGAAGGGCTTCAATGCCTAGAAAATATGCCTTCACATGAAAAAGAATATAGCTTCTATAGCTGCTCATTTGGAGCTTTTTTAATGCTCTATAGGCAGAACTTGTGCCAGTTGGAGCAAGCAATCTGTTTAAATTAACATACAGCTTCGGTGAGTGACTTCTTGGGATGAATGAATTACTTTCTGTCTCTAAAGTTATGTTGAGAGATTTGATTTACTATGAAAACTAATCTGTTTTTGTAGAATCCTAATGTTATATAATTTTTTTTTTTTTTTTAGTTTTCTGTCAATGGATCAAGACAAAGACATATCAATGGAAGTGGAGGGACATAATGAAATAAGTCCACTCATGGAATTGCCATTCCATGGAGTTGATGAAGTGAAATCTGCAACCATGGGCACGACAAATAAGGTGAGGGTACCTAACTCTCATCCTCCTTCGGATAAAAAGTGAGCTAATCAATCAAATTATTAGGATCATTTTTCGAGAATTATAGATGAGAAAACACAGAAAATAGTTAAGGTGAAGTGCATTCATTGCGGGATGGATTATGTGTATAATGTTGATCATGGAACCTCTACTATGTGGAAGCACTTGAGAAAGTGCAAAAAGTATCCTTGTACAGATAAAAAACAAATGTTGTTTGCATCACGTGATAAAGATATGGTTGGCGAGGTAGGGGAAAATACTACTAGTGGTGGTAGTGTTTTAACGACATGGAAGTTTGATCAAGAATGTTGTAGGCATATGCTTGCTCGAATGATTATTATTAATGAACAGCCATTTTCCATGGTTGAGCGTGTTGGTTTTCGTGATTTTGTTACTGAATTGCAACTTCTTTTCCATCATCTTTCACGATTTACAATGGCAAGAGATTGTATGAAGTTATATCTAAGTGAAAGGACTTGTTTGAAAGCTTACTTTGGTAAGCTTAAATCTAGGATTGTACTCACAACTGATATGTGGAGTTCCATTCAAAACTTGAACTATTTGTGTCTTACTGCATATTATATTGATGAAAATTGGTAGTTGCAAGAAAGAATAATCAATTTTGTGATGATGCATAGTGACAAGGGTAAGGAGATTGAGAAAATGATGCATAAATGCATTTATGATTGGGGAATAGAAAAGAAGGTGTCCACGATAACGGTGGATAATGTAAGTTCAAATGATGTGGCCGTTAGTTATTTGAAAGA
This sequence comes from Eucalyptus curtisii, assembly GCA_017140595.1. Lineage (NCBI taxonomy): Eukaryota > Viridiplantae > Streptophyta > Magnoliopsida > Myrtales > Myrtaceae > Eucalyptus > Eucalyptus curtisii. Next base: position 8,560,717 of record CM029504.1, read on the forward strand.
AAAATTTTCAGAAGAAGGATTTTTGATTTTGAATGGCGATGCTTTACTTATGCGATGCACTGCTCATATACTTAACTTGATAGTAAGAGACGGATTGAATGAAGTGCATGATTCTATTACACGCATCCGAAACATAGTTAGGTATGTGAGGAGTTCTCCGGCGAGAGCTAAGACATTCAAAGCTTGCATTGAGAGTGAGAGGATTGCATACAAGGGTTCGGTCTGTCTTGATTTTGCCACTAGATAGAACTCCACTTACATGATGTTAGACACCGCCATAAAGTTCAAGAAAGCTTTTAAAAGAATGGAAGATGAAGATTTATTTTTCTTAAGGGGAATTGACAATGATCCTCCTGAAGATGAAGATTGGGAAAATGCCATTATTCTTTCTAAATTTCTGAGACGGTTTTATGATACAACCAAAAGGATGTCGAGTAGTTCATATATTACTTCAAATTATTATTTTGAGGGGATAGCTATGTTGTATAAGTATTTGAATAATGTGGCGAATTCTTTAGACCCAAAGCTTCAAGCTATGGGTTTAAAAATGAAAGAGAAGTTTGACAAGTATTATTAGAGTTTGGATAAAGTTAATATGATGGCAGTGATTGCGGTTGCATTGGATCCTACAAAGAAGTTGAATTATGTAAAGTTCTGTTTTGAACAAATCTATGATGATGAAGCAAAAATTGATGAGATGCATGATAAAGTGAAGGTCACCTTAGAGAATTTGTATAAATCTTATGAGTGATCTTTTGTTGGCTCTTTTAGTAAAGAAAAATTTGGTGATTCAAGTGTGAGTAACAGTAGTAGTGCTTTCAATGTTGATATTGATGACAATGATTGTGAAATCCATACTTGGCACAAAAGCTTTCTCCACGCGAAGAAAAGAGTGTTGGATGAAAAAAAATATGAGCTTGATCGGTATCTTGAAGCTGAAAGTGAAGATATCTTTAATATTGATCTTTTGATGGGGTGGAAGAGTACTGGGTCAAAGTATAAAATCTTATCTTTGATGGCTCGAGATGTTTTGTCTATTCCCGTGACTACCATTGCTTTAGAGTCGGCTTTTAGTACATTGGAACGTGTACTTGATGGCTTTTGAAGTTCTTTGACTCCTAAAGTGGTGGAAGGTTTAATTTGTACTCAAGATTGGTTGAGAGCTGTTCGCGTGCCAATTAATGTTAAAGAGTGCATCGAGAATGCGGAAAAGTTTGAGGCAGGTAAGTTATATATATTTCTTTTTATCTTGTAATTCATTCACATAACTATCTATTAAGTGAATGCCTTATTTAATCTTTTTTTTATATATATATAGATTTGGATTGTCTTACCAAGGACATTATCATTTGAAAATAAACTTCATTTTGTGGAAACTCCGATTTTGTGGTAAGTAAAAAGACTTTATTAAATCATAACTTTTGCATGTCTATAGAGTATGGTTTATTGTTGATTTTTCTTTATATATGAATTTTAGGTTTTTGTTAGGGATTTTGTACCACGTGGAACGTGAGGCCGAAGGAGAAGAAGATCGAGCGCATCAAGGACAAGGTTGATATGTGATCGGTCAAAAATTGTCCTACAACTACTTAATTGGCTAAATTGCTTGACTGATGCAGGGCTGTTTTGTTCAACAGGAAATAAATGACGTTTTAACTGCTACATGCTTAAGGCTTGATTAGGCTTGATGTTTTTAAAGTGCCAAGTTGCTATTGGATTTGTAATATTGATCTAGAATGGTCTTCTACGTGCCGAAAAAATTTTCATGTTGAAAGATGAACTCTCTTCTGTTTTCCCTTAAGAATGATTATATAGTGACCTTTGGTTCTTATCCATCATCACCACTAACACTTTCATTGTAGTTATTATCATTATCTCTCGTTATGCACGTTGCTTAAAGCGTATTGGGAGGAGTCCCAAATGGGATAATTGTTCAATGTTTCTTTGCTTATATGTATCTAATTCACGTGCATCTGGTTCTGTTAGGCCAGGTTCAGATATCAACCTCGGATTTACTAGCTGTGCAGAGCTTTACTGCATAAACTTTCTCTTGTGGACTGATAAGACTGCTGATGATCATTTGAAATGGATGACAATTCTAGTTCACTGTGATTTTTTATACGGGGAGTTCGAATCTTTGGGTACCCTCATCAAAGTGTTACCTTTCAGTCAGTCTTTGTAGTATTCTGTTTCAAATTGGTACCATCTAAACTTGGTTCAACTGATGAAATTTTTTGCGACATTGACTAAAGATTTCGCATTCTGGTTCAGGTTGCTTGCTATTTTCGTTCAAAGTTCAAGTCCAATGATTCAAGTACCTACAAAAAGAACGGTATGGAAAGTTGCTCCTGTTCTAACTAACAGTGTTGTAACAACATTTTTTGTCATCTCTTCCTCCTGCAATTCTTTATCTTGCCATGCAGCTGCACTATTTTTATTGTATTTGAAGTTTTAAATAACCAATCTCTGGATTGGACATTACTGACTGTGGTGGAAACCAGGGCACTACTTGCATTCAAAGACTGTATACTAATTAGAAGTTATGATTAGATTTTTTTTTATCTTGTTTTGATATTGGGTGAAGTTTAAGATTTGAAAACTTCCTAAAGAAATTATATAACGTCGCACTTGACAATATAAAGCAAGGATCATAAACAATTCTACGGTCATATCACTCTCCTCTTTGACTGTGGAGATTAACTTTGTCTTTATTCTTTTTTCTTCTTTGTATTCAGGGAAGTCTGCTGAAATCCATTATGGCACTGGAGCCATTTCAGGCTTTTTTAGCCAAGACCATGTCAAAGTTGGTGATCTTGTTGTTAAGGATCAGGTATGAACACTTATGATTTATGCAATTGTTGTTCCACAAGACAACAGACTTACCTGGGCAATTACATTGGCTTTCAGGAATTTATTGAAGCTACTAGGGAGTCAAACATCACATTCTTGGCTGCAAAGTTTGATGGTATACTTGGACTTGGGTTTAAAGAGATCTCAGTGGGTGACACTACTCCTGTGTGGTAAGTCAGTGCATGCCCACAACTAACTGTTAGATACCTTTCAGCACCTTCAGGAGTGTATATACAAACCAATGGCTTATCATTTGAAATTATTCCTTTCCTTTGTACCTTTATTGAATCTCTAAATTAGAGGATATGTGTAGGTATAATATGGTCAATCAAGGGCTTATCAAGGAGCCAGTATTTTCATTTTGGTTAGATCGCAACACTGAAGGGGAAGAAGGTGGTGAAATTGTGTTTGGTGGGGCTGATTCTAGTTACTTTAAGGGAGAGCATACATATGTTCTTGTGACTCAGAAAGGCTATTGGCAGGTTGGCTACCAAGACCTAATAGGTTTTTTATCCATACTTCGGGCATTGCATTTAAGTGTCTGTTTAATTGGTTCTTTTTTCAATTGACAGTTTAAGATGGCCGATGTCCTCATTGGAAATGAAACTACTGGTAAGTGTTTATGCATATTGTTATTATGCGTTTCTGGATCAATTATCATTCTTTTCCTCCTCCTTATGGCATTAAGTGATTACAAACTCTCTTTTCAGGATTTTGTGCTAGTGGTTGTTCGGCCATTGCAGATTCTGGGACCTCCTTGTTGGCAAGCCCTACTGCAAGTTTCATAAGCAGCGAGAAATTGCCATTGTTCATTCTATTAACAAATCCTTTGACACGCTGAACAGTGTACATGTGCCTGAGTGGCAGATTCACTATATTTGACTATTATCATATTCTTCTTGTTAAGATATGTATTAACTCTTACCCTCACGGTAGTTACTCAGTTCCTACTTTTGGGCTAACATGGGAAGTCGAGAGGGAAAGGTTGGCTAAAATTGGGGACTGTTTATCATTGTGGATGTGCTTATGCTGATCGAGATTGTAAACGTTTTCATCTTACATATGAGTGCTATACGGCAATTTTTATGCAAAACAAGTTCCAATATAAACATAATTAACCCAGTTCCCGGACCGAAAAAACAGAGTGGGTCGGGAACATGGTCCAATGCAAACAGGGTTGGGTACAGGGTCTAGAAAAAGAGAACCGGTTATAACAAGGTCGGGTACAGGGTCCAGGTTTAGACCCTACCCACCCTAGACTCGATCACCCTTATTTAGTATGATGAATTGGGATAAATATGACACAAAGATAACTGGTTCAACCCATGTGGTATGTGGTTCATTAAGACACACTCATCAATCAAGAGGTGTTTAAGGTTGACCATTTTTCTCAAATCTCTTGGAAGTGCGATAAGCTACCAACATTTAGAGAGTTTAAGGTTTGCAAGTTCTCCTAATCCGTGATTGAATTTGGCAATTTCTGGATGGATTGGTTTCCAAAGATATTAAGAATTCTTAAGTGCTTCAACTGACTCCCCAAGAAAGAAGGGATACAAAAATCTAAGTAGCCCAAAGCCAATGTTCAGCAATGCCTAAACTTGAGAAAATCCAATGATATTCATTTGGGGACTAGTTTTGGTCATATATATGGCCTTGAAAGAGAGAAATGTTTGCAAATGGTCGCTTCAAGTGGAGAAGTCGCTTCTTGCAAAGAGGATGATTGTGAAGCAAATTATGCATGTCGAATTCCTCCAGTGATGCCGTCCTCATTGAGATTGACCATCTTGTACTCATCTCCTATGACTTTTAAGGCAAGATCGTGTATTAGATCGTGCATATTGAACTTTTGCACCTTGCCTATGTAATTATCGATCTTTTCAACTTGAAAGAATGACCTACATAGGGTGCGTTTGGGAGTGGCTTTTCCAAGCCACTTTGGGCTAAAAAATGGTGTTTGGCAACTTCTTTTGTAAAGATACTTGGGGAAAAGTGAGCCTTTGGAAAGCTGAAAGCCCAAGGCTGCCTTGGGGCTGCCTTGGGCTAGGTGGAGGATAAGACAAAAAATTTTCTTCCACAAATACCCTCACTAACTTTTCATTTTTTCGATTTTGTCCTCGTGACTATTCACCTTCTTCTTTGTTGAGGTTGACCGGCAAGGTTGCGCGAAGCTGCGAGGGGCCGACAACGAGCTGGACAGAGGTTGGCGTGAGGCTAGTGTGGTTGTGGCAACCATCAGTAGCCAGTCGCGTGACCTTGGCGGCCAGTCACGTGATCTCGGCGATCCCCTGCGAGTCGCGTCGTTGCAACCGTCACTACGAACCAGATTTGAGTAGCCGAAGGTCGCGCGTGCAACCTCTGACAACCACCCAAATCTAGGTCGCAGTGAGGTTGCACGACCGTTGCGACCCCTGGCTACCCAGATCTGGGTCACAGCAAGGCCGCGCGACCTTCGGCGACCCATATCTGGGTCACCTATAGCCCGGTCGGAGGATGTTCCCGAGAAGGCCAAATGCCTTATCCTCCCAACATTAAGATCTAGTTACTCAGATTTGATTAGTCATGGGCGATGGCGAATGCCTTATCCTCCTTACAACGGCGACAATGGTGAGAAAGGCATTGGTGACACAAGGACAGAGGGAGAGGTTGAGGGCGGCGGCTTTAGGGTAGTGGGCAAGGGTGATGGGGAGGTGCTCGGCATGGAGGAGGCCAAGGGACTTGTAATGACGGGTCAACGGCCTGGAAGGAACAGTAGACGAGGGAGAAGAACTTGTGGTCACCGCCGGTTGCCGGCCACTGACTGCCTTAGGTCTTGCAACTTGAGACGTCGACCACCGGCGACCGGTGGACGCGTACCCTTCGCCAATCAACTACTTTTTTTTCCAGAGCTACTATCATAAGTTTTTTAGTTTTTTGATTTTACCTCTCATTATTCTAAAACTAACCTTACATTCACTAGAGTTGAAAATAGCTTAATATTTTTTAATAAAAAATAAAATTGAAATCCGATAGCCCTTTATAAAAAAAAAGATTTGCCAAACACTCTTTACGTCAAAATAATTTTTCAATTTTTTTTTTACCAAACGCAATTTGCATTTCCCCAAAGACTTTTAGGCCAAAGATATTTGCATTTTCCCAAGGCTCATTTTTAAAGCTGAACCAAATGTAGCCATAGTAGGTTCGAGACGTAACTATCCCCGATCTCTTCTAGGTCCTCTTTCTCATATAGTGATTTTGTAAAGCCATGTGCCATTTAAAGATGTATTATTGTCTATTTATCAAAAACAAAATCTTTTAGAAATAATGCACAATATGCAAAATAATGCTTTAACCACGACGGAAGATGATTATAGCTAAGCATGAGGACATCAATCTTTATATCGTCAAAACTATCTATTTTTGAAAGTTCATGCTCTTTGAAATCCTACTACTCATTTTTTTTTTCTTATAAAAGGCTGCCCATGGTTCTAATGGCAATGGGAACGCCAACTCATTTTTTGATTATATCTCGACCCATCTACTCTAGTCTCAAGTCTAATGAATTTTCCCCATATCCAAAAGCCATTTTCTTGAAAAAATTCTACGACTAATAATATTTGTTGCCGGGGCTTCTCGAGCCACTTCATTCTAGAACGTCCATGGGAAAGTGTCTCTATGGTGCTTCATTATAAACCTATCGAAGTCCGAAGGATGTTAAGCCCATATGGACATTGTGGATCGGTTCTCCAAGCATGCGACATTCGTGTCAGCAACGAAAGATTGTCCGCCCAAGGAGGCGGCCAAGCTATTCATCAAGCATGTCGTTAAGTATTGGCGAGTACCACACATGATCGTGAGTGATTGCGATCCTTGATTCACTAGGCGATTTTGGATCGAGCTCTTCAAATTGCTTGGGTCGGACATCAGCTTCTCCATGAGTTTGCATCCCCAAATCGATGGTCAGATGGAGAGAGTGAATGATATACCTCCGGCATTACGTGAGCACCACGCAAGCGAAGTGGGCGAAGCTAATCAACGTGGCTCAATTCTCATATAACTTGTAACGGAACGAGTCAACGAACCAAAGCCCGTTCAAGATCATGACCGGGCAATAGTCGCTCCAAGCACAGTTGCCTCAGGCTACCAAGGAAGTAGCCCACCAGTAGGGGTGAGCGCGGTTCCCGGATCTGAAGAAACCGGTTAGGTTAGGTTCCAAAAAAAATCTCTCAATTTACTCTAGTCTCAGTTCTCACTCAGTTCACTTCACACTTCACACTTCACACTCACAGTTCTCTGTCTCTGCCCGACGCTACCCAGTGCTCGCCCTCGACGAGTTCCTCGACAAATCTCCACACGGAGTCGGGCCTCAAGTCCCTCGACGAGTTCCTCTCCGGTAAGACCTACATATCGGGGTAACGCTTCCTCGACGAATCGGGCGATCACCTTCTTGGATCTCCACACAGAGTCAGGCCTCAAGTCCCTTCCAAGTGGTGGTGTTGACCGGTAGCTTCTCGAAGAAGCTCGTCCCCCTCGTCTCTAAGGTCGCTCCCTCCACCTTCCTACGGTTTAGAGATTTTCTCCGAGGAACTGATGCGTTCTACTTCGAGAACGATTCTCGAAGGCTTTTCTCATCCTTCTTCATCTTTGTTTTTATTTTTCATCTCAGTTCGAATTCGTTGCAGGAGGTGCCGAAGGCGCTGCTTCCGGTGGCCAACCGCCCTGTCCTCTCCTATGTCTTAGAGCTCCTGGAGCAAAGTAACCTCAAGGATCTTATCGTCGTGAGTTCTCTCTCCCGCTCGTTCTCTTTCTTTGCCCTATTCGAGGTTGCCAGCATGTTGTGGTCTGCATTCGCGAGCGCTTTTTGGTGCGTCTTTCGGAACGAGAAAAATCAGCTTTGATTTTGCCATGCCAGATTTTTGTGCAGTGCTTCCTAGGGGTAATTTGATTGCAGTAGATGATCTAAATCAAGTATAAGTGTATGAGTTTGTTCTTTCTGTGATGTGGAATTTGGTCAAGATTACTGATTGCGTCTTCTATCTTGTGCTTTTGATTGTTTCTGGTACGAGTTCCTCTTCGGCAAGACCTACATCTCCGGGTAACGCTTCAATCTCTCTCTCTCGGTATTTCGTGTGGGGGATCGATCGGTCGATTCGATATCTTGGGCCCCCTTGCTTGTTTGGGATGTTTATCGGTGTCGATATCAACTCACGAAGGAGGAAAGACAACATCAACCTGTTTTTGTTTGTTATGCAGGATGAAACCGCTGAATTATGCAAGATGCTCATGGATGGTATCATTTTTGCTTGTTACCACTTACAAATTGCACATTATATAGAAAATAAGATTTAGCATATGATGCTTACAAGACGATGCACTTAACTAGTTACTAGTTTAAAATGAATAAGCTTTAGAACGATCATTTTTCCCTGCGCCAAGTTCAATTTCTTTGATGCCTATGCAGCATTTTTGGTCCCTCATGAGTTCTTGTTTGTAGCATTCATTGAGAACAAAATTTCTTAATTTTGATAATTAGCTCATGATTGATGTGGTTTCTCTAGAAAATATGTCAGGTACTGATAAACCTTTCTGATTGAATAATGGTGTGTAGATGATGAGACAGAAATGTTTAAGAGAGAAAAGATTGGAGCTGTACGGAAGGAACTTGGCCCTGGTCCAGGCTTACAACCTGTTTTTGTTTCTGAGAAAGGGGAGCGCATAAAAAAACCAAAGAAAGTAGTGAAGCAAGTATCAAGCTCAGTTGCTGGTGATGGTTCAAAGCAGAGTATGAATGGTGATCAGGAAGATGTGAGCACAAGTCTTAAAGTTTGACCTTATTCGTAGCCTAGCATTTAATGGATCATTTTCTTTAACACCTTGTCAATTTTCACTTTCTACCTATAGTTTGAGTTAACCTTTCCCCCAATTATTGGTTGGATTGATAATTAAATCTTTTGGCAGGTGGAAACTCTGCTAGCCAAAAAGAACTTCCCAATGAAGGTGAAAGCTAAGAAGATTAAAATATTGGGCGATGGAATGAAGGCAAGTTGACTTATTTGTTCTCTCTTCCATGACTGTAATCCGATGAATCTTTGATTGCACTTATGACAGGAAAATACGTCTTATCTGTTTTTGCAAGAGTGCTGTAGGACATGCAATGTTCTTTCATGTAGAGATTGTGTAATCAATTGGTGCTATAATATTTTCACTGCTCCTTTACCGGTCAGGTATAGTTAACAACATATGACTCAATTTCTTCCCTTATAAATTTAGGGATTCTTGGGATTTACTTGTTTATCTATGTCAGGCTTACTTTTCCTTGCACATCAACCTGCACTTTCGTCTACAATAGTCCATTGCCTAAAGGGTGGCAATTCTACCAGAAAAGAGGACTGCCTCCCACTTCGTTATGTGTCCATCTTATTATCCAAAAGGTTTCTTTTGTGGGTCAGAAGAAGTAGGAATGCTACTTGAGATGCATTTGAGAGTGGTCAGTTTACTTTCTTTTTAGAATATTATGGTGATTCCAGCATTTTGTTTCCATGTTCCACATGATGGTAACGAGTTGTTTACACTTTACATCCTCTTTTTGTCGGTTAACGCCATTGATCATTTGCTTACATGCACTCCTCACTCTGAAGAATTCTTATGGGTTTTGTGGGAACTTTGTGCGCTTTCTAGGTGGATTTGGCTTTACCTTTTTGGTTCTCTGTAGATTGCTTTTAGAACATTAGCAGCATTGACAAAGACTTGTTTCATGATGGCAGATCTGACTGTGGACACCAGGCTTTGTTGGTTCTTGGATTTTTTCCAGAGGTATGTCTCATTGTGCTTAAAGCATAACTGTTTTACTCAGGGATAAATGAGATGTACTTTTGCTAGATGACTAAGGACAATATTGTATGCAAGTTGCTAGAGTTGGACTTTCAATCTGGCAAATAGCATTTATGCTGTTTTGACTTGTTTGGCCAGTGACCTATCATTCTTTTTCATAGGCTATTGCAGCATTGATTGAAGCGTTGCACTCAGTCAAGGAGTCGGAGCCCGTTGCAAAGAGTGGCGGTAGTGATCTACGATTATTAAGCTTGGATATTTTAGCAAAGAGTAGTGGTTGTCTGTGAATTAGGAACTAACTCAGATTGTTTCGTCTTTTCAAGAGCTTCACCCCTGGATGTTGCATACACCGTTGTCACATTTCTCCACTGCATACAAGCTGCGTAAGGCATCGAACTTATACAAGTCAGTTCCAAATGGCCTTCTTGAATATTTGGATGTGGGGAGTGCTTTCTATATGAATGAGTGCAATGGGGTGAATAGCTTTTCAAACACGGAAGTAGAGCGGGCTCCTTATGGAAGGTCCCACTCCGATTGCCTTCCTCTTTCATATGCTAAATATGTTGGATATCAGAAGAAAACCTACACATCTCTCGTCGGGAAGTTGTGGGATATAATTGCCTCAAAGTTCGGAAACTTTAAGGAGAAAAGAAGCTTAAATCCTGAGCTTCCCTACATTAGCGAAGAAAATGAGAATGTAGATGAGGCAGCTGATACATCAAAAGAGGGCATTGATTTAGATGTTAGAACAAGTGCGGCAAATAGAAAACCAGTTGCTGATATTACAGAAGATCCCAATTGCCCTGCTTCAGTTTTCAATACAGAAAATGAGATGACAAGATGTAGTATAGATTCCAGCAGAACAAAAATTAGTTTTGGAGTACTTGATATTTGACTTATCTTGTCCTATTATGATTTGGAAAGCTTCGAGTCTTAGTTTTTGGTTTGTCTCTTTCCTTCTTCATTATAGTTCAAATCTGAAAATGAAAAAGTAAAAAAAGAAAAAAAGAATCCCATTGGAACTGTGGAACACAGGCGGCCACCCTAAAAGAAAAAGTTCTAAAAATGAAGAGCCTATGGGTGGAACCGGAACCAAGACTCCACCTATACCCACCAGCATACAAGCTCACAAAGGAATGGCAAGAACAAGCAGACTTGTCGTGGACGTGTCTATACAAGGCTTTGAAGCGCATGAAGAAGTGAGCTAATAATAAGCAATGGCATGTGAAGTTCCAGGTTGGGGACTTAGTGCTAGCAAAGTTGCACTTGGTCCTTAGATATCGAGACGTGCATAAGGGGTTAAGCTATCACTACAAGAGCCCCTTTCGAGTGTTATAGTGAGTCGAGAAGGTCACATACAAGTTGGACTTGCCATCTAAACTCAAGATACAATCGGTGTTCCATGTGAATATGCTTAAACCTTTCCATACGAATGAGGAAGACCTGGACCGAGGGAAATCACACCAAGTGCCGCTTGGGACAAAAACCTCATATGATCGGAATGTCGAGTGCATCATGGCAGACCGAGTCATATGGAAGAGATATTGCACGCCTAAGAGGGAATACCTAGTTCAATGAAAGGGCCTTCTAAAGAGTGAAGTGAGTTGGACCCGTCCAAGACTCTTTGACAGTTCAAGAAGCACATTGACGCAATCCATGTCAAAGATGTGATGAGGGCATCGCCTGAATAGATGGGGGAGATTGACATGGCCCGATAGACGAGCATGATCCAAAACGTCCAAACAACAGGTCGTGATCCATACAAGAGCAAGCCCACGATCCATCCACAATCAATACGAGGGTAGGCCCATAATCAATGTGAGAACAAGCCCACAACTCTTGAACTTCCATGCCAGACATGGGCGAGCGACCCTTCAATTTCCTCTCTCGCACGACTCTTGGGCTTCCTTAGGCCTAAGCGCCTTTGAGTAGCTTAGTGTATAGACTATGTAATGATTATGGGATTCAAATCCCATCGTTGGATCAGGGAAGGGATTAACTATTAAGATTAGACCCGTGCATGTATAAATAGAGGCCCTTCCCCCTTAGTTGTACAAGCTTGTTTACAAGTTAGTACAATCCGTGCTTTATTCTCCATACACTTCGTGTGAGTTGAGTGTCTGTGTGCGTAAGGCTAACTTGGGAGAAATCCTAAGGGCATAGGGGTTCAGGAACATGAGATTGATCGACCCATGACACTAGAATGTAAGAAGAATGACTCGAACATCGTAGACACCAACATATGGTACCTAGATACTAGTTGAGATGAGTCGTGGTAAAGTCAATTTCATGAATAAATAAAAATTCACGTGATGGCAAGGGTAACATTAATATATGTTGGAATTCAAGTTGGCGGAAAACGACTTACCTTTATCCGATGCGCAAACAACAATTAACCCCGGAACGAACGCTGAATTGCGGATGAATCAGGAATACAAACACTTCACGTCGGTCTGAATGCAATCACGAGGAAAGCATCCGATTTCCATAGCGTAAATGCCGATTGTTCTTTGTAATAGTGAAAATGGAATGCCTTCTCCCTTTGATGGAAATAGAACAAACGAGTAAGAGGATTTTCTGATCGTATGCTTTGCCAACCATTCCAACGGTTGTGTTCAGGAGACTCTTATATGTCTCCCTTCGTACCATTTCAAGAGATATATTTACATCCAGTGCGATCCAATCGCACCCCATCATGAATGTATTAGCTAAATTACAACATCTTCCACTCGGACATGATGGGCTTGATAGCGCTCTATCAAGAATATAAGGCATTCAACATTCATCAACTTTACAAAACAATTCATATTGGCAAGTAAGCCGTGCGATCAGTGAGTACACCTGCACTTGGGAGCTCAAATTATGCACCTATTAGGGATGACATAATGGCTCCAACCCCAAAAAGAAATAAACAATCGATGTCTCATAGTGCCCCAGACATATTTTGTTACATCAATCCAAGTATACCTATCCCTTGAAGGCTATACTTGACTATCCTAAAAAACACCATGTATTTACAATTATATCCGCAACCACAGAGAGCGATCTAATTGGTCGACCAGTAAATACATGTGATAGATGTAAAACAACAATAGTCTTCATTTGCACTCATGTCTCTCTCCATTTCAAAACAACTACTTTCCTAGACATGTCCCATAGGCCATATCTATTCATGATCGCCCGTAACATGCTAAAGTAGCAACATTGATCTTTCACTTCGAGAACATAGTCAGAAATAACATATGGCACATAATAAGGTAAATTATAAATTACCTCAAGGGCTCACACGATGAGTAAATAGGGATAATTTTACTCACATTCCCTTGTCGGTCATACGATGCACATGTAGTATGAATTACATGCTATAGTGGATTTATCTTTCTATAAGAGCATATGCCATTTACTAAATATATCCACTATACGGATCTTAACCTAAACATAATCATGTGCTCCTCACATACTCATGTTTAGCTCGAGTGCTATATCAGCTCGCTTTCTACAGCGCCTCAATTAAGTACTCGCATCTGACATTTTTCAAGTATACATAATTGTGGGACTATCATATTCGGTCTTATTATTAACAAATCACAGACATCATCTTGACTCTAATCAAGGCGACATATTATTTTATGTACTAAACTTGCTCTTCAGCATTTACTTGTACATAATGTCTCATCTCAACGTGCTTACTATAGCACTTGAGGTGATTGCTCGTGTGAGTGAGTCAATCATTGCAAATAATATATGTGTGTATGTGCTAGTCTAATAGTGGATTTGTACTTATTGATAAAACATCAAATCACTAATAAACAAACTACAATACATATGTTCACAAATACATAAACCAATGATCCTCTACAATAACACATATCACATTCTACATAATTCTAGTGACATCCTGTGGGTCAAGAATATGTCTCTAGGAATAGCCTTCGTAAATGGATCAGCAACCATTCTATTGGTTGAAATGTATTGTAGGATCACTTCTTTCTGTGCTATAATATCTCTGATGAAGTTGTTTTTTATATCAATGTGCTTTGTCCTTTCATGATATTTGGGATCTTTCACATAGGCAATGGCTGCTTGACTATCGCAATAAACGGTCATCGGTTTTGGAACCTCAATGACAGTGGCTAAATTTTCCAAGAACATGCAATGAATTCTGCCTCCATAGTAGATAAGGTTGTGCATGTCTGTTTCTTGCTATTCCAAGAAATTGCACCTCCATTGAGCAAGAACGCATATCTAGAAGTCGATTTACGTTCATCCAGGTCTCCACCCCAATCAGCATCCGAATAGCCAAATAGGCGTAAATCATTCCCTTGGAAACAAAGTCGATAGTCCATGGTGCCTTTCAAGTATCTCAGGATCATCTTCATTGCTTTCCAGTGTGCTTGACCGGGATTTGATTGATATCGGCTCACCAATCCCACGGCATAACATATGTCCGGTCGAGTACACATCATAGCATACATCAAACTTCCGACCGCACTAGCGTAAGGAACGGTTTCCATTACTTTAATTTCTTCTGGAGTCTTAGGACACATCTCAGCACTTAGGCCTTCACCTTGCATGACAGGGGTATTAATGGGATTACAGTGCTGCATATTGAAATGTTCAAGAATTTTCATAATATAAAACTCTTGTGATAAAGTGAGGAGTTTCCTTGATCAATCTCTTTCGATCTTAACTCCTAATATATAAGCAGTTTCTCCCATGTCATTCATTTCAAAATTGGAGGACAACCATTCTTTTGTGGTGATAACCAAAACCTTGTCATTTCCAGCCAACAGAATATCGTCCACATAAAATGATAAAATCACAAATTTATCTTCGGACCGCTTGACATATACATAGTGATCTTCTTCGATCATCGTGAAATCAAAAGTTGTTATGGCTCAATGAAAACGAAGATACCATTGTCTAGATGATTGTTTAAAGTCATATATTGAGCGACGAAGTTTACAAACTTTATGCTCTTAACCTTTAGCTATGAAACCTATTGGTTGTTTCATATAGATTTCCTCATCTAGTTCTTCATTGAGAAATGTCGTCTTTACATCCATTTGATGTAATTCAAGTCCAAATGTGCAACGATGGCTAGAATAAGGCGTATTGAGGCAAACCTTACAACTGGTGAAAATGTTTCCTCATAATCTATACCTTCTTGTTGAGTATAACCTTTCGTTACAAGACGAGTCTTATACTTTTCAATGGATCCATCCGCCCTTCGCTTAATCTTAAAGACCCATTTGTTTCCAATGGCCTTACGATTGGGTGGTAGATCAATCAAATCCCAGACATGATTTGCCCTCATTAACTCCATCTCATCTTCCAAAACATTTCTCCATTCTTCCTTATCAGAGGATGAGAGAGTCTCTTGAATAGTCTTAGGCTCAGCATCGTCTTTCTGAGCAATCATAAATGCTTCCCCTTCAATCTCAAAATGACGACGAGGAATACTTTTATGATTATTTTTATGCAACTGAATTTCGCTTGAATTCAATTTGTCAAGCGATGCAACACTCCCACTAGGTCTTGTGTATTGAGGTAAATTTTCATTTCCCTCTACAACATTAGTGGATGTGTTATCAAGATCTTCCATCTCATATAATTGGAAGTCCTTATCAATCTCACATCTACTAGGAAAATCGTTATCCAAGAACGTGACATCTCGTGACTCCATTTCGGTCACACTTCCATCAGCTTGTTCACCTATGAACACGTACCCTTTGGAGTGTTCATAATATCTTATAAATATATATTTCTTCCATCTTGGGCCCAATTTGCCATATTTATGGGAAGAATCATGAACATAAGCTGCACATTCCCATGGACGTAGACTACTTAAGTCAGGTTTCCTACCAGTCCATAATTTATAAGAGGTGGAAGTGACCGATTTTGAGGGCACTCGGTTAAGTACATAGGCAACAATCAATAATGCATCTCCCTAATAGGAGATAGGTAAATTTGCTTGCGCCATCATAGACCTAATTATTTCCATTAATGTTCTATTCCTTCTCTCAGCTACCCCATTTTGTTGTGGAGTACCAGGAATAGTCAATTGTCGTACAATTCCATTTTCATCACAAAGAGTCTTGAATTGCTCCGATAGATACTCACGTCCGCGATCGGTTCTCAATGCTTTTATTGTTTTGTTCAACTGATTCTCTACCATCGTTATATATCGTCTAAAGTAGTCTAATGCTTTTGACTTATGAGAGATCAGAAAAACATAACCAAAACGCGTGAAGTTATCTATGAAAGTGATGAAATATGAGGCTCCATGCCTCGTCCTCACATTCAAAGGACCACAAATGTCAAAATGTATGAGTTGCAATGGAAATTCGGCTCTAGTCCCTTTACCGAACGGTTTTCTAGTTGCTTTTCCCGTTAGACAATGTTCACATACAGGTAGATTAACATGAGTGAGTGATCCTAAAAGGCATTTTCTAGCTAATCTTTGCATTCTTTGCAACCCAATGTGACCTAATCTAGCATGCTAAGTACTTGCATCAATCTCAACATTACTAGAAGATGCAATTAAAGAAAAACAATCATCGACATTAATATTGTACTGATCATAGTCAATGTCTAACACTATAAAACCATTCGATGCATGACCTGAACCAAAATAAACTATTCCATACAAAATGTCAACACAATCACCATGAAAATTCAATACATAACCTAAGCTAAGAAGAACAACTATTGAGACCAAGTTTCGTCGAATACCTGGAGCATAGAGGACATCATGTAGGAATAGACTTCGCCCACCACGTAAAATTAATTTACATGTGCCGATACCCTTCACTTCAACTCTTGAGTTATTCCCAACATATATCCATCTTCTTCCAGGTTGTATCTGACGATACTCCACAAATGTTTCTCGGTCTCTAACTACATGGTCTGTTGCTCCTGAGTCTACAGTTCACATAGGATGTGATTTAGCAAGTATTACAGTACTAGAAACAAAAGCATTACTTAAAGTAATGGAGTAATAGGGTATCTCTTTTGGCTCAGTGCATTCACGAGCAAAGTGACCCATCTTGCCACAATTGTAGCACTTCATCTTGGCCTTGTCCTTCTTTCCACCACGCTTCTTGCGTTGGAAGGTCTTAGCCCTCTTAGATGCCTGATCAGTCTTCTTCCCTTTGTTGTTGAATTGAGGATTCCTTTTGCGCTTAAAGCTTGAAACTTTACGCGAACTCGATTTAGCAATATAAGCATGGGTAGAGGATCTCGCAACCTCTAGGCGCTCATTCTCTAATTCCAAATGACGCGCTATATCATCAAAAGTGACAATATTCTCATTATGCATCATATTGATCTTCATATGCTCCCAATTATCAAGAAGAGACCTTATAACAGCCTGAACTTGATGTTCATCAGTAAGGGAGTGACCTACCGACTTCAACTCACGAATCATGTTTGACATCTCCCGAAGATGCTGCCTCATCGTTACATTTGGGCGTTTTTGGTATGTGTCAAACTTGATGGTGAGTCTCCTTAACTTAGTGGCAGATGTACCCCCAAACTTATCTTTCAAGGCAACCCACAGAACTTGAGCTTTTTCATAACTTTCAAACTCACACATGAGATCATCTTGCATACAGCTCAGTAACGTGATGCGAGCAATGCTATTTTTCTTTTTCCAAGCTTGATAAGCTTCTAGATCTTTCCTGTGTTGAGCTGAAGTTATCCATGGTGTGGTTGAGGGTTTTCAAAACCTCTTGCTCCTCAAGGATGTACTGAACCTTTCGATGCCAAATATCATAATTGTCATCGTTCAGCTTTTCACCCTTATTGAGGTAAGCCACAATGGTCTTGGATGCCGAAGCCATAATCAATTGCTATAACACATTGACATAATAAACGCAGAATCAGTACTAGCACATTTTTCAGAGTAATACACATATTTAATTTGCAGTAAAGACAAACTAGATTAATGATAATTCAACAAAAGACACAGAAATGAAAGTTCACTGTGTTCCCAATCAGCTCCTATGTACGATTGTTCTATTATCATTAATCAGTTTAATTTGCCTAAATTTTAAGTTCTAGGTGAGAACTCCCTCGAATTCTACCAACCTACAAACTCCCACTAGGAAAAATAACTACATGATCTCATGTAATTACTACATTTTTCCATTAACACAAAAGTATAGCGTAATGTAAACCAACGTACTAGAAACAATTATGCTATAACTATAATCAAAATCCGCAATACAACATATAATGGAAAAACAAGGATTTCCTATCATTGTTCGAATTTTCTTTGAACTAGAAAATTTGTAAGTATATTAAACTATATACATGCTACCATCGAACTAAGCTCTACACATCATATGTGACATCATTTTCATATAGGTTAGCTACTGTATTTCCTAAAACATAAGAAAATACTAGCTACAAATGAATAAATTGTGCATTAATACCTTAAAGATACGCGTACTTAGGGTTTCATACACAATTTCATACATTTATAAAATTCAAAAATAAAAAAAATAACTATACCACAGTGTAGGGGACATCCATACGAACCAAACGCCACCGACCACGCTCCAATTGGAGCTCGCACGTGTCCCCACGCACCGCCTAAGTGTGCGGCGCATGTGGTGCACGCGCTAGCAAGCCCAAATGGCTCCTGGCCGGTCCAACCGGTCCGATCGGTGACCGGTCCGACCCGTTGATCGGTCCGACCCGTTGACCGGTCAACGGTCGGGTCGGGTTGCGAGTCAGCCTCGAGTCGGGTCGGGTCGCCAGCCAATGACCGGCCGGCCAACTACCTCCGTCGGTGACGTCATCGATGGCCGTCATCCGGCCGTTGGATGACCGTCATCCATGACGTCATCACTCGTCGGTTCACCGACGCGCGCGTGATGTTCACGCGCTGGTTTGCCGACGCAGCACGTGATGTCACGCGCCGGTTCGGCGGCGTGCCCAAGCACGTCGGGTGCGTGGGATCCACGCGCAGCGACTTTCGGCCGCGTGTGTGGGTGCGTCCGGCGTCCTCCGGCGGTGCTTGACCCATCGTCGGACTCATACCCTTTCAAGAAATATATTTCCATCCAATGTGATCCAATCGCACCCCATCATGAACGTATTAGCTAAAGTACAACAATATCAAATCAAAAGACGGTACTAATGTTATTATCGTAAAGTTTATTTTTGCTAGGACTTATTTGGAATTTGCTTAGTTTTGGGCAACTTTTCAAAAAAGGCCACAAGGTTCATATTGAAATAGGAGTTTGCACCATTAGAGGTGATGATAACAAGTTGATCACAACGATGCTGATGACGAAGAATTGGATGTTTCCTCAACTCTTCAGACAATGAGTCTCTTCAGTTTTCAAGTGATGATGAAAGACAGCAACTGGTTGTGGCATCTTTGATTCGGGCATTTAAATTTTCATGGACTAAAACTACTAGTCTAGAAGAAGATGGTGACCGGCATGCCATTGATTGATTGTCCAGATCGTGGTATAGCAAAAAGAAAGAACATGACAATTTTTGAAATGGCAAGAAGTATGCTAAAAGCTAAAAATTTACCCAAGAAATTTTGGGCAAAAGTGATTGTGTGTGCTATATATGTACTAAACATGTGTCTAACAAAGAGTGTTCTTGGAAGAACCCCTGAAGAGGCTTGGAGCTAGATGTTTCATTCCTACGAGTATTTGGGTGTGTGGCATATCCCCATATACCAGATGAATGGATAAAAAAAGTTGGATGACAGCAAGAATTGCATCTTTATTGACTATAGTGACACAACTAAGGGTTATAAGTTGTATAACCTAGTCATTGAAAATGTAATCATCGGCAATGATGTCCATTTTTTTTTTAAAGATGAAGCTTGGGACTAGAACAAAAATGGTGACCAAAAAAGCATTACCATTGAAGATGAACCATTGGAGGGAAAGATAGAAAAGTCTCCATTATCTTCAACTGGTGGTGCTTCTTCTCCATCATCTTTGACTAATACTGCATCTTCAGAACCCCCATTACATCGTTCACATGATTACAAGAGACTCTAGCAAAATTCAGGGATTATGTGGTCACAAGAGACAATGATAGTGATATTGATGGAATCACTAATGAAAGCAACTATAGATGAGAAGTCAATCCAAGAAATGGATAACACATGGGTGCTAACTTCTTTACATCCCAATAATAAGCCCATTTGCGTGAAGTGAATGTACAAGATGAAGTACAAATCTGATGGTCGGGTGGACTGTTAGAAAGCAAGATTGGTTGCAAAGGGCTACAAGAAAAAGTTAGATATTTTGAAGAATTTGCACTAGTGGCCTGAATGGATACCACTCGAATGATTTTAGCACTAGCAACTCAAAACCATTAGAGGATCCATCAAATGGATGTGAAATAAGCATTTCTCAATGGTTTCCTTGAAGAACAAGTCTATGTGGAGTAACCATAGGGTTACAAGAAGAAAGAGTACGAAAATCAAGTTTACAAGCTAAAAAAGTCATTGTATGGGCGCACCTCGTGCATGGTACACGTGAATCGACATATACCTGTTAGAGCATGGTTTTCAAAAGCACCCGTATGAGTATACATTGTATATCAAATCAAATACTAATGGTGATTTTGATGACTTGATATTTACAGGTAGCTATGAAAAGATGTTTGTTGAATTTAGGGAGGCTATAACTAGCCAATTTGAGATGATAGATTTGGGATTGATGTCCTATTTTCTTGGCCTTGAAGTGAAGCAAGCAAATGATGGCATATTTTTTTCATAGTAGAAATTTGCTAATGATATTTTGAAGTGATTGAAAATGGAATTGCTTAGACCAATTCGAACTCCCATAGTAGAATGGTTGGAGCTGAAGAAAGAAGGAATCGGTAAACTAGTAAATCCCACTTATTTCAAAAGCATTGTTGGCAGTTTGAGATATTCATATATTACCTATGGAGTGAGAATTATTAGCAAATTCATGGAAAAACCATACCAATCACATTTGTAGATAGCAAAAAGAATTTTAAGGTATGTTAATGGAACTCGTGACCATGGAATTTTATATTCTTATACTGACATTTTCAATCTAGCGGTGTAAACAAACAATGATTGGGTAGGTGATACCAAGACTTGAAATAGTACTTTCGGACATGCTTTCTTTTTGGACCAGAAGTAATTTCTCAATTCTCAAAAAATAGCAAGTTGTTGCATTCTCAATAGCTAAAGTAGAATATATGGCATTAGCTTCAATAGCGTGTCAAGCAATATGGCTTCATATGATGATGTGTGAATTGAAACATGAAAAAACAAGTCCTACCAAACTGATGTGTGACAAAAATAAATAAGCTATTGCTTTAGCCAAGAATCCAACTATTCATGGCAGGAGCAAACACATTGACATTAAATATCACTATATTCGTGAGCAAGTAGAAAATGATGAGATTGAGCTTAATTTCTACAAATCAAAAGATCAAATTACATATATTTTAACAAGACCGTTGAAAGCAAATTTGTTCGAAAAAGTGAAGGAGATACTTGGTGTGGTTGATTTTCAAAATTAATTTTAAGGGAGGCTGTTAAAATTTTAATAAAATTGATTGATGTGTTGATAAATCCTCTATGAAGGTCAAAAGAAATCAACAAGCTTGAATTATGTGGATTGTGTGAACCCTGTGTGAGATCACATTAAATGCTAGCAAGTGAATGATGAGGAAGAAGACAAAAGCTTAAAAGCATTTAATGAAGACATGGCCATTGAAGAGTTTTTCCATAAAGGCCTGTTTTTCAAATGCATTTATGGTGTGCATTTATTGTATTGACTTTACTTGTGTCCTTTTATTAGCTTTGTAGACTTTTTAGTTGCTTCATTTAATGTTGTCAGAAGGAGTGTCGAACACTTCATGGCAATTTTAATGTGCGTGGGATGATTGTCTTATGTATCGTAGATGTTCTAATATTATATAAGGACATGAGGGAGAGTCTTGCAACTAGAAGTCATTCGAAAGCATTCTACGAACAATTTTTCTCTCCAACTTGTTCAATCGTCACAAATTTTCAAAGTTTCATTATTTCTTTTGGTTCCAACAAAACCTGTATCAACTGTTTGGTTATGAGATTGTCTTCGGTGACACAGTCAAATACCGACCTGGCTCGGCCCGAAAATTTATGGAGATACTCTCCAGGAGCAGCACTCCTTCTCACGAGCGTACCGAGGTAGCGCCACCACGCCGGACTGCTACTAGTCGCCCTATTCATTTTTCCTCTCCCGTTCATCAATTCCTCTGGCTCTCATAGTCTCGTACTTTCTACTCACACGCTTCTCTCTTCTGAGGACAACTGACCCCATTAGGGATGTGCAACTGGACGGAGTATACCTGGGAACCGGACCGGCCCACCCGGAAAATAGAGTCGGAAATCAATTTCCATTGAAACTGGTCCGGAAACCGATTCTCAAAATTTGGAATTGATTTAAACCGATCCGGGAACCGGGTCCAATTGATTACCCACCCAAAAACCGGTTCCCAGACCGGTTTTGGAACTAGTTTGGGAACCGATTTTGTAAGTATAGATCTAAAACCCTATTTTTTTCCCATTATTTCTATTCTTAATCTCGCAATCACATGGCGTTTTTCCTCTTGGCTTTCTCAAACACACATGGCACTCCTCCTCCGTCGTTCCTCTTCCTCACTTGCTTCCCTCCCTCATCGGCTCCCCCTCGCACCATCCGACGGACGGACGGTGTTTGTCGCCACCAAATTTTTATGTACCACGTGGATTGGCTCGCCTAATTTCTCTTTTGTAGGAGGAGTTATACTTGCATAAATGAGTAGCTTCATGTAGTAGTTGTGGGAATAAGATTAATATTAGACCCATGTTTGTTGCTAATCTTCGCCTTATGATTTAATTTATTATATTTAGGTTTGTAGATCCTTAATTTTTTGTTTAGTCAAAAAGTTCATGTATTTATTTATTACAAATGCTTAATGTTTCGATACAAATTAGGAGGACTACATTATTTTCTCGAGTATTAATATAAATTTCGAAGTCGTATAAAATATCGGGAGATTGCAAAATAGGTTCCAATGGAAACAAGATTGACCTTGGAATCAGACCGGAAAAACATGATGGATTGGGTACAGGGTCCAAAAAAGGGAAACCGGTTATAACAGGGTTGGGTACAAGATCCAAGTCTAGGCCTACCCACCCCTGGACCCGATCACCTCTAGACCTCATGGCCTTTTGCCAGTAACATAGATCTATTTCGTTATTGGCTAACGAAAAAAATTGCTCTACTATGCTTTGAGCTCTTCTCGCGAGTATACTAGCTTTGGGCCAATAACATAGATTTGTTTCGTTGTTGGATTCAATATTCGAGCTTAAGAGTTCCAATAGATGTGGCTAGAAAAAATAATCGACACGGACTAAATTAATTTATTTGCAGATTCATTTGATCAGAGAATTCCTGCTGCCACTAAGCTGCGACGAATTTCCAAATAGCATCCAAATCGACGCCTATACAATAAATACATGAAGTAACCATGAGAAAGCATACAAGTTGGACAACAAAGAAACCATGTCGGAGCTGCAGCCGATCAACTTGTTTGACGGCACCAGCATTAAAAGGCAAGACAAACAAACTAGACAACTAGAACCGGTTGCACTGAAACAATGTCAGAAGCTAATCCTCCAGTGCACACGTCAAAAGCAAGTTTCATTAGGTAAACCGCTGGAAGTCAGCGTACATTTTATGAATGCATATATCAAGGAGAACCAGTAACCTAAGAGCATGACAAGATCTGCAGATAGATCAACAACTCAATGGTTTAAGATGACTATAGGATGACTGGTATAACAAAGGGATATCCATTTACACACAACAATAAAAGTATATTTGCAACTGAACCCTGTCCAATAAAATTGTACATTGGTAACAAAGAAAAACTAGAATTTGGATCATCGTCGCCATTGCTAATTGCTTACAGTGAAAGAATCAACAACCGCTGCTAGTGTCGAACGAGTTGCCTAAGTTGAAATCTAACGACAAATCAACCACATCAGACGCTGTTGCTTTTTTCCTTCAACAGCCTGCCTCAACAACTCATGCCACCTTCACTGAATGTACAAAAGTTCACATGGTGGCAACCTTTCCCGCAAGTCCCACTTTTAGTTTCATCTTCAGTCTTATCATCTTCTTGCATTATGGTCGAAACGCATTGTGCCACAACCTAGATTGTAGACTTGCCAGTTCACTTTGCTGTTTCAGCGAAGGTAACAGTCACAAGTGGAGGATTTTATGCCAGATGACCTAACATTATAATTTAAAACTCACACCTAACAATATCCATATGTTTAAAAAGTAGAAACTCGTTCCGTCAATTTGTTCATAACATAAGCTTTCACAACCACAAAACAAAACAATAAAAGCTAAATAAAACTGAGTTATGAATATATACCTCCTCACCAGAAGAAGCCATGAAGGTCATTAGATAAGAAACTGATCCTTCATGACCGCCTGTGTATCTCCTTACAAGTTGCAGATAATTTACTATCCACAAAATGCATGTTCAGCACTAACATTCAGACCACACAATTGACAAAGGCCGAACCTGCCGTGTTATCAATGAAAGTATTATGATGACACCATCCGATCCACCAAAAGCTACAAGCGGACCATCTCCAGCACCAGATCTAGCCAGGAACTTCATACCGTGTCAAGATAATAAGCAACAGAGATAACAGCAGATATCAGCATTAAGAAGATGAAGAACAGCCAACACGGCAATCTATTGGTAAGAAAAGAAAGAAAAGCTGTATAAGAGATGGTTAAAAGTATACTCTGCTGGTTCTGTCTGAAAAGAAAAATAACTCGCAGAAAAGAAAGATAGTGGCGCATCCAGCACTGTACATTTAAATGGTCAAATTCAAGGCACTCAAAAAGATTAGTTTTCTCAAATATCAGAAGACAAAAAGTTAAAACTGGCTCTCAATCCATAATATTGTCACATTAAGCAAAGAACTGTCATTAAATCGAAATTAGGCTATATCCGTAAGGACTTGCCAGAATAGTAACTGTTGTCAAGTTCTTGCTTGGTACATCTCGGCCTTGCATTGTCGCCAAGTCCAGAAAAATAGCTTTGCCAGGGTGGTGATCTGTTGTCAAGTTCTTGCTTGTGGCGATTTTCCCAGTAGCAGACAAATAAATGCCTACGCAACCAATGCCATCTGCTGCAAATAAAACGAGCTTTCATGGACAATTGGCACCTGATTCTCCTTCAGCAAGCTTCTCCAACTTGGCATCAACCGAACGCCTCTCGTCGACACTGTTCGCTTTTGCCTAAAACCAGAACAGCCCACGATCATCATCCCATCAAACAACATCCAAATAATCGACTAGATCGCCCCGAAAAGCCAGTGCACACACAACACACACATCATAAACCCAAGAATGCGCAATGAGCTATCTGACGATGCCCCCAATTCCAAACAGAGACGAAATCCGATGCATCCGCATCGACGAGCCATGGATGTGTCTGATGCAACTGAATCTTCACCATCTTGTTGCTGCTTGGGCGAAATGTTCTCAGCCGCATCATTTCAGATCGAAGATGAAGCTTTGAAAATGAGCCATTGACGAATGGGCCTCCAGTTCCTTACGTGGTTCTTCTCCACAGAGGAGAAAAAGATGCTGAAGATCCATCTACCCCTTTGACCGTCTGAAAAAAAAAAAATCGAACTTTATAGAATAATACCATATGAACTCAAGAATTGAACAACCAGTATAGAAAACCCTAACAAAAACATCAATCTCCGAAACGAGGAACACTCGGGACACTGCCGTACCATGCGGTTTGACGAGGGGAAAAAAACACTTATTTCATATTAACGCATCCAAAATTCGAGAGCAACAAAGTCGTTTGGATGCCTTCTAGATCGGACTGCGGCCTCCACTCCCGAGTTTCTCCGGCGAAGTCAGGAAAGCGGTCAACTTGAATTGCAGTCCTCCAACAGACCAAGTAACTTGTCCGGATCAAACCCATATCCACCTCGGGTGGCATTTGATCCACAACCCTCGAATTCGAAGGGTGCAGAGTGGAGTCCATTGCCAAACTTCCACTGCCGGCGGACGATTTCTCTGACGACGAAGTCGAGAAATCGTCGCCACCACTCTCCTTCAAGAGAGCCGAAAGCCCTGGGCACGAAAATTGTATCTTGTCACCAAAGAATGCGAGAATTGCCCGAACCGACCTGACTTGTGAATCATCCGCTCATATATCAACGGCTGATGGATCGCCGAAAGAGCAGAGCTTGCCGGCGGGGAGAAGACAACGACGACAACTGAAAGCTTCGGAGGATGATTCGCAAGTCAAGGTCGGTGCGGGCGATTCTCGAAGAGGAGATAGATTCAAATTTTCGACAGTTTTAAAGATTCATGCCCAGCGCTTTTCGGCTACGGTGATCGCGACGGTTTCTTGACTTCGCCGGAGAACTCGGCCACCGGCGGCGGAAGTTCGGCAGTGGACTCCACCGAGTGCACTCCAGAGGTGGAAGTTCGGGAGCGGTGTGCACATCCACGTCGCGGTCGCCGTCGACGTCGCCGGAGGGGAGCAGACAACGACCGCAGTGAAGAAGATGTCTGATCCGCCATGTTCATTAAGACAATGCGATCGCGCTTGCCAGAAGAGGGGATGCAGCTTTATTTGTACCAACTTCTGCCAAGCGACCGCTCAGATGCTAATTCTGGACAATTTGACTTGGTCAAATAGTGTCTTTTCTTTGACCACTCTCGCTCTCTTTTCCTTTTGTCTCGCGCCAAGTCCTCTCAATAGTTTTTTTTTTTGCTTTCAAAAATTAAGCTGAGTACAGTGGCCGTCGCCGTGGGTCAGCAGATAGAAGTAAAATTTGATTTCGGGGGTCTTATCGAATATTGTTCGTTTTGGTCATGCGCCACCGGCATGTCTTAATATGAGTTCATCCTAATTCGAAATGGCATGATATTTCTTCACCTCGATGCTTCGTTAGCATGTGTCAACAGGAAAAAAAAAGAAAAAAACCCATAAATTATTGGGTTGCTAATCAAGGTGGATTCGTCTTTAGGCTCACCATGTTTTTTGTACATGCAATCATGTGAGGAATTGTGATGGGGGGTGAAGAAGTTGCAGTCTGTTGTGGTTTGAAGGACAAGTCAAATCTTTGATTTGATAAAAATTCAAACCAAATCAAACTATCTTACTCATTTGGACAGTGTTGTTTGGTTTCAAATCATGACAATTTTAATTGCATATTTGTCAATACAAGCACTATTTACTATGGAAGTTATCTTTTCCCTCTAGATGTGGAGTTGATGAAAGTTTTTTAAGTATAGAGCTGTGATTATGTATACTTGCTTAGTCTTAATTTTCCCATATCCCATAGAATATTGATAAGGTGCTACAAGAGAGGAGTAGAGGTCAAGTGGGTTTATTGGTGGAAGCCCACTCAAACACATAAAATGGACCAAAAGCTTATAAAATTTAGCATGCCTGAAAGGGTTAACCTTAGACTAACAAAACCATGTGTAAGTTGGAGGTGGCAATATGGGTTGTAAACCGACTTTTTGCGCTCATTCTTAATGGGCCAGGTGTGTATGGATTTCCTAAATTTTTTGCTATAAATTTAAATGGGTTAAGAAAATGAAGTCCACTTGAATGGTCTAAAGGCTTGAAATAGATTCATGTTCTAATCCATTCGGGTAAATAGAGTGAAACTGGTCTCTTTTATTTGGTTCTAATCTAATTTTAGCCGAAAAATGTTGTGTGTATGCTTTTATGTGGTTAACATTTTTTTTTTTTTTTTTTGGAGGAGGAGGGCAATGTATGGACAATTTGTGGTGGTAAGCTTAGAGATTGATTTTTTTTTTTGAGGGTCAAAAAAAAAATTCATTGCATCAATAAGCACTTTTGGAACACAGTTGTTGAGCTTCTAAACACAAAATATTACAAAGCCCGTATTTGGCAATCATGATAAAATTCAAGGTGGGATAATAATCATATTTTGTATTCGATGCCTACTCAAGACAAGATAAAATTGGATCTAAAGAAAATATAAACTAGATAAAATTATCTCATGGGGAGTAATATACATAATAGGAAATTATTGTTGAATACCAAACTTCTTAAATTAACAAAATTAAAATTATATTTGCATTTTAATATAATAAATTCAAAATGACAAGAAAATAAAATTTTAGTTTTTAAAATTTAATCTTGTTTTTATTTATATATTCATATTTGATTCTATCTTATAAATAAGTTCAATAATAAATTTATATTTATATTTATTATATATTTTAGGTATATTAGTACAATTTATTATTTAATAAAGTTTTATTAGAGAATGATGGAAGGGGAAGAAAGAAATAAAAAAGCAAATAAAAATAAAGTAGGCAAGTTCTTTTGTAAAATTTTTGGTTAATCTATACTGATATGACGTTTATAATAACGTACAATGATATAATGTAAATATGTTTAACTTAATTACTGCAATTACCAAATAGTGAATATGATATAGCAAAATTCATCTTATTCTATTTAGTCCTATCTCGATTAGAAATCTAGATGATCAAACTTAGCCAAAGGGGTTTGGGGATTAAGAAACCAGAGATTTGGGAGTGCCTGAAGTCTATTTGCTTCTAGTGGACGTGGGTAGTAAATTAACTGAAAATTTCTGAGCTGGGCCATACGTCGCTTGCAATCATCTACTAAAGCCCGTAAATCCCAAACGGGTGGTTCATACCTAAAATAAGCTCCATGAGTGATAAGTTATCTGACTAAATGAACACCCTCAGATCAGTACTTCTCCACCAATCAGTTTGCTTCTACATGTGCTTCAGAGACTCCAACAGTGCTAAGGCTTCGACGACCATGGCAGAAGCAGCTCTCACCTCTTTTGCAAACCCATCAACAAGAGTTCCTTCAAAATCGCACCTCTTTTGTTTTGTTTTGTTTTGTTTTGTTTTTTTGTGAAAGCATTTAATTCATTCATTCATCAGTAGAAGTGCTACAATCGACACTAAGAGAAGATTCTGAACATAAAATGTCCCATAGAGGTTGGGGAGGTGAAGATTTACACACTAGAGGAAGAGTCTTTGTGCAGTGTGCTTTCGCAATCCAATTGGCTACTTGGTTGGACTCCCTCGGAATATGCGTAATACTCGTTGAAGGTAATTGGGCCAGCAAACGTTTGCCTTCTTCCATTATATTGCGCAAGGCCCATGGAATTTCTTCTTGGCCCATAAACAACTCAACAACTGAGGAACTATCACTCTCACATTTGTACTTGCATTCCTGATTCCCCTTTTCCTTCATGTGTTGTACTTGTCTTTGGACCAGAAACTGAACTCCTCGAACAAGAGCTAGGGTTTCAGCTTGAAGGGGAGTACTTGCCCAGATGTCTGCCATGAAACCATCGACTAATAGACCTCTCGAATCGCGTAGAACTCCTGCGATTAAGCTTGGTTTGTCTGAATTTGTCCATGAGCAGTCAACGTTCAAAGTTTGGAAGCCTTCAGCCGGTGGGTGCCAGCAAGTAGATGAGTTCTCGCGTCTGGGTTCCTTCGGTTTCTTCATCTGTATCCAAAGGCTGAAATTCTTGACTTGTGTTGTTGCTGCAGTTACTAGACCGAGCGGGTCAAGTTCTTTAGGCTGGAAGATTATGCTATTTCTACTTTTCCATATCTGCCATAGTATTTTTGCAAGCAGTTCATCTCCTGGCACTTGTGCTTTTGATCTGAAAATTTCTAGCAGCCATTTGTCGAGTCTAGTGATGTTCAGGGCATTTATGTTCAATTTTACTCTCAGATTTGACCACACTTTGATTGTTTTTTCACAGAGCAAAAATAGGTGCTCTATTGTTTCCAGCTTTCTGGCACAGAAAGGGCAATGGGAATCAGGTAATGCTTTTCTCTTAAATAGATTCTCCCTTGTTGGCAATGCATTTTGACATAAACTCCAAAGGAAGATCTTTATTTTTGGGGGAATCTTTAGGTTCCAAATCTTGGCTCATAAGGATCGCGGGGGGGGGGGGGGGGGGTGTCACGCCCCGACCCTCGGTCGCGTGGCCATCCTTATACTTTGGTCGATTTTAAAATGCGATATCCCAGGACTACATATCGCCGACCCTTTCTTTTTATATTGCACATGCGGAAGCAATTATAAAAATCCCTAAACAATAAAACATTGGGATAGAATAGTAGGACTAGAAACTTAAATCTGAAAACCAACAACCTTATATACATATATAACGACTCAGTCAAACATATACATATACAAGCCATATTAAAAAGGTTGGTTTATACTCAAATTGATTCTACAACAAAAGTCATCAAGATCCTACTTTGGATCATCCTCGGGGTTCTGCTCCAGATACTCCTCTTCGATTTCTTTCTCCTCGGGTTCTTCATCAGGGTCCTGAAATGTTGTCCCACAACCGAGATGAGACTATGTCTCAGCAAGTTCTACCCCCTAAGACCCGATTAGTAAACTAATACACCTTAGGGTTTGCCTATGCACAACATGAGTCGGAAGACTTACCTTGGCCTCGATTCCCTCGCATAATAGCCCATATCAAATAAGCATCCGAGCAATCACATCACTGATCGAAGCATCGATCAAATCGACCTAGTCGATTACACACCAACAAGACCACTCACGGTCATTTCAATTATTCCAACTCAATTCCCAATTATAAATCACGATCCCACCAGGCAATTTTCAATAGAATCGATAACCACACTCCGCACACGTTCCAATTGATAATCACTGCCACACAAGGGCATAGCCTACTCGCGGTTCGGCTATCTACGACATTAATGCCAGGCATCGCCTCCCCCTTGGAGCGTGGCTTCGTCACTACGTCGACGGCATTCCCGAAGGAGCATAGGTCCAGTTGGCCTAGCCTCTACTGCGACCCGAGCCTCGTCATTATATTGACGGCATTCCAGAAGGAATATCGGTCCAGTTGGCCTAGCCTCTACTGCGACCGAGTCTTTCAACCAGACACGACAATTCAATACTAACTCCGGACACTTTGCATTTCACTCATCAAATTCAAATTCTAAATACACAGCAAGTGATCAGCACGAAATTCCGGTCACCTTTGGCCATCCTGGTTGAATTTCCGGAAAATAAATAATTAAATAATTAATTTCGAAAATTAATATTTAAATACAAGAAATTCAATTTAGCATAATATAAAGCTCAATTAAATAAACGGACTGCACCACAATCATCAGCATAAAATCCCGGTGGCCATCCCAGTTGAATTTTCGGAAAATAAATAATTAAATAATTAATTTCGAAAATTAATATTTAATTCCTAAAAATTCCATTTAGGCCCGATTTGCCTAATTAACACCCAATAAGGGTCGGGAAAAATCCCAAGAAGCATCCAATAAATACTATAGGCAATTTTCTATCTAAGTACACTAATCACCTCACTAATATGCAATGCAATTAACTAATAATCGCTAATCCATTCTAATCTAACCACCTAATTACACTTAACTAACACTAATCAACCTTTAAGTATGATTAGCAAACTAAGAAGGCATTAATGAACAAAACTCACACCAAACGACGAGGTCGACGCGAGGATCGACTTTCCTCAAAGCGGGCCAAGCATCCGGGCTTGGGAAGGCGGCCAAAACGAGCCAAAACCCCATTGTCATACCCATTTTCTGCAACCTTCTGTTCGCTGCTGGTTGGGGCGGATCCGGGGCTGATTCGAGCTGGATAAGGCCGGCGGAGGGCAAGGGACTCCGGCGAGGCCGACGGTGGCCGGAGGTGGTCGGGCGGCGGCCTGAGGTGGCCGAACAAGGCTGGGCAGAGGCGGAACAGGGGCTGGGCGGAGCTGCTGGGCGGCGAGGACGCGAGGCGAACGGCGGCGGCGGTCGAGCAGACGACGGCCCGGCGTGGCTGCGACGGCGACGGCCTTGGCTCCGGCGCGGTTGCGGCGTAAGGCGGGGCAGAGCAGCGACGGCAAGCTGCTGTCTCTGTTTCCGCTTGCTGGTCTTCGAGCAGGCCGAGAGGGAGAGGAGAAAGAGGATGGGGCGGAGCTGGGCGAGGGCGGCAGAACGGCGGACGGCGGCAACGATTCCGGCTTCGGTGGTGGCTGCGACGGCGAGCTGCTTCTGCTTCGCTGGTCTTTGGCTTCCATGGAGGCCAAACCGAAGAAGAAGATGGGGGGTCGGTCGACGGAGGAGAGAGGGGAGGAAGAAGAAACCAATTTCCCCTTTTTTTCTCTCACACTCTCTCTCTTAGGTCATCACAACTTGGCCCACCATGATTTCATATAATGTCACCTTCCACTCACCTCTAAGCTTCCAAGACAAGCTTCTAATGGGTCCATTTTGCTTAGTCTACCATGGCATACGAATTTCACTTATTTGTACATCAATTCTTTCAATTTCATTCAATTCTCTTCTAATTGAACCAAATCGAAGTCCATAAATTAATCTAATGTCACCACACTTAAATTCACATATTTACTTGTCCATAAAACCATCTTGTATCCCAAAAGCACAATAAAAATGGCCCTCTGCAATTTTCAATTAAAAACGGCCCTATCTCAACTTTTTCCCAAAAAGTCTCGATTGTCAGAAAAATCTTTTGAGACTGGATTGACATTCCTAAAATTTATTGTGACATGACAGACTCTTCAATTTCTGAAATCGGACTTAGATTGGCGGTTAATTTCACTCGGACGTGTTTTTAACGTGACCTAGGCTACCGGGTAGTTTTTAGAACTTTGTAGGACAAATGACCCATGGTCGATTTTCTTCGAGCCACGATGAACCCACTCGACCCATTGGCAACTCTCGGTTGTCGTTAAAATCTCGAGGATTCAAATACGGACACAGGGTACCAAAACAATAAGAAAATCAGTCTAGTGCCGGTCGACGAGAATTTTCCAATTTAGTGGTGTCACCCACGATTGGCTACACATCTCTGTCGACCCAAGCTATCTCTGATTTCAAATTGATTTTATGCTGTGCCGCAACGACCTCTAAAGATGAGCACGGTCGAGAAATCGTTTCCTGGTCGAATTCTCAAGTCTATTTGTCTTAAAGTCCTTAATAGCTTACCCAGCTAGTCTAGTTATCTCGTGAGTGGCCAACTCAGAGAACAACAATGTAGTCACATCGATGAAATGCTCAATTCATTTAATCGAAATCAGAGTCTGAAAAATCTGGATGTCACAGGGGGGGCTGAAAAGATGCTGAGGCTATGTTTGTGTCTGGATTTGTAGTCTCGCATGCACCTTGTTGTAGTCGCTTTTCACTGAATAGGTACCGGATTTATTCCCGGACCAGATTAGCTTGTCCTCCTTTGAATTGGGAGCAATAGAGATGGTTAAAATTCCGTTCGCCGTTCTCTCATCAAAGGAGGTTCTTATTTTGTTCTCATCCCGCTTTGTCTTCTGTACATTAAACAACTCAACAACCATGACAATATCATCCCAATTTGCTGGTCCCCCAACAATCCCAATAGAAAGCCATCTATCTTCTCGAATCTTAATAGATTTGCCATCTCAGATTATCCATTTCATTTCTGGTTCTATGACTTCTCTACCCATAAGGATACTTTGCCATCCCCATGAAGGGCGGTCCCCTTCTTTGCTTGCCAAAATTCTGATTCAGGAAAGTAGATGCCTTTTAAAAATTTTCCCCACAAGGTTGATTGATTTTGGGATAATCTCCACGCTTGTTTGCCTAGCATGGCTGTGTTTAACGTTTTTAGGTCTTTGAAACCGAGACCCCCTTAATCTTTTTTGGTTTTGAGAACTTCCCACTTTTTTCCAGTGTAGTCCCTTCTTTGCTTCAATTTGCCTCCACCAAAAATAAGCAATTCTTCTTTCAATAGCATTATAGACATAATTTGGAATTTTAAAGATTGACATTGCATATTGAGAGATTGCTTGCACCACACTCTTGATTAGAATTTCTTTTCTAGCTTTTGTAAGAATCTTTTTCTGTCCAACCTTCTAGCTTCATATTCACTCTTGCCAATATCCATATAAACATTTCTTTCCTAGAGCTTCCCCAATCAGATGGTATACCGAGGTATTTCCCTGTCTTTTCGATTATCGGAACTCTTAATTCACGTGCCATATCCGCTGAAGATTCATAAGGCAACCCGTACTAAAGTACTCACCTGATTTGTTGAGGTTAATTGCCTGGCTTGTGTCATAGCAGTATTGATTGAAGATTGAGGCTACTTGCTGGCATTCTTTGACAGTCCATTCCAAAAAAAATATAGCATCGTCAACAAACAATAGGTGTGTTAGGGTTGGACAGTACCTGTTGAGAGTAATCCCCTTTATATCTCCTTCTTTTAGCGCTCTATGCATCATCCAAGATAGGACATTGGCCATAAGAATGAATAAATATGGTGATAGGGGATCTCCTTGTCGTATCCCATGTGATGGTGAGAAATATGGTGTTGGTTCTCCATTAACTTTCACACTGAAGGAGACAGATGATACACATTGCATAATAAGTCCTACCCATCTTTCACAGAAACCCATTTTCAACATGCAGGCCCTAAAAAAATCTCACTCAACCCGATCATAAGTTTTCTGCATATCTAATTTGAGGATAGCTTGGAATTTCTTTTTCCTGTTTCTAATTCTCAATTGGTGCAATACCTCTTGAACAATCAGAATATTGTTTCATATTTGTCAATTTTCATGAAAGCACTTTGTTCATTTTCAATGAGCATAGGCAGCCACTTCTTTAGCCGATTGACCATAACCTTCGATATGATCTTGTAGCTAAAGTTACAAAGGCTAGTTGGTTGATACTGGCTAACACTTTTTGGATTCTTTATTTTTGGGATGAGTGTGATGTGTGTTTTGTTTAGGAGGGGATCGAGTATACCTATTAGGAAGAAATTTTGAACTAGTTGGAAGAGGTTGACCTTAATATCTTCCCAACAATGCTGATAAAATTGGCCATTTAGTCCATCATGACCGGGTGCTTTAAGTGCTCCTAGCTGGAAGACAGCTTCTTTTACTTCTTCTAAAGTTGTTGGTTTCAGAAGATTAGCATTCATTTCCTCACTAACCACTTTGGGACATTGATTCAGGATTGGCTGGAATTTTCTAGGGCCTTCCGATTCATATAGAGTGTGGTAGAAGTTTCTCATATGCTGATTAAGGGCTATGGGTTCTTGACACCAAGTTTGTTCATCTATTTTCAGCATAATGATTCGGTTCCTCTGCCTCATTTGCACCGTTGTTGCGTGAAAGTATTTAGTGTTTCTATCCCCCCCATTGAAGCCAATTGATCCGCAATCGTAACCCATAATACATCTTTTCTTGCCTCCACAGTTTCTCTATTTGTTCCTCCAATTGCTGGATTTCCTACTTTGATGAGGGTCTCGATCTATTAATGTGTTCCGTAAGCTGTTTTTTTAGTTCTCTAATCTTGTTTGATGCATTAAAGAATTTCCTTTTGCTCCATTCGACTAGATCTCATGATAGTTCCTGGATTTTCCCTAGAAAGCTCTGATTTTCTGTTGTTTGTCACCGCCATATGCTTCATTTAAGAATTCCTGGAAAACAACATTCTACTTTGGCCGGCTTCTCTTCTTCCAACTTTCTCCCAAGTGTACAAGATTTCATCAAAATTGCCCATGCAAACCCATGAGGATTGTGGGTTTTCCTGAGATGCTTTGATTTGTTGCCATAGTTGTAGCCTTTCGTTTAAATTCGTCGGTGCATGGATGAAAGTGATTCGCATGTGATTTGTACTGAAAGGGTCTGTGCAGTCCACTTCTATAAAATGCTTTGAACCGTTAGTCACTTTTAAATTGACCTCTTCACTCCACATAATGGCTAATCCCCCTGCAATACCTTCTAGTGGTACTAAGAATAGGTTTGGGTATTTAAGGCTACATGTTCCACCATCTCCTCTTTATTTTTGGTTTCCATAAGGAAAACCAAACTAGTCCTCTCTAGAGCCACAAGGGCTCTTAATTCTTGGAACGTCAGGGGATTACCCAACCCATGACAGTTCCAGCTTAGAAGTTTCATGGTGTTACCGATGGCTTATTAGGGCTAGCCACCAGAGCCCACACTTTGGGATCTTCATCCACCATAATAGGGGTTTCATGTAGTTGTTCTTCATCCACCTTCTTCATCATTGCCCCCTGAGATGCATAAGGTCCATGCCTTCTAATCTTTTTCATAATCGGGGCCCTCAATTCCTTTCGCTGACTTTTGGCTTTGCTCGAGGTCGACAACATAGGGGTTTCCACCCATGGAGAATTAGAAATCAGCAAGGTGGAGCCCTGGGGTCTTTTACCCAAAGCCTTTGAACTCATACCCCCTTGATTCTCCTGACTATAGGGAATAATTTCTGTTTGTTGCGCTTCCATATCCCCACACTCAGGCTGTTTTCCGAGGAGTACGTTTTCATGGGCATTTCGGGTATAACTTCTTCCACATCCCCCTCTCCACTCTCCAGTTTATTTAGCAATTTCCAAAAAGGGCTATGCTCTTTAGCCTCCGCTCTAAGCCAATAACCAAATAAGCCTTCTTCAATCGGTTTTTGTTTTGTTTCATTATAAGGCACTTCCCCGCAATTACTAGTATAATGAATAATTTTTCCACATGGGTAGCAGAAATGTGGTAAGTGCTCATATCAAAAGTCTATCCAAGAATCCACCTCGTCGAGTTGCAGCATAACCCCTGATATGAGTGGTGTTGATATATCTAGTGACACTCTCACTTTACCAACCTTGTAGAGGCTACCCTCCTTAGTGACAAGCTTCACTTCCATCACTTCCCCAATATTTGATGTTATATTTCTTACAATTGATTCTGTTATACACCCCAGGGGCAGTCCATGAAGCTGTATCCAAAACGGGCAGTGAGTAAAAGTATGGCGATGAAGAGGTATTTTGGGGTTTAATTGTTTCAGGATTAGTAGACTTCTAGAATATGACCAAGGGCTAGCCTCTAGAACTCGTTGATTTCTCTTCCTCAGTTTTGAAAGTAAAGGTGAATAAGCCCTGTTGTGGCTGGTCGCATACAATGTTTGCTTTCCATGCCTTAAACATAGTGTATTGGAAGGCTTGGAGGTTTACACTTGGTTTAGAATGAAGTTTACCAAGTAAAGTTAGCTGGCATTCTTTCATTTTGCCTTCGAGAATTCCATCGAGCACCTTAACTATAGATTTTTTCTGTCCGTATTTTGCCCATTCTCTTACAAAGTGCTGCCATCCTCTTTTCCCTTTCTAATTCTGTCTCCTTTGCTGGTAATCTAATAACGATTGAACAACCAGTAACAAGCTTCTTCAAAACAGGGAATAAGGCTAAGTTGAAACCAAGCCACACCTGAGCGAGCCCTTCTACGCCATTTCGGAGATGATGACCAAGTCATCTTCTGGATAACTCGCTTGGGTGCGCTAATCCATATCCTGCTGTTGATTTTGCTGCTGACTATTTGGGGGGGTTGTTGATTGAAGGGAGCTCGTTTGTGTTGATGTCTTCAAGGAATTCGGTTTTGGAGGATGTGTGTGTGGGTTTTAGGGTTTGGGTAATGTTTGGAACATGGGTGTGTGGGTTTTATGGTTTTTATGGATTGAGTTATGATGTGGAATGGATAGGTGATTATGGAAATAGGTGGTAATGGAATAAGGGATCAACTCAAGATTCCAGATTTTGGTTGGGTGAACACTTCATTGAAGAAGTGGGAAAAAAACTCTCCATTGTAGAGAGGGGGGAGCTCCTTACGAGAAGGAGAGGTATTTTTTCATAGAGTTCAAACTATTTCCTATGCCCATCTCATCCCTTACAACGATTGTTTCATCGACATAATTGTAGCCATTGAATCACTGATGGGGCCATCTAGAACTTTGTTATATCAATTCACAAGCACACGTCCCTCGTGCAATAAGAAATCTTGGTAATGCTTATCGATATTATTTGCATATATATATATCAAATTATAGTGACATACATGACAAGATCTAGATTTTTTTTTAATATAGGTTTTTTATTTTGCTAGTGACCGGATAATGCAGTGTCAGACTCATTCCCCATTTCTTCAGATCTATATTCACATGAACATCGTCTCGAATAATTATCAATGTCTCACATAAAGGGGAGTAGAAAAATAACATCTATTCAATTTAGAAAACTTTCATGGATGGAGGATCTTTGAATTGCTGATTTCTGGAAGGAACCGCTTCATAATCCATCACCCTTTGCCTGATTGCCAGCTTCACGCCCTTGTCCTTGACCCAACCTGTAAGCTCGTCCACGTAGGTTTTTTTATTCGTTGGCGCGGCGCTCATCCATGTCTCCAAGTCAGTCATGTGCCATGTGAAGTCCTAACCCATGAC
Organism: Eucalyptus curtisii; assembly: GCA_017140595.1. NCBI lineage: Eukaryota > Viridiplantae > Streptophyta > Magnoliopsida > Myrtales > Myrtaceae > Eucalyptus > Eucalyptus curtisii. The sequence goes on from CM029504.1 coordinate 8,598,736, forward strand.
TGCCAAGCACGTGAGCTCCCTCCCCAACTGGGTGAGCTGGTCCATGGAATTGCCATTATTTAGAGGCAACAAATTGGAGTAAAATTCATAAGAATTAGAGCTCGAGTTGGGTCGGGTATGGATTGAGCTTGGGTCAAATTTAGTATGGATCGTTAAAATTATACAGCAAAAAAAAAAAAAAAAGAGAATCGGAATCAAATCGGTTAATTTGGGTTGAATTATTTATGACCTGACCAAATCCACCCATTTGATGGATCTAGAAATAATCCTAACTAATAAGAACCCTAACAGGGAAGGCCCTCACACCTCCCAATTAGGGGTGACAAAATAGGTCAATGACCCATATTTTAACTCACATTTAATTGATAGGGTAAAGAATGGGTTAGTTAAAGTTTTAGTATGGGTTTATAATGAATTTATTGCAATAGAGCCCAATTGGAAAATGGGTTATAAATGGATATAGGATAGACCCATTTAAAACCAATTAAAATTTAACTTAGACCTACTGCTTTCCAATTTTCACTGCGCCCTAGCACATCACTAACGCCTTTGCTCTCGTTTGATGTCATTGCCCTCACCACCATGGTCTCGCTTGCTTGTCACCGTCCACCACCCCAACTGTACTGTGCTCACCTTCATCTCTTCATTGAGGAATTTGACGAAGAGGGAATCGAAGGTGGGAGGGTGGGAAGGGAAGGAGGAGTAGGAGGTGTTAGCATTTGAAGGAAGGGAAGGGTTTAGGTTTTTGGGAAGAAGAGGTGGCGAATGATCAAATTAAGGAGACGGAGACATATCGAAAAAGAGAAAGAAGATTTGACAGTTCAAAATCCAAAACTCATATCTCGATATGTAAAATTCTCGGAAAAGTGAGCTTATTATTTTTAAGGTTGACATGAAGTACTTGATTTATTTTAGAGTTTACAATATGAAGGGAAAAAAAGTACGTCATTTAAAAAAAATGGTCAGTCATTATAAATTGAATAAATATATATTTTTTTCCATTTATGAGAGCTTGAGTTCGCTTTTTATATCGTGAAAGGATGAATCATCAAATAGATTAGCCTATAAAAGATACGATCGGTGCTAAATATCGTCATTAAAGTGATTTTACCCCAAATTTCTTTTCTTTTCAAGTCATTGGTGGGAATCAACGCCTATTCTTTTGAATGGAGTTATCCTTGATTTTTTTTTTTTCCATCTTTGAGTAAAAACAAAAAAGAAAAAAGAAAATAAAAGAATGAGATAGTAGTATAAAGTTGCAATCTCCACAACCAGACAAATTGATAAAGAGAGAGAGAGAATCACGGAGTAAATAAATAAGGATATATAAGTCCCCAAAAAAAAAAAAATCTCTTTGAAGATTGAAATACAACTATTTATGATGTGGAAATAACTCCACCTACATCAATCTTCCATATTTATGATGTGGAAGTAAGGGCATCATAGCCAACTATTATCTCAGCTATACGACCCCCCAACCCGCATTGCCCTTCTCCTGATCTCTCTGCTCCCCTGATCTAAGGCTGATCTCATTTTGAGGTGTCGATCTGAACGGATCTTCATTTCATCTCTCGTTAAGGGGGAATTGGTATGAAACCTAACTTTTATCTGATCACGTTTCATATAAAATTTGAGTTGAGAAGTACATGAAGTTGGTTATTGAAACATATTTTCAGGTAATATCACTAGCGTAAGCTTTTATATTTATTTTTTCTTTTTGTGATGGACGTGTCATTTCTTTGTATATCCTTCTTTATTTCTAAAAAAAAATCATGGATCAGATTGACAAATTATTAGATTAAGTTGAATCCATCAACAAAATATAACAGCAATCACATCCAAGTAACTTGAAAAAACCATGCAAACATGACCCGCATGAACTAGTAAAAGCTCATAAGAATAAAAACATTAAAATGGTGGATGATTAGTGATGATGGGTATAAAGAACTTAGAAAATATTACAAAAGTTCATATAAAGAATTGCAAAAAGAAGAAGAAAGAAAGAAAGAAAGAGTGTGGCCATTATCCCCTTGCTACTGCAAAAGAAGTTGCAAAAAATTTAAAAAGAAAGTTGCAAAGATAACGTAAAAGAAGCCAAGTCACCCCAAGATATTAGCTGATGTGATTTTCTTCAAAAGCACGATGCAAGGTCGATCCATGCACTGTGCGGATCGATCCACGATCGATCCAGGCTAAAAGAGAAAAGAGCTGATTTTTTGACCGGGCTCGTTTTGCGCGTCAGTTTTGGTCGTTCCCGCATGTGGACAGCCAGGACAGAGGAATACAGATCCCGGAAACGATGGCATTTCATTCCCATTTCCAGATCCCGGAAACGGTGGCATTTCGTTCCCATTTCCAGGTAATATGTGCTGCCAAGTAACCGGATCATTCCTAGACTCATTCTCATACCCTTTTCCTAAGACACACATTTACCAAACAAGGCCGAAGATTGCCTCAGGCTGCGCAGAGAGAGAGAGAGAGAGAGAGAGAGAGAGAGAGAGAGGTGGTTATGGGGTCTTAGGTTTTCGAGGTAACTAGACAAGGTGCAAGGATCTCTATCGTTTTGCAATGTGTTGTAACTTTCTATTTAGGACCTGTTCTCATGGTTGGATCTTCTGTACATGTAGCGTGTAGACAACAAAGCATCATTTGCATACATCAAGGAAAAAGAAAAAGCACAAACAACAACCCATAAAGCCGATTACCACGTGCGCAGCATAATTATGCATGTCAACGTGCGCAAACAAACATAGATCAAGACAGCCTCATATTCCCCGTCACCTTCCCCTCTCCTCTTCCCCCCATCCAAAGAAAAAAGCACTCCTCCTATCTCGTTGTGGAAGTTTTTTGTTGCGTTATTGATGGTATTAGCAGCGGCGGCAGACGATCCCCACCATGGAAGTTGGTTCCCCGACGACGGCCCCACGGAAAGTTATGGTGGTCGCAGACCCCACCCGTGAATCGGCTGCTGCTCTCCAATACACCTTGTCGCATGGGGTGGTCGAGCACGACGAGCTGATCCTCCTCCACGTCGAAAACCCTAGTTCGTGGAGGACCACACTCTCGACGCTATTCAAGAGGCCGAGCTATGTGGCCTCAGGGAATAGCCAAAATGGCAGCAGCCGTAGGGCGTCCATGGATCAGAACGGAGGCAGCGAAGGAGGTGGAGGCGGGGGATTGGAGGTGGATTTTCTTGATGAAATGAAACATGCGTGCGAGGTGGCACAGCCGAATGTTCGGGTACGAACAGCTAGAGTAGAACTGGAAGGGGATAAGGATAAGGCTTCAGCTATTCTCTCACAATGCTCGTCGCATGAGATCAACGTGCTCATCGTGGGGCAGCGCCGGAGTTTTTCTGCAGCAATATTAGGGTAAGATTAATTCTCTTTTGGATGTTATTGTTAAGGTACTTTTGAGATTTAGCAGATACCGAAACGATTTTGCTGATGATAATGTGCAATTTGCTTGTGCTTATACTATCTTTACAATGTCATATTGAATTTGGTTAAGGGCATGTATTCCAATTTCTTTTACGCTCTTGTTGCATGTCAATTTAGACCCTTTCTGTGATGCTCTTTCAAACCATGTTTTCAAACGCTGATACAATGTTATCGTAAACTGTGAAGATCTTCGCATCAATATGTCCCTGTCATACGTTCTGTAATTGGAAAAGCTATCATCCACCAGTTGTTAAAGCATTATACTTTATTGTACTTTACCTCTTGAGTCTGTTGCATTATTACAATTTGTTTGGAGAAATCATCTTTACAGCTAGGGTTAAATTTATTGTGATTTTCTGAGGTAGCAAGTGCAATGGATATTTAGTCGATATCATAAATGTCAAGACTCAAAAAGAATTTAATCAGGGAAAATAACGCTTCCAGATTTAAGTAAACTATTCTGCCACAAATTGCAATCGGAGTTTACTGTCTGAGTACCTAATTATGTCTTGCATATAAGATAAACAAATTAAGCTCATATACTTTTACAGCACGGGTTATCAGAACCCTTTAATTGAGTAATCCCGACAGACGCACGCAAACCGTTTGGCCATACATGGAAAGTTAATGCTTATATATGAATTATGTTCTATGCAAGAAGTCACAATCATAATGGAAAGCAATGTGGGGCTCACACGTATCCAATTTCTTCAAGCTCCCAGTTCTTTTTGTGTTTGTTTTTCTCTTCATTTCTCTTGATGTGGACCCATTGGGTTATAAGAAATGCACATTCAGAGCTTATTTTATTTTCAAAGATTCTGGCTAATCAATAATTGCACAAATTTCATCTTATGTCCGCAAAACCACATGCTTTGCACGTTCAAATGCAAGCACAAGATATGTGGCGCTTGTCGCTAAAGATATGATTTAACCAGTGATGTCATTATTATGGTCCCTGCTGTTATTGCTTGTTCTGTTGCCCTTCGAAGCTCCTCTAATTCAAACAGATGTAGGCGACGTGGCGGGTCGATGATAGGCACTAGAATGACAGACCTGGCAGAGTATTTGATAGAGAACAGCAAGTGCACCTGTGTTGGGGTTCAAAAGAAGGGTCAAAATGGAGGTTACCTTCTCAACACCAAGACATACAGAAACTTCTGGCTCTTAGCATGATGATGACCCGCCTGTGCTTTTGCGTTCACAAAGTGTCTCTTGCTTCAACCAAATGATCACATCCGAAGGCCTAAGAAGCCACAATTCAAGCCTTACACCCAGATCTGCCTTGTGGCCCCTTGAGTTGAAAGGAAATCATTTCTTGGCATTTCAGTGGAGCTCAGAAATGTTAGAGCAATCTCCGAACAACTTCCTTGAAGTAGTGAAAACTGTGTGAAACTGTGTATTTCTCTACCTGATTCCACCACCTCATTACTTCTGTAAATACCAGAGACATGGCTGGCTCCTAGGGAACCAGTCTTTTTTTTTTTTTTTTTTTGTGGTAAAAAGGGAACCAGTCTTTTAAATAAAGAAAAGTGCAGATTTTCAGCTCTTGATCTTACACTATCATGGAGGAAACACTACTAATCTTCTCCACAAGAAATAGAAAGAAAGTAATAAAAGTGACCATGGAGTGATATCATAGACACGGCCTTTGCTTTGAACAGAGACTAATTTCCTTTGCTTCTTCCATATCAGGGATTCTATTTTCAACAAATTGAAAGCATAGGGTCACCAAATAAAAAACCAAAGTGCAAGGGTTCTTTTTTTTTTTTTTTTTGGGTAAATCCAATTGACATTGCTTCGAAATCACTTGTGATGCCCCCACGTCCCACATTACATTGGAGAAGACTTTTGAAGTGATTCACGAGTTAGACTAAATCTCAAATAGTTATCCAACCTCATACCTTAGTGATAGTCGTAGCGGATGGCATTGCGTATACATGTAATAGTTGATTGAGAACTTTAGATTTCAGAGGACAATATGCTTTTAACTAAATCGTTATTAGGATTTTCTTAAACAAATTTTCTAAAGTAATAGAAGAAACTTGTAACTTGAGGGAGGAGATAAGTGTGGAAGTCACTGTAAGAATTATTGGGGCCCACATGATTTTATTAATTAATGGTTCAATAAATATTTAGTGCTAAAATATATTGATTATGAGAAGTTACAAATATAATGAAATGGTACAATCCTAGTTAAGAAGTTACAATTCTTCCAAAGATGTGCGACTCTTTTGGAAGTTAAAAGTCTCTTTGATGGAAGACGCTATTAATAGCATGTAAAAATAAGAGTCCGGTCCTCTCTCCACCTATGATATGAGAAACTTACGTTGTATTTTATCTTCTTTCAAACAAAATACGTTAAGAAAAAGTGGGTTAAGAAAGAATATCAAATTTCTTCATCTCTTCAGTTTTTCATGACAAATATCTTCAAAGGATATTGCTAATAATAAGGATATGTCTTCATCCCTCTCGTCGTGAAAATCATGAAGATCAAAGATCCTATGTTTTATATCTTTCGTATTACAAAATTACATTATTGCTTATAGTTGGTATTAGAGCGTGGTTTAAGATATCATGATTTTTCACTTATTGAAATATTATTGTTTATGAATGAAGATTTATTGAACAACAATGATCCTTTTCATGTCATCAGATGTTGTTGAAATGATTCTGTCGGAGGAAATCTGAATAATGAAAGGTTTGATGGAAAATGGGGTGAAAAACATAGGAAATCATTGAATAGGAGCCGAAGGGAAGAAGGCACGTGGAAGACATGCACCCCACGAGCTCCCATGCGTGTTGGACGGTTAGGCACATGGAATCCACGCACCACGTGCCCACACACATGTTGGAGGGCCTAGCGCGTGGGCACGACAATGAAGGCATGTGGCATGCACGTGCCTACTCCTCTCCCCATATTATTACAATTTTGCCCCTAGCGTGTTTACTTACGTTTTTGCCCTATGTTGTTTATTTACGATCCTGCCCCTATCTCCACTGGATAAATACAATTTTGCCATTCTTGATGGTTATTTACATTACTGCCCCTATCTGCTCAATAATTATGATTCTCTCATGACTGATTATTTACCATTTTTCCCTGGATGTTTAATTTACGGTCTTGCCCTTGGGTGCAATTTGGAGAATGTTTGTGCTTTACGATATTAAAAGTTCAATTAAGAATGGTTTGTTAGTCACCAAAGTGGCCAAACTTTAAGGTCCTTTTAATTTTGATATTGTAAATTATTGTATTCAATTACCCATCATTAATTGATGCTATGATTGAAATTGATATGTTAATATCCTTATTGATGTCATGGGTATATTGAAGTTCATTTACTATAAGAACTTAGGGATTAACCCAAAGTTTAATCAATTTTTTATAATTCATTCACATAATAGTGGTAACTAATATTTCTTGTTAAATTTGTTTTTGTATGCAAAGATAACAAACAAAATTTTACTAAGATATATTTATTATTGCCAAATTAAAGTTATTAGCATCATTATTGTTTAATGTTTGTTTGTATATCATAGGATCACCCAAAGGAAAACTATGATGTACATGTATTGTTTAGTTTGAATTTGATTAGGTGATATTTTTAAAGCATTAAAGTATGAGTATTTTCTTGCATATTTGCAGTATATGTACTTGTTTCACTCCATTCGCACGTTTCGTCTATTCTTTTGTTTAATGGAACAAATTTCTATGATTGAAGAGAATAAGGTCAATTTTACTTAGGTGTCTTAGACCTTGATTTAGCACTCCAAACTGAACAACTAACTGTTATTACTTTATGAGAGTAATGATAGCGAAAAGTCTTTTCATCAAGCCCAAGAAAAATCGAATAGACTAAGCTTAATGTTTATGCAAATGACAGTTACAAACAACTAAAAGACTATTCTTTCTAAAACTGACATGCTAAAGAATTTATGAAATTTGTGAAAGATTGTTCTTAGACTATTGATAAGTCACTTATTAGTACATTAATGAGCACTTTGACCACCATAAAGTATGATGATTCATGTACCATGCATGAACATGTTCTTGAGATGACGAACTTAGCAGCAAAATTAAGGACTTTGGGAATGAATGTAAATGAGTACTTTTTAGTACAGTTCATACTAAATTCCTTACCTCTTGAACAATATGGACTATTTCAAATGAATTAAAACACTATAAAGGATAAGTGGAATGTAAATAAATTGACGAGTACACTTCTACAAGAGGAAACAAGAATAAAAAATCAAAAGCCTCATTCCATTTATCTCGAGTCATCATCTCCTAAGTTATCAAGAAACTGAAAAGAATTCCAAAAGGGAAAGTGGGAGGAGTAAGAAGAAATGATTACACATCCTGAATGAATCTTCTAAGGCTTTTTAAATCCACAATAAGGAATACAATCTTATTAATTGTCACTTTTATAATAAAGGGATAAGTGCAATATAAGTGCAATAAAAGTCCTAAAACTTGTCACGAAAATGCAATTGAGTCCTAAAACATGTAAAAAGTGCAATTAAGTCATAAAACTTGTAAAAAATGCAATTAAGTCCTAAAACTTGTCAAATGATTTCAATTGAGTCCTAAAGTTAACACTGTTCAAACTTACTAATGGAAAATGCTAACGTGGCGCGGGTGTGGCATTTTTTAAATAAATTTTCATTTTCCACCTAGCTTTTTTAATTATTTTTTAATTCAAAATTAGATTTAAAATCTAAAAAAGAAAAGCTAAATTTTATTTTAAAAAATTGTTTAAAAAAATAGAAAATACGGTAGCTCCTCCCCTTGCCGTCGCCGCCCATCGCTAGAGGGCTCGACGACGGTTGCTGTCCTTGGGCGAAGGTGGCCGACCATCACCAGGCCAGGGTGAGGCCTCGCCGGCCCCAGGCAAGGGCCGACGACCCTCGCCAGGCGCGGGCGAGGGTGCCTAGCCCAAATCTAGGCACACTGGCCCTCATGGGGGGCCGGCGACCATCGCTCGCCCTAAGTGAGGCCTCGCTGGCCCTCACTCGGGGCTAGCGAGGCTCACCCTGGCTTGGCGCGCGGCCAGCCACCTCCGCCCAAGGCTAGTGTCGCGACCTCTTTTTTTCGGCGCCCTTTTCGGGGCGGACGCCTTGCGGAGGCTAATGGCTCGGCTGAAATTAGTTATGCCCGGACTCTCCCAAGTCCACCAATTCACGACTTAATGGTCCAAGTTTTTTTTAACCTATAAATTAATTTTAAAACGGAGTCGCCACTAATCGGTTTGGGGTAGGTCGATTAGAAACTCAAGAGAAGTATCGGGAGAAATACTCGCTCCGCGCAACCGAGAGAAATTAGGATCGGGGACTTGATTACACTAGTTAATCACTAATGCCCTTTCGGTACTTAATCTTATTTAAACCCTAAGGCTTTTTGGATTATTGAGAGATTTTCCATGCATTTTGGGGAGGAAAAACGTTTTTTGAGTCTTTTTCTTTTTTCGACATAAAAGGAATTTTTGGATTTTTGGGTATTTTTAAAAAATACAAGTCTTTTTGGCATTTTATGAAAATTTTGGCATTTTTTGAATTTTTTGGCTTTTTTTAAATTTTGACTTTTTTTTGGATTTTTGCATTTTTTGGAAAAATGAAAAATTTTTTTTATTTTTTAAAATATTTTTTAATATTTTTCGGAAAATAAAGTATTTTTTTATTTTTCTTGATTTTTTTTAAAAATAAAACATTTTTTACTATTTTTTGTTATATTTTGAAAATAAATCATTTTTTTTTATTTTTTTGAAAATAAATTATTTATTTTTATTTATTTATTAAAATAGTATTTAAAATAAAATAAAATAAAAGCTGACCCGGGTCGGGTCCGCGGGTTGGGTCCGACCCATCAACCTAAGATCCGTGCGGGGCCCGAGCTCGGATTTTTTTTTATTGTTTTCTTTAAAAAAAAACTCGGCCCATATACCGGAATTGGGCCTATTTGAATCAAAAAAGGATACCCAGCCCGAGTTCAGAAACCGGCCCGACGAGTGCAGGTCCAACCTGGGGAAACCTTACCCGGAGACAGGGAAACCGGGTCGGACGAACCCGCGAATTGACCCGATTTCCGGCCTCCTTTCCCCTTCGTTGATTCGTGGCGCTGAAGGGACCGAGACGGCGCTTGCGTCGACGACGGCAGCGACGGCGAGTAGTGGCGGTGACGGGCGTAGGTGTGGGAGACGGCGAGCGCTCAACTCCGGCCCGGTCCGCGAAGGGATGGTGATGACGCGGTGGGCGACGGCTACGGCGTAGGGTTTCGGTGGGGGGGGGGAGGACAACGACGACGGCGGCCGCTGGATTCTCGAGGGGGAAGCGACGGCAAAGGACGGGTCCCCACCGACGTCAACGGATCGGTGAAGTCACCGGTGGCGGAGCAGAGCAACGGTCGCAGCGACGGTGGCGATGGCGGGCCTTCAGCTTCGCAAATCTGGAGTAGCGGCGGCGTCGGGCACAACTCAAAGCGGCGTCGGGGGTGCGACGGAGTTGAATCGTGTGACATCCCTTCGACCGAGTTAATCTGCAAGGGTCATTACGGCACGATTAAAAATCGATTAGAGACCGGAGATAGGTCGACTCGACGAGGCATGTGATCGAGTGTGGGTGATTCCACCGGATCGTACAATTCTTGTCGATCGGCACTAGACCGGCTTTTTCGTCGTTTGGGTACCCCGTGTCCGTGTTTGAAACCTTGAGATTATCCCGACAACCGAGAGTCGCCAATGTGTCAAAGATGTACATTGTGGCTTGAATTGATCAACCACAGGTCAAATACACGAAAATTTCTAAAAGCTACCCCGGTGGATCGAGACGCGCTAATATCGTGCGAGTGAAATTAACCGTGAAATTAAGATCGAATTTAGAAATTGGAAGTCCTGGTGTGTCACAAATTATTTTAGGATCATTGACTCATCTTTGGAAGATTTTTCATGCAAGCCGAGTTTTTCAACAAAATAATCAAATTATGGCTAATTTGGTTCGGAAAATTGGTAGGCCCGCTTTTGGTTGTACTTTTGAGATCTAAGAGGGTTCTATGGTCAAGTAAATATGTGAATTGAAGTGTGGTGACATTGGATTAATTTTATGGACTTCAATTTGGTTCAATTATAAGAGAATTGAAGACTTTGAATTTTATGCCCCGGCGGAAAATGAAATTGAACCTATTGGATTAAGGTTGTGGGAGATTGGAGATAGTGGAATATGACATCATCTTATGTCATGGTAGTTGGGGCAAGAAGGGCTAGGATCTTGACAAGTGGATGGTTGAGATTTGCTTTCTTGAAAAGGTGGGCTTTCAACATCATCTTCTTCCTTGATTCAAGGAGGCTTGTCTTGGCTTTTGAAAAGAGGAGAGAGAGGAAAAGCTGCGTGCAACCACTGAGCTCGCTGGCCGCCCGCACGCCCGCTCGTCGCTGCTCGGCCGCCCGCTCGCCACACGTCGCCGCCGCGATCGCGCATGCCCATGTGCGCCGCGCCGCCTTCGTCCCGCGCACCGTCCGTCGACCAGCAGCTTTCGGCCGTCGCCGGAGCTCACCCCCGCCGTCGACCTCCCCATCGCCCGTCCAAGCCTCGCCGGTCTTCCTCCGCCCAATCCAAGCTCGGATCCGCTCCTTTCGGCCCCAAAATGCAGCCAAGGAAAATGGGTATGGCAGCAGCTTCGTGGCCCGTTTTGGCCGGCTTCCCGGCCCCGGAGTTTAGGTCCGCCTTTGGGAAAGTCGATCCCCTCGTCGCCCTCGTCGTTTTGGTCCGCTCGGCTCATTGTCGGGTGAGTTTAGCTCACTAAACCTCGCTTAGAGGGTTAATTATGCTTAGGGAGGTTTAGTTTATGTTAAGTGCTATTAGGTTGTTAGTTTAAGTTATTTAAGAGTGGATTAGATTAAGGTGGTGTTTTAATTTAAAGTGTGTTTAATTAGGGTTAAGAAGGTTTATTTTAAGATAAGCCTTGATGTGACTTAAAGGAATTTATTTTTGATTTAAATAAATGTTTCGAAATTATTGGATTATTTAATAATATTTCATATTACGAAAATTATTAAAATATTATTATTTAATTAATTTTCGGATTAAATTTAATTATTTAATAAATTCCGAAAATTTTGTCGGGACCCTAAATTCTCATAATTTCGCGCCAATCGCCGCCGCGTATTCAGATTTTGAAATTGATGGTTGGATATTACAAATTGAGTGTGGATTGTGAAAAACATGGAAATTATTATTTAATTAATTTTCGAAATAAATTTAATTATTTATTAAATTCCGAAAATTATTTCGGGACCCTAAATTCTTAGAATTTCGTGCTGATCGCTGCTGTGTATTCGGATTATGAATTTGATGAGTGGTTATTGCAAATTGAGTGTCGATTGTGGAAAATGTGGATTTTATTCAGAAAACCCTGGTGTCGGGTTTTGATACCAAAATTTGATTTTAATGATTATATTAAATAGTGGGGTTTGAAAAGTGAGATATTGGCTTTTTGATTCGAAATTAGCGTGTCCACACACGTGAGTAATTTCTGGAATATTTTTAATATGAAGAAAAATGGCCGGGATCACTATTTTAAGTGGAAGCATTGAGTGAAATGAAAAGTGTCCCGGGGCCGAGTATGCTTTGGCTGTGTGATAACTAAGAGGAATCGTCTCCGGGCTGTTGAGCCGGACTTGCCCATTTATGGGATGCCCACGCGGTGGATGCCGGTCGCCGGTGAGAGGTGGGCCGACCGGATCGATGCTCCTTCGGGAATGCCGTCAACGTCTACCGACGAAGCCGCGCTCCATGGGGAGGCGATGCCGGCTATATGTCGTAGATAGCTGAAATTCGAGTAAGCTATGCCATTGTGTGGCAGTGAATAACAATTGGAATGCATGTTGAGTGTTGTTGATGTGTCGGATTATGGGACGGAATTGTGTGGCATGGAATGGGACGTGTCATAACGATTTAGTCTTATAATCGGGACCCCGCGGTTGTTGGTTATATGAAAGTGAATGCGTTCCGGTTGTTTAAGTTCTTATTACGCATATGATTGAATGATATGAACTGTGTGCTAACGAGGCAGAAGGAACCGAGGCGAGGTAAGTCCTCTATGTTGTGTGGCTAGGCCACCCGGGGCGTATTTTCTTTCTAATAGGGGTTTAGGGGTTGAACTTGCTGAGACAATGTCTCATCCCGGTTTGGGGATTACAATTTCAGGTCCCTGGAGGACGGAGCGAGCAGATAACTTTGGTTGGCCTTGAGGAGTTGCAAAGGTGAAGTCATAAGGATTGGAGAGCGTGTCCGATTTGTAGGTCGTAGGACAGTTCCTTTTTAAGAGCCGGTCTTTTGTAGACTTTTGGCCGTAGACCTCTATTTGTAATTCTGTTGAATTATGAAAGTGTTATGTTGTGGTTTTGCTTCCTGCTTTTCTATCCCGTATTCCATTGTCAAGGGTTTTACAATACGTTCCACTTGCGCAACAATTAAATGAATGGGGTCGGCGACACTACTTGGGAATGTCGCATTTGCATGACCATGGTGGGATGTTGGCGCGCTCGAGGTTCGGGGCGTGACAAATCGACCCTAGATCCGGGCCTTGACCGACCCCTGCTCTCTGAAATCCACTCACTCAGCCTCTTCCGCCCTCTGATTTCCCTCCTCTCCGCGGGTTCATTTGCCGGCGGCCTCCCCCGATATCTCTCGGTGGGAGGTCGTTTAAGCTCACGACCCCGCTCTCTATCTCGCTCGCTCTTCGTCTCCCCCGAAGTCTCTCGGGAGAAGTTTCCGAGCTTGCGATCTCCGTATGTGTCGATGGAGGTGGTGTTGGCCTATTTATAGGCGAGGGAATCCGGTCGACAGAGAGCTTGGGCCGTCGGTCTTCTGCGTGCCGACCAGCCTTGGTGCGGCCGGACCGGCGTCGCCTCAGCCGCCCACTTGCTTGAAGGCACGTCCCATCCATCACCAGCTGGTCTGCGTGCGTCGTCGTTGCGTGTCCGTCCAACGTCGTGCCTTCTGCGCGTGGCTTACAGAGAAGGAGCAAAACCAGAAGAAAAGAAGAAAGAAGAAGGAAGAAGAAGGAACAAGAAAAAAAGGGGGCGTCACGCTGGCCGGGCCGAGGGAGCCCGCGAGAAAAAAAGGATGGGGGCTGGGCTCGAAGGCCCCCCCAACGAGCGCTTTTGCTTTTGTTTTTTTTTTCTTTGTTTTTGTTTATTTTGTTTTGTTTGTTATTATTTTTTGTTTTTATTATTTATTACCCGAAAAAGGCAAAATGGATAATTAATAAAAAAAAACCTAATTTAAAAACGAAATTTAGGCATCAACAGCTGCCCCTCTTTGAAGGTGAGTTCGCAGAGGTTGCATTCAAAGACAAACCGATGCCTAAATTTTATCTATGCATGCCTAGCAGATTATATTTTATTTGGGACCTATCATTCTATGTAGAAAAAGAGCAATATAACTTTACATATACTAAGACAGAGATAAGAAGATACCGTAGTTACTTACCGAGAGTGAGTGAGATAGGGTGTGAACCCCGAGTTTGGCAAATGTCAAGGCGTCATCTTACCGGTGACATGAGGAGGTTGCTTCTCCAGACCCGAACCATTCTTCGGTCGCCTGTTAGAGCAATCAGTGGTTTGTCAAGGACCCGAACCTTTCTTTGGTCGCTTTAGCGGGGAATTGCTTTCTCAGGACCCGAACCATTCTTCGGTCGCCTGTTAGAGCAATAAGCTGTTTACCCGACCTTTCTCGGGGGATGCGCCGACCTTTCTCGGGACATCTGTTTGTGGGGTGTCTGATCATCGTCAAGGACACCGGATGGTACCCGACTTTTCTCGGGGATGCGCCGACCTTTCTCGGGGCATCGCTTGTGGGGTGCGACCTCGTCGAGGACACCGGTTGGTACCCGACCTTTCTCGGGAGATCGACCTTTCTCGGGGTATTGATTTGTTGGGGGTGGCGACCTCAATCGGGGACACCGGTTGGCACCCAACCTTTCTAGGGAGATGCGCCGACCTTTCTTAGGGCATCGATTTGTTGGGGTGTCTAACCTCAATCATGGACACCGGTTGGCACCCGACCTTTCTCGGGAGATGCGCCGACCTTTCTCAGGGCATCGATTCTGGAAGATACCTGGACATTCACAGGCATATCAAAGAGTACCTGGATATTCACAAGTACTAACCTGAAGGATATTTGGGCCTTTGCAGGCATCAAAAGGGCATTTGGCTGATTATAGGCATTGGAGGGGTACTTGGATGATCACAAGTACGAATTCTTGAAGGATACCTGGATGCTCACAAGTACTAGATGCTGGAAAATACCCGATTGCTTGCAGGTATCGAGAGAGTACTTGGATGATCATAAGTATGAATTCTGAAGGATGCTTGGACGTTCGCAGGCATCGAAGAGGTACTTGGATGATCACAAGTACGGAATTCTAAAGAAAACCTGATTGCTTGAAAGCATCGGAAGGGTACTTGGGTGATCACAAGTACAAACTCTTGGAGGATACCTGGATGAACACATGTATCGAAGGGGTACCTGGATGATCACAAGTACAAACTCTTGGAGGATGGAATATCAGGGACGTACCTGGGATATTCGTGAAGGTCTCTCACTTTCTGGTACTGGGAATATCGAGGACGCACTGGGATATTCATGAAGGTCTCTCACCTCCGGTAATTGGGAATATCGAGGGCGTACACGAGATATTCGTGAAGGTCTCTCACCTTCGGTAATTGGGGATATCGAGAGATATTCATGAAGGACTCTCACCTTACGGTAATTGGGGATATTCGAGATATTCTTGAAGGTCTCCCACCTCCCGGTGATTTGGAATATCGAGGACGTATCTCGGATATTCAGGAAGGTCTCTCACCTTCTGGTAAAGGGGAATATCGAGGGCTTGCCTCGCATATTCATGAAGGTTTCTCACCTCCTGGTAATTGGGAATTTGAATGTAGCACGAGGCTTACCTGGCTGGCCATAGGCACTCAAAAGGGTTGGAACACCTGGGTAATCACGTGAGCACAACGTGGTGGAATACTTGAATGGCTGCTAGTATTCAATGGTATAATTTTGAGGACAACTCGGAGAGGTCGAGTGTCACGGAAAGGGAGTACCTAGACAATGAAAGGCACTCAAAGGTAGTGGGATACTTGGTCAGTTGCAGGCATCCTAGCTATGAAGACAACTCGAACAAGTCGAGTGTCAAGAAAAGGGATTATCCAAAAAAGTGGCCGATACTCAAAGACAATGGGACACTTGGACAGTCACAAGCATCCAAACTTTAAAGACAACTTGAACAGGTCGAGTATCAACAAAAGGAGCACCTGAGTAGTGGCAGGCACTCAAAAACAGGGAGATACCTGGACAGTCACAAATATCAATACTCTAGGGACAACTCGAATAGGTCGAGTGTCGATAAGAGGGAGTACCCGGCAAGTGGTGGGTACTCAAGGATAAGGGGATACTTAGACAGTTGCAAGCACCCAAACTCAAGGGACGACTCGAATATGTCGAGTGTCAAGAAGAGAGTACCTGGAGAGTGGTAGGTACTTTAAGACAAATGGGGATAGGGACATGCTTACCTGGCAATATCTCTTATCACTAAGAGTATGTCTGCTATTTGCACAGTATGCACACATGGTTGTATATGTTGTAAATTCATGAATTTAAATGTGATTCATGCATGACAATTTTGTTAGTTTTTCATCATCTGAATTCCACCGGGGGAAAATTTTGAAAGACAACCTTCATTCCAAATGTAGATGTCTTGAGCATACCAGATGACGGACTTTCAGTCTGAAAGGACTTTCCACTCACTCTCATGGAAAAAGGCTATCCTGACCATTGATGCAGGATTTATAAGGACCACACATCTCACTGTCATCATGTCAGCAGGGGTCCGAGTATTCTCGCAACTGGTACGATTTTACCAGTGTGAGAGGTCTTCTTCGAGACCGTACTGTAGGCTTGGTTGTTGGCTCGTCAATGGGGACCATCACGGTCAAGGCTTATGAATGGAACGCTGCACGATCATCTCCGGGTTTGCAAGTCAGGAACCCTGCGAAAAGAGATAGAATAGTCTTGCTCGTACTTCTTCGAGCGTTGTTTATAGACATATGAATTCTTACGTTAATTGAAGTGCCATAGTCTGAAGAGACTTTTACAATGGGACGCAATGAAGGCTTGACTCATGTGTAAAAGGGGTGGGAGCTGGTGATTGCCTTGGCATTTGTCACCGATCTTTCTTCTCACTATCAGATGGAGGTTCCATCAATTGAACCACAACAGCAACAAATGGCTGTATTTTTGACTGGGAGGCATTGGTCTTGCTTTTATCGGGCACACTGCTTTTTTATGCCCCTATTTTTTTATTCCAGTTCTTCATTTAGGGCATTGACCTTGTTTTTACCAAGTACATTGCTTTTTCATGCCCCTAGTTTTTTTCATTTTTGTTGCTTGAGGAACTGATCTAGGCGAGTTCAATCGAAGCATTATTATTTAGACTTTGAGTCTTCATCTTCAGCCAGCACTCTAGGCTATGTCAATAACTTCTGCTTTGTCTCAATGTGAGGGTAAAATTACAGACTCACTTGGGTTGTACACTGAATACAAGTGCGTAGAGAAAGAATTGCTCTTCGTCAATCTAGGGCACTTAAATTAACGCGAGTGTTCATATGCAATAAAGACACCCGAAGATTGATGCAAGTGCGAGCAAGAAAATTTCTATCTCTCTTCTCACCTTGTGATCTTTGCTTCGCCTCCGATCTCGCCCTAGTGTGAGGTAGTTCTTGACGGGGTAGGACAGAAATTTCACCGGTGTATGGGGCTCAATGGGGTGAGCGATGGAATGCCTCTCACTACTTTGGTTATCGTACCATTCGCGAGAGAACTCTTTACCCTGCAGCCATGGAATCTTCTACACTCATCTCACAAGTGTATAGATGGGGGACTGTGTGTAAGATATGGCTTGCCTTTCATCATTTCGAAGGGCCTTATCCAGCATGCTCAATCAATCTTGTATTCTTCACTTAGCTGTCTATTCTAATAATCCTTAATAAAATCAAAGATTTAGACAGACAAAATCATCATGCAAAATTCACCTGGAAAAAAGCGTGCAGTGTATGATGTGATAGAGTTTGTACTCTCAAAATAAATTAATGGCTTTTTACTCAAGAAAAACCTATTAACAGCTTTAGGAGTATTTACTTGGTGGAACGGTATTCACAAATGTGTTGAAATTTGAACATCAAAAAGAGTTATTTACAAAGGGTTATTCACAAATGGGTGTCGCTAGGTTGTTCCTATTGGTTAGGGACATGACATACGAAAGATCAGCCAGGGATTGGGAATCTGATCAGGAATTTCTGCTATTGCCTCTTGTAGAAGAGAAGCTGTGGAAATAGCTCAACCAGTAGGGCCAAGATCATAAGTGACTTGAGGCCTAAAGGGTCTTTATCATTTATTTTGATGATACTTTGTTTTGGAAAGCTTATCAAAGTCTGACATGCCTTTCATTGATTTGTTTTCTGCATCTTTGACGGTTAGGTGATCCTGTAAAAGACAAGAGAGAGCGTGTTAGTTGCGAAATTTTTTAGAAGTCAAACAACCGGAAGCGATACAACATTACCCTTCACTGGTTTGCAAATGATTAAGTGGACCGGAGTACAAGGAGGACATGAAGTCTCGTGTCTTCCACTTCGTCAGTCAATTATTCTCCTTAATTGGCTTATGGATGGCACGTCCCTTTACACAAAGTCAAGTGAATTCGATGCGAGTCATTTCCGTATACTAGCTTGGCCGTATTGATTTGTCAAACCTAACCATTGAGTTTGGTTCTTGAGTTGCGATGCTCCTTGTCAAATAGGGAAAATACGTCAAAAGCGGGTTCAGATAGTGGGAGTATTGGAAACGATACCAAATTACCCTTCCCCAGAGTTTGTCTGTACTAGCTCCTAAGGATATTTGAATGTTGATGATGGCCTCTTTATCTTGGCATAGTTCAATGTTTCCTTCAATCGGCCTTCCTTATGTATGCATGATTGATGGTCGTCAATTCATCTTCAACGCCTTCCTTTTGTGGAATTTCTCCTTCTGTTTTTAACTATAGCATCATTGGGCAAAAGTCATGTACCTCAAGCTTCTATGGAATCTAAGATAAAAAATCTCAAGCTTTCTGATGGCAATTACTCCTTGGAAGAATATGCATCTGGAGTGAAGCTTCTAGATTCGAAAGTCATTGTCCAAGGTGTGGGGCTATGGATCGCCTTGACTGTCTAGATTTTCTCCCTGTTGACAGTAATCACTTTAAAGGAAGAGAAGGAACTTCTTCCTTATGCTTACGGGCTCGTCGAAGTTGAAATTGTAACATCTAGCTGTTTGGGCACGTCGTGCGACAAGATAGTTCTTTGGCTTAGGTTGGAGCTGGTTAGGAGTGAGGCATGTCATGGATGCTTTGATTTCAACTGTATGCCCGTACCTATTACGTCTCACCATTTGTATCCCGTAAATAGAAGAGAGGGGTTGTCATTCTCAATATTATGTTAAGGGAATAAGACTTACCCTTTTTTGAAACGGGATGCTCCTTTTTGTTTGCCCTTGCTTTCTTGAAAGAGTGTTCTTGAACTCGGCGAGTTCACACGATGTGCCAGTTTCAAATGCCTCTTGTCACATTAAGTCAAAGGAGGATGATATTCTGAGACACGAAATGGATGAGTTAGAAAAACAAACATGATTTAACATCTTGTTTTGACAAAAGTATTTGGTAATGAAATATTTTTGTTTTCGAAAGCATGTATTTAGGGGGAGGAAAGCATGAGGAAGCCCAGCCCTCAGTATTCTCCTTGGATGGTATTTTCCTTCCATGGTTGGATAGCATCACCGGGTTGGTTTGGAATACCGCCTCATGCTCTCAAAACAAAATATTAGAACTGTACATTAGATTATTAGATGGAAAATACAACAGTAGCACACTAGACAAGATAAGAAACGTGAATTTATAAAAACAAACAAAACCCATGAAAACTCCTATGAAAGGAGCGCTTAGATAGTGCTGGTCCTGAAGTCAAGCGCCTTTGAGTTCCTCGCCTCCAGTAGACTCAAAGTACTCGCACGAGAGGACCACTTCATTGAAGCTAAGGAAGTGCAACCCGTGCAACCAACAACGATGCTCGCGAGGTAAAGCTCCTATGAACAGCTTTATTATTTCTTCTTCGGCTAGTTGAGCATAGGTTTGCATCATAAAAGTCTTCCACCTCCTTGCATATGCTCGGACATCCTCCATTGGTCTTCTTCTAAAGTGAACCAAGTTCTCGTAAGGCAGTTCAGTTCCAATCTGGCTTTGATATTGAAGGAGGAATGCAGAAGATAGCTCATTCCAATCTCTCATGAGGTAGATATCTGCTGTGACAAACCATTGCAATGCAAGCCCTATAAGACTTTCTTGGAAGGCCCGAGTTGTGAATGATGTCGGGCTATAGTACCGACTCATTTCAGTGTGGAGTTATTGCAAATGAGCCACGGGGCAAGTCGTGCCGTTATACTTGCGGAGATTAGGTATCCACATCTCTTCAGGGGTCATGCTCCTATGAGTGCAAGATGGGCTTGATGTATCCCGGTTAAGCCACTGGTTTTCCCATTGCATATTCGTTGTAGTGGTGAGTTTTTCTGCTTCAGGGAAACTGGACTCTGCCAAGGTTATCCCATTGCTTTCTTCCGAGTCAAAATCACCAAACGAGGATGAGGCATTTAAGCCATCTTCATGGTTAGGTGACAAACTTAGTAGTTCATTAGGATCACGGATAAGGATGAATGTTCCCTCTTTGATGGCTTTGACCCGTGTGTGGGTAGAAAGCGGTTATACGATGAATGGCCGATTTCATCTGTATAACGCTGGAAGTCCTTGGGACTGTATCCTAGGGACTAGAAGTCTTCAGGGTTGTACTCTAGGGGATGTTCGAAGTCTTGGTGTGGCGACTCAATGATTGTCAGGTTTTGCCCACGCTCAGTGGTAAGCGTTGACTCGAGTTGCTTAGGCTTTCTTTTCTTAATTCCTGGTCCGGACTTTTTAAGTAAGGCTCTTCATTTTGCTAGTTGGACTTTGTCAAGAGGAGTGGGAGATGGTGGAGCTTCACTCCCTATATTGATGGGGGTCGGCCTTCTTTGGATCCTAGCTCTTGCGGTAAGCTTGAGAAGTCGTCCCATCATGCTTCGGCTCTGAATAGTGTTGACTTCATCTGTGGGCTCCTTGCCTTTCCTAGAGGGAAGCTTCTCAATAATAGGATGCGGCTCGACCTTCCATTTATCGTGTAAGGCTTCATCTTCTTCTCCGGGTCTCGCGATTATCGGCTCCTCGTGCTCCGCAACCATCGGTTCTTCGTAGGGTGGGGCGATGTTGGGGCTGATGTCAACATTATACTCTTGACAAAAAACATCGATTAGTTCTCCCCAGGTTTTAAGGAGATTAATTTTCCTTATAATGTACCACCATAAAGCGGGGCCAGTCAGGTTTGATTGGTATGATTGAATCATCCTCCGGACCAAATAGGCCTACAAGTAGGTCTCTGGGCGAGAGTTATCAGCATACCTTTCGCATTCAAGTACTTTGAGCTCTTCAGGGATCTTAATGCCGGCGTAGTCAGACAAGTCCATGGGATCTTGCTCCTGCAACTGGCTTAGTTTTTTTATGATCTTTTCAAGATGTCTATCATGTTGGTTATCCTCTAGCAAATTCGTGGGTGTCATGACGATGTTTAAAGCAGCTATGGAGTTGGGCTTGGCTTGAGTGGATTCCATTTGCCTCGAGAGTTGTCGAAGGGTAATGGACATCTGTCCTACGCCGTCTTCAATGTTGGCGAGATGGTTTTGTACATCATTATGATTGGGCCCTATTACGTGAGGCCATTCGCGGGTGGCCGGTAGCCGACGTTTCATAATTACCTGTTGTCGCGAAAATAATGAATGAGCGCGAAAGTAAACAAAGATTGACCCATAGCAATGGTCTAACTGCTTTTTATTTATCAAAAGAGGATTTTATAGACTGCAGAAATTCTGACATCTAAAACTTGAAATTAAAATGACGGAATGAAATACTAGATATTAAACAAAAGTCCTTAAACAATGGGACAAAACTTTCACAATATTAACACTAAGGGGCACATGATTGCCAATTTATATGCGACGGGGAGCCTTGTTCCTGCGAGGATGCCTACTTCCTTGGACTGGCTCTGAGATATGTATCCAGTCTATTCCCAAATCTCTTTGCATAAGCTCTGCTTGCTCATGCTGGTTGCTCTCGCTGATTGAGTGAGGGACCAATGGCTTCCATTTTGTCGGGATACGATGGTTGTGAATGTAGGACGTAGAGGCGTGGTGGGCTTTTTCTTCTTCCTCAAGCCTTTCAGGTACCATGATCCTTTTGCGATGGCACTTGTTCCATGTTTCCTCGATAATGTCAATCTCGAATGTGTATTCACGGCTTTGATGGGTGAAAAAGAGTGGAGCCTTTCTCTTGAAAGGCGGCGGGATCTCCTGAAGGGCTCCATATTGTCGTGCCACCCGATATGGGAAATAGGAAATGGCGCCGGTGAGGCCGAGCAAAGGAATTGGATGGCAGCGTCTATAAGCAAAATGAGCTCTCTTTTCATGGAATCAAGCATCACACCATTGGAATACCTCGGGAGTCGGGTCTCTTAGGAAATTTATCCAGTTTAGACAGCTTTGGTTAGGAATGTATGGTCCTAAAACCATAAATTTTTGCAATGGATTTTCAAAATTATTTGTTTTAGACGATTGCATGAAGCATCGATATTCACTTAGGTGAGAAAAGAACCAGACTTGTAAAATTTCCGGGAGACCCACATGACTTTTCCGTGTTTCCTTTAAAACGTTGAGGGACAAGAATGTTTCGGTTAAAATCATGTTGATATAATTTTGTCCCCTTGAGATTTGATCAACTATCCATGCCATCTTTGGACTTATGACGTTTCTTTGATGGGGGAAAATGATGAACCCGAAAAAGACCAGGAGAAAAATCTCACTTTTTTGGGTCATAGGTTGATTTTCAAAACAGGCAGTCAAAAATGCTAGTGGGCAGGTATTATGGTTGTTTTCAAGAATTTGCCTCATAACATGGACTTCAGTCCTTAAAAGTCGTGCTAACCCCCGCAACGGGATAATGCCGTTGATGGCCTAACAAGCTTTTTCTCGAGAGGAATTCCAGTGATGATGCTGTATTCTTCCAGAGTTGGGGTTAGCTCGAACTTACCGAACATAAAAGTAGTCGTCTTCGGGCACCAGAAATGTGTCATGGCCTGTATGACTTCAGGATGAACACGGATTTGGATCAACGATAGAAGATGATCGACTTTGGCTTTCACACACTCTTGGGCATACTGGTCCAATTGACCCCACCATCTGAAGAGTTCCGCTTTGGGAGCGGGAATGAACTGGATATCATCTTCTCCCATTGCATATAAACCGGGACTCGAAAAACCTACCCTAAATTGCCATGGGCCAATAAAAAAGATTGAGTAAAAGTAAATAAATTAATTTTGCTTTTAAAGAAAATGGCAAGCACAGAGACATGCACATGGAACGTGCGGCTCGATTTCTAACTATGAAGGCTTGTTGAAATTAAAAAGGCATCCGCCGTCGTCATAGTCTTGCATTGGCAGCGTACCCTTTTAACATCGGCTAAGAAATTCGGGGAAAAGAAAGGCAACCTCTACATCGCAGTCTTGCGTTCAAGGTCGTATCTTTCTTAACACCATCCTAGAAATCCTATGGCAGCCCAGGTCCGGCGGCCGGGTTGTGTGTGCCATGTGTAGTGTTAAAAGAATAAAGCATGCATAACAGTTTATAATCACAAGATATTTTATTTTAAAAGGAAAAATTAAGATACTAATCTACACAAAAAAAAAAAAAAAACCAAAGTCGGTAAAGCATTTAAATAAGATAAAAAAAAAAGGCCTAAGTCTTCAAATCTTCCCCAGTGGAGTCGCCAAGCTGTCGCGACCTCTTTTTTTCGGCGCCCGTTTCGGAGCGGGCGCCTTGCGGAGGCTAATGGCTCGGCTGAAATTAGTTTTGCCCGGACTCTCCAAGTCCACCAATTCACGACTTAATGGTCCAAGTTTTTTTTAACCTATAAATTAATTTTAAAACGGAGTCGCCACTAATCGGTTTGGGGTAGGTCGATTACAAACCCAAGCGAAGTATCGGGAGAAATACTCGCTCGCGCAACCGAGAGAAATTAGGATCGGGGACTTGATTACACTAGTTAATCACTAATGCCATTTCGGTACCTAATCTTGTTTAAACCCTAAGGCTTTTTGGATTATTGAGAGATTTTCCATGCATTTTAGGGAGAAAAACGTTTTTTGAGTCTTTTTCTCATTTTTTCGAAATAAAAGGGATTTTTGGATTTTTGGGTATTTTTAGAAAATACAAGTCTTTTTGGCATTTTATAAAAAAATTTTTGGCATTTATGAATTTTTTGGCTTTTTCATGAATTTTGACTTCTTTTTTTTTTTGGATTTTTGGCATTTTTTGGAAAATATGAAATATTTTTTTTTTTTTTTATTTTTTGGAAAATAAAATATTTTTTAATATTTTTCGGAAAATAAAGTATTTTTTATTTTTCTTGATTTTTTTTTAAAATAAAACATTTTTTACTTTTTTTGTTATATTTTGAAAATAAATCATTTTTTATTTTTTTTTATTTTTTTGAAAATAAATTATTTATTTTTATTTATTTATTAAAATAATATTTAAAATAAAATAAAATAAAAGCCCATCGGGTCCGCGGGTTGGACCTAATTTAAATCCCGCGTTGCGGGATACCGGATTTTTTTATTGTTTTTCTTTAAAAAAAACTCGGCCCATATACCGGAATTGGGCCTAATTTAAATCAAAAAAGGATACCCAGCCCGAGTTCAGAAACCGGCCCAACGAGTGCAGGTCCGACCCGGGGAAACCCTACCGGAGACAAGGAAACCGGGTCGGACAGACCCGCAAATTGACCCGATTTCCGGCCTCCTTTCCCCTTCGTTCATTCGTGGCGCGGTGAAGGGACCGAGACGGCGGCTTGCGTCGACGACGGCGACGGCGACGGCGAGTAGTGGCGGTGACGGGGCTATAGGTGTGGGAGATTGCGAGCCGCTCAACTCCGGCCCCGGTCCGCGAAGGGACGGTGATGACGCGGCGAGCAACGGCTACGGCGTAGGGTTTCGGTGGGGGGGGGGGACAACGACAACGGGCGGCTGTTGGATTCTCGAGGGGGAAGCGACGGCAAAGGACGGGTCCCCACCTGACGTCAACGGATCAACTGGAGTCGCCGGGGGCGGAGCGAGCAACGATCGCAGCGACGGTGGCGACGGTGGGCCTTCAGCTTCGCAGATCTGGAGTAGCGGCGGCGTCGGGCACAACTCAAAGCGGCATCGGGGGTGCGACGGAGCTGAATCGACCCTAGATCCCGGCCTTGACCGACCCCTGCTCTCTGAAATCCACTCACTCAGCCTCTTCCGCCCTCTGATTTCCCTCCTCTCCGCGGGTTCGTTTGCCGGCGGCCTCCCCGATGTCTCTCGGTGGGAGGTCGTTTAAGCTCACGACCCGCTCTCTATCTCGCTCGCTCTTTAGTCTCCCCCTGAAGTCTCTCAGGAGAAGTTTCCGAGCTTGCGATCTCCGTGTGTGTCGATGGAGGTGATGTCGGCCTATTTATAGGCGAGGGAATCCGGTCGACAGAGAGCTTGGGCCGTTGGTCTTCCGAGTGCCGACCGGCCTTAATGCGGCCGAACCGGCGTCGCCTCAGCCTCCCACTTGCTTGCTTTGAAGGCACGTCCCATCCATCACCAGCTGGTCTACGTGCGTCGTCGTTGCGTGTCCGTCCAGCGTCGCGCCCTCTGTGCGTGGCTTACGAGAGAAGGAGTAAAACCAGAAGAAAAGAAGAAAGAAGAAGGAAGAAGAAGGAAGAAGAAAAAAAAGGGCGCGTCACGCAGCCGGGCCGAGGGAGCCCGCGAGAAAAAAAGAGGGGCCGGGCTCGAAGGCCCGGCCCCGACGAGCCGCTTTTGCTTTTTTTTTTTTTCCTTTGTTTTTGTTTGTTTTGTTTTGTTTGTTATTATTTTTTGTTTTTATTATTTATTATCCGAAAAAGGGAAAATGGATAATTAATAAAAAAAAACCTAATTTAAAAAACGAATTTAGGCGTCAACAGCCAGCAACCGTCACTGGGGGAGAAGTACACTATCAGTGCCATAAATTGTGTACGACGCTCACTTTGGTGCCAAAAGTTTCCATCGGATCACTTAAGTGCCAAATCGGAGGAAAAACGATCACTTTGGTGCCACCGGCGAAAGATTCCGGCCAAAATGATTACGTGACTTTTTTTTTTTTTTTAAATCGACAAGGCCTTAAACGACGTCATTTTCGGTCCTCCTTAAGAAAACGACGTCATTTTGCCGTCCTACATGGATGGCCTCAAAAAAACGACGCCGTTTAACTCATTTGAGGATTTCTTTTTTTTATTTGGGGATTCAAAATTAGGGTTTCGTCGCTCGGCCTCCGTCGTTGCTCGACCGCCGTCGCTCGCTCAACTGCCATTTCTCAGCACTGTTCGGATGCCCTTAATGGCACACGAGGGAGCACGAGCCTCGGTCACCGGAGCCTAGGTACTAGAAGACGTAGGCCAGGCACTCGTCGAGGAGATCGGAGACATCAATGGCGGCGCACTAGTCGGCGGCCTCCCCGAGCACCGGCTAGATCACGGCCTTCGACTTGGCCGCCAAGTGGCCGTCATCGGGGTTGGGGTCGGGGTTGGGGTCGGAGCCTCGGCCACCAAGTGGCCATCGTCAGGGTCGGGGTTGGGGTGGGGACGGAGCCACGGCCGCCGAGTGGCCATCATCGGGGTCGGGGTCGGGGTCGGAGCCGCGGCCGCCGAGTGTCCATTGTTGCGGTCGAGGTCGAGGTCGGGGTCGGGGTCAGAGCTGCGGCCGACGAGTGGCCGTCGTCGGGGTCGGGGTCAAGGTCGGGGTCAGGGTCGGAGCTGCGGCCACCGAGTGGCCATCATCAGGGTCGGGGTCAGAGCCGCGGCCACCGAGCGCAGGGGCTGTCAAGGACGGCGAACGGCGTCATTTTGGTGTTAGGGTTTTGAATTGGGGGAGACACAAACGGCATCGTTTTGGTGTTAGGATGCTGATCGTACTCTCCGCAAGCCACATCAGCTTCAAAAACTAATAAAAAAGTGCCACGTCGGATTTCCGGCCAACCGGATCGGAGTTGGCACCAAAGTGAGCGTTTTTCAAACTTTTTGACACTTAAGTGATCCGATAGAAACTTTTGACACCAAAGTGAGCGCCGTACACAACTTATGGCATTGCTAGTGTACTTATCCCCGTCACCGGCCCCTCCAGCAATGGGCGGCGGCGGGAAGGAGCTGCCATTTTTTTTAAAACAATTTTTTAAAATAAAATATAGCTTTTCTTTTTTAGTTTTTAAATCTATTTAAAAAAATAATTGAATAAAAAATAATTAAAAAAGCCACATGGAAAATGAAAATTTATTTAAAATACCACGTCCGCGCCACGTCAGCATTTTCCATTAATAGGTTTGACAGTGTTAATTTTAGGACTCGATTGAAACAATTTGATAAATTTTAGGACTTGATTGCACTTTTTGTAAATTTTAGGACTCAATTGCATTTTCGTGACAAGTTTTAGGACTTCTGTTGCATTTATCCCTATAATAAAATTAGACACTTGAAGAAAGATTTGGAGCATAAAGTTTGGTTCAAAAAGAAAGGTGAGCATTGTGCTTTAGTATGTTTTGAATCAAATTTTACTTGTAATAACTAAAACAACAAATCATCCTAACTAGTTCAATTGACCTCGCCAAAATTCATAAAGAATTGCAATCAAGGCTTTCAAGCTTTAGGACACTTCGGTGCCTCATTATATTTACCGAACATCTTATTAATGTTGAAGCACTAAAGTTGCATATAATGCTATAATTAAGCTATACCACATATCATTTAGGTAATATTAAGTTATTTATGGAATCATGGACAAGTTGGTCTAAAAAGGATAATAGGTTAAATTATCTTTTGGAGTGATCTGCATCTTAATCGCTCACTTGTTTAGGTCAGTGTCCCAAAATCAAAGGGTTGGTTTAGTTTTTAAGATTGATTTATGTTATGTTAAACTCCAAAAGTGTCTGGCCAATTTTTAGCTTAAATCTTTTAAAGACAAATTTATTCAACACCTAATGGAAATCCTAAAGTTACAGAAATTTGTCAGATAACTAATAAGGATTTATTATATAATAAAGAAATCAAAAAGGAGGAGATAATCGTTTGGTTGCTAAACCAAATACTACTTGCATTAGAGTTGTATTCCTAGTTAAAATCGCTTAATCCGAAATTATATACAAAATATATGTGATAGTTTTTGCCCATTTGGTCACCGGAGGATTTTTTGACCTTTAACAACCAATTGTACAGTGTGTTTTAAATTATAACTCGGAGAAGAAATTGCAAGTGTTTTGAATTAAATTTATTGAAGTTCCTCATAATACTTTGTGGATTGATTTTGATGCCACCACTCATGTCATGGTTGATTGATCTAATTCTCCCTAACCCGTGCGGTCTTAAAATTTCTCTCAAAGAATCTTATTCACACTTGACTCACAAGGATTTTTAGAGAGGGAAGCTTTGGATTTGTATTTCACTTGTGAATGAGTTGATACAATGAGGGGGATGAGACCCCTATCTATACAAGTATAGGACAAACCATACCCGTAGATCTTTCCTCGATCATACGGTAGAGATCATATCTCCCGAGCTACTAACTACCCATATTTATTACGTGTTCGTACATTTACCATATTGCCCGCCCTAGGAGTATTCTAAAATACTCGTGAAAACGGCAAAAGAACCTTTTAAGTGCCATAACTTGGCACAAAAGGATACTTAAGTGCCATAACTTACGAAAGGTACACTTAAGTGCCACATTCGAAGAAAAACGGATCACTTAAGTGCCACTCCGACCAAAGTCCGGCCAAAACGCCAACGTGGCATTTTTCCGGCGAAGCGAGTGCAAAACAATGCCATTTTGCACGCTGATGTGGCCAAATAATGCAAAAACAGCATCGTTTTGGGCTGACGTGGTAAAATTATTATTTAAAAATTAATGAAATTAGATTTAGTTTAAATATTAAAAAAATAATTTTAAAATTAAATTTAGTTAAAAAAAAAAAAAAAAAGAGAGAGAAGGTGGGGGGCGATGGCCGAGGGCTCGGCCCTCGGCCACCACAGTCGCCTCCCCGTCGCCGGGAAGGGCCGGACGGGGGGGGAGGGTTGGCCGGGGTCGCGGGCTCTGGCTAAGGGCCGGCAACCTCGGCCGACTGGCGGCGAGGGTTGCAGCCCTCGCCCAGATCCGGCGAGGGACGGCGGCCCTTGGCCCAGCCGAGCGAGGGCCGCGACCCTCACCGCTTGAGGGTTGCTCGTCTCAAGGATTGGTCATGGTCGTCATACTAAAACCTCTTAGATCATCCCTTTCTTCGGGCCATGACACGTGTGAAATACGATGTAGGGATTTCTTACGATTCAAACCGTAAAGGCAAGTGAAAATTATGTGATTATAGGAAAAAAAAAAAAAAAACAGCTCCAGTTGAAAGGATTGGCACTTATCATTCGGTTTTGGATACTGGACATTATTTAGATTTATTTTGAATTCTTTATGTACCTATATTTTTCCACAATTTAGTTTCTTTGTCAAAACTCAATATAGTGGGATTTTCTTTTAAGTTTGGTTATAAATCTTTCAGTTTATTTAAGAATGACAATCTTATTGGAACTGAAACTTTATGTGATGGTCTCTACAAGTTTAAACTCGATAATACTTATGTTAAGATCTTAATGATCTTACATCATCATGTTGGCACTAAACGAGATTTAGTGGATGCGAATTGTGTTTACTTGTGGTATAAATGTTTTGGTCATATACTAAAGAAAGAATGCAAAGATTAGTGAAGAATGAAATTCTTTCGAACTTGGATTTTACTGATTTTAGAGTGGTTATTGATTGTATTAAATGTAAAGAAACAAAACACACTAAGAAATGTGTCACAAGAAACACAGAGCTTCTAGAAATTATACACATTGATGCATATGATCCTTTTGATGTTTCTTCTTTTGGTGGATAAAGTTATTTCATCACGTTTATTAATGATTTTTCACATTATGATTATATTTATCTATTGCATGAAAAATTTCAATTTGCGAATGCACTTGAGATGTATATTAAAGAGATTAAGGGGCAATTAGATAAAAATGTGAAAATTATAAAGTCCGATAGATGTAGTGACTATTATAAAAAGTATGATGAATAGAGATAATGTCTAAGTCCATTTGCTAAATTCCTTGAAAAAGATGGCATTTGTGCTCATTATGTGATGTTGGATACATTGCAATAAAATGGTGTAGTGGAAATGTGTAATTGTAATTTAATAGATGTTGCGACCTAATTTTTCGAGTTCACCACCTAAAACTAGGTTAATGGACTACTAAGCTTTTAAGCTTAGCTCGGGCTCTCCCAAGCCCATACCAAATTGCGACTTAAGTCTAAATTTTTAAACATGCAAAAGATTATCAACTAAGAGTCGCCACTAATCTGTTTACGGTAGGTCGATTAGACACCTAAGTAAAATAAATGGAGATTTATTTTACTCCTACGGACTAGAGACTAAGGGTACGGGGACTTGGTTACATTAGAATTTTCTAATGCCCTTTCGGTACCATTTCTTGTTTATTTTTATTTTTAAAAAAATTGTTTTTGCAGGAAGCTTGAATTTATTTTAACCTAGACTTTAACCATGCAAAAAGGTGATCACACGAGTGTTCAACCATTATTAAAAATTCAAATAAATAAAGAAATAAATAAATTGCATCACATAAAGCAAGCAGTCATTTTTTTTAGTTTTCTTGAAATTAGAACTTTTTTCTTAAAAAATGCATTTTGACTAAATGACCTAATTTTACTAATAAAAAATTCTAATTAAATGATCCTATTATGCAAACTAGTTAACATGCACCTAGTATTTTTATGTCCTAATTAAACTATCTAAAAAGGAATAATTTTTTAATTTATTTTAGGGATTAATTTGACTTAAACCCTATCCTATCTTAGAACACTATTTAGGTTTTTTTTGGAAACATGAGATAATTAAAATGTGCGAAAATTATCTAAACCCCTAAAAAAAAATATTTAGGTCCAACCCTAACTTATTTAAAAAGAATTATCTAAAAATGCAATCCTAAAAATATAATCTAAAAAAAAACTGAAAAAAAAAAAATAATTTACTAAACCTATATGTTTGGTTTACTAAATCTATATGCTCACGCAAGATTTTGACGTGTTTTTTGTTTTTTTATTTTTTTTTAGTTTTTTTATGATGAGTAATTATTAAATAAATATTAAATCTAAACTATCAACAAAACAAATGATTAAAATAATCAAAAAAATAACATGTTGTATCACA
The DNA here is from genome assembly GCA_017140595.1 of Eucalyptus curtisii. Classification (NCBI taxonomy): domain Eukaryota; kingdom Viridiplantae; phylum Streptophyta; class Magnoliopsida; order Myrtales; family Myrtaceae; genus Eucalyptus; species Eucalyptus curtisii. The sequence goes on from CM029504.1 coordinate 8,629,686, forward strand.
GGTCAAATTAACGATTATTACAACCCTAATTATCACGAAAAAGAGTTCAAAATAATTAAAAATCTGATCCGAAATCTTACGGATCAAATTAATAATTATAATGATTTAACAATTAAAATTCTACCAAAAAGCCCAAAAATTAATATAATTAAAAAAAGTGATCCGATGTCTCTCCGATCAAATTAATAATTACAATAATTTGGGGAAAATCCCTGCGGATAATACCTACAATATTTATTGACATCAAATATTACAACTTAAATAAATAAACTAAAAAAGAACAAAACAATGAGATAAAATGAAAAAAATAAAAAGAAAAAAAAATTAAACTACCTAAGGGTGGGCTCAAGGAAGACTGCAGCGTCGACGGGGGAGCGGATCGCAAGCGGAGGCGGTGCGGTGGCGCGGCGTCGGCGAGGTCAAGAGCGGCGGGCTTCAGCCGCCAGGCGAGCAGGGGCAGGGGAAACGTTCAGCAGCGGCGAGGCGCTCGGGTGCTCGTGGCTGTGGAGACACCGTCGTTGGAATTCAGGGGCGTTCGGTTTCACTGGTGCAGGCGCGGCAGAGGTGGCGCGACGACTGAGTGGGGCTCGGATGGAGGTACAGGCGGAGGTGAGCGATGTCCGAAGTGGAGAGGCGCGGCGCAGGGGCTGTGACCGGCGGGCAGGTTGCTGCGGGTGTGATGCTCGCGAGTCTCCGAGGCGCAGCGTCGAGTGGAGGCGAGCTCAGATCTGCAGGTGTCGGCACTCAAGCGGCGAGATTGGGTTTAGCAGCAGCCGAGCGGTGAGGGAGCAACTGCGGCGTTGGCGACGGTCTTTGTGCAATGGAGGTGCAGGCACGGGCGTCAGGTCGAGCAGCGAGGGGGGGCTCGCGGGGCTGGCTGCTGTTGGCATCGCAGGGGAGGTCGAGCGGCGGTGACGGAGGTGCGGTGGCCGGCGCGAGGCAGTGTGGGCGCGGTCAGCAGCAGCGGAGCGGCGTGCGGCTTCACGGAGAAGGAACCCACGAAGAAGAAGCACGGTGCATGTCATGTCTTTTTTTTTTTTTTTTTTTTTTTTTTTTTCTCTCTCTCACCTCACATCTACTCTCTGTACGAATTCTTTCTTCCCCTCCTATTTCTTTTTCTGCTTTTTCCACAGAAGGAAAAAGCTGACTTTTTTCTTTTTTCTCTCAAAGCTTTCTTTTTTGTACAAACTTCTCTCCAAACTTTTTGCTCTCAATTTCTTCGAAAATTCCCCCTTTTTCTTGAAAAATGCAGCACTCTTTTATAGTGGTTCCAGACGGCTGCATTTTTATGGCATTTTCCAAGTTTTCATCTCTTGCCACATTAAATCAAATTTGTAAATTATAGCATGATTTCGCAATCAGCTCGATCTTGCTCAGATTTCTTCCATTTTGCAAAATTCTTGCCCCTTTTTCATTTGATTTTTGAATTGCTTCTGCATTTAACAAAATCCGAATATTCATCAGAATTCCAAATTTTTATGCATATTCAATCAAATCAATTTCCTCCATTTTTATTATTTTTTTCTTTTTATTTCTTCAAAATGCAATTTTATTTTTCCAAAATTAGGTGTCAACAATAGAAATGGTTATGACTATAATGAGTTATTCATCTTTACCCTTATTATTACGGATGTATACATTAAAGACTTCTATGTATTTATTAAACATGATTACTAGTAAGGCATTTCTAAAGACTCCCTTTGAACTGTGGATAGAAAGGAAATCTAGTTCATGACACCTACATGTTTAGGGTTGTCCAACAGAAGTAAGAATTTACAATTCACATAAAAAGAAATTGGATTTTAAGAACGACTAGTGGTTATTTCATTGGTTATATAGAGAAATCCAAAATGTATACATTTTATTGTTCTAATTATAGTACGAGAATTGTTGAATTTGAAAATATTAGATTCATTGAAAATGGCAACATCAGTGGGAGTGAAAGAATGTGTGACACTTGCATTCAAGATGTAAGAGTGGAAGTTCCTATATCCAAAATTTATAAAGTTATTGTTCATGATATTAATGTTCAACCCAATAATAATCAAGAATAACAAATAAATGATCAAATACTCCATAATGAAGATGTTAACATTGAACCAACAGTAGTTGAGTCACAAGAAAGAGCATTAAGAATATCTCAATGAGAAAGGAGGTCGGCTATTTCTGATAATTATGTGGTTTATTTACAAGAGTCAGAAATTGACTTAGGATTGAAAATGATCCTAATTCATTTTAACAAGTCATGAAATGTGAATATTCTAATGAATGATTTAATGCCATGAAAAAAGAGTTTGAATCTATGCATCAAAAATTACGTCTAGGACCTTGTTGAATTACCTAAAAGATGTAAAAAAGTCGGGTGTAAATAAATCTTTAAGACTAAGCGCGATTCAAAAGATGATATTGAATAGTATAAAGCCAGATTTTTTGCTAAAGGTTTTACTCAGAAAGAATGCATTGACTACAAGGAGACATTTTCACTAGTTTCCAAGAAATACTCACTTAGAATTATTATGGTATTGGTGGCTCATTATGACTTAGAGTTACATCAAATGAATATTAAAACCGCATTTCTTAATAGGAATTTAGAAGGCCAAAGGCTTTTCAATTAAAGGACAAGAACACATGGTGTGTAGATTAAAGAAATTAATATGCGGACTTAAACAAACTTCTCAACAATGGTATATATATATAGTGGGAGCAAGTTTGTTTTTCTAGTTTTATGTGTTGATGATATTTTGTTTGCTATTATTAATGATCTTAGTTTGTTATATGAAATTAAAAAATTTCTCTCTAAGAATTTTGAAATGAAGAATATGGGAGAGGCAACCTATGTGATAAGAATAGAAAAATTTCGTGTAGATCACAAGAATTATTAGGGTTATTTCAAAAAGCCTACATTGAGAAAATTTTAAAGAAATTCAATACGGATAAATGTTCCGTAGGATAGAAAAATTGACGAATTTAACCTTATGCAATATCCGAAAAGTGAATTGGAACCATAACAAATGAAAAGTATTCCTTATGCATCTATTATTGGGAGCTTAACGTATGCTCAAACTTGTACCAAACCATATTAGTTTTGCTATTAAAATGCTAGACAGATATCAAAGTGATCCTATATTGGATCATTGGAAAGTTGCAAAAAAAGTTCTCAAATACTTATAAGAAACAAAGAATTATCTACTCACTTATAAAATATCTGAACATCTTGAGGTGATTGGATATTCGGATTCAGACTTAGCTAGATATGCTGATACAAAAAAATCAACGTTTGGTTACTTGTTTCTTATGGCTAGAGGGGTAATATCATGAAAAATTGCGAAGCAGTCCATTATTACCGCATCCAATATGGAGGCTGAGTTTGTGGCTTACTTTGAGGCCACTATTCATGGATTATAGCTGCAGAATTTTTTTCAGGGCTTGTAAGCATCAACGGTATTGCTAGGCCATTGAAATTTTATTGTGATGATTTTTGCAGCAGTTTTCTTCTCTAAAAACGACAAGTACATGAAATGGACATAGATGAATGTTAAACAGGATAATCTCTAATGGAGATATTATGGTTGGACCATTATTATACTTCTCATATATGAATTATGTTAAGTAGAGAAATATTGTTGTAGTACATGAAATGGACTATGTCGATTAATGACATACAACCGCCATGACTCGTATGAGTTTTTTTTACTTAATTGTGATTAATATGTGAAAGCCAATTTAAAGAAAGTTTTAGTATAATATTATTGTGCACATCATAGTGTTTATTAAACCATAAAAAGAATGTCATATGGGCTAAATGGGAGAATGTACGAATTATTGTGGCCCACATAATTTTATTAATTAATGGTTTAATAACTATTTAATGCTAAAATATATTAGTTATGAGAAGTTACGATTCTAATGAAAATGGATACTCCTTATTGAGAAGTTATTGTTCTTCCGAAGAGATACAACCTAGGAAACATCAACACTCTCGGGAAGCCTTTGTGTCATGTCGGACATTCCAACATGTGTCTGACACTCTCCGATACTCAGTCCACATGTGTCAGAAAATCTGACACCTAGTCAACTCTCTCAACACTTTTTAACACGTGTGTTGAGAATTTTGATATGTGAGTTCGAAATTTCAACATCAATTTTAAAAATTTTCAATAAATAAAGGGTCCAAATGTAAATATGTAAGAAAATAAAAATACTAAATGGGAAAAAGATTAAAAAAATAGCCTTCTCTTTTCTTCCGATTCTCACTTCCCATACACAATTTACCTCCCAAGTCCATTTTTTTCTCTTCTCTTCCAACACGCTCTGATATGCAAATCCAAAATGTGGATTGATTATTTGTTTTCCTCCAAGTTTATGGATTATTGGAGAGAAGTTGAATTTATCAAATTAAAACAACGAATGATATTAACAAATTATCGATTAATGTTTTTAATGTAAATTCATTATAGACTCTTTTTTATTATTTATTTATTTATGATAATTTATCATGTATATATAAAAATATACATTCAACATATAACGTGTACCAACGTGTCGGAATTTTCAATCTTTTAGAAATGACATGTCGGCGTGTCGTATCGTATCATGTTGTATCATGTGTCATGTGTCACGTGTTAATGTCACTGCTACTTAGGGTGCAACTCTCTTAGAAGTTAAAAGACGTTTTGATGGAAGGTGCCTACTAATAGCATGTATAAACAAGAGTTTGGTTCTCTCTACACTCACAATGGTAAAAACTTACATTGTATTATATCCTCCATCAGACATTATACATTAAAGAAAAGTGGATTAAGGGAAAGAAATCAAATTTCTTTATCTCTTTAGTATTTCACGACAAATATCTTGAAAAGGTATTGCTACGGATAAATTTATGTCTTCATCCCTCTCATTGTGAAAATCAAGAAAATCGAAGATCCTATGTTTTATATCTTCCGCATTATAGAATTATGTTATTGCTTAAAGCCATGCCACCCATGTTAGTGGTTATAAACTTGCCTCATCTACTAGGCCGCATGTGAGACTAGCATGATCAATGACAATGATGAATTCGATGCAGCCAAGTCTAAACCATGCTAGTATATAAAGTCATTTTGAGGGATAAAAGCATCCGCAAAGGTATGTAGATGTGGAAAATTTCTTTTCTTTTTATTATCCATGTTATTTTCACTGTTTTGTAGATGTGTGTAGTGCCTTCCAACAATCAGGGCCCAGAAAGTGCTATGTGGGGAAAGAAAACTGCACATTAGCAGAAAGACCAAAGAAAAGTAGTCTAAGGGTTTAGTTACCTGTAGAGAGGGATTAGCTTCCCCTCAATGCCTTCTTGATACCACATTTTTCCATCTCAGTTATTTAAATGCAACTATCAAATAACTTCCTAATATTAGAAATTCGATTTTGATATTTCCAAAGAAGTGAGCAAGATAAATATCATATCGCATTATGCCTCGGCATGAATCCAAGTGCTTGAAAGAATATTTACGAGTCTTCAGTGCATGCGTGAGCAATTGACTAAATGAAGTTTATTTATTCAAAACTACATCCTTAAATTTGAAATTATCAAAGCCATGCTATTATTGGCCTATTTAGACAGGAGTGTTTCCTCCTTCGGCCGTTTATATATTAAAAGAAATTTTTTAGATTTATTTCAGCTAAAGAACGACTATAAGAACACATTTTCTTTTGTATTTTCGAAAGGAGAATTTCAGCATTATAATAGCTTATTTATTGGTGAAAAGCCAGCTTTTAATCGAGGAGAGTAAGAAGTATATTATTTAATCGTCTACCTTTGTTCCAGCAATATAATCGACTATATCTTCTTTCAAAGAGGGTTTAGTCCCCTTATTCGGACTTCGCACCACCTCTTCCTTAGACCAGATCCGCCTCGAATTCGCTGCGGTTTCGTTCAAAATAAGAAGCAAGTTTTTAAGTAAACAATCAAGAGAGAGAATTCAAAAGTAAAAGTGAGAGATGAGTGATTACATTCACGAAAAATGGCCAAGTGAGGCTCTAATTACAGTGCAAAATCAAAAGGAAGTGGGAAATACTGGCCAAGATCTGCCCAAGGCCAAAAAGATGCTCGCAACTTCTAGTTAGTGCAATTTCTCGTTGTGTCTATCGAAGTCTTCAACTGTTACTGTTATTGTACTCTTTCTCAAGCAAAAAGTGACAAGACAAAGGTGATTTTGATGATGTAAGAATATAAGCAGAGTAGAATCTGGTTTTGCAGATGGTTCAACCCCTAAAGCTGCTGCGGAGGACTTCGTTGGTTGCAAGCGCATCCCTGACTCCAAGATCGAGCGAGCTTAGAGCAGAATTCTAATACCCTGGTGTTGGTATCTCATTCTGTTGATGGATTTCCACTCCATGGAGGTTGGTTGGTTGAAATAATGGTTAATTTTGTTCGCATTGTATGCATTTGAATCATTTCGATTCTGGGAATGTTTCTACATTGGAAATTGTTTAGTAAAATTCAAGTCCTAAATTTGATGGATCTAAAGTGCTTATTTGTTCTGAGATTTTTGAGTCTTAAGTTTCCCAGTTTTCAGGGATTCTTATGTATTTCTCATGTTTGAAAGTGAATGAAATTTTCTTTTGACCCTTTTTTTTTTTTTTTTAATTCTAGTGAGATTGATCTAGGTTATCCATTATATCAACTATAGTCGCCTCTGCTATATTTCTTTGTTTTTGTCGTGTTCAGATCTCTTCTAGTTATTGCGAGTACTGAACTTAGTCTTGAACCGTTCTTGTTTTTTTTTTTGGTCGGAAACTGTTCTTGTTGATGTTCTGTAACTTTAGCTAACAAGTACCAAAAAGTGGAGTTGATTTTTGTTGACATCTTTACTTTTCATCTCGAGGATAGTTGTGCACATTTTATAAAATCAAGGCATCAAATTTGTCGATAGTTGGAGATTGACCCTTGACAAAAAAAAAAATTGTGTTGCGTTTTTGCATTTCGCATATAGGAGAGACGTTGGAATACAGATTTAGGGTTGCATTGCTGTCAACATGTCTCTATGTTGGAGTTGCATTCGCTCGGATTATATGACACAATCATCTCATAGTCATAGTAAGCTTCATTCACATGTCATTATCTATTCAGATGTTTACTACAGTCATGAGTATGGTGTCTTAAATGACCAGGCATATTAGAAGATTATACACATCCGGTAGATCCTAAGCACGCCACGGAAGCAAAAAATTGGGAGAGTCAAGAGACAAAGGGGATCACACCCATTGAGAAGCCTTCATTGTTGAACCTTCACCATCATCAATATATTTGGTCTTTCTCATGATCGTTGCACCTAATTTTTCCATAAAGGAATCCACCACCATCTGTCGTTTCATTCCAAGGAAAAGGTCTTGCCAAAATCACGACACCTTCGGAAAGAGATAGAGCAGAATCCATGAGAGACCAAGAGGGTGGCTGAATGTTGGGGGATTTATGATTTGGTTTCAATGGACTATAAAAAAAAAGTAATGAAAGAAAAGGAGAAAGGAGGAAAGTCACGGATTATGAAAGGAGGGAAAGAGAAAGAAATTGACTCGCATTTTGGGAAGTGAAGAGAGAGTGAGGTCCGATGGAGAGATTTAAGGAAAAGAATAAATGGAAGATTGGACCGAGATTGAGAAAGAACCAACTAAGGAATCTCGTCATAGAAAGATTCAGCATGATGCACCTCTCGCTTTGGCATGGTATGCGAGAGCTTTTGGCAATCACCACTCACCACCATTTACAAAGGGGAGATTCACGTGAGCATTCAGCCATAGACACACAGATTATCATGCACGTGCGAGTGTGGCTGGAAAAAGGGAAAAAGCGTCTCATGGCGTTTTGGGTTTTGTCTTTTGTCTTTATTTAGTTTTTCGCATGTTTTCTTACGTGGAACCCACTTGGCAGTATACGAGCGCCATGTGGGCTTGAAATGCATTAATAAATGCCATGTTGCAAAATTTGAATGGCGTTAACAAAAATACTTAATTGCACTAATTAGACAAGTAAAACACTCTTTTTCTATTACTTCTCTGAGTATTGTATTCTTGTTGTCTTAGAGATTATGCCAATGATTAAGTGCACAATAATAAGAGCAGTAACTGAGTCCTAATAGTGTGATTTATTGTGTAAAAAGGATCAGTGCTTACCGATTGTTATCTATCTAAGCAAATTACTAGTGCAATCCAGCCCAACTTGTGATTGTTAATATGAGAAGTAAACGTAGGCTTGGAGATAAAGCCAAATACTATATATTTTTCTATGCCCCCTTTTATTTTAATTACTTCCATAGGCACACAATATGCTCGCGAGCTTTGAAACATCACATTGACCATAACAATATTTAGCATTAGCTATTTTCCACAAAAGATTGTCAAGATTTCTAAAACAACCTATCATCCTCTCCCCTTAGGTTGTATTGTTAGCCCCAGTAGAGTGAAGGTACAACAAGAAATCTCTATACATCGACACCATAGAAAACATATGTATCCATCTTCATTTCATCCAAAAGGAGTTGCAATATCATCTTAACCCTAACCAAATGTTGAAATATTAGAAACATTTCACGCACAAATATATCCAGTGCTTAGGTTTTAGGATTTACATTTTTCACATGGATATTGAGTAAACACGGACCACTAGGTAATATTGTAATGATCCGAGCCCCACTGTGTAATATTGTCCGCTTTGGACACTGAGTCCTCACAGCTTTAAAACGCGTCACACAGGTTAGAGGGACCAAAGCCTTATAAACTAGCCCAGGACTCCCTGGGCTAAGCAAACATTCTCCATAGTCCCCCCTAAGCAAACATTCTCCATAGGGCCTTCTTATCCTTCTTATCTCTTCGAGTCACATGCGGTCGGGAGTCGGCTTTGATACCATATGTAACGACCCGGGCCCCACTGTGTAATGTTGTCTGCTTTGGACATTGAGTTTTCACGACTTTAAAACACATCACACAGGTTAAAGGGACCAAAGCCTTGTAAACTAGCCTAAGACTCCCCCCTAAGCGATGTGGGACTAGAGAGGACTTCTTCCCCTTCCCTGGGCTGTCACAAATATAGACTACAATAAGTATCACATCAAAATAATCTTAAACTAAACATATATGAATGTAATGAGACTCCCAGGCCATTGCATGTTGCAAAAGAATGCCACTAAATAACTTTGGGATGGAAGCTTAAACTCTAGAAGACCCTGGAATTGATATGATGAAAGCCAAGATCGTCTTGTTTAGATTTGCAATGAACCATAAGAATCGTTCCACCCTCTAAATTGTTGTATATTTGGATTGCAGTTTCGATCAAAATATTTTTGGAGCTAGCTTGTCGGAAGACTAGAATAATCATGACACACTAGATTGGGTTTGGGTGGATCATAAATAGATTCAACTCATATTCACCCATTTAACTCACATTCCATTTACTTTCTAAACAATTTAGATGTCCCATACCCAATCCAACCCAAACTATGCCCAACCCAAACCCACCCATATAACTCACATTATTCAATAACACCGATGAAGCATTTAGCAAATTTTAAAAAATATGAATCATAAGAAAACAAGTATGCAACCGCCCTTCCTCAGCCAACTAGGGAATGAGCATCGCCTCCACCTCTTCCTTCGCCATCAGCACCATCTAGAACCACTACATCACCTCGGCCACCACCCTCTTCGTTTGCAGGTATGTGAAGGCATCCCTCTCAACGAACCCTCACTTTGCATTGCCTTCAACCAACATTCTGGCCGAAACTCCAACCGGTCCTTTCCCTACATGTCCTTCAACCTCCCTATCACGTATGGATGGTACTGTCGTCCATCGTGCAAGGGAAGAGAAGTGTCGAAGGATAGGCTGAGGCGTGAGCTGGAGGTGTCCTAGGCTAGGTTAGAGGAAGAGAAGACAACAAGCACAGAGAACGAAGAGGGAGGGAGAAGAGAAGTCTAAGCCCTATTTTAAATGGGTTGGAAATGAGATTATTTTAAAACCCATTTGAATCAATTTATTTTAGGTTTTCCATTTCAGGACCCATTATGATTAGACTCTTCAAATTTAAGGAAACCTACTTATGACCCATTCAAACAATTTTTGGTTAATAAATTAGTTTAAGGCCATTCAGAAAAGTGCTCTTTTCAATTATAGCGCTGATATGAAGCAGCAAATTCAATTTACAATTTCCAATAAAGAAAAAGGCGTGCTGTGTCAATTATAGGACCAATTCCATAAAAAGCACGAACTTTAGGTGTTGTCCCAAATCTAGCCCGAACTTTATTTTGTCTAAAAAAATAAAACACAAACTTTAGGTATTGTCCCAAATCTTGCCTGAACTTTATTTTGTCTAAAAAAAAAGCACGAACTTTCACTTGTGTCCCAAATCTGGCCCGAACTTTATTTGAGACAAAATAAAGTAAGTCTATTACCAATAGGCTTCACATCTCTATTTAACTACAAGATGCATACGCTTTTAATATCTCGCTTTAAGACAATGTAATCTTCTACATCCAACCCAGCTTTTGACATTACAAACAGCTTGCCAGTTGTTAATTGATCTAATGGCCCTAGCTATGTGCCTCATCCCTTGGAACTAAAGTTGCTGAATTATTTTTCCCATGAGAATCATCTATAAAGTTCACCACATTGGAGGACAGACTTAAATTTAACATTTCCTCCAAACACTCGAATGCAGCATTATTTTGCTGTGTTGGATATTATTGCTGACGTGGAAATGCCACGTCGGATGACTGTGGAATGAGGGTTAACGGAGGGCCAAATTTGGGACACAAGTAAAAATTTGTGCTTTTTTTTTTTAAAAAAAAATAAAGTCGGGCCAGATTTGGGACAACACCTAAAGTTCGTGCTTTTTTTTTTAAACAAAATACAGTTCGGGTCAGACTTGGGACAACACCTAAAGTTCGTGCTTTTTTATGAAATTGGCCCGTCAATTATATTTGAGTAATATCTTACTTTTTTCAGATAATAAAATTTTAAGTTTGCTTCTCTTAGCAAAAAACATATTATTAACTAGATTAGTCGATATAGAGATGATTGGCAATAAACGTTGTGATTTAAGTCATTCTACCTTAAGTTTCTTTCCTTTTCAAGTTCTGATGCGAATCAACCTCTAATCTCTTCACCGATTCATTCATGAAATTTTTCATCTGAGAGAGAGAGAGAGAGAGAGAGAGAGAGAGAGAGAGAGAGAGAGAGAAGTGTAAACTTGCTATCTCCACAACCACGAAAACTATAGAGAGAATCCCGCAACAAAATTTGAAAATGCACATAGTATTGCGGCCACTTATGGCTTAGACACAGCTCCACCCTTCTCAATTCACTTGGGTTATCGTAGATCATAGACAGTTTGGTTGGTTATAACATTTTGTTGTGTATAGATTATGATTTTTCGGAGTAATATGGAATTTCTAGTATAATTTCCCTTTTGAGAAAAAAAAAAATGAAGAGAACAAGAGGCGAATAAATTACGTCGTAGTATTCTTAGTTACTTTTTTGTTTCGCACCATACCTAAAGTAAAATTTAACTTCGCATAAAGAATTCAACGCCTCACGGGGTAATCTATGTGGAATTGCGGAGTACGGTTTGTTGTCTAGTCAGCAAGATTAATATAAATATAAAAAAGAAGAAAGAAAATACAGATCAGGCAACATTACGTGAGACCCTCGTCAACAAAAAGCTTACAAAATTTATCATCATGCAAAATCTTACAAGTCTGGAATCATCATCTTCTACAGCTAAATACATAGCAAATTCAACAAATTCAAAGTTCAAGAGAGTACCAGCTACCTGCTAGAGGGACCCCAACTCCAAGCAATATTTGCCACAAAACGGCCACATCGGCCGTAAATATCCGACGGTTGAGGATAGCCCGACAGGGGCGACCTGAGAACACATCCGGCATGATGCTAAGTTGCAGCACATCAGAAGTCGATGCACATGCTCGATGTGATCTCATGTCGCTCCTGTAGGGCCCCTCAGCCAAATTATGCACTCAAAATTCTATGGCACCGCGGTTTTCATTTGTGTATCCTTTGGACTTTAAATAGGATGGAGATGGAGCTGACGATCTAGTACTACACCAAAATGTACTTGAAATTTGAGTACCTGCGATTCCCACGCTCGTAGTGAGCGAGCGTGGACTGCGAGTACAAGTTTGTACTTTGAACACTATTGTACTGGAAAATCAACTAGCTCTCTTATGGGAAAAATTGCACTATTGCAGTACTCTGTCGAAAATTTCTTTCTTTGTTTGAATCCTGTGTGGATTTTTCCATTTCATAAGATGTGGGTAGTGCCTCCATGAAAAATCAAGAGAAACATTGTCAAAAAAAAAATCCTAAATTTATTACGTCTTTATTGATTCTATCATAATCTTTCAATTTGCAATTCAATCTTAACAATTTTCACTTATTGTCAATTAAGTTCATTTTAGCCAATTTTGGCCGAAAATCACTGACATTAATACTAATAATATCGCGTAAGACAACTCACACTGATGAGAACATTTATAATAATTTTTTATTATTTTTTATTATTTTATTTTTTTCCTTTTTTCTTCCTTTTGTCAATAGTTGGCCATCAACCACAGGCGAAGGCCGGGCTAGGTGGCCTTGCTTGGATGAGGGTCACCCTTGCCTTCCATAAGGGAGCCACAGCTAAGCCTCGTCGGGCCTTGCCCTCATTCAGTTGGGCCTTGCCTATGGTGAGCAAGGCCAGTGGTTAGTCACTAGTAAAAGGAAGAAAATAGGAAGAGAAAAAAAAAATTTCTCACCGCCCAAAGAGATCTTCTCCAAAAATACAAACCACTAGGAGTCGCATAAGCCCATGATCCAAGATAGTCTTAATCAGCTGTATATCCAAACCCTTCTATCCTACGAGACTTGGCAATGTCCATTTTCGCCAGATAAACAAACTTAAGTCAATTTTCAATAGATGACCACAAGCATCTTACATTTCCAATGGAAAACAGCGTACTACCAACAAGGTCAATAGATGTAGTGGCTATTTTTATCGAGCAGGTAAGATTTGTGATCCTTGTGTCACGGCCAAGAGGTTTCTATAGATAAAGAGCCGTGTTTTTCCGAGGAGGACAAGGATCGCTAGGATTCCCAACAAGAGCTCTTCCGGAACGTTCCAAGGGCGGGCGATACGGTAAATGTGCCAAAGTCTAGAATTCTCCTGTCATTAGTGTTGGTAATTAGTAGGTTTGGCGGTACGATCTCGTTCACCGGATGAAAAATCAATCAATGGCCTCTAGTATAAGAAAGGGTGCCCTCCCCCTCATTTGTAACCATCCAACCATTTCAGTAATACAAGGCTCATTTTTTTCCAGAGCTTCTCTCTCTAGAAACTTTCTTTCTCTATGATTTGGGTGAGCGAGCGAGTGTGCGATCGATCGAGCAAGGCTTGGCTTAGGCATCCTGACGATCCAAGTTTGATCTAAGAGTGCCTAAGTCGTCGCATGGTCACGATCTCAATCGATCGGCCCGTGACACTTATGTAAGATAACACATGCATAACACAATAAAAAATGAGTAAACATGTTGATTCATAGAGAAGAACGTCAAAGAAGAATCTCAAAATATTGCAGTCTGCTGCAATATTTCCTGAGTATAGCAATCCTTCATTCCTCCACCTTAGATAGTCTTATTACATTTCATGTAAGAAAGCTAGCAACATTGATGTCGTGCAGCCGATATCCAACGTGTTCTCCCAGTTATGCAATTCAAATTTCCTTCTGTTCTGTTCACATACAGCCACTTTTCACTAATCCGACAATTAGCTTTAACTGAACTTTAAAACCGCTGTCATGCTCGCCAGTTGAAACATTGTCGCAAACGGATACATGCTACGTATGGCATGACATCTGCCATATCATAGAGTACATTATGGAAACATGATGGCAAGAGTGCTCTTCTCCAAGAGTACAAAATTCAGATATCCAAAGCAAACTGGAAAGAATGATGAATAACCCTGAAGATTAGGATGCTGGTCAACAGACAATGCTCGTTCAAAAATTTGCCTGTAGCCAGCCACCACAATGACCACCCTCGCCAGATCTAAGTGAGGTTGTGCTGCCCTCGCCAGATTTGCATGAGGGTGTCGTGGCTCTCACTGGCCTAGCCAAAAGCAAAAGGGGAAAAATAAAGATAAAATAAAAAATCAGAATTAAAAAAAAAAAAAAAAAAAAAAAAAAAAAAAAAAAAAAATTTGCAAGTATGATCTTCATCAATGCAGCCCATACCATATAGGACAATCGACGTCTACATCAATAAATTCTGACCAAAATTTACTAAAGGGACTATATTGAAAATCATCAAAAAATTTATGATTCAATTGGTCAAATCATTTAGAACTAGAATGACCAACATATAATATGTTCAAGAATTTTTAGACAATTTTCCTCTCCAAAACAAATGCTGGAAAATTGATGGGAACAATCGGAACCTTTGGAGCAACTCAGCCGGTCCTAGATCGAGGCCCTGTTCTGCTTACTACAATTAGCATAGCACCTTTTTTTTTTTTTTTTTTTTAAGGGCTGACTTCGGAGAGTACCACTGATATTACCGGAGGTTGGTTGGCGCATTCGGTAAAGTATTCCGCTAGCTGGCGCATAGCAATAGCAAGCAAGATCAAATAAGCATTGATTATTGGAATCAAATAGAAGTCGGTAATTTCGTTTGGCAATGCGTAGTTTTATATGTAAATTGCATAAATAACTGTTTGTAGATTATTGAAGCAGTTGGCAATTTGGAAACAGCCAAATTTATGTTGATAAATAGCTTAAATCAATGACATTGAGGTGCCACAAAAAATATAGTAAGAATTTTTTTCATGTGCCAACACAAGCATGAGATTTGCTCCAAGAAAAGACAGCTCATCAGAATTTCAAACCATAATGATAGTGTATGGAGAGAGCACTAGTCCCCCTTCTTAAAAAGTAGTGCAGCCTCGAAGGTAACATAATTTTATTAAGAGCAGTCAATTGCAACAGTATCCAAATTCCTACTGAAACTGATGCCTTCAAATTATCATGGTCAACATGAGCCTGTTTGGCATGGGTATATTTTGCTACTATTGGATAATATAAAATAGAAAGAAAAGCATTGCCCTTAGGAAATTGAAGCTGAAAAATTGGGAAAACTTCAATGGAGAATCAACAGTAAAGAAAATTAACACGAGCGTACTCTCGGCCAAAGTATGATTACATGGACTCTGGTCGCCATAATCGACTTACACGGATCAGTGGAGCAACTAATATCAAAAACAAAATTGTTGCGGCCACTGCAGTGGAAACTTACAATGAGTTCTGTACAATTATGTCAACAAGCAACATTGCCATTAGAAGACTACCATATTTCCTGCATGGAGGGTGGAAGAGCCAAAATTCCGATGCTTGCCATCGGCCACATTACTCAACCGAAATCCTCGATTTGGAAGCTGGTTTATAAGGAGAGTTTCCAGCTGGCAAGCCATGCTCTTCCCTGGAACTACGAAATAAATGAAAGACGCATTCTGCATTCCTTCCTTTGAGCGATGTGCACGTATCCTGCCCTCAAGATCATCCGTCTAGGCAAAAGGCAAACATGTCATTGAGCTTAGATTGACAATATTGTCGTAGAGGAAACTCCCGAGTACCAATGAGAAACTATAATCACTAACAGTTGTGGTCCGCAAGACAAAATGATATAACATGCCCATCCCCATTACGTTCTTGCAGAAAAACCAATACATTGGGAAGTAATCATAACCTACCATGCAAAAAAGGTTGTATGTCCTAATTTATATCAAATGGAATGAAAATATGATTATTCATCATAAAGAAAAAGTTTTTAGATAAAAAGGTCACTAAACTCCTCGGTGCACTCACTATGTTGTGAAATTAAAGAAATAAATAAATAAAGTTTCATACAACACAGTAATAAGCGTAATCAAATTCAGAATCTTTCCACGCAAAAAGAGATCCTAACTAGAGGTGGAAATGGAGAAATGGAGAAGGCAGAAGAAAGGTAATCGCCAGCTAAAAACATGGAATGTGCGAAGATAATTGTAAGAGGTTTGGTAACTTTACCATATATGGACAAATTTGGGACAAAGTGAGATCAATCTACCTTTTTTCAGTTATATATTAGATTAGTGCTGGAAGCAAATTACCTCTCCGACATATATTCTGTTGTCAGGTCTAAACATGACATAGACAACAGAAGCACCTATTGCAGATGGAGGTGGTTGTTCCCTAGCAGCCACGGACACACAATGTAGTTCAGGAACTTCCAGTGGGTTCTTCAGCTTTTGGAGCTCCATCAACTTCTTTTGAACTACTGTTGTAACAGCTTTCTTGACATCTTGCTGCAGGGCTTCCGTTTGCTTTGTTGATTCAATCTCATGATGGAGGGTATCTGCTCCAATGCGACTTAACTGAGGATGGGCCTTATCAGAACCTTTTACAACTTGTGCAGACAAACTATTTTCTTTCAAGCCATCCATCCCACAAAATACTTCTTTCTTGTGTTGCACATAAAGTTCTTCCGCTCTTTGTATTATTGTTTCGGGAATTCCTTCTTTCTTAGCTGTCTCAAATGCAAGGCTTTCTTGACAAATTCCATCTATCAATTTCCAAGTTGGCTTTGTCTGCCCATCAACATATGTTGTACCCATGGCTTTGTGCACTGTGTACTTCGTATTCAAAGGCAAACTAAATATTCCATGCAAATGAGTGGATATAATACCCAGACAACCAATTCTATCAAGAGTTTCGACAATACTGCCAGCAATACAAGTCCCTTTTGCCGTTTCAGTTCCTCGACAGATTTCATCCACAAGCACAAGGCTTCTTGAAGTTGCTCTGGTAACAATAGATCGAATCTCAGACATCTCCACCTAAGACAATTGAAATATGAATGGACTTATCAATAAGCTCATGTAAACATGCACATTGGTGCCCATACATAAAGATACAAGTGCACAAATGCTATTTGTCAGGATCATCAAACAAGCACATGGTAGTCCCCAACCTAACAATAAATCACTATTTTTAGTTTTAATCATTTTGGTTTTGGCCAGACAAGAGGCACTTCTCCATTGTTCTTGTCTCAACTGACTGATTGCCAAATTTCTTTCCCCACTCAAGAGCACCTTCATCACCAACTGGTAAAATCAATATGGGATTTATTTGTCCTTGGCAAGTTATGAAAAATTCCTCCTAGAAAGAAAAAAGTTCTGAAAAATTCCTGGAATCAAAATGAACATGTGAATGCACTACACAACAATGATATCGCACTAAAGAAAGATACGGTATGTGTCAAATTGGCACTACACAACAATAATATCATGCTAAAGAATGATACGGTATGTGTCAAATTGGCACAGGCATGTGGTGAGCACAAAGAATTCTTTAACCATCACTAAAGAGAGAGAGAAGTGTTGTTAGCCCAAGAAGTTAATACCTGAAACGAGCTTTTTCCATCAGCAGGACTATCATAAGATTTCATATGAAGCATAATAGAATCAAAATGTGGAATAAGAGCTGACTCTGCTGGGACCATCAGTCCACAAATTCCAAGTAGAGCAGCTGCACAAATTGATCGCAGCAAACTTGATTTACCACCACCGTTAGGTCCTGTCAAGAGAAACAATGACTGCATATCAACTGTATTGTGTACTGCACTGCCTTGCGCTACATCAAACCAATAAGGAGACAGGCCAACTATTTTCAGCCTATTTGATCCATCTGAAACTTCCACATCCTGCATTCAACAAATGTAAATGTGATTCAATGCTTAGGAACCAGGGACAACAACAAAAATCATGCACGGGGCCTCCATTAGGACTTTCCTTGACAAAAACAAGCCAGTAGAAGAGCCAAATGATTGCAGATGACATCATGGAGTTAAAAAGCATACATCTCACGTTTCTCATCTCCATCAAAAGAAGTTGAGAAAGAAAACAAAACCCATGTCTTTATATATTGACCAATCGAACAAGTGAGGTTATGGCATAGAAAGCATTCAGTTAGATTGGGTCACTTAAAGAGGAGAGTAAAAAAGCAAGACACATTCATAAAGGAAAATTTGACCCAATTCGGCAGTGTCAAAATAATTAAGGTAGAAATTGAAATCCATCTTCTTCCCTTAGTAATACTTTTTCAAAAAAAATTCCAAAATACTAACCAGCATAAACAAGTCACAGAACAAAATTACAAGTCATGCTTCAAGTTTAAATTCCACAGCAAAGCGAGCCAACTCAACCCTCAATGTTCACTTTAACAACATGCTGGCTTAATATATGGACGTATTTCACCTTGCATATGGAAATAGCACCAAATGGACCCAATTATAAATGATACTATACTCATTCTAACACAGAAGCATAACGCAGATTGCAGACTTACTTCTGGTGTTACCTTAGACTTAGAGAAGCCGGCAAGGGTGGGGAAAACCCATTTCCTCCTCCTCCCTTCACTGAAATACAAGAATCATCACAAGCCAAATCAGTATGTAGCAGAGTGAATATATTAATTCTTAAATGCCCAAGCATGAGCCTAGTTATAAATATTAGTTAAGATGTATGTCAGATTATGAGAGAAATTAAGGAAAGGAACGATTTAACAAGGAAAAAGATGATTTATGTGGTCGCTTTCTGGTCAATTGACTTGAGAGGATTGCCATGCTTCAGTCTGCGAACCATAACACTAATTAACCATTTAGAGTCCTTTCGGTACCTAATCTTGTTCATTTTAAGAAAGATTTGTTTTTGTCAGGCAATGTGTATTGATTTTATACCTATCCACTAACATGTACATGACACCCTAACGCAGGAAACGTGTGTAGCTCAAAATAGTGAAGTGAGTTCATTGACAAGACAATCTGTTTTTTCCTTTATTCTTCTCTACCGAGAAATGCAGGGATAAAGGAAAGAAATTGTCCGACTTTAACCCTTTATGCAGAAGTGCTATCAATCTGTCATCACGTGTTATTATTGGAGTTGCCACAGAGCACAAGCCTTGTAGACAATAGTTACAGATCGTATATAGATGTCCATTCCAACCTCACGTGGGCAAACAATGCTTTTGTAATAACAAGCAACATGGAAGCAAAGACAAGAACATTTGTCTTTATCTGCAGCTCAGCAGAGAGTCCCCGCAATAATTCCAAAACCCTTGCTTTAGCCTTATCACCAGCCTCATGGTATCTAAAGAAGAAACATTTTGAATATGTTTGCGGTTAGAAAGGCTTAAAAAAGAAAGAACACAAAAAAGGAAAATGTTCTCCTGGATAAAAAGGAACAGCTACCTAGCCAGGGCCTGCTCCACCTTCAATGTAGTAAACCATTCCTCTCCAACCTTTCTACCTCTTGAATCTGCGGCAGGCTTAAGCTGCTTAATTTGATCTTCCCCTGGAGTACCAGCCCAAACTGTTGGTGCAAACCGTTTTCCCTTAAACCAAACTGCTTCATGTTCTCGAGAATATGTAATTTCTCCCCTTGGACCCCCAAGTGGAGCCGTCATAGACTTTATTCGTAAAGTGATCGGGACGAAATCTTCTTCAATCTGCAATCATCTTAAGCATCCAAATATTAAAAACGGAAAGGCTAAAAGAAGTCTGCAAAAGTTCTGGAAGAAAGTCACAGGTCACGGAAAAAAGGGAAAATTACATTAATCACACTTGGAGGTTAAAGAGGTTCTAATGATCTCACTGCTAGTATCAAAATTAGGTTTGCCTAATTTAGAATTAGATCGAACCCTTCTAGTACAAAAGGATCCACTTATCAATGTTATCCACTCTACATGGCGAAATTAATGGCTATGACATCCAACTCTCTCTGTAGTAGGGCCACTACTGCTCCCTGCTTCACTCCCCAGTTTGGTAGGCCTTCTCAAAGATTTAAGGACTTGGGCTGGGATAGATAGGTTGACCAGCCACTGCCACAAAGCTGAGGTAAATATGGCTTTTCAGGTAACACTAACCGAAGGCTATATATCACAAAGGTGCCTGCAGTCAAAATGACAAAGGGATCTGCCAGAGAGGTGAAAGAGATCTGCTCTCTCATTCTCTCATTCCCGTGTCCATCCCCATTCGCAGAAAAAGGAAAGGGGTGTACTCATGTCTAAGCAGTTGAGTTGATGGAAGACAAAATATCCTTCAGGGATTATTTACTATAAGCAAGACAAAATATCCTTCAGGGATTATTTAATATAAGTTTAATATCTTGGGTGTTCATTTGTTTCTACTGGTATCAATTTGCAAAACCAAAATCCAACAAATGGATGAAGACTGGCTATGGCTGGAGTTTGCATAAGACGCACTCACTCCACTTTGAAGTTGCTAATAATGCACCATTGTTGAAAAGCTAAATGCTAGGAGAGGCACAGCTAAACTCACAATCAAATATTGCCTGCATAATAGTCTGGTCAAGGCTGCATAACAGAGAACATGTGACTGCAAAGTAAGAATTGGTTTCCACCTAAAGAAAACTAACTTCAAAACAAAGAACTTTTATCTGACCAAATTCACATCATCAAGGCCCGAATTACCAAACAAATGTTGAGTAGCCCGTGCACATAGAAGAAGCACTTTCATGTATGTAAGGCACATACAGCCTAAATACTTACAGCTTTGGACAAGGCCCCTGCTGCCCGTTCAACCTCTGCAAAAGCTTCTTCTACATGCATCATTTTAATGCGCCCTTTCCATGAAGACTCCATGTCCTCAAAAAATTCAGCAGGAACAAAGGAACAGGAACTAATCTTTTGATCACTTTCACCATCTAGAGAGATCATGCCACCAATTTTACTTGATGCCCATTCACATTCAGAAACCTGGCAAACATCCATCCAATTAATGCCTAAATAACCAACATGCGACCATTATAAATCCCAGCTATCCATGAACTGGAATGAGAGAAAGAAAGAAGTCTGAGATCAGCTGCATGAATTATTCAGTCATAAATGCACTTATAACCCTTGAGTATTGCACGTTGTATATCTTAAGTCTAATTATTTTTTCTGCTGGAATGAAATAAGCATACAAGGTTAACTTTCATATGTGAAGTGTCACCATTGTTTGATTTAGAGATAAAAGTACAACAATATAAGCATCGACCAATGATATCAAACTTTCCATGGAAGGGGAAATTTCAACATATCATGAATTTCACAAGAAAGAATATTTCACAAATCTTGAATATGTTTGCAGCGCCACTTGATTAATTATTATTTTTATTTTTTTGGTAGAAAGGGTAATTAATATAATGAGGACAGAAAATGAGATAGCCACATATTCAAGATAGCCACTTGTTTGCAGCGCCACTTGATTAATTATTTGACTATGCAAGGAACAGAAAATGAGATAGCCACATAACTGGTGAAGCAAAGAGCAAATCACAACCTTCTTGAGTTAAAGGGTCTCGATCATTAACACGGACTAAGGCCATAGAAAGGTTGAGTGAAAGCTTAAAATTAGTCCAGAAAAGGAAAACAATTAAAAATGATAGAAAAATAAGAAAAAGAGCAAAAGCAAACGGCGCAAAACAGTTTAAAAAGGACAAATTACATCAATAGCCCAGAAGCTGAAGTGCACCTAAGAGTAGCAGAGTTCATTCAAATAATAAAGACCAAAAGTTTCAGTTAATAAAGACTGAGTTTCAGTAAGACCTGGATAAGAAAACCAAAACATCTAATTAACTAGTGGGACAACAAACAGGAAAAAGGTTTAGAGTGGTAAACTGCAAAATAATCATCTAAGGGAGAAACATGTTAGTGATGTGACACCAGTGTTGGATGAATCACTTAACCAAGAGCATACAGAGAAGACCAAGTAGACCTCCCTGGGGGTTGCAGGATTAAAAAATGAAAAACTCGTGGATACTGCCAAGGATAACAATTTTAGAAAAACATAAAGGTCTCTCTGCTGTCAGAAAGCAAAGCCCATGTATGAGCAGCGAAATGCAGAGATAAAGCAACACCAGGTGATGGGCTATAAAGCACTAATGCCCGTCTCTTTTTCCACATTTGCTGGCTATACAGCTAGAGATATTAAGACAAAATTTTTGCAGCAGATAAAAAGGATGCCATAAAGTTTTGCTTTAACCAAGCTGAAAACAGTTAAAATACCATCAAGCAGGTGTGGATTGGAAAATACTTTGCTAGGCTTAAGCTTCAGTAGAGAAATAAGTACGCCCTTTGACTGCTGAAATAAATCTTCTACAGATTAGTCAGCGAGGATTTTAGTTTTCATTTATATTATCCAATTTATAAGGAAATAGAAATCTGAAGGCTGCAATTTGAGCAAGATCTATAAGATCGCAATGGTCCTAAAGTTCATCGAATAGGATCCAAGTTAAGGACTAGTTGGTTCATCACGTCTTTCATCGCAAGCACAGTTTGAAAATAGCCATGTCTTTGTCTTATCCTCCAAAATAACTAAACAGTGTATCCATATCATAATTAGAACCTAAGACTCATTAACAACAAGATGATAAATTAGAAACTAAGACCAGTTCTCTGGTACACGGAAGGCAGAGAAAGACCAGATAAATGGACTTCACTTTCTTCTCTGTTCTACTTTTTAATCCCCCTCCTCCAGGCAAAAGACCAGCTAGAGGGGCTCAGCTCCTATGAAAGAATGAAATGTCTCATCAAAGAGTCATTAAACCGCACGTCTAGAACTCCTGACTAAGAAAGAGCTACACATTTGAAATGTCTCATCAAAGAATTGTTAGTTTGAGGTCGGACCTCTTAAAGGATTAATCAAATAATTTATAGAGACCTTGACATAGAATATGATGAAAAATGCATTGGCTTCTTCCCATGCAAGGTGCAGGCTGTCTACATACTAAAGCCTCAGATCAGCCACAAAATATACTGTACACGTCTTAAACTTGTTTATTTGCATATATTGTAATGTGTAAGGAACACCAAGTTTCTTCCAATAACATTGTCATACAGATAAGGAGACATGAATATCCACAGATTGAGAGCTTCATAGAACTCACTAATGTCTGAAAGTCGACTTTTAACCCTGTTGCAACCCATGTTGGATCCATTAATAGCTTTAAAATTTCTCTGAGCTCACAATTTCTGTACATGTGCAGTACTTCATCCAGAACATATTTAATTCTACAAAACTCAATATGATTGGCCTCCCTCAGTTCAAGTAGCTTCACAAGCTGCATAACAATGAAGAAAAATTTCATTAGGTCCTCCAGGCCTACCCTAGCATATGTGAGGTATATAAACAAACATATCAAGTAATTAATTTGAATTATGAAAAATCGAAATTGCAACTTGCAATTACTTAAATTAAAAAAAAAAAAAATTCAAGCAATACATGTCTACAAATTAATGCTTCAATGCTCCACATCTTCCTCTGGCCACCTAAAACAGGCAGATGACTAAATACAGCTTTTAACCGCACACCAGCATAAAGCATGACTGCAGCAACCTTAGTTATCATGATGCTTCTTTAGAAAGACACAAGTAAAACATGCAGAATTAGCAGACCCCAATCATAGAAGAAGAAACTTGAAGGGCAACACATTAAATGGAGGGATGGAACTCGAATACTCAAGACTGATAAAAGAAGAAACGATAATTATGAACATAACACCTGTACACAATCAAACAAATAAACTAGAATCCAGTAACCTACCATTGAATAAATGATTATTGCGAGAAAGATGGGGATGCAAAGTTTATTGTATGCATGCAGAAGTTCCAATAAGCACAAGAACTTTGTAGAAAAGGAGATGACTAAAGACATACTGCCAAACTACTAAGAAGCCTGATAAAAATGAGAATTGACCTTTGCAGATGAGATGCAAGTAAAGTCAGGAATTGAGCAATTTATCTCGTTCATAAGTTTGCATGTAGCTGCCCAAACAGTAAAAACAGCAGGACTTAGCACAGAATGTTAAGCAACAATATAAAGAAAACATTATTATTGTAATGCTAGTAAATGTTGACAAATGTAAGGTAATATTGGAAGAGAGGTGGTCTCCACATTCCCCATTAATAATCACCCTGAGGACAGAATTGTTACAAGATGGCACAAACTTTCTTCCCAAATGTAATGCCACACCATGAAATCCATGCACAGAACTACTATGCGCCTATATTCCGAAGTTTTTGCACATAGTCTTTTCGGTATAGCTATGGTTGTTCTGTGCTGTGTCGATAAACATACATTTAGCGACACATCTTTTCAAGGTGTTGTGCTGAGGCTATGAACAACTAATGCTTTGGCAAAAGCCGCTGCAAGATTACTATGGTTATCAAAATGATGAAAAGACCTATAACATTGTTGTAGAGTTGTTACTAATGATTATATTTATATTGTTAGAACGTTTGCAATAAACCTTTTTAACCTTGTACTAGTAGGAGGAGGAGGAGGAGGAGGAGGAGGAGTAATAGCAGTAACAATAATATATGACAAAGTTGTTGTTGTTAGTATTATTACTTTATATGTCTTATTACTCTTATGATTGCTGTTATAAATTAACATAGTCATGCTATATTATTTCAAATTTCTAAAAAAGTTGCTATAACTTCCCTTCCCTTCTAGGGAAAGATATTAATGAAAATTTGAAATTTACAGAACTATGATCATTGATAGTATTATTAATATAATTAATACTTGATTTTATTATTTTAGAGTTCACATATTAATATTATTATTATTATTTTTTTAATTTCAAATTTCTAGAAATGCATTTGATGACAAGAAAAAAGTAGGATTTTCATAAGGGTACCTAATAGAATCTTCTTTGTAAAGTTTAAAATTTATAGCAATCAAAGCTACTAGAGGCAGCTTTTGGAAGTTGCTGTGAAAGTACTATAGTTGCAAAGGTGCTGCAGCTGTGAGATATTTACCAAATGCCTCAAAAAGCCAAAGCACCTCATTTTACAATTGTAGTAGCTAAGGAAAACCTAAAACTAGATGTATTGGTCTATCTTTGAGTTGTTACCCAAGAGATTGCGGCGGTTTCTAGTGTGATCAGGTGATGGCCACTGATGTTGGATCAGTGGCGGCTGGACAGTCATGATCTGGCCAAGTTTTTTTTTTTTTTTTTTTTTTTTTAATAATGATTTAATTTATGTAGACTACGTTTTCATTTAAGCTAGTCATATTTAATGAACACCAAACATACAACAAGATGCTACATGCCAATGTTTAATCTTACATGTAGGAATTTTCTAAACAAGGTGTTAAAGATAGAAAAGAACCAAGAATTTGTCTTCATAAAATATCCTATCCCATTTAATAAATCCCGAAGACAGAACATAGCCTTAGATCTTCTACTATCTTTCCTATCATAAAATTAAATTCCACTCATTTGATTATCAAAGTTACATCGTTGAAAATGTCAAAACCACCTCAAGTACTTTTTCTCATCTCATCCTCAATCAAGGTCACCTCAATCATTTCTCAAGTACAATCGATTCTTAAGCATTTACAATGTACGAGTATTCTAATATGCACCGCTCTCACTCTAAGTTGATAGATAACCAGAAGAAAAGCAATTGGCCTAATATCTAACGAAAAAAAGAGTTGGTCTTTCAAGGAAAAAGAATGTCCAACAGGGCATGAGAGTAAAATTCGCGTAGCCTAAGAATGAGGTCTTCTTGAGATACAAAACCGGGAATAAAAGTGAAATCATTCATGTAGTTTCTCAACACTCCAAGATAAGGCCACAAAAATGTATAAGGATAAAACAAAATTTTGAAAAGTATATATGTTTACACAAGCATGTCCAATACCGTACTCTAGATTTACCTAGTCGGGGACAGATTGCTAAAGGATGGAAGTTTGAGAGAGGGATAGAGAGAAGCACATTTAAATGTTCTTTTAAAGTGAAAGGACCATCAACCTAGATCCAACATTATTTTAAATGTTCTTTTAAAGTGAAAGGACCATTAACCTAGATCCAACATTGTTCATGAGACCACTTTCTATGAGTTGATAGCACTCATCTAACTAGTAGGAGTCACAATAAGCCCCCTGATCCAAGATAGTAACAAGCATCTGTATCCAATCCTTTTATCCTACAAGACTTACAATATCCATTTCCGCCAGGAATACAAACTGAAATTTTTTTTTTTCTCTTTTTGAATGACGAAGTGAAGATGTCACAAAGCTTAGGAGGACATTTTCAAGTGATCCCATTTTCGCCAAGAGAAGGGGACTATACAATTCTAACTGCCAATTCTTGATTAAATCAACAGCAAAAAGTATCACTATTCCCATTAATTTTCAAGAGATGACCACAAGCCTCTACCTTTTCCTAGGAAAAAGAGATTTAATGATCCATAAGTTTAATACAAAGGATGCAAACCATCAAGCAAGGGACTTAGAGTACATCACAGCACCTTGAATTGTGATTGCAATCTCATATGCAGGAGGATTAAGAACAAGATCTCTAACATACCTGGCAATCAACAACAAAAGGGGGCAAAAAGAAAACACGTGCATTAGGAGAATTTATCCTTACTTGCTTCATAACAGACACTAGCAAAACTATTAAATGGACTTCCATGAATTATGACTTGCACTAAAACAGGTTAATCGGATCTGCTTCTTTCTTTAGATGAAGTCTCAATGAAGAAGAATCTCTTTAGCAAGCTTCATATCTAATACAAACATAAATGTAAGTAGTTAAACAAGCAAAGGCTCAACAAAAATGGGTCCTTTCATCACATCTTTATAAACCACTTCTAAAGTCAGCTAGTCAAAATAACTGCAGTAGCTTTTAATCATAGAGGGTGTTACCATTGAAAATCATTCTACATGCCATGTCTTAACCATCACTGGTACTTAAATAGACCTAAACGCTTATTAGTAACTGACCGTTCCTTATCTGACTACCATGAAAGTAATATCATCTGATTAATCAAACAGACACCAACTCACCACCTCTTAATCAATGCTACAGCTACAGAAGGACTTCAGTGTCATGTAAGACAGTAATATTAAAGAATCATTTCAAATTCACATTTGTAAACCAAATTGACCTTGCGAGCTATATGTCACTGAATCCATGTTATTCCAACAAGATATACTTGTCAAACATTAGAAAGTTTGTAGATCCAAATGATCCTTTTGTCACACTTATCTAAAATGATTACCAATGAATCAATCCATACTCCATAAGGCCAAGCTTAAATCCTTCACTTTCCTGTAGTGTTGTATAGAAGAAAGCATGATAAACTGTGCATGCTCTGCTGACAGCTGACAAGGCCCACTGAGG
Source organism: Eucalyptus curtisii (assembly GCA_017140595.1). Taxonomy (NCBI): domain Eukaryota; kingdom Viridiplantae; phylum Streptophyta; class Magnoliopsida; order Myrtales; family Myrtaceae; genus Eucalyptus; species Eucalyptus curtisii. Next base: position 8,656,940 of record CM029504.1, read on the forward strand.
GATTATTCTGGGATGATTATACTAAAGTGTAAATTGGCCAACTTACAGTGCAGGCAGACCAGTGCAATTTGATGGGAGCAAAACCTTCAACAAGCAAGGTATGCCTTCTGTTGGTATGGCACCTGTAAGATGTAGTTGCATAATCATTACAGACAATACACTCACATGTGCAAAACCTTCACAGCATCAAAATATCCAGACCAAATTAAACCAACCAATTTGTGTTGCTGTCCCCAAATGCAAAGGCTGAGGTCTGTTTTCTGAAGACACGGTAACATTTCTAAATTTAACTTCGTTGTCAAGTCCATAAAGCTCCTTTACCTAAAAACAGAAAGAAACTGAAATGAAATAGAACAGTTTCTCATTAACTTTTGGATATTAGCCCAACGTGGATGTAGCACTGAAGAAAACCTTAAACAGAAGCTCAGGCACTGGATCGCCTTCCATCCATTCAAAGTTTCTGGAATTACATTCCCCCCACAATAAGCCTCCCTCGCCATATTCTCCCCAGCGGAAAGTGCCTAAAAACTTCCACATGTCAAATTATTGCAATAAATAATGGCTATGGTCATCAAGAAGATAACAACTGTCTATTGCAACAAAAAAATGAATAAACATGTATATACATAGAGAAGAATGTCAAAGAATAATCTCAAAATACTGTAGTCTACTGCAATATTTCCTGAGTATAGCTATCCTTCATTCCTCCACCTTAGATTGTCTAAATGTAAGGAAGATTAGCAACACCGCTATCACGCAGCTAATATCTAATGTGTTCTCCCGATTATGCAATTCAAGTTTTTTCTGTTCTGTTTACGTACAGCAACTTTTCACTGAGCTGACAAACTGATCTTAAAACCCCTTCCTTATGCTTGCTGCCAGCAATATTGTCACAAACAAATGCATGCTGCATGTGACATGAAATCTGTCATATTGCAGAATACAGTACAGAAACATAGGGCAAGATTGTTCTTCTCCAGCAGTACAAAATTCAGATAACCAACACAAACAGGAAAGACAGATGAATATCCCAAAAGGGAGGGATGCTGGTCAACACTTTTATAAAATTAGGCAGTTTTTAAACAACAAAGTTGTAGTACTCAGCAGTTCTGTCAAGAAACTACTTAGGGATATAAGGGAAAATAAAAATATTCTGCCAAAACAGCAAAGGCTAGTGCTAAGTTAATTCAAGGGGCTTTTGCTCGTTTAAGTAACTGTCCAGATGCCTTTTATCATCTTTGGAAGGAACAAGTGAATAGTATAGTATACCAGTTCACTCTTAGGCTTTGGTTTTGTTGTGTTTTTTTTTTTTTTTTTTTGGGGGGGGGGGGGGGGGGGTGGAATGGATAAGAGAAGGGGCAGAAAATTCATAGAAATTTTAAATTTCTACCTCAAAAGAATTTCAAAATGTTATCCATTATCTCCCCCACTTCCCATCACCCCCTCTCCCGAAACAAAGCAATAGAGTAGTCAATATTGACTGGATGCTCAAATAGAGGCATCAAACGCATGAAAGCCAAAAATATTCTATTAGATGTATATTCCAAACAATTCTTCAACAGATTTTCTCATACCCTAAGGAAAGAGCATACCTTCATATATGTCATCATTTTCTCTTCATCCTTTTGTGATAGGTACATGATAGTGTGCACAGATTCCCATCTCTTTGTAAGAATATTGGACAAAATATTTGGCACACGATAGTGTAGGACCTGTTTGTTTATGTTTCTTCCAAAACCAAATATAACTTTTTTTGCTTTCCCACCAGAATTTCAAACACTATCTGAGTTTTGAATATTATGAAGAAACTGCATGTAAATCTACATGTCAACATTTGTATACTGAAGTTTCAGGTGTTTTAGGTTAAAAAAAAAAAGAGTCAAAAGTACGTCGGCCACAAGATTTAGATTAAGCAAAAAGCAGAAGTCTATCCAGACATGTCCATATGCTTCTGCTAATGACATGGCTTGCTGAATGAAACCACAAAACATACACATGTAAAACTCAAGTTTTGAAGAAAAGAATGCAGACCAAGCAGTGCATCATTGTAAAGGACAAAAAATTTCATTGACAAAACAAACAGGGACCCTGAAGATGCACATAGCTCAACGAGTGCTTTTAGAATTATATTCTTCAACAAGTTAAGAACAAGGTCTAACCAGATGAATTCTGCCTCAAGGATGTATGCAGAAATAAATGGTGGTACTGGCAAGTTCGCAGTTTTGTAACCAGGGCCTCTTCAGTTAGACCGTCCTCCAGCGAATATGTCTTCATAGTCTCTAAAACTAGAATCATGGAATATCCTCTAGCTGATCGAGATATACCTGAAGTTTTACATATAAGGAAAAGTGAGAACTACATTACCTTTCACGCCAATTGCCTTCCATAATGCCAAAGCAAAAAGCACTCGTCCAAGAGAGAAGTCACACCACAAAGGGAGGACAAAGGAAAGAGAGAACATGCAGATTATACATACAAACCGCACTGCATCATAATTGCCACTCATTCCAGGATGTGAAGAAATCACTGCCTTAAAAAACATAATTTTTCTGTACATTTACCAGTATCTCAAATTATGGGCCTCGCAAGGAGAACGCCAACATCTATGAGATAAATTGCTATAGAGATGGGTAGAAAAGCACTCAACGGCACAATCCTGCATTATCCAAACAATATGGCCTCTGGATCCAGTAACTAATGCATTTTTTTCAATGCAAGTAAGCTTATGAATCTGATGAATACTTACATTCTTCTTAACCAACCAAACTTTTGTTAAATGGAAAAAGTTTGTTCAGGATTAAAAAATAATTGGTCAATTTATCAAATGGTGGTGTTCCAGTTTTTGAGAGATTTATCGTGCTGGCTTGTATGACTCAGGGGGAGCACTATTATCTGCAAGTTGCAGAACAGGCTCCCAATGAGATATGAGATCATAAGTTCTTCATCCAAAAACTTCATAAGCTACTTATGAAGATAGTGATAGTCATTCATTTCTTCAGTCTTGTTGTTTTTAAGCAGTATAGGAGCCATGCTCTGTCTCACTTAGTAGTAGTAGTGAAGTATGTCTTCTTCATCTCTTCTGATATTGCATATTTCAATGTACCAAAACAGTTTCTATTTTAATAATGCAGAATAATAGATATGAAGGTTATGTGCTTATTGACCATCTATAAAAAAGTAGCTTAAGAAACCATGGAAAATTGAGGCTTTATGCTGCAATAAAGCCTAAAGGTACCCAAGAATCGTAGGAATTGTAACAATTGACTTTATGGAAGGACAAGTAACATGCGCTTACCAATAACTGGCATTGGCTCTGGAAACTCCAAATCATGATCAATACCAACAAGGCCATATACATAGGGACTACCAGGATGAGCATGCCTAAAGTCGGAAAAAGAGTGAGGAGAAGAATTTGCACATTGAACATTGATAGACCAAGAACAGATGAGATAGCAAAGGATACTATTGTATACATGGATGGGCCCACTCATAAAGGCTTCATTAAATTTCAAATTGTGAATTACTTTTACTCAACAACACGTATCAAACAATAAATGTCCATATCTTTAGCTCACTCTGGGGAATACTCAACATCATAAGGAAAAGGAGAAGCCCCACTTTCTCCCATACATCAGCAAACTCTTTTTTTACGGCAAACCATCAGCTTTGACATAATATCAGCCTATGGTATGGACAGCAGAATGTGAGTACTTATCTCAAGTACAAAATGGTGTAACAAATTTTGTTCAGCTGGCTTCAATCAGTCAGTTAGACATTTGATCAGCAGAGTACGAATAGCTATCTTAATTTAAGGTTGCCCAAGTTGACAGACACTTATTATCATATCATCCTAAATAGAACTTAGGATAGCTGACTTTTGTTTCTTTCCTGTAGTTCTCATTCGATAAGAGATTAGGAAAGCCCGTGATAATTAAATTTTACTCAATGATGAAGAGTAGGAGGGCAAGCAACAGTATTTAATATCCAACCAAATGTGTATGGGAGCATCATAGTTTACAATCTCCGTGACATCCTTCTTCATTGCAATATCCCTAGTGGATGCACACCTCCCATTCAGGTAAAGCATAGGAAAAATTTAGCTAAAACCCATGGCTATGTGACCAGCAACCTTCTACTCCAGTTTTTATTCTATTCACAGCTGGTCTCTATCCACCTCAAGAAAAGAGAAACAAGAAAACTAGCCTAAAATGATGTCCAAAATCTAATGCAGATCTTTGTTGTACAAAAGAATAACACCACCACTACTGCCAAAAGCTGTTAAAAGTCAGAAAGAAACCCTACAAATGCTTCTACTGGCTGCCTCTCATATAACTTCCTAATCATCTGTTCTTGGATATAGATACCTTTTCTTATCTACTCATTCAGACATAACTTGGTGAATAATAACTCTTTTTCCTATACCAAATTTAATCTGAATTAAACCTTCTATAAAATGCCCACACATCTACCCAAGCATCTCTACCTCCAGCACACTCATTGCACAATCACAACGGAACAAGATTGAATGAGAAAATTTTATCCAAAAGATCACTAAATCACTTTGCACTTACCCTGATATAAAACGACTCTTCCGACATCGAGCTTGAGTTGGACCCTGAACTTCTTCTACTATGCACTGAATAAACCAAAGCCAGACACTTCAATGAAAAGTCAATCCAAGGCAGGTCTATACAATACATAGCCCAGAAACATATGCTTTTCATTAAACTTTACCAATATACATACAGACATCTGAAGATGGACTAATAGGAAAGAAAAGAACAAAACATAGTTCAAGCAGCAGCAAGGAGCAGATACGCGAGGCATGATCATGAAGGCTAAAACAAGTCGGCATTGAAGATCATGAATCACCAACCCGAGGTCATAGATGAAATCACTAAATTTCCATGTCCTTTTGCAATTGAGATGTAGCCTTTTGTTTCAGAATTTGTTAATACGTGCCCTTAGGACACTAAACAAGACGCGTTAATTATGCTTTGAAACTTATGGTTTTACTATGACATGCTAAATAGAAAATAATTTTCTATCTTCAATGTTCTCTAATGTGCATTTAAAATTGTTCTTATGTCTTTTTGTTATTAGGTGCCCTTTGGGCACTTGTTAACAAGACCCTTTTTTCTTTCACTGAGTTCTTATCATGCCTCTGCATTCGAACATCACATTTGGACACATTGAATCAGCAATCAAACTTTTCAAACAAAAAAGCACCATCATATGAACATCAAGCTATATAAACGTAAGACACCTGAAAGCCAGGTCAACTGAATCAGAAGTCTAAATGCCATGCCTCGAAATCATATAGTAAAGTGAAAAATGTAGAGGGAAAAAGAATAAGCAGAAAACCAGTAAAGATTCAAATACTAACAAGGTCTGATCCAATGGGCAGACCTCCGCTAGACATGGCCCATGTATGAGAGATGGCTGATAATTCTAGCCTTTTAAAACAATTACCCAGATGAGATTTATAAGTACATCGATGGCAAGCATTTGGGACTTCCATGCCTCATCTGGAGGAAAATCCCCATAGAATATGGACCATTTGGACATGAACTATTGACCATGAGCACAGCAGTATTATTTAACCATGTCAATGGAATTGAGAACCACGACTAAGTATTGCTCTTTTATTTATTTGAATTGGGCAAAATATATATATTTATTTATATATTATTATTATTATTAAAATATATTATTATTTTATTTTATTATTATTATTACTATTATTATTATTATTATTATTTGGTTGCATGATGAGTCAATTAATAGTGGCATAGTTCATGGTGACATAAACAAGATCTTGTTTTGGGTTTATCTCAAAATGAAAGTCAGCTACTTCTTTATGTGAAAAAAAAGCTTAAGTTCAAGAACATGATAGCAGAGTCTGCAAACTATGCAATCCGAGACCATGTCATGCAAGAGCTATAGGTAATAAACATATGAAAATCATGCAATCAGAAAATAAATCTGGATGCCCAAAACAACCCCCCCAAGCGCCGCCCAGGGGGTTGCAGGAGGCATGACTTGATATAGGGAAAAAGACAAGTACAACAGCACCATGATCAAATATCCATAACAACAGTAAGAATCCACTAGACTGAGGAACGGTTTCCCTAGGCACATTGAGTAGCACAAGAGAACAAAGTCACTGATTCTTACCACAGAAAAGCCATTCCGAGTGAGGTCATCCAGAGTTTGTCGAAGATTCTGCAAACAAATCATTTTCAAAATCAATTGAAATCTCTTTTTCAGAAAATCAACAAAAATGAAAGACAAAATGAACATCCATAACAATTGTGCTATGCCTGCAAAACTTCATACAGAATCTTCTTAAACATCAAAAGCAGTTTTAAGCAAGAGTATCATCATCAAGAAGTAGCTGTAATAAGCAAATTTTTTTATCTATTAAGTGCTTAGATCTGTTCCATCCAGTCCAATTATATAACGCCTAGAAAGCACAGGAGGTTTAATTCTGCTCCATCTGTTCTGAGATTAAATATATTAGCCAGTTCTTTTCTTAATAAAGGCAACTGCAGTAGGATTACAGGGAGTTGCCTAGGGTCAATAGTACAAAAAATGCTGCCAGGTCCTATGATACTGGCATTATAACAAAGAAATAAGTCTCTGACATCCATGAAGCTAAAAAGACGAATTTATTAATAATTACTCTCCCCAAGGGCATGCAGCCAAATGACAAAAAGTTGCAATAATCTCTTTGATTTGTATTTAGATGCTGCACGAATGCCATAACCCATGTAAGATTTTATGGACCACTATCAACTGTTCTAAAAACTTAAACTGATTTATTATTAGCCTAAAGCATGGAAATATTCAATTGGGGAGGCAAATAGGGGCATGGAAGATGTGATCAAGATCTCCTAGCTCTGATACCATGTAAGATTTCGTGGGACCACTGGCAATTATTATAAAAGCTTGAAACTGTTAGATGAAGGCGTGGTTTATTATTTAAATGTTCTAACAACCCAAAAGGGAGAGTGGCTTGGGTGGTACCATTTCCTTTTATCTATAGATGAGCATAAAAATTTTAAGTAAGGGTTATAGCGAAGACATCAGCATGGGTACCTGCAGCATAGATCACCAGGTACACAGAATAAAAACAGACACACAGAATGGCCCTTGTGTAAAATGGGGTACAATAGAGGTAGCCTTCTTAGTTTATGTTGTTGAAAACAAGATTATTTTAACTTCTTTTTAGGAAAATAATCATACCAATGTACTTGATGCATAGCTAAAAAATTAACATCACATATTAAAACAAGAAACTCATGGATAAGTATATGCTCAGAACTTAAATTTGTAAATTTGTTAATATTTTATCCAAATGTTGGGAACATTGATAATAATTAACAGCATTACTGGCATAGTCTCTTTTTCTATTTTTCCTTTATTTTATAGCATCCTTGACAGAATCCAGGTCTGCCCATTTTAGTGCTTTGAATTGTTAATTTCCCCATTGAACAAGCATTGCAAATCAAGGATCACTCAGAAATAAGTATTTAAGTGTATCATATTAACCATATTATAAGTCCACTAGGCCCTCAATAAACTCCAACAACATTCACATTGAAGTTGCGTGCGTGACCAGTAGTTCTAAAACTTAAAGTGTCAGAGAAGAGAACAGCTCCTTTCTAATTTATATCTTAACATTCAACACACAGGAAGGCCAGTAGAATGACCAAAGCCCCACATGTCTAAACCTGATAAGCGATGGTGGAAGAATTTGTAGAAACCAATAATGTGTAAAGAAGCGAACTTCATACACGAGTGAGAAGGAAGTATGAGGAATCAAACTCGAGACTATTGGCTTCGCTATGCATCTGTGTGCATGTTGTGTGCCAAAATATTTTTTCTAAAAGCTTCAGCTGTTACAGAATGGTAAAGAAAGTTACAAATCCCATCCATGGTGTTTCCATTGTATGGAGCATCTACGCTCAAGCAGAAAGGTAAAATACAAGGAGCTCAGATGGAGAGAAAAAGAAAAAGTTACGATGAGAACAAGTTTTGATGAGATGACCCAAGATGGCCCTAGTATGATCATGCTGCTCTTGACACCAAGTCATTTTGCTATCAAAGAAGATGTCCCTTTATTTTAACACTAGATATCTATCGTTAAAAAATCCACAATGACCATTTACGTATCAGATAAATAGCTAGAAAAGTTGGATCATAATCGCAAATTATATGCTATAATGGCCCATTAGCAGAGGAAAGTATCTAGCAAGCCAAAATTGATAACGTCAAAGACATAACAAGACATGCACGTACAATAAAACAATACCATAACAGGGCATCCAGCCCTTGGAATGCTATCCGAGCGCAAGCCACCAAAAGGATTCAGACCAGCATATTCAACAAGAATACAAGCATCTATCCCAATTGCCTCATAAAAATCTCCAACCTGAGGGAATAAAATGATCAAATTATTGTCATGAGAAATGCCAAACGGGTTATTGCATTTTAACTTGAATGGCACCACAAGCACATTTAGGATATGAACATACTCTGCATAGCAAAACTTCTCGAGGAAACTTTGACTTGAACTGCAAAATTTCTGAGTTTAGCGACCCTTCTTTTAGACTACATAAAACACAACCGGGGTAAATATCAACTTACTCTTAGATTAACCAGAAGTATCTATTAACCCATCAACAAAGACGAGGAAATATATTCATTTATCTGGCAGTGCAAACTTGAATAAGAAAAAAGAAAACTGTTGTGTGATCTGGACATCAATTAATTCCAAGCAAATGGCGGGACATATCCAGTAATGTCCCACAAATCCATGAAGAATTGGTTGTCTTAATTACCAAGCTTCTCCCATTGAGAAGATTCGTTTGATCCATAGATAGTGCATATGCACACTTTAATTCACAGCAAGCCTCAAAAGCATAGAAAAACGGCATATCAACATTTCCACTCAACTTGAACTGAAATACTACGGTCACAGGTTCTTCCTACATGGCTAAGAAAAGTTTACAGTAACTTATGGATACTGCTCACTAATTCACAAGACTCAACGATAGGGAATTTAATTGATGATAGACTGTAAGAATAACTAGCCCACTCAACACGTGTAAATGGAAATTGACTATGGATGATCTCAAATATGAATTATTGAAGGTGCAAAAGGCATTAGGGTTGTATAACAGTCTAAAGAGTCTGGTGGAGATACTTTCTTAGAACTAAAAATAGGATCCCCTGATTTTGCCCATTTAACCACCATGTTTTATTTTGAGACTAATCCAATCCACTCAGTACAAGAAACAAAGACCTGCTTTTTTCCCTATTATAATAATTTTACTCATCAACCAAGTTGTCTACACAAGCCTATCAACAGTCACTGGTCCATGTTTAATCACCAAATATAGAAATGGAGAGTCAAAACCTTGCTGGTATCAAATTTTCACATGCAGAGAGCTAAATAGGCTCGAAAGCAGCGAATGCATATGATAAACGTTGCTAGAGAAATATGCCGTTTTTGTTTCTGAAAAAACAGTTGCGACCAGGCAAATGTAAAGTGCATGACTTAGAATCATGAAAAATCACCTTCCATTTTTCAAGTTAACATCAACACCTAGCAAATTGGAATATACAAGCCTGCTGACCAGTTGGACCGTGGAATGCTTCCTGCAAATCTGCAACCTCTGCAGAAAAAGATATAACACAATGGGAATCATTCTCTTTAAAACAGGAAGGAAAAACTGTACAAGCCACTGAGAAAGAAACTCCAAGCTTGTATTCGATATAATTATGCTTCAACCGGCAAACCTCTTTCCACCATTGCATGTGAGAAATGTATTTGTCATCAAGGATGTCATCAGATGTTCTGCTTTTCTTGGTAGATTTTGTGCTTCCCTTCAAACTCTTCTGGTTTCGGTAACATCGGATTTGCAAAAGCTGTCTGCTTCGGTGTGAATAACTAGAAAGTGCCATTTGAAACAGAAACACAAACAGAATTAACTCATCTTGAAGTTGTGAATTTATAGCAAATTCATGCATAGATCCTATTGCCATGCAGACTATTAGTCAAATCAAGATCCATGCCAAAAATGGATCCCATTCTCCACTGAGAACCAAGAACCAAGGTTACGAGAGTCAAGTACTAAATTCAATAACCTTGTGGGATAACTACAGTTAGTGAATAATAGGATGCCATTTGAAAACAGGATATAGAATGATGCAAACTCTAGTGTGCTCAGTGATCTGAAACTGATTAGGTGATTACCCACATGATAACATGCTAGAATTGAGGATTAATGTTCCAAAATGTCCAATTAAGTCCATGAAGAGAGTAAACGGATGCGACAACCCCAACTCAACACGTGCCCATATATTCCCAGTTAGCTACTCGACAGCTCCAACCCTCCAAAGGCCAAAAGAGAGCGACCCAATGAACAATGAGGCCGGCATTGCATTGCGATCTCCATTCAGCTTTCTGCGGAAAACCCACGTTTCCACAGCAGAAGGCGCTACTTTCGCTACGACTCTAGTCCCGAGAGAGCTCGCCCTCGTCAACCTCAGGCGCTTGCCGCAAACACTTCCAAACGAACAACAGTTACGGAACCCGAAAAAGGAAAGACAAAAACACACACACACCCAAAAACACAGCGAGAGAGAGAGAGAGAGGTGTTACGTGAAGGGTGGCGGGGCGCCGACCGAGCAGTGCCTGGGAAGAGGAAGAGGAGGGCGGAGGAGGAGAGACAGGGACCGCCATTTGGGCAGCGAAACGACGGCGTTCCGGGTCGCCAGCCAGCACATTTTCGGGGGCCGTCCCCTTCGCTCCGCCCGGCGCGCTCTCGCGGGGAGAGAATCGCCGCCGCCGCCGTCCGACGGGCGCCGGCGAGGGGATTCCGTTTAGGGTTGTACGAGGGACCGAATCCCGCTCAGTCGCGCAGTTCCTTTCCCGCCACTAAGGAACGAGAAGCTGAGACCGGAAGGCGAGAAGACAAGAAGCTTTGCTTTGCTATATCTTCGGTCCCTGTCGTCTGTACCATCCTAGGAGAGGCTCGGTCACGTGCGATAGCGCGAGAGACTGTCGGGGGACCCAATGCGATCACCGCCGTTGATTTATGATTTGATTTTTTATCTAACGTGCAACCCCGGAAACTTTTCAAAAATATACATGCCCATAAAGTTTCTTTTGCGGAGGCCATTAATTATTACAGAAGTTCCAAATATTCCTACTTTTAGATTAGAAACTCTGGCCGTCTTCGCTCAAGTTATTATATCCGGAGAATAGGATTAATATTCGGGAAAAGATTACCAAAAACCTCAAACTTTATCAAAAGTGATAAATTTATCCCAAACTTTACAAACTGTGACATATTTATCCCACTGAGGACATTTTTGTCTTGTATTTTTCTATTTTTCCTTTTTTTTTTCTTTCTTTTTTTTTTTTTCTTCTTCTCTCTTCCTTCCGCCGGCCATGGCGGAGGGACTAGCAAGGGCGGCCCTCGCCCGACCCAATTGAGGGCTACCCTCACCCGACACCAACAAGGGCGACCCTAGCTAGACCAAGCGAGAGCAACCCTCGCCCGACGTCGGCAAGAGCAGCCCTCACTGTTCCGGCCTCCCTCCGCCAACTCCTGTCATGGCCAGCGAGAGGGAAGAGAGAAAAGAAGAAAAAAATTAAAAAACAAAATACCAAAATACCCTATAATTTAGGATAAATGTGTTACACAAATAGAAATTTAGGATTTTTGATGTTACGAAAAAAAAATGGGATAAATGTGTCATGATTGGCAATGTTTGGGAATTCTCATGTCACAAAAAAAAATTAAGGTAAATTTGTCATTTTGGGTAAAGTTTGGAGTTTTTTGTTGTTTTTTCCCTTAATATCCAAAAAACTCCCTAAATTAGTACATGTATAATGGATTTACTTCAAACTAATTTTTTAATCATTGAAAATCCCAAATGATACATTTATAATAAATTTACTTCAAATTAATTTTTGTTAGATTGGATTGATATTACAAAACATCACAAAATTAGTTCACATGTGACATCAGAGGATAAAACCTCAAATTGATATAGACATCAATTATCCCGTTTCATTCAACTCGGCGACTTGATAACAAGTGATAATATGATTTGCTTAAGAATGAAAAATAAAAGTTACTAATTTTTTGTTCTCCTATAAAAGAAAAACAATATCGACAAACAAGATCTACACAACTCCTCCTTCAATGCTAAAACTTGGGAAATATCCTTAAAAAAGAAAGAAACGGTTTTCTCGAAAAAAATTGACGACTTGCAATTATAGGCATGACTTCACGTGCAAGCATTAATCTTCCTATATCTGTTCTGTATAAAACGTCACATGGCTTGCAACTCTCCACCGATTTAAGTGCTCATGTCTGTTACCGATACGGTTGCCGTAACCAATCGAGAAAAGAAAAACAAGGCATGGTCACCTTCGTACAGGTAAAAGTTTACATTCATCTTTGGATGGGTGCATTGGGTGGTTCCTCAGGTTAATGACACTGTTTTGACTAGGATAGTGATGATCTATCAGGCGGGGCGCGACTCGTTTCGCGCCTTGCTCGATGGAGGGACGGCCTGTGGATTTCAACCGTGCTGTAAAGCCCCATAGAAGGGGACGAAACTCCCTCGGCCAGCCCAAAAGGCCATTGTACCTCATTAACTTTGGAAGAAGGAAACCGGTTCAAAGGCCAAGTTATGAGATGTTTCAGTGGCTTCGTGGAGCAGATTTCGCACATTACCGTGTTGAGCTTTCGTTCTCAATCAAGTGGTCCATTTTGCACGTATGGTCTTCGCAGTGCCTTCACTAGCTTACAGAGTTCAAGTCTGAACCTGGAGTGTCGGGAATTGGTCAATCCGATGTTTATATGCCAATATCTAGGCAGGCAAAATGCTCACCGGCTAATTACTCGCCACTCTCGTTCTTCTTGATTGATGCTTGATTCAGCAACAGTTTTATGTTCACTATTAGTTTTATGTGCTGTATTCCTATTCCTTAGCGTGATCCATGGCGCACAAGTCTCAACTCACAAGTCTCGACTCGTTTGATATCGTTTTCACTTATCAATTATTTCCACATCACATCTTTTCAGCAACTTCTTTTTCATGTCGGGCACTTGTTTCGTGTTTCTTGCCATAAGTAATATGTCTGCAGCTCTAAGCTTAGCAATTGCACCTGAAATCTCCGATGGTCCACTGTCGATTTCTAAAAGATAATCACACGCTTTTGATCTAGATAACACTTATTTTCAGGTGCTTTGCCATGACCATATGCTGCTTTCGGCTGCAGACCGGTAAGCCCGGTTTGACGGACTGCCAATAAGCTTAGACAGCGATGGTTCCCTGGCAGGATCAAAATACTCAAGTGGAAATTTGCTTGCTGAATCTCATCTCGAGCCTCGGAAGGGACCTGAACAGGCATCAACCAAAGTTGTGACCTTTCCAGCGGCTACACATGGAAAGGGAAGTTTTCTGGCGCCCTGGGGGGCTTCAGACAAGGTGAACCAGACCATATGGAGCAACACATCCTTATGGATCAAGATTGGCATTTTAAAGGTTCTGCTACATAGAATAATCCTTAACAACATGAACATCTCCGACAACCGGTGCATCCGTGTAGGACATGCCGGTCTCTAACCTTCCAAATACAGCAGATCTCTGATCATTGACATGCTTCTTCCCAGCCAAAATATAGTGCTGAGCACCTTTAATGGAAGGCAACCCCTGTAAAGGAACCAACCTATTTCTCTGCAATGAAGAAGCTCTCACCAAGTACCAGACCCAGTGTTATCCAGATAATTCTACCTCTTGAGACGATTAACAAAGAGATGACTCATGGATTGGAAATCTCAGCAGATTTTCATAGAAGCCATGGCATCAGGACTGACCTCGCGTGCATATTGCACTTTGCACCATCCGAGCTACTGATAATGAGATTAACAGCTCCAGTAACTGAGGAGAGCTTTCAAATCCAATTTCACACCAAGTTCTCAAGCCAAGGTGCACAAACAACAAGAAGATGCGTGTGCTGTGATTAGAAGCAAAGACAGAGGAAGCCAAAGACCAGCTTCATCCTCTCAAATGAGCTAAGCCGACACGTGTGCGCATAAACTAGATCACAAGCTTTGTTTTGCCGGAGTGAGCGCAAAAGTCATTGGCTGTGAAGATTCCTCGCTTTGCAGATACAAAATGTTTTGAGCTCTAACAGCAGAAGCGAAGAGGAGCAGATGTAGACGAGCAGATAACCAGATGGGGAAAAACCATGAGCGGTGACGAAATGAGTAGCGAAATCGTGCCGTTTGAGCCGATAATCGAAAACCTCAAAAGACAAACATGTAAAAAGTCTTAGAATACTTCAAACAAAGTAACAATACGACTGCTAAAGCAACATAAGCATAAAAGCATCAGAACATGGCAAACTAAGTATGGAAAACACCTTCAAAGTTTCCGTAGCTGAAGAGACCGAGCCAATTACATGTGGCATCTATGCACCCATTGCTAAAATACTTGTAGAAGCCATGCCAATCCAAGTTCCTAACTACTTCACCGTCAGGACACCAACATACGTAACTCGATCCTCAAACCAGGCTACATAGCCGAAGGTTCAGCAATTAGCAACTCCATTTAATATAAGCCATGCGCTTCTACCAAGATGCAGCCTTAGTCCCTGCAGAAATGAAATAAATATTATACTCTTGAAAGGCATGGAATCTTAACCTTGACATACTGGAGAAACCCAATGCTCTAAGCCTACTATTAAGGGGTATCATTTATTGGAATGCACAAGAAAAAGAAGAAAAAGTAGAACCTGACAAAGACTGTGACAACCCAAGTCATGTTCCCCAAGTAACGTTCCTAGATAGTTCTCTAACAGCTAGTGGTTCTATTACCACCGGACTGTCACAAAGTAAAAGTGTCTACTGGTGAACTTAAGGCCTACCCATTGGCATAAGGGGAATCATGAGAAGCACGGCGCTGCGGAGGGGAACGGCTATAGCTGCGGTCACGTCGAGGAGGTGTGATGCTGCGGTCACGTCGAGGAGGCGTGATGCTGCGGCGGCGCAGAGATCTATCCCGGGGGCTGTAGCTCCTGCAATTTTATGCAGGTTGGATGAATATACTCACATAAAAGAAAAGGCCAAATGTACGGACAGCAAACAAGACATTTAGAACAGAAAGTTCTATAGTAAAAAAAAAAATATGACACACACTATGTTCTATCAAAAAGAATAATCACCATTGTGATCTTATTCTCCTAATCTTGTTCAATTGGAGACTTTTACCATAAAACACAAACAGCTTTTATATACTGTAAAGTATGGAAAGAGTAGATCATAACAGAGCACAAAATGAACTAGAAGCAGTATTAAAAACCTAGATGACTGTTCTTAAAACATGTGGCCAGCAATGGCGATTTTACTAAATATCAACCACCACACTTTGCACTTCAGGGGTCAAAGCCATGGGGTTGGACATCTCAATCACTAAGCTGGTTGCATTAGACAGATGCATCAATCAAATTTCATTTTTTACAGTTGAATACAAAAAGGCCAAGATCCATGCTAACTCTGCATATCCTTTCCCCGTCCAAAATCTGTTAATTCTTCCTCTCTCAGCATTTCAGTGGGTCATCTAGAAGCATTATTTCATTCCTCAATCTTTATTTCTATTTTTCATTAGTCGATTTCCATCCCCCTTTTGATTATCATGGTAAAACTGCCGCCATAAGAGCAAACCAATCAGATTGAAAGTTTTGTTTTTCTCTCAAAGAGTTATTTCAGTCTAGCTTTGTTTCCCATTACCATAGTTGAGGTTTTTCCCAAATGAGAACTAGAATGGACATTTCAATTTAAGTATTGCCAGCAAATATCATCTGAACACGAGACACTGGGACCCCGTCAAGCCCATTCTACAAAAAGCTAAAACATCATCAAATGATTGTCAGCAGAGACAATCCTGTTAGAGTGAAAAATAGAGAGTTGACATTAAGGAATGAAACTAAAACACATTGCAGCATAATCAGAAAATTAAGTCAATCACAAAAAATAACTAATTCAACAGACCTTCTCCCATAACTGGGGCTCCTACGCCGCCTAGGACTGGGGCTCCTATGCCGTCCACTTCCCAAGCCTCTTGAACCAATGCGTGCGCGACACTCTCTAGCAAAATGACCTGGCTCCCCACACTCATAACACTTTGAGTCCTCACCTCCGCCATAGCCACGTCCACGCCCACCACCACGGCCTCCACCACCACTCTTGTTGTGAGAGACTTCCACACGCCAACCATTCTTTCCTGTATATACAGCATTAATACATGGAGATTCTCAAAAGACACAAGCACATCATAAGTGGGATAATAATGTAAGTAAGATAAAACTGTAGAATCACCAAAGGATGTCCATCATGCTCAACTTCACTTTTCCTTAGTAAATTAGTTAAATATGCATCGCTGAATTTACCAATTCCTCCTTAGTCTGCTTCAAAGCGAGTCCAATGACACGCTCTGATATTTAAAATGCCCAAAAATTATCAGCTCCTTGACTATATGAAGAAGTGAAGAAAAATAAATCACAGATCAATGCATGATGAAGAGAGAGATGGTTTATTGAAAAGGCTCTCCCAGTATAAGATTTGAGTATGCAAATAACATTTCTAAAACAGCAGTCAACTACTAGACTAATGACTGTAACCAAGCTTTCATTCATAGATCATTTATACATGCTCAGATTTTCTTGTCAAAGAGGTTTTATTTTTTAAGCATGGTGGTAGTAGCATTTCAACCACAGTTCTCTAAACAGACACTTCAGCTGCAGCTTGTTTAATTCGCCGAAAAATACAGGTACTCCCCCAAATGAAAAAGTCTATACCAGTCACCTGTACGAACTATCCCAGAAAAGATCACAAAAAACAATTGCCATATGAAATTAACAACTTGTGAGTGCATACAATGGAAGAAAGCTTGAGAGATCTGAGCCAGAGACGAGGGCAGGTCAAAGAAGACATCGTACAAAGAGGGAAAAAAAAAAAGGATCTTTTTACCGACCATCCAATGAACGAATAGCATCTAGAGCATCTCTTCGATCATCAAACTCGATAAATGCATATCCCGGCGGCCTCCGAGCAACCCAGACACTGCATTCAAACCACCCAAGAGATCAAAATCCAGTACTGCATCAATCAGCAACACTAAACAGTAGACAAAAATGAAGGGTTTTCCGCAATACCCACAAAACCCTAACCGATAACGAGGCAAACAGAAATAGTCAGCAACGAAAAAGGAGGAAACCCAAGCAGAAAAATCCATCCTTTAGGTCAGAATCACCTTCTAAGAACACCGAAAGTACGGAATTCGTCCTCTAGATCCCTCTCCGTCACCCGCGGGTCCAAATTCCCGACGTACACTCGGGACATTGCAGCAGCCACCAGCTTCAAACCTCCACAGCCAAAAAAAGCGAACAAGATCATCAAAAACAAGATCCCAAAACCACAGCAAACCATCTCCCGACGCACCCAAAGAAGCAAACACCAAACAGATTCGAGGGTCGGAACGAAGACAAAGCAGCCGCTCAAGCACGAGACACGACCGGACATTTCGCTTTGAGTTCGAGACCAACGACCGTACCTAGGATTCCGAAATGAAACGGACCGCGAGGCGGCCAGCCGAGGAAGGAGGGATCGCGCGAATCGAGGCTTACCTCACGAGGGATTCTCTCGACGATTTCGAAGGGGGATCGACTGCAATTTTGAGCGCTTCTTCGATGTCGCGACCTCAGTGAAGAATTGACGAAGCTCGACGAGTCTCCCCTGGAGATGTCGGCTCGAGACGAAGACGTTGGGCCTCGTCACGCTCTGGGCCTGGTTTGGTTTGAATATGTATATGGGCCCTTGGAGAGCTCGACGCACCGGGCCTGTTTTTGTTTCAAAGGCTTCATATTATGGCAATATGTATAGGTATATATCTCGAGGACTCAAGAGATATGAAAGAAAGATCTCTCCGAGCAGTGCATATGGCTTTTTATTGACCAAGCTTTTTGAATCGACGTGACACCAGTGTAGAAATCGATGTTAAGTGGTTATACAATCGCCAGATCGCCGACAACAGGGATGCTTATCGATGTCCACAGTACAGTCATCGATATACTATGACGATTAGAGGTGGCAAAAATGGGTCATGGACTCATTTTGCACCCATATTTTTCATAAATGGGTCGAATGTGGATGATGAAGTTGTAATGGATCATGACCCATATTCGACCCATTTTAAGTTCAGTTTTATATGGGTCGAAAATGGGTCACACGTTCTGACCCATTTTCGACCCATTTTCAAAACCTAAAAAGATAAGACTTCCTCAACTCAATGACATTGACTCATTTTTGACCCGCCTCCGCCCCTCGCCTCTGCCACTCGCCGCCGCGGCTTGCCTCGACGGAGCTCGGGCAAGCCGCGAGCTCGCCGGCCTTAGCCGAGCTTGGGCTCGCCTAGATCTGGCGAGCCGTGAGCTCGCCGACCGTGACAGAGCTCGAGCTCGCCTGGATGGAGCGAGCCGCGAGCTCACCGGCCATGGGCGAGCTCGGGTTCGCCTGGATCGAGCGAGCCGCGAGCTCGTCGGCCGCGACAGAGCTCGGGCTTGCCTGGATCGGCTGAGCCCTGAGCTCACCGACCCGACGACGAGCTCGATAGCTCGGGCTCGCTCGGACGGGCGAGCCTTGATCTTGTTGGAGGGCTTGGCCGGTCACCTTCGACGGAGTAACAATGGAGAAGAAGGAGGAGGAAAAAGAAAGAAAAAGAAAAAAGAAAAGAAGAAAAGAAGAAAAGAAGAAAAGAAGAAAATAAAATAAATAATAATAATAATAATTTCAAAAAAATTTAAAATAATAAAAAAAAGTCGATTTTTTTAATGATATTTGGTAGATATATATCCATATACATACTGGAGAAGTACTTTTAGACGAAGCTCGATGTTGTTTAAATTGATAAATAGAAATTCAAAACATCATAATGTAATTTTTAACTTGGTGAACTAAAATCAATAAATCAACCAAAATTAAAAACAATTACAATTAAGAAGCTATGCATTCTTGCATTCAAGAAGATTTGTTTTAAACAAATATTATTTTCATGTCAATTATTAGCTCATCAAACTTTTTCTTATTAATTTTAAAAAAAAAAAAAACTTTTTCTTATTAAGAGTTCTTCAAAAGTATTTTAATTTAAAGGTTTTTCACATTTTTTATTCTATTTACTTTTTAAATTCGGCGTGAAGTTTTTATTTAAGTAACTAAATTGAATTAAATATAAATGTGTTTCGATAATATGGGTCGGGTTGGGTAGGGTATGGGTTGGGTATGGGTTGGGTTGGGTATGGGTCGGGTATGGGTCATAAGATTTACACTATAAAAATATGGGTCAAAACGGGTTAAATGGGTCAAATATGGGTCGACCCATTTTCGACCCGACCCATACCCGACCCGACACACCCATTTGCCACATCTAATGACGATCGATCAACAATTGACATTCAGATAAATTTTGAATGAAGAAAGTGAAGAGGTGAAGATGTTGATTAATGATTAAATCTAGTTACGATCAAGGAGTCATAACCGCTTGTAGATAATGCCAACGTGTAATCATGGAGAGTGATCGTTGAGCCTAAAATTGTGGAGATGTAGCTAAGCAGTGGCAACTGAAGAGTTGTATCCACTTGTAAACAAAGTCAAACGTGAAATCATAGAGTGTGATCATGGAGCCTGAAATTATGGAGATACGGTTGTAACCGTTGATTTGAATATTAACCATTTAGAAGTGGTCACAATTTGTAATAGAGCTAAATAAGCCATGTTGAATATCGTTGAAAAAGGCAATCATCAACAGAAATTATGTTTTTCAGTTTATCAATTTATCGTTCAAATTTCTGCATTTACTATCCTTCAGAGTAATTAGTTTTAGTTCTTACTTGCTATTCAAATTGTCATGGACCCAATTCAATGAAAATCGAGGATCAATTTTCGGTGAAGTTTCGCTATGTGGAGTGATTCAGCGATTCTCAGCAAAACAGGAGTTGATGGACCTTGCAAAAGGATGATGATGCGCTGCTCTAAAGAGCTTCTAATATTCTTGATTTTCGTGTGTGCAACAAGGGTCATTAGTAATTTGCTTGTTGGAGACAAATATTTTGAAGTTTGATTGACTGCATAATATAATTTTACAGAGTAAGTAGAGTTTAAGAACAAATGTTAACTGAAGCATTTTTCCTTGTTTTGCCCATAATTGATTATGTGAGATTCGATTAATTTGTCCAATAGACGTACTTTTAATGCTTCTCGGACGTGGTGGAGCCAACAGGATCTGCGAACGTAGTAATTTTTTTTTATTATTTTTTTAATTATAAAAAAAGTATGATGATTTGAATCAAAGCTACGAATGAGGATGGTGAGCAAAGTCTCCATTTGAAAAGCCTCTTCGCTCAATTTAGATGGAGAAACATATTTGAAAATAAAAACCAAACAAATGAAGAAAAAAATGGTCAAAACATTGGATGAACTTGCCGAAGATTCACCTTTTACGATATATAACATAGAATTAGGGGACAAAAACACTATAAGTGTCATATCTATCGTTTGACACTCACTTGAATGTGTCATAAATTTTTTTCCCATTGCATTCCGTAACTATCTAAAAATGATTACTTGAGTGCCATAACTTTTAAGAACGTTTACCCGAATGTCATTTCACATCGGACTTCTGATATTTGTGGATGTTTAAAAAAAATTATGACATTTAGTTAATCGTTTGAACATTTATATGGCACTCAAGTAATTTGAAAAAAAAAAAAAAATTGACACTTAAGTGAAAGCCCTACGTGAGCGCTGTACAAAAATTATAGTACTTATGATTTCTTTTTTTCATGAATTAGCATATGACAAATCAAAAGAAGAAAATACATGAAAATATGAAATTCGTGTAGAAAAGGCGTGTTTTACCTGTTAAAAGAGAACAAACATCCGCAGAGATGGTTGCTTGGAAGAGAAGGAAAAAGCATTGGCACGTCTTCCACAAACCCTCTAGTTGGACCAGGGATTAGGAAACGCCGAGAAATTTGAGATTCTAATCCCTTCAAATCACATGTTTATGATATTTCACTTTTCATGTTATTAACATAAATATTCTCTATAAGTGATATATTCTTCATTTCTCATGAGAACTGCAAGGAGTTATAGATGACAAAGCTACTATTTGCAGAATGGATCAATGTATTAGAAGTCCTAAAATTTATCATAAAAGTGCAATTAAATTCTAAAATTTTCAAAAAAAAAATGCAATCAAGTCTTAAAATTTGTTACAAAAGTGCAATTGAGTCCTTAAATATTCAAAAAGTGCAATCAAATTCTCGAACTTGTTAAGTTAGTGCAATCAAATCTAAATTTGTTAGCATTTTCTATGTGTCAAGTTAGACGAGTTAATGGAAGAATTTCATTGCACAAACTTGACAAGTTTTAATACTTGATTGTACGAATTTGACAAGTTCTAAGGTTTGAATGCACTTTTTGAAAGCTTTATGATTCAATTGCACTTTTATGATAAGTTTTAAAACTTTTTGTATACTTATCCCTTTGTAAAAATATATTAAATCTTTTATTATCTCCTATTGTGTTTATTCGGCACACTTTATAATGAAGATCATGGTATTTTGTAATGGATGCTTTGTTTATTAGTAAATCTGCACTTAATTCTCTCAATCTCACGTGTGTGAATACATGTGCATATCGAAATGTTATGGATTTATTTTTTTATTTTGTAATCATTAATGTTAGGAGAAATCTCATTAATGTTTTGTTCCATCGACCAGAGGTTGTTCACCTTGCAGACTTGATGCGGTTATGAGTACGACCGGGTGTGGACGGCACTCGGTCCTCTAGATTTTCAAGGGCCACCGGGGGCGCACCGGACACCACGCGACGTGCGGTGCTCTTCCAGCCGCTGGAGCCTACCTTCGGCTGAGTCGTTTCCAGGGTGGGCAGGCTATTAAATAGAAAAGATAACTCTTCCCGAGGCCCCCACCGACGTCTCCGGACTCCCTAACGTTGCCGTCAGCCGCCACGTCCCGGTTCAAGAATTTTAACCCGATTCCCTTTCGAAGCTCACACACGAGGCACTATCAGGCAGGCTTCCCCCATCTCTTAGGATTGACTAACCTATGTACAAGTGCCGTTCACATGGAACCTTTCCCCTCTTCAGTATTATAAGTATACTTACATGCGTAATTAAATGTACAGAACATACTCATATACATATGGTATTAACAATAAGACGTCTAAGCATGTATAAAGACCATTGTTCTACAGGAGGTGAACAAGCTATTGGACGTAAAATGTATTGGTGGCTAGATTGACCTAGCAAATGCTCAACAAGTTGTTGGATAAGGAATATATTAATGTTCAGAAGGATCTGGAGGATGGTGAACAAACTAGAGAATGCGTGATCGTTGAAGAGTTTGGATGAATTAATAGAAGGCAAATAGACTAGAGGAGGACTTCCGTTTTTTAGAAGAGTCTGGATGGAGTGGAAAGTCTACAGAATATTAAGGACGTTAGTATGCACGGAAGTGCCTAAAAGTTCAAAGGAAAATAAACTTGTTTATTCATGAGATCAGTTGGACCTGTCTATAGAAGGTGTTCTCGCTACAAACAGAGTAATAATTTTAGTACGAGCCTCTACAATCCTAAAGAGAAGATCCAGACTCTCAATTTGACTAAAGTTACCGACCAAAAAAAAAAAAAAAAATTGACTTGAGTTCATATTGATGTTTTACCCATGGTCTTAGAAGTTGGAATCCCTCAAAGCGGACCGGAGAAGATCAAAATAATTTACCATATTTGGGTAAGATAATAGAGGGTAGTGGACAAACTGTTGCAGAAGCAAAACTGACTATTTTAGGAAACTAGCGTTTTTTCTTTTGGATAGACCAACGACCAATAGTTGAGTTGGGGGAAAACGAACAAAACTAGTCTTTGCTCTGAGTGTGTATCTTCTTGTTGTGCTTGTATGTAGAAGCCGTGTAAACCTAATTATGTTTTTCAGAAGAAATTTGAGTCTCTATAATTAGTTAACATAATGCTAAGAGTAGTAAGGATCGGTTATATCTGTAAAAGCCAAGCTACAAGAAGAAGCATAATGCTAAGAGTAGTAAGGATCGGCTGGTGTCGAGCGAGAATTGTAGTTCATATGCCACCTGTACTAACCCTATTTTACTCTCTCTTTAGCGACGCCGTTTTGGCTATAAAGCAATGCAGCATCATTTTTGTAAGTGAGTCCACGTGAAATGGCATAAAACGACGTCGTTTCTTGGGGAGAAAGGAAAATTGCGTCATTTTATGCCATTCCACGTGGACAGTCTTCTTCAATTTTTGCCACATCGTTCTTTTTTAAATATAAAAGCCACGTAATCATTTTGGTTGGAATCTCTCGCCAATGGCACCAAAGTAATCGTTTTTCCTCAGATTTTGCACTTAAGTGATCCGACGGAAACTTTTGGCACCAAAGTGAGTGCCGTACACAACTTTTGGCACTTTTAGTGTACTTATCCCGCCATTTCTATGTTCTTAGTCAAGCCTAAACTGCAATCAAAGGTTAGTGCTATTAGTGCAAATTTAGTCCAAACATTTTAAATTAGTGTCAATTTAGTCATAAATATTTTAAATTAGTGCTATTAGTGCAAATTCAGTCCAAACATTTAAAATTAGAGTCAATTTAATCCTAAATTTTTTGACTTGAAACCAATTTAGTCCATCTAGCTAATTATGGTCAAATTTTGCTATCTTGGACATCAAGCATATTACATGGCATTATTAATGCTGATGTTGACAATTTTTAATAATATTTTAATAAATTTTCAACTCTATTATTTTTCTGATTTTTTTTCTTTTTTCTCTCTCCTTCATTTCTTCTTCCTCTAAGCAGTGGTGAAGGCAGCCTCGACGAGGTAGGCCCGCTTAGCCATGGCCTGCCAGTTGGCCACCGCCTATAGGAAGAAGAAAGGAATAAAAAAAGAAAGAAAAAAAGAAAAAAATTAATATATTATTAAAAATTGTCCATGTTAGGTCGTGTCTATGCCACGTAAGATGCTCAACGTCCACGTCAGCAAAGTCCCACTAAATTTAGTTGGAATGACTGAATTGACACCATTAAAAAGTTTAGGACTAAATTGGCACTGTCAAAAAGTTTAAAATTAAATTGACACAATTAAAAACTTTAGGACTAAATTTACACTAATGTGATATGTTTAAAACTTTTCTTATACTTTTCCTGTAGCTTTTAGGTTTCAAAAGTTTGGAATAGTCAAGAGAAAAATTTTAGAGTACAATGCAATCTTACACCCTATATCCTATGCAGGATTCTCGGCACAAAATACAAGGTATTTGTAAAAAGTTAGGTGTCAAAAACCGAACTGAATCCAATAAAAAATTCGTGCATTTTCAATTTGGTTCCAATTTCAATTTGAATAATAAATAAAGGAATTTGGAGGGTGAGAACACTAGAAGTACAAAAACTTTTGTGCGGCACTCACTTGAGTGTCAAAATCTTTTTTCGCTCACTTAAGTGCCATAAATTTAAAAAATCGATCACATGAATGCCAATTTCGATTTACCTCGTTGGAAAATCTGACATGGACGCCGGTCATCCAATGTGGCTTCGTTGGTGTTGACGTGAACAAATTTTAATATTATTTTAATATTTTAATTTTTTAAAAATTTTAAATTTTTGTTATTTTTGCTGATTCTTTTTTTCCCTTAAGGGCTGGTGAGAGGGTCACCGGCGACCCTCACCAACCGTGAAAACCTCACCTAGATTGCATGAGGGCCCCATTGCCCTTGGCCGTGAAGGCTCTAGGCGAGGCCATTGGGGCCTCGTCAGTCACTAGCGAGGTTGCGAGGGCCCCATTGCCTTGCCCTCGTTGTGAAGGCCTCAGGTGAGGGCCCTTGCAGTCTTGTCACCTCACCCTCACTACAAAGGCCTCAAGCTAGGGCGTCGCGGCCTCGTCGACAGCGAGCAAGGCCGCAAGAGCCCTCGCCTGCAGTTGCCCAAAGCCGATGAGGGCCCTCACCTAGATTGGGGGAGGGTTTCGTGGCCGACAAGGGTGGTTGGTGACCCTCGCTGGCACTAAAGAAAAAAAAGCAAAAATTAAAAAATTAAAATTTTTTACATATGATTATTTGTTGGAATTGGTACGCAAGTGATAAATTTTACTTTGATGTGACATTTAAGTGAGCGAAAATAAAATTTTGACATTCAAGTTAGCCTTGTATAAAAGTTTTGGCACTCCTACTCTTCTTATTCCGGAATTTGATTAATTGAAAGCTCGGCTCAGATTGAATGGGACTGCTCACTAATTCACTACTACTCTTCTCTCGCACATTCTCTCTATTTTCTGCTTTATCCTCTCTCTTCCTTAATTTTCACACTATTGCGATTGTGCTCTAATCTCTCTCACTTTCTCTCTTTCCCTTTTCTGCTTTATTCTCTCTCTTCCTCTGTTTTCGCACTATCATTATTGTGCTCTAATTTCCCTCACTTTCTCTCTTTCCCTTTTCTGCTTTATTCTCTCTCTTCTTCTTCCCTCGGAGCATTTTCATCTCCAAAAAGTGACAAAACACAAAGTTCAATGCATTTTCATCTCTCTCTCTCGATCCCAGTATCAACAGTTCTGGCGTCACTCCTTCATCTTCCCCCATTGTAAAATCCGAGAGATTGATCCTCTCTCTCTCTTTCTCTCCCTTCGCCCTTTGAGCGTCCGATCCTCTCCCCCTCTTCCTCCCTCTCTCCCTCCGTTGATCCATCCAATCCAGTGGTCGATTTCTCCATCTCCTGCACATCGCGCACGTCGTCTTTCTTCTCGCCCGGCTCGAGAATCACGTTGCCGCGAGTGCTTGATTTTTAGACTCCGATTATCTAGGGGCCGTGAGTGAGGGAGAGAGGAGCCCGAGTGGTCTGTTAAGGCTGGCGGGTTTCGGGATCTTGTAAATGGCGGATACGCTGAGTATCCACTAGGTGAAAGACGCTGCCTTTGTCTAATGGGGAGGGGGGTGTGAATGGAAATTATTATCATCTCCAATCTACCACCACATCCAAATATCACCACCTATCTTTTTCGAAATTATCAATATAATGATCATTTAGATGTTCATTATTTGAACCTACATCTTCACCAATACTTTTACTCTCGTAAGGAATAACAACCTTCTGATATTGATAATTTGAAGAAATTAATCGCCATTTTTAGATGCGGAGCAAAATTAAAATTGGACCTAAAGTTGATTTTTTTTCACAGAAAATTCGGCCTTTAAATGGATATGCACATATTTAATAGCGACGAAGTTTCGATTTGTTTCTGCTTTTTTGTCATTATTCAAAATTCTCAACATGAACTCATGAAGTTACATTACGAGATGAACCATGGATGGGAATGCAACAAAGAACAAGGGAACAAGAACTCGCCATGCTTCTTTATTTCCAACACTCAGCACACAGCACACAGCACCCAGCACACTGATGACACAACACAGGAACTTTCTTCTTTTCCTCGAAAGGAAGTGGCGCTCCAAGTCTTCAACGGGGCGACAGTGCTCGTAGCTCCCCTAAAGGATGGTGCATGCGTTCTCGTTCACCCACTCTCCAAGCTTGTACGCGCCGTTAAACTTGTTGTACAGCCCTCGAAAATCGTTTTTGTTCCATTTCCGCCCCTGCAAAATCGATACACGTATTCTCATGCCGTGGAAGTGAGATTATGTAGGAAGGAATAAGGATGAGACGAATCAAAGACAATTGAATCGGATTATGTCACGGTGATTCCGTCCACTTTTTTTTGGTTGATTTGATTCTGTCCACTTGAGGTGGTGATTTCGTGCGTGTGTGAGAGAGAGGGATCTTACTTTGTCATTAGCTTCTCCCACCGTCCCACGGCCAGTTCTCGCCTGCATGACATAGTGTTCATAGGTAAATACATATTTGAACTCGAGTGATTACTTTTTTTCCTGCTAATAAAGAATTAAGTTTTCTTTTCTTTTCTTTTTTACGGGTATGGTAGAGGCGAATATCATGTCTGGGTTTTGTAAAACTCATTCAGCTTTCGAAAATCACTTTACAAACCATACTATTATCTTCAGGACCAACTTACGCGAACCATGCCTGTACATGTTGTCTATGTAATCGGGGTGAAAATCTTTTTGAAGGAGAAGATAGTTCTCTTGATCTCGTCATTAGTTCCAATCCAACTCGATGGAAGGGAGGTGTGTTAAAAAAATATGTAATATATTTTATTTATGATTCCAATATTATATTCCCAATAAACTCCCAATAAATTCCCTATATAAATTTCAATTTATTGCCCAATTTATTACCCACGTGTATTATGTGATATTTGTCCGTTATTATATTACCATAATGGTCTTGATGGAAGATACCGGTAACGTAACCAACGGAATAAAAACGTCGGTCGTCTAGTTCAAACCCTATCAACGTAGAAAAACACACCATCAGTTTTTGAGGGGATTGGCTAGTAGAACGGGACGTACGCTTTGTATATTGCAGATCGATCGTCTTTGTGTGGATCCGAGAAAGGTCTTGAGGTTTCTCACTTCCGAATTTCATCAATGGCTAGAGGTATGTTGATCTTTACGTTTCCGCAATTCGATCCCGAATTCTGTATGGATTTATCTGTTATTGATAAATCGGGATCGCCAAGTTTTAAGTTTATATTTAATCTAACAGTTGGTATCGAGCATAATCAATCTCTGCCTTGGTGAAACCTTTTGGAATTTTTTTTTATTAAATTATATGTGGGTAAATTTCGGATTTGTATATGGCTTGGATCGGAATTTATAATTCCGGCCAAATTCGGGCGACCCACCACGTGATAATGGATCTGAATGATCACACCGCCATTAGGAAGAGAAACCCTTAATTTTTCGACATATTACTGATCGTCGGAGGTTAATCGAGCGGTGAAATTTTGGTGGTTAGGGTTTTATAGGGCAGATTGTTTTTTCGGCTTAATTCTGGTTCATACATGGCCGTTTTTGCCGGATCTTGAAGTTATTTGTTCGTGCCAACGTTCTCTTCGAAACCCATCAACCAATTTGGTCGGACATGGGCTATGGAAGAAGACCCCAGACGGCGGAACGAGGCGGTCACGGCGGAAGAGAAAGCCGAAGGAAAGACTTCGGGCGCGTGGCACGCGCCCGAGGGAGCCAGTGCGTGCATCGCACGCGCCCGGAAGGGCGCAGCGGCGCGGGCGCGTGCGACGCACGCGCCCGAGAGGCTGAAGCGGGCGCGTGCGACGCACGCGCCCGATGGGCTGAAGCGGGCGCGTGCGAACGGGAAAAGCGCGCGTGGTCGTTTTTCCGATTTTGCCCCTCGCTTATAGGAAAATTGCGATTCTGCCCTTGCCCGCGTAAAATTTCGATTTTGCCCCCGGGGTATGTGAACTTACGATTTTGCCCTTTTGGGCGTAAAATTCCTGTTTTGCCCCTTAAAAGTAAAATTCCAATTCTGGCCTTGCGTGCAAAATTCCAGTTTTACCCCTTTTTGCACGTGATTTTACTGTTCTACGCTAAAGTGCGATTTTATGAATATATATATATTATATATTTATAAAATTAAATGTCTAGTGATCCGTATATATTTAATTAATTAAGGATTAGCCACAGCATCTTTGATTATATTAAATTATATACATTAAGAGCCTTTGGATCACATATAGTTAAAGACAATAATTGTAATTATTCACATTAATATTATGAATTTTATCCCACAGGAATTTTCAATATATTAATGTGATTAATTAGGATGAAATATTATTTTATCTTTCTTAATTTACCCACGGGGATTAAGGAAGGGAATATAATTTAATAGTTTCATTGTGAAGTAATTATGAATCAATTTAAATTAGAAACTTAGCCCACAGGTAGTTTTTGATGTTATGTGATTCATCTTTTAAAACATGTTTTACATTGGTAAAATATGATTTAAGTTTATTTGCCTCAAATATATTGATACATAAGTTTTCTTTGATTATGATGCGGTCTTACCACCTACGATTAGTTACGGTATAATTGTTCCCGAGCTTAATGGAAATAACTTTAAAGAATGGAGAGAATTAGTTCTTCTTCAATTGGGGTGCATGGATCTTGATTATGCTCTAAGGTTTGACGAACCAGCTGAACCTACGAGAATAGTACTCATGTTGAACGTACTCATTATGCTCAATGGGAGCGGTCCAACCGTCTCGGTGTGATTTACATAAAGACAAAACTCTCTCGCTAGCATTCGTGGTTCGGTCATTCAAAGCATAACAATGCCAAAGTATTTTTGGGGGCTATTGATGCACAATTTGAGTCTTGGAAAAGGCGCATGCCATGACCCTAATTATGAAGTTCTCATCATTGAAGCTTACCGGTGTAAGAGGTGTGCGTGAGCACATCATGAAGATGAGGGACATTGCGGCTCGGTGAAGAATCTTGAGGTTGGGATATCGAATCCTTTCTTGTATACTATATCCTAAATACTTTCCCACAAGAGTATGCCCCCTTCAAGATTTCTTACAACACACATAATACTAAGTGGTCAATTAATGAACTCATGACCATGTGTGTTCAAGAGGAAGAGAGGCTACTAATGGAGAAAGGAGAGAGTGCTCATATGGCAACACAGATAAGTATAAAAGGCAAGGCAAGCAAAGGGGAAATGGTAAGATGCTTCTACCTCCCCAAGCTGGCATTAAGAAGGAATCCAAGTGCTTCTTCCGTAAAAAGAAGGGACACATGAAGAAGGATTGCGCCAAATTTAAGGCCTGGCTCAAAAAGAAAGGTAACCAACTCGCATGTGTTTGTTATGAAACTAATATGATTGATGTGAGTCACAACACTTGGTGGATTGATTCTGGTTCTACAATCCACATTTCGAATTCCTTGTAGGGTTTTCGGAACCAGCGGAAACCGGTGGGAAGTGAACAAGGCATCTATTCGGGAAACAAGATGCGCTCGCGTGTGGAAGCTATTGGGACATGCAGATTAGTTCTCAAGTAGTGGTTTTGTTTTAATTTTGGAAAAGACCTTTTATATTCCTAGTTTTTCTAGGAATTTAATTTCAGTTTCAAGACTTGTACTTTTGGGATACTCCTTTGAATTTTCAGATTCAACATTCAAATTATCGTATAAATATGAAATTGTTGGGAGTGGTATTTTGTCTGACGATCTCTTTCGAATTAATTTACAAGACAATGCCATTAATAATGTGATGCACGTTCATGATAATTCTGGGATAAAACGATGTGTTGTGAATGAGGATTCCTCTATGTTGTGGCACCGGAGGTTGGGACATATCTCCATGGATAGAATTAAGAGACTAGTAAATGATGGAGTACTTAATACTCTAGATTTGACTGATTATGACACTTGTGTGGACTGTATAAAGGGAAAACAGACCAACAAGTCAAAGAAAGGTGCTAAGAGGAGTACAGAAATATTAGAAATCATACATACATATATTTGTAGTCCAGATATGGACTCAAATGGTCGAGATACTTCATTTCTTTCATAGACGATTATTCACGATTCATGTATCTCTACTTGCTTCGTAATAAGCACGAAGCACTAGATGCCTTTAAGGCATTTAAAACCGAAGTAGAGAAACAATGCGACAAGCAAATTAAGATCGTGAGATCGGATAGAGGTGGAGAATACTATGGTAGATACACCGAAGATGGACAAGTACTGGTCCATTTGCGAAGTTTCTTGAAGAGCATGGGATTATTGCCCAATACACTATGCCTGGTTCACCGGACCAAAATGGTGTCGCAGAAAGAAGAAACCGAACATTATTGGACATGGTGCGGAGTATGCTTAGCAACTCCAAACTTCCTAAGTTTTTGTGGACTGAGACTCTTAAAACGGCTGTGTACATATTAAACCGAGTTCCAACCAAGGCTGTTCCAAGGACGCCTTTTGAATTATTCAAAGGTTGGAAACCGAGTTTGCGACATGTACGTGTTTGGGGATGCCCATCTGAAGTAAGAGTTTACAATCCACAGGAAAAGAAGTTAGATCCAAGGACTATAAGTGGGTATTTCGTTGGATATGCCGAAAAGTCCAAAGGATACAGATTTTATTGTCCATCTCACACCACTAGGTTTGTGGAATCAAGAAATGCTAAATTTCTTGAAAACGATCGATTAGTGGGAGCGATCAATTTAGGGACTTTGTTCCCGAAGAAGATCATTCAGATACTCAACCTTCCACCTTAGATACTTGGATTGGTTGTAGCTTACAGCAGACCCTTCGTTCAACCGGTCGTTGAGCAACCAATCGTTGAAGATCCACAACCGCCGATATTGATCCGGTAGACCAAACTGTTCAGCAATTACCGATATCGTTGAACTTCCAAAGTAGAACATCAAACTCCTCAAGAGGATGTTGATGCGACATTAAGAAGGTCTACTGGAATGAAGAAATCGGCAATTCCTAATGACTACATTGTGTATCTACAAGAATCGACTATAATGTTGGAGCTGAAAATGATCCCGAGTCGTTTTCACAAGCCATGAGTTGTGATAAATCTAATTTATGGTACAATGCCATGAAGGAAGAGATGAATTCTATGGCATCAAACGAAGTCTCGGGATTTAGTTGAGTTGCACGATGGTGCGAAGGCCATTGGTTGTAAATGGGTCTTCAAAACTAAGAAGGATTGATTAGGCAATATAGAGAGATACAAAGCGACTCGTTGCCAAGGGATTTACTCAAAAGGAGGGAATCGATTACACGGAGACGTTTTCTCCGTATCCAAGAAAGATTCTCTTCGTACTATTTTGGCATTGGTTGCTCATTTTGATATGGAGTTACATCAAATGGATGTGAAAACGGCGTTTCTCAATGGAAAATTGGAAGAAGTGGTTTACATGAAACAACTAGAAGGATTCTTCTCTAATGCTGGTGAGCATTTGGTGTGCAAGCTTAAAAGGTCTCTATATGGCTTGAAACAAGCTTCCCGCCAATGGTACTTAAGATTCCATGAGGTCATCTCTTCATTCGGTTTTAAAGAGAATGTCATGGATCAATGTATATACCAGAAGGTTAGTGGGAGCAAAATTTGTTTCCTTGTGCTATATGTAGATGACATTTTACTTGCAACCAATGACAAGGGGTTGTTATATGAAGTGAAACAATTTCTCTCTAAGAGTTTTGATATGAAGGATATGGGTGAAGTGTCTTATGTCATTGGCATTAAGATCCATAGAGATAGACCTCGAGGTATATTAGGACTATCTCAAGAAACTTATATCAATAAGGTCTTAGAGAGGTTTCGGATGAAAGATTGTTCACTAAGTATAGCACCCATAGTGAAGGGTGATAAGTTTAATTTAAACCAATGCCCGAAGAACGATTTTGAAAGGGAACAAATGAAAAACATCCCATATGCTTCGCTGTTGGAAGCTTGATGTATGCTCGAGGTTTGCACTCGACCTGACATAGCCTTTGCTGTGGGAATGTTGGGAAGATACCAAAGTAATCCAGGTATGGACCACTGGAGAGCTGCAAAGAAGGTGATGAGGTACCTTCAAGGAACAAAGGAACACATGCTTATGTATAGACGGGCGGACAACTTGGAGG
Source organism: Eucalyptus curtisii (assembly GCA_017140595.1). Classification (NCBI taxonomy): domain Eukaryota; kingdom Viridiplantae; phylum Streptophyta; class Magnoliopsida; order Myrtales; family Myrtaceae; genus Eucalyptus; species Eucalyptus curtisii. Next base: position 8,689,624 of record CM029504.1, read on the forward strand.
TAGTTGGTTACTCGGACTCGACTTTGCTGGCTGCGTTGATTCCCGTAAATCAACATCGGGATATATTTTTATGTTTGTGGCGGAGGAGCTGTATCCCGGAGGAGTGCAAAACAAACCTTGGTTGCCACTTCTACTATGGAGGCGAGTTCGTTTCTGTTTTGAGGCCACCTCACATGGTGTGTGGTTGAAAGGTTTCATATCGGGGCTTAGAGTTATGGATTCCATTGCTAGGACATTAAGAATATTTTGTGACAATTCAGCTGCAGTGTTTATGGCTAAGAACCACAAAAGTGGTAGTCGAAGCAAGCACATCGACATCAAGTATTTAGCCATCGTGAGAGCGTGTTAAAGAGAAGAAAGTGGTCATTGAACACATAAGCACTTTGGATTGATGATAGCTGATTCTTTAACTAAAGGCATGCCACCAATGAGTTATAAGGATCATGTTTCTAGAATGGGCATTGGTCCAATCATGTAAATTTTTCTTTATATGGAAGAATTTATGAGACTTTTATTCATTTATAATGTTTTTCTCAATACAGTTGTATACATTCAGTTATTATGAGAAAAATAATTACGTTTGACCTGGAGTAAACATAAGGTTTATTCATGAAGTTATTTGATCACATATGAGCTGATGAAACGCATTGTGATACACGGAAGATAATACTCGCTCTAAGAGGACTCATCGCCGTGATTCATGTGTTTTATTTCAGTATGAAGTTTTGTGGGTTTGGGTTAATAATTCATTTGAAGGAATATTGGGATCAAGTGGGAGAATGTTAAAAAAATATGTAATATATTTTATTTATGATTCCAATATTATATTCCCAATAAACTCCCAATAAATTCCCTATATAAATTTCAATTTATTGCCCAATTTATTACCCACGTGTATTATGTGATATTTGTCCGTTATTATATTACCATAATGGTCTTGATGGAAGATACCGGTAACGTAACCAACGGAATAAAAACGTCAGGTCGTCTAGTTCAAACCCTATCAACGTAGAAAAACACACCATCAGTTTTTGAGGGGATTGGCTAGTAGAACGGGACGCATACGGTTGTATATTGCAGATCGATCGTCTTTGTGTGGATCCGTAAAGGTCTTGAGGTTTCTCACTTCCGAATTTCATCAATGGCTGGAGGTATGTTGATCTTTACGTTTCCGCAATTCGATCCCGAATTCTGTATGGATTTATCTGTTATTGATAAATCGGGATCGCCAAGTTTTAAGTTTATATTTAATCTAACAAGGTGGACATTCCTCGTTGGAGGTAATTTTATTAAAAATGTAGATTTTGGCAATGTTGAATTTTCTGCATCATATATCATTATGAAGAATCGAGATCGAATGTCTATTTATTTTAATTTAAACTACAATTATTACCTGTTGACCGTGTACATCAGTACTAGGCCTGCGTTTCAATAGGTGTTTATACTCGTCGCGGTTGAGGACGTAGAAGAAGGTGACTAGTTCCTCAAAACTGAGACTCTTGCTGTCGTCCTTGTCCAGCTCTGCGAAGAGATCATCAGGGTTGACAGTTTGGAGCCCGGCATCGGTCAGGAAGGTCCTGAACTCGTGGAGACTTATCTTGCGGTTCTTGTCCTTGTCCATGGTGTCGAAGAGGGTCCTGGCCGCCTGCTTCTGGTCCTCCGTCAAGTCCTCGAAGTGAGCAGATGCAGCCTCGCGAACCTTTTCTATATCTATGTCTGTCGAGACGGTTTTGATTAGCTCGGTCGGCAAGGCCTCCAAGGCCTTCAACGCCATGTCCATCCCTCTCCCCCTCTTTCTCTCCTTTGCCTCCCTCTTTTGAGGATGTGTGCAAGTGCTGTTGCTATGGAGGTTATTGAAGTATTTATAGAAAATTATAGTCGAGCGTTCCATGAGTTACACACACAAAAGAAAGAAAGAAAAATATGTGAATGATTATTAGATTTTTAATGTGTGTAGGATCAATGTGAATGCATGTGAAGCACAGAGAGAGGAAGCAAAAAAATTCGTGGACTTCAATTTGGACGTACAAGTCCCTACATTTGCTAAGATCAATGTTACATGGACGAGAAAATCTTATCAAAACATTTTTTTATCTGACGGGTTAATATTTTCATTGAATATTTAAAGAAACTAGGAGTCCAATGCATGGATCCCACTGATTTGATCTGATTGAAACTTTCGAATTTTTTTATTGCCACCATCTGATCACTTGTTGAACATCTTACAAGTCACGTTAACTGATTTTGTCTGAGCCTTTGACATTTATGAATGATTCTAACTGAGAATAGTTAATACTTAATTGGTGATATCCGAACCGGTGATTTCCAATTTTTAAGCCAGAAATCTCCTTATGCTATGACCTAGAATTCTCTTTTCCCAGCTATTTTGTTCTCTGAGCAATTTTCGTCTCCACCATGCCTTGAATGTGTCCATAATGGTCGGTGAGCGAAGAGTACTAATTCAAAACCTTGAGAAAAGTAAGATGGTGTAGGGGAATGCACTACGTCGGTTCAACTCGGGAATCTAACCGAACCTGCCTGGACCTAAGGAGAATTGATTTGTTCCCAGTTCCGCCTGAGAAATTGAGAGGCAAATTATTGGAGGCGAAATCAACAAATACCCTAGGATAGCGTTGGCTTCTTTACGGGGCCACCAATATGGACAAATTACACGCGTCATATAATCTTTGCAATTCCCATAAATGAGGTCTATGCCTATTGAAATCATTAAAATTTAAGACAAGACAGCATCGACGTACATTTGGACCGTTTCCTAGTTAAACCAGTTTTGAAGCATCTTTAAAACAATAAATATTTTTGCACCCTTATAAATTGAGCCATTCTCTTCGACATGAACAGAAAAATAAAATAGTCACTTGACTGGCACATGTTTTATGGTAAAATTATGCAACTTTTATATCGTATCATATAAATTATATTTTTACACAATATAAAAATGGACTGGTTCTCAGGTAAAGCTGACAATCGGACCAAAACTAGCTGGAAATTGATCTACTCATGTTAGAGAAACATCTCCAAGTGATTTTGATAATGTCCAAATTATTCTTGATGTAATATTTACTATGAAATGTGCAGATGTCCATGCCAAAGGACTACATAATATATCCATGGTGTAATCCAATAGAAGGAAGTATGCAATAAGTCTCGATACGGTTTTTCGATGACAATATCTATGTCGAAGTTGTAAATATCGGATCTTTGGTGTTATGGCAACCACGTACATTTAATGATGTTTGTTGGATACCAACAAACATCATTAAATGTACGTGGTTGGTGTTATGGCAACCACATACATTTAATGATGTTTGTTGGATTAGCAAACTAGCTATTATGGCTTTGAAATCACACAATAGTAAAATCTAGATGAAACCAATAATCGAGAAACTATTTAACCAAAAAAAAAAAATCGAGAAACTATGTTGTTTGACAGATTTGTCAAAGACTGCAACGAAAGAATAGCAACATATGCTATTTCTAGGTAGCTTGCCAATGCTCGGGAAAAAAGATTGTATGGACAGTTTTATCTCTGGACAACAGTTGAACAGTAACTCTAACAGCTCTTTACTTCTTCAATCCGCCTTCGAAAGATAGTTATAAAAGAGAAGACCTTAGAAACCAAATTTTATAGAGAGCAACATACCAAGATCTAAAGATTTGTCACTAGCTATGTTCCAAGCGATACCCTCTCTTTTGATTGTTTCTTTGAGCATTGTATTTGTGCTGTTTAAGTAATTATGCTAAAGATTAAGTGTACAAGAATAAGAGTAGCAGCTAAGTCCTAATAATGTGATCCATCTTATGAAAGGATCAATGTTTACTGATTGTAACTTTCTCAGCAGATCACTAGTGCAATCTACAAGAGTGGATAGGGTTTCGAGAGAAAGCCGAACCACTATACTTCACTCTTACTAGCACATGGTTCCATCACAAGTTATGAAACATCACGTTGACTTGATCTTAACTTAGCACTAGAAAAATTGTCAAGTTTTCCAAAACGACTTATACACCTCCCTTTATATTGTATTATTAGCCCCCAATAACCCAAACCCAATCACTCCTATAGAGTTAATCCAAAAAACACAAGATAATTTCGAGTGAGCGGTGAAGAATTGAGAGTACATAGCATGAGCCTTCGATGATTGATTGCTGTAATTCACAATTTCTGCGTTTAGATCATGGAACTGGTAGGGATCCAACTATAGGATTATTGAATTTCTTACTTGACTATCTATAGAGTCTATTGACCTCGAGGAGGAGACAGAGAGTCATTCCACAATTTGGGAACAATCTACTTGAAGATAGAGTGAATTTGATGACTATTTTCTTAAGCCGAATCTAATCTCAGATTTCTTGCAACTTCCAGATATTCAAACGAATCTCGGAGGTTGAAAACTCTCTGATGAAACATGAAAGAAATGAGTCCCTAAAGCAATAAATATTCTCTTTCACATTTTAGGGATGGACATCGGTTTAGGGTCAACCTTAGATTAACCTTGGATCAGCCCAACCCAGTCGATCCTGATTCGATTCCCAAGGGAAGTGGGTCGGTCCTTGGTTTTGAGATATTTAGACTAGTACTGTACGGATTGATCATTGGTTTTAGGAGTTTAGAGTCAGTTCAACTCGGACTAACTCGGACCGTATAAATTATATACAATATATCTAAAACACACATATATATCTAATATATTATTTATAATTTTTTTATATAGAGAAAACCCTAAGTTACACGGCATCAACAACATTAAAAGTATCCTTACTAAGGAGTCTAAGTAATTTTACATTATTTTTTAATAGCTTAGACCTCTAATGTTTTTTACAGCATCAACGACCATAATTTACAAATGAGGAAAATATTTGTGTGAGGAGTTCTCACGACATCTAAAACAACGTAAACAACTTCTCACTGTATTCTCCTTCAGTACTTATTCTCTTTTGTCTTCTTTGTCCACTTAGTCTTCAATTTGCCAAAATTGAAAGAAACAACTTCCCTACTTGCCGCTCGACACTTGCCTCACTCACTTCTGGTCGCTCATGCCTCTCGCCGCTTGCCTCCCTTGTTGCGCACCACTTGCCATGCTCATTGCTTGACGCTTGCCCCATTTGATGCTTGCCGCTCGAATTGCTCGCCTCTCTTCATTGACCTTGCTTGTCGCTGAACTTATTGGGCCGGTTCGGGCCTTGGTCGCCTTTTCGAGGAGTACAAAAAAAAAAAAAAAAATTATCGGTTAGTCCTGGGTTAACCTTGGAACCAAACTGAACATATTGGGTCGGTTTGATCCTCGATCTCAAAAATTGAGGACCAATACTGTGCAAGTTGGTTCTAGGGTTAAGGGGGTGGACCTGCCTAACCCGGACCATGCTCACCCCTCTCCAATTTGATACCAAAGCCTTTTTCCTGTCGATCTTAAAATATTTTGTCAATAAATAAGTCTTTTTAATCATTTTATATGATCGTGTTCAATTATTTTGATGAAGACCGAGAAGTTTCGTATGGTAGTTGGGGAGGAATCCAATATTTTAACCTGGTAAATACGAGTGTGAAAAAGAATGGATGGAGTCCAAGTCACAATCGTGCTTGGGATCAAATTAACTTGTGTTACGTTGTAAGGAGTTAGTGACATTCTCCTATGCCCTTTTTGAAAAATCAATGAAGAATCCTCCACAAGCCTAGAGTGTAATAATAGTCTGAAGCATAGCCAGCAAACATGAAGGGTGCATATGGTTACGTTTTTATTCTTGGAAACAATTTTTATATCGAAACATTTTTTTTTCTATTTCTTTTATCGGGAACAGTTTCTGTGCATTTTAAGATGTTTGATAAATACACAAAATTTCTATTTCCGGAATAGAAATATGTTTGGTACAATCTCAAATATTTTTGTGACTTAAAATTTCTTTTATTTATTAATAATTTTATTACTTTTTCCTTTTCTTTCTTTTCTTTTTTCTTTTTCTTCTCCTTTCTCTAGCTAGTCACTGACCTTAGCCATGGCCCGCCGAGGGTTGGTGAGGTCGCCAACCTCAGGGGAGCCTCGTTGGCCACCAGTGACCTCGCCCGACCACCAGTGATGCTCGACCTCGCCTAAACCTAGTCGAGTCAACCTCGCAGTGGCCGAGCAAGGTCAAGCCTCTCTAATGGCCGAGTGAGGCTTGAGGGGGCCTTATTGGAGGTCGGTGAGCTCGAGGCCACCTTGCCAAGGGTCGATGAGGCTTCGATTAGGTCACCGGGCCTCGTCTGGCCAGTCGCTAAAAGGAAGAAGAGAGGAAGAGAAAAAGAAGAAAAGAAATGAAAAGAAGGCTCATTTCTTGAGTTGATCCCGAGAATAAAAAAATAACTTTTTTTGTTTATTATTTATGTTCTAGAGAACAAAAAAATTATCAAACATGTTTCTATTCTATTTGTATTCCAGAGAACGAAAAAACAGAAACACATGTTCTCGGGAGCATTACAAAAAACACCCGAAGATACCATAAGATTCGATAGGTTGTTCCATCTCTCTCCCCAGTTTCCAAGAAATCAAAATGTGACTACTTTCTTCAAAGTTAAACGCCCACTTAGTTTGATGCAGACATGGAACAATGATGCCTTCTTCTACGATGTTGTAGAGTTTAGGCCAATTTTGATCCAAAGAGGCTTAAATTCTAAAAAAAAAAAAAACCTCAAAGTTTAGATGTAGTCTTAATTCTACTCCAAATTTTTTTATCTTAGAAAAAAATCCAATTTTAGGCCTAGTCCCAAATCTATCCCAAATTTTAGGTTTAGTCCCAAATTTGTCCCGAATTTTGTTTTGCCTAAAAAAAACACCAACTTTTAATCTATCCTTAAATCTACCTCGTGGTTCAATACTAATTTGATATGGCATCTCCACATCGACGACAAATCCACATCAATAAGGTGACATATAAAATTATCTTCAAATTATAATTGCTCTAGGATGTAAAAATTGGGGATGACTAATAGAGATAGATTTAGGACTAGACTAAAAATCGATAATATTTCTTTTCGAGGAGAAAAAGTTTGGGATGGATTTAAGTTGCACATAAAGTTAGGGTTTTTTATGAGACAAAAAAATTCAGGGAAGATTTCTAACTAGACCTAAAGTTTGAAGTCTTTCTAAGACGAAAAAAGTTCAGGACAAAATTAAGACTGGAACTAAAATTTTTTTTTTTTTTTTTTTTTTTTTGGGGGGGGGGAGGGGGGAGAGGGGAATAGGCTAATCCAAGGATTTAGGCATTTTTATTTGAATTTGGCCTATAAATTGACCCAAAAATGAGCACCAGCCACCAGCCACACACACACACACACACATATATATATATATTCCACACTTTGATGACATGTGGTGTGCTTCAATGTGGTAAAGTCTTGTGGATTGATCTTAGGAGTGAGCATGGTTCTGAATACCTAGATCGGAAGGATTTGTCCGAGTCTAGGTTCCAATGTATGTAGGGTAAGTTACAAATTGCAAATATTGGAGAATCTCTTTTGATGGGTAGGTTCAAAGTTTTAGGTAGGTGAAACTTAGAATCGAAACTTGAATTAAGTTCTCATGTTTTTTTTTCTTATTTTATGTCTTCATACGATCTTGCAGTATTAAATGATATTTGATAATAAATGTATGATTTGAAACTACTAGTCGGAATTTCTATTTTATAACTAAGACTTTTACTTTAGTAATATTTCATATTTTTCATGTGTCTAAATATAAATTATGGTAAGTAGATTATAATAGCAAATTATTGGTGAGCATGGTTTTAGGACAAAACCTAGAATTAGAGAAACGGACAGGTTCCTAACAATCTGGTTTAGGTTCCAAGGTATGTGGGATACGTTCCAGGTTCCAAAAATTGGGAAACCTATTTTAATAAGTAGGTTCCAAGTTTTAGGTAAGTGGAATCTGGAACTTGGAACCTAAAACTTGAAATAATTGTTTTTGCTATATTCTATGGCATTTGATGATGAGTATTTAATCATAAATCAGTAGTATGAGCTTCCATTTTATGATTGAGACTTTTACTTTATTAATATTTCATATTCTTCACATGTCTAAAAATAAGTTGTAGTCAATAGATCGTAGCAATAAAAGGTGGTCATTAAAGATAACGATTCACTGCAATAATTCAATTAATAATATAAATGGAATTTGAAATCCATTATAGAGTAAGTTTTAAGTTCTAGGAAATGTAGGGTAGGTTCTAAGTTTGAAAAAGTAAAGAACCTATTCCGGCGGGTAGGTTCCAAATTCTAGGTGGAACTTATACAACATTTGAAACCGTCTAGTCTTAAGGCAAGTAGTGGTCATTAAAGTAATGATTCATTACAATTGTTCAATTAATAATACAGGTGAAACTTGAGTAGAGCTTGGCATCTACCTTAAAACCTATGACACGGTAGGTTCCAAGGTATTTAGGTAAGTTTTAGTTTCGAAAAGTAAGAAACTTGTTTTTTAAGTTCGATGTGGAACCTGTACGAAAATTGGAACCACTTACCCCTTATTAATTCACCTATAAAGTCTTACGTGATTAAATCTCCAAAGAAAGTATGAAAGTTTTTCCATGATATTAGAATCTTACGTATTGAACGCTAGCAATAAATATGAGTAAAACATAGACGCCTACACATTATGATTTTCAATGCTTTGATCGCTTGATTTTGGATGTTGCGTATTGGGGGTTCAAGTCACTACATGTCCTACTTAGCATGACTTGGCATGATGCTTGCGGTACTCGGTATATGTGGACAAAACGATTTATTTATAATCATGAAATTAGTCAAATTGAGAAAATTTCGATATCCATTATTATTTGTAAGTGAAAGTATTGAGGTATGGTTCATACAAGAAGGCATGGGTTCTATTCCTCGATGAACATCGAGAAGTCTGAGGGTAGTCCGATAGGGTTGTAGGAGCAATGCCTTCATGATGCCGTAGGATATTTATAATTTGAGCGCATATTTTATTAATATTAGATTTGTGCTCATGAATAACTATCGGTTATAAAAATAATCTCTTTTTCAAATAGTTAAGGGTTATGATATAAAATACAATGTGTTAATTATAATGGAAATAGGATAAAAATTTTGGTGTCTCAATTTTTTCTTAACTCGTTTTTGTTCTTTATTTCTTCGTGATCGACCGAATCATAACAGAACGAAGGCGAAGGAAAGGAAGATAGACATGGTTAAAGACCTCACGAGGACTGAGGAGCAATCTATGAAGATCTTTTCATCGCCCTCGGTCTTGGTCGTTTCTAAACTCGTCAACGCGCAGGTCGTCGAGCGGATGATATGATTGCAAGAGGCCAAAATTTTCAAAGTGAACGGTCCGAATCGCTTTGTCTTTTTCTCGGTGGCGTGCAGGAACCAACTGATGCTGCCCTGAGCGTTGGGGTCCTCCGCACATGAAAAAATCTCCACGACAAAACCTAGTGTTTATAAAAATGCTTTTGTGCACAATTTTCTCTGTCTCTGCACGTGGAAAAATCTCCACGACAAAATTTTCTGTTTATAAACGTGCTTTTGTGCACATTTTCTTCTGCCTCCACGCACGAAAAAATCTCCATGACAAAATTTACTGTTTACAAAAGTGCTTTGTGCACAATTTTCTCTGCCTCGTAGACGCCACATAAGTCTCGCCACGTGGATCTACTTTTGTCCATAATTTTCCAATCGTCTCATGCTGACGTCACGCGGGTGACGTGTGAATCCTTCGTCAGGAGGGTCGGCTGGCTGGCTAGGGTTTTGCTCTTCAGGTTGGGTTGGATTTTCTTGGGTGCTCATTCCTTGGAGATGCTGAGCTTGGACTCACAGCGATGTCAATGAATAAGCACGTGACTAGAGTAAGTCATTGTCGAAGGCTTTAAGAAACGCTGTCAATAGTGGTGTACAGTGATGACCATTAATAGATTGTGATGACAAATGGTTTGATTGATGTATTGTCAATAAAGATATTAATTAAATGAGTCAAATGAATTACCACTCGAAACGCCATGAAAAGATTGGATACTTAGAGGCCATCAAGATGTAGATATAAAATTTCGAATTTGAAATCATTGATGAGTGAAGCTACGAAAATCAGTAAATCATGGAGCAAGAATGGATGAGGACATAAAGGATCAAAACGCAACTTTAAAGGAGCAATCATTTGAATAAGATCATGGTATCATTAGAGTACAGACACAAAATTCTCAAAGATGTATAGACATGGAGACATGGCTATAACTACAGGAGAATTGCTCTTACATGGTTATGGCATGAACACTATAAATACCATCATTAATCCACTAAAGAACTCGCGAGCGCACAAAAGAAAAAATATTATCTTGCAATTAATCTTCAAATGATGCATCGTAGTTTTAATTTTCATACTCGTGTCATAGATTAAATTCTAGTGTGTTTTTTAGCTGTAGGTTTCAAATTTCCATCATCGCTTAAATTCCAGCGTTGCCTCTTCATGTTCTCGAACTTTGTCGTCAATTAATTCCAACATAATTTGTATACATTTAGTTCTATTCATAGTGGCTACATTCTCAAGTTTTGTCAATATAGTTTGTGTACGTTTAATTCCGTTTAAAGTGAAGTTATTGATTATCTTATCAATAATAAAAGAAAAATTTGCACATAATTGGTAATATCCGAGCCAGTGCTTACCTCAGTGAAAAATTTTCAAGCTCAATGAGTCCTCTAGAGATTTCGGCTCGAGACAATGACGTTGGGTTTCATCAGGCACCGGGCCTGCTTTGGTCTGAATACGTATTTGGGGCCTTTCATCTTTCTTGCTCAATCTCAGTATTCATAGTTCTGACGTCACCCCTTCATCTCCCCCCTCTGTAAAACTCGAGAGATCGATCTCTCTCTCTCTCTCCCCTCGCCCTCCAAACGTCCGATCCTCTCCCCCTCTTCCTCCCTCTCTCCATCCGTTGATCCATCCAATCCAGCGCTCTATTTCTCCATCTCCTGCACATCGCGCGCGTCGTCTTTCTTCTCGCCCGGCTCAAGAATCATATTGCCGCGAGTGCTTGATTTTGAGACTGATTATCTGGGGCCCGTGCGTGAGGGAGAGAGGAGCCTCAGTGGTCCATTAAGGTTGGCAGATTTCGGGGTCTTATAAATGGTGGATACGCCGGGTATCCACCAGGTGAAAGACGCTGCCTTTGTCTAATGGGGAGATGGGGGTGCGGATGGAAATGATCACCATCTCAAATCTATAACCATATGACCACATTTAGATATCACTATCGATTTTTTCGAAATAATCAATATAATGATCATTTAGAGGTTCATTATTTGGACCTACATCTTCACCAATACTTTTACTCTCATAAGGAACAACAACCTTTTGATATTGATAATTTTGAAGAAATTAAATGCCATTTTTGGATGCGAGCAAAATTAAAATTGAACTTAAAGTTGATTTTTCTTTCAGGAAATTAGGCCTTTAAATGGATATGCACATATTTAATAGCCACGGAGTTTCGATTCGTTTCTCCTTTTTTGTCATTATTCAAAATTATCAACATGAACTCATGAAGTTACATTATGAGATGAACCATGGATGGGAATGCAACAAAGAGCAAGCGAACAAGAACTCGCCATGCTTCTTTATTTCCAGCACGCAGCACGCAGCACACAGTACACAGCACACAACACACTGATGACACAACACAGAGGAACTTTCTTCTTTTCCTCGAAAGGAAGTGGCGCTCCATGTCCTCAACGGGGCGACAGTGCTCGTAGCTCCCCTAAAGGATGGTGCATGAGTTCTCGCTCACCTTCTCGCTCACCTTCTCGCTCAACTCTTCAAGCTTGTACGTGCCCTTTAACTTGTCGAACACCCATGGCAAGATTTTGTCCCGTTTCCGCCCCTGCAAAATCGATACATGTATTCTCTCATGCCGTCATGGAAGTGAGATTATGTAGGAAGGAATAAGGATGAGACGAATTAAAGACAATTGAATCGGATTATGTCACGGTGATTCTGTCCACTTGAGGTGGTGATTTCGTGTGGGTGTGAGAGAGAGGGATCTTACTTTGTCATTAGCTTCTCGCGCCGTCCCAGGAGCGATTCTCACCTACAGGACATAGTGTTCATAGGTAAATACATACTTGAACTCGAGTGATTACCTTTTTTCCTGCTAATAAAGAATTAGGTTTTTTTTTTCTTTTTTGGGTATGGCAGAGGCGAATATCATGTTTGGGTTTTGTAAAACTCATTCAGCTTTTGAAAATCGCTTTACAAACCATACTATTATCTTCTGGACCAACTTACGCAAACCAAGGTGGTGATTTCGTGCGGGTGTAAGAGAGAGGGATCTTACTTTGTCATTAGCTTCTCGTGCCGTCCCAGGGGCGATTCTCGCCTACATGACATAGTGTTCATTGGTAAATACATACTTGAACTCTAGTGATTACCTTTTTTCCTACTAATAAAGAATTAGGTTTTCTTTTCTTTTCTTTTTTTGGGGTATGGCAGAGGCAAATATCATGTCTGGGTTTTGTAAAACTCATTTAGCTTTCGAAAATCACTTTACAAACCATACTATTATCTTCCGGACCAACTTACGCGAACCAAGGTGGTGATTTCGTGTGGGTGTAAGAGAGAGGGATCTTACTTTGTCATTAGCTTCTCGTGCCGTCCCAGGGGCGATTCTCGCCTGCATGACATAGTGTTCATTGGTAAATACATACTTGAACTCGAGTGATTACCTTTTTTCCTGCTAATAAAGAATTAGGTTTTCTTTTCTTTTCTTTTTTTGGGGTATGGCAGAGGCGAATATCATATCTGGGTTTTGTAAAACTCATTCAACTTTCGAAAATCACTTTACAAACCATACTATTATCTTCTGGATCAACTTACGCGAACCAAGGTGGTGATTTCGTGCGGGTGTGAGAGAGAGGGATCTTACTTTGTCATTAGCTTCTCGCGCCGTCCCAGGGGCGATTCTCGCCTGCTGTACATAGTGTTCATAAGTAAATACATACTTGAACTCGAGTAAATTACCTTTTTTTCCTGCCAATAAAGAATTAGGTTTTCTTTTCTTCTCTTTTTTTGGGGTATGGCAGAGGTGAAAATATCATGTCTGGGTTTTGTAAAACTCATTCAACTTTCGAAAATCGCTTTACAAACCATACTATTATCTTCTGAACCAACTTACGTGAACCAAGGTGGTGATTTCGTGCGGGTGTGAGAGAGAGGGATCTTACTTTGTCATTAGCTTCTCGCGCCGTCCTAGGGGCGATTCTCGCCTGCATGACATAGTGTTCATAAGTAAATACATACTTGAACTCGAGTGATTACCTTTTTTCCTGCTAATAAAGAATTAGGTTTTCTTTTCTTTTTCTTTTTTGGGGTATGGCAGAGGCGAATATCATGTCTGAGTTTTGTAAAACTCATTCAACTTTCAAAAATTGCTTTACAAACCATACTATTATCTTCTGGACCAACTTACGCTAACCAAGGTGGTGATTTCGTGCAAGTGTGAGAGAGAGGGATCTTACTTTGTCATTAGCTTCTCGCGTCGTCCCAGGGGCGATTCTCGCCTACATGACATAGTGTTCATGAGTAAAAACATACTTGAACTCGAGTCATTACCTTTTTTCCTGCTAATAAAGAATTAGGTTTTCTTTTCTTTTCTTTTTTTGGGGTATGGCAGAGGCGAATATCATGTTTGGGCTCTGTAGAACTCATTCATCTTTCAAAAATCGCTTTACATACCATACTATTATCTTCCAGACCAACTTACGTGAACCACGCCTGTACATGTTGTCTATGTAGGCGGGGTGAAAATCTTTTTGAAGGAGAAGATAGTACTTTTGATCTCGTCGTTAGTTCCAACTCGATAAAAGGGAGGTGGACATTCCTCGTCGGAGGTAATTTTATTGAAAATGTAAATTTTAGTAGAGTGTTGAATTTTCTGCATCATATATCATTATGAAGAATCAAGATCGAACGTCTATTTAGATTAATTTAAACTACAATTTTTACCTCTTGACCGCGTACATCAGTACTAGGCCTGCTTTTCCATAGGTGTTTATACTCGTCGCGGCTGAGGACGTAGAAGAAGGTGACTAGTTCGTCAAAACTGAGAGTCTTGCTGTCGTCCTTGTCCAGCTCTGCGAAGAGACCATCAAGGTTGTCAGTTTGGAGCCCGACATCGCTCAGGAAGGTCCTGAACTCGTCGAAACTTATGTTGTCGTTCTTGTCCTTGTCCATCGTGTCGAAGAGGCTCCTGGCCGCCTTCTTCTGGTCATCCGTCAAGCCATTGTAGTGAGCAGATGCAGCCTCGCGAACCTTTTTAATATCTATCTCTGCCGAGACGGGCTTGCTTGGCTCGGTCGGCAAGGCCACCGAGGCCTCCTCTTTCTCTTCTCTCTCCTCCTCCAAGGACTCGTAAGCAGATGAAGCCTCGCGAACCTTTTCTATATCTGTCTCTGCCGAGACGGGCTTGCTTGGCTCGGTCGGCAAGGCCTCCTGTTTCTCTTCTCTCTCCTCCTCCCAGGCCTCCTCTTTCTCTTCTCTCTCCTCCACCAAGGACTCGTCCATCCCTCTCCCCCTCTTTCTCTCCTCCTCCTCCAAGGACTCGTCCATCTCTCTCCCCCTCTTTCTCTCCTTTGCCTTCCTCTTGAGGATGTGTGCAAGTGCGGTTGCTATGGAGGTTATTGAAGTATTTATAGAAAATTACAGTCGAGCGTTCCATGAGTTACACACACAAAGAAAGAAAAATATGTGAATGATTATTAGATTTTTAATGTGTGTACGATCAATATGAATGCATGTGAACCACAGAAAGAGGAAGCAACAAAATTCGTGGATTAGGACGTACAAGTCCCTACATTTGCTAAGAGCAACGTTACATGGGCCAGAAAATATTATTAAAACATTTTTATTATGTGAAGAGTTAATTTTTTCATTGAATATTTAAAGAAACTAATAGTCCAATGCATGGATTCCACCGATTTCAATCCGATTGAAACTTTCTAATATTTTTATTACCACCATCTGATGACTTGTTGGACATCCCACGAGTCACGTTAATTGATTAAGTCCAGGCCTTTGGCATTTATAGATGATTCTAACTGAGAATAGTTAATACTCAATTAGTGATATTCGAACTAGTGATTTCTAATTTTTAAGCTGAAAAATCTCCTTACGTTATGACCAAGAATTCTCTTTTCCCAGCTATTTTGTTCTCTGAGCAATTTTAGTCTCCACCGTACCTTGAATGGGTGTCCATAACGGTATGTGAGTGAAGAGTACTAATTCAAAACCTTGAGAAAAGTAAGATAGTGTAAGGGAATGTGCATAAGGTCGGTTCAATTCGAGAATCCGACCGAGCTTGCTTGGACCTATTAGTTTAAGATCAGTGCTAAGGAAAATTGGTTTGGTTCCCAATGCCAACTTGAGAAATTGAGAGGCAAATTATTCGAGGCGAAATCAACAAATACCCGTAGGACAGCGTTGGCTTCTTTACGGGGCCACCGATGCGGACAATTACACGCGTCATAAAATCTTTGCAATTCCAATAATTGAGGTCTATGCCTATTGAAATCATTAAAATTCAAGACGAGACAGCACTGACTTGCCTTTGAAGCGGCTCCTAATTAAACCGGTTTTGAAGCATCTTTAAAAGAATACATATTTTTGCACCCATAAAAATCGAACCATTCTCTTCAACATGAACAAACGACAAAATAATCACTTGACTGACATATATTTTATAGTAAATTATGCATATCATATAAATTATATTTATACACAAAATAAAAATGAACTAATTTTCAGGTAAAATCGACAATCGAATTGGAACTAGCTGGAAATCAACCCACCCATGTTGGAGAAATATTTTTAAGTGATTTTGATAATGTCCAAACTATTCTCAATATAATATTTACTATGAAATGTGCAGATGTTCATACCAAAAGACTGCATAATATCCATGGTGTAATCCAATGGAAGGAAGTATGTCACAAGTCTTGATACGATTTTTCCGTAAATAGTATAAGTGGACTTGAAGATAAACAAATTCGATGTCTATGTCAAAGTTGTAAATAACAAATCTTTGGTGCTATGGTAACCACGTACATTTAATGATGTTTGTTGGATTAGCAAATTAGCCATTGTGGCTTTGGAATTGTACAATAGCAGAATCTAGATGAGACCGGTAATCGAGAAGTTATGTTGTGTAACAGGTTTGTCAGAGACTACATTGAAGGGACAACAACACATGCTATTTGTAGGTAGCGTGCAAATGTTTAGAAAAAAAGACTGTACGGGCAATTCTATCTCTAGACAATAGCTCAACAGTAATTATAACGGCTCTTTGCTTCTTCAGTCCGCCTCCAATGGATAGATTGAAGATTTGTTAGAGAGAGCAACATACCAAGATCTAAAGATTTGTCACTAATTGTGTTCCAAGTGATACGCTCTCTTTCGACTATTCTTTTGGCATTGTATTCGTGCTATTTAAGTAATTGTGCTAAATATTAAGTGTACAAAAGCAAGAGCACAATGTGATCTATCTTGTAAAAGGATCAATACTTACTGATTGTAACTTTCTCAGCAGATTACTAGTGCAATCTGGCTCAACTTGTAACTGTTAGTCTCAAGAGTGGATGTGGGCTTCGGGATAAAACCGAACCACTATATTTCACTCTTACTAGCACACTGTTCCTACATCACATTGTCCTATTCTTTACTTAGCGCTAGTTAATTTTCATGAAAAATTGTCAAGTTTTCTAAAGCAACCTATTCACCCCCTCTAGATTATAATGTTTGCCCCCAACAACACAAACCCAATCACTCTTGAGATAGAGGCAAACCAGAAAATACAAAATAATTTCCAATTAGCAATAAAAAATTGAGAGCACACAGCATGAGCCTTCAATGATTAATTGCCTTAATTAATAATTTTTACGTTTAGATCATGGAACGGATAGGGATCCAACTATATAAAATTATTGAATTTCATACTTGACAATCTATGCAGTCTATCAATCTCGAGGAGGAGACAGAGAGTCATTCCAAAATTTTGGAACAATTTACTTTAAGAAAAAATTGAAAATTTAATGACTATTTTCTCAAGTCAATTCCAATCTCAGATTTTTTGCGAGTTCCATATATTCAAACAAATCTTGGAGGTTGAAAACTCTCTGATGAAATGGGAAAAAATGTGTCCCTGAAGCAATAAATATCCTCTTTCCAATTTTATACCAAAGCCTTTTTCTTGTTGATCTTAAAATATTTTGTTGATAAATAAGTCTTTTTAATCCTTTTATATGATCGTCTTCAATTATTTCGATCAAGACCGGGAAGCTACGTATTGTAGCTGGGGGAGGAATCCAATATTTTAACCTGGTAAATACGAGTGTGAAAAAGAACAGATGGAGTCCAAGTCAAAGTCATGCCTGGGATCAAATCGACCTGTGTTACATTGTAAGGAGTAAGCGACATTCTCCTGTAACCTTTTTGGAAAATCAATGAAGATTCCACCACAAGCCTCGTGTGCAATAATAGTCTGAAGCATAGCTAGCAGACATGAAGATACCACAAGATTCGATGGGTTGTTCCGTCTCTCTCCCCAGTTTCCAAGAAATCAGAATGCGATTACTTCCTTCGAATTTAAACGCCCGAATAGTTTGACCCAGACATGGAAAAATGATGCCTTCTTCTGCGATGCTGTAGAGCCCAAGCCAATTTCGATTCATAGAGGCCCTACTCCATTTTTTTTTTCTTTTTATCTTAGAAAAAATTCAATTTTAGGTATAGCCCCATATCTATTTCAAATTTCAGATTTAGTCCTAAATTTATCTTGAATTTTGTTTTGCCTAAAAATATCACTAACTTTTAATCCATCCTTAAATCAACCTTGTGGTTATTCCTAATTGGGCGTGGTGTTTCCACATCAATGACAATTCCACATCGATAAGGTGACATAGAAAATTATCTTCAAATTAAAACTGCTCTAGGATATAAAAATTAAGGACGATTAATCGTGACTTTTGGCTAGAGGGCTAACCGAGGCAGATTTCAAACTAGAGTAAAAATCAATGATATTTCTTTTCCACGAGAAAAAAGTTTGGGATGGATTTAGGATTGGACATAAGGTTTGGGATTTTCTTTGAGACAAAAAAAAAAGTTTAGGGCAAATTTATGATTGGACCTAAAGTTTGAAGTTTTTTATAAGACAAAAGAAAAAGTTCAGGACAATATTAAGACTAAACTTAAAATTTGGATTTAGGGAATTAGGCCGATCCAAGTATTCATGCATTTCTAATGGAATTTGGCTTGTAAATTGACCCAAAAATGGGCACTGGCCACTAGCCACGCAGTCTATATATATCCACACTTTGATAACTTAATTACTATTTCGAACATGTGGTGTGCTTCAATGTGGTAAAGTCTTGTGGATTGATGTTAGGGGTGAGCATGGTTCGGGGTAAAACCTGAAATTGAAAAAATATGGACCGATGGGACTTGTCCAGTTCTAGGATCCAAGATATGCAAGATAAGTTACAGTTTTCAAAAATTAGAGAACCTCTTTTGACGGGCACGTTCCAAGTTTTAGGTAGGTGAAACCTAGAATCAGAACTTGAATTAAGTTTTTGTGTTTTTCTTAATCTATGTCTTCATATGATCCTGTGGTATTAAATGGCGTTTGATGGAACCGCTAGTTTGAATTTTTATTTTATAACTGAGACTTTTACTTTGTTAATATTTCATATTCTTCGTGTCACGAAATATAAATTGTGGTAACTGGATTGTAATAACAAGTTATAAGTGAGCATGGATTTAGGACAGAACTTAGAACTAGAGAACTAGACAGGTTCTTAATAGTTTGGTTCTAGGTTCTTAGGTATGTGGGATACATTTCAAGTTCCAAAAATCAAACAACTTATTTTAATGGGTAAGTTCTAAGTTCTACGCAGGTGGAACCTAGAACTTGAAATCTAAAACTTGAAATAATTGTTTTTGTTGTATTCTATATCGTTGATGATGAGTATTTAATTAGAAACTAGTAATATGAGCTTCCATTTTATAATCGAGACTTTTACTTTATTAACATTTCATATTCTTCGTGTGTCTAAAAATAAGTTGTGGTTAATGGATTGTAGAAATAAATTGTGGTCATTAAAGATAACAGTCCACTGCAATGGTTGAATTAATAATATAGGTATAACCTGGAGCTCGTGATAGGGTGGGTTCTAAGTGTTAGGAAATGTAGGGTAAGTTTTTAGGTTCAAACAAATAAGGAATTTGTTCCAGCGGATATGTTCGAAGTTCTAAATAGAACCTATACGAAACTTGGAATCGCTTACCCTTGCAGCAAGTAGTGGTCATTAAAGTGATGATTTGTTGCTATCGGTCAATTAATAATATAGGTGGAAGTTAAGTAGAACTTGAAATCAACCCAAAAACTTATGACACGATAGGTTTCAAGATATATAGGGTATCCAAATTTCAAAAATAAGGAACTTGTTTCAATAAATAGGTTCCAAATTGGACGTGACATCTATACGAAAATTGAAACCTTGAAACCATCCACCCCTAATTAATATACCTCCAAAGTCTTACGTGGTTAAATCTCCAAAGAAAATATAAAAGTTTTTCCATGATATTAGAATCTTACGTACTAAATGCTTGCAATAAATATAAGTAAAACATAGATGCCTCCACATAATGGTTTTCAACGCTTTAATCGCTTGATTCTAGATGTTGCATACTTGGGGTTTGAGTCACTATGTATCCTACTTAGCATGACTTCGGCATGACGCTTGCTGCCCTATGCATAGAGTGGTACCTAGTATATGTGGACGGAGCGATTGACATAAAATTAGTCAAGCTGAGAAAAATTTCGATATCTATTCTTATTTGCAAGTGAAAGTATTGAGATATGATTCATACTCCTCATCAATAAGAAGGCACGGAGTTCTATTCCTCGATAAAATGAGGGTTCGAGGGCAATCTCGAAAGGGTCATAGGAACAGTATATTCGTGACGTCCTTAATTTAAGTTCATTTTTTATTGGTAATTTTTATTTACTGATTATATATATAATATCTTTTTTATTTATAATTGAGAGTTATAATATAAAGGTGCAATGTATTAATTAGAGTAAAATTATCATAAAAATTCTGATATCTCGATGTCTCTTTCGCTCGTTTTTATTTTTTATTTGTTCGTGGTGGCGGGTCGAATTCTAATAGAAAGAAGGGAACGAAAAGGAAGATAGACATCGTTAAAGACATCGCGAGGACTGAGGAGCAATCTGCCAAGATCTTTTTATAACTCTCGGTCGTTGTCGTCTCTAAATTTCGTCATCGCGCGGGTCGTCGAGCGGATGATATGATTGCAAGAGGCCAAAACTGTCAGAGCGAACGGTACGAATCGCTTTGTTTTTTATTCTTTTTCACGACGTGTCCCCTTCACTTTAAAAAAGGAAGAGAGCTTAGCAAACGACGCCGGAGAAGGTCTCCGTCTCTAATGCGCTTGCCAGCTTTGAACGAAATAGAAAGGAAATGTCTCTGAGGGGCGAAAGCTACTTTTTACAAAAGCAAGTCTACTTATGTGCACAATTTTCTCCGCCCCTGTAGACGCCGTCAAGTCTCACCACGTGTATCTACTTTTATGCACAATTTCAAGTCGTCTCATGCTGGCGTCACGTGGTGACGTGTGAACCGCTCTGTCAGGAGGGTCGGCTGACTCGCTAGGTTTTGTTCTTCAGGTTAGGTCGGATTTTCTTGGGTGCTCCTTCCTTGGATTTGCTGAGCTTGGACACACAGCGGGTCAACCAAGTAGGCACGTGACTAGAGTAAGCTATAAATCTTTGTTGATGGCTATAAAAAAACCATTGTCGATATTGGTGTACAGTGATGATCATTGATAGATATTGTAGACAATGATGTTGGTTAAATGGGTTAGATGGATTACCGATACAAACGCCACAAAAACGCCGAATACTTAGAGGGTGTGACGTAGATGAAGTAATGTTTGGAAAGGATTCCAAAAGATAGTGTTTATTTTGAATAAAGAAGTGCAGATCACAATATCTTAGACGCCTTTATAAGGAGGTCGCCATCTAGAAAATAACAAAATAACTTAATCTAATAACAAAATAAAGGAAAAGATATTGATAAAAGAGATAGTTATCAAAACACAACTAGAAAATCTGAAATCTAATAACAAATTAAGGGAAACGCGTGAATAAAATATTGTAATCCATTTGTAATCTCGAAGATCACGCAATAAATATTGTAACTCATTTGTAATCTCAAAGATCACGTAATCCTCTTTGATTTGTGGGACCGCCTGCTCTTATGACCCTCCAATATTTCCATAAAGGCATTTGCATGTTGTTCTACATCAGTCTCCTCCACTTCAGAAGAACTCAACCCCGAGTTATGATTAGGATAAAGAGGAGTATCTGGAGGATAATACTCAAATAGGTCCGCTACATTGAACGTCGGGGAGATGTTGAGGTCACCAGGAAGATCAACAACATAGGCATTGTTATTGATTTTCTTCACAATTCGACAGGGACCAACTTTCTTGTGCTTCAGCTTGTTATACGTACCAACAAGAAAGCATTCCTTGCGGAGGTAGACCATCACTTCGTCACCCTCAGCAAATACCTTGAGGCGACGATGTTTATCTGCAGCGGCTTTGTAAATAATAGTGGAAGCTTCTAGCTGTTGCTTCACACCCTCTTGTATCTCTTGTAATTTTGTTGCTAAGTTTTCAGCCGCATTACTATATCCTGAGACTTTGGGCAAAGGCACAAGATCAAGTGTATGTTGTGGTGTTCGCCCGGAGATGACCTCATGTTTACGGACATTTAGCATAACCCCTACACTTTGCTTCTTTAGGGCTTGGGGACTGTTACACATCGGCTTCAAAATAATCTTCGTCTTTTTCCACACAAAAGAATAGGTGTTCTCTCGAGCCTTGTGAGTGATATCAACGTCGTATTGCCATGGTTGTCCCAGTAGGACATGTCATGCATCCATCTCCACTACATCACAAATTATGGTGTCCTTATAGGACTTTCCAATTGAAATAGGTAAATGACATACCTGTGTCACCTTGAGTTCGGCCCCTTTACAAATCCACCCGATTGTATAAGGGGAGGGATGTAACTCTGTCTTTAGTTGTAAATGGTCCACCAAAGCCTTGGACACTATGTTCTCACAACTTCCGCTGTCGATGATGACATCGCAAACTTTGCCGTTGACAGTACAACGGGCACGAAAAAGACTATTCCGCTGCGTGTCTTCTCTTCGCGGAGCAAGCAATAGTCGCCTAACAACGTAGTTAACATGCTCTCCCTCTTCATCCTCCACTTTTTCCTCATCAATCCAATCATCTTCGTATATGTCATCGTCATGCTCGACGAGATTGGCCATCTTCCGCCGTGGACAATCACTCGAATGATGTCCCAGTTCGTTACATTTGTAGCATTTGATTGGTGGTGGCTTAGTGTATGGGTTCTGGGCATTCTGATTGGCATTACGGTTGTTTGCAATGACTGGTTCCTTGCACACCCCGGTAATACTTCCCGGAGTTCGGTTCATAGTGTTGGTTTGCTAGTTGGAGGATTCAGGAACATCTAGCTATCTCCGCTTTCCAGATGATCCTCGAGCAGAATAACTGTTAGCCCGATTAATGGGGCTAGTTCTCTCTAATTGCATCTCAACCTTTCAGGCCATCTCTTGAGCATCCTCAACAGAGAAAAATCGATGTAGTGAAACACGGTCTTGAATAGTAAGTCGCAAACCATTAATGTACCTGGTGGTCTGTTGTGCCTCCGACTCAGCCAGGTTGTTACGGGCAGAAAGTCGGAGAAACTCCTTTGTGTATGCTTGGACTGATTGGCTTAACTCCTTACAATTCTGAAATTGTTGAAATAATAGTTGTTCATAATCGGTTGGGAGGAACCGAACCTTCAACATCTCCTTCATCTGATTCCATGTTCGAATGGGAGCTTTTCCTTGTCAACGTCGGCTCAATTGTGTCTGCTCCCACCACGCTGAGGCGCCACCCTTCAATTTGTATGCCACCAATTTTACTTGGCGGTCCTCTTCAATCTCCATAGCATCGAAGAATTTCTCAACTTCCCAAAGCCAATCCAAAAAGTCTTCAATATTCAAATTGCCATTAAAGGTCGGAAGGTCAACCTTAAGTTGATATTGCTCGCGGTCTCGTCGATATCCCCTGTTCCGGTGGCCTCCATGAACAGGCTGATCCAGAAACTCTTCTTCTCCTTCAGAGTCCTCAACATAGGCTTGTCGCCTCTGTATAAACTCTTCTTCTCCTTCAAAGTCCTCAACATAGGCTTGTCGCCTCTGTCGGGGATTTGCCCCACGTTCCATAGCTGCTTCCAGGTCTTGAGCTGCCTGAGCATGTTCAGCCAGAAGATTACCAGGTATGGGATTGGTAGACAAACGCTGGATGGCGACAAGTAATTCTTGAAACCTCCGTTCGGTTTGCTCCGCAAATTGGTTGAACTCATCCCATGTAATAGGCTCGTTTCTACGGTCTTCAGCTACGAGAAGATTGTGATTAACGTTATTAGCCATCGTCACAGGAGAAACCTGCTCTAATACCAAATGACGCAGAGGAAGTAATGCTTGGAAAGGATTCCAAAAGATAGTGTTTATTTTGAATAAAGAAGTGCATATTACAATATCTTAGGCGCCTTTTATAAGGAGGTCGCCATCTAGAAAATAACAAAATAACTTAATCTAATAACAAAATAAAGGAAAAGATATTGATAAAAGAGATAGTTATCAAAACACAACTAGAAAATCTGAAATCTAATAACAAATTAAGCAAAACACGTGAATCAAATATTGTAACCCATTTGTAATCTCGAAGATCACGCAATAAATATTGTAACTCATTTGTAATCTCAAAGATCACGCAATCCTTTTTGATTTGTGGGACCGCCCGCTCTTATGACGCTCCAATGTTTCCATAAAGGCATTTGCATGTTGTTCTACATCAGGGTGTCAAGATGCGGTCATAAAATTTTGAATTTGAAATCATTGATGAGTGGAGCTATGAAGACCGGTAAATCATGGAGCAAGAATGGACGAGGTGAAGAATTAAGACATGATTTTAAAGGAGCGATCACTTGAAAATAAGATCATGGCATCATAAGAGTATGGGCACAAGATTCTCGAAAATGTGGAGACATAGAGATATGGCTATGACTGCAGGAGAATTGCTCCTAGAAGGTGATGGCATGAGCACTATAGATACCATTGTTAATCTACTGGGGACCTTGTGAGCAAAAAAAAAAAAAAAGTGTTATCTTTCAACTACCCTTTATTGATGCATTGTAGTTTTAATTTTCAGAATGATGTCATCGATTAAATTTAGTGTGTCTCTTAGCTGTAGATTTTAGATTTGTGTCATCGCTTAAATTACAACATCGCCTTTTCACGTTTTTGAACTTTGTTATCAATTAAATTCTGACATAATTCGTGCACATTTAGTTCTGTCCATAATAGCCACGTTTTCAAATTTTGTTGTCAATCAAATTTTGATTAAGGTTGATCGGTTTCTGGTCTGGTCTCGTTCCACTTAGGAACTGGAAATTGGACCATGAGGATCAATTTCCATTTTTTGGGATTGGGGACCGAATCAGACTATCCTAGGACCAAGAACCATAATTAACCAACTGACTGATTCAATCTAATGGAATCGACCACTTAGCAAAAAAAACAAAAATTAAAAATACTAAGAGTTATTACTATTTTAGGATTTATTGCTATTTTTAAGAAATTAAAAAAAATATTTTAAAAAAGAGTTGGTCCAATTCGATTTTTTCCTAGAATAGGGAATTGGACCGAAAATCATTGGTTCCATTTTTATGAACCGAGAATGGACCAAACCGAATGGTCTGACCCGGTCCGAGCAGTTCCCAGTTTAGTTGGTCCAATATGCTCACCCTTAATTTTGATATAGTTTGTGTATGTTCAATTCCATTTTAAGTGAAGTTATTGATTATTTTATCAATAATAAAAGAATAATTTGCACATAATTGATAAGATTCGAGCCAGTGACTTTCGATTGCTAGTATCAATGGCCAAACTAATAAGTTTATATTCGAGCCAGTGGCTTACCTCAGTGAAAAATTGTCAAGCTCATCAAGCTCTTTGGAGATTTTGGCTCGAGACGATGACGTTGAACCTCATTATGCGTTAGGCTTGCTTTGGTATGAATATGTATTTGGGCCCTTTGAAAGCTCAACATACCAGACTTGTTTTGTTTCAAAGATTTGATTTTTTGACCCCATATTACGACGATATATCTAGAGACTCCAACCATATGAAAGAAAGATCTCCCTCCAAGTAGTACATTCGACTTTTATTGAATAAGGCCTGATCGACCAAGTTTTCTAAATCGACATGATGCTAATACAAAAATTGGTGTTGATTGATTATACCATCGACAAGTTGTCTATAGTGAGGATGCTTATTGATGACCATAGTACAATTATCGATATACTATAATAATTGGTTGACAATTGACATTAATGGTTCATTTATTTCACGAAAATGTACCATTTTAAGTCATTTTACTTCTTGGAAAATAAGTAGAGAACTTGATTTAACTTTCCTGGAGAAAATTACTAAAAAAGTTGATTTTATTTTTAATTTTTTATTTATTTCTCTTTTTGCCTTCTCCCTCTCCATTACTCCTCTGCTTCCTCACCGCTATCCCCATCTCCTTCCATTGTTGACAAGGCCCAATGATGGCCACAGGTGAGCTGTGGGCTTGTTGACCTTGCGTCTTGGCCAGTCGTTGGGCTGCCGATCATTGTCGAGGCATGCGATTGGTGGAGGAAGTAAGAGTAAGGAAAAGAAAGAAAAGAGAAAAGAAAAATGGAAAAAAAAAAGAAAAAAAAAGAGAAATAATAATAAAATTTCGATTTAAAAAATTAAAAATTTGAAATTTTAGAAAAGATAATAAAAATATAAAAAAATTATTAAAAATGAGTTCATAGATGATAATGTGTTTGGTTTGGATGAAAGAATGAGGAGGAAAGATGAAATCATTTTCCTTACTTTTAAAGGTGTTTTTCCCATGAAGGGAAAATGTTTTCTTTGACTTGTTTATTTTTTGTGAACCAAATGCGTTTTACCAAAAAATATTTTTCATGAAAGAAATAGAGTCTTAGATAAATTTAAGTAAGTGTTAAATGCAGAAACTGAAGATAATGAAGATATCCATTAATGATTAAATCTAGTGATAATTGATTAGTCATAATCGCTTGTAAATAATATTGAGATTGATCGTGGAATCGAAAATTGTGGAGTTGCAATTAAATCCACTCACAATTGAAGGGTTGTAACCTCTTATAAATAAAATGGAAATGCAGTTATAAAGTGTGATCATGGAGCCAATGTTATAGAGATGCTGTTGTAACCATTATTTTGAATATTAACAGCCAAGAAGCGGTTTTATTTTTGTAATTGACTAGTTGAATTGTTATAGAAAAGACGATCATTGTTCGTAAAATTCTACACGCAGTCAAACAAGTAATATAATGATGAGAAAAAGTATCGTCCCATAGAGATCGATGATTAATAAACTAATTAAATACTAAAATAGATTAATTCTAAAATTTATCCAACAGATCAAAATATAATTGAGAATAAATTAAAAACAAAATTTGTAGACTAAATGCAATAAATCAATCAGATAAATATGTTAGAGCATCCGATTTCACCATAACCACTAGATATAAATTTCAGATTGTTGTGAGTACAAGAACGATATCAAACATGTGATAGCGGAATTTCCTAACCTATTTACTATCCTATCTCTAGATATAGTAAACCTACTCAGTTTATTAATCCACTATATCTCTATGTGAATTAAAATAAACATAAGTGCATTAAAACTATAAATATTCCCGGTTTATAATGAGTCTTTTTGATCACCTTATCACCGAATGCTACACAAATAATGCGGTATATCTCTATCCACGTTTAATTCATGGTTATATATTATAATGAGCAACTGCATATTATCACTTCTCAGTCTCAAACATGCACATCAGATCATTCAAGTGGTGGCCAGTCACTCAAAAGCATTAAGTACAATAATATATAACTCACATGAATGAAATCAATTGCAAAATATAAAAATTATGAAATTCACATCATCATGGTTAGACTACATCGTAGCTCTAACAAAAGAAAATTAGAACATAGTAGAAGAATAAATAAAAATATAAATTAAACTCAGCATCTTGAATCAAAGAATAAGAATTCTGTCACAACTTTTGTCTTCTCTTCAAAATACTTGAAAAACTCTCAGAACAATGAAAAAAACAATCTAACAAAAACCTAGCTAAAAAACTCTCTCTCTCTCTCTCTCTCTCTCTCTCTCTCTCTCTCTATTTATAGGATATATCCAAGATATCTATCTCCCAACGCTTTTTGATTTGAATTCCTGATTTTTGCCATTCTTTTCCTTATCTTCTCCATATCTCATTATTCTGCATAAATAAGGAAAATTCAAATAATTAGAAGGAAATCCAAATATTTTCTCATAGATATCGCATTAATTGTTGCCTAAAATAGGTAAAATAACTCTATTTTTATAGAGTTATCAAACCCCCAAACTTAACCTTTTGCTAGTCCTCGAGCAAAATCAAGACATAACACATAGTCAAGCTAACAATCTCCTCCATGAAATCTTTCCATAATTGCTCAAATTCACTATTAAAAAAAACACAAATTTCATCTAACCATTTAAATTGATTTATAAGTTAAAACCAATTCTAACTATGTGATCCAAGTGTGTGTGTGAGAGTCCTCATCTTTTTCGAATTATATGCAATCCAGATAAATTCAAATTGATATGCAACCTCTAAAAAATTCTCAATAATTATGACCAAATCTCATAGGTTTGCTTTTCATTCCTCTCTCCACTAATGTAAGCTAATTATCCAACCAAAAATCAATAGGACTTTCTCGGTTTGTAATGTAAGGCTGTGCTAAAGGTGAGATAATGGTAATTTTAAGCTCAAATCACCCATCAACACGTTGATTTCTAGGATCTAATTAGAGCCAACGTCACTGTCCAATTTCACTCATTCAAGATAATTTTTCTGCCACCATATATCATCATTCCTTCTTCTTTTCTTTTTTCTTTTTCTCTTTTTTTTTGAATTACTTATGGTGGAGTTTCTCCCAAAGTCCCTCATAATATAACATGAAAATTTCCAACCCATTGAGTATCTAAAAGGCTCACTCAATTGAAAGTTGGATATGGAAACATCAAAGCCATATATATTTTTTTTTTCACAATACACCCCAAACAACCATAGCAATCACTTTTTTTTTTTTTCATACTCCATCCTTCCTTCCAAATTTCTATTAAGCTCAAATAATCCCAAAAAGAAAATCAACGTGTTCATAGGGCATGGGACAATGATATAATTTGACAACGGCTATGCTAAAAATATATGAGTGCTAATGAAAAATTGGGTAATAATTAAGGCTCAACGGGGTGACTAGAGATAAATAAACAGGGTTAGCTTGAAAGGCTCAATCGATCCAAAAATTGCCTAAATCATTTTCTCAGTTAGATTTAGCTTAGGATTTCGCCTCAAGAGAAAATCAAACAAATTCTAAGATTTGGGTGAAATTTAAGAAAATCACATACTTCACATGAATGTTCTCTAAATTTACACACAATTAAAAAATTAAGGACTTTTAGTGCTCAATAAGTGGATCAACATAATCAGAATTAAAATTAACTCACACATCAATTTCAAGTTTAAATAAAATTTAAATTTTTCTAAGAATCGCAAAAATTCACAACCAGGAATGTAATCATAATAAACAAAAAATTTAGCCAAAAATTTTGTCTCCCCCCAAAACTTGAATGAAGCAATGTCCTCAATGCGAAAAATAGAGATAGGAAGAAGAAAACTCCCTTGGTTGTAGGATAACTTCATAGATGACCTTGATGATTAAATTCTTGAAAGGTGCTCCCTAAAAAATTAACCTGGATAAAACAGAGAAAAGTTAATTTTTTTTTCCTTTAAAAAAAAACATAAACTTAAAAATAAATGAAAAAAAAAAACATAATTAAAATGCTTGGGTTGCCTCCCAAGAAGCGCTTGTTTTATAGTTTTCAGCCCAACTATCTCAGATGTTGCTAGTCTGGAGGATGAAGTTCAATGGCGGTCTTCTACTTGTTGTAACCACCTTCAAAATAAAGCTTCAAACGTTGACCATTCACTACTTGTTGCATCTTCAGGTTCAAACGTCTCTGAGATTGGATAGTGGGTTTATATTGTTCCTCCATCAAAATTTTGTGCATGCAAATTGAAGGATTAATTCCCTTGATATTAGCTATTTTCCATCCAATTGCACCCTTATGCTCTCTTAATACTTTGAGCAGTTTCTCCTCCATCAAATCTGTCAAAGAAGAAGATATAATTACCGGTAAAGAAGAAACTCCATCTAAATAAGCATATTTCAAATGAGAAAGTAAAGGTTTGATTTCAAGAATTGGAGGCTCTTTAATTGATGGTTTAGGTTTTGTTATGTGTTGTCCCAACTCCCCAAATTTAATTGTCTTTTGCCTTGAATATGGTGGAATTGCCTCCATGAAATTTGCGTACTCCCTTATCTCCTCATTCTGAATATCTTTGTCCCTTAGTTGAATCAGACATGCTTCAAGTGGATCTTTAAAAATATTTTCCTGAAAAACCTTATTCACCAACTTGTCAACTGTCTCAACTCTAAAGCAAAAATTATCATCAGATGGATATTTTATTACTTTAAAAACATTAAATGAAACAAGATCATCTTGAACTCTAAGAATTAAGTTCCCTTGTTGTACATCAATAAGAGCTCTTCCTGTTGCTAGAAAAGGTCGACCTAAGATAAGTGGTACCTCAAAATCTTCCTCCATGTCAAGAACTATGAAATTTGCAGGAAAGATAAATTTGTCAACTTTTACCAAAACATCTTCCACAATACCTCTCGGATATTTAATTGATTGATCAGCCAGTTGAAGTGACACTGTGGTTGCTTTTACTTCGCCCAAACCTAATTTCTTGAAAACTGAATAATGCATCAAATTAATACTTGCACCTAAATCACATAATATTTTTTCAAAGTAAGAATCTCCAATAGTGCAAGGAATAGTAAAACTCCCTGGATCTTTTAATTTCGGAGGCAATTTGTTTTGTAGAATGGCTAAACACTCATTGTTTAACTTCACAGTTTCATAATCCTCCAGTTTCTTTTTGTTTGCCAAAATCTCCTTTAAAAATTTTGTATAACTAGGCATTTGCGCTAAAGCATTTACAAAATGAATGTTAATGTGTAATTTTTTAAATACATCAAGAAATTTAGAAAATTGCTTATCTATTTTGTGCTGCTGGAGTCGCTGAGGGAATGGAATTGGCGGCACATATGGCTTGGCATTATTTGGAAAAAGTTTACTCTTGCTTGTCTCCTTCGATTGTTTATTGATCACCTCTTCCTTGTCTCTGACAATCTCTTCTTCTCCCACTTGTTTACCACTTCTCAGGGTAATAGCCTTTATGTTTTCAATTGGATTATTCTCTATGTTGCTCGGCAAAGAACCTTGTTGTCTCCCTGACATCATGCTTGCTAACTGACCCACTTGCATCTCCAGATTTCTGATTGAAGCCTCTTGATTTTGAAATCTCACATCCGTGCTTTTGATGAAGTCATGAGTTGTATTAGCAAGTTTGGTGACTATATCTTCGAAATTTGACTTTGTCTCTTCTGATTGTTTGAATCCCGGTGGTCTCGTCACATTGTGATTATTCCATGAAAAATTTGGATGATTGCACCATCCCGGATTGTACGTGTTGGAGTAGGGATTATTCTGTGATCTGTTAAAATTCCCAACAAAGTTAGAATTTTCACTAGATTGTTTAAAAGTATTACCTACCTGACACTCTGTGCTAACATATCCTCCACCACAAAAATCACATGTCAAATTCTGAATTTTCATGGCTGAAACACTCATATTATCTAAGTTTTTGTTGAGTGCTTTAAATTGTGCAGCAATTGCAGCAAAAGCATCCACTTCGTGAACTCCACTAACTTTTCGCATTGGTAGTCTCTTAGTAGGCCACTGATAACTATTGGACGCCATCTCCTCTAATAGATTGTAGACTTATTCTGGTGTTTTATTATTTAGAGTTCTTCTTGCAGCTGCATCAATCATAGAACGTAGATTTGTACTAGAGCCATTATAAAAAGTTTGTACCTGCATCCATACGGGTAGTCCGTGATGTGGGCATCTCCTAATAAATTCTTTGAATCTTTCCCATGCTTCATATAATGATTCATTATACATCTGCATAAAATTAGTAATATCGTTACGCATCTTCGCAGACTTTGCAGGTGGAAAGAACTTGGCAAGAAATTTCTGAGCCATATCATTCCATGTAGTGATTGATCCTGCAGGAAGAGAAGAAAGCCAACTTTTAGCTTTGTCTCTAAGAGAAAATGGGAATAATCTCAATCTAATAGCATCATCTGTAACTCCATTATATTTAATGGTGTCACAGATTTCAAGAAAAGCATCGATGTGAGCGTTTGGATCATCGCTTGGTAGCCCACTGAATTGCAGTGATTGTTGAAGTATCTGAATGAGTGACGGCTTGATCTCAAAGTTGTTTGCTTGAATTGCAGGTCTTCTAATACTTGATGTGGTCCCTTGAACTGTTGGTGCAACATAATCTCTTAAGAGTCTACGTTGATTTTCATCATCACCGTTTGCCATCTTCTTAGCGTGATTTCTTTGCTCTCTCAGTCGCCTTTTGAATGTACGCTAGATTTCTGGATCAAGCTCAGCAAGTTTCCCTCGTTGGCTACGTGTCATAAACCGATGTACACCCTGAAAAATAAAACAAAACAAAAGCTAGATTAAACTTAGAATTGTCTAGTATAAATATTAATTAGTATTAAACAAATGATCCCCGGCAACGGCGCCAAAAACTTGTTCGTAAAATTCTACACGCAAGTGAACATGTTAAACAAGTAATATAATGATGAGAAAAAGTATCGTCCCACGGAGATCGATGATTAATAAACTAATTAAATACTAAAATAGATTAATTCTAAAATTTATCCAACAGATCAAAATATAATTGAGAATAAATTAAAAACAAAATTTGTAGACTAAATGCAATAAATCAATCAGATAAATATGTTAGAGCATCCGATTTCACCATAACCACTAGATATAAATTTCAGATTGTTGTGAGTACAAGAATGATATCAAACATGTGATAGCGGAATTTCCTAACCTATTTACTATCCTATCTCTAGGTATAGTAAACCTACTCAGTTTATTAATCCACTATATCTCTATGTGAATTAAAATAAACATAAGTGCATTAAAAACTATGAATATTCCTGGTTTACAATGAGTCTTTTGGATCACCTTATCACCGAAAGCTACATAAATAACGCGGTATATCTCTATCCACATTTAATTCATGGTTATATATTATAATGAGCAATTGCATATTATCACTTCTCAGTCTCAAACATGCACATCATATCATTCAAGTGGTGGCCAGTCACTCAAAAGCATTAAGTACAATAATATATAACTCACATGAATGAAATCAATTGCAAAATATAAAAATTATGAAATTCACATCATCATGGTTAGGCTACATCGTAGCTCTAACAAAAGAAAACTAGAACATAGTAGAAGAATAAATAAAAATATAAATTAAACTCAGCATCTTGAATCAAAGAACAAGAATTCTGTCACAACTTTTGTCTTCTCTTCAAAATACTTGAAAAACTCTCAGAACAATGAAAAAAAACAATCTAACAAAAACCTAGCTCAAAAAACCTAGCTAAACCCCCCCCCCTCTCTCTCTCTCTCTCTATTTATAGGATATATCCAAGATATCTATCTCCCAATGCTTTTTGATTTGAATTCCTAATTTTTGCCATTCTTTTCCTTATCTTCTCCATATCTCATTATTCTGCATAAATAAGGAAAATTCAAATAATTAGAAGGAAATCCAAATATTTTCTCATAAATATCGCATTAATTGTTGCCTAAAATAGGTAAAATAACTCTATTTTTATAGAGTTATCAATCATCGACGCATACTATTTATCTTTTAGTTTATCAATTGATGTTTTCAGTTCATGCATTTACTTTCTTTTAGAGAAATTAGTTCTAGTTCTTGGTTATGCATTCTATTTCCATTCGAATTACGTAACCCGATTCAATAAAAATCGAACTTGTGGTGAAGTTTCGCCATGTGGAGAAATTCCCGGCAAAACAGGAGCAAATGGACCTTGCAAGAGGATGACGATGTGCTGTCCTAAAGAGCATCTAATATTCTTGATTGACGTGTGCAATTAGTGTCATTAGTAGTTAGCATGTTTGAGACAAATATTTTAAAATTTGATTGACCACATAATAAATTTTTACCAAGTAAGTAGAGTTTAAGAAGAACAGATTTAACTGAAACAATTTTCCCTGTTTTGCCCATAATTGGTTATGTGAGACTCTTTAAATACTCTATTAATTCGTCCAATAGACGTACTTTGATACTTTCGGGAGGTGGAGACATGATAATTTGCATAGGTGATGACTCTTAATGTGATGATTCTTTGCTTACTTATGAAAACAAATAAGTTGATTTGAATCCAAGTTATAAAAGAGGATGACGAACAAACTCTCCATTTGAAAAGCCTCTACACTCAATTTAGATTGAGTGACCTGAAGCGAGAGGAAATAGAAAAAAGAAAATTTGAAGAAAAGACCCAAACAAATTAAGATGTTTACTGTCACTTACCTAAAAATGGTTTTAAAAAGTGGATAAAGTTGTCGAAGATTCACCTTCTATGATATATAACACAGAATGAATTAGAATATGGCAAATCAAGAGAAGAGAATACATGGAAAAATGAAAATCGTGTAGAAAAAAGGTGTGTTTTACCCGTAAAAAGAGAACAAGCGTCCATAGAGATGGTTGCATGGAAGAGAAGATGAAAATATCTGTACATCTTTCACAATCCATTTGGTTCGACATAGTTAGGATTGTGAAGGGCCAAAGAAGATCGAAACAACTTACCATATTTGGGCAAATAATAGAGGGTGGCAAAGAGACTCTTGTAGAACTGATTATTTTAGGAACCTATCTTTAGGGAGCTCTAAAGTGATATCTGTAAATGACAGAATCAATGGTTACTCGTTAGATTTGAATTTCAAAGGGTCATTGAGGTCTAATGGCAATTAATTCAACCTATAGCCAATAATTGAGTTGGGGGAAAACGAACAAAACTAGACTTTGCTCTAAGTGTGTGTCTTTTTATCGTGCTTCTGTATAGAAGCTATGAAAACCAAATTGTATTTCTCGGTAGAAGTCCAAGTGTCTATAATCAGTTAACAGAGTGCTAAAAGCGAAGCTTCAAGAAGAAGGAAGCATATTAAGAAGTTACAATATCTAGTGAATTTCAACTTCGATTTAAGCTATTAGAGTTGGGAGAGGGGAAGGGTACCAAAAGGTTCTAACTATTACATTAGTACCAATTCAGTCATAAATAATTCAATTAGATTAATTTTTAACATTGTGCAGGGCAAGCGAGTCGTCGTAAAAAGGACAAGATCACTAGCATCTGCCGAATGGGGCCGCCTATAAGTCCAAATCGAATTTTTATCCCTATCAACGCAAGATAAAATTGCATCTATTCAAGAGATGGCACAAGTTGGATCCATTCAAAACATAGCACACTTCTTACCCATTTCATTAAAATGTACGACCGAAATTTAAGAAAAAATTAGCAATTTCCGCGATGACGCTACATTGCATCTAAGTCTTCCAAATCCCACCAGAAGAAAGTTAATCCTCCAAAAGAGACTTGAAATGCAAGGCATAAAAAATAATAATAGGCGACTTTAGTCAAGATAAGATGGATTCAACCATTGGAGCTGTATATTTTATATGCGTATTTGTCTTTTCATGTAGACGGAAAAGATAGACGGTGGGTCGCTATACTCAAGCCCTGTCCAAATAATGAACAAATGAAGCTTCCACTAAACTCCTTGCGAAAGCCCCATGTAAACGTAAGGAAGGTGAAGACGTGTGTCACGACGACTCTGTTATTTTGATCAAGAAGCCTACTCGAGGCTCCACCTCGTCTAATCCAAAAAAATCGAGCCATCCTTCTTGAATTATATACTTATTTAATTTCAATCAATTGAATTATTTCTCTACTCATATCTAATTTAAGAAATATATTAAATAAAGGGATTTCCACAAGATACACGCCCAACTCCACCACAGAGAGACAAATCACCAGCCCAAGTCGGAAGTTCTTGTGGACAAGCAACTTATCATGCCAGTTTTGTACCGAATAGTCTGTTTTTAAGTATTCATGGCGCCATTAGTGTTACTCTCTGGCTGACATGCGCCTGCATGATCGACACTAAAGATGCGCATAACAAAATTTCTTGAACAAAAATAAATTTCTGGCCAGAAATTTATTATTCCCTGAACGAGTTTTTGGATAAAGAAACGCGTTTGATAATAATTTAAATTTTTTTATTTATGAAATAAAATTTTGTTTTATAATAAAATAACATTTCTATATGTACGTGCGGGGATGGCTAGCGTCTGACGGCGGGCGGCCGGAGTCCGGCATCCAGCGTCCGGCATTCGACGGCGAGCGGCCGACGATGGGCAGAGGGCGATCAGAGTCCGACAGTCGGTGTTTGGCGTTTGGCGTTTGGCATCAGATGGCGAGCGATTGACGACCAGAGGTGGGTGGCGGTGGACCTCTGGTGTCCGACGGTCAGTGGCGAGCGACCGATGATAGATGGTGGGCGGCCGGTGTCTAGCGGGAGGTGGACAGTGGGCGATTGGAGTTCGGGGGTCGATGGCGAGTGGCGGGTGAGCGGCGGTGGCGGACGTCTGACAGTTGATAGCAGGCATTAGGCGTCCCACGAGCGATGGGTGAGTGATGGGTGGTGAAGAGAGTGAACGATGAGAAGAGTTTTGATTTCTCATCTTTGTTCTAGAAATAGAAAAGCTAAAAATATTAGTTTTTGATTTCTGTTTTAAATCTATTTCTAGAATAGAAATCTGTTCAGAAGTAGAAAAATGAAATTGCATTACTAAACGGATTTTTGTTCCAAACCTTTTTCGGAAAATAGAAAAATAGAGAAATAGAGGAACATAAATTTTGTTATGCGTGCCCTAAGATTCATTGCTTTGATTTGGTATTTCCATTAGCGCAATCGTCAAAATCGTAACAAGCTTATGCTGCAATAAGTGTCCTTACAAAAAAAAAAAAAAGGCTTTCCAAAGTGCCTAAGAAATTGAGAGAAAATAAGACATCAATGAAAGATTGAATTAGAAAAAAGGTGTCATCCAAATGAAATCTGAATAACTTATAATCTGAGCCAAGTGAGAGGGACTCCTCGCTCCCTAAATAGTAAATACTATAGCTAAAGAATGAGTAGACGATGCAAATGTCATTTTATTAGTTGCAAAGTTTAGCATGAGTAAATTGCATGAAAACTACATGCACTAGCCTGTACATATACGGTAGTCTCAATCATCCATCCTCAAGATCCTTCATACAGAAAAGATAACACGCTGAAAAAAATCGATAGGGAGACACATGGATGGCTTTACCTTTCGTGTTTTTCCACAACTTAGATTCCCGATGCAATTAAATTGCAAGTAAGTGGGTAGATGTGTAAAATATGAGAGAGGAAATTAAGAGGACAAGAGACTTTTTGCAATGGGGTCGAAACTTTTTGAGGCTTTGTAGTTGCTTGGTGATTTCGGGATAAAGTTAAAAATGAGAGGAATTGGAAAGCAGACTTTTTGCAAGACAAACTTTAAAGTATATAATTGCTGGAAAGCATATCTTTTACTTGACCTAGAATGTGTGATGAATGTGTTATTTCAAAGTGATCTAGTTGCATTTATTCATTAATTCCAAAAAGAGACGCTCTTGAAGGAAACTTTCTCCAGCTATGCCTTTGATTATTAGGTTACAAGTTATGGGCATAAGTTACATGTGAACTTAATTAGATTTGAAAAGATGATGAAATTGAATCAGTTCAAGAGATGTCACAAATTAGATCCATTCAAAACATGATACAATTCTTACACACTTCATAAAAACATTCGACTGAAGTTAAACATAAAAAAGCCAATTTTCGTGAAAACCCTAGAATTGCATTTTTAGACTTCCGAATCCCGCCAGAAGAAAGTTAATCCTCCCAGAAAAAAAAAGAATTAAAATGCAAGGGATCAAAATAATAATATGTAACTTTAGTCAAGAGGATATGCTGGAATTTGGGCTATGGTGGCTGGCCCTCAACAGCCACCACCCCACAAATGAAGATGATATGCTGGAACTATCAAGGTTTGGGCAATCCCCTGACAGGTTAAGCTCTCAAGGCCATGACGGCCAAGGAAAAGCCCAATATTGTATTCATAATGGAAACGAAGAACAACGAGGTGAAGATTCAGAATATCCAGTGCTGCCTACACTTCAATAATGCTCATATTATCAATCCGATCGGCCTAGCAGGAGGTATGGCAGTTTTCTGGAACAATCAAGTGTCCTTACATGTGGTTAATTCAACACAGGATTATTGTGATATGACTTATAGGGAAGAGGTGCAAGGTCGAACTATACGCCTAACTTGTCTGCATGCCCCTTATCTTTATCATAATAGACAGCTTCTTTGGGCTGAACTTAGAGAGATCAGCTTGGCAAATACAATACCTTGGGTATGTGTGGGCAATTTTAATGAAATTCTCTATCCGTGGGAAAAGGTAGGAAAAAGACAGGTAGACCCTTCTCGCATGCTCTCTTTTCGAGCAGTTCTAACTGATTGCACTCTTATGGATCTAGAAAGTAAAGGCTGTCAGTTTACTTGGATGAACAACCGAGAGGAAGAGGAGCTGGTGAAGGAACGTTTAGATAGGGTGTTGTGCACAATAGATTGGCGATTATTATTTCCTGAAGCTGAGGTCTTTGCCCTGCCTGTTGTGGGTTCTGACCACTGTCCCTTAATTATCAACACCTCAGCACCCTATAAGAGACGAAAAATGGAATTTGTTTATGAAACTTTTTGGAATG
Source organism: Eucalyptus curtisii (assembly GCA_017140595.1). NCBI lineage: Eukaryota > Viridiplantae > Streptophyta > Magnoliopsida > Myrtales > Myrtaceae > Eucalyptus > Eucalyptus curtisii. The sequence continues at coordinate 8,727,794 of CM029504.1, forward strand.
AAGATGAAGAATGCCGAGATGTCATTTTTGCAGCATGGAAATCAGTGCAGGTCCAAGATTCTGGGTTTCCTTTAACGCTAAAAAAGTTGTCCGAAGCTTTTACCAAAAAAAAAAAAAAAAGTTGTCCGAAGCATTGCGGAAGTGGAGTAGGTCAAAATTTTCGAGGGGGGATCTTCAAATTTCTATATTACAGCAACATCTTCAAAACATCATGAATGAACATCATACTCATTATTATCGAGTGGAAGCATCTAAGCTCAAAGAGGAGATAAGGCGAACCTGGCAACGAGAAGAACAATACTAGGCTATGCGATCCAGGATTCGGTGGTTAAGGTGGGGTGATAACACGAAATTTTTTTCATGCTACTACTCTTCAAAGAAGCCAAAGAAATCGAATTAGCATGTTGCAAGATGATCATCAGAATTGGATCTGCGACCCTCACATGTTACAGGATATGGCTCTTAATTTTTTCTCAATATTATATACTACAGTTGGATATAGGGATTTTGCACCCATCATCGAACAATGTCCAAGGGCAGTTACCACAGAAATGAACAACCAGTTGCTGGAACTGGTTACATTAGAGGAGATTCGCCAGGTGACTTTTCAGTTGGGACCTACTAAAGCTCCAGGCCCTGACGGTTTCACTGGCTTATTCTATCAGACTCATTGGTTCTTATCCTTGTACAGAACTTTTTTCGGTCAGGATTGATGCCTGGTGATCTGAACCAAACCTTTATAGTCTTGATTCCCAAGACACCTCACCCAGAGAGACTGGACCAATACATACCAATAAGTCTCTGCAACTTTGCATATAAAGTGATATCAAAGGTAATTGCCAACCGCCTAAAACCTTGGCTTCCAAATCTGATTTCTATAGAACAGTCGGCTTTTGTTAGCGGACGACAGATTCAAGACAATATTTTAATCGTCCAAGAAGTGCTACATCAATTTAAGATTCGAAGGAAGACTAGAACATTTGGCGCAATCCTCAAGACCGACATGTAGAAAGTATACAACAGAGTGGAATGGGATTTCCTCAATGATTATCTTCTCAAGATGGGATTCCATCCAAGGTGGGTGCAATGGGTGATGCAATGCATTACCACAACCACTTATAGCGTGAAATTCAATGGCAAACAGCTTCCTTTTTTCACCCCGACCCGAGGTCTCAGACAAGGTGACCCTCTATCTCCATATATCTTTATATTATTAGCGAATATATTGTCCGGTCTCATCACTCAAGCAATTAGTATAGGACACATTAAAGGAATTAGACTAAATAGATGGTGTCCTACACTGTCCCATTTAATCTTCGCTGATGATGCATTATTCTTCTTAGAGGGGAATATTACGGAATGTCAGAATCTCGGAAATATTTTAACTCAGTATTGTATGGCCACGGGACAAGCCTTGAATCGCAATAAATCTGGCCTAATTTTCAGCAAGCACTATCCTGTAAGGTTGCAGGAAAATATGTCGATGGAGCTCAGAATTCCTGTGCTACAAAGGTATGGAAAATATTTGGGAATACCGTCTGACTGGGGTCGTTCCAAAAAAGAGATGTTCTCGTGGATTTTAGGAAGAGTTCATGCTAAACTAGAGGGATGGAAAGAAAAGTTACTTTCAAAAGGAGGTAAGGAAATTCTCATCAAGTCAGTGATTCAAGCACTTCCAACATATGCCATGTCGATCTTTAAGCTTCCTTTGTCTCTTTGTAAAGCTATCGAAAAAAGTATAGCCAGATTCTGGTGGAGAAATGATCAGAATAGAGCAGCAGGTATACATTGGCAGAAATGGGATATCCTTCAAAGAAGCAAAGATAATGGAGGTTTAGGATTTCGCGACCTTATTCAATTCAATAGAGCCATGCTTGGAAAACAAGCGTGGTGATTACTACAACAGCCTCAGGCCTTATGGAGTCAGCTTTTTAAGGGTCTGTACTATCACTTGAAAGAATTTCAGTTTGCCGATCGTGGAACTCGGCCATCTTGGGGATGGCAGAGTATTCTTATGGGCAGAGAAACTATTCTACCACATGTTAGATGGTCAGTAGGTAATGGAGGCAACATCAAAATTAGAGAGGATTGGTGGTTACCTAGAGGAATTCTTGATGGACCTGCAACAAGAGAGGAACCAAAACTTGTGGCTGATCTTATAGATCCTATCCACAACAATTGGAACACATCTCTGCTCCACAGTTTTCTAGATGAACAGGTCATAGCTGAGATTCTAACCATTCCAGTTAGACCTCACTATACTGAAGACAAATTAATCTGGAAAGCCACAAAAGATGGCCGACATTCAGTAAAGAGCAGTTATCATATATTAACAAATATCGTAGGTAACAACAACAATCACAGAGCATCGTCATCTCATCAGACTCCAAGAATTCTATGGCGAAGAATTTGGGGAATGAAAACAGCACCCAAAATCCACATTTTTCTTTGGTCGGCCTGTCAAAGTGCTCTTCCCTCCAGAGCCAACTTGTTTCACAGACATATTATTGCAGATCCATTAGGCAAGTTATGTAATCAGCAAACCCCAGAAACCCTAGAGCACCTATTTCTATCCTGTTCAAGCACTAGAAATATATGGACTCATCCGCAGATCAAGATTGATTTACAGCCTCACATGATACATCAATTAGATGATTGGTTAAAAGCACAGACCACAGCAAACCACTCACCAGCTCTGGAATTTCTAGCCAACGTTCTCTGGCAGATCTGGCGACAACGCAATGCCTTCATCTTTCGCAATCAACCTCTGGACCTGACCCAAGTAGTGGAAGTTGCAATTACACAAAATCGTCTTTATCAGATTTGTGATTCAACCTACTTTAGCAAATCAAGACCAACTCTAAACCCACAACAACTTTGGAGACCACCTGATTTGGGCACCTTAAAATGCAATATCGATGCATCATATCAACCCAGCAGCACAGAAGGATCGATGGCTGCGATCTGTCGAGACCATCAAGGACGTCTTACTGATGTATACTCCATAAGCTTTCCAGTTGCATCTGCTTTGGCAGCAGAGATCCAAGCCCTAACCTTCACGCTCCAACATTTGTTGCGACAAGATCTCCATCAGGCAGCGATCGTGATCGAATCTGACTGCAGCAACGTCGTCGACACCATCATGGGAAGGAGATTGCCGCCGTGGGAACTCCGAGCTCTCTTCGTGGAGGCAGCCGCGACGCTTCCTCTTTTCCCTAATCTGAGTGTGCAGTTCTGTAGGCGAGAGGCCAACACAGTAGCCGACTGGGCAGCAAAGGCCCAGCGATTACATAAGTCGGCCCATCATTGGAACATATCTCCACCCTATCTTTTGCTTGACCTTGTTTATGCGGACGCCTTAGCGTCTGGTTGTAAGTTTCCGACTTAATGAATACAATATTTCCTTTAAAAAAAAAACTTTAGTCAAGACAAGGTGGATTCAACCACCAATGCTGCCGCTCAGCTCCTTGCGAAAGCCCCATGTAAACGCAAGGAAAGTGAAAACACGTGGCTTGACTCCATTATTTGGTCTTTAGAATCCACCTTGTCCCATCCCAACGTTGAATCATTCTTCGGTCTTAATTTTTTGTACATTGATATTAATTTCGTCAACTTGACCAATTTAATATGATTATCATTGACGTAGATATCCATTGTCCTATATGACATGGTCAAATGTAGATATGTTTATTAATTTTTTTTAATAAAAATTTCAATATTTTTTAACGTTTTTTTTCCTTTTCTCTTTTCTTTTTCTTTTCTTTTTGTCAGTGGCCAATGGCTGGCCACAGGCCATGGAAAGGCTAAATCACTATAATATACCTTGACTCTTCTATCCCTTAATTTTCTTTTATATTTTGTTGATGGAAGATGATCCTTTCCGTATATCTACTATCAAATGCACGTTTTACGCCCTATACAATATTTGAGCACGAAAAGTATTAAAATTTTCTTATATAATTAATTCACCTCCCTGTTAATTTTTTGTGCCTAATCTATTTATCAGAGAAAATGGTTAATTAATGAGCACTAAAATTAACTAGGACTATATTAAGGAGTGTTTCTGGTCACTTATTGAATACCTAAATAAGGAAGTATTATAGTTATCGGATGCTTTTTTTTTTTTTTTTTTTTTAAAGAAGTGTGCAATCAATGTTTTAAAAATAAAACTTCAAAATAAAATATACTTAAAGTTGGCACATTTTGTAACATAACCAATTAAACTAGAATAGTGAAATTCGGGCCACAATAATGTGTTGCTTAAAGTCATTGAGTGAGCATATAGACACGAGAAGATATAAAGGTAAGGAACATGCAAATTTGGCGAGGATAGGAAGGTTTCACGGTAGGATATGACTTCAAAGGCTGCTTTCAGGTTTCAAAAGTTGGCCCGGCTAAATATAAGGATTAATACCAAAAAAAATTCAGAAATGCGCAAATCATGTTTGTACATATTATTTATGTAATAGGGATTAAAATCTTTTTAAAGGAGAAGATAGTACTTTTGATCTTGCCATTAATTCCAACTCGATAAAAGGTATGTGAACATTCTTTCCAACTTGATAAAAGGTATGTGAACATCCTCAATTGAGGTAAATTTTATTGAAGATGTAGATTCTAGTAGAGTGTTGAATTTTCTCTACCCCACATACCATTTTGTCGCGCTAGAGTAGTCTTATCTACTTGGAATTATCTTGTGGATTGCACCCTGCCATTATGCGGATTCAGCCTTTCCCGTTGCTCATGAAAGAGGAGACGATTTAAATATATGTCAAAAACTTTGAAAATTCCAGATTCAACATCTATGTTTTATTTTCCTTACCAAAAAAAAAAAAACATCTATGTTTTATTCTAATTTAAAATATAATTTTTACCTTCCGACAGGATACGTCATTACGTGGCCTGCAGTTCAATAGGTGTTTGTACCTGTCGCGGCTGAGGACGTAGAAGAAGGTGACTAGCTCCTTGAAATCGAGAGGGCCATTGTTGTCCTTGTCCGGCTCCCTGAAGAGCCAATCATGGTTGTTGGCTCGAAACGCGGCGAGGCTCAGGAAGGTCAGGAACTCGTCGATGCTTATGCTGGCGCTCTTGTCCTTGTCCATGGCCTCGAAGAGCCTTTGGGCTGCCCGCTTGTGGTCCTCTATCAAGTCCTCCTGGTGAGCCGAGGATGTGTGCAAGTGCTCTTGCTACGGAGGTTATTATAGTATTTCTAGAGACTCTTGATTGAGCGTTTCATATGTTGCAGAAAAGAAGAGAAAAGAATGTGAATAATTATCACATAGTTAATATAGGAAAAATTATCGAAAAAGTTTTAAACATATTATATTTGTACTAGTTCAATTCTAAATCTTTTTATTGCGCTAATTTAGTTTTAAACACAGTTAGAAACTATTGGCATAGACACTGGCTGTTTCACGTGGTACAACCGACGCTACGTGGACAAAATTTACTAATTTTTTAATATTTATTATTATTTTTTATTTTATTTTATTTTATTTTCCTTCTTCTTCCATTGGTTGCTAGGCCTTGATGATGGTCGGCGACTGGCCAAAGGCAACTACCGGTGAGGGGGGTCCTTGTCGAGAACTAGCGAGGGGCAAGGTCATCGAGGTAGGCAAGGGTTGGCCTCTCTTGAAGCTGGCAAGGTCAAGCCTTGCCACCCTTGCCAAGCTTTGGCAAGGCTTGACCTCACCAAATTTGGCTAGGGCAAGCCTCACCTGAGGCCGGTGAGGTTCCCTCTCTTTAGATCTCGAGAAGGGTGACCTTGCTAGTGATTGACAAGGGTAAAACTGGCTGATCATACCTTGTGACCGGTCGCCAGTCATCGTTGAGGCCCGAGACCAATGAAGGAAGAAAGAAAAGGAAAGGAAAAAAAGAAGAACAAAAATATAAATATAAAAATCTCCTACAATATAAAAAAGATATTATAAAATTAATAAATTTTATCGACGTCAGCGCTAACCATGTCATATAAGACAAGTGGCATTTATGTTAGTAGTTTTCAGCTAAAATTAACCAAATAGACTATATCGACAAAACGTGAAAATATTTATGATTAATTAATAGATTGAAAGGTGCAATATTGAATTGTCATAAATTCAATATGTATAAAAAATTTTAAGGCAAGTTTCTCTGTTAATGTGCGTACAATCAATGTCAATGCATGTGAAGCAAAATAAATTCGTGGACTTCAATTAGGATGCACAAGTCCCTACATTTGCAGAGATCAATGTTACGTGGGCGAAGAAATCTTATTAAAACAATTTTACTGTGTGACGTGTTAAATTTTCATTGGATGTCTGAAGAAACTCATGGTCCAATGCATGAATCCCACTGATTTCAATCCGATTGAAACTTCCAAATAGTTTAATTGCCACCACCTAATGCCCTATCTTATATCACGTGAGTCACATGAATCTATTAAGTTCAAGCCTTTGATATGTATAAATGATTCTGATCAAGAATAGTTTTTATGCAATTGGTGAGATTCCGATTAGTGACTTCCAATTTTTAGGGTGGAATTTTCCTAAGGCTCCAACTAAAAATTCACCTTGCTTAGTTATTTCTTCTCTCAGCAAGTTAAGTCTCCACTCTTCCTTCAATGTGAATTGATAAATGAGGATCACCAATTCAAAAACTCCAGAAAAGTAAGATGGGGTAGAGGTATGTGCCAAATTCGATTCAACCAAGGAACCCGATTCAAATGACTAGTTCAAGGTCGATGCTAAGGACAATCAGTTCAGATCCCACTTTTGCTTTTGAGATTAAGAGGCACATCATCTAAATTGCGATCGACAAATACCCATAATATAGTATAGGCTAAGGGTGTCAAAACTGAACCGTAATACTGAATTGAAAATTTCATATATTTCAGTTCGGTTCAATTAAAGGAAAAATGATTATTCTTTTTGTCAGTTCGGGTTATTTCGGTTGGGGTAATGAACCGAACCGAACTGCCGAAACATGATATAAATATCCTATGGACTGCCTTGCGGCTTAACTTCTCAAACCCTAAATTCGTGGACTCCAGCTCCTCGCCATAGTGACTGGACCCGAGCTCCTCGTGAACCCCAAGTCCTCTCTCAACTCGACTCGCTCTCTGGCCAACCGACTCGCTCACACGCCACCGCACATGCAAGACGCCAAAACCGTCAGAATGAACATTATAAATCTCTTTGTTTTTCTCTCCTGGAAGCACGATTTTATTCATGACAACGATCGATGCACCAAGCGTTTGCGTCCTCCCCCTTAAAAATGAAGAGAGCTCAGCAAAGGTAGATAAGCTGGTCTGGGTGACGCTCTTGCCAGCTTGAAGAAATACAAAGGAAATCGCGCAAAACCTTATCTCTGAAGCAAATTTACTTCTGTAAAAAAACACACGCTCTCTCTCTCTGTCTCTCTCTCTCTCGACACCGCATAATGACTCATGTCATGTCTTCCTTTTCAAGTTGTCTCATGCAGAGACGACACGTGGCTTTGTTGTTGCAGACTCCGCCAGGAGGTCGGCACGGTTCTGTTCTTCAGGTTAGGTTGCACTTTCTTGGGTCTTCCTTCCTTGGAGATGCTAATGATCCTGGACTACGGCAATCTTCTTTCCGGCTTCCAAAACATGGAGCCTGAAATGCAAGGTTCTGATATCTACCAAAAAGCTCAAAGTTCACCTCAGGACCACGACGAGGGTTCTTCCATCACCCAGTAAACAATAGCTGTGCTTGTTACCTATTACATGCTCCAAGACAGCCTTGAAGAACTCCATTTTTAGTGGCCTTGTGAATAACTTTCTAACGATAATACGCTTGCCATTGCATTTTTATGTTTCTTTTTGTTTTGTTTGGTTCTTACAAGGTGTTGTCCTTCGACAGGATGAATTTCCCAACGTTGATAAGGAAATAGCTTATGTCCTTCGTCATCCTGATTTATCCTCGTGCTGGGAATACTTGCTGTAGCATATCTTTGTCCGTATCCTGGGCATCTTAATGCCACTTAGGCTTATGGAGTTTTGGATAGAATATTTAAAAAAAAAAAAAAAGTGATTCCATTTCTACCATTATTATGATATTACATACTCTAATCCGATTGGGTATCAGAAAAAGAAATGGTATGTATCCACCTAATATAATAACCAAACGTTTTTCTCTTAATAAACAGGAAAAGAAAAACAAATAAAAATCAAATAAAAAGGAAAAAGGCTTTGCAAAATGATCTAGAAAACAATCGATACAGTTTGATTCCTTGCCTCAATTAGTATTCACAATGTAGATGATGATATATGAAATCGATCACTGCAAAGTTTTCTCTTAACAACCTAAGACCATCTTTGAGAGTATTATTTGTAGGAACTCTGTAACAGAGTTTATCAATTTTACACCAAACCTCTGTCACAATAGGGTCAGTAATATGAAACAGTGAACCCTAGTCTAGGTCTATTTCGATAACATTGTCTCTTTCACTTCCGCATTCAAAGGACCAAAGAAAACTATAACAGAGACATTGTGGTACTGGTCGGCCATTAGACCCGCAATCAATTCTCTCAAAATGGAATCTATTCCAAAAATATATGCCATGGTTCCTTACCTCGACGGGTACAAATATCTAAATTAGATATTTTTAGATACTTTTTCAGACCTATTGCCGATACGAAGTAGCGGTAAAAAATTTGTATCCATTAAAGCCTATATGCGATGGATAGACTCCTACAACCATGACATATTTGCTACTTGAACATAAACATAATTTAATTTCCTTCTAAAAGAAATTAATGATTAATTTCGCAAAATAAAGAAGTCTTCTTTTCACGAGGTCCAACTAAAAATTATTACTTCTTTTTACTGAACCGACCCTAGACCAATCCCCTTGGAATATTTTATACACCCATAATTCTGAGCTTCATGTTACTCCTTTCACGAGACATGTCAGATCTGGGGCATCCAAATTTAGTTGGACAAATTACTTTTCTTTTCTTAGGAACACATACAATATTCGTCACTACAAAAAGGATAATGGTAACCTCCCCATTAACTACTTCATTTATGAATTTCATAGTAATAGAAATACATGTCCTACTGAAACAGAATTTGTAACTTGCTATCCTCTTGCCTAGCAGGCAAAGATTTACCTCCGTGAAAAGGATGATTCATTCGTATCAACACGTGACACAATACAAGTTTGGAATGAATGTGTCACAATAAGTATAGTATAGAGCTTTTGGTAGTTTTTTGTTTTTCCAAAATATTGAACTAAAGTGATAAAAAAATGAAAGAAAATGTTGAGTTTTGTGACCTGACCTCGCACGTGGCCTAAGGATGGGGTGAAGGTCCGGTTTAGAGGTCTTTGATCATCAGAGTTCCCTCACGATTCGCATCCACAAAAACGCCATCATTCCATCTTTCGGGACAAACCATTTTAGAGTTCCCTCGTGCATGGTCGCAAGCTCCCAAGCAGAAGGTGTCATGATTCGTACCCACATGAGCAAAATACCATGAAAGAGGGAGTCGGATATGAATAGTGAATTTTAAGGTACCTTTACCATAATAACCTTGCCATTAATACACGCTCCCCTGGATGGCACAACGAGTATGCTAAATAATAGTGAGCTTTTTTCAAGCCCATACCCTTCACGATGGGTTTATTTATTAACTAATTATTTAAACAACTTAAAAGATGGAAGTTGCCATTGGTCTCATTTTTGGGGATTGGCTAGAAAACCCAATCGAGGGTCGGAGTTGTCCATCGATCTACTCAATCAGATATTTAGGTTCAGGGATTTCAGGGATTTGGGTTATGCTAATATTTCTACTAATGCCCTTTTGGTATCTAACGATTTGTCGTGTCACCTAAGGTGGTCATGCGTCTTTGTTTACTTTTTTGGGTCATTAAAACTACCTAAGTAACCATGCGTTGATGATTTTCATGCAATTGCTATTTCTTTGGGAAAGAAAAGAAAACACACAATTGAATTTAAAAGACGAGACGGTAAGTAAACACCCAAGTAAAGTAGTAAAGAAAGCAGTAAATTTAACATGCAATGCTAATTAGCAAACAATAAATAAGGCAAAAGAAAATAACACCCACGCCTTGTCGGGTGTTTATACAAACGAAGAAACCCAAAACATATATTGGAAAAAATGGATATAATAATATGGTCGGAGTAGACATCGACCTTCTATCGTTTTCAAGTTTCGTGAGATCTCCATGTTTGGAATTTAATCTAATCCTAACCTAAATCTATGATGGGTACATACAATAGAAAGAAAAAATCATTCGCCATCAAAAGCATGAGGAACAATCAATCGAATGAAATAAGGGAATCATGTACATAAATGAACAAACAAGGCCTCGGGGTCGGCCTTTGGAATTCATGCATCGGTCCCTCTAGACATCTACCCAACTCATTTTTATGACTTATAGCCATTAGTGACCATTTGTATTCTCGCATGGCTACTAACACTTATAAGTCCCTAGAATGTCTTCTAGGTGAATCCCAAGATCTACCCATGAAATTAGGCATCGCGCTCAACACACATCAAGCATTCACATGCATTAGTAAGAATTAAACATGTAAGCAGGCCTTGAGCCTTATTTTTTGAACAATCATAGAGTGTGATCGTGGAGCCTGAAATTATGGAGATACGGTTGTAATCGTTAATTTGAATATTAACCGTTTAGAAGTGATTACAATTTGTAATGGAGCTATATAAGCCATGTTGAATATCGTTAAAAAAGGCAATCATCAACAGAAATTATGTGTCTTTTAGTTTATCAATTTATCATTCAAATTCCTGCATTTACTATCCTTCAGAGTAATTAGTTTTAGTTCTTACTTACGCATTTTATTTCCTATTCAAATTGTCATGGAACCCAATTCAATAAAAATCGAGGATCAATTTTCGGTGAAGTTTCGCTATGAGGAGCGATTCTCAGCAAAACAGGAGTAGATGGACCTTGCAAAAGGATGATGATGCGCTTCTCTAAAGGGCATCTAATATTCTTGATTTTCATGTGTGCAACAAGGGTCATTAGTAATTTGCATGTTGGAGACAAATATTTTGAAGTTTGATTGACTGCATAATATAATTTTACCGAGTAAGTATAGTTTAAGAAGAACAAATGTTAACGGAAGCATTTTTCCTTGTTTTGCCCAAAATTGATTATGTGAGATTCTTTAAACACACGATTAGTTTGTCCAACAGACATTTTTTTAATGCTCCTGGGACGTGGAGGGGCCAACAGAATCTGCGAACGTAGTAATTTTTTTTTTTATGAAAAAAAGTATGATGATTTGAATCAAAGCTACGAATGAGGATGGTGAACAAACTCTCCATTTGAAAAGCCTCTTCGCTCAATTTAGATGGAGAAACATATTTGAAAATAAAAACCAAACAAATGAAGAAAGTTACTGTCACTTAACTAAAAATGGTCAAAAACATTGGATGAACTTGTTGAAGATTCACCTTTTATGATATATAACATAGAATTAGGGGACAAGAACACTATAAGTGTCCTATCTATCGTATGACACTCACTTGAATGTGTCATAACTTTTTTTGACCATTGCCATACTATAACTACTTAAAAACGATTACTTGAGTGCCATAACTTTTAAGAATGTTTACCCAAATGTCATATCACATCGGACTTATGATATTTGTGGATGTTTTAAAAAAAATTATGACATTCAGTTAATTGTTTGAAAATTTATATGGCACTCAAGTAATTTGAAAAAAAAAAATTGACACTCAAGTGAAAGCCCTACGTGAGTGCTGTACGAAAATTATAGCACTTATGATTTATTTTTTTCCATGAATTAGAATATGACAAATCAAAAGAAGAAAATACATGAAAATCTGAAATTCGTGTAGGAAAGGTGTGTTTTACCTGTGGAAAGAGAACAAACATCTACAGAGATGGTTGCTTGGAAGAGAAGGAAAAAGCATTGGTACGTCTTCTACAAACCCTCCATATGGACCAGGGATTAGGAAACGCCGAGAAATTTGAGATTCTAATCCCTTACAATCACATGTTTATTCACTTTTCATGTTATTAACATAAATATTCTCTATAAGTGATATATTCTTCATTTCTCATGAGAACTGCAAATAGTTATAGATGACAAAGCTACTATTTGCAGAAGGGATAAATGTACTAGAAGTCTTAAAACTTATCATAAAAGTGTAATTAAATTTTAAAATTTTCAAAAAATGCAATCAAGTCCTAGAATTTGTTACAAAAGTACAATTGAGTCATTAAATATTCAAAAAGTACAATCAAATTCTCGAACTTGTTAAGTTAGTGTAATCAAATCCTTAAATTCGTTAGCATTTTCTATGTGTCAAGTTAGATGGAGTTAATGGAAGAATTTCATTGCACCAACTTAATAAGTTTTAAGACTTGATTGCACAAACTTGACAAGTTTTAAGACTTGATTGTACGAATTTGACAAGTTTTAATATTTGAATGCACTTTTTGAAAGCCTTATGATTCAATTGCACTTTTGTGATAAGTTTTAAAACTTTTTGTATACTTATCCCTTTGTAAAAATATATTAAATCTATTATAATCTCCTACTGTGTTTATTCGGCATACTTTATAATGGAGATCATGGTATTTGTAATGAATGCTTCGTTCATCAGTAAATCTGCACTTAATTCTCTCAATCTCACGTGTGTGAATGCATGTGCATATCGAAATGCTATGGATTTATTTTTTTATTTTTTATTTTGTAATCATTAATGTTAGGAGAAATCTCATTAATGTTTTGAGGATGATAAAATATTATTAAGTATACTAACATACCTAATTAAATGTACAGAACATATTCATATACATATGGTATTAACAATAAGACGTCTAAGCATTTATAAAGACCATTGTTCTCCGGGAGGTGAACAAGCTATTGGACGTAAAATGTGTTGGTGGCTAGAATGACCTAGCAAATGCTCAACAAGTTGTTGGATAAGGAATATATTAATGTTCAGAAGGATCTGGAGGATGGTGAACAAACTAGAGATTAGAGAATGCGTGATCGTTGAAGAGTTTGGATGAATTAATAGAAGGCAAATAGACGAGAGGAGGACTTCTGTTTTGTAGAAGAGTTTGGATGGAGTGGAAAGTCTACAGAATATTAAGGACGTCAGTATGCACGGAAGTGCCTAAAAGTTCAAAGGAAGATAAACTTGTTTATTCATGAGTTCAGTTGGACCTGTCTATAGAAGGTGTTCTCGCTACAAACAGAGTAATAATTTTAGTACGAGCCTCTACAATCCTAAGGAGAAGATCCAGACTCTCAATTTGACTAAAGTTACCGACCAAAAAAAAAAAAAAATTTGACTTGAGTTCATATTGATGTTTTACACATGGTCTTAGAAGTTGGAATCCCTAAAAGCGGACCGGAGAAGATCAAAATAATTTACCATATTTGGGTAAGATAATAGAGGGTAGTAGACAAACTGTTGCAGAAGCAAAACTGACTATTTTAGGAAACTATCTTTATGGAGTTCTAGAGCGATTTCTATGACTGTATATAATAGAACCAACGGCTATTCGTGGGATTTGAATTTCAAATGGTCATTGAGGTATAATGGCAATATATTCAACCCAATTGATAGTTTTTCTTTCGTTTTTTCTCTTTGATAGACCCACGACCAATAGTTGAGTTGGGGGAAAACGAACAAAACTAGTCTTTGCTCTGAGTGTGTATCTTCTTGTTGTGCTTGTATGTAGAAGCCGTGTAAACCTAAATATGTTTTTCAGCAGAAACTTGAGTCTCTATAATTAGTTAACATAATGCTAAGAGTAGTAAGGAATGAATAAGGATCGGTTATATCTGTAAAAGCCAAGCTACAAGAAGAAGCACACATATTAATACGTTGTACTAGCTCAAAAATTACATAGTGGATTCCAACCTTAGTTTAAACCGTTAGAGTTGACGAGTGGAACATGCCGAGTGGAAAGGCTAAATCGCCATAAATATACTTTGACTCTCTTATCCCTTAATTTCCTTTTATATTTTGCTGACGGAAGATAATTGTTTCTGTATATTCACTATCGTTCTACAGTACAAGTGCATGTTTTACACATTATCCAACCTTTGAATATGAAAAGGTTTTAAGTTTTCTTATATAACTAATTCACTATCCTCTTAACTTTTAGTGCCAAATCCGTTTATCATAGCAAATGGTGAATTAATGAGTGCTAAAATAAAGTAGGACTATATTAACGAGTGTTTCTGGTTACTTAGTAAATACCTAAATAGGGAAGAATCGGACTTGTCATGCTTTTTCTATTTTTTTGGTGAAGTGTGCGATAAGTATTTTTAAAAAAACTTCCAAATAATTTGTTTTTAGAACTTCCAAATAAAGTATGCTTAACAAGTCATTGGCACATTTTATATTGCGGCCAATTACTAGTTGAGATGAAATTCGGGCAATGAGTTGCTTAAAGTTGTTGGGTGGGCATGGACAAGAGAACCTATGAACGCATGGAACATGCAAAATTGGCGAGGATAGGAAGGTTTCATGGGGGGATTTGACTTCCAGGGCAGCTTTTAGGGAAAAGTGTCAAGAAGGTGCTAAATTATTGCATTAATGCCAAATTAATCTTAAACCTTTTAATGGTGCCATTTAGTCCTAAACTTTTCGACTTTGTATAAATTTAGTCTTAAATCTTTTTAATAATGCCAATTTAGTTATAAATCTTTTGACTTGGTACCAATTTAATTATTCTGATTAATTTTGGCCGAATTTTGTTGACGTGAACGCTGAGTGGATTATGTGATACCGCTAGCGTTAACATGAATAATTTTTAATAATACTTTATGAATTTTTCGATTTTTTTTTCTTCTTTATTTTTTCTCTCTCCTTCATTTCCTCTTCCTCTAAGTAGTGGCTAGCCGGCAGGTGATGGCTAGCTACCAACCATGGTCGGGCAGGTTGGCCTCACTAGATCTTACATGGGTGAGGGCAGCCTCAGCGAGGGCTCCCCTCACCAAATCCAGTGAGGTCAACCCTTGCCGAAGCCAAAATGGCATCACCTTCGCTCAGGGGATGCCCAGTGAGGCCAACTTGCTTGGCCATCACTTGCTAGCTGACCAGTGCCTAATGGAAGAAGGAATGAAGGAGAGACAAAAAAAGAAAGAAAAATAAAATAAAAATTAAAAAAAATAAAATATTATTAAAAATTATTTATGTTAGCATTGGTGGGGCTATGTAAGCCGCTTGACGTTCACGTTAGCAAAATCCGATCAAAGTTAGCTAGAATGACTAAATTAGTACTATTAAAATGTTTAAGATTGAATTGGCACTAAGTCAAAAAGTTTATGATTAAATTGGCACCATTAAAAGATTTAGGACTAAATTGAAGTTTAAGATTTTTCTGACACTTTTCTCATAGCTTTTAGGTTTCAAAAGTTTGAAATAATTAATTGCAAGAAAAATTTTAAAGTATGATGCAATCTTGTATCCTATATCCTATGCAAGGTTCTCAGCAAAAAAATACAAGGTTTATGTAAAATGTTGAGGTGTCAAAAATTGAATCGAACCAAATGAAATTTTTTTACATTTTCGATTCAGTTTGAATAATAAATAAAGGAATTTAGTTGGTTGATAGTTCAGTTTGGATTGAATCAAATTGCTCACTAAGACCCTGTTTGGTAACCATCCTGGAACAATTGATTCTATTATATTGTTCCTCGAAAAAAAAAAAGAACATAAATCCATTTGGTAAAATTTTTGTTCTTGAGAACAGATTTAGAATAGAATCAAGATATAACAACCCGGGCCCCACTGTGTAATATTGTCCGTTTTGGACACTGAGTTCTCACGGCTTTAAAACGCGTCATACAGGTTAGAGGGACCAAAGCCTTATAAACTAGCCTAGGACTCCCCCCTAAGCGATGTGGGACTAGAGAGGACTCCTTCCCAACCAAAGCCTTATAAACTAGCCTAGGACTCCCCCCTAAGCAATGTGGGACTAGAGAGGACTCCTTCCCCTTCCCTAGGCTGTCACACTCTCCACCCCTTAAGAGCACAGCGTCCTCGCTGTGGCGGGTCTGGAGTCGACTCTGATACCATTTGTAACGACCCAGGTCCCATTATGTAATATTGTCTGCTTTGGACACTGAGTCCTCATGGCTTTAAAACGCGTCACACAGGTTAGAGGGACCAAAGCCTTATAAACTAGCCCAAGACTCCCCCCTAAGCGATGTGGGACTAGAGATGACCTCTTCCCCTTCCCTAGGCTGTCACACAAGAAGTAGAAAAAAATTGTTTCTTATTCCTAAACACAATTTCAAGAATCAAGCCTAATTTTTTTTTTTTTTTTCCTTTCTTTTCTCCTTCTCTCTTCTTCTTTTTCTTTCTCCCAATCTCAGCTGGTTACCGGCCATTGCCGACCAACGCCACTGTCGCCGTCGCAGTTAGGCAACCGACTGGGTGAGGTCCAACATGCTCGCCATGGTTAGGCGAGCCTCCGGCGAGCTCACCAAACCTCGCCTAGCCAATCGCTGGTCACGGCGGCAAGCGATTAGCCACAAAGAAGGAGGAAGAAGAAGAGGAAACGAAAAATAAAAAATAAAAAATAAAAAGAAAAATGAGAAAAATAAGAAAAATGTAATGAAAGTATTAAAAAATTAAATGAAATAAAAAAAATTAAGAATCCTACCAAACGCATTTCTATCCTGATAATAGAAATTTTGTATAGTTACCAAACGTGCTCTTTTGCTTAGAAATTATTTTCGGGAACAAATAAAAAAAAGACCATTTCTAATAAAAAAAATTGTTCCCCGAAATAGAATTGTTATCAAATATGCGCTAATTCATGACTACTCTCTCTCTCTCCATTTTCTGCTTTATTCTCTCTCTTCGTCTATTTTCGCACTATCACTATCATGCTTTAGTCCCCCTCACTTTCTCTCTTTTTGCGTTCTCTGCTTGATTCTCTATCTTCTTCTTCACTCATAGCATTTTCATCTCCAAAAAGTGACAAAACATAAATTTCAATGCATCTCTCTCTCTCTCTCTCTCTCTCTCTCTCTCTCTCTCTCTCTCTCTCTCTCTCTATTAATAGTTCTGACATCACTCCTCCATCTTCCCCCTCTGTAAAACCGAGAGATTGATCCTCTCTCTACCACCATTCAGAAAGCACCACTGATATTTTCAAAATTATCAATATCATGACCATTCATAGATTCACTATTTAAACCTACGTCTTCACCAATACTTTTACTCTTGTAAGGAACAACATCCTTTTGATATTAATAATTTTAAAAGAAATTAACCGCCATTTTTTAATACAAAGCAGAATTGGGATTGAACTTAAAATTGATTTTTTTTAGGGAATTAGGCCTTCAAATGGATATGCACATATTTTATAGCGATAGATGAACCATGGATGGAACACAACAAGAACAAGGGAACAAGAACTACCCTTGCTTCTTTATTTCCAACACACAGCACACAACACACTGATAACAGAACACTGGAACTTTCTTCTCTTTCCCCGAAAGGAAGTGGCGCTCCGTTTCTCCTACGGTGGCGACAGGGCTTGTAGCTCCCCTAAAGGATGGAGCATGCGTTCTCGTTCACCCACTCTTCAAGCTTGTACACTCCCTTTAACTTGTGGTACAGCCCTAAGAAATCGCCCGTGGTCCATCTCCTCCCCTGCAAAACCGATACTCGCAACTCTCATGCCGTCATGGAAGCGAAGATTATGTAGGAAGGATGAGACGAATTAAAGACAATTGAATCGGATTATGTCACGGTGATTCTGTCCACTTGAGGTGGGATTTCGTGTGTGTGTGTGAGAGACAAAGAGAGAGAGGGATCTTACTTTGTCATTAGCTCCTCCCGCCGTCCTACGGCCTATTCTCACCTGCATGACAGTGTTCATAGGTAAATACATACTTGAACTCGAGTGATTCCTTTTTTTTCCTGCTAATAAAGATTAAGTTTTATTTTCTTTCTTTTTTTCTTTTTTTTATGGTATGGCAGAGGTGAATATCATGTTTGGGTTTTGTAAAATACTTTCAGCTTTCGAAAATCGCTTTACAAACCATACTATTATCTTTTGGACCAACTTATGCAAACCATGTTTGTGCATGTTGTCTATGTAATCGGGGTAAAAATCTTTTTGAAGAAGAAGATAGTACTTTTGATCTCGTCATTAGTTCCAACTCGATGAAAGGGAGGTGGACATTCCTCTTTGGAGGTAATTTGATTGAAAATGTAAATTTTAGTAGAGTATTGAATTTTCTGCACCATAAACCATTTTGCTGTACTAGTGCATTCAGGCGTTGTCTCTATTTGGAATCATCTTGTGGGCTGCACCGGCCAATATACGGATTTAGTCTTACCCGTTGCGCGCAAAACAAAAAAGCAATTTAAATATATCTTCTAAATTATGAAGAATCAAGATTGAACGTTTATCTGTTTTAATTTAAACTGTAATTTTTACCTTTCGACCGGGTACATCAGTACCAGGCCTGCGTTTCAATAGGTGTTTATACTCATCGCGGCTGAGGACGTAGAAGAAGGTGACCAGTTCCTTAAAACTGAGAGTGCCGTTGTTGTCCTTGTTGCTCTGCGAAGAGACTATCAGCGTTGACATCTTCGAGCCCGGCATGGCTCAGGAAGGTCGTGACCTCTTCGACACTTATGTTGCCGCTTGTCCTTGTCCATGGTTCGAAGAAGCTCTTGGCCGCCTGCTTCTGGTCCTCCGTCAAGTCATCGTAGTGAGCAGATGCAGCCTCGCGGACTCTATATCTATGTCTGCCGAGACGGGCTTGCTTAGCTCGGTCGGCAAGGCCTCCGAGGCTTCCAAGGCCATGTCCATCCCTCTCTCCCTCTTTCTCTCCTTTGCGTCCCTCTTTGAGGATGTGTGCAAGTGCTGTTGCTATGGAGGTTATTGAAGTTCTTACAGAAAATTACGGTTGAGCGGTCTATGTGTTACGAAAGAAAGAAAGAAAAATATGTGAATGATTATTAAATTTCAACGTCAATGCATAAGAAGCACAGAGAGAGGAAGCAAAATAAATTCGTGGACTTCAATTAGGCCGTACAAGTCCCTACATTATTAGAGTCTGTGAAAAAAAACTTTCTCTCGACATGCACAGCTCTGTCTACCTCTAATGGTAGCTAACTTTTCATCTTTGCCCTAATTCCTTATCTTACCCATCACCCAACCGTATTCCATTGCCCTGTCTTCCGCGAAGGAATGCCCTGTCTCTCCGCGAAGGAATTCCCTGTCTTTCTGATCTTCCTTCAGCTGGCTTTCGCATGATGTTGTCTTATATGGCGGAACCCCGGAGTCCCACAAGTCTTTTTTCCTTGGTTGCGTGCATCGGATTGCTGCGTGATTCAATTCTGCGGTGACTCACTTTCATCTGTTGCTCTGATACATCTCTGTTTTTATCCATAGTTTGCTACCAATTGTCCGACGACATGGTGTTCTGCTTGGACCATGGTCTCTGCTCTTTTCACCTCGAATTAGCTCTGCCTTAAACATCTTCAGGTTATGGCTTTGGATAATCAGGAAGAATCTGTGCGCCCGGCCGCTTTGTATCAACGTTTGGGCCGCCTATGTTCTGCACAGGAAATAGAAATATGGGAGGAGGAACCAACACCAGATATATTGAAAGAATGTCGATTGATGCTAGTGGGTAAAGTCCTCACACAATCATCTGTTAATTTCCCAGCCTTACAGAGTACATTAAAGCGCGTATGGCGGACTGACCATGTCGACTTTGCTCAAAGAGAGGGTGGTTTATATTTGGCAAAATTCCGGTCAAAAATTGAGAAGCAGAGAGTATTAGAAGGTGGTTCGTGGTTCTTATCTAGTCACTTAGTCATTTTCAAGCCCTGGATTCCTAACACGCCGTTACACTGTTATGAATTTACCCGCTGTGCCTTTTGGGTGCAAGTTGTTGGATTGCCCTTGGAATGGACTACGGAACAGATGATAAGAAAGGCGGTGAATCAGATTGGCGAAGTTTTAGAAGTTAGAGTTGACTTTAAAGAGGGTTCTGCCTTAAGGGCTGGGCGGGTAAGAGTAGAAATTAAGCTGGATGAACCTTTAAAGACTGGTAAACTCATTAGGATTGATGGGCGAATGCTGTGGCTGGATTTCCGTTATGAACGGTTATCTCATTTCTGTTACTCTTGTGGGAGAATTGGCCATTATGCCACGTATTGCGAAGAATATCCTTTTGATGAAGCAAAACTGGATGGTAAAGAAAAAATGGCTTATGGTCACTAGTTAAGAGCGGAGGGTCGACAATATAGTCCTTATTGGCAAGCGTTCTACAACCCCCCTGAAAATAAGGCGTAGAATGAGGAGACCGTACCTGAGACACCTCCAGCTTTATTGCCGACTGTACCTTTATTGCCCACAACAGATAAGGCCACCGTAGTCACCTTTCCCCCACTAGCAGCACAGCCTCATTCTATCACGACAGAGCCACACCAGCAACCTCGGCAGCTTTCTCTACATCAGGGGCATATCTTTACGACATCCTTAATCCCTGCGCAAGAAAAACAGAAGGGAACTATAAGTTATCCCATGGAAATACCGCAACAGAAGAAGCTGAAAGGTACCCGACTTAGTCCAAAACTAGCACCAGCAAAGAAACAGAAACGATACTCTCCCTATGATATGAGGAGTGTAGCAACACATGACTTTGATGATACTCAATTAATGGATACACCTGTGTTAGAAGCATCTGAAGCGGATCAGTGCGTTTTGCTGGCTGGCCCTAAACAGCCACCGACATACAAATGAAGATGATTTGCTGGAACTGTCAGGGTTTGGGCAATCCCCTGACAGTTCAAGCTTTAAAGGCCTTGACGGCCAAAGAAAAGCCCGACTTACTGTTCTTAATGGAGACAAAGAATCATGAGATTGTGCTTCACCGTTTGCAATGACAGTTACATTTCAGTAACTCTTTTGTGCGTAATCCAGCAGGTGGAATGACGGTTTTTTGGAATGACACTTTATCGATAGAGATAGAAAGCTTTTCGGCGGAATATTTTGATATGATCTGTCGGAATTTAGTGGACGATAAGCTAATGCGAATTACCTGTCTTCATGCCCCATACTCATACCATAATCGACAGTTGCTCTGGGATAAACTTCGATCGATCAGCACATCAAACAATCTCCCTTGGATATGTGCCGGGAATTTTATTTTTCATTATAACTAGTAAAAAGTAAAAGATGCATGATCCCGCGAATTACTTCTGAATAAATTAAGTGAAGTCCTCTATTCGTGGGAAAAGGTAGGTAAGCGTTCTTCAAACAAGTATAGACTTCAATCTTTACGAGCTGTTATAAATGACCGTGCCTTTATGGAGGTAGAAAGTAAGGGATGTGCTTTCACGTGGTCGAATAATCGGGATGGTCTGGAACAAGTTAAAGAACGGTTGGACCGTGTTATGTGTACGACAGAGTGGCGAATTCTATATCCTGAAGCGCAAGTCTTTGCTTTGCCGGCCCTGGGGTCTAACCATAGCCCCCTTCTTATATCCACAAAAACACCCAGGGGCCGACGACCTTTCGTTTATGAGGCTTATTGGAACCAAGATCATGAGTGCAGAGTGGTTGTCTCTAACACATGGAACTCAGTCCAGGTATGCAATGTTGGGAATATATGGCTTCGAATTGGGTAGAACAATGAAGTCGGATCTTTAAAGTACTCAAGTCGGACTTTGAGGCGTGATATCACTTTCTTTAAGGATTTATTTGCCCCACAAAGTTGCTAATGGTCACCGGCAAATTTTCTCCAGGATACAACAAAGTCTCAAATGAGAACACTAGATAGCAATTCTAGCAATTCTCCAGGGTCTCTCTAGGAAACAATTAGAAACAATGGCTGTAGATTCTTTCGAAAGAAAAACGAAAAAATGGAAGAATATCATCGTTTGATCTCAAAACAAAGTTACTTATCTTTGTCTTTCGAATAGATGCAACTCTTCAAAAGGTTGCAAAAAGAACAAATGTAACCTTTCGGGAAAGGTTGCAAAATGAACAAGTACGTCTCAAAAGTTACGTTGAAAAGACATAAAAAATTCATAATTAAATAAATAATAAATAAAAAATAACCGTAACTTTTCATGAACAGTCGCACTGTTTCAACAAGATTTTATAGTTATATGTTTTATAAAAATAAATCCGAATTTTCAATAAATAAAATTAATGATCGTCGGTTAATGCCAAATCTCGTCCACGTGCGCACTCACATCTTTTCGATGTGGGATAAGGCACCTCTTCATTTGTTTTATAAACAAATTACCAACAATCCCCCACTTTTGTTTATAAAACAAAAACAAGAAATAAAACGTTAGAAATATACAGCCAAAATTTCCATGAGATTAATATACATACATAAAGGTCTCTTTCGAGTTAAACCTTTACTTAGTACAAGTATCTCAAAGCTCTATCAAAGTGACAAGTAGCTCGGTTTTAAACTTGTACTTTTATATAATAGAACCGGACATACTGCACATACATTAACCTCTTGTTTCAGCGACAAGTTCTATATTACTCCACACTATTATGGCCTTGTGCTTGATCCTATTTCATGAGCTCTATAGAAAGCAACCCTAACTTTTGTAAGAGGCGGCACCACTTCTAAGCTCATATAGGTGAAGTATCTACCATGTGTTTATGTTACTATCAACACATTACAAATTTGTACTATACTTCATTAAGAATTCAATTCAACCTACTAAACGTAACAGACGATACGACTTCTCATATCGGGGCTACGTCGTATCAAACAATCACATTCAATAACTTGTTCTTACCCATTAAACCTTGTAACTAGTGATGTTCTAGAAAAAGGTCGGGTTACCATTATTGGTGATTTTAATTAAAGGGTTTCAGCCCTGTTTCTTATAAGGTCATTATTACCATGTCTCTTGGTAAAGCCTTCATCAAAGGATCGTCTAGATTATTACTTGACCTCACGTAGACAATTATTATGGTACCATCTTTAATCAATTGTCTTACATATTTATGTCCTAGACTAATATGTCTAGACTTACCATTATAGATGCTACTAGCCAAAGTAGTTTGACTATCACAGTGGATAGAAATAGGAGGCATAGGACTAAGCCATGAATTGATGATATTCAACAACAAATTCATAGTCCATTTAGCCTCTTTCCCAAATTTTGCTAAAGCAATAATTCAAATTCCATAGTTGAGTGAATTATGCACATTTGTTTCTTGCTCACTCAAGAAACAACACATTCATGTAATATGAAAATCCATCCAGAAGTTTCATCTCCCATACTTGTAATCCAACTAGTATCAGTGTATCTTTGTAATACAACCGAATAATTATTATAGAACAATCACAAATTTTAAGTTCTCTTAAAATAACCAAAAAATTCTAATAATAGCCGGATTATTATAGAACAATAAGATAACTCTCACATGTTCTATATTTGGATTACTAAAATATTTACTCAACTTGCACAATATCAGGTCTAGTATAATGCATCGCATACATTAAAGACCTTATAGAACTAGCATATTTAAATCGTGCTATTACTCTACCAGTATTATAATTTAATTTAATACTGACTCAAATGGAGTACACATTTCTTTGAAGCCAAGATGTTTAAATTTATTTAACATCTTTTCCATGTCATCACTTTGGCTTAAAGAATAACCCCCACTATTTTTTAATTTTAACACGCAATAAAGTAACTACTTCACTCAAATCTTTCATTTTGAAATTGAAAGTTAGACACTTCTAAGTCTCAATGACTCTAGTCATATTAGTTCTCCAAAAAAAAAAAAAAAATCATATAATCAATAAGAGAACTACTAACCTTCCCCCCAAGGCTCTACACTTCTTCCTCAATCAAGAAGTGCTTTCATTCACTTGGAGACATCTGGCTTCGAAAAGCTACGAGTAATTACCCAAGTGACAGGAAGTGCATGCTGTCTCGAATCAAAGATGAATAACGTGCACAACCGGTACTTCAATCTTTTTATACCGAAGGTCGAATCTGCTGTTATGAGATTACGGAACCCAAAACAGATCATTCGTTGCAACTGCCCTTCTATTTGAATGCCCAGGATGAAAGCATCTGTTTCTGAAGTGCCCTGTTAGCCTCAGTTAGATTTGTCCTTGAACCACCAACGTTTGTCATTAGAATGAATATGAACACGTCATCCGAATTGTTGAGCTCATCTATCAAAGCCATTCTTTGTATTACAGGAGTGAGACCATCCAATCGTCGGTACTTGTATTCACTGCGAAAGTACCTCCTACTTCATATGGATCCAAAATGCCAATCAGCGAAAGAGATTAAAAGGCATCTTAAAAAAAAATGAATCCATCATGTATCTGCCCCTTGACGAGACCAAGTTATTGAAGTGTACAGGGACCCGGACAACACATTCTTGATAGTCATATCAAGGTAAGCCTTAGCGGTCTCACGCATCTTTGTGAGGAGCGTGGATGAAATTTCCTCCACAGCAAACTGCTTCTTTACGACCTTGAAATTGACGACAATCATGGGCTTGAGGCCGGGACCAGCAATGACTCTTGACAGCCAATGCCTCATGTTACTCTGGACCGAAGGATCGCTAAATCTCCTTCCGAACAAAGATCTTGCACATGATCAGAGTCTCGGCATCCTTGACATCATTTTTATAAGATGAGATGCCGTCTTGCATATTTTCCCATGATGTATTTCGCATCGTGAGCAAGGGAGCCTCATTCATTACCTTTTTCTCCGGGAAATTAACGTCGTAATTCAATACTCCACCATTCTTGTCTTCTCCATCACGACAGATGCCGCCAATATTAGTAAGTGTTGAGTCCCAAACCGAGCATCAAATACAGAGACAAAACATGGCATAGCATTGGGCGTACAAAAGACATAAAACACACCCTTATGACAGAACCAAAATGGACAGATAAAAAAAAAAATAGAGAGAGAGAAAATTCAAGAGAAAAGAGAGAGAGAGCCTGTAGATCTTCTTTGAAACTGGCCAACGGTGATGAGTGATGATTGTTGGCGTCGACTAGAAGCCATCGAGGAACAGACTAGTTGGGAAGTGAAAGAACCTGTCCACTTGCATGCATATGATGCTCGCATCGCGCACTGGTGAACCTAGCGTCTTGCATCTTTATCCACGGTCACACGTTGCCTCGAGATTTACGGCCACCCGTTGCCTCGAGATTTACTAATCGGTATTGACAAGGGACTCGGTTTCAAACTGCTTCCTCAAGACAACGTTCCACGACATGGATGCCAAATATGGACGCTTGGCTGCTCGGCTAGATGCTGAATAAGGATTTGGCCTCTTGGAACTCCAAGATCCTTCATTTTCACGTACTCATGGTCTCTTGGACGCCCATGGGTGTGGTAGGGAACCTCTGTACTTGGCGAGAGGGGAAACATTCGCCATATTCTTCTTCTTAAGTCTTCTCCTCATAAATTGAATCAGACTCTTGACTCCATTGTTGCAAAAATAGATCCTTAAAATTGTTGGGAATATATGGCTTCGAATTGGGTAGAACCATGAAGTCGGATCTTTAGAGTACTCAAGTCGGACTTTGAGGCGTGATATCACTTTCTTTAAGGATTTATTTGCCCCACAAAGTTGCTAATGGTCACCGGCAAATTTCCTCCAGGATACAACAAAGTCTCAAATGAGAACACTAGATAGCAATTCTAGCAATTCTCCAGGGTCTCTCTAGGAAACAATTAGAAACAATGGCTGTAGATTCTTTCGAAAGAAAAACGAAAAAAATGGAAGAAGATCATCGTTTGATCTCAAAACAAAGTTACTTATCTTTGTCTTTCGAATAGATGCAACTCTTCAAAAGGTTGTAAAAAGAACAAATGTAATCTTTCGGGAAAGGTTGCAAAATGAACAAGTATGTCTCAAAAGTTACGTTGAAAAGACATAAAAAATTCGTAATTAAATAAATAATAAATAAAAAATAACCGTAACTTTTCGTGAACAGTCGCATTGTTTCAACAAGACTTTATAGTTAATTTTTTTATAAAAATAAATCCGAATTTTCAATAAATAAAATTAATGATCGTCGGTTAATGCCAAATCTCGTCCACGTGCGCACTCACATCTTTTCGATGTGGGACAAGGCACCTCTTCATTTGTTTTATAAACAAATTACCAACATGCAATTCCAATCTATTGCACAAACTAAAAATTGTGTCTTATGCTCTACGAAGATGGAGTAGGTTAAAATTCGACAATGGTCACTTGAGGGTGCCAGCCTTACAACAGCAGCTCCAATCTATTATTTACAAACCACATAATTCCAACACTAATAATGAAGAAGCATCTCATCTTCGAGAGGAAATCCGGAAAATATGGTAGCAGGAAGAACCGTTTTGGGTGATGCGTTCCAGAGTTAACTGGTTAAGTGGGGGCGATAAGAACAACAAATTTTTTCATGCCACTACAATTCAACGGAGGCAGAGAAATAGGATTGGGATATTACAGGATGAAAATCACAACTGGGTGAGGGATACTCAGACCTTAAATGAGATGACTTATGCTTTTTTCTCACAATTATATACATTTGTGGGTTCTCGTGAATATAGACTGATCCTAGATCAATGTCAACCCTTAGTGTCTGCAGAGGTGAATGACCATTTAACAGCCGTGGTCACAGTAGAGGAGGTAAGACAGGTAACTTTTCAGTTGAGCGCGACGAAGGCTCCAGGTCCAGATGGTCTGAATGGACTATTTTATCAGACCCATTGGGATATCATTCAGGATGACATATTCAGATTAGTTAAAGATTTCTTTAGTTCGGGGGTCATGCCTAGCGACCTAAACAATATGGTAATAGTACTAATTCCCAAAGTCAACCACCCTAAAAGCCTTGATCAGTTTAGACCGATCAGCCTTTGTAACTATGCTTACAAGTTTATTTCTAAGGTCATGGCAAATCATCTCAAACTTTGGCTTGATGAACTAATTTCAATAGAGCAGGCTGCCTTTGTGAGTGGGCGTCAAATTCAGGATAATGTGTTAATTGTTCAGGAAGTTATTCACCATTTCAAGACAAGGATAAGGAAGCGAAATTTTAATGCACTCCTCAAGACGGACATGCAAAAAGCCTACGACAAAGTTGAATGGGATTTCCTGCAGGATTATCTAATTACATTGGGTTTTCATCCCTCATGGGTTCGATTGGTGATGCAATGTATCACATGAGTGTACGGTTTAATGGAGAACAATTGCACTACTTTCGACCTTCAAGAGGATTACGTCAGGGGGACCCTCTTTCCCCTTATATATATTCATTTTAGTGGTGAATGTTCGTTCCACCCTTATTCATCAAGCTGTCAATATAGGCCACCTCAACGGAATACAGCTAAACAGGTCATGTCCTACTCTTTCCCATCTTTTTTTTCGCCGATGATTCAGTTTTTTCCTAAAAGGCACCATCACGGAATGCCAGAATCTCGCTAATATCTTGAATCAATATTGTCTGGCAACAGGCCAAGTCATAAATAGGAATAAATCTGGAATGTTTTTTTTTTTCAAAATCCTGTCCGTTGAGTCTTCAACACAATTTAGTGGCAGAATTTAGGGTGCCAGTGTTGTAGAGATATGGGAAATATTTAGGTATTCCTTTTGATTGGGGGAGATCTTAAAAAGAGATGTTTGGGTGGATTTTAGGTAGGATAAATGCCAAACTTGAGGGTTGGAAAGAGCCTTTACTGTCGAAGGGGAGCAGGGAAATCCTACTCAAATCTGTTGTACATGCCATTCCACAATATGTTATGTCCATTTTCAAGCTTCCTATCTCACTTTGTCAAATGATTGAAAAGAAAATTTCCAGTTTCTAGTGGAGGAATAATAAAAGATGGGTCGAACTTCATTGGCAAAAATGGGATTTGTTAAAAACTAGCAAGGATAATGGAGGGCTAGGCTTCCGAGACCTAATAGCTTTCAACAAGGTGCTACTGGGTAAGCAGGCATGGCGTATACTTCAACAGCCCCACTCGTTATGGTGTCGGATTTTCAAGGGACTATACTTCCAATCAAGAGACTTTCAATCAGCTGATAAAGGTACGCGCCCATCCTGGGGCTGGCAGAGTCTCCTTATTGGCAGAGATGCCATCCTACCTAATGTACGATGGTTTGTTGGGGATGGGAAGAAGACTAAAATACGCGAGCATAGCTGGTTACCCATTAGGCCTATAGGTGGACCAGCTACAAGAGAGGAGCCAGGGATGGTGGCGGATCTTATTGACCCTGTCCAACATACCTGGAATTTTCCTCTTATAACTGGACTATTTGATGACACGATCACGACAGAAATACTAAAGATCCCTGTCAGACCGTTACATGCTATTGATAAGTTAATTTGGACAGCCACAAGGGATGGACATCACACAGTTAAAAGCAATTACAATACTCTAGTCAGCAAAACAATCACACACAGTGGTCATCAAGCCTCATCATCATACCAACAACCCCGAATACTTTGGCGCAAAATATGGACAATCAACACAACACAGAAAATCTGTATATTCTTATGGACAACATGCCAGAATGCCCTTCCTACCAAGCCTAATCTATTTTCTCGTCATATCATCTCTGATCCTATATGAGAAATATGCAATCAGAAATCTTTAGAAACAATCGAACACCTATTCTTCTTCTATTCGTGGACAGAAGGGATTTGGAACCATTCGCAGCTCAACATTTCAGTATCTCCTCTGACTATGCACCGTCTAGATGAGTGGATCACAGAAAGAGCAACCAATTCGAAACTTTTACTTGGACTGGAGACAATTGCCTATGTCTTATGGCAGATCTGGTGCCTGCGCAACAACAGTATCTTTCGCCGAATCCGTCCCAATCCAAACCGAGCAGTGGTAGACGCTTTGGCACAAACATGGATCCGCCGTATCTCTTCTCCAAGCCATCAGCGAACGGGGGACTTGTGAACAGGGGATCCCGCTGCTCGACGAATAACACTCTTCTGGAAACCTCCGGAGCGCGGATTCCTGAAATGCAATATAGATGGATCTCATTATCCGGGCAGTCATGAAGGCACTATGGCATGTATAAGTCGCGATCATCAAGGTGTTCTTACCGATGTCTACACTCGAGGATTTACAGCGGTTTCGGCTCTTCAAGCGGAAGAACAGGCACTCACATTTGCTCTTCATCATCTGATGCACCAGGGCCTCAATATGGAAAATCTGATCATTGAATCCGACTGCTTGCTCTTGATCGATGTAGTTCAAGCGAAATGGAAGCCGCCGTGGGAAGAACGTGCGATGTTTGCTGGGATTGAAGCCTTGATATTCCATTACCCTAATTTGCAACTGCTGCATTGTAAACGAGAGGCTAATGGAGTAGCCGATTGGGCTGCTAAAGCCCACGGCAGATCTAATCTGGCCCATAACTGGAATATATTTCCTCCGATTATTTTGCAAAGTTTAGTAGCCGCAGAAGCCATAGCTTCCGGTTGTAATGCCCCTACTTTATGTAATGTTGTAAATACGTAATGAAATACCTATCTTTCTGATAAAAAAAAAAGTCCCTACATTTGCTAAGACCAATGTTACATGGACGAGAAAATCTTATTAAAACATTTTTTTTATCTGACGGGTTAATATTTTCATTGAATATCTAAAGAAATTAATAGTCCAATACATGGATCCCTTCGATTTCGATCAGATTGAAACTTTCTAATATTTTTTATTGCCACCGTCCGGTCACTTGTTGGACATCTCACGAGTCACGTTAACTGATTAAGTTTAAGCCTTTGCATTTACGAATAATTCTAACTGAGAATAGTTAATACTTAATTGGTGATATTCGAACCGGTGATTTCCAATTTTTAAGCCAGAAATCTCCTTACGCCATGACAAAAAATTCTCTTTTTTCCCAGTTATTTTGTTCTCTGAGCAATTTTAGTCTCCACCATACCTTGAATGTGTCCATAATGGTCTGTGAGTGAAGATAGTGTAGGGGAATGCACTACGTCAGTTCAACTCGGGAATCTAACCGAACCTGCCTAGACCTATTAGTTCAAGATCATTGCTAAGGAGAATCGGTTTGGTTCTCAATTCCGTCATTGAGAGGCAAATTATTCCAGGCGAAATCAACAAATACCCCTAGGATAGCGTTGGCTTCTTTACGGGGCCACCAATATGGACAAATTACCCGCGTCATATAATCTTTGCAATTCCCATAAATGAGGTCTATGCCTATTGAAATCATTAAAATTCAAGACAAGACATCATCGATGTACATTTGGACCGTTTCCTAGTTAAACCAGTTTTGAAGCATCTTTAAAACAATAAATATTTTTGCACCCTTATAAATTGAACCATTCTCTTCGACATGAACAGAAAAATAAAAGAGTCACTTGACTGACACATGTTTTATAGTAAAATTATGCAACTTTTATATCATATCATATAAATTATATTTTTATACAAAATAAAAATGGACTGGTTCTCGGCTAAAACTGACAATTGGACCAAAACTAGCTAGAAATCGATCTACTCATGTTGGAGAAACATCTCCAAGTGATTTTGATAATGTCCAAACTATTCTTAATATAATATTTGCTATGAAATGTGCAGATGTTCGTGCCAAAGGACTACATAATATATCCATGGTGTAATCCAGTAGAAGGAAGTATGCAATAAGTCTCGATACGGTTTTTTGACGACAATGTCTATGTCGAAGTTGTAAATATCGAGTCTTTGGTGTTATGGCAACCACATACATTTAATGATGTTTGTTGGATTAGCAAACTAGCTGTTATGGCTTTGAAATTGCACAATAGTAAAATCCAAATGAAACCGATAATCGAGAAACTATGTTGTCTGACAGATTTGTCAAAGACTGCAACCAAAGAAGAGCAACATATGCTATTTGTAGGTAGCTTGCAAATGCTCGAGAAAAAAGATTGTATGGACAGTTTTATCTTCGGACAACAGTTCAATAGTAACTCTAACGGCTCTTTGCTTCTCCAATCCGTCTTCGAAAGATAGTTATAAAAGAGAAGACCTTAGAAACCAAATGTTATAGAGAGCAACATACCAAGATCTAAAGATTTGTTACTAGCTGTGTCCCAAGTGATACGCTCTTTTTTGATTGTTCCTTTGAGCATTGTATTCATGTTGTTTAAGTAATTGTGCTAATGATTAAGTGTACAAGAGTAAGAGTGGCAACTAAATTCTGATAATGTGATTTATCTTATGAAAGAATCAATGTTTACTGATTGTAACTTTCTCAGCAGATCACTAGTGCAATCTACAAGAGTGGATAGAGTTTCGGGAGAAAGCCGAACCACTATACTTCACTCTTACTAGCACATGGTTCCATCACAAGTTATGAAACATCACGTTGACTTGATCTTTACTTAGCACTAGCTAATTTTCGAAAAAATTGTCAAGTTTTCTAAAAAAAATTATTCGCCTCCCTTTATATTATATTATTAGCCCCCAACATCCCGAACCCAATCACTCCTAAGGTAGAGTCAATCCAGAAAACACAAGATAATTTCCAGTTAGTGATGAAGAATTGAGAGCACATAGCATGAGCCTTCGATGATCAATTGCTGTAATTCACAATTTTTGTGTTTAGATCATGGAATTGGTAGGGATCCAACTATAAGATTATTGAATTTCATACTTGACTATCTATGGAGTCTATTGACCTCGAGGATGAGAAAGAGTCATTCCACAATTTGGGAAAAATTTGCTTTAAGATAGAGTGAATTTGATGACTATTTTCTTAAGCCGAATCTAATCTTAGATTTCTTGTGAGTTCTAGATATTCAAAGGAATCTCGGAGGTTGAAAACTCTCTGATGAAACAGGAAGGAAACGAGTCCATAAAGCAATATATATTCTCTTTCCAGTTTTAGGGATGAGCATCGGTTTAGGGTCAACCTTGGACTAACCTTGAATCAGTCCAACCCAGTCGGTCCTAATTTAGTTCCTAAGGGAAATGGGTCGGTCCTTGGTCCTGAGATCCTTAGACTAGTACTTTGCGGGTTGATCATCGGTTCTAGGAGTTTAGAGTCAGTTCAACTTGGACCAACCCTGACTATATATATTATACACAATATATCTAAAATATATTATATATTATATATCTAATATATTATTTATAATTTTTTATATAGAGAAAACCCTCAGTTACACGGCGTCAATAGCATTAAAAGGCTTCTAAGTGAGGAGTCTAAGTAATTTTATATTGTTATTTAATAGCTTAGACTTCTAATGTTTTTTACAGCATCAACAGCTATAATTTACACAGGAGGAAAATATATGTGTGAGGAGTCCTCACAGCATCTAAAACAATGTAAATAGCTTCTCACGGTATCCTCCTTCAGTACTTATTTTTTTTTGTCTTCTTTGTCCACTTAGTCTTCAATTTTCCAAAATCGAAAGAAACAACTTCCCTACTTGCCGCTCGACACTTGCCTCACTCACTTCTGGTTGCTCACGCCACTTGCCACTTGCCTCCCTTGTTGCTCGCCACTTGCCCTGCTCGCCGCTCGACGCTCGCCCCATTTGATGCTTGACGCTCGCACTGCTTGCCTCTCTTCGTTGACCTTGCTTGTCACCGAACTCATTGGGCCGGTATGGTCCTCGATCACCTTTTCGAGGACTACAAAAAATAAAATAAAAAAATTATCGGTTGGTCCCAAGTTAACCTTGGAATCGAACTGAACATATTGGGTCGGTCCGATCCTCGGTCTCAAAAATTGATGACCAATGTCATGCCCCGATCCTCGGACACGCACCCATCCCTCACCTTGGTCGATTTAATAGCAACGTCTCAGGACGCATTGCCGACCCTTTCGTTTTTATTATGCACGCGGAAGCATATAATAAGAATCCCAAGACAATAAAGTAATGGGATAAACAAGTAGGACTAAAAACTTGAACCCGAAAACCAATACCCTCATGTACATATATAACAACTCAGTCATATATATACATATACAAGCCATACTAAAAGGTCGGTTTCTACTCAAACAGGTTCCATAGCAAAAGTCATCAGACGGGAGTGGAGTCTCAATCCTCATCAGGATCCTACTCTGGATCATCCTCGGGGTTCTCCTCTAGGTACTCCTCTTTGAGTTCTTTCTCCTCGGGTTCCTCATCAGGGTCCTGAAATGTTCTCCCACAACCGGGATGAGACTACGTCTCAGCAAGTTCTACCCCCTAAGACCCGATTAGGAAGCCAATACACCTTAGGCTGCCTAAGCACAACATGAGTCAGAGGACTTACCTTGGCCTCATTTCCCTCTTGCAAGTCAGTATATATATCAAATATACACGATCACATCACATCACCCAATCAGATCGAATCATCGATCAATCGACTTAGTCGATTACATGTCATCCAGACCATTTATTGGTCGGCCCCTTCCATACTATTTGTAAGTTTGATCCACATCCAAGACTACACACCCTAGGTGATATAGATAGTATATTATCCTATCTCCATATGACATATAGAGTCATCGAGCTGTCAAATCATACCGTACTGTCTCGAGATGATCTGTAGAATTATCGAGCCGGTATATCATATCGTACTGTCTCAAGATAATCTGTAGAGTCACCGAGCCGGTAGATCGTACTGTCCTGTCTCAAGATGACATATAAAGTCATCGAGCCGGTATTCACACAATTTATTATACCATACTGCCTCGAGATGATCTATAGAATTATCAAGCCGATGTATCATACCGTACTGTCTCAAGATAATCTGTAGAGTCATCGAGCCGGTAGATCATAACATCCTGTCTCAAGATGCTCCATAGAGTCATCGAGTCAATATACATGCCATTCCAAGCAAACAATCAAATAACCATTTTTATCCCTTCCGATAAAATGTCGTGTGTGGGTACACGGTCGGCTTTAGCCAAAATATGATAATTTCATTTTCTATAATTCCCACCATTTTCTGTAGTCCACAAAACATTTTTGACATCATCAACCGATGCCCGATTATTTTGCCAATTGATTTTCCAAAATTATTTAAATTAGGAAATAAATCCTAAATTCACAAATAAACCATTTCCGCACAAAATAAAGCTTAATTAAATAAACGGACTACACCACGACAATCAACATAAAATTCTGGTCCCGGCCATCCCGGTTGAATTTCCGGAAAATAATTAATTAATTAATTAATTTCGAAAATTCAATAAATAAATACTAAAAATCCAATTTAGGCCCGTAATGCCTAATTGGAGGCCGAGACAGACCGGGAAAAATCCCGTGTCCCATTCAATAAATATTAGAAGCTCTCTACTTTCTAATGACTAAGTCTAACCACCTAACATGCATTGTTAAGTCACTAATTTAATTAATCTAAACTAATCTAACAACATAATTGCACTTAATTAAATTTAATCACCCCTAAGCATCATTAGTAAACTAATAAGGGATTAGTGAGCAAAACTCACTTGTGCAGAGCGAAGACCGGCTCACCGCAACGGCGACGCGACGGCGGCTGAAACTTGAATTTTCAACGGTGTCGACGAACACTTGGGCCGGGCCTAAACTTGGCCCAACAAATCTCAGCCCAAATTGAGATTTGTTAATGTGTTGGACTGGGCTTGGCTTCGTGGGCTGGGCCTGCTTTGCGGGCCCAAGATGGGCTGACTTCTGAACAAATGCGAGCTGGGCTGGCTGAGTTACTGAAGATGGGCTCAACAAATTCGTGTGGGCTGAACAAGAAATTTTCGTGGACTGCTGCAGCTGAAGCCCCGGCTGGGCTTGACTTCAATTGGGCCGAATGAGGGCTTTGAATGGACCTGCGGCTCGTGAAGATGGCTAAAGCTCACGGAGATGTTGGGCCGTGAGATCCGCTGGCTTCATGCGGCCTGTTTACGGATGGCTGGCGGTCTGCTTTGGTCGACTCCATGCGGCAAGATGAGGACCGAAGCAGCGAAGATGGGTGAAGGTGGCTGCTGGGTTGCTCGGTCTTCAAACGATGCTGGCGGTGGGTGAAAGATGGGAGAGCTCGGTGGGTGCTGCTTCGTTGGCTTACGGTCAACGAAGGGGAAAACTTGCTGGTTTTGTTGACTGAGGGGAGGTAGGCCATGGACATGTGGCGTGGAAGACAGAAGCTGGACGGTCGAAGATGGAGGGCAGCACCAAATGGAGAAGCACAAAGGAGGAAATAGCCGCTTCGTTGGTGTCTTCGATGATGATGGCTTCAACGTGGCAGCTGCAGCATTCGATGTCAACAGCGTTGGCGCTCGGTTGACGAAGAGAAACGCTTGGCAGTAGGGCGATTGGCAGAATGAATTGGACGAAGCTCCAAAGGAACGAAAAATAAAAGCAAAACAGGAGCAGACGATGACCGGAGGGGGGAAAGGAGCGTATGGAGAAGCTTGAAGGAGAGGAAGCCAAAAAATCCAAATAAACATCCCACATTCATCATGATTTTGGCCTCGAAAGTCCTCAAGCCTATCCATTAGGTCTCCTAATACTTTCTCAACAAGTAAATTCCACAAATAAACCAATATGATGCCAAAATTCTAGCCTTCAAATTAGCATCCGAATTTCCTAGGTATTGAGCTTCAATTTCTTTACAAATTTCCCAAATTTGATGTCCAATTTCCTCGAAGAAAAAGCCCATACCATTGATGCAGGTGCCCATCGCCAAATAGCTCGGCTTGAAAGTCAAAACTCCCTTAAATTTGGCCCATACGAAATTCTGTTAATTTTCCACGACGTTCGAACGACTTTCCACAAAAATCTCGGAATCTTTGAAAATTTCTCGGAGGATGAGTCGACGATCCTAAAATAGATCGTGACATGACAGAACTTTCAATTTCTGAAATCGGACTCAAATTCACGGTTAATTTACATTCGGCGCGTTTTTAGTGTGACCTAGGCTATCGGGTAACTTTCAGATATTTTTAGTGCAAATGACCGGTGATTGATTTTCTTCGAGCCACTATGAACCCACTTGACTCATTGGCAACTCTTGATTGTTGTGAAAATCTCAAGGATTCAAATACGGACACATGGCACCAAAACAATAAGAAAATCAGTCTAGTGCCGGTCGACGAGGATTTTCCAATTTGGTGGTGTCACCCACGATTAGCCACATATCTCAGTCGAACCAACCTATCTCTAATTTCAAATCAATTTTATACTGTGCCGTAATGGCCTCTAAAGATAAGCACGATCAAGAAACCGATTCCTAGTCGAATTCTCAAGTCTATTTGCCTTAAAATCCTTAATGGCTTCCCTAGATAGTCTAGTTATCTCGAGAGTGATCAGCTCTGACAACAGCCCTATAGGCGCGTCAATGAGATGCCCGATTTATTCAGTAGAAGATAGGATCGAAAATCTGGGATGTCACAACCAACACTGTGCAGGTTGGTCCTAGGATGAGGGGGTGGACCATCCTAACTCGGAGCATGCTCACCCCTCTCCAATTTGATACCAAAGCCTTTATCCTGTCGATCTTAAAATATTTTGTCGATAAATAAGTCTTTCTAATCCTTTTATATGATCATGTTCAATTCAATTTGATGAAGACCGAGAAGTTACATATTGTAGCTAGGGAGGAATATAATATTTTAACCTGGTAAATATGAGTGTGAAAAAGAACGGATGGAGTCCAAGCCAAAGTCGTGCTTGGGATCAAATTGACTTGTGTGACGTTGTAAGGAGTAAGGACATTCTCCTGTGCCCTTTTTGAAAAATCAATGAAGAATCCACAACAAGCCTTCAATGCAATAATGGTTTGAAGCATAGCCAGCATAAATGAAGGGTGCGTATGTTAACGTTTTTATTCTCAAAAACAATTTTTATTTAGAAACATTTTTTTCTATTTCTGTTCCCAGGAACGGTTTCTGAGCATTTTAAGATGTTTGATAATTACACAAAATTTATATTTCTGTAATGTTTGGTACGACCTCAAATATTTTTGTGACTTAGAATTTCTTTTATTTATTAATAATTTTATTACTTTTTTTTTCTTTTTATTCTCCTTTCTTTAGCCAGTTGTCAACCTTGGCCATGGTCGGCTGACGATTCGCCAGACAAGGGTTGGTGAGGTCTCTAGCCTTAGGGGAGCCTCACCGGCCACCAGTGACCTCGCCCGACCACCAGTGAGGCTCGACCTCGCCTGGACCTGGTTGGGTTAATCTCGCCATGGCCGAGCAAGGTCGAGCCTCTCTGGTGGCTGAGTGAGGCTTGGGGGAGCCTTATTGGAGAATGACGAGCTTGAGGCCACCTTGCCAAGAGGCAATGAGGCTTTGACAAGGTCATTGGGCCTCGTTTGACCAATCGCTAAAAGGAAGGAGAGAGGAAGAGAAAAAAGAAGAAAAGAAAAGAAAAAAGGCTCATTTCTGGAGTTGATCCCAAGAACCAAAAAAAACTAGTTTTTTGTTTATTATTTCTAGTCTAGAGAACAAACAAATTTTCAAATGTGTTTCTGTTCTATTTGTATTCCGGAGAATAAAAAAATAGAAACATGTTCTCGGGAGCATTATTAAAAACACCAAAAGATACCACAAGATTCGATAGGTTGTTCTATCGCTCTCCCCAGTTTCCAAGAAATCAAAAATGTGATTACTTTCTTCAAAGTTAGACGCCCACTTAGTTTGATCCAGACATGGAACAATGAAGCCTTCTTTTGCGATGATGTAGAGTTTAGGCCAATTTCGATCCAAAGAGGCCTAAATTTAAAAAAAAAAAAAAAACCTCAAATTTTAGGTATAATCTGAACTCTACTCCAATTTTTGTTTTATCTTAGAAAAAATCCAATTTTAGGTCTAGTCCCAAATCTATCCCAAATTTTAGGTTTAGTCCCAAATTTGTCCCAAATTTTGTTTCACCTAAAAAAAAAAAACTCCAACTTTTAATCTATCCTTAAATCTACCTCGTGGTTCAATACTAATTTGATGTGGCATTTCCACATCAACGACAAATCCACATCAATAAGGTGACATGGAAAATTATCTTCAAATTAAAATCGCTCTAGGATGTGAAAATTAGGGACGACTAACAGAGGTAGATTTAAGACTAGAATAAAAATCAATGATATTTCTTTTCGAGGAGAAAAAGTTTGGAATGGATTTAAGATTTGACATAAAGTTTGGGGTTTTTTATGAGACAAAAAAATTCGGGGAAGATTTCTGACAAGACCTAAAGTTTGAAGTTTTTGTAAGACAAAATAAAGTTCAGGACAAAATTAAGACTAGACCTAAAATTTGGAGTTTTAGTTTTTAAAGGGAATTAGGCTAATCCAAGGATTCAGGCATTTTTATTTAAATTGGCCTATAAATTGACCCAAAAATGGGCACAAGCCACCAGCCACACATCTATATATATTCGCACTTTG
Source organism: Eucalyptus curtisii (assembly GCA_017140595.1). Taxonomy (NCBI): domain Eukaryota; kingdom Viridiplantae; phylum Streptophyta; class Magnoliopsida; order Myrtales; family Myrtaceae; genus Eucalyptus; species Eucalyptus curtisii. The sequence goes on from CM029504.1 coordinate 8,766,148, forward strand.
ATTATATGTGGTGTGCTTCATTGTGGTGAAGTCTTGTGGATTGATCTTAGGAGTGAGCATGGTTCTGAACAATGGATCGGTAGGATTTGTCTGATTCTAGATTCTAATGTATGCAAGGTAAGTTACAAATTGCAAAAATTAGAGAACCTCTTTTGATGGGTAGTTTCCAAGTTTTGAGTAGGTGAAACTTAGAATCGAAACTTGAATTAAGTTCTTGTGTTTTTCTTAGTTTATGTCTTCATACGATCCTGTAGTATTTAATGGTATTTGATAATAAATGTATGATTTGGAACCACTAGTCTGAATTTCTATTTTATAACTAGGACTTTTACTTTATTAATATTTCATATTTTTCATGTGTCTAAATATAAATGATGGTAAATGGATTATAATAGCAAATTATTGGTGAGCATGGTTTTAGGACAAAACCTAGAATTAGAAAATCATACAGGTTCCTAACAATTCGGTTTTAGGTTCCAAGGTATGTGGGGTATGTTCCAGGTTCTGAAAATTGGGAAACCTATTTTAATAAGTAGGAATCTGGAACTTGGAACCTAGAACTTCAAATAATTTTTTTTGCTATATTCTATGGCTTTTGATATGAGTATTTAATCATGAATCAGTAGTATGAGCTTCCATTTTATGATTGGGACTTTTACTTTATTAATGTTTCATATTCTTCACGTGTCTGAAAATAGGTTGTGGTTAATAGATCGTAGTAATAAAGGGTGGTCATTAAAGGTAACGATCCATTATAATCGTTAATTAATAATATAAGTGGAATTTGGAACCCATAATAGGGTAAGTTTTAAGTTCTAGGAAATTTAGGGTAAGTTCTGAATATGGAACCCATAATGGGGTAAGTTTTTATACGAAACTTGGAACCGCTTAGTCTTACAGCAAGTAGTGGTCATTATAGTAATGATTCATTACAATCGTTCAATTAATAATACAAGTGAAATTTGAGTAGAGCTTGGAATCGACCTTAAAACCTATGACACGATAGGTTCCAGGGTATTCAGGTAGGTTCTAGGTTTCGAAAAATATGAAACTTGTTTTTTAAGTTCGATGTGGAATTTGTACGAAAATTGGAACCACTTACCCCTTATTAATTCACCTATAAAAGTCTTACATGATCAAATCTCCAAAGAAAGTATGAAAGTGTTTTCATGATATTAGAATCTTACGTATTCAACACTAGCAATAAATATGAGTAAAACATAGACGCCTCCACATTATGATTTTCAATGCTTTGATCGCTTGATTTTGGATGTTGCGTATATGGGGTTCAAGTCACTACATGTCCTACTTAGCATGACTTGACACGATGCTTGCCACCCTATGCATGGAGTGGTACTCAGTATATGTGGACAAAGCGATTGATTTATAATCATGAAATTAGTCAAATAGAGAATTTCGATATTCATTCTTATTTGTAAGTGAAAGTATTGAGGTATGGTTCATACAAGAAGGCATGGGGTTCTATTCCTCAATGAATGTCGGGGGGTCTGAGGATAGTCTGACAGGGTTGTAGGAGTAGTGCCTTCGTGATGCCATAGGACATTTAAGATATGAGCGCATATTTTATTAATATTAGATTTGTGCTCATGAATAACTATCGGTTATATAAATAATCTATTTTTTAATAGTTAAGGGTTATAATATACAATACCATGTGTTACTTATAATTGAATTAGGAAAGAAATTTTGGTGTCTCAATTTTTTCTTAACTCGTTTTTGTTCTTTATTTCTTCGTGATCAGCCATATCATAACAGAATGAAGGCAAAGAAAATGAAGCTACACATGGTTAAAGACCTCAGGAGGACTGAGGAGCAATCTATGAAGATCTTTTCATCGCCCTCGGTCTTGGTCGTTTTTATCACACCCCCATCCTCGAGCGTGCGCCCATCCCTCACCTGGTCGATATAATAGCGACATCCCAGGACGCATCGCCGACCCATTCATTTTAATACGCATGCGGAAGCATATAAATAAATCCTCAAACAATAAAACAATGGGATAGAAAAGTAGGGCCATATTTTCAATCCTGAAAAACTACAACCACACTTTTATAAAAGCAAACCTCATAGTATATATTACCATACTATGTACAAGAGTCACGTCTATCAAATAGGTTCACAACTCAGGGTTTCCAAAACAGGGGTGGCGTCTCAATCCTCATCAGGATCATCATCCGAATCCTCCTCCGATTCCTCTTCAGGTTCTTCTTCAGGGTCATCTTCAGGGTCCTCCTCTTTAGGTTCCTCCTCCGGCTCAACAATCTCTCATTCCTCCTCGCTCCAGCTGGAGTCCACGGCTGAGTTCACCAGAGAGTCAAAATCGCATTACAGCTTTGGGTCCTTCGTGTCAATCACCGATCCACCCTTGGGATCTATTGTCCCCTTCCCGAGCGCTACCTCTAAAACGTACAGAGGTACATCACATTCCAGCATAGGACCCTCCCTTCGCCCATCATCATAATGGTGATACCATGATCGGTATTTTTGGGGCCTCTTATGGGGTTCACCCACATCCACCCAGACCGTGGATTTCACCATCACATACTCCAGTCCTTCAGGGTGATGGTATATCGGAATGTGATATCCTACTTCAGTGATCTCCTCAGGTATACCAAAATGCATGGGAGGACGAGGAGGTGGAGGTGCTGCTATCTATGGACCTAAAATGTTATCCCACAACGGGGTGAGACAATGTCTCAATGAGTTCTACCCCTTAAGACTCGATTAGGAAGCCAATATGCCCTAAAGGCTGCCTAAGCACAACACGAGTCGGAGGACTTACCTTGGCCTCAGTTCCTCCTTGCAAATCAAATCAATTCATACCATCCTTGAATCACATCAAATCAACACTCAGATCGAATCATCGATCAATCGACCTAGTCGATTACATGTCACCACGACCTTCCCCCGGTCGGTACATTCGATATTACCTAATCTTCGAGATGACCCATCAAGTCACCGAGCCAATGCTATACAATGTCTTTCTTCGAGATGACATACCGAATCATCAAGCCAACAAAGTATACTATTTATTCTCCAAGATGACATATTAAGTCACCGAGCCGGTATAATACAATGTCTTTTTCCGAGATGACATACTGAGGCATCGAGTCGACATAATGTAACGCATTTCTCCGAGACGACATCCTTAGTCATCGAGCCGGTGTGGTATATTGTACAATCAATTTCCAATTTTTATCATGCCCGATAAAAAAATACACGTGTGTAGGTACACGGTCGGCCTTAGCCAAAATACAAGGTTTTCACTTTTGAACCTCCCACTATTTTTAGCAGTCCCAAAATAGATTTTTGGCGCTACAGACCGATGCCCGATAATTTTCCAATTAATTACCAAAGTTAAGTTAATTTATGAATAATATCCTAAAATCATAATTAAATCAATTCAGCATAAATTAGAGCTCGAATAAATAAACAGAGAGTACCACTACAATCAGCATAAAATTTCGGTCACCAGCTATCCTGATCTAATTTCCGAAAAATAAATAAATAATTAAGTAATTACAAAAATATTAAATAAATGTCAATAAATCCAATTTAGGCATGTAATGCCTAATTGGACGCCGAAACGGACCCGGAAAATTTCTAAGACTTGTTCAATAAATACTAGAGTCTATTTACTTGCTAATTGCACTATCTATCTACTTAACATGCATAGGTAAAGCACTAAATTAATTACTCTAATCTAATCTATCCACCTAACCACACTTAATCAAATATAATCAACCCCTAAGTATTATTAGCCTACTAAGCAAGGATTAGTGAGTTAAACTCACTTGTTTCACGAGCCGGTCGGTTCAAATCGACAGGAACGTCGTAGGGGACGGAAAACTCCAAAGCCGGCCTAGCTTTCAGGACCGGAAAGCGGTCCAAAACAGGCCTTGAAGCTGCTGGAAAACCCACTCTTTTGCTCTCTATTTTGGGCTGCAAAAGAGAGGAAACAAAGTTGGATGAGACGGCAAGGACCGGTGGAGGCTTCAGCGGCTCGGGCGGTTGTTCACGGCGGTCAGAGGTGGCTCACGGCGGCTTGAGCTACTCTAGACAACTCTAGGACGCACTGCCAGAGGCGGAGATGCGACTGGAGGCGGAGCCAAGGCGGATGTGCGCTCGCGGGCGGTGACGCGCGTGGACGGTGACGGGCGGCGGCATGGGTGGCTGCTGGCTTCGACCGGCCTTCTGCTGGTCTCCTTTGGTTGTTGTGGTGTTCGAAAATGGCAAATGGAGGGGAGGAAGAGTGGTGGACGGCAGCTTGGAGAGGAAGGAAGAGATAAGAGGGAACAAGAGGGGGCCACAAGCCATTTTTTCCTATCTTTGGTCCCCTTGACCATCCTCAATCACTAGCACTTCCTTGGCCTCTATTAGGCCACCGATGCTTATCCCACAACCTTTGAAATGGTCCAAAATCATGGGCATATGGGGGGAGCTACGAATTTGCAAAGTTTCTCCCCTTAATTGGACTCTTATTCCCACTTGATTCAATCCAATTTGGCCCTCAAAATTTCAATCAACATCTCAATGATCAAATTGGTATTTTTCATCTCCAATGGATCCTACTTGCTTCCCAATTGCGCAATCAAAAATGGTCCCGACCTTTTTTTGGACAAAAACGGCCCTAGGACGACTTTTTCCAAAAAAATCTTGGGTTTCAGAAAAATCTTCTAAGACTAAGTCAACGCTCTTAGAATTTATTGTGACCTGACAGAATCTTCAATTTCTGAAATCGGACTCAAATTCGTGGTTAATTTCAATTCGTCGCGTTTTTATCATGACCTAGGCTACCGGGTAACTTTCAGAAATTTTTCAGTGCAAATAACCCGTGGTCGATTTTCTTCGAGCCATAATGAACCCACTCTACACATTGGCGATTTTCAGTTGTCGTGAAAATCTTGAGGATCCAAATACGGACACAGGGTACCAAAACAATAGAAAAATAAGTCTAGTATCGGCCGACAAGAATTTTCCAATTTAGTTGTGTCACCCATGATTAACCACATATCTTTGTCGAACCGACCTATCTTTGATCTCTAATCGATTTTTAACTGTGCCGTAATTGCCTCTAAAGATGAGGACGGTCGAGAAGCCGATTCCTGGTCGAATTCTCAAGTCTATTGTATTAAAATTCCTTAATGGCTTTCCTAGATAGTCTAGTTATCTCGAAAGTGATCAGCTCTGAGAACAGGCCTATATGCGTGTCAATGAAATGCCTAATTTATTCAATAGAAAACTTGATCGAAAATTTGGGACGTCACGACTCTTTCCCTCTTATAAAAATTTCGTCCTTGAAATTTAAACCATTACATAACTTAAGTAAAAAGGTGGGGGTACAACTGTCTCATCGACTCTTCAGTCTCCCACATTACTCCTTCAGTACCGTGATGTTACCAGACCACTTTGACCAACGAGATGGTCTTTGTACACAGAACTTGTTCTTTTCTGTCCATGATTTGAACCGGGCTTTCCACATATGACACTTGGTTATCCACGTCCAATTCTTAAAAATTGAGCACGTGGGTCGGGTCAGGCTTGTACTTCCTCAACATCAACATATGAAAGACGTCATGCACTTGCGCCAATCTTGGCGGCAACGCAAGACGATACGCTAAGGTCCCAATTCTCTCGAGAATTTCAAATGGACCTGCGTACCTCGGACTCAGTTTGCCTTTCTTTCCAAAGCGCGAAGTTCCCCTCGTTGGTGACACCTTCAGAAAAACATGATCACCAACTTGGAATTTTAATGATCTCCTGCACTTGTTTGCATAGCTTTTCTGTCTTCTCTGAGCGGTCTTTAATCTGCCTTTGATCATTGCAACGGCATCCACTGATTGCTGGACCAACTCTAGGCCTGTAATCTTTCTTTCCCAAACTTCATCCCAACACACTAGTGTTCTGCACATTCTGCCATACAATGCTTCAAAAGGAGCCATATAGATGCTCTACTGATAATTGTTGTTGTAGGCAAATTCTACCAGGTGAAACTGATCTTCCCAACTTCCTTTGAAGTCTAGTACACAAACTCTCAGCATGTCCTCGAGGGTCTGAATTGTCCTCTCAGACTGGCCATCCGTCTGAGGATGATATGCCGTATTGTACTGCAACTTGGTACCTAAAGCACTTTGCAAGCTTTTCCAAAAAGCGGCAGTAAACCTCGGGTCTTGATATGAGGTTATTGTCACTGGCATTCCATGTATTCGATCTACTTGACGCACATACAAGTCCGAGTGCCTATCCAGACTTAGGTCCTTTCGAACTGCAATGAAGTGAGCCGACTTCGTCAGTCTGTCAACTATTACCCAAATTAAATCATTTCATCTTTGACTCCTCGGTAATCCGGTCACGAAATCTATCGTGATATGCTCCCATTTCCATTATGGGATCTCGAGAGGTTGTAGAAGTCCTCCCAGCTTGCAATGCTAAGCTTTAACCTGCTGACATGTCAAACACTTGGCGACATGCTTAGCGATGCCCGCCTTCATACCTAACCACCAATAGTGTTGACGCAGATTCCGATACATCTTGGTACTACCAGGATGAATGCTGTAACTGCTACGATGCGCTTATGATAGAATGTCCTCTCTAAGCTCCACATCATCAAGTACAACCAAACGTCATTGGAACCTTAGTGTTCCTTCATCAAAAATCTGAAAGTCAGCTTTTTTTTTTCTTAGTGTCCTCATGTAGAATCTTCTACACATATGGATCTATCAGTTGGAGTAGCTTGATTCTGATCTGGACATCCGACTCAATTCTGAGGGTGGCCATAAGACTTGAAAGGTGGCCTACCTCAAACTTGAATCTTGAATCTCGAGCTCTCTCAATTAGGTTCCACTCCTTAATCAGTATATCAGCAATTGAAGACTTTCGACTCAAAGCATCAGCGACCTTGTTCACCTTTCCTGGGTGATATAAGATATCACTATTGTAGTCCTTCAGCAATTCCATCCATCCGTGTTGTCTCATGTTCAACTCCTTTTGAGAGAACAGGTACTTGAGACTTTGATGGTCCGTGAAGATCTGGAATTTTTCTCCGCATAAATAGTGTCTCCAAATCTTCATGGCAAAATTAATTGTTGCGAGTTCTAAGTCATGCGTTGGATAGTTCTGTTCGTGAGATTTCAACTGACGGGAGGCATATGCAACAACCCTACTATGTTGCATCAGCATGCAACCCAATCCTCTGAAAGACGCATCACTGCAGATCTCGAATTCTCCAAGACCAGATGGAATGGTCAGCACACATGTGGTAGTTAGCTTTTCCTTCAGCTCTTGAAAACACGCTCACACTTGTTTGTCCATACGAATTTCTCTTCTTTCTTCAAGAGCTTTGTCAAAGGCAATGCTAAAGATGAGAACCCTTCCACAAACCGTCTGTAATAACCTGCCAAATCCAGAAAACTTATGATTTCTGTCACAATTGTCTATCTTGGCCAATTGATCACGGCTTCAATCTTGTTCGAGTCCACAGAGATTCCTTTGCCTGAATTCGCGTGGCCTAAGAAAGCAACATGAGTCAACCAAACCCCGCACTTGATGAACTTGGCGTACAACTGATGAACTCTCAACGTCTGCAGCACTAATCTCAGATGATTCTCATGCTCTTCATCACTTCTCGAATACACCAGAATATCATCAATGAATACGATCACAAACTAATCCAGATATTCCTTGAATACTCGATTCATCAAATCCATGAAGCCAGCTGGAGCATTCGTCAACCCGAATGGCATCATTGTGAACTCATAGTGACCATACCGAGTACGAAATGCTAACTTAGGAACATCCTCCTTCGTAATTCTCAGCTAATGATACCCTGTCCTCAAGTCGATCTTCGAAAATATCAACGCTCCTTATAACTGATCGAACAAATCATCGATCCTCGGGAGTGGATACTTGTTCTTGATCGTTACCTTATTGAGTTGCCGATAGTCGATGCACATGCACAATAAACCATATTTCTTCCTTACAAACAGAACTGGTGCTCCCCAAGGTGATGCACTGGGACGAATAAATCTCTTATCCAAAAGTTCTTGCATCTGCACCTTTAGTTCTTTCAACTTAGATAACGCCATCCGATAAGGAGCCTTAAAAATTGGCTTTGTCCCGGGTGCTAGCTCGATCACAAACTCAATTTCTCTCTCCGGTGGCAATCTTGGCAATTCTTTTGGAAAGACATCTGGAAATTATTGCACCACAGGAATGTCTTCCATCTTCTGCTCCGCAACTATCGTATCCATGACAGTTGCCAGGTAACCTTAGCAACCCTCGTCTAACAAACGAGTTGCCTCTGGCGACGAGAACAAGATAATCGAGGGTCCTCCTTGATTTCCTACAAACTCGAAGCTCTCACCCTCTAACAGGTCATACTGAATCGCCTTGCGATAGCAGTCCATCTTAGCTCGTTGCTTGGTGAGCCAGTCTATGCCAATAATTAAATCAAAGTCATACATGGCTAGGACTAGTAAATTTATTTTCCCCACTCACTCACCAATCACTAACTTGCAATCAAAACAACCCAAAGCAGCAATAACTTTATCATTCAAGGGTGTAAATATGCAAATTGCTGACTCCAATAATATAGGACTGACTCCTATCAACTTAACATATTGCTTGGCAATGAAGGAATGGGTTGCTCCCAGATCAAACAAAGCGTAAGCATGATGGTCGTTCAGCGAAATCATACTTGCGATCATGTCAGGTGCAACCTCTACCTGACCCTGTGTGATGGCGTACACTGTGCCCTGGATTGGTGGTCTCTACTATCCTCCTTATGGCACATTCTAAGGGGCATACCATCTGATCTGACCCATCGGCGGTGACGGCGGCAACTGTGGTTGTCCTCTTGGCATTCTTGGACAATTTCTAGTTATGTGGCCCTATTGGCCACATTCAAAACACGCTCCCAACCTAGTTTGGCATGGGGCTGACCCATGTCGTCTTCCACAAAAATGACACACTTCATTCCTATTTGGCACCGGTTTGCCAATTCCACTTCTCCTATTTGGTGGAACATGGAATCTACCTCTAGGCATAGGCCTCTTTCCCTAGCGGATTCATTCTCTATGAGAGCTGAACCTCGATCCAGATGAGGTAGCTTGCTCATTCAAACCTCTCTCTATCATCTGAGCTTGACAATAGACCTCTCGATAACTTGTCAGATCTGACGGTAATAGAGGTTGCTTCAACTCAGAACAGAGACCATTTCTGAATCTTCGGGCTTTTTCTTCTGGGTCCTCGACTAACCTTGGAGCATACTATGAAAGTTCAGCGAACTTGACCCCATGCTAGTCAACAGACATCGATCCCTGATGAAGGCACTGGAACTCCTCCATCTTTTGTTCTCGAGCCATACCTGAAAAATATTGATCATTGAAAGCTCTGAGGAAGGCGTCCCACACCGGGATCACACCTTCAGGAAATATTGTATCTTTGGCAGCTCTCCACCAAATGTTGGCATTGCCCTGCAACTGATAGACGGCTAGGGTTACCTTCTCAACCTCAGTGCACATCAGAAGTGCAAAGGGTTTCTCCGGATCCTATATCCATAGAGAAGCGGCCTCGGGGTCTTCAGTACCCGTGAATCTTGGCGGACTCAGCTTCAGGAACTGCTCCACCAACTTATGTATTGGCCTCTCCCTCTGTGCCACGATGTTCTCAAGTTGAACCTCGGCAAATGTAGCAACAAGTGTGGCGGCAGGTACAGCAGTAGCGGCGGCTTAATTCTGTGCCTGCTGTGCCATCACATCTCTCATGGCCTCTAGCGCTTGTATAATCCCCTCAATTTTGGGATCACTAGGGGTTGCTACCCCGGCACCCACTATAAGTGGTGCCACTCCATTCACGCTAGCCTGAGCTAGCGCTCAACCTCAGCCTCCCCGAGCACCGATCCTGATCAGTGTTCTACCCCGAGTCACGGCTCAGACGATCCTCTTGGTAGGAGTTCTTTGCTCCTGATCACTTATAGCTCAGCTTTAACTACTAAAACCTGCTTCCAATTCCACATCAAATTAGAAACAGAGTGATCTAAAACACAAGCAACTCTACCACTCAAATACCACAGACATGCACCAGCATGAATTTAAAGGCCTTTCCTACTACTATCCCCTGAATCATCACACCTTATCACTCCAATCTAAACCATTGCTTTGAAACCACCAAAACGGGATGTCACACCCTGATCCTCGAGTGCGCGCCCATCCCTCACCTGGTCGATATAATGGCGACGTCCCAGGACGCATCGCCGACCCATTCAATTTAATACGCATGCGGAATCATATAAATAAATCCCCAGACAATAAAATAATGGGATAGAAAAGTAGGGCCATATTTTCAAACTTAAAAAACCACAACCACACTTTTATACAAGCAAACCTCATAGTATATATCATAATACTATGTACAAGAGTCATGTCAATCAAACAGGTTCACAACTCAAGGTTTGCAAAATAGGGGTGGGGTCTCAATCCTCATCAGGATCATAATTCGGATCCTCCTCCGGTTCCTCTTCAAGTTCTTCTTTAGGGTCCTCTTCAGGTTCCTCCTTCGGCTCAATGATCTCTCCTTCCTCCTAGCTCCATCTGAAGTCCACGACTGAGTTCACCGGAGACTCATAATCGCCTTCCAGCTTTGGGTCCTTCGCGTCAATCACCGATCCACCTTTGAGATCTGATGTCCCCTTCCTGAGCGCTACCTCTAAAACGTACAGAGTTACATCACATTCCGGTATAGGACTCTCCCTTCGCCCATCATCATAATGGCGATTCCATGATCGGTATTTGTGGAGCCTCTTCTGGGGTTCACCACATCCACCCAGACCGTGGATTTCACCATCACATACTCCAGTCGTTTAGGGTGATGGTACATTGGAATGTGATAACCTACTTCAATGATCTCCTCAGGTATACCAAAATGCATGGGAGGACGAGGAGGTGGAGGTGCTGCCATCTATGAACCTGAAATGTTATCCCACAACGGGGTGAGATGACGTCTCAGCGAGTTCTACCCCCTAAAACTCGATTAGAAAGCCAATATGCCCTAAAGGCTGCCTAAGCACAACACGAGTCAGAGGACTTACCTTGGTCTTAGTTCCTCCCTACAAATCAAATCAATTCATACAATCCTCGAATCACATCAAATCAACACTCAGATCGAATCATCGATCAATCGACCTAGTTAATTACATGTCACCACGACCTTCCCCCGGTTGGTACATTCGATATTACCTAATCGTCGAGATGACCCATCAAGTCACCGAGCCAATGCTATACAATGTCTTTCTCCGAGATGACATACCGAATCATCGAGCCGACAAAGTATATTATTTATTCTCCAAGATGACCTATCAAGTCACCGAGTCGGTATAATACAATGTCTTTCTCCGAGATGACATACCAAGCCATCGAGCTGACATAATGTAACGCCTTTCTCCAAGGCGGCACCCTTAGTTATCGAGCCAGCGTGGTATATTGTACAATCAATTTCCCATTTTTATCACGCCCGATAAAAAAATACACGTGTGTAGGTACACGGCCGGCCTTAGCCAAAATACAAGGTGTTCACTTTTGAACCTCCCAATATTTTCAGTAGTCCCAAAATAGATTTTTGATGCTGTAGACCGATGCCCGGTAATTTTCCAATTAATTACCAAAATTAATTAATTTAGGAATAATATCCTAAAATCATAATTAAATCAATTCAACACAAATTAGAGCTCTAATAAATAAACAGAGAGTACCACTGCAATTAGCATAAAATTCCGGTCACCGACTATCCCGATCTAATTTCTGGAAAATAAATAAATAAATAAATACGGAAAATATTAAATAAATGCCAAAAAATCCAATTTAGGCCCGTAATGGCTAATTGGATGCCGAAACGAATCCGGAAAATTTCTGAGACTTGTTCAATAAATACTAGAGTCTATTTACGCACTAATTGCACTATTTATCCACCTAACATGCATTGGTAAAGCACTAAATTAATTATCTAATATAATCTATCTACCCAATCACACTTAATTAAATATAATCAACCCCTAAGTACCATTAGCCTACTAAGTAAGGATTAGTGAGTTAAACTCACTTGTTTCGCTAGCCGGTCGGTTCAAATCAACGGGAACGTCGCGGGTGACGGAAAACTCCAAAGCGGGCCTAGCTTTCGGGGCCGGAAAGCGGGCCAAAATGGGCCTTGAAGCTGCTGGAAAACCCACTCTTTTGCTTTCTATTTTTGGCTGCAAAAGAGAGGAAACAAAGTTGGATGAGACGACAAGGACTGGTGGAGGCTTCAGTGGCTCGGGCGGCGATTCACGGTGGTCGGAGGTGGCTCACGGCGGCCTAAGTTGCTCGGGACAGCTTTGGGACGCACTGCCAGAGGCGGAGACGCGGCTGGAGGTGGAGGCTGGGCGAACATGCGCTGGCAGCGCTCGCGGGCGGTGGCGCGCGTGGACGGCGACGAGCGGCGGTGCAGGTGGCTGCTATCTTCGATCGGCCTTCTACTGGTCTCCTTTGGTTGCTGTGGTGTTCAGAAATGGCAAATGGAGGGGAGGAAGAGTGGTGGACGGTAGCTTGTAGAGGAATGAAGAGCTAAGAGGGAACAAGAGGGGGCCACAAGCCATTTTTTCTAATATTTGGTCCCCTTGACCATCCTCAACCACCAGCACTTCCTTGGCCCCCATTAGGCCACCAATGCTCATCCCACAACCTTTGAAATGGTCCAAAATCATGGGCATAGTGGGGAGCTACGAATTTGCTAAGTTTCTCCCTTTAATTGGAGTCTTATTCTCACTTGATTCAATCCAATTTGGCCCTCATAATTTCAATTAACATCTCAATGATCAAATTGGTATTTTTCCTCTCCAATGGATCCTACTTGCTTCCCAATTGCGCAATCAAAAACGGTCCCGACTTTTTCTTTGGACAAAAATGGCCCTAGGACGACTTTTTCCCAAAAAATCTCGGGTTTCAGAAAAATCTTCTAAGACTGAGTCGACGCTCCTAGAATTTATCGTGACCTGACAGAATCTTCAATTTCTAAAATCGGACTCAAATTCACGGTTAATTTCAATTCAGCGCGTTTTTATCGTGACCTAAGCTACCGGTAACTTTCAGAAATTTTTCAGCGCAAATAACCCGTGGTCGATTTTCTTCGAGCCAAAATGAACCCACTCCACACATTGGCGACTTTCGGTTGTCGTGAAAATCTCGAGGATTCAAATACGGACACAGGGTACCAAAACGATAGAAAAATTAGTCTAGTGCCAGCAGACGAGAATTTTCCAATTTAGTGGTGTCACCCACGATTAGCCACACATCTCTATCGAATCGACCTATCTCTGATCTATAATCAATTTTTAACTGTGCCGTAATGGCCTCTAAAGATTAGCACGGTCGAAAAGCCGATTCCTAGTCGAATTCTCAAGTCTATTGCATTAAAATTCCTTAATGGCTTTCCCAGATAGTCTAGTTATCTCGAGAGTGGTCAGCTCTGAGAACAACCCTATAGGCGCGTTAATAAAATGCCTGATTTATTCAGTAGAAAACATGATAAAAAATTTGGGATGTCACAGTTTTTAAATTTCGTCAACGTGCAGGTTGTCAAGCGGATGATATGATTGCAAGAGGCCAAAACTGTCAAAGTGAATAGTACGAATCGCTTTGTCTTTTTCTCGGTTGCGTGCCGGAAGCAATTGATGCTACCCTAAGCGTTGGGGTCCTTTGCACATGAAAAAATCTCCACGACAAAATTTACTGTTTATGAAAGTGCTTTTGTGCACAATTTTCTCTGCCTCCACACATGAAAAAATCTCCGCGACAAGATCTACTGTTAATGAAAGTGCTTTTGTGCACAATTTTCTCCACCTCGTAGACGCCATAAGTCTCGCCACGTGTATCTACTTTTGTCCACAATTTTCAAGTCGTCTCATGCTGACGTCACTGGGAGACGTGTGAATCCTTCGTTAGGAGGGTCGGCTGGCTAGCTGGCTAGGGTTTTGCTCTTCAGGTTGGGTTGGATTTTCTTGGGTGCTCCTTCCTTGGAGATCTTGAGCTTGGACTCACAACGAAGTCAATGAATAGGCACGTGACTAGAGTAAGCTATAAGTCATTGTCGATGGCTATAAAAAACGCTGTCAATAGTGGTTTACGGTAATGACCATTGATAGGTTGTGATAATAGATGATATGGTTGATAATTATCTATAAAGATATTGGTTAAATGAGTCAAATAAATTACCAATCAAAACGCCACAAAAAGATTGGATACTTAGAGGGCATCAGGATGTAGATATAAAATTTCGAATTTGAAATCACTAATGAGTGGAGCTACAAAGACCAATAAATCATGGAGCAAGAATGGATGAGGACATAAAGGATCAAAAAAGCAACTTTAAAGGAGCAATCACTTGAACAAGTTCATGGTATCGTAGAGTATGGGCACAAAATTCTTGAAGATGTAGAGACATGGAGACATGGCTACGATTATAGGAGAATTGCTCTTACATGGTTATGGCATGAACACTATATATACCATCGTTAATCCACCGGAGAACTTGCAAGCGCACAAAAGAAAATATGTTATCTTGCAATTACTCTTCAATTGATGCATCGTAGTTTTAATTTTCAGACTCGTGTCATAGATTAAATTCTAGTGTGATTTTTAAGTATAGGTTTCGGATTTCCGTCATCACTTAAATTCCGGTGTTGCCTCTTCATGTTCTCGAACTTTGTCGTCAATTAATTCCAGCATAATTTGTATACATTTAGTTCTATTCATAGTGGCTACATTCTCAAGTTTTGTCGATATAGTTTGTGTACGTTCAATTCCGTTTAAAGTGAAGTTATTGATTATCTTATCAATAATAAAAAAATAATTTGCACATAATTGGTAATATCCGAGCCGGTGCTTACCTCAGTGAAAAATTTTCAAGCTCAATGAGTCCTCTAGAGATTTCGGCTCGAGACAATGACGTTGGGCTTCATCAGGCACCGGCCCTGCTTTGGTTTGAATACGTATTTGGGGCCTTTCATCTCTCTCGCTCAATCTCAGTATTAATAGTTCTGACGTCATCACTCCTTCATCTCCCCCCTCTGTAAAACGCGAGAGATCGATCCTCTCTCTCTCTCCCCTCTCTCTCTCTCCCCTCGCCCTCCAAACGTCCGATCCTCTCCCCCTCTTCCTCCCTCTCTCCATCCGTTGATCCATCCAATCCAGCGGTCGATTTCTCCATCTCCTGCACATCGCGCGCGTCGTCTTTCTTCTCCCGGCTCGAGAATCATATTGCCGCGAGTGCTTGATTTTGAGACTATGATTATCTAGGGCCTGTGAGTGAGGGAGAGAGGAGCCCGAGTGATCCATTAAGGGTGGCGGGTTTCGGGGTCTTATAAATGGCGGATACGCCGGGTATCCACCAGGTGAAAGACGCTGCCTTTGTCTAATGGGGAGAAGGGGGTGCAAATGGAAATTATCACCATCTCAAATCCACCACAACATCCAGATATCGCTAGTGATTTTTTCAAAATTATCAATATAATGATCATTTAGAGGTTCATTATTTGAACCCTTCACCAATACTTTTACTCTCGTCAAGAACAACAACCTTCTGATATTGATAATTTTGAAGAAATTTACTGCCTTTTTTGGATGCGGAGCAAAATTGAAATTGAACTTAAAGTTGATTTTTTTTTTTCCAGAAAATTAGGCCTCTGAATGGATATGCACATGTTTAATAGCGATGGAGTTTCAATTTGTTTATCCTTTTTTTGTCATTATTCAAATTTCTCAACATGAACTCATGGAGTTACATTATGAGATGAACCATGGACGGGAATGCAACAAAGAACAAGGGAACGAGAACTCGCCATGCTTCTTTATTTCCAACACACAGAACACAGCACACAGCACACAGCACACTGATGACACAACACAGGAACTTTCTTCTTTTCCTCGAAAGGAAGTGGCGCTCCATGTCTTCAACGGGGCGACAGTGCTCGGAGCTCCCTTAAAGGATGGTGCATGAGTTCTCGTTCACCCACTCTTCAAGACTGTACACGCCCTTAAACTTGTCATACAACCCTGACAAATCGCTTATCTTCCATCTCCGCCCCTGTAAAATTGAAACATGTATTCTCTCATGTCGTCATGGAAGTGAGATTATATAGCAAGGATGAGACGATCTAAGGACAATTGAATCAGATTTCGTGTGTGTATGTGAGAGAGAGAGAGGGATCTTACTCGGTCATTAGCTCCTCTCGCCATCCCACGGCCGCTTGTCGCCTGCATGACATAGTGCTCATGGTAAATACATACTTGAACTCGAGTGATTACTTTTTTTCCTGTTAATAAAGAATTAAATTTTCTTTTTCTTTTCTTTTCTTTTCTTTTCTTTTCTTTTGGATATGGCAGAGGCGAATGTCATGTCTGGGTTTTGTAAAACTCTTTCAGCTTTCGAAAATCGCTTTACAAACCATACTATTATCTTCCGGACCAACTTACGCAAACCGTGCCTGTACATGTTGTCTATGTAATCGGGGTGAAAATCTTTTTGAAGGAGAAGATAGTACTTTTGATTTCGTCATTAGTTCCAACTCGATAAAAGGGAGGTGGACATTCCTCGTTGGAGGTAATTTTATTGAAAATGTAAATTTTAGTAGAGTGTTGAATTTTCTGCATCATATATCATCATGAAGAATCAAGACCGAACGTCTATTTATTTTAATTTAAACTACAATTTTTACCTCTTGACCGCGTACATCAGTACTAGGCCTGCGTTTCAATAGGTGTTTATTCTCGTCGCGGCTGAGGACGTAGAAGAAGGTGACTAGTTCGTCAAAACTGAGAGTCTTGCTGTCGTCCTTGTCCAGCTCTGCGAAGAGACCATCAGGGTTGACAGTTTGGAGCCCGGCATCGCTCAGGAAGGTCCTGAACTCGTCGACACTTATGTTGTCGTTCTCGTCCTTGTCCATCGTGTCGAAGAAGCTCCTGGCCGCCTTCCTCTGGTCATCCGTCAAGCCCTTGTAGTGAGCAGATGCAGCCTCGCGAACCTTTTCTATATTTATCTCTGCCGAGACGGGCTTGCTTAGCTCGGTCGGCAACGCCTCCAAGGACTCGTCCATCCCTCTCCCCCTCTTTCTCTCCTTTGCCTTCCTCTTTGAGGATGTGGGCAAGTGCTGTTGCTTTGGAGGTTATTGAAGTATTTATAGAAAATTATAGTCGAGCGTTCCATGAGTTACACACACAAAAGAAAGAAAGAAAAATATGTGAATGATTATTAGATTTTTGATGTGTTACGATCAATGTGAATGCATGTGAAGCACATAGAGAGGAATCAAAAAAATTCGTGGACTTCAATTTGGACGTACAAGTCCCTACATTTGCTAAGAGCAATGTTACATGGGCGAGAAAATCTTATTAAAACATGTTTATTATGTGAAGAGTTAATTTTTTCATTGAATATTTAAAAAAACTAATAGTCCAATGCATGGATCCCACCAATTTCAATCCGATTGAAACTTTCTAATATTTTTATTGCCACCATTGTTGGACATCCCATGAGTCACGTCAATTGATTAAGTCCAGGCCTTTGACATTTACGGATGATTCTGACTGAGAATAGTTAATATTTAATTAGTGATATTCGAACTAGTGATTTCTAATTTTTAAGCTGAAAATCTCCTTTGTTATGACCAAGAATTTTCTTTTCCCAGCTATTTTGTTTTCTGAGCAATTTTAGTCTCCACCATACCTTGAATGGGTGTCCATAACGGTATGTGAGTGAAGAGTACTAATTCAAAACCTTGAGAAAAGTAAGATAGTGTAAGGGAATGTGCATAAGGTCGGTTCAACTCGAGAATCCGACCGAACTTGCTTGGACCTATTAGTTTAAGATCAGTGCTAAGGAAAATTGGTTTGGTTCCCAATGCCAAATTGAGAAATTGAGAGGCAAATTATTCGAGGCGAAATCAACAAATACCTGTAGGACAGCGTTGGCTTCTTTACAGGGCCACCAATGCGGACAGTTACACGCGTCATAAAATCTTTACAATTCCAATAATTGAGGTCTATGCCTATTGAAATAAAATTCAAGACAAGACATCACTAAGGGTGTGCAAAAGAACCAGGACCCGCCCGGTCCGCCCAGAACAGACCGGAACCGCCCGGAATCGGTAGTTCTTGAGGGAACCGGTCCAATTCCCTATTCCATGGGCAAATCCGCCCACCCAGACCGGACCGATTATATTATAATAATAAATTGATTATTAATTTTAAAATAAATTTCGAAATTACTAATTAGCAAATCTAAATTTTAGGGCTCCATCTCCTCTCATGGTTTCCATGTAAAGTGTGTAAGCTGCCTTTCAGCAACTCAACAAATGGCTCATTCAAAGGATACTTTCGGGACTCACATATGACATTATGTTCAAGAATATGTGGAGTACTGGTGGAATTGTTTCTACAAAAAAAATTCAGTAAAGCAAATGTTATAAAAGATTGAGCATTGTTAAGGGATAAAGGAAAAGACGATGTACATATGACAATCATCCAGAATCTTGAACTTAAAGAATATTTTAGATTTCAATTGAAATGATTCAAAAATAGGAGAAAAACCTATTTCTCTTCTTTGGTAGTGTTTTTCAATAAAATAAAGAAAAATGGTACCCTTAATTAAGTCGGTTCGATTTAAAGAAAAATATTACTTGATATGAAAAGTACTCACGACGTGATTTGGAAAACGATATTATTATTGGTGAGACCGGTTCCATGGATCCACCCGAGAACCGACGGACCAGCGGTCCGGTTCTTGGGTGGATCCATGTAACAACGGGTGGTTCCTGGTTCCAATTTTTTGGAATCGGTCCTTAGTGGGCGGTTCCCGGTTCTAGGCCAGGAACCGCCCACCCGGACCATGCACACCTCTAGACAACACCGACTTGCCTTTGAAGCGATTCCTAATTAAACCAGTTTTGAAGCATCTTTAAAAGAATAAATCTTTTTGCACCCATAAAAATCGAATCATTCTCTTCAACATGAACAAACAACAAAATAATCACTTGACTAACATATATTTTATAGTAAAATTATGCATAGCATATAAATTATATTTATACACAAAATAAAAATGAACTAGTTCTCGAGTAAAATCGACAATCAAATTGGAACTGGCTGGAAATCAACCCACCCATGTTGGAGAAATATTTTTAAGTGATTTTGATAATGTCCAAACTATTCTCAGTATAATATTTACTATAAAATGTGCAGATGTTCTTACCAAAAGACTGCATAATATCCATGGTGTAATCCAATGGAAGGAAGTATGTCACAAGTCTTGATACGATTTTTCCATAAATAGTATAAGTGGACTTGAAGATAAACAAATTCGATGTCTATGTTGAAGTTGTAAATATCAAATCTTTGGTGCTATGGTAACCACGTACATTTAATGATGTTCGTTGGATTAGCAAATTAGCCATTGTCGCTTTGGAATTGTACAACAGCAGAATCTAGATGAGACCGGTAATCGAGAAGTTATGATGTGTAACAGGTTTGTCAGAGACTACATCGAAGGGACAACAACACATGCTATTTGTAGGTAGCTTGCAGATGTTTAGAAAAAAGGACTGTTCGGGCAGTTCTATCTCTGGACAGTAGCTCAACAATAATTCTAACGGCTCTTTGCTTCTTCAGTCCGCCTCCAATGGATAGATTGAAGATTTGTTAGAGAGAGCAACATACCAAGATCTAAAGATTTGTCACTAAGTGTGTTCCAAGCGATACGCTCTCTTTCAACTATTCTTTTAGCATTGTATTCGTGCTATTTAAGTAATTGTGCTAAATATTAAGTATACAAAAGCAAGACCAGCATGTGATCTATCTTGTAAAAGGATCAATACTTACCAATTGTAACTTTCTTAGCAGATTACTAGTGCAATCTAGCTCAACTTGTAACTATTAGTCTCAAGAGTGGATGTGGGCTTCGTGATAAAACCGAACCACTATATTTCACTCTTACTAGCACACGGTTCCAACATCACATTAACCTATTCTTTACTTAGCGCCAGTTAATTTTCACGAAAAATTGTCAAGTTTTCTAAAGCAACCTATTCACCCCCTCTAGATTATATTGTTAGCCCCAACAACACAAACCCAATCACTCTTGAGATAGAGGCAATCCAGAAAACACGAAATAATTTCCAATTAGCAATAAAAAAATTGAGAGCACACAGCATGAGCCTTCAATGATTAATTGCCATAATTCATAATTTTTGCGTTTAGATCGTGGAACGGATAGGGATCCAACTATAGGATTATTGAATTTCATACTTGACAATCTATATAGTCTATCAATCTCGAGGAGGAGACAGAGAGTCATTCCAAAATTTGGGAACAATTTACTTTAAGATAAAATTGAAAATTTAATGACTATTTTCTCAAGCCAATTCCAATCTCAGATTTTTTGCGAGTTCCATATATTCAAACAAATCTCGGAGGTTGAAAACTCTATGATGGAATGGGAAAAAAATGAGTCCCTGAAGCAATAAATATCCTCTTTCCAATTTTATACCAAAGCCTTTTTCTTGTTGATCTTAAAATATTTTGTTGATAAATAATTCTTTTTAATCCTTTTATATGATCGTCTTCAATTATTTCTATCAAGACCGGGAAGCTACGTATTGTAGCTGGGGAGAAATCCAATATTTTAACCTGGTAAAATAGGAGTGTGAAAAAGAATAGATGGAGTCCAAGTTAAAGTCAAGCCTGGGATCAAATCGACCTGTGTTACATTGCAAGGAGTAAGCGACATTCTCCTGTGCCCTTTTTGGAAAATCAATGAAGATTCCACCACAAGCCTCGAGTGCAATAATAGTCTGAAGCATAGCTAACAGACATGAAGATACCACGAGATTCGACGGGTTGTTCCGTCTCTCTCCCCGGTTTCCAAGAAATCAGAATGCGATTACTTCCTTCGAATTTAAACGCCCGTGTAGTTTGACCCAGACAAGGAAAAATGATGCCTTCTTCTGCGATGCTGTAGAGTCCATGCCAATTTCGATTCAAAGAGACCTAAATTATTATAAAAACCTCAAATTTTAAGTATAGTCACAATTCTCCTCCAATTTTTTTTTTTTAATGTTAGAAAAAATTTAATTTTAGGTATATCCCCAAATCTATTTTAAATTTTAGATTTAGTCCTAAATTTATCTCGTATTTTGTTTTGCCTAAAAAGATCATTAACTTTTAATCTATCCTTAAATCAACCTCGTGGTTATTCCTAATTGGGCGTGGTGTTTCCACATCGATAAGGCGACATAGAAAATTATCTTCAAATTAAAACTACTCTAGATAATAAAAATTAAGGACGACTAATCGTGACTTTTGGATAGAGGGCTAACGGAGGCAGATTTGGGACTAGAGTAAAAATCAATGATATTTCTTTTCCACGAGAAAAAGTTTGGGATACATAAAATTTGGATTTTCTCTGAGACAAAAAAAGAGTTTAGGGAAAATTTATGATTGGCCATAAAGTTTGAAGTTTTTGCTACGACAAAAGAAAAAGTTTAGGACAATATTAAGACTAAACCTAAAATTTGGAATTTTTTTTTAGGGAATTAGGCCGATCCAAGTATTCATGCATTTCTAATGGAATTTGGCCTCTAAATTGATCCAAAAATGGGCATTGGCCACTAGCCACGCAGTCTATATGTATCCACACTTTAATAACTTAATTACTATTTCGAACATGTGGTGTGCTTCAATGTGGTAAAGTCTTGTGGATTGATGTTAGGGGTGAGCATGGTTTGGGGTAAAACCTGAAATTGAAAATATTTGTTTGGTTCTAGGATCCAAGATATGCAAGATAAGTTACAAGTTTCAAAAATTAGAAAACCTCTTTTGACTGGCAAGTTCCAAGTTTTAGGTAGGTGAAACCTAGAATCGGAACTTGAATTAAGTTTTTGTGTTTTTCTTAATCTATGTCTTCATATGATCCTATGGTATTGAATGGCGTTTGATGGAATCACTAGTTTGAATTTCTATTTTATGACTGAGACTTTTACTTTGTTCATATTTCATATTTTTTGTGTCTCAAAATATAAATTGTGATAACTGGATTGTGATAGCAAGTTATACGTGAGCATGATTTTAGGATAGAACTTGGAACTAGAGAAGTAGACAGGTTCTTAACAGTCTAGTTCAGGTTCCAAGGTATGCGAGATACATTTCAGGTTCCAAAAATCATGCAACTTATTTTAATGGATAAGTTCTAAGTTCTAGGTAGGTGGAACCCAGAACTTGGAATCTAAAACTTGAAATAATTGTGTTTGCTGTATTTTATGTCATTTGATGATGAGTATTTAATCCGAAACTAGTAATATGAGCTTCCATTTTATCATTGAGACTTTTACTTTATTAACGTTTCATATTCTTTGCGTTTCTAAAAATAAGTTGTAGTCAGTGAATTGTAGCAATAAATTGTGGTAATTAAAGATAATGGTCCACTACAATTGTTCAATTAATAATATAGGTATAACCTGGACCTTGTGATAGGGTGGGTTCTAAGTTTTAGGAAATGTAGAGTAAGTTATAGGTTCGAAAAAATAAGGAATTTGTTCCAGCAGGTAAATTCCAAGTTCTAAATAGAACCTATATGAAACTTGGAACTGTTTACCCTTACAGCAAGTAGTGGTCATTAAAGTGATGATTTGTTGCTATCATTCAATTAAAAATATAGGTGGAAGTTGAGTAGAACTTGAAATCAACCCTAAAACCTATGACACGATAGGTTTCAAGATATGTAGGGTAGATTCCATATTTTAAAATAAGGAACTTGTTTCAGTAGATAGGTTCCAAGTTCTATGTAACACCTATACGGAAATTGGAACCTTGAAACCACTCACCCGTAATTGATTTACCTCCAAAGTCCTACGTGGTCGAATCTCCGAAGAAAATATAAAAGTTTTTCCATGATATTAGAATCTTACATAAGTAAAACTGTTAGAATTCGAGTCCGCGGAAGACGACTTACCTGATTCCGATGCGCAAATAGCAAATGGCCCCGGAACGAACGTTGAATTGCCGATGAAACACGAACGACACTTCCTCACGTTAGTCTGGATGCAATCACTAGGAAAACACCCGATTTCCACGGCGTAAATGCAAATCGTTCTCGTAAAGAAGAAAATGGAACGCCTTGATCTCTTTAATGGAAATGGAGAGAAATTTTGGTACGAATGATCTGCCAACTACAACTATCAACAGTTGTGTTCAGGGGGCTTTTATACCTCTCCGTTCATACCCTTTTAATAGTGTCTCGCACCCCATCATGGACGTATTAACAAAATACTACATCTCCCACTCGGACATGATGGGCTTGATAGCACTCTATCAAGAATACAAGGCATTCAACATTCATCAACTTTACAAAACAATTCATACTAGCAAGTAAGCCGTGCAACCAGTAAGTACACCTGCACTTGGGAGCTCAAATTATGCACCTGTTAGGGATGACATAATGGCTACAACCCTGGAAAGAAATAAACAATCGATGTCTCACAATGCCCCAGACATATTTTGTTACATCAGTCCAAGTATACCTATCCCTTAAAGGCTATACTTGACTATTCTCACAATACCATGTACTTACAATTATATCCGCAACCACAAAGGGCGATATAATTGGTCGACCAGTAAATACATGTGATAGATGTAAAACAACAATAGTCTTCCTTCCCACTCATGTCTCTCTCAATTTCAGAACAACTGCTTTCCTAGACACATCCCATAGGCCATATCTATTCATGACCGCCCGTAACATGCTAAAGTAGCAACATTGATCTTTCACTTCGAGAACATAGTTAGAAGTAACATAGGGCACAAAATGAGGTAAATTATAAATTACCTCAAGGGCTCACACGATGAGTAAATAGGGATAATTTTACTCATCTTCCCTTATTGGTCGTACAATGCACATGTAGTATGAATTACATGCTATAGTGGATTACTCTTTCTACAAGAGCGTATGTCATTTATCAAATATATCCACCATACAGATCTTAGCCTAAACATAGTCACGTGCCTCTCACGTACTCATGTTTCACGTACTCATGTTTAGCCTGAGTGCTATATTAGCTCGCTTTCTATAGCGCCCAATTAAGTATTCGCATCCGGCATCTTTCAAGCATACATGATTGTGGGAATATCATGTTCGGTCTTGTTATAAACAAATCACAGACCTCATCTTGACTCCAATCAAGGCGACATATTTTATGTACCAGACTTGCTCTTCAGCATTTATTTGTACATAACGTCTCATCTCAACGTGTTATCTAAAGCACTTGAGGCGATTGCTCGTGTGAGTGAGCCAATCATTGCCCGCTGACATACTTTTCAATAATACATGTGTGTTTGTGCTAGTCTCATAGTGGATTTGTACTTATTGATAAAACATCAAATCACTAATAAATGAACAAGTACAATACATATGTCCACAAATACATAAACCAATGATCCTCTACAATAACAGATATTACATTCTACGCAATCCGAGTGACATCCTATGGGTCAAGAATATGTCTCTAGGAATAGCCTTCGTAAATGGATCAGCAACCATTCTATTGGTTGAAATGTATTGCAGGATCACTTCTTTATGCGCTATAATATCTCTGATGAAATTGTTCTTTATGTCATGTGCTTTGTCGTTCCATGATACTTGGGATCCTTCACATAGGCCATGGCTGCTTGACTATCGCAATAAACTGTCACCGGTCTTGGAACCTCAGTGACAGTGGCTAAATTTTTTAAGAAACATCTTAGCCATACTGCTTCTTGCACCGCGGCAGAACATGCAATAAATTCTACCTCCATCGTAGATAAGGCCGTGCATGTCTGTTTCTTGCTATTCCAAGAAATCGCACCTCTATTGAGCAAGAACGCATATCCAGAAGTCAATAGTCCATAATGCCTTTCAAGTATCTCAGGATTCTCTTCACTGCTTTCCAGTGAGCTTGACCGGGATTTGATTGATATCGGCTTATCAATCCCACGGCATAACATATGTCGGGTCGAGTACACATCATAGCATACATCAAACTTCCGACCGCACTAGCATAAGGAACAGTTTCCATTACTTTAATTTCTTCTGGAGTCTTAGGACACAGCTCAGTACTTAGGCCTTCACCTTGCATGACAGGGGTATCAATGGGATTACAATGCTGCATATTGAAACGCTCAAGAATCTTCATAATATAAGACTCTTGTGATAAAGTAAGGAGTTTCCTTGATCGATCTCTTTCGATCTTAACTCCTAATATATAAACAGCTTCTCCCATGTCCTTCATTTCAAAATTGGAGGACAACCATTCTTTTATGGTGATAACCAAAACCTTGTCATTTCCAGCCAACAGAATATCGTCCACATAAAGTGATAAAATCACAAATTTATCTTCGGACCGCTTGACATATACACAGTGATCTTCTTCGATCATCGTGAAACCAAAAGTGGTTATGGCTCGATGAAAACGAAGATACCACTGTCTAGATGATTGCTTAAGGCCATATATTGAGCGATGAAGCGTCTTTACATCCATTTGATGTAATTCAAGGTCCAAATGTGCAACGATCGCTAGAATAAGGCGTATTGAGGTAAACCTTACAACTGGTGAAAAAGTTTCCTCATAGTCTATACCCTCTTGTTGAGTATAACCTTTTGCCACAAGGTGAGCCTTTACTTTTCAATGGATCCATCCGCCCTTCGTTTAATCTTGAAGGCCCATTTGTTTCCAATGGCCTTACGATTGGGTGGTAGATCAACCAAGTCCCAGACATGGTTTGCCCTCATTGACTCTATCTCATCTTCCAAAGCTTTTCTCCATTCTTCCTTATCAGAGGACGAGAGAGCCTCTTGAACAGTCTTAGGCTCGGCATCGTCTTTTTGAGCAATCATAAATGTTTTTCCTTCAATCTCAAAACGACGACGGGGAATACTTTTATGATTACTTTTACGCAATTGAATTTCTCTTGAATTCAATTCATCAGTCGATGCAACACTCTCACTAGGTCTTGTGTGTTGAGGTAAGTCTTGTGTGTTGAGGTAAATCTTCATTTCCCTCTACAACATCAGTGGGTGTGTTATCAAGATCTTCAATCTCATATAATTGGAAGTCCTTATCAATCTCATCTCTACTAGGAAAATCGTTCTCCAAGAACGTGACATCTCGTGACTCCATTCCGGTCACACTTCCATCAGCTTGTTCACCTATGAACACGTCCCCTTTGGAGTGTTCGAAATATCTTATAAATATACATTTCTTCCCTCTAGAACCTAATTTGCCATGTTTATGGGAAAAATCATGAACATAAGCTGCACATCCCCATGGACGTAGACTACTCAAGTCTGGTTTCCTTCCAGTCCATAATTCATAAGGGGTGGAAGTGACCGATTTTGAGGGCACACGGTTAAGTATATAGGCAGCAGTCAATAACGCATCTCCCCAATAGGAGATAGGTAAATTTGCTTACGCCATCATAGACCTAACCATTTCCAATATGGTTCTATTCCTTCTCTCAGCTACCCCATTTTGTTGTGGAGTACCAGGAATAGTCAATTATCGTACAATTCTCTTTTCATCACAAAGAGCCTTGAATTGCTCCGATAGATACTCACGTCCACGATCGGTTCTCAATGCCTTTATTGTTTTGTTCAACTGATTCTCTACCATCGCTATATATCGTCTAAAGCAGTCTAATGCTTCTGACTTATGGGAGATCCGAAAGACGTAACCGAAACGTGTGAAGTCATCTATGAAAGTGATAAATATGAGGCTCCATGCCTCGCCCTCACATTCAAAGGACCACAAATGTCAGAATGTATGAGATGCAATGGAAATTCAGCTCTTGTCCCTTTACCGAATGGTTTTCTAGTTGTTTTTCCCGTCGGACAATGTTCATATACGGATAGACTAACATTAGTAAGTGACCCTAAAAGGCCTTCTCTAGCTAATTTTTGCATTCTTTGCAATCCAATGTGACCTAATCTAGCATGCCAAGTACTTGCATCAATCTTAACGTTATTAGAAGATGCAATTAAAGAAAAACAACCATCAACATTAACATTGTACTGATCATAGTCAATGTCTAACACCATAAAACCATTCGATACATGACCTGAACCATAATAAATTGTTCCATACAAAATGTCAACACAATCACCATGGAAATTCAATACATAACCTAAGCTAAGAAGAACAACTACAGAGACCAAGTTTCGTCGAATATCGGAGCATAAAGGACATCATGCGGGAATAGGTTTCGACCACCACGTAAGATTAATTTACATGTGCCGATACCGTTCACTTCAACTCTTGAGTTATTCCCAACATATATCCATCTTCTTCCGGGCGGTATCCGACGATACTCCACAAATGCTTCTCGATCTCTAACTACATGGTTTGTTGCTCCTAAGTCTACAGTCCACATTGGATGAAATTCAGCAAGCATTACAGTACTAGAAACAAAAGCATTACTTAAAGTAACGGAGTAATAGGGTACCTTTTTCGGCTCAATGCATTCACGAACAAAGTGACCCATCTTGCCACAATTGTGGCACTCCATCTTGGCCTTGTCCTTCTTCCCACCACGCTTCTTGCGTCGGAAGGTCTTAGCCCTCTTGGGTGCTTGATCAGTCCTCTTCCCTTTGTTGTTGAACTGAAGATTCCTCTTGCGCTTGAAGCCCGAAGCTTTGCGCGAAGTCGATTCAGCAACATAAGTATGGGTAGAGGATCTCGCAGCCTCTAGGCGCTCATCCTCTAATTCCAAATGACGCGCAATATTATCAAAAGTAACAATATTTTCATTATGTGTTATATTGATCTTCATATGCTACCAATTGTCAGGAAGAGACTTTATAACAGCCTGAACTTGCTGTTCATCAGTAAGGGAATGACCTGCCGACTTTAGCTCACGGATCATATTTGACATCTCCCGAAGATGCTGCCTCATTGTTATATTTGGGCGCTTTCGGAATGTGTCAAACTTGATGGTGAGTCTTCTCAGCTTAATGGCAGATGTACCCCTAAACTTGTCCTTCAAAGCAACCTACATAACTTGAGCTTCATCATAACTTTCAAACTCACACATGAGATTATCTTGCATATAGCTCAGCAATGTGATGCGATTAATGCTATTTTTTTTTTCCAAGCTTGATAAGCTTCCAGATCTCTCCTGTGTTGAGCTGAAGTTCCATGCTCAGGTTCATCCATGGTATGGTTGAGGGTTTCCAAAACCTCTTGCTCCTAAAAGATGTACTGAACCTTTCGGTGCCAAATATCATAATTGTCATCGTTCAGCTTCTCACCCTTATTGAGGTCAGCAACAATGGTCCTGGATGCTGAAGCCATAATCAATTGCTATAATACATTGACATAATAAACGCAAAATCAATACTAGCACACTTTACAGAGTAATACACATATTTAATTTGCAACAAAGACAAACTAAATTAATGATAATTCAACAAAAGACACAGATGCAAAAGTTCACTATGTTCCCAATCAACTTCTATGTACAATTGTTCTATTATCATTAATTAGTTTAATTTGCACAAATTTTAAGTTCTAGGTGAGAACTCTTTCAAATTCTACCAACCTACGAACTCCCACTAGGAAAAATAATTACATGACCTTATGTAATTTCTACATTTTTCCTTAACACAAAAACATACATGATAATAACTAATGTGTAAACAACAATCATGCTTCAACTATAATAAAAAATGCAATTCAACGTGTAACGGATTTCCTACCATTGTTCTAATTTTCTAGCAACTAGAGAATTGCAAGTATATTAAAAATATATACATCATATCATTGAACCAAGCTCTACACAGCATATATAACATCATTTGCACAAAACTAGCTACTGTATTTCCTAAATCACAAGAAAATACAAGCTACAAATGAATAAACTATGCATTAAACCCCAAAAAATACGCGTACATAGGATTTCCCACGCATTTTCATACATTTATAAAATTTAAAAGTATAAAATAATTATACCACTGTGTTGACAACATTCATACGAACCAAACGCCGCTAACCATGCTCCAATTGGAGCCCGCACGCGCCACCACGCGCCGCCTGAGTGCGCGGCGCGTGTGGTGCACACGCCAGCGAGCCAAACGGCTCTGGCCGGTCCGACCGGTCCAACCGGTCCGACCGGTTTAACCGGTCCGACCGGTTTAACCGCCGAAACGGTTGACCGGTCAACGGTCAGGTCGGGTCGGGTCAACCGGGTCGGA
This sequence comes from Eucalyptus curtisii, assembly GCA_017140595.1. Lineage (NCBI taxonomy): Eukaryota > Viridiplantae > Streptophyta > Magnoliopsida > Myrtales > Myrtaceae > Eucalyptus > Eucalyptus curtisii. Next base: position 8,795,461 of record CM029504.1, read on the forward strand.
TCTCGGATCGATTCGGGTCAAGGGTCGGGTCGCCGGCCGGCCAACTGCCGTTGGCGTTGACATCATCGATGACGTCATCCCAGCGGTTACCGACCGTTGGATGACGTCATCCGTGACGTCATCGAGCGTCGCGTCGCTCCGCGCGACGCGCACGTGATGCACACGCGTCGGTTCGCCGACCGGCGCGTGTTAGGCGCGTGAGGCCCACGCGCAGCGGCTTCTGGCCGCGCGTGTGGGCACGTCCGGCGTCCTCCGGTCGCGCTCGAACCACCGTCGGACTCGTCTCGACGAGTACTTTCATCCTGTATATTCAAAAGTTGATTTTGGCCAAAAAAATAATTCGAAAAATGGCCAAAACCTCACGGATGCACGCGACCCCGAACCCGTTCTTCGCTTTGGTTCGAGTTCGAGTTTTCGGATTGCAATTCCGACCAATAATACATCAAAAACAGTGTAGAATACAATCTCTTGATCTCAATATCAAATGGTAAATGAGAAAACTCGATGAAAAACAAGGCAGAAATCACGACCGGGCTCTGATACCAATGTTAGAATTCGAGTCGGCGGAAGACGACTTACCTGATTCCGATGCGCAAACAGTAAATGGCTCCAGAACGAACGTTGAATTGCCGATGAAACACAAACGACACTTCCTCACGTTAGTCTGGATGCAATCACAAGGAAAACACCCAATTTCCACGCGCGTAAATGCAAATCGTTCTCGTAAAGAAGAAAATGAAATGCCTTGATCTCTTTAATGGAAATGGAGAGAAATTTTGGTACGAATGATCTGCCAACTACAACTATCAACAGTTGTGTTCAAGAGGCTTTCATACCTCTCAGTTCATACCCTTTCAATAGTGTCTCGCACCCCATCATGGACGTATTAACAAAATACTACAAAAACATAGATGCCTCCACATGATGGTTTTCAATGCTTTAATCACTTAATTCTAGATGTTGCGTACTTGGGGTTTGAGTCACTGTGTCCTACTCAACATGACTTCGGCATGACGCTTGCCACCCTATGCAAAGAGTGGTACCCATACTCTCCATCAATAAGAATGCAAATTAAAGTGTTGAGGTATAATTCATACTCTCCATCAATAAGAATGCACGAAATTATACTTCTTGATGAATATGAAGGTTCAAGGATAATCTCGAAAGGGTCATAGGGATAGCATATTCGTGAAGTCCTTAATTTAAGTTCATTTTATTGGTAATTTAGATTTACTGATTATATATAATACTTTTTTTTATTATTTATAATAGAAAGAAGGGAAAGAAAAGGAAGATAGACATCGTTAAAGACTTCGCGAGGACTGAGGAGCAATCTGCCAAGATCTTTTTATCGCTCTCGGTCTTGGTCGAGCGGATGATATGATTGCAAGAGGCCAAAACTGTCAGAGCGAACAGTACGAATCGCTTTGTCTTTTTTTATCACGTTTCCCCCCCACTTTAAAGAAGGAAGAGAGCTTAGCAAATGACGCCGGAGCTGGTCTCTGTCTCTGCAATGCGCTTGCCAGCTTTGAACGAAATAGAAAGGAAATGTCTCTGAGGCGAAAGCTACTTTTTACTAAAGCAAGTCTACTTTTGTGCACAATTTTATCCGCCTCTGTAGACGCCGTCAAGTCTCACCACGTGTATCTACTTTTATGCCCAAGTTCAAGTCGTGTCATGCTGGCGTCACGTGGTGACGTGTGAACCGCTTTGTCAGGAGGGTCGGCTGACTCGCTAGGGTTTTATTCTTCAGGTTAGGTCGGATTTTCTTGGGTGCTCCTTCCTTGGATTTGCTGAGCTTGGACACACAGCGAGTCAATGAATAGGCACGTGACTAGAGTAAGCTATAAATCTTTGTTGATGGCTATAAAAAAACCGTTGTCGATATTGGTGTATAGTGATGATCATTGATAGATATTGTAGACAATGATGTTGGTTAAATGGGTTAGATGGATTACCGATCGAAACGCCACAAAAATGCCAAATACTTAGAGGGTGTCCAAATGCGGTCATAAAATTTTGAATTTGAAATCACTGATGAGTGGAGCTATGAAGACCGGTAAATCATGGAGCAAGAATGGACGAGGTGAAGAATGAAGACACGATTTTAAAGGAGCAATCACTCGAAAATAAGATCATGGCATCGTAAGAGTAGGGCACAAGATTATCGAAAATGTGGAGACATAGAGATATGGCTATGACTGTAGGAGAATTGCTCCTAGAAGGTGATGGCATGAGCACTATATATACCCTTGTTAATCTACTGGGGACCTCGCGAGCACAAAAAAAAAAAAAAGTGTTATCTTTCAACTACCCTTTAATTGATGCATTGTAGTTTTAATTTTCAAACTGATGTCATCGATTAAATTCCAGTGTGTCTCTTAGCTGTAGATTTTAGATTTGTGTCGTCGCTTAAATTCCAACATCGCCTTTTCACGTTTTTTAACTTTGTCGTCAATTAAATTCTGACATAATTTGTGCACAGTTAGTTCTGTCTATAATAGCTACGTTTTCAAATTTTATTGTCAATCAAATTTTGATTAAGGTTGATCGGTTTTTGGTCCAATCTGGTTCCACCTAGGAACTGGAAACTAGACCATGAGGACCAATTCCCATTTTTTGGGATGGAACCGAACCAGACAGTCCTAGGACCAAGAACCATATTGAACCAACTAACCGATTCAATCTAATGGAATTGACCACTTAGCAAAAAAAAAACATTTAAAAAATACTAAGAGTTATTACTATTTTAGGATTTATTGCTATTTTTAAGAAATTTAAAAAAATTAAAAAAGAGTTGGTCCGATTGGTTTTTTCCTAGAATAGGGAATTGGACCGAAAATCATCGGTTCCATTTTTATGAACCGAGAAATGGACCAAACGACTGGTCCGACCCGATCCGAGCAGTTCCCGGTCTAGTTGGTCTAATATGCTCACCCTTAATTTTGATATAGTTTGTGTATGTTCAATTCCATTTTAAGTGAAGTTATTGATTATTTTATCAATAATAAAAAATAATTTGCACAGAATTGATAAGATTTGAGCCAGTGACTTTCGATAGCTAGTATCAATGGCCAAACTAATAAACTTATATTCGAGCCAGTGGCTTACCTCAGTGAAAAATTGTCAAGCTCATCGAGCTCTCTGGAGATTTCGGCTCGAGACGATGACATTGGACCTCGTTACGCATCAGGCTTGCTTTGGTATGAATACGTATTTGGGCCCTTTGAAAGCTCGACATACCAGGCTTGTTTTGTTTCGAAGATTTGACTTTTTGACCCCATATTACAACGATATATCTAGAGACTCCAACCATATGAAAGAAAGATCTCCCTCCAAGTAGTACATTTGACTTTTATTGAATAAGGCCCGACCGACCAAGTTTTCTAATCGACATGATGCTAATACAAAAATTGGTGTTGATTGATTATACCATCGACAAGTTGTCTATAGTGAGGATGCTTATTGATGACCATAGTACATTTATCGATATACTATAATAATTGGTCGACAATTGACACTAATGGTTCGTTTATTTCACGAAAATGTACCATTTTAAGTCATTTTACTTCTTGGAAAATGAGCAGAGAATTTGATTTAACTTTCCTGGAGAAAATTACTAAAAAAGTTGATTTTCTTTTTATATTTTTATTTATTTCTCTTTTTGCCTTCTCCCTCTCCATTACTCCTCTGCTTCCTCGCCACTATCCCCATCTCCTTCCATTGTTGACATGGCCCAATGATGGCCACAGGTGAGCTGTGGGCTCGTTGACCTTGCGTCTTGGCAATCGCTGGGCTGCCGATCATTGTCGAGGCATGCGATTGGTGGAGGAAGTAGGAGTAAGGAAAAAGAAGAAAAGAAAAAAGAAAAATAGAAAAAAATAAAAGAAGAAATGAAAAGAAAAAGGAAAAAATAGTAAAAATTTTGATTTAAAAAATTAAAATTTGAATTTTTAGAAAAAATAAATAAAAAATAAAAAAATTTATTAAAAATGAGTTCATAGATGATAATGTGTTTGGTCGGATGAAAGAATGAGGAGGAAAGATCATCTTCCTTACTTTTAAAGGTGTTTTTCCCATGAAGGGAAAATATTTTCTTTGACTTGTTTATTTTTTGTGAACCAAATGCGTTTTCCGAGAAACTGTTTTCCATGAAAGAAATAGAGCCTTAAATAAATTTAAGTAAGTGTTAAATGTAGAAACTGAAGACAATGAAGATATCCATTAATGATTAAATCTAGTGATAATTGAAAAGTCATAATCGCTTGTAAATAATATTGAGAGTGATCGTGGAATCGAAAATTGTGGAGTTGCAATTAAATCCACTCACAATTGAAGGGTTTTAACCTCTTATAAATAAAATGGAAATGCAGTTATAAAGTGTGATCATGGAGCCAAAAATTATAGAGATGTGGTTGTAACCATTATTTTGAATATTAACAGCCCAGAAGCGGTTATATTTTGTAATGGGCTAGTTGAATCGTTATAGAAAAGGCGATCATCAACGCAAATTATTTATCTTTTAGTTTATCAATTGATGTTTTCAGTTCATGCATTTACTTTCCTTTAGAGAAATTAGTTCTAGTTCTTGGTTATGCATTCTATTTCCATTCGAATTAGGGAACCCGATTCAATAAAAATCGAACTTGTGGTGAAGTTTCGCCATGTGGGGGAATTCCCGGCAAAACAGGAGCAAATGGACCTTGCAAGAGGATGATGATGTGCTGCCCTAAAGAGCATCTAATATTCTTGATTGACGTGTGCAATTAGTGTCATTTGTAGTTAGCATGTTTGAGACAAATATTTTAAAGTTTGATTGACCACATAATATATTTTTACCAAGTAAGTAGAGTTTAAGAAGAACAGATTTAACTGAAACAATTTTCCCTGTTTTGCCCATAATTGGTTATGTGAGACTCTTTAAATACTCTAGTAATTCGTCCAATAGACGTACTTTGATACTTTCGGGAGGTGGAGCCATGAGAATTTGCATATGTGATGACTCTTAATGTGATGATTCTTTGCTTACCTATGAAAACAAAGATGTTGTTTTGAATCCAAGTTATAAAAGAGGATGGCGAACAAACTCTCCATTTGAAAAGCCTCTACACTCAATTTAGATTGAGTGACTTGAAGCGAGAGGAAATAGAAAAAAGAATATTTAAAGAAAAGACCCAAACAAATGAAGATGTTTACAGTCACTTACCTAAAAATGGCTAAAAAAAGTGGATAAAGTTGTCGAAGATTCACCTTCTAAGATATATAACACAGAATGAATTAGAATATGGCAAATCAAGAGAAGAAAATACATGGAAAAAATGAAAATCGTGTAGAAAAAGGTGTGTTTTACCCGTAAAAAGAGAACAAGCATCCATAGAGATGGTTGCATGGAAGAGAAGATAATAATATCTGTACATCTTTCACAATCCAATTGGTTCGACATAGTTAGGATTGTAAAGGACCAAAGAAGATCGGAACAACTTACCGTATTTGGGCAAATAATAGAGGGTGGCAAAGAGACTCTTGTAGAACTGATTATTTTAGGAAACTATCTTTAGGGAGCTCTAAAGTGATATCTGTAAATGACAGAATCAATGGTTACTCGTTAGATTTGAATTTCAAATGGTCATTGAGGTCTAATTGAGGCTCCCTCATAAGTTCCAGCAAATACATGTGTAGCCAACATGAGTCCAAATGAATGGTAGCTCAATTCTCCTTTGATTTTGGAAGGTATGGTCATATTATGGAAAGTCTTTATGTCCCTCTCGCATCAAATGGTTATGATCTTACCATCATCTGATGAAGACTTGAGGGAATAATCCTAGCAGCATGAATCCAAGGACGTCCCAACAGCAAGCTAAAATTGCTTGGGATATCAAGCACTTGGAAGATCTGAGTGATCGTGATAGGGCCAACCGTTAATGGCAAATTGATCTCTCCCAATGCTTCCTTTCTCATCCCATCAAAAGCTCTGATAGGATTCTTTGCAAGGCAGATGCTATCCATGCTTATCCCTAACTAATGTAGAGTGGATAAATGACATATATTCAGGGCAGAGCCATTGTCGATCAATATCCTTACAATCCTAGTGTTGAAATGTGGAGCAAAAACGCATAGTGCCTTGGTATGCGCTTGCCCCTCAGGAAGGAGATCATTCTCGGAGAAGGATATTTTGGTTTCTAATGAGCATGACACCCACAAATTCCTCCAACTGTACCATTTTAATGGTTTCAGGTACATGGACTTCATTTAGGATTTTGAGGAGGGCGTTCCTATGTTTCTTAGAAGATTTGAAAAGTTCCAATAAGGAAATCTGAGCATGCATTTTTCTCAACTGCTCGATTACTTTGGCTTCGCTTGTTTTGAGTGTTTTGAGGAGTTGTTCAGCCACCTCATCGGTTACAGCTTTCTTCTCAACACCTTCACGAGGTGGATATACTTGACTTGATCGAGTAACGGCATCGATCTCATTGGCGTCACAATTCCACGGGACAGACTTTGTGCTATAAGTAGAAGGCGCTTTGGCCTTTGAATATTCGCCAACTTACGGTGGTAGTTCGATGACCACAGGTTCGAAATTTACAGTTGAGATCTTCATAGCTTCGAGATTGTCGACCAGAAGGTCCAATTCAATAGGATCCATGCTAGCCTTCGAACTTCTTGAGTGGCGTCTTCTTTAGTCAGGTCGATCACAGCAAGATCAGTCATAGCCACAAAATCGTCATCAAACTCGTCCCCCAATCCACTAGGAATAATGTCCTTGGGATCCTGAAAGAAACTTGGAGGAGTATATTTGACCATAAAATCGTACTTCTCACTAAGTTGCCCAACGGTATCGACTATTTTACTATTTTCATGAGCCTTCCTTACAAATTCAAGATCCCCATGGGATATCTTGTACTCGATTCATCGTCATTGTAGGGAATTCCACCATCCTCCAGAACAGGTGAAATGGGACTCTCTTCATCATCCCATCCATTCAGAATAATGTCTTTTATGTTAATGAAGAAACTTGGTGGCGATGTAAATTTCACTTTGAAGTCATATCTGCCACTTGCTTGACCAAGGATATCAACAACTTCGCCACTCTCTTGAGCTTTCTTGAAGAACTCACAGTCCATGTGGGAAACCTTATATTCATCTTCATTTTCGGTATCCGAGTCTTCCTCTTGGTGCATTGGAGCTTTCCCCTTTAGGGCTCGACGATTATCCTCTTCAGGATTATTGCTTAGGTCTTCAACTTCCTTTATGATCTTTGAAATCATGTTTTTGTCAGACAAGTCAAACTCAATCAATGTCATTGGTTCTTGAGTCACTCGACCATCCTCATATTGGATCACGCCCAGCTTAGCCAATTTAGCAAGGCATGCTATCTTCTCGTCAATAGTGATGTCACTTTCTATTCGGTGATCAGTAAAAGAGATAAGTTGACTCAACTTGCATATCCATGAGAAATGGACGCTTGTCATCATCTCCAAAGATTACATTAACGTCTTCAGCATGCTTTGGGAGCGAGTTTTGTTGAACAATCGGTATCAAGTCCTTGAAGGTGAGCAACTTCTTATCCAGTAGATTATGGATCTTTGATCTGAGGACATAACGATTATTCACGTTGTGTTCAATTTCCCCTATGTGGTACTCACAAATCTTATTAAGGTCAAACCTAGGAAACTTCGACGGGTTATCCCTCGGGACTTCTCTCGCCACCAGTCTATTTTCAATCAGCATTGGGAGTAACTACGAACTCAGTCTTGGCAAAGGAGTGAATTGCCTCTGCGGGGCCTTCCCCTTGTGGTCAAAGCTTCAGGAAGAACTCCCACCTTCCATGGCGGGCTTATGAGCGGGAGAAGTATATGACTTTTGAGCAGACGAATTCTGAATGTATGCGATCTCCATGGCGGACTCCTTTTCTTTGGGGCAAACCCGTGACTCGTTGTCTCAGACAGTCTTCCATCTCGCACAATCCCCTCGATACATTCTCCCAATTCAACCAATGCAGCAAAGTTAACGCAGCTATTATTGTACATCTTTTTAAAGAAATATCGAGGCAAGGCTCAAAGGAACAACTGCATAGCCTCTTTCTCGGACAAGGGAGGCTTAATTTGAGATGCGATGGCTCTCTACCTTTGAGCATATACTCTAAATGTTTTGGTCCTCCTCTTATCGACTTGGACCAACTCCTCTCGAGTTGGGGCGATTTTGGTGTTGAACTTGTATTGTTGCAGAAATTCATCTGCCACATCCTCCCAACCATGGATCTTCTCCAAATCAAACTCAATGAATCAGGTTAGAGTGGGACTAATCAGGCTATCTTGAAATAAATTGATGAGCAGTGGGGGATTGTCATAATAACGGGCCATCTTGCCCAAGTAGTATTTTAGAGGGGTCTCTGGACACCGAGTTCCATCATACTTCCTTTTGAGCTCAAGCTCCTTATAAAATTCTGGAACCTTCACTTTAACAAAGAGCGACAATTTGTCCAACCCTTGAAGCTGATAGCCTTACAGCATGCACAAGCATTCCTCAATCTTCGCAAGGCGTCTTGCGCTCTCATCGTCAAAGTGAGGAATAAGAACCTTTTTAAATGGAACCTCTAGGTCTATAACGGTTGGGGGTAGTAATAAGAAACTCTTAGCAGGTCCTTTCCCAACGGGATCAACCATTGGCAAGTGCCGTGGGAATATTCACCGCAGCAGCAGGAGCCACGGGTGTCAAATTCTTGACTTGGTTGGAGAGATCGGTCAGCAACACCGTCATTTGCGCCATTTGATCCTCCATAGTATTTGCGCCATTTGATCCTCCATAGTAATGATGTGAGTACAGGTGTCCTCGTTCTCCATTCTTGTTTGATGACAAGCGCGTATAATGGAATGCTTCTCAGCCTGATTTAATACCTTTTTGAAAGAAGGAACTGAAATTAGTATGTGAGTAAAGAAATCAAGAAAATACGGACCTCGCCAATTCTATATTTCCTTGAGATGAAATAGTGATAAGAAGCGTACTATGGCCCCGGTATCATATAATATCGTCTCATCAAAATTTCTACAAATACAATTATCCAATTGAGAAGGATGACGATGAATATTTAATTCGAATGCCCCTTTTCTAAAAATTACATGAAAAGAACAATTACATGAACTTCCATTGATTTCATCGAATAATTACAAGGTGAACAAGACCTTGGATATCAAAAGCTTACAAAGCAGTTTGACTTACAAGAAATATGAAAGTGAATACAAGGAAATTTTGATTACAACAGAAATGAGGGAAATAAAAATAAAATCTTTACAAGGAAAGAGGAAATACATGAAAGATCCTGAAGTAAAAGCCCTAAGAACTAGATGGGATCGTGTTGAACTAGATGGGATCGTGTGGAGACGCTTGTTATCATGGGCCAAGTGTTTCGCATCGATCATGACTTTGTCTTCATGCTCCACAACATGAGCTTGAGGAAGTACTTGAGGCTCAGAGATATCGGGCAATTCAATCTCAAGTTCAAGTTCCACTCGAAGGGGATGCTGGGTTGCAGGTTGGTCGATCGTGGGCTTCAGGCTTCGCTGGCGTTGAAAGCTGCGGACGATTCTTTCAGTGGAGGACAGGAGATGGTGGAACGAGTGCTGGCATGGAGTGGTAGGCTCGCTCGCTCGGTGGAGAAGGCAGGTGGTCTTCCTTGCTGGAAGGTTGACCGAAGATGGTGGGCAGGTGGCAGCAGCTGGGGAAGGAAACTCGGTGCATGGAGGGGCAGACGGCTGAGAGGAAATGAGCCTGGCTGCGTCGACGAAAAGGAAATGAAAGCGAAGCAAAATCAGAAGGTCCAAGTTGCGAAGAAGATAGGAACGACGAAGAAAATGGAGGGTAGTTCGTCGGCGTTGGAGAAGTCACGGAGGGGGCCAAAAGTCAAGAACTTAACCATTCAATTTAATGCTTCCCCCCCCCCCCCCTACTTTCCAACAAGAATACTCCACAATTGAGCCAATTTAAATGTCAAAATTGCAACCCCTTGCCAAAGTTCGGAATTTCACGCTATAAACTTCAATTTCCTTACTCAATTCTCCAAATCGACGTCCGAATTTGCCAAGTAAAAAGCCCATAAAATTTCTATAAGTCCCCATCGCCAAATAGCTCTGCTTGGAAGCCCTAATCTAACTTCAATTCGGCCCGTTCGAAATTCCGTTAATTTATGCAACGTCCGAATCGATTTTTCGTAAAAATCTCGGAATCTCCGAAAATTCTTCGGAGGATGAGTCGACGTTCCTAAAATAGATCGTGATACGACAGAACTTTTAATTTTTGAAATTGGGTTCGAATTCGCGGTTAATTTCAATATGGCGCGATTTTAGCGTGACCTAGTCTACCGGGTAACTTTTAGGAATTTTTAGTGCAATTGACCCGTGATCGATTTATCTTGAGTCACAACGTACATCTTCGACACATTAGCGACTCTTGGTTGTTGTGAAAATCTTGAGGTTTCAATTATAGGCACTAGGTACCAAAATGATAGAAAAATCGGTCTAGTGCCGATCGACGAGTATTTTGCAATCAGGTGGAATCACCCACACTCTAATCACACATCTCAGTCAAATCGACCTATCTCCGGTCTCTAATCAATTTTGACAGTGCCGTAATGACCCTTGTAGATTAACACGGTCGAGTAGTCGATTCCTGGTCGAATTCTCAAGTCCATTGCGTTAAAATCCCTTAATGACTTTCCCTGATAGTCTAGTTATTTCATGAGTGATCAGCTCAGAGAATAGTACTATAGGCGCGTCGATGAAATGCTAGATTTATTCAGTTGAAAGTAAAATCGAAATTCTAGGATATCACAATTATTCCCCTCTTATAAAAATCTTGTCCTCAAAATTTAAACCATACAAATCCTTAAACAAAAAGGTGGGGGTATAGTCGTTTCATTGACTCCTCAGTTTCCCAAGTTGCTCCTTCTATGCCGTGGTGTTGCCAGACCACTTTGACCATTGGGATGGTCTTTGTACACAGAACTTGCTCTTTTCTGTCCACGATCTAAGCCGTGCTTTCAACGTATGACACTCGATCATCCACATCCGATTCCTCGATATTGAGCACGTGAGTCGGGTCAGGCTCATACTTCCTTAACATTGACACGTGAAAGACATCGTGTACTTGCGCCAATCTCAGCAGCAACGCAAGATGATACGCCAAAGTCCCGATTCTCTCAAGAATCTCAAACAGACCTACATACCTCGGACTCAGTTTTCCTTTCTTGCCAAAGCACGAAGTTCCCCTCATTTGTGACACCTTCAGAAAAACATGATCACCAATTTGGAATTCCAAAAGCCTTCGACAATTATCTGCGTAGCTTTTCTGGCAACTCTGAGCGGTCTTTAACCTGTTTCTAATCACTGCCACAGCATCCACTGATTGCTACACCAACTCTTGGCCTGTAATCTCTCTCTCCAACTTCATCCCAACACACCGGTGTTCTGCACGATCTGCCATACAACGCTTCAAATGGAACCATCTGGATGCTCTACTGATAACTCTTGTTGTAGGTGAATTCCACGAGATGAAGTTGTTCCTCCCAACTTCTCTTAAAGTCCATTACACAAGCTTGTAGCATATCCTCAAGGGTCTGAATTGTCCTCTCAGACTGACCATCCGTCTGAGGATGATATGCCATACCATAATGGAGCTTTGTACCTAAAGCCTCTGCAAGCTCTTCCAAAAAGCGGCGGTGAATCTTGGGTCTCGATATGAAATTATCGTAACTGGCACTCCATGCAGTCGAACTATCTAGCGCACATATAAATCAGCGTGCCTATCTAAGTCAAGATCCTTTCGCACTGCAATAAAGTGAACCGACTTTGTCAACCTGTCGATTATTACCCAAATAGAATCATTTCCTCTCTGACTCCTTGGTAATCCGGTCACGAAGTCCATCGTGATATGCTCCCATTTCCACTCTGGAATCTCAAGAGGTTGCAACAGTCCTCCTGGCTTGCAATGCTGAGCTTTAACTTGTTGACACGTCAAACACTTAGCGACATGTCTGGCAATGTTCGCCTTCATACCAGACCACCAATAGTATTGACGCAGATTCTGATACATCTTGGTACTTACGGGATGAATGCTGTAACTACTACGATGAGCTTCTGATAAAATATCCTCTCTAAGCTTCACATCGTTCGGTACAACCAATCGTCCTCGGAATCTCAATGTTCCATCATCAAAAACCTGAAAGTCAACTTTCCTCTCTTCGACATCTTCTTGTAAAATTTTCTGAACATCTGGGTCTGTCGGCTGGAGTAGCTTGATCCTAATCTGCACATCCGGCTCAATTCTGAGGGTGGCCATAAGATTAGAAATGTGGCCTACCTCAAATTTGAACACCAAATCTTGAGCTCTCTCGATTAAATTCCACTCCTTAACCAACAGGTGAGCGATTGACGACTTTCGGCTCAAAGCGTCGGCGACCTTGTTCGCTTTTCCCGGGTGATATAAAATATCACAATCATAGTCTTTTAAAAGTTTCATCCATCGGCGTTGTCTCATATTCAACTCCTTCTGAGAGAATAGGTACTTGAGACTCTGATGGTCTGTGAAGATCTGAAATCTTTCTCCACACAAGTAATGTCTCCAAATCTTCAACGTGAATATGATCGCTGCGAGTTCCAAGTCATGCGTCGGGTAGTTCAGTTCATGAGGTCTCAATTGGTGGGAGACGTATGCAACAACCTTACCATAATGCATCAACACGCAACCCAGTCCTCTGAACAACGCATCACTGTAGATCTCATACCCTCTAGGACCAGATGGAATCGTCAGCACAGGTGCAGTAGTCAGCTTTTGCTTCATCTCTTGGAAACTACACTCGCACTTGTCTGACCAGTCAAATTTCTCGTCTTTCTTCAGGAGTCTTGTCAAAGGCGACGCCAAAGCTGAAAATCCTTCCACAAACCTTCTGTAGTAACCCGCAAAACCCAGAAAACTTTGAATTTCTATCACGGTAGTCGGTCTCGACCAGTTGATCACGGCTTCAATCTTGCTTGGTTTCACAGAGATTCCTTCGCCTGAAATCACGTGACCTAAAAACGCAAGACGAGTCAGCCAAAACTTGCATTTGCTAAACTTAGCATACAACTAGTGAATCCCTAAGGTTTGAAGCACTAATCTCAAATGATCCTCGTGCTCCTCAGCACTTCTCGAATACACCAGGATATCATCGATGAACATGATCACGAACTGATCTAGATATTCTTTGAATACTCAGTTCATCAAATTCATGAAAGTGGCTAGATCATTCGTCAACCCAAATGGCATCACGGTGAACTCATAATGACCATACCGAGTACGAAATGCTGACTTTGGAATGTCTTCTTTCCTGATCCTCAGCTGATGATATCTTGTCCTCAAGTCGAATTTCGAAAATATCGACACTCCTTGTAACTGATCAAACAAGTCATCGATCCTCGGCAATGAATACTTGTTCTTGATCGTCACCTAATTGAGTTGGCGATAGTCGATACACAAACGCAACAAACCATCTTTCTTCTTGAAAAATAGAACTGGTGCTCCCCAAGGTGATGCACTGGGACGTATGAATCCCTTATCCAATAACTCTTGCATCTGCACCTTCAGTTCTTTCAACTCGATAGCGCCATCCGGTAAGGAGCCTTAGAGATTGGCTCTGTCCCGGGTGCTAGCTCAATCACAAACTTAATTTCTCTCTCTGGCAGTAATCCTAGCAATTCCTTTGGGAATACATCTAGAAATTCTTGCACAACCGAAATGTTTTCTATCTTCAGCTCCTCAACTGTCATATCCACAACAGTTGCTAGGTAACCTTGACAACCCCCGTCTAACAAACAGGTTGCCTCTCGCGACAAGATTAGGGAAATCAAGGGTCCTCCTCGGTTCCCTACAAACTCGAAGCTCTCACCCTTTAATGGGTAAAACTGAATTGACTTGCGATAACAATCCATTTTAGCTCGTTGATTGGTGAGCCAGTCCATGCCAATTATCAAATCAAAGTCATACATGGCTAGGACTAATAAGTGTATTTTCCCCTCTCACTCATCAATCGCTAACTTACAACCGAACAACCCAAAGCAGATAACACCTTATCCTTCGATGGTGAAGATATGCTAACAACAGATTCCAGCAATTCAGGATTTATTCCAATCAACTTAACATACTCCTCGGCAATAAAGGAATGAGTTGCTCTCAGATCGAACAAGGCATAAGCGGGATGGTTGTTCAGCGAAACCATACCTGTGATCACGTCAGGCGCGGCCTCTGCCTGACCTTGGGTAATGGCATACACCGTGCCTTGAGTTGGAGATCTAAGCTGTCCTCCTTGCGATGCATTCTGAGGCACATACCCTCTAATTTGTCCCATCAGTGGTGGCGGCAGCGGCAACTGCAGTTGTCCTCTTATCATTCTTGGACAATTCCTAGCCATGTGACCCAGCTAGCCACACTCAAAATAAGTGCCTGGCCTAGATTAGCATGGGGCAGATCCGTGTCGCCTTCCACACCAGCGACATAAGCCATTCTGGTTAGGCCTAGACTTGTCAACTCCACCTTTTCTGCTGGATGGGATCTGAAATCTTCCTCCGACCATGGGCCTCTTCCCATGTCGGATTGCATCTCTGTTTGCATTAAATCTCGACCCAGATGTGGCGGCTCTCTCATTCTAATCTCTCTCAATCATCTGGGCTCTCTCATATAGGTCATTGTAACTTCTCAGATTCAGCGAAACCAATGCACTCCTCAAGTCCGGCCTGAATCCGTCCTTGAATCTTCTCACTCGGTTCGCTAGATTCTCAATTAGGTCAGGAGCATATTATGATAGTTCAACGAACTTCACCTCATATTGATCTACAGCTATGGAGCCTTGGCGAAGGTGCTAAAACTTTGTCATTTTCATCTCTCTGGCAGTCTGTGAAAAGTATTTACCATTGAAAGCCTCAAGGAAGGTGTTCCACTCGGGGACAACACCTTATGGAAATATTGTTCCTTGGGTGATTCTCCACCAAGTATTTGCAACTCCCTCCAGTTTGTAAGTTGCAAGAACTACCTTTTCAGTTTCATTGCACATCAATAGTGTAAAAGCCTTCTCAAGTCTTTGGATCCACAAAGCAGCAGCTTCGAGGTCTCCTGCCCCAGTGAACTGAGGCAGATTCAACTTCAAGAATTGTTCCACCAGCTTGTGAATCGATCTCCTAGCGACTACGGTTCCTGGCGGACCTTCAACGGGTGCGGCGGTAGGTGCAGCGACAGGTGCGGCAGTGAGGGTGGCTTCAGCAGCAGCGGCAACAACAGCAGTAGCGGCGGCTTGAGCGGCAGCTGCAATGACAGCGGCTTGATTTTGGGCCTGTTGCCCAATCAAGTCCCTCATGGTCTCCAACAACTACAAGATCCCGTCTACTCGGGGATCACCAAGGTTTGCTACCCCAGCACCAATAGGAGGTGGTGCTACTCCACTGGCGTTAGCCTATGCTGGCACCCTACCCCTGCCTCCTCGGGTACCGACCCTGGTCGGCGTCCTATCCCGAGTCGCATGCCATACTATTCTCTTATTCGGAGTTCTCTACTCCTGCTCGCTCATGGTTCAGCTTTACTAAAACCCGTCTTCCAAATCCACACTGGATTAGAAGCTGAGCGATCCACACCATAGACAATGTTATCAAACAACTACCATTAACATGCACCAGTCACAAATTCAAAGGCCTGACTACCACTGAATGAAGCAGAAATTTCAGTGGGGATGCTGGGCTGCAGGTTGGTCGATTGTGGGCTTCGGGCTTTGCTAGCATTGAAAGCTGCGGAGGGTTCTTTCAGTGGAGGATAGGAGATGGTGGAACGAGTGCTGGCATGAAGTGGTAGGCTCACTTACTCGGTGGAGAAGGCAGGTGGTCTTCGTTGCTGGAAGGTTGACCGAAGATGGTGGGCAAGTGGCAGCGGCTGGGGAAGGAAACTCGGTGCATGGAGGGGCAGACGGCAAAGAGGAAATAAGCCTAGCTGTGTCGACGAAAAGGAAATGAAAGCGAAACAAAATCAAAAGTTCCTAGTCGTGAAGAAGATAGGAACGACGAAGAAAATGGAGGGCAGCTAGTCGGCGTTGGAGAAGTCACGGAGGGGGCCAAAAGTCAAGAACTTAGCCATTCAATTTAATGCTTGTCCCCCCCCCCTTACTTTCCAACAAGAATATTCCACAATTGAGCCAATTTAAATGTCAAAATTGTAGCCCCTTGCCAAAATTCCGAATTTCACCATATAAACTTCAATTTCCTCACTCAATTCTCCAAATCGACATCCGAATTTGCCAAGTAAAAAGCCCATAAAATTTATGTATGTCCCCATCGCCAAATAGCTTGGCTTGGAAGCCCAAATCTAACTTCAATTCGGCCCGTTCGAAATTACGTTAATTTCCGCAACGTTCGAATTGATTTTCCGTAAAAATCTTGGAATCTCCGAAAATTTTTTGGAGGACGAGTCGACGTTCCTAAAATAGATCGTGATACGACAGAACTTTTAATTTCTGAAATCAAGTTCGAATTCACAGTTAATTTCAATCCGGCGCGATTTTAGCGTGACCTAGTCTATCGGGTAACTTTTATGAATTTTTAGTGCAATTGACCCATGATCGATTTATCTCGAGCCACAACGTACATCTTCGACACATTGGCGACTCTCGGTTGTCGTGAAAATCTCAAGATTTTAATTACGGGCACCGGATACCAAAACGATAGAAAAATCGATCTAGTGCCGATCAACGAGTATTTTGCAATCAAGTGGAATCACCCATACTCTGATCACACATCTCAGTCAAATCGACCTATCTCCGGTCTCTGAACGATTTCAACAGTGCCGTAATGACCCTTGCAGATCAATATGGTCGAGTAGTCGATTCCTGGTCGAATTCTCAAGTCCATTGCGTTAAAATCCCTTAATGACTTTCCCAGAGAGTCTAGTTATTTCGTGAGTGATCAGCTTAGAAAATAGCACTATAGGCGCATCGATGAAATGCCCCATTTATTCAGTTGAAAGCATAATCGAAATTCTAGGATGTCACATAATTCCATATGCATGTCGTCCTAAAAAATCCAAATTCAAAATCACAACAAGGGTTTACAATAGAACATTATAGACAAGGCAAAAAAAAAAAAATCAACGAAATTGAAAACGACCCATTGATGATTTGTTCTTAAGAAAATTACACAACATGCACGACATCGTAAGGAACAAAATTGAAGCTTTTTAAGAAAATGTACACATGAATTTACAAAAATTCAACGACGCACATCATCTAAAAAATGTAAAATTTCACCACAATGTAGTCCAAAAGCAACAATCAAAGTTCGTAATGGGACCAACTCAAGAATCACTACCAAAAGAATCACACAAAAATAACAAAAGACTAACTAAACGGGGAAAAAAACAAGGGTTCCAAATTTAATCTAATCCAAAATTCTAACCTAACTTGGAAAAAATGGAAAAAGGGGATAAATGGCAAGCAAATTGCACAAGACTAGAGGCATTGGAAAGATCTAGATGGGTCCTACGACATCCTAGAAGGGTTCGAGTCCAAGTAAAAATGAACTCGTGAAAGTGCACGTCAGTGACTAAAAAGACAAAACATGGATTATGTTTAAAAGTTCAAAAGATCATTTAAGCAATGCATGAATGGCATGAAATTCGCATATGATAAAGAATTGGATGCAACAAAGATTTGGGTAAAACATCTAACTTTAGGTCGAGATGTGAAATAATCACACAAGTCATTGACACCACAAAATGACTTAGAACTAAAATGACATGCTTAATGATTTTCGAGTACAACTTGCCTAATTAACGCATGACGTTAATATGCCAAACAGTGTTCAATCATGACGTGCCATATATGGATGCGAAACTTATAATGCTCACTTGAAAAGTCGAGGAAGGCATTAATACATGATTTGGTCTCTAAGAGACCCAAACGAATACTTTTATGTACACTCATGACAAGCTTATGGAACATGTTCGATTTTGATTACTTAATGACATTTGAAAATCTAACTAAAAATTCTACATACGGAATGCAGAATGACATATATTTTTCCAGATTTAGCTCACGAAAATCACCACGAAAATAGCAACTATCAAAAATCGTAATAAGGACAAAACCACAAATCAGCCTAATCTATTATAGAATCGACCAAATTCCGAGGTGTTTTTTGAGAACCAAAGTGCGACTTATCGAATCAAAGTTCAGAATGTCTATTTTCTAAGCCTAGAAGGACTCCGGATCAAATAAGCTCATCTAAGACCTCAATCAAGCCAGAACAGTAAGCTACTCACTGAAGCATGAAACTTGCAGATCATCAAAGATCAAGTTCAATCAACCATAACTCATGATCAATCCACAACAAACTTCGGTAAATCATCAAACAACCTTATCTACATCAGATCTAAGCATATTATTTGGATCTAATCTTGAATCCTAGCCCTAATCGGATATGCCGATCTCACCTCATCGCATTTGAGTTCGAGGTATTTACCTTTTTGTCTGAATCTTCAAAATGAAGCACAATCGGACGAAAAGCATGCTATTGGAACACGATCTAGCCTCCAAGAACAGATCAAATTATCGTGGACCACCAAGGAGTTCAGCCTAAAACAGAACCGATCCAATCGGACCAGCCTTCAGGCCGCTGGAATAGATCAGCCATCGGAACTATCCCGGTGGCTTTCCGTCAAGGCCTCAACCACCAGCGGGTCAGGGATTCACTTAGTGACCAATCGGTGGTGGTCGAACCATGAATGGACTGCCAAACTAACCAGCTTAGCGGAAGAATTAGTCAGTTAAATCACCGACTCAATCACCGATGATGATACCAGATCGAAATCAAAATCCAACGGATGATTGCAAAGATAGTCGAGGCTGAGGGATGGTCCAATTAGCTCAAATGAGCAGATTGGATGATCAGGATCAGCTGTGCAGCTCAAAGGACTGTCGGTGAGGGGGCCAGCACTAGTGGCGGTGAGGCGGTGCACGCGTGGAGGAGAAGGAAACAGAGATAGAGAGAATTGGCGGGAAGAGAGAGAGAGAGAGAAACGGGATTTGATCTGTAGAGAGAGGAAATTATCTACCTAATGAGCCCCCTTTTGAAAAATGGAGGGAAAATCCCTTTTATACTTGTCCTAAATCAGTGAATCTTGGCCGTCGGTTCAATCCGATAGTCAAAAACTTGATTGAATGGCCAAATTGAATTTTTAAAAGGTTAGTCACACTTACAATGTGTTGTATAATTGATCGGATGGATTCAATTCACGGAGATTGAAGTTTAAAATGAGAATTATACTTAATGGCCTAATTATGGATTGAATCGCAAATTTACAAAATTCAATGGTCATTTTGCAAAATCTTAAAAATGCAATGGCATGTGAGCAAAATACGCGCAGCGACCATCCTGGAACTGATCGTCGAAGATCCAGAACCGGTCGGCAATGGGCCAAACTGGCTTGCTCGCCAATGGTCGATTGAACTTATCAGATCAGTTCGTGCCAATTTGGCCGATTCTTGATCAATTTTGGTCGGTTCTTGGCTAAGCAGTCCTTGTGGATTCAAAATTTATGTAATTTGAAGAGAAAACTTGTCCAATTTGAGGAGAAATTGTCAATTAAGCCAATTAAACCCCGTAAATGTGATCTCTGGGTTTTCTAATAACTTAATTGAATAATTATTATGAAAAACAATGGACTTAGGCCATGGGTACATGTAATTGAACCCATAGGCCAAAACAAGCAATTTTTTCAATTCCTGACTCGAAATCACAAATTAATAAAAAAATTGATTTTAATTAATATTACGATAAACCTATTCGACTAATTACCCATGCCTAGGATAGTCTACTGCATTCAAATTGACTTTGAATTGATCTGAAGAAACTTAGGTAAAAAATGAATCAAGGTCTAATATCGAAATTGGACCTAAATTCATCAAATTAAACCTTAATTTTGAATGAGTCAACTTAAATTTCTTCAATTAAAAGTTAATTGGTTGACTTTCCTATATTCAAGAGAGTGAAATCCTTCAAATTGGGAAGTTCTCTTGTGAATTTCTCAAAACAGACTCCGGATTTGGACTTCTCTTGAGAAAATGAGCAGAAAACAATTATCTGTTCACGACTTATGAAGAATCGATTTGGGCTCCTTAATTAGGGCTTCAAATGACAATTCACCTTTCAAGATGGGAAACCTTGAAATTGAATGAAGGAGTGGATTAGAAATAGTTCTTAGAATAAATGTTGTAGAAGAAACTATACCTAATTATGACTAAAACAAAAATAATTTTATTTTTAGTCAATTTAGAACCTAAAATCAAAAAATTCGGAAAACAAGGTTCTCAATACAAAAGTCAAATTGACACTAAACTAAAGTGTTTTATGGATTTTTCATTTTTTCAATTTTTTTGGTTAAAGCTTTGACCAAAAGTTAACCATTTAGTTGACTTTTTCTAAAATGTTGATTTTTGAGCCAAAACTTTGAAATATTGTTACTTTTAAGTGATTTCCTAATCATTTCCAATAAAAACTCGAAAATTTAAACGTTTGGAAAAGAAAGAATTGAAAAACAATACTTTTTTGTTGAGAATTGGGCTCCGTCACAATCAGAT
This sequence comes from Eucalyptus curtisii, assembly GCA_017140595.1. NCBI lineage: Eukaryota > Viridiplantae > Streptophyta > Magnoliopsida > Myrtales > Myrtaceae > Eucalyptus > Eucalyptus curtisii. Next base: position 8,816,099 of record CM029504.1, read on the forward strand.
GCCCTAATCTCAATTTTTACTTTTTTTTTTTTTATGCGTCGACTAAAAATTAGGTATTTACATTGAGTTACAATACATTTTATAATAGTAGAAGAATCTATTAGGTAGGAATAAATAAAACAAGATGAGTAGGTAAAATATAAATAATTAAACAAAGCCCACTTGCATCAATTCCATACTCTCACTACTCTACCTCCAAAAATTCGAAAAGAAAAAAGAAACCCTAATTTCAATCCCTATGTTTGCCGATCGAGCAATGTTACATGGAGGAAGAAATCTTAGTAAAATCTTTATATTATGAGACACGTTAATTTTTCGTTGGATATTCAAGAGAACTAATGATCCAATGCATGAATCCCAATTGTTTCATTTCAATTACAACATTTTGGGGCGCGTATGATAATCACGTTATTTCTCTATTTTTCCTGTTTCATTGCTATTGCAAGTTCTTAATGCCTGTATGATTACCATTATGTTTTCTTATTTTTATAGTTCTCCGGAACATGTTTAGAACATAAATCTATTTGGTAACACAATTTCAAAAATGAGAAGTAGAAATTTTCTACTTTTTTTTTATTTCTGGAATAAAACATAAATAAAAACTTCGCTCATTGCTCGCCTTCATGGCCCGCAACCACCGCTCGCCTCCCGTCACCTGCCGCTTGTTGATGTACGATTTCTACATCGACACTTTCAATTGATTAAGGATATTTTATCTCATGAAAGAGTGGAGCACAATGAATGGAAAATAGCATGGGAGGGAGATATCTAAGAATGCCTAAGAAACAAATTTCTATTCTAAAAACATATATTTTGTATCGTTGCCAAACACATATCTCTACTCAAAAATTTGTCTAGGGAATAAGAAAGACAAATTATTTCTAGCTAGAAATTGTTCTAAAGAACATGATGGTTATCATTTGCATTCCTAATATTTTTAATTGCCTCTATATGCTGATCCGTTGAACACCTTGCAAATCCCATGAACCGGTTAAATCCATACCTTTGAGTCATGCTAGTAACCTTGACCAAGAATTTTTTGCACGTCAGTAATGAGATTATAACCGATGACCTTTTAATATCTATACTCCGTTTGTTTTGCGAAAAATGTGGCGTTCATGGAAAATATTCTCCAATAAGCCATTTTGAAAATACTAATATTTTTCGGTGTTCGACAAAGAAACTAGAAAATATTTTCCGCTGTTTAGTATGGAAAAATTGGATTCGATTTTCCTCCGTGCACTCATTTTAATAGATTTTTTAATTTTTATTTTCTTTCTACTTATTTTCTTTTTATTTTTTGTTTTTTCCTTTTACTTTTTCCCCCTCCTTGCCTCACTAGCCATGACGACTACTGGTGATTACTCGAGGCTCGCCACTCGCTAGATTGGCAAGCGTGAGCATCGAACTCGAGGCTCACCAGAGGCTCTCGCTCACTGGTGGCCGGTTGTTGACCATCGACTGGCTCAGTAAGAAGAAAAGAATAAAAAATGAAAAAGAATAAAAAATCCAAATTTGAAAAAAAAAAAAAAAAAAAAAAAGTGGAGAATAGTAGGAGTGTGAGATAAGAGAAAGTGAGTGAGAAAAATATATATTTTTTTTAATTTATTTATTTTTCATGAAAATAAATGCCGAAAAATTGGGGTAACGTTTTTTAAGAAATTGATTTCTGCGAAAGCTACCAACTGTTAAATTAGAAATCTCGTAACACCCCAATCATTTACACCGACAACTCGACAGATGAATTAAGCACGCGACTAAGCTAGTGATACCGTCATCAAGAATGACGGTGAATTCTGAACCACAAGTGCTCTTTTGGATCATGCTAGCCAGTTCATGAGGAGGACCATTGGGAAGTAGATTTAACAAAATATTCTTTTGGAAGGCCGTAAAGGATTCGCAAAAATTAATTCGCAAATGAAGGTAAAAAAAATTTAGTTTTAGACTGTATTTGTTCATAGAAGAATTGCTAGCTATGATAAAATAAGTTAGCATAGAAAATGTAGGGAATGTCTGTAACTTTGTTTTTGTTTGGTAAAACATTGGATATCATGTTGGATATAGTTATAAATTAAAAAATTAAAAAATATTACTTGATGACGTTAAAAAAGTAAAAATAAAAATAAAAACTGGGAGAAGAAATTGTGGGTGGCTGACCATAGCGATCTACCGTTGTTGCAGTGCTTAACCCGATGGTTCACATTTGTCCCAATGGTTGCCTAAGGGCATATCTTTAGTGAGATCCAATATCTCTTAAATATATGTCTCTAAGATGCATTATAATCTCGTATTTAAGAGATATTAGGCTATGTCAACACTTCCCTCCCCACAAGTCCCTCCCTTACACGTGCTTAACTCGACCTAGCTATTGAAACTATGTTAAACTGTTTAACCCAAAAATTTAAATATAGTAGCAGGAAACTACATATATAAAAGACACATTATAACCATGTATTTAAGTAGAACTATATTGAGATATAGATCTCAATCTTGATCTCGACCTACACAAGCGACCACCGTCATAGTGGTTGCTATTTAGTGGCGACCACAATTTGTGGTGTTTATCTGTTAATGAGACAGCCACCATCGTGATGGCAGCCTATCAAGGACATAGTGCTAGGTCTTATATGTTGTCCAGGTGACCAATCAAGCCTTTAAGATTGTATACAGATTGGTAGAAACACAATGGTTTTAAAGCTCATGCTTAAAAAAAAATCAGAGATGATCGAACCCGAGGATACTTTCTCTTTTTACAATTCGATACCTCAATTATTTTCCTTCGATTAAATATTTCAAGCTTTTAAAATTGATATGAGTACGTGATCGAATAAGGGGAAGCCTAGGTACTGACTTGCACTACAAGGAAATACTCAGAAACTTGTAGTGTCATTACTCTAAAAAGGTATCATATACTTTTTATTTTTATTTTTTGGTAAGGATCATAAACTTTTTATTTGTATAAAATAAACTCTATAATTATCTCAATGCATATTTACATTACATACATGTGAACATGAAATTGCCGATATCGATTGTACACGAATATTATTATTGAGAACATAGTGATCAGAGTCTTGCCGCTAAACCGGATGAACAAGTCCTATTCTCAGGAATAATTTTGCGGTCAACAGTAGACCGTCACTCCCCATAAAGGGATAGCCTTCTTGGCAATTCTCCTGACTTGATTTCGCGCGAGCAAAAGAGAAAAAACAAAAGCAATTAATAGCCTGCACTTTGACATTTTTGGCCTGTATGGTTGCAACTTGCAATTGTAAAGAGAAAATGTCATCGAAGGCTAACCAAGACCCGGCGATGAAAAGATCTTTGCAGATTGCTCCTTAGTGTTATTATTTTTGTGATCCCACATTTCCGGATCCATATTTTCTCTTTAAAGTGACGGTTATTCAACATGCAGTTTTTCCACATTTCGTACCTTTTCGTGACAACCGCCCATTTGGTAACCGTCTTGATGGGAGACGGTTTATAAAAGGAACGTATGTTCATTTCTAATGGGTGATCATAAGGTCTAACACAAACCCTCTCATTTGAAATACACCATCAGTACGTGAGGGAATTGGGTTAGTAGAGTGTGCCCAATATTTTTCTCTTGATTTTTAGGATATTTCCGACGAACGTGAATACAAACAATGGCTGGAGGTTTGTCTTTAATCGATCCTGGCTTCCGCATTATGAATTTTATGTCTTACATTTGGTATCAAAGCATGTTTTTTGCCCCTACCTTGTTTTTGTCGAATTTTTGGTGTATTTTTGGGCATTTTTGAGGATGAACAGTAATTCTGAGTTTTGAGGCCAAGATAGAAACTCGCCGATTCCAGACTAAATCTGGCGACCTACCCCTTGATTTCGGACCCATACGGTCGCACCGCCATGAGGAACATTAGCCATGAGTTTTCCCGGTATATCGGTGTTCGCCGGAGGCTAATCGGGCGGCGGAAGTCGCGATGGTTGAGGATTTGTGTTTTTTGAAATTTTCTTATGATTTGGGGTTAATTTCTTTGTCATTTTCGCCGAATTTTGAACCTATGTGGTCGTGCCGGCATGCTCTTCAAAGCCCATTATTTATTTGTGTCTGGGATGGGCTGCTAGAGAAGAAACGGCCGGCGAAACCGCAGCGAAACGGCGAAAAATGACGAAGAAACGCCTCTGTCGCGGGGAAGAAGGCGCGTGGGGTCCACGCGCATGCTGCGGTTGCAGGCACGTGGAACCCACGCGCCGCCGCACGCGCGCCAACCGCTGGGGCATGGGGCCCATGTGCGCGGAACTGCCCGCGGCAGTTGCCAGGGGTGTGCAACGCACACGCCTGCCCGTTGGACGCGCGCATGCGAGACACGCGCTCGCAGCGGATGCAGGCGCGTCCTTGGCACGAGCCTGACGTCCCCTCCCCGTGGCTGCTTTTACACTTTTGTCCCTATTCCATTTTGAAATTCCCGTTTTGCCTTTCCCGCAATTTTACAATCCTGCCCTTGGCCAATTTATTTACTGTTCTGCCCTTGGTACATTTATTAATTATTATGTTATTTCATGCATTTTTTATGAATATTTTATGCATGAAATTAAATGTCCAATGATCCATATATTTAATTAATTAGAGAGTAGCCACAACATCTTTAATTAATTAATTTATATATTAAGAGCCTCCCGATCATATTTAGAACTGGACATTAATTGTAATTAATTATATTAATATGATGAATTTTATCTCATAGGAATTTTCATTATATTAATTTGATTAATTAGGATGAAATATCATATTATTTTTCTTAATTTACCCACATGGATTAAGAAATGGCATGTAATATGGTAGTTTCTTTATGATGTAATTATGAATCTATTTAAATTATTAAAAAAAAAACTTAGCCCACGGGCAGTTTTTATGTTATGTGATTCATTTTCGTGACATGTTTACATTGGTAAAACATTATTTATGTATATTATGCCTCAAATTTTGTGACATAAGCATGATTATTTGATATGCAGCTTTACAACATGTGAATTTCTCTAAATTTAAGTTTGATGTTCCCATACTAAATGGTGAGAACTATAAAGTTTGGAAGGAGTCAGTTCTTCTTCAATTGGGGTGGATGGACATTGACTATGCTATAAGGAAAGACGAACCACCTGCTCCTACTGATTCGAGCACCGCAACTGAGATAGCCCTTTATAATCAATGAGAGCGGTCCAACCGCGTTTGTGCTATGTTTATAAGGGCTAAGATATCTCCTCGTATTCGTGGTTCGGTTGCTCAGCATAGCAATGCTAAGGCCTTGTTGGAGGCCATAGATGCACAGTTTGAGAGTTCTGAGAAGGCGCATGCCATGACCCTAATTATGAAGTTTTCATCATTGAAGCTCACTAGCATTAAAGGTGTGCGTGAGCACATCATGAAGATGAGGGATATTGCAGCTCAGCTTAAGAACCTTGAGGTTGAGATATCTGAATCATTTCTTGTGTATTATATTCTGAACACTCTTCCACAATAGTATGCACCTTTCAAGATCTCTTATAACACACATAAGAATAAATGGTCAATTAATGAACTCATGACCATGTGTGCTCAAGAGGAAGAAAGACTGATTATGGAATTGGGAGAAAGTGTTCATTTGGCAACACAAGGAAAGAATAAGGGCCATGGCAAGCATAAGGGAAAAGGTAAAATACCTCCCATTAACAAAGAATCCAAATGTTTCTTCTGTAAAAGGAATGGGCATATAAAGAAGGATTGCGTCAGATTTAAGGCCTGGCTTGAGAAGAAAGGTAATCCAATCTCTTGTGTTTGTTATGAATCTAATATAGCTGATGTAATTCACAACACTTGGTGGATTGATTCTGGATCTACAATCCACATTTCGAATTCCTTGTAGGGTTTTCAAAACCACAAGAAGCCAGTAGGAAGTGAACAAAGCATCTATTCAGGAAACAAGATGTGTTCGCATGTGGAAGCTATTGGGACATGTAGACTAGTTCTCAACAGTGGCTTTGTTTTAAATTTGGAAAGGACCTTTTATGTTCCTAGTTTTTCTAGAAACTTAATTTCAGTTTCAAGACTTGTACCTTTGGGTTACTCTTTTAACTTTTCAGATTTGACATTTTGTTTATCATTTAAATCTGAAATTGTTGGGAGTGGTACTTTGTCAGATGGTCTTTTTCGAATTAATTTACAAGACAATGCCTATTATGATGCGATGCATGTTCATGATAACGCTGGTATAAAACGATATGTTGTGAAAGAACATTCCTCCATAGAAAGAATTAAGCGATTAGTAAATGATGGAGTACTTAGTACTTTAGATTTTACTGATTGTGATACTTGTGTGGACTGCATAAAGGGAAAGCAAACCAACAAGAAAAAGAAAGGTGCCAAGAAGAGTACAGAAATATTAGAAATCATACATACGGATATTTGTAGTCCGGATATGGACTCGTGTGGTCAGAAATACTTCATCTCTTTCATAGATGATTACTCACGTTACATGTATCTCTACTTGATTCATAATAAGTATGAAGCATTAGATGCCTTTAAGGTATTTAAGGCGGAAGTAGAGAAACAATGTGATAAGCAAATTAAGATTGTGAGATCAGATAGAGGTGGAGAATTTTATGGTAGATACACTGAAGATAGACAAGCACCTGGTCCATTTGCAAAGTTTCTTCAAGAGCATGGGGTAGTTGCCCAATATACTAGGCTTGGTTCTCCGGACCAAAACAGTGTAGCGGAAAGAAGAAACTGAACTTTATTGGACATGGTGCGGAGTATGCTTAGCGGCTCCAAACTTCCTAAGTCCTTGTGGACTGAAGCACTTAAGACGGCAGTGTACATATTAAACCGAGTTTCAACCAAAGCTGTCCCAAAGACACCTTTTGAGTTATTTAAAGGTTGGAAACCGAGTTTGCAACATGTGCGCGTTTGGGGATGCCCATCTGAAGTGAGAGTTTACAATCCACAAGAAAATAAGTTGGACCCAAGGACCATAAGTGGGTATTTCATTGGATATGCTGAAAGGTCCAAGGGATACACGTTTTATTGTCCATCTCACACCACTAGGATTGTGGAATCAAGAAATGCTAAATTTCTTGAAAATGACTTGATTAGTAGGAGCGATCAATCGAAGGACCTTGTTCCTAAGAAAGATCATTCAGATACTCAACCTTCCACCTCAAGTTTAAGGTTGGTTGTTTCTCATAATGCCCCTTCAGTTCAACCGGCTATTGAACAACCAATCGGTGATATTCCACAACCTGCTGATATTGATCCAGTAGATCCAATTGTTCAGCAATTACCAGAAACTGTTGAACAACCAGTTGAGCAACATGCTTCACAAGAGAGTGTTGATGCAACATTAAGAAGATCTACCAGAATAAGGAAATCAGCAATTCCTAGTGCTTATATTGTGTATTTACAAGAGTCTGACTACAATATTGGAGCTGAGAATGATCCCGAAACGTTTTCACAAGCCATGGATAGTGATAAATCCAATTTGTTGTACGATGCCATGAAGGAATAGATGAGTTCTATGGCATCTAACGAAGTCTGGGATGTGGTTGAGTTACCTGATGGTGTGAAGGCCATTGGTTGTAAATGGGTCTTCAAAACTAAGAATGATTCATTGGGTAACATTAAAAGATATAAAGCTAGACTCATTGCCAAATGATTCACTCAAAAGGAAGGAATCGATTACACGGAGACTTTTTAACCTGTATCTAAGAAAGATTCTATTCGTATTGTTTTGGCATTGGTTGCCCATTTTGATATGGAATTACATCAGATGGATGTGAAAACGGTGTTTCTCAATGGAGAACTAGAGGAGGAGGTTTACATGAAACAACCTGAAGGATTCCCCTCTAGTAAAGGTGAGCATTTGATGTGCAAGCTTAAGAAATCTATAGATGGCCTGAAACAAGCATCCCGCCAATGGTACTTGAGGTTCCATGATGTCGTCTCTTCATTCGATTTTGTAGAAAATATCATTGATCAATGAATATACCATAAGGTTAGTGGGAGCAAAATTTGTTTTTTTGTGCTATATGTGGATGATATTTTACTTGCAACCAATGATAAGGGGTTGCTACATGAGGTGAAACAATTTCTCTCTAAGAGTTTTGATATGAAAGATATGGGTGAGGCATCTTATGTCATTGGTATTAAGATCCATAGAGATAGACTTCGAGAAATTTTAGGACTATCTCAAGAAACCTATATCAATAAGGTCCTAGAGAGATTTTGGATGAAAGATTGTTCACCAAGTATAGCACCCATTGTGAAGGGTGACAAGTTCAATTTGAATCAATACCCGAAGAACGATCTAGAAAGGGAACAAATGTACAACATTCCATATGCTTCTGCTGTCGGAAGCTTGATGTATGCTCAGGTTTGCACTCGACCTAACATCGCTTTTGCTATGGGAATGTTGGGAAGATATCAGAGTAATCCAAGTTTAGACCACTGGAGAGCTACAAATAAAGTTATGAGATACCTTCAAGGTACTAAAGACTACATGCTTATGTATAGACAGACTGACAACCTGGAAGTGGTCGGTTATTCGAATGCGGACTTCGCAGGCTGCGTTGATTCACGAAAATCAACATCTGGATACATTTTTATGTTAGCTGGCGGAGCCGTGTCATGGAGGAGTGCCAATCAAACTTTGACTGCTACTTCCACTATAGAGGTTGAGTTCATTTCTTGTTTTGAGGCTACCTCACATGGTGTATGGTTGAAGAGTTTCATTGCTGGGCTTAGAATTATTGATTCTATTTCTAGGCCATTAAGAATGTATTGTGACAATTCAGCTGCGGTTTTTATGGCTAAAAATGCCAAAAGTGACAGTCGAAGTAAGCATATTGACATTAAGTATTTAGCCATAAGGGAACGTGTTAAGGATAACAAAGTGGTCATTGAACATGTTAGTACTGAATTGATGATAGCTGATCCTTTAACTAAAGGCATGCCACCAATGAAGTATAAGGATCATGTAACTAGTATGGGAATAGGTCCCATCATGTGATTTATCGTCATATGAACGATTTTTGTTGTATGAAACTCTTATTCAGTTGTAATGTTAGTTCTCAATTTTGGTGTACACATTTTGTTGTTTATGAGAATAACAGTTATCCTTGGTTCTGGAATAAACATAGGGTTTATTCATTAAGATATGTTGTCACATATAGGTTGACATTAAAGAAATAAGATGCATTGTGATACATGGAAGATATTACTCACTCTTAGAGGACATGTCGCCATGATCCATGTGTTTTGTTTCTTTTCTTTAAGCATAAATTTTTTCGTGGAATTAGTTGGATAATCCGTATGATGAAAATGATGGAATCAAGTGGGAGAATGTTATTATTTTTGTGATCTCACATTTCCGGATCCATATTTTCTCTTTAAAGTGACGGTTATTCAACATGCAGTTTTTCCACATTTTGTACCTCTTCGTGACAACCGCCCATTTGGTAACCATCTTGATGGGAGACGGTTTATAAAAGGAACGTACATTCATTTCTAACGGGTGATCACAAGGTCTAACACAAACCCTCTCATTTGGAATACACCATCAGTACGTGAGGGAATTGGGTTAGTAGAGTGTGCCCAATATTTTTCTCTTGATTTTCAGGATATTTCCGATGAACGTGAATACAAACAATCGCTGGAGGTTTGTCTTTAATCGATCCTGGCTTCCGCATTATGAATTTTATGTCTTACACTTAGTCCTTGTGAAGTTTCTTAAACATGTCACTCCCCTTAAACCCTCGGTTATACTAGCCTTAAAGAACCACCTCAAGGACAAAGCCTTGACGTTCAGCAACGTTGCGGACACTTCAAGAAATAGGAGGATTCAATGCAGTTGGGGAATTGACCCGTCCATTTTCTCTCCTGTGGTGTCGGATATTTCCCTGTAACTTCCGGCTCGTTGGTTGCCGCTGCTGGCTTCCCCGTTCTTTGTGTTCTTGTGGAAGTCATGCAGCCTTAGGGTGTCATGTCCTTCCTTTTTTTCATTTTGAGGGTTGCTGTTGTTTGGTCTTCCCCTCCGTTTCTTTTTTCTCGGCACCCTTTCACTCGGCTTGACTGGTTTGTCTTCTTGAGTGCAAATTTTGCTGGTGCCGAGTCTCTTACTGTATAGCTTTCTTGGTTAAAAGTCAATATATCTTACCTTTACCAATATATATATCCGGACTTTTTTCAGTCCAACTGATCCCGTGACTATGCGTAAATCGGTAGCTCCGCGTATATCAAGTACCGCTCCGTGCATGGGGCAGCAAGTGTAGCTTCGAGCATATGCTGAGTAGGAGACACATCGACTCAAACCCGGAATGTGCAAACATCCAAAACCAAGCGATGAATTTTGATCAGCAAGCCGTTTTTAAAACTAGTAGCTTCTTAGAAGATAGAAAAAATAAATAAAATGACCAAAAAAAAAGAAAAAATTTAAATTAGATACATTGTATAATAGTAGAAGAATCTTGTAAAAGGGAATAAAAACAATAAAAAATGGGGAGTAGGTAAAATAATCAAAGTCCGCTTTGTTTCGCCCTCCTTCATTATATCTCTATGCTCAAAATAGTTCATCAACAATGCAATGCATGACATTAGGAGTGTGTAAAAGAATCAAGATTTGCCTGGAACCAGACTGGACCGACCAACAACCAGCGATTCTCAGTTCCAATTTACCGGAACTGGTGAGTACCGGTTAGGTTCCCGATTCCAAGTGTAGAACTGCCCACTTGCTCACCCGAACCAGACCGGTACACACACATACATAATTTTTTAAATTTTTATGTAGAGCATCTATGTGTTCTTGATTTTGATGTATTTGAGTTTGAATATGACCAAAGTGAGTTCAATTCCAGCTTTGGGGGCACTTTTAGCGAGTTCAATTCTATGGGCCAAATGAAAACGAGTGGAACTTCTAATGGGTGTTTCCCTGACTGGGCAAATGACTTGAGTGTTCGAGGCATCTCTAGTCCAACATTTTTCAAACCTGAAGGAGATGACAATGGATCAAGGGATTGTTCACCATAAGTGTTGAGAAGGATTGGTTCATGGTCCGAAGCAATTGCAATGAGGTGAGTAACGATGGCTTTCGAAAGCTAATGATGTCAGTCTATGTTGGAGCTGCACATGTCAACCGTTCAGAAGACCCGTGAATGAATTTGTTGGGAACATTTCGACCGGTTTCTAGTTCCAGTTTTTCCCAATGAATTTAGTGGGTAGTTCCCAACCAATCACTCGTACACTACATATGAGTTGTGCCGATTTGTGGATCCACATGCCTCGCTATAATGCATGTTCTTCGTCAATTTATGCTCGTGTTTTCCGAAATTCCCATTCGAGACCCTATGTATCGTTACTATTTCTGAACTCTATCAATTCGTCCCTAGCGCGTGCCTGAGGAAACTCCCAGGAGTTCGCATCAATGGGAAAGCTCGGCACCTCGATATCGGCACAATTCGCAGAGTTAGAAGCCTTCGCATGACGAGGTGTTCGTAGATAGATACATAGTTGAACAAATACTGTCCCAAATACTGTAGAATAATCACTGCTTTCTGCTAAAACGGAAATTAGTTTTTTCTTCGCCAGAACTAAATTTCCTTTGCACGAATTTTATAGGGTGAATGTCATGTTTTAAAACTTGAAAAGAATTTGATTCGGCTCTCAACAATCGCTTTTTAAAAAACGCGTGATTATCTTCCAGACCAACTTGCGCAAACCCCCTCGTCGAAGATAAGTTTGATCGAAATGCAAATTCTAGTTGAGTTTTGAATTTCCTCTATCATAAACCGTTTCGTTGTAATGGTGCAACTGGACGTTATATATGCTCGGAGTAATCTTGTGAACCATGCCTACCACTCTTGTGGATTAATCTTGCTCGTCGCATGTGGAGGAGGACGTGATTTAAGTATCCCTCCTAAATTTAGAAAAATCAAGATCGAATATCTATGTATTATTTTAATTTAAACTATCATGTTTACCTGCCTACGGGGTGCAACGGTGCTTGCCCGGCAGTTCAATATTTCTCTGTACTCTTCACGGCTGAGGCTGTAGAAGAAGGTGAGCAGTTTTTCAAAATCGAGAGTGCAGTTGTTGTCCTTGTCCAGCTCTTCAAAAAGCCAACCAAGGTTTTCGCTTTGGAACCCAGCAAACGTCAGGAACACTCGGCGATGCTTACACTGCCACTCCTGTCACGCCCCGATCCTCGGGCATGCGCCCATCCCTCATCTCGGTCGATTAATAGCGACGTCCCAGGACACATCGCCGACCCTTTCTTTTTAATACGCATGCGGAAGCAGATAATAAGAATCGCCAGACAATAAAGCAATGGGATAGACAAATAGGACTAAAAACTTGAACCCAAAAAACCAACACCCTTATGTATATATATAACAGCTCAGTCATATATATACATATCAAAGCCATACTAAAAGGTCGCTTTCTACTCAAACAGGTTCCACAGCAAAAGTCATCAGACAGGAGTGGAGTCTCAATCCTCATCAGGATACTACTCTGGATCATCCTCGGGGTTCTCCTCCAGGTACTCCACTTCGGGTTCTTTCTCCTCAGGTTCCTCATCAGGGTCCTGAAATGTTGTCCCACAACCGGGATGATACTACGTCTCATCAAGTTCTACCCTTAAGACCCGATTAGTAAACCACTACACCTTAGGCTACCTACACAACACGAGTTAGAGTGCTTACCTTGGCCTCAGTTCCCTCCAGCAAGTCAGTATATAAATCAAATACACACAATCACATCACATTAACCAATCAGATCGAATCATCGATCAATCGACTTAGTCGATTACATGTCATTCATACCATTTATTGGTCGGCCCCTTCCATACTATCTGTAAGTCTGATCCACACCCAAGACTACTCACCCTAGGTGATATATAGATAGTATATTATCCTATCTCTAGATGACATATAGAGTCATCGAGCTGTCAAATCATACCGTCATGTCTCGAGATGACAAAGAGAATCATCGAGCCGATATATCAATATCATACCGTACTGTCTCAAGATGACCTATAGAATTATTGAGTCGGTGTATCATACCGTACAATCTCAAGATAATCTGTAGGGTCACCGAGCCGGTAGATCGTACCGTCCTGTCTCAAGATGCTCCGTAGAGTCATAGAGCCGGTATACACACAATTTATCATATCGTACTGTCTCAAGATGATCTATGGAATTATCGAGCCGGTGTATGATACCGTACTGTCTCAAGATAATCTATAGAGTCACCAAGCTGGTAGATCACACCATCCTGTCTCAAGATGTTCCGTAGAGTCATCGAGCCAGTATACATGCCATTCCAAGCAAACAATCAAATAACCATTTTTATCCGTTCCGATAAAATGTCGTGTGTGGTACACGGTCGGCCTTAGTCAAAATACAATAATTTCCTTTTTTAAAAATTCCACAATTTTCTGTAGTCCACTAAAACATTTTTGGTATCATCAACTGATGCCCGGTTATTTTCCAATTAATAACCAAAGATTATTCAATTTAGGAATAAATCCTAAAATCACTCATAAATCAATTTAGCACAAAATAAAGCTTAATTAAATAAATGGACCGCACCATGACAATCAGCATAAAATTCCGGTCACCGGCCATCCCGGTTGAATTTTCGGAAATTAATTAATTAATTAATTAATTTCGAAAATTAAATAAATAAATACTAAAAATCCAATTTATGCCCGTAATGCCTAATTGGAGGCCGAGAAGAGCCCGAAAAATTACCGAGACTCATTCAATAAATAACATAGCATATCTACTTGCTAAGTACACTAACAATTCTCCTAACATGCATAGGTAAATCCCCAATTTAATTATCTAATCTAATCTAACCACCTAATTGCACTTAATTAAATATAATCAACCCCTAAGCATCATTAGCAAACTAAGAAAGCATTAGTGAGCAAAACTCACTTGTGCCAAGCGAAGATCGGAACACCACGACGGCGGCCAAAATCCAAATTTTTGGCAGTGTCGGCGGATACTCGGGCCGGGCCCAAAAGCCTCGCAAGCCCATAGAAAATTCTGGGCTTGGACTAAACTCACGGTTGGGCTTGGTTTCGCGGTCCTCCAGACTGGGCTGAAACTTGGTCTTCAAATGGGCTGCTACACTTGCATTTGTGGGCTGCTCTTGGCTGAAATGAGGCCTCCAAATGACGTGGGCTAAGCTGTTCAATTGATGGGCTGCAAGTGGGCTGAATTCTGCAAGCTTCGCTGGGCTCAAGAGATTTCGTGGACTGAATCCACTAGGCTGCTGGCTTCGGTGAATCACGTGGGCTGAGTCCACGAAATGATCGAGCACATAGGGAAGGAGCTGCTGTCTTTGTTGCTGGGTTGCTTTCGCTTCGTTGGCAGCTGGTCCACGAACGAAGGGGAGAGAAACCACGCGGGCAGCTTGTTGGCGAAGAGGAAAGAAGCGGAGACGCACCGCAGCTGCAACTTGCTTCGGTTTGGGCTGCTTTGGACGCACGTGGAGTCTTCAGCTAAGGGAGAGAGCTTCGATGAGTGGAGCGGTGGCTGAGCATGAGATGTGCTAGCATGAGGCTGAAGAACACCCGGCACCAGCTTCGCAGAAGGAAAAATTGCTCCGGTCAACAATGGAGCCTTCGGTGGAAATTGGTGGTTGACTCAATGGGGAAACAAAGAGTTGTTTATTTCAAGAATTGGCTGGACTAAACCAGCTGGTGGAGAGGACAGAGGAACGTGGGGTCTTCGATGGGTGATGGGGCAGAGGGCATGAGGCGTTGGCTTCCAAGAAATGAAAGCCAAAGGACGCAAAACAGAAAAAATAAAAAGAAAGAGACGCCGAGGAGATTGAGTTGGTGAGATTTGCACGAAGAAGGGGGAAAACGAACGGGAGGCGTGCACGAGAAGTTTGGGTCCAAAAGTCAAAAATAAATATCTCATTTCCATCATTAACTTGGTCCCCACAAGCCCCCAAGATTATCTTAATGTCCCCTAATATTTTCTCAACATTTAATCCAACCAATAATTCAATTTTTGCAGCCAAAAATGCACCCCTTTTCTTAGCTCCGAATTTCACACTTTGGTCTTCAATTTCTTCAATAAATTCCCAATTGATGTCCAAATTTTGATGTAGAAAAAGCCCAAATAATTTCTACAAGTCCCCGACACTCAAAGGCTCGGCTTGGAAGTCCAAATTTCCATCGATTTAGCCCATCCGAGCTTCCGCTAATTTTCCGCAACATCCGAAACGGTTTTCCGTAAAAATCTCGGAATCTCTGAAAAATCTTCTAAGACTGAGTCGACATTCCTAGAATTTATTGTGACATGACAGAATCTTCAATTTCTGAAATCGGACTCGAATTCATGGTTAATTTCTATTGGACGCGTTTTTAGCGTGACCTAGGCTACAAGGTAACTTTCAGAAATTTTTAGAGCAAATGACCCATGGTCAATTTTCTTCGAGCCACAATGAACCCACTCAACACATTGGCGACTCTCGGTTGTCGTGAAAATCTTAAGGATTCAAATACGGACATAGGGTACCAAAACGATAGAAAAAATCAAATTAGTGTCGGTCAATGAGAATTTTCCAATTTAGTGGTGTCACCCACGATTAGCCACACATCTCAGTCAAACCAACCTATCTCTGATCTCGAATCGATTTACATAGTGCCGTAATGATCTCGGCAGATGAGCACGGTCGAACAGCCGATTTCTAGTTGAATTCTCAAGTCCATTTGCCTTAAAATTCTTAATGGTTTCCTTAGATAGTCTAGTTATCTCAAGAGTGATCAGCTCTGAGAACAGCCCTATAGGCGCGTCAATGAAACGCCCGATTTATTCGGTAGAAAACAAGACTAAAAATTTGGGATGTCACAACTCTTCCCCTCTTATAAAAATTTCATCCTCGAAATTTAAACCTTTACCAATCCTTAAACAAAAAGGTGGGGGTATCGTCGTCTCATCTAGTCTCACTTTCCCCGGTTGCTTCTTCAGTCCCGTGGCATTGTCAGACCACTTTGACCTAGGGGACTATCTTGGTTCACCGAATTTGTTCTGAAAACAATCTAAACCGGGCTTTCCACGTATGACACTCTGTCGTCCACGTCTAATTCTTCAAGATTTAGCACGTGGGTCGAGTCAGACTCATACGTCCTCAACCTCGACACATGAAAGACGTCATGCATTTGTGCCTACCTTGGCGACAACGCAAGGCGACAACGCAAGACAATACGTTAAGATCCCGATTCTTTTCAAAATCTCAAAGGGACCTAAGTACCTCGGTTTCAGTTTTCCCTTCTTGCTAAAGCGCAAAGTATCCCTCATTGGTGACACCTTCAGAAAGATGTGATCACCAATTTGAACTCTAAGGGCCTTCAAGGCTCAACGATACAACACTTCCTGCGACTTTGAGCGGTCTTTAATTTGTTTCCGATCACAACAATTGCAATCACTGACTGCTGAACTGACTCTGGGCCTGTGATCTTTCTGCATCTCACTTTCTTCTCACCATCGAAATTCTATACACTCTACTATGCACTGCTTCAAATGAAACCATTTGACTGCTCTGTTGTGACCGAGAAATCCTCAGTTCTAAATCTGATATAGATCTACCACCGGTACTCTACAAAGACGAACTATTTGACTCACATACACTTCTTCGTGTTTGTTCAAATCAAGATCCCTTCATACAACAATGAAGTGAGTCGGCTTCATCCATCGGTTGACTCCTATTCCAACTGGAGTAATTATTCCCCTAACTCCCTGGTAAACCTATCACAACATTCCATCGTAATATACTTCCATTCCCACTCAAAACTCTCGAGTGATTATAATGGTCCTTCCGGTTTGCATTACTGAACTCCCACTTACTGACACAGCTGACACTTGCAACTTGTCCAACGATATCTATCTTGATATTGGTCTGACAACCGAGTTGACACCGATTCCTACCTACTTGTACTGTCTGATTGATACTACAATTACTACAGTGAATTCCTGACAAGGTCTCCTCCTTAAGTTCTGTACTGTCTGACACCTATCATCACCCACAATACTTCGGCATTCCTTTTTTCGAAATCTGAAAGTCAACCTATCTTTTACCGGTATCCTCTTGCAAGATTTCAAGAACATTTGTGTTCATCAACTAAAACGTCCAGATCCTAAACTGAACCTTCGGTTCAATTCTAAGGGTGGCCATAAGGTTCGAAAGGTGGCCTACCTCAAATTTGAAAATCGAATCTCGAGCTCTCTCGAGTAAATTCCACTCCTCGATCACCATCTGTGCAACTGAAGACTCTCGACTCAGTGCACTTACAACTTAATTCATCTTTCCAGGGTGACATAAGATATCACCATCACCGTTCTTTTAAAATTCTAAATCATAACGTTGTCTTCGATATAACTTCCTTCGATGGATTAAATTATATCACATTGCAGCAATAATTCATTACACAAAAGCTCCTCGAGCCGAACCTTTTTATATATGGTATCCAAGTTATACATAGGCAAAGTATTCAAGTACAACTATAACCAGTGATTTTCTTTTCTATGACTTCATTACAACAACTGAAGTTCTATAAACTTAACCAAAATTCTGCTGCACCACTCTGATAAAATTGTTTTGGGGACACTGCCCTTCCTGCTCAATGAATAACTTGATTCATCTTTGAGCTGGTGGTCCATTCAACGGAACCATATATGTGATCACGTTAGGCGCAACTTTGGCCTGACCCTGTGTAATTGCATACACGGTGCCCTGAGCTGGAGGTCTCAGCTGTCCTCCCGTGGTATATTCTGAGGGACATACCCCCTTATCTGACCCATCTGCGGCGACGGTGGTAGCTGCAGTTGTCCTCTTAGCTTTCTAGGACAATTCCTGGCTATGTGACCATGTTGGCCACACTCAAAACAGGCGCCCGTCCTTCGAGGGCACTGGTTCGGTCTATGTCAACTTCCACAAGCGCGACACAAATCATTCCTATTTGGCACCGGCTTGCCAACTCCACCACTCCTTTTTGTGGGACTTGGAATCTACTTCCAGGCATAGGCCTTTTTCCTTGGCGAATGCTGTCCCTATGTGAGCTGAACCTCGATCTAGATGAGGCAGCTCTGTCATTCTGATCCTTCTCAATTTTCTGAGCTCTCCAATATAGATCGTTGTAATTCCTCAGATCTAAGGAGACCAATATGCTCCTCAAGTCTAGTCTGAACCCATCCCTAAACCTTCTTACCCGGTTTACTGGGTTTTCTATTAGCTCTGAAGCATATCACGAAAGTTCAGTGAACTTCGCTTCATATTCATCAACAGTTAGGGAACCCTGGCGAAGACGTTGGAATTCGGCCATCTTCACCTCCCTGGCGGTCTTAGAGAAATATTTATCGTTGAAGGCTTCTAGGAAAGTGTTCCATTCCTGAACAGTGCCTTCCGGAAATATTGTTTCTCGTGTAGTCATCCACCAAGTGTTCGCAACTTCTTCCAGCTGGTAAGTTGCTAAGACTACTTTCTCAGTCTCGTTGCACATCAGCAGTGCAAACGCTTTCTCCAGCTTCTGGACCCATATAGTAGCAGTTTCGGGATCTCCTGTCCCGGTGAACAATGGTGGGTTCAATTTCAGAAATTGCTCCACCAGCTTATGGATTGGTCTTACAGCGACCACAATCCCCGGTAGACCTTCAACATTGGCGGCGGCAGGTGCAACAGCAGGGGCGACTGCAGCGGTGGCCTCAGCAGCGGCGGCGATAGCAGCAGTAGCGACGGCCTGAACGACGGCTTCAACAGTAGCGGCTTGCTGATCTATTCTTGTACCCGTTGCTTCCGGTACACACATGATCCCTTCTATTCTGGGATCATTAGGGGCTGCTACCCCGGCATCTACGACATGTGGAATCACTCCACTCGCGCTAGCCTGTGCTGGCGCTCAACCACGGCCTCCTCAGGTACCGACCCGATTCACGGCCCTACTGGTCCTCTTAGCAAGAGTCCTTGGCTCCTAATCGCTCATGGTGTTGTTTTAAATTTACCAACACTTGCTTCCAATTCAACACCGAATTAGAAACAGAGCGATCCAAACAACAAGCAGTTTTAGCACACAGCTAACACCGACATGCACCAGCAAGAATTTAAAAGTATTTCCTATTACTATCCCATGAACCATCGGTCCTTATCACTCCAATCTTGAATTTCGCTCCGATACCACTTAAACGGGGATGTCACGCCCCGATCCTCGGGCACACGCCCATCCCTCATCTCGGTCGATTAATAGCGACATCCCAGGACGCATCGCCAACTCATTCTTTTTAATACGCATGCGGAAGTAGATAATAAGAATCCCCAAACAATAAAGCAATGGGATAGACAAGTAGGACTAAAAACTTGAACCCAAAAAATCAACACCCTTATGTATATTTATAACAGCTCAGTCATATATATACATATACAAGCCATACTAAAAGGTCGCTTTCTACTCAAACAGGTTCCACAGCAAAAGTCATCAGACAGGAGTGGAGTCTCAATCCTCATTAGGATCCTACTCTTGATCATCCTCGGGGTTCTCATCCAGGTACTCCTCTTCGGGTTCTTTCTCCTCAGGTTCCTCATCAGGGTCCTGAAATGTTGTCCCACAATCGGGATGAGACTACATCTTAGCAAGTTCTACCCCCTAAGACCCGATTAGTAAACCAATACAACTTAGGCCGCCTAAGCACAACACGAGTCAGAGTGTTTACCTTGGCCTCAGTTCCCTCCTGCAAGTCAGTATATAAATCAGATACACACGGTTACATGACAGCACCCATTCAGATCGAATCATCGATCAATTGACCTAGTCAGTTACATGCCGTCCAGACCATTTATTGGTCGGCCCCTTCCATACTATTTATAAGTCTGATCCACACCCAAGACTACTCACCTTAGGTGATATATAAATAGTATATTATCCTATCTCTAGATGACATATAGAGTCATCGAGCTATCAAATCATACCGTCCTGTCTCAAGATGACAAAGAGAATCATCGAGTCGATATATCAATATCATACCGTATTGTCTCAAGATGACCTATAGAATTATCGAGCCGGAGTATCATACCGTACTGTCTCAAGATAATCTGTAGGGTCACCGAGCCGGTAGATCGTACCGTCCTATCTCAAGATGCTCTGTAGAGTCATCGAGCCGGTATACACACAATTTGTCATACCGTACTATCTCAAGATGATTTATAGAATTATCAAGCCGGTGTATCATACCGTACTATCTCAAGATAATCTATAGAGTCACTGAGCCGGTAGATCACACCGTCATGTCTCAAGATGCTCCGTAGAGTCATCGAGCCAGTATACATGCCATTTCAAGCAAACAATCAAACAACCATTTTTATCCCTTCCAATAAAATGTCGTGTGTGGTACACGATTGGCCTTAGCCAAAATACAATAATTTCCTTTTTATAAATTTCACCATTTTCTGTAGTCCACTAAAACATTTTTGGTATCATCAACTGATGCCCGGTTATTTTCCAATTAATAACCAAAGATTATTCAATTTAGGAATAAATCCTAAAATCACTCATAAATCAATTTAGCACAAAATAAAGCTCAATTAAATAAACGGACTACACCACGACAATCAGCATAAAATTCCGTCACCGGCCATCTCGGTTGAATTTCCGGAAATTAATTAATTTCGAAAATTAAATAAATAAATACTAAAAATCCAATTTAGGCCCGTAATGCCTAATTGGAGGCCGAGACGAGCCCAGAAAATTACCGAGACTCGTTCAATAAATAACATAGCATATCTACTTGCTAAGTACACTAACCATTCTCCTAACATGCATAGGTAAATCCCTAATTTAATTATTCTAATCTAATCTAACCACATAATTGCACTTAATTAAATCTAATCAACCGCTAAGCATCATTAGCAAACTAAGAAAACATTAGTGAGCCAAACTTACTTGTGCCAAGCGAAGACCGGAACACCGCGACAGCGACTGAAATCCAAATTTTCGGTGGCGTCGGCGGATACTCGGGCCGGGCCCAAAAGCCTCGCAAGCCCACAGAAAATTCTGGGCTTGGACTAAACTCGCGGTTGGGCTTGGCTTCACGGGCCTCCAGACTAGGCTGAAACTTGGGCTTCAAATGGGCTGCTACACTTGCATTTGTGGGCTGATCTTGGCTGAAATGAGGCCTCCAAATGACGTGGGCTAAGCTGTTCAATTGATGGGCTAAAAGTGGGCTGAATTCTACAAGCTTCGTTGGGCTCAAGAGATTTCGTGGACTGAATCCACTAGACTGCTGGCTTTGGTGAATCACGTGAGCTGAGTCCATGAAATGGTCGAGCACATACGAAAGGAGCTGCTGTCTTTGTTGTTGGGTTGCTTCCGCTTCGTTGGCAACTGGTCCACAAACGAAGGGGAGAGAAACCATACGGGCGGCTTGTTGGCAAAGAGAAAAGAAGCGGAGACGCACGGTAGCTGCAGCTTGCTTCGGTTTGGGCTACTTTGGACGCACGTGGAGTCTTCAGCTGAGGGAGAGAGCTTCGATGAGTGGAGCGGTGGCTGAGCGTGAGATGTGCTGGCATGAGGCTGAAGAACACCCGGCACCAGCTTCAAAGAAGGAAAAATTGCTCCGGTCAACAATGGAGCCTTCGGTGGAAATTGGTGGTTGACTCAATGGGGAAACAATTGATGGTGGAGATGACAGAGGAACGTGGGGTCTTCGATGGGTGATGGGGCAGAGGGCATGAGGCGTTGGCTTCCAAGAAGTGAAAGCCAAAGCAATGCAGAACAGAAATAATAAAAAGAAAGAGACGCCGAGGAGATTGAGTTGGTGAGATTTGCACGAAGAAGGGGGAAAATGAACGGGAGGCGTGCACGAGAAGTTTGGGGCCAAAAGTCAAAAATAAATATCTCCTTTCATCATTAACTTGGTTCCCACAACCGCCCGAGATTATCTTAATGTCCCCTAATATTTTCTCAACATTTAATCCCACCAATAATTCAATTTTTGAAGCCAAAAATGCACCCCTTTTCTTAGCTCCGAATTTCACACTTTGGTCTTCAATTTCTTCAACAAATTCCCAATTGATGTCCAAATTTTGATGTAGAAAAAGCCCACATAATTCTACAAGTCCCCAACACTCAAAGGCTCGGCTTGGAAGTCCAAATTTCCATCGATTTAGCCCATCTGAGCTTCCGCTAATTTTCCGCAACGTCCGACACGATTTTCCGTAAAAATCTCGGAATCTCTGAAAAATCTTTTGAGAGTGAGTCGACGTTCCTAGAATTTATTGTGACATGACAAAATTTTTAATTTCTGAAATTGAACTCGAATTCACGATTAATTTCTATTCGACGCGTTTTTAGCGTGACTTAGGCTACTAGGTAACTTTCAGAAATTTTTAGAGCAAATGACCCGTGGTCGATTTTTTTCTAATCATAATGAATCCACTCGACACATTGACGACTCTCGGTTGTCGTGAAAATCTCGAGAATTCAAATACGGACACAAGGTACCAAAACGATAGAAAAAATCAAATTAGTGTCGGTCGATGACAATTTAGTGGTGTCACCCACGATTAGCCACACATCTCAGTCGAACCAACCTATCTTTGATCTCGAATCGATTTATATCTGTGCCGTAATGATCTCGGCAGATGAGCACTGTCGAACAGCCGATTCCTGGTCGAATTATCAAGTCCATTTGCCTTAAAATTCTTAATGGTTTCCTCAGATAGTCTAGTTATCTCAAGAGTGATCAGCTCTGAGAACAGCCCTATAGGCACGTCAATGAAATGCCCGATTGATTTAGTAGAAAACAGGACTGAAAATCTGGGATGTCACAGCTCCGGTCCGCGTCCATGGCCGAGAAGCCTGCTTCTTGTCCACCGTCAAGCCTTGGTAGTAGGCCAACGCAGCTACGTGGACCCTTCGCATATCCATCTCTCTCTCTCTCTCATTTCCGTCCGAGGATGTGTGTAAGTGCCATTGTTATGGAGGTAATTGAAGTATCTATAGAGAATCTCAGTTGACCCATGTATTGCACGAACAAGGAAGAAAACAAGAAAACAAAAAGTAAAGTGCAAATGAATTTTTGGATGGGTAAGTACATGCAATGAATGTCTATGGATGCAAAGCGAATAGTGAGGGAGCGAAAGAAATTCGTGGACTCGAATTAGGATGCGCAAGCCCCTACATTTGCTGACCGAGCAATGTTACATAAGCGAACAAAATTCTTATTAAATCTTCTTTACTACATAACGTGTTTATCTTTTATTAGGCATTCGAAGAAACTAACGATCCAATACATGGATCCCATGGTTTCTAGTACCTTTATTGCCATCATCTGGTGGTCCGTCGAGCACATCGAACGCTCTGGGATCCTCGTGCATCGGTTAAGTCAAGGTTTGCACACGTGACTCTAATAAAAAATAATATGTGCGAAATTAGTAAGATTCAAGTTAGTGATCTCAAATTGCTAAACTAATAAACTTATAATGCCCTAATTACCTATACCCACCAATTTCTTAGTACACCTACCGTTGCGTCGCCAATACGTTGGTTTTGATGACTTATTGATGGATGAAGAAATTTCTCGCTTCCAGACGAGAAACTGATATCGTTCACTTTGATAGTTTTGATGGATATGCTTGCAACCTGCAATAATCCACTTGACAACTTGGGGGCTTTGCTAATCATTTTGAACATGTGTATCATGCATAAAATATTTAGTGAACTCAGCTTTATTTTCGCAAAAGTTTAATTGTCTTGGACTTCAGAAAGTGAGAGAGGAAAAGAACGGATCAAGTTAATACTCTTCATCAGAACAATCATGCCTGTAATTCTGCTCGGCCTCGTCCTCGTCTGACTCCGTCTTCATAGAACCCAAAATCAACAATTTGTGTCGGTCATGACGACACAGTGCACAAGCTAAGCTTATGTTCTCTCTCTCTCCAATTTCCGTCCGAGATGTGTACAAGTGCCATTGCTATGGAGGTAATTGAAGTATATATAGAGAATCTCAATCGACCCTGTATTACACGAACAAGAAAGAAAACAAGAAAACAAAAAGCAAAGTACGAATGATTTTTTGGATGGGTAAGTACATGCAATGAATGTCTATGCATGCGAAGCGAATAGTAAGGCAGCAAAAGAAATCCGTGGACTTGAATTAGGACGCGCAAGTCCGTGCATCTGCTGGCCGAGCAATGTTACGTAAGCGAACAAAATTCTTATTTAATCCTCTTTACTACATAACGTATTTATTTTTTATTAGACATTCGAAGAAACTAACGATCCAATGCATGGATCCCAATGGTTTCAATCTGGTTGAAACTTTCTAGTACCTTTATTGCCATCATCTGGAGGTCCGTTGAGCACGTTGAACACTCTTGGAGCCTCGTGCATCGGTTAAGTCAAGGTTTGCGCATGTGACTCTAACAAAAAATAATTTGTGTGAAATTGGTGAGATTCGTGAAAGAAGATGAAGACGAAGTGATCGAGAGAAGAATTTTCTTTGTATTCTGTATGTTCTCAATGTACAATCTTTACATTGTTTATAATACAATGTATGTATAAGAAAAGCAAGTAAATATTTTACAATATTTGTATCCGATACTAAATGAATAAGATTGATTCTTGAATGATATTGTGAATATTCATGTGTATCTTCACGTGTATCTTCCAACACTCCCCCTCAAGCTGGTGGCTTGTAGATATCCAAGACGCCTAGCTTGCTTAGGAGATACGCGTGCTGGCTTTGACACAATGGTTTGGTAAAGATGTCTGCTGGTTGCTCTTCTGTTCGGATTCCCAGCGTCTCGATTATCCCTTGCTGGATCTTTTCTCGCGTGAAATGGCAGTCCACTTCTATGTGCTTTGTTCTTTCATGGACTATTGGATTTGAGGCAAGTTTAAGAGCCGCATCGTTGTCACAAAACAATTTGGTTGGCCCTTCAATTTGCACTCCAAGATCTCGAAGCAATCCACGTAACCATACTATTTCACATGTGGTCTTTGCCATGGCTCGATACTCCGCTTCTGCTGAGGATAATGAAACAGTCGGTTGCTTCTTTGTCTTCCATGAAAGTAAAGAATCCCCTAATTTGATACAGAACCCTGTTATGGACCTCCTGCTCATTGGACATGTCGCATAATCTGCATCACAATACGCAGTCATCTTCATATCACATTTCTTGGAGAGGAGAATTCCAAGACCTGGGCATTTCTTCAAATACTTCACTACTTTGAGTGCTGCATTCATGTGGGACTGCTTTGGACTATGCATGAACTGACTAAGAGTTTGTACAGCGTAACTGATGTCTGGCCTGGTCATAGTTAAATAAATGAGCTTCCCAACAAGTTTTTGATAACTCATTGGATCTCTCAGTATAGGATCAGCTTCTTGAGAAATTTCAGCATCATACTCTGCTGTAGTCAATTTGATATTTTGCTCGATTGGAATTACAGCCGGCTTACATCCTGATAGCCCAACTTCTGATATGATTTCCAAGGCAAATTTTCTCTGACTGAGAGATATTCCCTTATCTGAACGAGCAATTTCTATTCCAAGAAAATACTTTGGCGACCCTAGATCTTTTATATGAAAAGTAGAGTGCAAGTATTTCTTGAAACTCTTGACAGCCATATCATCATTCCCCATAATCAATATATCATCTACATATATCATCAAGTATATGGATGACGTACCTTTAGTCCATGTGAAAACAGCATAATCAAATTTGGACTATTGAAAATCAGCAGCTATCAGGGACTCGGAAAACTTGGCGTACCATTGTCTGGATGCTTGCTTGAGTCCATATAAGGATTTGCGGAGACGACATACTTTGTTCTCCCCCTGTCTCCGTAAACCTTGTGGTATGTCCATATAAATCTCTTCATCTAAGTCTCCATGCAGGAATGCATTATGAACATCCATCTGATGTAATGGTCAGTCTTGATAAGCTGCTACAGAGAGGAATGAACGAACGGTAACATCCTTGGCTACAGGTGAGAAGGTTTCATGATAATCAAAACCTTCTTTCTGTGTGAAGCCCTTGGCCACCAATCGGTCTTTATACCTTTCAATTGAACCATCAGCTCGATATTTGATTTTGTAGACCCATTTGCATCCAATTGGTTTGCGATGTGGAGGTAGACTAACAAGATCCCATGTCTGATTGTCTACCAGTGCCTGCAATTCTTCTTCCATTGCCTTTTGCCATCGTGAATCAGTGCTCGCCTCTTCATAGTTCGATGGTTCTTGTTCCTCAGAAATTCGAGCAATACAACATCTATGCTCCTCGGATAACCGATCGAATGAAACATAAGAGGATATGGGAAAAAGAATACCTGGTGGGTTTCTCACTCCACAGATGTAGTCTTTGGTCCAAGTTGGAGGACGTGTGGCTCGTCCCGACCGTCTTGGTTGGATGTCATCAGATGAGGACTGTGGTGCTGGATTGTCTATATGGGAAGATTCCAATGTAATCTTCTCACTCGGGTCTTGATCCGTGTCGTCTGCTAAAGGTGTCATTGCCATAGTGGGTGTGGAAGCAGTACCTGTATTAGCTGAGAAAGGGATTAGAACATATCCCGGATCATTGATGGGTTCTTCGATATGGCTGTGAGAATGTCCCTGTCTGTCTTTATCCGACTCTTTAGTAGAGAAAGGGAAAAAATCTTCTTGAAAGTGAACATCTCTACTAACGAAGAACTCACCCGTAGAGGGATCAAATATTCGGTATCCCTTCTGTAGAGTAGCATACCCCACAAATATGCAAGGACGAGCTCGTGGACTCATTTTATCCTTAGGTCCTACTATAGATGCATAGCATAGACACCCAAAAATCCTCAAATGATTAAGATGCGGCTTCTTCCCAAAAAGAAGTTCAAAGGGGCTTCGACCATTAAGAATCTTGGTCGGCATACGGTTGATTAAATATGCTGCAGTCAATACACATTCTCCCCAAAAATTATCTGGAATAGAACCCTGAAATTTTATAGCCCTGGCCACTTCCAACAAATGACGATGCTTCCTTTCCACTATTCCATTTTGTTGGGGTGTGTATATACAGGAACTCTCATGTAGAATCCCTTGAGATGATAATAAAGTCGTACACTCATAATTGAAAAATTCTTTCCCATTGTCTGTCCTAATTTTTTGGATAGTTTTCCCAAACCGAGTTTTCGACAGAGAAAGGAATGTTTTGAGATGTGATACGACTTGACTCTTAGACTGCATGAGAAAAATCCATGTAGCCCTTGAATGATCATCAACAATAGTAAGAAAGAAACGAGAGCCATCATGATTTAATGTATGATATGGTCCCCAGACATCAATATGAAGTAAAGAGAAAATGTTAGCTGCACGACTTTTGCTCAATGGAAATGAGCTTCGTGATTGTTTTGCAAGTGGACAGATATGGCAATGAGAATAGGGAAATAAGGAGCTGTGACCCAATCTGGAATGGAAAATGAAATTTTTATTATTGGTAGTCATATTACACAATGATTGCTTATTATGAAAAAAATCCAGATTCTTGGTCGAACTTCTCCAGAAAAATAGTCCTTCTGATAGGTTACCCCATCCCATCAGTTTCCCAGTCGAAAGGGCCTGAAATTGACAACTATCAGCTTTGAAGGAAACTTGACATGAATTCTCCTTACAGACTCTAGACACAGATATAAGATTGAACTGTAACTCAAGAATATATAGGACATTGGTGAGAATGATTTCAGGACTAAGATCAACTGTCCCAGTTATAGTGACACGAGCAATATTCCCATTTGGTAATTGCACTATAATAGGACTATCTAGTTCTTCATTAACAGTGGTAAACAGTGCCTTCTCACATGCAATATGATCACCGGCTCCAGAATCTACAATCCAAGTATTCCTCAATATATTGTTTATTCGACAATGAGAAATACCTGTAAAGCTGCCCCCCTTTTTTTGGACATCCAATTTGTGCAATGCCTGCATCAATTGTTCATATTCACCATGGGTAATTGGTTGAGTTGTACTCGCCTGTCCTGTAAGTTGGTATGCAGCTGCTGATATTTCTTTGCCCTTTTTTTCTCCAGGTCTACCATGTAGCTTCCAGCAATTTTCTACGGTATGATGGGGTCGTCTGCAAAATTCACAATATAATTTTCCCTTATTTCTCGAATTCAGCCCAAAAGTATTGAGCCCATGAGAATTAGGCCCATACTAGCCCGCTATTTTTCGCGGAATACGGATCTGGCCCATGATTTTTTGCGGAAATATGCCCGCCGTTGGATCCTTTAATGAAGGAATTATCTCCACCGTCCAGATCTCCGTGTGTTCGCACCCCTCTCCAACCGTCCGATCGTTGCGTGCGATCGTGACCGTCTGCAACGGAGCCTTTAAAAGGCTTATGTTCCGCGAACCCTAGATGCGAATCGCGTTTCCTGTCTAGGGTTCGTGAGTTTCTCTCCGTTCTTGCGGCGGCAAGGGCTAGGGTTTCCGCCCCTCTTCCTTCCGTCAAAGCGAGCCTTTGGCTCTCCTCTTGCACAGCAAATTGGAATATACGGCCGATCGAGGGTGCAGGCTCCATCGCGAGTATCTCGTGACTGAAATGGAGGTAAGAATCGTTAAGAATAAGGAGAAATCGCGTCGCCTTCTCTCCGTCTTTTATCGCCTTATACCGTTGAATGGTGGTTTCGGGTCCATCGAGTTTCTCCTCCGCTGCCTCTAGCTCGTTCCAGAGAGCTGACAGCTTGTTGAAGCACGTCGTTACCGACGTGTTTCCTTGCTTCAGTTCGGAGAGAGACTGATGCAGCGAAAAGATTCTCGCGCGATCCAATTTCCCGTACATCTCTCGTATATTTTCCCAAAAAATTTTTGAATCTTCCGTTGGGGGCAACCCAGCTGCTATTTCTGGGCTGATGCAGTTGCCTATCCACGTTCGGACCAACTGATTGCACTTTTCCCACTGTCGCCCTAATTTTTCATCGGTTGGGATCGGAATTGTTCCGTCGATAAAACCCTCTTTGTCTTTTGTTATGAGAGCTCGACGGAACTCTCGTGCCCAGTTGGAATAATTTCCCGATCCTGTGAGAGGGTGGCTGATAAGCTGCAACTCAGGTCCGTCGGTGTTGGAAACGTATAGTGCGTCGCCGGGTTCTGGGCGACCCGTGGCGGCCGCGAATGGGAAAGGTATGAACCCTGTTGGGAATCCTGGATTTGTAGACTGACCCGCATTTGAATTCTCTGCTCCGCCCGTCTGCTCAGGGCCGATGGCTGCGCCTGCCCCAGTGTTGGTTGGTAGGCCTCCATCGGCATGCACGCTCTGGTAGCCCGGCAATGATGTACCCGGGTTTAATCCCTGGATCCATGGGTATGGCATCCATTGATAAGGATAGCCCGAGAAAGAAAACCCTGGGTTGAACTGAGCCGGATTCTGTTGCCACTGCGTGTGCTGTAGTGGTGCTTGGCCTTCAGCTATAGAGGTGATGATTGATGATCCTGAATTGGGCGAAGTGTGTAATGTCGGATTTATTCCCGACTGATCCTCAGAGACTGAGGTGAGTGGTTTCGGGTCTGTCATGACGAAAAATTGCTGTGAATTCCTCCCGGAGGCTGCCCTGTTTTGTGAATGTTGCAGTAACAAGGACAGAAAGGAGATTGGAAGGCAATTCAAGCAAGAATGCGGAAGCTAGGTCAGGATCAGAAGGTGCTCTGATACCATGAAAGAAGATGAAGACGAAGTGATCAAGAGAAGAATTTTCTTTGTATTCTGTTTGTTCTCAATGTACAATCTTTACATTGTTTATAATACAATGTATGTATAAGAAAAGCAAGTAAATATTTTACAATATTTGTATCCGATACTAAATGAATAAGATTGATTCTTGAATGATATTGTGAATATTCATGTGTATCTTCACGTGTATCTTCCAACAATTCGAATTAGTGATCTCAAATTGCTAAACTAATAAACTTATAATTTCCCAATTACCTATACCCACCAATTTCTTACTACGCCTATCGTTGTGTCACCGATACATTGGTTTTGATGATTTATTGAAGGATGAAGAAATTTCTCGCTTCCAGACGAGAAGCTGATATCGTTCATTTTGACAGTTTTGACGGATATGCTTGCAACTTGCAATAATCCTCTTGACAACTTGGGGGCTTTGCTAATCATTTTGAACACGTATAGCACACATAAAATATCTAGTGAACTCAGTTTCATTTTCGCAAAAGTTTAATTGTCTTCGACCTCAGAAAGTGAGAGAAAAAGAACGGGTCAAGTTAATAATTTTCATTAGAACATCATGCGTGTAATTCCTCCTCATGCTCGCGCTCGTCCTCGTCCGACTCAGTCTTTTTTTTTTTTTTTTTTGGTAAGAAGAAGAAGTATATTGGGGAAAGACCAACTTTACACAAGATTAATGCACCTAAAACTTACACTCAAGATGAAATAGATCATTATGAGTGGAAGGATGCCGAGATGCAAAAGAAAGCGACTAAGAACAAGCATGGCATGAACAACCGATAGCCAGAAACAACTGGCTAAAAGCTACACACCTAAAAGACTAAAAGCACAAGCACGGCAAGAGCAACCGGCAACCAGATACAGCCCACACACAAAGACCAGGCCTGAGAGAAAGTCGCCACTCGCAAAAGGCCGCAGCAACCTTGAGTGAGAGGCACGACCGAGAAGAGCCACCGGGCACAAAAGAATCCTCAAACAGGACGATCAAGATCTCCAGAAGAGAAGATAATCGCGTCCGACTCAGTCTTCATAGAAGCAAAATCAACAGATTGTATCGGTCATGACGACACAGTGCACAAACTAAGCTTATGTGTTTTCTCTCAAAAGTTATTCACAATCAATGTGTTGAATCCCTTTCATAATCTTTTCTTTCCGTTTGATAAATCTCTGTCACCGAACGGTTCAGAAGGTTTAAAAAAAATAAAGACGGTTTCCTTGGCTTTTTTCATCATCTTTTATTTTTGTTAGTCTCGTCAGTTTTTTTTTTTTTCTGTTGGTTATTAGAATATATCTTTCCTTAGTTGCATTTGACATTGTTACTTTTACAAAATATTCTAATATTAGTTCTTGCCATTGCAATCAATGGTCCGCATAGATCATCTTCCTCAATATCTTACATTCTATTTAATTAAAATTTCAATTTTTATACATAATTTGTTGCTGTGATTATACAAAATCACTGGTAAGCACTAACTTTCTCTTAATCTTCATTGTGAATCAATAAAAAAATTGCATATACAACATTGAAAGCCAATTTTTTAGCATCTTATAGTCAAAATAGTGACATATACATGAAGAGCTTAAAAGTGGGTAAACTAGATGATTTTCATATGTTGGATTAAATATGGAATTATTTTAATAAATGGGTCGGGTTAAGTAGGGGTAGGGTATGGGTTTGGTACAGATGTTAGTTACTAAATTTGTATTGCATATAAACGGGTCAATTTGGGTCGATCCATTTGTGACCCAACTCACCCACCCACCCACCCATTTGATGGCCCTAATTTATCCATGTGTATTTCGAAATTCCAATCGCAACCTTTCTATCGCTACTATGTCCAAACTTTCTTAATTAGTCTCCAAAGCATGCTTGAGGAAACTTGGATCGAAATTTGAAAGAAAGCAAGGAAGGAAATGAAGAACGAGGAAGAATATGGGAATATATTCTGTATTTTCTCTTCCATATTCATTCAATGTACAGTGTTCTACAATTATAGCACTAGACATATACAGGAAAAGGAAATAAAGTATATTACAAATTCAATTCCAATATTAGATTCATATTAATTGATCTAGCATATTAATCAGCAGAAGTACAGCCCAAGTGCCAAAACTTAGCAAGAAGGGACACTGAAGTACCACTTTCTTTGAAAAGTGAGACACTTAAGTGCCACCTCCGGCGAACCTTGCCGGAAATCCTACGTGGCAATATTTTATTATTTTTACTTGCCTACATGGTTCGCTGGAGAGCTGACTCAGCTCTAATTCACCCGAAACGACGTCATCTGAAAAATAAAAGCCTCGAATCTGCAAAAACGACGTTGTCTCCCAAATTGCCCCAAATCTAAAACCCTAAATTGGCCAAAATGCCTATTGAAGTGCTCGAATCCAAGTCTCGAACCCTAATTTTGATTTGCCCAAAATTCCATCGTCGAATATTGGAAATGGAGAGTAAGACTCGCAGCAGCGCCTCAAATTCCTCTCACCAAAGCAAAGGAGAAGGCCAGCGTTTTTGTTTTTGTGAGTTACCGAGTCCAAGAAGAATATCGTGGACTCGAATCAATCCTGGGATAAGATTTTATGGATGCGCCCCATATA
Source organism: Eucalyptus curtisii (assembly GCA_017140595.1). Classification (NCBI taxonomy): domain Eukaryota; kingdom Viridiplantae; phylum Streptophyta; class Magnoliopsida; order Myrtales; family Myrtaceae; genus Eucalyptus; species Eucalyptus curtisii. The sequence continues at coordinate 8,848,440 of CM029504.1, forward strand.
AAGAAGGGTCGAAGTGCAAATACTTCAAATGGGTCGATGCGAAATTCTCTAACCGAGCCACAGAGGTGATATTGGATCTACTTCATAAAAGACATCAATCTCTATCTATGTTCGTGGACGACTTGGACGATGTTGACTCAATGCAAGCTCAAGCGTCTTTAGCTAAACTTTTCAAGAATGAAGTCTCAATGCAAGCTCAAGCATCTTCAGCTAAACCTTTCAAAAATGAAGTTTCAAGGATGAAAATTGAATGGAAGTGTTACCAAGCATTTATTATGGTGTTGTTTTGTTGTTTATTATACTATATGATGAAATGTAAAGCACTTGAAGATGAGAAAAAGTTTCTCTGACTGCCATAGTTAAAAATGAGTGGACAAATGTAATTGTTTTGGATAAAATGTAGGCTTTTTTTCTTTTTGAAAGATGAGAAGAAGTTTGTGTTGTTCCACAAGATCGTCATGGCTTTGTTGTTGTTTGTGCTGTTATATGTATTGTGGGTTTACTTTTTGTGTTTGTGTGGAGGTTAAGGAAATGGAATGAGTGAATTAGATGTTGCTTGTACTATGTTTTTACTTGTTCTTGAATATAAACCAATAATTATGGATGTGTATTGGGTCAATGTGTTGTGGTGGCTTTTTTACTTGAACCAAATATAAACATAAACCAGCAGCAAATATAGGAATTGAATGGAGTTGCCACAAGTTAAATTACCATCACCTTCTCTGTTTTGCTGCAGACCAACATATACACAAGACAAACATGAGTGATTACCGGAGTGCCATAAGTTGTATTTAGTAATCACTTAAGTGCTAGTCGCGATGAAAAATAATCACTTAAGTGTCAAATTATTATTAAAATTGAACACTTAAGTGCCAAGTTTTTTAGAATGTGATCAGTTAAGTGCCAATTTTTTTTGTAAGTTTTCTCTAAAAATTACGCCAGCCACCACCAACGGCTGCGCCACCAACCATCACCACTAGCCACACTAGGTGCTCCAGCCACCACCGTGCTGGTGGTGTTGCTACACAAGGTATTGGTGCAAGTGAGCCTTGCACTAGCTTGCACTAGTACATATGGGGTAAGATGTACAAACTGCACACTTGCACTAGGTGCAACATAAGCCCATAACCCCCACCACAAACCCATAATCACCGAGCATCACCACCAGCCACACCAGCACCCCAACCACCACATTAGCACCTGAACAACAAACTCACTACCACCAAGCATCACCATCCACCACCACCAGCCACACAAGCACTCCAGCTATCACCACAGACCCAACACCAACAGCAGCAAGTAAAAGTGAATCCATATCTTACAAAAAGCAAAAAATTTGACACGCGTCAAGATCATTCTATTGATATTCAAATTAAGTCTTACAAAATCAATGACAAACTAAAGAAAAAAAAAAGATAACCATCCATAGCAAGTTATTATAACATTTACAAAACTGACTCCTAAGCTCCACAAATCCTATCACGTCCCATCTCATCAATCAATATGCACGACACCCCATGTTCGTGCTCCTTTCGATGGGCCTTTCACTTGATTCATAATTATTGCACTCTTTCTAACTGAACGTGCAACTTCTTCTTCAACCTTCTCAATATCCACTGACTCAGATGGAGCTGCAAATGTCCCAGGTTGAATTGATTCAAAAGGAGCTACAACTGTCCCAGGCTAAATTAAATCAGATGGACCTGCAACTGGGTTCTTGTTCTTCTTTCTTGTTGGCGCAGCTGATGTTTTCTTTTTTGTTGGTGCAGCCGTTGATTCTTGAGTTGGGCCTAAGATAAGAACCTCTGAACTTCTCTCGGGCTACAAAAAGACAATAAATTGTCGGCAAAAGTCTGCAAAGCATAAATTAAATTAAATGCAGCCAATACAACTTATATTCGAATGATTTGTTCCAAAGACGCTCATATATATAAAGGCCATAGCCATATTGTCTTAACATCTTCCCAAGTTCCCTTCTTGTTTAAATAGGGGCGTCACTTTCAGGAACTTGTGATTTATTGGCTCTTTTTCTTGCCTGTGATTTTTTGGGCCCTTCAGCTACAACTGGAGCTTCTTCGACCAATTCTTCAGCTGGGCGTCTTTTAGATGGCCTTTGTGTAGCTGCCCTTTCACCTAGCCTTCTTCTAGTTGTCCTTGTATGTAGCCTTTCAACTTCAGTGACACCTTCTGTTGGGCCTTCTGGTGATACTTGTGGTACCCCTTGTAGTGATTCTTCTTGTGGCCCCTGTGGTGACTCTTGAGGTGGCTCTTGTGATGGCCCTTCAGTTGACAGTTGAGCTCCAACTTGCTTTCTTCGAACTGAGAAATAGGCAAAAGACACCATAAATATAACATCGGGCCATATAATAACATAAAGAAAAACTGAATACAAATTGTTGAATTTACTGGGTATTTCTTTCTCTGCTGAAGAATAGTCGAGTGAATTGGCCGTTTAGCTGCTTCGGCCAATCCTTCAGCTAGCCGTCTTCTACCTTGCCTTCTTCGAACAGGCTGTTCAGTTTCATGACTTACTGGGGTTTTTCTTGTGACCTAACAAAGACATTACATACAAGGCCAAATAGGGTATTATGTACATATTTATGATAAACCACAAAGCAACATAAACATGAATTTTATTTCATGACTTACTTGGGTTCTAGTTGTCGACTCACTTGGCCCTTCTGTTTTGCCTTTCTCCAACTGTCTCTTCACTAGGCCCTTTAGCTTGCCTCAACTGTTCTTGTTGCTTCCTCAATTGACAACCTTTAATATTGTGGCCTGCTACGCGGCAATAAGAGCACGTCATCTTTGCACCCTGCCTGCTCATTCTTTGCTGACCCGAGACCTCTCCCTCCACCATTCTTCGTCTTTGTTTTGGCCTTCCAATTTTCTTCTTTAGTGGCAAAGGTTGAGGTGCTTCATGATCCGTGGACTCCCAAAACTTGGTACTTCTAATTGGCTGCATCATGAATTGGTACAAAGCAAGGTATTTTGATTTTTGTACCAATCATCGATGTAATCATATGTATTGTGGCCCTTCAACTGGATGGCACATATGGCATGTGCACAAGGAATCCACTTAGTTGCCATGCTCTACATGCACACTTCCTGCTTCCTAGATTGACAACATACTTATCGGCACCCTTCATTATCTCATATCCATCATCTCTATTCCAAATGGGATGACAATGCCTACTTGCAGCCAAGTTCTCATCCAATTTCTTGGCAATCCTAGGACCATATTGTCTAGTCCACTTTGCAGCCTCATCTCTTTGTTTCTGTAGCCGAATCATGACCGCAACTCATATATCTTCAAGCATTGAGATGATTGGTTTCCATCTAGCATCTATTATCTTCGAATTAGATACTTCACAAATATTGTTGTCGACGTTATCGCACTTGAATTCCTCACTGAAGAATGCCATGCACCAATGCTTCGGTTCTAGTTGAAATAGTGTAGCACAACCTTCCTTTGTCAACTGAAGCAGTCCTTCTTTGGCTATCATAAAGTCAGCCATGTTTGTACTCTTTGCTAATTGCCAAAATTGCAACTACAGCGTATCCCCTTTATAGGTCTTTGCCCAATTTCCGTATATGTGCCGGGCACACATTCTATGTTCAGCATGGGGCAACAACTGGGCTACTACCGGAACCAATCCCTGCAATAATTCAAAGTAAGAAATGTAAGCAAATAACATGTTAATATTACAAAGCAAACTATTGACTAAATTTTTCAAAAAGCAAGCATTACCTTTTGTTGGTCACTCATGAACGCTCACCCTTCCCCGTTTGTTATCTCCAAGTCAGCCATCAAATTTTTCAAGAACCAAGACCAATTGTCATTATTCTCAATCTTTACAATAGTCCAAGCTAGTGGAAACATTTGGTTATTCACATCTCTTCCAATTGCCACCAACAATTCTCCCTTGCACAAGCCCTTCAAGAAACAGTCGTCCAATCCTATAATCCGTCTACAACCAGCTAAAAATCCCCGTCTGCATTCATCAAAGCACACATAGAACTTATCGAACTTGCTCCCACTATCAGGAAGCGGCCTCTCCACCACCTCGACATACACTCTATTTGAAGGGTTTTGCAGCCTACACTCCCAATCATACTCCCACACCTGCCCATTTCCTTACCATACTAACCAATAAGTATCTTTATCACATTTTGCTTTGCTCTTTTGCATTGATTCCTAGATACATTGATGCCTAGACGCTCCTTCACCAGCATCCTACATCAGTAATTTTTATCTCGGGCATCACATTGATCAGATTGAAGAAGTGCTTGGACAATCATGCACCTGTTACCCTTTTGTTTTGAAAATTAATGAAACAAGTGTGTTCCTCTTTGTAGGCTCTAATCTGGAAAGACCCACTCCTCTTAACAAACGTGCCGTAAATCTTCCATGGACAATTTTGCTGCAGCGCCTAGCTCTTACAAAGTTCTTAGTGTTTCTAATGAAATCAATATTTCTTTGTGCAACAATGGAGTTCTTCAGTATAGCTTCCCTAAATTGTATTGCATCTTGGAATTTCATACCTACTAACAAAGTAGGAGAGGCAACGGATGGATCATAGGAAGGAAACTTACTTTTCCTTCTACGCACAGCTCCTTGATCTTCTTCAAGCTCGTCCTGGGATGTAGCAGTGTCGATGCTTTCTTCATAATCCGTCTCCTGGCCAGCAACACCAACATCTGCAGGGCCTTCATCTCTGTTTGGAACTTCATCAGCTACCTACAAAGTTGCAAATCTATCTAACAAAAAGTCCCTTCGTTTTTTCCTTGATTGTGTAAGCTCCTCGTCGTCGTCGTCACTTAAGATTAAGAAATTTTCAGCAGCCAACCCTTCATCGTCATCATCACCATCACTGGATTCAGTTACTTCCAATCTAATTCAGTGATGGCAACATCACCTATGTCACCATCACTCTGGTGAACAGCATCTGCACTCCTCTCCTCCCCGTCCTGTCCATCATGCCCTCCTTCATCCCTAACCTTAGTACTAGCTTGAATACCATCTCCTCCTTCTCCTACTTGGGTACTGTCATCATCTTCATCCTCACTATCACTATTGTATTCAACAAATACTTTCGCATCTTCCCCATGAAGATAATGATATAGGACATCCCTAAAATCATTATCATCTTCTAAATTTCTCAAACCATCTCTCAAGCCTTTCCCAGAAACACGATACAGCAACTTTTGTACTTTATAAGCAAATAGTCACTATATCCCTAACAAATCAAATATAATATGCCTTCTTTATATCTATAAAGATAGTACCCTCATTCCCCCCCTCATACTCTCATTCATCCTCCCCAATCAAAAAGTCCCCACCGTAACAAATAATGACAACAATATAGTCCTTATCATGAGACATATCTGCAACAAACGATGAAAAAAATACAATTAACTTTTGGGACCACATTCACAAAGAACAACAGACAATTGCATGTGGAGGTCCCTACACTCTTTATTAAAGAAAAGAAGAAAGAGAGAGGGAAAACATACATAGGTCAGACGGCAGCTACTTTAATTGGAAATATACCCTCAAGACAAATAGAGGTCCCCACCCGATAACTACTTTGATTATGTTGCATTCCCTTAAAATATGGAGAGATCCCCCAAATAAGTATGGGTCCTCATGACACTAATTTCAACACTGCAATTTTTAAAAAAAAAAATGTCCAGAAGTCCCTACAACAACTACTCCGAACCCTAACAATAACCATCGCACATCACATTTCACATCTGACCACTACAAATTACTTTCGCATATCACAATTCCACATATGAACCCTAAATCATACATCACAATACCTACCACCACATCTGAGCCTTAATTTTCCCCCCACCGAGCCCTACATTTCGAGGCTGATCCTAACTGTCAATCCGAACCCCCAATAGGGTTCTAGCACCACATCTGAGCCCTAAATCTCACATTAATACCATCCAAGCCTAAAATTTCCCAACGGACTCCCAAATTTCAAGTTGGAGCCCTAATAAACGAGTCGGAGCCCTAATTTCACCATAGGGGAGAGGAAGAAGAGAACAAAAATGAGCGAGCGATGACGGCGAACGACAACGGCAAGCGATGACAGCGAGCGACGACGGCGAGCGACGACAATGAGCGATGACCTGCGAACGGCGACTTGTGGACGGCGATGGAGAGGACGTCAGATCTAATGTGAACGCGATGGACAACCGGTTAAAATCTAAATAAGCTAAACGACGTCATTTATTACTAAGGAAAAATGATGTCGTTTAGTTTGGCCAAGGTAGAGTGGATGGGGCGACGTCGTTTTCATCCTCTAAGTGTGCTTTTTAAATAAATAAAAAATGCCACGTCAATTAAGCATGTCGCCGGAAAATGCCACGTCTGCATTTTGGCTAGATTTTGGCCGGATTGGCACTTAAGTGATCCGTTTTACTCCGATTTTGGCACTTAAGTGTACATTTCCAAAGTTTTGGCACTTAAGTGTCCTTCCGTGTCAAGTTTTGGCACTCCAGGTGTCTGTACCTCCATATTAATCTAAATCCCAAAGAATATTGTATAACTCGTGCATATCTTCCAACACTCCCCCTCAAGTTGATGGCTTGTAGATGTCCAAGACACCCAGCTTACTTAGTAGATATGCCTGTTGTCTTTGACATAGTGGTTTGGTAAAGACATCTATCTGCAGGCTGTTCTATAGTCCCAATTCCTCTTGTTTCGATTATCCCTTCTTGAATCTTCTCTCAAGTGAAATGGCAGTCCACTTCTATGTGCTTTGTTCTTTCGTGCACTATAGGATTGGATGCAAGTTTGAGAGTTGTGTCGTTGTCCCAAAACAACTTGGTCGGTCCCTTTGTTTGTACCCCAAGGTCCCGAAGTAAGCCTCGCAACTACATTATCTCATAAGTGGTCTTTGTCATAACTCGATATTCAGCCTCTACTGAAGATAAAGAAGCGATTGGCTGCTTCTTCGTCTTCCATGAGAGTTAAGATTTTCCCAGCATGATACATAATCTTGTAATTGATCTCTTGCTCATCGGCCAAGTCGCATAATCAGTATCACAATAAGCCATCATCTCCATGTTGCACTTTTTGGAAAGAAGAATTCTAAGACCTGGGCATTTCTTCAGGTACTTAACAACCTTCAAGGCAGCATTCATATGGGATTGCTTTGGCTTATGCATAAATTGGCTAAGTATTTACACAACATAACATATATCTAGTCTGGTCATAATTAAATATATAAGTTTTCCAACAAGCTTTTGATAACCTGACGGGTCTCTAAGGATAGGATTTATCCTGAAAATTTCCTTTATCATAGTCCATCGTAGTTAACTTGATATTTTGCTCGATTGGAACAATAGCTAGCTTGCATACCAATAGACCTCCTTCTGATATGATTTCTAGCACGAATTTTTGTTCGTTGAGGGAGATCCCTTAATCAAATTGGGCAATTTCTATTCCCAGGAAATATTTAGGTGATCTTAGGTCCTTTAAATGGAATGTAGAGTGCAAGTATTCCTTGAAGCTCCTTATGGCAATTGCATCGTTTCCCATAATAAGTATATCATCATCATATATCATTAGATAGAAGAATGACGTACCTCTTGTCCATGTGAAAAGAACATAGTCATATTTGGATTGTTTGAAACCTGCTGGCGTGAGAGCATTCACGAATCTGGCATACCACTGCTTGGATGCTCGTTTGAGACCATAAAGGGATTTGTAGAGACGACACACTCTGTGTTCTCCTATCTCTGTAAATCCTAAGGAAGTTCGATATAAATTTCTTCATCCGAATCGCCATAGAGAAATGCATTGTGAACGTCCATTTGGTGTAAGGACCAATCTTGGAAAGCCACAACCAATAGGAAAGAGCAGACCGTGACATCTTTGGCCACTAAAGAGAATGTCTCATGATAGTTAAATCCTTCTCATTGTGTAAACCCTTTAGCCACCAAGCAAGCCTTATATCGTTCAATCGATCCATCGACTTGATACTTTATTTTGGAAACCCATTTGCATCCAATTGCCTTATGATCGAAAGGCAAATTCACAAGATCCCATGTATGATTTTCATTTAGGGCTTGCAATTATGCTACCATGGCCTTTTGCCAGTATGGATCCATGGATGCTTCATCATAGCTAGATGGTTCCCTCTCTTTAAAGATGCGACAAATACAACAACTATGTTCTGGAGATAATTGATTAAAGGAAACATAGGATGAGATGGGATAATGATACTTAGAGAGTTATGTGCAACACAGACATAGTCTTTCGTCCACGTTGTTGGATGTGTGGTGTGCCCTAAACATCGAGGAGGATCCTGATTTAGTGGTAAAGATTCTTCCATAAGTGGTTCCGGCATGGGATTTGGAACTTCTTCAATAGTCACATTCTCATATCTTAATGATGGAGAAATGATTTCAGCAGCCGTCTTATCAGTTGTGGAAGTATTGTTGAGATTTTCTGGATTTCTAATGCGGACATATTCAGGATCTTTGAATGCATCTTCTTCAGTGAAAGAAAGTCAAGAAGCATTATGGGTGTCTTCTTTTGGGGACTAATGTTCAACAAATGGAAACACATCTTGATTGAATATTACGTCTTTGCTTATGAGGAATTCTCCTGTAGAAGGTTCAAACATGCAATACCCCTTTTGAAGATTTGGGTATCACATAAATATACACCGCCAAGCACGGGGACCCATTTTGCCCCTAGTGACGTAACATAAACACCAAAATATTCTTAGATGATCCAGTTCTAGCTTCTTGGGAAGAGAACTTCGAAAGGGCTTCGTCGATTTAGCACCTTTGTTGGCATTCGATCAATTAAGTAAGCTGTCGTAACCACACAATCTCCCCAAAAATTACTTAGGATGGAAGCCTGAAACTTTAAGGCACGTGCCACCTCCAAAAAAATGGCGATACTTATGTGCACAAATTTTCATGCAAAATGCCATAGGATGAAAAAAGATAAGCGAATTCATGGTTGAAAAACTCCTTTCTATTATATGTCCATATTCGTTGGATAGATCTTCCAAATTGGGTCCTTGATAAAGAAAGAAATTCTTTCAAGTTGGAGAAAACTTGACCCTTAGATTGCATAAGAATGACCCATGTTGCCCAAGAGTAGTCGTCCACGATACTAAGGAAATGTTGAGGCCCATCATGATGAGGTTTATGATAGAGTCCCCAGACATGAACATGAATTAGTGAAAAAAATACTACTGGAACGACTCTTAGGGTGTGTTTAACAAAATGTGTTTCTGTTCCTAGGAACACAAATTTTTGTTCTTTTGTTCCGGGAACAAAAACATAACAGAAACGCGTTTATTTACACTTTTGTTCTCAGGAACAAAAAATAGATTTTTTGTTTCCGGGAACAAATTTGGAACAGAAACAAGAAATAGAAAAAACTTGTTTCTTATTCCCAGGAACATTTCCGGAAAAACACTTTTTTTTTTCTTCTCATTTTTCTTCTTCTTCTTTTTTTCTTTTGTCTTCCTTTTGGCCGATCGCCGGCCTAGGCCATGGCCGTCGAGAGTCGATGACCTCGTCGTAGCGTCGCCGGCCCTCGGCGAGGCTCGGCCTCACCTTGGCTAGGTCGAGCTCACCCGGCCAAGGTGAGGCCGACCTCGCACCGGCCGGCGAGGCTCGGCCTCGCCCTAGCTGGGCGAGCTTGAGCTGGCCCAAATTTGGCAAGGCCGAGCTCGCCCGAGCACCGGCGAGGCTCGGTCTCGCCGAGCCATCACTAGGCGACGCCGACCCGGCGGTTGCCCGGTGAGGCCTGCCGGCCCTCGTCGGCTGGTCGCCGGCCATGACCAAGGCCGGCGACTAGCCAAAAGGAAGAATTAAGAAAAAAGAAAAAAATGAAATACATAATAAAAATATTAAAAATTTAAAAAACAAAAAAATTATACAAGTTTACCAAACGCGTTTCTATTCTTGGAGTAGAATTTTTTTGCATTTACCAAACGCATTCTTATACTCAAAAATCATTCTCTAGAATAGAAACAAAAAAAAAAACTATTTCTGTTCAAAAATTATTCTCCGGAACAGAAACGTTACCAAACGCGCCCTTACTAACTGGAAAAGGTACACGCGATTATTTTGCAAGTTGGCATATATGACATTAAGAGTAAGGAAATAAAGCATTATGGCTCATTCTGGAATGCAAAAGGAAATTTTTATCATTGGTAGTCAAATTACATAACGATTGTTTATTGGAAGAAATTTCAAATAAATCTAAAGTTCTTGGAATGCTAGTCTAGAAAAACAGTCCTTCGGAGAGATTACCTAAACCCATCAGTTTCCCAATCGAAAGGGCTTGAAAGAAATAGATATCATCATCGAAAAATATTCGACAAGAGTTTTCCTTGCAGGCTCTAGACACAAAAATGAGATTAAATTGGAAATCTGGAACATAAAGGACATTTCGCAAGGTTATTTGAGGACTGAGATTAATCATTTTTGTAGTGGTTACATGAATAATGTTTCCATTTGGCAGTCACATAGAAACAAAATTATTTAAATCTTCATCAATAATAGAAAAAATCTCTTTTCACAAACAATATGGTCACTAGCCCCTAAGTCGATTATCCAAGCATTTTTGGAAATGAAATTTATCGAGCAATGAGAAATAACTGAGAAGCTACTTCCTCTGTTAGAAATGTCCAATTTTTGCAATGCCTACATAAGCTACTGAAATTTCCCATTTCCCATGCGTGATGGGCTGATCATTATTTGAACCAGTGGTTTGGTAGGCTGCTACCAAAGATCCCTTCCCCCATTTTCCTTTTTTGTCGGGCTTATCATGCAATTTCCAACAATTGTCAATGGTGTGATGGGGTCGCCTACAATACTCACAAAATAATTTATTTTTTCCATTTACATTTTGCCCATAAGCCTATGATCCTTCTAGAAAATTTGGACCGCTGGATGCCTTAAAGCCAGCTCCTTGTCCATCGTCCAATCTTGAGGAAGGATTGGGCCCCTTCTAGCCATCCAATCACAACGTACGATCTGGACCGTCCATTCTAGGTCCCTTAAAGCCATGCGATTCTACCCCCAGCCCTAGCTCTTCTTGCTGCAAATCTCTTTCTAGGGTCTTCGGGCCTTTTTCTCTTCTCTCACCGCAAGCAGCCAAGGTAAGGTTCTTTGCTCTTCTTGCATGCTCCGGCGATGTGAGCCTCTAACTCTCTTCTTGAATGGCCAATTGAAAAATACGGCTAAGTGGTGGCAGGAGATCCATGGCTAAGATCTAAGATCTGAACGTTAGGTAAGTGTCGTTCAAAATGAGAAAAATTGTGTGACCTTCTTTCTATCTCGTATCGCCCTGTATTGTTGCAAAGTCGCTTCGAGTCCTTCAAGCTTTTCCTCTACTACTTCCAGCTCGTTCCAAAGGGCTGATAATTTGTTGAAACATGTGGTGATGCTCATATTTCCCCATTTCAGTTCTGAAAGTGCTTGGGTTAAGGAAAAAAATTTGCACAATCCAGTTTGCCATACATTTCATGTATATTATCCCACATAGTTTTCAAATCTTCTGTGGGGAGGAAGATCGGCTGCAATTTATGGACTAATGTAGTTCCCGATCCATGTTCTTACTAATTGATTACAATTCTTCCATTGTCTTGCCATCCTCTCATCGGTCGGAATCGAAACAGATCCATTAATGAACCCATCTTTATCTTAAGTAACTAGGGCTTGAGGGAAATCTTGTGCCCAAATCGAGTAGTTCTTTGATCCCATTAGTTGATGAGTGATGAGCCAAATCTCTAGTCCATCGGTGATAGATACGTAGAGGGCATCGCCGAGTTCTGGGCGACCGGAGGTGGCTATGACAGGGTACATCAAGAATCTAGGCAATAATGTCAAGTAGGTATTCGCAACCATACTCGGATTTTTTGACCTATTTGATAATCCCACATTTGAACTTCCATACCCACTATTTGTGATTGCCTTATCTATGGTTGGTGGGCCATTATTGGGCTGGACATTGTCTTCGGAAATATAGACTCCTAGCCATGGAGTTCTTAGGCTTGGCCTGTAGTACCATGGACTAGGTTGGAAAGGATAGGGCACCCACTAGTATGGTTGACCCGCCATGTGCTAACCCATAATGGATTGGCCTGGAGCGGGTTGCCCCAGACTGGGCTGCCAAGGAAAAAAAAGTCCCACATTTGGTTGACCTTGGATTCCAACGACCTCAATAGGTAAGCTCAAGGTAGGGTTTTGAACTTGCTCTTCTATGATATGCTCTTCAGTAGGTGGTGGTTGATTCTCTGCCATGGTGGCAGTAAAGAGTTCCTTTTCTTCACTTGCCTTTATTTCTTCAGAAACCGATTCCTACGTCGGAGTGCTAACGTTGTTTTGCAGGTTAGCGTGTCTCTCACCAAAAATAGTAAGCGTAGCCCGCTCTGATACCATGAAAGAAAGCAAGGAAGGGAAGGAAGAATGAGGAAGAATATGAGAATATATTATGTATTTTCTCTTATGTATTCATTCAGTGTACAATGTTCTACAATTATAGCAGTAGACATGTACAAGAAAAGGAAATAAAGTATATTATGAAATCAATTCCAATATTAGATTGATATTAATTGATCTAGCACATCAATGTAAATCCCAAAGAATATTGTATAACTCGCGCATATCTTTCAACAAAATTTAACTATAATAATGGAAAGATACTTTTATTTCCAATTGGTCAACACAAAGCACACTAACGGCAATAAGAAAGTCTCCCAACTGGTGATAATGCTCGTGCAGTTTTCCTAAACGATGTGGCATCCCACCGCCACTACAAGGTTGCCCAGCGACTGCCCAAATTCGTACGCGCCCTGTAACTTGTTGTACCGCGCGAAGAATTCGCCCAGTCCCTCCTCTGCCCCTGCAATCGAAACGTGACAAATTAAAGAACAATTACATCAGATTATGTGGCGGTGATTTTCTAAATTTGAGGTGGTGATTTTGAGAGACAAAAGAGAGAGATCTTACTCGGTCATTAATGTAGGAGAAAAACTTCCTGACTTGTTTTGAAGTTGACAAAACGTTTCCATCAGTCTAGTCTAAAGACTTGAAGACTCTATTGACAAAGTCCGAAGACCTCCAGACTCAAAATTCAAAGTCTACCCTCATTGACAGCTTCCAGACCGACGAAGAAAAGTTTATCCTTAAGGATTCGGTTCGTTTGGTTAAGGAAGATCTCACGACTGGAAATAGCATTTCAAGATTTGTTATTCGTATTAATTAATTTGAGTAACTTTGATTCAATTGATCCGCGAATCATACTTGGAAGGTTCTACTTATGGAAACCTAGATCCCGATTGTATGGGCGAGCAGGATTGGTGGGTATCGTCATTTTCCTTGAATAGCTCAAGATCTCCCTGATTGATTCTGTCCAACGGGTTGACTGGAAGAATTCCTTTGGAAGGTGCCAACGGTAATGAAGGCATGAAGGAGTATTTAAGGGAGACGTTCAAGTTGTTCAAGAGTGTCGAATAGAAAAATTTCAAAGTCTGAATCTCCTTCTTCTTTTGCGATCTTATTCGTTGAGCTATACTTGTACTCAAAAGAGAGACTAAATATTTGTGAGACCTTGAGGAAGTGTAGTAGAGTCTCTACATTATGGAATCAAGGACGTGAGACCGTAAATTCTCTTTTGATCCTTAGTGAAATCCAGCCAGTGGGCTGTCAGTGTGGGAGAGTGAACATAGGCTTGGTCTAAGCCAAACCACTATAAACTTAGAGTCTTGTTTCTCTATCCCTAAACTCTTTACTTTACATCGCAACTTCATACATCTATTATCGTCTTCGCTCTTTTATTTCATCAATCGTTGAAGAATAATCTATCTTGTTACAATTTGCAAAAACTTCTCTGATCACCTATTCAGCCCCCCTCTAGGTGCTCGTACTAGTTCTATCAATTGGTATCAGAGCTTGTGTACTCATTTATTTGAAGTGTTTTTACTTCTGAGTTAAAGATCTATGGCTCGTATGTTGGCTCCAGGGTTGGTAGAAGGTCAAAGCAACACTAGACCTCCTTACTTTGATGGAAAGGATTATAGTATATGGAAAAACAAGATGAAAGCATTCCTAAGATCGAAAGATCCTCTGGAATGGGAAGTGGTAGAAAAAGGAATCATTCCTATAGCTGCATCATGATCAGAGAGAGGAAAAGAAGTTGCAGTCCCTATCGAATTGACTCAAGAAGAAATAACCAAGAGACAAACTCTTGATACTAAAGCAATTTACTCTTTATATTGTGCATTATCTCCTACTAAGTATAACAGAATATCTTCTTGTGAAACGGCAAAAGAAGTCTGGGATAGGCTGCACATTACCTATGAAGGAACTGATCGAGTAAAAGAAACAAGGATCAATATCCTTCTAGGACAATATGAAGTCTTCAAAATGAGACCAGGAGAATCAATCACTGATATGTTTAGCCATTTTACTGAAATTGTGAATGGCCTTGAATATTAGGGACATCTAATCTCAGGACAAATGAAGGTCAACAAACTGCTGCGTGGACTATCTAAGGACTGGAATTATATAAAGACTTCAATAAGGGAAACACAAAGGATTGCACCACTTTCTATAGACGAATTGATTGGAACACTTCAGTCTTACGAAGTGGAGCACACCAATGATGAAGAAGATTCCAAAAGTAAGAAGTCTATTGCTTTAAAGTCTAACGATGATTCTGATGTTACAGACTCTGAGGAAGATTTAGATGATGAAGAGCTAGCACTTATGATAAAGAGGTTCAGAAAACTGAACAAAAAGGGAAGAAGATTCAATTGGAAGAAACAAAGTACTCAAAGATTTCATAACAAAACAACTGAAGATGATGAATCCAATAAATATGTGATTTGCTTTGAATGCAAGAAAAAGGGACACATCAGACCCAACTGTCCTTTATTGAAGAAAAAGAAAGGAAAGACTGAGAAGTACAGAAAGGTTCTCAAAGCAGAAACATGGAGTGATACTGAATGTGAAGAAAGTGATGATGATTATGCCAACATTTGTTTAATGGCAAAATCTGAATCAGACTCAGACCTTGAGACAGATACAACTCATACTCAGACAGTGAAATTGAGGTAAGTAATTTAAACATACCTATTAAAGTTTCAAATATATTGACGAACTATGTCTTAGCCTCAAAACTTCTCTTAAGAGAATCTCCGAATTAAAAATAGAGAATTCTACATTGAAGCAACATGAAAAATCTTGGAAAGAAAAATTTGAAGATTTAGACAAAAACTTTATTATTTTAAAAGAAAATACATATTCTCTTTCAAGAGAAAATACATGTTTAAAAAATGATATTTCAAATATTTCAAAAAGGTTTTCAAATGGATCTGAGAAGTTGGACAAGATTCTTTCGATACAAAGACCCTATTTTAACAAGTTAGGTCTTGGTATGACTCCTGAAACCATTCCTCTAATTAATTTTCCAAAGGTAAAAGAAAGAATTAAACAGAGACCTACAAAAGCTTTTTATAGAAATCATTTTCAAAAAGTCTTTGTAAAACCTGTTGACCGAAATATTCTCAAATGTTCAAAGTGTCAAGCTCAGAACATTTTGAGAAGGAATGTCCTATGGTTTGGAGACCTGTTAAAAAGGATTGGGCAAAGACTGTTTATTGCACTAACTCCAATGGACCCCAAGAAAATATGGGTACCAAAGAAAGCTTGAATTTCTTTTCTATTACAGGTCACTATCAAAAGGAAGATCAAATGGTATTTGGATAGTGGCTGCTCAAGACACATGACAGGAGATTCAAATTGTTTTATAAAACTTGTTCAAATAGAAGGAGGAAAAGTCTCTTTTGGTGGAAATAGCAAATGAAGGATTATTGGATGCGGAACAGTAAAAATTGGAAGTCTAACAATCAACAATGTTTCTTTGGTGGAAGGATTGAATTGGGCAAAGACTGTTTATTGCACTAACTCCAATGGACCTAAGAAAATATGGGTACCAAAGAAAGCTTGAATTTCTTTTCTATTGCAGGTCACTATCAAAAGGACGATCAAATGGTATTTGGATAGTGGCTGCTCAAGACACGTGACAGGAGATTCAAATTGTTTTATAAAACTTGTTCAAATAGATGGAGGAAAAGTCTCTTTTGGTGGAAATAGCAAAGGAATGATTATTGGACGCGGAACAGTAAAAATTGGAAGTCTAACAATCAACAATGTCTCTTTGGTGGAAGGATTGAATTACAATCTACTCAAAGATAAGCCAATTGTGTGATACGGGATTCAAAATCAACTTCCGGGAAGGAACATGTTCAGGAACTAGTAAAGATTTATCTCAATCTTTTACAGTGCGTAGACATGGGAATATCTATCTTCTGGATATAAATCAAGAAAGATCACAATGCTTAATATCAGTACAAGATGAAGCGAATCTATGGCACCAAAAGCTTGGCCATATCAACATGAAGCAAATTGCCAAAATTTCTTCCAAAAAGCTTGTTCGAGGATTACCCAACCTTAAATACCAAAAGTCTGACTTGTGCACACCATGCGTGTTGGGAAAACAGGTTAGAAATTCTTTTAAATCAATAAATTAAGTTTCTACTAATCGTGTATTGCAGCTTCTGCATATGGATCTCTTTGGACCAACTAGAACTCAAAGCATTTGGTGGAAAAAGATTCTTCCTAGTAATAGTGGATGATTTTTCACGATTTACTTGGGTCTACTTTCTTGCAAGTAAGTCTGAGACTTTCTCTCATTTTTCAAAATTTGCTAAGAAAGTGCAGAATGAGAAAGGTTATACTATTTCAAGCATTCGGACAGACCATGGAGGTGAGTTTGAAAATCAAGACTTTGCCAAATTTTGTGACAAATCTGGTTTTCAGCATAAATTCTCATCTCCATATACACCAGAATAAAATGGAGTTGTGGAAAGGAAGAATAGATCTTTACAAGAAATGCAAGAACTCTTTTAATTGAAAGCAATATCTCTTCACGTTTTTGGGCTGAAACTGTTTCTATAGCTTGTTATATTATTAACAGAGTATTTTTAAGGCCAATTCTTGACAAAACTCCTTATGAATTGTTTAAAGGAAAGAAGCCAATTGTTTCTTATTTTCAAGTGTTTGGTTGTAAATGTTTTATCTTGAAAAATGCAAATGATCAAGTTGGTAAGTTTAAAGAAAAATCAAACAAATGAATCTTTCTTGGATACTCAACTTCAAGCAAAGCTTATAGAGTATTCAATATGAAGACTCAGACTGTGGAAGAATCGATGAACGTCAAATTTCAAGACTCTCTCGCAAATCCAACCGATTCGGACTCAAAGCGAAGAATTGAACCTGCTCCAGACTCTACAAGATCTACCTCCCATGAAACAGTTCAGACTCCAGTAGAAAAACAACGAACAGATGATGAAGGGTTAACTCATGAAAAAGATCAACAACCTGTTAGATTGTCCAATAACTAGAAGCATAAGTCTAGTCATCCCGAAGAACTCATTATTGGTGATATTAATGAGGGAATTCGTACAAGATCCAAAAGGCGAGAAGAGTCTAGTGTTGTGGCACTTATTTCTGAAATAGAACCCAAAAATATAGAAGAAGCCTTAACTAATGAAAGCTGGATTGAAGCAATGCAAGAAGAACTCAGACAATTCAGCATTAATGATGTTTGGGAATTAACTCCTAAACCAAAAAGTAAGTCTATTATTGGAGCTAAATGGGTTTACAAGAACAAAGTGGACGAAAAAGGAAAGGTCATAAGGAGCAAAGCAAGACTCGTGGCCAAAGGATATACGCAAGAAGAAGGGATTGACTATGATGAGACTTACACTCCTGTAGCAAGGTTAGAAGCAATTAGACTATTACTTGCTTTTGCTTGTTATAAGAATTTCAGGTTATTTCAAATGGACGTCAAAAGTGCATTCCTAAATGGATTTATTCAAGAAGAAGTCTTTCTGGAACAACCTCCTGGATTTGAATATCCAAAGAAACCAGATTATGTGTTCAGACTGAAAAATGCTCTATATGGATTGAAGCAAGCACCTCGAGCTTGGTACGAAAGGTTAAGTAAGTTTTTAATTCAAAATGGTTTTATTAAAGGAAAAGTAGACACTGCCTTGTTCATGAAAAGAGAAGGTAAAAGCTTTTTACTCGTTCAAATTTATGTTGATGACATTATATTTGGATCATCTAATGAGAATCTATGCAAGAAATTTTCTAGGTCTATGCAGGATGAATTCGAGATGAGCATGATGGGTGAACTATCCTTCTTTCTTGGTCCGCAAGTGAAACAATTGAGAGAATGAATTTTCATTCATCAAGAGAAATATGCAAAAGAACTTGTTAAAAAATTCGGATTGGAAAATTACAAAAAGACTGACATACCAATGTCAAGTTCTTCGAAGCTAGACAAAGATGAAGGAGGAAAGAAAGTCGACCAGAAACTATACAGGAGTATCATTGGTTCACTTCTTTATCTTACTACATCTAGACCTGACATCTTGTTTAGTGTTTGCATTTATGCTAGATTTCAATCAGATCCTAAAGAATCTCATCTAAGCGCTACAAAACGCATCATCAAATATGTTGCAACAACTGCTAAGCTTGGTCTATGGTATCCCAAGGAAGGAGACTTTACTCTCCTTGGATATTCAGACGCAGATCTCACAAGGCAGTATCTTGGTTTTCAAGGAAACAAAGCACTGTAGCTCTTTCAATAGCAGAAGCAGAGTATGTAGCCCTTGGAAGTTACTGTTCTCAAATATTATGGATAAAGCAGCAAGTGCGAGACTTTGGAATCGAAGACTCATGCACAGAGATCAAATGTGACAACACCAATGCAATTAATCTCACAAAGAATCCAATTCTTCATTCGAGAGCAAAGCACATAGAGATTCGACATCACTTCATTAGAGATCATGTTCAAAATGGAGAAGTCTTGATACAATTTATCGACTCAAAGAATCAACTGGCAGACATATTCACAAAGCCGTTAGAGAAAAGCTCGTTTGAGTCTATTCGTTCAAGACTTAATATTTTATCTCTTGAAGACTGATAAAGCTCAGACTCAGGAACAAAGTCTGACAAGGCTCAGACTCAAAAAAATCAGATTCAGAAGACCAAAGGTTATGACCGTAAGTTATTTCGGTTACAGTGCTTTTAATCTTTAAATAAAAATCTCGAAAAGGTAAGACTGTCTATTAATCTCTAATTGACATTAAAATTGCAATTATCTTTTTGAAAAAGATAGTTATCTTTTTTCAAAATGATAGTTATTTTTTTAAAATGCATTTTTATTTTTCCTTTTGTGACGTTTCAAATACCTTGTTTTGACTAGTTTATATACTATTTCTCTTCTTATTCGCTTTTACTCACAAACCCTAGAGCACAGATCTTCACTTTCGCACTTTTTCTCTAGCTTAATCTTTAAAGTTCTCATCTTTCTCGCGAATCGAGTTCAAAAATCCTCTCAAAGACTATGACAATGTCGTTTCAAAGAAAGTCATCAAGGATTGCAAGCAGGGGACCACAGTTTATGCGTGAGGGACCTACGCACTTCGATTTGACTGAGGAAGAAGATTCTTCAAAGCAGCAGCAAAGTCAACAACAACATTCTCAACCGCGCTATTCTTCTCCTGCTAGGACACATGAGCGTCATCACCAACAAGCAGAGGAAGAAATTCTTGAGGATGTTGAACCTCTAAGATCTCTTAAGCCTGCATTTACTTACAAGCTTTACTCCACTCTAAAGGAAGGTAGTTCTGCAATGACTCTTATCGATGAATTTCTAAAAGAAAAAGGATATCCGAATGAAACCCATTTCTTAAGGGTCATGGAACGTTCGGGAATTGTTCCTGTTGGTACAGCGGAAAGGGCTTTTGTAAATTTTCCTAGTGATCCTCGTTTTGGAGTAAATCAACCTGAGGGAAAAGATGACTATGAAAAGATGTTCATACATTTTAAGACAAGGATGGGTGTTGCTACAAAAATTCGAGGAAAAATGGCAAAATTGTTTTGTTCTGAGGAACATAAGCAAGCTTATTCCAAGTTGTTGAAGCAAGGGGTGATGAATCCAAGAAGTGTCGATTTTGATTTTCTCGACTCATTAAACATCAAGTTGAGAGAGAAATTTGAGAAACTTCAACTTGAACGTTTTTGTACAGAGACAGATGCTGCTCATTCTGAACTTACTGCTTATTTCTATTCTAATCTAAGCTTTTTAAATGTGAATCGATTCTCGTTCAGTGTTAGAGATCAGGAGTATGTGGTAGACATGGATATTCTTGCTGATGTGATTGGTGTGGAAAGAGGGACTTTCCAATCCATAACTGTGTCTGTTGGTCATGCGACGATGGAGCTTACTCAAGATAGAAGTGCAGAAGGACGACTCTCTTATCTGAGGATGAATGCATCTAACATATTGCTCCATAAGATTGTGATCAATTGTCTCAGGCCCAAATCCACATCCAAGACAGACGTCTCAAACTCTGAAGCAAAATTGATGTACGCCATCAAAATCGGTTACAAGTTCTCCTTGCCGCACATTATCATGTTTCACATGTATAGAACCATGACAAAATACAAGGGAAAACTTCCTTACTCTGGTCTCATCACTCGTTTATTCAGACATTTTAACATTCAGCCTCTAGATATTCTGTGTGTTCGAACTATTGATCAGATGGTGATAAGGCTAAAGATGGTCACAAAAATGCGTCTGAAGGAGCTAAGCAAGGTGTTAGAACGATTCAAGGAGAAGACCCCTGTCAAGCCTCGACAAGACTCTGCAACAGCAAAGAGAAAAGGCAAAGAACCCATGATTGTTCCATCCAAAAGAAGGAGAGCAATCATCTTGCAGGATGAAGATGATGAAGAAGACATTGCTATCTCCTTTGCCTCACATAATGTACAGCGTCTTGTTCCAGAGTCGGAAGAACGTGAACAACAAGACAGAGAAGAGACAGAGAAAGATAATGAGGAGAAAGAATCGATAAGGAAAGAGGAAGAAGAAGAAAGAACAGAAGCACAGGAGCAAGGAGGGGAACATATTGCAGGAGAAAGTCGGGGTGACTCTCCCACAGAAAAAGAAGCTCAAGAGCATCATGGCACTAAGGAAGAGCCTGAGCAAGAAGAGTACTTCTCTCCACCTGAAGGCACTGAAACAAGGGGAGCTGTTGTTAAAGAAGGTATTCCTCTACTCAACTTTACCAGTGATAATGTTAGTCACTCTCCTGCCGATCCAGAGGATACCTCACAATTTCCTGAAGAAGATCATAAGGCTTCATCTCCAAGTTTGGATGCTCGTGCTGAAGTTCGATCTGGCTTTACTCCACAATCTGACCATGCTGAAGCAAGCACACAAACTGACAACTCAGGAGACTTTCAAAGGTTGCTTGAACTTCTTCTGGAACTTAAAGGCTAGGTTTATGCATTGGGATGTGAATTCCAAACTCTGCAGAGTGCTCATCATGCCATTTTTGTTACTTTGCAAGATCAAGTTAAAGCTCTTAATCTTCAGATTCAGGCAACTGCAAAAGGTACGGATCTAGTGCAACTACAGGAGGATATGAAGAAGCTGGAAGAGACTGTCAAGTCTATGGGAGATTTTCAGCTCATTCGCATTCCCAAAGCATCTTAATTTTATCTTCTCTACCATTTGCTGCTGACAAAAAGGGGGAGAAGTTGCAGATTTGATTTTAACTTTTTATTTTCTGTTTGTGGATTGACTTTATTTTCTGTTTGGAGCTTGAACTGATTTGGATCTTGGATTGCTGATTGCTTTAAACTTTTGATGCTTGCAGTATTTTAAGCAATGATGATATCTTTGATAAAGATAATTGCTGTTACAGGACTAACTTGTTTTCTGTGGATGTAGAATCGTCATTATCTTTATTCTAAGTTATTATGAGATTTCTTTGTTAGCTTAAGTGTTGCAGGTCGAAAGTATCCAAATCTGCAGGAAAGTTTTGTCACCATAAAAAGGGGGAGATTGTTGGAGAAAAACTTCCTGACTTGTTTTGAAATTGACAAAACGTTTCCATCAATCTAGTCTAAAGACTTGAAGACTCTATTGACAAAGTCTGAAGACCTCCAGACTCAAGATTCAAAGTCTGCCCTCATTGACAGCTTACAGACCGACGAAGAAAAGTTTTATTCAACTAAATTAAGACAAGCTTATCCTTAAGGATTCGGTTCGTTTGGTTAAGGAAGATCTCACGACTGGAAATAGCATTTCAAAAGCTGTTATTCGTATTGATTAATTCGAGTAACTTTGATTCAATTGATCCGCGAATCATACTTGGAAGGTTCTACTTATGGAAACCTAGATCCTAATTGTATGGGCGAGCAGGATTGGTGAGTTATCGTCATTTTCCTTGAATAGCTCGAGATCTCCCTGATTGATTCTGTCCAACGGGTTGAATGGAAGAATTCCTTTGGAAGGTGCCAACGGTAATGAAGGCATGAAGACGTATTTAAGGAAGACATTCAAGTTGTTCAAGAGTGTCGAATAGAAAAATTTCAAAGTCTGAATCTCCTTCTTCTTTTGCGATCTTATTCGTTGAGCTATACTTGTACTCCAAAGAGAGACTAAATATTTGTGAGACCTTGAGGATGTGTAGTAGAGTCTCTACACTGTAGAATCAAGGACGTGAGATTGTAAATTCTCTTTTGATCCTTAGTGAAATCCAGCCAGTGGGCTGTCAGTGTGGGAGAGTGGACGTAGGCTTGGTCTAAGCCGAACCACTATAAACTTAGAGTCTTGTTTCTCTATCCCTAAACTCTTTACTTTACATCGCAGCTTCATACATCTATTATCGTCTTCGCTCTTTTATTTCACAATCGTTGAAGAATAATCTATCTTGTTACAATTTGCAAAAACTTCTTTGATCACCAATTCACCCCCCTCTAGGTGCTCATACTAGTTCTATCAATTAACTCCCCGCGTCCGATGGCGAAACCTCCCCTGCGTGAGATGGTGTTGTTCATAGGTAAATACACAGTTGAACTCCAGTAACTCTTCTGTGCCAAATACTGTAGGATAATTGCTTTTTTTTTTTTTTTTTCTGCTGATTTGGAACTTAGTATTATTTTTTCCCGGTGTGCGGGAACTAAATTTCCTTTGCACAAATATTTCAGGGTGAACATTGTGTTTAAATTATGAAAAATTGATTGGGCTTTCGAAAATCGCTTTACGATATGTGTGATTATCTTCCAGACCTACTTGCGACAAACCCAATTCATAGATTTAGCCTTACTTGTTGCGCATGGAGGAGGAGACGATTTAAGTATCCCTCCTAAATTTTGAAAAATCAAGATCAAATATCGGTGGATTATTTTAATTTTAAACTGCCATGTATACCTTCCTACGGGGTTCATCGGTACTTGGCCGGGAGTTCAATAATTCTCTGTCCTCTTCGCGGCTGACGATGTAGAAGAAGGTGACCAGTTCCTTAAAATCGAGAGTGCCGTTGTCGTCCTTGTCCAGTTCTGCAAAGAGCCAATCATTGTTATCTATTTGAAACCCAACATGGCTCAGGAAGTCCATGAACTCGTCGATGCTTATGCTGCCGCTCTTGTCCGTGTCCATGGCCTCAAAAAATTCTCGGGCCGCCTGCTTCTGGTCCTCCGTCAAGCCCTCGTAGTGAGCCAACGCGGCCTCACGGACCTTTTCTATATCCATCTCTCTCTCTCTCTAATTTCTGTTTGAGGATGTGTGCAAGTGCTATTGCTATGGCGATTGTTGAAGTATTTATAGGGAATCTCCGTTGACCGTTCCATGCCTCACACGCAAAAAAGAACGAAAAATCAAAGTGTGAATGATTCTTTGGTTGGTACGTATGTACGATGAATGTCATTTCATGCGAAGCAAGGAGAGAGAGGCAGCAAAAGAAATTCGTGGACTTTCAATGAGGACGCGCAAGTAATTCCATTTGCTGACCGAGCAATGTTGCATAAGCGAGAAAAGTCTTATTAAAACCATTTTTTTTTCAACGAAACCTGTTAATTTTATTGCGTTGATTTGGAAGTCCGTCGAATACCTTGCAAGCTTTATGCATCGATTAAGTCAAGGTTTGTACACGTGGCTCTAACACAAAATAATTCGCATGCAATTGATGAAACTCAAACTAGCTTTAATTGTAAACATCAATTGCCAGACTAATAAACTTATATCGCCGGATCACCTGTACCCACAAATTTCTTAGTGCATCTGTCGTTAAGTTCTTGCTTGCAGAGGAGAAACTGGTCCCGTTCACTCTTGACGGCTTTGACGTGTATGCCTGCAACATGCAATAATCCACTCGACGACTTGGGGGCTTAGCTAATTATTAGAAAGAATATCCACTTGACAACTTGGGAACTAATGAGGACGCGCAAGTCCCTACATTTGCTGACCGTGCAATGTTGCATTAGCGAGAAAAGTCTTATTAAAACCTTTCCTTTTCTACGAAAAGTGTTAATTTTTGTTGATCTTTACTAATGATCCAGTGCACGGATCACAACGGTTTCAATCCGATTGAAACTTTCTCTTACCTTAATTGTGACAATTTGTTGGTCCGTCGAACAACCTGTTGGTAGTTTGTTTATAAAACAAATGAAGAGATGCCTTGTCCCACATCGAAAAGATATGAGTGCGCACGTAGACGAGATTTGGTACTAACCGACGATCATTATTGTTTATTTATTGAAAATTCGGATTTATTTCTATGAAAAATTAACTATAAATCTTATTGAAACAATGTAACTGTTCACAAAAAATTACGGTTATTTTTTATTTATTATTTATTTAATTCCAAATTTTTTATGTCTTTTTAACGTAACCTTTGAGACGTACTTGTTCACGAAAGGTTGCCTTTGTTCTTTTTGCAACCTTTTGAAGAGTTGCCTCTATTCGAAAGACAAAGATAAGTACGTTTGTTTTGAGATCAAACATACACCTTCTTTCATTTTTTTTTTTCATTTTCTTTCGAAAGAAACTACAGCCATTGTTTCTAATTGTTTTCCATGAGAGACCCGGGAAAAATACTAGAATTGCTATATAGTATTCTCATTTTGAGACTTTGTTGTATCCCGGAGGAAATTTGCCATTGACCATTAGAAACTTTGTGGGGCAAATAAATCCTTAAAGAAAGTGATATCACGCCTCAAAGTCCGATTTGAGTACTCTAAAGATCCGACTTCATTGTTCTACCCAATTCGAAGCCATATTTTCCCAACAATTTTAAGGATTTATTTTGCAACAATGGAGTCAAGAGGATGAAGCGCACAGAACAGTTTGTCTATAATTGATCTTGGTTTCCGCATTTGTTTTTTATGTCTTACATTTGGTATCAAAGCCAGGTCGTGATTTCTGCTTTGTTTTCAACAAATCTTCTAGTTTACCACTTGATATTGAGATCAAGATATTGAATTCTACATTGTCCGGATGTTTATTGCTCGGAAATGCGATATGAATCGTTGAAAATGAACCGAAGCAAAGAACGGGTTCGCGCTCGCGTACATCCATACGGTTTTGGCTATTTTTCGGAATATTTTTTTGGCCAAAATAAATTTCTAAATAGACAGGATGAAAGTACTCATCAAGACAAGTCCGACGATCGGTCGGGCACCGCCGAAGGACGCCGGACGCGCCTACACGTGCGGCCAGAAGCCCCTGCGCATGGGCTCCACACGCATGACGCGTTGGGCACGCCAACGCGTGAGCGTCACGCGTGCGTCGGCGAACCAACGCGTGCTGACGTCATCCAACGGTCGGTAATCGCTAAATGACTTCACCGCCGGCAGCAGTTGGCCGGCCGGTCATCGGCCGGCGACTCGACCCGCAACCCGACCTAAGGTGACCCACGACCCAACCCGAGGCTAACCCGTGACCTGACCCAACCGTTAACCGGTCAACCAGTTCGGTGGTCAAACCGGTCAGATTGGTCACTGGTTGGACCGATCAAACAAGCCAAGAGCCCTTTAGGCTCGCTGGCACATGCGTCACACGCGCCGCACACTCAGGCGGGGCGTGTGGTCACGTGAGATGTCGGATTGGAGCGTGGTCAGAGGCGTTGGGTTCGTATGGATGTGCTCTACACTGTTGTATAACTACTTTTTGTTTTTGAGTTTTATAAATGTATAAAATTGTGTACGGAACCCTAAGTACACGTATTTTTAGGGTATAAATGCATAGTCTATTCATTTTTAGCTTATATTTTCTTATGTTTTAGGAAATACAGTAGCTAACCTATATGAAAATGATGTCATATATGCTGTGTAGAGCTTGGTTCGATTGTAGCATGTATATAATTTAATATACTTGCAATTTACTAATTCCATGAAAATTCGAACAGTGGTAGGAAATCATTGTTTTTCCGTTACATATTGAATTGCGATTTTGATTTTAGTTTTAGCATGATCGTTTTTTGTATGTTGGTTCACATCATACTATATTTTTGTATTAATGGAAAAATGTAGAAATTACACGAGGTCATGTAATTATTTTTCTAGTAGGAGTTCGTAGGTTGGTTATGTTAGAGCAAACTCTACAGTTTATGTCCAATGTTCAGTGAAGGGTGTTCCTTGTTTGGTTCTGACGTGTTCCATTTGCTGTCCTTGCTCCTCGTAGAATTAATTCTAGGGAATAGTACAAATGAGCCAAGAGAATAGGATTGCATTGGTCTTCTATTTTGATATTTGTATTTCATTGAGCATGAAATTTGATGATGCATAATTTCGATTAATTGCCTCTTGGAATATTCTTGAAGTGGGGTTATGTCCGAAGGGGACTTTGGAACTAATATGATTGGAATCATTGAGATTAAGAAATATCTAACTTTCATTTTCAAAATGAAAGATTTAGGAGAAGCAAATATTATCTTAAGTATTAAAATTAAAAAATAGTGGGGGTTATTCTTTGAGCTAAAGTGATTACATGGAGAAGATGTTGTATAGATTTAAAAATCTTATTTTCAAATATATGAGTACTCCATTTGATTCCTGGTGGAGAGTTTTTAACGTGAGTGATATTAGTCTTTAATGTATGCGATGCATTATACTGACCTGATATTACTTTTTATATATGTAAGTTGAGTAAGTATACCAGTAATCCAAATATAGAACATTTGAGAGTTATTTTATTGTTTTATAATAATCCAGCTATATTAGAAAGATATACCGATGCTAGTCAGATTACAAGTGTGAGAGATAAACAATCTACTAATGGACTAATTTTCACATTACCTAAATGTGTTGTTTCTTGGACGAGCAAGAAACAAATATACATAACTTACTCAATGATAGAATTTGAATTTATTGCTTTAGCAGTAACTGTGAAAGAGGCCGAATGGATTAGGAATTTATTGTTGTATATCAAATTATGGCCTAATCCTATGCCTCCTATTTTTATCCACTGTGATAGTGAGGCTACTTTGGCAAGAGCCTATAATAGCACCTATAATGGTAAGTCTAGACATATTAATCGAAGACATAGATATGTGAGACAATTGATCAAAGATGGTACCATAACAATTGTTTACATGAGGTCAAGTAATAATCTTGCCAATCCCTTGACAAAGGCTTTACCAAGAGATATGGTAATAATGACCTCATAAGAAACAGGTCTGAAACCATTTAATTAAAATCACCAGTAATGGTAACCTGACCTTTTTTCTAGAATATCACTAGTTATAAGGTTTAATGGGTAAGAACGAGTTACTGCATGTGATTGTTTGATACTGACATAGTCCCGATATGAAAAGTCAGTATCGTCTGTTACGTTTTGTGGGTTGAATTGAATTCTTAATGAAGTATAGCACAAACTTGTAATGTGTTGATAGTAACAGAAACACATGGTAGATACTTCACCAATATGAGCTTAGAAGTGGTGCCACTTCTTACGAAAGTTAGGGTTGCTTTCTAGAGAGCTCATGAAATAAGATTAAGCACAAGGGCATAATAGTGCTGAGTAATATAGAACTTCTCGCTGAAACAAAAGGTTAATATATGTGTGGTATGTTCGGTTCTATTATATAAAAGTACAAGTTTAAAGCCGAGCTACTTGTCACTTTGATAGAGCTTTGAAATATTTGCACTAAGTAAAGGGTTAACTCGAAAGAGACCTTTATATATGTATATTAATCTCACGGAAATTTCGACTGTATATTTCTAATGTTTTATTTCTGTTTTTTGTTTTATAAACAAAAGTGGGGGATTGCTGGTAGTTTGTTTATAAAACAAATGAAGAGGTGCCTTGTCCCACATCAAAAAGATGTGAGTACGCACGTGGACGAAATTTGGCACTAACCGACAATCATTATTTTTTATTTATTGAAAATTCGGATTTATTTTTATAAAAAAATTAACTATAAATCTTGTTGAAACAGTGTGACTATTCACGAAAAGTTACGGTTATTTTTTATTTTTTATTTATTTAATTCCGAATTTTTTATGTCTTTTTAACGTAACATTTAAGAGATACTTGTTCACGAAAGGTTGCCTTTGTTCTTTTTTTTTCTTTTTTTTTTTGCAACCTTTTGAAAGTTACCTCAATTCGAAAGACAAAGATAAGTACGTTTGTTTTGAGATCAAACATACATCTTCTTTCATTTTTTTTTTTTTGTTTTCTTTCGAAAGAAACTACAGCTACTGTTTTTAATTGTTTTCCATGAGAGACCCTGGAGAAATACTAGAATTGCTATCTAGTATTCTCATTTTGAGACTTTATTGTATCCTGGAGGAAATTTGCCGATAACCATTAGCAACTTTGTGGAGCAAATAAATCATTAAAGAAAGTGATATCACGCATCAAAGTCCGACTTGAGTACTCTAAAGATCCGATTTCATTGTTCTACCCAATTCGAAACCATATTTTCCCAACACAACCTACAAACTTTGTGTGTTGATTAAGCCAAGGTTTGTCCATGTGGCTCTAACACAATAATTTGCATGCAATTGATAAAACTCGAACTAGCTTCATAATATTCATAAGGTAGAAGCATCTGATTCCTTCTAATTGCAATGGGTCACTTCTCAATAATGATCAAAATGACAAGCACAGTCACAAAAATGAAATTTTGGGTGAATCATTCGCAGTCAAATTGATAGTATTCGTCTTCAGAACGTGGGAGAGAAAGAAGAACGGGTCCAATTACTAATTTCCATCAGAACGTTCCGCGAGGACTTCCTGCTCGGCTCTGTCTTGGCCTTTTGTCTGATTTCGTCTTCGTGGAACGCAAGAATCAACAGTTTTGTATTGGCCTTGCCGACACGGTGCACGTTTTGCTTACAAGTTTTTTCCTCAGAAATTGAAAATCAATGGGTATGCTTGTTTGGTATGAGACACAACGATGAGAGCTTAACACCGAGGTCAACACGACCGGACGACGAAACACGTCTCGAAAACTGTGTGGCAATGATGTAAGGCGGCTGGACTTTGCTTAGGCTTCAAATAAGGAATGTAAGAACAGGCTAAAACGTGGGGAATAAGGCTTAACGAGTATAGAAAGAGTTTCCAATTCAAAGCAAGGCACGTGCAATTAACCAATTGACTAGATCCAACTGATTTTGTCCAATCTTCTTCTCTTTTTGCAGAACTCCTGCTCTTGCGACTTTGTTTCATGATTGTGCCGATTGATTTTTCAGCTGTGAAATACCCATAGGCATAGTTCGTGTTCTTTTTTAGGCTGCATATCGTTTAATTCGTATCTTAGCAAAAGATGAAGTCCACCAGCCAGGCGTGGACCTCCTGCTATGTTTTCGACAACGACAATCGAGACTACGCTCAATTTGAGCCCCTCCTAGGTTTTAAACCTGATCCCTCTTATTATTCTCGTGAATTTCTCTCAGTTGCTCGTGAAAATCATTTTCTCTCTCCCATGAACCCATTGCCAAACGCATTGTCAATTTTTCTTATTTGGATAAACATGGGATTTTCATTTCTGAGCTCTTTGAAAACCTCCCTCTAGCTTTCTTTTGTACTTTGTAAGAAAGAAGTCTACCCTGTGAAATTATGACAGTTTCATTTTTACATTAGAAAATCAGTATTACTCTGTCAACATTGGAGATTTGGCTGATCATATTCACCATCCAGTGAAAAGCTTTGAAAGAATTCCTATCTCTTCTTCTAAAGCTTATGTTTATAATTTGGAAAGCCCCGAACCTGTCTGTCGTAACAAAATTTCTTTGAACATGCTGCCTCTCAAAATGAATTTGATTTACAAAATACTGATCATGTGTCTCTGACCCAAGTGTAGCTCCACAAATGATGTCTCACATTATGAAGCTAGAATTGTCTGGGCCATCTTGAAAGGAAAGAATTTTTCACTGGCTCATAAGATTATTCTATATATAGCTCGTGTGGCAAAGAAGAAAATTGGAAAACTGTGTTATGGTGCCCTGGTCGCAAAGAATTTTTCACTGGCTCATATGATTATTCTATATATAGCTCGTGTTGCAAAGAAGAAAATTGGAAAACTGTGTTATGGTGCCTTGATATGTCCGATAATCTCTTTGTCGGTCTTGTGTTAAGCAAACTACCAACTGAATGGAGTTATAGTCAACTGTACAAAAGTGAAAGCAATGTTCTTGTTTCCCAATTGTATGGTCTATCAAGTGAAGCGAACTAGATTAACCAATTATAACTTGCATTATTGATTATTAATGGAATCCAATCGTTGTTAAAGCTGTTAACCTGAGAGTGGACATAGGCTTGGTTATAAGCTAAATCAATATACATCCCTGTGTGATCTATCTATTCTACTATGATTTACCTACCAGTATCACACATACTGATCTATCTGAAACACCATCTTGAGTGTTGATTAGTTGATATTCCGTAAAACATTTTAATCCGTCAACACTCAACCTATTCAACCTCATTCTAGGTTATATTATTGTCCTCAACATTTACTTATGTAATTTTGGAAATTTAAATTGATATGATAAAATTATTTAGAAAATAAAGTGAGGAAAATGAAAAGTAAATATTAAATTGAGATACGTTATATAATAGTAAAAGAATATATTTCAAGTGAATAAAAATTAAAAAAAAATGGAAAGTAGGTAAAAGAATCAGAGGCCACTTGCATAAAATCCCTACGCACACTAATCTTCCTCCTATAACTTGGAAAAAAACAACCTTTATTTCATATATATATATATATATATATATATAAGGGTAAATTAAATGCACAAAAATTCATGATCAGGCTAATTCATCAAAATTTTCTTTTAAAAGGACTGCGCTTGTGCTGGAGCGATCTTGAGCGAAGAAAAAAACCTTTATCGAATCTGCCTAATTTGCAATTCGAATCTAGACTAGTGGAGCGAGGTGCCAGCTCATGAAAAACAAAAATTTATCCCAAGTCAGGCCGATTACTCTCGACTGAATAATTTTTTGTATCATAAGGCCCAAGGGGTCTTCTCGGGTTTTAACCCCCAATCAAAGCCATGTACTACGAATCTCCGTCTCACTCTCTCATTTGCTTCAGAGCCCATCTACGGCGGACTTACCAGCTCCACATTTATCTTTACACACAAAAGAAGGAAAAAAATGAAAGAAATTAAGACTCCGATTATTTCGCAGCAAATGAACGATTTAGAAAAAAATTAAAATAATCATCTGTAATGCTTAACATAACTAGATAATGAAAAATATTTTCATTATTGGCAACAAGTTACATCTAAACATTGACATGGGTAATAAAATATTTTTCGTTTAGTCATTTTTTTAAGTTATACAATCATTTTTAGGAGCAGTATACATTGCTTTGTTTCTCTTTTCCATGGATAAGTTGTTGGAACCAAACGTACCAGCCACCATGACGATAGATGCACTGAGCGTTTGGGATTGTATTATGCCAACGTCACGTGATCGACGTATCAATCACCCCGTCAGAAGGTTGGCTTGGGCATGTTCTTCAGGTTAGGCTGGACTTTCATGGGTCTTCGGAGACGCTGATCCTGGGCTTCAGCAATTTCTTTCAGGCTTACCAAACGTCAGGTCTGATGTCTCCCTGAAACTCCGTGAGTAGATACACTACTCACTTCCATCCTCTCTCTCAATTCTAGGACCCAAAACTCCATTTTAGTGGCCATGTAAATAATTTTCAACTTATAATATGCTTACCATTGAAGATTTATGTTTCTTTTTTCCTTTATTTAGCTCTACAAGGTGCTGTCCTTCGATGGGATGAATGTTCCAATTCTGATAAGGAAGTAGTTTGTGTTCGTCTTCATCCTGATCCGTCCTCATGCTGGTAATAATTGCCGTAGCATACCGTGGCCCGTACCCTAGACGGCTTAACACATATTTTATGGATAGATGAAGCTGACGAACCAGGCGCGGGCCTCCTCTATCGATTTCGATCATGTCTGCAAATCCTGCTTGCACAGATGGAATACTGATCTCCTCTACACCTTCGTCAAATCTTATGATCCCAAACTCTTGTACTTTGTTTCGCTTTTCCTTTTTCTTTTTTCTTTTTTCTTTTTTCTTTTTTCTTTTTTCTTTTTTCTTTTTCTCTATGCTGAAGTTAGTTTACGAAGATGCAATGTACTCTGCGATGTGTTGATTTGTGGATGCACATGACTCGCTTCAACTCTTGTTCTTCATCTATTTATGCGCCTGTTTTCTGAAATTCAGATCCAAACCTTGGTACCATTACTATGTCCGAATTTCCAAGATCGAATTTGCTCTATTAATTAGTCTCTTAGAGCATGCCCGAGGGAACTTGAATCGAAATTTAACAAGAACAAAAGAAAAGCTTCTTCATTTCCAATAATTAACACGCAGGACACTGATACCAATACAGAAACCCTACAACTGGTGACGATGCTCGAAGATTTCCTAAAGGATGTTGCATACACTTTCGTTCACCCACACTCCAAGCTTGTAAGCGCTCTCTAACTTCCTGTACAGTTCAGAGAATTCGCTACAGTTTCATCTCTGCCCCTGCAATCGAATCAGGTATTCTCTCATGCTATCTTGGAAATCCACTATCAGAAAATTTGCTTTGTTGGTTAGTCTCTAGAGCATCCTTGAGGCATCAAAGTTTAACAAGAACAAAGGAAAAGCTTCTTCATTTCCAATACTTAACACGCAACACACAACACACTGGTAGCAGTACAGAAACTTTACAACTGGTGGCGATGCTCATAGATTTCCTAGAGGATGCAGCATGCGTTTTCGCTCACCCAGTTTCGAAGCTTGTACGCCCCCTGTAACTTCTTGTACAGTTGGGCGACTTCGTTTTTATTCCACTTCTGCACAACCACATCAATGGAGTTAAAAGACAATTGAAACAGATCATGTCACCGTGATTTTGTCTACTTGAGGTGGTAATTTTGAGAGAGAGAGAGAGAGATCTTACTTGTTTATTAGGTACCCGTGTCCGAAGGCCAAATCTCAACTGCAAGACATATTGTTCATATGTAAATACATACTTGAACTCGAGCAAATTTCTTGACCCAAATCTCAACTCTTGATTAATTATTCTCTTATGCTAATAAGGAAATTATTATTTTTTTCAGGTATGCCGGAACTTAAATTTCTTTTGCACAATTTTCTTGGGCAAATATCATGTTTGAATTTCAAAAAATTGATTCAATTTTCTAAAATCACTTTACAAACTACATGATTTTCTTCTAGACCAGCTTGCGCAAACCAAGTTTGTACATATCGTCTTTGTGATAGGGATTAAAATCTTCATGAAGGAGAAAAATAGTGCTCTCGATCCCATCATTAAATCAGACTCGATGAAAGGTACGTGGACATTCCTCACGGGAGGTAATTTTTGTCGAAAAAGCAAATTCTATTAGAGTTTTGAATTTCAAAGACCATTTTGGAGTACTAGTGTAGTCAAACCTTATACCTACTTGGAATAATCTTATGGGCCGTGCCTGCCACACTATGGATTTAGTTTTACTCGTTGCACGCGGAGGAGGCGGCGATTTAAATATATCTCCTAAATTTTGAAGAATCAAGATCATATGTTCGTGTTTTTATTTTAATTTAAACTATAATGTTTACCTTGCGACGGGGTGTATCGGTACTTGGCCTGCTGTCCACTAGGTGTTTGTACTCGTCGCGGCTGAGGATGTAGAAGAAGGTGACCAGCTCATTAAAATCAAGAGTGCCGTTGTCGTCCTTGTCTAGCTTGGCAAAGAGCCAATCATGGTTGTCGCTTTGAAACCCGAAAAGGCCCATGAAGGTCACGAACTCGTCGATGCTTATGTTGCCGCTCTTGTCCGTGTCCATGGCCTCAAAAAACCTCTCGGCTGCCTGCTTCTGGTCCTGTGCAAGGCCCTTGTAGTGAGCCGACGCGGCATCACGGACCTTTTCCATATCTATCTCTGTCGACATGGCCTCGCCGATCGTTTGTATAATCATCTCTGTCGATGTGACCACATTGACCATTTTTGCCGCGACCTCGCCGACCTTTTCTATATTATTCTTCGCCGACGCGACCACACTGACCACTTTTGCCGCGGCCTCACCAACCTTTTCTACGTTTTTCTCTGCCGACGCGACCACACTGACTATTTTTGCCGATGCAGCCTCGCCGACTTTTTCTATATCCGTATTGACCACATTGACCTTTTTTGCCAACACAACCTCACCGGCTTTTTCTATATCCATCTTTGCCGGCGCGACCTCACCGACTGTTTTGGCCGATGTGGCCTCGGGGTCCTTCCTTATATCTATCTCTTCCGACCCGGCCACACAAACCTTTTCTGTATCCATCTCTCTCTCTCTCTCTCTTTGGGGGATGTGTGCAAGCGCCATTGCTACGGAGGTTATTGAAGTACTTATAGAGAATCTCAGTTGAGCGTTCCCTGTGTTACCCTCACACAAGAACGGAAAATAAAAATAAAAATAAAAGCGAAGCGTGAATGATTTTTAGATTGTTACTGGTGTACAATCCTCGTCAATGTCAATTCGTGCACTTCAATTAGGACGTGCAAGTAACATTTGCTGAGGGCAATGTTACATGGGTGAAGAAATCTTATTATAACCTTTTTTACCATGTGACGTGTTAAATTTTTTAATTAAATATTTAAAGAAACGACTCATACAATGCATGGATCCCTTTGGTTTCAATTCGATTGAGACTTCCTGGTATTTCTATTGCCACCATCTGGCAGTCCATTAAATACCTCGCTAATCCCATGAATCATTAAATCCAAACTTTCATTTTGTATAGGGGTGACCCTAAGTGAGAATAGTTTGCATGTAATTAATGAGATTTGATCGGATGAACTCCAATTTCTAAACTAGAAATCACTTAACCCCCAACCAAGATATCTCCTGTCAGTTGTTGTGTTCTCTGAGCTCTTATGGTATCCACTCTACCCTGAACGTGTGGCCTTAATGGTCTCCGAGCGTGAAGTCCTAATTCAAAGCCTAGAGAAAAGTAAGAGGGAATCCGGAAAGCACATAAGGACCTCAAATTATCGGTGACCGGTCTGGAGCACGAGAGGGGAGTTTGGTGGACCGAAGCACTTGTCTGAAAGGAAAGGCAAGTCTAAGAAGGTATATGATTATAAACCGAAGGTTTTATACCTTTTAAGGAAAAGATAGTTGTGATCTAGTATTACAGGATCTTGAAATTAGGTTGAAGAATTGAGAGTGCTCACAGCAGGAGTCTTTAGATGACTTATTGCCCTAATTTCAGAGTGTCTGCATTTAGATCATGGAACGGGTAGGGATCCAACTAAGGGATTATTGAACTTTTGAATTTGACCGATTATAGTCTATCAACTCGAGGAGAGAGAGAGAGTCTTTTGACTTTTTAAGATGCGAAATTATTTTCTTAAGGGAAAACCTAATCTCGAATTTATCGGAAGAAATCAAATTGTTGTTACTTTCTTCATATGTAAAAGTCGTTATGTTAGAATCGACCCAAACTTGAAAGATAGTTTTTTTTTTTTTCTCGGGGTGATGCTTTAGAGTTTGGGCCCGTTTTGACCCAAAGGGTTTCGTACCTTTTTATTATTATTATGGAATTTGGCCTTAAAATTGACCTAAAAATGGACACAGTCTACCAACCATGACCTACACGTATATGGACTTTGATAACTTAATTACTATTAGAAATGTGTGTAGTGTACTTCAATGTGCTAAGTTATGTGGGGTTCGCCGACAATGTCATACGTGATCAAATCACCAAAGTAAGTATACTTTTCTTCATGATAATTAGAATCTTAAGTAACGATAACTTGTTTTACAAAATTGTAAAGAACACCCAGATTAAATATAAGTAAAACATACAAGCCTATGCAAAAATTATTTTTTGTGCTTTAATCACTTGGTTTTGAATGTTGTGTATTCTGGGTTCGAGTCATGACATCTCCTACTTAACATAAACTCGAAGTGAAACTTGCCACCCAGTGCATGGAGTGATGCTCAATATATGTGGACATAGCGATTTATGTATAATTATGAGATTACTCAAAAAAATTTTAAAAAATGTGGATATCCGTTTTATTTATAAGTAAAAGAAAAGAAAAAAGTATGTAGATATGTTTAAAAACTTCACAAAGGACTGAAGTGATTTGCGAAGACCTTTACATCACTCGGTCTTGGTCATCTCTAAATTACATAAAAGATTGAGTGAACAAAACTGATCACGATACGAAATTTTTATGAAAACATGTGTTCTTTAGTGAGACCCATAGATTTTTAAAAATGTAAGTGCCTTTGATTTAATATAATTTAGTTTATGTATTATTTGCACGTTTGAATTGAAGGAGCTTTCAAGAACACGACGGTTTGATAGAACTTCAACTCCTTGGCGATCTTAATGTTTGTTTTCACTGTCGTGTCTGAAAGGCTTGAGAAACAATTCCATCAAGCCTGTCTGGTCTTTAACATCACGTCCACCTTTTTTTTCTCTGTCCTTTGTCTAAGAGACGTCACCTTCTTGGCAGCCCGTTGATCACCTCGTCAAGTGTAATCTGATACAGAAAAAGCCACTGAAAATCAACTTGTGCTTCTTTTCAAGAGAAGTATAACCTATGATGTCTAGGAATACACTTTCCTTGAACCACTCTATCATTCTGATAGAATCATGTCTTCCTTGGTGGAGACATCCGTCACTGTTCTACGTGACTCGTGTTCTTCGTCAGCTTTCCTGTAGATTATCGCATCTCCTGCGAACCACGCACAGAACTTTCGAAAATGTTTAAAAGCACCATCCAATTTGTACGGGATAACGTCTCTTTATGCCAAATGACTTAACTATTTATTCAAACGTTCCTAGCGGAGCATGAAAACTGTTAATGGGATCAAGTTTTCTTCCATTCTCAAACTGCTAATATCCACTTCTCAAAATCAAATTTAGAAAAAATTACGTGTCGTTTAATACTTATCTTGTCAATGGTAACTCCTGCCGTGAAAATCTTATAGCCATAGTCTTTTCTTGCTCTGTTGAGCAGACGACGGTCTGTAACCCTCGGGCTTGTCCTTGCTCCTGCTCTGCCTGGTTAACTACCATAATGGCCGGACGAGAATGCAGGCTCTGTTATCTCTAATCAAAGCTTTTTTGAGCTGTTCAAGAATCCGTTTCTAATATTCTTCTACTTATTCTACAGTAGATGTTATGTTTGTTTCTCATATTTATTGAAGTAAAATTATTGGAATACCTTTCAATATCGTTTTGTCGATACAATCATATAAGGAGAAGGATTCAATTATCGATCTAAGAACTATATGCACTATTTTCGCATCCAATATCTCTACACCGAACGTTTTAGAAGGTCAATTAATTAAGAAAGTTGTTGGCAATAAACATCACCCCTTAAAGCAAAATGGAGCCAATTTGCCTCCCGAAACCATAAAGGCCCCAAGCCACATTAGTTGATTTTATATTAGACAATGCCACATCAGAATTTTTTACAAGAGGAATTCCCGATGTCAATTAGGTGAACTTTTTTTTTTAATTATGGTACTTAAGTGATCGATCAAAAAATTATTAGATCAAAATAAGCGCCGTGTGAAAGTTATAATACTATCAATGTCTTTTTTTTTTTTCATATCTTAATTTATCTTTTTCCCCCTCATCTTCCTCTAACACTAGCTCTTCAACTTCTCTCGCTTTTCCCTAAATTTGTGGATGGAAAAGATAGAGAAAGTTGTAAGAATCGGAATAAGCAAGAAGATTCCGACTTCATAACAATAGCACGTAGAGATATTGATAAAACATAAAAAGTTAATGGTATTTTATAACTACTCGATTGAGCGGCGGACCGTAGACCACCTAAAAAGAATTTTTATTATTTGATCTATATCTTCACATAAGAAGTACACTGGGAGCAATACATAACAGCCAAATATCCTTAAAAGGTTATGTTCTACTTCATATGTGTGGTTCTTAATCGACGTGCTCTTGTTTCTACTGATTTTTCTTTTCTATTTTCCATTGGGCTGACAGTTTCCTCTTTCTATAATTTATGATTTTAATTTTTTTTATTGGTAATTCACGATTTCAATTGAGAATGGTGATAAAATATCGCCTATATATTTTGTTTCCTCTCATGATGTGAGCTGATTTAAATATGCAGGTAACCTATTTTGAAGAATTAAGGAGAGAGTCTAAATTTACAATTGTTATTAGAAAAATGTGATTTCAAAAAGTTTCATCTTTCTACTATTATTCTTTTCTCTTTTTTTTAGTTTATTAAACACAAGTTTTACTTTCTCTAGATACTTTGTTATAATATTATGAAAATTTGAGAAAAGTACCAAAAAAGTCCTAAATTTGTTGTCCGATAGCAATTCAATTATAAACTTTTAAATCGACCAATTTAGTCATAAACATTTTGTATTCGTACCAATTGAATCCATTCAACTAATTTTGATCGGAAATTACTAACATTGACACCGATTGTCCTATATGACACAGCCAACACTAATGTGGACATTTTTTCTATTTTATTTTATTTTTTCCTTTCTTTTGTCACCGGCCATAGGTCATGGCCAATGAGGATTGGCCTTGCTTGG
Organism: Eucalyptus curtisii; assembly: GCA_017140595.1. NCBI lineage: Eukaryota > Viridiplantae > Streptophyta > Magnoliopsida > Myrtales > Myrtaceae > Eucalyptus > Eucalyptus curtisii. The sequence continues at coordinate 8,887,411 of CM029504.1, forward strand.
GCAAGGGTTGCCCTCACCGCCATAGGTGAGGGTCAACCTAGCCAGGCTATGCATGGACACTGGCGAGGCCCCTTGCTCGATCTAGTGAGGCCAAACCTCACCCAAGCCAAGGTGGACTTGCTAGGCATTGCCTAAGCAAGGGTGAGTCCCTACGAGCCCCACCTCGGCAAGGGCAATGAGGCACAAGAAGACATCATCAACAACAACAGTAAGAAAGGAGGCACAAGCAATAGTAACAGTCACGTTTGCAAACAAAGCAGTGTGAGGCGAATGCCGATGACAGATTAGATAAGGATCCTGAAGGACCTCTACTACAACTATGGCATGCGGTTCCCCACGGCTAACTAGATCTAGAGGATCTCTACCTGACTCCGCCAATACGACAAGATTGAGGACAAGAATTATTCTACTAGTTCCAAAACCAAAAGGCCTGCAAGTGCCAGGTGAGGTTCACTGTGCCTCGCCCATGCTCAAGCGACACTCGACGAGGCCGACCCTTACCAAGGTGAGGGTCGGCCTCACCATATCAAGCGAGGGTTGCCTCAATGGCGGTTGCCCTAGCCCAGGTGCAGCTCAAGAAGGCCGACCCTCACCTATGGCGATGAGACCAGTTCTTACTAGCCATGGCCTGTGGCCGGAGTCAACGAGCAGCCACCAACAAAAAGAGAAGGGAATGAAAAAGTAAAAAGAAGAAAGGAAAAAAAAAAGGGGAAAAATTAAAAAAAAAAAAAATTACTAAAAATGTTCATGTCACAGCCAATCACGCTAAGTAGGATGGCCAGAGTTCATAATGACAATTTCCAACTAAAATTGATCGAATGAACTCAATAAATACAAATGTAAAATATTTAAATTGGTCCAATCGAAAGATTTAAGACTAAATTGGTATCAATGCAATAGATTTATAATTTTTTTTTTGTACTTTTTCCCATAAAAATTCCATTAGACAACTTCTGATATTGTTTAACTAATTTTTAGAGGTTCAAAATTACAAACAAATCTTTCTTATATCAGGATCAGAGAATTTTGATGGAGATCTTCCTTATCTTCATTTTTTCGATGTTGGATCCACCAAATTGAAAACATCAGATCAGATCTTTCTTATATAGTCATTGGAACATCACATTGACTCAAATTCAGTCATTGCTTTTTTTATCTTTTCATAACTTATGGTATGTCGTGCATGCTATAGGTCGAACGCCTCTGAAAAATCGATCTGTGAAGCGTGCTCTGATGGTAAAGGTCGATCGAACTCACAAAGACGATAAGCATCACGTCAGTATGCTGATGAGCACAGAACCAATCTCTTTGGAGGCCGAAAACCATAGAACCAGTTAACCAAACAGCGTCGATTGCGTATGTCGTGCATATTGACATTTCCACGAAACTAAACCCACTATGATAAGCCATCAGACACCAATTGACTTTCATCCCCAATGCAAGAGTGGGTTAACTTGAGGAGGCACCATCATATTTTGGATTGGTAACAGGGCAAACCTATGATAATGTAAATTTTTCATTCCGAGATTTAGGGTGGAGTACAAGTTCGGTCCTCCAAGTTTACTTTTTTGCAATCAAGTCTCTTTCGCTTTGTCCAATCCCATCCTTCTGTCAAACACGATTACTTTATACCATCAAATTAATGACATTGTATTGTTGCTGACGCAACGCATGTGATGACAATAAGCACCATTTAGCAAACATCAAGGGCAAAAACTATGGAGAGAGAGAGAGAGAGAGAGAGACAGAGACAGAGAGAGGCTAGGGAGCTGGATGGGTTATCGGCTTCGCTCTGAAGATCTCATGATACCAATTGGATGGTATTAGTAAAAATGATACATGAAAGGACTCGATTAAACAAAGTGAAAGAGATAAAAGACCTAATCACATAAAAATTTAATTAGATGATCGAAACTGTACTTCACCTTATAATTGTCTGTACAAATGATGTTTGCCATGTAGCTTGTATAGTTTAGTCAATCAAGTCATCTAATTTCACACATTCTACTTAGAGATCAAGTCAGGTTCAGGCTAAGGTTATAAATGGGTTGCCCAATTTTACCCCATTTTAACTCTCATAAGTACAGACCAAAAAACCTCTTATAAGCATATATAACTTGTATTGACCATATTCAATCCAATCCATTAATATGTAAACCCACCCATGGTCCTTCTTTAATCTTACCCACGAAAATATCAACAAGTATCATTCTTTCCCAACATATACTCAAGGAAAAAAAATTAAGTTACTTCCCAATTTTTGTTCAAAAGAAAAGTAACCCTAATAGACCTACATCTGCTGTCGCCAGCAAACAATTACCGACACAAAACCTCGTCAGGCCATTGACGCCATTAGATGGTCGTCAAGTCGACGCCAAGGCAGCTGGAACTCCTCTCTTTTTCTCTCCATCTCACTTGAGTGCGACCTCCATCAACATTCAAGACACAGCCACACTATAAGGTTGTGAGAGAGAGAGAGAGTAGGATTTAGTTGAATTAAAAATTGGTTATGGACAATCACATAAATGGTCCAAAAACTTCGACCCAATATATAATGTTGTCTTTGAATTTTTATTTGTTCAATATAATTCTTGAACTTTTGTTAAATATTCAATCTAGTCCTTAGATTATATAAAAATCCAATGTTATATATTCATCAATTCAAGTTCAAAGAAAATATTAAACATTATCATATAATTAAGCGATTGAATTGAACGTGTATAAAAAGTTTATGGATTATATAGAACAAATTAAAAATTAAAGGACAATATTGTATAGATTACATTGAACAAATTAAAAGTTCAGGGATAACATTATACATTGAACTAAAGTTCATGAATTATTTATGTCATTTTTCCAATGGGTTAATTGAGAAACCTATCAAACCCTTAATTATACGCTTCACATTTTTTAGTTCCTAGTTGACCCCATCTTCTGTTTTTAATAGTTTTGAGTAAAAGATTGGGTATTAGACCATTGGTCTTTTTACACTAACTTGTATGGAAGTGCAACTAATTCATTGGTTCATGTAGATCCTCTTAATCTCTAAGTTGATGCAAATTTACTCAACGCCTCGATGCAATGATGAGTGATATCCACATGGTGAGCTTGCGCAGCTGGATCAGGACTGGATTTGGTAGAATAGTGGTCTCATGGGTCCCATTTTCTTAACTATTTGAAGGCCTGAACATATTTTTTTTTTTAATATTTCATTACATAATGTATCTAAAAATCAAAATATAACATTCATGTACAAACAGTTGAACTACTAAAAGTTTAGACAAATAATACTCCGAGAAGCAATAGGACATTCTATTTCGACAAACTTTCATAGTCAAGTCTATGAAAAGCCCAAGCTTGTTGTTCTTATCCCAAAAATATTTTAGATTCCAAGATTGAATATAAATTTCCCTTGCCGTCAACCATTTAAATTTCTGATCTCTCTTTTTTTGCGAGATTATTTTAAGATATCTGAATACGTATGCCCTCGTAAAGTTATATCTATTACGCATTAGTTAAATTTAAAGTATTTAAAGTATATGTATTAATTAAATTTATCATCGTTTTTCTTAAATTACATGTAAAATGGAAACTTAATGAGAAGAAGAAAGAGTAACTTAGTTAAGGAGAAAACAACTTTACCCCTTCAGATTTAACAATATGTCAAACAATCTCTGCTAAAACCACGAATTGCCTATACACATGTGAAAATAATTTAGTAATAGCATCGATAAGGTAAAAATACGTGAAATTATTAAAAAGGATGGAAAAGAGAAAATATTAAAAAAAAAAAAAATTCGTTTGACCTATTCAAACCAAACACGCTTAAAGTGGAGCAAGTGGCAACAAGTGAACATACATTTAGCAAGAATTCATTATTTATTTAGATTAATAACGACGTAATTAAGATAATCTTGTTCTACTCACCCACACAAATAAGTGTTAGCAACCACCTGTGGTATTTATTTTACCTTCCAAAAATGGCAGAAATGCACAAAGAGAATACGAGAGACTTTACTAATGAAAGGAAATTGAATTCTAAATGATAAAAAAAAAAATACTAACTGAAAACTATAAATTACAAACCGATGGATATACATGAAATCGTGTCCTTATACATTAGAACTTATTTATGCATTTTCGGAAAAATAAGATGATGGAAAATGAAAAGTAAATTTTAAATTGAAATACATTACATAATAGCAGAAGAATCTACTAAAGCGAATAAAAATAATAAAACAAGTGGGAAGTAGGAAAACATTCAGAAGCCTGTTGCATTACTTCCCTACTCCGACTACTCTTCCTCCTGTCACTCGAAAAAACCCTAATTTCGTCATTTTTTTTTATTTTAGATAAATGGGTAAATTAGATGCGCAAAAATTCTTGCTCAAGCTCATTCATCAAATTTTTCTTATAAAATGACCAGCTCGTGCTGGAGCGAGCTCGGGCCAAGAATAAAACCTCTATTAAACATATTTAATACATAGTTTAGGTCTAAATGAGCCTAGCGGATTGTCAAGCTCATAAAAAATAAAAATTATATCTTGGGTCAGGCCGATAACTCTCAACAGAACAATTTCTTCATATCATAAGGCCCAATGGGCCCTCTGGGGTTTTAGTCCCCAATCGAAGCCGTGCACTACGACTCTCGGTCTCACTTTCTCATTTGCTCCAAAGCTCCCAAGTACGACTCTCTCATGGCGGACTCAAACAGCTCCTTGTTAGTCTTCAGATACAAAGGAAGGAAACAGAGAAAATAAATTAAGGTTTCATTTGTTTAGCAGAATATGAATAATTTAAAAAATATTTTCGTAAGAATAATCACTTATAACTCTTGAAATAGCTAATTAGGGAAAATTGTCTTTTATTATCAACAATGTTTTGTTTTTATGGAAGATAAAAATATATTTCATTTGTCATTTTCTTAACCTATTAAAATGATCATTTTAAGAAAAATATCACAAATCATTCATTTTCGGCGAAACTAATGTAGCTTAAAAGAAGTTATTGATTTAAGTATGAGTATTAATCTTTCTTCTCCTCTCTTTCTTGCTCAACTAGGACCCACCCGCGATCGCTAATCTCACTCTACATGATACGCCAGGAGTTTACTCCATGAGCATTGCCACCCTATTCCTTCTCCCACTCTCACTCGCAGTCACTCTACGAACACATTTCAAACACCGCCTCTCTCTCTCTCTCTCTCTCTCTCTCTCTCTCTCTCTCTCACTTCGCCTTCGATCAGAGCTCGATGCAGCACTAGCTCGAACCGCGATCGCAATCCATGGTGTCCTCCTCCATGATTTAGGATCGAATACAATTTTGGTCCTCTAAAAATACTTTTATGCAATCAAGTCTCTTTCACTTCATTCAATCATATCATTCCACCCGACACATGGCATGTGATGATATGTGGTGACGGTGGATGTCGAGCGTCATTTAGCAAACATCAAGTACAAATACGATAGGGGTGGGTTAAGGGAAAAGTACTAAAAAAAGTCCTAAATATATGGTATTGGTACCAATTTAGTTTTAAACTTTTCAATTTGACCAATTCAGTTTTAAACATTTTCACATTGATACCAATTCGGTTCATTCGGCCAATTTTGGTCAACCGGTGTTGATGTAGATACTAGTTGTTTGACCAACACTAACGTGGCAATTTTTAATATTTTTTTTATTTTTTTCAAGTTTTTTATTCTTTTTCTTTTTATTTTCTTTTCCTTTTCATTTTTCTCTTCTTCCTCTTTAGCTTCCTTGTAGTGGCCAACAAGTCTCCGACAGAGCTCACTAGCCACTAGACAAGGGTTGCCAAGCCCTCGTCAACCACTGGACAAGGGTCACCAAGCTCTGGCCGACCACCGGCGAGGTCGCGGTCCTTGCCTGGCCTTGGCGGCTTTGCCCAAATATGGTCGAGGCCAACCTCGTTGTGGCCTCACTACAAGCATAGGCGGTAGGCTGGCCTTGCCCAAATTTGGGCAAAGTCACCTCTCCCAGTGGTCGACAAGCCGTCAGAGGCTTGTTGGCTATTATCGAAGAAGAAGGATAAGAGGAAAAAGATAATAATAAATAAATAAATAAAAAAGAGGAAAATTTGTTAAAAAATTGCCATGTTAGTGTTTGTTGGCTGGTCGGTATCCACGTTAGCACTGATCTGCCAAATTTGAACGAGTGGACTAAATTAATACCAATGTAAAAAATATTTTGTTCTTTATTAGTACGTCCATGATGGGGTACAATTAAGACGCACCGTTTCATCTTGATATGTTATGATGGAGTCATATAAAAAATTCAAAAAATAACCATTGGGTTGGTTGACAGAAAGAAGTTTAAGAAATAAATTGTTCTCTCTTCTTCTCCTATATCCATAAAAAAAAAAAAAAAAAAAAAGGCATTCCATTACTCCTTTACGAAGACAATCGGCAATTACTCTATGGAAATTGAATGTTTTCCTCGTGACTACATTCAAAGCATCGTGAAGTCATATTGTTCGTCGTTCACCCATAACTCAATGTTTATTCCGGGGTAAATTGTTCATTGAGGATCAAAGAGGTTAGTCGTTTTTTGTCGATTTTTTTCCTACATTGGTATCAGAGCTCGATTAAGATTTATGTCTTATTTTTCCATTGAATTTTCTCGTTTACCATGTGATATTGGGATCAAGAGAATGAACTTTATATTATCTGGATGTTTATTACTCGGAAATTGCAACATGAATCGTCGAAAACGAACCAAAAAGAAGAACGGGTTTGGAAGTCACGTATACTCGTATAGTTTTGGCCACTTTTGGAAATATTTTTTCGGTCAATATCAATTTTTGAACATATATGGTGAAAGTACTTGTCGAGACGAGTTGAACGACGGGTCGAGCGCCGCCAAAAGACTCCAGACGTGCCCACACGTGTGGCCAGAAGTCGCTGCACGTGGGCGCCATGCGATCGTCAAAGAACCGACATATGCTGACGTCATCCCACGGTCGGTAACCGTCAAATGACTTCATCGATGACATCACCACCAACGACAGTTGGCCAGTGACCGATCGACGATCCGACCCAAGACCCAACCTGACGAAGACTCGACCCAAAAGATGTCGCCAATTTTTGCAACTTATCCCGACAAGTGAAACAAGAACCTTTTGGCAGCTAGGATAGAACTTTTCAAGATAAGATGAAAAATATCAACTTTTTCGATGGGTTAAGAAATCCAAATCATTGGAAGGAAAAAGGAAAACTAAAGTTGAATTACCTAGGTCACGACTGAACCAGCAAAACTAGCAAATCTGTGAATATGAACATGAGAATCCAAGATCACGATAGAGAAAGGATTACACAGCAAGTTCCCTCAACACTTACCAAATAAAAATGAACTAAGAATACTAACCTCTAATACGTCAATCATCGAGAGAAGTCAACAATGAGCTTGACTCTGTGGTCGTATTTGGCAATTCTACAATAAATTCACGACGAAAATGAGAACTAACGTATGTATTAAAATAAATAAAGGTATAAATATTCTACAATCACATCTTCTCACCCGACTCAAAGATTTCAAGGTCTTCTAAGTCCTCCTCAATCGAATGTAAAAGTGGCGCGAATCGTAACCAATCTTGAGCACATATAAGAGATTCCGCCAAGGTTGGGGTTAAAGAACTACGAAACACATCGAGCATACGACCTCCCGTGCTAAATGCCGCCTCTGATGCTACAGTCGAGATGGGCATGGCCAAGATATCTCGAGCAACAGTAGAAAGTATAGGATATCTCGATGAATTTCCTTTCCATCAATTTAAGATATCAAATTCAGAGTTATAACTTTCACATGCTTCCTCCAAGTACTTGTCCAGTTCTAATTTTTCATCCAAATATTGTTGTCCAGTTTGGCTAAAATACATTTCAGTCATAATATCAGCATCAACCACCGGAGACCTCGACATGCTTACCATCTTTGTGCTCTTTAACTTCAAGTTACTTTGAGGACATACACCCGTGCCATATTGCTCAAACAATAATGTCAGAAATGTTATCACTTTTTCTTGTAAAGTTTCTGCCTCCTTACTTTCATAAACATGACTAATCGTCCACTTCACATAGTCTCACTTATGTCGCGGGTCAAGTACGCAAGCAATGAATAAAGTGAGATTTATGTTGTTCATGTTGCCAAAATACTTACGGAATTTCGTTTTCATTCTTTGAGCCATTTCTCGCAAGCTTTGGTCCTCATTTCCACAATATCTCTCAATCATCATATAAATCTCGTACATGTCATTCGCCATATTATTGCTAGTGACATAAGAAGAACCTAAAACTTTTATAGTTGTATCGAAGAACAACTTCAAAAAAGGAAGAAAGTGATGTGCATAATTCCAATCCTCACTAGTGGGCAACAATTTCCCCTTGAAAAGCTCCTGGACATATTTGCTATTCCGAAGTTCCATATTGCTAAAAGCTCTTTCAAACTTCAAAGCCGATTCCAACATCATATATATTGAGTTCCAACGAGTTTCCACATCCAAACATACAAGACTCTTTGACTCAATATTCTCTAACTCAACAAAACCCTTAAACTTTCTTAGCCTGTTAGGGGAAGATCTCACATAACGTACAGCTGAACGTATTCTAGCAATTGAATCATTTATGTCTTTTAACCCCTCTCTAACAATCAAACTTAATATATGAGCATAACACCTCACATGGAGTAACTCACCTCTTAATAACAGAGAGTTCCAAGAGTTAAGTATCTTTTTCAAGTATTGAACTCTCAAGTCATTCGAGCGAGCATTATCTACAGTGATAGAAAAAACACTATAAATCCTCCAATCAGTCAAATATTTCTCAATTGTTTTTCATATTATCTCAGCAGAATGACCTAAGATCTGACAAAAAATTAATATCTTCTTCTGCAATTTCCAATCAGCATCAACAAAATGACCAGTCAGACACATATAACTTAAGTTTTGACAAGATGTCCATGTGTCAGTTGTTAGACATACTCTAGGAGATGTCTCGGAGAAATATTTCTTCAATTTGCTTCTTTCCTCCATGTATAAGTCATAAAAATTATGCCTCAATGTGTTGCGTGACCGGATTAAAAATTTTGGCTGGATTCTATTCTCAAATCGACGAAATCCCTCATGCTCTACCAACTTAAAAGGCAACTCACTAAGAATAAACATGATCACTAATTCTTTTCTGCTAGCATCCTGATCAAATTTCCAAGGACCTGATGAACTACCACCCCCAACAACTTGACTCGAGGCACTTTTTTGCCTTTTTTCGGCGTCTGCATATGGATATTCCTTACATCTAGCTAGATGATGATGCATTGAGCTAGTCCCTTGACCACTAGCACAACCAATAAGGGTGCTACAATATAAACACTTAGCCTTTTCTTGACCAAGAATCTATTTAAAATGCTCCCACATTGTAGATCTCCTCCTATTTGTGACATTAGAACCCCCTGCTGAAGACATCTAGCAATCCTTCTATTTATAACACTTAGAGCCTACAAATTATTATTTCAATAATTTATATGCTTACTAACACACAAAAAGAAGATGTCTACATATACATTTTAAAGAAATATAACTATAATATACCTCAGGTGCCTGACTCTTGGCAAGACGGCGATAGAGCTCTAAATTTTCCCTTTACGGAATCCACAGGACCAAGTTTCACACATTCCTCTTGAACATCTTCCTCCAATTCTAGGTGCAAATTATCATTAGCCTGCAAAAATTACAAGAAAATAATTATGTAACTATAATCATTCTCACTCTTTCCTAAAGGAAGAGATATTTGCTGAGACAAATAGAAGAGACAAGACATCGAAAAGTTTGATAAATGGTTGTACACCAATCTTCTATAAATCCAGGGGAGGATGGACAATAAAGAGTTGCTTTCAACCAAGAACATGTGGAGGGTTTTATCCATTCAAAGAATATGTTAGTCTCTTACCGCCTTTTCGCCGACGAAAACCGGAACTGGTGGTGCTATTCGAGCAAGATTAGCCAAAACCGATCAAATACTCGTGTCTCATCGCCAATCGATCCACTCTCAAGCGGCAATTCAAAAACTCATTATAGTTTGCAGGTACTTTTTGGTTGAAAGTAATCACTAAGCAAGACACTTCTCACAGCTAAAGTCAATATATGAAATCAAAACACCTACATCCAAAAAATAGATGACATTTTTAGGGTCAAACCTAAATAACATACAGAACGCTTCGATTACAATGTTTTCATGGCTTCAAAGAGTTACACCCACCATCAAAAAGCCCTAGCTACCATTGAAATAGGTCAGCAATAACTCAAATGGCCTTTTTGTCCAGTTGTGTGTGCTAACATTCTTATCTATCTACTCATTTATGAAAAAGAATCAGATAAGTTGTTCCCATCATCTTGTTAAGCCAGAAAGCACAAAGCTGTGTACTTAAATTTGGGCTTTTTAGTTAGAGACCATCGATAACACCGCTGAGCCTTTCTAGCAACTGAAGAGATTACCCTCAACGATTTATTGAATGAAACACAGCAATGCACAATTATTTTTAGTTGCTTTTCATAGCTTCAGCTAGATCGAAGTAGAGAGGCATCAAAGGTTAGACAAAATGAGTCAGAAAGAGCAAAATAATAAACATAAAAGAAAGTTCCCACTAGGTAAAAATGACGATAGACCACACAATCTCAATAGACGCAGTAAAGTAAGCTACTTGCATGGAATGCTATGCTCTGACTTGACCATTACTATGACATATCAAGTCACTTAGCACAAGGGTCAAATAGCCCACTGAAGTAGTCAAAATTTTCTCTAATCTTGCTCCAAAGTAGTAGTACGAACACTTAATAAATAATGGTAGATCCTTTGCCCTCCACCCAGGAGGCCAAGGTTCGAAGCCCCTGCGAAGCAGGGAGGCTGAAGCGCTGTGTGGTGAGTTAAGCGTGGCGTCGGTGTGGTGGTTTCCCCGCTAGCGACACCTGGGGGTTTACGTGGCGGCTGTCGGCCAAAGCGGTTCCTCCAGCAACCAAAAAAAAAAAAACACTTAATAAATAAAATTTAGAGAGAAAGAGAGAGAAGGGCTCACTTGCATCTAACCTTCTATCTGGGACCCTACAACAATCTTGGCATTTTTCAAAGTTACTGCATTGTCCTTCGGATCTGTAATCACTGCCTTTAAACCTCGAAAACTAAAGAAGCATAAGTCTTAAAGACAAATAGAGCAAAATTGTATAATTGGTTAGAACTGAACTTCACCAGAACCACCACTTGCACATATGGGTTTGGACAAGTATCCGAGACCTCCAGCAGACAAAGAACTTGATTCCCTGGAACTAAACTTCACCAAAACCCCACCCCCGCCATCAAAGAACCCCAAATCCCGAGCCCTGTACATAGCCCCTCAATTTGAAAACATTGGCGCCAGCCGAGGAGAGTTTGCCGATCCGGGGACAAGCTTTGAGAGAGAGAGAGAGCACGGAGACTGCGCTGCAGAGCCAGCCAAGGAGGACGAGCCCAGACTGGGAGAGGAGGTAGGGCTTGAGGGACTGGAGTGGAAGGGATTTGGGAAGGGGAAGGGGAGGGGTTTTCGGCGACGGACGGCGACGATCGACTGATTCAACGGCAGCTAGGGTTCCGGCGTTGAGACGAGGGGTGCCGATGGCGACGGTGAGGCGAAGGCGTGTCGCTCGGAGGGCGGCAGCAAAATCCATGAGAAGGCGCAGTCGTCGGAGAAGAAGGCAGACCCAATGAGGTATGTGTTTGACTGTTTAGGGGTAAAATGTTTGTGTTTGTTGGCTTGTTTGGAATTTAAAGTTAATGTGTTCCGGGTCAAATAATGTTCCAACCCTGACTCGACCCAAAACACATTTCTTTGCTTGTTTTATAAATGTTACTCAAACAGTATCAAGACTCGAAACATGTATCATACTTGTTTCGTGTTCAAGTCGTGTTCGGTTCGGGTCAGGTCGGGTTTTTTTTACACCCATACTATCAATTCTTTAATGACCGTAGTTTTGAATAACCAGATTTTACAACAACTATATAAAACAAAGAAAAGCAATATATCCCTTCCACATCTACTTCACTAGTAGTTGCCGGGATTCTTGGTGTTCTGTTAACATTATCTCTAACATTTGGTGCTGAAAATTTCTTGGCTTTCATGGGTGTAAGATCTATAAGTATCTTACTTATGTCTCTTGTTGAAATTTTTTTAACTGCTAAAAATCTCTTGGGGTGTAAAGTTCGATTAGATGATATAACATGTGAAAGACAAGGATTATAATGTTCCAATTTTTTGGGTGTTTCCGTGAAGGAATGTGATAGAGTTAGACTCGTACCCCAAAAGACAAAAACCCCTTCTAGATCTAACGATAAGCTATAAAGCACCAAGCTACATGCCAAATAGACATTATAATAAACTCGTGATGGTTTACATTCACACATGGACAAATAACAACGAAACACAAGTGGCTTAGGCCAACCGATCCTTTCCCTTTCTACTTCGGGTAAGTAGCAATGATAATATAGACATTTGGCCTCACTATCTTCAAATTTCTCTTGCTACATGATCATTTACTCCTCATTTTAAAGTGGCATTCAACTTGAGAATCTAGTACGGTATATTTAAGGTCACTTAAAGCTAGTAATGACTTCGATTGCCTTGACATTGCATTAACCAATTGCAGTTGTTGCTTTTTTGGATAGGGATTGGATTGGAACAATTGATAAGTTTCGGGCTAAATTGGAACCAGTTTTGTTTTAAAATGGACCGTGCACAAATCTCGTACCAATCTTGTGCTGCATCGGCCGTCGGCCTGCATCTTGTTGGGGTGCTTAGTTTGTCGCAAGAATTAGAGGTTTTTTTTAATGTACTTTGAAGGCATTCCTCAGCGACAACCCTAAAGGGATCACTCGCTCCTTTCCACTTTCACTTCTGCTCCAAACCTCCTCTTCTTCATCCTCCTAGTTTTCCTCTTGTCAACTTCGAGTTTTGCCTTCCTCTCCATGCCTCTTTGTCTCTCCTCTTTCTTCTCTCCGTAAGCCCCTCCTTCTCTAGCTCCGATGTGTGATTGATGCTAAAGTTTTGAGCTTTATCGTTGAGCTGGAAAGGGATGTGGTCACCAGAAGAAGAGGAGAAGCTGAAGCAATCATCTTTGAGCTCTCGGAGTGCTACACTACAGAGTTACGGAGAAGGCAGTAGTATCCAATGGAGCAATTGAAAAATTTACGACTAAATTTGAACCCGTTTCATTTCAAAATGGAATATGTGCAAATCTCATGCAGATCATCAAAAGGTTTAGGACTAAATTGGAACAATTGATAGATTTTTAGGGCAAAATTGGAACCCGTTTCATTTCGAAATGGACTGCATGGAGATCTCGTGCAAATCTCGTGCAACTTATCAAAAAGCTTTGGACATTCCATTGGTCGGTATAACAATTTCATTGGTCGCCAAAGAGGAAAGTACTGGAAAAATATACCTAACAGAAGATGAAATCATAGAAATGGAAGAGCCGAAGCGTGATGATAAAACGGTTCTAGCATAAGGTATATTCCAATCTCATCTTGTTAGTTTCACCATTTAATCGAAAGATTTGACAACATGTCAAGTCTTTAATGACTGTAGTTTTGGCTGACCAGATTTTACAACTATATATAGTAAGGAAAAGCAATATATCCCTTTCACATCTACTTTACTAGTAGTTGCCAGGATCCTTGGTGTTTTGTTAACATTATCTCTAACATTTGGTGCTGAAACCTTCTTGGCTTTCATGGGTGTAAGATTTGTAAGTGTCTTACTTATGTCTCTTGTTGAAATTTTTTTAACTACTAAAATTCTCTTGGGGTGTAAAGTTCGATTAGAGGATATAACATGTGAAAGACAATGAGCATAATGTTCCAAATTTTTGGGTTTCTCCATGAAGGAATGTCATAGGGTTAAACTCGTACCCCGTAAGCCAAAAACCTCTTCTAGATCTAGCGATAAGCAATAAAGCACCGAGCTACATGCCAAATAGACATTGTGAAAAACTCGTGATGGTTTACATCCACACATGAACAAATAACAACGAGACGCAAGTGGCTTAGGCCAACCGATCATTTTCCTTTCTACTTCGGGTTAGTAGCAATGACAATATAGATATTTGGCCTCACTATCTTCAAATTTCCCTTGTTACATTATCATTTACTTCTTTTAAAGTGACATTCAAATTGAGAATCTAGTGCAGTATATTTAAGGTCACTTAAAGCTAGTAATGACTTCGATTGCCTTGACATTGCATTAACCAATTGCAGTTGTTGCTTTTTTGGATAGGGATTGAATTGGAACAATTGATAGGTTTCAAGTTAAATTGGAACCCGTTTTGTTTCAAAATAGACTGCGTCCAAATCTTGTGCAAATCTCGCGCAAATCTTGTGTTGCGTCAGCCATCGACCTGCATCTTGTTGGGGTGCTTAGTTTGTCGCAAGTACTCGAGGTTTTTTTTAGTGTACTTTAAAGCATTCCTCAACGAAAACCCTAAAGGGAGCACTCCTTTCTACTTTCACTTCTGCTCCAGACCTCCTCTTGTTCGCCCTCCTAGCTTTCCTCTCCTCAACTTTGAGTTTTGCCCTCCTCTCCATGCCTGTCCGCCTCTCCTCTTTCTTCTCTCCGTAAGCCCCTCATTCTCTAGCTCCAATGTGTTATTGATGCTAAATTTGTAAGCTTTATCGTCGAGCTGGAAAGGAATGTGGTCACTGGAAGAAGAGGAGAAGCTGAGGCAATCATCTTTAAGCGCTGAGAGTGCCACGTTACGGAGTTATGACTTCACGCGTTTTGGTTATGTCTTTCTGATCTCCCATAAGTCAAAAGCATTAGACTGCTTTAGACGATATATAACGATGGTAGAGAATCAATTGAACGAAATAATAAAGGCATTGAGAATCAATCACGAACGTGACTATTTATCTAAGCAATTCAAGGCTCTTTGTGATGAAAAGAGAATTGTACGACAATTGACTATTCGTAGTACTCCGCAACAAAAGGGAGTTGTTAAGAGAATAAATAGAACCCTATTGGAAATAATTAGGTCTATGATAGCGCAAGCAAATTTACCTATCCCGTATTGGGGAGATACATTATTGATTGCTGCATATGTACTTAACCGAGTGTTCTTAAAATCAATCACTTCCGCCCCTAATGAATTGTGGACTGGTAGGAAACCAGACTTAAGTAATCTACGTCCATGGGGGTAGGCAGCTTATGTTCATAATTCTTCCTATAAATATGGTAAATTAGATCTTAGAGAGAAGAAATGTATATTTATAAGATATCTTGAACACTCCAAATGGTACGTGTTCATAGGTGAATAAGCTGATGGAAGTATGACCGAAATAGAGTCATGAGATGTCATGTTCTTGGAGAACGATTTTCCTATTAAATGTAAGATTGATAAAGACTTCTAATTATATGATATGAAATATCCTAATAATACACCCACTATGTTGTAGAGGCAAATGAAGGTTTACATCAATATACAAGACCTAGTGAGAGTGTTGTATCGTTTGACAAACTAAATTCAAGAGAAGTTCAATTACCTAAAAGTAATCATAAAAGTATTCCCCGTCGTCGTTTTGAAATTGAAGGAAAGCATTTATGATTGCCCTATAAGATGATGCCGACCCTAAGACTGTTCAAAAGGCTGTCTCATCCTCTGATAAAGAATGATGGAGAAAAGTTTTAGAAGATGAGATGAAATCAATGAGGCCAAATCACATCTGAGACTTGGTTGATCTACCACCAAATCACAAGGTTATTGGAAACAAATTGGTTTTTAAGATTAAATAAAGGGCGGATGGATCAATTAAAAAGTATAAGGCCCGTCTTGTGGCAAAATGTTATACTCAACAAGAGGGTATAGACTATGAGGAAACATTTTCACTGGTTGTAAGGTTTTCCTTAATATGCCTTATCCTAGCCATCGTTACACATTTGGACCTTGAATTAGATCCAATGGATGTAAAGACGGCATTTTTCAATGGAGAACTAAATGAGGAAATCTATACGAAGCAGCCAATAGGTTTCATAACTAAAGGTCAAGAGCATAAAGTTTGCAAGTTTCATCGCTCAATATATGGCATTAAGCAATCATCTAGATAGTGTTATCTTCGTTTTCATCAAGTCATAACGACTTTTGGATTCACGACGATCGAAGAAGATCATTGTGTATATGTCAAATGGTCCTAAGATAAATTTGTGATTTTATCACTTTATGTGGACGATATTTTGTTAGTTGGAAGTGACAAGGTTTTGGTTATATATTAGGAATTAAGATCAAAATATATTAATCAAGGAAACTCATTACTTTATCACAAGAGTCTTATATAATGAAGATTCTTGAGCGTTTCGATATGCAGTACTATAATCCCGTTGATACCCCTATCATGTAAGGTGAATGCCTAAGTACTAAGATGTGTCATAAGACTCCAGAATAAAATAAGGAAATAGAAATTGTTCCTTACGCTAGTGCAGTCGGAAGTTTGATGTATGTTATGATGTGTACTCGACCCGACATATGTTATGACGTGGGGTTGATGAGCCAATATCAATCAAATCCTAGTCAAACATACTGGAAAGCAATGAAGAGGATCTTGAGATACTTAAAAGGCACCATGGACTATTGACTTTATGATCAAGGGAATGATTTACGCCTATTAGGCTATTTAGATGCTAATTGAGGAGGGGACCTAGATGAGCGTAAATTAACTTTTGGATATGTGTTCTTACTCAATGAATGTGCAATTTTTTGGAATAGCAAGAAACAGATTTGCACGGCCTTGTCTACAATAGAGGCAGAATTTATTGCATGCTCTGTCATAGTGCAAGAAGCAGTATGGCTAAAACGTTTTTTGGAAAATTTAGCCATTGTCACTGAAGTTACAAGACCAGTGATAGTTTATTGTGATAGTCAAGCAGCCATTGCCTATGTGAAAGATCCCAAGTATCATGGAAGGACGAAACACATTGACATAAAAAACAAATTCATCATAGATATAATAGCGCATAAAGAAGTGATCCTTCAATACATTTCAACTAATAGAATGGTAAGGCAGTTCCGAGAGACATATTCTTGACCCACAAGATGTCTCTAGGATTACGTAGAATATAATATGTAATATTGTAGATGATCATTGGTTAATGTATATGTGAACATATATATCGTACTTATTTGTTTATTAGTGACTTGATGTTTTATCAATAAGTACAAATCCATTATGAGATTAGCACAAACACACATATATTATTGAAAAGTATATCAACAGACAATGATTGACTCACTCACACAAGCAATCACCTCAAGTGTTATTGTTAGTATGTTGAGATGAGACGTTATGTACAAATAAATGCTGAAGAGTAAGTTTAGGACATAAAATAATATGTCACATTAATTGGAGTCAAGATGAGGTATGTATTTGTATATGATAAGACTGAACATGATAATCTCACAATCATGTATGCTTGAAAGATGCCAGATGCAAGTACTTAATTGGGTGTCATAGAAAGCGAGCTGATATAGCACTCGAGCTAAATTTGAGTACGTAAGAAGCACGTGACTATATTTAGGCAAAGATCCATATAGTGGATATATTTAATAAATGACATACGCTTTTATAGAAAGAAAATCCACTATAATATGTAATTCATACTACATGTGCATTGTACGATCGATAAGGGAAGGTGAGCGAAATTATCTCTATTTACTCATCGTGTGAGTCCTTGAGGTAATTTATAATTTGCCTCATTTTGTGCCCTATGTTACTTCTAATTATGTTCTCAAAGTGAAATATCAATGTTGCTACTTTAGCATGTTATCGGCGATCATGAATAGATATTGTTTTATGGAACGTGTTTAGGAAAGCAATTGTTGTGAAATTAAGAGAGACATGAGTATGAAGGAATACTATTGTTGTTTTACATCAAACACATGTATCTACCAGTCGACCAATTATATCGCCTTCTGTGGTTGTGGATATAATTGTAAATATATGGTGTTATGAGAATAGTCAAGTATAGCCTTTAAGGGATATGTATACTTGGATTGATATAGCAAAATATGTATGGGGCACTGTGAGATATCAATTGTTTATTTCTTTTTAAGATTGTAGCCATTATGTCATCCTTAACAAGTGCATAATTTGAGCTCTCAAGTGCAGATATACTTACTGGTTACACGGCTTTCTTGCTAGTATGAATTGTTTCTAAAGTTGACAAATGTTAATTGTCTTATATTCTTGATAGAGTGCTATCAAGTCCATCATATCCGAGTGGGAGATGTTGTACTTTATTAGTACGTCCATGATGAGATGCAATTAAAACGTATCGTTTCGTCTTAATATGTTATGATAAAGAGACACCCTTTAAAAGGGTATGAGAGAGTCATATAAAAAACTTCTGAAGATAACCATTAGGTTGGTTGGTAGAAAGAACGTTTAAGAAAGAAATTGTTCTCTCTTCTCCTCCTCTTTCCATAAAAGAAAAAAAAAAACTTCCATTATTCCTTTACGAAGACAATTGGCATTTACGCTATGGAAATTGAATGTTTTTCTTGTGACTGCATTCGAACCATCGTGAAGTCATATTGTTCATCGTTCACTTGTAATTCAACATTTGTTCCGAAGTAAATTGTTCATTGTGCATCAAAGAGGTTAGTCGTCTTCCGCCGACTTTCTTCCTACAGGTTTACAACTAAATTGCTTCAATTGAAAGATTTAGAACTGAATTGGTACATGTTGGAAGAAAGTCGACGGAAGACAACTAACCTCTTTGATGCGCAATAAAGAATTTACCCAGGAACGAACGTTGAATTACGAATAAATGACGAACAATATAACTTCATGATGGTCTAATTAGTCAAAAAAAAAAAAATCAAATTTCCACAACGTAAAGGCCGATTGTCTTTGTAAAGGAGTAATGGAACGCCTTTTTTTCTTTAATGGAAATAATAGAATATGAGAGAACAATTTATTTCTAAATGTTCTTTTTGCAAAACGACCTAACGGTTATCTTCTAAATTTTTTTTCTATATGACTCCCTCATACTCTTTCAAATGGTGTCTCTCCATCATAACATATTAAGATGAAATGGTGCGTCTTATTTGCACCCCATCATAGACGTACTAATAAAGTACAACAGTACCAATGCCATAAATTTAAGACTTTGTATGTACTTTTCCTGATGGGTTGGGTTGATTGAAGATGATGGGTTAATTGAGGACCCATCAAACCCCTTTTTATATGCTTCACTTTTACAAGTACCTATTTTTAATGGTTTTGAGTATAAGATTGGGTATTAGACCATTGGCCTTCTTACCCTAGTGGGTATTTAAGTGCAATTATGAGTAATATATATGTAGTGAGCTTGTTCAGCTGGATCGGGACAGGATTTGGTAGAATGGCAATCTTATGGGTCCAATTTTCTTGAGGCCTTATGATAATGACTTTTTAATATTTCATTAAATGACGTATCTAAACAAAAAAAAAATTGTGATATCCAAAATTTTCTATTTTAATAGTACAAATACATATATGATCTAAAGTTAAGTAGCTTGGAGTTTTGCATGGCTCATATGGAATCTCAAGTGGGTAATTAATTTTGTGATGAAGTGCAAAATTGTCCTTCATAATGTCTGTTCTCTATTAATATCTTTTAATTTTAACTCATAAGAGATACAAGTCAAGGTCTTCTCTATCTCTTTTATTTATGCTTGAAATTATTACAACTAAAATAATGTTTTTTCATTCATCTATTTTACTTGGCCAATCATGCTCGCTCCCCCCCCCCCCTCCATTCAAAATCTTGCCATTTGTCACTTAAGTAATAAATCACATGTTCTAAAATGGTGACATTGAACTTAACCTATCAAATCACATCATGCATGACATCATAAATGACATAATATTCTAGCTCTATTAACTTTATATCACACTTATAACTAGGGGTGAGCGGTTCCAGGTTCCGCCTGGAACCTGGAACCTACCCTCGGGTACAGGTTCCTAATTTTTTGGAACCTGGAACCTACCCGTTGGAACTTGGAACTTGGAACTTGGAACCTACCCTATTACAGGTTCCAAGGTCGATTCCAAGTTCTTACAAGTTCTTTTTTTTTTTTTTTCATCTTTAGTTAAGTAAAACTTTCAAAATACTTATCTCTAGAAATAGCTACGCCAACTTATCACGACACTTTCACTTCCAAGACGTACTTCTCCATAACAGGACCTATAATGCCATCACTCCGAAATGAAGTACAAGCATCCATTGAACTATACAAGAAGTTTCATTAACATAAGACCATTTTTTTGAAGCTCTATGTTGCGAAAGTCTCTCTATCACAGCTCAATGGGACTTCCTAACAACTATGCATTGGAAAAGTTCAAATCGTCTACTTAGGAAGACCCGTCAAATATGCAGTTGTTTGTCAACTCATCCTCAAGAAGTCTTTCTAACCTACAAATTTTTAAAACATGTATATGAAGAGCTATTGTGTACTTAATAAATATATTCATTACTTTGCAAAACAAGAGCTTTTCAGTCACACTTACCTTGGTAGACCATAAAGAACAAGAATGGCTGTAACTTCACATTTCCTTGTCAATTTCTGGGGTTGAGTTTTTATTCCAACAAGCCCGTGGCCTCCAAGTCCGGGCCTTCGTGAACCCGAATACAAAAGCAATGAAACGAGTGTAAAATTGAACAGGTGAATCTTGCTCAAGGATTTACTCTGGATTTCCTGAAAGCAAAATCAGTAGATGTCCAATATCATACACTGGACACAGTTTGCTCCTCGGAAAGACATAAACCTCTTGTCTCAGGCATGTGATGGTGGCCCTGCAGAAAAACTAGCATCAGGAATGGCACGCCAACTTTGAAGAAAACCCAAACCTCATACCATGTCGTACATTTTTTTCTCCAACAATAGCCTCATTAAGTGCTTGTCTTTCAACCAAAAGCATTGGAATTTGCTGATCCAATTTCATGTTCATTCCTTCATAGTAGTCTCGATCGCATGATAAAGTGGTTGGAGTCACTAGTGTCCATGATAGCAGATTCCATGCACTCGAGGCATAAACTTCGTCCATCTCCCAAAGATATGTATGTTGTGTTCCACGACCGTCAGTAGGTAAAATAAATATCAAAAGAAAGAAAAACA
Source organism: Eucalyptus curtisii (assembly GCA_017140595.1). Classification (NCBI taxonomy): domain Eukaryota; kingdom Viridiplantae; phylum Streptophyta; class Magnoliopsida; order Myrtales; family Myrtaceae; genus Eucalyptus; species Eucalyptus curtisii. The sequence continues at coordinate 8,908,586 of CM029504.1, forward strand.
AAAAAATGAGTACAGTTGATTCAATGCATTTAAAATATACAATCCGCAAGATTGTGGGAACAAAGCATGGCATTGCATTTACTTGTGCTAGCCTAGACCACTACCTCCAAACGTTCGCAACTACAACATCGAGCTGTGTTGTCATGCTCATGCGACGGACAGTACTTCTGGGACTAGAAAGGATGGCATATATACTCAATCAAACCAGCTCCATTTGTTGGGATCGGTGAAATGAAATAGAAGCTTACAATAGAATCAAAAGGTAAAACACTAAAGTTACATTAATGCCATACTCCTTTGAAATTGCATAAACATAATAGACAAGAACAACTTGGACTCAGCTTCTCTCACTTCAGTAGCATGCATTTTTAACAAATCCCAAGTCTACATACGGAAGGCTCAATGAGAAAAATATGGTCCACTTGTCACTAAAATGAACATAACACGGTTGAGTTAAATGACTTAAGTTAAATTCAACTGTCATACGTCCTACAAAAACATCTTGCAAGCTAAAAATCCAAATAAACTGAGATAAATCCAACCCTACCGTCTCGTCGTCGATCAGCCGGTAGGCCCCCGCCAGAGTCTCCAAGGGCGTCCCTCGTCGCCCCCGACCAGACAGGCGGAAGGAGAGAGAGAGAGAGTGGGGGTGCGACTAAGCTGGAGGTGGAGGTGGAGGCGGAGGCGGAGGCGAAGGGGTGTGGAGTTAAGGCTGATTAGGCGGCTGGGCGAGCGGCGAGCGGCGTCGGGGCGACTGGGCGAGCGGCGAGCGGCTTCGAGGCGACTGGGCGAGCGGCGAACAGCGTCGGGGGCTGGGCGAGCGAGCAGCCTCCACCACGGGGACGAGCGACGTCTAACGGCGGCGTCGACGGCAAGCTGCTGAGCGGCGAGGCGAGCGAGGGGTGACGGCGTCCAGCGGCGGCGTCGAGGGAGGTGGCTCTCGATGGCGAGCGACGGCGCGGACGGCGCGACAGCTCGTCGGGCTCAACGGCAAGACGGCTCGTCGGACGAGCGGTGGGTGGTGGTGGTTCGGTGGCCAAGAGGTGGTAGTGAGTAGGGCGTGGGGCGGCGGTGTGGTGGTGGGTGAAGCGGCCAGAAGAGGAAGGAAGAAGAAGAAGAAGAAGAAGAAGAAGAAGAAGGAGGAGGAGGAGGAGGAGGGGGGTTCCATCCGAGAGAGGGGGAGAGAAAGACAGAGAGAGAAGAAAAGAAAAAAGTGGGTGGGAGTGGGGGAGCAGGAAGTGACGTGAGGAGAGGGAAAAGGGGAGAAAAGACAAAAAGGGGAAGGGGGGAAATCGTGGGGTAGGCTAGAGTTTTTTTTTTTTTTTTTTTTTAAATTTAACCGGTTCCGGTTCCCATAGGAACCGGAACCGGAACCGGGAACGCCGGTTCCTAGAAAAATGGAACCGGGAACCGGAACCGGTCTTCTTAGAATCGGGAACCGGAACCGGTCTTCTTAGAACCGGGAACCGAACCGGACCCTCCGGTGCGGTTCCCCGGTTCCCGGTTCTACCCGGGAACCACGCTCACCCCTACTTATAACCCTATCTAATTAACATGACTTGAAGCTCTTTTTCGAAATAAGTAAGGAAGGAAGAACAATTCATTTTCTCTTCTCCTCTTTGGCAAAGCAACTTCATCTTCTTGTCTTTTAAGTGCAAATTCTCTTTTTTCTTTCAAAACAACAAGTGAAGCTCCCCTAAATTTCAATCAAGTTCCATAGTTTATTCAATTTGAGTTGTTTAAGCTTTAAATCTCATCTTTGAAGTATTTATAGGTAAATGTTCATGGACTTCATTTTCTTCTTATCAAGCTAGTTTTGTTGCTTTCTTAAAGATTTAGAGTTGCTAATGTTTGTCCGTATTTATTTTGCTTTAAAGGTTATTAGGATTTTGAGTTGTCCAAGTCTTTGTTGAAGGTAAGTGAAAACTCTAGGGGCAGTTGGGTTGATCTATTTAGTACTCTTGTTTTGGTTGATTGTTGATTATTAATTTGTGTTCGGCTTTTATTGTCATGTGTAGGCAAATCTTAATGATAGAATGTGAAATCTTGTGTTCATTTGAATTGGAATGTTAAGCTTATTTCATGCCTAGGAGGTGTTTGATGGATTTTCTAGGGGGTGTTTGATTGTTTTTCTACGATGTTATGACAATTTTTTTAGTATGAATCTGAAAGTGATATTTTTGTAATTTGACTAAGTTACCGAATTACTAGCTAAGTGTTAACAATTAATCACGTGGTCGATTTTTTACATTGTCCATGTTCATGTTATCGATTAGTCAATTATATGAGTCATTAATGTTACGTTGTCGGTTATATGAGATATTATAGGGATGCCACAACCGGACTCTTTCCAGTAGGTGTGTGATTTGAGGACAAACTAGGTGAAAGCCAGTGAGTTTGTAACAACTTGATTTGATGAGAGCAGAGAGTGGTCACCATGGCCAGAGGGCTCAAAAAAGTAACAGCTCCTAGTAGACTTCTAGGATGGCAAAGAAAATAGGAATGGACCAAATTACACACCAACTAAGAGGAAAGTGTGTTTGGGATGTCCCGAGAGTGTTTAGGATGCCTCATGAGTTAAAATGAGTTCTACAATGACAAGTATGGACTCACATGTGCGTACTTGTGAGCTTCATAATAATATATGAATTTGCCTATGTATATTCTTATATATAGTAGTGAGCTACTGGGTAATATTGGTGCACCATGAAAAATAATATGTCATCTACTTGCTTTTGAGGGAATGAACTTGCAATGTTGTTAATGGTTTCCATTAATATATCATTATTGTAAAGATAGAGCATTTGCTTATACATTTGTCACAAATGGTTATTCTATATAGCTTGAGCTCATGTTGTTTATTGGTGCCAAGTTGAGTGGCAAGCTGATCTCTTATCTAATAGTTAGAGAGTTCATTTACTGAGCATAGGCTCACCTCAATATATTTTACAAATTTATCATATTAGGAATTTGGGGGTGTTAGGTTAACGCTTCCAAAGATCACTAGGTTGAATCGGATCAAAGTGCAAAGTACGGGTGGGTTTAGGAATATAAGGTTTTGATGTATATTAGTTATGGTTAAATTACTTGCACAATTGCGGATAAGTTAATCATTTATTGAAGAATTGAAGTGAAGTTAATTTATATACTCATTCGAGGTTCAAATTTTGTGGAAATTTAGGTTGTTACAAATATAGTATTCTCACCAATTTTGAAATCATTGATCATTCATGCAAGAACAATATATTTTTTTGGTTGGATGCAAAAACAGTTTGCTTGCTAAAGTACCATGAACCGGGACGTTGTCAATTAATTACCAACTTATCCCATAAACATTTTAGACTCCAAGATTGAATTCAAATTTCCCTTACTGTCAACCATTTAAGCTTCTTTTATAAATTTAGTTCACATCTTTGAATTCTCTCTCTCTCTCTCTCTCTCTCTCTCTCTCTCTCTCTCTCTCTCTCTCTCTCTATGCATTAATTTGAATCCATTTTTATATACATGTGCGTGTGTTTTTAATTTTTTTTGTGAGATTATTTTAAGAGATCTTAATATGCATGACTTTGTAAAGTTATAGCTATAAATGTACGTATTAGTAAGATTTAAATTATATGTATTAGTTAAATTTATCAATTTTTTTCTTAAATTACATGTAAAATGGAAACTTAAGGAGAAGGAGGAGTAACTTAGTTAAGGGGAAAAACTTCATCTCTCAAAATTAATTGTCCAGTCCAGCTTTAAAAAGTAAAGTACAATGTAAAAAAGAAAATCTCTTCTAAAACCTCTAATTGCTTGTACACAAGTTAAAATAATTATTAGTTTCGAGATCTGTAGGTAAGAATAGAGTGTATAGTATATCATTTTATGGAAATTATTAAAATGGATATATATATATATATAGAAAGAATTTCATTTTAACAACTCAAACCAAACTCGCTTTAGAGCAGAACAAGTGTCAGCCAGTGAACATAGCAAGAATTCGTTCCTTAATCTAGATGAAACCCGAAATAATTGAGATAATCTTATTCTGCTCGCCGACACAAATGAGCATCAGCAACCACCTATGGTACTTATTTTATTTCCAAATATGATATAAATACACGAAGAAAATATGTGAGATTTTACCAATAAAAAGGAAAATGAATTTTAATGACAAAAAAAAATGCTAACTAATTGAAAAATATAAATTACAAACTGATGGGGTATATGTGAAATCATGTCCTTATATGAGGATAAAAACACCACAATTACTATGACTTTTGTATAACGCTCGCTTGAATATGATAACTTTTGTTTCAATTAATTGAATTTCATTACTTCTAAAAAAGGTTCATGTAAGGACTACAACTTTTAATCGATTACTTGAGTGTCATGATTTTTAAAACCTATGGCAGAACAATTTCAGAAAAGTCATATGAACTCAAATGATCGAAAAAAATTTGTGTCACCCATATGAATGTCATATGAAAGTTATGATTTTTGAATAGTCGGAAAAAAAGTCGTGATATTCAAACGTGCATTATACAAAAATCACAACACTTGTGATGTCATCTTCCCTTTAAATATCTGAACTTATTTCGTATTTTTGGAAATTCAATTTGATACAATAAAAATATTAAAATAAAAAATAGAGCGTGAATAGAAACAATTTAAAAAAATGGGAAGTAGGTAACAAAACCAAAGTCCACTTGCAATAATACCCTAATCTCGCTATTCTATCTCCTATAACTTGAAAAAAAGAAAAAAGCTCTCAGTCCGCCTTTTTCTCAATTAGATAAAGGAGTAAATTATAAGCACAAAGTTTCTTATTGAGGCTTGCTCACTAAATTCACTTATAAACAGATTGGTTTTTGCGCAGGAGCGAGCTCGGGCCAACAACAGAGAGAAGCCCTCTATCGAACCTTGCCTAATTTGCGGTGCGGGTCTCGCCGGGCATAGCCGGCTGCTGAGCTCATGCAAAAAAAAAAAGAAAAGAAAAGAAAAGAAAAGATATATATATATATATATATATGTGTGTGTACATGGGCTGATAGGGCCTTTGGGCCTCCTAGGGTTTTTTAGCGCCCCCAATCAAAAGCTCCAAAAATCCCACCATCCATGGCGGCCTCACCGTCTCCATTCCAATTTTTCAGACACGAAAAGCGAAAGAATTCTTTAAAAAAAAAAGAAATTAAAAAGGAGTCGCTGATTCGAGCACGAGTACAAATCGTATTCCTCCTCAACCGGGTCCCACCTGCACGATCCGCCAATCCCACGCTCCACGAATCGCCACGTGTCCGCCTCCGCCACCATCGCCACCCCCCGTCCCTCCTTCCCCACACGCTCGCGGCCGCCTGCGCGAACGTTTTCTCCCAACGCCGCCCCTCCCCTTTTTCCCCTCCGCACCGCGACCGCAATCCGCCATGGCGTCCTCCGCCGCGTTTCCGCCGGCCACGGCGTCCTTCGCCGCCCGCAAGGTGAGCTCCCGCGCCGTCTCTCGCCTCGATCGCCGCTCGCGCCGAGCATCTCCGATTCCAAGAGTGCCCCGTTGATCCTCTTTTGTTTCTTGCAGAAGGAGTTTGGCCTCTCCCGGTCCGTCGCCTCCCGGCCATTTCCCTCCGCCGGGAAGTCGAGGAAACCGGCCTCGAAGAAGATCGTCTCCGTCATGGCGCCTCAGCAGACGGAGCGCAAGCCCGCCGCCACCGGCTCGGTTCGGTTTATTCCCCTGATTTCGACGTCCAATCTTTCGATTGAGCTCGATTAGGAAGAAGTTCCCTTTTTTTTCTGAGCGGCGGGGTTTGGTTGTTTTTTAGGTGAAAAATGCGATGACGATGACCGAGAAGATATTGGCTCGGGCTTCTGAGAAGCCGGAGTTGAGCCCCGGGGAGAACGTTTGGGTCGATGTCGATGTCTTGATGACGCACGACGTCTGCGGCCCTGGTTCTTTCGGTATCTTCAAGAAGGAGTTTGGTGAGAATGCTAAGGTATCGAAACCCGCTTCTCTGGCTTCCCTTTAGAGGTTTTCGAGCTCTTTGAGTATAATGCGTGGAAGATGTAGTTTAATAAATATAATTCCTTTTGAGAATTTGAATCACTGGCGTCTGCTGTTATCTGGTTTTTACTATGCTTTCCTATTGAGTCTTAGCTTTTGTGTTCTGCAAATAGAAGTAGTTCATGTGTGTCTCTTGCTGTGCTTTGGATCTCTTGACTGTCCTTTCAATGTAACGTTCCACTATGTGCCTGGAAAGACGTGGGTTCTCACTTGTGTCGGGGTTTATGTTATTTTAAGTAGTTGTCCCTGCGATTGATTACAATGACATCAGGTGAGTAGAGGTATGCATTGCTCACGGCATCCAAGCTGTTGATTCTAAATATGCTGTAGTTTGTTGACTAAACATATTGCCCTCCCTTTAATGTGAACCATTGCCAGTTGAGAGTGTTCAATTTTGTGACTTTATTTTCCTTGAACTCAAGGTCTGGGATCGCGAAAAGATTGTCATCATTCCTGATCATTATATTTTCACAACTGATGAACGTGCAAATCGCAACGTGGATATTTTGAGAGATTTTTGCACAGAGCAGAATATCAAGTACTTCTATGATATCAAAGACCTTAGCGACTTTAAGGTATTCTTGTGTTGTCATTTTTTTATGTTATTACCTACTCTATTACTTTGCTGTAAGAAAAGCTTATGATCCTTGTCTGCAACACCTCTGTTGATCCTAAATTCAAAGCATATCAAACAATTTTGCAGGTTAACCCTGACTACAAGGGTGTGTGTCACGTTGCTCTAGCCCAAGAAGGTCATTGCAGACCTGGTGAGGTGGGAATTTTTTAATCAAACTAATTTTTGGTAGTAGGCGAGGTAACGTCTGAAAGAAATCTTAAACCCTTATCCTGCTTCAGGTTCTGTTAGGTACTGACTCTCACACCTGTACTGCTGGAGCTTTTGGCCAGTTTGCCACTGGTATTGGCAACACAGATGCTGGCTTTGTTTTGGGGGCTGGGAAGATCCTGCTCAAGGCATGTATCGTATCCATATTTATTTTGGTGCCTGCCATCCCTTCATAAAAATGGATATTGGATATATGGTTGAGGTCCTTGAAATTTAACAGACTTTGCCATTGGATTTAGATAAAACTTGAATTTCGTAAATCTAATTTTAGAATTAAATTTGACCTTTCTATGATCATGTTTGGTAGTTTCATTGTTATATGATTGGGTATTGACCATGCTTTCCCTTGGTTATGTTTCCTCCATACTGTCTTCTTTGTTGTGTTTTTACCTCAGTGACTGGTGGATGACAAATTTATTTTTCTTGGGTTCATCCATCTGATGTAAGATATCAAGGATGATGAAGAACTATTCCTACTCAGTTAGCTTCTTGTGATGTTACATTCTGTCATTAGATGGTTTAATAACGGTTAAAAGACTTAAAACATTTGTCATTTCTCACTTTTTAGAAGAAAGGTAATAGTTTTAGATTTCAAATACTTTCTGTGCAACTAATCCTAATATATAAAACAATAGATGGGTTGATATTCTTTGTGGAGCTTATTTATATATTTTTTTCCTATGGCCCCCTTTTTCATGGGGAGAGTTAATGGACATGCACTTCCTCATTCTCTAGTGGGCTCTATGCTCTGAATTACCCTAGATGAACCCATTTTCATGCATCTGATAAATGTTTTTCAAAATTGATAAAATATTAAGGTGATAAAATATTAAGGTCTCAAATTTAAATGGTTGCACTAAAGCTTTTATTATGATGAATGAAACTGACAGATCCAATCGTGGGGAAAGTTAGCTGCATCCTCCTTTTGATTTGTCGATGTGGACTTGTTATATGTGATTCCAATATTTACTGCCACATCATTATGCATAGCATAGCTATTGAGAATTGGAATTCTCCTCTTCTAATCTACCTTCAATCTGCCTCTTTTTGGGAGAGGAAGAAATGAAGGTGGGACAGGGGGTTGAGGTGCTAGGGAGAGGGAGGGAAGACAATATATATATAATTCTTCTCTTTAAATTTCCCTTCGGTCTGCCTCTTTTTAGGAGAGGAGGAAAGGAAAAAGGGCAGGTGGTTGAGGCGCTACAGAGGAGTGAAGGATATGATCATTACACTTCTTTGGGGTTATTCTATTCCACCTCTTTTAGAGAGAGAGAGAGAGAGAGAGAGAGAGAGGGTTTGGGGGGGGAGGGGGAGGGGTGTGGATGAACAAGTATCCGTTGAGGCATTGATGGTATGTATATCTGTAAATACTTGACATTTCATTGACTGATATTCCTCGAATCGGTGTCAATGTTTATTTCATTTTGTCAGCATAGAATATTGTTTAGAAGTCAAAGTTCTAGCAAAAGATAATGTTCTGATTCATTCATATTTATCTTATTGTATTTTATCCATTAGGTGTTTCTCATCTTGTTGTAAATATTGGCCTTTTATTGACCGTGACCATATATTACAGGTGCCTCCTACTTTGAGATTTGTGCTGGATGGAGAAATGCCTGAGTATTTGCTGGCGAAAGATTTGATTTTGCAAGTAAGTTCATTGGTCTAAACTGAAACTCAAAACTATGTAGGGCCTCCAGGCACCATGTGCTTCTGCTTATTTTCTTGATTAATGGTCTTTCTTTTGTAGATTATTGGAGAAATATCAGTGTCTGGTGCCACCTATAAATCAATGGAATTTGTTGGTTCTACTGTTGAAAGTTTAAATGTAAGTGGACCCATTAATAACTTCGCTGTTTTAACATGATAGCCCTACATCCCTACTAACAGTTGCTGGTGTCAGATGGAAGAGAGAATGACATTGTGCAATATGGTTGTGGAAGCTGGGGGTAAGAATGGTGTGGTACCTGCAGATAGCACGACATTTGAGTACCTTAAGGTTGGGTATAATGACCCTATATGTAACTCTTATGTTAGTCATTGGCTTATTCTTTTTATTCACTCTTTCATGTTTCTGACACTTTTTTGCGCAGGATAAGACATCAAAGCCCTATGAACCAGTTTACAGTGACGAGAAAGCCAGGTAATTATGATTAATCTCATTTGTCATTTATGTTGCAATCCAGTCTGCACAACTACTGGCTGCTGCATTTAGCACATTATTTTGCCTGTGTCTTGTGCTAAAAGAGTTCTATCTGCTTGCCACGGAACTTTAATGTGCTGTGTAAATTCAAGCAAAAAGTGTTTGGTGCACACTTTATTGGCATATAAGTTTTAATAAAGTAGGATAATTAAGAATACTTCTGATGTCACTTACCATGCTCTGTTGTGAGACATAGTGTGTCTTCGTCATCAAAATTATTTTGTGAAGATTGTATGTAAGCATTTATCTATTGGAGATATGCTTTAACTAGTGCAACATGGTGGATAGAATCTTTTGATGTGCTGGTTGTGACCAAATATCTTGATCCATGAATAGAATCTATGCTGTAGATTTTTGCTAGCCTTTTTGCACAGAAAAGCAGATGTGGACAAATAATCTATAAGAGCATCCGATACTGTTTGCCCTATAGTGTAGCCTTTTGCACCAGAGCAGATATGATGAAATTATTCATGACCACACAAATAAATATATATTGGGCATAAAACATCAATTTTGTAAATGGCCTAGGAAGTCTGGGTATGATATTATTTATGACCACCTCTGTCTTTCATCATTTTTTTTTGCTGCTGACTCATTCTAGAATGGAAGATTGAACGTGCTTGTTATTAAGGTTTTTGGAATTATGGAAAATTACTTGCATACATGTTTCTATTTCTTTAGTTGGTCTTTATTTGTCTATTTTATTTGTAAAAATCTTCTACTTATATCAAATCTGCTGCAGGTGGATTAAGCCTGCTTGTAAGCCATTTTATACATAAGAAAATTCCTATAGCCTCAAATATTCACTAATGGGTACCCCAATTGTCTCAAAGCTGCCTGTGGCAATTGAAAAGCCTTAGATCTAACGGCTTACAAGAACTAATTAGCAACCTAGAATTTTCAGCATTTAGTTAAACAACTCTGTTGAAAACAGAAGTGCAGAACACTAAAACAATTTCAAAAGTGTGGAGGTAAAGGATTTCCCTTTAGTCTGCGGTAGAACCCAGTCAAGTCCAATGACCAAGCACAGGAGCTCGAGTAATGCTCCCAATTTCTGCCATATAAGTGCAAGTCAATCACAAATGGCCAACTCGTTTAGGATCACTAACCAAGCTAGGAAGCAATGCCTTGGTATATGAACAACCTTATGCCACACCTCGTTAGATCCTCCTAACTGGAATAAGCATTCCAGGCGCTGGTGGTGGTAGTAGCCATCAGAATTGGGCATCAAAATAGGTTTGTCATGATGCTGAACAGTACAGAATAGGACACCACATAAAACTGCTTGGATTTGCACAAATACCTCTCAGGAGGCCATTTCCATCCATTACAAGAAACTTTAATATCTAGAGGAGAAAAGCATTATAAATGATTCGATGAGAAAACCTGACAAATAAAGGACTGAAAGGGTGCCATGACTCCAAACATAGAATATGGAATTGTTATCACCCCCTCTACAACTCAGCAAGTGCTTGGCATCATCTTTAAGCTTCAGAATTTTCTTCCATCAATTGGAAGGAATTGCTGGTTACCATAAGTTCCTCTCTTTTTTATTTGCACTTTAAAGGAAAAAAGGACAGCTGAAAAGTTATGCAGAGAATGATTCAGGAAAATCCTTTTAAGTGTAACACAACTCTAATTAGCAAACCGACTAAACCTACAATTGAAATCATGACATTTGGTGTTCCCATTCCTATGTTACGACCCATAGCGTAGCTGTATCTCTGGCTAGCCGATGCAGACTGCTATGAATCATTGGTAGCCCCTCTTTCAAAAGATTTGTACTTGTAATTGTTTACTCCATAAATGGGTTGTCCTTCTTCTTTCAATGCACTTTACCTATGTTGATAGATGATAGATCTCGAGAGAAAAATTCTTTCATACATCGTGCCCCTTAAGATCAGTAGATTTAACCTGTTCTGGCACAAAACTCAAATTACGTAGTGCGTTCGAAGACTATATTAATAGAACATAGGACAATGAGCTGTTCTTCATGTGACATCTTGTGTTCGACTAGCATGCGTTGATTACTCACGATGCCCACTCTCTCAATGTACCAAATAGAATGCTGTTCTAACATTTTGTTATTTCTAATATGTTCCTTGTTTTCTTTTCTTATGCTCCATTAACTTGACTAGCTTCATTTGCTGTCTTGAAGATTTCTATCTGAGTACCGTTTTGACGTCTCGAAGTTGGAGCCCTTGGTTGCAAAGGTGGGTGTTTCATTTTTTTCTTGAAATTTCAGTATTCTAACGCTACATATTAGTGTATTAGTTCTATTAAACAGCATTTCTTTTTTCACTTCATGGGTTGGTAAAATACAAGCTCTAAGGTTCAGTTTTTTGCAGTACATTTTTTATGTGCACGAATTTTCTTTTGTAATGAAATCCTCAACTTTTATTCAAAAAAAGAAGTAAATGAAGCTTTGTTCTATGCAGCCTCATTCTCCAGATAAGCGTGCCTTAGCCAGAGAATGCAAAGATGTGAAGATAGACAGAGTATACATTGGATCTTGTACAGGGGGTAAAACTGAGGATTTCCTAGCTGCGGCAAAAGTTTTTCTTGCTTCAGTAAGATAAACAGTTTCTTTATTTAATTTAAAGAGTTGCACATATGACATCATGAGTTTATGCAATTTTAGGGATTGTTTGTTTAAATTAAGTACAAAATACATTTTTGCTTTGCCCCTAACTCATTTTAAAATATTATCCAAATTCCAAATTATTATGAAAAAGGTAGACGTGACCGTATGTGTCAACATTTGTATACTGTGAAAGTTTCAAGTGTTTTAAAGATTTAAAAAAAGGTCATGCATTGCAAGATTTAGATTAAGCAAAAAGCAAAAGTCTATCCAAACATGCTCTTACTTTAGTATGAAACTTGTGAATCATAGTTACATACGAAAAAATGAGGCCATATAGTCACATTGTGAAAGGGATCTTGTTTGAAGGAGATGTCAAAGATATGTTTATGATAAATGGTTGATATCTATAGCTCAAGTGCTGTTAATACATTGGGTTTGTTGATTATGCACCCGTCTCATCATAAAGTAATCCATCAGATTTTTATACCATCTAATTTGTATTTTGTCAGTTATGTTCCTTTATCATGATTTATACTTACTTCATTTAGAACATGAAAATGTGGTGAAGATATTTCCGTAACAACCTTATTTTCTAGATGGCTAAATAAAGACTTAAATGCTTACTCAGGAAGAGAATGCCAGAATAGAAGCTACAAATACTATACTCAAAATAGGTTGCAAGAATCCTTTGTTATATGACAGATTAAACTTTGAATTGATCAAAGAACACATAAATTGTTTTACTTGAATGGCCCAGTCTAATTTTTAGTGTTCATACCAAATAAGTTTGGCTTTCTATCTGGTATTTTGCTTTTCTACATTGTTGCTCCTTTACCCTCAAATGATGAAATTAAGTTAAGGTTTTTGGATAAAAAGGAAACTGGAACATTAGCAATTTGATCGCCATAAAAGAAGTCCTTAGTAAGTTTTCAACATTTTGCCGTCCTTAGTAACGAGCTAGATAAAATATGCCATGTGTAGCATGGGCAGACATGCTTGATCATGCATAAATCTTTTTAGTACAATGGTGATTGGCTTTGAACAAATCTTTTTCCTCCCAGAGATGGAGATTTTAGTTACATTTAATGTGCCATCACAGAACCTTAAACTTTTGAAGGTGGATTTGGCCAATTTTATCTGCCGTGTTTCTATTTGCTGCATTTAGTAATAAATCAAGGTCAGGACATATCACTAGTGTGATTAGTATGACCCTTGTAGTAGACTATTCATCTTGCCAATTTACAGTGTTTCATTATATTTCTAAACAAGTACTTGTGTAAGAGAGATTGGTAAGTCAGTGTGTTGTGAACAAAATTTTGCTTTAGATAAAAATGACGTCTCTCTGAGGACTGAAATTATGCTTGTTACTGACTGGTAAGTTGTGCAAATTGATTAGAGTTCTGGTAGTAAAGTTTCATCATGTCTTGCTAGACAGTAAATTTATTTGTATTGTTTTGTGGTAAGTTTAACCATTCCCTCAGTATTCATCCTTGTATACCTATGCATTCGACAACTGTTGTATTTACTCTTAAGTTGTTTTTCCGCAGGGGAAGAAGGTCAAAGTTCCCACTTTCCTTGTACCTGCTACGCAAAAGGTTCTAGACACTGTAGCAGCTTGTTTAGTTTAAAATTGACTTTTCTTTTGGAAGTTTTAAATTGGAACTTGCATGGGTGGTTATAATTGATATATAACATTATGTATCATAGGTGTGGATGGACATATATGCCCTGCCAGTACCCGGATCTGGTGGCAAAACTTGCTCCCAGATATTTGAAGAGGCAGGTTGTGACACACCTGCAAGTCCTAGCTGTGGTGCTTGTTTAGGTGGCCCTAGAGACACTTATGCTCGTTTGAATGAACCCAAGGCAAGTTTTGGTCGTGTGTTTGATTCCTTTTCTTGGACTTGTGAATATGACTGAATCAGCTACTTTGCCTTTCATAGAAGCCAATGCTGTTAGCTGTTACAAGGACCGTACAATATATAAATAAAAAATTTCTCAAATCTTGGAAAGTTCCTTTATTAGTGGCTAGTTTACGTCTGTTTAGTGGTCCCTAAACATGTATAAGTTGGGCTTCATATTCTAGAAGTCGTTTATTTTTAATGGATCTTGCTGGTGTCAACTTCTAATTTATTTGCAAAAATAAGTATCAAATCCTACTGACATTGTTCTGTTGGTTCAGTTAAATTCACTTTTTCTGGTTTTTAATTTAATTCCCGTATTGGCAAGTTACAGTTACTATTATGCTACATAAGAAATATTAATTGCAACTTGTCGTCACAAATGTTGCAATGCAGGTCTGTGTATCAACAACAAACAGGAACTTCCCCGGGCGTATGGGCCACAGGGAAGGCCAGATCTATCTAGCCTCCCCGTTCACAGCAGCTGCATCTGCTTTGACTGGTTACGTTACAGATCCCAGAGATTTCTTGCAGTAAACAATGGCAAGATTAAGATGGCTAATCCGTGCACCACCACTCCTTATAACTTAAAGGTTAGATTCAGTGGTGGATGATAGATGTTCTGTTGTGCATTATGTGGTGTTTCTAAATAAGCTTTTCTACCGAGAGAGGACACTTTTGAGGGATTGATGTTTATGAGCAGTAATGCCTGCATAATATGACTCGATAGGAAGTACATGGCTGTGCTGCAGATGTATTAGGAGGAAATGTTATTTGGTTTTGAAATGACAAAAAGATCAGAAGAATTAATCTCATGCTGTTATTGCTTTCTAACTGCTGGGTTTGGTCCAAAAGCATCTTCATTCAGCTCTATGAGGGATGACTGTCTCTGTTTCTACTGGTTAATTAAGAAACATACTTAACATGATTACTTTATTCAACAATCACTTAGCGAGTAGTCATGGGATGATTAATGGTTACCCCTGGTAATGCCACAACTCATCACCGTGGTATTAGTTTAAGAGATGGGAAGCATGGTTTTCTCTACTAATGAGAATCGTGATAAATTCATCTCTTATAGCGAGACCAACTCTTTGGTTTTACCCAAAAAAAAAAATGATGATTTTGGACGAGGGATTTTGGGACTGACCAGTAAGAAACGTCGTATGGTTATCGATGTTATTCATCGAGATGATCAGATGGAGTAACATAGCATGACTTGAGACCGTGAGAGCATGTACTTCTTCCGCGCTGCATAAATTGTATTGGAACAGCTTTGCCTGGGAAGATTGATCCACCTTTTTCTTGATCCCAAGGATGTGCAATGTTGGCTTTTTTGGTAGGCTATGCAAATACTTACATTGATTCAAATGGAAGTTGGAAGAAGCATTGGGATTCTGTGGTCCGAGAGTCCAGGTTTTTTCTTGTCCCGCCTGCATTGGTTGAAAAAATCGGGGATTATTTGATGACACAAAAGTGGCGATGCTAGTGGATCGAATTGTTCGATTATTATGTTAATTTGCTTAGCAGAAAAATTCCCATAGTCTACACTCTTAAGAGGGGTGAGCACCATGTTCAACGTGGCAACCGAACTAAATCAGCTTAGACAGAGCCCATTGTTTTGGGTCTAGATCAATTCAGTTCTCGATTCCAAAACCAAGTTCTAATTGGGAACCGATTTAAGTAGTGTTGAACCTAGTATAAACTGGATTTGCTCCCATCAAGATTGACCATGGTTAGCAACATGAACAAATAATACAACAACTTGATCAACATATGTTATTTATAGTGAGATGGTGCAACCTTCAAGTTTTATTATAAGAATTTCGAGTTTTATCCAAATCATAAATGGCCAATTCTCGGATCTGGCTGATTTGGTTTCTAGTTCCAATCTATTGAAATCGGGGGTCATAGGGTTGGCATCCAAGCCACTTTGAAATCGATCGTCCTAGTTTATGGAGTAGCGAAAAATCACTTAATTACATATATATCCATGTTATTGTTGATTACATCATCCTAGGAATGGTAAAATCTAAATGGGAAATATATGTCACAAAAGCATAATTATGGAAATGTTTCTTCTTTTTTTTGACCGAGGAGGTAAATCTAATATTTCGTCATCTTAATTGACGCTGCAGTTACGGAAAACATAGTAACAAGTGCTCCAAAGTTGCGTTGAGAGGAATGAAAAGTGACGTAAGTTCATGCGACTAAAAGAAACAAGGCAGATAAAGGAGACAAAAGAGAACCAAAATCAATCCGGACAACGTGAAACATGTTTAATTGGGATAATTACACAAATATTTCCTTTAACTTTAATCCAATGTATGGTATTTAACTTGAACTTTTTCGTTTATCCAATATCGTCCCTAAAATTTTTATTTATTTAATATTATCTCTAAAATTTTGGCTAATGTTCAATCTAGTATAAAAAGAAATCCAATGTTATCCTTCCATTAATTTAAGTTAATGAGATTTGCTAAGTTGGCATTCAATCTAATAAATTTGAATGGTGGATAAAAGAATAACATTACATGTGGATTATCTACGTATGATATTCAGCTCAAATCAAAATATAATAATTCATGTCATTATATTGAAAAATTGTTAAATATCGCCTAGCCTATTACACTTTTATTAATTTAGTTAAAACATTTTTTGTTTTATCAAAAACTTTTTTCAAGTTTTATTAATTGAGTCCATCATGCCAATATAGGCAGGAATCGTTGACGTAAATGTCAACCGACCCTAACGTGAATACTTTAAAAGTCTATGAATCTTTACTTTTTTATTATTTTCTTCTTTTTCTTTTTCTTTTCCTTTTTCATTTCTTCTAAGCCTAAGGAGGTTCGCCAACCAACCCTCATTGGTCATAGGCAAGGGCCAACCACAGAGCCCTCGTCAACCACAAGCGAGAGTCGCAACCTTCTCCTAATAGCCGATGAGGGCTATCGGGCCTCGCCTTTGGTTGGCAAGGGTCAGTTGACAACCCTCACTGAAATTGGTACGGAAAAAAAAAATTAAAAAATAATTTTAAAAATTCAATTTTCTAAAAAAATTATAAAAATATTATTCACATCAATAATGGCCGTCCCACGTGACACTACTATAGTTCACAAAAGTGATTTTTTGTTAAAATTAGCCAAATTGACCTAATTAACAAAATTTGAAAATGTTTATAATTAAATTTAATAAAAATGCAATATGTATGAGAATTATTTGACAATTTTTCCAAATAATATGGGGAATTATTTTTTTAAAATTAAATAAATTAAAAATATTATTATATTCTAATTTTAGTTGAATATTTTCATAGATATTCATCTTCAAACGTATGAATTGAAAGCTAAATCACCAATTCTGTTGACTTGAATTAATGGAAAAATAATATTGAACATTTTTTCATATAACCATTTATTAATGTTTAGAATTAATATTAAATAAATTAAAAGTTTAATAACGACATTATATATATATATAGTTAAATTTAATTTTTATTTTTATTTCAAACAATATTTGTACTCGAATGGTTGGACAATGATTTCGTCTGCATTCCTACTTTCATTTTTATTTTATTTTTCTATTTCTATGTTTATTTTTATTTCCCCAAGAAAAAGGTTATCAACTTATCATCCACACTTGAGTACCGGTCTTCCGTAACTTCACTCTCTGTGGTACTTGCTAAAATCTCTGCAATGGAGACAAAACGTGGGGAGACAATCTTCATGTTGCTCTTGCTTTCCAGCTGTTGCGTGCAAAGCAGAATCATGAATATATCCAACTCGAAATTGCTGTTTTGAAACGGTACAAAATGATGTTTTATTTTTCGAGATGTTGTGAGAACAGTGCTGGCCATACTAAAAACAAAAAATTTTAGATTAGTATTTGGTTTAATATTTAAATATTATAATAATTTTTATGCCTAAAAAACTGTTATGCTGAATTTCTATTTTGATGATTAATCGAAAGGAAGAAATTAGACACGAGCCGAACTCTGAATTGGATGGGTTTTACATAAACAAAAATGTTCATGCTTGGTCAAGTGAAATCACATTTAGTTCATCCTAACAACATGAACAGTTGAACACCTGACCCTGTTTTAATTTGGAAGCATTCACGATTTGAATAGGAACTGTTTGACTCAGGAGACTTCTATGGTCGATCGAGAGACTGTTTTCCTGCCGTAAGGTGTCACATTCAATTACACGTCATCATAATTTCTCTAGTAGCACATGAATGTACCGAGAAAAAAAAAAAAAAGATCTCAATAAAGGTTCGAATATATTTATTTGTAATTCGACATTCGATAATTTAGACTTCGGTAGGCCACCCAGGCTGATTTGTCTAATGGAGAGCAAACATCGGCATGTTCAGCATGGCCTAATTAAGCCAAAAGGGTAATGGAAATCAAAGACTAACCACAAAGACAGGGCCAAGCATTAGTTTTTTATGTCCTGCAATAACAAAATTGAAAGTTCAACAGGCACAAGTCATGAAAAAGGGCCTCTGCTACTACTCATTCGACTGACATAAAATTGTCTGAGGCACAATTTTGCTATAGGTATGCTCAGAATACGATTCGAATTTGTAACCTTGTGAAAAGCTAGAAAAGCTAGGGTGACTCATTTATCCCTAGACCATCACGCTCCATGGCAAATTTCCTAGCACTATGATTATCATGATTGTCCTCCAACTACGTTGTCCTTTGTCTTGGTTTGGTTTGTTTTCCGCAAGTTGTCCCACTTCCTTTCTATTTTTTTTCCCTGAAATGATTATAGCATAAGATCTTTCATCGATGGCCCCATTCCTCTTTCTCGACACCATTTTGATCAATCGAAACGAGTCGGATTGAGAATAAAAAAAAATTCCATTTGAAAGTTGAGGGGCAGACGACCAATTTTTGTGAAAGTTTCCACTGGTGTGAGACGCAAAACAAAGGAGTTTTCTTTACAAAGCTCGCTCTTTTCTTGCGTTATGCGTGATATAATAACCAAGGAAAAACAATTGGTTACCGATGAAAGAGAAGAAAAATATCATTTGTTTGAGATGTTAATCTACATTGATTGGAAATTCGATTTAATTTACAGTTCCGCTTGTTTGAAGGAAAACTGTTTTTGAAAAATTATTTTTTGACTTCCTAGTGTTTAGATGACAAAAAACTCATCGATCTACGAAAAATGTTTTCCATGAACTAAAAAAAATATTTATATTAGGGAAAACAAATTTCCTTTTTGGCAAAAAGTACCTTAAATCACCAAAAATGAAAATTATATCCATGAAAAATATTTTTATTTATCTTGAAATTTTTAATAAAACAAACTTACCCTGAATATTGCAACTCTTCTCATCAACTCACTAATTATTTAGAGTTATTTGATGATTAAGAATTTTAACTCTAACGAAGTCCAACGAAATCACTACCCTAATTTCATATCAACCACTTTGTTCCAGTGAAAATATTGTAATGAATACAAGAAATTCTATGCACGTTTGTACAGACATTTTAGAGGCATATAGTACATTTTTCTTTTCCATCAAAATTTAGAATATTGATCAGATGTCAAAAAATTATGTCAACGCATGGAAAAATTACCAAAACAATTCCAAACCTATTGTAATTATATTAATTCATTCTTATTTTTTTTATTTTGTCATAGTCTTAAATATTTTATATTTATAGGGTTAATACCTTAAAAAACCCCAAACCGGTACACCTATGACAAATTTATCCCAAATTATTTTTTTGACCACCAAAAACCTCAAACTGGTATATCTTTGACAAATTTACCCCAAACTGGTACACTTGTGACAAATTTATCCTCTGTTAGTTTCATTAAATTTTACTGTCAAATTATTAAGTTAAATGACACATGGCAGTTGACCAGTATATCATTTTGGGATTTTACGCTCTGTTTGTCACAGTTTACAATTTTTGTATTTTTTTATAGTATTAATCCAATTTAGCAGAGGGTATATTTGTTACAAATTTATCAGTTTAGGGTTTTTTGCGGTCGAATAAATTAGTTTAGAGTAAATTTGTCATAAATGTATTAGTTTATGGTTTTTTATGATCAGTTGGGATAAATTTGTCACATGTGTACCAATTTGGAGTTTTTTATGGTAAAAAAAAAAAAATTGGGTAAATTTGTCACAGTTGTACTAGTTTTGAGTTTTTTTAGGGTATTAACCTATATTTGTACCAATTCCAATCAATTTTGACTGGCCATCCGAGCGACGCTAATGTGTCAATTTTTTTTTTTTTAGATTATCATTTTTTCTTTTTTTTTTTCTTTTTTTCCCTTCTTCCTCTAGCCGATTGCCAAACCGACTAGAGGCTAAGGCCCACGAGGTCAACCTTGTTGGCCACTAATGAGACTCGCCCTTGCCAACATTGGTGAGGGTGAACCCTAACCACCCCTAGCGAGGCCTCGCCCTCACCGTCGCTAGGCAAGGGCTAACCTCGTCATGGCTAGGTGAGCTCAACATCACCCAAATCTAGCCAAGTCATGCCTTGTTAGGGAGGTTGAGCTCGCCCTCACTCATGCCTCGCCGAGGGTGGTTGATGCTGCGCTCGCCAATGCCAGCAAATTGGTGAGAGCGAGCTTCACCAATGGCAGGCACATTGGCTTTAGCCTCTGGCCAGAGGAAGAAAGAAAGAAATAACAAAAAGAAAGAAACAAAAAAATATATTTAAAAATTGCCATGTCAATAGTGTTAGTCGAAATCCACTTCAACATTGATCGGCCAAATTGACAGGATTCTAAATTGGTATAAATGCAAAAAGTTTAGTATCAAATTAACACAATTGCAATACATCTAAGACTATTTTTGGTAATTTTCCCATCAACGCACAGGTCAACATTTGTAAATTGTGAAAACTTCAGATACTTCCAATTAAAAGACATAAAAGTAAGGGACAAAAGAATTAAAAATCATTCCGGATATACCAATAGACGATTGTAATTTCATTTTTTTTTTCGAAATTTATTTCTTTTTACTCAAAAAAGTGGCCTCGAAGAAAATGGTGGTTCTTAGGGTTGTATCACTCAAATGTCATGATTTCATACTTTATATGTGCAATAACGATGTCCCTTCATTTTCTGCTTTTCTCCAGAATGGAGAACAGATGGAAGCGACAGGCATGAAAGCTTCTCTAACGAAAAAAGTGCTCATCTATGGCATATCACCATTTACAGTTGTCTTGGTGATTGGATGTTTGTCGGGACCTTTATTTTTATTTTTTACATTTTAATTCGAAATTTAGAATTTGAAAATGGGTTTTTATAAATGTTCAGTAAATCAAATATTTAAAACCCACATACATAGCATCATTTTCTAGGTCTTCTTAATTTCTTTTTCTATATGGATTATTCACTCAAAAAGGGGATGCGATTGTTGTGTACAGTGAAATCGATCTCAAAACATAGAGGAATCGCCAGTTCATTTTGGTCTTGGTTTGGCATTTTCATGAGATTTTTTTTTTTTTGTGGGAATGTGACGAAGATAATTAAATTTCAATAAGAAAATCAGCTCTGCCATTAAAACAAATTAGTACATGGATTAAAATGAGGCTCACGCTGTTTCCACCCTTATTGGCTCTTGACACCCCTATCACATTGAATTAATTATATTATCTCTTGCAAGTCCAACTTTTAATTTAAGATTATATCTTACCTTTTTTCTTTTGTTTCAATTTTGCTAGAGACGAAACTACTCATGCTCCTCTCAAACAGCATTTATATGTTTGCCTTCTTTTTTCCTTTTTTGGTTTTTCTTCATTTTCTTTCTCCATTTGGAACAAAAATGGTGTACCTCTTTTCCCAAAAACAAATTACTTGGTAGATAGCTAATTAATTATTGTGTTTATGACATAAAAACAGATTATTTTGTTAATGAGTTGTAATTTTTTTTTTTTTTGGTACTAGGAAACTATCATTCAAAAAATTACTTAAGCACAAGTAAGAGGATAATCTCTTACTAAATTGTGTAAAATACATACATCAACCATAATATTCAATTTTTGAGTAAATTGTAGTAAATTTGTACCAAAAATCGAATAAAAAAAATTCACGATCATGAGGTAATCTATGGAAATAAAGTAAACAATTTACAAATAAAACTCATTTCTTTACTTTGATTAATGATTAGTGCTTTTTTAGATTGTCATAATGGAGAATAAGTTTAGAACAAACATGAAGGATGAGTCAAAAGTAATGGATATGAAAGAAATGGCTACGGTGAAAAAAAAGTTGTTCGTAAGGGATATGGGTAAGTTTTTTTATTTTTCAAGTAAAATTGAAAAGAAGAAGAAGAGGAGGAGGAGGAAAGGTAAGAAATATTTTTAAATAAAGATTGAGAAATATTGTAATCAATTTAATGTAATAAAGGATGTCAGGGGTCGATGAGAAGATAAAAATATCACAAGCCTAAAATGATCATCACTCAAATATGGACACCCAAAGTTTACATCGTCTCAGCCTTTAATACAGAGGCGCCGCGTGTCAATTGTTGGTACTGACCAGGTAGCATTTTCAATGATTAATAATTTCAAAAGCAACGCAGTCCAAAGAAATCAGTACACTAATTGCATATTAAGCACTTTGTTCTACTGAAAAAATTGCAAGGCATAGTACCATATAGAAACTCCAATCTCCCTTGTTTCGGTTTTTTAGAAGCAAATAATAATTTTTATTTTGTTTTTCACCACAATCTAAACAGTAATCAAAAGAAAAAATATATATACGAACCCACATGTCAAAATATGTATCTTTTTTTTTTCATATGGTTCGAATTAAAAAATGAAAATACATGACCCTTAAGACATAGAAAAAGTAAAGAATAAATAAACAAAATCATTGTAATTTATTTTTTGAATGTAGGCTCCGTTTGTTTCATGAATAAAACGATCGTTTGTATTGCTTGAATTTACCGGTCAATGAAAATGTTTTTATACATTGACAACAATTTATTTTTAAACATTTTTATGAACGATAAAAATATTTTTTTATCTATTTTTATAAGCGATATAAATAAACTATTTTTAGAAATATATTTTTTGTGAAATAAATATAACTGTAATTTATTTTCTTTTATTAAAAAAGTTGCCTTGAAGAAAATTGAAGTGCTCAGGGTTGTGTCAATCAATTGTTATTATTTCATATCCTACAGTTTACACGCATGATATAGATGTCCTTTCAATTTTGCTTTTCTCAAAAATGGAGAACAGATGGAAGCGATAAGCATGAGAGCTTCTCTAACAAGAAAAAGTCCTCTTTGGCATAGCTCACTATTTACAACAGTTGTCCGTTTATTTTGTGAAAAATAAATAATTTAAATTTTATTTTTTAACATTTCCATGAGATTTTCGAATAGGAATATGATGAAAAGAATTAAATTTCATTTGATAAAAAGGGATAATTGCATTGCTAGAATAAACTACTAAATATTAAAATGATGGAGATCAAAAGTGTAAATTGCTTTAGAGATTTGTATATATAAAAGTACCCTTAGCAATTTTCAATAAATTTTCCATGCAAATATAAAGAAAGGTGTTATTATTAGAACATTATAATATTAAACCATTTATTTATTTAATGATTTAAGTTTTTAGATCAATTAACAGTAATCCTATAAAATCTTCATAGCGTCGAGTAGAGGATCTTGAATTCAAATCTTTCCAAGCCCTCGGTCATTGATTGATACTGGCTTAGCAATTTTTCAATAAATTTTGCATGTACATATAATGAAAATAATTGAGTTGTTGTCGTGATGGAATTTAGATTTCCTCGACACTAGGGAGATCAAAAGTGTGACTTTGCCCGGGTGAAAAATTTATGGAAGAAGGTAAAATCATGGCATACAAGAAGGAAAATAAACAGTTCTTTTGGTTCATGTTATGATGAGCCATCAAGATGTGGTACCCTCTTTTGTCTCTGTTCAGGTGCTTTCTTCTTGCAGAGCATGCTGCATTGGAGGCTATTGTTCTTTCAACCCTCACAAGGATTACTTAAAAAAACAAATATATATACTAAAAGTCTCAAAACTTGTTCTGAAAGTATAATTAAGTCCTATAAAAAGTGTAATCACATCTTAAAACTTGTCAAATTGATACAAGTAAGTCATTCCATTAATTCCGTCTATTTAGATTAAAGGAAAATACATACATGATTTTTTTTTAAATATTTTTCTCTCTCCTACATGGCTAAAACATAAAGCATTAGGCTAAAATGACGTCGTTTTTTATTTAATTCTAATTTTTTAACCATAAGCTCATGCACACACAAAGAAGGAGCAAAGGCAAGGACTTCGCCCTTACCGCTGCCCACCCTGTCACCGAAATGGGCCGGCGACCCGAGGCCTCAGCCAGGGCCAATGACCCTCGCCAACCGCAAGCAAGAGCCTAGTGAATCTCGCCCAACTATAGTGGTCCTCGACAATGGTCGCTAGCCCTTGGCACGATCTAGCAACCCTCATTGAGGGCCACCATAGCTAGGTGAGGGCTGGCAAAGCTCGCCTAGATCTGGGTGGCAAGGCCCTCACTTGTGGTCAACGAGAGTCGCCAGCCCCGATGACCCCCGTCGGCCCTTGCCGAGCCCTTGACAACCCTCACTGGCAACGGTGGCGGCGGTGGCAAGGATGGCAAGCCCTTGCCCTTTAGCTTTAATTTTGTTTCCTTTTTTTTGTGTTTTTTGAAATACTTTTTATTTTATCCAATTAATAATTTAGTTAAATAAATTAGAAGTTAAGCCATATCATTACCATGTTGGAAAAAAATATTTTAAAAAGTTACATAGCATTTTTCATTATTCTAAATAAACATAGTTAATAGAAAGACTCGATTGTACTAATATGATAAGATTTTAAAACTTGATTGTACTTTTTGTATAGAAAATATGATAAAGATAAGATTTTAAGACTTGATTGTACTTTTTGTAATTTTTAGAACTTAATTGTACTTTTATAATAAGTTTTAAGACTTTTAGTGAATATAATTTAAAAATAAACAATTATTCGGCTCATGTTATGATGAGCCATCAAGACGCGGTACCCTCTTTTGTCTGTTCAGGTGCTTTCTTCTTACACAGCAGGCTGCATTGGAGGCTACTGTTCTTTCAACCCCCCAGAGATTACTTTAAGAAATAACTGGAAAAAGCACAGAGATTGCATCAGTGGCCCAGGAAATGAAATCTGTCAAAAGATTTTACTTCTTTATGCCATTAAATGAAAATGAATTTTTAGAATTTTAATTTATATCTTACTTGACTCATTAGATTAATGGAGTGTTTGCTTATGTTGGTTATGTTGAAATTATCCACTTGAACTAAACTTTAAATACGGTCTAAATTTGGTATAAATTCGTAAATCGTGACATTTAATATGTTAGTACTCTCTGAAAAAAAAATGTGTTCGTATTTTTGAAATAGCAATTATTAATATTGCCTTAGTAACTCTCTAAAAACGTCGATGAGTGTAACTTTCTAAACCACGAGGATCTTGGGCTTTCATCTAACCGATTCGTTCGTTCATCTGATTATGAAATTATTACATGCAATGAATCGAAATCAACGCGAAAGGAAGTCCCTTTAATTAAACTGTCAATCGAAACATGAATCAATAAATTAAAAACAACATCAGCTTCATCCCCAAAGGTTCCATCAGCAAAGGAACAAATATGGATCTCACTAACATCAACCGCAAGGACGAGAAGAAAGGGAAAAAAGGAAAGAAGAAAAACAATCTCAGCAACAAGCATCAATGCAAACTCAAACCCTCTAGATAACTCAGTTTTCCCATATTTACAGTATGAGAATCCAAAAAGAACATTCAGCAAAATATGCAGAGCACCTCATGACTCCACCTAATGGAGAGATTGGAAGGACTAAAGATGGAGATGAATC
Organism: Eucalyptus curtisii; assembly: GCA_017140595.1. NCBI lineage: Eukaryota > Viridiplantae > Streptophyta > Magnoliopsida > Myrtales > Myrtaceae > Eucalyptus > Eucalyptus curtisii. The sequence goes on from CM029504.1 coordinate 8,934,049, forward strand.
TACCCTTTGAAGACACAAAACAAAAAAAGGAAATATAACAAATATAAAAGACAACCGGAGGACGGTCGGCAGAATGTAAACCAGGAAGATCAGCACATTTCGTCAGGGTGCGCTCTCATCGGGTGTCTATAGTTTTCCTAAATTATACGCTTCCAAGGTATTTCTTCCTTTGTGTAGTCAGATTTGAAAGGGTGAGGAGACTGATGAGAAAGCTATCATATCGGCTTTCTCATTTGCCTCTCGTTCCTTTGTTGGAATCTTGGAGCTGCAAGAAAATTCACGAATTGCATTAAAGAGCAGAAAAACAATAAGTGGTTCGCTTTGGAAGAGACACTGTTTGATTGAACATTGTGCATACCTATTCCATTCACTTCAGAAGTCCTCATGATTCTTAGTCTCTTGACGGCAGTGAGGAACATCCTATTGGGCAAACAAATATGAGCGTTAGGAAACAACATTTAACAAACTCAGAACAAAACTTGATGCGGTTCAGCACACTTCTTGTTCATCCAGATCCAGTAAAAGAGATGGCATCAGTCATTTATCAGAAAAATCTTAGTCCATCCTATAATCAGATCAACTATTTCACTTCCACTAAATCTATTCTTTGCCAGTCCTCGACTGCTAGACAGTTTACATGCTTCCTTGAAAGGTGAAACGCCAATCTACCAAGACAGAACAAACTTAGGAGAAGACAACGAAGTCGACAAAAAGTCACCATTTGGTTGAATTGATTCAAAAAATAAAATGCAAGTCCGTGACTTACCCCCAAGGAACATCTCCAATGAGCATCCAGTCTCCCTCTTTATCTTCATAAGTTAGCACAAACTCAGAACATCCATTGAGAAGCTTCGAGGACTTCTTGACCTGCCTATTTTCTTCAGCCCCTAGTAATTTAAAGAACAAACCATTAATTGACTAGAATAAGAAGCAGTAGCTTATCCACCTTAACCTCGACTCTACAGCTTGTAGCCCGTGATGGCTTTACAAAGTCATGTTTCAAACTCATTCCAAGATTGTGTCAGCATTCATAATTTAGCCCCCGAGCTTAAGATACTAATTTACTCTGAGCAGTAAGCAAGTGCCTAGTCATGCTTGCAAAAATATCCAGGTTTGTCAGGTGTCATATCCAAGATTTCTCCGTAATTTTCTTTCAAACCCCATCAACTTCCAGGACACAAAGTGAATTGCCCCCACTCTACCCCTAATACGGCGAAGATGGTGTCAAAAAAATCATGAATAGAAAAGGGTCAAAACAATTAAACGAAAGAATGAGATTTACCGGTTAAATCAATAGTTTTGGCAGGTCGGAAGAACATGTCTTCCAAAGCTTGAGCTAGAGTCTCATAACAAGCATGAGCATTCAAGTCCACTTTCCTTCCAATGGGGATCCCATCCATGTTCACCTTCACAAACCCGATATGCTTTTGCTCTCTGCAGTCAACATCAGTCTTCCCACCAGTACGCGTTTTGTCCTCCGAACCATCCTTTGACTTGCCCTTTTCATTCGGCGACATGTCGTCCTCAGCTCGAGGCGCCTTTGCGACGTTGACCAGGCTGTTCATCCTGTATGTCCTTATGGGTGGCCATCCCACAACCTGACTGCACCCATCAACCGAGTCACGGTATGTATCAGACCGAGGATCGTAGAGACAAGAATAATGACATTGCAAAGTCGAAATGAAGATTAGCTTAGGTAGCACGCAGTAGAATCAGCTGTGACTCCACATGGTACCTAAGTCAGAATCTGCCTTCATGGGAGATTCAAAGAGAGACAACTGGATATGCAAAACCATGATATATCAGACGACTGCGACATAGGAGGTGGGACGAGGTGTCGGATTCAAAACTCCATACCAACATATGTTTAGATGATTCTTTTTTCCTCCCTTTCTTCCTACTAACAATACCAACTGAAAGACACATCATTAATATGCAGAAACGCAATCGAATCATCCCCACCAACAAAACTTTCTAAAAGGGCAATTACAACATAGATTATACGCCACGAATCGAACACAAACTCCTTAGAAACCGAACTTTTTTCTGTAAATTATTAATCTGCAGTTTCTTTATATGTTTTGCCAGGGAAAACAGACTAAAAAATATCAAATTTATCTTGAACTCCAAGTTTAGTTTTGATAAAAACATGAACTCTCTTCCAGTCCAACCGGTGAATGATCACGTTCAATCTCTTTTGCGCCATTTTCTCGGCAACCCAACTCTGGGAACTGAACATCTGGAATAAAAGATCCTAAAGTCCTGACCTTGCAGAAGTGGGGGATCCACCGCCACCCTCCTGCGAGACGGACTCGTCGGCGGTTCTCTTGGTCCCCACGGAGGAAGGGAAGTCGCGGGCCGTCAGGATTCTGCCGCGGGCCTCGGCCCGCGCCGCGCCGCGCTTGGCCCCAGCGCGCTCGCCGCAGCCGCCGCCCACGCTGAGCCCGAGGCCCAGCTCGAGCTCCGCCTCCTCTCCGGCCGAGTCGCGCTTCGGCGCCGCCGGGTCACGGCCGCGAGCAGGTGGTGGTTCCATGAATATAGCACGCACACAAGCACAAGCAGAAGCAGAGATGACAAGATAGAGAGAGTGTTTGAAGGAGAGAGAGCTTCTTGGGTTGGCGTTTTTGAGGGAAGGCGGGAGGAGGAGTTGTTGAGTGGAGTTGGGGAAGAGAGAGAGAGAGAGAAGGGGAAGGAGAAGGGGGGGTTTGGTAATGATGGAGATGAAGAAGGAAAGAAGGAGAGGGGTGATGATGGGGTTTCTGGGGATGGTGGGGCCACCATGTCTGGGTAGTGCGCTCAGCACTCCCAACAGCACTCCTCCCAACTTTGATGTCTCACCCCCCCCCTCTCTCTCTCTCTCTCTAGACAGTTATGATGCTCCTAGTCATCATCATCTCCATTGCATGCATTTTGCATTCCTCTCTCTCTCTCTCTCTGGCTTTGCTTCTTTTTTCTCTTCCTTTTTTTTTCCTCTCCCTTCCTTCTTTTCTTTTTGAAGGGAGAGAGATGGAAAAGAACATTTTCTTCTTTCCCTTTCTTTCCTTAGTGTTCTTTCGTTTTATATTTCGCTCTTTTTGTGCCATTGTTCCCCTGGGCCTCAAGCTTTTGGGAAATCCTGGGAGTCTGGTCTTTGCAAGTAAACTTTTTTATGAGTTGTGTTGGGTTTGGGTAACGAGTCTTGAATTCTTTTGACATATGTTGTCTAAAGTAAGATCTAAGTGTACATTAGTCAAGATGCTCGAGAACTACTTTAATTCAATTCGAATATCAATCGAAGGATTCTCTAGGTGTTAGCAACTTAATTAAGTCTTGAACTTGGAAGTACTCGACTCAAGCAGCTAAGATTCTTATCGAGTCGTAGCATCCTCCATGTTATTGTGTCTCATGAATTCAAGTTTAACTTGAGCTTTGAATAGAACCTGGCCGAACACGCGTAATGTGTGATTTACGTTAGATTGGGTTAGTGAAGTTTCCTCGTAGAAAAGATGCAATCAGTTTTTCATTTTTCCTCTCTTTGTTTGACGGTGGAGAGTAGTGCAGAGTGATGGTTAATGGTGGTTTTCACTTTTAAGTGTGGAATGATAAAAATAGTCCATGTAGATCTTTTTAAACTAATTCAAGTTGGTATCACAACTTGACTTTGACGTAATTCAAGTCGAGAGATTGAAAGACAACTCCCTCCCTTCTAGTTCGTATTAGACCCCAACGCACGCAATATATGCCAGATTGGTTCAATGATGCTAATTGATGTTTCAAATAATAAATCATTCCCTTGTAAGAAGAAGAAGAAGAAGAAGCAAAGCACGTGGTTGTTTTTTGTTTAAATTACATTTAGATAGTGGATAGTGCCGATTAATGGTGGTTTTTACTTGTAAGTGTCAAATAATGAAATTAACCCATGATCACTTAATTCTAATTTAAGTTATTATCATAACTTGTGTTTGGCAAATTTAGATCAAGAGATTGGAGATGAATCTCTTCTTTAAAGAATAGTATAGATAAATGGACATAGATGCACCTTCTTATCAAGCTGAGAGGAGCACAATTAGCATTAACTTTGGTATTATCAAGTATCAAATTGTGTCGGGTTCAGACCGAATGGATTTGCGCCTGTTGTCATATGGAATCTGATTAATCAAGCTACTAATCCTATGCATTTGCAGAAGAGATTTATTCCCATTTGGAATGATTTGGACTTACTGATGTGATATGACAAGATAGGTAGGTTGCCCTAAAAGACAGGATAGATTAATGGTGAGACAAACGAAGCTGGGTTAGATACAAAGCAGATTTGATTAACTTAATTAATCCAAATTTGTCAACATCAGTGAACGTTCTGTTCACACTATCCTCTTTCCTCTTTCCTCTTTCCTCTTTCCATCTCTAACTTCACTTTTTCACTCCCTCTTTGCTATTGTTTTACTAAACTCACAACAACGGACAAGTCTGCATGCCTTTAAGCTAATCCATTCTCTGAAAACATGATATTAATTCATTAAATGCATGCACGGTCTTCGAGAAAATTCAATTCCATAAAAATAAATTATTAATTTGATTGCTTGATAAATGAAAAGCCCTCAGCACATTCGTTAACAAAATCCACCATAGATATACATTTCAAAGAACCTTTTGCTCTATTTCCACAATAACTTTGGTAAAATTTTAGCTGAAAAGTGTCTAGGGAAGTTAAAATGAAAACTGAATTAGATCGAACTATGTGTACTTTAATTGTGACATGTCCCAAACTAGTGAGCAATGGTGGCTTGCCCATGGCTTAAGCTCAATATAAAGTTATTGATTTTGGTTGAATGAGGTTAAGCAAATTGCTTGAGTGGTCTAATGGATTAAAAAAAATGAAAAATAAAGCACCTTTTAGCTCTATTTCCGTACTAATTTTTGTTAAATTCTTAATAAACCCATTTAAAAAATCAACATAAAGATGAAATTAGATCAAAGTCTCTTTACTTTATTAATAATTAAGTAAAAGATACGTTTCTCTTTATATATTTGAGCCGTGTCCCTTGCTTTTGAAATTTGTAGCTTTAGGGTTAAAGTCCAAAGTTTTTGAGTTTTTCATAAGGAAAAAAAATAAAGGTGTAATATTGAATTATTATCCGTTTGCCCCTTGCAATTTTGTTCATATTAGCTGTCTACTATTAGCAAGACAAAAGGCACATAAACCATGTTTTGCAAAGTTGAGACAACATGAGAGATGGCATTGGCAGTGCATGGTGGGGTCCATCCTAAAAGGCACGGAAAATGATTAAGAAAAAAGGGGAAAAATGAAAAACAGGAATTTGTGTCTCAATTTATATGGATCCGTGATGCATGTAATGATGGTCCTGGAGTGCCACCATTTGTTTCCTTTTTATGAAAAAGTCTAGCCCATTACTTGCTTTTTATCTTATGAAAATGCAGACCATTCTCATATTTATTTAGAAAGAAATATCAAATTGGTGTACTCTCTGTCTCCATTGTGGTAAATCGCTCCCATAAGCTTTGAGCCCCGTGCCCAAAGAGAGCGAGAGATTTGTTCAAAAAAACATAAAATTGATTAAAAAAAGAAGATTGTGGAAATTAGGCCTATATCCTAAAAAATCTCCTAATTTTTATCTAATCTCAATTCTGCCCTCAAGTTTTTTTTATCTAAAAAAATCATAAATTTTAAGTCCAGTCTTAAGTCTACCCCAAATTTTTCTTCTATAGAAAAAATCCTAAACTTTAAGTTCCGTCCCAAATTTGTCATAAATTTTGTTTTATCTAAAATAAATCATTAACTTTCAATCTATTCTTAAATCTACTCTCGTGGTCCATTTCCAACTTGACATTATCTCCAAAATGAAATTGTTCTAGGATATGAAAATTAAGGATGACAAACAATGATTTTTGGGCAAAAGGCTATTAGGGTAGATTTGAAATTAGAGTAAAAATTGACCAAAAAAAAAAGTTTGGGGCGGATTTTGGGACGGAACCTAAAGTTTATGGTTTTTTTTTTTTTAGACAAAAAAAGTTTCGGGCAAATTTGGGAGTAGATCAAAAATTTGTATTTTTTTAGACAAATAAAGTTTGAGACTAAATTGGAACTAGACATAAAGTTAGGGTTTTTTAGGGAACGAGGTCATGGCAAATATTCCAAAGAGGGAGGGCTATATGACAATACAAATTACGTTTAAGAATCGAATGCTTTTCTTTTGCCGGAAAAAGAAAAAGAGGCCGGATTTAATATTTTGTTTTCTCCACTTCTCTTTTACAAATGGGCTTATCCGGCTTGAGACGAGTTTGGATAATTTTTAACTGAGAATATGGAAATGAACTTCTCATAAATATAGGAGATCCATTGAGTAATTGTTCGGAAATATTGAATTCTAATTATGAATTATATATGTCGTTCTCTTTATGTTTTCTATACCGAGGTGTATAGTGAGGATGTTTTGTCCTTAAAAAAAGTGGACGCCAAATTACAAAGTTGACCTTATATATGGTATATAAAGATTGACTCGCTCATTGAAAATGTGCGCACAATAAAGATTGACTCAAGTCATCAACTTTGGAAAAGAATCATCCAAAAATCAACCACCCCCGTCAAATAGAGCCAACATGCCAAGATTAGTTTGATAGCAAGGCAATTGGTCATAGAGTTGATGGATTGGTGACAATGGATGTTGACAAACAATGGTTGCATGTTTCTAATGGTGGTGACGGCGATGGCAATAATTTGAAAAGTTAAGTAAATTTCGAGGAAAACAGAAATCAGTTTGTGCATCTCGTGCTAATTAATAAAATTATTTATGACTAATTAACCTCTATATATTGCCAATGTAGAAAAAGTACCAGTAATGTGTGACATAGTAGTTTGTCCTCCTATCTATGTAAATCATCACTTCGATTTATGTCCTTCTCCTTGAAATTAATCACCTAGTAGAGATATATATGTATTTTTTATTTTGTTTACAAAAATTGTAATCATCACCGAAATTCAAAGTCAGTTTAGCATATCAAATGTTTGTTCGTAAACGCTCGGGAGAGTCATTAAACATTTAATAAATAAACATTTGTTTGATAAATTTGAGATTACAATTTTTTTCATTTGTTTTTTTTAATAAGTGTCTTGAGACACTAAATATAAAATAGAACAAAATCCGCATGTCAATTATGAAAAGATTTCCTGTGTCCAGCACTAATTAGTACTTAGTAGTATTATTATTGGAGGAAAAAGGAGGACTTTAGCTTTTTGCCAATATAGCAAAAACAAAGCTAATGGCTAGGGTTGTCCCTCGCCATGATTACGCTTCCTACTTTCTGCTAATCAAATCAAATCAAATCCAAACCAAAGATCTGCCCAAGGGTTTTTTAGTGGGTTTTATCGTCTCAAGGGGGGGACAAGGGGACAGGGTGGGGGCCCGCGCCTTCACGTGGCCCCCGGCCCCCCGCGGCTCGACACGTGTCCTGACAGAGGACGCGGCTGACCGGGGCGACCGCCCGGTTTGGGGTGGTGGGGGGGGCCCCACCCGATCTTCCCCCAACCACGACCCCTCGACACTTCGCGCGCTGCCCGAGGAAGTCGGGCAGAGCGCAACCACTGACCAGACAAAACGAATTTTTAACCAAAAAAAGAGGTTTTTTTTTTTTGGTCAGAAAGAAAAAAAAAAAAAGTTAGGTTGGGTGTTTTGTTTCTGCTTATTTTGACGGGGTCATCTGACACGCCGGTCGTCATTATGCCCTACCAAATAGTTTTCAGGTTTGGGTAAAATTAAGTAAGGAAAATATGGAGTTTGTTGCGGAAAAAAATGGAAAAATAGGACGCCTCGGTCGTTGCTCGTTGATATGCCCTTACCATATCACTCTTTTAATTTGAGTAAAAACGTTAGATATGCGAAAATTTTATTTGTAAAATCAGAATATCAAGCAATGTGAATGCAGGTTGATATCGAGTAAATTGTGGAAGAAGTTCTAATTCTGTTAAACGGTAGTTAATTAAGAAAAATAAAAAAATCTGAGAACAATTAAAAAAATACAAAAATATCTACGCTAGTACCGACTATGCCATGTAAGAGGATTAGTATTGATTAGAATGCTACATTAGCGATTACCGACCAAAATTAGCCAGAATTAGTAAATTGTCATATTGTAAAATGGTTTTGGACTAAATCTATATAATAGAAAGATTTATGATATGATTGATCACCATACAATAAAAGATTTTTTTTTTTTATAATATGTTCGATGATATTGTGATAAATTGCAAATCGCTCCATTCTCTACCTTTTGGCACTCTCGTAGATCAAGTTGGGTAAAAGCTCTTAGGCCAAACTAAACCCAAATATTTCATTTGGCCCACTTTTAAAAATATGTGAAATGGTAATTGGATTGAATTTGGGTTAAGTCAAAAATGTGATAACCCATTTTGAGCTACTTAGGTTTCGTTTGTTTCACAGAAAATAACTTCTAAGAAAACGTTTTTCCAATTTTTCAATGTTCATTTCATAGAAAATGAACTGGTTGGGGAAAACATTTTTCATCAACGGAAAAAAAAAAATTCTTCTAAAATAGGGAAATATATTTTTCACTTTCCAAGTTCGGGAAAAAAATTTCCTCATTCTTTCTTATCGCACACCCCATTAACCTTCCCGTCTTACTTTTTTTCTTTTCCTTTCTTTAGGCGATCTTGCTGTTTGCCATATTGATGAGCGGTGAGCTTGAGCTCACCTTAGGCTAGTTGCTGGCCATCGATCGTCGCCGTGGTTGGCGATCGACTGACCAAAGAAGAAGGAGGAAAAGAAAAAGAAAAATGTAGAAATAAAAATCAGTTAAAAATTAAAAAATTAAAAAATAAAGATAGTGCATAGAGGAAAATCAAATCAAACTTTTCATATCGAATCGGGAAAATATTTTCTAATTTATTTTCAAGTTTCAGTCGAACACAAATAAATATTGTTATTTTTCTAGAAAATGACTTTCTTTAAAATATTTTCTTGAAATGTCATATTTTCCTTGAAAATATTTTCCGTGAATGAATGGAACCTTAACTTATCCTATACTCATTTTATTGTGTGCTAATCCATATTAGACCCGACCCATCAAAACTTATACCCACCAATTTTTAACTCACTTTACGCTAATTACATAAATATTCATGTTACTTTAAGCTCGTATCAGCACATGTATGCTTTAATGTGGCTTTATCTTTTTAGCGTAATTGACCCGCAACAAAGTAATCATGAATATATAAATGAATAACGTGGTGATTGGGGGGGAGAAAAAATGGCTCTCGAACTGCAATTTATGGTACACCATTACGTATCCTAGCACTTAGCTTGGTCCTTTATATTAATGTCTGAATAGATTTGTCTCAGTACGTTTTTCTATGCAACCATGAATAATTGCCTGTCTATTTTTGCATGATTAGTTATTACAGTTTAATTTTATATACCGTCTTTTTTTTTATATAAAAAATAGTACAATTGAAATATGATGATTTTTACAAATCAAGCTTTTAGATTGAACTTGTGCAAAGCACCGAGAAGTAAATGAGTATCCAATAAATTACAGAGAAAAGGAAAAAAAAAAAATGGAGAGCACGAAACATGGCACGATGGATTTCACTAACACGGAGGTTTTTTTTGTCTGTTTTTTTAGCTTAATTGCACACGAATCTTTAATTTCTCTAATACAAATCGTGTTCAATCTTGCAAGCAAAAGGATTTTCAATTTAGGCTCCGCTCTGAAAACTACTTTTTTAAAACAAACTTTTTAAAAACTTAATGAATGAAAAATATTTTTATCATTTACAAATTTTTTTAGAAATTAATTGCCATCAACGATAAAAGTATATTCTATTAGTTAATTATTTCAAGCAATATAAGCGATGATTTTTTTAAAATATTTTATAACTCATTCGTTTTCCGTGAATGAAACGAAAGTCTATTCCTTATTTACTCTTTATATTGGGTAATAAAATTCCTCCTTCCAGAGGCGCAAATTCTGTCTGCAGAGATGGAAAAAATGGAAAAATCGCAAGAATAAATGGGACCATTCTTTAAGTCCATTTAATCCACGCAACAAAATGGGTCAGTGTACAATTAAATAAGTCCAAATGAGGTAAGTGGATAATGATGGGCCGACCCATTTTTACAATGACCGAAATCTGACGTGGGCCACACGTTTGAAATGTATCTAGATAATTACAGAAAGAGTTCTAAACATATTCTATGAATGTTAATTTAATTATAAACATTTTAATTTGGTTAATTTAGTCCTCAATATCTTGATGATATGCTAATGTAGTCTTTCTAGCTACATTTAGCTGAAAAATTGCTAACGTGGATACCTAATATATTGATGATCATGATACAATTACCAACAACCGCGATATTGCTATCGACACAAAATGACAATTAAGGATGCGTAAGTTCTACTTGAAAGCTACCTTATAAGGATCGGTTTCCCAATTTTAGAAATTTGAAATCTACCTTATATATTTTGAAATCTGAAATCTAAGCTGTCAATTGATTCCAAGATTTACTTGAGAAGCGGGCCTTTTCTTTTTTTGTTTAATTTTTTCTTCCCTTTTCTTTCTTATATTTTTGGTTAAGCCAGGAAGAATGAAAGTGAATGCAACAACAAAATTCCCCATATATCAATAGCAACAATCATCGGTTCTACAAAGTATGAAGCTTTCATTTTTATTGTAAAAAAGAAGGAGCAATTACTATGCTCACACCTATCCGTTCGCGGCCTGTATACACCTCCTGCGCTTCTTCCTCGTGCCCCTGGGGACTTTGATTTACATGAAAGCCCAATTAAACTCATACTCTACAGACTGATACTGTCAAAAATCAATCTGAAAATAAGATCCAGTACAAGTTTTTTACTTGAAGCATTGTCGACAACTGCCACTGAAGGATCAGAATGGTGGAATTTAGGTTTTTCTAAGTTGGCCTTCCGCAATGCAACCATTGCCCGAGGTTGAGCATCCTGCACATTACAAATGGTGCTGAATCAGTCGACAGGCTTGATGGCCATCGTTTTAGACACAAGCAGACATGGCTTAAGCCACATGATCATGAAGGGGAAAAGAGACAACTGATACTTAGAGATCATTAAAATCAGATTTAACTAATATAGTCCAAAACTTGGAGAGAAATGACATGGAGCGGGAAAGGGCGTCGCATAAGGTTCCAAACAAGGCTTTGTACCACGAAAAATTCTAAATTAGTACATCCGGGACGAATGAACCCAAAACTATTTTTTTTTAATAAAAAATTCCAAACCGATAAACTTGTAACAAATTTATCATAAATTATTTTTTTTATAAAAAAAATCTCAAATTGGTACATTTGTAATAAATACATCGTTTATTAGTTTTCATTAAATTATATTAATATTACGAAAGCCAAAAAACTGCTGTGATAAATGAAGAGTAAAATATTAAATTATTAAATCCGTTAACTATCATGTGTCTTGACAAAAAAAAAACTATAATGTATCATCCAACTCAATAATTTGACGATAAAATTTAATAGAAACTAACGGAATGTACATTTGTCATATGTATATTAATTTAGAATTATTGGTAATTAAAAATTCATTGGCATAAATTTATTATAAATATATTAATTTGAGATTTTTCATAATATTTATCTTTTACTCTTTCCTTTTCTAGGCAACCGTCGGGTTATGCTTTAATTTAATACGCTCATCTCTTGTGGCTGTGCCTTCTCTGTTGGCAAAACAGATGGATTTTTCGAAGGTATTGTCAGCTGTTTTATGAGAGCTCATGCAATAACATAGCGGGAGACAAACAACAGCCTGTACATTTAAACCAAGATAATATACAAGAAACCATAAACAAACGAATAGTTAAAAAAATTATAGCAGGTGAAGTTGAAAACTTTTGATTGCAACTTAGTCTTCGTTTGTTTTGCGGAAAATAATTTCCGGGAAAACGTTTTCCGGATTTTCCCGCATTCGTTTCACAGAAAATGAATTATTTGGGGAAAATGTTTTCCATGAAAGGAAAAAAGTTTTCTAAATTAGGGGAAAATATTTTTTACTCTTAAAAAGTGGAAAACATTTTCCTCACTTGATCTCTCTTATCTCATACCTCTACAAATTCTCATTTCTTTTTTATTTCTTTTATTTCTTTTCTTTGTTTCCCATCTTCTTCTTTCTTGGCTAGTCGTCGACTGTTGTCAGGCGAACCTTGAGTTCGTCGATCTCAAGCTCGTGCTCTACACTTTTGCTTATCCTTTTCTTTATTTACTCTACCCTGCAGTTGTAGATTGCTCAAGTAAAGGGCTGTACATGCTTTGCTTCTTTTTTCTTTTGTTTATTAGAACACAAAAGACGCAGGGAGGAGAACATGTCACTCAACTGAAAGATTCTCATTAGGGCTGTACATGCTTTGCTTCTTTTTAAAATCCATACGAACATTTTTTTAGGGTAAATGAGCCTTTGGTGACAATAAGATAACAAAGATATGAAGCAAGTTTGCCCGGATTTAAAGGCAAATTCATATTTGATGGATTCATAGGTCAGTAAGTGATGCATGCTTGAGTGGTGAATTTTATTTTCCTTACCAAACACTGGAAAAAATTTTCGGGTTTTAGCCGAATACAAAAAATATTGTCATTTTCTTGGAAAATGATTTCTGGAAAAATATTTTTCGGAAATGGCCCGTTTTCCGTGAAACGAATGGACCCTTAGCATCACTTTGGTAACAAAGTAATGGTACCTGCATACTAGGACATACTGCCAATTCCAACTCGAACGGCTTAGTGGGATTTCGACAACCACGCGGATAAATGACTACCCACCCGAAAAAAAAATAAGTAAATAAAAATAAAAAATTAGGGCAACTGGATAAATAGCTGGCGATACGTTAAAATAATCCATTTATTTTGCCAACACAAAGAAGGCACGACCACAAGAGATGAGTGTATAAAAATAAAGCATAACCCAACGGCTGCCTAGAAAAGTAAAAACTAGAAAGATTAATAACACGAAATTTATCATATATTGATTTTTATTGAATTTTACTATCAAATTACGGGGTTGGATGATACGGGATACTTGACGGTTGTACTAGTTTAGTGTTTTACCCTTCGTTTATCACAGATTTACGAATTTGTGATTTTTCGTGGTATTAATCCAATTTAAGAAAAATTAATGGAAGGTAACTTTATCACAATTTACCAATTTGGGGTTTTTGATTGTAATCAAATTAGTTTATCACATAAAATATATTATATTGGAATTTTTTATAATAAAAAATGTATTTATAATAAATTTTATCACAAGTGTATTAATTTGAGATTTTTTATTATAGTAACCTAAAAGCTAAAACTAAAACGCCCACGCCTTTCTTGAAACCAACTGAGGAGCGAAAACCTCCGGGAACCTAGAACCATAAAACTCCCGTAACCAACCAGAGAATAAACTCATTTGACCCTAAAAGCATTAAAAGTCAGTTTTTTTTTTCTTCGAAATTAAAGGTTAGATTAAGTTAATCCAATCTATTACGATTTCCCAATTGATGGGATACAATTCTGTTATGTCCACAAGGCAAACATTAGTGTATCAATTGCATGGATAACATTAGTGTATCCTTTAGCTATGACCACATTAAGTAGAGTTTGACAATCATCTGTGTTGACACTTAAATTTTGCATTAAAAAATGAGTTAATTTTTATAAAAAAACAAAAAATTAAATAGCATATAATTTTAGGATTGCATCTTGTTCTGTTAAGGAATAATGATTTGATATATTCAGTAAATCTTGTACATATTCAAACGATATACACCGAGGGGTATATTTCATTGAAAATTGGAAGTTTTCAATGGAATATTTCAGAGAGGATATATATTTGGCGTTAATCTTCAGTAATATGCGTTTTCGACATAATAAAAGAAACATCAAATCTTTTAATCGTCGATGACATGAACAAAAGAAAGAAAGTGAAATAAAATCATGAAAATTATGCCTTAACCGCGTGAGATGCAATCGAAAAGAAGAAGGATCCTTCTTCCATATAAGCGCTCAATTTCGTTGCATATAAAAGGGGGGAAGCCCGAACGAATGGGGGGAAGCAAAAAAATTTCAAAGAATTGAGAGAAAAAATTTCGTGAGAAGGGTAGAACAAAAAATTCGAAAAAATTCAAAGCAAAAGAGAAAATTTTATTCCATCGTTTTTAGGGTTTTTGGGGGCTTCTTTTCCCTTCGTTCCTTTGAAAATCTACACAAAAGAAGAAAGAGGAAAAAAGCTTTTTGAGAAGAAAAAGCAAAAGTCAGCGGAAGCAAGGGAGACAGCGATGTGAACAGAGAGGGAAAGAGAAAAAAGAAAAGAAAAGGGGACTGTTCATCGTCTTATTCGTGAAAGCCTCCCGACGCTTCCTCTGTTCGCTGCTGCCCGGGCCGCCGTGACCGAGCTCCTGCGCCGCCGGTCTCTTCGCGCCACCCAATGCCGGCAGCCGAGCTGCCAGCCCCCGCCGCGTCTCGCCAGCGTTTCCTCCTGCGTGCTCGCCGTGCCCCCGCGACCCTCCTGCTGTCCGTCTCCCGTGCCGACCGTCGCTTTGCCTCCGCCAGAGCCGGACCCGAGCCGGACCGCCGCCCTTTCCGCCCCGGCGACGCCGTTGCTATCCCTGCTCTGTCCGCGCCTGCAGCCCTCCTCCCGCGACGCCTCTGCCACCGTCCCCGCACCAGCAACGCCGAACGCCCCGAGCTCCGACGACCGCGCCTCCACAGCCGCGAGCACCCGAGCGCCTCTGCCACCGCTGAACGACGCCCCTGCCCCTGCTCCGCCCGGCGTCCGACGACCGCGCTCCTACCTCCGCCGACGCCGACGCCGCGCCACCGCCTCTGCACTCCGCCATGCTCCGCCCAACGCTGCTGCTTTTCCTAAGTTCCCTTAGGTATTTTAGTTTATTTTTATTTTATTTTTTTAAAGTTTCATTATTATTGTATAAATTTGAACATTGGGAGATGATTTTCAATTTATGAATATTCTAGGCATTATTCGCGGGGTTTTGCTCAAAATTACTGTAATTTTTAATTTGATCGTTAGATGTCGGATAATTTTTTTAATTATATGAATTTTTTGGGCATTTTGATAGTATTTTAATTTATTAAATTATTATAATTATTAATTGAATCCATAAGATTTAGGGTCAAATTTTTAATTATTTTGAATTTTCTTATATGTTGTGATGTTTAGCGTTAAAGTAAGGGTTAATTTTGATTATTTTTTCGATTATTTTAATTCTTTATTTGATGAATATCTTGATTAGTTTAGATATAATGTTTATATGATAATTGCTTGTCTTGAAAAATACTAAAAAAAAAAAAAAATCAAAAAAATCAAATCTTGCATTGGAGTGTGTTTGTTTAGTAAATTAGGATTGCATTTTTTTAGGATTGCACTTTTAGATAATTTTTGGAATAGATTATGATATAATTTTTTTTTTATAGATAGACTCTTAAATAATGTTTGCACATTTTGATAATCTCATATCTTTCTAAGATAGGATAAAGTTTAAGTCAAATTAACCCCAAAAACATATTAGAAAATTATTCATTTTTAGATAAGTTTAATTAGTTTTTTTATTACGAATTTTAATAAAAAAATACAAAAATATTAGGTGTATGTCAATTAGTTTGCATGTTAAGTTCATTTAATTAGAAATAACTTGTTAACAAAATTACTTTATGTAGTTAAAGTGCATGTTTAATTTCAAGATAAAAGAAAACCCAAACAAAATAATTGCTTGTTTTGTGTGTTTAATTTTTTGATGCAATTTGTTTGACTCATTGAGTGTTTAATAATAATTGAGCACCGGTGTGATCATCCTATTGCATGATAGTAATTTAGGTTAAAATAAATCCAAGCTGCCTCCAAAAACATTTTTTGAAAATAAAAAAAATGATACCGAAATGGCATTAGAAAAATTTAGTGTAACCAAGTCCCCGTACCCAAAATCTCTGGTTCATAGGAGTAAAATAATTCTCCCGTTATTTTACTTAGGTGTTTAATTGACTTATCATAAACTGATTAGGAACGACTTCATAGATAAAATTCATTTGCATGTTAAAAACTTGAATGTAAGTCGCGAATTGGTATGTGTTTGGGAGAACTCGAACTAAGTCTAGACTTAATCCTAGGTGGTGCACTCAAAATTTAGCTGCTAAATTTTGGATGCACCATCTAGGATTTAGGCTAATGGATTGCTAAGTCTAGATTTAGCTCGGGCTCTCCCAAGCCCAAATCAATTCGCGACTTAGATTCAAGTTTTTAACATGCAAATGAATTTTCTCTAGGAGTCGGCACTAATCAGTTAATGGTAGGTTGATTAGACACTTAAGTAAAATAACAGAAGGATTATTTTAAATAACTAGAGATTTTGGGCACGGGGATTTGGTTACACTAGATTTCTCTAATGCCCTTTCGGTACAATTCCTTTTATTTTCAAAAAATGTTTTTGTAGGCAGCTTGAATTTATTTTAACCTAAATTACTATCATGCAATAGGATGATCACACGGGTGCTCAATCATTATTAAACATTCAATGAATCAAACAAATTGTATCAAAAGAATTAAACACACAAAGCAAACAATTATTTGTTTGGGGTTTCTTTTATCTTGAAATTAAAACATGCACTTTAACTATATGACCTAATTTTGCTAACAAGCTATTTCTAATTAAATGAACCTAACATGCAAACTAATTGACATGCACCTAATATTTTTGTATTTTTTTTAATTAAAATTCGTAATAAAAAAACTAATTAAACTATCTAAAAATGAATAATTTTCTAATATGTTTTAGGGGTTAATTTGACTTAAACCCTATCATATCTTAGAAAACTATTTTTTTTAAAGAAAAATGAGATTATCAAAATGTGCAAACATTATTTAAGAGTTATTATAAAAAAAAAAATTATATCCTAGTCTATTAAAAAATTATCTAAAAGTGCAATCCTAAAAAATGCAATCCTAATTTACTAAAACAACACACTCCGATGCAAGATTTGATTTTTTTTTTTGATTTTTTTTTATTTATTTTTTTAGTAATTTTCAAGACAAACAATTATCAGATAAACATTATATCTAAATTAATCAAGATATTCATCAAATAAATGATTAAAATAATCAAAAAAATAATCTATTGTCTCACGGGTTAAATTAACGATTACTTTAATCCTAAACATAACAACATATAAGAAAATTCAAAATTATAAAAAATTTGACCCGAAGTCTTATTGATCCAATTAATAATTATAATGATTTAATAAGTTAAAATATTATCAAAATGCCCAAAAAATTAATATAATTAAAAAAATGATCCGATATCTTATGAATCAAATTAATAATTATAGTAATTTTGAGCAAAACCCGCGGATAATGCCTAAAATATTCATAAAATGAAAATCACCTTCCAATGTTCAAATTTGTACAATAATAACGAAACTTAAAAAATAATAAAATACAATAAAATAAAATAAAACTAAACTACCTAAGGGCGACTTAGGAAAAGCAGCAGCGTTGGTCGGCGTTGGGCGGAGGGTGGCTGGCATTGGAGCTTTGGCGAGGGCTGGGTGGCGGCAGGCAAAGGGAGGTGTGGTGACGGACAACGGTGCGGCAAGCGCGCGTCGGTCCGGGTCGCGGTTGCTCGCGGCGGAGGCAAGAGCAGTCGGCGATGATGTGGGTTGCGTGGTGCGGCGATGGAGGAGGACAAGCGGTTGTAGAGGCGTCGCGCGGTGCTCGCAGACGAGCAGCGAGGCGGCGCGTCGGCCGGCGCAGCGGAGGAAGCACAGGTCGGTGTAGGATCTCGCGCTGTGGTGGAGCGGAGGCAGGCTCAAATATGCCTGTGTCGGGGCACTCAAGCGATGAGATCGGGACAGCAGCGGTGTGAGTGCTGAGGGCCTCGGCGCGCCGCAAGTGCGGTCATCAAGCAATGGGCCGGAAGACGTCGGAGATAGGGAAGAGAGGGGCGTTGTCGGGTGCTAGCTCGTGGGCGGAGCGGCAGTGGCCGGATTGGCGGGTTGCAGGGAGCGTCGATGAGCGAGATCGGCGCGGTGAGCTTCGTGGGGAGACCGACAAAGCAGCGGTGGCGGAAGCGCGGTGGCGGAGGCGCGGTAGTGGCGCCAAAGGTGGTGCGGGCGTGGCACCGCCTCGGCGCGGGTAGGGGCTTCCTCGCAAAGAAGATGAACAAGTGCCACTAGTTTTTTTTTTTTTTTTTTTTTTTTTTTTTTTTTTTTTTTTTTTACGTCGCTCACCTGTCTCTCTCTCACTTTGTTGTTGACTTTTCCCCTTTTTTGTCAGAGAAAGAAAAGAGAAAAGGGTTTTCTCTTTGACCAAGACGGACGAAGGCTTTTTTTATTTATTTTTTTTTTATTTTTTTATACCCGGGAACCCCTGTACAGCCGGTAGTCGGTGGGTAAACCCTGGGGTGATGCTAGCGGAGGACCCACCACCCCGGCACCACACTTAAGACCTCAAGCATCCGCACTGGGTTTCGAACCCTTCCGTCCTGGGCAGACTTCATGAAGGCTCTTATCTAGCGTAGCCACCACGAGCGGTGGTGATGAAGGCTTTTTTTCTTGCACAAATTTTTTATCAAAATTTTTTTGTTTCTGAATTCGCTCACCCGGTCATGAAAATTGTGACTCTCTTTTATAGTGATTCTAGACGGCTGCTTTTCATGGCAATTTTTCGAGTTTTCATCTTTTGTTGCATTAATTCATGGCTATAAATCAGTGTGTGATTTTGCAATCAGCTCGATTTTGTTTCGATTCCTTTCATTTTATCAAAATTCTTGCTCTTTATTTACCTAATTCCCTAAATCTTGATCCTCGACCGGGAATTGCTTCCGCATTTACCAAGATTTGAAATTTCCAACTTCTATGCATAATCAATCAGATTGATTTTCCCCATTTTTTTTCATTTTATTTGTTTTGATGCGATTTTTTTTTTTTTTCCTTAGATTTGCCAAAATTGGGTGTCAACAATCTGTCATCACTGGTGCATTCGCCGAAGGATCAAAGCATGCATGTTTATTACATAACCTATACAGCAGGATGCTGGGTAAAAACTTCAATCAACATAATGTAAACTACTAGCATAAGAATTATTGACACAAACTTCCGTCAGAAAGAAGCGACTTCACAGTATTCTTGAGCCCTCTCTTAGCTACATGATGCAAAGGAGTGCTATCATAGTGTCACGGCCCAATAAGTGATGCAATCTAGAGGTTTTTTGAACGGAGGACCCTGAATGATTCATAAACAAGTAATCCTCAAATCTCCCAAATTCTAAGGTTTTCCTTTAATATTCTAGGATACTCCCGAGATGAATGATATGGTACACTTTTATAACAAATGTGAGTAGTTGGTAGATAAGGAGATAATCTCCATCGTTAGACTAAAAAGACATCTACGGTTATGATTAAGTCTATACTTTTATATATAGAGCCTCCTCCCCTCATTTGTATCTTACAAGTATTATAATCTTCAAAGATTCTCTCTACAATTTCTCTCTTTACGATCCTTATGAAGAAATTCCTAGTTTGCATGGGTAAGGGAATGGTTCAAATAATGGTTTGACAGGTCAAATCAAGCAAACTAGCCAAATTTTGAGTCAAAAGGAGAGCTATTGCTGGAAGCAACCGAGATATCTCTTGAGCATGATTCTAAACTAGTTCCCACATAAAACTCAGCCTTGTACAGATCCTTTTTAGAACAATATAGCATCTCGAACCCCTCTATATGGATTCATATCATGTACAACCACGAAAAATCGTAACAAGTCCAAGCATCAAAGGCATCTTCCCTTCTTTCTTGATCCATTACCGTTGACACCTCAATTTTTGTTGATTACATCTGTCCATTTTGCAAAAATAAAAAATATATAATAAAAGGGTAGAAACAACAAATAAATAAAAATAATAAACGAAAAAAAAATATAATAGAAATCGAGTGGGCCGATTTTATATAGTCCATTCTTGTAGCAAAATTCAACCTATCCAGTTTTGCAAAATAAGCAGCGTCAACGCTTGTCCTGCCTATAATGCCTCCCCAAATTCTTGTGCCAAGAAACTCTGGTTTCACATGAGGCGCTGCGACCGGCTCCTCTCCTCACTTTGTTTTTCTTACTCATTAATTTAAAGCACTTTTCCTTGTTTGTTCCCCCTCCCTATTTATTTGACTCACTCCCTCACGATTTGCCTATGATGATTGATGTGGGACTTATGCCGGAAACCAAGAATTAAAAAGGCTTTAAACCCTAGCTTCAAGAAAAGTCTAAATAATTTTGACAAAAAATAAGAAGATTAGTCTAAACAATTCTAGTAAAATCGAGAGCATAAAAGAATTAGATCTCTCTAGAAACATAATAAGACTGGCTTCTTCTCACCAGTGGTGTTTGATTGCATACCATGTGAGCAAGATCTTAAAAATAAGTGAAATTTTTTCATTTTGGTCCAAAAAGTAGTGAAAATGTGAGGATTTTTCTTTGCCACTTGTCCAAAACAATATAAAAACTTAATGATTATCTTTAATAATTACTCTTTGAAATAAGATTTATAATCCATCTTTCCAATCTCGTAGTTTCCTCTATTATTTCCTACTTCGCCGTCAAAACCCGAAAGCTCTTAACAAGGAGGCTTGCTCTCGAGGTTTCCGAGCCTTGAGGAAGGGTTAGCATCATGTCTCAGTAAAACTGAAAATGAAATGAAACAGAGAGGGTGTGAAGGAGGAGCTGACAATTCTTCTGAACCCAAATGCCAAGGGATAGGCAAGGTATGTCGAGTCGCTTGTTATGGTGACTATCAAAGTTCAGATGTTCTGAAGATCAGAAGTTCTTATGTAAAATGCATAACATTTGAGGTTTTTATAGGGATATGACCCATATGACAAGTAAGTGAGATCTTGCCATATGCCAATCTTATTATACAGAAATCAACAAATGATGGGCCCCCATATGTCATGAGGACATAAGGCCATTGATACGTAACCGTGGGCATCAAAAGGACACAGGCCGGCGTCAAACTTATTAGAAAATATTAGGGATAGACTTTTAGGTCCTTCCTAATAAGCCCCACTTCGAGCACATCAAGCCATTTTTCCAAATCCCAAGATGATGGGGATTATCTAGGATCCTCCACTAATTCGGAGTTATCCCTATTTAGACCCGCGTCCCAATATGTGTAATAAATTATAGGTGTTAATGATTTCGATAAATCATGACAATAAGTGATATATGTAAAAATATATCTTCTTCGCAAATCCCAAATTTTATATATTGGCAAATTTACCATATCATGGAGTCCTTTAAATTTAGAAGTTGCCATGCATGAAACAAACGTTGTAAAATTCTCCTGAAAGTCGGCCCTAACGATTTAGAAGTAAATCAGAACACGCACAATAATATTACAACAAAATGATGTTTTTATGTGTAGATGAAGGCAATAACGATAATATTAATAATCGGAATTGCAGATTATTACCGAACATCCCGGTCAATAGACTAATCATGAACATTGAAGAGCATTGGCACCTGGCGTACGAAGACTAGCTATCATAATTGACTAAATTAACTGATTCATATTGGACAGCGTTGATTGACGGTTATAGAAAGGGGTAAACGGGCATGCGATTTCTATGAAATTAGAAGGAAATTATTGAGGAAGCAAATCTGCAATGAGGACATGCATTTCTAATTTTATTCATCGAGCAAATGATAAAAACAGAATTAAGGCCAAAACAAGTCTCTATCAACATATCCGACAAAGCGACGGCATCGGCAACTTGAAGTAAAATATAATTTCAAAGGAAAAGGGAAGCAAGGAACGTAATGCACATTTTGTTTTTAAAACAAATTCTTCCCACGGTCAAGTGCCGAAATTGATTGAATGTCATTTAAGTTAACTGGTTGTTATGATTTAGGATAACAACAAACAAAAAAATCTAGCAAAAGGTAATAAAGCGGAAGCATATCAAATATCAAATAGATTTGTCACTCTCCATAAATTTGGGATTTTTGAATAAAGAAATGGAGTTTTGTCCAGGAAGATGGCATTAAATCAAAGGTTGCTTAAAGAAAATGCAATGGGAGAAAATCAAGAATAGTTACTTTATTTTAATGAAAATTGAGTCTTCATAAAGTTAGGTAGCTTGGCCGTAAGTAGATCAGTGAAATGAATGGATCGCATAGAATTTGGGCGGGTCAAAAATAGGTTTGACCCTAATTGATCCATCTAATCCATGTTGACTCAATTATATGTAATTCAATTTTAGCACCCTATATTTTTCAACTATTTTTAGCATTTTCGTATGAAACTTATTCTCATCCTTATTATTTCTTGCCTTTATCCAACAAAATTGAATCTACCATACTCCATAGAGAGACACGACCACCTTCAAAGCATTAGGTATGTAGATTAGTCAACACATCTTGACAAATTTTTTATTACTCTTTAAGCATGATTGTGATATATGTCACTCTCTTCCCTTATATTTTGTAATGATCCATCAATTACCTTTGCAGCTGTCTCTACAATGAGATTCAATATATGTGCAACACAGCGCATATGAAAGAACTGCCCATCACATAATAAAGAGGTTCGCACAAAAAATTGTCCACAACGCACACTGGAGCTCAAGCTCAGTGGAGGATGAAGCTTTCTTTGGAGTGATGTTATTTTTTGTTTTGATTGAAATTTGTTAAAGACGGGCCCGAGTCAAACCAATTTAGACCTATTTTTAGTTGGTCTTTCTTTATTACAACTCATTTTAATTCATTCACATAATTGGAGTGACCCACTATAAATCAAGCCCAACAAATATAAATTGGAAAGTACCTTAGTGGATCCATTTTGCCATCTTTAATTCGATGTCTTACTTTTGTCAACAAAAACAAACACCACCTTCATTGAAAGCAATCTCTACTTATAAACTATTCTGAAAGATAAGACATCCAAATACATCTATCCTTTGTGGAACATAAAAACAAAAGCCATATGTTGCTGTCCCTATAATTAAGGGGAAAATTAGCACTCCGTCGGAATTAGAGTTGTATAATTAGTATCCACATACCAAAGCCCATGAGAAAGAAAAGAGATAATAGAAGAAGGCCAGAGTGCAAGCACCAAGCTATTTTTATTTTCCTTTCCTTTCTTTCTTTTTGGGTTGAAAGTATTGGAGAAAATATCTCTTAAAAGTAAAACAATTCCAAAAATTATTTTCAATCAGATCAAGACTAGTCAAGCTATTCTTGTACTCTTGGCAAGTGTGGCAAGAGTTTCTAAAGCTGACAAATTCAATTTTTCTTTCTTTCTATAAAGGATTTTATCTTTCCATGTGTAAAGGCCATAGTTAGGAAAGTTATTGTAGTATAGATCTTCTAGCCGATGTCTTTCAATAAACGATCAACTACCTTGTACTTTAAATACATGTAAGTAATAATAGTAAAGAGCATCTTGTCAAATTTTTCATGGTATTAGTGCCTACTGCTCACAAGCACATCGTTCAATTTGTTCCAATGGTAGAAAATTCCTCAAACACCGGTACTCCTTTGATAGTCGCCAGTCCTCTTCAAATGACGCCACCATGCTTGTGTCAATGAATGGAACTGTGTAACTACTCCTCAAGTTAACATCGATGAATAATCCCTCTTGGTTGACTCAATTTAATTCTCTGTTGCTGGGTTACGATTTAATGGGGGCATGTAGATGGAACCCTATTATGTCCGTCTAACACCATTACTATTGATGGCAAAACTACTGCCAATCCATCTTATTCTCATCGGGTACGTCAGGATCAATTATTGCTTCATGCAATCATAGCTTCCAGTCCGGACTCAATCGTCCTTTGCCAAAACAACACACAAGGCTTGGAACAAACTTTTGCATCTCTTTGTCAATAAGACACTTTCGCGTGAGTCTTAAGGAGTGTGAAACTCTCGCAAAACGTGACACTTGATCAGTAGCTGAGTATTTACTAGTTGTCAAAGGAAATTGTTGATGAACTTGCCGTCGTCAATTCTTTTATTAGTGATGATTTAATGTTACATGTTCTAAATGGCTCGACTCCAAATTCAAGGAAATTTATGTCGTTATTAGAGCATGTGAATCACCAATTTCCTTCGAGGAACTCCATGATAAACTTGTTGATTTCACGCAATATCTAAAAATGGAAGAGAGTCAGGGTCAATCGACTCTTGTCACTACAAATTGGCCAAGAGAGTCTCCCATAGGAACACCAACCAATGCCCAATTTCGAATTGAGGCTTGAACTCCTTTCAATTAACTTGACAATCTCATTAGTGAAGGAGCAACAATTATGATCATAGTCAACCCTTTCAAAAAGCACGATTCGGATGCCAATCACGTGAATATGTAGGCCACTTAGCCAAGCATAACCAACAATATTTCTCCTCTCCTCCTATTGCAAACAACATAGTGTTACCTCACCAAGCCGAGCAAGGATGGTTCAAGGACTTTGGAGCATCTCATCATGTCACTTCAAGTCTGGAAAATCTCTCTCTGCATTCTAAATATAATGGCATAGATGGAATCCTTATTGACGATGGCTCAGATTTGCAAATAACACACACATGTTCCACTAAACCTTCCTCCCCAACTACTTCATATTCATTGTCGGATGTTTTGCATGTTCTTGATATTAGTAAAAATTTGATATCCGTTTTAAAGTCTTGCAAGACTAACCAAACGTCTGTGGAATTTTTTTCGGACCATTTTTTGGTGAAAGACCTTCACAAGGGGGTGATTCTCACACAAGGCTAGAATAACAATGATGTATATGAACTTCCATCTTCATTCCATGTGACTCATCCACCACTCTCCATAATGACTGGTGTCCATGTGTCTTATAGTGATTGGCATCGACATCTTGGTCACATCTCTCATAAGATCTTAGAATATCTTTTAAAATCAAAGTCAACTCATTCTATTTTTAAGTCACACTCTAGATTTTTGTGCGAGTTATGTCAATGTGATAAAGTGCTTCTACTTTTTCTAGCCAAGGACTTCTTGAACTCATTTATAGTAATGTTTAGGGTCCTGCTCCAGTGAAATGAATAGATGGTTGTTCATATTATGTTAGTTTTATGGATTACTATACCAAATGCATTTGGCTTTACCCAATCAAACAAAAATATGATATTTTTGCTCTATTTCAAAAATTCAAGATATTGGTGGAAAACTATTTTAAAAGTCCCATAGTATCAATTTACATTGATGACGGTGGAGAATATAAAAAACTAAAAGGATTTTTCTTGTCTTATGGGATTACACATTTACAAACACATCCACACGCTCCCCAACATAATGAGATTGCAGAGTATCGTCATAGGCATGTTGTCAAAATATGTCTGCCATTGCTCCATTGAGCGTCTCTTCCATCCTCGTTTTGGTCTTACGCATTTCAAGCCACTACATTTCTAATATATTGTCTACCTACACCGGTTTAAGGACTCAAATCTCCTCTTGAGACTTTTTAACTCTTGTCCAAATTACCTGAAACTTTGAGTTTTTGGTTGCCTATGTTATTCTTGACTTAAACAATTTGGTTGCCTGTGTTGTTGATTGGTTGAACCATACTGATGCAACTAAATATAGGAAGATTGTTGGTGCTTTTCAATATCTTGCATTCACAAGGCTTGATATTGCTTTTGTCGTCAACACACTCTCTCGGTTTATGCATCAACCGATAGAGTTACATTTAAGTCCTATTAAACGTGTTTTACATTATTTCAAAGGGATTATTAATCTTTAGTCCCTCTCCACCGCTTCGTGCATTCTTTGATGCTGATTGGGTAGGCACCAAAACGACGGTAAGTCTACAATCGCCTACATCTATTGGCCATAATCCGATATCATGGTGCTCTTGAAAACAATGATTTGTTGCTCATTCATCAACCGAAGTTGAGTATATCACTATTGCTGCGACAGCTTCTAAGCTCACGAGGATTCAATCTCTCATGCATTGAATTGGAGTATCTTCTTTGATCACACCTAGCATCTATTGCGATAACATTGATGCTACGTATGTGTGTGCTATCTCGTTTTTCTCTCCAAGATGAAATACGTTACCATTGATTATCATTTTGTTCGCGACATGGTTAACAAAGGCCTTAAGAGAAAGTCATGTGTCCACTCATGATCAACTCATGGATGCACTAACAAAGCCTCATGCATGACAACTATTTTCTTCATTTACGGTCCAAGATTGACATTTGTGATGGAACACCTCTCTTGTAGGGCATATTGGAGAAAATATCTCTCGACAACAAAGCAATTCCGAAAATTGCTCTTAATCTGATCAAGACCAATCAAGCAATTCTTGTACTCTTGGCAAGTGCAGTGAGAGTTTCCAAAGCTGACAAATTCAAATTATCTTTTTTTATATAGAAGATTTTATCTTTCCATGTATAAAGGCCATAGCTAGGAAAGTTACTGCATTACAGTTATTCTAGCTGATTTCTTTCTATAAACAATCAGCTACTTTAAATACATGTACGTAATAATAGTAAAGTGCAAATAGTAAAGTGCATCTTGTCCAATTCTTCAAAATGTAGGTCCATTAAAACCCCATTAATTTGGTTTTTGATCTATTGAACCCATTCCCTCATATATTTTAAATCTTAGGTAACCCAAATATCACCCAACCCGTTAAATATGAGTTTTTTTTTTTTTTTTTTTTTTTTTTATTGATCGAATAAATATGAGTTAAGATATAGGTTCATGACCCATTTTACCACCTCCAGCTACCCTTTGATCCGATAATTTAGAAATGACGAGCTTTCTAGCTACTTCACAAAGGAAATAATTTCATGTGGTGGTGGCAAGGCTGGATTTAACCTCGAAAAACATCCTGGTCCACCCAAAAATAGATATAATCTAGCTTGAGTTTAGAGTAAACAATCTGTATCCGACTCATTGTGTTCGGAAAAACGCACAACGAAAATTCCCAGCTGTTCAGCCATTAAACCCAACAACCAAACTCGGGAGCCAATCCTAAGTGAACAGAAACCAGATGTGCCTAGAATCCATGTAAACTAGATATCTGCTCCTAGATGTCATAAATCGAAATAACTCATATGTGAATGACACAAAATCCAATGTAATCGAATCCAAACTGATATGACCCATCCATTTACCTCCACTGTTGATATCAAAACTGTAGTAGGCCTTATTTGAACTATCTGAAATGCGGCACTTGAGACCAGTTTTGACCTGAACTGAACCCGAAAAGTAGACAATTTGAACTATTCCGACTTCGACCCAGCTGAGCCTTTTCTGTAATCCGAAATGACATGTACCAATTACGAGAAGGTCGAAATCGAAGTTAGTCCAACTGGAACCGGTCTGACCCACCCATTTGCTGCCTCTAAATCATCCCTTGAATCTATACGATGTTTTTTGAGTAATTTGATCAAAAGGCGAGCGCTTAGAGCCCAACATTGGCTGAAAGTTTAGGCTCATTGGATAGGCTTGGGCTGAAAAAGCCATGCCCGTTCAATGGACGTTGGGAAGGACCTACGCAGGGGCCTTAAGGCCCGACTCGACCAGTTCAAAATGTTACCCGTTATTAAGATCAAATATGTCCCCAATACAGGATAGAAACAAGAATAAACTAGTAAAACAAAATAATACAGATGCTAAAATAATTTTCCATTAACTTTCAAATTTATTAGATTTTAACTGGAATCGAACGATATTACAAAAGAATGGCCCGATAGAGGGGACTTGCAAGTAAGAAAAAGTATAATGGTAATAATTTTAGTAGACAGTTTATAACCAATTAAAAGAATACAAATGGAGTAAAATTAATGAAGCAAACAAATAACCAGGTCAAACAATATTTCAATAAACAAAAATTTAGGCAAATTGCTAATGAAAAATAGAAATGGATGGCTGCGTAAATTCCACTTACAGTGAGCTCGTGACTTGATTGTAACTTCTTTTTTAAGATTTTAAACCCTCAATTGATCAAATAAAAATATTAATTTCTCAATTTGTCGATGATCAAAACCAAGTCGTTCTTCTGTACTTATGCCTATAAAGATTATTGAAAGAATATTTATTACCCTTAGCATATTTGTGGCTTCAAAATCTCTCATAAGCAAGTGTGCTAAAGCCGAAGAATTGAGTGGTCACTCGACGCCCATATATGCCATTCAGAGACATTTTTTTTTTTTTTTTATAATTTTTTCTTGGATGAAATCGTCGGTGGTCCTTAAATTATTGTAAATATTTAATTCGATTTCTTAAATTTTTTTTTGTGCAATTAAATCTTTAAACTATACATTTTTATTCTAATTAGTCCTTCCTTGAAAATTATGAAAGGGAAATACTAATGCCATCTTTACTTGCCAACGTTACAATTCCACCTAAAAAATGCCAATGGTGTCCAGCATGACTTTAGAAAAAAAATTAAAATTAAAATAAAGAGAAGAACTCCCAATGCCACGGTACATAATTGCCCTCCCCCAATGCCGTCGAGTCGTGCCCATGCAAGCATCGCTTGGCCAGGGTCGTGCAACCATTGGCAGTTTCAATCGAGGTCACGTGGCCCTAGCGAGTTGCTTGGTTGGGGTCATGCAACCCGATGATGCCAAACCAAGCGGTGATCGCATCGTTACCATCATTTCTCTCCGGCAGTAAGTATCGGTCTAGAGTTAACGTTGGACCAACGGCTCAATCTAAGTCTTGGTTAGATTTCCAAGGGAACTAGGCTGATCATTGATTTTGAGATCCCTGAATTAGCATTGTGTGAGTTGATCTTTGGTTATGAGAGTTTAGGATCGGTCAAACCTAGATCAACTCTGACTGTAGACACACAGACACACAGACACACACACACACACACACACACACACACACACACACACACACACATATATATAATATATTATTGATAATGCTTTTACATGTGGTGTTACGAATATTATTGATAGATGATTATATGAACTTCTTATCTTGTCCCATATCTCTATGAGCGGTCTTAATCTTATTTATGGTTTCTTACTTTTAGTAGATATGAAATTTCTAATGTTGCCTCATCTTAAATTTGTTGAATATGTATTGGTATTAATAACTTAGTTGTACAATGTTGCATTATCAATGGATATGTTATGTGAAATGATAGGTTTGCATTTTCAGGGAGTACAAAAAATAAAATAAAAATAATTATCAGTTGATCTCGAGTTGAACCTGGAGCCAGATTGAACGTATTAGGTCGATTCAGTCCTTGATCCCAAGTTCAATAGAGTTGATCTTCAATTTCAAAATTGAGAACTAATACCGTGTGGGTTAGAATAGAATTAGGGGATGGACTAGCCTAACCCGAATAATGCTTATCTTGGCTTCTTTCTTTGCATAAGTTTTGACTGATGGTGGTGTTTGCTCCACTACGATTACCCCCCTTCTCTTTCCCTCTAGTAAGGAAAAGAAAAACACATTTAACCACCAATTTGTTAAGTCAGGTTGATGTGACTTGACATGTCAGTTCATGTTAATATTTATGTTTTCTTTTTTAACATAAGAGCCAACTCAAAAAAATAATAAATAATTTAAAAACTCAATTAAGCACAAAAAAATTGATGGACGATATTGAATAACTTATAATAATTCAAGGACCTCATATATCTTATAGTACAATACATCGTTGCCCTCCCTCAATGCCGTTGAGTCGTGCCAATTCAAGCATCGAAGTCACACGGCCCTGCGGTTGGGGTCGCGCAACCTCGATCATGCCAAATCAGGTGGTGACTACCTCGCCGCCCATCACTTCTCTCTCTGCACCTATGTAAGTTTGGGGCAATGGTAGTGACTACGACACCACCATCACCTCTCTCTCTCTCCATCTAGGAATTTAATGACTAACATGTTAAGTCAGGTTGATGTCACCTAATATGTTAGTTCATATTTCCATTTACTTTTTAACAAAAAACCAACTCAAAAAAAAAAAAAAAAAGTAAATAATTCGGAGAGTCTGCATAGGTTGATGGACGTTAATGAATAATTCGTTACAACATTTCAAGGATCTCCAATGTCTTATGCCTAATTTTTTTTTCTCCTATCTCTTGATCAATAATAAATATGGGCAACGCCAATGTTTATAATCTACCAATAAATTTTGCTCCGGTTGAAAATGGAAGAAAACATGTCCACCTTTTTTCTCGGTAACTCTGATATGAATCGTCCCACAAGAAAAGCTCAGCAAAAAGGCAAGCATGGTATAAAGTTATTAGCAAAATGGTCAGCATGATTTGGAACGAATACACATATATCAACTGGCAAAAGGTTGAAATCAAGATGGAACCAAGGGACTAACTCAAAAATCATATTCCCCACCAATCTATATCCATCCCCCTAGTGATGCATGATCATATACTGATTCAGGTCATCAGCACCCTTTTTATCAGCAGGAGGCCACCACATCAATTCAAATGAATCCAACCAAAGTAAAAATGTGTACCATCTACTCCATCAGGTCAATTCAAATGGAAGGAATAAATATTCTTGGGACATGTTTTCTCTTGGAGCCAACTTGTGTGTGTGTCACCATAATTTTACCCTAGGGAGGTTCATTATTTCCACAGACTATGGTGCATTCCAATCCACATATGTTACCCACACAGGAGAACAGGCCTCCACCTCCTCCACCGTCAGTGTGCCGTCGGACGTGTCGCCGGCTGCTCGACTTAGACTTGACAATGTTGTTGTTGCCGCCGCCACCGCTCGACGGTAAGCTCGAGTAGTCGCCACGGTCATACACCGTCGGAAGCTCCATCCGCCACCTCTCGAGCTTAGACTGTAACCCTTCCACGCTCTCGTTCAGGCTCCACCCGCCCGCGACCGAGCTCTCGACCTCCTTCACCCTGTACCTCTCCTTCGCCGCCACTGCCGCTGCCACCTCGGAGGGCGACGGGCCCAGCTCGGATTCCGTGATGATTAGCTGACCCGGCTTGCTCGGAAGAGCTTCGAAATCCAACGCCGTGTTCTTGGCGAGGGGCTTCTGGGCGCTCGGGATCTGCTGGAAGGGAACCATCGCCATGTCCAAATCCGGCTTGCTCGGAAGAGCTTCGAAATCCAACGCTGTGTTCTTGGCGAGGGGCTTCTGGGCGCCCGGGATCTGCTGGAAGGGAACCATCGCCATGTCCAAATCCTCGACCTTCGCATCGGGCTTTGGATTAGGCGACGTATCGGACCCGGTCTTGTGCTTGTTGCCAACTTTCGATCCATTGACCATGGAACTAGATCTCGAGCTCGATCCCTTCTTCTTCTTTCTCCTCTCTTGGGTCGGCGACCCGTCCTCCGAGCCGTTGATGACGGAGTTCGGCCTGTTGCGGAACGACACCTTTCTTTTTAACGTCTTAACTTGTCCTGCGGCCATCATCGAACTCGTGTCGCTCTTGGTTCGCCTGAGTTCCGGTTTTTTTCGCTGCAGCTGCTGCTGTTGATTATGATGATTAGAAGAAGGCAAAAGATTGTTGTTGTGATGGTTATGGTGATGATACGGATCTTCCTCGCCCATTAGGTCGCGGTAGCCGACGGCAGAGGCGTTGAGCTGCATATACAGTGGCATGCTCCGCATCGAGCTGTCGAGCACCGCGACGCCGATGTTCAGTATGCCCTGAGGCCGCCCCGAGGGGCGTCGCACCTGGAGGGCCACGAAGCGCATGCCGACGTGGTGCTGTTGGTGACGGAACGGACGGGACTGCGGGGTCACGAGGTGGCCCACGAGGACCCGCACCGTGCCCACCAGCACGTCCTTGAACCAATGCACGGCGTAGATCTGGATCATCACCCCGGACGTGTCGGACCGGAGGAACTCCTCGTCGACCCGGAACACAAACTTGTCGTTCCACGTGGGGCTGTTCCGGCCGTGGGAGTCCACCCGGGTCGACAGCTTCCGGTCGGGGTGGACCCACGCGACGGCGTACGTGCGCATGGTGCGCGCAACCATCGCTAGGTCCTGTGCGGAGATGATGTTCAGCTCTAACAATTGGAAGGGATTGAGGATTATCGACGACATCGCCGGTACCGGAATGGAGAGATCTTATCGGCCGCGGTGGAGGGAGTGGGATGGTCCTGTGCTCGCCGCCGCCCGGATCAAGGACGACGGGAGCGGGGTTGGCATTAAAAGACCAAAAGGTCGGGCGACGAGGGGGGAAAAATTGCTCGGAAGTCGGCAAAAGGGGGAGATTAAGGACAGAAACGAAAACAGGTGTGCATGAAACATAAGCGAAAGCTCAGGAGATGGTTTTGCCTATTTTTGTGTCCCCTCGTTGTCTAGACTCTCCGTCATTTCGGAACTCGTCAACTCCCTTTGTTAGTTAGTACAGAGAGATTTTTGATGACATTTTTATGAAAACTCCAGGAATTAGTATTACGTGTCGAATGTGTTCAGAAATTCTGTATGCCACAACCAAGAAGATTAAATGGGATGAAAAAAAGGTCTTAAATAGATAACCGAGAATAAACAAAAACTGATATATTGTAATAATTTTACTTCAAATTAATTTTGTGATCGCAAAAACCCAAACTAATATACCCGTGATAAATTTATCAACAAAAAATCAAATTGGTACATTTACGACAAATTTACCTTTTGTTAGTATCCGTTAAATTAGATTATCATGAAAAACCACAAACTGATACACCTATAATATAAATGAAAGGTAAAACTCTAAATTAGTACATCTATTAACTGTTGTATCGTTTAATTCAGTAATTTAATGAAAAGTAACGAAGAGTAAATTTGTTACGAATATATTGGTTTAGGATTTTTTGTATTAAAAAAAAATTAGTTTTTGGTAAACTTGTCAGTATAGGGTTTTTCGTGACATTAACTTAAGAATTATTATGCTCTTGGATGACTACTTTTATTAGGTTTTTAGTAACATTTCCACTTTTATGGATGTGATTGTGCTAGGGGGTGCTTTCACCATCTGAAATAAGTACATGCCGATGCTCAATAAATTAGATTAATCTACGTGTTATTACCGATACTCTAAGATTGAAAATAAATTATAAATTCGACATATGCAAACAGAATAAATTTGCAAGGAAGACTAGTACATATTTGTAACACAACTACGGAATAAAAAGACATAAATTACTTTATAGTTTCTTTGAAAAAATAAATAACTGGCATTGTTCAAACAAAGAGGCACAAAAACTGCATTTGAATTGCGGATATTCCAAAGAATAGGTGGCTACAACGGTGTTGTGGTGTAAGTTTCCTTCCTGTTTTGATGTGAGGGTTGCAGCTGTGTCGCTGTTCCTGTTCCTGATGCGGGTAGGAGGACTCAGCGTAGATGGGGGCTAGATCCAGTTCTTCGGAGGTTGCCGTCGCTTGATGCTGTGAAGGTTGCCGCTGCCTTACTGTCTGGTTTCCCTTTCCTCTTTCCCTTCTTGTTTGTTGTCGCTGCTTGGCTGCTTGTTGCCGCTGTTTGGTTGCCGCTTTTTGGTTGTTTTTTTTTTTTTTTTTCTCGACACCCTTCCACTCGTTATGAATTGTTTGTCATTATGAGTGTAAGTTTTTAGTGTCGTGAACCCCTGCCGTATAGTTTTGATTAAAAGTCAATTTATTTCTTACCTTACCAAAAAAAAATAAAAAAACTACATTTGAATTTGTTGATTTCTTTGGAGAAAAAAGATTTTTTGCTGCTCTCATATGAGCTCATATTTATGAAACATTAGATTATGGGGTACTGTGTGGGTACTAATAAATTCGATTATTTTAATATGGACAATTTATTAAAAATTAGGAAATACACGCCGGTAATGTACTAACCGTCTTGACCAGTGGGTGTCCGAATAATTTACATATTTTTTTTTAATATTAAAAGCTAGTAGGAAAGAAAGACCTATATAGTTACGGCCGCCATTCACCAAGGGTTTGGTTGTCGCCTCCCCTGTCATTAGGTCACCAACTTTCTTGATCTTCTAACATTGGGTAGGCGTCGGCCCTCATACATTCTTACGACTTTGCAACCTGTATTTTTGATAAATAGTTGCCTAAGCTAGGTCACTGGGACCCCCTTTGTGAGGAGGCATCCCTTCTCCCGAAGTTATAAGACTATTTTGCCAAGTTCTTTAGAGAGAGTTGTCTTGCGTCCCTATGTATTCTCTACCTACCGAGTTGTGTTAGTTTTGAGTACAAGTATCCTTTTGTTCAAGGTCATTTGAGCTTTTTCTGGAAGTATGACATGGGTTACTTTGATGTCGTAACACTTGGTACTCGAACATTGGATTGGGGTATTTTCTCTGCTCCTTCTTATCTTGAAAAGAATGGGCACTTTGCGTCCGATCATTTCCTATTTGATCCCTTTGAATTCTATATTCGAAATTGCGATCGAATTTATTCATTAAAAAAAACTCAATTCCATACATTTCTTATGTACCCATAGGTGCTAAATTGGATTTGAATCAGATTTCCAATCCATCTGAATTGATTGGCTGTCTCCATTACGTTGTTGCTAGCAAATACCACTAATTTTTATTTTGGATCTTCCAAATCATTCATGCGGGAGATCTTGATCCATCTATATTGATTGACTACCTCCATTACGTTGTTGCTAGAATATACCATTATTTTTGGTTTTGAATCTTCCCAATCATTCCCGCGGGAGATCCAAACCCATTTTTTTCTGATCCTTCGATAAAAAGATTCATTCTCTTCATAAAAAAGAGGAGGTAGAACCAATAAAGATTTCTTTCTCGATTCAAGAATTGTTTTTGATCTAATACATAAAAAATTTATAGAAAATGCAAATCCCTTATGATGCATCAGATTCGGCTTGCTTATTGATAGAGTGAATATATTTGTCATTTCTTGGAATCTCTTTTCTGATTCAAAATCGTGGTATAATGTGTATCATCTCCTGTTTCAGTCTTTGGTAATTATGCGATGTGTGCGGGATGAAAGCATCTTCAAACATGATTGGACATTACTTGATTGCATAAAGAGCTCTAGACACCAATCGATATAGAATAAAAAATAAAAAAATTAAGTTGATAGTATATTTTTAGTTGCGCGATCACCCACGGGCATAAATGGTCAATGAAAATCATCGAATTACAATTACCGACCTTTTTCAGATACCAATTTATCTCATCAGAAATTCAGAACGAATCTCTTTCAAACACGAACCTATGCTATCCGGGAGGGAATAACTTGAATCGGTATTTGAGTTCAATTCGAATGTGAAATTATCTCAGCCTTATTTACAGGTCCAAACGCAACAGCAAATTGTAAGAGTTCGTTCAATCAGTCTGCAGGTCATTCAACAGTTAAAAATGAATGTCTTTTTACAGTAACCACTAACATAGGATGAAAACATGCTAATCGATCAGCATCAAGTTTTATTCTATAAAAAGCACGAAAAAGATTCATCGGGATCAGAGCAAACATGGAATAATTATAACCAAATTCGTGACAGAAACAAGGAATTAATCATACACACTCGAATCAAGTAGATTTGAACAGTATAATCAATATCAGATGCAACCCTTTCTTGCTGTTGTCCCGGACGAATCAATCACTATGCGGGGAAAAAGAAAACATACCAGCTGCGGCCTTTTCAACTGCAGACAAATTCTCGACGCAATACCTATATCTTTAGGATGCATTC
The DNA here is from genome assembly GCA_017140595.1 of Eucalyptus curtisii. Taxonomy (NCBI): domain Eukaryota; kingdom Viridiplantae; phylum Streptophyta; class Magnoliopsida; order Myrtales; family Myrtaceae; genus Eucalyptus; species Eucalyptus curtisii. The sequence continues at coordinate 8,969,707 of CM029504.1, forward strand.
AATAATGTCACATTTGATAGGAACCGAATCACTCAATGAGAATAGAATTTCAAGGCGAATACTATACCTCTTATTGATGATGCCGATGAGTTCAGAACTTGGACTCATACAGAAAATTTCATGTGAAAACCAGGTAATTGTCAACAAATTTCACTCCGAAATGTCGGAGTTTAAACTTGAATTGCAGACTCATACCCTATAAATTAGGAAAAGCCGTGTCTGGTACCATTCTTCAAGAATATGTCCTCCCAAAAACAGTAAAATTGGCTCCTGTCAGTATCAATTTATGGTAAAAATTGATGGAATTGAATGTGATGAGTTCAAAAAGTTTGGCCTCAAAATTTTGTGCTCCTTTTGCTAAGCTTCTCTACTCTTGTAGGCTTTGCCCGTTCCTTGAATTTTGTTGCCCCAACACACCTCTGTCTTGTCGAGAACTTGGCTTATAGAAACCGTTCCCTCTTGGCTTGTTGTATTCTCTGTCCACTCCATTCTGCCCACTTCCCCTGCTAAAATTTCTCCCGCCAAATCGCCCCCTCGAAACCTCTGTTTGGTAGCTACCTCTCCCTCTGCCTCGTCCTGCTCAAGAAGTGTTGATCACTAAAAACTGAAGAATAAAGAGGAAATTCATAAATAATAGTGACACTGAGATTTATATGCAAGGCGTACTTGCTCGGGATGGAATGTTGCTGTTCGGTCTCCGTTCTTCAATGTACACTTGTCGCCCAGCAATCTGTGCACTACCGGCCTACATAAAAGATAGGTCAAATGCTCTTAAGTCATATATCCACAATTATATTGGGTCATCTACAAGAAAATAGCAATCTGCTAATAGCATAGAAAACAGAAAATTACCCATAGAAAATCTAAAACTTACAATTTTCATGAGCACCTTGAAGAAAAGAAAATATAAAAAAGTCACATGCCAACCCAAAAAGTGACTTGATCCAACAGAGTTTCAACCAAAAAGTCAACGAATAAAAATCCCAGTTAACCTCAATCCCAAGTCAACCCAACCCAAACTCGACACAACCTGGCTCTCATAAAAACCATCCTCAACACAAAACCAATTAAAGACAACATTTAGACTTCACTCAATTTGGTTCACCTTGTGTGGATAAAGTCTTGATAAATACATTTTGTAATGTAACAAATATTTTAAAAGGATACACCATTTTAAGACCATATCAGCTCAGAATTCTCAGTGTTGTTTTTTTCTCCAGTCATAAATAGATTTAAAGTTTGATGACACATAGCATTACTTTTCACCCATAAATTTCAAGTTCTTTAGATCTTTGACTGTACCAATGAAGTTAACCATACAAGCATTCAATTAAAACAAAAGTGCATTTCATCCCGTAAAAATATTGACAACACTGTCTCTTGTTTCTCAATGCAAGCCAAAAGCAATGAATAACGATTAGTGCACTATGCGTACTTTGAACCTGCTGCCTATAACTTCCTATCATGCATTTTCCACAGTTTAAACCACTTAACTAAATTGTTCAGCACGCATCACAACAACAATAATTGGTCAATAGGTTAATTATCTATAGGTTGAACCACCAATTCAACGAGTCCCCAGTGGAGTGGTCAAACTGCATACCAATCAAGTGTTCTCACACAAGTCCAGGTTCAGAAACACCATAGTAGAAACAGATTTAATTTTAATATAATATGAAAAATGATCCAATGCAACTACATACCTTGACAGCATTGTGTACACCATCCATGTCTTCAAATTCGACAAATGCATAGCAAACACCTAAATCCTGCATATTAACACATTTTAGCACAATAAGGAGAGCCAACAATCTGCTTTGAATCTTACAGTTAGAAAGAACAAGAGTGAAACCTTGCGACCCCGAATGACTACACCGTCGGGCCTGATTTTACCAAACTGCTGAAACTCCTCCTCTATTTCAGATTCAGAAACAGTAGGCGGCAAATTTCTTACATAAACAGACTTGATTTCACCTAAAAGGAAGCAAAGAACAGAAAAGATTCTTTTATGAAATTTTAATGGAATTGTTTACACAAGTGGAACACTGATGGACTGGAATGCACTCAGAAAAATACCATATGCAGTTCAACAGAGATACTTAATGCTGAAGCTTACTTTACACTTCTTCACAAGACAATCAATGTCCGATAGGGTTTGCTGGAAAACTAACCTTCATCATCTATGCCTGAAACCTCCTCTACTGTCTCTGCTCCAGACGGTTCATGCACATTAGTTGGTGCAAGTGGCTGCTGCCCTGTGGGCTCTGGAGTATGATCCCACTCTGACGCAGCTAAAGAATTCTTGTTCACTGAAGGAGGTGGAGCTACAGATGGTGCAGATTGTCCTTTGGTAACACGCAGCTATTAAGCAAACAAGAAGGAATAGTTACCATTAGATTTGTGAAATTATCAGGTGTCATCTATGTCGAAACAGCAAAAAAAAAAGTTTCTAGATGCAGCACGCACAATAGAGGCGTAAGTACGCTTTTGTGGCTCCCCAACAGACTCATCGACAGAAGTTGGTGAGTTATCTTGAGAAGCATTTACAGCATTCTGTATGGAACCATTTGACTCTGCCCGCTGATTGGTCTCCAATGTACTTTCCGACTCGGGGACTGGCTGAGACCTTTCTGGCACTCTATAATTATCGACTGGGCCATTTTCCTTGACATCAGATATAGGAGCAAACTCCCTTTCCTGGACTTCCCCGCCCATCACATATGTAGGCACTGCAAATCCCATTGCTTACTCTCAGATTCTCACCAAAGAAAGTAAAATTCAGAAGGAAATTTATTTCTGTGTATTAAATCTGACTACTCTTCTTTATCCTTTAGCAGGTATCAAATGACTATCCTTTATTCCAGCACCAGTATACAGTTGAATTCATAATAACCAAACAGTTACACGCTACCATTCAAAATAATTTGCCAAATTTGAATTGACAACAATAGACCCAACACAGCGAAGGAACCCACTTATCTCTTTTTTTAGCCAAACTTAGCCTATTTGAATAAGAGCACTATGAATCATGATCACCATTGCTTCCTTCTTTCTTTAAATGACCATGTTAGGCCACCATCACTAATTGCATGGACGACATGATGACAGCTTAGACAATCAAAGAAAAATATTTTTACCTGGCTCTGGAGTTGGGTGAGAAACACTGAATTTGGTAGGATAATTGCTTTGAGCTAATAGAACCGCTGGATGGTGGTGAGTTTGGTCTTCTTCAACAAAATGGAAAATGTCATTCAGAATGAAATAGCCAGTCTCTTGTGGAGCCAGAAAGAACGTTTGGACAAACTTTCTGCTGCGAGTGAAGTTCTTTTGTTGCACAGAACCTGAAATCATCACAATAATACCGCCATTCCAAGATTCCAGCGCATGTATCGTCTTTATTTCAACTCCAGTGTAACTGACTGACATGATTAGCTTGTGGATTTGCTGCCACAAAGAAAGGAAAATTTAATACAGGCCCTCTCTGGACACATCAATCAGAAAAAAGTCACACACTATGGGCAATTAAAGACAGGACCACCATATTAATAAATGGAAACATTGTACTACTCTACAGCAGGCAACCAAGCAGAACTGTGCATGTCAAATGGGGGGTCATATCAAAAGATATAATATGCTGGAATCATGAATATCATATCTAAAAGGATTGGCATATATATTGCCACATAAATACCAACGTAAGTTCCCCGGTGCGTACCTTCTCTTCATTGACAGAATGCATAAAGTTCAAGATTTATATATAGATCTGATAACAAATAAAATAACAACATTCACTTTGTTTAGGAAAAACTGCACAGAGAACAATTTCCATTGACATCATGTAAGATTCAAACATAGTCAAAGAAACATGATACAACCCTATGCCAAAATATTGGGAACAAGATAGACCCTCTGCCTGATAGCACCAAACCGTTGCTCACAGACCAAGCAGAGCATATGGTCCAGCTATTTATAACCTAGAGCCCCTGGCTTGCCACTTTCTGGGACCAGGGAATACGTTTAGGGAAAAATAGAAATTGGAAGCCATTTAAGATTACAGTTTGCATAACTGCAAAGAGCCTGAGTAATTCACCAATTTTTCAGCAATCAATAAGAATTCTTTTTTTGGCTTTGGGCTCTTATTTGTAAATGGGTTGGCAACCCCTTGGTGCCTCATACTGAAACTCTCTTTACTTGTCCCCCCTTCTAACATAAATTCCAAAAGGTATAGATTATCAAATATCTCCCTTCTCAAACCATTACAGCTAACCTTTTAAATAATTCACTGTGGAAGTTAATTAATTGATAAATTGATAAAACAAGCTCTTACATCTATGTTTTCCACAACTCATTTCCAACACAATAGATTCATTTCAAAGTTAGACAGCAGAAGCACAAAAAAAAAAAAAAAAAAATCCTTGCAATGTAGAAATTGACCAACATTGTTTGCACACAGATAGTTACATAGTACTTAATAAGAATGATAAGATACAGAGCAGGCAAATTTGCTAAAAATTTATCTAATAGATAATATCTTATTTAAAAGACTTTAACATATATTTGCATGTTTGTGCTATAGATACCTCCTCTTCACAGAATATAAAACCCTACAGATCACTGATAACGATACAAACCATAGTCATCCAGTTGTACTTTAAATTGTGAACTGCAACCTAACCTTGAAAGTGCCCGCAAGCAAGTGCCCAATACTACATATCTACAAATACACTTGAAAGACAAGTAAAATGAATGGTAATGCAAGTTGTCTTAATCAACTCTACTGATAACATAGTAAACTGAAAGATAAATTGAAATATTGTCTGGTTTAATTGCATGCATCATTTTCCTACAACTGAGCCTCCCCGTCGTGCAGGGCTAGCAATTTGTGTTGGGGGTACAACAGTATTCATATTTGGTGTAGATAAGTGTCAACATAAATCATCATAAAATTGATTCCGTGTGCCAAATATTTAAATCATGAGGAAAACATGTTAACTGGTTTCAGAATGTGGGGTCAAACATATCATATCGAGTCATATTTGGGATTTTCTACAGTTTGTGTTTTTGCTTCATGTTGCGTAGTGCAAACAAGTCATGTCAGATATTGCCATCCTTGTTGCCACAGAGACAGCGTGATCAGTCCTAAAGAAGTGGGACTGAAACTTATTTTGAATGTCTTCCTATTTCATTTCTTATCAAGTTCTGAGACTATGTGTCATCTGCTTGCAAAGCAGGCAGGTGCAAATCCCAAGTAGAGGTCAATCCAGAAGAACCTGGCCTTCTTCTCATCAAAAGAATTGCTTCCTGGAGCTGGATGAGCTCACTTTCCCTTTCCTCTGTTTAGGATGCATAGATTGAGAATATTCAGAAATATGCTCGGCATTTCCAAGATGCAAGCTGACACATGCCACTACCTCACCACTACTTCAAATGGAAAAGTTCGAAAGGGTGACGTAACCTTCAGAGCATCTTACTATTGAGAAAGATGCCAAGTGGGTGACGTTTCTTCATGTGTATGAGGCTCTGGTATAAATCCAGATAGTAGGTTTAGATCTTATTACTACAAGGCAGATATATGCAGAAACTCACAGACACACCCAGAGGAGAGGTCTTTCAAAAAAAAAAAAAAAAAAAGTTGAATTGGGCAACCTTAAAAGACAAATAGAAAAGAAACTTGATTTATCATGTATGGTGGACAAGAAAGTTATCATATCAGCTTGAGATATATATGTAGTAAATGATGAGAATTATTTGATAGTGACCTTACTGATGCTATGTCATAAATTTATCAGGTATATCTCCTAGTAGTAAGATCCCTTAGAAAACCCTTCAGTTTGTTGCTAATGTTTTGCTCCTAGGATCAATAAGAGTTCAGATGTCTCTTAGTATGACAAGATGTGATAAAAAGGCTCATGCTGGCTTCTTCATTTATATAACCCGTTCCACTCTACCCTTTGAACAAGAAATAACTCTACTGATTAAAAAAAAGGATACCCATTCGATCGCAAGTGGTGACATATAACTCTAATTCCTGCGTTCATAGGTTCTTTAGAATTAAAGGGTGTAAAGTGAACCTAATCGACTTAACAGAAGGAAGTTGCAACACTTGCACAGAATTGTTATCTTAAATATCTTCTTTTGCTCAGAAATGCGAGAGACCTGGATTGGTCAAAGAAGGGGAAAAAACCATTGGTACCATATCCAATAGCCAAAGTTCACCCGCAATTCAGTTCATATACATAAATTTCACATCTCTAGAATAAATCTAAGAGAAAATATCAAGAGGAGCATGATCCTGAGAATCAAATTTTGAGAGAAAGAGATCAAGCTGTGAAACAATAGAAACATTTGGCAGCCATCAAACTCATTCTCCAATATTTCGCATAGAAAATTCAGTGCAGAATGACCTAATAAAAGAATGTGTCTTGAGCAATCAAAGTACTTTTCACAAGCCTAACTCATTCACCCAGACCAATTATATGGAAATCCGATTTTCACGAATAATGCAACGTTATCCAGACTCCGAAATTTTAGAAAAAACATCCTACTGCATGTACTTCTAGAGAACAATTTTGCACCCTAAGCAGTTATTAACACAGGCAGTTTGTAAGCAATGCCAACCATCAGGTCAACTAAGTTAGGTAATTTCAAAGCAGAAACTTCCCACAAATAGACTCTTTCATAGTTTGCACACCTTTCCAAATGAGCTGACTTGTTCATCTCCATCATGAAAATAGTATTGCATATCATCAAGTATTGAGAAGCTACATCATTACTGGCATGCCATTTAAAATCAGCACTTGAAGCTCAAGACTCCATAATTGATGATTCCAACATCTATTACTTTACTTGCTCATCTCTATGAATAACTTTAACTACCATCACAAGCTCAAGATTCACTAAGAAGACCAATATTGACAACATTAAATTAATGCTTCTGGTAAAACAACCTAGCTCATCATGGTGGAAACGCTTCAAATCCACCGAAGGAAAAATAACACTCCTTCAAAATGATTTTTAAAAGAGAACAAAATTTCTGCCAATACTGCTAAGACTAATACTGTCGATTAACCAAAGTATTCTTGAGGTCCATATGTGTAGTCAGAGCAGTATACTGCCTTTACAACTGCAATATGACTACAAGGCATCAGAATCACAACCTTTTCTATTCAATGACTTGTAATATGCAAAGGCAATTGAAAACTTGAATGCAAACCAAAACGAAATCTAGAAATCTCAAGCAAATGAAACTGCACAGAATAAGCAACATGGAGACCAGTACACTGCACACACAACATCATGCCTGGTCCATTGATTTGAGTGGTCCGTGCCACAAAATAGGAAAAAACACTAACCAGGACTGTAATACAAGAAACGCAGATTCAAGATTTGAACACGCTCAGAAAATGGACTAGATAGAGTGCAAATCCGCAAAAAATTAATTAGAGTGCAGACAGAAGAAAACATTTTACCAGCATTGCAGCGGCTGACTCTCTCACATGGCCGTTGATGCGAAGCATGGTGCTGGCATCCGAATAGAATTGGTGAACAATCTCAGGCTGCTGCTGTAGCACCTGATAGTAGTGCCCCACGAAATATGTACCCACCTGAACCCAACGACCCAAAAAGAAAGCACGTCATGTACTGTGCAAAATCGAATCCAGGGCCCAAAAGACGAAAAATACCCAAAATTGAGAATGCTTCATGTGGTCATGCATATAATCGTGCAATGCCCCATGTACAAGCAGAGTTGAATTGGAAAGATAAAGAACCTGAGCAGCAGTGAGGGGAATGGGATAAGCAGTGGCCATTGCTCAAAACCCCTTAAACCCCAGAACAAGAACTCCAATCTCCCAAAAACCCAGATCCAAAAACGACCCTCAAGATCTGCAGAACCACCGAAAGACAAATTCCTCATAAACAATCCACAAACGATAAAGGAGACGGATTTCAGCTACTTAGGGATCTGGGTTCCATCAGAGTGCCAAAAAGAATACAGCTTTAGAGAGAGAAAGAGAGAGACAGACCTCTTGAGGGTGGTGGTGGGATGGTGTTGATAGGGAGATAGATTGCGAGAGACCAACCTTCTCCACTGGTTCGTGGTGTTTAGCTCCCGTTTGCTCCGCTCGTGTTGCGTCTCGTCGGTTCTTGTTTCTCTCTGTTGGTGTTATGCCTTTTTTGCCCTTTTCTTTGTTTTTCGTCGTTACCCCCACAAAAAACCCAAAAATAGAAAATAAAATGGAAAGAAGAAGAGAAAAAACCCACGAGTTCCCAAAAGAAAGGGCCCTTTTTTCACTTATTTATTTATTTTTTGGGCCAGAAAGAAAATGTGTTTTTTGGGGAAGAGAAGAAAGATAATGTTTTAAAAATGGAAAATAAGCTGGACAATTATCATTCGCATTGAAACTGCGTTGAGGCTTTTGGAATGGCGGGATTGATTTCCTTTCTTATGACTTTTCTCTCCTTTTCCTAACGTTTGAAACCTTAACTCTCCTTTGATTATTTTGGGAAGTATTAACTGACTTCCCATTCTGGGTTTTCCTTTCTTTATCCACTAGAATAAAAAAGGGAAATTGACACCAATAATCCCTAAACTTTGGCCATGTGCAATGTCATCTTGAAGTTTTAATTCATTCAATATTGTTCTTGAACTATTCTTAAATGTTTGATGTGATCTATAAATTTTCAATTTTTTTCAATTTAGGACAAAGTCAAACAAATAATTCAGTATTTTCACAATTTTCATAATTATACTACTATCCTAAATCGTGCTTCTTTTTTTTCTACAATAAAAAAAGGACCAACATTTATGGTCCGTTTGTTTCACAAAAAATAGGCCATTTCCGGAAAATATTTTTTGGTATTCGGTTAAAACCTAAAAATATTTCAAAAAATGTTTTATGGTGTTCGGTAAGGAAAATATTTTCTAAAACTTCACAACTTAGGCATGCATCACTCACCGACCTATAAATCCATCAAATATGAACTTGCCTTTACCAAGCAAACTTACTTCATATCTCTGTTCCCTCATTGTCTCTAAATTCTCATATACTCTAAAAAATATTCGTATGAATTTTAAAAAGAAGCAAAAGAGAAAAGAAGCAAAGCATGTATAGCCCTCATGAGAATCTTCCAGTTGAGTGGCATGTTCTCTCCCTGCGTCTTTTGTGTTCTAATAAACAAAAGAAAAAAGAAGCAAAGCATGTAGAGCCAATGATTGAGCAATCTACAATTGCATGGTAGAATAAATAAAGAAAAGGATAACCAAGAGTGCAAAGTGCGAGCTTGAGATCAATGAGCTTGCGGTTCGCCTGGCAACGGCCGATGACTAGCCAAGAAAGAAGAAAATGGGAAACAAAGAAAAGAAAAAGAAAAAAAAAATAAAAAAAGAAAGAAAAAGAATAAGAATAAAAGAAATAGAAAAGAAAAAGGAAATTAAAATAATTCAAATTAAAAAGAAAAAGAAAATTAAAAAGTAATTCGAACAAAAAAAGAAAAGAAGAAAAATAAAGGAGAGGAGGAAGTGGGGATTTGTATAGGTGTAAGATAAGAGAGATCGAGTGACAAAATGTTTTCCACTTTTCAAAAGTGGAAAACATTTTTCCTTAATTTAGAAGATTTTTTTCCTTTCATGGAAAACATTTTCCCTTAATTTAAAAAACATTTTCCCCAAGAAATTCATTTTTTGTGAAGCGAACATTGGAAAATCCGGAAAGCATTTTTCCCGGAAATTATTTTCCGCGAAATGAACGGAGCCTTAAATTAATTTATAGATATCTACGGAGAATTAATATCATTTCTAAAAAATCTTAAGAAAAACAATTAGAGATAAAGTTGTAGGAATAGCTTTTTATTATGACTCTAAATAAGGTTCCACTTTTACTTTAATAAAAATTATAAGATAAAATAATTAAATAAACTATAGTAATATTTAAGAAAACCCACAAGGTAAAAAAAATAATAATCAAAAGATAGCATATGTTTTCAAGTTAATACCATAAAAAATCTAAACTGATATACTTGTGATAAATTTATCCAAAACTATTTTTTTATCACTAAAAATCTCAAACATGTACATTTATAACAAATTTACCTTCTATAAATTTTTAGTAAATTGGATTAATAATATGAAAAGTCACAAATCGGTACTTTTGTGACAAATAGAGATAAAACCTTAAACGATACACCACCAATTGTTACGTATTATCCAATTCAACAATTTGACTTATAAAATTAATGTAAACTAATAGTGGATAAAATTGTCATAGGTGTACTAATTTAGAGTTTTTTTATGGTAAAAAAAAAATAGTTTATGGTAAATTTGTTACAGATTTACTAATTTGGGGTTTTTGTGATTTTAATCCTATGTATGTATTTGGTCTTCCAGATTTGGATTGAGATATGATATGATAAAATGGGATTAGAAATCCTTCAAATATACTATGGATTACAAAAAATCATTTTCCATATTTGGTGCAATCCATGATAGGATTCAAAATCTCTTAAAATCTCACTTGTTCACATTGCCTTCCAAATCTAAGGTAGCATCTTGTTGACATAATCTCGCACGGCCAAAAATAGCACCATTTGAGCTCACCGTTTTTGCCGGAGGTCCTCCTCCTCCTCCTCCTTTGAAATCTTCCAATTGTCAACACAAAGTTTCATATATGAACAGATGACAAGATTGGAAATCGAAACAGCGCGGCAAAATCAGGTGACCACCGTTCAAGGCCAACATATGAACGCCCAAAGTTTCATGCATTTTAGTTTTTTTCCTCTTCTTCTTTAAGAAAAACGACTTTTGGGTCAATCAAAAATGACTTTTGGGTCAATCCATCGATTTTGGTCATTCATAAGCGATAGCCAATTTGGTTCAATAGTCGTAGGAGGATAATTGGCTGAATGGCGATGATTGATGTTGGTCGAAGACGATGACAATTGCATGAAGGTAAGGTTTGATAGACTATTGTGGTTGTGGTCCTCAGACTCCATCACTCCAATGTTAGAAAAAAATTGTTATTTTTTTTTTGTTAATTTTGTTATCAAATCTAGGTCTATCCCACCTCCTAGCCCGGATTTATTATCCGGCATTTTATCCGGGTATATCTAACTTTATCCAACCTAGAATATGTTGTGAAATACTGGATATAATGTTTTTTTTATCCCATATGGACTCATATCCAGTTACCACCTAAGTTTTTCAATTGATTTAGGGGAAGGTTTGAAATGAGAAAACACTCTAAAATATTAAAAGAAACTCCTTTTTATACGTGGAAGCCAAAGTTTAAGATCAAGTAACTCCATCTTATTCGTAAGTTGATTTTGTTATTTCGATTTTTTTTGTCCTTTTCTTTAAATATTACTGAAAGGAGAAATAAATTGCAAGTGTAAGCGTGGAAAAGCGACACAATATCTAGGGGTGAGCGGGTCCAGGGTGGGTAGGGTCTAGACCTGGACCCTGTTCCCTACCCTGTTATAACCCGGTTCTCTTTTTTTGGACCATGTTCCCTACCCCCCTGTTTGCATTGGACCCTGTTCCCGACCCACCATTTTTTCTGTCCGGGAACGGGGTTGACCCCTGTTTATATTGGAACCTATTTTGCATAAAAATTAACCTTAGAGAAGCAAGTCTAGATGAGTTATCTGCTGAAACAAAAAGACCGGACCAAGCACATCCTTCGACCAAACTCATTGGGAACATGTATAAAATTTGGACTCCCCTTGAAAAAAAACAACCAAGTATATAATTCGACCATCTCGCATCCCCATATCCCACAAGATACATCGAGTTTCTCATATTCCAGTAATATACAAGCTAGCAATTTAGCCAATTAACTAGTTGTAGTATAATTTTTGGCTGATCACATATCAACCTTGTCCTTCATGTGCTCGATCTTCTTCTCCTTCTTCGGCCTTGCGTTCCACGTGGTACAAAATCTCTCGACAAAAACCTAAAATTCATATATAAAGAAAAATCAACAAGAATCCATACTCTAGGATTTAATAAAGTCTATTTACTTACCACAAAATTGGAGTTTCAACAAAATGAAGTTTATTTTCCAATGATAATGTCCTTGGTAAGACAATCCAAATCTATAAAAAAAAAAAGAAAAAAGAAAAAAAGAGAGATTAAATAAGGCATGCACTTAATAGATAGTTATGCGAATGAATTATAAGATACAAAGAAATATATATAACTTACCCGCCTCAAATTGTTCCGCATTCTCGATGCACTCTTCAACATTAATTGGCACGCGAACAGCTCTCAACCAATCTTGAGTACAAATTAAACCTTCCACCACTCTAGGAGTCAAAGAACTTCGAAAGCCATCAAGTACACGTCCCAATGTACTAAAAGCCGACTCTGAAGCAACGGTAGTCACGAGAATAGACAAACCATCTCGAGCCATCAAAGATACGATTTCATACTTTGACCCAGTACTCTTCCACCACATCAAAAGATCAATATTAAGGATATCTTCACTTTCAGCTTCAAGATACCGATCAAGCTCAGATTTGTTTTCATCCAACACTTTTTTCTTCGCATGGAGAAAGCTTTTGTGCCAAGCATCGAATTCACAATCATTGTCATCAATATCAACATTAGAAGCACTACTATTGTTACTCACACTTGAATCACCAAATTTTCCTTTACTAGAAGAGCCAACAAAAGATCGCTCATAAGATTTATACAAATTCTCCAAGGCGACCTTCACTTTATCATGCATCTCATCAATTTTTGCTTCATCATCATAGATTTGTTCAAAACAGAACTTTACATAATTCAACTTCTTTGTAGGATCCAATGCAACCGCAATCAATGCCATCATATTAACTTTATCCAAACTCCCATAATACTTGTCAAACTTCTCTTTCATTTTTAAACCCATAGCTTGAAGCTTTGGGTCTAAAGAATTCGCCGCATTATTCAAATATTTGTACAACTTAGCTATCTCCTCAAAATAATGATTTGAAGTAACATATGAACTACCCGACATCCTTTTGGTTGCATCATAAAACCGTCTCAGAAATTTAGAAAGAATGATGGCATTTTCCCAATCTTCATCTTCAGGAGGATCATTGTCAATTTCCCTTAAGAAATATAAATCTTCTTCTTCCATTCTTTTAAAAGCTTTCTTGAACTTTATGGCGGTGTCTAGCATCATATAAGTGGAGTTCCATCTAGTGACAACATCAAGACAGACCAAACCATTGTATGCAATCCTCTCACTCTCAATGCAACCTTTGAATGTCTTAGCTCTAGCCGGAGAACTCCTCACATACCTAACCATGTTTCGGATGCGTGCAATAGAATCACGCACCTCATTCAATCCGTCTCTTACTATCAAGTTAAGTATATAAGCAGTGCATCTCATATGTAAAGCATCACCATTCAAAATAAAAAATCCTTCTTCTGAAAATTTTTCTTTCAAATAACTAACGGCCACATCATTTGAACTTGCATTATCCACTGTTATTGTGGACACCTTCCTTTCTATTCCCCAATCATAAATGCATTTCCCCACCATTTTACCAATCTCCTTACCCTTGTGACTATGCATCATCACAAAATTGATTATTCTTTTTTGCAACTGCCAATTTTCATCAATATAATGTGCAGTAAGACACATATAGTTCAAGTTTTGAATGGAACTCCACATATCCGTTGTAAGTGCAATCCTAGATTTAAGCTTACCAAAGTAAGCTTTCAAACAAGTCCTTTCACTTAGATATAACTTCATGCAATCTCTTGCCATTGTAAATCGTGAAAGATGATGGAAAAGAGGTTGCAATTCAGTAACAAAATCCCGAAAACCAACACGCTCAACCATGGAAAATGGCTGCTCATCAATAATAATCATTCGAGCAAGCATATGCCTACAATGTTCTTGATCAAACTTCCATGTCGTTAAGACACTATCACTAGTAGTATTTTCCCCAACCTCGCCAACTACACTTTTGTCACGTGATGCAAACAACATTTGCTTTTTATCTGTGCGATGATACTTTTTGCACTTTCTCAAGTGCTTCCACATAGTAGAGGTTCCATGATCAACATTATACACATAATCCATCCCGCAATGAATGCATTTCACCTTAACTGTTTTCTGTGTTTTCTCATCTATAATTCTCGAAAAATGATCCCAACAATTTGATTGATTAGCTCGCTTTTTACCCGAAGTAGTATGAGAGTTAGGTACCCTCACCTTGTTTGTCGCGCCCATGGTTGTAGATTCCACTTCATCAGCTCCATGGAATGGCAATTCCATGAGTGGACTCATTTCATCATGTCCCTCTACTTCCATTGATATGTCTTTGTCTTGATCCATTGACTGAAAACTGAAAATATATATATATATATATATATATATATATATAAATAACATTAGGATTCCACAAAAACATATTAGTTTTCATAGTAAATCAAATCTCTCAACATAACTTTGGAGATAGAAAGTAATTCATTCATCCCAAGAAGTCATTCGCAGTTGGATTTATAATGTATTTCACACTTTTATGTCTAAAATGCATTATCGAACAAACACAACGTATCCAAATAAACTCTAAAAAGCACCTCAATGTCAAGTTATCAACGATTCCAAGCCTTATGGTTTCTCCTTAAAACTAGTGCATGATTCCAAGACTAGTGCATGACCGAAGGCGCTAACGGTCACCAAGCCTAATGGTCACCATCTCAAGCATGGCCAAGGTTGATAGGCCTTTTGTGTCCGGATCAAATGTAGCCTAAGGTCATGCGATTAAGGCTAGGCAAAGCCAAGGGTCGTGCGCCTCTGGTGTCCTAGGCAACGCGACGATTAGGTCACCCGAGATTGCACAACCCTAGTTGAGCCGCTCAACTTGGATCGCTTCACGTGGACTAGCGGCGATGAACATAGGGCCTTCTATGATGGAGAGAATGGACATGATGAATAGAGAACAAGACGATGAACAAAGGAGATGACAGAGGAAGACAATAAACGAGAGAGAGGGGTTGGCTCGCTTGGGGCTCTGTTTTCAACTTCGCGAGAAGATGATGTGAACAGAAAAAAAAAAATCCCTTTTTTTAACCCTTCTTTTTCAATTTCAAAACAATTTTGCAAAATACATCTCGAGCCAAAACGGTAATCTGCTTTGAGTAAATACACTGGAGCTAAAATTTCTCTCGAGTTCATTTTCGCAGTCGTAACAAAGGCGAGCAAACTTAAGAAAATATACGAAAGAGTATAAATGACTCCTCACTTTCGACATTTCGATTCCTCTAACCACCCTCCATTAATTAATTATCCTTCCAACGGCCAAAGCAAAGAAGAAACTAATATATTCTCTCTCTCTCTCTTTCCTTTTCTTTGACCAATGAAATCCATTTTGCAGCTTTTAATCCTTGCTTTGTCCTCCCACTAACCCCACTATCTCCCTCTTTCTCTCTCTAAAAGCTCATCGTCTATCTCCTCCTTCCCGAACCCTAATTCTACGCAACCATCTCCACCTCTTCAATGGCGCCCGTTGACCCCCACTCCTTCACCGACTCCGCCCACCCCTTCACCACCCACATTCACCTCTCCTTCTACTTCGACTTCCCTTCCTCCACCATCCACTCCTCCGCCCTCCTCTCCCTCTCCTCCCCCCACTCCGGCCCCCTCTTCCTCGACACCCGCTCCCTCACCCTCCTCTCCGTCCTCGACCCTCAGACCCAACAATAACAAGAACAACGCCACGACGCGAAATCAAAGAAGGCATAGAGAGAGAGAGAGAGAGAGAGAGAGAGAGAGAGAGAGAGAGAGAGAGAGAGAGAGAGAGAGAGAGGGGAAGAGAGGGGAGCCCGGACGTCGGCATCATTACCGATGCGGGAGAACAAGAGGGAGCGCGATCCACGGTGGGGGGGGCGGGGCGGGGGCGATCGGATCGGGTCCGTTCGCCGATCCGGGCCTCGATCTAGGGTTTCGTCGGGGCACGAGCGGGATCGGGAGAGGAGAGAGAAAGGGGCGGAAGAGAGAGAAGGGGAAAGCGAGATTGGGGGCGTCGGCGAGGCAACAGCAGTAGGTGGAACGGCGAGATCGAACGGAGGCGGCGTCGATGCTCGGGTGCGAGCTCGGCGGGGGTCAGCGGCTTCGCGGGCAAAACCAGTGGAGCTCGGCGGGGGTCAGCGGCTCAGCGGAGCTTCAGATGACCGGCGGAATGGCGGAGGTGGTGCGAGCGCGAGGGGTGCGACGAGAGCGGCAGAGGCGGCGTCGGTGCTCGGGTGCTTCGCGATTTCGGGAGGTAAAGATAGAAAGGAGAAAGAAACAGATTAGGTTTTGCTTTTGCGTGCGTTTTGGGGGCTTCAAACCGGTTCTCCAACCGGTTCCCCGGTCCGATCGATCCGGTTCCGGGTGGGTAATCCTCGGAACCGGTTCCCGGACCGGTTCAAACGTGGTCTGATTTTGGGAACCGGTTTTCAACCGAACCGGTTCCCGACCCTGTTTTCCGGGTGGGCCAATCCGGGAACCGGGTTGACCCGGACCGGTTGCACACCCCTAAAGTCAATATCCTTATGTCATTAATGACGTGCGATGTCAGAACAATGTTTTCCCTCGTCTCAATAGAATATGCCAATAATCGGCGATCGATAATGATTCCCACACTGCTCATCACTTATAATAGCATACTTCCCATTTTAATCTGGTATTTCAAACCACCATTAATATTTGGAATGATATTCATATTCTTCTTTCCTATTTTAAGATTTATTTCATGTTTTATTATCTCCACTTTCTATTTCATTCAATTCCCTGATTTAGTGTAAACTTTTATAGCATCAGACAAGACTCTATAACCATCTAACTCACTTTAATTTTGTTGTACAAGTTGAATTGGCATTACCCTAGAACCTGGTAGTGTTTATTTAGGTAAAATTACTAACAAAATGATACATACAAAGCTACTTTGGAATATATGAAATTTACTTTGTCATAGTAAAAGTTACTAAGTACATTGAAAGTGACTTCGATGTATACGAAATTAATTTTCATGATCAAATATCAATGTTACAAGCAAACAAGATGTTACCGCCTTCATTAACTGTTTCATGTTTTTCATGTTACAAGTTATTAAGCATGTTAAAAGTTGCTCAATTTAAAATAAATTTTTTTAATAACATATAGATATTACCAATAACAGAAAAGCTACTGTCCTTCTATGATTTGTTGTTTTCTATATTAAAAGCTATCATGCATGTTATTTTCATTTGTAAGAAAATTGCTAAGTATATATAAATATACCGAGTCAATGAAAATTTATGGATCGCTCTTTTTTCATTGCTCATTTGGTTCAAACACTCCATTTTACAGTACATCGACCAAATTACCCCTTACTTTTTCCTCCTTTAAATGTTGTATTGCACATAGTCAAATGTGGGGGTCCTTTTTAGAATTCGTTTATTCTTTTTCTTCCACTTTTCTCCTTCTTGTTCTCGCTTGTGTTTAAGCGTATTGTTAGCACCTCTTCATCTTCCTCCTCTAACATGTCAATGCACACCAACAATAGGGCAGTCTCACAGAACTTCACAAGCTTGCTCTCTACCTCACCATCACGCCTCTAAACCTTTTACATGTTTGGCAGAACCACCCTTATGCCAGCACGAGCTTCCTCGATGTGTACTCAAAGGCGATCCTTTGATTATTGTGATGATTTTAAGAATCGAAACAAAACGATCAAGATGCTCAAGCCCAAGGGCAACACAAGCAAAGACCTATATGTGAAGATGATAACTCTGATATTTTTACAATTGATCACCCATAAGGATAAAGAGTTTTGCATTCTTATCTAGGAATCATCGTAGAAGACAATGACATTGTTGGATTTACTAGTCCTTAATCAACAAAACCACCAAGATGAAAATGGAAAATGGAAGAAAAAGAAGAAAAAAAAAAAGAAAAGAGGGGTAATATAGTTAGTATACTGATAAAGGGAGTGTCAAAGCCAATGATGAGTGGAAAAAGTGCGATCCAAAGTTATTAATCTCAATGAAAGTAACTTTGATTATTAAGAAAAAATATTAATCACATATCGATAATACTAGATATATAAGTCACTAACCACGGAAAATTTGTTAATCCTAAAATCTAAGCATATTGAAAGTTATTTTCACGTCTATGAAATTTACTTGTCATATAACTAGTAAGTCAAATGATACTAACCGCATTAAATATTGTACAATTCCATATCAAATTTTATTAAGCATATTCAAAGTTATTTCTTTGCATATGAAAATTACTAATCACAAATTAGTATAAGGATTTAGGAGTCAATATGCACCTGGTTAGTAATTTTGCATTGAAAGAGGTTACTTTCCATGCACTATGAGAAGATTTTTGACATTGGTTAGTAAGAAATTAGGTTCTCTTTTTTTGGTCATAAATTAGATTCTCTTTCACCAGTTACTTATTCTCTATCTCACTTCGTTGAAATACTATATTGCCGGTCCAAATTTTTTTCAAAGCCATCCCAATATAATCAGTATCTACAATACATCGTGAGAAACTTTTCATATGGAAAAATATGTTTCAATGAATTATAAGCTTAAAATTTGCCACATTTGTAGATAATTTTCGTGATTATGGAAGTAAGTTTGTTTCTACATGCAATTAATAATTTTTTTAGACTTTTTAATTATATCTTAACTTGGAAGTAATTTAAGTCTGTCCAAAATTAAGTAGTGACCTATGAACATCTTTTTCACTTTTATTTCTGATTTCCAAAATCACAAATGTAAGTTTTCTGTTATCATTGATTAGTAGTAATCACAAGTAGCTATTGATTTTTTCATTTTAGAGGTAATTTGCAATTACTAGTAAAGTTCCCAAGTGTTTTAGCAGTTTCTGAACACTAGATTCAATTTTCGCAGAATTAGTTTCAAATAACTTTGGACGTGAAGTTCCAAATTTGCTGAGAATCTTACTAGTACCCAATTGGATTATGGGTCCCCAATCCAGCGGTGCTCATTGCTTCCTTGGAATGAATGGTGGAGATTGGCCAGGTTTCGATCTCTGTGAAAGAGCTCACGGGATTATAGAATTTGCCAATTACTAAACTTTGATTTCCACCACTTAACTCTCATCTCTCTGTGACTGATCCACGTTAGCCATTTTTTAAATTGATCTTCCAACTAGAATGTGTTTATGTGACTTACCACATATGACATTATGTTTCCGATGTGGTCGCCCCTCTGCAATTCAAATAAAAAAATAAAAAAAATAAATAAACTAAAGTATCCCAAAAGTTCCAAAAAAGGGAAAGAAAATCAGGTCCCCAAGCGTCTGTACCCTTTTATTATGTTACGTTTGGTTATCCGGATTTCTAATCGGGATAGGACTGGATATGATATGATATGAAATCCTGGGATTTTTTTATATCCTGTCTATTGTTTGGTGAATCGCGGTATTAAAGTCGGATATATTCATATCATATCATGTATAATGTTTTTGATATAAATGGCATATCATTATAAATGAACATAAATGTTCATAAACGGAGATAATGAATATCTTTCGCAACACTATTCCTTAATTTATTTTTATTTTATTTTATTTTATTTTTCCTCTTTTTTATATTATTTTCTTTTTTATTTATTTTTCCCCTTTCATCATTCTTTGATAAAATTTTATCAAATAGTAAACTATACTAACATACCTAAAATACAAAAATACCTAAAATATATAATAAATATAAATATTTAATTTATAGATTGAATGTTTATTATAAGATAGAATTAAAGTTGAACATATAAATTAAAATAAGATTAATTAAAAATAAATTTCTATTTTTTATTTTTTATTTTTTAAATTAGAATTCAAATATTATTTATATTGAAATATAATTTCAATTTTGTTAATTTAATAAGTTTGTTATTCGAGAAAAATAACTTTTCTATTATAGACATTAGAAATCCTATCCACTTTTATCCCTCCTTCCCCATGAGATAATTTTATCATGCTTATATCCCTCTTATATATGACTTTATCCTGTCTTGAGCGAATACCAAACATAGGATATGATATAATTTTATCTCGACTGCCAAACGCAGCCTTAATGGCGAGAGTTCGTAAGCTCTTGTTGCACCAGTGTTGAAGAGTTGGCGAGCCTTGTATGATGAATTGAATCATATCGCGTGAGTCCCGTTCACACAAACTGTTAAATGAGGTAAGATCGATCGATGGATCATTCGGGCCAGATAATGTGGGCTCCACTTCCATGAACCAAGTGTGGGTAGTACTAAAGATATCAAAATGGGATGGAGAACCCATATTCAATAAGATGGGTTATGTATGGGTTAGTTAAGTTTTAATAAATGAGTTGTTAATAGGTTTGGATTGTATGTAAATCTAATGATAAATGGGTTGTGAATGGATTTGTTTTAAACCCATCAACAAACCATTGAACTTATAAAGGTAATTAGTTGAACCCATTAAGGATATATCATCCTCTTTGAACAATTTTTATCATTTTTTTTTTTCAAATTTTGACTTTTTAAATTATTTTTGTTTATTTTCTTTTTTCTTTTTACTTTTTTCCCCTACGAAGTTTGATAGCCGACCATCACTAGTCATGGGTGAGGGTCGCGAAGCCCTCGTCAATAGGGTGAGTTTTGTGGCCCCCGTCCAATCACAACAGCGAGCTTAAGGCTCGTTGATTGCAATCTCAAGCTTGCTAGATTTGGTGAGCCAAGCTCACTAGCCTCAACGTTGACGAGACTCGAGCCTCCTTGATCTAGCGAGACTCTAGTTTGCTAGCCTTGAGTCAGCTCGCTTGTTGTTGGCCATGATTGTTGTGGCTGGCGACTAGATGAAGAAGAAGGAAAAGAAAAAATAAAAAAGAATAAAATTAATTAAAAATTCCATTTTAAAAAATAAAAATAAAATAAAAAAATTCTTATAAGGATTGCATGAAAAATCAAATTGGATTTTCTATACCAAGTGGAAAATTTTTGATTTATTTTTGAGTTTCAACTAAACACTGACAAATATTATCATTTTTA
Source organism: Eucalyptus curtisii (assembly GCA_017140595.1). NCBI lineage: Eukaryota > Viridiplantae > Streptophyta > Magnoliopsida > Myrtales > Myrtaceae > Eucalyptus > Eucalyptus curtisii. The sequence continues at coordinate 8,990,717 of CM029504.1, forward strand.
GAAATATCGATTTTTTTGTGAAATTAATGAAGCCTCAATTTTAAAAAATTTATAAAATTTATCCATTAATTTTGTAATTGTATGGGAGTGTTTTAAGAATATGATTTAAAAAAAAATCATACGAAACCATTTTTATTTTTTTTATATAGATTTGGTAGGAAGCTTTTAGTTATATGGATAGGGTCGAGTATGAGTTGGGTCGGGGTTGGGTTGGATATGGGTGAATAGATTTACATTAGTGATAAATGGGTCATAAATGGTTAATGAGTCAATTTGAGTTGAAAAATTTATTATCCAACCCAAACCTAACCCGACCCAACCCACCTTAGGTAATACTTGTCTTCTATGACATGGCCATCAACTGGTCTCTCTCTCTCGTGGCGCCTACGTGGCACCACATGAACACTACATGTTGGACAAATTAGTAAAGATTGCTATGTAAGTGGGTATTATAACTCCTCGTTTTGGAGCGCATGGATTTAAAAAGAAAAGTTCTGCTTATTAGGTAGGTGATTATAATCAATGTTTATTGTAGTGACCCCTTGATATGGTGAGCACCACACATCCCTCAAATACAGAGTATCAGTTTTACACCATAAGTCTTTACCTATCAATTCATCTTAAATTGACTTAAAAGTGTGTTTGAGTAAGTTGGTCGCTTTAAATGCAATAATCACCAAATAACCAGAATTTAGTCAATTCTTATGGGAATTGCCTTTAAAATGTTTCTAATGAACTGTTTCCATCAAACCTTTAGCTGTTACTCTCTCGCCAAAAGCTGAAACTGTGTGACAAAATATAGTTAGAATCAAAAGTGACAATGCCGTTGCCTTAATGGGCCATAAGTATCACCCAGCCATCCAGGTGAGATAATAAGAGCTCGTGCTCATTAGACCGAACAGTTTCTTTAGCTCATCTCTATGGCACTGAAACTGAAAGTCCCATCTGCAAGAAAAGTCTCGAGTTTCAACCAGTAGAACACTGTTGAGACTTTGTCTACTTCCTGAGTGTCACTAAATAAGTCGATCATTGGTCATTCCGAACCCCTCGAATAGTCATCGGATGGATGTTTGTAATATAAGCAAGGATTGCATGAGTAATAAATATTTCCATCTTTCGTAGGCAAAGAAAAGCCGCCTTTGAATCGACACATGGTAAATGGCTCTATACCAGATACATGATATTTAGACCAAAAAAGGTCAAGTGGCTACAAAATAGACATCAGCGAGGAATAAAATTGACGATGGCGATGATTGAGACAAAAAAAAGGTGGATTGCTTCGCAAAAGGATCATCGTTGATGTTTACAACCCCCAAAATTGCACACCTCAACCAGTATTACCTATATACAAAGGTAAGAGGCAAGAAACGGGGGTAAATATGAAAAGTCTGCAACTCTGTTAACAGTGAACACTTTCTTCATATATGTATATGCAAGCTTAGCCTAGAAGACTTAGTCTAGCTAAGATTGAAAGTGATTGGATCTTTGAAAACCATCACAAGTATAGACAGCCTATATTTGAACGAGTACCGCCACAGAAACAGCAAAAATGGTTGCTTTGAATATGTCTCAGATCCCTGGCAAATCAAATTCACACAAAGCTTGGTTTTCTGGTTTGAGGGAGTGTTCTCTGGCTCGCAGCAACAGCTCTGTTAGCCGGCTCCTTCGTCCGCCTGGACAGGATCTTATCATCAGTGGTCTCCTTGGGTTTTCTTGTGCTCTTAGGCTCATAGTAGACAGTTTCTTTCGAGATATCCTTAGGCTGACCATTTCTCAATCGGAGGGGGTTATTATTCTTCAAAGCTGAAGGCCGCTCTACAATTCTTTTGTTCTTTTTCCCTATCATCACATCATTATCTGTAGATCACACAAACAAAATGTTAAGAGTCACATTACTTGAGAGGCAACAAAATTAAACCACACATGGAATTGCAAAACAGAATCAATGAGTGCTTGAATGGTGCTAATTTCCCCACTATAGAAACTAAATAGCACTAGGTGGAGGGGGGGAGAGAGAGAAGCCGTTTGGGGGGGGGGGGGGGGGGAATCTATTTACCAGGACTAGATAACACTGCACGTGGACGAGGCACTGTGCTGGCTCTGATATTTAGTTTAGAGTCTTCATCAGATGTTGATTCGCTCTTCCCTGCCATTGTCGATGAAAAGTTGTCAGATGTTAGAAATGATTAAGACATCGCAATATGGCCATTTCTAATTGAGATGAGCAATCGAAAGACGATTAAAGACCTTCAGATACAGGATATCTCAGAGCATTTTCCGTGGAACTCTTCTGGACCCTTGCTGTGCATGGTCGAAAAACTTGATGCTCCTGCACTATAATCAGAAAATTTATAATCAAGCAATTGTTTTAAATAAACAGAAAAAAGAAAAGGAAAAAGAAAAAGATCAATTATATGCCAAAGCATAAAAGCTGATAAAATACAAAGCATCAAGCAGCTGTTTGATGGTAGCCGCAGCAAAAACCACCCAATTGATTTACAGAGGCATTTGCTTCGTGGCTACATGAACCACAAGTATCATCTCTGATAAATTACTAGATAACTAGAGGTTAGTTGAGTGTTATGATCTCTCTTAAGCAGACACATCCTCTCATTTTAAGTTTCTTATTAGAAAAAGAAGATCCTCATGCATGACAACATATGTGCTAGTGGAACTGCAAGTCAGAAGACAAATATTCAGGGTCACAAGGCTACTTATGCTTGACAAAACATGTATTAGTGGCCCTGCAACTTAGAAAAGATATACTCTGTGTCAAAAGGCTAAAAAAGATTTACATCTATTTTTGGGAATGAGAAACAAAAACTCCCATTATTTTGCAGCGCTGACCATCTTATGTTGACCCGAGAACCTTAACTTTCAGCAAGAGTCTCATCAAAATCAAATCAGATATTCCAAGCACGAGAATCTTCTCACAATTTGGTTAGTGCCAGCATATGCTAGGCTACTACTATAAGCACAACAAAGTATTTTTACAGGAAACCTACTATCCATGGAGCCTGAGCAAAAATCTGAGGTTGCACAAATGTAACTACCAAGAAGATGTTATTTTTTATAAAAACAGTCATACACTGTAAAGCATTTAAATGTGATCGTGTAGTCAATATCCTTACACACGTCTAGTGACCAACTTACTTTCGCCCCTCTTTCCCTCTAGCTGTGGGCATTTCTATGGTCCCATGCCATATACTAGGCAAAGTTGCAGCGTCGCTTGTCAGCCATCTGATTTAGGTGTTTTAACGTCGGTCATCTAATCGACATCTCTTGTCAGCCGTCTAATCAAAACCTTGTCGACCTCAGCCGTTGGATTGAGCATGGCCAAATTACAGTGCTTAAATTCACAGGACTGTAGAACACGCCACTAGATGATCTAACCAAAGGCATTTTCGCATTGATTATCCATAATCCATTGACCTGTGTTGAATTTCCAGCAACCATTTGGGCGTAAAAGTTGAGATGTTACATGACCAAGCAGGACTGGAGAGTGCCTCTATTTTTACCAACTGTCATTCGCCAATTAATTTTGCACCTCTGTTCTCTACACGATAAAATCGATTCGCCACAACATCCTTGTTCTGTTCTGACTCTATTTATGTACCTTCACAGATCAGTGCAAAACAGAGTAAGAATTTTCTCGTGTTTTTGCCTTCGCCTAGAGTCACATCTGACATCAGATTCCCCAGTATTCTAGCCCAAAGCTCTTCGAGGGAAATCAAGACCTACCCTAATTCATCACCCGATGCTAATCATCTGGAAAAAACTAAAGTCCCTTTGCAAGGAAAAATCAGTATAAGGGAACAGAGAGCTAAAGGCAACTCAAATATCAAAATTCAAATCCGAACCAAAAGTGAAGTCTAGCATCAACCCTTTAAATCATACGAAAGTCCAAGTTTTCTCAACTCCCGGGAGAGGCACCGACAGCTATCTTCCATTCATAACCAAGAAAAGGAAAATCATCCAGGACTTGAAAAATGAAACCAAAGGGGCGAAACCTCTGGTGCTTTGTCAGGGCAATAAGCATCAGATAGATACGATCAACTGGGTGCGAAGAAAAATGAAACCAAAGATATTTTACCAGGAGAGTCGAAATCGTGCAGAGAGAGATAGTCGAGAGCTTTCAGTCCCAGCAACGGACTCTTGGGAACGTCGCGCTTGACATCATCGCGATCTCCAGAATCGTTTCTCACCTTCACCTTCACCTTCACCTTCGGATACACTGCAAAACCCATTCACTCAAAAGTCAACTCTCCCTCTCCGACAGCAACAGCCAAAAGCAGCAATCTTTGCGACGAGTTCAAAGAGATGACCGCAATTCAAGAGGACCCAGATGAGGAAACTCACTTGCCCTCCTGATGAATACCCTAGAACTTCCCCCCGTACGCCGGTCCTTATCTCTGCTTCCTCCAACAAAGCTGAAAGAAGAAGCAAAAACTCGTGGACTTTTGAGCTCTGATCCTCGAGCTTGCAAGCGAAGGCGCACGAGGGTGATGATGATGATGATGATGATGATGGAGGAGAACGTGCGCCTTCCAGAACCGAAAAACAAGCTACCAGATCATGCCTCGTAAGCCTCTGCCTTCCTGCTCCTGACTTCGTAACGCTTAAGGTACAAAAAAAGAAAAGGAAAACGCGAAGAAGAAAGGTAGTCGTGAGCGAATTGAATGGCTGGCTGGCTGGCGCTCTGACTGTGACTCCACGGAAAGCGGTGGGCCCCGCTCAGGCACTCACGGCGAGCAGGACAGATTCAGGGGAGATCTGCGGATTTCGAACGCGGACACGATTCTCCCCCGAAATGCTCCGCGTCAACGGTCACTGACGGTGACGGCGACGGCCGACCTCCTCCCTTCTTTTGTTTTTTCTTCTTTTCGCCTTTTCTCTTTCTTCTTCTTCTTCGCTCTTTCTCTTCCTTGCCGACCTCCTTTTCTGACACGAGGTTCGCCTTTGAAAACGTTGGAATATTATTCGGCTGAAACTCACGCTTTTTAGCCTGAGGTATGTCTGACTTTTTTTTTTAGCTGTAAACGACTGGTATCTTTCAAAACATACCAATACCGATGCGTAAAATTTAAGGCTTAATATCACAAAAAATTTGAAATTATGCCCATGATGATAAACATATCTTGAGTTTTTATTTTTATTTTTGTGACACAAATATTCCGAACTTGCTAGTGACTAGTGGGTAAATTTAGAATTTTTGGGGATGTGTATTTGTGTCGCAGTAAATATAATTTAGGTTTTTTCTGTTATTTATTTTATTTCTTAATTTTTTAAATATTTATATAATATCGTAAATCTTGATGGGAAATAAAAAATGCCTTTTACCTTTAACTTAATTTCAAAGGTTAATAGACCGAAAAACCCCAAACCGATACACCTGTGACAAATTTACCCAAAACTATTTTTTTGACCACAAAAAATCTCTCAGTATACCTTTGTGGTATGCCTTTGATAAATTTACCCTATGTTAGTTTTTATTAAATTTTATCGACAAATTATTAAGTTAAATGACACGTGATAGTTGATTGATATACCAATTTGGGATTTTACGCTCCGTTTGTCATAGTTTATAATTTTTGTGATTTTTTTGTATTAATCCAATTTAACGAGAGGGTATATTTGTCACAAATTTACCAGTTTGGAGTTTTTTGCGATCGAATAAATTAGTTTGGGGTAAATTTGTCATAAATGTACCAGTTTAGTGTTTTTTTATGGTTAGTCGGGTAAATTTGCCACAGGTGTGCCAGTTTGGAGTTTTTCATTGTAAAAAAAATAATTTAGGGTAAATTTGTCACAAGTGTACCGGTTTGGATTTTTCGGGTATTAACCCTTATTTCAAACAAATAAGTTTCGGAAACTTAGCAATGTTTACCGAAATTGACATTTGTTTGAGAAGGAAAATTACGGGTGAAATTTTGAAACCGAAGACAAATTGTCCCAATCAAGCCCTAATAAAACATGCAGTCGAAATTTAAAAATTGGCTTTTGTCGTTAAATCTGGTGTATGCCCTATTTTCCGTCAACGCTTTACTAATATTTATGGTTTTTTCGACCAAATCTCAACGAAATTTGCTGACTCAACCCTTAGAAGACAACGTAGATAATAGTAAAAGGGTGACCTAACCCTCCCTCGTCTCAAAGGTTCGCCTAAGTTTTTTCCTGCCTTTTAGGTCGGTCCAACATATACAGAATAAAATAACAAAAAAGAAAATCCCCTCCCCACCCCCTCCCCCCCCCCCCCAAAAAAAAGAAAAAAGAAAAAAAAAAGAAAACCTAGAATAAAAAAGGCGTGGAATCATCGGTGAATAGGATATTATATTGCTATCAATTTAAAAATGAAGTGGGGTCAAACGCAAGCATATCTCTTCAATGCTCGTGTTAATTTAATATTAATACCTGGGGTTAAGCAAATTTGACCGGGGGCCTCCTGCATTAATGACAGGCAACATGCGCTCACGATCTCGTCTCCAAAAAGTTTCAGGAAATCTAAACTGAACCGAATTGTTTGGTGTGTTATCTTCAAACTAAATCATGACTCGAACTGAATATAATCCAAACTAAAGACCAGGTTTGGTTTGGTTCCCATCGGTTCGGTCAGATTTGGTTTTTTTATTTTTATTTTGTAATATTGAGAAGAGGTTTCAATGAAAAATGAGAGAAATAAACTGTAATATAAAGAAAAAAAGGATGATTTTCCGTTTGGCTTGGTTCGTTAATCGAATTGATATAAAAAACGGTTATTTTTTATTATCTGAATTGAAAATCGAAATCAAACTGAAAATGCATGAAATTCCGATTTGATTTGGTTTGGTTTGATTCGATTCGGTTCGGTTTTCTGATTTGATTAGGATACTTTACTTGAACATTACGCAAGAATATATTCAACAAGGAGCGATTTGTGGAAATGTGTGGTCGACATTAGCCTTACTACTCCCCAATAATGAGTAAATTACTTGACCTAACAAATGGTCGAGTGGTGACCGGCGACACGGATGGAATCTTACATCGCATAGGATCGATTTTTATACGAGTGCGATCGCATAGGATTCAATTCATAAAGAAGTGAATCTTGACCACTCGTCCAATTCTAGCATGGATGGTATGCCTTTTGCCCATACAGAAGAGCTACAGAACGTCTGCTGTATGAAATGACACCATTGTTAGAGATACATCTATAGATTTTAGATATCTCCCTTGATACTTCATATATCTATTTGGATTGTGCATATATTTCTCTTAATTCTTCATATATTAATCATGATTGATGTCATGATGTCTTGTTATCTTGGATAATTATCGGGAAAAGTAACAAAATAGTCATAAACCTTTTGTATTGGTACCAATTCAGTTCTAAACTTTTCAATTGGACCAATTTAGTCCTAAACTTTTTCACATTGGTACCAATTCAGTCAATCTGGCTAATTTAAGCCGGAAATTGCTAGTGTGGCTGCCGGTTGTCATACGTGGCGTGGACAAATTTTATGATTTTTTATAATTTTTTTTTCAGATTTTTTAAATTATTTTTTTTCTTTTCTTTTCTTTTTATTTTTATTTTTATTTTTTCCTTACCTTGGCCGGCGAGGTCGCCGCCGGCGCCGACCATCGCCGACCACGGGCTGGTCGGGCGAGGGCCCCGCGCCCTCGCCGGCCACGAGCGAGGGCATCGGCCCCGCCCGAGATCCGGGCGAGGGCCGAAACCCTCGCCCGTTGGCCGGCGAGCGACGGAGAGAGATGCTGCGAGGAGAAGTGTTGTCGGCGAGCGATAGAGAGAGATGCTGCGAGGAGAAGTGCGTACATGCCCTCGCTCGGATGCGGGCGAGGGCCGCCGTGCCCTCGCCCGCCACGAGCGAGGGCTGCCGTGCCCTCGCCCGTGGCCGACGAGGGCGCAGAGGCCCTCGCCTGGATCTAGGTGGGGGCCGACGCCCTCGCTTGTGGCCGGCGAGGGCGCGGCGGCCCTCGCTAGTGGCCGGCGAGGGCGCGGGGCGCCTCGCCCCGACCAGCCTGTGGCTGGCGATGGTCGGCCGGTTGGCCGGCTACCTCGCCGGCCAAGGGTGAGGAGAAAAGAAAAAGAAAAATAAAAAGAAAAGAGAAAAAAAGGAAAAAAAGAAAAAATAATTAAAAAATCTGAAAAAAATTATAAAAAATCATAAAAATTTCCCACGTGGTGCCACGTAAGACCGCCGGTGGCCACATTAGTAATTTCCGGCTTAAATTAGTCGGATGGACTGAATTAGTACCAATGTGAAAATGTTTAGGACTAAATTGGTCCAATTGAAAAGTTTAGGACTGAATTAGTACCAATACAAAAGGTTTAGGACTATTTTGGTACTTTTCTCGATAATTATCTAATGAAGTCTCTATATAGACTTATGTTTTCCTCGTCATTATGAGATATATAAAAATTGCTCATTATGCTAGCAACTACAGTCAATTAATGCTATGCATAATTGAGAGATATATGTACAATTTTGAGAGATAGGGAGAATAGGAGAGAAAAATCTAAACTAGAGTTGGGGAAAAAAGTTCAAAAAAAAAAATGTCCAGCAGTTTGGCATGCTGAAGAGAGAAGCGGCTGACCTAGTTGCTGTGTGTTTCCATGCTACGGTATTAGTAGTTGTTTAAAAGAAGATGACACCAGCTAATCGCACCCAATGCACTCAAAATTTCTCAGCATTATCTAGTTAATGCGGAAGAGACAATTGTGTATATTCTCTATATTTTCACGTATATCACACAATGAATTGAACATAAACATATTTGTATACTTTACTAGATGATTGTCTAATTAACACGATATCGACTATAGTCAATCTAGAATATGCACCATTGAGGAAAAAGTATGCACAATCTTGACAAATATTGAAAATTAAGAGATATATGTAAAATCTCCTAATGTATCTTTAACACTAGCAAAAAAAAAAAAAAAAAAAATCTCATTGGAAAAATGAAATGGACTTGCTGACGGTGTGAATGAGCAAATTGTAAGATTAGAAGAAGTTTTAATACAGAGTTTACGAGATTTTGGTTTTAGTCAAGGGTAAGGATTATAAGGCTTTCTCATCTTTGAACAGAGAAGTTTCATTATCCTGATGAGATATAACTCTTATTAATTTTGTACTTACGACGCTCCCCATCTTCTTTTGGCCTACATTGGTATGCACTCATTCGGCGTCACAGATATAGGGTGTTTGAAAACTTAGTCGACCAATTTGAACGTCGGATTTAATCTAAATCCGTAAGTTAAACTACTCCTTTTTTTTTTTTTTTTTTGACAAAGGTTAAACTACTCCTTACACATTCAAGATTTTACACGTGCATAAAATAACTTAAACGAAAAGAAAGGAATGAACAAGGAAAGTATCAGTAACTGTATTCAGATTTTGTATCTACCGAAAAATAAATTCATCCAAGTTCTAGCGTGGTCTGGAATCTTCTATATGTGGTATACGCTTACCCCTTTACGTTGGGCCTCGGCCAGATCAATCACACTCTCAAACAACCATAGGGAGCACGATAGCTTCATACGCTTACCTTCAAGTGAATTCGGTCTCCAAAATTATTGAGCAAAGCTTAAAATCCGGCAATCTAAATATGCCAAAAGGGACCTAATAATGCTTCTCTTCTTCATCCAGAGGAAAAGTACTAAAAAAGTCCTAAATCTATTCTGTTAAGGCAGATCTAAGGTGATAAACATCATTTTTTGCCCTTGAGTCATCTAAACATATAATCTAGGTTCGACAAGCTTCAATTTGATAGGTTATAGGCCCCAAACGGACTTTGTTTGGTACTTAAATTAAGCCTCGGAAGTTAGACGATTGTATTGTATTTGTGCTTTGTTTTGATGTTTAGACTTTGGTTGAGTAGTCTATTTTCTATTTTTTTACTAATTTTTATTATTAGATTTTGGAAATTCTTATGGAAGTTGCATGAAAATGTTTTGGTCATATCATATCTTTATTTTCATAATTTTTGGAGTTTATTTGGTTAGGCAAAACCTTGCAAAATCATCCTTAGGTCAGTTTTTTCTATACCAAGTCTAACCTATGTTTGCTTTGAAATGATATCTTAAATGTACTCAATTGAATTCCTATCCTTCATAAGAGTTGTAGTATGCATTACAAACTTTCTAACTAGGTATAATTCTTGCCAAATGAGCGTAGTTTACTAGGCTGATCATGTGTGCGAAGACCTGTTAATGATGCTGCAACTTGTGAAGGTCATTGCATGGCTCTATATTGGGATTTTTGTATAGGCTCATATGAATCAAATTAAGTTTAGGTGTCTTCATAGAGAATGATCATGACATTGCATTCTGCATTAAGATTTTTCATAGGATTTTAGCATGTCATTAAGTCATCAAAAATCACTTATGTTCTGTGTTATACATGCTAGGATTGAGGTTGATAGCAAACTTATCAAAACATCTTTGTTTGGGCTCCTTAAGAACTGAATTAGGTCACGATGTCTTCTAGACATGTTAAGAGCATGTTGCAAGCTTTGCATTGATATATGGCATGCTCCATTTGAACTTCATTTACCATGTGGAAACTTTGCATCAATTTAATAAATCATAATTGAAATTGCTATGCATTTTGTCCTCAATGACAAATTGCATTTTGATGTTAATGAATCCAAGTGACTTTTGCACTTCGATTTAGGGTTAAGTGTCTTAACAAAATTTAACCATCACATTTAGCTCTAGGTCGTGTGTGAATTTCACATTTTTCAAGCATTGTTTAGGTGGTTTTACAAACCAATAACCATGCATCATTTTCAATTTTGCTTGTGGCTGATTTGCACGCTTTTGTAATTGTCGTTATTCAATCATGAATTTTTTTTCTAATTGAACTGGCCACATTTTAGAAAATCTTGAACACGTCTTGGTCTTTTTGATGGCATTAATTTTGCATCATTTGCACTTTGTTTGATCCGTATTCTATTTTTGTCAAGTTAGCCTAGAAACCTATTTCTAGTAAAATTCGAAACTCCTGTTTTGCCCTTGTTGAGTTTGACATCTTGTTATTTTTTGTATGATTCTCTCATTAAGAATGCTAAGGCTAGTCCTAATGAAGTTTGTCCTTCTTTCTTTTATCTATATCATGGTAAAACTTCAAAATTTTCAAACTTTGTTTACTAGATCAAATCATTGTTGATATGCTATGATACCTTGCTGTCCCGTTACATTTTTGATGTGATGCTATGTTTTTTTTTTTTTTTTTTGAATTTTTATAAATTTCTATGTAGCTCACCTAAGGAAACTCTCCATGAAAATTGTTCCTCATGATGTGCTTGATGTTGTGTAATTTTCTTGAAGTTGATTATCAATGGGTTCTAGAACTAGGGGCATAAAAAAACAAAAACAATGTGTCTGATAAAAGCAAGACCAATGCCCATAGATATTAAAAAAAAAAATGAAATGAAAACTAGGTGGATTGAAAAAGTAGTGCACCTAATAAAAGTAAGGCCAATGCTCGTTGAAAAAAAAAAAATCAAACATTTGATTATCGATTGTAGAAAGTTGTATCCCCAGTGGAGTGGTACTCAAAGAACTTAGATGCCGAGGTGTTATAGTCAGCGGAGCTTCCATATGAAGAAAATCCCCAATGGCAAAGAAGAAGATATGTGGCAATGTCAAGATGATCACAAACTTTCACCCCTCTAAACACATTTTGAGCCTAACGATCCTTTCATTTCTCAACCCATGAACCTAACCTACGTTACGTCCCTTGCAAAGTCCGTGACGTCCTAGTAGCGTCACGTACTAAGCGCAAGCGGAAATTATAAATATTATTATCTTACCGGACTTATAAATTCCATTTGTTAGTCTATGGTGTTCACCTTTAAAGGTTAGCATGTATAACATTGATTATTTAAAATTTACACTTTGTTTTACAAGGATTATCCTGCAGTAGTACTATCAATTTATAATAGACAATCCTATTAAGATTATATATAAAGATCACGAGAAGCTTCATTACTAAACCTATTAAGATCGTTCGGGCTTACAAAAATATCGACCTGGACTTTTTACAAGTACCTCGCCTATATACATCACATTTACATTTTCAAAAGTAAGGGCGCAAGTAAACATCCAGGGATAAGGGTATGGGGTGTCTAACTCCATTAATCCCAAACCAGCCCACGTTCATCAAAAGAAACAAAAGACATTTCAGCTTCTACATGATCAAAGGCGTCTAGGCACCATCCGTCCCAGCTCTTGGCCCATCATTGCTAAAAGGAAGAGGGCCAAACATTGCTCCATCATGGTTGACAAACCACGCGACAAACTTCATCGGGATCATCTAAGCTCTACCATCGTCCATCCATAACGTAGCCTCATACTTGGAGAAAGTCAGCTCAACATCAGGGTCATACACATCACTAAAGGTAACCTCAATGCTCGATATCACTCTATAACGAGCTATCGGGGGCACGTCCATACTATAAATCTGAAAAATATAAGGAATGAGCAAAAACTATGCCCAGTAAAGAAATGATAAAAGATTCTAACTTAGACAATCCACAGCCATCAAGTTTACAAGGGAATCATGACCAAATAGCTTAAGATACTAAGATAGGATTGTCACGAGTATAATCGATTGAATACTAACACATCATATGTATAACCACCTCATATAAAACATCCTGAGTGCATCCATATCTATATATATCCATCATAGAATCAAATCCATATCAACATGAAATGCAATAGTAGTATGCAACTCACACGCCAAGTAGAATTATACTTAGTGTGCATATAGTCCACCCTCGATCAGTTTACCCACCAAAACTCTGCCGGCCTGATCGAGTCACTTCCGAAAATTCCCTTATCCGGACTTCCACAATATTTCTATTATGGGCATCTCACTCCGAGGCATCCTAGTATCACACAACTGAGGTCCTCCTTGATCACACACAAGGGCATCTCACTCCGAGGCATCCCGGTATCACACAACCGAGGCATCCTTGATCACACACAATGGCATCTCACTCCGAGGCATCTCAGTAACACGGGACCGAGGCATCCAAGATCAACAGCATGGGCATCCCAACTTCCGAGGGGCATCACAGGTATCTCAGTACCGATGGGTTCATTCACTCATTTAAACACTCATTTCACACCACCACACCTTAAATCAATACATTCACCGTATGCAAAAGAAAAAGACTTCAAAGTATATAACTATATACCTAACTCTCATGTACCTAGCACACGTGCGTGTCCAAATTATAAGAAAAACCCATTATGACATGTCTCATACCATGCCAAACAGATATTTATGCCATAATTAAGCACTATGCATCACACTCATTGCATACGCATGATACTATTGGTACCTATACTTCAAATGATAGATGAGGCTTATTCCTATACAAACTAATATCTATCATAAAGTCACTAGACTCCATATGTATCATACAAGTCGAATATAAGAGACATAATATCTATTTCTCATTGGGTCAAAACAGTTTATGAACTAAAATGAGCAGTTTTGATCACAGACACCGAAAATATATAATCTTATCGGAATGTTACGAAATTTTAGTATGTTAAAGTAGAGACATAGATTGACATTTTCCAATGAAAAACCTAAGTCTATATCTCACTGTATTAAGAGTAGTAATCGCTATAATCTTTACTAACATCCAGTAATGACGTCCGAATTTAATATTTACGGAGAAAATCGTTTTACTAATCAAACCTTGTCCATGTATTCTCAAATTTTGATATGTTATTCCCAAAGATGTGTCCTACAACTTTCATTAAGGGTTCGAAGTCCAATTCTATATAGAGAATTACAGAAAATTCACAGAGTCATCGAAGGTCATCCTGTTTTCTACAAAACAGTTTACTGATTCAAAAAGAATTACTTCTACCTTCATGTTTTTGCATCTATTTGGCTATAACTAGAGATTGAACTTAATCTAATGGATGTTCTCTTAAGTAAAATGGTTCTATTCCTTATCTTCATCATTAGATATCAAGGCGACACAAATAAAAAGACTTTCTATCTATATTCCTCTAAAACAGAAAACATCTTCTACCGTTTCCTTCGTTTCTAGCTCAATCAAACTGTAAATTTCTCTACTAGTTTCTTTTACAGCATCTCAAGACTCTTCCACAGCATCTAAGGATAATCACAGTAGCTCTTTACTTACATAGAAATCTTCCACAGCTCGGCTCAAAGCAAATATCCACACCTCAACTCAATTACCGCAACATACATCACATCTCTTCACTCGGCAATCACTTCCTTACCTTGCTTGACAATCACAGCTTACTCACACTTAAATTTCGAGACATGCAAGACTCTAATGCAACATGCAATGACTTATAGCCTCAATCTAGAACTCATCTAGCTCAATCCAACACAAAACAGCAACATCACATCTAATCCTCCACCATTCAGCTAGATCCACAAGTTCCTTAACAAAAAAAATGGATAATTTCTAGTTTAGAAACTTATCTTTCCTTACCTTAGTTCAGCTACTAGATATAACTCAAAGATTCTTTAAAAATCAACACCAAAACTCGCATGCAAGAAGGAGAAAATCACTGGACTTGCTTTTGGTTTCCTTCGCTGTTCGTCCGAAAGAAAAGAGAAGAAGAAGATGGAAGTTCTCGGTGGCTTTTGGAGAGCGAGAGAGATTACGAGAGTTAAGAGGGGAATAGGTCTACAAGTCTAATCCCTAGGCTAGACTAATCATGAGATTTTGCTCATGATTATGTCTTCTTGAGTTGCTTGTTTCGGTTTTGTGGGGATAGAAAACCATGGGTGATGCAAAGAGAGGAGGGGGTGTCGTGGCCTCCATGCATAACAATTTCGCCATCGGTCGTTCGTCATCCATTAACAGTTAATCCATGTCGTTAGTCAGTTCATTTGTATCTAATGTTTTTCACTTAATTCCCTTTCGATTTCACTTGATTTCAATCCTCTCGTAATTATACAAAGTTATGAAATTATATGACATATTAACTATTTAGTGTTAGTCTATAGAGAATTTATCGCAAGAAATGCTAAAGTTAGAAATTGATATTAGCATTACAATCACTAATCCAATTTTCATAACTATAATCTATAGACTTAAAAAAAATAAAATCACTCGGGCCTAAATATCCGTCTCTGGCCCAACAGGCTCAATCTATAACGATCACGGTCCATCAAACCAAATTTACTAATATAACAAATCCGAGTCTTGGCCCACTCTAAGCCAACCTAAGCCTAGATCTTCATTCGGCTTAACAAGCCCAATTCTAAAATTCGTGTGGCCCGCTTACTTCTCAAGCCCACACATTCCTCACGGTCCATCAGGGTCGCTTTCTGGCCCGATCTAAAATAATCAAGTCCTTAATGATCTAATTACACTAATAAAGGTCGGTAAAATTTGGGATGTCACAAAGTCTTTTTAAATTATGGCACTCGAATTAACGTATGAGTTCATATGTTTAAAAGCATCACTTGAAGAAGCGCAAGCAAGATTATTTATATCTCATTTCACAGCTTTCTTAACTTATAAACCCGAAGATGATCATGAAGTATCTTTTTTCAATAGCCTTGACTCAAAGAGTCCCATTTGTTGAGTCATTTACCAAGCCTGCAATATGGTCCCTATTAAAGATCTCTCAAATTAGTAAAATTGTATCATTCACAAGAATACTTATACTCTTATTTGGCATGATGATAGTGAGTTAGGGTGATTCTCATATGTGCACATTGATTATCGGGGCAAAACAACCTTTCCAATAAATTTCTTGAGAGAAGTCCTTCCTCTTTCTTCAAATCACTCTTTTCTCTTTCGTCAAGTCATGTCCACCATCGAGAGGATTCCCGTCCACCTCATGCGATTCAACTGAATGAGAGGGAGGAAGGAAATCGTGGGAGAAATCTATGCAAGAAACTGTCATCACAATCCTACTCATGACGATGGCTCATGACGATGGCATTTCAAGCGAGGGTAAATCCATCGAGAGGAGTATATTTGGAAGGCTTAGCCACAAGAGCAGGTCCAATCATATTGGGCTCCAAATATCCATAGGAGTATAGATTTTTTACCAATTGCAATACCATTTGCTTTCTCATATCACTTACTATAATTATAATCCTCATAAGCAACATATACTTAAGGAGGTGAATGTGCACCAAGCTCACCATGTTTATCATGTGATTAACTCTAATTTTTGCTTATGTAAGGTTCTTTTGAATGCCTTTAAAGGCTTTTGTGTGACCAATTGCATGTTCTCTTGTAGTTGGTGTATACCAATTGGAGATGTTTTAAGGCATTTTGTAAATTTTGTTTCTATTTGACGGGAAAGCAGTGAGTTTTTTCTTTTACAAGTGCAATCAACTGAAATAAAATGTGCAATTGGTCACACAAAAGCCCATAAAAGCATTCAAGAGGACCTTGGAGAAGCAAAAAACCACATGATTAACATGGTGAGTTTGGTGCACAAGCGCCTCCTCAAGGTTATGTCACTTATGAGGATTATTAATTAAAGTAAGTGACATGAAAAAAAAATTGTATTGCAATTGATAAAAAATTTATACTCCTGCGAATATTTGGAAGCCAATAAGATTAAACCTGCTCTTGTGGCTAAGTTTTCCAAACATACGCCTCCTGGTGGATTTATCGCCGCTTGAAACACCATCCTCATGAACTGAGATAACCATGATGGTTTTTTTGCATACCTTTCTCCTATAATTTCCTTTCATGCTCTCTCGATTGAATTACACACCGCAAGCGGGAATGCCTATCAGTGGTGGCTATGCCTTGACGAATAAAAAGTGTCACGCTTTTTTTTGGATGAAAATTAACCAAAAACTATTTCTAAGGTTTTTGAGGAATTCTAATTTTTTTGGATTTTTTTTTTGGAATTTTATAAATTTTTATGAATTTTTGATTTTCAAAAAAAATTTAAAATTGTCGAGGTTTTGATATTTTTATGCATTTTCTGGATTTTCTGTTGAATTTTTTCAAAATTTTAAAAGATTTCTGAATTTTTAAAATTTTTAAAATTTTAATTTTTTTTTAAAATTATCGATTTTTTTTTTAAAATTTCGAAAATTTTAAAACCCTTTTATCAATTTTTTTTTTAAATTTATTATCATAATTTTTATGTTTTTTTTATTAATATTATATAAGGGAAAGAGAGTTTGACCGGGTAAATACGGTCCGACCCGCTAACCCAATCTGCCTAGCCAAATCCGACTCACTTCGAATTAAAAACTAGGTGTTGTTGTTGTTTTTTTTTTTCTTTATCAATCTTTTCTCTTTCTCTTTTTTATTTTAATTTTTTTTTATTCCCTAAATCTTTCTTCTTCCTTGCGTTCGTCTCCGTTCCCGAACAACGCCTGCAGCTTCCCTCTTTCACCGAAACGGGCTTTCCTCAAATCTCACCCAAAAACAACACCGGCCGAAGCAGCCAGCAGCCAGCAGCCAGCACCCACACCGTCACCGAACCACCACACTCTGCCGGTCGTTCCCTCCGACCGGCGTCGACTACCACCGGCGGACTACTTGGCTCGGCTTCCACCGAACTTGGCCGGGAAGACAGAACTCGACCCCATTAACCGGGCACAGTTCGAGGTAGCCCTGATGCCGACATCCTCCAACACCCACCCGTGCCAACACCGTTAACCTTCCCTTTCCTCGAACCGTCCACGACCAACCCACAAAACCAAAGAAAATCTACGCGGATCTGGCCTAGACAAAACGTCGAACATCTGGGGTGCGCCCACGAAAGAGCTAACGAAAGCTCGACCGGGAGATCAATCAACAATAAAGCAGAAACAACAACCAAGCAAAGTCTAGAGAGAACAATCGCAGCCCGCCGGGGTTAAGTCGGAACTCGCGCGAACCGAGGAGCCGCGAGCTCCGATCCGGCGAGCCGAAAAACAGAGCAACAGGAGCACGTTTGTGCACTCGTGCGACAGGGCCCTACTCGGCTAGACGAAGGCGGCCAGCAGGCGGGCCCGAGACGGATCGAACCGTGGCCAGCCGCCCTGGCGGCGTCGAGACGAGATCCTCGGGTCGAAGGGGATTGAACTGGAAAGGAGACTTACCGGAAAGATGGACGCCGGGAAGCGCGATCACGGGCGCGGCCAAGCTTCTCTCTTGGTCTCCACTCTTGATATCTCGGTCTGCTCTCACTCACGACGCCCTCTCTCACGGGCTCTCTCCTGGTTCGCTCTCTCTCTCTCTCTCTCTCCAAGGACGACGCCAGCTGCCCTCGCACCGCAAGACATTCTCCTCGCCACCGTCTCGCGCAACGTTCGCTTGCCATCGTCGTGAGACGTCCTCCATCCGTCCTTCTCCGCGCGTCGTCGTCCTTCCTCTCGTCCTCATTCGCTGCAGAGGTGCGATGGGATGAAGAGACCCCTGTTTAGAATTTGAGTAAAATAACCGTCCGTGATATCCGTCTATGGAATTTGAGTCGTGGGTAAATGCTTGCCAAATAACCTCCTCCTCCTCCTCTCTCTCTCTCTCTCTTTCTCTCTCTCCAAATAACTCAAATTCCAACCTTTACCCACAACCGCATACGCTCTTGATCGTGCTTATTTCAGTTGCCAATTCAAATTCATATTGTCTTGCTAGTTTTTTTTTTTTTTGGTCGAAATATTGTCTTGCTAGTTAAAATGCAAAGTCATTTTACCGACGTGGTTACCCAGACTGGCACAATTTGATGAGGATAAAATATTTATTTCACTTAAATCTTAAAATTCAGATTTTAATCTTGTCCTTTTTTTTTTTTTTTTAAATTGTAAGATAACTAAAACAAACAAATAAACGAGAACGAAAAATAGGATCTATGGTACTCGAGGAGTGGCATCACCGTCGCCGTAGCCCAATGAGGATCCTTCTACCCTTGTTGTGGCTAGGCAACTATGTCACCATCCTATCATCGCCTTTTCCACCCCAGCCTCAACCTTTTTTTTTTCTCTGACTTTTTTTCCTCTAACTGTCCTTTCAATGAAAAATAGTTTTAATGATACTTTGAACTAAGTTTTTAATTTCCATAGAACATGTGTTAGGAAGGCCAACCTAAAAGAAGAAGACCATGTAAATATTAAGAGCATTTAATTTATATTGCCAAGAAATTTAAAACAATAGATTATTGAGCGATAACACCGGAGCTTTAACCATGACACGTGGAATTTGACTAATAGGGATTGGGACATATACTTGCAAAAGGGTGCGTTTGTTTCATGGAAAATTCAATGATTAAGAAAAATATTTTATTGAAAAATACTTTTCAGGAATACGATTAGTTTTCTTTTGTTTGGTATATATCATTGAAAACGTTCAATCCTGTTTGAATCTCATTGGAAAATGCTTTCTCTTAGATAATTTTTTTAAAATAATTTTTTTTTATTTCCTTTTTTTCCTTCTCTCCTCGCCGCCTCTCCACCTAACCCATCACCCCTTCCTCCTGTCCACTGCCATCACCGCCATCTTCAACGACCTCACCTCCCTTTGCAGTGATTTCGTCCAACGGAGCTCAGCTGAGCTCCAAGCACAGGCACAAGCCGGCGAGCCTTAACCATGCCCGAGGCGCAGGCGCATGCGTCACAAACAAGGACCGGACCAGAGCTCGCGGCAGGTTGAGCCGTTCCAAGGGGCGACGATCCTCCAGACGTGACCGATGACAACGTACCGAAGAGCATCGGCACCAAATTAGTCGGCGTGGAGCCGAATCCATTGGAGAATGAAGGTGTAGAAGACGCCGACGAAGAGGAAGAGGAGGGAGTGAAGCCAACAGGAGTGCAAGAGGGGCTAGGGTAGGAGGAGGCGGCGGTGACGAAAGGGAGGGGGCAAAGGAGAAGGAGAGAGGGGGGGAGGAGTTAGGGTTTACATTCACAGGCAGGCAAAGAAAGAAAAGAGAAAATAAGAAAAGAAAAAAAAAGAAGAAAGAAAAGAGAAGATATAATAATAATAAATTCAAAATTTTTAGTTATAAATTCTTTTTAATAATAATTTTTTCATTAAGCAAGGACCTTAAAACATTTTAGAAAACGTTTTCATGAATTTAAGTTTTGGAAGTAAAACATTTTATGTTGACTAGGAAAATATTTTCCGTTGACTCATTTTCCTAAATGAATCAAACCCTAAAAAATAAGAAAAATGTTTTTTTGGAAAATTATTTTTCGCAAAACAAACACACCATAAGTTGAGAATGAATACTCTAGAAAAATGTAATATCGTAGGGAAAATATTAGGACTGAATCGTGCGAGCACAAAAATTCCGAAAACGACGTAGAGCGGTGTCTCTATCCACGAGTGCCTTTTGATTGGGCCACCACAACGCTTGCTCGTCGGCGCCGCGATTTTCTCTGCTTCTGCACCGTCAAACCCCTCTCCCTCTCTCTCTCTCTCGCGGACACTATTGGTTTCGCCATCTTCGTGAAACCAAGAGGTACAGTCACTCTTGCCCTAAGCTTAACTCGCTCTCCAAATAACAACTGAAAATGTGAACTAGAATTTGAGTATCCCCTCTCTCTCTCTCTCTCTCTCTCTCTCTCTCTCTCTCCAAATAACAACTGAAAATGTGAACTAGAATTTGAGTATACCCTCCCCCCCCCCCCCCCTCTCTCTCTCTCTCTCCAAGAACAATGCTTGCCAGATAACAGTGACGGTGCATGTGTGAAGTTGATTCTTGATTTGATCCAACGTTGGTTGTTTAGATAACTAAGTACTATGATTGTGACTTAGTCAATACAGTATCAATCAATGTAGGAATTTTTCAAAGATGTAATATTTGTATAATGTCACGTGTTGATATGATGAGTATCATTGGATACTAATGTAATTTAGAAAAATTAGGTATTACAAAAATTTAAAAAAATTCAATGAAAAAATGTTTAGTAATATTTTTGGGTTTAGTATAGATTTAGAGTACATACATAGTTTATGATATTTGACTTTTTTTCTTTAGAAATGCAAGTCTCTCCTAACATCATTTGTCAAATCATAAAAAAATAAAAACACCCAGGAAAAACACAATATATTACACTTAGGATAATTTTACCGCAATCTCTCAGACATTAAAAAAAAAAAACCTTTTACACTTAAAAACAATTTTAACATGATTTTTCAAACGTTTCAAGTAAAATAATAACTTTTTACACCCAATATACCTTTAGGCTTTAACGATACTTCTCAGACGTCTTAAAGAAAGCAAACAGTTTTTTTTTTTTTTTTTTTTTTCCTGATAGACAATTAATATCCCCTAAGTGATCCTAGAAAGATCGCCGTTAAAAAATCTTCCATGACTGGATGACAATTTATAACATCGCTACCACATCATTGCGCAATATTCTTTCTTCAAGATGAGGCGAGGTGCCATTGTGAAGAGTCAAAACCGGTTCATATTAGTTGCTAGTGCGTCTTGACTTCTTATGTTCATCGATTTAATTTAGGACGAAACTGTTGGATCATATGCGCATACACAATTAGAGTTTAAGTTTATGTATGCTTGGTCTAAATTAGTGAATTTCGTTCTAAATTGTCAATGTTCGAGCGTTGTTGAACCTTGAAAAGAGCACAACATCGGTGGGAAAATCTTTGATACATAACAGATTACAATTATTGTTTTCAACCAAGCTGCTCTACTGTTCAATCAAACATATTAATATAGGTAGTTGGGGACAAATATCAAATAATTTTTTTATTATTAACGTCAATCACCACTGAAGCTATTTGGATTCTTCATCTGCTCTAAGACAATTCATCTAATTAAGAAGCATGTAATCCCATTGCTTTTTCATCGTATACGATTGGCTTTTTGCGCTCTGCCTTCACCCGATCAAGAACCTTGTCGAAATCCTCTTGCAAGCAAACTAGCTTGACACGATTACACTCCGAAACAATCTTGTCTCGAAACGAATCTTGGAAATTTTGGCATTTCGAAAATTCCAAAGGAACATCGTGATGTACCTCCTCTTTGCCCACATATATGGCAAAGCATCCTCTTGGAGCTAATCTTGGTGAATTTTGTGCTTCAACGTTTCGATGATAAAGTGAAGCTTTCTTGTAAACTTCGCCATTGACCACTTCTTTTTATTTTGTTTTCTTCTCAGGAATTGCTTGGAGCCTTAGTGCGATCTTAATGCAAGAGACTAATGGGATTAAAACGTGTGTGTATATATATAAAGAGTAATCTATCGTCTCATCAACTAATAGGACACAGGATGCACTTGTTTGAGACTGAATGAAGAAAGATAGCATCCTTAATAACCAAGACAAAAACAATATATATCTATTTTGATCATTCCTACGGCACTGCAGCAGATTGTAGAAGTACTTGCTAGAATAGTCTCTACAATGACTGATGTCATAACACCAGATTTGAAGAGAAGTACCTTAGATATTCCAATGGTTGAACGAATCTTACTGTAAACTATCGTCTCGGCTAACATGTGCATTGGCCATAATACGGCAGCAGCAAATCTTGCCCACAAACAATCCAACAGTGAAACAAGAAAGGCGGGTTGCTCTGGATCTCTAGTCAGATATTTACCCTGCAAAATATCCATCTTATACTGAAAGTCTGAAACTCAAGTGCAGCTCTTTTCACTAAATATTGATTACTAAAAATTTAATTTGTTTATTTTATTTTCAGCAAGCATTCATAGACTAAATAAAAGTATCCAAAAATTTTCTTAACCTAACTTATTCCCTACATTGTAATGAATCAGTTGCGAAGGCTTAGGAATACCCGTATAGATGAACTAGCTTATCAAGTGAAGCCTTTCCTTTGATTGTTTTTGCTTGTAGTATATTGGAACATAAGGATCTGATGTTAGTAGTGCCACCCGAACTAATGGACTTCAGGCTTGGATTTTCAAGATTGCAAGTGCTACAATGTGCTTTACGGCACATTAAAGAGAAGGAAGCTTGCTTCAATAATTTGAAAAGACAATAACTCTAAGCAACAGAAGTCAGACAAGTTTCTAACTGAAGGCCATGAAGATAGGTCCAATCAGAAAATCTATTACACTGACAACCACTAAATTGTGGAAGGAGTTAATCTGTGCAGAGATATTGACAATCAGAGTCGTTTACAAAATAAAACAGTGCGGAAGAAAGCATTCTCCTTATTAGAAGCAGGGTCCATAGTGAGAGTATGGAATTACAATGGACAAGTACAAAACCATATAAAAGGTTGCAATGAATGCATAATTGTTGCTCATTATATTCAGACCAAACCCTACCAAAAGCATAGATTTCGTTTTTAGACAAGGGCTGATAGGAATCCAGATAATCGAACCCAAAAATCTTCTTGATGCCATACTAAATTGATGAAGGAATATTGACTATTGCTATAAGAGCTTAAACTGATAAATGAGAGAGCAATGTCAAAATTGGTCTGATTGCCTTCACCGAGGTTGAGTGCCTTCGCCGAGACTTCTTTGGGGTTCTCCGGCACAAGTAGATCTCTCTCTCCCCTAACCCCAACACCACCACCACCCCCCCCCCCCCCCCCCGGTGCTATGCTGTTCTCTACTTTTTATAATTTGTTTTTGTTTTTGCTGACACGGCTGTGCATGTCAACGCCACAGCTGTGGGTGAATGGCTGAGTTAGATTGCCATGTCAGCTAAACGACCAAATTACTTTAAATGTAAGAGTACAAG
Organism: Eucalyptus curtisii; assembly: GCA_017140595.1. Classification (NCBI taxonomy): domain Eukaryota; kingdom Viridiplantae; phylum Streptophyta; class Magnoliopsida; order Myrtales; family Myrtaceae; genus Eucalyptus; species Eucalyptus curtisii. The sequence goes on from CM029504.1 coordinate 9,014,363, forward strand.
GACCAAGTGGACCAAAATTAATGTTCAAGGACCAAATTGACCATTGACTTAGAGGTTAAGGACCAACTTTGGCATTGTCCCTAGATAGAAATGAGGTGTTACCATTTCATGCTTTAAAAATGATCTTCGATTAATAGGATTTAGCATAGGCCAATGGCCTCCAACCCTAGATTAATCCATGTAGCTCAACTTATGAAACCAAATATATTATTATGATCTTGACTTGTTTAATGTACTTCCATAAGTAGACATGATCAAGGAGTGACCTCACATACCCCCTTGAAATCCATGAATGCCATACTGATCTTTACACATGTAAGAGCTATAAGCTTGCAAGCAGTAGAGCCTGTAGATAACTGTTTTAGAATCCCCCTGCAGCAGCAAAGCAAAAGCACAGTTAGATTGTACAATGCAAGGATTCCATATTTGTGAATGCAAATATGAAATGATCAATTGTGGCAGGACCTAATATTCCATTATAAGTAGCATACAAAACCATGAAAAAAGAAATAAAATCAAATCTGACAACATGGGATCCAGTATTATTATTGTGTTGTGTCAAACTATTTGTACAACACAGATCATTTTTACTCGAGCACCACACGTTTGTAGAACAGGTAATGTCACAATGCATGTTTATCATGTGTTTGAATATGTTTAAACAGGTTAAAGAGCCCAATTCGTACTCAACACTGTTACTTTTCGAGTATAAATAGAGTAATCCAACTTAGACACAAAGAACGATAAGGAGGGCATGCAACCAAGTTATCCTGTGATTATGTGCCTTTGAGAGTTTCATAGGTATATGCATCAAAAGTTTCAGTCATCCTGAGACATGCTTGTAGCTTTAATTGTATAATACAACATCGTTATGTTTATGCCCAGTAATGAGAGAGATCCAGGTCATTTTGAGTCCTCAGGACAATTTAACAGATAGCTGTGCATTCCATGTCCTTTTTTTGGCACATTCTTTTGATCAAAATGCATTCCATTTTACTTAGTAATGGAAGCTTCATGTTTAATGTTGTTAAAAATGAGAGGCTAGTTTCATAGCAAGATTATTATGGAGCAGTTGAGCTTCAATGAACTCATATTATCAGACAAATTGCTTGATCCCGCTGTCATATGTCATGGGATCCAGATATGTCAATTGAGAATATGGGCAGCAGCTTGTTGTGCCTAGATAGTGTCCAGATTTGGCGACTGCTTCGAAGAGTCAACAATCAATTTGGAAGGTGAAAGGGGGAGTTGATAACTGAAGCAAGAATTTGCTTTCTTTATAATCAATTGAATCACTACTTGCAACCCAGAAGCGTGCTGCCCTGCTGGTATCCTATGAAACAATTGAGTAGGGGAGATTCTGAAAAAATAAAAATTATACTCCTCCAGAGTGTAACAACCTACAAGCTGCAATCACTTATATGATAGGGAATGTCTACCCATTATAATACACTACCTAGATACTCTTTTCAATGGAAGAAATACCTGTAGAGTGTCTCATAAACTAGAGGTACTGAGATGAGATAGTGTGGTTGATATTGCCGCAAGTCCTCCTACAGTAAGGGTAAAATAGAAAATGAGATGAAAGATTCAATTCCTAGAAAAAGGCAGTTTTTCAGAATACTTGATGACTTCAACCAGAGAACTTCAGTATATGTGGTCTAGTGTCACTAACCCAACAATACAAAAGCCTTTTTTTAACAAGCACCAAAAAAAAAAAAAACACGAATATCTATTCTTTGATTTGTTCAGTCCTGTCTAAACAATGCAAGAAGAAATGATACAAATCTACCAGAAAACAGTACCTTCAAGTTCTTCACAGTCGTGTACATTTGCTCAATTCCATGTGTGAAAATGAAGACTCACAGGAACGTTCATAGACATGGCGGAAGCAAGCTCAGAAATCTATCCCCAGGTACCGCAGGTACAATATCCCACAAGTTTCTTATTTAGAAAAAATTAAATTATATAAGTGAACCTCCTCAAAGTGCAGGTTACGCCTACCATGATAGGTAGTATGGATTGGCCGCGCTCGCTTGATGAGGTCTTATCGACCTCATCATGCTAAAAAAACAACATTGGAGCTATCCCAAGGCGCACAAACAGATTGGGAGCACACGGAAGCATAAAGGACAGATCATGTGGAGATCCTATCGTCCTACTTTTTTGTGTATCATGAAGGTAGATTGTCCTTGGCTGACAACCCTATATCATTTTTGGGCCAATTAGCATGCCATGTGAGCCAAACCACACCGATGTGAGCATGCGAGGTGAGGCAGTGGAGCCAATACAACCTATTGTTTTTTCATAGAAAGGAGAGATGAACTTCTATGTAGCAAAAAAAAAAAAAAACTTCACCAAAAAACTTCTATGTAGCAAAGTTTTCTTTAGTCACTATAGCATAAACCTCAAAAAGGCGGTACGAAAAAATGCCCACATACTTCAACGCAACTATTGTAGTTGATAAGGGTGCATGTGCCAATGTTTTCTGTGATCTTTTCATCTGGATCACATCTACAGAAAACATTAGATTAGTGAATACTTGGCCTGAGTGGTGCCATGGTGCAAGTAATTAAGATGTTTCGAGGAAGACATCTTCTAGGATGGGGCTAGTAAGAAGAATCAAGATATCCCTAGGACGATCGAAGGCACTTCTTAAGAGATGGTAGAGACCCAGACTCTTTGCTTATGAAACTGATTGCAGAAATCAATGGCCAGTCTGATCACTAAAAAAAGGGAAAATCATATAAAAGGGAGATAAACAGATGAGAAGAATGTACCAGAAAGCAAATTAAAGTGAGACAGATAAATAAAGTACTCGAATTGAATTGAGAGAGAGAGAGGTCAAACTTTGGAGTGGAACCTATAAACACCATAGGAAACGCAACATGTCATGAACTAGGTAATTTGCTGTGGCAGAAAATACAAAATAAGTGACAAAAAGATAATATACTTAAAACTATGTCCAGTCATAAAATTGATAGAAGGAAAGATTTTTTACCCTGTACAGCAATTACAAGAATGCATGAATGGATGTGGAACTACTGCTTAAACGCTCTACCCATTACATTGAGGATATTGCTACTTCTAGGACAGAATCAGACAGATAGTCCATGGGTTTCATCGTGTATTTTTAGATATGAATAATTATGTTGTTTTGTAAGAATTAAACTTTTTCTGCATAACTTAATTCAAAGAAGAAATGTGCAGCAGTTGGCAGACTTTTTTTTCGAGCATATCACATTAATGGCGCCTAAAGAAGAAACAGATTGCCTCAGAGAATAATAAACCCGATGCAGCAAATTGCTATGTGTTAACATAACGCCCTTTGGATTTCCAGTTGCCCCACTGGTGTAGATAAGTGTAGCAACATCATAGTTGCCTTGAAACCCTGCAATTGGACAAGCTCGACCCTTCAAGAAGGAAAATAAAAATCTAAAATGAAGCATTCAAGGTTAATTTTTGACGACAAGGTCTTAATTACTGAAATTTTCCTTCACAATATGTTCGCATGTTGCTAATCCTGTGCGAAACAGGGCAGCAAACAATATTATCTCTAAATTCGAGATACCAATCTCACTCATAGTTGAGTGGGACTTAGCCTTGCTCCACTTGGTCCTAATAATCACTGTTGAAAGCTCTTCCTGCACCTATCCCTTTGTCCACATTGTTAGAATAAATGGTTCCACTGTCATCAAACAGATCCACCAGTCGTAGGACATTGCCTGCTATACTGCAAGCTACTTGCATATAGTGAAAAGGGTAAAAGTTTGAAAGAGAATGTCAAACAGACTCTAGTCCACTTCTCAATCATTTCTGGCTTTAAAGGTCTGGTGTAACTTGCAGTCAACTCAATATATTTGCTTTATGATGCCTGACTTTAATTAATTGAAATTCTGAAACATCTTGCCTATATCACAGATTTATTAAAGCACCCTTAGACAATCAATTATCGAGTAATTTGTCTTGACAGAATAGTAAATCCTCTCTGTAACGAGACTTCCAAGTACCCTATGGTCTGCTAGAGGTACTGAATACAGTGAAGACATGTCTGTAACTTACAGGTGTCCTTGCCCTTGGAGTCAAGCAAAGATTTACGGCTGTCCTGCCCCAGATTTATCATTTCATTGTAGCTAAAGATGGGCATGTCTTCTGTTCCTTTAATAGAAAGGGATGCTTCATCCCGCCATAGTATAATGAGAAATCTTATAGATGCCTTATCACAGAAGACTTCTGCAATCCGATTGAACAATTCAGGACTATCAACGGCAAGGGCAACACTGTAGTGATTCAAAAAAAGGAATTAATAGTGGCCTAGCCTTTCATTCCATTAAGTTAACAAGAGAAGCAAAGAGCCACATCTAAAATTATGATCGCACAGTAAGGCAACATTCTCAAAAGCCAATAGTGACTTGGGCATTTTTACATCACCATTGATCACAGATGCTGAAATCTGCCTAAGATTGGCTCAGTTTCCCATGCAAATTCGCATGCCAACAAAGTTATTCATACTAGAGACAGATTGAAATGAATGGCAGCACTACTTGATCCAATTTATTGTCACTCAATTTGAGGCACAGTTTTTGCTAGTCACATTTGTCAGAACTGATGCACACGCAATTCAGCTACTATTTTCTTCCTTTTTATCCTCTTGGACATCAAGCCTTTGAAGAAAATGACTAATTATCAGACACATTCAGTGCACACCCACATACACTAGCTACAGGTATACCAATTTCCTGATATTTTTTCTTGAGCTGCTTATCCCATGTTCCCTTGCATTGGTCACGTTGGTGTGTAGTTTAAGATAATGAGAAAATGGACATACCATGAAGCGCATAATGAAAGCTGTATAGTCCTGCTAATTTAAGAAATTCATTATGAGATCCCAATTCCCAGCTTCCATAGATATCTTTTGCACAAGACTTTAGATGCTTAAGCTTTTCCTTTGAAAGAAATGTGAGTGATGATTGAGTTATTTGACAATACCTCAATGGATAATAAGCCTGACCATAGTTAGCACTGTTAAAAAGTTGTCCTCATGAGGCCGTACAGCAGAAGAGTTAAAACAGAAAAATATAAAAAATAAAACATGAACACACACAACTAATGGACAATCTGTAAAGTTGGCCTAGTTTTTTGTGAAAGAGCTTGCACATCACATAACTCTTAACAGAACAAGGAAGGCTTTTATGCAAGCTGATGGCAAGATATGTCCTCCTAACCTCTCAGAATGCTGGTATATAAATAATAGCTCTAGATATTTTTACCAAGTCTTTACGAGGAAATAGAGTGAATTTTTTATGTAAAAGAGCTTGAGGGGGAGTGTTAGGAAATAATAATAAGGGTAAAATAGTCATAAAGGGTTAGGGTTACATCTTGTAACATAACTCTTAATTAGTGATGATTGAGTTAGAATACCTCAATGGATAATAAGTGACCAAGTTAGCACTTGTTCATTCAACAGATGATTGCAATTTGACCAAAAAAAAAAACAGATGATCGCGATCCCCTAACCACATTGATAGCTCCTGTGGCCATTATACCAAGCCAGAATAACATAAACAATGAGTTTAAAGCTGACGAACATCTACACATGCAAAAGAATGACATACAGATGAAGATTGAGCGAGCACATGCCCCATCCTCTTAATGTACAATTAGTAGAGTATATCCAATGTTATAAGCTTTTCTGGATAATGCTGTTTCATAAGTACCTTTCGGGAAGATGGGCATGAAACCCTTATGCATTGCTACTTTAAAAAAGAAGCTACACAAAACACCAGAAGCACGAGACACCACCCCACCTAGGGGGACAACTTCATTTCATTCGGTAGTAGAGTACTTTCTAGAGTGAGCTATTGATAGTATAAAGAAAATCTTAGGAAATGCAGACTACTCATGTTATTATACGAAAAAAAAGTCTTCTATTCATTCTTTGGAATTGAGATAGGTTTTGTAACCCTGAAAAAGCAATAATACATCTCTAGCTAACTAGCACTGAGTCTTGATCTATGAGCAGTTGATCAAGACTAAGAGCATGAGGAAAATTACAAGGTTTTTTAGCAAAACAAAATAAATAGGACAAGATAAATGGGCATACTGAGATATCTGAACGGTCGAGGAACAAAATATATGAAAATACGGTAACAAAAACTTATCAGTGAGCAGAAAACTTTCGTTGAAGGAGCAATAGACATCCTGGCAAATACATGGTAGAGAGGTTGCACTAGAAGGAAATCCAATAGTCATATAGCATCCTCGTGAATAATTAATCTTATAACCCAGAATATGAGGAAATTAGAAAAATATAGTTAGGTCAATCTGACGGATAATTAGGGTGGCCTATCACCAGCAAGTTTGTTTTCCCTGGCAAAGCGAAGAAATAAAAAGATCCCATCACCCTTCCAAACATGTAGTGAAAGAAACGGCCAAAAGTATTGGTAATGAATCTACAAGATATATTAGTCAATAGTTATCATAAATCAACAGCACAATTGGTATATCAGACAAGAAATTTTAAGAAATGAAGGGAGCAGTGTACAGAGACCCATCCAAAAGAGAAGATATTGAGTCTTGTACGAAACAATCTCAAAGCACAAGACTCAGATATACTCTTTCTATAAGTGGGGAGCACTTCATATTTGAGTCATTACTAGTTGGACAGCTAACTCAATTCCTATTCAGAATTGATGAATAAAGAAAGACCATTTTTCTGGTTACGCCACAAAATAATGTCATAGACATACACTATGGCCTTTATAGATGAATCTTTAACTTGTAAAGGATAAAAAACACTACAATTGAACTCTGCAAAGGGTTTAACTTTCATCCAACTAGACACATTGATCACAAAAAGAAGTTCTATCAGAAATAAGGGATGTGCGGTCATAGGTTCAAGAAGCTTTGTCTAGTTTTTATGGCTGCCTGACAAGGAGAGCTGGGCTACTGCATTACATGCCTTGATCAGCAATTAGTCAACGGCATCAATTATCAGTAAAGAGTGCTAATTTTTCATCTGGTTTCACTCCAATCACTCTAAGGCCTTCAGAGAAGTTTAAGATTTCTTGCTCCAGCTGCAAATTTTCAATACATAAGCCTATCAGAATCCGTTCGGAAATCTCACTAACATATTCAACATCACTATTTGAACCAAAAAAAAAAAAAATCACTATCAATAATCGGCTGGGGTTCTCCATACTTCCAGTTGGATGGGATAAGGTGGAATAGCTCGAATGAAAAGGAAGATTCAGTAGAAGAACTTATTCCGCTACATCCCAGTCCACCACATTGGCATAGTTCGACATACTTCCTGTTTAGTTTTTGTCATTATGTTTATTCACTGATGAGTGAGATGCATACCTGAGCCATGTTCAGTATGCAGGATAACTGTTAGTTTCTTGAAAATCTAGGTTGTAAATTTATCGCTCCAGGACATATACAGTTTTATGAGTATTGTTGCATATAAATACGTCTGCACGCACGTGTGCACGCATGTGTCCAAGATCAGAGACAGAGAGAAAGAGAGAGAGCACTTTGATAAAATTACAAAGGGAGAAGTGAATTTTTGATATGAGGGGGAAAAAGATTGTCAGAGATAACCGAATAAATTAAGAATTAGTTAACAACACACATTTATAATCAACCAAACTAAATTGATAATTTGCCGGAAGGGCATTGCTCAGATAGCATGGAACTTTACACATTGAGTACACAGAAAAAATGTTGCAATCTATATGACTAGCTCTAGAGATTACTTCGCAAAAAATTATGCAGAAAAAGGTATAAACCAAGAGAATAACTACTCTAGGATTTTAAGCAAGCAGCCATAAAAGGGTCATCCAATGCCAAAGGCAAGTTTGAGAGTATTGAATGGATAGATGAAGTAGAAGGTATCCACTCTGCTCGGGAAAATAAAATGATGTCAAGAGTTAGATTCGGCAATGCTTTTACGAAAGACATGTTAACACTTCAAATGCACCATTGGATAACTTCTATCTATTACATCTTAGTGGAAAATCTAAACACCTACCTGATTACAGGTGATGTTTGAAGGTGGGTTATGATATGGATCAACCAGTGCAATTCGATCTCCTTACTTTTCTGCAGAAGACCTCCAAATGTCAGGAACAGCTTGCCAATCATCAGATCCCAATCGACCACCACTAGACAGTAAAGTGGCTTCGAAAAATGGTGAATATCGCCTTATCGGCTTTTCATCTGTCTATGCAAAAATCAGGGGTATCAGGTACAGATCATGAAAATTTTTTCCTAATGGGGGCAAACTTGATAATCACATCGAATCCATGATTCCATTGATTCGAGAAATCAGTGAGTGTAGTAATTCTTTAATTGAAAAATTTTATGTTCATCACCATTAAATTGTCTATTAGGATTCGTATATGCGGGGAAAAATGATAACAAATGTGGAACAATAGGTTCACAAATTTCTTTTAGAAACTTTACATGTTTGAACTATAAATTTTGAAACCATTAAATAATGTTAACATCTTACAAATATGCAAGGGGCTGGAATTGCACCCTCATTTCAGAATGTGAATTCCTCCACAAGTGGAATGTTGAATAATAGAATCCTCTCCTGATTTAATCACTCTCTACACAGTGCAGAAAGATCATTGACCTGAGGATTTAACAAAAGGTAGCAGCAGGGTACTATGAATATAGAGAACTTCCTCAAACTTTATTACTTGGACATGCTTTCTAATGGCACTAAACAAAAAGGGTGGGCATGTCTGTATCATGCCAGGAGGTCTACAACAGCCAAACCAAACCCAGAGAATCCAATTACATTTAGTCTGGGTCTTCAGCATGCATATTATCTCAGCATCACAGTTTAAGAACAGGAACTTCTATGGTTAATATCTTTTTATCTGATCCAATTATCAGAGAGCTGAAACAGTAACGTCCAAAGAATCTGAATGAACAAGTAAGATCCTCCAAGGTTGTCATAAGCATGCCATCATATGCATACCCAACATATAAAATAACCAAATTTGCGTCATTTGCCTATTCTGTCAGACTGATCAAAGAAACCAGGATGACATCTAATACGGCATCTCATTCGCACGGTGGAAGTTGGGTCTGAGAACCTATCTACATGTTTTCACTGATCATGAGATATTTACAGAGTTAAATACATTTATTTAAACATCAGTATACCATAATTAAGGACTAAAAAATAGAGCAACATAAATCCAACAATTCTCTTTCCCCTGCCATCTCCAGCGCCAAGGAAAACGTTCGAAAGCAGACTGATCATGGTAATTGAGCAACAGCAACCATCAAAACAGGAGATTCCACGGTTAAGTCATCAGAATAGCATTAGAATCTAGAAATCGAGCAGATTAAAACCCACAAGATTAAATTTCCAGAAAATCCTAAAGAAATTACCTGGCAAAAAACGCGAAGCACCCGCCTAGGAAAAAGCGGCATTCAGCCTCTGCAGCATCTTCTGGAGCAGAGTTTCGCTGTGTTTGGGCCTAAACGGCAAGAGAAGGCTGATCGGGAGCTGTAGAAGCGATGACAAGGAGCTGCGGTAAAGCTTGATGTCAAAGCGTTCGTCGTCATCGTGCTCGCAGAAGAGGAATAACAAGAAGAAGAATCTTGTGGAGATTATTAAAGTGCTCCACATGGAGAAGCGAACAGAAAGGCCATTATCGAGAGAGAGAGAAAGAGAGAGGCGATTTGTGTTCATCTGGGCATGCAATGGTATCCCTCGAAATCTTCGTCGTCGGCCATGGGAGTCTTCGAGCTGAATGTCATGCTTGATTCTCCATTCTCAGGGCTTGCTCTGTTTCTCAGCTTTGGCGGGAATTTAATTATTCACCGGAATTTAGAATATCATTTCATTTCTATCCATTTTCTAAATTAAGCAAAAAAAAATATTTTATCCTTTTTATTATCTTTTTGGTCTTTGTGATAATTACTATTGTCTTTATTCAATATACTCTGGCTTATGACGTTTTATAATAGTAAAAGTATAACCTCATATAGGTTTGGGTCGAGTTGATCTTCCTATTATTTCCAATTTTTTTTTTTTTTAAAAAGACATATAGTAATGACATGGATTGATCTATAGATGCTTGTCCTTGTACCAGTCTAATTTTTGTTCCTAATATTTTAGATAAATAACTATGTTTGAGCTTTGGCATTTCGTGTTTTCGTAATTAAATTAATTTGAATGTGTATTTTTATTTTTATTTTCGGATCACAAACTGTAGAGCCCAAAAGCAAAAGTTCCACTAAATTTGATTAAGTAAACACGAAATACAAAAGGTCAAAAAAAATTATCTATCTAAAAGATTAGAAACATAATTTAGATTACCATTAAAAAAGAGTATCTCTAGAAAAATTAATATCACTATTACTTTTATGAAAATACTTAGTGATGCGAGAACATTAGGCTTTATCGATTAGTTCTCAAGCTCAAATCATGTTTTATCAATTGAACCAATCCAATCGCTAGTAGCGCAAGCAAAAGCAAATGCAATTTAATTATGTGGGTTCAAGGATGAAGTTGCTGATTATGCAGTATAGTTGTCAATCTACAAGACTTGTTGTCAACTTCGAGACTTCCAATTGATTGCATAGCAATGCTGTTTGTTTATCTTCTAAAGTGACTATTCGGCTTTCAAGTGTAGTGCACGAATTTGGAGAGTCTTACCAAGTTAAAATGCTTCTAATATTGGTTGTCGTTCCGCTCCAATGTGGCTGTTAGGCGATAAACAAGAGAAAGGGTGATGTCTTGGTTTGGTTACAAAAAGTCCACCGTAGGAAGTGAAATTTTTACTTATTTATGAAATGGAAAGTAAATGCTAATGAAATGCAATGAATGCAAATTTTGATAAATTGACTTTTTTGTTCGAAGATCGAGCTCTGACCAATATCAAACCATAAAGTGTTTTTTTCTTTTTTTCAAGTGTATAAATTTATGCTTACTTGTCAACAAAATTCAAGATCTCAATTCACCATATATTCAATTCCACATATTAGCCAGCACAACAAACAAAGAAGTTTGTTTGTAATATCCTAAATAAAATCAATTCTTTGGATTATTGGTAGATCCAAGGTAAGAATACAAATATTCTTGCCCATTTATTGCAGGATGAGTAATTTGTGCGTTTTAAGTTGATTATGTAAATGCATTTTTGCACATGTTAATCATCTGGATCTATTTTCTACGTAAGTACTGACTTTGATATCAAGTGCGAATCGATTAAGAAAATACAAGATAAGTGCGACTACTTTTAATTTAGTTACTAATCCTTAGCCCAAATTTAAATAAGATGGTTCGGAATTCCATAACCATCTTATCCTTAAGAGGAAGAAATCACTAATCCAAATTTTGAACTCTTTTTTCTGTTTTTGGGTTACCTACCACTTATTTTGTCTCTTTCAAAATAATGTAAATAAAGAATACGAAGTGTGAATGTACGTTATCGGCCCTTCTATGTCGACATGCGACACCTTGTTCTGTAAAGGATATTATGGGAAATGCACCAAGTGAGTCAGCATATAATATAATATAAGAAATTCAGGAGAATTGTGAATACCATTCGAAAATTCCACGCCCGCTCTCTCCTTCTCCCTCCGCCTTGCCTCCGCCGCGCGACCGCCACCCACGCCGGCCAGCCCTCCTTCGCCCGGCTCCGGCGACGGCCTTGGGACCTCTCCTCGAGAAAGCCACCTACACTTGCAACAATGGCCGAGAGTTTCTCCGAGGAGATCATCATCGACATACTCCTGAGGCTACCGGCCCCGTCGCTGGTGCGATTCAAACGCGTCTGCAAGCGGTGGCGGTCTCTGATCTCCGACCCGGGCTTCGTACGGACGCATCTGCAGAGGCTGAAGGCAGGGAATTCGATTCCTAGCCAGAGAATCATCGTCGGCGGCCGCTACAGCCCCTCGAGACCGTGGACTACGAAGCACTCGACGGCGGCGGCGATGGTCGCGTGGTGGTACCTCATAGGATCAAACCTTTCTGGGATCCCCGCGTGGTGGGCTCCTGCGATGGCCTTGTATGTTTAATTGGCCCCTCCAGTTTTCTCATAAATAACCCGACCACTAGTCCAGTTTTCTCATATATAACCCGACCACTAGGGAGTATGTTGAGTTGCCCGATTCCGATGTTGTTGATCAAAATGAATTATTTTGTGCCTTCAGATCTGGGTTATTCTGTGGATTCGGATATGACTCTCAGTCTGATGACTATAAAATAGTAGAGGGCGTTAGTCTTGGTGGTGTAGATTGGGATGTGGCAATATTTTCGCTCAAGTCCGGTTCTTGGAGGAGGATAGAAGTCCAATTTGAGGAAGAAAGCCATCTTGAGGTTTTCCGCATGGAAGGAGTTTATTGGAATGGGGCCTTACGCTGGCGCGTATTTGATGAAAACCTAAGACAGAGGGGCGTGATTATGTCATTTGATTTGTCGGAAGAGAAATTCCATTGGGAGCTTCCGGTCCCTGAAGTCGATGGGGAAATAGATTTCGCAGGACTCGGAATTCACGGGGCCAGTCTGTTCATATACAGCAGCAGCCAAGATCCCCGCATCGAGGCATGGATAATGGATGAGCACGGGAGAGGAGGATCGTGGACAAAATGGTTCAGCGTTGATTGCATACCTGCCTTCATGAATTGGAATACACCCCTCGGGAAGAAACCCCTTGCGTACACAAGGAGCGGAAAAATCGTTTTTCGGATGAATTGGGATCGGATGATTCTGTTCAATCCGGAGGATAATACTTGGAAGGAATATCCTATACATAGGGACTGTGTTATCGGATATGCAATATATTTGGAAACTCTTCTTTCTCCCTATCTTGGTGGTCAGCCATCAAGAAACTAAAGCCTTTAAGAGTCATTCTAGTGTATTTGGTTTTACCGTTTTCTTTCTAGTTTACCTTTTGGGGGAGATCTGGCCATCTTGAACTGTTGAATGATCTCGTGAATTTTGAAGAAGAAACAAATAGTGTTGGGAGTCTATTATAAGATCTGGTCATTCTTTAGTAACTTCATTGTGCTTTCAATACTCTATCCTCACCAGATGTAGGGTTAGATCGCTGCTTGATGAATGGCCATTCAATCACTTCACTAGCTAATGTTGTCTTATCTAATTTGGTATAATTTCACCGACATTTTACTGGGTCTTGTTATGTGGTAAACATTCAACTATAATCATGTGAGTCATTCATGCATATGTAGTAGTAATTATTGGCGCGTAACGAAGAAAACCAGGTCACTTATCTCATGGCAAATGATAAAGTGAAGAAGATATCATAAGATCTGAGTACATGGGTATCCTGTGTGAAATTCAGGTGATGCAATTTAAGATACTGTCTAAGTGGGGATTATGGAACTCTTCACGTGAAGTTCTTGTTTAACACATATTTTTCAATTGCATAAGAGCCCTTTAGTCATGAATGGTCCTGAGATCACAATATGCATCTATCTCACTTCAGCATGCAGTGCAAGTGCAACTGGTTATCCTCTCTATTTCTATTTCAAATGTCAAGTTGATCCTTCACCTGCCTTTGGCCCTTCCTAAGAGCATTATTCTGGTCCATGCATTATTTTATTATTTGCTTGCTTTGTCAATCTTAAGCAGGGAAAATTACCCCTTTAGACTATATATTGGTAGATCATGTTTTCTCCTGTCTTCATATAGCCTATCTTGTTGCCATTTCTTGAGCCAATGACACTCAATTATGTGATTAGGTTGGACTGAGCAACTTCAAGCTCACTCTTGATTTGTAAAGATTCAGCACTCGATTGAACGCTACAATTAGCCCTTGTTGTTGTAACTGCAATAGTTGATTAGAGAGACACATTAAATGTAATTAAGATGAGTAAATTTAGTATATGAATAAGAGTTCTGTTGCCACCACAGCAGGAAATTAGAACAGTCTATTGAGATCTTATTTAACTAGAGGATTTTTAGATCTTAATAATGCTGAATTCTAAAACTGCAGATCCTGAGGAATCTAGGATGCTAAAGAGTCAAACCAGTCAATGCATATCAAACATAATTTTGCTCTTTTGTCATCTTTTTTACTTGGATCTGTATGCAATTTTATCATAGAAAGGACCACTATTCAAGGCAAAAGGAAAGTATCATATTTCTTCCATGAATATATCTTGATCCAACAACCTCCGCAAAAGGTAAAATGCAAGTTGCGGGATGACCAACAGGAACTCATCAGTTGGTCGAAACAATCTTGGTTGCTAGAAACCATTTCTACATGTCATTGTGACATTAAAATAGGAAATGGACATGGAATGTGAAACACGTACATAGATCGACTCATGAATTCCCATCTCTTTCCAATATCATAACCAAGTATAGAAACTGAAGTTTCCAATTTATTCACATTCCTATGTCCATCCTATATTTTCCTATTTCCGGTTCCACCTCAATCCAATCTCCATGCCATTTGTTGCTCAGCTTGTCTACTCCGGATGGGCTGAGGACGAAGTACAAGCGAATATAGGCGAAAAATAACTTAGTCTTGGAGTGAAATGTTGACAAAAGAAGATTGAGTTAGCTGATAGTAAGCCACGTAACCATCGACGAAGTGGAGATGGAGTTACCGCTAAGCAATGGAGCTGATAAAGTCGGATATAACCCATGGAAATTGATATGGATGCAATGATCAAAGAGGTAATTATCAGGTAGTGAAAACAAATGACTTGGATGCCACCATCGGAGAAGTAATCATCAAGTAATGGAATCCATAGACTTAGGTGTAACGTTAAGGAAAGTAATCATCGATGGAAGGAGCATAATCCACAGATGATGGAATCTACAATTCTAGACATGTGAATAAGGATTGTTGAATATTTCCAGTAGCTTTACATGGCCCTCAACGATTGTTCCTAGCCTCGAGACCTCTACTTTTTCTTCTTGTTTATATTTCCTATCCAAAAATAAATAAATGGGCGATCCACAACCTTTATCAATTTACTCTTTGATTTGAAAGATGATTCACTAAAGGCTTTTTGATGAAACAGTTTGTAGTTATCTTAGTTAGGATAACGAGAATCGTGTAAATTAGGATTGCAATCATACACAAAATGAGCCTCACCTCTATATATCACCTTTTGATATTTAGCATGCTACCTTGTGTGAATAATATACTTCTCCAGCCGAGAGAGAGCATAAAATCTGAGGCATCTGAAGTTTTTGGCGATCTTCCGAAAGCGCTGCTGATGGAGATCCTCACGAGACCTCCCTTTAGACGTTTGTATGTTTTTGGAGAATGTTTTTGTGGGGAGAATGATAATGCGGGAAGCGGCAGATCATCAACTATATCTCTAATTTCTGGTGGAGGAAGATAATATGCATCGCCCAAAGCTAAATTTGCATTAGTTGATTCATAATGAGTACTCCGTGTATGGGAATTGTATAGCAACAATAACCCTAAAAGATTAAATCCAATATCGCCTGAGTGCATGCTGGGGAAAGTTGTGCCGCTGATCCTTACACGATCCACTTACCTATCATAGTCCATAATCAATCACGAACTTAACCTCTTTGAAAGAGAATTAGCCTAAAAAAGACATTAATTTTTACCAAACACCCCTATCTTGTATTTGTTGGATATTTTAGCAGTTTTGAAATATTTATTAGAAGTTATGACTACCATGAAAGCCATAGTTTTTGTAACAGTGTTGCAATGGTCATATCACAGCTTTCTAATGGTCATATAACGGCTTTTAACGGCTTTTTAACTACTTCATGACGGCTTTATACCATTTGATTTATTTTTTTCATTATTTTATAACAGCTATAAAATTGTCATATATTTTTTTTAATTACCAAATTTATTTATAATAGTTTTCAATCGGCTCTCTCTTCCTTTTACGTAGAGATAGTTACTTTGAACATGATCACAAAGTTATATAGGTACATCAAAACTAGAATATTCTTATTTTTCTTTTCATATCTTTTCTTTTCTTTATTGGGTTATACATATAGCGTTGTTCTTGTGTCCTATTATTCAATGTAGAATAAAGAAGGAGGCCTTTTGCATCTTGGTAGGATAGCTGCTAAGATCTTATACACCGAGTTTCGTACTCCAATGGGCAAAATTTTCCTTAAGGACAATGCTTACACGTATCATACAATTGATTTTATTTTCTAATATTTTTAAATATATTTCCAACAATAATTATTAATTTTGTGTTATTTAATATTTTTCCAACAATAATTACTCCGCCAATTGTCATCGCCTCAATCTCACCAACTCTAGTCCCCTCACTGTGGACCGTTGCATGTCTATGTCACTTGCCACATACTTCCACTAGATGCATTCATCGAAAAATTGGCCTATCTCCTCCAGTGTCCGCCCCAGCATCTCCGACAATGTAATGAAGAAGAGCAACCATGCACATGACCGTAGTGAACAAGAAGGCAGCCCCGCTTGGGGTGATCACCTTCTTTAATAGTAAGGATGCTAAGGATGCCCAATGTTATGATTGCACCATTCTCCGACTCTGATCATCAACAACTACCGTCGAGCTCCCATTACTGGCCACCTCAAGCTCGATCATAACTAAAATAGAGAGGCTTAGGCACAACAACAAAGCGTTATTCTCCAGCTATAAAGACATTGCACGGTAACTTGTTAATTTCTCTATTCTTTTATTTTTTTGTTTCTCAGAATAAAAAAAGAACATAAATTCGTTTGGTAATATTAACTAATTTTTCTATTTCCCTAAGGAGAAAAGTAACTAGAGAATAGATTTGGAACAAAAACAAAAAATAGAAAATAATAGCTTCTTGTTTCTTAAAATAATTTCGAGAATTAAATCATTTTTTTTCCTTTTTTTTTTTTTCGTTTCTTCTTCTTCCTCCTCTCTCTTTGTGGTTTGTGAATGAAAGAACAAAAATAGAACTGTCAAAAATAGATGTGGACATAGTTGCACCCAGAAAAACAAGGATCAGCAGAAGATCTCAATAAGCTAGATTTAATTATCGAGAGTATGATGCAATTTTTACCATGATCTATCACCAAAAGCATAAGAAGATTTACATAATCAAAGCTATGCAAAACAAGAGATTGACTAGAAGAACTCTAAGAAGCAGATCGAGAAGACATTTTTGCCGTTGTCTCTTACAAATTAAGTTAACATACGAACATATACTGAGTTTCATGGTATGCACATCATTGGCTGTTTTGTTACAAGGAGAAGTCTTTCAACATGAAATGGGGCGACCTTGTTACTATCTTCTGCCTCCCAACTGGCTGACAAAGACGTAGATTTCGACACCATCCTCTAATCCCAACTATAGGTTACGGCGAAATATAAATGAATTTGAAGTGCCACTACTACCACTAAGTCATGTCCCTAAGAAGTTATTGATCAAGTAAAGATAACTTCTTCATCGCTATTCCATTTTGTAGAAGTTGATCCCAAGGTGGTCGATACTTACTGCATGAGGGGTTTGATTGTCGGTATTGCGATTGCCTTCGTAGAGGAACTGTAGGGTTTGCACATCCAGTTGCCGCCTTTCTCAGTAGATATCGAACAACCTAGATAGCCTCGCTCTCCTATCAAAAAACATTTTCCCTTGTATTTATAGAATAGGATTTTGCTTTCCTTTCATATCCGGCTAATTGGACCAACGCGAATTGGGGCATTATGAATCAATTAAAAATACTTTACGTGGCTTGAATACTTGTGATGTAAGTACATATTAATATATGTTAATTTATGTTCATTTTCAAACAACTCATATCTTTTCATCAGGCCAGGTTTGTTGACAAAATTCAAGTATTATTTTAATATTTAAAATGAGTCGTTTTAATTGCGTTTCAAAGAGGGGCATCTGTCGATAGCTAATTTTTTTTTTTTTTTTTGGTCGACAACACTAGGCACACATTTTTTTGAACAAAAAGATAAAGATCAATAGTATACAAAAAACGATAAGCAAATAAACAACCAAAAAATTTTAAAAATGAAAAGAAAAGAAGAACAATTCGGTTTTGGTCCCACTCGCACGGCCCACAAATGATCCAAACCCATTAAAGGCACAAAGAGGAGAGCCCTCGTTGTCAACTGACAATAGCATCCACCATCAACGATCTCTGGACACCGTTCGCCATCTCCCATCATCAACAGCCGCTGTTGAGCTCCCATTGTTGGCCACCTCAAGCTCGATCACAACTGAAACAAAGAGAATCGGGCATAACTATAAAGCGTTGTTCTTTAGCTATCAAGGCTCTGCATGGTAACTTGTCAATTTCATTGTTCTTTAGTTCTTTTGCTTCCTAGAACAGTTTGGTAATATCAACTAATTTTTCTATTCCCTAGAATAGAAAAGTAACTGGGGAATAGATTTGGAACAACAAAAAAATGAAGTAGAAAAAAATAATTTCTTATTTTCGAGAATAATTTCTAGAAACAAATTATTTTCTTATTTTCTTATTTTCTTATTTTCTTTTCTTCTTCTTCCTCATCTCTCTTTGCGGTTTGTGAATGAAAGAAAAAAATAGAATTGTCGAAATTAGCTTTGGACATAGTAGCACTTGGAAAAATAAGGATTAGCATAAGATCTCAATCAGCTGGACATAGTTACAGAGAGTATGGTGCAATCTTTATCATGATTCACATTCAACGATAGCATCACCAAGAGCATAAGAAGATTCACATAATTAAAGCTATGCGAAACAAGAGATTAGCCAGAAGAATTTGAACAAGCAAATCAAGAAGGCATTTTTGTTGTCGTCTCTTACAGATTAAGTTAACATATGAACATTGTCGCGACCTCTTTTTTTCAGCGCCCGATTGGGGTCGAACGCCTAAAGGAGGTTAATGGCTCGGCTGAAATTAGTTATGCCCGGACTCTCCCAAGTCCACCAATTCACGACTTTAATGGTCCAAGTTTTTTTTTTAACCTATAAATTAATTTTAAAATGGAGTCGCCACTAATCGGATTTGGGGTAGGTGATTAGAAACCCAAGCGAAGTATAGGGAGAAATACTCGCTCTGCGCAACCAGAGAAATTAGGATCGGGGACTTGATTACACTAGTTAATCACTAATGCCCTTTCGGTACCTAATCTTGTTTAAACCCTAAGGCTTTTTGGATTTTTGAGGGATTTTCCATGCATTTTGGGAGGAAAAACATTTTTTGAGTCTTTTTCTTTTTTTTTTGACATAAAAGGGATTTTTGGATATTTTTTATAAGTATTTTTTTTGGCATTTTATGAAAATTTTTGGCATTTTATGAATTTTTTTTTTGGCTTTTTCATGAATTTTGACTTTTTTTGGATTTTTGGCATTTTTTGGAAAATATGAAATATTTTTTGATTTTTCTGATTTTTCGGAAAATAAAATATTTTTTAGTATTTTTTAATATTTTTCGGAAAATAAAGTATTTTTTTTTTATTTTTTTTGATTTTTTGACAATAAAACATTTTTTACTATTTTTTTGTTATTTTTTGGAAAATAGATAATTTTTATTTTATTTTTTTATTTTTTTTTTTTTTTTGAAAATAAATTATTTATTTTTTATTTATTTATTAAGATATTATTTAAAATAAAATAAAAAAAAAGCCGACCCGGTCGGGTCCGCGGGTTGGGTCCGACCCAGGCCGGCGACCCAAACGCGGACGGGCCCGACTCGGATTTTTTGTCCTTTTTTTTTGAAACGGCGTCGCGGCCGGGCGTTTGGAGATGCCCGGCCCGACCCGATGACCCAGCCCTAGCGGCCCGGCTCCCGGCGAAACCCTACCCGATCCGGCTCCGGTACCCGACCCGTCCTCCGGCCGCCCCTAGATTGCGAACCCTACCCGATTTTCCGGGTCCGGATCCGCTTCGTGACCCGGAAAATCGCAAACCCTAGGGTTTGCGAATCCGCGGCGCCGAGGGTGGAAACCAAGGCGCTACGGCGGCGCGACGGCGGCGACGATGACGACGATGACGACTACGACGATGGCGACGGCGGCGGAGTGGGGTTGCGATGAACGGCGGGGACGATGGCGACGTCGACAGAAGTGATGGGCTACCTGTTCGCGGCGATGGTGCGACGGGAGTGGCGTCGGACGGCTTCCCTTCGGGCGGCGACGGTCGGGGCGCAACGCGGGTTTCTGGCGATGGCGGCGGCGACGACGATTGGACGGTGGCACGGCGTCAGGGTCGTGGAAGGGCTCGATTCTCTCTCCCTCAGGCCAGATCTGAGCCTCCACCGGCCAGATCTGACCCTCTCGAACCCGCTCGCCGCCGGCCTTCCCCGAAGTCTCTCGGTGGAGGGTGGGCAGCTCGCGACTCGAGTCCTCCTCGGCGCTCGCTCTTCGGTCTCCTCCTGAAGTCTCTCAGGCGAAGGTTTTCAAGCTCGCGATGGCCGTCGACGGAGCTTGTTGCCGCCTATTTATAGGCGAGGGGGGGTCCGGTCGACGGAGGGCTTCGGCCGCCGGCCTTCGGCTTGCCGACCGGTCTTCCTCGGCTGAACCGGCGTCCCATCCGAGCTTTTCCAGCGAGGCGTGCTCGGCATTGAAAGCAGCCATTAATGGCGCCTGAGATCTGTCACCTCTGGCCGACGTTGGCCTACTCTCCTCGGCCGTAGGCCGTCCTTCGCGCTTCGGTGATGAAGCGCGTGGAATACAGAGGCGGAGAGGGAAGACGCGAGGAAGAAGAAGAAGGAAGAAGAAGGAAAAGAGGGGCCGGGCTAGAAAGAGAAGCTGGGCTTGGGCTTGCGAAAAAGATGGGGGGCTACCGATTTTTGCTTTGCTTTTCTTGTTTTTTTTTGCTTGTTTTGCTTTGTTGTTTGTTTATTTATTATCCGAAAAAGATAAAAAACGATAAAATAAACTAAAATAAAGTAAAATAAAGTAAAGTAAAACCTAATTAATTAAAAGGAAATTTTAGGCGTCAACAACACCCCCCCTCTTTGAAGGTGAGCTCGCAGAGGTTGCATTCAAAGACAAACTGATGCCTAAATTTTATCCATGCATGCGTAGCAGATTATATTTCATTTGGGACCTATTATTCTATGCAGAAAAATAGCAATATAACTTTACATATACTAAGACAGATAAGAAAATACCTGGAGTTACTTACCGGGAGTGAGTGAGATAGGGTGTGAACCCTGAGTTTGGCAAGTATCAAGGCGTCATCTTACCTGGTGACATGAGGAGGTTGCTTCTTCAAGACCCGAACCATTCTTCGGTCGCCTGTTAGAGCAATCAGTGATTTGTCGAGGACCCGAAGCTTTCTTCGGTCGCCTTGATGGGGAATTGCCTTCTCAGGATCCGAACCATTCTTCGGTCGCCTATTAGAGCAATCAGTGGTTTGTCGAGGACCCGAACCTTTCTTCGGTCGCCTTAACGGGAGATGCGCCGACCTTTCTCGGGGCATTTGTTTGTGGGTGCTCGATCTTTATCAAGGACACCGGTTGGTACCCGACCTTTCTCGGGAGATGCGCCGACCTTTCTCGGGGCATCGATTTGTGGGGTGCCGACCTCGTCATGGACACCGATTGGTACCCGACCTTTCTCGGGAGATGCGCCGACCTTTCTCGGGCATCGATTTGTGGGGTGCCCGACCTCGATCATGGACATGGACACCTTTCTCGGGAGATGTTGGTACCCGACCTTTCTCGGGAGATGCACCGACCTTTCTCGGGAGCATCGGTTTTGGAAGATACCTGGACATTTATAGGCATTTGAAAGAGTACTTGGATATTCACAAGTACTAACCTGGAGGATATTTGGGCCTTTGCAAGCGTTGAAGGGGTACTTGGATGATCACAAGTGCGATTCGAAGGGTGCTTGGACATTCGCGAGGCGTTGAAGTGGTACTTGGATGATCACAAGTACTAGATGCTGGAAAATACCCGATTGCTTGCAAGTGTCGAAAGAGTACTTGGATGATCACAAGTACGAACTTTGAAGGATACTGGATGTTCGCAGGTATCGAAGGGGTACCTGGGATATTTGCGAAGGTCTCTCACCTCCTGGCAGTTGGGAATATCGAGGACGTACCTTGGATATTCGTGAAGGTCTCTCACCTCCTGGTAAATGGGAATATCGAGGACATACCTGGGATATTCGTGAAGGTCTCTCACCTCCTGGTAGATGGGGAATATCGAGGACGTACCTGGGATATTCGTGAAGGTCTCTCACCTCCTGGCAGTTGGGAATATCGAGGACGTACCTTGGATATTCGTGAAGGTCTCTCACCTCCTGGTAATTGGGAATATCGAGGACGTACCTTGGATATTCGTGAAGGTCTCTCACCTCCGGTAAATGGGAATATCGAGGACATACCCGGGATATTCGTGAAGGTCTCTCACCTCCTGGTAAGTGGGAATATCGAGGACATACCTGGGATATTCATGAAGGTCTCTCACCTCATGGCAGTTGGGAATATCGAGGACATACCTTGGATATTCGTGAAGGTCTCTCACCTCCTGGTAATTGGGAATATCGAGGACGTACCTTGGATATTCGTGAAGGTCTCTCACCTCCTGGTAAATGGGAATATCGAGGACATACCTGGGATATTCGTGAAGGTCTCTCACCTTCTGGCAGTTGGGAATATCGAGGATGTACCTTGGATATTCGTGAAGGTCTCTCACCTCCTGGTAAATGGGAATATCGAGGATGTGCCTCACATATTCATGAAGGTCTCTCACCTCCTGGTAACATAAACTTGAATGTAGCACATGGCTTACCGGAGGCCGGCACTTAAAAGGCCGGAACACTGGGTAGCCGCAGTGTACAAAGTAGTGGGATATTTGGATGAACACAAGTATTTAATGATATGATCGGGGACCACTCAAGCTGGTCCAAGTGTAAGAAAGCATACCGGGTAATCGCATGAGCACAATGTGATGGAATACTTGAATGGTTGCTAGTATTCAATGATAATTTTGAGAACAACTCGGAAAGGGAGGACCTTAACAATGAAAGGCACTATAAGGTAGTGGGATACTTGGTCGTTCGGTGCATCCTAACTATGAAGACAACTCGAACAAGTCGAGTGTCAAGGAAAGAGAGTACCTAGACAATGAAAGGCACTCAAAGGTAGTGGGATACTTGGTCAGTTGCAGGCATCTTAGCTATGAAGACAACTCGAACAAGTCGAGTGTCAAGAAAAGGGAGTATCCGAACAGTGGTCGGTACTCAAAGACAATGGGGATACCTAGACAGCAGTAGGTATTCAACGATAAAGGGATACTTGGTCAGTCACAAGTATCAATACCCTGGGGACAACTCGAATAGGTCGAGTGTCGATAAGAGGGAGTACCCGGCAAGTGGTGGGTACTCACAGACAATGGGATACTGAGACAATTGCAAGCACCCAAACTCAAGGGACGACTCGAATAGGTCGAGCGTCAAGAAGAGTACCTAGACAGGGGTAGGTACTTTAAGACAAATGGGGATAGGGATATGTTTACTTGGCAATATCTATGATCTCTGAGAGTATGTCTACTATTTGCACAATATGCACACATGATTGTATATGTTGTAAATTTATGAGTTTAAATGTGATTTATGTATGACAGTTTTGTCAATTTTACATCATTTGAGTTCCACTAGGGAAGATTTTGAAAGACAACCTTTATTCGGAATATAGATGTCTTGAGCATGCCAGATGAGGGACTTTCAGTCTGAAAGGACTTTCCACTCACTCTCATGGAAAATGCTATCCTGACCATTGATGCAGGATTTATAAGGACCACACATCTCACTATCATCATGTCAGCAGGGGTCCGAGTATTTCTCGCAAGTGGTACGATTTTACCTGTGTGAGAGGTCTTTGTTGAGACCGTAATGTAGGCTTGGTTGTTGGCTCGTCAATGGGGACCATCACGGTCAAGGCTTATGAATAGAACGCTGCACGATCATCTATGGGTTTGCAAGTTTAGGAATCCTGCGAAAAGAGATAGAATAGTCTTGCTCGTACTTCTTCGAGCGTTGTTTATAAACATATGAAATCCTACGTTAATTGAAGTTCCCTAGTCTGAAGAGACTTTTACAATGGGACGCAATGTAGGCTTGACTCATGTGCAAAAGGATGAGAGCTCGTGTTTGCTTGGCATTTGTCGCCGGTCTTTCTTCTCACTATCAAATAAAGGCTCTATCAATTGAACCACAACATTAACTTTTCTTGAGAATACAATTGACTATATTCTTTAGTTGGGGGGCATTGGCCTTGCTTTTACCAGGCACACTGCTTTTTCATGCTCCTAGTTTTTTTGTTGCTTGAGGAACTAATCTAGACAAGTTCAAGCAAACGCCTAGTTTTTTATTGTTAGGAACTAATCTAGACAAGTCTTCATCTTTTGCCGGCGTCTCTCCCGATTTTGCTGCTCGAACGGCAGTAACTTCTGTTTTGCCTCCATGTGAGGGTAAATTTACAGACTCAATTGGGTTGTACAATGAATACAAGTGTGTAAAGAAAGAATTGTTCTTCATGACTCTATGGCACTTAAATTAACGCGAGTGTTCATATGCAATAAAGACACTTGAAGATTGATGCAAGTGCAAGCAAGAGAAACGCTATCCCTTTTCTCACCTCGTGATGTTGACTTGCCTTTGACTTGCCCCAGTGTGGGGCGGTTTTTTTTTTTTTTTTTTTTACGAGGGGTAAGACAGAAATTTGGCTAGTGTATGGGGCTCAAAGTGAGCAATGGAATGCCTCCCACTATCTTGGTCATCGTACCATTCGCGAGAGAACTCTTTACCCTGTAGTCATGGAATTTTCTGTACTCATCTCGCAAGTGTATAGATAGGGGACTGTGTGTAGGATATGGCTTGCCTGTCATCATTCTGACGCGCCTCATCCAGCATGCTCAATTAATCTTGTATTCTTCACTTAGCTGTCTATTCTAATAATCCTTAATAGAATCAAAGATTTAGACAGACAAAATCATCATGCGAAATTCACCTGGAAAAAGGCATGCAGTGTATGATGCGATAGAGTTTGTATTCTTAAAATAAATGAATGGCTTTTACTCAAGAAAAACTTATTAACAGCTTTAGGGGTGTTTACTTAGTGGAACGGTATTCACAAATGTGTTGAAAATTGAACATCAAAAGAGTTATTTACAAAGGGTTATTTACAAATGGGTGTCGCTAGATTGCTCCTATTGAATGGGGAGATGTCACATGAATAATCAGCTAGAGGTTGATGGCTTGGTCGGACGTCTTTGTTTTTGCCCCGGGCTTGGATCACTTGATTTGTCCTATTTAACCATTTAATCTGGCTCTTGAATCCCAATGCTTCCTGTCAATATGAGTTCAGAGAGTGAGTGTTAGAAATGATGCCAAGTTACCTTTCCTCCGAGTTTATTTGTGCTGGCTCTTAGGGAAGTTCGACGGCCTCTTCTACATTTCAATACTTCCTTCGATCGGCTTTTCCTACTTGTGGCCACATATGCATGACTCGCTGGTCATTGATCGATTTTCAACGCTTTTTCCTTCGTGGAATTTCTCCTTCGCCTTTGATTATAGCATTAGGCAAAGTCATATACCTCAAGCTTCTATGGAACTTGAGATGGACAATCAAAACTTCCAATTCTCCGATGGTAATTACTTCTTGCAAGAGAATGTGTCTGGAACAAGAAGTGAGGCCTTCAGATTTTAAGATTGTTGATTGGGACAGAAGGTTCCTTTCAACCAGATTGGTTCTTGAATGACGTGTCCTTTACACCGAGTTGGGCGAAATTGACATGGATTACTCTTACGCGTCCGCCTGGGTAACGTTGATTTGCTCAAGTTATGCCATCGAGTTTGCTACTTGATTTTTGAAACTTCCTTAAATGCTAATGATTACCATTCATTTTTCCCCATTGAGTCAACCAAACACGCATTTTTTATGATGGTGTAAATACATCACTCATATATAAAGGTGCATAGGCATTTTCATTATGATAGAGGAGTGTTTGGCAATGCCAAACGATGAACATCTTTCAAGGGTAGTATTTTTTTACAGCATCGGAATTAACTGGTTTAGAGAACTCTCGCCCATCCATCTCAGTTAGGATTAAGGCTCCTCGGGGAGTATCTTCTTTATTACATAAGGACCCTTGTAATTTGGGGCGAACTTGCCTCCGGGCTCGGAAAGATTGGTAGCGTCTTTCTCAAGACTAGCTCGTTTACCTCGAAGTGCTTGGGTCGCACTTTTTGATTAAATGATCGAGCTATCTTTTGCGATAACACCGACCGTGAGAGGGCTTTCAATCGCTTTTCATCAATCATGTTCAGCTGCTCGAGTCTTTGTTGCATCCATTCCTCCTTAGACAATCCTGCCTGGGATAAGATCCGTAGGGAAGGGATTTCTACTTCCATAGGCAAAACTGCCTCCATACCGTAAACCAGGGAGAAAGGGGTTGCTCCAGTGGAAGTTTGAATCAAGGTTCGATATGCTGTTAGTGCGCAGGGTAACCTTTCATGCCAGTCGCGGTAGTTTTCAGCTGTCTTGGCTAGGATTCTCTTGATGTTCTTGTTGGCGGCTTCCACGGCTCCATTCATTTGTGGACGATAAGGGGACGAGTTCAGATGTCGGATTTTGAACTCAGAAAACAATTGATCAATCAACTTGTTGTTCAGGTTTGACCCATTGTCGGTGACGATAGTTTCCGGTACGCCATAACGGGCGATTATGTCACGTCTGATAAACTTCATGACGTTTCGTGCAATTACGCTTGCATAGGATGTGGCTTCGATCCATTTTGAGAAGTAATCGATTGCGACCAAAATGAACCGGTGCTCGTTTGATGCCTTCGGGTTGATTGGGCCAATTACATCGATGCCCCACATTGAAAATGGCCAAGGCTCAGATAATTGATGCAGTTCGGTTGGAGGGATATTTACCTTGTCCCTGTGAATCTGACAACGATGACAGCTTCGCACATGTTGGGCGCAAGCGCCTTCTAAAGGGAGCCAGTAATAACCTAATCTCATTATTTTCTTGGCCAACATGCGTCCATTCATGTTAGGGCCACATACTCCCTCATGTATTTCTCGCATTATCCGTGTGGCTTCAGTTGCGTCAACACACCTTAGCGGGGATCGAGTCATATGATCTTTTGTACAGATTTTCACCACTGACGAAGAACCTCGAGGCCATTTTCATTAGGTATTTTCGATCAGAGGGAGTGCTTTCTTTAGGGAATTCCTGCTTCTGGACGTACTTCATGATATCGTAATACCAGGGTTTCCCGTCGGGTTCTTCAGTTATAGTCATGCAGTGGGCTTGTCTTGCCAGGACTTCAATCTTCAAAGGCTCTACTTCCAACCCCTTTGTCACTTGCAACATAGATGATAGCGTTGCTAGTGCATCAGCAAACTGGTTATGAATTCTAGGTAGATATTCGAACGAGACGTCCTAGAATTCTCCCACCAATTTTTCCAAGTAGTCGTGATAAGGCACCAGTTTGGCGTCTTTTGTTTTCCACTTGCCCAAAGTCTGACGGATAATTAAGGCAGAATCACCGAACACTTTTAGTTTTGTTACTTCCATTTCGATAGCCATTTGCAGGCCGAGGATGCATGCTTCATATTCGGCTATATTGTTGGTGCATGGAAACATTAATTTTGCAGCCACATGATAATGTTGTCCATTTGGGGATATTAAGACTGCCCCGGTGCCGGAACCTGACAAATTTGCAGCTCCGTCAAAGAACATAGTCCATGTGTCCTCTTCTACCGTTAAAATTCGGTCGTACGGGGGAATGATCCTCGCGTACTTCTTTAGGGCAATCTACTAACATATCAGCAATCACCCGACCTTTAACGATTTTTGTGACATCATCTCGGATGTCGAATTCGAGATCGGGATTTGCCATTTGGCCAATTTTCCCACCAAGGCCGGGCAACCGAGCAAATACTTGATTGGGTCACTCTCAGTTACAAGGAATGTTTGGTAATGCAAGGTATACTGCCGAAGTCTGTGCAGCACCCATACCAATGCAGCACATGTTTTTTCTGACTTGGAGTAGTTTTGTTCCGAAGTGGTGAACTTTTTACTCAAATAGTAAATGGCTCGCTCCTTCCCATCATGGGGTCCTTTTCTGTGCCAACATTGCACCTAGGGATTCATTGTTGATGGTAAGGTAGAGGGTCAAAGGGTGTCCTGGAGTCGGAGGTACTAAAACCGGGGTTTCATCGTCACGCTTTAAATTTTCAAATGCCAGTCGGCAGTCATCATCCCATTTGATTTGTGCACCTTTCCTAAGAAGTTTAAAGAAAGGTTTTGCAGTTTCAGAAAGCTGGGAAATGAATCGCGCAATATAATTTAGTCTTCCCAGGAGGCTCCGGACTTCTTTTACAGTCGAGGGAGGAGGCATCTCAAATATTGCTTTAGTTTTTGATGGGTCCACTTCTATCCCTTTACAGCTCACAATGAATCAAAGCAACTTGCCAGAAGTTGCCCCGAACACACATTTTGCTGGGTTCAAGCGCAACTTAAACTGGCGAAGTCGATTGAATAATTTTTCTAGGGTCTTTACATGGTCTTCTCCGTGTCTGGTTTTGGCGATCATGTCATCGACATATACTTCAATTTCTTTATGCATCATGTCATGGAAAAGGGTCGTCATGGCACGTTGGTAAGTTGCTCCAGCGTTTTTCGGGCCAAAGGGCATGACCTTATAGTGAAAAGTCCCCCATGGAGTAATGAACGCCGTCTTTTCCTTGTTTTCCTCTTTCATTTTTATTTGGTTGTATCCCGAGAATCCATCCATGAAAGAGAAAAATTTGAATCCGGCAGTACTGTCCACATGAACGTCTATGTGAGGTAGCGGAAAATCATCTTTTGGGCTTGCTTTGTTCAAATCGCGGTAGTCGACACAAACCCGGATTCGACCATCTTTTTTCTTTACCGGCACAATATTTGCTACCCAACTAGGATATTGCGAGACTTCGAGGAAGCCTACTTCCAGGAGTTTCATTACTTCTTCTTCAATCTTTTTTGACAACTCAGGCTTAGTTCTCCTTAGCCGCTGTTCTTGGGGGCTACATCGGGGTTGGTTGGCAAGCTATGCTCCACGATCATCGGATCGAGGCCTGGCATATCGGCATATGACCATGCAAATACGTCTTGATACCTTTTTAGGAGGGCAATTAAGCTTGCAGCTTCTTCTTTAGGAAGGTTTGCGCCAATCTTTATCTCCCTTGGACCTTCTGTGCTGCCTAAGTTGACAATGACGGTGTCTTCAGTAGTAGGGGGTTTTGTTTCTTCGTGGCGCTTCCAATTCCGTTGAATTTCGTCGGAATCATCAAAATCATCATCTAAGTCATCAGAATTACTATCATGGCTACTTACGGTGTCGGTCTGGACCGTTCCCATACCCTCGCCTGTCGCTAGATTATTCATGTGTCATAGAGTAGATAGGCTAAGGGAACCAATAAGGTTAGTAGCATGCATGCTTCCTTCTTTTGAAAAGGTGATAAATTGTTCTTGAAGATTTAGGACAAGGAAACATGAGGAGACCCGGGCCTCAGATTTCTTCTTTCATTTGACGGTGGCTATCATCAACGGGCCGGTTTGGTGTGTCTCCTCATGCCCTCAAAATGTTTTCAACTTTATTTATTAGTAGATGGATTTACATGGTGATTTCAAAAATAGTTCCTTGAGTGGAACTGATGTTGAAAACGAAACAAGCCAGACTTTGAGAAATATGTACAGGCTCCCACGTAGGGGAGTATGCAGAGGAATTAAAAAGGATTCTACTCGAGCGGGTCTGCACCCATTTCCCCTGACGGTCCTTCGTTGATAGCGCCCACGAAGAAGTCTTCATACCAGTCGCCAGCCGTGTCTCCCTGTGCTCCTGGCTTTGCGGACTTCAGATCATCCATGCCTTCCCATCCATCAGGGACGATGTTGTGATGATGCTCATAGAAATTTCGGGGGATTGAATAGTCGACATAGTAGTCAAATTTACCACTTGGTTGGCCCAAAGTGTCCATGATCGCCTTTCCTCTACGTGCTTCCTTAGCATGCTCGGGGAACATGGTACGGGTGCTGGGTACCACGAGGAGGTGATCCTTGCCAAAACACAGCCATGGAGAGCGGAACGTGAATACCCCAGCATCCAAAAGATCCTGAACCTTGTCTCTCAGGATGATGCAGTTATCTAGCGAGTGTCCTAATTCCCCCGAATGATAATCACATTGCTTGGATGGATCATAATCAAGGAAGTACTCGGGAGTAGGATGGCTCGGTTCCCTACCGATTATTCCTTGCTCTAGGAGGATGGGGAAAATAGTGGCCATTGATTTAGGAAGAGGCGAATATGGCCGAGTGCTTCTTTGGGACAAGGGTAGTCGTGCCCCTTGTTAGGTCGTGTCAGTAGGGTCCTCTTCATTTACTACCAGCTCCTCGTTGTGACGAGAGCGGAATGCACGGGTAGCTTGAGCGAAGTTTTCTGTCAGGTGGTGTACGGTCTCGCGCAGTTCTTCGACTTGGTGCTGAAGCTGGATGAACGAGAAGTTATCGCCTGTTTCTTCTAACTGCTCTTCCTCAATGGCACCTATGAAAATGTCCCCGAACATGGTGGTCATGTCATATGGCCCCTCTTTCTTTATAAGTGAGGGCCAAGTCGTGTCTTCCTGGATTATAGGCAACTTCGCGCTTCCGGGGTTGAACCATTTTGAAGTATTCACTCCTTCTTCCTCATGCATCATCTT
Organism: Eucalyptus curtisii; assembly: GCA_017140595.1. Lineage (NCBI taxonomy): Eukaryota > Viridiplantae > Streptophyta > Magnoliopsida > Myrtales > Myrtaceae > Eucalyptus > Eucalyptus curtisii. The sequence goes on from CM029504.1 coordinate 9,045,021, forward strand.
GGCTGGGCCTGGGAAAGTTTCCTTGAGACGGGGATATACAAGGCCGACTTTTTTCTTTGCTTTTCTATCCGGGGAATATCCTAAACCGATAGTGTAGGGTCTCCTCAAGGCTTTAATAGGCTGACGGATGCCCTGGCCTCTCCTACCAAGCCCTCGTCCCGAAATGAAACCATGTCCAACCATGATTTTTCCTACCATGATTGCAGCGCTTGATACCTCGGGGACGAGAGGCAAAGTCCCTCGAGTTTCGTGTATAGTAGACACGAGTTCGAACGATTGATAGCTGGCTTCGCTTTTGTCACTAGGTTCGACATAAGGGATGGCCGTCTCGTGGTAGATGCGGTGATCTTCTTCTCCTCGGACCGTGATCAGTTTTCCTCCAACCACGAACTTCACACTTTGGTGGAGGCTTGAAGGTACTGCTCCTGCGACGTGGATCCATGGGCGCCCTAAGAGGAAATTGAACGCAGTGGGGATATCCATCACTTGGAACAAAATTTTGAATATGGTTGGGCCAATTTGAATGTCGAGCTCGATCTCTCCCACTGTTTCCTTCTTTGTTCCATCGAATGCTAGAACAAAAGTCTTGGGTACCTGGATCCATGATCTCTCTATTTTAAGGCGACGGAGTGTCGCTAGTGGACATATGTTAAGAGCAGATCCGTTGTCAATCGGCACCGAGCGACGTGAGATGTGTTGTACTTGATCGATATGTAGAGGCCCTTGGTATGTCCTCTACCCTCCTCGGAATTTCTTCATCGAAAATGCCATTTGATCTTTTAAAAGGATGGTACTGACAAATTCCTCAAGTTTGTCATGCTCAATCGTTTCAGGGACATGTACTTCACTTAGTACTTTCATGAGGGATTTCTGGTGTTTGATAGATGTTTGAAGCAATTCCAGCAGAGAGATCTGTGCTGGTGATTTTCGTAGTTGTTCCACCACATTATATTCACTGGCCTTAACTACGGCCAAAACTCCCTGGCTTCTTCGTCAGTGACGGGCTTAGCAGACTGAGTATTTGCTTGAGCATAGGTTCTCCCAGATCTCGTGACTAAACCAACATCAAGGTCATAAGACCATGGTACTGCATTGTTGTATTCGTATTTGTAAGGTGGGGAATCTCGATGACTATATAGCCGCTTCGTTGTTGATGCTTGAACAATGGCTTCTTTCCTTTCAAAGACGCTCTCAGGTGAGGCGGAATTCTTCTTTTCCTTTTCCGCATTTAGCGCGGCAAATTCTTCCTCCCAGTTGATGAGGACTTGCGATATGGTAGAAACTATGCCGGCGTGGCCGGCGTACATGATTATTCCGGTCTCTATCATTCTTAATACAATTTCCTTCATTATTGCAAAGGGTGGTATTTCATCACGTGGATAATACCCGGTTTCTACTAGCCCTCGATAGATGTCAACAATATGTGTATTGACATTTCTGATTTGACCTGCTTCAGGACCGGATATCATGTTTACTTTGTCAGCATGATCAGGGAGCGGATTGCTTTGGACATTTGGCTTTGCAGTTTGGAATGAGAAGGCCTTAGTATCTAGTAGGTTCTGGATCCGATGCTTAAGGACGAAACACTCATCGTTGAATGGCCTACTTCTCCCATGTGATAGTCACATTTTTTGGATGGGTCATAGCTGGAGAAGTTTTCAGCGTTGGGTCGTCTTGGCTCAGTTGAAAGGAGGCTTTTGTTTCGGAGGATTGCCAGAACCTGGGAGGGAGATCTAGGAAGTGAAGTGGATTGTCTTCGGTTGTTGTAGCGTTGGGGTGGACGGCTATTAGTCTATTGTTGGCCTGTGTTTGTCTGAATGGTCGGGAGGTGACTGGTGTTTGCAGTGTAGGTGGAATTGACATCAATCAGGGGCTCTTTATCTTTTTTCATGTTGAGCCTTCTGCCGACAGTGCGGTGCTCGTGAACCAGCCGTCCCTTAAACTGTCTCAATCTGCTCTCCCACGGAATGAGCCGATTGAATGATTCACGATCGTAGTCACCATCCGATTGCGGTATTCATAGGGGAGGGTTTTGATGAACATTTTTCTCGTTCAAAGTCGGTTGGCTCAGGACTGATCTGGGCGGCGAGATTCCTCCATCTAATAGCGTATTCTTTGAAAGATTCGTGCTTTTTCTTTTCCGTGCGATCAAGATCCTCACGAGAAGGGGTAATGTCCATTATGAATTTGTACTGCTTGATGAATGCCTCACTTGCTTCACTCCATGTCTCAATGAGGTTTATGTTCTTTTTGATGTACCACCTCAGGGCGGGACCTACCAGGCTTGACTGGAACAATTAGATCATTAAAGGTACATTATTAATGTACTGGGTCATTCGAACCAAATATATTTGCAAGTGAGCCCTTGGGCAGGTCGTGCCATCGTACTTCTCAAATTCAGGCATTTTGAATTTTTCTAGCATTTTGACCTTAGAGTAGATGGAGAGGTCTGTTGGGGTAGGATCTTGAAGGCCCTGCAGTTGTTTTAGCCTTTCTTCAAGTTTCTCAAGGCGTTTGTCATGTTCAGTCTTAGACAAACTATTGGGCTTTGCTTTTTCAACTATGATTTGGTGCATATCATCCTCCAATTCGGGCATATTATCATCGGTATCTCTTCCTTGATCACCTCGGGTGGACGATTGCGGTAACAATACTTCGATTGAAGCTGGGGCGGGAGCCAATTTGCCTTGGATGGAATCTATCTGCTTTGAGAGTTGTTGAAGCACATTGAAGACTTGTTTCATTTCACTTTCCATAATCTCGACACGGCTTGGCACATTTTCTTCAGCCATTCTAGCTTTTGGATTTGGCAAATATGACTATGTTGTGATTACCTGTTTGCGCAAAACGGAAAGAACATAAGCGAGAGAAACAAACGGAATATTGGCCCATGGCAAGGGTCGAGTCATTTTTATTTATTAACAGGGGAAATATACAATGCCGAAAGGGCTCTTCAAACAGGGCACAGAAGATAGAGCGATCCTAACTATTCACATTTAGACATATTCACAAAAAAAAACCGGACTACCCATTTTCATATGCGATGGGAAGCTCCAGTCTTGTGAAGCCGCTTGCTCTTTCGTGCTAGCTTTGATATGTGTTTCCTGCTTGTCTCCAAACTTTTTTCAAGAGATTTAATTCGTCCTTGCAGAGTAAGTTTATCAGCCACGTCGGGGATTGCTGGTTGTAGTTCCTCGGGAATTATGTGGTTGCGGATGTAGAATGTGGATGCATGATGAGCTTCTTCCTGCCCCTTCAATCTTCTGGGTATGATAATCTTTTCTGGGTGACATCTACTCCATGCATCTTGGGTCATACAGATTTCTTCTGAGTAGTCATAACCGGTATGGGTGAAAAGGATTCGGAACAATCCTGGTTTGAGCGGCGGTGGGATTTCTTGGAGGACCCAGACCGACGAGCCACCCTATGTGGATAATATGAGGTAGCTCCGGAGAGGCCCAGCAGTGGGATGGGGTCGTAATAATTAAGCGCAAAACGCGCCTCTCCTGCAATGAACCATTTAGTTCGCCATAGGAATGTCTCGGGGACAGGGTCTTTTAATAAGTTAATCCATCGAGAATATTCCTCGCTGGGAGAGTACTTTTCCAAGTTTTGAAACTTTTGAAGTGGATGTTTGAATTTGTTGATTTCAAATATTTGCATGAGGTGCCCAAATCCTTTGATATGGGAAAAGAACCACATCTGTAAAATTTCCGGGGCGGCCCTCATCATTTTTTCTTTGTTTTCCTTAAAACGGTTAAGGGATAAAAATGTTTCAGCTAAAACCATATTCACATATCCTGCCCCGAAAGTGACTTGATTTATCACCCATGCCATTGAAGGATTTATGGCATTCTTCCTATAGGGGAAGATAATAAATCCGAAGAACGCTAAGAGGAAGATCTTGCTTTCTTGGTTCATCGATTGTTTTTCAAAACATTCAGTTAAAGATGATAGCGGGAAAGCATTGTTGTTAGCTTCAACAATTTCTCTTACCGAATGATTTTTAAAAACCGTGATAGACTAACCATAGGGTCAATGCTGATCAGTGGCTTGACAAGCTCTCTTACCAAAGGCATTCCTATGGCGAGATTGTATTCTTCCAAGGTCGGAGTCAGTTCAAATTTACCGAACAAGAAGGTGGATGTTTCAGGGCACCAGAAATGTGGCAGTGCTTGCATGACGCCAGAGTGGATATTGATCTGGAGTAACGGAAGGAGATGATCGATGCTTGCTTTGACACGCTCCTAGCTGAGCTGATCTAACTGATTCCACCATCTGAGGAGCTCTTTCTTGGGAGTAGGAATGAACTGGATATCGATTCTTCCCATCACATATGAGAAAGGGAGTTACACGACCTTACCCTATGCCATGAGCCAATAAAAAGACTGTATAAAAATAAAGAAATTACTTTGCTTTTAAAGAAAATGGCAAGCACATAGACATGCACATGGGACGTGCGGCTCGATTTTTAACTGAGAAGGCTTGTTGAAATTAAAAGGGTATCCGCTTGTCGCAGTCTCGTCGCAAAGCATACCCTCCTAATCTCGGCTAAGAAATTCGGGGAAAAGAAAGGCAACCTCTACATCGCAGTCTCGCGTTCGAGGTTGTATCTTTCTTAACACCATTCTAGAAATCCTATGGCGGCCCAGGTCCGGCGGCCGGGTTGTGTGTGCCATGTGTAGTGTTAAAACAGTAAAGCATGCATATCAGTTTATAATCACAAGATATTTTATTTTAAAAAGAAAAAACTAAGATACTAACCTGTATAAAAGAAAAAAACCAAAGTCAGTAAAGCATTTAAACAAGATAAAAACGGCCTAAGTCTTCAATTCCCCAGCGGAGTCGCCAAGCTGTCGCGACCTCTTTTTTTCAGCGCCCGATTGGGGTCGAACGCCTAAAGGAGGCTAATGGCTCGGCTGAAATTAGTTATGCCCGGACTCTCCCAAGTCCACCAATTCACGACCTAATGGTCCAAGTTTTTTTTTTAACCTATAAATTAATTTTAAAACAGAGTCGCCACTAATCGGTTTGGGGTAGGTCGATTAGAAACCCAAGCGAAGTATAGGGAGAAATACTCGCTCCTGCGCAACCAGAGAAATTAGGATCGGGGACTTGATTACACTAGTTAATCACTAATGCCCTTTCGGTACCTAATCTTGTTTAAACCCTAAGGCTTTTTGGATTTTTGAGGGATTTTCCATGCATTTTGGGGAGGAAAAACGTTTTTTGAGTCTTTTTTTTTTTGACATAAAAGGGATTTTTGGATATTTTTAGAAAATACAAGTCTTTTTGGCATTTTATGAAAATTTTTGGCATTTTATGAATTTTTTGGCTTTTTCATGAATTTTGACTTTTTTTGGATTTTTGGCATTTTTTGGAAAATATGAAATATTTTTTGATTTTTCTGATTTTTCGGAAAATAAAATATTTTTTAGTATTTTTTAATATTTTTCGGAAAATAAAGTATTTTTTTTTATTTTTTTTTTTTTTCGACAATAAAACATTTTTTACTATTTTTTTGTTATTTTTGGAAAATAGATCATTTTTTTTTTTTTTTTTTTTTTTTTTGAAAATAAATTATTTATTTATTTATTAAGATATTATTTAAAATAAAAAAAAAAGAAAAGCCGACCCAGATCGGGTCCGCGGTTGGGTCCGACCCGGGCCGGCGACCCAAACGCGGACGGGCCCGACTCGGATTTTTTGTCCTTTTTTTTTTTTTTTTTTTTTGAAACCGCATCGCGGCCGGGCGTTTGGAGACGCCTGGCCCGACCTGATGACCCAGCCCTAGCGGCCCGGCTCCCGGCGAAACCCTACTCGACCCGGCTCCGGTACCCGACCCGTCCTCCTATCGCTCCTAGATCGCGAACCCTACCCGATTTTCCGGGTCCGGATCCGCTTCGCGACTCGGAAAATCACAAACCCTAGGGTTTGCGAATCCGCGGCGCCGGGGTGGAGACCGAGGCGCTACGGCGGCGACGACGGCTACGGCGGCGACGGCAACGACGATGACGACTACGACGACGGTGATGGCGGCGGAGTGGGGTTGCGATGAACGGCGGGGACGATGGTGACGGCGACAGAAGTGATGGGCTACCTGTTCGCGGTGATGGTGCGACGGGAGTGGCGTGGGATGGCTTCCCTTCGGGCGACGACGGTCGGGGCTCAATGCGGGTTTCTGGCGATGGCGGCGGCGACGACGATTGGACGGTGGCATGGGGTCAGGGCCGTGGAAGGGCTCGATTCTCTCTCCCTCAGGCCAGATCTGAGCCTCCACCGGCCATATCTGACCCTCTCGAACCCGCTCGCCGCCGGCCTTCCCCGAAGTCTCTCGGTGGAGGGTGGGCAGCTCGCGACTCGAGTCCTCCCCGGTGCTCGCTCTTCGGTCTCCTCCTGAAGTCTCTCAGGCGAAGGTTTTCAAGCTCGCGTTGGCCGTCGACGGAGCTTGCTGCCGCCTATTTATAGGCGAGGGGGGTCCGGTCGACGGAGGGCTTCGGCCGCCGGCCTTCGGCTTGCCGACCGGTCTTCCTCGGCTGAACCGGCATCCCATCCGAGCTTTTCCAGCGAGGCGTGCTCGGCATTGAAAGCAGCCATTAATGGCGCCTGAGATCTGTCACCTCTGGCCGACGTCGGCCTACTCTCCTCGGCCGTAGGCCGTCCTTCGCGCGTCGGTGATGAAGCACGTGGAATACAGAGGCGGAGAGGGAAGACGCGAGGAAGAAGAAGAAGGAAGAAGAAGGAAAAGAGGGGCAGGGCCAGAAAGAGAAGCTGGGCTTGGGCCTGCGAAAAAGATGGGGGGGCTGCCGATTTTTGCTTTGCTTTTCTTGTTTTTTTTTGCTTGTTTTGCTTTGTTGTTTGTTTATTTATTATCCGAAAAAGATAAAAAGAATAAAATAAACTAAAATAAAATAAAATAAAGTAAAGTAAAACCTAATTAATTAAAAGGAAATTTTAGGCGTCAACAAACATATACCGAGTTTTGTGATATGCGCAACACTGGTTGTCTCGTTGTAGAGAGAAGTCTTTCAGCACGAAAATGGGGCAACTATGCTGTTGTCTTTCGCCTCTCGATTGGTGGACAAAGGCACAGATTTCGACACTGTCCTCCAATCCCAACTACAGGTTACGATGAAATATATATTGAATTTGAATTGCTGTTACTACTAAGTTATGTCCTTGAGAAGTTATTGATCAAATAGCGATAACTTCTTCGTTGCTATTCCATTCTATAGAAGTTGATCCTAAGGTGGTCGATACTTACTGCATGAATAGTTTGATTGTCGGTATTGTGATTGCCTTCGTAGAGGAATTGCAGAGTTTGCACATCTAGTTGTAGCCTTTCACAGTAGATGTTGAACAACCTAGATAGCCTTGCTCACCTATTGAACAACGCTTTTCCTTGTATTTATAAAATAGGATATTCCACTTTCCTTTTATATCCAACAAATTAGATGCTAATTGCAACATGAATTGGGCATTATGAAACAATTAAAAATACTTTAAGTTGCTTGAATACTTGTGATGTAAGTACATTTCCATATACATTAATTTAGGAAGAAGTATACCCAAAGTGCCAAAACTTGGCATGAAAGGACACTTAAGTGCCATAAGTTAGGAAAGTGATACTTAAGTGCCTAAATCGGAACAAAATTGATCACTTAAGTGCCAATTTGGCCAAAATCTGGCCAAAATGTTAACGTGGAGATTTTCCGGCGAGTTAAGTGCAAAACGATGTCGTTTTGCACGTTGACGTGGCTAGAAAATGCAAAAAGCAATGTCGTTTTGTCTCGACGTTGTAAATAATTAATATAAAAATTAATTAAATTAAATTTAAAACTAAATTTATTTAAAACATTTAAAAATAAAAATGCAAATATTTTAAAAATGGGGGTTTGGGGGGGGGGGGGGAAGGGAGGCGGTTGAGGGCTGAGCCTTCGCCGTCGCCACTAGGAAGGGTCGGCGACAAAGGGCGGAGGGTCGACCGGGTTGCCGGCCCCTTGCCCTCGCCTAGCACCCCCCCCCCTCCCCCTTTTTAAATATTTGCATTTTTATTTTTAAACGTTTTAAATAAATTTATTTTTAATTTAATTTAATTATTTTTTATATCAATTATTTACCACGTTAGAGACAAAAACGACGTCGCTTTTGCATTTTCTAGCTACGTCAACGTGCAAAACGACGTTGTTTTGCACTTAACTTGCCAGAAAATCGCCACGTTAGCATTTTGGCCGGATTGACACTTAAATGATCAATTTTGCTCCGATTTTGGCACTTAAGTGTCACTTTCCTAACTTTTGGCACTTAAGTGTCCATTCGTGCCAAGTTTTGGCACTCCAGGTGTCCGGCACTCCATTAATTTAAGTTCATTTTTCAAACAACTCATCTTTTCATCAAGCTAAGTTCGTCGACAAAATTCAAGTATCATTTTAGTACTATTAGATGAACCGTTTCGATCACCATTTCAAAGAGGGGCGTTCGTCGACAGCTATTTTTTTTTTTTTGTAGACAACATAAGGCACACATTTTTTGAACAATAAAAATAAAGACGAGTAGTAAATAAATAAACGATAAGCAAATAAACAACAAAAAAATTTAAAACAAATAAAAAGAAAAGAAGAAAAGAAGACTAATTCGGTTTTGGTTACACTTGCACAACCCACAAATGGTCCAGGCCCATTAAGGGAACGAAGAGGAAAGCCTTCATTGTTAATCAATAATAGCATCCACCATCCATTGTCTCCGGACACCATTCGCCGGCTCTAATCATCAACAGCTGCCATGAAGCTCCCATTGCTGGCCACCTCAAGCTTGGTTACAACTAAAACAGAGAGGCTCAGGCACAATAACAAAACGTTATTCTCGAGCTATAAAGATTTTGCATGGTAACTTGTCAATTTCTTTGTTCTTTTATTTTTCTGTTCCCCATAATAGAAAAAAAGAACAGAAATTGGTTTTGTAATATCAACTAATTTTTCTATTCCCTCGAAGAGAAAAGTAACCTGAGAATAGATTTGGAACAAAAATAAGAAATAAAAAAAATGTAGCTTCTTATTTCTGAAAACAATTTCGAGAATTAAATCATTTTCCTTTTTTCTTTTCTTCTTCTTTCTCATCTTTGTGGTTTGTGAATGAAATAACAAAATAGAACTGCGGAAAATAGATGTGGACATAGTAGCACCCGGAAAAACAAATATCAGCAAAAGATCTCAATCAACTACATATAGTTATAGAGAGTATGGTGCAATCTTTACCATGATCTGTTACTAACAACATAAGAAGATTTACATAATGAAAGCAATGCAAAACAAGAGATTGACTAGAAGAATTCCAAGAAGCAAATCATGAAGACATTTTTGCCGTCGTATGCACATCACTGATTGTTTTGTTGCAAAAAAGAAGTCTTTCACCATGAAATGGGGCAGCTATGCTTCCATCTTCCGCCTCTCAACTGGTTGACAAAAGCGCAGATTTCAACACCGTCCTCCAATCCCAACTACAGGCTACGACGAAATATATAATGAATTTGAAGTGCTGCTACTACAGATAACTTCCTCATTGCTATTCCATTATGTAGAAGTTGATCCCAATGTGGTCACTACTTACTGCATGAGGGGTTTGATTGCGGGTATTGTGATTGCCTTCATAGAGGAACTGTAGGGTTTGCACATCCAGTTGCCGCCTTTCATAGTAGATATCGAACAACCTAGATAGCCTCTCTCTCTTGTCGAACAACGTTTTTCCTTGTATTTACATAATAGGATTTTGCTTTCCTTTTGTATTCGGCTTATTGGATGCTAACACCAATGTGAATTGTGGCATTATGAAGCAATTAGAAATACTTTATGTGACTTGAATACTTGTGACGTAAGTACATATCAATATACGTTAATTTAAGTTCATTTTTCAAACAACTCATATCTTTTCATCAGGCTAGGTTTGTGACAAAATTCAAGTATTATTTTAGTATTTAAAATGAATCGTTTCGACTACCGTTTCAAAGAGGGGCATCCATCGGCGGCTGAATGTTCTTTTTTGTCGACAACACTAGGCACACATTCTTTTGAACAAAAAAAATACAGACCAGTAGTATATAAATAAACGATAAGCAAATAAACAACAAAAAAATAATAATAAAAAAAAATGAAAAGAAAAGAAGAAAAGAAAAACAATTTGGTTTTGGTCCCACTTGCACAGCCCATAAACGATCCAGGCCCATTAAAGGCACGAAGAGGAGAGCCCTCGTTGCCAATTGACAATAGCATCCACCATCAACCATCTCCGGACACCGTTCGGCATCTCTGATCATCAATAGCTGTCGTCGAGTTCCCATTGTTGGCTACCTCAAGCTAGGTCACAACAGAAACAGAGAGAATCGGGCACAACAACAAAGCATTATTCTTTAGCTATCAAGGCCATGCATGATAACTTACCAATTTCACCATTCTTTTGTTCTTTTGTTCCTTGAAACAAAAAAAACAAAATAATAGAAATTCTTTTGATAATATCAACTAATTTTTCTATTTCCTAGAATAGAAAAGTAACTGAGAAATAGTTTTGGAATAAAAATAAGAAGTGGAAAAAAATAATTTCTTATTTCCGAGAACAATTTCTAGACATAAATCATTTTTCTTTTTTTCTTTTCTTCTTCTTCCTCATCTCTCTTTGTGGTTTGTGAATGAAAGAAAAAAAATAGAATTACCAAAAATAGCTATGGATATAGTGGTACTGGGAAAAATAAGGATTAGTAGAAGATCTCAATCAGTTGGACATAGTTACAGAGAGTATGGTGCAATCTTTACCATGATTCACATTCAACGATAGCATCACCAAAAGCGTAAGAAGATTCACGTAATAAAAGCTGAGCAAAACAAGAGATTGGCTAGATGAATTTGAACAAGCAAATCAAGAAGACATTTTGCTATCATCTCTGACAGATTAAGTTAACATACGAACATATATCGAGTTTCATGGTATGCACAACACTGGTGGTTTCATTGTAGAGAGGAGTCTTTCAGCACGAAAATGGGCGACTATGATGTTGTCTTCTGCCTCCCAATTGGTGGACAAAGGCGCATATTTCGGCACTATCCTCCAATCCTAACTACAGGCTATGATGAAATATATAATGAAATTGAAGTGCTGCTACTACTAAGTTATGTCCATGAGAAGTTATTGATCAAGTAGCGATAACTTCTTCATTGTTATTCCATTCTATAGAAGTTGATCCCAAGGTGGTTGATTGTTGGTATTGTGATTGCCTTCGTAAAGGAACTGCACGGTTTGCACATCCAGTTGCCACCTTTTGCAATCGATGTTGAACAACCTAGATACCCTCGCTCGCCTATCGAATAATGCTTTTTATTGTATTTATAGAATAGGATTCCGCTTTCCTTTTGTATTCGGCTAATTGGATGTTAACAGCAATGTGGACTAGGGCATTATGAAATAATTAAAAATACTTTAAGTTGATTGAATACCTGTGATGTAAATACATTTCTATATATGTTAATTTAAATTCATTTTTCAAACAACTCATATCTTTTCATCAGGCTAGGTTCGTTGACAAAATTCAAGTATCATTTTAGTATTTAAAATGAACCGTTTCGATCACCATTTCAAAAAGGGGTGTCCGTCCACATCTGAATGTTGTTTTTGTCAACAACACTAGGCACATTTTTTTTTTTGAACAAAAAAATGAAGGCTAGTAGTAAATAAATAAACAATAAGCATATAAACAAATAAAAAATTAGAAACAAATAAAAAGAAAAGAAGAAAGAAGACCAATTCGGTTTTGGTTCCAATCGCACAGCCCACAAACGATTTAGGCCCAGCAAGGGCACGAAGTGAAGAGCCCTCGCTATTAATCGACAATAGCATCCACCATCCACCGTCTCCAGACACCATGCGCCGTCTCCGATCATCAATAGCCACCATCAAACTCCCATCACTGGCCGCCTCAAGCTCTGTCACAACTGAAATAGAGAGGCTCGGGCACTACAGCTAATGTGTTTTTTATTTGATGGGCCAAGCCAGGCTCATCCACCCATGTTGGGCCAAATCCGACCTATAAAGGAAGGGTCCATAAGAGAAATAGTAGTTATTTCTTAAGTGAAAATTACTGCAGTATATAAAAGAAAAAAGATAATGTTGAAAATTATAATAGACAGAATGAAGGGTTCCCTTTTTTAAGACAGTAAACTCTCTTGACTAATGGAACTCCAAAGGTTTCAATTGATGCCTTTGAGACTACAACAAGTATTTAATCTGTGGCAAACAAGGTATGTTCTTCTTTGTGAAATGCCTTTTGATCAGTGTTACATATTTCTTGGACACGTTTTTGCGTTTGTTTTGGTATTCAATTGTTCGAGTATCGATTCTCTTCTTAAGGAATCCATTTTAGACATTGGTATCAGAGCGATGTTGTTCATGTTTTCCAATCATTGTTGACATTTATAATTGGTTTTTTGGCCGAAATTTTGAGAAACGTTGCCGTTGGACGCTCAGGAACGAAAATCAAAACACCTGCGTACTATTCGTCCTTCTTTTTTGATTTTTTGTGAGTCAAAATTTATTTTTGATAGTAGAGGGTCGTAGTTTTCGTCAAGACGAGAAAAACGATCGTTGGAGCATTGGACACTCCCCTATATATGGCTAGAAGAAGACTAGGTTATCGACATGTGTATTGTACGTGTCAAGGAAGTTCCTAGGCACGTGCGCTGCATACGCGCAGCAACTGCTAGTGCATGCGTGGCATGCGTGCGGCAAGAATTTACGCTTTTGCCTCTTAATTTTTCATGAAATTATGGTTTTACCCCTATTAGTTGTTTTTACAATTATGCCATTATTTGTTCTTTGATATTACTATTTTGCCCCTCACTGACCTGCTACCCCTTGACGTGACTAGGATGACCGTTGACCTGACCTAGTCATCCGTTGACTGTCGTTGACCACCGTTGACCGTTGACCCAAAGAAAAAGGAGGACAATGTGTTTTTCAATTATGTTCATTACCATTTTTGTTCTGCATTTGTTGTAGGAATAATGATGCGTTTCATACGTATGATTATATTCTCGAGAACACATGAACAAAAAGCGAGATTTGAAGGGCTAATAGAGGAATTAACAGATTATCGGTGGAATGACAGTGATATAGTGTCACATATGATCAAGGTCAACAAGATGATACAAAGAATCATCTGGAATGGTTACCTAATGCCGGATTTTCAGAAGATGTTGGCCCTAATGGACACTCTTCCATTAGAATGACATGTAGTGTTAGATCAATGTGGTCTCGAATTATAAGAAGCTTGAAGTGGCTTTTGTGCGAGAATATTATAAGATCGAGGCAATGAAGACTTCAACCCTCAGGTTGAATGCAACTTGGTGCAGAATGAATGTGCCTTGGAGGAGCCGTAAGGGTTCTCTGAAAGTCTTTCGTGGTTGCCCAATGTGCCTTTAGAATATTTAGGAGAATTTTTTAAGAGATTAGAAGAGACAGTCCCTATTGATGAGATTGATGAGTATCTTTGAATTTATTTATTTATTAATTTTCCTTTGATTAGTTTGAGATATTTTAGGTGTAAATATTTCTTTTCATGTTGATGTTGACATACTTCTACTAAATATATTACTTCGTCTAAATGACATATTTAGTTGATGTAAGTTCCATGTTATTTATTGTTGTAAATTATTGTTTAAATTTATAATTATTTGTGGGAAGTTCAAGAAATTTTTAGTGACAAGACTTATTTTTGCATAAATGACCATATCAATGATAATTTCAAATCAGAATTTTTGGATGATGATTGGAAATGACCTTTCGACTCTAAAGCCTTATTTGATTTTATTCATTAATATGATTTGTTTATGCAAAATAGTGCATAAATGTTAAGCATTAATAATTTTTGTAAATATGTCCGATTTGTTCAGATATATTGGATTCGACTTCTAAGAACATAATGGCTGAACTGGGCAAAGACGAGAAATTGGACAGCGAGAATTATGAGATATTGAATATAAAAATTTAATATGTGATAGAAATTAAGAAGCATAAAAAGTTTTTAACCAAGTTATGGAAAAACTTTAGGATGCTATGTGCCACCTTGAGCTAAGAGAACCACATTTTGGCGGTTAAGCCAAAAATAGATATTTGTGAAGAAAAAGAAGAGAACTTGTAATTTTATTTGAATCAACTTAAATTCGAAAATTCATCAGATACTTAATATGATTATTATGCCAGTCTTCTTTAATTACCATTTCACGCATCATGTTGAAATTCTTCTTACTATTATTTGTGTTGAAATAGTAGTGGGTTTTCTTTATCGTACAAAGAAGTATAAAAATATATGTGTGTGTGTGGGGTATTATAAACTTGTTACCCCAATTCTTTTATACCGAAAAAAAAAAAAAAAAATAGGCATTCTCATGCGTGCAATAAAGAAGAGAAATTATAATTTTATTTTATTCAACTTTAATTTGGAAATTCATAAGATACTTAGTATGATTATTACGCCACCTTTTTTTTAATTACCATTTCATGCATCATGTTGAAATTTTTCCGATTATTATTTATGTTGAAATGGTAGTGGGTTTTCTTTATCATACAAAGAACTGTGTGCGTACATATATGCACGGTATTAAAACTTGTAACCCCAATTCTTTTATACCAGAAAATTAAAAGAAAAAATGGCATTGTCGTGTGTGCAATAAAGAATAGAAATTATAATTTCATTTGATTTGAATAAATTTGGAAATTCATAAGATACTTAATATGATTATTATACCAGTCTTTTTTAATTACCATTTAACGTATCGTGTTGAAATTCTTTTGATTATTATTTGTGTTGAAATAGCAGTGGGTTTTCTTTATCATACAAAGAAGTGTACGTGCGGGCGTGTGTATATATATATGTATGTGTGGTATTATAAACTTGTAACCTATATTAGTTACATTGCATTAATCATCAATTGGTGTTAATTGATTATATTTCTGTTAATTAGTATAATTTTTGTTTGTAAATAAATTTTAACTAGTGAATGAAACTGAACCCATATCATTTAATAAAAATGTAATATCTTAGAAAATTTACAATTCCTAATACATAAAAGTTGAAAGGACATCAATTCAATACAAAACCAATGTGTAAAACAGGAAAAATACTGATTTTGTAAATACTCAAAGATGAAATGACCGTTAAGTTTATTGTATAAGTTTAACCATAAGGAAATGTTGCTACTCAATAAATGAGAATTGCCGTTTTGTAACTTGGCTGAGGTGTCTTAAATCACCTCGATGATTAGAATGGAGAACTTATTTAGGCTTCGTTTGTTTAGCAAAAAATGAAATGATTGCTTGTAGTACTCACAAAAATAAATAAACGAAAATATTTTGATTATCCACGAAAATATTTAGACATGAATTGCTATTCATAAAAGAAATATTTTTCATTGACTAATATTTCAATCATTATAAACAATTAATTTTAGGAAAATATTTTCTAAATTATTCATTTTTTCGTAAAATAAATGGATCATTAATATTATGGACGATGTGAAAACTAGTAACTATAAGATTTATTTGTTTTGTATTATTCACAAAACCAAGCATGCTACTGAGAAAAGTCTACTGGTCCTCGAGGAACCATATCCCAAAAGATTAAATTTCAATTATTCATTGAAAACTTTCGAAGTCTCCACACACCAAGGTACTAACAAAAATGTAGGTTCTTCAGATGCACGATGTTTCAAAAGGACTATTGTTGTTCGAGGAACGAGCACTTTTTAAGATATAAAGACTAGATTTCAAATTAGATTCATAAATATTCCCCTCTTTGTTGCATTTCATGTTTTTGGCAAGTGAGTAGTATCGTGATCCATAAAACTGAGTTTAATGGCATTTCCATAATTACTTTAAGCTAGAGGGAGCATTTAGTCAATTTGTAAGTATCGAGGGTATTTTGGTCATTTTTCGAGCCTATGGGTATTTTGGTTATTGTCATGAGATTGGCCCAAGGTGGTCCAATACTACGTTATTTCCTATGTTAAAGATAATTATCATACTTTCTTATGATTATCGACATCTCTCAAAATTGCACATATATTGCACGTATATTGTATGTATATTGTGCATAATCTTGATTAAGATATTATCTTAGGATAGTTATATGAAATAGTTTATAAATAGGATGATGTACTCTTCATTGATATGTAGATTGAAATATATACAAATTTCATATTTCTTTCTTCTGTTTTATTATTTTATTATTATTATTATTATTATTATTATTATTATTATTATTATTATTATTATTATTATTATATTACTATTATTCTTATTCTTCTTCTTCTTCTACTTCCCCTGTTAAAGATAATTATGATACTTCATTGTGATTATTTATATCTCTCAAGATTGCACATATATTGCACGTATATTATGCATAATCTTGATTGAGATATTATCTTTGTATCGTTATCTAATATAGTTTATAAATATGATCATGTATTCTTCATTAATATATACATTGAAAATATATAAATTACATGTTTTCTTCTTCCATTTATTATTATTATTCTTAAAACATAAAGGATATTTAGCACTTTCGATAGGATATTTTCCATGTTAAAGATAATTATGATATTTCTTATTAATTATTCGAATCTCTCAAGATTGCACATATATTGGATATATTTACCATTTGAGTATGCATAATCTTGAATTACAAATTGGATTCATAAATATTCCCCTCTTGCTACGATTTTTTACATTTCACGTTCTCATATGCGAGTAGTATCATCAACCATAAAACTGAGTTTAAGGGCATTCCGATAATTACTTTAATCTAGAGGGAGCATTTAGTCAATTTTCTAAGTCTTGAGGGTATTTTGGTCATTTTACAAATATTTCTGATTTTTCTAGACTTTTATAATTTTTTATGCAATTTATGGATTTTCTGATTTCTTTTTGTCAATTGTCTTAATTTTTTATTTATTATCTTTAAATATTGAAGATGGACTTCGTACCGCGTCAGTTGCAGGTCTGACCTGGACCCTAACGGTCCGGGTTGGGTCCGAAAGTGGACAAGGCCCAGTCCAATTTTTGGTAAAAAGGGCCTAGCTCAATTGAGCCCACAACTACCTCACCTACGACTTTTCAGCCCAGCCTCCATTATAAACCCTTTTACTATTTCTTTCTTTCAATTTATTTTTCTTTTTTTCTTTGCTTTTTTCTTTCCCTGCGCGGATCTTCTTCCTCTTAAATTCTCTTCCCCCCGCACCTTCACCCGAAGCTATAAAAATTCCCTCCCCGAATCCATACTCTAACAACAGCGACTTTGCTATCTATTTTCACTGTTTTTCTTTTTTTTTTTTTTTTAATGTTAGGCTTGCATTTCTTTTAATTTGCATATGGCAGGTAATACATTACTAAGCAAGAAGAAAATTGGTAAAGCAAGTTATCTTGTGAGTAGAAAAGCTCACCTTTCCGTCCGTTTGGTGAGGGCGCAAGAGCGAGAGAGAGGGAGCTGGAGCGAATTAAGCGATAGAGGGAGCTGAAGCGAAGGTAGCAAACAAATCGGGAGCTGGAGTGAGTGAGAGAGGGATTGAAGTGAGAGGGGGACTATGTTTGCTAAATATGTCAATGCTACGTGTATGAAACATAGGCCTTCTTCATGACTTCCTTTGATAATCGGCGAATGAAATTTGTATATATTTCGTCGTGTATATTAATGAAGAATATAATATATTTATAGACTTTATTAGATAACCATTTTATGATAATATCTTGATTAAGATTATGCATAATCAAATGGCAATATATGTGCAATGTAAGTAATACCTTTAAATGTACAAATAATTTATATGAAATATCATAATTATCTTTAGCATATGATCCATATATAGATTTGAGCGTCGTCTTGAGGTGGGTGGACGAGCAAAGGAGGGGCAAAATTAGTACTTAGCATCTTCAAGTTCCATGTATTGAAGCCATGGATAGTATTGAGAGAACGAAATGATGATTTTTTATACATGAGTTCTTAGGAACAACAAGTGACTTGGACTCCACAATATATAACATGTTTCATTTGAATTGCTCCAGACTAGTCAAGTCCTTATGGATTTGTATTTAGATTAGATTGAAATAAATATACTAAAAGTTCTAAAATTTGTTACGAAATGATAATTAAGTTGTAAAACCTACAAAAAGAAAAATCAAGTTTTTAAACTTGTTAAATTGGTGCAATGTCATCTCTTTAACTCCATCTATTTTTGTTAACAGAAAAAGATGACGTTTTTATTATTATTATTATTATTTCTTCTTTCTTCTTTCTTATGTGGTGATGAGGTGGCTACAAATATGAAGCATAAGCCCAAAATAATGTTGTTTTGGTCTACATCTGATTTTTTTAATCCAAATTTTATATAAATTAAACTAGAAATTAGCTTCGGTAAAAGTTAAAAATTAGCTCAATTTTTTTAAAAAAGTTGAGAAACCCATTTTTCCTTTGTTTTTGTAGGTATAAAATTTATACTTTCAGGGATATTTCAAGATTTAAAAGATGAAACTAGTTAGCATATGCATCTTGGGATAGTTTTTAAGATTTAAAAGATGAGGTCTTGATCTACTCTAAGTAGGCATATTGATAAGCTCTTTCGTTGACTATTACTCAATAGTTTCAAGAAAAAAAAAAGGAAATTCGAAAAACTTTTCCTTAGGTGCAATTCTAATGCAGCGCAAGATTATACATTAGGACGAAATTTGCAAATTTGTCACTTATTATATAGTTTTTCAATCTTAGTAATGACAATTTCATTCACTATATTAGTATATAGGATGGTATTTGAAGATTGCTAATTTCCCTCATGTAACTATTGTATAACGCAAAGAGGATCTCAAACTGTTAAGGGATCACAGTATTTTTCTTTTTTTTTCTTATTTCCCAAAATATCATCAGTTAGTTATGTTATGAATATTTTACCCATGAACAAGCGTTAATTAATATTGTTTATTTTATCTCTCACGTGCTCCAGTTTTAAAATTAGAATCTTTTTTTATCTTATAGAAAACTTTAAAATAGAATTTCCAATTTTGAAATATTTTCTTTTTTCACATACATGTGTCAATAATAACTCCATAGTAATTAGTAATTCAAAAATCTCATAATAAAGATGTTAAATTTACATAGATGCAGCATTTGCACTTTTGGTCCTATACATGTCAAACTCAGTGGTTGCTTTTCAAACTCAATCTTTTTTGTTTAAGAAATTTAGTGATTGCGCATGCTTCATTTAAAATTAATCATAATAGCCAATAGCCAATTCATGGGAACTTATAGATGCACATAATTTACATACTAAATTGAATCTGAATTTTAAATTTGAATGATCTCACGAACATCCCCCGGATTTCATTGTTATGCACCAATGACTTACCTTAACATATGCCTAAATGTCAAAGAAAAGACTTTTACAGTCTTACCTTTTCCCCTTGTTATCTTAAAATTACTCTTGTAGCAAACTCTACTATATCTTAGGCCAATTTGGAGCAAACT
This sequence comes from Eucalyptus curtisii, assembly GCA_017140595.1. Lineage (NCBI taxonomy): Eukaryota > Viridiplantae > Streptophyta > Magnoliopsida > Myrtales > Myrtaceae > Eucalyptus > Eucalyptus curtisii. Next base: position 9,064,570 of record CM029504.1, read on the forward strand.
TGCACACGCAACTTTTTTCCCCTTCTTTGAAATAGCGATCAAATAATATCTTGAATTAGTTTTCACGCATTAGAGTAAGTCTATCTCTCCAATCTGGTAAAAAAAGGTCATCCATGACGAGACTAGAGGATTCATAAGAATTTTTTATTTTTTTTTGTAATCTGACTCAATGTAAGTGCACTAAGCAAGGAACGAACTTGAGAGTCCGCATTTGATATTCAAGATGACCATATCCGTTCATGTGGGAAGATTCGGACGTCTGTCTGATGCAAATGCTTATGGACTTTCAAAATTTTTGGATGATTATTCTTCATTTCTTTTCTTGTCTTTGGTCATATATGAGGCCAATCAATCATTACTGCGCATCACACATATAAATTCATCATAAGCTGAGCTACTAGGGTTTTGAGTTGTGTTTTCTGATTCTTTTCTAATCTATTGAACGCCATGCCTTCACCTTATTCAAGGCACCCTTGCGAGTGATTTTTTATTTTTATTTTAAATTTTAAATGCGCTGTCAGGTTCTTCAAATAACCGGTAATCAAGTGAATAATTAATAATTGTGCGTATCATATTTAGCTCAAACCTTATGAGATAAATGTATGATTAGGTGAGAATACTAAATTGGAGATTAATATGCGCATCTCATGGTCTTTTTCGGTCGAAGCGCATCTCATGGTTCAAAAGATACAAATTGCTTATCACCGTTGTCAAACGTTGAAATTAACTTACCATACTTGCAAAAATCCTTAGGACAAAATATATGCTAAAGATTATTTCTTTCATGCTTTGAGTTAGTGATTACCATCTAAAAAATTGTAAACCGCTGAACCTTGAAAATAGTATGACATCGCTCAGAAATTCATTGAAACGAAACAGATTCAAATTGTTTGTTTTTCAATCATACCGCTCTGCTATTCAATCAAATAGATTAATACAGCTACTGAAGCTATTCAGATTCTTCACATGCTCTAAAACTATTCATTTAATTGAGAAGTACATAATCCCATTGCTTATTCCTCCGCAACATATGCTTGGCCTCTTCGCGCTTTGCTTTTGCCCGATCAAGAACCTTGGCGAAATCCTCTTGTGCGGAAAGTTGAGGCCGAGTCACAAGACTCACAGCCATCGCCTCCGAGCGGTCTAGGGTCCATGTCTCCGGGCCACAGCCCAAGCGTCGGACATGGGGTTCTTAACTAGGGTTTGTTAAGTTCAATGTAACTCAGAGGTCATTGCTCACCAAATGATCCTCTTGTGCTACAAATCACACACGCCCGTCTTATAGTTCATGTGATGGTCAAGTTTATAATTTCTAGCTATTGCTGGAGTAGAATGTCAGTAATAGTGTATGTACATGCGACATGCATCGTAATAATGATAATGCAACTATTGGTTGTACTTCTTTGGTCACCAATTGTTTCTGTAATGAAAAACTTTTCCGGGTTTCTCCTTGCTTAATGACCCTAATTTGAACATTCAACAATCAATCCCTTCGTCGTAATTAACATGAAGTACCGAAAACATCTAGTCAGCTAATTATTGCGGAGAGAAATTATTTCGAGGCAGATAACGCATTTGCGCTCCTTGGAAACTTCTAATCAACAAAGTTACAGTGTAATACCTATTGAAAAATATCAGTTAACAGAATGTAGGCTTTTCTAGATTCTTATTAATAGAAAATGGTGGATATATTGCAGACGAGAGATCCTTTAGCGACAACCACGACTTGTAATTAAGCAAGCTGAGCTATCAATGAGAGTACCAGAACTGACCTGAAGAAACTATCTCATATAAATACAATGCTAATCTGAAGTATAAAAATTGGTAAGAAAAAATCTGGTGACAAAAAATCTAATATTGTCTTCTAAAGAAGGAATAATCGAATGTTATGAGAAGAATCAAATTTGTGAGTTTTAACGTCAGTCTGTCTGAATTATTTAAGTCGTGCTGCATTTGATACCCTCTATGTATTTCAGAAAACCTGATAAATTACTATATGTTGTGGATGTAAACATGACATATCTTTCTCTGAGTTCAATATGAACTGAGAAAGCCTTTTTCCAGCCAAACAAGTAAGCAAGCTTAATGGAATCAGAATGAAGTGCGTTGAAGTTAATCTTCCCGAGTAATTGGGTTGCGCTCACTTTCACCGTTGCATTTGCACCGAATCGAGGTAAATGTATTCCTCATTTCATGGAGGTGTATATATACAATCAGACCATTTTGTTACATTCCCAAACAGATGAACAATGGCGTCATAGTAATTTTTTTTTTTACCACACGATCTCCATTCATACTTGCGAGGCATTTCAGCAATTAAATCAGTGAACTGGGGGAGAAGTACACTATCAGTGCCATAAGTTGTGTACGACGCTCATTTTGTTCCCAAAAGTTTCCATTGGATCACTTAAGTACCAAAACTTTTGAAAAACGATCACTTTGGTGCCACCGCTGATTTGGTTGGCCGGAAATCCGACGTGGCAGTTTTTTATTAATTTTTGACTGCCGACGTGGATCGCCGGAGAATACAATCAGCATACAAAGAACAAAACGATGCCGTTTACCGTTTTCCCCCAATAAGAAACGCTAAATCCCCAATTTTGACTAGAACCGAAAGTTGAAAACCCTAAATCCCCAATTCGACCATTTCGAGTGCATACTTCGATTTTCTCTCAAAGTTATCAACTCTCTCTTACAAATGGAGGAAAGAAGCTTCAGCAGCGGCTCACATTCCTATAAGAAAAGCGAATTGGTGAGTGTTACTGTTATTGTGGGTTACCGAGTCCGAGAAGAACATTTTGGACTCGGTTGAATCCCGGGAGAAGATTCTATGGGTGCGGTAGATATAGAGAAGGCTCGAAGTGCCAATATTTCAAATGGGTTGATAGGAAATTCTCTGATCGAGCGACAAAGGTGATATTGGAGTTACTTGAAGGCCGAAATTAACCTCCACCTACGTTAATGGACGAGTTGGAGGATGTCGACTCAATGCAAGATCAAATGAAGGGTTTAACATCTCTAGTGGACCATTTGAAGAGGGAGGTTTTAAGGTTGAAAATTGAAAGAAACTTTTATCAAGCGTTGATTGTGTTCTTATTCTCTTGGGTAGTTTATTCAAATGTGAAGTGAATAATGAGAAGAAGTTTGTATGTCTACCATAGTCGAAGACATGAAATATGCACTTGTATTGGATTATTTATAAATAAAATGTGTTTTTGGTTTGCTGCAATTTTTGTATGGAGCAGAAGGTTTTGTTGTTGTAATTTATGGTAGAAATGCAAGGTTGGACTTGGAATGCATTAATTGTGAGCACTTAAAAGTTTTGTTGTTTAGTTGTGTATTGTCAATGTTTGTTTTGGTTAGTTTTTGCTTCAAATATAATGGTTTGCTGCATTTTTTATTTGGTAATAGTTTGTTGCATTTTTTTATTTGGTAATGGTTTGCTGCATTTTTTATTTGGTAATGGTTTGCTAGTTTGCTGGTTTGCTGCAACTGCAAACCATGGCGAAATGGAATGTTCTTTTGGAATGCATTAATTGTGAGCACTTAAAAGTTTTATTGTTTAGTTGTGTATTGTTAATGTTTCTTTTGGTTAGTTTTTGCTTCACATATAATGCTTTGCTGCATAAATTTGGTATCTCTTTGCTGGTTTGCTGGTTTGCTGCAACTGCAAACCATGGTGAAATTAAGGGATTGTGGCAAATTCACGATTGACCATTTCAGTGCCATAAGTTGTAAATAGTGATCGCTTGAGTGCCAAATTTTTATAAAAGTGATCATTTAAGTGCCAGTCGCGATTACAAAGTGATCACTTGTGTTTCACAAGTTTTTTTAAAAAAAAAACATGTCAGTGCCAAACGTCACTTGACTTGCACCTTGTTCTTGTATATTGTTCTTGCACCAGTTGGGTTGCTGGTGCATCTTCTTGCATCAGCCCATACAAGTGTTGATGCAACAAGATGTACCAGCACCCAAAATGTTCTTGCAGCAGCACATATAACCAGAACCCCACAAATTCATTATAATCCACAACTTCAACCAGCAACAGCAACATTGCAGCAATAGCAAAAATAAAATATACAGCATAACTGACTTGCTAGCATTCTAGCCGAAACCAACACAAGAGAAAATAGTCATTCCAATACTTGCCATTAACATTGATTGATTGCTTACAAAAGAAAAGAAAAACATGTCTAACTTCACTCCCCTATTACCAAAAGTTCAGCACCCTCTTAAAAAAAAAACAATGGCAATATGCAGGCAGCAACTACCATCAATGATATAATATCCAGCACCCTCTTAAAAAAAAGAAAACATGAAAATAGACCATGCCTAGCACCACATAAAAAGACACCATGTCCAGCACCCTCTCATAAGTCAATATTGACAACACCCCGATCTCCTTTTCCTCTTGAAGCTTTGAATTGATTCATAATCCGAGCACTCTTTCGAACTGGATGTGCATGTTCTTTAACTGGGCTTTCCGTCACCTCCTTTTCATTTTCCTTGTTTTTGACGGCGGCTATTTTTGTTCTAGCACGTGTCATGTGTTGGTCCATATCATCACTACTGCTCACAATCGTTGGTTGAGATTGAACTGGTGCTGGGTTCTTTTTGGATGACTGTTTCGCAGTTAGACCCGCTGTCTTCTTCTTCTTTGGAGCACTCTTATTTGGCTGCGCCCTTGATTAATGAGTTGGCCACCTTGAGAGAGAAGTACCTCCGAAGTTCTCCCAAGCTACAAGAACATAGTGATATTGTCAACCAAATGAATTAAAGTACAACAAATTAAATGCATGATGAATACAAATCTTACATTTAAAATAGTCATTCCAGTACGTTCGTCTGTGTAAATCCCATAACCATTCCAAGAGCCCCTCTTGTTCGCTGTGGTGCATCATTTTTAGCAGCAGGAGCAACCTTTGTAACTTGTGCAGTTGCTCGTCTTCTCACCTAAGAAACACATAACAAATGTAAATTTCAGCCCATAAAAGACAAACACAGCGATGTACAACTTACAGGATATTTTTTTCTTGTTTGCTCAACAGTGGACTCAGTTGTTGTTGTTGCTGTCATGCCAATTCCAGTCCCTATCCATGCACTTGAGCCTACAATAGGGCCTTTTTCTGGCCCTTTAGTAGGCCTTACAACAATGTACTATATTAGGATTATGACCAACTACAACGAATAATTAGACATCTACTCATTTTCATGGTGGAAACAAATGGAGAAAACTTATCAAATTACAAGTGCATGACAGAGGAAAAGCACAAGAGAAGTCAGTACACATGGTCAACCATCAACTCTATCGAATAAGAACTGTAAAGTTACTGAGGTAAAGAGGATACTTACCTTACAGCACGGCTTTCTGTTTGCCCTTTAGTAGGCATTGCAGTAGGGCCTTTCTGTCCTCCCTTCAATAGGCCCAACAAAAAGCTCTTCAGTAGGTCCTGTCCCTAGCACTGAATCAGCCATTACATCTTGCTGTTGATGCTGCTTTTTCAGCTCACAACATTTCTTATTGTGCCATTCCTTGTGGCAATAGGAGCATTTCATCTTTGACCCAGTCCTACTCATCCTCTGACTTGATGCCTCTTCCTGCTGCATTCTTCGTCTCTTTTTTGGCCTTCCTATTTGCTTCTTCAGCGGTAAAGGTAGAGGGCTTTCATGATTTATTGGCTCCCAAAATTTGCTGCTTCTGATAGGCTGCATCATGAATTGGTATGAAGCAATGTATGAGCTTTTTTTGTACCAATCATGTAGGTAATCATCTGGGTTTTCTTGCTTCATCTGAATAGCACAAATGGCGTGAGCACAGGGAATTCCATTCAGTTGTCAGGCTCGGCATGAACATTTTCTTCTATCCAGGTTGACAACATACTTATCCTGATTTTGAATAATCTCATATCCATTATCTCCATTTCAAACTGGATGGCAGAACCTACTAGCAGCAATGTTTGCATCCAATCTCTTCACAATCCTAGGACCACAGTCTCTACTCCATTTCGTAGCCTCATCTCTTTGCCTATGCAGTCTAGTCATAACCATAACTCGAATATCATCAAGCATGCTGATGATTGGTTTGCACCTGGCATATAAAATTCTGTCATTGAAAGCTTCACTGAGGTTGTTATCAATGATATCGCATTTGAACTCTTCGCTGAAAAAGGCCCGACACTAGTGCTTAGCTTCTGTCTGGAAGAGTGCATCAAAACCTTACTTTGTCAGCTGCAACAATCCTTGTTTGGCTAATATGAAATTAGCCATGTTCGTACTCTTTGCTATCTGCCAGAATTGCTTCTGTAGCTTATTTCCTTTGAAGTTCCTCGACCAGTTTGCATATATGTGCCTCGCACACATTCTATACTCATCATGTGGCATCAACTCAGCCAATGCAGGAATAAGTCCCTACAAAAATTCAAACCAATAAATACAAGTCAGGAAAAATATGCAAGTGATTACTATTAAAAGAGAGTGAATTAATTGACAATGAAATTACCTTCTATTGGTCGCTCATGAATGCCCATCCTCCCCCATCGGTTATCTCAAGGTCAGCCGTTAAATTTTTTAGGAACCAGGACCAAATATCCTTTTTCTCTATCTTCACCACCACCCAAGCTATCGGAAACATTTGATTATTGGCATCACTCCCCACAGCAGCTAACAACTCCCCCTTGCATAAACCCTTTAGAAAGCATCCATCCAATTCTATAACTCTTCTACAACCAGCCAAGAAGCCCGTTTGCATGCATCAAAACAAACATAAAATCTATCAAATCTAGGCCCAAGATTTAGGGAGTGGCCTCTCCATAACCTCTACATATACCCTACTAGATGGGTTTTGAAACATGCATTCGCCAGCATAATTCCATATCTGCGCATATTCTTCCTTATACCCACCCATCAATATCTTCATCACCTTCATCTTAGCTCTCTTACATTGATTCCTCGACACATTAACCCCCACTTACTCCTTTACTAACTGTTGAAATTGAGGACTCTTGATCTCGGGCATTACTTTGATAGTATTGAAAAAATGATTTGATAACCACGCACTTGTTACTTTTTTATTGTTAAAGATAATTGGACAAGTATGCTCCTCCTGGAAGGACCTAATCTAGAATGACCCATTTTTACTCAGCGCGCCATAGAGCTTCCACGAACAATTGGGTTGTGAGCACTTAGCTCTCACAAATTCTTTCGTGTTTCTAATGAATTGAACGCTCCTTTGTTCACCAATGAAGTTCTTCACCATAGCTTCCTTGAACTGTTTGGCATCATCAAATCTCATGCCCACCGACAAAACAGGTTTATCAACAGTCGGATCATAGCAATGGTACTTACTTTTTCTTCGATGAGCAGGTTCTTCATCATCATTGTCAAGCTCATTTTCTGAACCAGCAACTTCATCATCGCAGCTTTCTTCATCTTCACTTCTATTACCTTCAGCTGGATCTCCATTTCTATTTACTAGCTCGGGCCTCTTTGCTGAAGCTGCAAGTTTTTTTCTTAGAAATTCCATTTGCTTTTGTCTTGACCGTGCGAGTTCATCATCATCTTCGTCACTTGGGAAATTTACTACAGCCAAACATTCATCTTCTGATTCACTGGATAAAGCAATTTCCCATTCTAATCCAATGAAGTCTTCATCGCCCATCTTCACCCAAGATTTCAGGACATCTCCCTGTTTGTTAATCTCTATCAATATGGCTTCTCTCCCTCTCATTTTACCCTTCATCTTACCTAAACTCATCCTCGATCTGATTACTCGCTTGAACAGGATCCCTCACTTCTCCTCCTTCAGTGGTGGTTTGCTCATCCCCATCCTCATCCTCATCCCCACCATCCTCATCCTCATTATAATACTCAACATATACCTTAGCTTCTTCACCGTGAAGATAATGGTAAATGATATCCTTAATACCATTATCGTCATTAAAAAATCTCAACCCATCCTTCAATTCATTCCTAGGAACACAGTAATGTAGTTTTTGCACTTTGTATTGTAAAAAGTACACAAAATCCCTCAGAAAATCAATATATGATAGCTTCCAAACATTGACATAGATAGTACCTTTATTTCCACCACTATATTCCCAATTTTCAATGCCAATAACAAACTCTCCACCATAGCAAACAATGACGTCTGCCTGATTCGCGTCCATGTTGATGTTGCACCCAATGAAAAAAAAAAAGAAAAAGAGTCATTGTCGTTTTGTTGGGACCACATGACAAAATCAACAACTTCACATGCAGGTCCTTGTTGTTTTGTTGTCAAGAAACAAATGCGACTAAAATCTCCCCAATTCGGTGCATTTACAGAAACAAAAAAAACAGAATTAAATAAACAAAATGAGGTCTCCACCACCCATTTTTCAATTCAATCACATTCGGTCCCCCACAGAAGTAGTCCAATTAATTAAAGAAACAAATTTGGTCCCACTACTGTTTCCCTCAGAGTCAAGCCCCTCCGCGCCTTATTTTTCTATTCGTTCCCCACAACAGAAAGCGAACGAACGATGGAACCTCAATTTTTCTATTCCGTCCCCATAAAAGTGACATCCCCACCACTTTCCCCGCTACTTTCCCCCTGAGCCAAGCCCTTAATTTGCCCTCCGCGCCCTAACTTGCCCGTTGGAACCCTAAATTTTTCACTAAATTGACCCATGTAGAGAACATGACAAACCTGAGTGAGCGAGAGTTGGGGATGTAGCCAGCGAACGATCGTGAACGACGGTGCAACTATAGCAGTGGCCGAGCGACGGCGGGCGAGCGAACAACGGTGGGTGAGCGAGCTACGGCCGGTGTCGAAAACCGTATACGAACCCTATTTTACTCCCTCTTCAGCGACATCGTTTTTTGCTATGGAGCAACGCGGCGTCGTTTCTTATGTGAATCCATGGTGGGTGGATGGCAAGAAACGACGTCATTTCTTATGAAGAAAGGAAAACGGCATCATTTTTTGCCATCCACCATGGACAATCTTAAGCCACGTCGATTTTTTTATTTTATTTATAAAATATAAAAGCCATGTAATCATTTTGGCCGGAATTTCTTGCCGGTGGCACCAAAGTGATCGTTTTTCCTCCGATTTGGCACTTAAGTGATTCGACAGAAACTTTTGGCACCAAAGTGAACGCTGTACACAACTTATGACACTGATAGTGTACTTCTCCCGTGAACTGGGGCATAAAACAAACAACTTAATTTAATGTTCATATTGCTTCACCCAATGGAACTCGATTGATTTGAACATGGAGGAAAGAAAAAATAACTGTAGACAACCATATCTCCTTTAGAGATAATTGGGAGGTGATGGTTTTATGTGATGGGCCTAAGTTGGCCCGTCCGCCCATGTTGGGCCTAAAAGCCCGGCCCACAAGATTAGGGCCCATGGATGAAGGGGTACGTTCCTTTGTTGGAGGGAACGTATAAAAGGAGAAAGAGAGAGGGAGGAACACACCTGTTGGCATAACGAACGTACGTTCCTCTCCCTCTCTCCCTCCAAAAGAAAAAGTGCGCAAACGGTGACGCCATCTTCCCTCCAAGGCCAATTGACGTCATCGGATCGAACAGGGCCAAATTCTCTTCCTCTTATCGGCATTGGTGTTTAATCTGTGGCTAACAAGGTACGCTCGATTCCGTGGTGTGCTTTAGGATCGGTGATACATGTTTTTCCCGGGCTTGTCTTCCGCATTCGTTTTAGGGGTTCGATTTAGTGTCGAATCTGGTTTTTGGGAATCCGACATTCCCAACATTGGTATCAGAGCCCTAGTTCATGTTTTCCCGACCCCTTTGATGTTTTATGATTGATTTTTCGCGAAAATATTCGGCCGACACGGATCGGGGCGAGAAATCCCGACACCCGAGCACTGTTCATCCATTTTTTCGAGTTTTCGTAAGTCGAAATCAATATCTGAAGGCATAGGGTGAAAGAGCTCGTCGAGACGAGTCCGTCGACATGTCAACCGCCGCCGGGCGACGCCGCACGCGCCCACACGCGCGGCCAGAAGCCGCTGCGCGTGGGCACCACGCGCCCACACGAGCGGCCAGAAGCCGCTGCGCGTGGGCACCATGCGCCTGAAGCGCTGGCTCGGCCAGCGCGTGCGCCACACGCACCGGTGACGGACCGGCACGTGCGTGACGCCGCCACCGGCGAACCGGCACGCGCCGGTCGGCGAACCGACACGTGCTGACGTCACCGTGACGTCACGGTAACCGCCGGGATGACGTCATTGCCGACGACTTGTTGGACGGCCGGTCATCGGCCGGCGACCCGACGCGACGGCGACCCGACCCGACCGGCATCGGCTGGCGCATGCCGCGCACGTGCCGGATGACGTCTGCGTGACGTCATCCCACGCACGCGTGCGGCACTTGCCGGTCGGTTTGTCCGACCCGGTCCGACCGGCAAGCCCGACGACCGGTGACCGGTGACCGTTGACCGGCGTTGACCGTTGACCGTTGACCCGAAAAAAAAAAAAAAAAAAAAAAAAAAAAAAAAACAAAAAAACAAAAAAAACAAAACAAAACAAAAAAGGAATTTGCTTCTTTTTCAGTTATGTCTGTGTGGGTTAGAGGTAGTCCATTTTTTATTCTGCATTTGTTGCATGAATCATGGAAAATTATGTATTTTCCATTTTGTTTATTGTGGATTATAAGTGATCCATTTTTAGTTCTGCATTTGTTGCAGGAACTATGATGCGTTATGCATGGATACCTGCAATCCCGAGAACGGACGAAGGAAAAGCAAGACTTAAAAGGCTGATGACAGAGTTAGCTGATTATCGGTGGCATGACGGTGATTTAGTATCACACGTGGTCAGGGTCAATCAGATGATACAGGAAATCATCTGTAATGGTTATCTTATGCCGGATTTTGAGAAGGTGCCGGCTTTGATGAACACTCTTCCACCTGAATGGCAAGTAGTGTTAGATCGGCTATGGGAGGTCAACGTGGTCCCGGGTTATAGGAGGCTAATGGTAGCTTTTGTTAGAGAGTACTATAGGGTTGAGTTAACCAAAACTTCAACTCTTAAGATTGAGCGCCACATGGCGCAGAGTGAATGCGCCTTGGAGGTGACATGAGAGCTCTCCAAAAGTTTTTCCATGGTTGGCAAATGTGCCTACAAATTTCTTAGATATTTTGATTGATAGATTAGAAGGGACATTCCCTATTTATTTCTTAGATTAGTTTGAGATGTTTTTTAAGTGTGAATATCTCTTTCTATGTTGATATTTCTTCTTTGAATATATTACTTAGTGTAATTGATTGTTGTATTATGTGAAAGCATTATTATTCTATTGGATGTTAGATATTATTTGCTTTCTGTTATTGTTGACTGCTGTGGGTAGTTCATAGAAGTTTTTGTAACTTCATAGAATTTATTTTGCATAAGACAATTATATAAATAATAGTTTTAAGTTAGGATTTTTGGAGGATGATTGGAAACGTAGTGACCTTTTGATTCTGAAACCTTACTTGAAATTATTCATTGATATGATGGGTCTCAGTGCAAAGTGGATGCATAAATGATAGGCATTAATTATTCGTGCATATATGTCTCGATGTGTTCAGATCGATGGTTTTAGCAACTAAGAACGTAATTGCTGATATGAACGGCAACAATTGTGAAATATTGAATATTAAGATTCAATATGTGCTGGAAAAGCAAGAAGCACTAGAAGCTCTTGACCATATTATGGAAGATCTTGAGGATGCTGTGCGCCACCTTGAGCTGGTAGAGGACCGCTTAACGGCATGTGAGCCGAAAATAGATATTTGCAATGCTGGTTCTAGCTCAGAAAGGGCTTTGAGCTCTAAGCGCAAGCGTATTGATTCATTCAATATGTGGGAATGCAAAGGATCAAGTCCTTATTGCAAGAGATCAAGAGTTAACCAACACAAGAGAGGAAAACGTCCTCAAGTGAAGAAAATGTCAAGGGTGAGATGTTACAATTGTGACAAGACAGGTCACTATGCTCGCGACTGTCGTGAGCCAAAGAAGGTAAACACCTCTTGTACATTTGAGAACTTTGCTTATGTGTCAAGTTCTGAATTATTGGCTGAATCCAATCCTTCGTGGACTGTAGATTCAGGAGCGACAGACCATGTAGCGAATGATAGAGAATCTTTCGTGGAATTCCGACGATACCAGCTGGAACTAAGTGGATCTATGTGGGAAATAACTCCAGAGCTGAAGTTAAAGGGATTGGCACCTGCCAATTGAACATGTGTGGTGGACGCACCTTATTCCTACATGATGTTCTATATTCCCCGAGAGATTCGTCGAAATTTAGTGTCTGTCTTGGTGTTGGTTAAGCTTGGTTTTAGTGTGAACTTTCATAATAGCGGTGTAGATTTGTATTTGGATACAAACTACTATTGTTGTGGTCACTTTCTGGATGGTTTTATTGTACCTGAATGTTGACTGTGGTGATGTCAATATTTATTATTCCCTTTTTCACGTCTTCCACTTTATATGATAATGATGTGATTATGTGGCATGCTAGACTTGGTCATATTGACCAACAACGTATGAATAGACTAGCCAAAGAGGGCTTGTTGGGCAACATTGAAAAAGTCGATTTGCCCATATGTAAGCATTGCCTAGAAGGGAAAACGACAAGGAAACCATTTGGAAAAGGTAAAAGAGATGAATTTCCTCTGCATTTAATCCAGTCGACGTCGTGGTTCAATGAATGTGAGAGGAAGGCATGGGGCTGTTTATTTCATCACTTTTATAGATGATAATACTCGATTCGGATATGTCTATTTGATTTCTCATAAATCTGAAGCTTTGAGTTGTTTCAAAAGGTTTATGAACTTGGTAGAAAATCAATTAGACAAGAAAATAAAAGTATTAAATCCAATCGAGGTCGAGAATATTTATCTGATGAGTTCAGAAAATTATGTGATGAAAAAGGAATAGAAAGACAATTGTCTATTCCATATACTCCTCAACAAAATGGTGTTGTGGAAAGAAGAAACAGAACCCTACTGGAAATGGTTAGGTCCATGATGGCGCATACTAACTTACCTACCACTTTTCGGAGTAATGCGTTGTTAACTGCTGCCTATATACTTAACCGGGTGCCTTCCAAATCAGTTACTTCCACTCCATATGAGTTATGGACAGGTAGAAAACCGGACTTAAGTTTTCTTAAGCCATGGGGTTGTGCTGCCTATACTCATGAGTCCTCTCACAAGTTTGGGAAATTGGATCCCAAAGGAAAGAAGAGTATTTTCATGAGATACTTCGAACACTCAAAAGGGTATGTGTTCATAGGTGAGCAGGAAAGTGGGAGTATAACTGAATTTGAATCACGGGATGTCATTCTTAGAGAATGAATTTCCTAAGAAGGGCAAAATAGGGGAAGATTACTCCCTATTTGAAACCTTGGATCAAGATAATGATATTAGTTGAGTTCGTCCAAGTGGGACTAATATGAGAAGTGATGAATTGAATTCAAGTCATTCTCAATTGCAACCACATGATGAGACGACGTCATGATTATCTAATCCTAGTGGGAGCATAATGGGAAATGATGTGCTAAGTGTACAATCTCCCATACGGCGAACAAGTCGCCAAAGTATTCCCCGTCGACGTTTTGACATTGAAGGGGAAACTTTTATGATTGCTCCACAAGATGAGGATGAGCCAAGAAATATTAATGAGGCTCTAAATTGCCCTAGTAAGGAAAAATGGATTCATGCAATGGAAGAGGGGAGTCAATGAAGTCAAATCAAGTTTAGGAACTGGTTGATCTTCCAAAAGGACGCAAAGCTATTGGGAACAAGTGGGTTCTCAAAATAAAGCGAAAAGCTAATGGCTCGATAGAAAGGCATAAGGCTCGCCTTGTGGCGAAGGGGTATAATCAACAGGAAGGAATTGATTATGAGGAAACATTTTCTCCTGTAGAAAGATTTGCCTCGATTCGCATTATTCTGGCAATAGTGGTTAGTATGGATCTTGAGTTACGTCAAATGGATGTAAAGACTGCTTTCCTCAATGGAGAATTAGAGGAAGAAATATATATGGAACAACCTGCTGGTTTCATAGTGAAAGGCCAAGAAGAAAAGGTATGTCGACTTTTGAGGTCGATATATGGCCTTAAGCGATCATCGAGACAATGGTATATACGTTTTCATAATGCCATAATGGCATATGACTTTACAATGATAGATGAGGATCATTGTGTATATATCAAAAGATCCAAGGATCAATTTGTGATCATATCATTATATGTTGATGATATACTAATTGCCGGAAGCAATATGGAGCTTGTTAATACTTGTCAAGAGTTGGTTGTCTTCCAACTTTGAGATGAAGGATATGGGTGAGGCTGCATACATTCTTGGAGTTAAGATTTCAAGAGATCGTTCGAAGAGATCGTTGTCTCTTTCGCAAGAAACATATATAAACAAGGTTCTTGAACGATTTCGTATGCAAGATTGTAAACCCATAGACACTCCTATTGCAAAAGGTGAAGGATTGAGCCATAGATCGTGTCCAAGGACTCCACAAGAGAAGGAACAAATGAAACATGTTCCTTATGCTAGTGCTGTTGGAAGCTTGATGTACGCTATGATGTGTACAAGACCGACATATGTTTTGCAGTTGGAATGGTGAGAAGATACCAATCCAATCCAGGTCAAGCACATTGGAAAGCCGTTAAGAGAATACCGAGGTATCTAAAGGGGACTGCTGATTATATGCTGAGTTATTAAGGAAAGGATCTCGCAACTCAAAGGCTATTCTCGATGCTGATTGAGGAGGAGATTTAGATGAAAGAAAATCTACCTCTCCGGGTTTGTTTTCTTACCGAATAATAATGGCGCCATATGTTGGAGCAGTAAGAAACAAACATGTATAGCCTTGTCCACGATGGAAGTTGAGTTCGTGGCATTATCAGCAGAAGAGATAAGAATGTATTTGGCTTAAGAGATTTTTGGATCATTTAGGTGTTATTGGAAGTGCTGCAGATTCATTGTTGGTTAACCGTGATAGCCAAGCAGCAAAAGCGTACACCAAAGATCCAAAATATCATGGCAAGACCAAACCTATAGATACCAAGTATAACTTTTGTCAAGGATATGATTGCACGAAAAGATGTGAACTTAGAGTACATACTACACATAGAATGGTAGCAGATCCTATGACAAAGCCAATACCTAGAGATGTGTTTTGTGGCCATATGAAATCTCTAGGATTGCGTAGAGGCTGATGTACTGAATATTGTAATTTCCCTAAGTGTTCACATTTGATGAATTTGTGTTTTCATCATTAATGCCTATGAATCTTTGTTTGATCTTTATGCATCTTAATGCTTAGTGCATTACTTTAACTTGAGAAAGTATGTCGGACAGATATAAGATTAGCCCACTCGCACGGGTAATCGCCTCTATTTACTTGTGTGATAAATAGAGATGAGACTGTTTTTAAGCTTATTATCTAGGTGATAATCGAGAGCTCAAGCTTAAAATACGTATGTCGCCTTAATGGGTGTTAAGATGAGGACATAATACTTACTATGTCCGAAAGTAAAATAACCCACATATTTTACTTTATCTATCTATGATGCCGATGTGAGTTCGATGAATTTTGTGAATGAGTAGATACGTGAACTCAAGTTAGACATTGGGTATGGTCTGAACTATCATCTGTACGGTATTGAAGGTGTAGACATACGCTCCATGGGAAAGGAGTTAATACCGTAATACGTATTTCATACTACGTATGCATGAGACGACCAATAAGAGTGGCAAAAGTATGATCTCAACTTTTATGTCGTGTGAGACTCTTGAGGAAAAGAGTTCCTCAATTTTTTAGTCCCCTCATGACTCTTACTTATTCTCAAGATTTCTATTTAGTGTTTGCTATCTTAGGATGTTGCCAATGGTCATGAGTTTGATTCGATCTAATGGGACATTTCTAGAAAAGCAAGCTGAACTGAAATTGAGAGTTTGAAGGAAAGAGGAAGATCGAATATGGAGAATCACATTGTAGTTTTGTATTCACTGGTTAACCAATTATGACTGTCTTTGGGATAATCATAATTGTGAATACAATATATATATATATCATTGTTTGAAAGAGATCAAGAGAGATATAAATGTGATCGATCAATCTAGGGAACTGCATACTAAATCTACTCAGGATGTGATGCCCATTATGAGCTGCTATATATTCCTAACAGATGTATAGCAACGAGCTCTCAAAGTATGCTGGTCGCACGGATTATTCATCGGTATGAATGTTGAAGAGAGGTAAAGAGAATCTTGTTCAGCCCACCATGTGCGAGTGGGAGATGATGGTTTTATGTGATGGGCCTAAGTTGGCCCGTCCGCCCATGTTGGGCCTAAAAGCCCGGCCCACAAGATTAGGGCCCATGGATGAAGGGGTACGTTCCTTTGTTAGAGGGAACGTATAAAAGGAGAAAGAGAGAGGGAGGAACACACCTGTTGGCATAACGAACGTACGTTCCTCTCCCTCTCTCCCTCCAAAAGAAAAAGTGCGCAAACGGCGACGCCATCTTCCCTCCAAGGCCAATTGACGTCATCGAATCGAACAGGGCCAAATTCTCTTCCTCTTATCGGCATTGGTGTTTAATCGTGGCTAACAAGGTACGCTCGATTCCGTGGTGTGCTTTAGGATCGGTGATACATGTTTTTCCTGGGCTTGTCTTCCGCATTCGTTTTAGGGGTTCGATTTAGTGTCGAATCCGGTTTTTGGGAATCCGACATTCCCAACAGGAGGTTTTATTCTTTCCAATTTGATTGCTCTAACTTTTCTGAAGCACTTGAAATGGACAAAATGGTCATTTTGGAAAGACGATTGACAATTGTGGAAATAATCACCATTCAACTTTGGGTTTGTTAAGTTAATATCAAGAAATTGTGGAAAATTGAACTAAATCAAACAAAAATACAAAGAAAACATAAATTGTAGGAAAAGCCACAATGGAAAATAGAGATGTCTGATATGCTATCTCTGTGTGTCTTTCTTCTCCTTTTGTTAGAACTTATACGTACTTACAAATAACTGCTTATTCACCATACACTGATAGGAATTTAAAATAGTAATGATTGTTCTCACCTTTGCAAGTACTCATCATATTCTGGCCTTTACTTGGAATTGTGAAATGAATTTGTTACTTGCTATGAAATTCTATCATCTCCATGCTTCCAATTTTACTTCTTCAATTCTTCTTGAAAAGGACAATTAGGCCTTGTTTGGTAGCCAGCCAAATAGTAAAAATTTCTATTCATTTGTTCTCGTGAGTAGTTTTGGAACATAATCGTGTTTGATAAAGTTTTTATTTCCGGGAACAAATTTCTATTTTATTGTTCCCGAAAGTAGATTTGAAACATAATCAAAAATAAAATAAAAAGTTGATTCGTGTTTCCGGGAACAATTCTAGAACCAAGCCCATATTTTCTATTTTATTTATTTATTCTTGTTCTTCTTCCATTTTCTTTTTCTTCATCTATTGCCACCGCCGCGGTTGCTATTTGCCGCCATTTGCCGTTCGCTGCCAGTCGCCGGCAACCGGTCCGGCGAGCTTACTGGAGGTTCGCCAGGTCAGGGCGAGGTTTGGCGAGCTCGCCAAAGGCAAGCCTAGCCACCGGCGAAGTTAAGCCTCGCTAGTGGCCAAGCGGGCCTCGCCTAGCCCCGACGAGGTCCACCTGGCCTGGTGAGGCCGCTCGCCCAGCTGCCGGTGAGGCTCAGCTAACGAGGCCCGGCGACACTCTCGTGAGGTCGCTGGCCCTCGTCTAGTCTGTCGCCAGTCATCCCAAGGCCGGCGACCGGCCACTTGAAGAAGAAGAGTAGGAGAAAGAAAGGAAAAAAAGAAATGAAGAAAAAATAAAAAAAATGAAAAAAAGTAATAAAATTATTTAAAAATTAAAAGAAATAATTTGGAGTAGAAATTTTGTGCACGGTATCAAACACAATTCTATTCCGGAAATTGAAATTTTGGACAGTTACTAAATGGCTTAAAATATTTAGAAATTCTTCCTAGGAACAGAATAAAAAAGAATAATTTCTAATTAGAAATTATTCCCGAGAACAGAAGCGTTACTAAATGCGCCCCTATAGACGCTCATGGACATTTTGTCACCAAAGTATAAGCAAAATGCATATAATTAGTATTCAGTAGATGTTACCCCAACTCTTTATAATAAATGAACTCAAGCACCATGCACAAAATCATTAAAGGGCCTTGGAAGACCTCATACTAAACAGATGAAGTTTATATGTTTTATGTATTATAATTGAATTATTTTTTATTGTCAATCTTTCAGAGTTGGTTTGGTTGATAAGATGTCAAGGGATTCTCGGCACAGGATTTAGAGATGATCAATTAAACCACGCCTTGCAAATTGTTCTGTGATTAGGATCAACAACACAATTTAAAGACTTAAACTTAATTGATTTATGAAATTTACATATTATTTTATAGATTTTAAGATAATTCGACTTTTTGGCTCATATATCGAAAAGAAAAATCCTGCTTTTGCTCTTCTTAGTTTCAACTGGTCCGAGGGATGCTACACGTGGAACAATCCGTCAACAACTGATAGAATCTCTAGAAAATTCTGTCTTGAAGAGTCAGAGGTCACCATCAAACCAGTCCTGGACGACTCTATTATAGTTTACTCGACTCCACCGAAATTCCATGCGCACTAAACTGATAAATCAGCAAAGTGAAAATGTTTTTGTCTCGAATTTGTGGATTATAAAATGTTAGTGGCAGGCGGTCGGGAGGGTTCCGCCGGTGTAGGAGCCAACCACGCCATGTTCTTCAGTCAGATTCTTTAAGTATTTAAATTAAAAAAAAAATATCAATTTGCTAACTGGACAAGCGGAGTTCCATTTTGATTGGACGGTTGCTAGGGGCAAGAGAATCCCAATTTGGAGGCTCATTATTTGGTCCATTATTAGTATTTAGTAGATGTTACCCCAACTCTTTACCATAAATGAACTCAAGAACCATGCACAAAATCATTAAAGGGCCTTGGAAGACCTCATACTAAACAGATGAAGTTTATATGTTTTTTGTATTATAGTTGAATTATTTTTTATTGCCAATCTTTCAGAGTTGGTATGGTTGATAAAATGTCAAGGGATTTTCAGCACAAGATTTAGAGATGATCAATTAAACCACACCTTGCAAATTGTTCTGTGATTAGGATCAACAACACAATTTAAAGACTTAAACTTAATTGATTTATGAAATTTACATATTATTTTATAGATTTTAAGATAATTCGACTTTTTGGCTCATATATCGAAAAGAAAAATCCTGCTTTTGCTCTTCTTAGTTTCAACTGTTCCGAGGGATGCTACACGTGGAACAATCCGTCAACAACTGATAGAATCTCTAGAAAATTCTGTCTTGAAGAGTCAGAGGTCACCATCAAACCAGTCCTGGACGACTCTATTATAGTTTACTCGACTCCACCGAAATTCCATGCGCACTAAACTGATAAATCAGCAAAGTGAAAATGTTTTTGTCTCGAATTTGTGGATTATAAAATGTTAGTGGCAGGCGGTCGGGAGGGTTCCGCCGGTGTAGGAGCCAACCACGCCTTTTTCTTCAGTCAGATTCTTTAAGTATTTAAATTAAAAAAAAATATCAATTTGCTAACTGGAAAAGCGGAGTTCCATTTTGATTGGACGGTTGCTAGGGGCAAGAGAATCCCAATTTGTAGGCTCATTATTTGGTCCATTTCACTAAGTTGTGAAGGACTAAACAATATAGAACTTTGATTTTGTTGTGACAAAGAGGAGTGGTGGGGTTTTTCTTTTGAAAGTTTGATGGTGCGGTGCATTTGACCCTTGGCGTTTTCCTTTCCTGGAGATTTGCTGTCCCCATTAGATTTTGTAAAATGATTGTGAAGGTGCTTTTGTGATACTAATTTGGCAACTTTTTCTCATATTTTTGGGATATTTTTCTGAAGAAAGTTGCTCCATTGAAAAGCAAGAGTTCAATTTCTCATATGCAATTGGATTTTCTTTTTAGTTAATTACCGTGGATAAACAGTGAATGAGAGTACTTAACAAGGGTCGATAATCCTCGAGTAATGAATCGGACTAAGAAAAGAAAGTTTGGAAACTCAAACTTACACTTGAGAAGGGCCAAAAGGTGAACTTAAAATTTCACACCAAAAGTTTAGAATAAATTAGTTATTATTTATGAAATTGTCTCAAACAAAATTGACTCTTAAAATCTCTAAAATGTTCAATTAATTCTTTTGATTTAATAAAATGTAAATAGACTTTCATTATCTTTATCAATTGGACCTTGACCACATTCATATAATGTATAAATGTGAATCCAAATGGATATGCTGACCGGGTCGAACGTGAATTTCTCTTAATGATCTCTCCAAGTGAAGGTATCTTACTTTTGCTATGTGATCAAACTAGTGATATTAGAGTAGATGGTTTTTGGTAGGCCACTTTTGATGTGCATCAACGTTGGGAGAAATATATCAAAAGATGAATCTTGGATGTAACTCCCCAATTGAAATAATGGATGGCGTCCCTTGCTTCCAATTGATCTTGGCTAGTCCAAGGTGATTGAAGCAAAGTCAAGGGTAGATGTTTTGCTCACCAACATCTACCATTCAGGTCGAGTTAAAGTGGAGATTCGAATTGAGATGGCTCACAAGTGAGGGAGGGGTTTTTTTTTAAGCACACGTTTGTGGGTGTTTGGCCAAAAAGTTTCACATCAGACATGTGGTGTAAAGTGAAACATTTAATATATTCTAGTTAAACAATAATTATTGACTTAAAATTTTAAATGAAGATTGTTCTAGTTGGATATATTAATGAGCTCGAACTTAAACTCCCTTTTGGTGACCTTCCTAAGTGAAAATATCAAGATTTTTATTGCCAGAACCAATAATTTGTTACTATCATCATGGATCATGTCTCATAATATCATAAAACTAAATAGAGGATCTAAACTTGAAACTATTGTTTATGGGTGATTTGCGAATGTTAGGATGCATATACATATACATGAGGAATATAAGAAGAGGAGAAGAAATGATAAATAAGCTTGATCTTAGTGACTGAACTACAAGATGCATTGGACTAGGCCAAGCTCCATGCAATCTACCACAAGAGCACGGTCAACTGACTACTCAAGTTGGCCAAGTACTTGTCAAGCTCAAGAAGCTCAAGTATCGAATTTCAAGAAAGATGGGATTGTCTCATGCCTTCGGAATATCCAGTTAAATATTCCATGCCGTTTTGGAAGCTTTTTCTAACACACACACATATATATTGCCCCTCTCTCATCAGAGGTCCATTCATTGCATAATGGACGTTAAATCTATCAGTGGAGGGCCGAATCGGAGAAGTCAAATATATGATCATAGTACCAAGGTCCACAGAGGATGCATGATCTTGAAAAGCAAAAAGGTTGAAGAGGACACTCAGTGGTTATCAAATGTTGGAGATTTGGTCAAATTCCGGCTGTCACATAAGCCGTTCGTTGGGTGACGGTAGTAGGTCGGGCGGTTTTTTAATTGACTCTTGCACTAACCCTTTAATGTCCTACTATTGTCTATAATTACATTTATCAGAAATATCAGTAGCTTGGATATGTACTTATCACCTCAAAATGTATATCACATACCACAAAATTCTCCAATTGTCTAAGGACTCTTGTGGGATACATAAGTTGTCCAATCATTTTCACAAAATTCATTTTTCTCACCGTATTGGTTTTGACGGCTATTTGAATACTGCTAATAGAACAACCTATATGATTTCCGAAACTGTTTGTTTAATGTCATTTAATGTGTTATGCGGTCTTATAATTCTTATACATATATACCATTTACATCCTTTTCTAATAGTCGAACCATGGGCTGCGCACCTGTTTTGATGGGTGGAGAGAACAAATCATATTTGGCCAACGGTTTATCTTTTGCATCATCAATCTTGGCTAGAATTTCCATTTAGTACCAATACATTAATCTAAGATAGCTCAACTTTATTAAGAAGAATATGCGAATCCATCAAAAAGTTTCTTAGGAAGGAATAGCTTCATATAATCACAACATGCACGCAATACTCAAATGGATCTCCTCTATTTTACTAACCCAGACATCTACTAATCTTTTTGTGCAATTAAATCTTAATAATTCTTTTGAAGAATGAGATTTTCTGCCTCTTTGGTACAATTTCAAGCATAATCTTTCCGAAAGGAGCTATGATAGATCCGTCAACTGTCTTTGGCAATCAAGAAAAGGCATACATGACAGTAGAAAAGATGCCACATGCTTGCAATTAGCTAATAGTAATATATGCTTCTTTTTAAATTGGTTTTTGGTGAGGGACTTTACACTCTCTTGGTAGTTCTTCCCAGATCCTATTTTCAATTTGTTGTCTAGAATAAAAAAACAAGTGTTAAGTCTTAAAAGTGAAAGCTAAAAGCTGGAGGAGAGGCCGCGTGAACAAAAAAGAAAAAAAAAAAAAAAAGAGTAGCTAATCCTATGGATGTCTTAGAAATTGCCACCATCTCTGTAACATAGAAACCAACAATTTATACATCATTCTTTTTTTTTTTTTTGGTTGAAAATGTAAATATCATAGAGCAACTTAAGTACAACAGTTTAAGGGCATCCCTAAACATTACAATTAGAGCTAATAATTTAAAAAGATGAAGATAGGAACTCTCCACATAATAGCCAATACAACATTTGTCATGGAAAGTATAATTTTTTAATGGCGTGAAGCTCTACCTCTTATATTTTTACACACCTTGGCCAAAATAATATTGGATCTTAGTTGACTTGTTTTGAAATTGTCTACGGTTGCGCTTCATCCAAATGTAATATATGGTTGCTAGGGAAAAAAACCTTGAGAAGTCTCGGTGCCAAATATTTTCCCTTTGTTACCCTAATCATCCATTGAAGTTCCTCATTCCATCCTTCTAAAAATGCCTAATCCCACATTGTGCAAAGATACTCACCAAATGCTACTTGTCCATTCACACTGGAAGAAAAGATGTGCTCTATCTTCTACATTAGCTTTGCAAAAGTTATACTGGATGTCAACAAGGTCATCCATCGTTCTATGATATCCGTTGTCTATAATCTATCTCTGTAAACTAGCTAATCAATAAAATTGTGTTTGCTAATGCCATTGCTCCAAATTAGGTTGTACCACTCTAGAATCGGACCCCATGTCTGAGTTCATCATATATGTCACAGCAACAATACCTTGAGTTAGATATAACTGAGGTTAGAATAGGTTACAATTTTGATGCAAGCCAAGGGTAGGCTTTCTCAAACAGTAGGATCGGGAGAATGACTCGCACACGGGAAATAGAACGAACAGAAATTTCAGCACTGCGCAAGCTAAGGAGAACGGTCGTATCTTTGTCGATACAGATCGGATCGACCTGATTCCAAAGCCAAATGAACAAAGACTTCTGGATCTACAATATCTCTGTTTTGGGTTTCTGAAATAAGCACTGTAGAATGGTAGAATTTGGGTTGGAAATAACGAACGGAATAGGAAAAGATAGAAACTTCGTTGGTTGCTCTTCTAGGCCTCCAAAGAAGTTGAAAGGGCACCGATTCTTCTAGATCGATGACTGCAACTCTTTAAGGATGCAGATTTCGAAAAGTTTTGACTCTTCAAAGACGGAGTGAAAACTCTTCTAGGTTTTCTAGGGTATGAACTCTGCAAGATTCACAATACTTGCTTGAAAGCAAAATTTTCATTCATCAAAAGTCGTCTATCTCATACAAGGAATTAGATGGCTTATATTGTCAAAGAAATAAAGACATAGCATTGAAACTAGGAAAATAGTAAATAGCATAGAAACTAGAAACTAGTAAAAGCGTCTTCATGGCTCCAAGGTGTCTTTCAAACTTCCGGGATGGACTCAAGAAATCAATACGGCTTCTCGGTTTCGTCGAGCTTGAATGCGGGCCGATCTTCTTGGTCAAGAGAGCTGGTCTTCAATGTGGCCTACATCATGAAGACTCTGAACCTCGCAAGACATGTGTTTGACATAACTAGAGCTATTTTTTATATTTGAAAGTTCTTCCTTCTAAAATAAATTATGTTCCTCAACATTTGCTCCGAACTTTATGAAGTTCTTTTAGAATAAAGATGAACACTATCACTCATAAATTAGATTATTTCAAAGCTCTAAACCTCATAGGACCAAGATCAACATTCAACCTCATTGAAACTAAACTTTCTTGAAATAGAAAATGTGCACAAGTTTAGTATTCAAATAAGACAATATTGCATCTTTCAATATAGCAACACTTTTGTAATATGAGCAACCGATAGTAAGCTAGAATTTCCTTTACTAAGTATTCATAATAAGTGCCCTTAAAAAACTCTTTAGCACTACTCATATTCTTGCGGAAATTTACACAATACACTAGTATGGCAAATGCCATATTTCAATAAACAAAAGACGACCCTATATTACATGTGTTATATTGTCATTTGTCAGGCCTTGTTAATGTTGGAATATATCCGTAGTGGATTTTTTTGATAGTTAAACTTTATCCAAATATTTAACGAGTTCATTTAAATGTGTTGAGGATCACATCTTAATCATGTTGATACTTAGTTTTGATTGTACAAGCATTTGAGCTAAATTTCACAAAAGTGTGTAAATCTACAAAAGAAACAGTTTGAAAGGAAAATCTTGGTTCTGCAAAACAATCAAACCTAATCAACAGGCACTTTTCATATGTAGATTCGAAGATCATTGGAGTTTCTAAATTGAAGACCCATCTCAAAACAAAAAGTTATGACATTCCAAGATTATTTAGCCTAATTCGCTCAAGAAATTGGTGAGATGGCATGACGAGAACTTGCCATTAATAAAAGATAACCAATAGAAAATTTTGATTAATAGCCTAGTTTGAGGGAAGATTCTACACATGTTTTAAAGAAATTTTTGCCAAGATTTTTATGGAGAGAATTAGATGACATAATGCCTACTTGATTCATGTGCAACATTTGAAGTGGAGCTTTATAAATTGGAGAAAACTTGGCCAAAAGTCATACAGTCAAAAGGGGAAACAACAAGTTAGGGTGAGCATCAGTCTAGGGTTGACCCAAGACCGGCCTTGGACTGGCTCAACCCAGCCGGTCTTTGTCTAGTTCCAAAAGGCACTGGGTCGATCCTTAGTCCTGGGACCTCAAGACCTTGTACTGTGCGAGTTAATCCTTGGTCATAGGAGTTTAGGGTTGGTCTAACCCGGACCAACCCTATACATTTTATATATTATACAATATATATATTAGATGTATTATATATTATATTTCTAATATATTATCTATTATAGTTTTTGTCTACTGTAAACCCTAACATCTCTTCCCATATTCTCTTCTCAACTCAGTTTGCTGTGTAAATTAGAAAGTAGAACGAAACCTAACCCTAATTCGACCAAGAAAAGAAAGAAACCTTCTTCACTCGCCTCGCTTGCTTGCTCACCTCGCGGTCAGCCTCTCTTAACTCGCCTTGCCATTCGCCTTTATTCCCTCACCTTGAATATTCTTTTTTCTGGTTTGTTGCTTTTAGCAAGTGTACATTTCTATTTTATCTTATCTTATATTTATGTTTGACATATATTGGTGTTCACAGTTTTGTTGCTCAATGTAGCATGGTTGATGAGTATGTAATTTGTAATATTATGTTTGTTCTTTTAAGGAAAACAAAAAATGAAATAATAAATAATCGGTTGGACCCTGATTGACCATGGAATCGGACCCAACCCATAGGTCGTACGAGATCACAACATAATTTTGTAGAACTCAATATGTATTAACAATTGTGTATATCCATTCTCTTACATGATATATTCTGGAATGAACATATTCAGACAACATTAAGCTGTTTCCTTTAAGTGCTTGCTTAAGTAAAAAAATGCAATTGGGAAATGTGTGAAGATGGACTTCTGGTGTGAAGTACATAAAATTAACACATCTCATTTGGTGTTACTATCTTGGAAACACGAATATTGTGTTTATGACTAGCAAAAGAGTTTGACTTATTTGACAAAATGAATTTAAGCAGTTGTAAGATGTGGGAGATATAATTCAAAATTTTAAAATCTACAAGAAATTTGTTCAATCATATCATTGTTATGTGGGTATGGTCATTATCCATCTTTACCACTAATAGATATTACTAAATATTGGGCAAAGTTTGAATTTGAAAATGATGTTAAGTTTGCTTTGTTGTAAGAGATGATAGTGCCTAACAAAAATTTTCCTTGAAAGAACAAACATACTATTTCAAACATATAAATATAAATTTTGTATCGTTATCAAACACATATTTTTGCTCAGAAATTCGTCCAGAGAATAGAAGTAGAAAAATTTAGGGTTAATACCCTGAAACACTCCAAATCGGTACACCTGTGACAAATTTACCTTAAACTATTTTTTGATCATGAAAAAACCCCAAACTGGTACACCTATGACAAATTTAGCTCGAGTGACCATAAAAAACCCTAAACCGGTACATTTATGACAAATTTACTACAAACTAATTTATTCGACCACAAAAAACCTCAAACTGATAAACTTGTGACAAATATACCCCCCGCTAAATTGGATTAATACTATAAAAAAATAACAAAAATTGTAAATTGTGACAAATGGAGCGTAAAATCCCAAATTAATATACCAGTCAATCGTCACGTGTCATTTAACTTAATAATTTGACAGTAAAATTTAACAAAAACTAATAAAGGGTAAATTTGTCACAAGTGTATCAATTTAGGATAAATTTGTCAAAGGTATACCAGTTTGGAGGTTTTTTGTGGTCAAAAAAATAGTTTGTGATAAATTTGTCACATGTGTACCAGTTTGGGGTTTTTCAGGATATTAACTCAAAAATTTATTTCTGGAACAAAAATTGTTATTTAGAACAGATTTTCCAACTGAAATGTCCTTTAAATATGGCTCACTGCCCGAACCTGTTAAAGCAAATATTGAGTCACAATTACCACTGCTAGAGAAGTTTTCTGTTGTTAGAATAAATCTAGATTTACTAAGAATGGTCTACTAAACAGTACACAAAGTGATGCGACAGAGTTTTGTCGGATATTATATATGAACCACCCATTTACTTAAATGCTATCATCGCCTCACAACTTAACAAATGAATTTTAGTATACCAAGAATAATTTTTTATTTTATGAGTTTTGTAAATGTACTCTTGGGACACACTCATTAAGAAACTAAATTAAGTATACTTGATCGGTGTCTCAAAAACATTTCGGCAAGACGATCCTTTTTTTATTAGCAATGAAACAGAAGAATCTAATGTGCCTTTTGGGCGGCTAAGCATGCACATTCTAAACCAATTTTAAAAGCTTAATGTGTCGAGAGATTGATTGAAGGGTCAAACAACAAAGGACAGAGACCTTTGGTATTTCACTTTAATTTGTCGACCAAAGATAATGGTACAAGCTTGCACACGAGCCGTCAACCATTACACTCTTCTCCTCCAAGTGGAGAGTAAAGAGAAACCCTAAATGTTTGGTGCATGTGGATTGTGGTGGCCTCATCATATGGTCATTTATTTGCTAAGCCCTTCATCTCTTGATATTTCCTCCTTATTATAAGGAGGGTCTCTTTAACAAGTATTCTAAAGAAATTATCAAAACAACGAGGATACACATATAATAAGTTCATGAGAAAAGTTGCACGATCAGTTTTAAACCTATTGTATGAAAATCAATCAAGTCACAAACCTTTTAATTGGATCAATGTATTCTTAAACCTTCGAAGGAAAGTGAAATTAAATCTTCTTGGTCATGTCTCATCCGATCCATAATATATCATCGATGACTCTTCTCTTAATTAAGTCAGACGAAGCATTTGATCGTAGGGCAAGTGAAGAGTAGTGCGCAAGATCATTTCAACGTGTGCTTGAACCTGACGTATCCTTCTCACGACCTAATTGCATGGTAGGGTGGTAATTATTAGCCATACTTTGTGGTTACAATGTAAGCACTCAAAATAATTTTCGAAACAATTAAACGAGGTCAACCAAGAACTGTCGTTGTCATATTACATGCATGCTTCAAAACTACAATAGCTTTCTTCACCCCAATCGAAAGGTCAAAGCGAGCAGTGGCCTATTTTTAGTTGGAAATTTTACAATGGTATGTTAAAATCAACAAAGTTGGCGCGAGTTCCTGTCCATTCGGGTCTTCATAAATATTAGAAGTGGCAATTATCACCATCCACGAAGAAGAACCAAAATGAAGTCCACGTACATAGTTTTATATGTAATTGGTCAGTGGTTAAGATTCTCAAAAAGTCACTTTCTCAGGCCTATAAATAGCAATGCGGAGTTCAAGCTTCTCATTCGGTCGACTATATTCTGTCTTACCTATTTCTTCTCAGTGCTTGCTTCAAAGTAGAAAATCAAACTTCCTTTTCCACACTTCTCTGGCTATGGCTGATCTCCAAGTCATATCAATATTTGTGATCATTTTCACCTTCATTGCGTTCGATGCAATTCTAACTTCTGAGGGAAGGTCAATAAAATCGGCATGGGAGGACGAACTCCGTGCAATTAATTACGACCAAATACACAAACAAGCATCGCAATTTCTCCCGCCGAGTCAGTCTCCTACGAACGATGATCATTTTGATGAGGGGGAGGAGATGGTTCCTTCGCCTATAGCACATGGTCAGGCGGCCAGTTTGGGCGAGTCAGAAGCAGTGTACAAGGATGATTTCCGCCCCACAGCCCCTGGGAGCAGCCCCGGATTGGGCCATTCTTTCAATGGCTTAAAGAAGGAAGCTGTTCGACCGAAAGCTCCGAGTGGTGATGAGGAAAGGCTAATCGTTGCGGGTCAACCAAATGATTTCGAAGGCACAAGACCGGGTCACAGCCCCGGTGTCGGCCATGATTTTCAGAATGAGGAACCAAAAGCCTAAATACTTCAAAATAGAAAGTCAAAGCTGTGTTATGTAAGTCTTGTCAATTCTGCTTCAGTTTGGTCTTATGTCTAGAAATCTTATTCTTCAGTTCCTCTGGACATGGTTCTGCTTGGTGTGTGTAAAATTATCTGTTAATTTGGTATTGAACTATATAATTATTTAATGAAAAATAACGAGGTTTCTTTAGAAATTACCCGCTATATCATACACGTTGGATGTTGTATGATATTCCAGTTTTCCGTTGTACTACTTTCTTCTCGATCTTCCCTAATGTTATGTTGAGGCCAGGAGAAGTATTAAGACGGAAGTTTTTTGTGTTATATTCAGATTTTAAATGGGAAATAACCACATGAATGATGAGCAGAGATTTAACATAAAAATGGCTAAACCTCCTACAGAAAACGACATTGACCACTTTTGACTTGGAAGTTGCATAAGGTATACTGTACCAATTTTTATATGTTTCTGGAAAGAACTCAAATATTGAAACTACCCTACGTCATCTATTCTTTCAGAGTTCTCTTTGCATATAACTAGTGCCCTACAAATGTATGATAGAACATGAATGTATCCAAATCAAATTGGTGATAATAGACGGGAAAACAAACCGGATAATAACAGCAGCCAAATGATGTAAAGGAAAAAAAAGGAAGCACATCAATTGAACTTGTGAGCGGATGCTTTGACCATATACATAATCTCTTTACACAGTAAAGCGAACCCAAAATAGATAGTCTTAACCTCAAACTTAGACCAATAAATTCTATAAAAAGCCTATATGGGCTATGGTAAGTTTTAAGTGCCGTTACTTCTTCGGAAAGTGGTCTCATCCATATTTTTTTTATGACCATCTCTTTTACTCAAGCCGCCACCCTCTCGCCGGTTATAGGCACGCTTTTGTTTACTCAATCATTGCTTGTTAACTTGAGTTCAGAAAGTTTGGAATATGGACAATTAACTTAATCGTGCATCTTATTGCACGTATAGTTGGCCAACAACTTATTTATCATCGTTCTAAGAACAAATGATAACAAAACAAGGAAATAAAATAGACAATTGATTTATGCGATTCAGTCAGTAGGACCTATGCCTAAGAGGGGAAAGCAACACATGATTTTATTATAAATTAAGTGTTAAAATCGAGATTACAACAACACTCGAGACACTCAAACACACTCAATGTGCCCCAGCTGCCAATTACATTCACATAGTATTTAGCACTCGTAATTCCTCAAGAAACAATCTCCCAATCTCACAAAAAAATTCACAAATCTTACCCACAAGATTTTGCTTGACTTGAATACTTAAAGCTCCTCTTGGATTGCTTCAGAGTGTAATTCACAAAGAAGTTGTCTCTTGGATGCTCTTCACAAAGAAAATCTACCTCATATAATGAAAAAATTTGGATCCAATATAGGAAACCCACACAAATTGGGAGGCCTACTTGGATGGAGTTTCCTTTATGGGTTCAATTTTCAGAAAAATTTTCAACATCTTCATATTGGCTTGTTGTTTGAGTCAAGTCACAATCGTTTTGCTGGAATTCGAACTTCACTGCTACTCTTCCCAAATCCTCTCATGGGATCAACCACGAGGGAAAACTTTCAAGTCCAAGGCCAAGTCAGGCAGGAACATCACTATAACTGAGGGTCTCATTCAAACACCAACTCCATCTGCACCTTTAGTTACTCCACAAGGATTCTCAAACATAACCTCCTCGACCGTAGACTTCCTCAACCACAAACACTAGGCGGCCTGTGGAGTCTCGATAGATACAAGCAATTGCTCTATTTCATGATTCCTCGGTAAAAGATTTGCCGATGTTGATTTTGGGAGTACATGGTGCTCGGGGTTTGCACCGTTGAGGTAAGTCCCTTTCATGGCCTTTATTCCTTTTCACTTTCCCCGTCTAGTGTGTGAGGGTTTTATTCATTGCAATTGCTACCTCCACAAGGTGGTTTGGACCTGGGTTCTGTTTTCTTAAGACAAAGTGGTTTTGAGTTTATACTATGAGCCATAGAACCAAAGCAACAAGTTCGAACGAAGTTGAGTTCTTTGGATTGTCGTTGAAATGCAATAGTCATTCATTTAATCTGGTTTCCCCCTATCTTGTGATTCTGATATGCAAAGCAGGATATGACCAAATAGCTTTCATCCATGGACATAGAAGCAACATGTGCTTGGATTATAGAAAAGTATCTTATGTGTTGGTCGAACAACTGAGGTGGTGGGATCAATCAATCACATTACCTGTGTGCTACGCTTGTCGTCCTATGCTAAAACACAAATTTTTATAAATAAATATATAACTGAAGATTAAAACCTAGGTTTTTACTATTTAAAAAAGCATAAATTTTTATAAAGGAAAAATACTAATGACTCAAAATGATCTAGTTTCTTTCATACCTAAAGTAGAGGGAGAGATTGATGAAGAAATTTTTCTCAAGGGAAAAGCTAGGCCGCTGGTTTTTTTTTTTTTTTTTTTTTTTTTTTTTTTTTTTTTTTTAAGCTTTGTATCATATGATGGTTAAGGATACATAGTGTTTTCACATTGAAATATAACTTCCGAACTTCGGCAAATTCTATGGCTTTTCCTTTAAATTCTTCTTTTTTAGTCATTGTCTATAGATTTAGATAATTACTTCGGTAATTCCTAAGAAGTACTATTTGCAGATATCAGTGCTGATGAAAGTGAGTTGTATATGTAAAAGAATAATGAGACCACAATGTACTGAAGATAAACCCAATATTAATAACCCATATCACCTACAGAAATTATTAGATTTTAAGTGGGCGAATGAAAGCTTTAGGAAGAGAAAATTCTATCTGGACAATATATAGCTACAAAACCTTCACGAGAAATACTAAATAAATTTTCTATCAACTAAATTACTCGTTACATATCCATAAATTTCCACATATATAGAATAACATAACCAAAAAGAAAGGAATGGAAAAGAAATATATTAGTGATTGTATTCATATTCAACATCAAAAAAAAAAAAAAATCATCAAAGTTCTAGCATGGTCCAAAAACCTTTCTTATTTGGCTTTTTCATGTTCCGCCTTGACAAGATCGATCACTCTCTGGAACAACCATTGCGAGCATGGTAGCTTGATGCGCCGATGCTTCAAATGGATCTGGTCTTCAAAATTATTAAGCAAAACTTGGAAGATCTTGCAATCTAAATATGCCAAAAAGACCGAATAACCTTTCTCCTCTTCATCCACATATACTTGAAAGTATCCCTTTTGAGCCATCCTTAACCACTCAACTAATCTCAAACTTTTCTGCATTTTTTTCCAATTTGAATGCTGGAAAATTTCAGTAAGCTTACTAGGCTAGAGAGATTGATTGCAGAAACTAGAAAAGAGAAAATTGCAATTCATCTACCGTAAGTATATATAGATTGCTTAAACTGAAAGGTTTGCAGAAGAATTAGGATTTGGTTTGCTATTATAACTAGTTAATATTTGCATCTTGGGATAAGTAGTTTTTCAAGATTTAAAAGATGAGGTCTTAATCTACTCTAACTAGAGATATTGATAAGCTCCTTCGTTGAATAACAATAAATAATTTAAAGAAAAAAAGGAAATTCGAAAAATTCTTCCTTGGCTGCAATTCTAAAGCAGCGTAAGATAATACATTACGAGGAGAGAGTGCAAAATAGTCACTTAATATATAGTTTCTCATTTTTAGTAATGACAATTTCATTCACTATATTCAAGGAAACCGTGAGCCTCAAGTGATTAGCAGTTATCACTGTGGCACCAAGCTTGTCATTGGATCCCATCTGCGCTACCACCGCCGTGTCTTGTCACCATGTTGTGCCAACCGTGCTCCTCATCGCACCACGGCAAGGACTTGCCACCTCAGCTTGTCCTCGTCACCAACCGTGACACCTCAGTCGAGAGACCTCACCATGCCAAGTCAGCATCAGCACCGCCCAATCACGCCACCTCACTGCCTGCGCCACTTGGCCCTTCGTGTGATGCCAACTCAGTGCCACATCACCACTGCAACAGCCACATCGTTGCCACCTAGCGCTTCCTCATGCCACCACCTGGCCTCGCCCTTTGCACGACACGTTCTTCCAGCTGGCCTCACTCGCTGCAACCGAGTCAACAAGTGACCACATGAAAAAGAATGAATGGCTTTATAAGCCAGCAGCCACTCCTCTCTTCCGCTCATTCCCTCCTGCGACACCGACTCCTTTTGTTTTGCGCAAAGAACCGCAGCGTCTCTCTCTCCCAGAGCTCACTCTTTCTGTTCTGTGCGACGCCAAGCCTCATGCCGTTCGACCGCTGGAGCACCCTCATTCAGCCAGCAGCTCAGCTCAGCCCCGTCGTCCTGTGTTGTTGCCTCAGTGCGTCTCAGGCTGCCAGGAAACAAGTCGCTGATGATCGAGACTCGCCAAGCCACAACGACACTACTTGCGACTTGAGGCAAGTAAACTGCCCTCCATTCTATGCTATAGAGGTTAATTGTGCGCACTGAGGTTGATTTCCTTGGATTCCCGTTGCCTCGGTTGGTTTCGTATATATTCGTGTTAATCAGCAATTTTGGATGATGTACAATACTAGCATTGTTGAGTTTATGATCTATTGATATCGTGAATGTGTTGTTGAGATGTTGATTGCTGAGATTTATGTGTATTTGAGGTTGAATGACACGAATCGTGGATGAAATCTAGATACGTCGCTTTTACAGATTCGTTTTACTGTATAGCCATGATTTTGCCAATTTTATACCAGTTTATACAGTATGAATTTTGTTAGACTTTCTTCACAAAATTTGCACATTATACTTTGTTCTATAAAATACTTTAATTTCGGATTTTTCGGACTTCATATGATCAAATTATGTTTGGAAAAGCATGCTGGTTTAAATCTGTTTTTCTCCAAGAAAAATTTGGACAAGTGTTCTCCATGAAAGTTGTTGATCACATTTTAAACTATAACGTGTAATTTTTCCATGAGTTTTAGAACTCATTCAAACTTGTGAAATGCCCACTTTCATATATGTTTTGGTTCGGAAATCTGCCCCTGTTTTTGGCCCAGATTACATTATTTGTTGAGGGTCGTACAAGCAAAACTAGATTTCGAGTTCCTCGCAAAAAAAAATTTCTTGGGGTCTCGTCCACATCATGTTAAATTTTTGAAATTTTTAGAACTGATTTACTTGGTGAAGGCTGGTGATTTCTAAAGGCATGCAAACTACCCTTTTTGGGTCAATTTTGGGATTTTTGAATAAATTCCTTTTGTAACTTGTCTTCACAAAACGGTATTGTCGACTAATAGTTTTGTATCATTTCTCTGATTTACAAGTGGATAAAGGGTGGTTGATTCTGGAATTAAATTGTTTCCTATGCATTAGCATAGTGGATGGCATTTTTAAATTGAATTATTGAATTGTTGCACCATGGTATGAGTGTATTGGGAATTCCGTTGGTCCTTGGGATGATGATGATCCAAATGTTAGTTGGAATACCTGAAGGGACAATTGGGTTCCTCCAAATGTCTATGGGATTTAACATGGTTCCCTTGATGTTCTCACGGATGGATTCAAGATACCTGAAAGGTAACAGGTTCCCAGGAAGATGATGGCACCTGAATTCATAGCAAATGTGATTAGCATTTTTAGATTCCATTTTAGATTTACTGATTTACTGGTTTCAGAGGAAATATTTTTCTGACTTGCTACTTTGATTTTCATAAAGGTTCTTAGGCAAGTCGATTATTAAAACAATTTCCTATTTTTATATTTGAAATTCCTCGCATGTGCCGTTACTGACATATGTAGTATAGACTGGTTGACAGTTTGCTTGCTAAGTTTAATGCTCACTCGTGGTTGACTCTTCTGGTTCAAATTAGTAGCCATACCGCTCCTACCTACTACCCCCATAACTACTTATGATATTCTGATGGACTTCATGTGGCACTAGACCGAGTTTATTGACTCGACTTCCTTGACGTCGTCTTCGTCAAGGTCATTTCGATATTCACGGTAGATATCGGATCACCATCGACCCCAGTGTTGCTAGGGTTTGTCGTTGTATACGTCCGTGTCGGCGGATGTCTAGTGGGACCTCTCCCACTTCTCGACGATGACGACGATGGGAGTAGTGGAGGAGAGTAGGGGGGCAAGTACAGGAGGATGGAGGTAGCATTTTTGGAGGACTAGGCAACGAATTTTCGACGTGCTGTGGATGGAATTAGGTGACCTTGTACAAAGGTGATATCCAGGTCGAGATAGCGCAACTGATGGAATTTTGCGTAGTTCAAAGCAGTAGTATTTTGTTAGTCTCCTACCATAACCGACCCTGTCACCTAATGTATATACATAAGATATGACATGAAATTGCCTGGTTCATGATTCTGCGTGTTGTGTTTTATATGTCCTAAGTGTTCTTTGACCATACATGCTTATACATGTTTAAAAAGTGAAAATATTATAATAGCTGCATTAGCCGTGACGTACTAGGGGCGCCACGTTAATATTGGCATCTCTTTTTTTTTTTTTTTGGGGTCAAAGTCTCATGGTTCAAAAGATACAAGTTGCTTTTCAACCTTGTCAAAAGTTGAAATTACCTTACCATCGTTGCAAAAATATCTAGGACAAAATATATACGAAAAATTATTTCTTTCATGGTTTAAGTTGGTGATTACCATCTAAACAATTGTATACCATCGACCCTTGAAAATCATCGCGCCGAAATTCATTGAAACTAAACAGATTAAAATTGTTAGTTTTTCAATCATACTACTCTGCTATTCAATCAAATAGATTAAGAGGTACCGAAGCTATTCAGATTATCCATAGGCTCTAAAACAATTCATTTAATTGAGAAGTACGTAATCCCATCGCTTTTTCCTCCGCAACACATGCTTGACCTCTTCACGCTCTACTCTTGCCTGATCGAGAACCTCGGCGAAATCCTCTTGCGTGCAAAGTTGAGGCGGCGTCACAAGACTCACAGCCATTGCCTCCGAACAGTCTAGGGTCCACGTGTCCAGGCCACAGCCCGAGCGTCGGACGTGGGGTTCATAACTAGGGTTTTGTTAAGTTCAGTGCAACGCAGAGGACATTGCTCACCAAATGATCCTCTTCTGCTACATCACACGCGCGCGTCTTATAGTCCAGGTGATGGCCTAGGTTATATCTTCGAGCTACTGCTGGAGTAAAAGAGTTTCAGTAATAGTGTATATACATGAAACATGCATCGTAATAAGAATAATGCAAGTAGTGGTTGTAGTTCCTTGGTTACCAATTGTTTCTGTAATGAAAAAACTTTCCAGGTTAGTTCTTTGGTTACGACTCTACCTATTTCAGGAAACCTGATGAATTATTATATGTTGGCGACGTAAACACAACATATATTTCTCTGTGTTCAATATAAACTGAAAAAGAATTTTTCAGCCAAACATGTAAGCAAGCTTAATGGAACCAGAATGACGTATGTTCAAGTTAATCTTCTTGAGTAATTGGGTTGTGCTCACTTTCACTGTTGCATTTGCACCAAATCGAGATAAATGTAATCCTCATTTCATTTCAAATGTCAATTTAATCCTTCACATGCCTTTGGCCCTTGCTAAGAGCATTATTCTGGTCCATGCATTATTTTATTATTTGCTTGCTTTGGCAATCTTAAGCAGGGAAAATTACCCCTTTAAACTGTATATTTGTAGATCATGTTTTCTCCTGTCTTCATATAGCCTATGTTGTAGCCATTTCTTGAGCCAATGACACTCAATTATGTGATTAGGTTGGACTGAGCAACTTCAAGCTCACTCTTGATTTGTAAAGATTCAGCATTGGACTGAACGCTACAATTAGCCCCTGTTGTTGTAACTGCAATAGTTGATTAGAGACGCATTAAATGTAATTAAGATGAGTAAATTTGGTATATGAATAAGGGATCCATTGCCACCACAGCAGGAAATTCGAACAGTCTATTGAGATCTTATTTAGCTAGAGGATTTTAAGATCTTAATAATGCTGAAATCTAAAACTGCAGATCCTGAGGAATCTAGGATGCTAAAGAGTCAAACCAGTCAATGCATATCAAACATAGTTTTCCTCTTTTGTCGTCTTTTTTACCTGGATATGTATGCAATTTTATCATAGAAAGGACCACTATTCAAGGCAAAAGGAAAGTATCATATTTCTTCCCTGAATATATCTTGATCCAACAACCTCCGCAAAGGTAAAATGCAAGTTGACGGATGACCAACGGGTACTTATCAATTGGTCGAAACAATCTTGGTTGCTACAAACCATTTCTACATGTGATTTTGACATTAAAATAGGAAATGGACATGGAATGGGAAACACGTCCATAGATCGACTCATGAATTCCCATCTCACTCCAATATCATAACCAAGTATAGAAACTGAAGTTTCCAATTTATTCACATTCCTATGTCCATCCTATCGATCCAATCTCCATGCCATTTGTTGCTCAGCTTGTCTACTCCGGATGGGCTGAGGACGAAGTACAAGCGGATATAGGCGAAAAATAACTTAGTCGTGGAGTGAAATGTTGACAAAAGAAGATTGAGTTAACTGATAGTAAGCCATGTAACCATCGACGAAGTGGAGATGGAGTTACCGCTAAGCAATGGAGCCGATAAAGTTGGATATAACCCATGGAAATTGATATGGATGCAACTATCAAAGAGGTAATTATCGGGTAGTGAAAACAAATGACTTGGATGCAACCATCGGAGAAGTAATCATCAAGTAATGGAATCCATAGACTTAGGTGTAATGTTAAAGGAAGTAATCATCGATGGAAGGAGCATAACCCACAGCTGGT
Source organism: Eucalyptus curtisii (assembly GCA_017140595.1). Lineage (NCBI taxonomy): Eukaryota > Viridiplantae > Streptophyta > Magnoliopsida > Myrtales > Myrtaceae > Eucalyptus > Eucalyptus curtisii. Next base: position 9,102,353 of record CM029504.1, read on the forward strand.
GGAATCTACGATTCTAGACATGTGAATAAGGATTGTTAAATTGAATGAAGCATGTAGAACTAATATTATTTCTCAGTACCTGTTTGTTAATTGTATATTATACATATAAATACTTGAATTGTTATTTGTATAAGTTCAAAGTTATCAAGCGGTTTATCTGGATATTTCCCGTAGCTTTACATGACCCTCAACGATTGTTCCTAGCCTCGAGACCTCTACTTTTTCTTCTTGTTTATATTTCCTATCCAAGAATAAATAAATGGGCTATCCACAACCTTTATCGATTTACTCTTTGATTCGAAAGATGATCACTAAAGGCTTTTTGATGAAACAGTTTGTAGTTATCTTAGTTAGGATAACGAGAATCGTGTAAATTAGGATTGCAATCATGCACAAAATTAGCCTCACCTATATATATCACCTTTTGATATTTAGCATGCCACCTTGTGTGAATAATGTACTTCTCCAGCCGAGAGAGAGCATAAAATCTGAGGCATCTGAAGTTTTTGGCGATCTTCCGAAAGCGCTGCTGATGGACATCCTTACGAGACCTCCCTTTAGACGTTTGTATGTTTTTGGAGGCATTTCTCAGTTCGTGGAGATTTGTCGTAACTAGAACGATCTTGTTTCCCACTTGCATTGCTCGCGCCCTCGCTTTGCGCGGCGCCAAAGAAGAAGACGATGAAGAGCTCTCGCCCTAGTCTCGCGCGCTATGATGACCACACTACGACGTAAATCATAGAAACAATTGTTGACACCTTTTCGAAACAATTTACAAAGCACAAGATTTAGTTTCATCTTTTCTTTATTACGAAGAAATGACATTCTTACAATTACTTATTAGTTGGGCCGGTAGCCTGGCCAATCCGGAACTCTTTCTTTGGATGGGAAGCACTTCGTATTTGACTTATTACTAACCACTTAACTCAATTCATATTCATAATCGATAGGGTTAATACCTTGAAAAATATCAAATTGGTACACTTGTGACAAATATACTCTAAATTAATTTTTTGACAACCAAAAACCTAAAATTTGTATATTTGTGATAAATTTACTCAAAGTTGGTACACTTGTGACGAATTTACCGTCTATTAGTTTCTGTTAAATTTTATTATCAAATTGCCGAGTTAGATTACACGTGACAGTTAACTAATATATCAGTTTGGGATTTTACTCTCTCTTTGTCACAGTTGTATAATTTTTGTGTTCTTTGTGGCATTAATCCAATTTAATGAAGGGTGTACCGGTTTGAGTTTTTCATTATCAAAAAATTGGTTTGGGGCAAATTTGTCACAAGTGACCAGTTTGGGATTTTTCAAGGTATTAACCCTAATCGATAAAGAAAATGTGTTGCTACCATACCTTAAATGGCTTAATTCATGCCTTCTTGAATTTAATTGACTAAAATGCCTATCGTAGAGAAATACATGTCTGAAGAATGGAATGACATGTAGAGGTGTGCAAAACGAACCGCCCGAATCGGAAACTGCTTGGACTAGCTAGTTTGGTTTAGTTCCCAATTCCGAAAGTGGAATCGATATCCGGGCAGTCTGATTCTCGATTCCAATAGGGAATCGAATTGGATCGACTAAATATACCTTTTTATTTCATTATTTCTTTAAAAAAAATAGTAAAATGTGAACGAAGCACTATCTCCATCTAGTTTCAAGTAGTGGGCAAAAGGTAAAGGGGAAAAAAGTACTGCAAAAAAGGTGATTGGTTCCATTGGACCGGACCGGACTAGATCATTGGTCTGGTCCTTGGTCCTAGGACCAACCGGTCTGGTCCTTGGTATGGGTCCTCTCAGTATGGTTCTTGGTTCCACCTTGGAATCAGACTGGATTGAAAACTGATTACCCCTAATGACATGTGAATGGAGCAAAACAAAGTGGAAATTGGGCTAAGGCAAAGAGTTGGTCAACAAAAAGGAAAAGGAAAGAGAATATGCAAGTGCACAAAGGAGAGAAAAGGGGAATTGAGAGATTGATGGATAATCTTTTCTATTCTTTAACCCCTCCCTTATATGCATCCACTTTTGTAATTTTAACAAGAAGGCAGTTGTAAAGATACGCAGGTAAGCAAAAGAGGAAACGACATTAGAGTTTATAAAATAAACATTATGTACCCTCTTCCTCTGGCTCGGCTTCCACTTCTACGGAGCAAATACAACGACAGAGGTTGGGGATACACAATAACAAAAAAGGAAGGACACAAGAGAGCGCCAACAAAAAAAAAAAAAAATACACAAAGGAGTTCTTTTTCTCGCGGCCTCGTCCCTAGAAAAATTCCAGTGCGTAGTTTCAGGAAATTGATGAGCGCACATTTGTTAACGGTTGGATCATGCTCAAATTTTGTGAAAAGTAGGGAGAAAATCGAACTAGTTGGACAGCTAGAGAGTCTAACACATGATTCCGCGGAAACGGCGAGTCTGTGTTCGTTTTAAGTCGGAATGCGTTGAAATTTTGAGGAGACCTCCATGACTCCTAGCTCTTCAACTTCACAAGGAATCAAGCATTACATATCCAGAGATCCCTTAGTGATGTTCACAGTCCTTGTTGCCGTTCATGCCTCTTGCCGACCCTCGCTGGTTACCGCCCTCGTGTATATTCCTCTGATCCCCTCACTACAGGTCCATGCATGAGTCGCTAATCCAATTTAGGAAATTTCCTAGGTTATGTTTGATTCCAATCAATTGCCTAAATTGTGGTTATTCAATTCTAACACGATTTGATTTGAGATTTAGGTGTTTCCCAAATAAGAAATTTCCTCATTTGAGTTGTTACAATTGAGAATTCGAGCTTTAGACGGAAGATTGGATTCTTGATCACCTTGGTTTGCTATTTTGTGGTTGTGATGAATATATGGATTATATGGGCTAGTTATATTACATGTCTTTAATTTAAAAAACTTTCCTATTTTGAATATACAAAAAAAAAAATTGCATTGCATAATAGGATAGATTGCATTCATATTAGTTTCTTAGTTTACAATTGCATATCTAGCAGACATGTAGTAAATTAAAAAATTACCTAATTTGGAATAGGAAGTAATCTAAATAGTTTTCTACTTTGTATTAGGAAATCACATATTTTAGGAAGTAGCATATTTTAACTTTAGAAGAAAATTATAAAAATAACGTGCCTATTTTATATAGGATCAGTTGCATTATTGCCATGCCATCAATTCCAATCATCTCATTCTATGTCACAATTTCATCTCATCATAATGTCATTTAGTGATTGCATATTTAGATTCATATAAATTAGATTGCATGTTATATTTGATTAATTTTCAATTCTTTTGCCCATCATTAGAATTAGTTCACATAGATTTGCATTTAGATAATCCATGTCACATGTCATTACTTAGATTAGCATCACATAGGTATAATGTAGAATTAAAATTGCATCTCGTGAAGTGCATATAGTTTAATTTCTGTAAATAGAAAAAGTTAAAAAAGAATCAATTGATATTGAATTTATAAATCATGTTTAAACTATGCATGCATTTTTAATCAACATCTTGCATATATTGGAATATTGATCATAGTGAAGTTATGATTTGTCCTATTTCAAGTAATTTATTTATTACTTTATTGAGTGTTACATTATTGATTGCGCATATGCATAATCACTTAGTACATGTTAGTGGCTCAAGACTTAAATTGACCAAAACTGCTTGCTAAATATTTTTGAAAATAAAATATAAAATATACTGAAATGACGTTAGATTTGTATAGCTAACCAAGTTACCGTATCTATGATATCTCGGGTTTATGGAAGTAAAGTATTCTCCCACACTTAGAGTTTCTAATTGACTATAATAGATTAGTGGAGACATCTAATTGAATGGTGGCCAATTCAGTATTAATTTTTTCAATTCGGCTAATTAGTTTTAAATTTTTTTGACAATTTTCAAATGTAGTAATTTCGCCCAATTCTTGCTAGAATTAGGGGTGAGCATGGTTTGGGTTGGGCCGGCCCACCCCCTAACCCTAGGACCAACCCACACAGTGCTAGTCCTCAATTTTTGGGACCAAGGACCAACCCTATTGAGCTTGGGACTGAGGACCGGACCGACCCAGTGTGTTCGGTCCGGTTCCAGGGTCAACCTGAGACCAACCAATAATTTATTTATTTCATTTTTTTGTGCTTTCTGAAAAGGTAACCAAGGACCCCGGACCAACCCAATGAGTTTGGTCCGGTTCCAGCGTTAACCTGAGACTAATCGATAATTTTTTGTTTCATTTTTTGTACTCCCTGAAAAGGCGAGTGAGGACAGGACTGACCCTATGGGTTCAGTGACGAGTGAGGTCAGCTAAGAGAGGCGAGTGACGAGTGTCGAATGGGGTGAGCATCGAGTGTCAAGCAGGGGGCAACAAGCCAGGTGAGCATCGAGCGACGAGCGGCACGAGTGACCCAAAGCAAGTGAGGTGAGTGTCGAGTGACTAGTGGAGAAGTTGTTTTTTTCGATTTTGGCAAATTAAAGACTAAGAGGACAAATAAGACATAAGATAATGAATACTAGAGGAGGATGCCGTGAGAAGCTATTTATGCTCTTTTGAACGCTGTGAGGACTCCTCACAAAAGCATTTTCGTCCTTTGTAAATTATAGCTTTGACGCCGTAAAAGACATTAAAAGATCTAAGTTATTAAAAAATAGTGTAAAATTACTTGAACTCCTCACTAAGTAGTTATTTAATGTTGTCGACGCCGTTCATTTTAGGATTTTCTCTATATAAAAAAATTATAATAATATATTAGATATATAATATATATAGAACCATGGTTGGTTCAGGTTAGGTCGACCCTAAACTCTCAAGACCGATGACCAACCTGCATAGTGCTGGTCCAGGAATCCCAGGACCAATGACCAACCCGGTCCCCCTGGGAACTGGACCAGGACCGGTAGGGTTGGGCTGGTCCAGGGTTGATCTAGGGTTGACCCTAGACCGATGTTCACCCCTAGCCAGAATCACTAATGAGAACGCTAGCCCTCATGCATAGGCATGACCAACACTGTCGTGAATAATTTTTATAATTTTTGTATTTTATATATATTTCCTTAATTTCCTTTGATTTTATTTCCATTTTCTTTTTCTTTTTTTTCCCTATTTCCTTCCACTGATCGGTGGTGCCTTAATGATAGTCGATGGAGGTGACAAAATCATATTCGAGGGCATTGTGGCCCTTGCCCAATGGCCACTGAGTTGAGGGCCTGCAAGCCGTCGTTGTGGTTAGCAACCAATGGAGGAAAATAGTAAAAAAGGAAAAAAAAAAGGAAAAAAAAAAAAAGGGAAAAATTGAAAAAATTGTTCATGTCAATGCCAGTGGTATCAAGTGGGACGACGGATGTCCACATCACTGATTTCCAACTAAATTTGGCCAGAAGTATTACGTTAGAAAATCATTTAAAGGTTTAGGACCAAATTGGTCAAATTAAAAAAATTTAAATTGATCACTTACAATAGATTTACAGTTTTTGGACATTTATTCCCTTAATAACTTGAGGTTTCATATTTTGAAGAAGCGGATCATTCCCTTAATAATTAAGGATGGAACTTTTTTTTCTCTCCAGATTTCCCGGAAGGATTGAGCGGTGCATGTGGAATGTGCTTAAGATCTACAAAAAATTCTTTAGAACCCGTACAATGTATATAACTTTGTGTATTAATTTCCATATCTAGTCGGATAAATACATATTATGCCCTTTACTTACTTTAAATGGATTGGGTAAAATCATATAGGAGAACCCTTGCGGTTGCTTTAGTAGTTGAAAAACGTCATGTGTGGATTAGAGAATAGTATTTAATGCGTTGGTGGAATGACTGAGGAAGTGTGCTCAATCAATCACATTATTCATGTTATGTGGACTAGAGAAATGTATATAGTATGTGTTGGTCGAACGCTTGGTATTTTTATGTATGATTTGTCATCCTATGTGGCACTTAAGTGTAGGATACCTGCATGGATTTTAGCTTGCGTGATATCTAATCCTTAAGGTTAATGGAAGATCACATAGGCCCAAAGTTTACTATTCGAAGGTGAGTTTCTAGTCATAAAAGAAAGCAAATCATGGTATCGTCTTCTTTCTTATTTTTCTACGAACCAAGAAATGTCATTTTCAGTCAACTAACTGGTCAATCACCATCCATTAGAGAATGGGAATTTCTATAAGATCTCCTAATATTAGATTTTTAAAAATCAGTAACCATCAGATTATAAAAGAATAGATCTCTATAGTCTATTGCAAACCTCTGAAGAGTTTGTGTGTACGGCATTTTGCGCCAAAAGTACGATAATACACATTAGAATCCGGTACTTTCAGTACGGTTGGATTTGTATCTCGAGGGACTACAAAAACCTTTAGGTTCTTGCAACTAGGCCGATAATGAACTTCGATGTTGTAACTGAATTTTCCTTCTTCTTTATATATATATATATATATATATATATCATTGCTGCACCCTAATTGAACATCAAGTTCCCGACTATTTCTTCTATTGATGAATGAATTTGCAATGTTCCCTAATTTCATGAAAAGTGAGTCGTGATGGATGGGATGATGGATCCACGTTCATGTGGGTTGCGGTTTTTATTCATTTTCTAAATTTATTTTTGTAAAAATTAATCTTTTTCCTCAAAAAATTAACTCTCGAAACCCAAATTCACGTTTTTTAAAGTATGAATAACTTGAAAAATAGAACTAAATTAATTGAGTGAAACGAAAAAACTTATGAAATACCTAGTGACCTCGTTTTGTCTCTTTTCCCATTTCTTCTTTTTGGCCTGGAAATCGTCGAATGCGTCCTTGACCCCTAGTGCGTTTTTAGAACGACACAAATGCAATTATTAAAATTAGATATAAAATGCAATGCATCATGCGTTAGATGTAATTGACTATAATAACTCTAAACTCAGCTCAATGCAAAAATGCTTAGAAACTCTAAACACTACCTAAGCTTGAAATGCAAGATTGCAATGCACGATAAAGAAACATATTTATAGGGAACTAAATCTCGATTTTTAAAAATATGCAAGAAGGACCTTCGGAAAAAGTTAGGTGTTAACATCATACAGGTCATTTACATTATGAATAAGGAGATTTATAAGAAATTACTTTTCCATAACATGACCTCGAATTATTGCACTAAATTGAACTTAAGACCTCAAGTTTCTTATGAGGCCTAAAATTCCAATCCATTTATCAGTCCCCCAACGGTTCGTTAGCGTGTGCTTTAATTTCTTTTGATTTTTCTTCATGTACTTCTTTTTTCTTGGTTATATGATGCCAATCGATATGATTTCTTATCCTATCCTATCCTATCCTATCTAGTCTTATATATTTGGCTGTCAAATTAAAAATTACTATGGATAATGCAAGTGAATTGATATGAGTTGAGCTATTGCGGTTTAAATTCTTCTTTTCCATATTATAATTTGGCTAATTATATGTTATTGCAGTTTGAATTCTTGGATATGATTCTTTTATCTTATCCTATCCAGTCTTATATGTTTGATCGTCAAATTAAAAATTGCTGCGCATATAATGCAAGTGAATTTGATATGAGCCGAGCTATTGCAGTTTGAATTTTTCTTTTACATATTTTAATTTGGCTAATTAGGGATAAGCCTCGCATTGAGGGTGGGCGAGTTGCCTTCTGTCGTCAAATTGGGTAAGATGGTCGAACCTTGAAAATAGCATGACATCACTTGGACTATCGTCGAAACGAAATAGATTACAATTGTTTCTTTCAATCAAACCACTCTACTATTCGATAAAAAAAGTTAATATAGGTAGCTACTCTTTGGGTTCTTCATCTGCTCTAAAACAATTCATTTAATTAAGAAGCTTGTGATCCCTTTGCTTTTTACTCGCGACATACGCTTGGCCTCTTCGCGCTCTGCCTTCGCCCGATCAAGAACCTCAGCAAAATCCTCTTGCGAACAAAGCAGCTTGACACGATCACACGCCGAAACCATGTCGTATCGAAGCAAATCTTGAAAATTTTGGGATTTCAAAAATTCCAAAGGAACCTAGTAACGTACCTTCCCTTTGTCCACATATATAGCAAAATATACTATTGGAGCCAGTCTTGGCGATTTGTGCTTCAACCTTGCGATGATCATCTGAAGCATTCTTGTAATTCTCGCTATTGAACACTTTTTTTTTTCTTTGCTTCTCAGGAATCGCTGGGAACTTTAGCGTGATCACAATGCAAGAAACTAATTGGATTAAACCAACATTACCCACGGAAATTATTCTATTTCAAGTGGACAAATAAAAATTTGTAAAAGAAAAAATTATCTGGACAAAATTTTGCTACAAAACCTTCACAAGAAATACTAAATATTATTTTCTATCGACTAAACTACTCCTCACATATCCAAAAATTTACACATAGATAACATAACTACAACAAAAAGAAAGAATGAAAAGGAAAAATATCAATAATTGCGTTCATATTCTGCATCTACCAAAAAAAAGAAAAAGAAATTCATTGAAATTGTAGCATGGTCCTAAAACCTTTATTGTGTGACATACGCTTAACCTCTTTAAATTCCACCTTGGCCAGATCGATCGCTCTCTCAAAAAAACCACCGTGAGCATGGTAGCTTGAAGCGCTTCTGCTCCAAATGAATGTGGTCTTCAAAATTATCAAACAAAGCTCGGAAGATCTTACAATCTAAATATGCCAGAGGAACCGAATAACGTTTCTCCTCTTCATCCATACATACTATAAAGTATGCTTTCCGAGCCATAAACCACTCGACTGATCTCAAACTTTTCAGCATTCTTTTCCTTCGTGAATGTTGGGAAATTTCAGTAAGCTCAATAGACTAGAAAGATTGATTTTGGCAGACTAAAAAAGGTCAATTGCAATTCTTGTATTGTAATTATATATAGATTGGTTCCAATGCAAGGAGTCTTTCTAGTAGAATTAGGATTTTTTTCCTATGACATAGTTTTTTAAAGTTTGAAAGATGAGGTCATGATCTACTCTTACTAGAAATTTGAAAACACGTCATGTCTATAGTATGCATAAGCTCTTTCATTGACTAATAATTAATAACTTGAAGAAAAAGCAATTGAAAAATTCGACAAATTCTTCCTTGAGTGCAATCCTCGTTCAGCGCAAGAAAATAAATAAAGAGAGTTCAAATAGTCGCCTAGTATATTGATTTTCATTTTTCATATCCACAATTTCAGCCATTATATGAGCATTTAGTATTTGTATTTTAGGATCGCTTATTTCCGTCATCTCTATTATAAAATTCAAAGAGGATTTCAAACTTTTAAGGGATCACAATCTCTTTCCATCTTTCCGAAAATATCTGCAATTAGCTATTTTATGGATGTTATATCAATGGACAAACATAAATTAATTTTTTTTTTATTTTATCTATCACATACTCCAATATTTGAACTTTTTCTATCTTATCAAGTATTTGACCAAAGAAACTTTCAAATCTTGAAATATTTTACTCTTTTCCCATACATATGTCAATAATTATTACAAATTAATTAATAATATATATGCTTCATTATAAAAGCTCAACATGTTTTACATGTCAAATTTGCGTACACGTAACCCATGCAATTTCGCTTGTATATACAGCAAATAAGCGGTTTCTATTCAACCTCAAACTTTTCTTGTTTAAGAAATTTTGTGATTGCCCATGCTCCCTTGAAATATATCACAATGGCCAATAGTCAATTCACGAGAAATTATTTGATTATTATAATTACATACTAAACTGAATATGTGTATTCAAATTTGATTAATGTCACGCAAAACCCATTGAATTTGATGGTGTTCTCCACCGATGGATTACCAAAATATATGCCTCAAGGGCAAAGAAAAGACTTTTACAGTTGTACCTTTTGCTCCTGTTTGAATCGTTGAAATTACTTTCAAACAAACTCTACTCTATCTTAGGCCCATCCATGTAACTTTTATTTTATTTCCCTTTCTTTTGAAATAGCGATTAGGTGATATCATGAATCAATTTTCACACATCGGACTAAGTCTATCTCTCGAATTCAGTTAGAGATATGCCATCCATGACGAGAATAGAGGATTCACCAAATTACTTACTAAAAACCCAACCCAAAGTGAGTCCCCCTGTAACAAACCGGATTGAGACTTCGCATTTTTCAAGATTCAAAATGACCATCTCCTCGGGTTAACATGTGGTTTAATAAAAAACGAGATTGTTAACATGTGGGCAGATTTTGACATCTATCTCATGTAGATGCTTTGGGACTTTTATAATTTTGGATGATTATTCTTCATTTTCTTCTTGTCATGGTCATATATGAGGCGAATTAATCATCAACTCGCATCATGGCGCCCTTGCGAGTGATTAATTTTCTTTTTTTCTAAATGGATAGTCGGGTTCTTCGAGTACCTGATAATTAAGTGAGAAATTAATGATAATGTACAATTAATACTTAGATTAAACCACATGAAATAACTGTAGGATTACATGAGAACGCTCAATTTGAAATTAATCTAAGCTTTTTATATATCTACTAAAAAGATAGAAATTGCATATCAAGTTTCATAATAATATTCTTCTGTCGAACCTTGAAATTACTTTATTGTCATTGCAAAAACCTTTAATGCAAAATATATACTAAAGATTGTTTCTTTCAATCAAACTACTTATATTATAGCCAGATTTCGAAGATATTCACGAATTGAGGCCCAAGTCTAATAGTTGCATAAGGACAACACAAAATCAAGTATGTTGGCCTAAAGGGCTTTGGAGAAATGCAAATTACATTTGATAAAAAATTCTTTGCAAAACTATTTTGACATAAAGAGTATTTGGCAAATCTCTTTTTATAAAGGGTTTTTGGATTTCATTTTTTTATTAAAAAATATTAAACTATTTGCTAACTCTAGTGAAGATGAGGGTAGTTCTAGAATAATGAGAGATAAAACCGAAAAACTAAAAAAAATTATGATAGTAGTTTTGAAAAAAAAAAAATAGTCTCAACATTTGGTCAAATGCTAAAAGTTCAAAGTTGATCCCTATTAGCATTTGGTTTTTAATTTTCCCAATACCAACATTTGATTGAATGCCTTTTAGATAGGCTTGCCAAGCACTTTAGCATTTTCCCAAGAGACTTTGGAGGTTGAAAGTCCTTTGAGAAAGTTGAACCAAAGGCACTCTCGGTAGAAAAGAGAAATCTTTGGGAGGAATATTGGTGGAATATACCACCCCATTTGTCCTATACCCAGCGTCGTCATTTGCGGCGGTTTCTTGGCGTCACACCAGGGTTTACCCTTTGGCTGTTCTGTGACCCAGATGCTGTCCACTGCTGCTTCCCGTCGTCGCCCGCTGCACCAACAACGATCAGCCTGGCCGCGATCCCTCCCGACCACAAAATAATGATAAAGTCCCGGCCTTGTCGATTCCTCGCCATTGACGAGCGGTTTCTGTCCCTGTTCCGCCGTTGCTGTGTCAAGCCCACACGACTGAATCATCTCTGCCCCTGCTGTCCCGAGACCCCACGACGATTTTTCTGTCCAGCAGAGGCAAGATATCTGACGACGACCACCCGCCAAGGAGCCTCCTGCGCCGACGATGACGATTGAAAGCCCACGACAATCAGATTTTGCTGGCTCTCACAACGATTTACTTAGCGAAACTGAGAGGAGACGGTCACACTGAAGGAGAGAGAAATCGCGAGTGGGTCATCTCTATGAGCTTCACTTACCCAGAGAGAGAGAGAGAGAGAGAGAGAGAGAGAGAGAGGAGAGAATTGCTTTTCACGAAAAAGGGAGAGGGAGACGACAAAAAAGAAGGCAAAGGTCCTGTGCAGAATTTTCCCTCCCACTGCCGCTGAGCTATCGCTGCTCCATCCATCTTGCTTGCAATCACTAGCCAGCTCCGTTGCTCTGACGCTCTTCCAGGCGATTCCCGGTTCCACACCCCACAGGAATCGAACCCGCTTTGCTAGGTTTCCTCCTCCTGTCGTTGTTCTTCATCCACGACGTTGCGACGCACTTGGCCGAGAGACCCCATTGTCGTTCCTTTTCCTTTTTGCAGGTTTTCCGAATCACCATGTGAAACCGCCGCCACCAAGCTCCGTGACCGTGCAGCCCAGCTGCGCCGTGACTGAGCCTGCTGCCCTGATTCCGGTCTGATCACCCGAGTTCAAATTGGGAAAGTTAATTTTCAAATTAGGTATTCGAAATATTTGATTGCCTATTTTGAACTATTGCTATTTTTTGTAGAATATTGAATTAAATATGCATATCCACTAAATCCAAAAAACACCCACTTTCCTAACTTAATAACGTGCTTGGACGGCTATCTGATTTCTAACTACGAGATATGATACTTGGCGGCACGGAAAATCTTTCATCCATATTCTTAACCACTTGGATATGATCGTTAGCTTATTCCCTTTCCTAAATAAGTTTTGTGGATTGCATTATTTGATTGAATAGTCATCATGTTGCTTGATTATTTCAAAAAGAATATTTTAAAAAAAATAGATAGAATTTGATTTAATTTTTGTTAATAGCATTGCCTGTTTTTAGATTATGTAATTTCTTTATTCTGAATTTCAAGAATAAAAAATATAAAAAAAACATTGCTTAAAATAGCTCAAATTTCTTTTTCTTAATTTAAATTGCATGTTATTAGTTACGAATTTTAATTTGAAAAAAAATAGAAAAAATATCATGTGCATGTCACGTAAAATTAATTCATCAATTGCACGTCATTTATTAATTGCATGTTTAGTGTCATTAAATTGAAATGTGTGACATATTAGGATTATTAGATTATTTATTGTCCATCATTAAAATTATGTCATATAGTTTACACATTATGTTTCATCTCACATGTCGCATATCATTTTAGTATAGACATTTTATATGTCATTGCATTTTGAATAATTGCATCGCATTGTAGTAGATTAGATTTTATTAAATAAGTAAAAATCCTAAGAATTAAGAGATTGCGTGTTAATAATCATATCTAGGAATTGATGTGATTTTTAAACTAATATCGCAAATGCTTTCGTTACTTTGAGGTAAGTCCTACAATTTATTTATTACTTTATTGGGCGTACATTGGTGGTTTGTTTAGCAATATGATCATCTCATTGTTAGGTAGTAATAAAATGGGCAAAAGAATACCTGGAATACCAAATTTTAGAAGACACTTAAGAGCAAAAAAAGTAATGAAAGTGACATTTAAATGTCACTTGTTTTGAAAAATTGGACACTAAGTGCCAAGTCTGGCAAATGTGACCAGAAATCCCACGTAGAAACTTTTTAATAATATAACTCGCATACGTGGCACGTCAAAAAGCTGAGTTAGCAATAAAGAACTAAAATGACGTCGCTTTGTCTCTTTTTTTTTTTAATTATATAATTTTAATATAAATATTAATTAAATTAAATATATTTATATCTATATATATATATATATATATTTTTTTTTAAAAGGAGGAGGAGGCAGAAGGCGAGGGCTGAGCCCTCACCTTTTGCAATCTTCATCTTCATCTTCTTCTTCTTTTTAAAAAAAAAGTTTTAAATTTAATTTAATTAATATTCATATTAATTATCTAGCCACGTTAGCAAAATGACATTGTTTTTGCATTTGTTTAGCCACGTCAGCATGCAAAATAATATCGTTTTTCACTTGTCTCACCAAAAAATCACCATGTTTGCATTTTGGTCAAACTTTCTCGCCGTTGGCACTTAACTGATCTATTTTGTTTTAATTTTAGTATTTAAATGTCATTTTCTTAACTTTTGGCACTTAAATATCTCTGCACTCTAGGGGTTTGGGTGTCTAATAAAATGAATTCAAGCTATCTAGTACACATTTTTTTTTTCATAAAAACAACGGTATCGAAAGAAATCTAGTGTAACGAAATCCTCATATGTAAAATTCATGGTTCGTAGGAGTAAAGTAAAACTCCTTTGACTTTGCTTGGGTTCTAATCGACCCCCCATAAATTGATTAGTGACAATTTCATATTGAAAATCACTTGCATGTTAATAACTTGAACCATAAGTTGCAAATTGATATGGGCTTGGGAGAGCCCAAGTTAGATATAGGCTTAATAATCCATTAACCGAATCCCTAAATGCTACACTGTGAGATTAGGTTGCAACACCTATACCAATATAAAATGACATCTAACTCTTGATGTTGCATTTTCCATCAATATGGATGCTAGCCAGCCTTTCTTTCGGTCTTGAAAGCTTAGCTAAAGGTTGTAAAACTCTCTGCTTCAAAAACAGTATTTTATCCCTTTGTGGGGAGAATGATAATGCGGGAAGCGGCAGAGCATCAACTATATCTCTAATTTCTGGTGGAGGAAGATAATATGCATCGCCCAAAGCTAAATTTGCATTAGTTGATTCATAATGAGTACTCCGTGTATAGGAATTGTATAGCAACAATAACCCCAAAAGATTAAATCCAAGATCGATTGAGTGCATGCTGGGGAAAGTCGTGTCACTGATCTTTACACGACCCACTTACCTATCATAGTCCATAATCAATCACGAACATAACCTCTTTGAAAGAGAATTAGCCTAAAAAAGACATTTATTTTTTCCAAACACCCCTATCTTGTATTTGTTGGATATTTTAGCAGTTTTGAAATATTTATTAGAAGTTATGACTGCCATGAAAGTCATAGTTTTTGTAAAGGTGTTGCAACGGTCATATCATAGCTTTTAAATGGTCATATAACGGCTTTTAATGGCTTTTTAACTACTTCATGACGGCTTTATAACATTTGATTTATTTTTTTCATTATTTTATAACAGCTATAAAATTGTCATATATATATTTTTTTAATTACCAAATTTATTTATAATAGTTTTCAAATGGCTCACTCTTCCTTTTACGTAGAAATAGTTACTTTGAACATGATCGCAAAGTTATATAGGTACATCAAAACTAGAATATTCTTATTTTTCTTTTCATATCTTTTCTTTTCTTTACTAGTTGCTTTGGAAAAATTAGGAGATTCTCTAGAAGAAATACGGGTTTTGCTTCTGGCGGCAACATGCTATGGGGTGGTGGTCCCACTTATGGGTTCAAATCAATACGTTTCAAATTGACGTAACATGAAACCTATTAGTCCGAAAGCGCCGTGGAGAGCCACAAAAGTCCACAGACTGCCTAATTGACACCAACGAGTAAAATCTCCTTGTGCTTCAGGACCCCATAGTAACAACAAAGAATGTGCTAAACTATTAGCGGGAGTAGAAACTGCGGATATTCAATCTAGAATAAAGAAGAAGGCCTTTTGTATCTTGGCAAGATAGCTGCTAAAATCTTATACACCGAGTTTTGTACTCCAATGGGTAAAATTTTCCTTATGGACAATGCTTGCACGTATCATACAATTGATTTTATTTTATAATCTTTTTAAATATATTTCCAACAATAATTATTAATTTTGTGTTATTTAATATTTTTCCAACAATGATTACTCCCCCAATTGTCATCGCCTCAATCTCACCAACTCTAGTTCCCTCACCGTGGACCGTTGCATGTCTATCTCACTTGCCATAGACTTCCACTAGATGCATTCCTCCAAAAATTGGCCTATCTCCTCCAATGTCCGCCCCAGCATCTCCGACAATGTAATGAACAAGAGCAACCATGCACATGACCATAGTGAACAAGAAGGCAGCCCCGCTTAGGGAGATCACCTTCTTTGATAGTATGGATGCTAAGGATGCCCAATGTTATGATTGCACCATTCACCGACTCTGATCATCAACAACTATCGTCGAGCTCCCATTACTGGCCACCTCAAGCTCGATCATGACTGAAATAGAGAGGCTTAGGCACACAACAAAGCGTTATTCTCCAGCTATAAAGACATTGCATGGTAACTTGTTAATTTCTTCATTCTTTTATTCTTTTGTTTCCCGAAATAAGAAAAGAACAGAAATTCGTTTGGTAATATTAACTAATTTTTCTATTTCCCTGAAGAGAAAGTAATCGGAGAATAGATTTGGAACAAAAACAAAACACAAAAAATAATAGCTTCTTGTTTCCGAAAATAATTTCGAGAATTAAATCATTTTTTTTCTTTTTCTTTTTTTTCTTCTTCTTCCTCGTCTCTCTTTGTGGTTTGTGAATGAAAGAACAAAATAGAACTGTCAAAAATAGATGTGGACATAGTAGCACTCAGAAAAACAAGGATCGGCAGAAGATCTCAATAAGTTAGATTTAATTATCGAGAGTATGATGCAATTTTTACCATGATCTATCACCAAAAGCATAAGAAGATTTACATAATCAAAGCTATGCAAAACAAGAGATTGACTAGAAGGACTCTAAGAAGCAGATCGAGAAGACATTTTTGCCGTCATCTCTTACAAATTAAGTTAATATACGAACATATACTGAGTTTCATGGTATGCACATCACTGGCTCTTTTGTTGCAAAGAGAAGTCTTTCAACATGAAATGGGGCGACCTTGCTACTATCTTCTGCCTCCCAACTGGCTGACAAAGGCGTAGATTTCGACACCATCCTCTAATCCCAACTATAGGCTATGACGAAATATAAATGAATTTGAAGTGCCGCTACTATCACTAAGTCATGTCCCTAAGAAGTTATTGATCAAGTAAAGATAACTTCCTCATTGCTATTCCATTTTGTAGAAGTTGATCCCAAGGTGGTCGATACTTACTGCATGAGGAGTTTGATTGTCAGTATTGCGATTGCCTTCGTAGAGGAACTGTAGGCTTTGCACATCCAGTTGCCGCCTTTCGCAGTAGATATCGAACAACCTAGATAGCCCCGCTCTCCCGTCGAAAAACATTTTCCCTTGTATTTATAGAATAGGATTTTGCTTTCCTTTTGTATCCGGCTAATTGGATGCTAACACCAACGCGAATTGGGGCATTATGAATCAATTAAAAATACTTTACGTGGCTTGAATACTTGTGACGTAAGTACATATCAATATACGTTAATTTATGTTCATTTTTCAAACAACTCATATCTTTTCATCAGGCCAGGTTCGTTGACAAAATTCAAAGTATTAATTTAGTATTTAAAATGAGTCGTTTTAATTGCCGTTTCAAAGAGGGGCATCTGTTGATAGCTGATTTTTTTTTTTTTTAGTCGACAACACTAGGCACACATTTTTTTTGAACAAAAAGATAAAGATCAGTAGTATACAAAAAAAAAAAGATAAGCAAATAAGCAACAAAAAAATTTTAAAAATGAAAAGAAAAGAAGAACAATTCGGTTTTGGTCCCACTCGCACGGCCCACAAACAATCCAAACCCATTAAAGGCACGAAGAGGAGAGCCCTCGTTGTCAACTGACGATAGCATCCACCATCAACGATCTCCAGACACCGTTCGCCGTCTCCCATCATCAACAGCCGCCGTTGAGCTCCCATTGTTGGCCACCTCAAGCTCGATCACAACTGAATCAAAGAGAATCGGGCATAACTACAAAGCGTTATTCTTTAGCTATCAAGGCTCTGCTTGGTAACTTGTCAATGTCACTATTCTTTATATATATATATATAATATGTTTGGGAATATCAACTAATTTTTTAATTCCCTAGAATAGAAAATTAATTGGGGAATAGATTTGGAACAAAAAAAAATTGAAGTAGAAAAAAATAATTTCTTATTTCCGAGAACAATTTCTAGAAATAAATTATTTTCTCATTTTCTTATTTTCTTTTCTTCTTCTTCCTCATCTCTCTTTGTGGTTTGTGAATGAAAGAAAAAAATAGAACTGTCGAAAATAGCTTTGGACATAGTAGCACTTGGAAAAATAAGGATTAGCAGAAGATCTCAATCAGCTAGACATAGTTACAGAGAGTATGGTCCCACTTGCACAGCCCATAAACGATCTAGGCCCATTAAAGGCACGAAGAGGAGAGCCCTCGTTGCCAATTGACAATAGCATCCACCATCAACCATCTCCGGACAACATTCGCAATCTCTGATCATCAATAGCTGTCATCGAGTTCCCATTGTTGGCTACCTCAAGCTAGGTCACAACAGAAACGGAGAGAATCGGGCACAACAACAAAGCGTTATTCTTCAGCTATCAAGGCCATGCATGGTAACTTACCAATTTCACCGTTCTTTTGTTCCCTGAAACAAAAAAACAAAAGAATAGAAATTCGTTTGATAATATCAACTGAGGAATAGTTTTGGAACAAAAATAATAAGAAGAAAAAAATAATTTCTTATTTCCGAGAACAATTTCTAGACATAAATCATTTTTCTTTTTTTCTTTTCTTCGTCTTCCTCATCTCTCTCTGCAATTTGTGAATGAAAGAAAAAAAATAGAATTACTGAAAATAGCTATGGATTTAGTGGTACTTGGAAAAATAAGGATTAGCAGAAGATCTCAATCAGTTGGACATAGTTACAGAGAGTATGGTGCAATCTTTACCATGATTCACATTCAACGATAGCATCACCAAAAGCATAAGAAGATTTACATGATAAAAGCTGAGCGAAACAAGAGATTGGCTAGATGAATTTGAACAAGCAAATCAAGAAGACATTTTTGCTATCGTCTCTTATAGATTAAGTTAACATATGAACATATATCGATTTTCATGGTATGCACAACACTGGTGGTTTCGTTGCAGAGAGAAGTCTTTCAGCACGAAAATGGGGCGACTATGATTTTGTCTTCTGCCTCCCGATTGGTGGACAAAGGCGCAGATTTCAGCACTATCCTCCAATCCTAACTACAGGCTACGATGAGAAATAAAATTAATTTGAAGTGCTGTTACTACTAAGTTATGTCCATGAGAAGTTACCGATCAAGTAGCGATAACTTCTTCATTGTTATTCCATTCTGTAGAAGTTGATCCCCAGGGTGGTTGATTGTTGGTATTGTGATTGCCTTCGTAAAGGAACTGCATGGTTTGCACATCCAGTTGCCACCTTTTGCAGTCCATGTTGAACAACCTAGATAGCCTCGCTCGCCTATCGAACAACGCTTTTTCTTGTATGTATAGAATAGGATTCCGCTTTCCTTTTGTATTCGGCTAATTGGATGTTAACAGCAATGTGAACTAGGGCATTATGAAATAATTAAAAATACTTTAAGTTGCTTGAATACCTGTGATGTAAGTACATTTCTATACGTTAATTTAAATTCATTTTTCAAACAACTCATATCTTTTCATTAGGCTAGGTTCGTTGACAAAATTCAAGTATCATTTTAGTATTTAAAATGAACCGTTTCGATGACCATTTCAAAGAGGGTGTCTGTCCACATCTGAATGTTGTTTTTGTCTACAACACTAGGCACACATTTTTTTTTTGAACAAAAAAATGAAGGCTAGTAGTAAATAAATAAACAATACGCATATAAACAAATAAAAAGAAACAAATAAAAAGAAAAGAAGAAAGAAGACCAATTCGGTTTTGGTTCCACTCTCACAGCCAACAAATGATCCAGGCCCAGCAAGGGCACGAAGTGGAGAGCCCTTGCTTTTAACCGACAATAGCATCCACCATCCACCGTCTCCAACACCGTGCGCTGTCTCCGATCATCAACAGCCACCATCAAACTCCCATCACTGGCCGCCTCAAGCTCTGTCACAACTGAAATAGAGGCTCGGGCACAACAGCTGATGTGTTTTTTATTTGATGGCCAAGCCAGGCTCATCCGCCCATGTTGGGCCAAATCTAGCCTATAAAGGAAGGGTTCATAAGAGAAATAGTAGTTATTTCTTAAGTGAAAATTACCGTAATATATAAAAGAAAAAAGAGAATGTTGAAAACTATAATAGACAGAATGTAGGGTTCCCTTTTTGAAGACAGTAAACTCTCTCGACGAATGGAACTCCAAAGGTTTCGATTGATGCCTTTGAGACTACAACAAGTATTTAATCTATGGCAAACAAGGTATGTTCGTCGTTGTGAATGCCTTTTGATCAGTGTTACATGTTTCCTGGACAAGTTTTCACGTTTGTTTTGGTATTCAATTGTTCGAGTATCGATTTGCTTTTTGAGGAATCCATTTTAGACATTGGTATCATAGCGATGTTGTCCATGTTTTCTAATCATTGTTGACGTTTATAATTGGTTTTTTGGCCGAAATTTTGAGAAACGTCGTCGTTGGACGCTCAGAACGAAAATCCCAACACCGCGTACTATTCGTCCTTTTTTTATTTTTTGTGAGTCAAAATTTATTTTTGGTACAGGGTCATAGTTCTCGTCAAGACGAGAAAAACGACCAGTGGAGCATTGGACACTCCCCTATATATGGCTAGAAGAAGACTAAGTCATTGATGTGTGCACTGTACGTGTTGAGGAAGTTCCTAGGCGTGTATGCTGCATACGCGCGGCAATTGCTGGTGCACGTGTGGCATGCGTGCGGCAAGAATTTACGCTTTTGCCTCTTAATTTTTCATGAAATTATGGTTTTACCCCTATTAGTTGTTTTTACAATTATGCCATTATTTGTTCTTTAATATTACTATTTTGCCCCTCACTGACCTACTACCCCTTTTACGTGACCAGGATGACCATTGACCCAACCCAGTCATCCGTTGATTGTTGTTGACCACTGTTGACCGTTGACCCAAAGAAAAAGAAGGAGAATGTGTTTTTCAATTATGTTCATTACCATTTTTGTTTTGCATTTGTTGCAGGAATAATGATGCCTTTCATACGTATGCTTATATTCTCGAGAATGCATGAACAAAAGGCAAGACTTGAAGGGCTAATAGAGGAATTAATTGATTATCGGTGGAATGACAGTGATATAGTGTTACATATGATACAAAGAATCATCTGGAATGGTTACCTAATGCTGGATTTTCATAAGATGTTGGCCCTAATGAATACTCTTCCATTAGAATGGCATGTAGTGTTAGATCAATGTGGTCTTGAATTATAAGAAGCTTGAAGTGGCTTTCGTGCAAGAATATTATAAGATCGAGGCAATGAAGATTCAACCCTTAGGTTGAATGCAACTTGGTGCAGAATGAATGCGCCTTGGAGGAGCCGTAAGGGTTCTCCGAAAGTCTTTCCGAGTTGCTCAATGTGCCTTTAGAATTCTCGGGGAATTTTTCGAGCGATTAGAAGAGCATTCCCTGTTGATGAGATTGATGAGTATCTTTGAATTTATTTATTTATTAATTTTCCTTTGATTAGTTTGAGATCTTTTAGGTGTAAATATTTCTTTTCATGTTGATGTTGACATACTTCTACTAAATATATTACTTCGTGTAAATGACATATTTAGTTGATGTAAGTTCAATGTTATTTATTGTCGTAAATTATTGTTTAAATTTATAATTATTTGTGGGAAGTTCAAGAAAGTTTTAGTGACTTTACTGAACTTATTTTTGCATAAATGACCATATCAATGATAATTTCAAATCAGGATTTTTTGGATGATGATTGGAAATAACCTTTCGAGTCTAAAGCCTTATTTGATTTTATTCATTAATATGATTAGTTTATGCAAAATAGTGCATAAATGTTAAGCATTAATAATTTGTGTAAATATGTCTGATTTGTTCAGATATATTGGATTCGGCTTCTAAGAACATAATGGCTGAACTAGACAAAGACGAGAAATTGGACAGTGAGTATTATGAGATATTGAATATAATAATTTAATATGTGATAGAAAATAAGAAGTACTAAAAGCTTTTAACCAAGTTATGGAAAAACTTTAGGATGCCGTGTCCCACCTTGAGCTAGCAGAGGACCACATTTTCGCGGTTAAGCCAAAAAATAGATATTTGTGAAGAAAAAAGAAGAGAACTTGTAATTTTATTTGAATCAACTTAAATATGAAAATTCATCAGATACTTAATATGACTATTATGCCGGTCTTCTTTAATTACCATTTCACTCATCGTGTTGAAATTCTTCTGACTATTATTTGTGTTGAAATGGTAGTGGGTTTTCCTTATCATACAAAGAAGTACGTGTGTGTGTATATATATGTATGTATGTATGTATGTATGTATGTATGTATGTATGTGTGGGGTATTATAAACTTGTTACCCCAATTCTTTTATACCGAAAAATAAAAAAAATAGGCATTCTCATGCGTGCAATAAAGAAGAGAAATTATAATTTTATTTGATTCAACTTTAATTTGGAAATTCATAAGATACTTAGTATGATTATTACGCCACTTTTTTTTTTTTAATTACCATTTCATGCATCATGTTGAAATTTTTCCGATTATTATTTGTGTTGAAATGGTAGTGGGTTTTCTTTATCATACAAAGAACTGTGTGCGGACATATATGCACGGTATTATAAACTTATAACCCCAATTCTTTTATACCACAAAATTAAAAGAAAAAATGGTATTGTCGTGTGTGCAATAAAGAATAGAAATTATAATTTTATTTGATTTGAATTAAATTTGGAAATTCATAAGATACTTAATATGATTATTATGCCGGTCTTTTTTAATTACCATTTCACGTATCGTGTTGAAATTCTTTTGATTATTATTTGTGTTGAAATAGTAGTGGGTTTTCTTTATCATAAAAAGAAGTGTGTGTGTGCGCGTGTGTTTATATATGTATGTGCGGTATTATAAACTTGTAACCTATATTAGTTACATTGCATTAATCATCAATTGGTGTTAATTGATTATATTTCTGTTAATTAGTATAATTTTGTTTGTAAATAAATTTTAACTAGTGCATGAAACTAAACACATATCATTTAATAAAAATGTAAAATCTTAGAAAATTTACAATTCCTAATACATAAAAGTTGAAAGGACATCAATTCAATACAAAACCAATGTGTAAAACAGGAAAAATACTAATTTTGTAAACATTCAAAGATGAAATGACCGTTAAGTTTATTGTATAAGTTTAACCATAAGGAAATGTTGCTACTCAATGAATGAGAATTGCCGTTTTGTAACTTGGCTGAGGTGTCTTAAATCACCTCGATGATTAGAATGGAGAACTTATTTAGGCTTTGTTTGTTTAGCAAAAAATGATTGCTTGTAGTACTCACAAAAATAAATAAACGAAAATATTTTGATTATCTACAAAAATATTTAGACATGAATTGTTATTCATAAAAGAAATATTTTTCATTGGCTAATATTTCAAGCATTATAAACAATTAATTTTAGGAAAATATTTTCTAAATCATTTATTTTTCGTAAGATAAATGGACCATTAATATTATGGACCATGTGAAAACTAGTAACTATAAGATTTATTTGTTTTGTATTATTCGCAAAACCAAGCATGCTACTGAGAAAAGTGTATTGGTCCTCGAGGAACTATATCCCAAAAGATTAAATTTCAATTATTCATTGAAAACTTTCAAAGTCTCCACACGCCAAGGTACTAACAAAAATGTAGGTTCTTCAGATGCACGATATTTCGAAAGGAATATTGTTGTTCGAGGAACGAGCATTTTTTAAGATATAAAGACTAGATTTCAAATTAGATTCATAAATATTCCCCTCTTTGTTGCATTTCATGTTTTTCGCAAGTGAGTAGTATCGTGATCCATAAAACTGAGTTTAATGGCATTTCCATAATTACTTTAAGCTAGAGGGAGCATTTAGTCAATTTGTAAGTGTTGAGGGTATTTTGGTCATTTTCGAGCCTACGGGTATTTTGGTTATTGTCATGAGATTGGCCCAAGGTGGTCCAAGCTAGCCTCGGCGAGAGACAAACTACATTATTTCCTATGTTAAAGATAATTATCATACTTTCTTATGATTATCGACATCTCTCAAAATTGCACATATATTGCACATATATTGCATGTATATTGTATGTATATTGTGCATAATCTTGATTAAGATATTATCTTAGGATAGTTATATGAAATAGTTTATAAATAGGATGATGTACTCTTCATTAATATGTACATTGAAATATATACAAATTTCATATTTCTTTCTTCTATTTTATTATTATTGTTATTATTATTATTATTATTAGTATTAGTATTAGTATTATTATTATGATTATTATTATTATTATTATTATTATTATTATTATTATTATTATTATTATTATTATTATTCTTCTTCTTCTTCTTCTTCTTCTTCTTCTTCTTCCCTTGTTAAAGATAATTATGATACTTCATTGTGACTATTTATATCCCTCAAGATTGAACATATATTGCACGTATATTATGCATAATCTTGATTGAGATATTATCTTTGTATCGTTATCTAATATAGTTTATAAATATGATCATGTATTCTTCATTAATATATACATTGAAAATATATAAATTAAATATTTTCTTCTTCCATTATTATTATTATTCTTAACACATAAAGGATATTTAGCACTTTCGATAGGATATTTTCCTATGTTAAAGATAATTATGATATTTCTTATCAATTATTCGAATCTCTCAAGATTGCACATATATTGCATATATTTACCATTTGAGTATGCATAATCTTGAATTACAAATTGGATTCATAAATATTCCCCTCTTGCAACGATTTGTTACATTTCACGTTCTCATATGCGAGTAGTATCATCACCCATAAAACTGAGTTTAAGGGCATTCCGATAATTACTTTAAGCTAGAGGGAGCATTTAGCCAATTTTCTAAGTCTTGAGGGTATTTTGGTCATTTTACAAATATTTCTGATTTTTCTAGACTTTTATAATTTTTTATGCAATTTATGAATTTTCTGATTTCTTTTTATCAATTTTCTTTATTTTTATTTTTTAATTTTTAATTTATTATCTTTAAATATTGAAGATGGACTTCGTACCGCGTCAGTTGCAGGTCTGACCTGGACCCTAACGGTCCGGGTTGGGTCAGAAAGTGGACAAGGCCCAGTCCAATTTTGTTAAAAAGGGCCTAGCTCAGTTGAGCCCACAACTACCTCACCTACGACTTTTCAGCCCAGCCTCCATTATAAACCCTTTTACTATTTCTTTCTTTCAATTTATTTTTCTTTTTTTCTTTGCTTTTTTCTTTCCCTGCGCGGATCTTCTTCCTCTTAAACTCTCTTCCCCCTTCGACCAAAAAAAAAAAACTCTCTTCCCCCCGCACCTTCACCCGAAGCTATAAAAATTCCCTCCCCGAATCCATACTCTAACAACAGCAACTTTGCTATATATTTCGCTATTTTCCTTTTTTTTTTTTTTAATGTTAGGCTTGCCTTTCTTTTAATTTGCATATGGCAGGTAATACATGACTATGCAAGAAGAAAATTGGTAAAGCAAGTTATCTTGTGAGTAGAAAAGCTCACCTTTCCGTCCGTTTGGTGAGGGCGCAAGAGCGAGAGAGAGGGAGCTGGAGCGAATTAAGCGATAGAGGGAGCTGAAGCGAAGGTAGCGAACAAATTGGGAGCTGGAGTGAGTTATAGAGGGATTGAAGCGATAGGGGGACTATGTTTGCTAAATATGTCAATGCTAGGTGTATGAAACATAGGCCTTCTTCATGACTTCCTTTGATAATCGGCGAATGAAATTTGTATATATTTATAGACTTTATTAGATAACTATTTTATGATAATATCTTGATTAAGATTATGCTTAATCAAATGGCAATATATGTGCAATGTAAGTAATACCTTGAAATGTACAAATAATTTATATGAAATATCATAATTATCTTTAGCATAGGATACATATATAGATTTGAGCGTCGTCTTGAGGTGGGTGGACGAGCAAAGAAGGGGCAAAATTAGTACTTAGCATCTTCAAGTTCCATGTATCGAAGCCATGGATAGTGTTGAGAGAACAAAACGATGATTTTTTATACATGAGTTCTTAGGAACAACAAGTGACTCGGACTCCACAATATATAACATGTTTCATTTGAATTGCTCCAGACTAGTCAAGTCCTTATGGATTTGTATTTAGATTAGATTGAAATAAATATACTAAAAGTTCTAAAATTTGTTACGAAATGATAATTAAGCTGTAAAACCTACAAAAAGAAAAATCAAGTTTTTAAACTTGTTAAATTGGTGCAATGTCATCTCTTTAACTCCATCTATTTTTGTCAACAGAAAAAGATGACGTTTTTTTATTTATTATTATTTCTTCTTTCTTCTTTCTTATGTGGTGATGACATGGCTACAAATATGAAGCATAAGCCCAAAATAATGTTGTTTTGGTCTACATCTGATTTTTTAATCCAAATTTTATATAAATTAAACTAGAAATTAGCTTCGGTAAAAGTTAAAAATTAGCTCAATTTTAAAAAAAAAAGTTGAGAAACCCATTTTTCCGTTTTTTTAAGGTATAAAATTTATACTTTCAGGGATATTTCAAGATTTAAAAGATGAAACTAGTTAGCATATGCATCTTGGGATAGTTTTTAAGATTTAAAAGATGAGGTCTTGATCTACTCTAACTAGGCATATTGATAAGCTCTTTCGTTGACTATTACTCAATAATTTCAAGAAAAAAAAAAAAAAAGGAAATTTGAAAAACTTTTCCTTAGGTGCAATTCTAATGAGCGCAAGATTATACATTAGGACGAAATTTGCAAATTAGTCACTTATTATATAGTTTTTCAATCTTTTTTGGTCAGAAAAGGCAATATATATATTCAAGTAGGAAGGAAAATACAACCCTTGACTAGAGCATCAGTACATATTATATCCAACATAGCTTGAGGAGGAAAATGATCCTAGTTAGATGGAAGGAGGCCTCGCTCGTGGGCTTTCGCGGCCCAATCGGCTAGGGCATTTGCCTCACGTCGACAATGCTTCACTGAGAGATTGGGAAAACAGGGCATTAGGGCAGCACATTCGGCAAACAGAGCACGGCACTCCCATGGTGGTAGACGACTCCGATTAATGGTCTCGACAAGGATGAGGTTATCTGATTCGAGCTGCAGGTAAGCATCGGTTTTGTCTTTTTGCAATAGATCCTTCAGCGTATGCAGAAGTGCCTTGGTCTCCGTCTCGAGTGCTGTAGAAGCGTGAATGCTGCGTGTGAATCCGTCGATCACTCTACCAGTGTGATCTCGTGCTATGCTTGCAATCGCCCCTATCTGATTAGGGCTAAGAAAAGCACCATCCAGATTAACCTTAATAACTCCTTTTTTTGGTGGTTGCCAGATTCTATTAGGGTTTTGCCAAGTGGGCGCTGTGGATGTTTCCTGCTGCTGAGCTTTGAGACAAAAATTGGCCAGATTCAGGGCTGTGTCAATGATAATATCCGGATGGGTACGTTGATGGCGAAAGAGAAACTGATTCCGAACTTTCCACATTTGCCACAAAAGAGCCGCAATGATTTCAAATGCCGGTATGTTCCCCTTCTGCTCGATGATATGTGCAAGCCAAATATTGATATGGTTTGTTGTAGAGTTGGAAAGTTTGATTTGCACTTTAGGGTTGCGCCAAATAGAACTTGTCGATGGGCAAAGGAGAAATAAATGTTCAGGGGTTTCAGGAGTATTAGATGAACAGAGTTTGCAAAAAGGATCAGGGTGATCCTTCTTTTAAACAAATTAGCTTTGGTAGGTAACGCATTTTGGCATAAAGACCATAGAAAAGTACGAATTTTTGGGGCCTTTGTCTTCCATATCTGTTTCCAAAGCTTTGTTGGGGGAATATAAGAAGAGGATGCTTGAAAATTTACCTTGTCAGATGCTAATTGTTTGATGTAATGATATCCACTCTTAACAGTGTAGTTACCATCTTGTGTGGCTGTCCAACATAGTTTATCCTCAGATGAGATTGTCCATAGATTAATAGTTACAATTTCCTCAACTATCTGTGGCTGAAATGTCCGATGAAGAAGCTCTACATTCCATTCATTTTGCTCAGGAAGAATATACCCTGCTACTGATTTCGGTTCCTCTCTGTTCACTAGTCCACCTAGAATGCCCATATTCAACCATTTATCCTCTCTAGCACTAATTGATTTTCCATTTCCAATTGACCATTTAAGTCTATCGATAATAGAATCTCTGCCCATAAGAAGACTCCGCCAATCCCAAGAAGGTCTAGTCCCCTTATCCGCTTTCCATAGGGATGTAGAATGAAAATATAAAGCTTTAAAAACACTGCCCCATAGAGATGAAGGGTTATGATAAAGTCGCCAGGCTTGCTTCCCCAATAGAGCTTTATTAAAGGATATTAGGTCTCTAAATCCCATCCCTCCTTTCTCCTTACTCTCTTTTAGAAAGTCCCAATTTTTCCAGTGAATATCGGCTCTGTGACTGTTGTTTTGCCACCAAAATCAGGCTATTTTTTTCTCAACTGCTTTGCATATAGAAACATGAACTTTAAATGTCATCATAGCATACTGAGGTAAAGCCTGGACCACTGATTTCAATGGAATTTCTTTCCCACCTTTAGAAATTAGGCTTTCTTTCCATCCCTCCAACTTAGCATTGACTCTTCCTAAAATTCAGGTAAACATATCCCTTTTTGATGACCTCCAATCAAAAGGTAATCCTAGATATTTGCCAGTTTTATCCAACAGTGGTACTCTTAGTTCGCTTGCCAAGTTAGTCTTTTGGATATGAGGGCAGTACTTGGTAAGAAAGAAACCTAATTTATTCCTATTAATTTCTTGACCTGTGGCTAGGCAATACTGATTTAGAACACTTGCTAAATTTTGACATTCTCGAATCGTACCATCAATAAAAAAGATAGCGTCATCGGCAAAGAATAATGGGATAAAGTTGGACACCATCTATTAAGTTTGATACCTCGTAGATTACCCATGTCAACAGCTTGTTGGATGAGGTTGGATAGTAGATTAGCCAAAATTATGAACAAGTAAGGAGAGAGGGGATCACCTTGCCTGAGTCCCCTTGATGGTTGAAAATAGGTGAGTAATTCGCCATTGAACTTTACGCACAGAGAGGTTATAGTAACACACTGCATCAGCCAATTGATCCACCGATCATTAAAGCCCATTCAACAAAGATAATCTTGTAAGAAATCTCATTCCACCCTATCATATGCTTTCTGCATATCCAATTTAAGAATCCCCTGAAACCGTTTCTTTCTTTTTCGAACCTTTAACTGATGAATAACCTCCTGAACTAGCAGGACATTGTCTTGTATTTGTCTGCCCGATACAAAGGCGCTTTGTTCTTTAGAGATCAAATCTGGCAACCAAGGCTTCAGGCGATTTGCCAACACTTTGGAAATAATCTTATATATGAAATTACATAAGCTGGTAGGGCGAAATTGATGTAACCTCTCGGGATTTGGGATCTTTGGGATTAGAGAGATGGCTGTTCTGTTAATTTATGCTGGCAGTATTCCTGTCATGAAAAAATTCTGGACTGTTTGAAAAACATCTTCCTAAATAATATTCCAATAACTATGATAGAACAATCCATTTAAGCCATCAGGTCCTGGGGCTTTTGTGCCTCCTAATTGAGAAGTTGCATTCTTGACTTCCTCTCGAGTAATTTCAGCTGTTAGATTCGTATTCATGGCTTATGTTACAACCTGAGGACATTGCAATAGAATAGGTTCAAAAGCTCTCTGACCACACGAAGTGTAAATCTTTTTAAAGAAAGAAAGAGTCATATTTTTCAGTTGATCTGGTTCTCTGATCCACTCTTCATTGTCAGCCTTCAAGATACTGATTCTATTTCGTTTTCTTCTTTGTACTGTGGTGGCATGAAAGAATCTGGTATTTCTGTCTCCCCATCGCATCCATTTAATTCTAGAACGCATTCCCCAATATTGTTCTTCCTGTAACCAGCTCTGCTGTATTTGTTCTTTCAAATATCTAACCTGCTGTTCATCATAATTACAAACAGGTTGATTAGTGTAGTGTTGAAGTTGCTGCTGTAGAAGATCAAGTTGACGATGACCCTCTGTGAAAGTTGATTTACTCCACTTGATTAGCGCTTTCGTTGTTGCCTGAATCTTCTTAGAAATTGAGGAACTACTAAGTGATAATGCGGACCAAGAATCCCCTACCACCTATCTGCATTCTTCGTGTTCAAGCCAAAAGGATTCAAAGGTAAAAACTCTTTTTCCCCTCCCTATTTTGATATGAGTAGTTAACAGAATCGGACTATGATCCGACCCTATAGCGGGTAAAGCCACAACTTCAGCTTTTGGATATGTTAAACGCCATTCAATATTGCATAAAGCTCGGTCCAATCTCTCTTTAACCAGCTCCTGCCCACTTCTATTATTGCCCCAAGTATAGGCACAACCCTTAGTCTCCAGGTCCATCAATGAACAATCATGTAGTAAATCCCTAAAGGATTGCAGTCGATA
The DNA here is from genome assembly GCA_017140595.1 of Eucalyptus curtisii. Taxonomy (NCBI): domain Eukaryota; kingdom Viridiplantae; phylum Streptophyta; class Magnoliopsida; order Myrtales; family Myrtaceae; genus Eucalyptus; species Eucalyptus curtisii. Next base: position 9,132,553 of record CM029504.1, read on the forward strand.
AGGCTCAGCAGGTCTCTTCCTTACTTTCTCCCAACTGTATAAAACTTCATTGAAGTCTCCGACACACACCCAAGGTTGAGTGTTAAAGTGACTAATTTGCCTCAAATCTGCCCATAATAGTTGCCTCTGATTATAAACCGCCGGAGCATGTAAAACAGTAAGGCACGTAGAAGTAACACCACTATTTTCAGAACAAACAGTGTCAATAAAATAGGAAGTATGAGCCGTGACAGTGAGTGAAATCTGGTCAGTCCAATAGAGAACCATCCCTCCAGCCAAGCCCTGAGGATTCACCACAAAACTCTTGCTATAATGCAGCCTTCATTGGATTTGCTTAATAACTGGTTTGTCATTCCGAGTCTCCATCAAAAATATTATATCGGGCTTATCTTGAGTCACTACGGCCCTAAGAGCTTGAACTGTCAGGGGATTGCCCAGTCCCTGACAGTTCCAGCTTAATATCTTCATTTTACAATTGGTAGCTTATTTGAGCAAGCCACCACAGCCCCCTTATAGGCCTTTTCAGCCTGGAGTACGAGAGTCTCCATCATAGTGCTTTCATCAAGAGTGTCAGGCAGATAGAACGTCTCTTAGCTTTCTTTAAAGTAGTCATTTTAGGCTGCAAGCGAGGGTTTTTGAGTTTTTTTTTATGATGACGCGTCAGATTGAAATACATCGACCTCTGTCTTCTTGACTTGTGCAGGGGAGGCAAGCACTTCCATGTTTTTCAGAGTAACTCCTTATGAGGTGTCAGCCAAAGGGTGATTGGGCATAAAGTTAACTGTCGAGGTATGGAGATGCTGACCAGTCTGATTATCCATAGACGCTGGCTGTGTATTTATCTCAAGAGGTGCAGCAGGGAGTAACAGCAGCCCAGGCTGAGGTGTTTCAAGTACACTTTCTTCAGATGCATCTTGAGTAATGTTAAAGTCATAAAATGCCTGCCAGTAAGGGCTGTGTTCTCTAACCTCAGCCCGTAACCATTGTCCATGATACATCTTGTCCCCCCCTTCAAACTTGGCCTCATCATAAGGAATAGCTTTACAATAGGATGCATAGTAGCCCAAAACACCACAGGAATAGCAGTAATGTGGCAATCGTTCATAACGAAAATCGAGCCAAATATTTTTCCCTTCCACACATATGAGTTTACCCGGTTTAAGAGGTTCTGTAAGAATAATTTCAACCTTAACTCTCGCTACTTTAAATGTCGATCCTTCTTTTGCCTCGATACTAACTTTCAAAGGCTGACCAACATCCCTTACTACCTTTCTTAAGAACTACTCCGTGCATCATTCCAGAGGTAAACCTAATACTTGCATCCAAAACACACAAGTAGTGAAGCTGTAGCAGTGCAAGGGCGTATTAGGAACCCAGGGTTTGAGCATAAGCAAATTGTTAGAGAATGACCAGGGTCCATTTTCGAGAACACGCTGCTTCTCCACCTCTGAATTAAATTTGAACACATACATTCCTTCTTCTCGTTGAGTGATATCAACAGTATCTAAACGGCAAGCTTTTTTCATCGTGTGCTGAAAGGCTGAAAAATTAACAGATGTATTGGCAAGAAGTTTGCCGACCAGGATCAACTTACATTCTTCGACTTTTTCTGCAGGAGGTGCATCGTCCCACTCTTCAATTTCCTTAGGAGACCAAAGTCGGCCTAACCGACTACATAAGGCAGCTAACCGAGCTTCCTCAGCCAAATCCGCATTCTCCATCAGGGAGCAGCTTCAAAAAGAAAACCAGCGGAGATGGGTTGCTAAAGGGGTTGCATGTAGAATCTGGAAGTAGCGGAAGGGAACGCCGGAAAAATACATGCGATTTCCCTTCGGAACCAGCAAAGAAGGTGGTGGGATAACTGTACAGTGAGAATTGAGGGTTCTGAGATAAGGTGGCCTCTCAATAAGTGGAAAGATGTAATTTCGATAAACCCATAGAAGCTGTTCATGGATTAAACTGTTGTGGTAACCAGAATAGAGAAGAAAATCGAAGCTAAAGAGAAATTTTGAGATTAGGGTTCAGGTAGAAGAAGACGACTACCAGGTCGGTAGGGGAAACTCTACATTGCGAGAGGGAGACTTATAGTTTTTCAATCTTAGTAATGACAATTTCATTCACTATATTAGTATATAGGATGGTATTTGAAGATTGCTAATTTCCCTCATGTAACTATTGTATAACGCAAAGAGGATCTGAAACTGTTAAGGGATCACAGTATTTTTTTTTTTTGTTATTTCCCAAAATATCATTAGTTAGTTATGTTATGAATATTTTACCCATGAACAAGCGTTAATTAATATTTTTTATTTTACCTCTCACGTGCTCCAGTTTTAAAATTAGAATCTTTTTTATCTTATAGAAAACTTTAAAATAAAATTTCCAATTTTGAAATATTTTCTTTTTTCACATACGTGTGTCAATAATTACTCTATAGTAATTAGTAATTCAAAAATCTCATAATAAAGATGTTAAATTTACATAGATGCAGCATATGCACTTTTGGTCCTATACATGTCAAACTCAGTGGTTGCTTTTCAAACTCAATCTTTTTTGTTTAAGAAATTTAGCGATTGCGCATGCTTCATTTAAAATTAATCATAATACTCAATAGCCAATTCATGGGAAATTATAGATGCACATAATTTACATACTAAATTGAATCTGAATTTTAAATTTGAATGATCTCACGAACATCCCACGGATTTCATTGTTATGCACCAATGAGTTACCTTAACATATGCCTAAATGTCGAAGAAAAGACTTTCACAGTCTTACCTTTTCCCCCTATTATATTAAAATTACTCTTGTGGCAAACTCTACTATATCTTACGCCAATTTGGAGCAAACTTGCACACGCAACTTTTTTCCCCTTCTTATCCACCGGGAAGCAGGGAAGGGACTATGGCTTGTGTGTATCGTGATTCGCAGGGACAACTTACCGGTGGCTTCTCAGATAGCTTTGCTGCGTTCTCGGCTCTGCAGGTGGAGATCCACGCTTGCTCGTTTGTTCTCTGGCATTTGCTCAATCAAGGCCTCTCTCATGCCGCGCTGACTCTTGAATCGGATTGCCAGACCCTCATCGAGACACTGAAGGGTCAGCGCCCGCCGCCATGGGCAGAACGAAGCCTCTTCTCCGAAGCTGCCTTCCTGCTTTCGTTTTTTCCCCATCTTTCCCTTGCCTTCTGTCGTCGTGAGGTGAATGCTGCTGCTGACTGGGCTGCGAAGGCCCATAGGGTAAATTCCAAGCGAAGTAATTGGGCTGTCTTTCCCCCTCCCCCTCTGTTAGAACTTGTTTACGCTGATGCGATTGCTGCGGGTTGTAATCGGTTTGGTCCCTCTATATAAAAATTACTGTTTGACAAAAAAAAAAACTTTTTTCCCCTTCTTTGAAATAGCGATCAAATAATATCTTGAATTAGTTTTCACGCATTAGAGTAAGTCTATCTCTCCAATCTAGTAAAAAAAGGTCATCCATGACGAGACTAGAGGATTCATAAGAAATTTTTTGTTGTAATCTGACTCAATGTAAGTGCACTAAGCAAGGAACGAACTTGAGAGTCCGCATTTGAGATTCAAGATGACCATATCCGTTCATGTGGGAAGATTTTGACGTCTGTCTGATGCAAATGCTTATGGACTTTCATAATTTTTGGATGATTATTCTTCATTTTTTTTTTCTTGCTTGGTCATATATGAGGCCAATTAATCATTAATGCGCATCACACATATAAATTCATCATAAGCTGAGCTACTAGGGTTTTGAGTTTTGTTTTCTGATTCTTTTCTAATCTATTGAACGACATGCCTTCACCTTATTCCAGGCGCCCTTGCGAGTGATTTTTTTTTTTTTTTTAATTTAAATGCACTGTCAGGTTCTTCAAATAACCGGTAATCAAGTGAATAATTAATAATTGTGCGTATCATATTTAGCTCAAACCTTATGAGATAAATGTAGGATTAGGTGAGAATACTAAATTGGAGAATAATATGCGCATCTCATGGTTCAAAAGATACAAATTGCTTATCACCGTTGTCAAACGTTGAAATTAACTTACCACAGTTGCAAAAATCCTTAGGACAAAATATATACTAAAGATTATTTCTTTCATGCTTTGAGTTAGTGATTACCATCTAAAAAATTGTAAACCGCTGAACCTTGAAAATTGTATGACATCGCTCCGAAATTCATTGAAACAAAACAGATTCAAATTGTTTGTTTTTCAATCACACCACTCTGCTATTCAATCAAATAGATTAATACAGCTACTGAAGCTATTCAGATTCTTCACATGCTCTAAAACAATTCATTTAATTGAGAAGTACATAATCCCATTGCTTATTCCTCCGCAACATATGCTTGGCCTCTTCGCGCTTTGCTTTTGCCCGATCGAGAACCTTGGCGAAATCCTATTGTGCGCAAAGTTGAGGCCGAGTCACAAGACTCACAGCCATCGCCTCCGAGCAGTCTAGGGTCCATGTCTCCGGGCCACAGCCCAAGCGTCGGACATGGGGTTCATAACTAGGGTTTGTTAAGTTCAATTTAACTCAGAGGTCATTGCATACCAAATGATCCTCTTGTGCTACAAATCACACACGCCCGTCTTATAGTTCATGTGATGGTCAAGTTTATAATTTCTAGCTATTGCTGGAGTAGAGTGTTAGTAATAGTGTATGTACATGCGACATGCATCGTAATAATGATAATGCAACTACTGGTTGTAGTTCTTTGGTCACCAATTGTTTCTGTAATGAAAAACTTTTCCGGGTTTCTCCTTGCTTAATGACCCTAATTTGAACATTAAACAATCAATCCCTTCTTCCTAATTAACATGAAGTACCGAAAACATCTAGTCAGCTAATTATTGCGGAGAGAAATTATTTCGAGGCAAATAACGCATTTGCGCTCCTTGAAAACTTCTAATCAACAAGGTTACAGTGTAATACCTATTGAAAAATATCAATTAACAGAATGTAGGTTTTTCTAGATTCTTATTAATAGAAAATGGTGGATATATTGCAGACGAAAGATCCTTTAGCGACAACCACGACTTGTAATTAAGCAAGCTGAGCTATCAATGAGAGGACCAGAGCTGACCTGAAGAAACTATCTCATATAAATACAATGCTAATCTGAAGTATAAAAATTGGTAAGAAAAAATCTGGTGACAAAAAATCTATTATTGTCTTATAAAGAAGGAATAATCGAATGTTACTAGAAGAATCAAATTTGTGAGTTTTAACGTCAGTCTGTCTGAATTATTTAAGTCGTGCTGCATTTGATACCCTCTATGTATTTCAGAAAACCTGATAAATTACTATATGTTGTCGATGTAAACATGACATATCTTTCTCTGAGTTCAATATGAACTGAGAAAGCCTTTTTTCAGCCAAACAAGTAAGCAAGCTTAATGGAACCAGAATGAAGTGCGTTGAAGTTAATCTTCCTGAGTAATTGGGTTGCGCTCACTTTCACCGTTGCATTTGCACCGAATCGAGGTAAATGTATTCCTCATTTTATGTAGGTCAATGTATTTTTTTTTTGGTTCAATCAAGTAGCCCAACATGATTTGGCTTTCAATCAGATCATTTTGTTACATTCCCAAACAGATGAACAATGGCGTCGTAGTAATTTTTTTTTTTTTTTTTTTACCATGCGATCTCCATTCATAGTCACGAGGCATTTCAGCAATTAAATCAGTGAACTGGGGCATAAAACAAACAACTTAATTTAATGTTCATATTGCTTCACCCGATGGAACTCGATTGATTTCAACATGGAGGAAAGAAAAAATAACTGAAGACAGCCATATCTCCTTAGAGATAATTGGGAGGTTCCAATTTGATTGCTCTAACTTTTCTGAAGCACTCGAAACGGACAAAATGGTCATTTCGGAAAGACGACTGACAATCGCGGAAATAATCACCATTCAATTTTGGGTTCGTTAAGTTAATATCAAGAAATTGTGGAAAATTGAACTAATTGAACTAAATCAAACAAAAATACAAAGGAAACATAAATTGTAGGAAAAGCCACAATGGAAAATAGAGATGTCTGATATGCTATCTTTGTGTGTCTTTCTTCTCCTTTGTTACAGCTTATACTTACTTACAAAAAACTGCTTATTCACCATACACTAACGGGAATTTAAAATAGCAATGAATGCTCTCGCCTTTACTTGGAATTGTGAATTGACTTTGTTACTTGCTATAAAATTCTATCATCTCCATGCTTTCAATTTTACTTCTTCAATTCTTCTTGAAAAGGACAATTAGGCCATGTTTGGTAACTGACCAAATAGTAAAAATTTATATTCGTTTGTTCCCGGGAGTAGTTTTGGAACATAATCGTATTTGGTAAAATTCTTGTTCTCGGGAACAAATTTCTATTCTTTGTTCTCAGAAGTAGATTTGGAACAAAATTAAGAATTAAAAAAAAAAAGGTTGATTCTTGTTCCCAGGAACAATTCTAGAATGAAGTTCATATTTTCTCTTTTTATTTTCTTTTTTCTTGTTGTTCTTCCCTTTTCTTCTTCTTCATTTACTACCACCATCGCAGTTGTGACATCTTGGATTTTTCACTTCTGCTTTCAATTAAATTAATCGGCCATTTCATTGACGCGCTTATAAGGTTGTTCTCAGAGCTGATCACTCTCAAGATAACTAGACTATCTGGGGAAGCCATTAAGAAATTTTAAGGTAATAGACTTGAGAATTCGACTAGGAATCGGCTATTCGACCGTGCTCATCTTTAGAGGCCATTACGACACAGTTAAAAATTGATTAGAGATCAGAGATAGGTCGGTTCGATTAAGATGTGTGGCTAAACGTGAGTGACTCCACTAAATTGGAAAATTCTCGTCGACTGGCACTAGATTGATTTTTCTATCGTTTTGGTACCCTGTGTCCGTATTTGAATCCTCAAGATTTTCACGACAACCGAGAGTTGCCAATGTGTCGAGTGGGTTCATTGTGGCTCGAAGATAATCGACATTAGGTCATTTGCGCTAAAATTTCCGAAAGTTACCCAGTAGCTTAAGTCACGCTAAAATCACGCAGAATTGAAATTAACCGCAAATTTGAATCCGATTTCAGAAATTGAAAGTTCTGTCATGTCACAAATCATTTTAGGAACGTCGAGTTAGTCTCAGAAGATTTTTCTGCGAATCGAGACTTTTTGGGAAAAAAGTCGAGGTAGGGTCGTTTTTGTCCAGAAAATGTCAGGGATCATTTTTTATCGCGAATTGGGGATGCAAATGGAGTTAATTGGTGAAGGAAAATACCAATTTGATCGAGGACTCGACAACGGGATTTATGGGAGCCAAATTGAATCGATTTGAGAAGCAATTAGCGTCCAATTGAGAGGAAATCTTCCAAAATTCGTAGCTCCCTCTTGCTTATGGCTTTTGGACCATTTCAAAGGTTGTAAATTGAGCCTTGGTGGCTGATTGTAGTCCATGGAAGTCAGCTGGTAGAAGGATAAGGTCAATGGGACAAATGAGGAGAAAATAAGAACTAAGTAGGTCCCTTGTCCCCTTTATCTCTTCCCTCTCTCCCTCAAGCTGCCGTCGACAGCCCCTCCTCCCTTTGGTTTTTGTTGTTCGAACACCAGCAGCCACCGAGGAAGCCAGCTGAGTAGCCATTCCCGTCGCACACCGCCGCCCGTCGCCGCTCGTCGCTCGCCACTCCCGCCGCTCGTGTGCGCCACCGCGTCTCACCGTGCGTGCCTTCAACCCGTCTCGCCCTCACGCCGCTCCAGCAAGCTGTCTCGCCGTCCAGGAGGCTGTCCAGCCATTGTGGACTGGCTGTAGGAGTCCCCGGAGTCACCATCCAGCCCCGTCGGGTGCCCGTGCCGCCTCCTCCACCCTTGCTTGCCCAACCAGCCTTTGTTTCCCTCTTTTGCAGCCCAAAGCAGAACCCGAATCAGTGGGTTTCCAGCAGCTTGTTTGGCCCGTTTTGAGGTCGTTCCGGCCCCGAAAGCTAGGCCCGCTTTGGAGAGAGTTGAGCTCTGTTGCGTCCCCATCGATTTGCACCGATCGGATCGCCGAACAAGTGGGTTTAACTCACTAATCCTCGCCTAGTAGGTTAATGACGCTTAGGGGCTGATTAGTTTAGGTTAAGCATGGTTTAGGTGGATAGTTAGATTAGATTAGTAAATTTAATTATCTACCGATGCATGTTAGGTGGATAGTTAGTGCAATTAGGGCTTAGACAAGCTCTAGTATATATCTAGAGTGATTTGAAAATTTTCCGGGTCCGTCTCGGCTTTCAATTAGGCTTTTTCGGGCCTAAGTCGCATTTTTGGTAATTAATATTTAGTTTTTGTAATTATTTATTTATTTATTTATTTTCCGGAAATTAGACCGGGATAGTCGGTGACTGGAATTTTATGCTGATTGCCATAATGTGGTCCGTTTATTTAATTGAGCTTTAATTTGTGCTGATTGTGCATGAATTGCATTTTTGGAATTTTTTCTTAAATTCATTTAATTTCAATAATTGATTGGAAAATAACCAAGCGTCGGTTTACAACACCAAAAATATTTTGGTGGACTCTAGAAAATCGTGGGATTTATCAAAAGGAAATAATTATATTTTGGCTAAGGCCAACCATGCATGAGTATTTTTATCGGGCATGATAAAAATGATGAATCGACTATATGATTAGAGTGATATACTATAATGACCTGGGGGCCTTAATTTATCAATTTTGGGTGAGCATATATAGTATACCATATTATCAGCTTTGAGCGAGTAATATTTGTTATCAGTTTTGGGCGAGCAATATTATCAGCTTTGGGCGAGCATATATTATTAGCTTTGGGTGAGCATATATAGTATACTATATTGGTTAAGGGGCCCTAATTTATCAGTTTTGGGTGAACATATATATAGTATACTATATTATTAGTTTTGGGCGAGCTATACTATCTATTTTCAGCTTTGGGTGAGCAGTCCTGATTTGATAGGACTTTATAGACAGTATTGAATGTACTGACCAAGGGAAGGTCGTGGTGACATGTAATCGACTGAGTCGATTGATCGATGATTCGATCTGATTGAATAATTGTTTGAATTATTATCTGGCAGGAAGGAACTGAGGCCAAGGTAAGTCCTCTGACCCGTGTTGTGCTTAGGCAGCTCTTAGGGCGTATTCGCTTCCTAGTCGGGTCTTAGGGGTTGGAACTCGCTGAAACGTCGTCTCGCCCCGTTATGGGATAATATTTCAGGTCCATAGATGGCAGCATCTCCTACTCCTCTCGAGCATTTTGGCATACCGAAGAAGTTCACCGAGTAGGGTTACCACATTCCGATACAGGGGCACCCTGAGGGGTTAGAATATGTGCTGATAAAGTACATAGTTTGGGTTGATGTGGGTGAACCCAAAAAGGTACCCTATCAATACAGGGCGTGGTATCGCCATTATCATGATGGCCGAAGGGAGGGCCCAATACCGGAATCTGATATACCTCTGTATGTGATGGAGGTTGCTTTTGGAAAGGGTACTGTAGACCCTAAGGATGGTGCAGTGGTGGATGCGAAAGATCCCAAGCTCGAAGGTGGTTCTGACTCTCCGGTGTACTTAGTCGTGGGCACTAGCTAGAGCGTGGAAGAAGGAGAGATCGTCGACGAAGATGACCCGGAGTAGTTTAGGAACCCCCACCCCTGTCTGCAGACTTTGTTTTCTAAACTGGTTTTTGTAGGACCTGAAGTTTGTTGTTTGTACTGTGATATATACAACTTTGGTTGTTTGTATATTAGTGTGGTTGGTTTGGTTTCTAAAATTTGTGGCCTACTTTTCTATCCCATTCTTTTTTTGTCTGGGGATTTTATATTTGCTTTCGCATGCGCATTTAAAATGAATGGGTCGACGATGCGTCCTGGGACGTCGCTATTTAATCGACCACATGAGGGATGGGTGTGTGCCCGAGGGTTAGGGCATAGCATCCCCGTTTAAGTGGTATTAGAGCAAAGGTTAAGAATGAAGTGATAAGGTGCGATGGTTCATGGGATAGTAGTAGGAATGACCTTTAAATTCATGCTGGTGCATGTCTGTGATAGTTGATTGGTAGAATTGCCTGTGGTTTAGATCACTCTATTTCTAATTCGGTGTGGAATTGGAAGCAGGCTTCAGTAGATGAAGCTGAGCCATGAGTGATCAGAAGTAGTGAACTCCTAGCAAGAGGACCGTCAGGGCCGTGACTCGGGGTAGAACGCCGACCAAGGTCGGTACCCGAAGAGGCCGAGGTCAAGCGCCAGCTCAGGCTAGCGCGAGTGGAGTGGCACCACCTCTCGTTGGTGCCGAGGTAGTAGCCCTTGGTGATCCCAGAATTGAGGGGATCATACAGGCACTTGACGCCATGAGAGACGTGTTAGGACAGCAGGCACAGAATCAAGCCGTTGTTGCTATTGCCACTGTTACTGCTGCCGTTGCCGCCATCGCTGAGGCCGCACCCGCCGCCGCACCTGTTGTTGCACTCGCCGAAGCTCAACCCGAGAATGTAGTGGTGTAGAGAGTGAGGCCGATTCACAAGTTGGTGGAATAGTTCTCGAAGCTAAACTCGCCAAGGTTGACAGGCACTGGAGATCCCGAGGCCGTGTCTCTGTGGATCCAAGATCTGGAAAAGGCCTTTGCACTCCTGATGTGCACTGAGGCAGAGAAAGTGACCCTGGCAGTCTATCAGTTGCAGGGTAATGCCAATACCTGGTGGAGAGCAGCCAGAGAGATAGTATTTCCAAAAGGAGTGGTTCCGCTGTGGGACGCATTCCTTAGGGCGTTCAATGAACAATACTTCTCGAGGAATGCCAGGGAGCAGAAAATAGAAGAGTTTCAACATCTCCGTCAGGGGACAATGACTGTTGACCAATATGGGGTCAAGTTCATGGAGCTTTCACAGTATGCTTCGAAGTTGATTGAAGATCCGGAAGAGAAGGCTCAAAGGTTCAAGAATAGCCTTCGACAAGAGTTGAAACAGCCATTAGTGCCGTTCGATCTGATTGATTATCGAGAGATTTATTGTCGAGCACATCTGCTTGAAAGGAGCCTGAACGAGCAAGTCACCTCATCTGGATCGACGTTTACTTTGCACCGAGAAGGAATTCGCCATGGAAAGAGGCCTATGCCTGGAGGTAGATTCCAGGTTCCACCCAACAGAAAGGGTGGAATAGGAAAATCAGGGCCGAGTCAGAATGGCCTGTGTCGCTTATGTGGAAGGCGACATGGTTTAGCTCCGTGTCCTCGAAGACCGGGTGTTTGTTACGGATGTGGTCAATAGGGTCACATGATAAGAGATTGTCCTAACCGACCAAGAGGATAACCGCAGTTGCCGCCGCTACCGCCTATGGGTCAGATCAGAGGGTATGTGCCTCAGAACGCGCCGCAAGGAGGACAACTCACACCACCAGTTCAAGGCACGGTGTATGCCATCACATAAGGTCAAGCAGAGGCTGCGCCTGACGTGATCACAGGTATGGTTTCGTTGAACGACCATCTTGCTTATGCCTTATTCGATCTAGGAGCAACCCATAACTTTATTGCCGAGTAGTATGTCAAGTTGATAGGAGTAAGTCCTGTATTATTGGAGTCGGCAGTTAGTATAACTACACCATTGAAGGATAAAGTGATAGCCGCTTTGGGTTGTTTTGGTTGCAAGTTAGCGATTGGTGAGCGAGTGGTGAAAATAGACTTGTTAGTCCTAGCCATGTATGACTTTGATTTGATAATTGGCATGGACTGACTCACCAAGCAACGAGCTAAAATGGATTGCTATCGCAAAGCGATTCAGTTTGACTCGATAGATGGTGAGAGCTTCGAGTTTGTCGGGAATCGAGGAGGATCCTTGATTATCTTGATCTCGTCACTAGAGGCAACTCGTTTGTTAGACGAGGGTTGTCAAGGTTACTTGGCAATTGTCGTGGATATGACAGTTGAGGAGCTGAAGATGGAAGACATTGTCGTGGTACAAGAATTTCCAGATCTCTTTCCAAAGGAATTGCTAGGACTACCGCCAGAAAGAGAAATTGAGTTCGTGATCGAGCTAGCACCCGGGACAGAGCCAATCTCTAAGGCTCCTTACCAAATGGCCTTATCTGAATTGAAGGAACTGAAAGTACAGATGCAAAAGTTATTGGATAAGGGATTCATTTGTCCCAGTGCATCACCTTGGGGGGCACCAGTTCTGTTCGTAAAGAAGAAAGATGGTTCGTTGTGCCTGTGCATTGACTATCGGCAACTCAATCAGGTAACAATCAAGAACAAGTATCCACTTCCGAGGATTAATGACTTGTTTGATCAATTGCAAGGAGCATTGATATTTTCGAAGATCGACTTGAGGACAAGATATCATCAGCTGAGGATCAGGAAAGAAGATGTTCCAAAGTCAGCATTTCATACTCGGTATAGTCATTATGAGTTCACAGTGATGCCATTCGGGTTGACGAATGCTCCATTTGCCATCATGGATTTGATTAACAGAGTATTCAAGCAATATCTAGACCATTTTGTGATTGTGTTCATCGATGATATTCTGGTGTATTCGAGGAGTGATGAAGAGCATGAGAGTCATCTGAGATTGGTATTGTAGACTCTGAGAGTTCATCAATTGTACGCTAAGTTCAGTAAGTGCGAGTTTTGGTTGACTCGTGTTGTTTTCTTAGGTCACGTGATTTCAGGCGAAGGAATCTCCGTGGACCCGAGCAAAATTGAAGCCGTGATCAATTGGCCAAGACCGACTACAGTGACAGAAATAAGTTTTCTGGGATTAGCAGGTTATTACAGACAGTTTGTGGAAGAGTTCTCATCAGTAGTGTCGCCATTGACAAGACTCCTGAAGAAAGAAGAGAAATTCGTGTGGACATACAAGTGTGAGCGTAGTTTCTAAGAGCTAAAGCAAAAGCGGACTACCGCACCTGTGCTGACCTGTCATGCCCCAATCCTGGAGCGCACGCCCATCCCTCACTTGGTCGATTAATAGGGACGTCCCAGGGCGCATCGCCGACCCTTTTCATTTTAATACGCATGCGGAAGCAGATATAAAATCCCTAGACAATAAAACAATGTGATATGATAGTAGGACTAAAAACTCGAACCTGAAATACCAACACTCTTATGTACATATGTAACAACTAATTCATATATACATAAACCAGCCAAACTATTATAGTCAGGTTCTACTCAAACAGGTTCAACAACAACAAGATCAGTAGACAAGGGTGGGGTCTCAATCCTCATCAGGATCATAATCCAGATCCTCCTCCGGTTCCTCTTCAGGTTCTTCTTCAGGGTCCTCCTCTTCAGGTTCCTACTCCAGCTCAACGATCTCTCCTTACTCTTCGCTCTAGCTGAAGTCCACGACTGAGTTCACCGGAGAGTTAGAATCGCCCTCGAGCTTAGGATCCTTCGCATCAACCATCGACCCACCCTTGGGATTTGCTGTCCCCTTCCCTAGCGCTACCTCCAAAACGTACAGAGGCACATCACATTCCAGTATGGGACCTTCCCTTCGCCCATCGTTGTAATGGTGATACCACGACCGGTATTTGTGGGGCACCTTTTGGGGTTTTCCCACATTGACCTAGACGGCGGATTTCACCATCACATACTCAAGGCCCTCCGGGTGGTGATACATCGGAATGTGATATCCTACTTCAGTGATCTCTTCAGGTATATCAAAATGCATGGGAGGGGGTGGAGGTGCTGCCATCTACGAGCCTGAAATGTTATCCCACAACGGGATGAGACGATATCTCAGCGAGTTCTATTCCCTAAGACTCGATTAGGAAGCCAATACGCCCTAAAGGCTGCCTAAGCACAACACGAGTCAAAGGACTTACCTTGGCCTCAGTTCCTCCCTGCAAATCAGTTCAATTCAAATAGACATTTAATCAATCATCACAGATCGAATCATCGATCAATCGACCTAGTCGATTACATGTCATTTAGACCATTCCCCGATCATCTCAGTCAATACTATCTATGAGTCCAATCAAAATCCAAGACTATTCACCTTAGGTGATATATAGATAGTAGCTTGCCTCAAAGGCTAATAACAGTATATCATTCTTTCTCTAAGGTGACCTATCGAATCACCAAGCCAATATAAATACTATTCTTTCTCCAGGATAACATGTCGAGTCACTGAGTATATTATAGTATAACATCATTTCTCCGAGACGACATATAGAGTCGTTGAGCCGTTATATCATACTGTCATTTTTCCAAGATGACATATAGAGTCATCGAGCTGGTTTGCATACCGTCCTATCTTCAAGATGACATATAGAGTCATCGAGCCGGTATTGTATACTGTTCCAATCGTACAACCAATTTTCCATTTTTATCATACCCGATAAAAATACATGTGTGTGAGCACACGGTTGGCCTTAGCCAAAATACAAGGTTTTCATTTTTGAACATTCCCACTATTTTCAACAGTCCCAAAATAGATTTTTGGCGCTGTAGACCGACGCTTGGTAATTTTCCAATTAATTACCAAAATTAATTAATTTAGGAATAAATCCTAAAATCACAATTAAATCAATTCAGCACAAACTAAGGCTCAATTAAATAAACAGAGAGTACCACTGCAATCGGCATAAAATTCCGGTCACCGGCTATCCCAATCTAATTTTCGAAAAATAATTAAATAATTAAATAATTACGAAAAATATTAAATAAATGTCAATAAATCCAACTTACGCTCTAATGCCTAATTGGACACCGAAACGGACTCGAAAAATTTTCGAGACTCATTCAATAAATACTAGAGTCTATTTACTCGCTAATTGCACTATTTATCCACCTAACATGCATTGGTAAAGCACTAAATTAATTACTCTAATCTAATCTATCAACCTAATCACACTTAATTAAATCTAATTAACCCCTAAGCATCATTAATCGACTAAGCAAGGATTAGTGAGTTAAACTCACTTATTCGGCGAGCCGGTCTTCAAATCGACGGGGACGCAATGGGGCTCGATTCTTCTAAAGGCGGGCCTAGCTTTCGGGGCTAGAAAGCGGGCCAAAATGGGCCAAAACTCATGCTGCAAACCCACAACTTTGCTCTCTGTTTTGGGCTGCAAAAGAAGAAAACAATGGCTGAATCGGTGAGGCAAGGGCAGCGGTGGACCAGTGGTGGCGCCGTCGACTTGGAGGGATGGTGGCAGCTGCTCACAATGACGGCAGGGGCTTCGACTAAGCCTGCTGGGCTGCGAAACAGTCTGCTGGTCGACGGACTAGACGCGTGGAGGTGGAGGCATGCGTGGCTAGGCGCGACGGCGCGCGAGGCAGCGGGGCGGCATTCCGGCGATGTGCGACGTGCAGCGGGAGGTTCGGACGGCTTTAGCTGTCTCCGGTGGTCTTCTTCAGCTACTATGGTTTGAAATTGGCAAGGCATTCTGATTATGGAGGAAGAGAGGAAAAAGGGGGACAAAGGGTCTAGTTGGCCAATATCTTCTCTTCCATGGTCTCCTTGACCATCCTCAACCACCAGTACTCCCTTGACTGCAATTCAGCCACCAAAACTCATCCTACAACCTTTGAATTGGTCCAAAATCATGGGCATAGGGGGGAGCTACGAATTTCCCTTAGTTCCTCTTCAATTAATCTTCTTTTTCTTCTTAAATCAAGACAAATTGGCCTCAATAAGTCCCGTTGTCGAGTCTTCGATTAAATTGCTATTTTTCATCACCTATACAACTCACTTGCTTCCTAATTTTGTGACAAAAAAGGATCCCTGACTTTTTCTGGATAAAAACGGCCCTGAGACGACTTTTTCCCAAAAAGTCTCGGGTTTCAGAAAAATCTTCTGAGACTGAGTCGACGCTCCTAGAATTTATTGTGATATGACAGAATCTTCAATTTTTGAAATCGGACTCAAATTCACGGTTAATTTCCATTCGGCGCGTTTTTAGTGTGACCTAGGCCACCGAGTAACTTTTAGAAATTTTCAGTGCAAATGACTCGTGGTCAATTTTCTTCGAGCCACAATGAACCCACTCGACACATTGGCGACTCTCGGTTGTCGTGAAAATCTCGAGAATTCAAATACGGACACAGGGTACCAAAACGATAGAAAAATCAATCTAGTGCCGGCCGACGAGAATTTTTCAATTTAGTGGTGTCACCCACAATTAGCCACGCATCTCAGTCGACCTATCTTTGATCTCAAATCGATTTTTAACTGTGCCGTAATGGCCTCTAAAGATGAGCACGGTCAAGAAGCCGATTCCTAGTCGAATTCTCAAGTCTATTGCATTAAAATTCCTTAATGGCTTTCTCAGATAGTCTAGTTATCTCGAGAGTGATCAACTCTGAGAACAGCCCTATAGACGCGTCGATGAAATGCCCGATTTATTCAATAGAAAATAGGATCGAAAATCTGGGATGTCACATGACCATTCCATCTGGTCTTGGAGGATTTGAGATTTATAGTGATGCGTCATTCAGAGGATTGGGTTGCGTGCTGATGCAACATGGCAGAGTGGTTGCATACGACATCTGTTAGTTGAGACCCCATGAACAGAACTATTCGACGCATGACTTGGAGCTCGCGGCAATTATTTTTGCCTTGAAGATTTGGAGACATTATTTGGTGCGGAGAAAGATTCCAGATCTTCACGGACCATCAAAGTCTTAAGTATCTATTCTCTCAAAATGAGTTGAATATGAGACAGTGCCGATGAATGGAATTGCTGAAGGATTACAACTGTGATATCCTATATCACCCGGGAAAGGTAAACAAGGTCGCCGATGCTTTGAGTCGAAAGTCTTCAGTTGCTCATATATTGATTAAGGAGTGGAACCTAATCGAGAGAGCTCGAGATTTGGTATTCAAGTTTGAGGTAGGCCACATTTCAAGTCTTATGGCCACCCTCAGAATTGAACCGGGTGTCCAGATCAGAATCAAGGTATTCCAACCAATAGACCCTGATGTTCAGAAGATTCTTCAAGAGGACACTGAGAAAAGGAAGGCTGACTTTTAGATTTCTGATGAAGGAACAGTGAGGTTCCGAGGTCGTTTGGTTGTACCTGACGATGTGGAGCTTAGAGAGGATATCTTATCAGAAGTGCATTGTAGCAATCACATCATTAATCCCGGTAGTATCAAGATGTATCAAAATCTGCGTCAACACTATTGGTGGTCAGGTATGAAGGCGGACATCGCCAAGCATGTCGCCAAGTGTTTGACGTGTCAGCAGGTCAAAGCTTAGCATTGCAAGCCGGGAGGACTCTTGCAATCTCTCGAGATCCCATAATGGAAATGGGAGCATATCACAATGGATTTCGTGATTGGACTACCGAGGAGTCGGAGAGGAAATGATTCAATTTGGGTAGTAGTCGATAGACTGACAAAGTCGGCTCACTTCATTGCAGTTCGAAAGGACCTCAGCTTGGATAGACACACAGACCTGTACGTGCGTCAGGTAGTTCGTCTGCATGGAGTGCTGGTTACGATAACTTCAGATCGAGACCCGAGGTTTACTACCGCCTTTTGGAATAGCTTACAGTGCCTTAGGTACCAAGCTGCAGTACAGTACGACATATCATCCTCAGACGGATGGCCAGTCTGAGAGGACAATCCAGACCCTCGAAGACATGCCGCGAGCTTGTGTACTAGACTTTAAGGGAAGTTGGGAAGAACAACTTCATCAGGTGGAATTTGCCTACAACAATAGTTATCAGTAGAGCATCAAGATGGCTCCTTTCGAATCGTTGTATGGCAGAGTGTGCAGGACACCGGTGTGTTGGGATGAAATTGGGGAAAGAAAGATTACAGGCCCAGAGTTGGTTCAGCAGTCAGTGGATGCCATTGCAGTAATCAGAGGCAGACTAAAGACCGCTCAGAGCAGACATAAAAGTTATGCAGATAAACGCCGGAGATCATTGGAATTCCAAGTTGGTGATCACGTTTTTTTGAAGGTGTCACCAATGAGGGGAACTTCGCGCTTTGGAAAGAAAGGAAAACTGAGTCCAAGGTACGTAGGCCCATTTGAAATTCTAGAAAGAATCGAGATCCTAGCGTATCGTCTTGCGTTCCCGCCGAGATTGGCGCAAGTGCACGACGTCTTTCATGTGTCGATGTTGAGGAAGTAAGAGTCTGACCCGACCCACGTGCTTAATTTTGAAGAATTGGATGTGGATGACCGAGTGGCATGCGTTGAAAGCTTGGTTCAGATTGTGGACAGGAAAGAGCAAGTTCTGCGTACAAAGACCATTCCATTGGTCAAAGTGGTTTGGCAACACCACGGTACTGAAGGAGTGATCCAGGAGACTGAAGAGTCAATGAGGCAGTTGTACCCCCACCTTTTTGCTTAAGTATTGTAATTGTTTAAATTTCAAGGACGAAAAATAAGAGGGGAAGAGTTGTGACATCATAAATTTTTCACTTCTACTTTCAATTAAATTAATCAGGCATTTCATTGACGCGCCTATAGGGCTGTTCTCGAGCCGACTACTCTTGAGATAACTAGACTATCTGGGGAAGCCATTAAGGAATTTTAAGGCAATAGACTTGAGAATTCGACCAGGAATCGGCTATTCAACCGTGCTCATCTTTAGAGGCCATTATGGCATAGTTAAAAATAGATTAGCGATCAGAGATAGGTCGGTTCGACTGAGATGTGTGGCTAAACGTCGGTGACTCCACTAAATTGGAAAATTCTCGTCAACCAGCACTAAACTGATTTTGCTATCATTTTGGTACCCTGTGTCCGTATTGGAATCCACAAGATTTTCACGACAACCGAGAGTCGCCAATGTGTCGAGTGGGTTCATTGTGGCTCGAAGAAAATTGACCATGGGCCATTTGCGCTAAAAATTTCTGAAAATTACTCGGTACCCTATGTCACGCTAAAATCGCGCTGAATTAAAATTAATCGCGAATTTGAATCTGATTTCAGAAATTGAAAGTTTTTTCATGTCACAAATCATTTTAGGAATGTCGACTCAGTCTCAGAAGATTTTTCTGCAAACCCAGACTTTTTGGGAAAAAGTCGAGGTAGGGCCATTTTTGTCTAGAAAATGTCAGGGATCATTTTTTATCGCGAATTAAGGATGCAAGTGGAGTCAATTGGTGAGGAAAAATACCAATTTGATCGAGGACTCGACAGCGGGATTTATGGGAGCCAAATTAAGTTGATTTGAGAAGCAATTAGCGTCCAATTGAGAGGAAATCTTCTAAAATTCGTAGCTCCCCATTGCCTATGGCTTTTGGACCATTTCAAAGGTTGTAAATTGAGCCTTGGTGGCTGATTGTGGTCCATGGAAGTCAGCTGGTAGAGGGATAAGGTCAAGGGGACAAATGAGGAGAAAATAAGAACTAAGTAGGTCCCTTGTCCCCCTTATCTCTTCCCTCTCTCCCTCAAGCTGCCGTCGACAACCCCTCCTCCCTCCGGTTTTTGTTGTTCGAACACCAACAGCCACCGAGGAAGCCAACTGAGCAGTCGTCCCAGTCGCACGCCGTCGCCCGTCGCAACTCGCCACTCCCGCCGCCCGTGCATGCCTCCGCCCTGTCTCGCCCTCATGCCGCTCCAGCAAGCTGTCTCGCCATCCAGGAGGCTGTCCAGCCACCGTGAGTGGCCGTAGGAGTCCCCGAAGCCGCCGTCTAG
The DNA here is from genome assembly GCA_017140595.1 of Eucalyptus curtisii. Classification (NCBI taxonomy): domain Eukaryota; kingdom Viridiplantae; phylum Streptophyta; class Magnoliopsida; order Myrtales; family Myrtaceae; genus Eucalyptus; species Eucalyptus curtisii. The sequence goes on from CM029504.1 coordinate 9,152,164, forward strand.
CCCCACTGATTGCCTGTGCTACCTCCGCCACCTTTGCTTGCCCCAACCAGCCTTTGGTTCCCTCTTTTCGTAGCCCAAAGCAGAACCCAAATAAGTGGGTTTCCAGCAGCTTGTTGGCTCGTTTTGAGGTCATTTCGGCCCCAAAAGCTAGGCCTATTTTGGAGAGAGTTGAGCCCCGTTGCGTCCTCGTCGATTTGCACAGATCGGATCGCCGAACCAATGAGTTTAACTCACTAATCCTCGCTTAGTAGGTTAATGATGCTTAAGGGCTGATTAGTTTAGGTTAAGCATGGTTTATGTGGATAGTTAGATTAGATTAGTAAATTTAATTATTTACCGATGCATGTTAGGTGGATAGTTAATGTAATTAGGGCCTAGACAAGCTCTAGTATTCATCTAGAGTGATTCGGAAATTTTCTGGGTCCGTCTCGGCGTTCAATTAGGCTTTTCGGGCCTAAGTCGCATTTTTGGTAATTAATAATTAATTTTCGTAATTAATTATTTATTTATTTATTTTCTAGAAATTAGACCGGGATAGTCGGTGACCGGAATTTTATACTGATTGTTGTAGTGTGGTCCGTTTATTTAATTAAGCTTTAATTTGTGCTGATTGTGCATGAATTACATTTTTGGTATTTATTCTTAAATTCATTTATCTTCAATAATTGATTGGAAAATAACCGAGCATCGGTTTACAACACCAAAAATATTTTAGTGGACTATAGAAAATGGTGGGATTTATCAAAAGGAAATAATTATATTTTGGCTAAAGCCGATCGTGTACCTACACACGAGTATTTTTATCGAGCATGATAAAAATGATGAATTAGCTATATGATTGGAGTGGTATACTATAATGGCCTAGGGGCCCTAATTTATCAGCTTTGGGTGAGCATATATAGTATACCATATTATCAGCTTTGGGCGAGCAATATTTATTATTAGCTTTGGGTAAGCAATATTATCAGCTTTGGGCGAGCATATATTATCAGCTTTGGGTGAGCATATATAATATACTATATTGACCAGGGGACCCTAATTTATCAGCTTTGGGTGAGCATATATATAGTATACTATATTATTAGCTTTGGGCGAGCTATACTATCTATTTTCAGCTTTGGGCGAGCAGTCCTGATTTGATAGGACTTTATAAATATTATTGAATGTACCGACCAAGGGAAGGTCGTGGTGACATGTAATCGACTGAGTCGATTGATCGATGATTCGATCTGATTGAATAATTGTTTGAATTATTATCTGGTAGGAAGGAACTGAGGCCAAGGTAAGTCCTCTGACCCGTGTTGTGCTTAGGCAGCCCTTAGGGCGTATTCGCTTCCTAGTCAGGTCTTAAGGGGTGGAACTCGCTGAGATATCGTCTCGCTCCGTTGTGGAATAACATTTCAGGTCCATAGATGGTAGCACCTCCTGCTCCTCCCTAGCATTTTGGCATATCGAAGAAGTTCACAGAGTACGGTTACCACATTCCGATACAGGGGCACCCTGAGGGGTTAGAATATGTGCTAATAAAGTCCATAGTCTGAGTTGATGTGGGTGAACCCAAAAAGGTACCCCGTCAATACAGGACGTGGTATCGCCATTATCGTGATGGCCGAAGGGAGGGTCCAGTACTAGAATCTGATATACCTCTGTATGTGATGGAGGTCGCTTTTGGAAAGGGTGCTGCAGACCTTAAGGATGGTGCGGTGGTGGATGCGAAGGATCCCAAGCTTGAAAGCGATTCTGACTCTCCGGTGTACTTAGCCGTGGGCTCCAACTGGAGCATGGAAGAAGGAGAGATCGTCAAGGAAGACGACCCGGAGTAGTTTAGGAACCCCCACCCCTGTTTGTAGACTTTGTTTCCTAAACTAGGTTTTGTAGGACCTGAAGTTTGTTGTTTGTACTGTGATATATACAACTTTCGTTGTTTGCATATAAGTGGTTAGTTTGGTTTCTAAAATTTGTGGCCTACTTTTCTATCCCATTGTTTTATTTTCTGGGGATTTTATATCTGCTTCCGCATGCGCACTTAAAATGAATGGGTCGGTGATGCATCCTAGGATGTCGCTATTTAATCGACCACCTGAGGGATGGGTGCGTGCCCGAGGGTCGGGGCGTGACAACAGTTGTCGTCTACCGCTGTCCGTCGTCCGTCGCTCATTGCCACCGGTCGCTGGCAATCGGTCCGGCGAGCTCATCGGAGGCAAGCCTAGCCACCGGCGAGGCCAAACCTCGCCCGTGGCCAGGCGAGACTTGCCAGTGGCCAGGCGGGCCTTGCCCAGCCTTGCCGAGGGCTGGCCCAGCCTCGCCTAGCTACCGACGAGGGCTAGCCTCGCCGAGGGTCGGTGACGCTCTGGTGAGGTCGCCGACCCTTGTCTAGTCGTTTGCCGATCATCCTAAAGCCGGTGATCGGCCACTTGAAGAAGAAGAATATGAGAAAGAAAGGAAAGAAAGAAAAGAAGAAAAAAGAAAAAAAAAAGGGAAAAAAGTAATAACATTATTTAAAAATTAAAAGAAAATGATTTAGAGTAAAAATTTTGAGCACGCTACCAAACGCAATTCTATTCCAGAAATTGAAATTTTGGACAGTTAGCAAATGACTTAAAATGCTTAGAAATTATTCTCGAGAACAGAAGCGTCACCAAACATGCCCTTATAAACACTCATGGACATTTTGTCACCAAAGTATCAGTAAAATGCATATAATTAGTATTTAGTAGATGTTACCCCAACTCTTCATGATAAATGAAGTCAAGCACCATGCACAAAATCATTAAAGGGCCTTGGAAGACCTCATACTAAATAGATGAAGTTTATATGTTTTCTGTATTATAATTGAATTATTTTTTATTGTCAATCTTTCAGAGTTGGTGTGGTTGATAAAATGTCAAGGGATGTTCGGCACAGGATTTAGAGATGATCAATTAAACCACGCCTTGCAAATTGTTCTGTGATTAGGATCAACAACACAATTTAAAGACTTAAACTTTATTGATTTATGAAATTTACATAGTATTTTATAGATTTTAAGATAATTCAACTTTTTGGCTCATATATCGAAAAGAAAAATCCTGCTTTTGCTCTTCTTAGTTTCAACTGGTCCGGGGGATGCTGCACGTGGAACAATTCGACAACAACTGATAGAATCTCTAGAAAATTCTGTCTTGAAGAGTCAAAGGTCACCATCAAACCAGTCCTGGACGACTCTATTATAGTTTAGTTGACTCCACCGAAATTCCATGCGCACTAAACTGATAAATCAGCAAAGTGAAAATGTTTTTTCTCCAATTTGTGGATTATAAAATGTTAGTGGCAGGCGGTCGGGAGGGTTCCGCCGGTGTAGGAGCCAACCACGCCATGTTCTTCAGTCAGATTCTTTAAGTATTTAAATTAAAAAAAAAAATCCATTTTGATTGGACGATTGCTAGGGGCAAGAGAATCCCAATTTGGCGGCTCATTATTTGGTCCATTTCACTAAGTTGTGAAAGACTAAACAAAATAGAACTTTGATCTTGTTGTGACAAAGATGAGTGGTGGGGTTTTTCTTTTGAAAGTTTGATGGTTGCGGTGCATTTGACCATTGGCCTTTTCCTTTCCTGGAGATTTGCTGTCCCTGTTAGATTTTGTAAAATGATTGTGAAGGTGCTTTCGTGATACTAATCTGGCAACTTTTTCTCATTTTTTTGGGTTATTTTTCTGAAGAAAGTTGCTCTATTGAAAAGCAAGAGTTCAATTTCTCATATGCAATTGGATTTTTTTTTTAGTTAATTACCGTGGATAAACAGTGAATGAGAGTACTTAACAAGGGTTGATAATCCTCGAGTAATGAATTGGACTAAGAAAAGAAAGTTTGGAAACTCAAACTTACACTTGAGAAGGGCCAAAAAGGTGAACTTAAAATTTTCACACCAAAAGTTTAGAATAAATTAGTTATAATTTATGAAATTGTCTCAAACAAAATTGACTCTTAAAATCTCTAAAATGTTCAATTAATTCTTTTGATTTAATAAAATGTAAATAGACTTTCATTATCTCTATCGATTGGACCTTGACCACATTCATATAATGTGAATCCAAACGGATATGCTGATCGGGTCGAACATGAATTTCTCTTAATGATCTCTCCAAGTGAAGGTATCTTACTTCTGCTATGAGATCAAACTAGTGATATTCGAGTAGACGGTTGTTGGTAGGCCGCTTTTGATATGCATCAATGTTTGGAGAAATATATCAAAAGATGAATCTTGGATGTAACTCCCCAATTGAAATAATGGATGGCGTCCCTTGCTTCCAATTGATCTTGGCTAGTCCAAGGTGATTGAAGCAGAGTCAAGGGTAGATGTTTTGCTCACCAACATCTACCATATCAGGCCGAGTTAAAGTGGAGATTCGAATTGAGATGGCTCACAAGTGAGGGAGGGGTTTTTTTAAGCAGACGTTTGAGGGTGTTTGGCCAAAAAAGTTTCACGTCGGACATGTGGTGTAAAGCGAAATAGTTAATATATTCTAGTTAAACAATAATTATTGGCTTAAACTTTTAAATGAAGATTGTTCTAGTTGGATACATTAATGAGCTCGAACTTAAACTCCCTTTTGGTGACCTTCCTAAGTGAAAATATCAAGATTTTTATTGCCATAACCAATAATTCGTTACTATCATCATGGATCATGTCTCATAATATCATAAAACTAAATATAGGATCTAAACTTGAAACTATTGTTTATGGGTGATTTGCGAATGTTAGGATGCATATATATACATGAGGAATATACGAAGAGGAGAAGAAACGATAATAAGCTTGATCTTAGTGACTGAACTACAAGATGCATTGGACTAGGCCAAGCTCCATGCAATCTACCTCAAGATGACGGTCAACTGACTACTCAAGTTGGCCAAGTACTTGTCAAGCTCAAGAAGCTCAAGTATCGAATTTCAAGAAAGATGGGATTGTCAAAATTCATGCCTTCGGAATATCCAGTTAAATATTCCATGCCGTTTTGGAAGCTTTTTCTAACACACACACATATATATATTTATTGCCCCTCTCTCATCAGAGGTCCATTCATTGCATAATGGACGTTAAATCTATCAGTGGAGGGCCGAATCGGAGAAGTCAAATATATGATCATAGTACCAAGGTCCACAGAGAATACATGATCTTGAAAAGCAAAAAGGTTGAAGAGGACACTCAGTGGCTATCAAATGTTGGAGATTTGGTCAAATTCCGGCCGTCACATAAGCCGTTCGTTGGGTGACGGTAGTAGGTCGGGCGGTTTTTTAATTGACTCTTGCACTAACCCTTTAGTGTCCTTCTACTGTTGTCTATAATTACATTTATCAGAAATATCGGTAGCTTGGATATGTACTTGTCACCTCAAAATGTAAATCACATACCACAAAATTCTCCAATTGTCTAAGGACTCTTGTGGGATACATATGTTGTCCAATCATTTTCACAAAATTCATTTTTCTCACCGTATTGGTTTTGACGGCTATTTGAATACTGCTAATAGAACAACCAATATGTTTTCCGAAACTGTTTGTTTAATGTCATTTAATGTGTTATGCGGTCCTATAATTCTTATACATATATACCATTTACATCCTTTTCTAATAGTCGAACCATTGGCCGCGCACCTGTTTTGATGGGTCGAGAGATCAAATCATATTTGGCCAACGGTTTACAGCATATCTTTTGCATCATCAATCTTGGCTAGAATTTCCATTCAGTACCAATACATCAATCTAAGATAGCTCAACTTTATTAAGAAGAATATGCGAATCCATCAAAAAGTTTCTTAGGAAGGAATAGCTTCATATAATCACAACATGCACGCAATACTCAAATGGATCTCCTCTATTTTACTAACCCAGACATCTACTAATCTTTTTGTGCAATTAAATCTTAATAATTCTTTTGAAGAATGATATTTTCTGCCTCTTCGGTACAATTTCAAGCATAATCTTTCCGAAAGGAGCTATGATAGCTCCGTCAACTGTCGTTGGCAATCAAGAAAAGGCATAAATGACAGTAGAAAAGATGCCACATGCTTGCAATTAGCTAATAGTAATATATGCTTCTTTTTAAATTGGTTTTTGGTGAGGGACTTTACACTCTCTTGGTAGCTCTTTCCAGATCCTATTTTCAATTTGTTTTCTAGAATAAAAAAACAAGTGTTAAGTCTTAAAAGTGAAAGCTAAAAGCTGAAGGAGCGTGTGAAAAAAAGAAGAAAAAAAGGTAGCTAATCCTATGGATGTCTTAGAAATTGCCACCATCTCTGTAACAATGAAACCAACCATTTATCCATCATTCTTTTCTTTTTTTTTTTTGGTTGAAAATGTAAATATCATAGAGCAACTGAAGTACAACAGTTTAGGGGCATCCCTCAACATTACAATTAGAGCTAATAATTCAAAAAAGATGAAGATAGGAACTCTCCACATAATAGCCAATACAACATTTGTCGTGGAAAGTCTAATTTTTTGGTGGAGTGAAGCTCTACCTCTTATATTTTTACACACCTTGGCCAAATGACTTGTTTTGAAATTGTCTATGGTTGCACTTCATCCAAATGTAATATATGGTTGCTAGGAAAGATACCTTGAGAAGTCTCGGTGCCAAATATTTGCCCTTTGTTACCCTAATCATCCATTGAAGTTCCTCATTCCATCATTCTAAAAAATGCCTAATCCCACATTGCGCAAAGATACTCACCAAATGCTGCTTGTCCATTCACACTGGAAGAATAGATGTGCTCTATCTTCTACATTAGCTTTGCAAAAGTTATACTGGATGTCAACAAGGTCATCCATCATTCTATGATATCTATAATCTATCTCTGCAAACTAGCCAATCAATAAAATTGTGCTTGCTAATGCCATTGCTCCAAATTAGGTTGTACCACTCTAGAACCGGACCCCATGTCTGATTTCATCATATATGGTCACAGCAACAGTACCTTGAGTTAGAAATAACTGAGGTTAGAATAGGTCACAATTTGAAGAGACATCGCCAACAAACCATACTACTAATATTGAACTGCATAATTGGAGTGCCTCTACATTTTGTGTTGTGAACCCAAATGCTCCAAAGGGGAGAGGATGGATGATTGATGAGGCTCTACATCGTGTGGCCTAACAAAACTTTGTTCCATATGTTCACCTCGGGCAATCCTAATCCTCCTTCCCTTTTAGATGAGCAAATTACTTGCCATGCAACCTGGTGCGATCCATGATTTGTTGTAGAACCAAATCATAAGAAATGTCAAATCCTTTTCTCAACCTCGTATATCGTTTGCTTTGGAAGTAAGAACATTTGCATCCAATAGGTGCAAATGGAGACAAGGACTATTTAGTTAGCTGTAACGCTGCATAACTCATATGCTTCATGCCCAACTTTCAATTTTCTTTAAGATCTCGTTAGTACTATAGTTTGTGTGAGTGACTCTTCTGGTAACAAAGGGAACACCCATTGATAAGGAGGGTACCTGTGGAAAGAGGCTTGTGGTCCAGTATAAGGAGCTTCTCATCCTTGTTCAATCTAGAAAGAGATTTGACATTTGTCAAGATTAAACCGTAGTTCTGTGATAGTAACGAATTCTTCAAGAGCATCTAAAAGGCAAAAGACGGAGTCTACATCTCCATAAGCAAATAAGAACAAGTCATCTATGAAGCATAAGTGAGTAATCCTTTGCATTTTGCAATGCCAGTGATATTTGAAAGAAGATGCAGCAACTTCGTACTAACAGTCTATTGAAAATTTCCATAACCAGGACAAAGAGGTATAGAGAAAGAAAAGTAACTTTGTTGCAGCCCATTTGAGCTATTGAAATAGCCAACCTATATTCCATTAAAGTTCATTGTAAGCCTTGGATTAGTGACGCCCTTGGTTATCAAATCAACCAAGTACTAAGGTATATTCAGGGCTTTTAGGACCTTGATGGCTGCACCCCATTTAATCATGTCATAGGCTTTCATGAGATCAATCTTTATGGCCAAATGTTTACTTTGTCCTCCTTATGGTAGTTGTGTAATAGATCTTGGCACAATAGGATATTCTCTAAGACATGTCGTTCAGTGATAAAAACAATTTAGTCGAGGCCAACGATCGAAGGAAGCATACAACATATATATTCTGGAAGTAGTTTAGCTATAATTTTGTATAGGACATTGCAGCATGAAATGGGTCTGAACTCCTTAAGGCAGGATGGATTTTGAACCTTCAGGACAATAGTAGTAGAATTCTAAAAACTTAATAGTATTAAAAGCGCATCTATCTTTTGTATATATATTTTTTGAATGCCTACTAATAGATGATTTGGAGACTCTGAACCTCGCAAGACATGTGTTTGACATAACTAGAGCTATTTTTTATATTTGAAAGTTCTTCCTTCTAAAATAAATTATGGCCCTCAAAATATGCTCCGAACTTTATGAAGTTCTTTTAGAATAAAGATGAACACTATTACTAATAAATTAGATTACTTCAAAGCTCTAAACGTCGTAGGACCAAGATCAAGCATTCAACCTCATTGAAACTAAACTTTCTTGAAATAGAAAATGTGCACTAGTTCAGTATTCAAAGAAGAAAATATTGCATCTTTCAATATAGCAACACTTTTGTAATATGGGCAACCGATAGTAAGCCAGAATTTCCCTTACTGAGTATTCATAATAAGTGCCCTTAAAACACTCTTTAACACTACTCATATTCTTGCGGAAATTTACACAATACACTAGTATGGCAAATGCCATATGTCAATAAACAAAAGACGGCCCTATATTACATGTGTTATATTGTCATTTGTCAGGCCTTGTTAATGTTGGAATATATCCGTAGTGGATTTTTTTTTATAGTTAAACTTTATCCAAATATTTAACGAGTTCATTTAAATGTGTTGAGGATCACATCTCAATCACGTTGATACTTAGTTTTGATTGTACAAGCATTTGAGCTAAATTTCACAAAAGTGTGTAAATCTACAAAAGAAAGAGTTTGAAAGCAAAATCTTGGTTCTGCAAAACAATCAGACCTAATCAACGGGCACTTTTCATATATAGATTCGAAGATCATTGGAGTTTCTAAATTGAAGACCCATCTCAAAACAAAAAGGTATGACATTCCAAGATTATTTAGCCTTATTCGCTCAAGAAATTGGTGAGATGGCGGTGAGATGGCATGACGAGAACTTGCCATTAATAAAAGATGACCAATAGAAAATTTGATTAATAGCCTAGTTTGAGGGAAGATTCTACACATGTTTTTAAGAAATTTTTTGCCAAGATTTTTATGGAGAGAATTAGATGACATAAGGCCTACTTGATTCATGTGCGACATTCGAAGTGGAGCTTTATAAATTGGAGAAAACTTGGCCAAAAGTCATACAGTCAAAAAGGGAAACAACAAGTTAGGGTGAGCATCAGTCCAGGGTTGACCCTGGACCGGCCTTGGACTGGCTCAACCTAGCCAGTCTTTGTCTAGTTCCAAAGGGCACTGGGTTGATCCTTAGTCTAGGGACCCTAAGACCCTGTACTATGCAGGTTGATCATTGGTCATAGGAGTTTAGGGTTGGTCTAACCCGGACCAACTCTAGACATTTTATATATTATATAATATTATTAGAAGTATTCTATATTATATATCTAATATATTATATATTATAAGTTTTTGTCTACTCTAAACCCTAGCACCTCTTCCCATATTCTCTTATGTTTATGTTTGATATATAGTGGTGTTCATAGTTTGGTTGCTCAATGTAGCATGGTTGATGAGTATGTAATTTGTAATATTATGTTGTTCTTTTAAGGAAAACACAAAATGAAATAATAAATAATCGGTTGGACCCCGGTTGATCATGGAATCGGACCGAACCCATAAGGTTGTACGAGATCACAACATAATTTTGTCGAACTCAATATGTATTAACAATTGTTTATATCCATCCTCTTACGTGATATATTCTGCAATGAACATATTAAGACAACGTTAAGCTGTTTCCTTGAAGTGCTTGCTTAAGTACATAAAATTAACACATGTCATTTGGTGTTACTATCCTGGAAACACGAATCTTGTGTTCATGACTAGCAAAAGAATGTGACTTATTTGACGAAATGAATTTAAGCAGTTGTAGGATGTGGGAGATATAATTCAAAATTTTAAAATCTACAAGAAATTTGTGCAATCATATCATTATTATGTGGGTATGGTCATTATCCATCTTTACCACTAATAGATATTACTAGAATATTGGGCAAAGTTTGAAGTTGAAAATGATGTTAAGTTTGCTTTGTTGTAAGAGATGATAGTGCCTAACACAAATTTTCCTTCAAAGAACAAACATACTATTTCAAACGTATGAATATAAATTTTGTATCGTTATATAACACATATTTTTCTTAGAAATTCGTCCGGGGAATAGAAGTAGAAAAAATTATTTTTGGAACAGAAATTGTTATTTAGAACAGATTTTCCAACTGAAATGTCCTTTAAATATGACTCACTGCCCGAACCTGTTAAAGCGAATATTGAGTCACGATTACCACTGCTAGAGAATTTTTCTGTTGTTAGAATAAATCTAGATTTACTAAGAATGGTATACTAAACAGTACACAAACTAATGCGACAGAGTTTTGTCGGATATTATATATGAACCACCCATTTACTTAAATGCTATCATCGCCTCACAACTTAACAAATGAATTTTAGTATACCAAGCATTATTTTTTATTTTATGAGTTTTGTAAATGTACTCTTGGGACACACTCATTAAGAAATTAAATTAAGTATACTTGATCTGTGTCTCAAAAACATTTCGGTAAGACGATCCTTTTTTATTAGCAATGAAACAAAAGAATCTAATGTGCCTTTTGGGCGGCTAAGCATGCACATTCTAAACCAATTTTAAAAGCTTAATGTGACAACCATCGAGAGATTGAAGGGTCAAACAACAAGGGACAGAGACCTTTGGTATTTCACTTGAATTTGTCGACCAAAGATAATGGTACGAGCTTGCACACGAGCCGTCAACGTTTACACTCTTCTCCTCCAAGTGGAGAGTAAAGAGAAACCCTAAATGTTTGGTGGATGTGGATTGTGGTGGCCTCATCATATGGTCCTTTATATGCTAAGCCCTTCACCTCTTGATATTTCCTCCTTATTATAAGGAGGGTCACTTTAACAAGTATTCTAAAGAAATTATCAAAACAACTAGGATACACATCTAATAAGTTCATGAAAAAAGTTGCACGATCAGTTCTAAACCTATTGTATGAAAATCAATCAAGTCACAAACCTTTTAATTGGATCAATGTATTCTTAAACCTTCGAAGGAAAGTGAAGATAAGTCTTCTTGGTCATGTCTCACCCGGTCCATAATATATTATCGAGGACTCTTCTCTTAATTAAGTTAGACGAAGCATTTGATAGTAGGGCAAGTGAAGAGCAGTGCGCAAGATCATTTCAACGCGTGCTTGAACCTGACGTATTCTTCTCACAACCTAATTCCATGGTAGGGTGGTAATTATTAGCCATACTTTGTGGTTACTATGTAAGAACTCAAAATAATTTTCGAAACAATTAAACGAGGTCAACCAAGAACAGTCATTGTCATATTACATGCATGATTCAAAACTACAATAGTTTTCTTCACCACAATTGAAAGGTCAAAGCGAGCAGTGGCCTATTTTTAGTTGGAAATTTTACAATGGTATGTTAAAATCAACAAAGTTGGCGCAAGTTCCTGTCCATTCGGGTCTTCATAAATATTAGAAGTGGCAATTATCACCATCCACGAAGAAGAACCAAAATGAAGTCCACGTACATAGTTTTAGAAGTGGCAATAATCACCATCCACGAAGAAGAACCAAAATGAAGTCCACGTACATAGTTTTATATGTAATTGGTCAGTGGTTAAGATTCTCAAAAAGTCACTTTCTCAGGCCTATAAATAGCAATGCGGAGTTCAAGTGCTTCTCATTCGGTCGACTTCTGTCTTACCTATTTCTTCTCAGTGCTTGCTTCAAAGTAGAAAATCAAACTTCCTTTTCCACACTTCTCTGGCTATGGCTGATATCCAAGTCATATTAATATTTATGATCATTTTCACCTTCATTGCGTTCGATGCAATTCTAACTTCCGAGGGAAGGTCGATAAAATCGGCATGGGAGGATGAACTCCGTGCAATTAATTACGACCAAATGCACAAACAAGCATCACAATTTCTCCCGCCGAGTCAGTCTCCTACGAACGATGATCATTTTGATGAGGGGGAGGAGATGGTTCCTTCGCCTATAGCACATGATCAGGCGGCCAGTTTGGGCGAGTCAGAAGCAGTGTACAAGGATGATTTCCGCCCCACAGCCCCTGGGAGCGGCCCCGGATTGGGCCATTCTTTCATTGGCTTAAAGAAGGAAGCTGTTCGACCGAAAGCTCCGAGTGGTGATGAGGAAAGGCTAATCGTTGCGGGTCAACCAAATGATTTCGAAGGCACAAGACCGGGTCACAGCCCCAGTGTCGGCCATGATTTTCAGAATGAGGAACCAAAAGCCTAAATACTTCAAAATAGAAAGTCAAAACTGTGTTATGTAAGTCTTGTCAATTCTGCTTCAGTTAGGTCTTATGTCCCGAAATGTTATTCTTCAGTTCCTCTGGGCATGGTTCTGCTTGGCGTGTGTAAAATTATCTGTCAATTTGGTATTGAACTATATAATTATTTAAAGAAAAATAACGAGGTTTCTTTAGAAATTACCTGCTATATCATACACGTTGGATGTTGTATGATATTCCACTTTTCCGTTGTACTACTTTCTTCTCGATCTTCCCCAATGTTATGTTGAGGCCAGGAGAAGTATTAAGACAGAAGTTTTTTGTGTTATATTCAGATTATAAATGGGAAATAACCACACGAATGTTGGGCAGAGATTAAACATAAAAATGGCTAAACCTCGTACAGAAAACGACATTGACCACTTTTGACTTGGAAGTTGCATAAGGTATACTGTACCAATTTTTATATGTTTCTGTAAAGAACTTAAATATTGAAACTGGCCTACGTCATCTATTCTTTCAGAGTTCTCTTTGCATATAACTAGTGCCCTACAAATGTATGATAGAACATGAATGTATCCAAATCAAATTGGTGATAATAGACGGGAAAACAAACCGAATAGTAATAGCAGCGAAATGATGTAAAGTAAAAAAAAGGAAGCACATTAATTGAACTTGTGAGCGATGCTTTGACCATATACACAATCTCTCTGCACAGTAAAGCGAACCCAAAAGAGATAGTCTCAACCTCAAATTTAGACCAATAAATTCCATAGAAAGCCTATATGGGTTATGGTAAGTTTTAAGTGCCGTTACTTCTTCGGAAAGTGGTCTCATCTATATATATATGGCCATCTATTTTACTCAAGCCGCCACCCTCTCGCCGGTTATAGGCACGCTTTTGTTTACTCAATCATTGCTGTTAACTTGAGTTCAGAAAGTTTGGAATATGGACACTTAACTTAATCGTGCATCTTATTGCACGTATGGTTGGCCGACATCTTATTTATCATCGTTCTAAAAGCAAATGATAATAAAACAAGGAAATAAATTAGACGATCGATTTATGCGATTTAGTCAGTAGGGAAAAGCAACACATGATTTTATTATAAATTAAGTGATAAAATCGAGATTATAACAACACTTGAGACACTCAAACACACTTAAATGTGCCCCAGCTCCCAATTACATTCACATAGTATTTAGCACCCGTAATTCCTCAAGAAACAATTTCCCAATCTCACAAAAGAATTCACAAATCTTAGCCACAAGATTTTGCTTGACTCGAATACTTAAAGCTCCTCTTGGATTGCTTCAATTCACAAAGAAGTCGTCTCTTGGATGCTCTTCACAAAGAAAATCTACCTCATATAATGAAAAAAATTGGATCCAATATAGGAAACCAACACAAGCTGGGAGGCCTACTTGGATGGAGTTTCCTTTCTGGGTTCAATTTTGAGAAAAATTTTCAATATCTTCATATTGGCTTGTTGTTTGAGTCACGTCACAATCGTTTTACTGGAATTCGAACTTCATTGTTACTCTTCCCACATCCTCTCATGGGATCAACTGCGAGAGAAAACTTTCAAGTCCAAGGCCAAGTCAGGCTAGAACGTCACTATAACCGAGGGTCTCATTAAAACACCAACTCCATCTGCACCTTTAATTGCTTCACAAGGATTCTCGAACATAACCTCCTCGACCATAGACATCCTCAACCACAAACACTAGGCGGTCTGTGTAGTCTCGACAGATACAAGCAATTGCTCTATTTCATGATTCCTCGGTAAAAGATTTGCCGATGTTGATTTTGGGAGTACGTGGTGCTAGGGGTTTGCACCGTTGAGGTAAGTCCGTTTCATGGCCTTTATTCATTTTCACTTTCCCCGTCTAGTGTGTGAGGGTTTTATTCATTGCAATTGCTACCTCCACAAGGTGGTTTGGACCTGGGTTCTGTTTTCTTAAGACAAAGTGGTTTTGAGTTTATAATATGAGCCATAGAACCTGTTGGGAAAAAAAAAAAAAGAAAAAAAAAAGAATATTTGTGGAGAATGCCCAGATACTTTTTCCCGCTACTATTTCTGTGAAAATTAAATAGGATATTAAATAAAAGCAGTAGAGATGAACAGTAAATAACACCAGAATTTTAACGTGGAAAACCCTTCAAAGTGAAGGGAAAAACCACGGGACCGTAGTCCACTTCAAACTTCCACTATGATAAATAATGGGATATAACTTCACCCAAAGGTGGATCTCTCGCTGTCTTCAATTTGTGAATCTGAACCTCTCACAAATTGGATAACCCTCAAAGATAACTCTCTTTCTTGGAAGAAGAAAACTGTTTCTTCCGCTACGCTGCTATGATATTCTTGATCTGTGTGTCACCTCTTCTCCGTTGAGGAGGACTCTTATTTATAGGAGCAAATACAATCCCAATTGGAATTGTACGATATAAAAAAAAAAAATCACGTAGATATATCTCCTAATCTCTTGTGATTTTGTAGATATGAGAATATCACTTTGATTTCTTTTCCAATCTCCCTTGATTTTCTAGATGTGGAAAATCACATCTCCCCATCTCTTTTGATATTTTCTTTTTCTTTTTCTTTTTCTCCTTTTTTTTTTCTTTTTCTTTTACACACCCACTACTATACATATTCAACTACAGATATACATAATTGCATTGGCCTCTCCAATTGGGAGTGACCTACTCAACAAATCTCCCCTCACGAGCAATTAGGAGAAGGTGTCAAACCTGCAAAAGTTCGACAGGCTTGCATCTTCATTGTAGATAGAGATTTAGTCATCATATCTGAGCTATTGTTGTCGGTGTGTATTTTCTTCAGCTGTAGGGATTTTTCTTCCAACACATCACGTATCCAATGATATCTGATGTCAATGTGTTTGGATCTAGAGTGGAAAGTTGCATTTTTGCTGAGGTGTATTGCGCTTTGACTATCTGAGTACAAGATATACTCCTCTTGGTTGTGGCCCACTTCTTGTAAAAACTTCTTCATCCACAAGAGTTCTTTACATGCTTCCGTTATCGCAATATACTCTGCTTCAGCGATAGATAGGGCAACGCATTTTTGTAGTCGAGATTGCCATGAAACCTGCTCCCCCGCAAAAGTCATTAGGTATCCCGATGTAGACTTTCTTGAGTCCACGTCCCCGCCATGTCTGAATCCGAAAAACCTTCTAATACAGTTTTACCATCACCAAAGCATATGCAGTTATTAGAAGTACCTCGAAGATACCTGAATATCCATTTGACTGCTGTCCAATGTTCCTTACCAGGATTGGATAGAAATCTGCTTACCACTCCAACCGCATAGGCGATATCGGGCCTCGTACATACCATCGCGTACATTAGGCGCCAACCGCCGATGCATAAGGGACTTTTTCCATTTCCTTCTTTTCTGTCTCACTTTTTGGGCACTTGCTCTAAGCTGAGTTTGAAATGATTTGCAAGTGGAGAACAAACTGCTTTGGAGTTATTCATATTAAATCTTTCAAGAACATTATTAACATACCGTTCTTGAGATAACCAGAGTTTACGATTCTGCCTGTCTCGCAAGATTTTCATCCCAAGAATTTGTTTTGCGGGTCCCAAATCCTTCATCGCAAAGCACTTGCTCAATTCCTTCTTTAAGTTGTTGATCTTGCTTTTTATCCTGGCCAACAATTAGCATGTCATCAACGTAAAGCAAAAGAATGAGGAAATTACCATAAGTAAATTTCTTGACGAAAACGCAGTGATCAGCGGTGGTTTTGTTGAACCCATTTTCTTCCATGAAGGAATCGAATTTTCTGTACCCCTTTGTCTTGGTGCCTCGCTTGAGCCCATAAAGACTCTTCCTCAATCTACACACAAGATTTTCTTTGCCTTTGATTTTGAAACCTTCTGGCTGATCCATGTAGATCTCCTCATTTAGATCTCCATGTCAAAATGCGGTCTTCACATCAAGTTGCTCGATCTCCAAGTTCAAGCTTGTTGCCAAGCCAAGGATAACTCGGATAGAGGACATTTTAACCACAGGAGAAAATACCTCATCGAAGTCGATATCTTTCTTCTAAGCGAATCCCTTCACAACCAACCTTGCTTTGTATCGTGGTTGTGAGTTACCTTCTTCAGTCTTTAGTCTGAACACCCACTTGTTTTTAAGAGCTTTTCTTCCTTGTGGCAACTTGACTAAATCATAAGTATGATTTTCGTCTAAGGATTTCATCTCCTCCTGCATAGCTTTTAACCACTCCTCTTTGTGCTCGTGGAATAAAGCTTCTTGGTAATTCTCTAGTTCTCCCCCGTTAGTGAGCATCAGGTACTCATTAGGAGAATATCTACGACTAGATTGTCGGTCACGGATTGATCTCCTCAATTGAGGTTCTGATGGGACCTGTTCAACAATAGGTTCAAGTTCAGTTGAAGTAGTCTTACCTTCAATCCTAGATTCAGCTTGCTTGTTATTAGAATCGATAGGAGGAGCGACTGGGCCAAGATCAACCGAGTATTCTTCTGTTGATGGAGATTTCTCGTGCTTCTCGAAGTCCTCGATTGTCTGATCTTCAAGAAATACCACGTCCCTGCTTCTGACTATTTTTCGGTTAACAGGATCCCAGAGTCTGTAACCGAATTCTTCATGTGCATACCCCAAAAAAATACATTGCTTTGATTTCCCATCAAGCTTTGATCTCTCATCCTTTGGAATGTGAACAAATGCTCTACAACTGAACACCTTCAAGTGGCCATAAGAAATATCCTTACCAATCCAGACACTTTGTGGTACATCACCGTTAAGCGGAGCTGAAGGTGATAGGTTGATTAAATCAACCGCCGTCCTCATTGCCTCACCCCAAAAGTGGTTTGGCAGCTTTGCGTTGGAGAGCATACATCTAATTTTTTCACATATGGTTCTGTTTATCCGCTCCGCGACACCGTTGTGTTGAGGTGTTTTTGGTACGGATCTTTCTAGTTTGATCCCAAGGTTCTTGCAATAATCTTCAAAAGGTCCTCGGTATTCGCCACCGTTGTCTGAGCGTACACACTTTAATCGCCTGCCCATTTCTCTTTCAACCTTCATATGAAATTGCTTGAAGATTTCCTGCACTTGATCTTTAGTTTTCAAAGCAAATGCCCACACCTTTCTAGAATGGTCATCAATAAATGTTACAAAATAAAGCGCACCTCCAAGTGTCCTAGTTTGCATTGTGCATACATCAGTATGTATCAAATCTAAAATTTCAGCTTTTCTAGATGGTGGGGAATTGCGAAATGCTACTCTATGTTGTTTTCCCATAATGCAGTCGACACAAGTATTCAACGGTGTACCTTTCATTCCGGGTAGAAGTTGCTTTCTAGTGAGAATCTTAAGTCCTTTCTCACTCATGTGTCCGAGTCGCTTATGCCATAACTCGGTGGTGACTCCTTTTCTGGTTACATTCACCTCTCCTCTACACGGCTTGAAGTGTGTGATATAGAGAGAGTTAGTCTTTTCTTCTTTGGCTACAACCAAATTACCTTTAGTGAGCTTCCATTTTCCATCACTAAAGAAATTGATGAAGCCTTTGTCATCAAGCTTGCCGGCAGATATAAGATTGAAGCGTATGTCTGGAACATGCCTCACATCTTTGAGTAGTAGCCTACAACCAACATTAGTCTCCAAATAAATATTACCCATACCAATAATTTTGGACGTACCTTCGTTTCCCATCTTTACGAGTCCAAAATCGTCAGTGGTGTAAGATGTGAAAAGATCTTGACGAGCCATGACATGGTAGGATGCACCAGTATCAACTACCCATGTCGAATCTTCGGATGCAAGATTAATGGAATCATCACTTTGAATAATGATCACCTCATCTGCAATATTTGCAGTGTCATTCGTCTGGTTCTCGTTAGCTTTGTTGATGTTATGACTTTTTTATTTTTCTACCTTTAGCTTTCTGCATTCTCTGATGAAGTGTCCCAATTTACCACAATGATGGCACTTCTTGTCTCGTCTGAAGTTGGATTGGGACCTTCCTCGTTACTGATTCCGGAAATTTCGGCTTTTGCTTCTCCCTCTATGGTCTTGATTTTCTTGTCAATTAATGACAAGAGCCTCGGACGCAGGGTTGACTCCACTCTCTTTTCGCCGGGATTCTTCATTCAACATTCTATCTTTTACCACGTCCATGGTAAGCTTGCCGTCAGGAGCCGAGTTGCTGACCGACACAACAAGTGTGTCCCAGCTATTTGGCAAAGAGCTAAGTAGCAATAATGCCTGCAATTCATCATCTAATGTCATCTTCATAGAATTAAGTTGGTCTACTATACCTTGGAACTCGCTCATGTGTTCCGAGACACTGCTCCCATCTTTGTATTTCAGATTCACGAGCCGCCGCATGTGATTTGCTTTATTTTGCGCCGTTGTTCTTGCATACATTTTCTCTAATTTTTGCCAAAGAACACCAGCATCATGTTCATTAGAAAAATTTTGAAAAATGCTTTTATCAATCCATTGTCGGATTTGAGCGGCACACTTCCGATTGAGCACCATCCATTCGTTATCGGACATTGTCGTTGGTTTGCCACCAGAAGATGATGCCAATTTGGCTTCCGCTACAAGATCTAACTCCTTGGACGTTGGTACTGGCACCTCCATCAGTATCACAATTGGCCTCCAAAGATCTTTAATGTATAGCAGATCCTCCATCTTTGGTTTCCAGATTGCATAATTGAATGCAGTTAGTTTTATCATGTTGCCAAAATTTTCCTCCATTTAATTCTGCACAGAAAAATAATATATAAAGCAACCTGGCTCTGATACCACTTGTTGGGAAAAAAAAAGAAAAAAAAAAGAATATTTGTGGAGAATGCCCAGATACTTTTTCCCGCTACTATTTCTGTGAAAATTAAATAGGATATTAAATAAAAGCAGTAGAGATGAACAGTAAATAACACCAGAATTTTAACGTGGAAAACCCTTCAAAGTGAAGGGAAAAACCACGGGACCGTAGTCCACTTCAAACTTCCACTATGATAAATAATGGGATACGACTTCACCCAAAGGTGGATCTCTCGCTGTCTTCAATTTGTGGATCTGAACCTCTCACAAATTGGATAACCCTCAAAGATAACTCTCTTTCTTGGAAGAAGAAAACTGTTTCTTCCGCTACGCTGCTATGATATTCTTGATCTGTGTGTCACCTCTTCTCCGTTGAGGAGGACTCCTATTTATAGGAGCAAATACAATCCCAATTGGAATTGTACGATATAAAAAAAATCACGTAGATATATCTCCTAATCTCTCGTGATTTTGTAGATATGAGAATATCACTTTGATTTCTTTCCCAATCTCCCTTGATTTTCTAGATGTGGAAAATCACGTCTCCCCATCTCTTTTGATATTTTTTTTCTTTTTCTTTTTCTCCTTTTTTTTTCTTTTTCTTTTACACACCCACTACTATATATATTCAACTACAGATATACATAATTGCATTGGCCTCTCCAATTGGGAGTGACCTACTCAACAGAACCAAAGCAAGTTCGAACGAAGTTGAGTTCTTTGAATTGTCATTGAAATGCAATAGTCATTCATTTAATCTGGTTTCCCCCTATCTTGTGATTCTGATATGCAAAGCAGGATTTGACCAAATAGCTTTCATCCATGGACATAGAAGTAACATGTGCTTGGATTATAGAAAAGTATTTTATGTGTTGGTCGAACAACTGAGGTGGTGGGATAAATCAGTCACATTACCTGTCTGCTATGCTTGTCGTCCTATTCTAAAACACAAAATTTTATAAATAAATATATAACTGAAGATTAAAACCTAGGTTTCTACTATTTAAAAAAGCATAATTTTTATAAAGGAAAAATACTAATGACTCAAAATGATCTAGTTTCTTTCATACATAAAGTAGAGAGAGAGATTGATGAAGAAATTTTTCTCAAGGGACAAGCTAGGCCGCTTTTTTTTTTTTTTTTTTTTTTTTAAAGCTTTGTATCATGTGATGGTTAAGGATACATAGTGTTTTCACATTGAAATATAACTTCCGAACTTCAGCAAATTCCATAGCTTTTCCTTTAAATTCTTCTTTTTAAAACATAAGTCATTGTCTATCGATTTGGATAATTACTTCGGTAATTCCCAAGAAGTACTTTTTGCTGAAATCAGTGCTGATGAAAGTGAGTTGTATATGTAAAAGAATAATGAGACCACAATTTACTGAAGCTAAACCCAATATTAATAACCCATATCACCTACAGAAATTATTAGATTTTAAGTGAGCGAATAAAAACTTTAGGAAGAGAAAAATCTCTCTGGACAATATGTAGCTACAAAACCTTCACGAGAAATACTAAATGATTTTTCTATCAACTAAATTACTCGTTACATATCCATAAATTTGCACATATATAGAATAACATAACCAAAAAGAAAGGAATGGAAAAGAAATATATTGGTGATTGTATTCATATTCTACATCTACAAAAAATAAATTCATCAAAGTTCTAGCATGGTCCAAAAACCTTTCTTATTTGGCTTTTTCATGTTCCGCCTTAACAAGATCGATCACTCTCTGGAACAACCATTGCGAGCATGGTAGCTTGATGCGCCTATGCTTCAAATGGATCTGGTCTTCAAAATTATGAAGCAAAACTTGGAAGATCTTGCAATCTAAGTATGCCAAAAGGACCGAATAACCTTTCTCCTCTTCATCCACATATACTTGAAAGTATCCCTTTTGAGCCACCCTTAACCACTCAACTAATCTCAAACTTTTCTGCATTTTTTTTCCCAATTTGAATGCTGGAAAATTTCAGTAAGCTTACTAGGCTAGAGAGATTGATTGCAGAAACTAGAAAAGAGCAAATTGCAATTCATCTACCGTAACTATATATAGATTGCTTAAAATGAAAGGTTTGCAGAAGAATTAGGATTTGGTTTGCTATAATAACTAGTTAATATTTGCATCTTGGGATAAGTAGTTTTTCAAGATTTAAAAGATGAGGTCTTAATCTCCTCTAACTAGAGACATTGATAAGCTCTGTCATTGAATAACAATAAATAATTTAAAGAAAAAACGGAAATTCGAAAAATTCTTCCTTGGCTGCAATTCTAAAGCAGCGTAAGATAATACATTACGATGAGAGAGTGCAAAATAGTCACTTAATATATAGTTTTTCAGTTTTAGTAATGACAATTTCATTCGCTATATTAGTGTATAGATTTGTATTTTAAGATTGCTTAATTCCGTCATCTAATTATTGTATAACGCAACGACAATCTCAAACTTTTAAGGGATCACAAATGGCTGTTTCCCAAAATATTCTCAGTTAGTTATGTTATGAATATTTTATCCATGGACAAGGGTGAATTAATATTTTTTTTTACGTCACTTCAAACGTACTCCAGTTTTAAATTTCAATCTTTTTTATCTTATAGAAAACCTTAAAGAAAAAAATTTCCGATCTTGAAATATTTTCTCTTTTTACGCACATGCGTCAATTATTACTCTATATTAATTAGTAATTCAAAAATCTCATAATAAAGCGCAATATCTTTTACATGTTAAGTTTGCATAGACGCAACATATGCACTTTTGCTCATATATATATCAAATTCAGAGGTTGCTTTTCAAGCTCACATTTTCGTTTAAGAAATTTCGTGATTGCCCATGCTTCATTTAAATTTAATCATAATAGCCAATAGCCAATTCATGGGAAATTATTCATGGAAAATTATTCGGTGCACATAATGTACATACTAAATTGAATCTGCTATTCAATCAAAAAGATTAATAGAGGTACTGAAGCTATTCATATTCTCCATAGGCTCTAAAACAATTCATTTAATTGAGAAGTACGTAATTCCATCGTTTTTTCCTCCGCAACACATGCTTGACCTCTTCACGCTCTACTTTTGCCTGATCGAGAACCTCGGCGAAATACTCATGCGCGCAAAGTTGGAGCGGCGTCACAAGACTCACAGCCATTGCCTCCGAACAGTCTAGGGTCCACGTGTCCAGGCCACAGCCCGAGCGTCGGACGTGGGGTTCATAACTAGGGTTTTGTTAAGTTCAGTGCAACTCACAGGACATTGCTCACCAAATGATCCTCTTCTGCTACATATCGCGCGCGCGCGTCTTGTAGTTCATGTGATGGCCAAGGTTATATTTTCTAGCTACTGCTGGAGTAAAGAGTATCAGTAAGTGTATATACATGAAACATGCATCGTAATAAGGATAATGCAAGTACTGGTTGTAGTTCTTTGGTTACCAATTGTTTCTGTAATGAAAAAACTTTCCAGGTTAGTCCTTGCTTAATAACCCTAATTTGAATTAATTAATTCGTGCTGCATTTGAGACACTCTACATAATTCAGGAAACCAGATGAATTACTATATGTTGGCGATGTAAACACAACATATCTTTCTCTGTGTTCAATATAAACTGAGAAATAATTTTTTCAGCCAAACAAGTAAGCAAGCTTGATGGAACCAGAATGAAGTATGTTCAAGTTAATCTTCTTGAGTAATTGGGTTGTGCTCACTTTCACGGTTGCATTTTCACTGAATCGAGGTAAATGTATTCCTCATTTCATGTAGGTCAATGGCTTTTTTGTTTTTTGTTCAATCAAGTAGCACGACATGATTTGGCTTTAAATTGGACCATTTTGTTACATTCCCAAACAGGTGAACATTGGCTCCACGGTGTATTTTTTTTTTTTTTTAACCCCCATGATCTGAGGCATTTCGGCAATTAAATAAGTGAATTGGGGCATAAAACAAACAACTTAATTTAATGTTCATATTGCCTCGCACGATGGAACTCTATATTAATTTCAACCTAGAGGAAAGAAAAAATAACTGAAGACTGCCATATCTCCTCAGAGATAATTGAGAGGTTCTATTCTTTCCAATTTGATTGCTCTAGCTTTTCCGAAGAACTTGAAACAAACAATAACAGTTATCATGAAAAGACGACTGACAATCGAGAAAAATAATCACCACTCAACTTTGGGTTCGTGAAGTTGATATCAGGAAATCGTGGAAAACAGAGATGGTTGATATGCTGTCTGTGTGTCTTTCTTCTCCTTTCTACTACAACTTATACAGTGTCCTTCTTCTCCTTTCTACTACAACTTATACATACTCACAGATAACTGCTTATTCACTATATACTGACGGAATATCTAACAGCAATGACTACTCCCGCCTTTGCAAGTAATCATCATATTTTGGCTTTTAATTGGAATTGCAAACTGATCGTGTTACTTGCTATAAAATTTATCAATGGCAACACATATAAAACAACAACAAGATAACAACAACAACAACAACAACAACAATAACAACAATAGTAATATTTTGTTTCTGAAATATGTCCTTACTTAGAAATTTGCCTTTAGCTAATATGTATTTTTATGTGCCAACAATTCTATCATCTCCATGCTTTCATTTTTACTTCTTCAATTCTTCTTGAAAAGGACAATTATAGACACTTATGGACATTTTGTGACCAAAGTATCAGCAAAATGCATAAAATTAGTATTCAGTGGATGTTATCCCAACTCTTTATGATAAATGAAGTCAATCATCATGCACAAAATCATTAAAGGGTTTTGGAAGACCCCATACTAAACACATGAAATTTATTATTTTTTTTTATCATGATTAATTTTTTTTTTATTGCCAATCTTTCAGGGTTGCTGTAGTTGATTAGGTGTCAAGGGATTTTTGGCTCAGGATTTAGAGATTATCAATTAAAGCACACCTTGCAAATTGTTCTGTAATAAGGATCATGAACACAGTCTTAAGATCTAAACTTAATCTATTCATAAAAAATTTACAAAGATTTCATAGATTTTAAGATAATTCAACTTTTGTGCTCATATTTCGAAAACAAAAATCATGCTTTGCCCTTCTTAATTTCAACTGGCCCTGGGAATGCTGTCCGTGGGACAATCGGTCAACAACTCATAGATTCTCTAGAAAATTCTGTCTTGAAGAGTCAAAAGGTCATCATCAGACCAGTCCTGGACGACTCTATTACAGTTTAATTAATTCCACCGAAATTCCATGCGCACTTAACTGGCAAATCAACAAAATGAAATTGTTTTTGTCTCCAATTTGTGGATTATAAAATGTTAGTGGGAGGCAGTTGAGGGGGTTCCGCCGGTGTAGGAGCCAACCACGCCATTTTCTTTAGTCAGATTCTTTAATTATTTAAATGAAAAAAATGTCAATTTGCTAAATGGACAAACGATGTTCCATTTTGATTGGAGGGTTGCTAGGGGCAAGAGAATACCAATTTGGAGGCTCATCATTTGATCCATTTCACTAAGTTGTGAAGGACTTAACAAAATACAACTTTGATCTGATTGTGACAAAGACAAGTGGTGGGGTTTTCCTTTAGAAAGTTTGATGGTTGTGGTGCATTTGGCCTTTGACCTTTTGTTTTCCTGGAGATATGCTGTACCTATTAGATTTTGCAAAATGATTGCGGAAGGTGCATCCGTGATATTATTTTGGCAGCTTTTTCTCATATTTTTGGGAAATTCTTCTGAAGAAAGTTGCTCTATTGAAAAGCAAGAGTTCTATTTCTCATATGCAATCGGATACCGTAGATAAACAGTGAACAAGAGTACTTAACAAGGGTCGATAATCCTCAAGTAATCAATTGAACTAAGAAAATAAAGTTTGGAAACTCAAACTTTTACGTGACAAGGGCCAGAAAGTGAACTTAATATTTTGACACTATAAATTTAGAATCAATTCTTTATAATTTACGAAATTCTCTCAAATGAAATTGGCTCTTAAAATCTCTAAAATGTTCTATTAATTATTTTGATTTAATAAAATGTAGATAGACTCGTTCATTAACTCTATCAATTAGACTTTGACCACATTCATCTAATGTGTAAATGTGAATCCAAACAGATATATTGACGGGGTCAAACTTGAGTTCCCACGTAATGATCTCTTCAAGTTAAGGTATTTTACTTTTGCTACATGACCAAACTAGTGATATTAGAGTAGACGATTGTTGGTAGCCCACTTCTGATGTGCATCGACGTATGGAGAAATATATTGAGAAATTGAAGGGTCTTATGTGTCCCAAAAACAGTCGGTAAGACCATCCTTATTTTATTAGCAATGAAACAAAAGAATCTTATGTGCCTTTTGGGCGGCTAAGCATGCCCATTCTAAACCAATTTTTAAAGCTTAATGTGACAACCATGGAGAAATCGAAGGGTCAAACAACAAAGGACAGAGACATTTGGTATTTCACTTTGTCGACCAAAGCTATTTGTACGAGCTTGCACACGAGCCGTCAACATTTATACTCTTCTCCTCCAAGTGGAGAGTAAAGAGAATCCCTAAATGTTTGGTGCGTGTGGATTGTGGTGACCTCATCATGTGGTCATCTGTATGCTAAACCCTTCATCTCTTGATATTTCCTCCTTATTAAAAGGAGAGTCTCTTTAACAATAAATCCAAAGAAATCATCAAATCAACTAGCATACACATATAATAAGTTCATGAGAAAAATTGCACGATCAATTCCAAACCTACTGTATGAAAATTAATAGAGTCACAAACCTTTTAATTGGGTCAACCTTTGAAGGAAAGTGCAATTAAATTTTCTTGGTCATGTCACACCTGATCCATAATATATCATCAAGGACTCTTCTCTTAATTTAGTTAGATGAAGCATTTGATAGTAGTGCAAGTTAAGAGCAATGTGCAAGATCATTTCAACGTGTGCTTGAACTGGACGTATCCTTCTCACAACCTAATTCCATGATAGAGCGGTAATTATTAGCTATAATTCGTGGTTACTATCTAAGCAGTCAAAATTCTTTTCGAAACCATGAGAGGAGGTCAACAAATAATAGTCGTTGTCATATTAAATGCCCCATTCAAAGCTAGAGGGGAGTTTTCTTCTCCACAATCGAAAGGTCAAAGCGAGCAGTGGCCAGTTTTAGTTGGAAATTTTACAATGGTATGCCAAAATCATCAAAGGTGGGGCGAGCCCCTTTCCGTTCGGGTCTTCATTAATGATGGAAGTGGCAAAGTGTCAAAAGGCACACACAGCACAGAGAGAGAGAGAGAGAGAGAGAGAGAGAGAGAGAGAGATCTTCTAAATTAGAGGAAATAAATATATTGATCTTGCAATAACATTAACATAATATATACGAGTGATTAGCTTTGAGTGATCTCATTGCAATTATCACCATCCACGAAGAAGAAGAACCACGATGAAGCCACGTACATAGTTTTATATGTAATTGGTCAGTGATCAAGATTCTCAAAATGTCACTCTCTCAGGCCTATAAATAGCAATGCGGATTTCAAGTGCTTCTCATTCAGTCGACTATATTCCGTCTTACTTATTTCTTCTCATTGCTTGCTTCAGAGTAGAAAATCAAACTTCCTTTTCCACACTTCTCTGGCTATGGCTGATCTCCAAGTCATGTCGATATTTGTGATAATTTTCACCTTCATTGGGTTCGATGCAATTCTAACTTCTGAGGGAAGGTCGATAAAATCGGCATGGGAGGACGAACTCCGTGCAGTTAATTACGACCAAATGCACAAACAAGCAGCACAATTTCTCACTCCGAGTCAGTCTCCTACGAACGATGATCATTTTGATGAGGGGGAGGAGATGGTTCCGTCGCCTATTGCACATGATCAGGCGGCCAGTTTGGGCAAGTCAGAAGCACTGTTCAAGGATGATTTCCTCCCCAAAGCCCCTGGGAGCAGCCCCGGATTGGGCCATTATTTCATTGGCTTAAAGAAGGAAGCTGTTCGACCGAAAGCTCCGAGGGAAACGCTAATCGTTACAAGGACACCAGATGATATCGAAGGCAAGGGTCACAGCCCCGGTGTCGGCCATGGTTTTCAGAATGAGGAACCAAAAGCCTAAATACTTCAAAATAGAATGTCAAAGCTGTGTTATGTAAGTCCTGTCAATTCTAGTTCAGTTAGGTCTCATGTCCTAAAATGTTATTCTTCAGATCCTCAGGACATGGTTCTTCTGGGTGTGTGTATAAATATCAGTCAATTTGGTATTGAACCATGTGATTATTTAATGAAAAATAATGAGGTTTCTTTAGAAATTAACTGCAATGTCATATGCGTTGCATGTTGTATGATATTCCAGTTCTCCGTTGTGCTACTTTCTTCTCAACCTTTCCCTATGTTATGTTGTGGCCAGGAAAAGTGTTAGGACATAAGTTTTTGGTGTTAAATTCAGATTTTAAATGGGAAATAACCAGTTGAATGATGGGCAGAGATTTAACATAAATATGGCTGAACCTTGTACAAAAACAACATGACTACTTTGTAAGAGTTTTTCTAATGTGGACTACATTAATTGATATAATAACTTACCGTTTTACGGAATTGGTCTAACAAGGTGAGATAGAAAATTCTTAAATAGATGAATATGGGGCTGGCTAGTGTAAGCCGAGTTAAGCTCGACTCGTAATGAGATAGCCTCGTTGAAAACTCTATAAATAATGTTCAAGTCTCATCTAACCTTAATACACATATTTATTCTTACATGAGGAGTGTTTACTAAACGGTAAAGATGAAGGGCAGATTCATTGAGCTAGTGATGCAGGGGGAATTGAAGAGAAGTACTTGTATTTAGATCGTCACTTTTCTGCATCAAGAACGATGGATTCCAATACAAATGCATTAATCTTTCTACTCGATTATATGTATTATTATATAACTATGGAAATCGTGGGATTATGTTTTTGCATCTTACATGTGGTAACTTAGTTTCTATGACTGAAACACGGTTGTATAGTTTTTGCCATTTTTCGTGATTTTTTGTATAGCAAAGATCGTTTTTAATTATATAAATAAAAAGAGCTCAACAAGATGAGAAAAACCGTAGGTGGCGCGTCGCTCAGGGAAGCTATGCGTGGCTAGGTGCCACTAGGTGGTGGCGTGCATCAAGCACGCACGCCAACGCACCCTCATGCACGGGCAAAGCTAGTGCATATACTACACGCGCTAGAGTTGACGTCAACGATCCGGTGACCCGAATCCAACTACCTGACTCGATTGACCCAGTGTCCTAACTCGAAATCTGACCCATTTATCCACCCGAACTAGTTTACCCTTAGGTCGAACTGTTACCGCTTAGACTAGAAAATGGCCCAGGAGCGCCCACACGTGTACTCCACATGCTGCACACTTAGGTGCCGACGGTGTGTGTCTGTGTGTGTTGATGATTTGATTTTATGGATGTGAAAATACGTACGAAATTCTAAATACACTTATTTTGATGGTATTTTTTTCATGTATTTTTCTATGATTTTGGAAATACAAGTGCTAGCTCACGTGAATATCATCACAAAAGAAATGCGTAGAACATTGATTCATTAATAACACAGATAAAGTTCAACATGTGTCAATGAATTGAGTAATATAATTGGTATGACATGTGATTTTAGTGACAAATTGCTTCTATCATCATATCTAAAATTACATGTATACAGTAAATGTGAGACATAAAGTTTATATCACTAGTATGAGAGAGTTTCAAGGATTCAATTGAGTTATGACCGCGAAAGTGGCATACTTGATTGGGTTTGAGAAATATCGGTCTCATATATAATGGGATGTCTCTTGTACTAATGCATGGTTATAATCCCAAAAGATGTGATTGTGTATTAGTTCATGGAGGGATACATGTACAATAAATGGTTGAGGAATAACTAATCCTAATGATTCATACACCCAAAAGGTGATAATTCACAAATGTTGGAACAAGTTCTCATGGCCGTTGTCATATGGAAAGTACATAATTGCATATTATGTGACATTCCAGATTTTCAATCCTCTTTTCTACTGAATAAATCGGGCATTTCATTGACACGCCTATAGGGTTGTTCTCAGAGCTGATCACTCTCGAGATAACTAAACTATATGGAAAAGCCATTAAGGAATTTTAATGCAATAGACTAGAGAATTCGACCAGCAATCGGCTTCCCAACCGTGCTCATCTTTAGAGGCCATTACGGCACAATATAAAATTGATTTGAGATCAAAGATAGGTCGGTTCGACTGAGATGTGTGGCTAATCGTGGGTGACACCACTAAATTGGAAAATTCTCGTCGGCCGGCACTAGACTGATTTTCTTATTGTTTTGGTACCCCGTGTCCATATTTATATCCTCGATATTTTCACGACAATCAACAGTCACCAATGAGTCGAGGGGGTTCATTGTGGCTCGAAGAAAATCGACCACGAGTCATTTGCACTAAAAATTTCTGAAAGTTACCCAGTAGCCTAGGTCACGCTAAAAACGCGCCAAATGGAAATTAAACGCAAATTCGAGTCCAATTTTAAAAATTGAAATTTCTACCATGTCACAATAAATTCTAGAAGTGTCGACTCAGTCTCAGAAGAATTTTCTGCAACCCGAGACTTTTTGGGAAAAAGTCGTCGTAGGGCCGTTTTTGTCTAGAAAAAACCGGAGATCGTTTATGGTTGCAAAATGGGGATGCAAGATGGTTCAAGTGGTGAGGAAAAATACTAATTTGAGTATTGACTCGATAACGGAATTTATCGAGGCCAAATGAGATTGAATTAAGTGAGGAATGGTGTCCAATTGAGAAGAAATTCGTAGCTCCCCCTTGGCCTAGCTAAAATGGACCAATTCAATGTTGCAAAGTGAGCATGGGTGACTCATTGAGAGCCAAGGATGATGTGCATGGCCAAGAATGGTCAAGGGAGACAAAGATGTGGAAAATGAAGGCTTGTGGAGCCCTTGTCCCCCATCTCCCCCTTATCGTCTCCCATCTCATCGTCATCCACCATCCAAGCCATCATCATCCTCCTTTCCTCTGCCCTTTTTGACTAGCAAGACAAGGGAGACCAGCCTTGTCGTCACACAGCCACCGCCGGAGCCGCATGACGCCACCGCCTCCACCGTTCGCCCTCCTCACGCACACGCAAGCCGCCGCGCCTTGCCGCGTCTCTTCGCCATCCAGCTTGCTGTTTCAGCTGTTCCAGGAGGTTGTCCAACACCGTGAGCCGCTACCAGAGCCCATTCGACCACCGTGGACCACCCCTTCAAGCCACTAAGGCCTCCACCAGTCATTGCCGCCCATTTCAGCTTTGTTTCTTCTGTTTTGCAGCTCAAAATAGAGAGCAAAAGAGTGGGTTTCCAGCAAGGTGTCGGGCCCGTTTTGAGGTGGTTCCAAGCCTCGAAACCTAGACTCGCTTTGGAGAGAAAGGACCCCCGCAACGTTCCCGTTGTTTTGCACCGACCTGCTCGTTAAACAAGTGAGTTTTACTCACTAATCCTTGCTTAGTAGGTTAATCATGCTTAGAGTTTGATTAGATTTAATTAAATGCAATTAGGTGGATAGGTTATATTAGAATAATTAAATTAGGGATTTACCTATGCATGTTAAGCAAATGGTTAGTGTAATTAGCGAGCAGATAGGCTCGAGTAGTTATTGAATGATCCTTGGAATTTTTCCGGGTCCATTTCGGCATCCAATTAGGCATTACGGGCCTAAGTTGGATTTTTGGTATTTATTTAATTAATTTTCGTAAATTATTTAATTATTTATTTATTTTCCGAAAATTCAATCGGGATGACCAGTGACTGGAATTTTATGCTAATCATCATGGTGCAGTCTGTTTATTTATTTGAGCCTTAATTTGTGAGAAAAATGATTTATTGGTGATTTTAGGATTTATTCCTAAATTAATTAATTTTGGAAATTAATTGAAGAATAACCGGGTATCGGTTGATAGTGCCAAAAATATTTTGGTGGACTATAGAAAATTGTGGGATTTGTGGAAAAGAAAATATGATGTTTTGGCTAAGGTCGACCGTGAACCCACACACGTGTATTTTATTGGGAATGATAAAAGCATCGAATTGATTTGAATGGTTGGGTCTGGTATACTATATCAGCCTACGGGCGATATGTCAGCTTAGATTGCGAGCAGTATACTGGTATACTATATCAGCCTACATGCGATATGTCAACTTAGATTGCGAGCAGTATACCTTATTAGTTTGGAGAGAGTATTAATAGTATACTATATCATCCTAAGGGCTCTGATATGTCAGTTTAGATTGCGGGCAGTATACTTTATCAGCTTAGAGGAAGCACTATCAGTGTACTATATCATCCTACGGGCGCTGATATGGCAGCTTAGATTGAGAGCAGTACACTATTTATCAGCTTAGCACAAGCTATACTATCTATTTATCAGTTTAGAGTGAGCAGTCTTGAACTATAGTCGGACTTATAGATAATATGAGATGAGCCGACCAAGAAAGGGTCGTGGTGACATGTAACCGACTAGGTCGATTGATCAATGGTTTGATCTGATGTGGTGAAATGAATCGTTGGGTGCCTATTGAACTGTGATGATCTACAGGTGGAATCTAAGACCAAGGTAAGTCCTCTGACCTGTGTGTGCTTAGGTAGCCCATAGCGTATTGGTTTCCTAATCGAGTCTTAGGAGGGTAGAACTCGCTGAGACGTAGTCTCACCCCGTTGTGGGACAACATTTCAGGCCCCTAGATGGCAGCACCTCCACCTCCTCCTCGTCCTATGCACTTTGGCATCCCAGAAAAGGTCACAGAAATAGCACACCACTTTCATGTACATCCTCACCCAGAAGGACTAGAGTACGTGCTGGTTAACTCCACTGTCTGGGTTGATGTGGGTAGAGATGCCCAGAGGCCCCACGAATATCGGTCGTGGTACCGCCACTACCATGATGGGCGAAAGGAGGGTCCCATACCGAAGAGTGATGTACCTATGTTCGTATTGAAAGAGGTGTTCGGAGAAGGGACGAATGATCCTAAGGATGGTTAAGTAGTGGACGCTAAGGATCCAAAGCTTGACGACCCTGAATCTCCTGTATACTCTGTTAACACCTAATTTTTTACAAAATATCAAAATAAAATAAAAATTCGGTTTTGAAAATCTTTCTTGTTGAAAATATATTCTAATTTTAAAATTCAAAATTCAGTTTTTATTTGATTTCGGAGCCATTTTTTTTTTTGTTGAGAAAGTTGAGAGAATATTGCGAAAATCTTCACTTGTTTGTTGAGTTTTTCCTCTATAAATAGAGAGTACGAAGCCTTGAACTGGAGGGCTTCTCTTGGTCTTCGCCGAAGGAGAAAAAAAAAAGAGAAAAAAGGAAAAGTCAGCAGAAGCTTTCTGTTGTTGCTTCTGCAGAGAGAGATAGAGACAGGTGAGAGAGAGTGTTAGGTGAGAGAAAAATTTTAAAAAAAAAGGGAGGAAAGAAGAACACCGTTCTTCTTCCTCGCTGGTTCGTTCATTGCGGCACCGCGACCCCCTTGGCCGACGCCCCCTCGCACAATCGACGCCGCCGTCTCGCTCCCGACGCACGGAGGCCGCGACGACCGGCCACCCGCACACCTCAACCCGCGACCCGCATCTCGTTCGCCGCCGGTGAACCCCGTGACGCCGAGACACCACCGGCCACCTGCGCACCTCAACTTGCGACCAGCATCTCGACCGCCTCCTCTGCGGTAGCCGCCGAACCCGCACCGCCGTGCCTCCGAGTGCCCCCTACCCTGTTCGTCCGTCGCGCCGACGCCTCCCCAGCAGCCGGTTCCCGTGCGGTCGCCGGTTGCCGCGCCCGCGACGCTCATCCGCGAACACCTGCGACGACCCACGACGACCCGAGCGTCCACCGACGCTTGCAACGCCTCCGATCAGCGACCCGACACCTACAGCCCGAGATCACCGCCGCAGATCCGACGCCGCCGCACACCGACACCGTTGCCGCGCCCACGCCTCCGCGACCCACCGCGACTTGCAACCCGGCACCGACGCCGTCGTGTCCGTCTGACGCACCTCCGAAGCCGTTTCGCCTAAAACCGAGCCTCTACCACAACCGACCCGTCGCCGCCCCTTTCGCCGGTGCCCGAGAGCCGGTTGCTTCGCTTGTGCCGCCCGGCCCTCACCGGAGATTTGGCCGCCGGCCATTTTCCTCCTCTCGGCGTACCCTCCCGTCCTCGTCAATTCCCTAGGTAGTTTTTATTTTTTACTTTTACTTTTCATTTCTTTGCGTTTTAGGTTATTTCTTTATTTTTTCTATCTTTATGTTATTTTTCTGTTTATTCCATTTGATAGCATTTTTAGGTTTAGTTATTTAATTTGGATGTTAATATTTGTAAATTTAGTAGGCATTATCCGTAGGGATTTTGTCTGAAATTATTGTAATTATTAATTTGATCCAAGAGACATTGGATCATTTTTTTAATTATTTTAATTGTTAGGCTTTTTGATAGCATTTCAATCGTTAAATCATTACAGGGTTAAAATAATTGTTAATTTAATCCGTGAGACAACGGATTATTTTTTCGGTTATTTTAATTCTTATCTTCATTCTCTTAAAATAATTACTTGTTTGGAAAAATTAAAAAAAAAAATCAAAAAGTAAATATTGCATTAGAGCATTTAGGTTTAGTAAATTAGGACTGTATTTTTAGGGTTAGTAAAATTAGAATTGCATTTATAGGATTATAATTTTTAGATTATACTTTTAGATGGGTGATTTTTGTTAGGGCTAATTTTAAATAATGTTGGCATGTCTTGATTTTTTTTTTTTATATAGCTTTTAAGATAAGATATAGTTTAAGTTAATTGATTAGAATATCATTCACTTTAGTTAGTCTAATTATTTTTTTTTAATTCCGAATTTCAATAAAAAGAATCCAAAAAAATATTAGGTACAATATTAATTAACTTGCATAATAGGTTTAATTAGAATATTGTCATATCTAGAACTTAGGTCCATACACATTTCATATTAAAGCAGCACACCTAAATATTTTTAGATTAAGTCAATTTTCATTTAGTAAAACAAAAAGAGGAACATAAAAATGTTATGCATGCCATATGAGTTATAGTTTAATCATTTTATAAAAAAAAATGCTAAAAGATGATCATTGCACCATTAAGTTATAAAAAGCATTATGTCAAAAAAAAAAACAAAAAAAAAAACTAAAGATCATTTCCTTGGTTAGTTAATAGGTTAATTCATAATTAATCTCATTTCATATCATCATTATTTAGCATAGGTTGCATATATGCATTAAAAAAAATGAATCATAAAAAAAATATCATAAAAGAGCATGCATGTAGAATTACTATGTCATTCGTCCAATATCATGAAACACGTGCATATTTAGGATTTTATAAATTAGATTACATATTTAATTATTGCATTTCTTTAATTTCGAATTTTATGGAAAATACAAAAAAATTTAGAATATATTCATTTCATCTTTAGGATAGATTGCATGCTTATTCATGTTATATAGTTTAGGTCATATTGCCACGTCATATCATTTCATGTTAAATTAGTAGCATGCATTGCATGATTCTCATTAAATAAAGTGAAAACCAAAATTGAGTTTGCATGTTAGGTTTATTTAATTAGAATTTGCTTGTTAGATCATGAAGTTAAAATGCACGTTTCGATTTAAAAAAAAAAAAAATCCAAAAAATGCTTTGTGTGTTTATTTCTTTCAATGGAAGTCTTTTGATTGTTTAATAATGGTTGAGCACCCGTGTGGCCACTCATTTGCATGATAGGAATTTAAATTAAAATCAATCCAAGCTGCTTGCAAAAACATTTTTGAAAATTAAAAAAAAAAGAAATGGTACCGAAAGGGCACTAGGATAGTCTAGTGTAACCAAGTCCCCGTACCCTTAGTCTCTGGTTCGTAGGAGTAAAATAATTCTCCCATTATTTTACTTAGGTGTCTAATCGACCTACCCTAAACTGATTAGTGGCGACTCCTAGAAAATAATCATTTGCATATTTGAACTTTAAGTCGCGAATTGGTATGGGCTCGGGAGAGCCCGAGCTAAGCTTAAAGACTTAGTAATCCATTAACCTAGTTTTAGGTGATGCACCGAAAAAATTAGGTCGCGACAGCTTGGCGACTCCGCTGGGGACTTGTGTTGAAGCACTTAGTGGACTTAGGCCAATTTTTCTTCCTCTTTTAAAAATATTTTGTTTGGCAGCAAGGACACTAGGTATGTACCTAACCCTTCTAAGGTGTTAAATGTTCTTGCGAGATGGGAGGTATAAGGGGAGTAGTCTTTGCTAACCCTTGTCTTGCGGGTTGGAGTTAAAGATGAATGTTTGAATTTAAATTATAGAAGTGTTGTTTGCATTTAAACTGTTGTGCATGTTTTATTGTTTTAGCACTACACTATTGCACACACAACCCGTGGCCGGACGGGCTGCGATAGGATTCCTAGGATGGTGTTGAGAAGGATACTTCCTCAAAAGCGAGACTGCTATGTAGAGGTTGACCTTCTCTTCCCCGAAAGTTTTTCATGGTGTCGAGTGTGTTTGTCCATATCCGCGAGGCGCGTGACCATTGGACATTCCATTCGACTGAGCCGGAGTTAGGGGGACCTGGCACGTTAATGCGAGACTGCAACGGTCAGATCATCCTCTTAGCTCCACTTTGTTAAGCCATCTAGATAGAAATCGAGCCTCACGTTTCATGTGTGTGTCTATGTGATTGTCATCCCTTTCCGGTAAAGTAAGTTATCTAAATTCTTCGCAATTTACTTACCTTATTTTGTCGGTCCATGACAATAGGTTTCATCGTCAATCTTATTTTATATGCAATGGGGAAAACCGACGTACAATTCATTTCCACTCCCAAAAAAGAGCTCAAAATGTGGCTGGACCAGTTAGATCAAGACGGCCTGAGATATGTGAAAGCCAGGATCGCCCGACTTCTCCCATTGTTAGATATCAACATTCACTCCGGTGTTATACAGGCGCTGCCCCATTTCTGGTGTCCACAAACCTCAACCTTCATGTTTGGTGAGTATGAGCTTACCCCAACACTAGAGGAATATAGTGTTGCCATTGGAATGCCCCGGAGAAAGAAGCGATTAGGCCGCCTATCGGTATTGATTCCATTTCTGAATTATCACAATTTTTAAAAATCGAAGCCGAAGCGGTAAGGAAGGTTGTTAAGGCCAATTGCTATGCGTGCCCATTTTCATTTTTGAAAGAGTGTTTTGCAAACCAACCAATGATTTCGAAGGCTAGGATTTTCATGCTAGCATTTTTTGGACTGATCATTTTTCCTTATCGAAAAAATGCCATTAATCCTTCAATTTCATGGGTGGTTAATCATGTTTGCGATGGGTTAAATTATGTCAATATGGTTTTAGCTGAAACATTTTTGTCATTAACCCGTTTCAAACAAAATGAGGAAAAGACCATGCGTGCCCTCCCCGAACTTTTGCAAATATGGTTTTTCTCACACATTAGAGGTTTTGGGCATCTTATGAAACAATTTAAGATTGATGATTTAAGGCACCCCATACAAAAATTTGCGGTCCTAGAACGTTTTTCCCCAAATAAACAGTATGCCCGTTGGATTAATTTTTTGAAAAAACCTGATCCTAAGGCATTCCTATGGCATACTAAATGGCTCCATGTTGAGGAGGCTCGTTTCTCTCACAAGCATGATGAGCCAATCCCGTTGCTAGGCCTTTCTGGTATTACTTCCTATTACCCATATAGGGTAGCCCGTCAGTACAGGGCTCTTCAAGAAGTTCCTCCGCCCCTCAAGATGGAATTGTTCCAAGTTCATTTCATTCGCAAAGATTATGACTACTTCAACGAGATCCTGATGGTCATTGCTGCGTGGAGTGAATGTCGCCCAGAGAAGATTTTGGTGCCCAAGAGGCGAAAGGCGAAGAGGAGATTCACCATGCATCGACGTTCTACATCCAGCAACACCGGATTCCTGTCACCTTGTGTCCAGTGGTCCCTGATGTGACTGAGAAGCCTACTCAAAGAGCACAAATTGAGCATCTTAAGCGGAAAGTGGAAATGATCGAAGCTGAAAATAAGAAGCTTCGCAAGGCGTTGGGTTCCCGAAAGCATATAAAATGAGATGTTTTGGTTTCTTAGTTCAATGTTTAGGGACCTTGTTTTCAATTCAGCGTTTTCAATTTTTAGTTCAATGTTTAGGGGTTTCAATTCTTAGTTCATCGTCAGGGAGTTTGGTTCAAATTTCAAATAAAATAAAACGATTAGACCTTTGTCATGGACCATTTTCCTATCTTGTCATCGTTTCTTACATTATCTCTTTTACTCTCCCTAGGTAACAACACGGCTCACCTAAGATCGCCAATCCGTACTCGTTCTAGAGCAACGATGGCCGACGACACCGAACAAGTGCGTGTTGCTGAACAAGCTCGCGTCACCGCCCTCGAAACGGAAATGAAGCAAGTCCTGAATGTTCTTGAGCAGCTCTCTAAACAAATCGATTCTCTCCAAGCAAACACCGCCCCACCAGCACCGCAAGTTGAAGTGGTGTTACCACAACATGCTCCCTTAGCTGATTCGAGAGATAAAGGCAAGAATGTCTCGTAAGTGGGCCATCAACCTCGATGATCCCTCCAAAGTGTCAAAATTACGACTCGCCTCAAATCGTTGTTGATGATGAGGTGCATGTGATACATCCGCTGTATCGAAAACTGAGCAAGAAAAACGCTTGGCGAAAATCGAGGAGAAACTTAAGCAGCTGCGGGGTGCGTTTAGCCAAGACCCAACCGATCTGTCCCATTATGCAAAGATTAAGATACCAAAGAAGTTCAAAATGCCAGACTTTGAAAAGTATGATGGCACCTCTTGCCCGAAGATCCATTTGCAGACTTATGTGGTTAGGATGACTCCATATGTTGATAACATCCCTTTGATGATTCAACAATTTCAAGCAAGCCTGACAGGACCGGCGCTTCAATGGTACATTATGAAGAAGATTAATCTGCTAGAGACTTGGGAGGATTTGACTGACGCCTTCTTCAAGCAATATAAGTATAATATTGATGTCACTCCATCTCGAGAGGATTTACTTCGACCGAGAAGAAGAGGACTGAATCTTTCAAGGCATATGTCACGAGATGGAGGACCGTAGCTGCTCAGATTACTCCAGAGCCAACAGAAAAGGAGCTGATGGATTTGTTCATGAAGACACTCCCGCCTGAATATCGAAATCGGATGTTAGGATCGACTGCCGAGTCGTTCAATCAGCTAATCCCTGTTGGCGAGCGAATTGAAGTAGCATTGCGTGATGGATGGGCGTCTGATCAAACCAGCTCATATAGGAGAATCTCAACTAAGAAGGATAAGGAGCCTGTAGCGGAAGTTAATGCAGCTTATGTTCAACCACCCCGCCCAACTCCGAACACCCGACAGGGAGGAGCACAACCATTCTTTGGCCAACGAGAGGAACTCTTCCAGCGTCAATTTACGCCACTTCCTAAGCCCTTGTCCAAGATCTTGCCAACCCTTCAGAAGAAAGGATTACTCGCTAAGGAGCCTAAGCGATCTAATCCCGAGCGTTTCCCTAACTATGATCCGTCCAAGACATGTGCTTATCATATGGGGGAGGTAGGGCATTCTGTTGATGATTGCTATACGCTGCGACACAAAATCCAAAATCTTTTAGATGCCAAGGTGGTCTCATTCCACGATGCACGGCCGAACATCTAGAATAACCCACTTCCTGACCACCCAGAAGCTGTGAATGCCATTTTCAGTTTTGATGCCGGTAGAAAGAAGAGCTTGAAAGTGCGTGTAGACGATGTTTACGATGGTTTAGTTCGAGCTGGATACTATTCAAACATAGAAGAGCCTACCATGTCTCAGAAGGTGCAAAGAGTTAAGGCAATGTCCAAGAAGGGGATGATCGTTTACGCAAATCATGCCGACACAGTTTCGACTATCACTCCAATCATTATTGATCTGGAGGAGGAGTTTTCTGATTTGGAGGATGAGTTTACTGGCTTGAACATTGGAGCTAACGATCCCCTATCTTTTGACATGCCACCGTTGGAAGATGCGTCGGATGAAGATGGATTAATCATCCACGATGTGCCACCATCGAGATGATGAGGAATTAATTCTCGATGTTACGCAACCCTATGCATATACGAATGATAAGGCGGTACCATGGTGTTATGATACGGAGATAGATGTGGTCACTCGTTCTGGACACACTTACACTCAGGCCAACTCACGACCTGTCAAGCCAGTCACTGATGATGAGGCTAAAGAATTCTTGGCTGTGATTAAGGCAAGTGAGTATAGCGTGGTGGACCAACTTCGTAAAATGCCGGCACAAGTCTCCATATTAGAGTTGCTTTTGACATCAGAGAAACATCAAAAGGCTTTGATGAAAGTCCTTAACGAAGTACATGTCCCGAGTCCATTGAACCGAGAAGTTGGAGGAATTTGTCGGGTCCATTTTGTTAAAAGACCAGATTGCCTTCTCGGATGAGGAGCTCCCAGATGAAGAAAGAGGACATAATAAGGCCCTTTATATCTCAGTCAGGTGTCGAGATACTTTAGTGGCCCGCGTACTCATTGATAATGGATCGGCTTTAAACATATGCCCTCTAGCAACTCTGAAACGCCTTGGGTATGATTTGGAGAAAATTCGTGCAGCTAGGACCTCTGTTCGAGCATTTGACGGGACTAGGAAAGAAGCAGTTGGAGAAGTTGATTTAGATATGCAAATAGGGCCGATGCTATTCAATGTGGTTTTCCAAGTTTTGGATATACCCACTGCGTTCAACTTCTTATTAGGTCGTCCATGGATACATGCAGCAGGTGCAGTTCCTTCAAGCCTTCACCAGAAAGTGAAGTTTGTGGCGCAAGGGAAGCTTATTACGATCCGAGGAGAGGATGAGTTCAAGATTTATCACGAGACGGCTATCCCTTATGTTGAACCAGATTGTAAAGAAGAATCCAGTTTTCAAGCATTTGAGTTGGTTTCAACCATTCACATTTCTCAAGGCACTACCCTACCCACTCCAAAATTATCAAAATCGGCGATCATGGTAGGCAAGGTTATCTTTGGGGAGTGGCTTTGTCCCAGGAAATGGTTTAGGTCGACATGGTCAGGGCACTCGCCAACTGATTGAGGCCGGGCAAAATTCATATACGGCTGGATTGGGCTATCATGGTAGAGGTGGACGATCTTGTAGAGGAAGAGGACGAGGACGAACTGGTTTCATTGTACCCCATATTAGGTCCACATTCCCTGGGCCTGCAAAGATGATGCATGAGGAAGAAGGGGCAATCGATACCTGTGTTCGATACTCAAAGCCTCCAAGTGCTGATATCGATGTCGGGTGGGTAGAGGTAGACAGGCCGGTTGCAGACACCGTCCGATCCACTGGAAATGATGAAGCACTCGAAGGAATGACTGAATTGTTCGAAGAAAATTTAGTGTTTGTCATCGACGAAGATCGAGAGTAGGAGAATTTTAATTATTCGCACATTCCCCCGTGCGGGAATTTTGATTGCTTTCTAGGAATTGTTTTCGATTTGTTTTCTTTTTCGCTTTCTTCTTAGGACTTGAATCGCATTTTCCATTCAATAAATTGTAATTGATTGATGAATTTCAATAAAATTACAAGTCTTATTTTGAGGGCATGATGAGGTACACCAAACCAGCCCGGTGATGATATCCAGCCGATAAAAGAAAAGAAATCCAAGGAGAATTTCGAGGCCTGGGCTTCATCATGCTTCCTCGTGTCAAAATGTCTCAAAAGTGTTTTCGCCAAAGAGTTTCGAAAAAAAAAAAAAAAAAAAAAAGAAGACAAAAACAAAAATACTCTGTTTGTCTTTCTGATTTATCTACTTCGTGTTTCAGGAACAATCTTGTGGCCTGCAAAGGTGTGGAGATGGTCCAATCCAGTGCAACAAGTGTTGATAATGACAATCCGAAGACTCGATCAAAGATCCCATCGAGGTGCAGCGAAGCTGGGAACAACATGAAAAAGCCAAGGCTCTCACATCCGAGCAAACCGTCACTATTAATTTAAGTGACATTGAAGAAGCCAAAGAGGTGAAAATTGGGGCAAGTCTCCCCAAAGATGATGCCGAGCGCTTAATTCAACTACTGAAGGAATATCAAGACATCTTTGCATGGTCCTATGCCGACATGCCCGGGTTAGACCCGTCAATTGTGGAGCATTGCCTACCTACTAATCCGGACGTGCCACCTAAGAAGCGAGAGGCTGCGGAGAACTAAGCCCGAACTCTCAAAGAAGATAGAGGAGGAAGTGATGAAGCTCTTAAAGGTGGGATTCATTGAAGTTTCACAATACCCGAATGGGTGGCCAATATTGTACCAAGTAATGAAGAAGGACGGTCGAGTCCGTGTTTGTGTTGATTATCGGGATCCGAACAAAGCTAGTCCGAAAGATGATTTTCCGTTACCACACATAGATGTCCTTGTGGATAGTACCGCTGGCTTTGAACTATTCTCATTCATGGATGGTTTTTCCGGATATAATCAAATAAGGATGAAGGAGGAAGACAAGGAGAAGACTGCATTTATCACCCCTTGGGGAACTTTTCATTATAAGGTTATGCCATTCGGACTCAAAAATGCAGGGGCAACTTACCAGCGAGCCATGATAGCACTGTTTCATGACATGATGCATCAAGAGATTGAGGTCTATGTTGATGACATGATTGCAAAAACTCGACCTGGAAAAAGCCATGTCGAGACCTTGAAGAAGCTGTTTGATCGACTCCGTGAGTTCAAGCTTCGGCTAAATCCCGCTAAGTGCGTATTTGGAGCAACATCCGGTAAATTACTTGGATTCATGGTGAGTAGTAAAGGGATTGAAATCGACCCGTCTAAAGCTAAGGCCATATGTGAGCTGCAACCTCCATCAACGGTGAAAGAAGTTCGAAGCCTTTTGGGAAGGTTGAACTACATTGCTCGATTCATTTCCCAACTTTCTGAAACCGCCAAACCGTTCTTCAAGCTCCTAAAGAAGAATGCACGAGTCAACTGGGATGATGAGTGTCGTGAAGCGTTCGATAAGCTGAAGCAGTACTTGATAAATCCACCAGTACTTGTCCCACCTTTGCCGGGGCATCCTTTGATTCTCTACCTCACCATTCATAGTGAATCATTGGGTGCAATGTTGGTTCAGGAAAGTCTTATCGATAGAAAGGAACGAGCCATTTATTATCTGAGTAAAAAATTCACGGTGTCAGAGATGAAATATCCTGATGTTGAAAAGACTTGTGCTGCAGTGGTATGGGTATTGCATAGACTGCGACAGTACACGCTGCATTACCAGACGTTCCTTGTAACTGAGAACGATCCCATCAAGTACTTACTTGATCGGCCAGCTTTGGTTGGAAAGTTGGCTAAATGGCAAATTTTGATCTCTGAATTTGATGTACAATTCATGCCACAAAAATCAGTTAAAGGTAGAGTGATTACTGATCTATTGGCCGAGAATTCGAGAGTTTCAAATGACAATGACTACTCCTTAGATGACCGTGTTTTGAGTGTGCATGAAGACTCATGGACAATGTTCTTTGATGGAGCTGTGAATTTGTCTGGTTCTCGCACGGGGCAATTTTGATATCCCCAAACGGACAACACTATCCGTAGCTGCAAAATTGATCTTCCCATGCACCAACAATATAGCCGAGTATGAAGCTTGCATCCTCGGGCTTCAAGCTGCAATTAAGATGGACGTGGTTAAGTTAAAAGTGTTCGGAGATTCCGCATTAATCATATCGCAAACCGTTGGTGAATGGAAGACTAAAGATGCCAAGTTGCTCCCATATCACAAGTATTTAGAGAAGCTGGTTAAGAAATTCGATGAAATTTCATTCGAATACTTATCGAGGTCTCACAATCAATTCGCAGATGCACTCGCAACTTTATCATCTATGTTGCAAGTCACTGACGGATTAGAAGTCGAGCCATTGAAGATAGAGGTTTTGCCAAGGCCAACTTATTGCATGGTAGTGATAGAAGAACCAGACGGAAAACCATGGTACCATGACATCATGACCTACATTCAAAGGCGAGAGTTCCCGAGAAGGTAGCAATACGGTGATTTGGAAACATCTTATGAAACTTGCCTCCAAGTTCTTTATTAGTGGGGATACACTATACAAACGGTCCTTCGACTCCGTCCTACTTAGATGCGTCAATGCTAAGGAAGCCAATCAATTGATGGAGGAAATGCACGAAGGAGTGTGTGGTCCTCACATGAGCGGCCACATGTTAGCAAAGAAAATTATGAGGTTGGGTTACTTTTGGCTGACCTTGGAAAATGATTGCATTCAACATGTCCGGAGTTGCCACCGTTGTCAAATTTATGGAGACAAGATAAATGTTCCTCCAAATGAGCTGCATCAACTGTCAGAATCATGGCCTTTTTCAATGTGGGGCATCGATGTAATCGGCCCAATTAATCCAAAAGCTTCGAATGGTCATCGTTTCATCCTTGTCGCTATCGATTATTTCACAAAATGGATAGAGGCAGCATCCTATGCGGTTGTTACCGCAAAAATGTCGTGAAATTCGTGCGACGAGATATTATTGCCCGTTATGGCGTGCCTGAAGTCATCATCACAGATAACGGGACAAACTTAAACAACAAGCTTGTCAATGATTTGTTCAAGGAGTTCAAAATTCGTCATTTGAATTCATCGCCTTATCGCCCTCGGAAGAACGGTGCGGTTGCGGCGAATAAGAACATTAAGAAAATTCTGGCAAAGACAGCTGATAATTATCGCGGCGGCATGAAAGGCTTCCTTACGCTCTGATGGCGTATAGAACTTCAGTTCGCACTCTCTTGGGGCAACTCCTTTTTCTCTAGTGTATGGCATGGAAGCAGTCCTGCCAGTTGAAGTAGAAATCCCTTCTCTAAGAGTATTGTCTCAGTCTAAGTTGACGGAAGCTGAATGGGCACAACAAGAGGTATGACCAACTCAATTTGATTGATGAAAAAAGACTGAAGGCCATATGTCATGGTCAATGTTATCAACAGCGGGTGGCCAAGTCTTTCAATCAAAAGGTTCGCCCAAGGCATTTCAAAGTCCATGATTTGGTGCTACGCAAGATGCTGCCAATTAACTTTGATCCTCGTGGCAAGTTCACTCCAAATTACAGCGGGCCATACATCGTGAAGAAAGTACTTCCTGGAGGTGCTTTGATCTTAGCAGAAATGGATGGGCGGGAATTCATGAATCCTGTAAACTCGATCTTTGTAAAGAATTATTATCCATGAATAAAAA
Organism: Eucalyptus curtisii; assembly: GCA_017140595.1. Taxonomy (NCBI): domain Eukaryota; kingdom Viridiplantae; phylum Streptophyta; class Magnoliopsida; order Myrtales; family Myrtaceae; genus Eucalyptus; species Eucalyptus curtisii. Next base: position 9,196,843 of record CM029504.1, read on the forward strand.
AAGGCTCGCTCAAAGTTGATCAAATCTCAAGTGTATAATGATGTATGTTTTATTTTTGCGGGGGCAAAGGAGGTGTGAACGACAAGTGTCTTATTTTTGTAAGGAACTTCTACGAGCTCCCTTACAAAGAGAGGGCAAGATGTGGACATCTAATAGTTTTGACTTTATGAGCATGGCCTATTTATCATTATAGAATGCTTTCACATGATATTGTGCAATTCGTCAATTCCACTTGAAATTTATCAAAATGGATAATTCAGTGAAGGATGTTGAGTTACTTGAACATGCTAAATGATGCTAAATGGGGCGTGAAAGGCAAGCCTTATCCCATACACAGTCCTTTGTCTATACATTGTGAGGTGAGTATAGAAACATTTTGTGTTTCAAGGTGAAGAATTTTCTTGCAAAAAGTACGACAACTAAAATGGCGAGGGGCAACTCATTTCTTTACTAATGAACCCTTGTTTAACCATTCTTTGAGCCTAAATACTCGAAGATTCTCTTTCATATTACCCCTGTCAAGAACCACCCCACATCGGGGCAAATGGAGGTAAGTTGACATTAAAGGAGAGTGAAATGGATATAAATTTTCTTGCTCTCACTTGCATCAATCTTCAAGTCGTGCTATTACATTGAATTCATGTGGTAATTTAAGTGCCTTAGGATGACGAAGAGCGTTTCTTTTACTATCCTACACACTTATATCCTTTCCATAGCCCACTTGAGCCTGCAATTTCATTTCTTTAAATCCAGTTGGTGATCATCCCCCACACTGGGGCAAGGCAAAAGGCAGATGAAGACCCTTGAAAGTTCGAGTGTCATTCAAAGTGTAATTGCTTGACGCATGCATTGTGCGCAAGAATTGAAATCAAAATAGAACTAAGGGGCATAAAAAAGCAGTGTGCCTGGTAAAAGCAAGGCCAATGCCCATGAAAAAAAAAAAGTGATGTGCCTAGTAGAAGCAAGGCCAATAAAAAAAGAGAGAGAAGAAGAAAGAGTCATGATAAGTGACTATCGGTTGCGAAAGGTGGTATCTCAATGGAGCAGTACTCAAAAAGTCAAGATCAATGGCGTATCCCGTCGAAAGAGAAGAGGCGGCAAAATGCCTAGATGATCATCAACTTTGACCCATATCTTTGAGCCTAATGATCCTTTCCTTTCTTAACCCATGAACCCAGCCTATGTTACGTCCCTTACAAAGTCTCTTCAGATTAGGGCATTTGAATTAACATAGGAGTTCACATGTTTTAAGCATTGCTCGAAGAAGTGCGAGCAAGATTATTTCTTTCTCATTTTTGCAGGGTTCTTGACTTGTAAACCCGGAGATGATTACAGAAATTATTCTTTCAATTCCCTTGACTCAAAGAGTCCTATTGTTAAGCCGTTGACCAAGCTCACATTAAGATCCTGGTAAAGACCCCCAGATTGGTAGATCGATCGCTTGCAAGAAAATTCGGACTCTTGTCGACAAGATGATGATAAGATTGAGTGATATATTCCCGCATCAATGGTCGGGACAAATAACCCTTCTTAAATGAGAGCGAGTGAAAAAGCCTTTTCACACTAAAAGTGTCTCATTTAGCATGTTTAAGAGATTCACTCTATACCTTAAAATTGTCCTAGTGATAATTTTTCCTGGTGGAAGTCTGATGAAGCCATCATGCATGGGCCTTCATTGAATTTTTCCTCAAAGACCAAAAGATGCGTCTTTGAAGCCCTGAATTTGTTCAATCATCTTTGTACTTGATGAGAATTCCATGTACCCATTTATAAAATGTTTTCAAAAGTCTAGTGTGAATTCTAGATATTTGAACCTGCAAATGCTTGATGTGACTTCCAAGTGTTTGTCTTTTCAAACATCTGATGTGATTTCCGGATGTTTAATAAATGTTTTCAAATGTCTGACATAAGAATCAGATTTTTGAAATTTCAAGTGCTTGATGCAATTTCCAAGTACTTAAAATCTGATGAGAATTCCATATCCCTAAAGACTTTGAGCATTTCAATCATCTGAAGTGAGTTCCAGATGATTGTCAAGTCTCATAGGAATCATTTCATACCTAAATCCCCAGACAGGTATGACAGGTATGTGTTCTTCTTTGCATTTGCATTTCATTGGGCATAGACACAGTGAGATCTATGTTCCTGATCAAATCATTGCATTGCATCATTTATTTTTATATATAAAAAAAAAGTCATTAACATTTGCATATTCATTTCATATTTCATTTTGCATGGTTTAAATTTAGGTGTCATATATCTTTGAAAGAAACCTCTACGAGCTTCCCTTCAAAGAGGGGCATTGTTAACACCTAATTTTTTAGAAAATAACAAAATAAAATAAAAATTCGGTTTTGAAAATCTTTCTTGTTGAAAATATATTCTAATTTTAAAATTCAAAATTCAGTTTTTATTTGATTTCGGAGCCATTTTTTTTTTGTTGAGAAAGTTGAGAGAATATTGCGAAAATCTTCACTTGTTTGTTGAGTTTTTCCTCTATAAATAGAGAGTACGAAGCCTTGAACTAGAGGGCTTCTCTTGGTCTTTGTCGAAGGAGAAAAAAAAAAGAAAAAAAGGAAAAGTCAGCGAAGCTTTCGTTGTTGCTTCGCGAGAGAGAGATAGAGACAGGTGAGAGAGAGTGTCGGGTGAGAGAAAAATTTTTAAAAAAAGGGAGGAAAGAAGAACACTGTTCTTCTTCCTCGCTGGTTCGTTCATTGCGGCACCGCGACCCCCTTGGCCGACGCCCCCTCAAAGCACAATCGACGCCGCCGTCTCGCTCCGACGCCGGAGGCCGCGACGACCGGCCACCTGCACACCTCAACCTACGACTCCGCATCTCGTTCGCCGCGGTGAACCCCGTGACGCCGAGACACCACCGGCCACACTGCGCACCTCAACTTGCGACCAGCATCTCGACCGCCTCCTCTGCGGTCGCCGAACTCGCACCGCCGTGCCTCCGAGTGCCCCGCGCCGTCGTCCGTCGCCGCGACGCCTCCCCAGCAGCCGGTTCCTCGTGCGTCGCCGGTTGCCGCGCCGCCGACGACGCTCATCCGCGAACACTGCGACGACCCACGACGACCCGAGCGTCCACCGACACTTGCAACGCCTCCGATCGCGACCCGACACCTACAGCCCGAGATCACCGCCGCAGATCCGACGCCCGCGCACCGACACCGTTGCCGCGCCCACGCCTCCGCGACCCACCGCGACTTGCAGCCCGGCACCGACGCCGTCGTGTCCGTCGACGCACCTTCGAAGCCGTTTCGCCTAAAACCGAGCCTCTACCACAACCGACCCGTCGCCGCCCCTTTCGCCGGTGCCCGAGAGCCGGTTGCTTCGCTTGTGCCGCCCGGCCCTCACCGGAGATCGGCCGCCGGCCATTTTCCTCCTCCCGGCGTACCCTCCCGTCCTCGTCAATTCCCTAGGTAGTTTTTATTTTTTACTTTTACTTTTCATTTCTTTGTAGTTTGAGGTTATTTCTTTATTTTTTTCTATCTTTATGTTATTTTTCTGTTTATTCCATTTGATAGCATTTTTAGGTTTAGTTATTTAATTTGGATGTTAATATTTGTAAATTTAGTAGGCATTATCCGTAGGGATTTTGTCTGAAATTATTGTAATTATTAATTTGATCCAAGAGACATTGGATCATTTTTTTAATTATTTTAATTGTTAGGCTTTTTGATAGCATTTCAATCGTTAAATCATTACAGGGTTAAAATAATTGTTAATTTAATCCGTGAGACAACGGATTATTTTTTCGGTTATTTTAATTCTTATCTTCATTCTCTTAAAATAATTACTTGTTTGGAAAAATTAAAAAAAAAATCAAAAAGTAAATATTGCATTAGAGCATTTAGGTTTAGTAAATTAGGACTGTATTTTTAGGGTTAGTAAAATTAGAATTGCATTTATAGGATTATAATTTTTAGATTATACTTTTAGATGGGTGATTTTTGTTAGGGCTAATTTTAAATAATGTTGGCATGTCTTGATTTTTTTTTATATAGCTTTTAAGATAAGATATAGTTTAAGTTAATTGATTAGAATATCATTCACTTTAGTTAGTCTAATTATTTTTTTTTAATTCCGAATTTCAATAAAAAGAATCCAAAAAAATATTAGGTACAATATTAATTAACTTGCATAATAGGTTTAATTAGAATATTGTCATATCTAGAACTTAGGTCCATACACATTTCATATTAAAGCAGCACACCTAAATATTTTTAGATTAAGTCAATTTTCATTTAGTAAAACAAAAAGAGGAACATAAAAATGTTATGCATGCCATATGAGTTATAGTTTAATCATTTTATAAAAAAAAATGCTAAAAGATGATCATTGCACCATTAAGTTATAAAAAGCATTATGTCAAAAAAAAACAAAAAGAAAAAACTAAAGATCATTTCCTTGGTTAGTTAATAGGTTAATTCATAATTAATCTCATTTCATATCATCATTATTTAGCATAGGTTGCATATATGCATTAAAAAAAATGAATCATAAAAAAAATATCATAAAAGAGCATGCATGTAGAATTACTATGTCATTCGTCCAATATCATGAAACACGTGCATATTTAGGATTTTATAAATTAGATTACATATTTAATCATTGCATTTCTTTAATTTCGAATTTTATGGAAAATACAAAAAAATTTAGAATATATTCATTTCATCTTTAGGATAGATTGCATGCTTATTCATGTTATATAGTTTAGGTCATATTGCCACGTCATATCATTTCATGTTAAATTAGTAGCATGCATTGCATGATTCTCATTAAATAAAGTGAAAACCAAAATTGAGTTTGCATGTTAGGTTTATTTAATTAGAATTTGCTTGTTAGATCATGAAGTTAAAATGCACGTTTCGATTTAAAAAAAAAAATCCAAAAAATGCTTTGTGTGTTTATTTCTTTCAATGGAAGTCTTTTGATTGTTTAATAATGGTTGAGCACCCGTGTGGCCACTCATTTGCATGATAGGAATTTAAATTAAAATCAATCCAAGCTGCTTGCAAAAACATTTTTGAAAATTAAAAAAAAAGAAATGGTACCGAAAGGGCACTAGGATAGTCTAGTGTAACCAAGTCCCCGTACCCTTAGTCTCGGTTCGTAGGAGTAAAATAATTCTCCCATTATTTTACTTAGGTGTCTAATCGACCTACCCTAAACTGATTAGTGGCGACTCCTAGAAAATAATCATTTGCATATTTGAACTTTAAGTCGCGAATTGGTATGGGCTCGGGAGAGCCCGAGCTAAGCTTAAAGACTTAGTAATCCATTAACCTAGTTTTAGGTGATGCACCGAAAAAATTAGGTCGCGACATACTCTAACGTGGATTCCAGCTGGGGTGTAGAGGAAGGAGTGGACATTGAAGACGAGGAACCTAATGAGGAGCTAGAGGATGAGCCGGCTAATGAGCCTGAGGAGGAGCTAAAAGGTGAGGAGCCTGAAGAAGAAGAAGAAGAAGACGAAGAGGAAGAGGAGGATGACCTCGAGGAGGATCCTGAGTATGACCCGGATGAGGACTGAGATCCCTCCCTGTTTTGCAAACTCTGAGTTTTGATCGGTGTATTGTAGATCAGACTTGTGAATAGTATTGTATTATATACTATGTGGTTTGCCTTGTATAAAAGTTTGGTTGTGGTTTTTCAGTTGTGAAAAATATGTCCCTACTTCTCTATCCCATTGTTTTATTGTCTGAGGATTTTATTATATGCTTCCGCTTGCGTATTAAATATGAAAGGGTCGGGAATGCGTTATGGAACGTCGCTATTAATCGACTAATTGAGGGATGGGCGCGCGTTCAAGGATCGGGGCGTGACATCCCGTTTTTGTGGTATCAAAGCGAAGTTCAAGATTGGAGTGATAAGGAATGCTGGTTCATGGGATAGTAGTTGGAAATGCCTTTAAATTCATGCTGGTGCATGCCTGTGTTAGCTGAATGCTAGAATTACTTGTTGTTTAAATCGTTCTGTTTCTAATTCGGTGTTGAATTGGAATCAGGTGCTAGTAGATAAAGCTGCACCATGAGCGATCAAGAGCAGAGAACTCCGAGTAAGCGTATTGTTTGACCTACAGCTCGGGTTAGGTCGCTGACCAGGGTCGGTACCCGAGGAGGCAGAGGTAGGGCACAGGCACAAGCCAGTGCCAGTGGAGTAATAGCACCTCCTATTGGTGCTAGGGTAGTAGCCCCTGGTGATCCCAGAATTGAAGGGATTATGCGGGTGCTAGAGGTTATGGGTAATCGAATGGATCAGCAGGCTCAGAATCAAGCGGCCGCTCAGGCCACCGCTACTGCTATTGATGCCGCTGCTGCTGAGGTCGCTCCTGCTGCCGCAGCTATCGATGTTCTAGCTAGGAACATAGTTGTAGACAGAGAAAGGCCGATCCACAAGCTAGTGGAGTAGTTCTTAAAGTTAAGCCCGCCGAGGTTTACGGGTGCTGGAGACCCCAAGACCGCCTCATTGTGGATACAAGATTTGGATAAGGCGTTTACACTTCTGAAGTGCAACGAGGAGGAAAAAGTAACCTTGGTAGTCTACCAACTGCGGGGTAATGCTAACACCTGGTGGAGAGCCGCCAGAGAGACCATGTTCCCGGAAGGAGTGGTTTTGCTGTGGGATGCATTCCTTCAGGCATTCAATGAGCAATACTTCTCGAGGAACGCCAAGGAATAAAAAATCGAAGAATTTCTACGACTCCATCAGGGATCAATGACTATTGACCAATATGGGGTCAAGTTCATTGAGCTATCTAAGTATGCTCCGAGGCTAATTGAAGACCTTGAGGAGAAATCTCGAAGGTTCAAGAGTGGCCTTCGACAAGAATTGAGGCAACCGCTGATGCCATTTGATCTAATCGATTATTGAGAAATCTATTGTCGGGCATAGTTGCTCGAAAGGAGCTTGAGTAAGCAAGTCACCTCATCTGGATCGAGGTTCAGTTCTCACAGAGAAAGTATTCGCCAAGGGAAGAAGTCCATGCCTGGGGGTAGATTCCAAATCCCGCTCAATAGGTAGGGTGGTGTGGGAAAGTCTGGACCAGGTCAAATCAAAAGATGTCACCTTTGTGGAAGGCGACATGCTGTGAATCAATGCCCTCGAAGGACGGGCGCCTGTTTTGAATGTGGTCAGTAAGGCCACCTGGCGAGAGATTGTCCTAGAAGACCAAGAGGACAACCGCAATTGCTGCCACCACCATAGATGGGTCAAATCCGAGGTTATTCCCCACAAAATGTGCCACAAGGAGGACAACTGAGACCTCTAGTTTAGGGCACGGTTTATGCTATCACACAGGGTCAGGCAGAAATTGTGCCTAACGTGATCACAAGTATCGTTTCATTGATGACCATCCTGCTTACGCTTTGTTTGATCCGGGAGCAACTTGCTCTTTCATTGCCGAGCAATATGTTAAGTTGATAGGAGTTGGTCCTATATTATTGGAGTCGGCAATTTGCATATCTACACCCTTGAAAGATAAAGTCATTGCTGCTTTGGGTTGTTCGGGGTGCAAGTTAGTGATTGGTGAGCGAGTGGGGAAAATAGATTTATTAGTCCTAGCCATGTATGACTTTGATTTAATAATTGGCATGGACTGACTCACCAAGCAACGAGCTAAAATGGACTGCTATCGCAAGGCGATTTAGTTTGACCCGTTAGAGGGTGAGAGCTTCGAGTTTGTAGGAACTCGAGGAGGACCCTCGATTGTCCTGATCTCGTCGCCAGAGGCAACTTGTTTGTTAGACAAGGGTTGCCAAGGATACCTGGCAACTATCATGGATACAACAGTCGAGGAACTGAAAATGGAAGACATTTTAGTCGTATAAGAATTTCCAGATGTCTTTCCAAAGGAATTGCCAGGACTACCGCCAGAAAGGGAAATTGAGTTTGTGATTGAGCTAGCACCTGGGACAGAACCAATCTCTAAGGCTCCTTACCAGATGGTGTTAACTGAGTTGAAGGAACTGAAGGTGCAAATGTAAGAACTTTTGGATAAAGGATTTATTTGTCCCAGTGCATCACCTTGGGGAGCACTAGTTTTGTTTGTAAATAAGAAAGATGGTTTGTTGCGCCTGTGCATCGACTATCGACAACTCAATCAGGTAAAGATTAAGAATAAGTATCCCCTCCCACGGATAGATGACTTATTCGATCAATTGCAAGGAGTGTCAATATTCTCGAAGATTGACTTAAGGACGGGATATCATCAGCATTTCGTACTTGGTATGGTCATTATGAGTTCACAGTGATGCCATTCGGGTTGACAAATGCTCCAGCTGCCTTTATGGATTTGATGAACAGAGTATTCAAAGAATACCTGGATCAATTTGTGATCGTGTTCATCGATGATATCTTGGTATACTCGAGAAGTGACGAAGAGCACGAGAACCATTTGAGATTAGTGCTATAGAAGCTGAGAGTCCATCAGCTATATGCCAAGTTTAGCAAGTGCGAGTTTTGGTTGACTCGTGTTACTTTTTTAGGGCATGTAATTTCAGGCGAAGGAATTTCAATAGACTCGACCAAGATAGAAGCTGTGATCAATTGGCCAAGACCAACTACGGTGACAGAGATCAGAAGTTTTCTAGGTTTGGCCGGTTATTACAGACGGTTTGTGGAAAGGTTTTCATCGTTAGCATCACCTCTGACAAAACTCCTGAAGAAGGAAGAAAAATTCGTGTGGACAGACAAGTGTGAACGTAGTTTCCAAGAGCTAAAGGAAAAGCTGACTACGACACCTGTGCTGACAATTCCATCTGGTCCTGGAGGATTCGAGATCTACAGTGATGAGTCATTCAGAGGGCTGGGTTGTGTGCTGATGCAACATGGTAGAGTTGTTGCATACGCTTCTCGACAATTGAGGCCTCATGGACAGAACTATCCGACGCACAACTTAGAGCTTGCGGCAATCATTTTTGCCTTGAAGATTTGGAGACATTATCTGTGCGGGGAAAAATTCCAGATCTTCACGGACCATCAAAGCCTCAAGTATCTGTTCTCTCAAAAAGAGTTGAACATGAGACAACGAAGATGGATGGAATTGCTGAAAGACTATGACTGTGATATTTTATATCACCCAGGAAAGGCGAATAAGGTCGCCGATGCTTTGAGTCAAACATCTTCGGTTGCTCACATACTTATTAAGGAGTGGAACTTAATCAAGAGAGCTCGAGATTCGGTCTTCAAGTTTGAGGTAGGTCACCTTTTAAGTCTCATGGCCACCCTTAGAATTGAGCCGGATGTCTAGATCAGGATCAAGTTACTCCAACCAACAGATCCAAATGTACAGAAAATTCTTCAGGAGGACACTGAGAAAAGGAAGGCTAACTTCCAGATTTCTGATGATGGAACACTAACATTCCGAGGACGTTTGCTTGTACCTGACAATGTGGAGCTTAGAGAAGATATTTTATTTGAAGCACATCATAGCCGTTACAGCATTCATCCTAGAAGCACTAAAATGTATCAGAATCTACGTCAACACTATTGGTGGTCAGGTATGAAGGCGGACATCGCCAAGCATGTCGCTAAATGTTTGACGTGTCAGCAAGTAAAAGCCTAGCATTGCAAGCCGGGAGGACTTCTACAACCTCTCGCGGTCCCAGAATGGAAATAGGAGCATATCACGATGGATTTTGTGACCGGACTACCGAGGAGTCAAAGAGGAAATGATTCGATTTGAGTGGTAGTCGATAGACTGACAAAGTCGGCTCACTTCATTGTCGTTCGAAAAGACCTCAGTCTGGATAGGCACGTAGACCTGTACGTGCGTCAGGTAGTTCGTATGCATGGAGTGCCGATTACGATAACCTCAGATAGAGACCCAAGATTTACAGCCGTTTTTTGGAAGAACTTGCAAAGTGCTTTAGGTACCAAGTTGCAGTACAGTACGGTATATCATCCTTAAACGGATGGCCAGTCTGAGAGGACCATCCAGATCCTTGAGGACATGCTGAGAGCTTGTGTACTAGACTTCAAAGGAAGTTGGGAAGATTAACTTCATCTAGTGGAATTTGCTTACAACAACAGTTATCAACATAGCATTCAGATGGCTCCATTTGAAGCGTTGTATGGTAGAGTGTGCAGAACACCAGTGTGTTGGGATGAAGTTAGGGAAAGGAAGATCACAGGCCCAGATTTGGCCTAGCAGTCAGTGGATGTCGTGGCAGTAATCAAAGGCGAATTAAAGACCACACAGAGCAGACAAAAAAGTTATGCAGATAAGTGCCGGAAATTATTGGAATTCCAAGTTGGTGATCACGTTTTTCTAAAGGTGTCACCAATGAGGGGAACTTCGCGCTTTGGAAAGAAAGGAAAACTGAGTCCGAGGTCCATTTGAAATTCTAGAGAGAATTGGGACCTTAGCGTATCGTCTTGCGTTGCCGCCAAGATTAGTGCAAGTGCATGACGTCTTTCATGTGTTGATGTTAAGAAAGTATAAGCCTGACCTGATTCACGTGCTCAATTTTGAGGAATTCAATGTGGATGACCGAGTGTCATACGTGGAAAGTCCGGTTCAGATTGTCGATAGAAAGGAACAAGTGCTGCGTACAAAGACCATTCCATTTGTCAAAGTGATCTAGCAACGCCACAGTACTGAAGGAGCGACATGGGAGACTGAAGAGTTGATGAGAGAATTGTACCCCTACCTTTTTGCTTAAATATTGTAATGACTTAAATTTTGAGAACGAAATTTTTATAAGAAGGGAAGAGTTGTGACATCCCAGATTTTTAGTCTTGTTTTTTATTGAATACATCAGGCATTTCATTGACATGACTATAGGGCTGTTCTCAGAGCTGATCACTCTCGAGATAACTAGACTATCTGTGAAAGCCATTAGGGAATTTTAAGGCAATAGACTTAAGAATTCGACCAGGAATTGGCTTCTCGATCGTGCTCATCTTTAGAGGCCATTACGGCATAATATAAAATCAATTTGAGATTAGAGATAGGTCGGTTTAACTGAGATGTGTGGCTAATCGTGGGTGACACCACTAAATTGGAAAATTCTCGTCGGCCGGCACTAGACTGATTTTCTTATTATTTTGATACCCTGTGTCCATATTTGTATCATCGAGATTTTCACGACAATCGAGAGTCACCAATGAGTCAAGTGGGTTCATTGTGGCTCGAAAAAAATCGATCACGGGTCATTTGCATTAAAAATTTCTGAAAGTTACCCGGTAGCCTATGTCACGCTAAAATGGAAATTAACCGCGAATTCAAGTCCGATTTCAGAAATGGAAATTTCTATCACATCACAATAAATTCTAGGAGTGTCGACTCAGTTTCAGAAGAATTTTCTTTAACCCGAGACTTTTTGAGAAAAAGTCGTCATAGGACCAATTTTTATCTAGAAAAAGCCGGAGATCGTTTATGGTTGCAAAATTGGGATGCAAGATGGTTCAAGTGGTGAGGAAAAATACTAATTTGAGTATTGACTCGATAACGGAATTTATCGAGGCCAAATGATATTGAATTAAGTGAGGAATGGTGTCTAATTGAGAAGAAATTCGTAGCTCCCCCTTGGCCTAGCTAAAATGGACCAATTCGATGTTGCAAAGTGAGCATGGGTGACTCATTGAGAGCCAAGGATAATGTGCAGGCCAAGAATGGTCAAGGGAGACAAAGATGTGGAAAATGAAGGCTTGTGGAGCCCTTGTCCCCCATCTCCCCCTTATCCTCTCCCATCTCATCCTCATCCTCATCCACCATCCAAGCCATCCTCATCCTCCTTTCCTTTGCCATTTTCGACCAGCAAGACAAGGGAGACCAACCAGAGCAGCCTTGTCGTCACACAGCCACCGTCGAAGCCGCACGACGCCACCGCCTCCACCATTCGCCCTCCTCACGTGCATGCAAGCCGCCGCGCCTTGCCACGCCTCTTCGCCATCCTGCTTGCTGTTTCAGCCGTTCTAGGAGGTTGTCCAGCACCATGAGCCACTGCTGGAGCTCGTTCAACCACCGTGGACCACCCCTTCAAGCCACCAAGGCCTCCACCGGTCATTGCCGCCCATTTCAACTTTGTTTCTTCTGTTTTGCAGCTCAAAACAGAGAGCAAAAGAGTGGGTTTCCGGCAAGGTGCCGGGCCCTTTTTGAGGTGGTTCCAAGCCTCAAAACCTAGGCTCGCTTTGGAGAGAAAGGACCTCCGCGACGTTCCCATCGTTTTGCACCGACCGGCTCGTTAAACAAGTGAGTTTCACTCACTAATCCTTACTTAGTAGGCTAATCATGCTTAGGGGTTGATTATATTTAATTAAGTGCAATTAGGTGGATAGATTACATTAGAATAATTAAATTAGGGATTTACCTATGCATGTTAGGCAAATGGTTAGTGTAATTAGTGAGAAGATAGGCTCGAGTAATTATTGAACGAACCTTGGAATTTTTCCGAGTCCGTTTCGGCGTCCAATTAGGCATTTTGGGCCTAAGTTGGATTTTTGGTATTTATTTAATTAATTTTCGTAAATTATCTAATTAATTATTTATTTTTTGGAAATTCAACTAGGATGGCCAGTGACCGGAATTTTATACTGATCATCGTGGTGTAGTCTGTTTATTTATTTGAGCCTTAATTTGTGAGAAATTGATTTATTGGTGATTTAAGGATTTATTCCTAAATTAATTAATTTTGGAAATTAATTGAAGAATAACTGGGTATTGGTTGATAGTGCCAAAAATATTTTGGTGAACTACAGAAAATGGTGGGATTTGTGGAAAAGAAAATATGATATTTTGACTAAGGCCGACCGTGTACCCACACACGTGTATTTTATCAGGAATGATAAAAACGTCGAATTGATTTGAATGGTTAGGTGTGGTATACTATATCAGCCCACGGGCGATATGTCAGCATAGATTGCGATTAGTATACCGGTATTCTATATCAGCCTACAGGCGATATGTCAATTTAGATTGCGAGCAGTATTCCTTATCAGCTTAGAGAGAGCATTAATAGTATACTATATCATCTTACGGGCTCTGATATATCAGCTTAGATTGCGAGCAATATACTTTATCAGGTACTATATCATCCCACGGGCTCTGATATGGCAGCTTAGATTGAGAGAAGTACACTATTTATCAGCTTAGCGCAAGCTATACTATCTATTTATCAACTTAGAGTGAGCAGTCCTGGACTATAGTCAGACTTATAGATAGTATGAGATGAGCCGACCAAGAAAGGGTGATGGTGACATGTAATCGACTAGGTCGATTGATAAATGGTTTGATTTGATGTGGTGAAATGAATCGTTGGGTGCCTATTGAACTGTGCTGATTTACAGGTGTTGACGCCTAAATTTCGTCTCTTAAAATTAGGTTTTTTTTTTTTTTTAATTATCCATTTTTCCTTTTTCAGATAATAAATAATAAAAACAAAAAATAACAAAACAAAACAAACAAAAACACAAAAAAAAAAAGCAAGAAAGCCCATCGGGCTGGGCCTTCGAGCCCAGCCCCCCCTCTCCCTTGCGCGGGCCCTCATGGCCCGGCCCGCGCGACTCAACCCTTCCCCCCCCTCTTCAGTCGTCTTCTTCCTCCGTCCGCCTTTGCAGCACACGTTCAGAGGGCGCAATGCCGGATGAGCGGACGGACGGCGGCGTGGGAGGGATAGCTAGAGTCGGATGGGACACCGGTTCGGCCCTCGGGGGCCGCTCAGCGTGCGAGGGGGACCGGCGGTCGAAGTTCCGTCGACCGGCCACCCCCTCGCCTATAAATAGCGAGGCACCGCCTCCGTCGAAAGGCACACAGGCGAGAGAGAGGCCAGCAAGCTCAGAGAGACCCCCCGAGAGACTTTGGGGAACTCAAAGAGCGAGCAAGGGCGAGCGATCGGGTCACGAGCTCAACGACCTCCCTCCGAGAGACTTCGGGGGAGGTTGGCAGCGAGCGCCCAGATCTGCGAACAGACAAGCAGAGGGAGGCACGGAGAGAGAGAGAGAGAGAGAGGCAGATCGAGTCGCAGCCCTTGGATACCCCACTGAGAGACTTTAGGGGGGTCCGAGGACTCGCGGCCGCGGATCCGAGCCTCGCCGGAGGAGGAAGTAGAGAGAGAGAGAGAGAGAGAGAGAGAGAGAGAGAGAGAGAGAGAAGCTGAAGGGGAAAGGGGGTTCGCGTGGTATCGCCGCCGTCGCCGCCCTCGTCGCGCCGTCGCCAGGTAGTGTGATGTCCCCGTCATCGTCGTCATCGCCATTTTCCTTTCTAGCCCAGCTCTCGGCGTCGTCGCCGCCGTCGTCGCCGCTGCGCCTCGGCTCTCTCCCCCCTCGGTGCCGCGATTCAAAAACCCTAGGGTTCCCGATTTTCCGGATCGTGGCCCCGGGTCGTTGGGTCGGATCCGAGTCGGGAACCGGGTAAGGATTCCGCGATTTCGGGGCGGCGGGAGTCGGGTCGCGAGCCGGAGCGGGTCGAGTAGGGTTTCGCCGGGGAGCGGGTTGACGGGTCGGGGTCGTCGGGCCGGGCCGGGCGTCTCCAAACGCTCGGCCACGACGCCGTTTCATTAAAAAAAAAAAAAAAAAAAAAAAAAAAAAAGACAAAAAATCCGAGTCGGGCCCGTTCGCGTTCGGGTCGCCGGCCCGGGTCGGACCCAACCCGCGGATCCCACCCGAGTCGGCCCTTTTTTAAATAGTATTTTTAATAAATAAATAATTTATTTTCCAAAAAAAATCAAAAAAATATAATTTATTTTCGAAAAATATTAACAAATATTTTAATTTCCAAAAAATATTGAAAAATACTTTATTTTCCGAAAAAATCAAAAAATAAAAAATATTCCATATTTTCCAAAAAATGCCAAAAATCCAAAAAAAAGCCAAAAATTCATAAAAAAAAGCCAAAAAAATCCAAAAAAAAAATCCCTTTTATGTCCAAAAAATTAGAAAATGACTCAAAAATGTGTTTCCTCCCAAAAATGTATGGAAAATCCCTCGAGTAAAAAAAAAAAAAAAAAAAAAAACCTCAAGGTTTAAACAAGATTAGGTACCGAAAGGGCATTAGTGATTAACTAGTATAATCAAGTCCCTGATCCTAATTTCTCTGGTTGCGCATGAGTGAGTATTTCTCCTAATACTTCGCTTGGGTTTCTAATCAACCCACCCCAAATCAATTAGTGGCGACTCCATTTTAAAAAATTGATTTACAGGTTAAAAACTTAGACTATTAAAGTCGTGAATTGGTGGACTTGGGAGAGTCCGGGCATACTAATTTCAGCCGAGCCATTAGCCTCCTTTAGGCGCTTGCCCCCGATCGGGCGCGAAAAAAAAAGAGGTCGTGACAACAGGTGGAATCTGAGGCCAAGGTAAGTCCTCTGACCTGTGTGTGCTTAGGCAGCCCATAGCGTATTGGTTTCCTAATTGAGTCTTAGGAGGGTAGAACTCGCTGAGACGTAGTCTCACCCCGTTGTGGGACAACATTTCAGGCCCCTAGATGGTAGCACCTCCACCTCCTCGTCCTCCTATGCACTTTGGCATCCCAGAAGAGGTCACAAAAATAGCACACCACTTCCATGTACATCCTCACCGAGAAGGACTAGAGTATGTGCTGGTTTACTCCATTGTCTGGGTTAACGTGGGTAGAGATGCCTTTAGGTCCCACGAATATCGGTCGTGGTATCGCCACTACCATGATGGGCGAAGGGAGGGTCCCATACCAAAGAGTGATGTACCTATGTTTGTACCGGAAGAGGCGTTCGGAAAAGGGACGTCTGATCCTAAGGATGGATCAGTAGTGGACGCTAAGGATCCAAAGCTTGACGACCCTGAATCTCCTGTATACTCTAACGTGGATTCCAGCTAGGGTGTAGAGGAAGGAGTGGACATCGAAGACAAGGAACCTGATGAGGAGCCAGAGGATGAGCCGGCTAATGAGCCTAAGGAGAAGCCAGAAGGTGAGGAGCCTGAAGAAGAAGAAGACGAAGAGGAAGAGGAGGATGACCTCGAGGAGGATCCTGAGTATGACCCGGATGAGGACTGAGATCCCCTCTTAATTTGCAAACTTTGAGTTTTGATTGGTGTATAGTAGATCAGACTTGTGAATAGTATTGTATTATATGCTATGTGGTTTGCCTTCTATAAAAATTTGGTTGTGGTTTTTCGGTTGTGAAAAATATGGCCCTACTTTTCTATCCCATTGTTTTACTATCTGGGGATTTTATTATATGCTTCCGCTTGCGTATTAAACATGAAAGGGTTGGCGATGCATCTTGGGACATTGCTATTAATCGACCAGGTGAGGGATGGACGCACATTCAAGGATCAGGGCGTGACATATTATGTATTCTGTCGAAAGATTATTATGTGATGATATATGTAACTCTCTATATGTGTACTTATACAGTTTCAAGTCGCACAGCTCTCACATAATACTAATCATATACATTGTTTGTTATTTTAGTCACATTATATGTATTCAATAGCTCCATAACTATTAAGGTTCAAACTTTAAGTAGTGGAAAGAGAATTTTCTGTTTGAGATGGAGTTGGTAGAAGTTCAAATTGCTCTTATAAAGGATAGATAGGTAGATCACACCACCAACGGTATAAAATTCCAAAAAGCACATTCTACTGTTTGGAAAGATAGCAATCGGATTTGCTTGTTATCCATAAAACTTTCCATTCAAAAAGACTTGAAAAGTGATTTACCAGCCGACTGCACTGCTAAAACGATGATGGAATCCTTGGTGGCTTGAAATTGTGTCTTATTTAATGTCGAAATTAGGACACATCTACAAAGACTTTTCAACGTAAGGTATTATTGTACTTATGGGGTTAGGGATTACGTCCTAAGAATGGTACATATGATGTCCAAAAATCATACTCATAAAAGAACTCATGAAATCATTGATCATTTTGACAATTTGGGTCTTAAGATAGAATCTTTCAAGAATGATTGATGATTGTTACTTCTTTTTAGAAAGAAATGTCACATGAACATAAATTGCGGCAAATATATCAAACTTAATTGTCCAAGCGTGAGCCTG
The DNA here is from genome assembly GCA_017140595.1 of Eucalyptus curtisii. Classification (NCBI taxonomy): domain Eukaryota; kingdom Viridiplantae; phylum Streptophyta; class Magnoliopsida; order Myrtales; family Myrtaceae; genus Eucalyptus; species Eucalyptus curtisii. The sequence goes on from CM029504.1 coordinate 9,213,825, forward strand.
TAATTAATGATTCTTTGGCATTATTTATAAATCCAATAAGCTCGTCTAGTTCACTATGGCTAGATAGCAGTAAGCAAATATGTTGTTTACCATAAGGGGATTGATAATGTGACATCCCGGAACATCACTCAACATGTGTTTCTCATATTATTACTTTCTTTTAACATGCAAAAGCAAAAACAAATATTTATAAATATTCTTTTAACAATTAAAGCTTTACAAATATAACTAACATACTTATGCTTCTTTTCTTTACGCCACATTTCAGTTCACAAAACTTCATTACATTTTGAGCAAAAGATAGAAATCTGGGTAGGGGTAGGGGACAGAAGTCTGGGTAAAGGTATGCAAACCTATCTCCATACTATACTATATTTCCAAAAGTTTGCCCATACAAATGTTCAAACTAAAGTCACGAGTCGATAACCTCTCCATCTGCTATGTCTCTGTCATCTAGATCGAAGCCATTCAACGGACCAACTAACTCACCATCAAGGTTCCAGTATCAGGTAACGAACCAAATAGGAATACATTACAGACTTTGGTTTAAGCACACTTTTATAAAAAGCTTCATTATACATAGGGGCTCTATAGCGCAAAGGTTGAGGGGTGTCCAACCTACAGTCTGAAAAATAAAAGAGATGAGCCGAAGCCCAACAAATGAAATTTTTAGTTTTAAGTTAGAAAAATCCTCTTATCACTTCACCTGATATACTGAAAATGAATACATAATCATCTGATAAGTATGATATAAACATAAATAGACTTTACATTTCCCATTTTTATTTATCACAAAAGTCGTCAACCAACATTACGTCCATCTAGACTTATGCACATGCACATCATTATTCACACAAATGTTTTGGTTTAACACATGACAATGCATTTTATTCTTTAATATGTCATCCTCCCGGATACTCTTGGGGCATCTCGACTTACGAGGCATCCTAACCATTGGGGCATCTCAACTTCGAGATATTATGCAAATTTTCACCATATGGTATCTCCACCATAGGGGCATCTCGACTCTCGAGGCATCTCAAAACACTTCTTGGGGCATCATCCTGCAAACTTCCATCAAGGGGCATCATCAATCATCGCTATACGAGTAATGGAATTATATTAATCTCATTCATGTCACGATATATGCACACTCACAAGTATATTGCACATATTTCAACTCAATTTAATGCATTAACCAAATAACCACATATCTAATAACATTTAATCATATTGTGGTTGTCAAAGTATGGACATTTAATGAGTACATTCTAAGTCTGGACGTTGAGAAGGTTTTGGACATTAAAATCGAGTAAATCAAATTAGTATATTCTGAGTCTAAATATTGAGTAGGTTCTGGACATTAAAATATAATAAATCCAATGGGTATCTTTAGAGTCTAGACAAACAAGTACATTTTGGTCGTAAAATTTGAACAATGAAAAGGGTAAATTTTGGATTGATAATAATCTTATAGAACAAAAGTACAGATCCAACAATGAACTGATTTATAAATGAACGGATTTAGTAATAGACCGAATCAACAAATGAATGGATTCAACAAGAAATAGATCATATCCAGTAAAGTCTGTCCAAACTAATAAATAGACTTATCAACGAACGGATTCACATGTTGATAGATTCTGCAAGCGAATTGATTTACAAATGAATAGATTCGATCAAATGAGTAGATTCACAAATAGATAGGTTCTGTCGTAGGAAATTTCAGGAAAAACAAGTGAAACGAATAGATTCGGACTTATAGAATTCTAGTAGAAAGAAGCAAAACGAACAAATTCTAACTATGTGATATTCGGACTTCTCCCGAGCCTCGAGTACGTAACGATCCATACCGCATCGACAAGCTTGTCATCGGACTACATCGTTGACACCAATCACGGCCACCGTTCCATCACCACCATCGCCGTACCGAACTGTCACGTTTCGTCACGTCATTGCGGCATCCCCTTGTCGTCACACCTCCGCCGCATCATAGCAACTCAATTATCGTCTAGCCTATCATCTCATTTGAATTCTTCTTCATGAAATGCCATAAACGAGACCGATGTTTACATCTCCGCCCACGTCGCCAAGCCGAGTCCCATGTAAACTTTTCATCAATTCCATGCAAGTCCCATTCCCATGCATACGTACACTTGAAGGGGGGGGAGCCGAGAATCCCATTGCCCCACGTCAACCGTTCCATTCTCGGCAGTCAACAAAAGAGAAATGTTGACCCCCGAAAATGCAGCCACGTCAAACCGCTCGTTCCTCATGCAAACGGAGACTTGGACTTCACATCAAGCAGCCACGTTTTCTCTTCTTTGATGGCCAGCAAATGGAGGACTTTGGACCATGATGTGGCCACGTCCATGCATGAAGAACAAGGTGTCATGAACAAAGGATTCTCACGCCAAGGAGCCACGTTTTCCCCCACGTGCCTTCCGTTTCAGCTGCCACAGAATTTTGATTTGTTGACTAATATAGTCAAACGGCGAGCAAGCAGAAGGAAGAATCGTTTCTTCTTCTCCCTCAGCGCAATTCCCTTGGTGCAGCAATATTGTCAGCAATGAAATCCCTTACCCAGCCTTCCACAGCCTCGTCCGCGCTTCGTTGCTCACCGCCGGCCACCTGCACCACCCCGTTGCACCGCTGTCGCGTCGCCTTGCCACCAGCCGCACCACTAGATCGCGTAGTCTCGCAGTTCGCATCACCCGCTTGCACCACTGGATTCAAGGCATATAGACGTTGACTATTCTATGCCATGTGAATCCCGTCGTTGCTTGGTGGTACGTGTTCCTTCGAAATCCTATAGATTTTTATTATCTCCAAGACATTTGCGAAATTTGGTGAATTAGGAAGTCATTCGGGTTGACCACGAGCTTGGGGAGTGAAATTACGTGTCTTTCTATGGTCAAATTCGAATTGGGGACCCATGCGTGCATTGACTTTAGTATTTCAGAATTTTAAGACTTCATATACGAACTGTTTTAAAGCTTTTAGGGTCAGATTTGAGTTTGTTGACCCGCGACCTTACTGACCTTGGTTTTGCTAGAAATTTTTTTTAAAGCTTTAGATACAAACTGTTTATACGGAGATTATGGACTTATGAAACGTGAGAATAATTGAAGTTCATGCATGTGGGTTTCGAAAATATTTCGGGGTTGAACCATGAATTTGATTGTGATCGATTTGGTGTTCAAGCTCTCGATTTTACGAAATGCTCCTGCCAACGTGGATTCGAAGTTTTTTTTGCACTTTGGTTTATACTATAATTCTGGATTTCGAAATCGAAGTATTTTCCGTGCAAAAACGGCATGAAAGATATTTTGGCATTAAACTATTGAATTGCTACATCATAGTATTTAAGTGTTGGATGCCGTCAGTTTACATTGACGACGATGGCCCAGGCATCAGGATGCCCGGAGGGGTGTGATATTGTGCCCTTCAAATGCTCGGGAAATGTGATAAAGGCCCGGAGGTTCTCGCGATGCCAGGTAGGGTGCGAGATGCCTAGAGGATGGTATACGGTTTCCTCCGAAAGATGGTTGTAGTGAATCTAGACGAATTGAAATTCCAAATTTCTATTGTTTTCTAATATACCGTTTTTATGAGATTCTTTTAGAAATGATGCAAGTTTACTTATTTTAGTTTAGGTATGTTATTTTTGGATTGAGTTGAATCGGGTGGCGATAGGTTCGCGTAGTATAGTTTAGTAGACTCTTATTTGCTGAGTGGTTGTACTCACCCCTTGTGGGATTATTACATTTCAGACATGTGACCATACCGCTCCAACCCGCATCTTCCACCATGCTCTATGACATCCCCGCTGACCTCACGTGGGATCAGGTGAAGCACATGGACTCCGACTTCCTAGACATCACGTTCATCTGGATTACGGTGATCTTGACGGTGGATGCCGATCTCCTGACGGGCCCTGTGCTAATGGGGTTCATTGTACTGTATGCCCGGGTTAATGGGCGTACAATGGGGCCGCTTCCACTTCTAGATGACGACGACGACGGTTCTAGCGGGGTTGAGTAGGCGGAGGACCCAGGGAAGGAAGGTTGCATTTTTGGACAAGACCAGGACGTGATATGAAGACAACCGTATGAATAGACTGTAGGGTGGTTGGGACAAAATTTTGGGTTAGCCAGAAAAAGGAACTTTTGGCCTTAATGTACCAAACTAAGTCATCTGAAATATAAATAAATTAAAATGCTTGGTTTTATATTTTCGTGTGCGCTGATTTAAGTTATATTGGAGTTGTCGATACACGCTTCCGCGTGAAAATAATAGTAATGACAGGGAATGCCGTGGCAACCCTAACGGGTCGAGGGTCATCACAAACTATCTGGAATGAGGCAGAAATAAGTAAAACAAACATGCAATGGATTTTCAAGGCAAATATAACAGAATGACATATTCTAACTACTCAGAATGAAATAGAAAGAAGTAGAACGAACATTCAATAGATCTTCAAGATAAATATAACAGAATGACCATATCTTGAATACTTAGAAGCACATAAAACGAACCAAAATGAACCAAAGTAAAATAGAACGAATTTGCAAGAATTTATTAGTCACTTAATAACCACCATACACATATCAAGGCTTCATTTCTCATTGAACTAACCAAGATATAAGTAATTAAGTAAATTTAAGCTAACTTAACACTAGAAACTCCACTTACCTTGACACAACCGCAAATCATGAGCTACCGATAGTCTTTACCGCCTTGATTGCTCTTGAATACAAAGTTTTGCTATCCAAATTATTGGATTGAAAAGTGGAATTAACACATGCAGCTTCTATTTGAGATTTTGGAAGGAATGAAAAATGGGTCTTTGGCAAGATAAAATGAGTTTTGTTAAAATTAATTAAGATAATTTAATTTCTTGTAATGCTAGGTGTAAATTTGCATGCTAATCTTCAATTTGATGTGGCAATAATGCAAAGCGAGGCTCTTGCACTTGGCCAAAGAAAATGCAAGAGCAAAAATCAATCATCTTGAAATAATCCTTACTTAGTTAAAGTATAAAAGGATTTAATAACAAAATATTATGTTCTAAGAACATATGGCCATGAAATACATAATATGAGGATAAGCGGCACTTAAATTTCTAATTAATAAACCTTGCAAAGGAAATGTGGTAGGCAGAATGAAATCTTCCTCTTCTAGCATAATTAACACAAGTTATTCACTATTATTATTAATTAACAAAAACTTGTACAATTAATATAAACCATCACTACTAAGATTACAATAAATTAATTAATACCACAATAACATTAGCATACGCATAATTCACTTCACACGTCAGACTTGGGACGTACATTTATGAGAATTACTCATAGCGTCTTTCGAAATTAATGATTTGACTAAAATTTTCACGTACTCGTCTGAATAATGAGGCAAATAATACTTAGCTTAAATCCTAAGTATTATCATCACATATGAGAATTTTCAAATATTACATAATTACTAATATAGAAATTTCGAATGTCATAGATAAATCTAAGGAAGCCAAATCAAGATGAATCATAGCTCATCGTGGAAGACAACGGTAAAGTTGACATTAAGTTTGTGAGAGATATCATTTTAATTCTAGATTCTGGCTTTAATAAGAAACAATTTTATATACCTCATTTGAGACGGAACTTAGTTTATGTATCATGTTTGAACATATATAGCTACTTTTTTGAAAAAAAAAAAAACAATGTTATTTTTATGTTTATTAATTCATATAAGGTTGAGTATTACATTATGTTCAATGGATTGTATAGATCGTGTTTAACTCCTAATGATATATATATCGTGTATATGATTGAAAATGTTGTTTTCAAAAGACTTCTGCCTAAAGGACAGTCTTATGCATTAATATATTGATCACACATCTAAAGAAAGAATAGAAAGGCTGACAAAGTTCACATTTTGTCTATTCTTAAAATTTATTTAAAGACATGCGTAGACTATTGTAAAAGTAAGATAACTAAGATGAAGAATAAAATTACAGTCTGAAATTTTAACTTGTAAGAGGTCATTCACATTGACCTTAGTGGATCATATATAGTAACGTTGTGTAAAACTTTTATTTCAATACAATCATTGACGACTATTTCTTCTATACTTGATTAAGGAAAAGTTTGAATCTCTAGATAAATTCAAGATTTTTTCGGACTAAAATAAAAAAATAGTTGGGATAAGTCTTAAAGGTTATCAGACCTGACTATGGTGGTGAGTATTTAAGCAAATATTGTCACGCCCTGATCCTCGAACGCGCGCCCATCCCTCACCTAATCGATTAATAGTGACGTCTCAGGACGCATCGCCGACCTTTTCATTTTAATGCGCACGCGGAAGCATTTGATAATCCCCAGACAATAAGACGATGTGATAGAAAAGTAGGGCCATATTTTTCACAACTAAAAACCACAACCACACTTTTGCATAAGCAAACTATATAATATATAATACAATACTATTCACAAGTCTTATTTACCGTACACCGATCAAAACTCATAGTTTGCAAAATAGGATGGGATCTCAATCCTCATCCGGGTCATACTCAAGATCCTCCTCGTGGTCATCTTCCTCTTCCTCTTCGTCTTCTTCTCCTTTGGGCTCCTCATCTTCAGGCTCCTCCTCGGGTACGTCCTCAAGCTCATTCGCCGGTTCATCCACAGGTTTGTTCACTGGCTCCTCCTCCATAGGTTCGTCCTCTCCCCACTCCTCCTGCTCCACATTCTCTTCGTCCACATTGTTCCAGTTGTCATCGCCAATCGAGTACACGGGGGTACGAGCTTCATCCTTTTCCTAAGGATTCCTAGCATCCACTACCGACCCGTCCTGATGGTCTGTTGTTCCTTACGCTTCTTCCAACACATATCTAGGTACATCACCCTCTGGATTAGGACCCTCTCTACGCCCATCAAAATAATGGCGATACCATGTTCGGAACTCATGAGGTCTCAGGGCGTCCAGACCCACGTCAACCCAGACGATCGACTTAGCTAACACGTATTCTAGTCCTTCGGGGTGAGGATGTATGTGGAAGTGGAGTGCTAGTTCAGTTACTTCCTTTGGAATGCCGAAGCGCATAGGAGGACGAGGAGGTGGATGTGCTGTCATCTAGGGGCTTGAAATGTTGTCCCACAATGGGGTGAGACTATGTCTCAGCGAATTCTACCCTCCTAAAACTCGATTAGTAAACCAATACACTACGGGCTGCCTATGCACACACAGGACAGAGGACTTACCTTGGCCTCAAATTCCACATGCAAGTCAGTACAATTCAAATAGGCACTCAAACATATTAACACAGATCGAACTATCGATCAATCGACCTAGTCGATACATGTCAATCAGTACTGTACATTCCCCACGATGGAATATCTAGTCGTTGAGCCCACGTGCATTCTTCAGGATGACATACCAAGTCTCCAAGCCCACGTGCCTTCTCCAAGACAACATACTTACTGATCGACCCACGTACATTTTTCAAGGTGGGATATCTAGTCATCGAGCCCACGTGCATTCTTCAGGATGACATACCAAGTCTCCGAGCCCACATGCATTCTCTAAGGCGACCTCTTCACCAAGACGACATACTTAATCATTGGGCCCACGTGCATTCTCTAAGGCGACCTCTTTGCCAAGATGATGCATCAAATCACCGAGCCCACGTGCCCCTTTCACGATGTCATACTCAAATCATTAGGCCCACGTGCATTCTCTAAGGCACAGATTCGCCAAAGTGATGCATCAAATCACCGAGCCCACATGCCCTTTTTACGATGCCATACTCAAATCATTGGGCCCACGTGCATTCTCGAAGGCACAGATTCGCCAAAGTGATGCATCAAATCACCAAGCCCACGTGCCCTTTTTACGATGCCATACTTAAATCATTGGGCCCACGTGCATTCTTGAAGGCACATATTCGCCAAAGTGATGCATCAAATCACCGAGCCCACGTGCTCTTTTCACGATGCCATACCTAATCACCGAGCCCACGTGCATTCTCCCAGGTGATGGATCGAGTCACCGAGCCCACGTGCCTTCTCCGAGGTGATGTACTTCCTACCATTGGTTCACTATGACACGACGACTTTCTCTGGAGCTCACCAGTCTACTTTTGATAACCGACACAAGATTATTTCTCAACCAAATAATCAAAATAACCAATTTAGGAACATATCCTAAAATTCACAATTAAATCAATTCGACACGATTCAAAGCTCAAATAAATAAACGGACTACACCACGACAATCAGCATAAAATTCCGATCACCGACCATCCGAGTTGAATTTCCGGAAAATAAATAATTTCGAAAATTAATTAAATAATTACTAAAAATCCAATTTAGGCCCGTAATGCCTAATTGGAAGCCAAAACGGATCGGGAAAAATCCCGAGACACGTTCAATAAATAATAGGACATGTACTTACTAATCACTAAGTCTAACCACCTAACATGCATTGTTAAGTCTCTAATTTAATTAATCTAAACTATTCTAACCTCTTAATCATACTTAATTAACACTAATTAACCCTTAAGCATCATTAGCAAACTAAACGAGGTTTAGTGAGTTAAACTCACCCATTTAACAATCCGATCGGATGGAAACGTCGGAACATCGTGGGGGACATTTTTCTCCAAAGCGAGCCTAAGGTTCGAGGTCTATAAACACCTCAAAAGGGGCCTTAATCGTTGTTGGAAACCCACTTTCTTGCTTGTTGATATTGGCTGAAAACAAAAGAAAAACAAGTTGGTTTGTGGCGGCAAGGTTCAGGAAAGAGGGGAGTGGTCTTAGGTTCAAACCGGCGGCTCCGGTGGCTTCCTTAGCCCCTTGCAGCGGCTGAATAGGGGCTGTAATGGTGGAAGGGAGTTGCTGGGCGACATGAGGGAGGCGGGGTCGCGAGTGGTGCTAGCGCAGGTGGTGGCGTGCACGAACGGCAACGGCAAGGTGGCGTGAGGTGGCGTCCAGACGGCGGCGGCAACGGCAAGGTGGCGTGAGGTGGCCTCCAGACGGCGGCGGCAACGGCAAGGTGGCGTGAGGTGGCATCCAGACGGCGGCGGCAACTGGCTTCCTCTGCTGGTCCGCTGGTTGCTGTGGACGGCAAGAATGGAGGGAGAGGAGGCTTGGACGGTGGAATGAGAGAGAGGGAGGGAGAGGATAGAATTGGAGGGCCCCCTTGGCTTGTTTTTCCACAAAAATATCTCCTCCATGCATCATAGGCCAAGCATTTGGTCTTTGGCTCACATTGAGCCACCAACACACACCCCACAACCTCTCAATTGGTCCATTTGGCTAGGGGGAAGGGGGAGCTACGAATTTTGCACCAATTGGCTTCAATTGGTTGCTTGATCCACTTCAATTCCATCTCAATTGGCCTCCATAAAATCAATTAATATCTCAATGCTTCCATTAGCATTTTTCCTCATCCAAGAATCCATCTCGCTTACCAAATTTGCCATCAAAAACAATTACGGGCTTTTTCTGCACAAAAACAACCCGGCGACGACTTTTTCCCAAAAAGTGTCGGGTGTCAGAAAAATCTTCCGATACTAAGTCGACACTCCTAGAATTTATTGTGACATGACAGAAACTTCTATTTCTGAAATTGGATTTGAATTCACAGTTAATTTCAACTTGGCGCGTTTTTAGCGTGATCTAGATTACCGAGTAACTTTCAAAAAATTTTAAGTGCAAATGACCCGTGTTCAATTTTCTTCGAGCCACAATGAACCCACTTGACTCATTGCCGACTCTCGATTGTCGTGAAAATCTCGAGGATTCAAATACGGACACAGGGTACCAAAACAATAAGAAAATCAGTCTAGTGCCGGCCGACGAGAATTTTCCAGTTTAGTGGTGTCACCCACGATTAGCCACACATCTCTGTCGAACCAGTCTATCTCTAATTTCAAATCGATTTTTAACTGTGTCGTAATGACCTCTAAAGATAGACACGGTCGAGAAGCCGATTCCTGGTCGAATTCTCAAGTCTATTGCCTTGAAATTTCTTAATGATTTCTCCAGATAGTCTAATTATCTCAAGAGTGATCAGCTCTGAGAATAGCCCTATAGGCGCATCAATGAACGATTTATTCAGTAGAAAACACGGTCGAAAAATCTGGATGTCACAAATATAGCAATGCTGGATAGTTTAAAGAGTCATTTGTCAAATACTTGGAAGACTCTGGAATGGTAACTTAATTTATTATACCTGAAAATCTTGAATAAAATGTTGTGGTTGAAAGGTGTAATCGCACCATAATGGACATGATGATGAGTATGATTATTATGACTAATTTACTTGATTTTTCAGTGGGCTGATGCTTTGAAAACAACATTTTCACATACCGTGTTTCTATCAAGATTGTTCCATTAACTCTCTTTGAGTGAAACTTGACGTAAACCTAGCTTGAAACATCTTAAGGTTTCAAGTAGTCTACAAAAGTGAGGTTATATAAATCCAACGTTAAGCAAGCTAGAATCTAGAATCATTTACTATTATTTCGTTTCTTACCTAGATCATTTGAAGGGGCATCAATTTTATAACCCTGATAAAGGTACAAGAATTGTGCAATCACATCCAATAAAGTTTTTAGAGTTCGATGTAGCCGCAAAAGATAGCCGCACTTGGACTGTTAAGGATAATAATAAGGTGGAGACCACCATGTCTTTATATTTGCCTATATAGATAATTATAGAGTTTCCTGTATCACAAATTAAGCTTGTTGAGATTTACGGTACTATTATTGAGACAGTTTTTGATAAAAATTCTCAAGCCTCTCAAGTGCAAAATGAAGTGGTTGTAGCTCAACTCAGGAGATTTGCTAAGGAGAAATGATAAGTTATATCACTAGACTATATATTCTATATGTGAGAACATGACTACAATATCTTATATATGGTTGATCTAGTGACTTATGCAAATGTTGTTTCTTGTCCTCAATTAGATTTGTGGTTAGATGCGATGAAAGATGAGATACAATCTATGAAACAAAATAATGTTTGGGGACTTGTCAAGTTGCTTGAAGGTCAAGAGCTTATTAGCTGCAAATGGGTGTATAAGACTAAACGGGACTCCAAAGAAAGATTGAGGAGTTTAAAACCAAACTGGTATACAAATATTTCACTCAAAAAGGATGAGTGGACTATGAAGAAACATTTTTATAATTTCTTATAAAGATTCTTTCAGAGTGAAAATGGCTTCATTTTGATATAAAGTTACACCAAATGGATGTTAAAACTGTCTCTCTAAATAAATACATTGATAAAGAAGTCTATATAATACAATCCAAAGGTTTTGAAGGAGATGATTTAGGTAAGCTTATGTGTAGAATAAAAAGTCTTATTTATGGCCTCAAGCAAGTTTCTAGATAATGGTGCTTGAAGTTTCATGGTGTTGTCACTTCGTTCAATTTTGTTGAGAACAATGTAAATCAGTGAATATGCTACAAGGTCAATGGGAGGAAATTTATTTTTTTTCACACTCTATATACATAATATCTTGCTTGTAAGCAGTGATTGTGAATTACTATATGAAACAAAGTGGATATTATCAAAAATTTTGACATGTATGACTTTAATGAGGTGTCTTTTATCGTTGGCACTGACATCCGTAAGAATGGCTCTCACCATATATTGGATTTATCTCAAATGACATTTGTCAATCATATTTTGGAAAGATTCAACATAAATCACTGCAAGTTAGGAATTGATCCTATCATTAAGGGTGATGAACTGAATTTATCACAATGTCCTCATTTAGACATTGAGAAAACCCAATTGAAGTTTGTACCTTGTGTTGGCGCACTTGAAAGTATTATGTATGCCCAAATTTACACTAAACCAAATATCACTTTTATGACAAGACTTTTAGACAGATATTAGTTAAATCCCAGACACAATCATTAGGTTATTGCCAAAAAGGTTTTGAGATACTTAAAGAGGACAAAACACTATATGTTATATTACACACATGTTCAGGTCTTGCAACTAATAAGGTATTCGAATACAGACTTTGTTGGCCGTTAGGATGACATGAAGTCGACAATGAGATATATCTTTATGTTAGTAGGAGATGCAGTATTGTCACTCCCCGATCCTCGAACGCGCACCAATCCCTTACCTGGTCAATTAATAACGACGTCGCAGGACGCATCGCCGACCCTTTCATTTCAATACGAAAGCGGAAGCATATAATAAAATCCCCAGATAATAAAACAATGTGATAGAAAAATAGGGCCATATTTTTCCAACATGAAAAACCACAACCACACTTTTATACACAGCAAACCACATAGTATATATTACAATACTATTCACAGAAGTTTGATCTATCATACATCAGTTCATAACTTAGGGTTTGCAAAACAGGATGGGGGTCTCAATCCTCATCCGGGTCATACTCTGGATCATCATCTTCTTCTTCTTCTTCTTCTTCTTCTTCTTCTTCTTCTTCTTCTTCTTCTTCTTTTTCTTCTTCTTCAGGCTCCTAATCTTTCGGCTCCTCCTCGGGCTCATCCTCGGGCTCATCCTTGGGCTCGTCCTCAGGTTCCTCCTCTTCAACATCCACTCCTTCTTCGAAACCCCAGCTGGAATCCACGTTAGAGTATATTGGACACTCAGGGTCGTCGAGCTTTGGATCCTTTGCATCCACTACTAACCCATCCTTAAGGTCTGCCGTCCCTTCTCCAAACGCCTCTTCCAATAACATCACTTTCCGGTATGGGACCCTCTCTTCGCTCATCTGGTAGTGACGATACCATGATCGATACTCGTGGGGTCTTAAGGCGTCCCTACCCACGTCAACCCAGACGATAGACTTGATCAGTACGTATTCCAATCCTTCAGGGTGGTTATGTATATGGAAGTGGTATCCTCTCTCAGTGACCTCTTCGGGGATGCCAAAGTGCATGGGAGGACAAGGAGGTGGAGGTACTACCATCTAGGGGCTTGAAATGTTATCCCACAACGGGGTGAGACTACGTCTCAGCGAGTTCTATCCTCCTAAGCCTCGATTAGGAAACCAATACATTATGGGCTGCCTAAGCACACACGGGTCAAAGGACTTACCTTGGCTTCAGATTCCACCTGCAAATCAGCACAGTTCGAATAGGCACCCAATCAACCACTACAAATCGAAACATCAATCAATCGACCTAGTCGATTACATGTCAATCAGACCATTTCTTGGTCATTTTAAACAATGCCATATATTTTCCAGAATGATAAATCTAGTCATCAAGCCACATGCATTCTCCAAGATGACATACACAATCACCAAGCCATGTGCATTCTCTTAGGTGATGTACAGTCACCGAGCCACATGCATTCTCCGAGGTGATGTATCAAAACAACGAGTCACGTGCATTCTCCAAGGCGATATCCAATCACCGAGCCACGTCATACAGCATTTCTTCTCATCTTTTATCATACTCGATAAAATATTGTGTGTGGGTACACGGTCGGCCTTAGTCAAAATGTAATAATTTCCTTTTTATAATTCGCACCATTTTCTCTAGTCCACAAAAACATTTTTGGCATTATCAACCGATGCCCGGTTATTTTTCAATTAAGTACCAAAATTATTTAATTTAGGAAATAAATCCTAAAATCACAAATAAATCTATTCAGCACAATTTATCACTTAAATAAATAAACAGGCTGCACTACGATAATCAGCATAAAATTCCGGTCACCGGCTATCTCGGTCTAATTTCCGAAAAATAAAGAAATAATTAAATAATTACGAAAATTAATTATTAAATAGTAATAAATCCAACTTAGGCCCGTAATGCCTAATTGGACACCGAAACGGACTCGGAAAAATTTCGAAACTCGTTTAATAAATACTCTAGCCTATCTACTCGCTAATTACACCAACCATTTGCCTAACATGCATAAGTAAATCCCTAATTTAATTATCATAATCTAATCTATCCACCTAATTGCACTTAATTAAATCTAATCAATCACTAAACATCATTAGTCTACTAAGCGAGAATTAGTGAGTTAAACTCACTTGTTAATCGAACCGAGTGGTTCAATTCGACAGGAACGTCGCAAGGGTCACTTCTCTCCAAAGTGAGCCTAAATTTTGGGTCAGGATCGACCTCAAAACGGGCTTTGAAACCACTGTAAAACCCACAAAAACAGCCCTCTGTTTGCTGTTGCAAAATAAGAAAACAAAGGCTAAACAAAGCAAGCAAGACTGGTGAAAGAAACTGCAAGGCCGAGTGGCCAACCACACGAACTCATGGTGGCCGGAGGGGGCTCATGGCAGCCTAAGCTGCTTGGGACAGCCCTGGGACGCACGGACAGGAGCTGCTGGACGGCGATGAGGCGCAGCAAGGTGCGGCGGCATGCGTGCTCGCGAGGAGGGCGAACGGCGGAGGTGGTGGCATCGTGCGACTCCGGTGGCTGCTGGCTAACTTCAACGGCTGAGCTGCTGTCCCTGGCGGTTTCTTGGTCTACTGGTGCGAAAATGGAGAGGGATGGAGAAGGTTTTGGCCAAGATGAGGGAAAGAGGAAGAGATGAGGGAGAGATGGGGGACAAGGGCTCCACCATGGGCCATTTCTTCCAATGCTTTGTCCCCTTGACTCATCCATGGCCAAGCTATCTTCCTTGGCTGTCCATGAGCTACCAATGCTCTCTTTGCAACATTGAATTGATCCAAAATGGCTAGGGGAAGGGGGGCATACGAATTTGGCACAAATTTCTCTCAATTGGACTTAATTTCCTCTTCAATTCAATCCCATTTGATCTCAATAAATTCCGTTATTAAGTCAATACTCAAATTAGCATTTTTCCTCATCACTTGAACCATCTTGCATCCCATCGGCGCAATAAAAAACGGTCCATGGCTTTTTCTGGACAAAAACGGCCCTAGGACGACTTTTTCCCAAAAAGCCTCGGGTTGTAGAAAAATCTTCTGAGACTAAGTCAACATACCTAGAATTTATTGTGACATGACAGAAACTTCAATTTCTGAAATCGGACTCGAATTTGCGGTTAATTTCAATTTTGCGCGTGTTTAGCGTGACCTAAGTTACTAGGTAACTTTCATAAATTTTTCAGTGCAAATGATCCGTGGTCGATTTTCTTCGAGCCACAATGAACCAACTCGACTCATTGGCGACTCTCGGTTGTTGTGAAAATCTCGAGGGTTCAAATACGGACATAGGGTACCAAAACAATAAGAAAATCAATCTAGTGTCGGTCGAAGAGAATTTTCCAATTTAGTGGTATCACCCACGATTAGCCACACATCTCAGTCGAACCGACCTATCTCTGATCTCAAATCAACTTTTAACTGTGCCTCAATGGCCTCTAAAGATGAACACAGTCAAACAGTCAATTTCTGGTCGAATTCTCAAGTCTATTGCCTTAAAATTCCTTAATGGCTTTCCTAGATAATCTAGTTATCTTGAGAGTGATCAGCTCTGAAAATAGCCCTATAGGCACGTCAATGAAATGCCCGATTTATTCAATAGAAAACAGGACTGAAAGTCTTAGATGTCATAACTCTTCTCCTCTTATAAAAATTTCGTCCTTGAAATTTAAACCATTACAATACTTAAGCAAAAAGGTCGGGGTACAATTCTCTCATCGACTCCTCAGTCTCTCGCGTTGCTCCTTTAGTACCGTGGTGTTGCCAGACCACTTTGACCAACGGGATGGTCTTTGTACGCAGAACTTGCTCTCTTCTCTCCACAATCTGAACCGGGCGTTTCACGTATGACACTCGATCATCCACATCCAATTCCTCAAAATTGAGCACGTGAGTCGGGTCAGGCTCGTACTTCTTTAACATCGACACGTGAAAGACGTCATGCACTTGCACCAATCTTGGCGGCAACGCAAGACGATACGTTAGGTTCCCAATTCTCTCAAGAATTTCAAATGGACCTACGTACCTCGAACTCAGTTTTCCTTTCTTCCCAAAGCGCGAAGTTCCCCTCATTGGTGACACTTTCAGAAAAACGTGATCACCAACTTGGAATTCCAACAATCTCCGGCGCTTATCTGCATAACTTTTCTGTTTGCTTTGTGCGGTTTTTAATCTGCCTCTGATTACTGCCACGGCATCCACTGACTGCTAGACCAACTTTGGACCTGTAGTCTTCCTTTCTCCAACTTCATCCTAACACACCAGTGTTCTACACACTCTACCATACAATGCTTCAAATGGAGCCATCTGAATGCTCTGCTGATAATTGTTGTTGTAGGCAAATTCCACCAGGTGAAGCTGATCTTCCCAACTTCCCTTGAAGTCTAGTACACAAGCTCTCAACATGTCCTCGAGGGTCTGAATCCTCCTCTCAGACTGGCCATCCGTCTGAGGATGATATGCCGTACTATACTGAAGCTTTGTACCTAGAGCACTTTGCAAGCTCTTCCAAAAATCGGCGGTAAATCTTAGGTCTCGATCTGACGTTATCGTAACCGGCACTCCATGCATATGAACCACCTGTCGCACGTACAGGTTTACGTGTCTATCCAAACTGAGATCTTTTTGAACTGTAATGAAGTGAGCCGACTTTGTCAATCTGTCGACTACCACCCAAATCGAATCATTTCCTCTTTGACTCCTCGGTAGTCCGGTCACGAAATCCATCGTGATATGCTCTAATTTCCATTCTGGGATGGCGAGAGGTTGCAGAAGTCCTCCCGGCTTACAATGCTGAGCTTTAACCTACTGATATGTCAAACACTTGGTGACATGCTTGGCGATGTCCGCCTTCATACCTAACCACCAATAGTGTTGACGCAAATTCTGATACATTTAAGTACTTCCAGGATGAATGCTATAACTGCTACGATGTGCTTAAGATAAAATATCTTCTCTAAGCCCCCACATCGTCAGGTACAACCAAACATCCTCAGAACCTTAGTGTTCCATCATCAGAGATCTGAAAGTCAGTCTTTCTCTTCTCAGTGTCCTCCTGAAGAATGTTATGTACATCTGGATCTGTCGGTTGGAGTAGTTTGATTCTAATCTGGACATCCGGTTCAATTATGAGGGTGGCCATAAGACTTTAAAGGTGGCTTACCTCGAACTTGAAGACCGAATCTTGAGCTCTCTCGATTAAGTTCCACTCCTTAATTAGTATATGCGCAACTGAAGACTTTCGATTTAAAGCATTGGTGACCTTGTTCGCCTTTCCTAGGTGATATAGAATATCACAATCGTTGTCCTTCAGCAATTCCATCCATTTGCGTTGTCTCGTGTTCAACTCCTTCTGGGAGAACGGGTACTTGAGGCTTTGATGGTCTGTGAAGATCTGGAATCTTTCTCCACACAGGTAATGTCTCCAAATCTTTAGGGCAAAAATAATTACCGCGAGCTTTAAGTCATGCGTCGGATAGTTCTGTTCATGAGGCCTCAACTGTTGGGAAGCATGCGCAACAACTCTACCATGTTGCATCAACACACAACCCAACCCTCTGAATGACGCATCACTATAGATCTCGAATCCTCTAGGACCAGATGGGATAGTCAATACAGGTGCGATAGTCAACTTTTCCTTTAGCCCTGGAAATGACGTTCGCACTTGTCTGGCCACACAAATTTTTCTTCCTTCTTCGGGCGTTTTGTTAGAGGCGATGCTAAAGATGAGAACCCTTCCACAAACCGTCTGTAATAACTTGCCAAACCCAGAAAACTTCTTATTTCTGTCACTGTAGTCGGTCTTGGCCAATTGATCACAGCTTCTATCTTGCTCGGGTCCATTGAAATTCCTTCGCCTGAAATCACATGACCTAAGAAAGCAACACGAGTCAACCAAAACTCGCACTTGCTAAACTTAGCGTACAACTGATGGACTCTCAGCTTCTGCAGCACTAATCTCATTTGGTTCTCGTGTTCTTCGTCACTTCTTGAATTTACTAAAATATCATCAATGAACATGATCACAAACTGATCCAGATATTCCTTGAATACTCTGTTCATCAAATCTATAAAGGTAGCTAGAGCATTTGTTAACCCGAACGACATCACTGTGAACTCGTAATGACCATACCGAGTCCGAAATGCTGACTTAGGAATGTCCTCCTTCCTAATTCTCAGCTGATGATATCCTGTTCTTAAGTCAATTTTCGAGAATATTGACGCTCCTTGCAACTGATCGAGCAGGTCATCGATCCTCGGGAGTGGGTACTTATTCTTGATCATTACCTTATTGAGTTGATGATAGTCGATGCACAGGCGCAACGAACCATCTTTCTTCTTTACAAACAGAACTGGTGCTCCCCAAGGTGATGCACTGGGACGAATAAATCCTTTATCCAATAATTTTTCCATGTGCACCTTCAGTTCCTTCAATTCACATAATGCCATCCAGTAAGGGGCCTTAGAGATTGGCTCTATCCACGATGCTAGTTCAATCACAAATTCAATTTCTCTCTCTTGCGGCAATCCTGGCAATTCCTTTGGAAAGACATCTGGAAATTCTTGCACGATTGAAATGTCTTCCATTTTCAGCTCCTCAATTGTCGTATCCACGACAGTTGCCAAGTACCCTTGGCAACCTTCGTCTGACAAATGAGTTGCCTCTGGCGACGAGATCAAGACAATTGAGGGTCCTCCTCGACTTCCTACAAACTCGAAACTCTCACTCTCTAACGGGTCAAACTGAATCGCCTAGTGATAGCAGTCCATTTTAGCTCGTTGCTTGGTGAGCCAATCCATGCCAATTATTAAATCGAAATCATACATTGCTAGGACTAATAAATCTATTTTCCCCACTCGCTCACCAATCACTAACTTACACCCAGAACAACCCAAAGCAGCAATGACTTTATCTTTCAATGGTGTAGATATGCTAATTGCCGACTCCAATAATATAGGACTGACTCCTATCAACTTAACATATTACTCGGCAATGAAAGAGTTGGTTGCTTCCGGATCAAACAAAGCATAAGCAGGAAGGTCGTTCAGCGAAACCATACCTGTGATAACGTTAAGCGCAACTTCTACTTGACCCTGTGTGATAGCGTAAACTGTGCCTTGAACTAGAGGTCTCAGCTGTCCTCCCTGTGGCACGTTTTGAGGGGCATACCCTCTGATTTGATCCATCTATGGCAGCAACGGCAGTTGCGGTTGTCCTCTTAGCTTTCTAGGACAATTTCTAGCTATGTGGCCATGTTGGCCACATTTAAAACACGCACCCGACCTAGATGGGCACCGGGCTTACCCGTGTCGTATTCCACAGAAGCGACACGCTTCACTCCTATTGGGCCTTGACCTACCATATCCACTATTCTTGTTGGGCGGGACTTGGAATCTGCCTCCAAGCATAGGCCTCTTTCCCTGGCGAATTCCTTCTCGATGAGAATTAAACCTTGATCCAGACGAGGGGACTTGTTTGTTTAGACTCCTTTCGAGCAGTTGTGCTCGACGATAAATCTCTTAATAATTATTCAAATCGAACGGCACCAACGGCTGTCTCAATTCTTGTCAAAGGCCATTTTTGAACCTCCGAGCTTTCTCTTCAGGATCCTCAATCAGCCTCGGAGCGTACTGAGATAACTTTGCAAACTTGACCCCATACTGGTCAACGATCATCGTCCCATGATGAAGACGCTGAAACTCTTCCAATTTCTGTTCTCTGGCACTCCTCGAGAAATACTGTTCATTGAATGCCTTGAGGAAAGCATCCCACAGTGGGACTACTCCTCCTGGAAATACAGTCTCTCTGGCAACTCTCCACTAGGTATTGGCATTGCCCTGCAACTGATATACTGCCAGGGTTACCTTCTCTATCTCAGTGGACATCAGGAGTGCAAAGGTCTTCTCCAAATCATGTATCCACAATGAGGCGGTCTCGGGGTCTCCAGTACCCGTAAACCTTGGCAGGTTCAATCTCAGGAATTGCTCCACTAGCTTGTGGATCGGTCTATCTCTGCCCAAGTCTATGTTCCCAGCTGGAACATCGGTAGGTGCGGCGGTGGGTATGGCGGCAGCTATGGCAACATTGGCAGCTGCGGCAGCATTGGTAGTGGCAGTGACGGCAGCTTCAACAGCGGCAGTAAAGGCGGCAACTTGATCTCGAGCCTGCTGCCCCATCATCTTTCGCATGGCATCTAAGGCTTGGGTGATTCCTATATTTCCCTGATCACCCGAGGCTGCTACCCCAACACCGATAAAAGGTGATGCCAATCCATTGGCACTAGCCTGTGCCTGTGCCCTTCCTCTACCTCCTTGGGTACCGACCCTGGTCGGCGACCAAACCCGAGCTGTAGGCCTAACAATACACTTACTCGGAGTTCTCTGCTCCTTCTCGCTCATGGTTCAGTCTTTTACTGACACTTGTCTTCCAAATCCATACTAGATTAGAAGATGAGCGATTCACACACGACAAGCAATTTTACCAACCAACTACCATCGACATGCACCAGACATTAATTTAAAGGCCTTTCCTACTACTTGTTAGAGAAAACTCCTTTACTGTTTTGAAGTTGACAAAACATTTCCAAAAGTCTAGTTTGAAGACTTGCAGACTCAAATGTTATGATCTGAAGAACTCCAGACTCTCTTGTCAAAGTCTGAAGACCGCGAGACTTTAGATTAAAAGTTTGCCCTCACTGACAGTTTTCCAGACCGAAGAATGATGACTTATTCAGATGTCGGATTATCTTCAAGAATTCGATTCGTATGGTTTTTGGAAAACCTTATGGCTGGATATAGCATTTACCTGATTGATTATTCTTATTGGAACTTACTCCGATATGAAGATCTTGTGAAAGGCAAACAAACTTGGAAGGTTCTCCTTATGGAAACCAAAGATCCTGATTGTATGGGCGAACAAGATTGACGGGCTTTCATCACAATCATTTAACGACTCGAGATCTCCTTGATTGATTCTGTCCAACGGGTAGATTGGAAGAATTCATTTGGTAAGTGCCAACGATTATGAAGGCATGAAAGAGTATTTAAGGCGAACTCTCCAGTTGTTTGAAATGAGAGTGCGTGAAAGAAAATTTTCAAAGTCTGAAGCTTTTTAGTTCTTTGCTCTTTCACTTATTGAGCTCAAAGTTGTATACAAAAGAGATAAATTCTTAGTGAGACTTTGTGAGAGATCAGTAGAGACTTCTCACTGTGAAAGTCGAAGATCACGAGCTGTAAAATCTCTTTTGATTCATAGTGGAATCCAGCCAATAGGCTGTTAGCGTGGGAGAGTGGATGTAGACTTGATCTAAGCCAAACCACTATAAACCTTGTATTATAATTCTCTTTCCATGAACTCCTTACTTTCACTCATATATTTGTATATTCGTTTATAGTTGATTACGTACTTAGTCTATTATCTTCTAAAGACAAATTACTTCTATTAAGATTTGCAAAGATTTTTATTTTAACCTATTCACCCCCCTCTAGGTGTTTGCACTAGCCCTATTCAATTGGTATTAGAGCTTGTGTGCTTATTCTATTGAAGTGTTTTTACTTCTAAAGCTAAAGATCTATGACTAGTATTTTGGCTCCAAGATTGACTGAAGGCCAAAGCAACACCAGACCTCCTTACTTTGATGGGAAGGAATACAATGTTTGGAAGAATAAGATGAAGGCATTCTTGAGATCGAAAGATACCCTGAAATGGGATGTGGTAGAAAAAATGGATTATTCCCAAAGCTATATCAACCTCAAAAAGAGGAAAGGATATTGTAGATGCAAGCGAAATGACACAAGCAGAAATATCCAAGAGAGAAGCTCTTGATGCTAAAGCTATCTACTCTTAATACTGTGTTTTATCTCCTACTAGGTATAACAGAATTTCATCTTGTGAAATAGCAAAAGAAGTCTAGGACAGGTTACACGTTACCTATGAAGGAATTGATCGAGTTAAAGAAACAAAAATCAATATCCTACTCGGACAATATGAAGCCTTCAAGATGAAGCCAAGAGAATCCATCACTGACATGTTTAGTCATTTCACGGAGATTGTAAATGGTCTAGCATATCAAGGATAGCCAATCTCAGGACCAATGAAGGTTAACAAATTGCTGCGTGGACTCTCCAAAGACTGCAATCACGTGAAGACTTCAATAAGAGAAACCCAGAGGATCATGCCTCTTTCAGCAGACGAATTAGTTGGCACACTTCAATCATATGAAGTGGAGTATATCAATGAGGAAGAAGATCCTAAAGGTAATAAGTCAATTACTTTAAAATCTAACGATGATTCTGATATTTCAGACTCAGAAGATGACTTGGACGGTGAAGAGCTAGCACTCATGATAAGGAACTTTAGGATGTTGAACAGGAAAGGAAGAAGGTTTAACTGGAAGAAGCAAAGCACTCAAAGATTTCAAAAGAAATCAACTAAGGACAATGAGACCAACAAAGATGTGATTTGCTTCGAATGCAAGAAAAATGGGCATATCAAACCCAACTTTCCTCTGTTGAATAAAAAGAAAGGAAAAACAAAGAAATTCAAAAAGGCTCTTAAAGTAGAGACATGGATGATACAGAATGTGAAGAAAGTGATGAAGAATATGCCAACATATGTTTAATGGCAAATTCAGAATCAGACTTAGACCTTGAATTAGATTCAGACTCAAACTTAGACTCAAACAACGAGGTCGAGGTTAGTAATTTAAAAATTCATGTTAAAGTCTTAAAGTACATAGATGAACTCTGTCTTAGTCTCAAAACACCTCTTAAAAGGATTTCTGAGCTAAAGAAGGAGAATCCTAAACTGAAGCAAGAGGAAACTTCTTGGAAAGAAAATTTTGAAAATTTAGACAAAAGCTTTGTTGATTTAAGAGTTAATGCAGATTCTCTTTCTAAGGAAAAATACTTTTTTGAAATAAGACATTTCAAATATCATAAAAAGGTTTTCAAAAGGATCTGAAAAGTTGGAAAAGATTCTTTAAATACAAAGACCTTATTCAACAAATCAGGTTTAGGAATGACACCAGAAACTATTCATTTAATTGATTTTCCAAAAGTGAAGGAAAAAATCAAACAAAGACCTACAAAAACATTTTACAAAAATCATTTTCAAAAAGCCATTGTAAAAAACCCGTTGGTCGAAGTGCTCTCGAATGTTCAAAGTGTAACAACTCAAAACATTTCAAGAATGAATGTCTCAAGGTTTGGAGACCTGTTAAGAGGGATCGGGCAAAGGCTGTTTTTGGTACTAACTCCCTTAGACCCAAGAAAATGTGGGTACCAAAGAAAACTTGAGTTCTTTTTATGATTGTAGGTCACTATCAAGAAAAAGATCAAATGGTATTTGGATAGTGGTTGTTCGAGACACATGACAGGAGATTAAAGTTGTTTTATAAAGCTTATACAAATAAATGGTGGAAAATTTTCTTTTGGTGGAAACAACAAAGGAAGAATTATTGGATGTGGAACTGTAAAGATTGGAAGTCTCACAATCAACAATGTTTCATTGGTGGAAGGTTTGAATTACAGTCTACTCAGCATAAGTCAACTCTGCGATACTGGTTTCAAAAATAATTTTCAAGAAAGCGTTTGCTCGGGAACTAATAAAGATTTATCTCAATCTTTTACTGGACGAAGACATAGAAACATTTATCTTCTGGATATAAAACCAGAGAGCTCCCAATGTCTAATTTCCATTCAAGATGAAGCAAACATTTGGCATCGAAAGCTTCGTCATGTTAACATGAAGCAGATTGCCAAAATTTCCTCAAAGAAGCTTGTTCGTGGACAACCAAACTTAGCTTATCAAAAATTAGAATTATGCACACCATGTGTTTTGGGAAAACAGGTTAGAAGTTTTTTTAAATCTATAAATCAAGTTTCTACTAATCGAGTTTTGCAACTTCTGCATATGGACCTCTTTGGATCAACCATGACTCAAAGTATTGGTGGAAAAAAATAATGTCTAGTAATCGTGGATGATTACTCTCGCTCTACATGGGTATTCTTCTTGGCAAGTAAGTCTGAAGCATTCTCTTGCTTTTCAAAATTTGCTAGGAAGGTTCAGAATGAAAAATGATATATTATTTCATGCATATGAACAGACCATGGAAGTGAGTTTGAAAATCAAGACTTTGCAAATTTTTGTGATGAATCTAGTTTACAACATGTTTTCTCTTCACCATACACTCCAGAGCAAAATAAGGTTGTGGATAGAAAGAATAGATCCTTGCAGGAGATGACAAGAACCCTTTTAATTGAGAGTAATATTTCCTCTCGATTTTGGGCTGAAGCAGTTTCTCTAGGAAAGAAAGAATAGACAGAGACACCTATGTCAAGTTCTTCAAAGCTGGATAAAGATGAAAAAGGAAAGAATGTAGACCAGAAGCTATACAGGAGCATTATTGGATCACTTCTTTACCTTACTGCATCTAGACCTGACATTTTGTTTAGTGTTTGTATCTGTGCTAGATTCCAACCAAATCCCAAAGAATCTCATTTAAGTGCAGCAAAGTGAATCATCAAATACGTTGCAACTACTTCAAAGCTAGGTCTGTGGTACCCCAAAGAAGGAGACTTTACTCTCCTTAGATATTTAGATGCAGATTTAGCAGGATGCAAAGTGAATAGAAAGAGTAATTTTGGTACATGTCAACTGCTGGGCAACAAGCTGGTATCATGGTTTTCAAGAAAGCAGAGTACCATAGCTCTTTCAACAGCTGAAGCGGAATATGTAGCTCTTGGAAGTTGTTGTTCTCAAATCTTATGGATAAGGCAACAGCTAAGAGACTTTGGTATTGAAAAATTATACACTGAGATCAAAATTATACACTGAGATCAATCTCATAAAAAAATCCAATTCTTCATTCAAGGGCAAAGCATATAGAGATACAACATCATTTTATTAGAGATCATGTTCAAAATGGAGAAGTTATGATTCAGTTCATTGACTTGAAGAATCAGTTAGCAGACATATTTACAAAGCCACTGGAGAAAAGTTTATTTAAGTCTATTCGCGCAAGACTGAACATCATATCTTCTATCGGGTAAAGTCTGAAGGTGTTCAGACTTAGAATGTCCAGAAGTTACGACTGTAAGTAAATACTTTCTAAAATGGATATAAGTTTATTTTCGGATAAAATTTCGAAAATGTACGTTAATTTTTTAATTGCTACTTGCCTATTTCGTTTTTAGGAATTATCCTTGAATTCATGACGGTTTTTTCATTTTCAAAAATGTAGTTTTTCATTTTTGAAAAAGTCAATTTTTACTAGTTCCTTTATAACATCATGTATACCCCGTTTCACCTGCCTTATATACAGTCGAAATTCTTCTTCTCCGTTTACACTTATTCAAACCCTAGAATATAGAGATCCTACTTTCTCTCATTTCTTTTGTGTTTGATCCAAAAAGGTTTCACCTTTTCAAGCGAGCGAGTTCGAAGAAATCCTCCAAGACTGTGACAATGTCTTCCCAAATGAAATCTTCTAGAATTGCGAGCAAGGGACCACAGCTTATGCGTGAGGGTCCTACACATTTTGACTTAACCGAGGAAGAAGATTCTCCTCAGTAACAACAACAGCAACAACAACATTCTCAATAGCGTCACTCTTCACAACGAGCAACTCAAGATCCTCCTCCGCAATAATCACAAGAAGAAATTATCGAAGATATTGAACCAGTAAGAACTCAAAAACCCTAATTTCTCTTTAGACTGTACTCCAACTTGAAAAGGGGTGGTTCTGCAATGAATCTGATTGATGAATCCTTGAGAGCGCATGGTTACAAGAATGAAACCTTGTTCTTAAATGCTATGGAAAAGATAGGCGTTACACCTCAAGGTTTGGCAGAATGGACTTTTGTCAACTTTTCTAGTGATCCACGATTTGGTCAGCCAGATGGAAAGGATGTACGCGCATTTTCAACCTAGGCTGGGTGTTGCTGCAAAGCTCCGTGGAGAGGGAACAAACTTATTTCATTCTAAGGACCACAAGAAATCTTATTCGAAATTGTTGAAGAGAGGGGTTATGAACCCTAGGAGTGTGGACTTTAACTTTCTTGACTCCTTGAAAGTAAATCTGAGAGAGAAGCTTGCACTGCTTCAACTTGAACGCTTTTGCTCAGAAACCACTGTTGCCTACCCTAAACTAACTGCTTATTTTTATTCAAATCAATCTTTTATAGATGTGAATAAATTTTGTTTTACAGTTATGGACAAAGAATTTGTGGTTGATGTGGACATCTTGGCTGATGTAATTGGTGTGGAAGAGGGAGGTTCCAACCAATAGGTGTATCTATTACTCACGCTACCTTGGCTATTGTTCGGGACAGACTTGTTGAGGGCAAGATTTCTTACTCTAGAATGAATGCCTCCAACATTCTACCTCACAAGGTCGTGATAAACTGCATCAGACCCAAGTCTACTTTAAAGACTGATGTCTCTCGTTCTGAAGCAAAGTTGATGTATGCGATCAATACTGGCTGTAAGTTCTCACTGCCTCACACTATCGTAATGCACATGTATAGGACAGTTGTGAAGGACAAGGGGCAACTTCCTTACTCAGCACTTGTCACTTGACTCTTCAGATATTTCCAAATTCAGTTTCCCGCTCCTCTATGTGTTCGAACCATTGCTCCAATGGTGATTGGTCTAAAAATGGTTTCAAAGATGAGACTAAAGGAGCTGAATAAGGAATTGGAGTGCTTTAAGGAGAAGTTCCATGTCAAGGCAAAGCAAGACTCTACAGCAAAGAAGAGAAAAGGCAAAGAGCCCATGAACGAACCGATCAAGAAGAGGAGATTTCTTATCTTGCAGGATGAAGAAGATGAAGATGATCTCACTCTCTCCACATTTGCCTTAAGAAACTTACAGAGTTTTGTTAGCTTTAAGGAGCCAGAGAATAGAGAAAGAGAAGAGACAAAGAAGAGAGGTGAAGAAAGAAATGAAAGCAGAGTAGAGGAAGAAGAAAAAGGAATAGAAGAGGAAGAAGAAGGGAGTCAAGATGACTCTTTTGAACCAACAGCCGATGTATCTTTGTCAGATGACTCGGAAAAGACAAGGAGTGGAAACACAGGAGAACTACATCACTCGGTTGCTGAAGAAGAACAGGAAGAGGAACACTTTTCTCCACCTGAAGATACAAAAACAAGGGGAGCTGCTGAAAAAAGAGGTACTTCTTCACTTGTCTTTACTAGTGATTTTAGTAGATCTCCAGCAGATCCAGAGGATGTCTATGCCTCTCAATACCCTGCAGCAGATGTTGAGGCATTCACTCCTAGTCCTAGTGATTGAACTACAGATGTTCCCTCACATCTCAAGACTCCCGGAACTGATTCGGCTGGACCTAGTGCTACAACAGAAAAATCAGCAGACTTTCAAAGAGTGCTGGAAATTCTTTTGGAATCAAAGGGTCAGCAATATGCCTTAGAGTTTGAGATGAAGAACATGATGACAGTCTTCAAGAAGACTTTAGACTCTCTACAAGAGCATATACAAGCCCTGAAACTTCAAGTGCAAGAATCGGCAAAGGGTGAGGATATTCAACAACTGAAGGAGACTCTGAAGACACTAGAGGAGACTGTCAAGTCAATGGGAGATTTTCATATCGTTCGTGTCCCCAAGCAACACTGATTTTTTACCCAACTCTTTCATAGTCATTCTCCACTTTTTGCTATGACAAAAGGGGGGAGAGTTTGTGCAGATTTGACTAATCTATCTTTTGAATCCTTTTGGTTTGGAACTTTTTACTTTTTGATGACTTTGTGCTTGGATTTTAGTATTTTTTTTGTTTGGTTTTGGACTGACTTTGGACTTTTTGGATTTGAACTTTTGATGCTTGCAATAACTTAGTTTGTGGTACCGATTATGGCTGGATAGTCATTTTGTCTTGTGGGACAGCAATAACATGTTTTCTGTGGTTGCAGAATCGATGCTATTCAGGTTTTAATCAACTTATTGTTATAAGATATCACGTATTGCTTAAGTGTTGTTTTGCAGGTCAAAATTATTCAAATCTGCGGGAAAGTTTTGTCACCATAAAAAATGGGGAGATTGTTAGAGAAAACTCTTTTACTATTTTAAAGTTGACAAAACATTTCCAAAAGTCTAGTCTGAAGACTTGCAGACTCAAATGTTATGATCTGAAGAACTCCAGACTCTCTTGTCAAAGTCTGAAGACCGCGAGACTTTAGATTAAAAGTCTACCCTCACCGATAGTATTCCAGACCGAAGAATGAAGACTTATTCAGATGCGAGATTATCTTCAAGAATTCGATTTGTATGGTTTTTTGGAAGACCTTATGGCTGGATATAGCATTTACCTGATTGATTATTCTTATTGGAAGTTACTCCGATATGAAGATCTTGTGAAAGGCGAACAAACTTGGAAGGTTCTAATTATGGAAACCAAATATCCTGATTGTATGGGCGAACAGAATTGATGGGCTTTCATCACAATCATCTAACAACTCAAGATCTTCTTGATTGATTCTGTCCAACGGATAGATTGGAAGAATTCCTTTGGTAAATGCCAATGGTTATGAAGGCATGAAGGAGCATTTAAGGCGGACTCTTTAGTTGTTTGAATGAGAGTGCGTGAAAGAAAAATTTCAAAGTCTAAAACTTTTTAGTTCTTTGCTCTTTCACTTATTGAGCTCAAAGTTGTATACAAAAGAGAGAAACTCTTAGTGAGACTTTGTAAGAGATCAATAGAGACTTCTTACTGTGAAAGTCGAAGATCACGAGCTGTAAAATCTCTTTTGATTCATAGTGGAATCCAGCCAATAGGCTATCAGCGTGAGAGAGTGGACGTAGGTTAGATCTAAGCCGAACCACTATAAACCTTGTGTTCTAATTCTCTTTCCTTGAACTCCTTACTTTCACTCGTATATTTGTATATTCGTTTATAGTTGATTATGTACTTAGTCTATCATCTTCTAAAGACAAATTACTTATGTTAAGATTTGCAAAGATTTTTATTTTTACCTATTCACCCCCTCTAGGTGTTTGCACTAGCCATTTTCACTACTATCCCATAGGTCATCGCACCTTATCACTCTAATCCCTAACCGTTGCTCTAATACCACCAAAACGGGATGCCACACCTCGATCCTCAAACGCGCGCATATCCCTCACCTGGTCGATTAATAGCGATGTCCTAGGATGCATCGCCGACCCTTTCATTTTAATACGCAAGCGGAAGCATATAATAAAATCCCCAGACAATAAAAACAATGTGATAGAAAAGTAGGGCCATATTTTTCCAACATGAAAAACCACAACCACACTTTTATACACAGCAAACAACATAGTATATATTACAATACTATTCACAGAAGTCTGATCTATCATACATCAGTTCACAACTTAAGGTTTGCAAAATAGGATGGGGGTCTCAATCCTCATCCGGGTCATACTCTGGATCCTCCTCCTCTTCTTCTTCTTCTTCTTCTTCTTCTTCTTCTTCCTCTTCAGGCTCCTTATCTTCCGGCTCCTCCTCGGGCTCATCCTCGGGCTCGTCCTCAAGTTCCTCATCAGGTTCCTCCTCTTCGACGTCCACTCCTCTTCGACACCCCAGCTGGAATCCACGTTAGAGTCTACCGAAGACTCAGGGTCGTCGAGCTTTGAATCCTTTGCGTCTACTACTGACCCATCCTTAGGGTCTGACGTCCTTCTCCAAACGCTTCTTCCGATATGTACAAAGGTACATTGCTTTCCGGTATGGGACCCTCTCTTCGCTCATCATGGTAGTGACGATACCATGATCGATACTCGTGGAGTCTCAAGGCGTCCCTACCATCGTCAGCCCAGACGGTGGACTTGATCAGTACGTATTCCAGTCCTCCGAGGTGGTTGTGTATATGGAAGTGGTATCCTATCTCGGTGACCTCTTCGGGGATGCCAAAGTGTATAAGAGGATGAGGAGGTGGAGGTGTTGCCATCTAGGGGCCTGAAATGTTATCCCACAATGGGGTGAGACTACGTCTCAGCGAGTTCTACCCTCCTAAGACCCGATTAAGAAACCAATACACTATGGGCTGCCTAAGCACACACGGGTCAGAGGACTTACCTTGGCCTCAGATTCCACTTGCAAATCAACACAGTTCGAATAGGCACCCAATCAACCACTACAGATCGAAACATCAATCAATTGACCTAGTCGATTACATATCAATCAGACCATTTCTTGGTCATTTTAAACAATGCCATATATTTTTTAGGATGATAAATCTAGTCATCGAGCCACGTGCATTCTCCGAGGTAACATACTTAGTCACCGAGCCACGTGCATTCTCCGAGATGACATACCCAATCACTGAGCCACGTGCATTCTCCAAGGTGATGTACAGTCACCGAGCCAAGTGCATTCTCCGAGGTGATGTATCAAAACGAGTCACATGCATTCTCCAAGACGACATCCAATCATCGAGCCATGTCATACAGCATTTCTTCTCATCTTTTATCATACCCGATAAAATATCGTGTGTAGATACACAGTCGGCCATAGCCAAAATATAATAATATCCTTTCTATAAATCCCACCATTTTCTGTAGTCCACCAAAAAAATTTTGGCATTATCAACCGATACCCGGTTATTTTTCAATTAAGTACCAAAAGTATTTAATTTAGGAAATAAATCCTAAAATCACAAATAAATTGATTCAGCACAATTTAGCACTCAAATAAATAAACAGGCTGCACCACAATAATCAGCATAAAATTTCGATCATTGGCTATCCCTGTCTAATTTTCGAAGAACAAATAAATAATTAAATAATTACTAAAATTAATTATTAAATAGCAATAAATCCAACTTAGGCCTGTAATGCCTAATTGGACACCGAAACGGACCCAGAAAAATTCCAAGACTCATTCAATAAATACTCGAGCCTATCTACTCACTAATTACACCAACCATTTTCCTAACATGCATAGGTAAATCCCTAATTTAATTATCCTAATCTAATCTATCCACCCAATTGCACTTAATTAAATATAATCAACCCCTAAACATCATTAGTCTACTAAGCAAGGATTAGTGAGTTAAACTCACTTGTTAATCGAACCGAGCGGTTCAATTCGACGAGAACGTCGTGGGGGTCACTTCTCTCCAAAGTGGGCCTAAGTTTCGGGGTTGGGATCGACCTCAAAACGGGCTTTGAAACCGCTGTAAAACCCACAAAAATATCCCTTTGTTTGTTGCTGCAAAACATAAAACAAAGGCTAAACAAAGCAAGCAAAGACCAGTGAAAGCAACAGCAAGGCCGAGCGGCCAACCACACGAACTCACGGTGGCCGGAGGGGGCTCACGGCGACCTGAGCTGCTCGTGATAGCCCTGGGATACACGGACAGGAGCTGCTGGACGGCGGTGAGGCACAACAAGGAGCGGCGGCGTTCATGCTCGCGAGGAGTGCAAACAGCGGAGGCGGTGGCGGTGACGTCATGCGGCTCCGGTGGCTGCTGGATGGCTTCAGTAGTTGAGCTACTGTCCCTAGCGGTTTCTTGGTTTGTTGGTGTGAAAATGGAGAGAAATGGAGAAGGTTTTGGCCAAGATGAGGGAAATAGGAAGAGATGAGGGAGAGATGGGAGACAATGGCTCCACCATGGGCCATATCTTCCAATGCTTTGTCCCCTTGACTCATCCATGGCCAAGCTATCTTCCTTGGCTGTCCATGAGCCACCAATGCTCTCTTTGCAACATTGAATTGGTCCAAAATGGCTAGGGGAAGGGGGGCATACGAATTTGGCACAAATTTCTCTCAATTGGATTTAATTTCCTTTTCAATTCACTCTCATTTCATCTCAATAAATTCCATTATTGAGTCAATACTCAAATTAGTATTTTTCCTCACCACTTGAACCATCTTGCATCCCACTGGCGCGATAAAAAATGGTCACTGGCTTTTTCTAAACAAAAACGGCCCTAGGACGACTTTTTCCCAAAAAGTCTCAGGCTGCAGAAAAATCTTCTGAGACTGAGTCGACATTCCTAGATTTATTGTGATATGACAGAAACTTCAATTTCTAAAATTGAACTCGAATTCGCAGTTAATTTCCATTTGGCGCATTTTTAGCGTGACCTAGGCTACCGGATAACTTTCAGAAATTTTTCAGTGCAAACAACCCATGGTCGATTTTCTTCGAGCCACGATGAACCCACTTGACTCATTGGCGACTCTCGGTTGTTGTGAAAATCTTAATAATTCAAATACGAGCACAGGGTACCAAAATAATAAGAAAATCAGTCTAGTGTCGGCCGACAAGAATTTTCCAATTTAGTGGTGTCACCCATGATTAGCCACACATCTCAGTCGAACCGACCTATCTCTAATCTCAAATCAATTTTTAAATATGCCGTAATGGCCTCTAAAGATGAACACGGTCGAACAGCCGATTTTTGGTCGAAATCTCAAGTCTATTGCCTTAAAATTCCTTAATGGCTTCCCCAGATAGTCTAGTTATCTCGAGAGTGATCAGCTCTGAGAATAGCCCTATAGGCGCATCAATGAAATGCCCGATTTATTCAGTAGAAAACATGACTGAAAATCTGGGATGTCACAAGTATTATGGCAAAAGGAAAAACAGAAATTTATGTCATCCTCTACAATGTATATGGAGCTTGTAGCATGCTTTTTAACTGTTACCAAAGTTATTTGGCTCCAGAATCTTGTTAAAGAGTTGATCTTATTTGATTTTGTGGATAAACTCATACGGTTGTATTGAGACAATAACTATTTAGTGTTGTGTATCAACAACAATAGATGTCTCAAGGGGTCTAAATATATGGTGGTCAAGTTTTTAATTATAATAAATGGTACAGAATGGTGATGTTACAGTAAAGCACATTTCCACAAATGATATGGTTGTAAATTCATTAACCAATAGCATTCGCCATTGTGTTCTTGAACGACATGTCATTAACATAGACTTAGGAACATCATGGGATGTTCTTTTTTAGTGGGAGCTGTTTTAGTTTTGTTATCATAAAGTTTATATGTGTTTGTTACATTTAGTAACATTGTGATATATGCCGACTCCTTAACATTAATGCATTGTCATCGAATTGAACACATATAGAATCTCAAGGTATTGTGTAAATCTTAAGTAAAAGTTAGGAGCATCCAATTATTAACCTTGAGTATATGTCTTGTTACACATAAATAAAGGTTAATCATATAGACAAGACATATGCGAGCTCATTAGAACCATAAAAACATTTTTTTAGTAGCATAGATGTTGACACTTAAATTTTTTGCCCAAAAATCATTTCCAAAAAAAAAAAATGGGAACTTATTTTTCTGCAAAAATGTTTCTTGTCAAATTATTGCATAAATATTACATAGTCATTTAGTATAGTTTTTAAATGCATTTATTTTCTTGATATGAAAATAATCAAAATAATAAAAAAGAGAAAAAAAAAAAAAAAAGAAAAAAAAAAAAAAAAAAAAAAAAAGGTTGGAGCCGATGATCTGAATGTGGCTGGCCAAGCCCAAGAGGTCAGATTGGAATTAATACGGCAAGTTGGGGCCAAAATGCAATTTCCAAAATTTGAGGGATCGATTTGCAAATTTTGTCAAATTTCACCTGAGCCCTTAAATCATCATCTTGGCCCCCAATTGAGTAGAAATTGAACTTGGGTTAGGTCTAATTAATCGAATCGGGTAAAAAGGACCAAATTGCATTGAATTGGGCATTCTCGAGCAAAAAGATGATCAATTTTGAGGAACTTTCTTGCAAACTTGGGCGGGGACAATTGTGAAAATTGATTAAGATCTTAAATTACTATATATAGGCTTGCTAACTGATCAAAAATCATAGCCAAATTGATGGATTAAAACACTCAAGCCAACTGCCAAAACTCAGTCCATGAGTTGCTCTCAATTTGAAGCTGTTGAGTAAGCAACTTGGTAGCCCCACTATATCCCCCTCAGCTGCTTGATCAACCTGATCTCTACACGTGGTGGAAGACCATAATTAGGAGTGCAAGTGGACAAAAATTGGATAGGGATAAGCTGCTGAAAGCACGTGAAAATCACAGCAAAATCCGCACATACAACAATTGCGAAAGTTGAAAATTTTGGCTAAGTCAGAAAGTGGGTGAGCTAACTCAGTTGGAAGGCTTGGTAGGGGGCAAAAACTAACTAAGAGATTACTTAATTCAATGGATAAGATATATGAAGTAAGCTCTTTTGAGGAATAAAAGGTCGGAGACAAGAAGCGCTAGGGAGAGCTCACAATCGTTCTCCAAAAACACCCACACAAGCAACTCAAGAAAAAAAAAACCTAGAAATTTCATATTGACCATTGGAGAGAAAAGTGAAATTTTCACAAACTTGCAATCAAAATTAGCCAAAATCCTCAATTAGAGAGTGAAACTTCATTCAAGATCTTTCCAACCATAGGCTTTTTTTTTTTTTTTGGGTCTGTTTCCAACCATAGGTTGCATGTCCCAAATGGACATCGGGAAGGCCTCCTAAAGCCTCCCGAAAAATACTCTCCTAGCGGGTGAAGAAAGTTTGAAAATTTTTCCAAGTGTTGGGCCTTGTTGGTCACGGTGGAGGGAAAGCGAGTATTTCTTTAAAAGGTGAGAGACAAATGAGGAAAACCATGATTTTAACCCAAACTGGAATACATATAGTTTGGCTCGGTGTTAATTTGGCCAATAAAAAAGGTCTCAAGATCTAATTTTGGAGACCAACAAAAACCTTCGTTGTCAGTTTTTTTCTCTACAAATCTCATTTGCCAATTTGAAAGAGCCAATTTCCACATGCCTCTGGAGAATAATTTCTTGGTTTCCTCGGCTAAAACCCACTTGCAAAAGAAACTAGAAAGCAATGTAAGAATCCTAGATGTATTTTTGGTCAAATTTAAATATGTTCTAAATGTGAAAAAGCAAGAGGAAAATCCATCCAGAAAACTTATTGTGATGCTAGATTTTTTCCTAGTGTTGAAATTTCTTCAAGAGTCTTGCATGTATGATTTATTATGCCCCATTTTCATGCATTACTTGTCTTCGTGACTTTGATGGATGCTATATGGGAGTACAAATGATGCTTAGGTCAGCGCAGTTTAGTCTTTAAATCTCCATGTGAACCATGAGATCATTTACAACTTGAGTAAAAAACCAAGCCAATCCACATTGAGATATGGTTGGCCAGCGTAGGTCATGCATGTATGCATTTTGGAGAGTTCATTTCGATGTGTCCGACTGATCATTCTCTGTGATGTTTATTGCATTTGAAAGTCCATATTACCTATTTTTACTTGGATGAAGTGATGTTTCTTATGGATCACGCATGTGATGAGTGTGAGGGCTTGAATCTGGGCATACAACATGTTTGTTTGACTTGGTTTAAAACCCAGAATTGCAAATAATAGCTCAAACCCACACATTGGAGGCTGATTTCAATTTGGTTATTGTGTGTTTTAGGCTGTGATTTCTACCTAAACCTATTATTTCCATGCAGTAATATAACCTTGATACTTTAGTTCCATGTGAGATTGCTTATGAGTCGAGATTGAAGGCCAAGAACATGGCCCGAGGAAGCTACTTTGGGGTGATTAATGCATGCCAAAGGTTCGATAAAATGCTCGAACCAAGTTGCGAACTTGCGACGACTGATTTGAGCTCGGTTGTTGTGATATTCATATACTGGGTTGTTCCACATTGGTGTAAATCAACATATATTGGTTTAGGGAATTATTTTTAAATAAAAATTTTAAAAAACAAAAAAATATGAAAGTTTCATAAATAAAAATAAAAATGTTGGATAATATTAAATTAGGGCATAAATGACATCTATGAAATTTGCTTAATTTTATAAGGTCATTTTTCTTAATTTAATGCTATTTTGGTATTTTATAATCATTTTTGTAAATAATCCATATCGCATAGATTAAAATTATTTAGAGTAGTCTCATGCATTTAGAGTAATTTCATGTATACATAAATTCCCATTTTGTTCATGGGAGTTCTATCCCAGGGCGTGATAATAAGGCCATATAATATTATTTACCTGACTTGTATCAGGTTTTCCTTTTCTGCATTTATTTTCAAGTCATTTCAATTTTTTGGATGTTTACTTACCGCATTGCTTTTCATTAATTTGATTGCAAATTTCTCTTCTAAATTAGGTTAGGATTAGTCTAGACATTAAGGAAAACAAATCTACAAAAACATTTGCATGGATGCTTAGTGATTTCGTAAGAATTATAATTGGTAATCAAGATTATGTGGCTATTTAAATAAACAACCTTTCAAGTTAGTGCTACTGTAAGGGCGCTAATAGATATATTGGCGTAAACAAGTCCCCGTTCCTAGAAATCTTTGGTTACATAGGAATCGAGACAACACTCACGTGTCTCGACTGGTTTCTAGTCAACCTCAATAGGCTAGTGGCAACTCCTAGAAATATTTAAGTTGTTAAGAACTGAAATACGAAATATAACGTCATGTGAGGTATGAGCTTGGGAGAGCCCATGCCAGAAATCCAAGACCGTTGGTTCACCTCTTTAGGCAATACTCCTAAACCTCTTCCTTTTCCCTTGACGGCAAAAGAGAGGTCGCGACAACAAATTTTTGTGACACTTAAGATAATAAAATGGTGACTGATAAAAAGGATAACACATAAGGTATTACTCTCTATGAGAGGCAATATCCATTTGTCACATTACTATATTTAATCCATATCAATAGAGTTAAAAGCACTTGTGATCATGAAAGGCTCTGTGTGTATATATGTAGCTACCACCATGGTTCGGTATGTGAAACTTTACGAGATATGATTGACTATCAAAAGTTATCTGTAGACCAAGGTGTGTACATACAATACAATTTTAATTAATGTAGCTCAAATGGGAGAACGTAAGAGTTTTTATAATGTGAGCTACATTAACTTATATTGCAATTTATCGTTTCACAAGATTGATCTAATAAGATAAGACAAAAGGTTTCTTAATTAGCCTAATATGAAATCGGCTAATGCGAGTCGAGTTGAGGTTAGCTCATAATTAGACAGCCTGATTGAAAATTGTATAAATAGTACTCAAGTCTTTCTTCTAACCCCAACACACACAAGTATCCTCATATAAGGAGCGTTTACCAAACGCTAAAGGTGAGAGCCGGTCTTATTGAGCCAGTGATACATAGAGCAATAGAGAATAAGCTCCTATGCTTGAATCGTTAGTTTTCCACATTAAGCAGATGGATTCCAAAACATGTGCGTTAATATTTTTATTCGGTTATATATATATATTCTTGTTTTAGTTATTGAGATCGTGGGATTGCATTTTGCCATCTTAAATACTTTTGACTTGGAAGTTGCATAAGGTATATGGTACCAATTTTTATATGTTTCTGTAAAGAACTTAAATAATGAAATCGGCCTACATTGTATGTATGACTTATTCTTTCAGAATTCACTTTGCATATAACTAGTGCCCTTCAAATGTAAGATAGGACATGAATGTATTCAAATCAAATTGATGATAATAGACAGGAAAACAAACTGAAAAATTATAGCCGCGAAATGATTTCAAGGAAAAAGAGGAAGTGCATTAATTGAACTTGTGAGCTAATGCTTTGATCATTAAGTATAATCTATCTACATAGTATAGCAAAGCCAAAAAAGATAAGTCTTAACCTCAAACTTTGACCAATAAATTCCATAAAAATATGGTAAGTGTTAAGGATTAAGTACTGTTACTTCTTCAGAAAATGGTCTTATCCGTATTTTTTTTTTTTGTACCCTGTTTTTTACTCAAGCCACCTCCCTCTCGCGGGTTATAAGCACGCTTTTGTTCACTCAATCATTACTTGTTAACTTGAGTTCAGAAAGCTTGGAATATGGACACTTTTAACTTAATTGTGCATCTTATTGCGTGTATAGTTGGCCGATAACTTACTCATCATCGTTGCAAAAACAAACGATAACAAAACAAAAGGAAAGCAGCACATGATTTTACTATAAATTAAGTGATAAAACCAAGATTACATCCAACTATAAATTAAGTGATAAAACCGAGATTACAACCACACTCGAGGCACTCAAATACTCTAAGTGTGCCACAATTCCTAATTACATTCACACAGTATTTAGCACTCAGTTTCTCAAAAAATAATCTCTCAATCTCACAAAAGAATTCACAAATTTTACCCACAAGGCTTTGCTTGACTCGAATACTAAAAGCTCCTCTTGGATTGCTTCAGAGTGTAATTCACAAAGAAGTTGTCTCTTGGATGCTCTTCACAAAGAAGGTCTACCTCTTATGATGAAAAATTTTGGATCCAATGTAGGAAACCTACACAAGTTAGGAAGCCTACTTGGATGGGGTTTCCTTTATAGGTTCAATTTCGAGAAATATTTTCATCATCTCCATATTGACTTGTCGTTTGAGTCAAATCATAATTGTTTTGCTGGAATTCAAACTTCGCTCCTACTTTACCGCGACCTACTTTTCGTCCGGAGGGAAAAAAATCAATGTTGATGAAAGTGAGTTGTGCGCGCAAAAGAATACTGAGGCCACCATGTACTAAAGATAAACCCATTATTAATAACCAATATCACCTACGGAAATCATTCGATTTTGAGTGGGCATAAAAAAGCTTTAGGAAGAGAAAAATTTATCTGGACAAAATATAGCTACGAAATCTTCACGAGAAATACTAAATATATTTTCTATCGACTAAATTACTACTTACATATCCATAAATTTCCACACATATAGAATAACTTAAACAAAAAGAAAGGGATGGGAAAAGAAATATATTATAAATTGTATTCAGATTCTACATTTACAAAAAAAAAAAAATCATCGAAGTTCTAGCATGGTCCAAAAACCTTTATTGCGTGACACGTGCTTAGCCTCTTCACGTTCCGTCTTGGCCAGAATGATCACTCTCTCGAACAACCATTGC
Source organism: Eucalyptus curtisii (assembly GCA_017140595.1). NCBI lineage: Eukaryota > Viridiplantae > Streptophyta > Magnoliopsida > Myrtales > Myrtaceae > Eucalyptus > Eucalyptus curtisii. Next base: position 9,252,656 of record CM029504.1, read on the forward strand.
GAGCACAGTAGCTTGACACGCCTGTGCTCTGAACGAATTTGGTCTTCAAAATTATTAAGCAAAGCTTGGAAGATCTTGCAATCTAACTATGCCAAAGGGACCGAATAGCCATTCTCCTCTTCATCCACATATACTCGAAAGTATCCTTTTCGAACCATGGTTAACCGCTCCACCAATCGCAAACTTATCAACATTTTTTTTCCTATTTGAATGTTGGGAAATTTCAGTAAACTGACTAGGCTAGAGAGAATAATTGCAGGAAACTAAAAAACGGCAAATTGCAATTTTTCTAGTGTAAGTACATATAGGTGCGTTTCATTTGATTTTGCAAATGAACTTTGAGAAAATGTAAATGCCTTTGATCTAATGCCCATCCAGGAAATGCAAATTGTGTTTTCGTAAAAGATCATTTACAAAGCTACTTTGTCCTAAATAATCTTTGGCAAATATTTTTTTTGCAAAGGGCTTTTGAGTCTAATTTTTATATTTAAAAATAAAAAATAAAAACCTTCCAACGAAGGGCTAAGGCCCCTAGTGAGATTTGGCAGGCACCGGCGCCATCGCCCAAGGTTGTGCGACCTCAACGATGGTCGTGCAACCCCAGGCGGCTATTGCCAAGGTTGTGCCACCCTGATGATCATTACCTGGGTCGCGCAAACCCGAGTGACGGTCGCCTTGGTCGTGCAACCTCAACGATGGCTACCTAGGTTTGTATGACCATAGGCCTTGTTGATTGGGCTCGCACGACCTCAGGCAAGCATCGCCAAGGTTGCGCAACCCAAGTGGCCATCACACGACTTTGCCGGCCTCTCGCCGACCCTTCGCCGGCCCAATCCACCCTCGCTAGCTCAATCAACCCTTTGGCCACCCTCAACTTTTGCCCTTGCTAGTTGCCCTTTCTCAAGAAAAGATGAACAGTAATGTGGACAAAATTAGAGAATTAAAAATTGGTGAAGATAGTTTTGGAAGAGAAATCTAATTTCAGCATTTGGTTAAATGTTGAAAGGCCAATGTTAATCCTTATTAGCATTAGGCTTTCAATTTTTCTAAGGCCAGTATTTAGTCGAAAGTCCATTGGGATGGGTTGTCAAACACCCCAACATTTCCCCAAAGGGCTTTTGAGGCCAAAAGCCTATTAGAAAAATTGAATCAAATGCATCTCAACTTATAATGTAGGGTTTAGGGGTGTGCAACCGGATCGGGTATACCCGGGAACTAAACCAACCCACCCGGAAAATAGGGTTGGGAACCGGTTCTGATAGAAACAGGTTCGAGAACCGGTTCCCAAAATTCAGCTTTGGTTTAAACTGGTCTGGGAAAAGGTTCCGAGTGATTACCCACCCGGGAACCGGTTTGGGAACCGCTTTTGTAAGTAGAGGTCAAAAACCCTATTTTTTCCCCTTATTTTTATTCTTACTCCCGCAATCACATGGCATTTTTCCTCTTGGCTCTCTCAGACACGTACGACACTCCCCTTCGTTGTTCCTTTTCCTCACTCGCTTCCCTCCCTCATCGGCTCCCTCTCACATCGTCCGACGGACGAACGGCGTTCGTCGCCACCAAATTCTTGTGTACCACGTAGATTGGCTCGCCTAACTTCTCTTTTGTAGGAGGAGTTATGCTTGCATAAATGAACGACTTCATATAATAGTTGTGGGAATAAGACTACTATTAGACCCATGTTTGTTGCTAATGTTTATGCAATGTTATGATTTTTTCTTTGCCTTATGATTTTATTTATGATAATTAGCCCTGTGGATCTTTAATTTTTTGTTTAGTCAAAAAGTTCATGTATTTATTTATTACAAATGATTAATGTTTCATTTTAAATTAGGAGGATTACGTTATTTTCTCGCGTATTAATGTAAAATTCAAAGTCGTATAGGATATCAGGAGGTTGCAAAACAGGTTCCAGTGGAAACAGAGCTGACCCTAGAACCGGATTGGAAAAACATGATGGGTCGAGTACGGGGTCTAGAAAATAGGAACCGATTATAACAAGGTAGGGTATAGGGTCCAAGTCTAGACCCTACCCACCCTGAACCCGATCATCTTGTAACAGAATTAGGATTTGGTTTCCTATAATAACTAGTAAGTATATGCATCTTGGGATATGTAGTTTTTTAAGACTTAAAAGATGAGGTCATAATCCACTCTTGCTAGGAATTTGAAACAGCATCAATGTCTATGATATGCTTAAGCTCTTTTGACTAATAATTGATTATTGAAAAAAAAAATAGGAAATTTGAAAATTTCTTCCTTTGGTGCAATTCTAATGCAGCATAGGATAATACATCACAGGATAATACATCACGAAGAAAATGCAAAATAGTCACTTAATAAATAGTTTTTTATTTTTAGTAACGAAATTTTATTCACGATATTAGTATATAGAATCTGTATTTTAAGATTGTTTATTTCCATCATCTAACTATTGTATAATGCAAAGAGGATTTCAAACTTTAAGGGATCACAATATATATTTTATTTTCCGAAAATATTATCAGTTAGTTATTTGATGAATAGTCTATCGATGGACAAGCGTAAATTAATATTTTTTTAAATTTGAATCTTTTTTTTATATAAAAATTTAAAGAATAAATTTCCAATCCTGAAATATTTTCTCTTTTCACATACATGTGTCAACAATTACTTTATAGTAATTCAAAAATCTTATAATAAAGCGCAATATCTTTTACATGTTAAATTTGCATAGATGCAACATACGCATACTTGCTCATATACATAGCAAACTCAGAGGTTCATTTTCAAACTCAAAATTCTTTTGTTTAAGAAATTTCGTGATTGCCCATGCTTCCTTTAAAATTAATCACGATAGCTAATTGCCAATTCATGAGAAATTATTTGGTGAGCATAAGTCACACACTAAACTGTATTTGATTTATCTCATGAATATCCCACTAGATTTCACCATTCTTCACTGATGAGTTACCTTAACTTATGTCTAAATAACCAAGAAAAGTCTTTTACAGTTGTACCTGTTGCCCCTGTTTGGCCTCGAAATTACTCTTGCGGTGAACTCTACTGTATCTTAGGCCAAATTGAAGCAAACTGGGACACACGCCATTTTTCCCCTTCTTTTGAAATAGCGATCAAATTATATCCCAAATTAGTTTTCACACATCAGACTGCATCTATCTCTCCAATCTAGTCAAAACCATGCCATCTATGACGAGCTTAGAAAATTCACAAGAACTTATTTTCATTTAAAATGACTCGATAATGTTAGGGAATTCCCTAAGCTTTCGTACCTCATCTACTTAATGATATTAACATATTTACACACAGAAAAAAAATGAAAAGGATGAGTTTTTTCAATAATCTAAAGACACGATCTTAACTACTCGGAAGTCACAGAGGACCCTACTAGTCCCATTAACCCGTCAAGTCAAGATTCTTGGCCCGTATAGGCAGCTCCGATCCAGAACGGTTTCGCGAGCAATGGAGTAAAATCCCCCCGACGCCCCCAATCAACTTCACCGGCATGAAATTAAGTTTTTACTAGTCATCATCGGTTTACCCGCTTGCTGAAACCTCCCTTGCCAGTTAGTTAGGTTTTTGAGAAGACGATTCTAGATTCAAAGCAATGACCGGGCTCAAGCCCTAATTCTTGACTTGAGTATAGTCATCTTGGATAGATCTATTCTATGTGGTGGGACGTTCCCCGATGATCCATAATTCAAGAGTCTATAGTTATTCGCCCGGCCAACAAGGTAAACCACCGCCTCTCCGGCCCCGGCTGATTCGGCCCTCGACGAACTCTATGCACCCTCCTCCTATTAGCAGCAATTCATGGTTAATAATGGCAACTGCTGCATTCTCGCGACCGGAAGGTACCGTCACATGAGCATTTCTACTCACATGCGGATGCAAATGCCAACGAAACGCGTGCGTGTCGGACGAGGGAGACGTGCGTGCGATCCGTGGCGTGAAGCACTTTCCACCTTCAGGGGCCCCGCGCCACGCCTCATTCCCCTCTCTCTCTTTCGTCCAGAAAGTTTTGTCCGGACGCTGAAAGTTCTCGCGCACCTACCGTTCAAATTCCGCGCATCGCTCCGCCCTTGCGAAACCAGCCGTGGGGTCACCGACAGGACTCTTCTTGCTCTTCTTGATCTCCACGAATTCGACGAGGAAACGCAGCCCAAAACGAACACGCCCACTCGCGGGTCGCGCCTGACGTTTGTTAATTGATCCCCAGGAAAGGAAAAAGAGGAAAGAAATCAGCTCGCGCGAGAGAATTCGAAGGAGGGAAGGAGATCCATTTATGATCATTCAAGAAGATGCCCATCGCATGAGGCGTTGAACCCAGGTAGAAAAAGGAAAGAAATCAGCTTGTGCAAGCGTTCGCAGGAGGAAGGGAATCTATGTATGATCTTTCAAGAAGATGCGCATCACAGGACGCCTCGGAGAAGCAAGAAAGCATCGAGGATAGAGAAAAGATGATGAATGCGTTGAAGGGGAGGGTCTCGGAGAAGCTTTCGCGTCTCTTTGCTCGTTCCCCGGGATCTTCTCCTCCTCCCTCTCCGTCTCCACAATCCAGCGACCATGGGAACCAACCCCAGGTGACTTTTCTTGTTTCTTTTTTATATGGGTGTCTACGTTTGTATTCGTGCGCTTGTTTGCATCGTTTAGTTTGATGCGTTTTGCTTGATTTTTATTGGGATTTGCGGTTGATCGCGTTCTGGAGCTTTTATGTCCGCGGGATTTAGCATGCGTATAGGTGTCAAAGTAGGGTCTTGATTGTCGTCCAGACGGCTTGGGATGCTGTCAATGGGGTCAGAAGTTATTATGAGATTAAAAAAAGAATTGGTGTTTTGAAGGAGTGAAATTGTGTGAAAGGCGGATTCAATGGAAGAAAATGGGGCTTAATCTGCATGTTGTAGAACTTGAGGCATCGGTGATTGAGGCCTGGATGAGCTGATTCATGCTTAAGTCAAGTAGGAAAGGGTGTATGATAGTGAATATATGGGCGTGATAAGTGTTTGGCTTAGTGAACTTAACTGGGCTGAGGTTGCTGACCAATACTTATGGCGAGCCAAGGAGCCACTTTAGAGCAGTGGCATTGGACTATGTGGTCTGTGGACTCTGAGCTGACAGATGTGGCTGTTGTCACTTGGTGGATAAGGAATCAATCCAGGATTCATAACTTGCCTGACCTGGATGATCCAGTTCTGTCAAGGTCTCTCTCTCAGTTTAGGCTGGTATCTAGGTGAGCACTCGCTTTTTCTCATTTGATCTAAATTGTGCTTTCTCCTCAGTCTATCTGGAGTAGACGGCCTGAGTAACAAATGGTATGGAGAAACGGATTGAGTGGAATCGAAAAGAGGAAAATATAAGATGGTTACAGGAGTGTGAATAAATTGGAAATTTCAGTTTCTATACTTGGTTATGATATTGGAGTGACATGGGAATTCATGAGTCATGTGACAACGTGTTTCCCATTCAATGTCCGTTCCTATTTAAATGTTACGAGGACATGTGGGAATGCTCTGTAGCTGTATAGTCTGATTCTGCCTGTTGATCTAGCTGAAATTGGGCTAAATCGCCAGTTATGTTGATTCCCCTCTAGCCCTCTTCCTTTCCACAAATGTTCATGCTTCCCTTCAATCTAATGGACTGGTCAAACATCAGAGACCGCAACTTGAAGTGAAGGTGCCACTCTCACCCTCAAGGAGCCTGCTATCATTGTCCAAAACCATGGATCTTTTGAAATTTAGTGGCTGTGCCAGTTGAGCTCAAATTGGCCTAAATACTTCATTTCTACTTTGTGTTGCAATCAAGAACCACTTTCTTTGTACTTCTTAGCTGGCTTACATTCCTTTGCTGTGCAACGACATTTTTGTTAAGGAGTGCACCCTGCTATACTGTGCCGATGATTTACACATCGACAGATGCTCTGTGTCAGCATTGCCTGTCATTCTTGTCCTAATCCATTATTATTGAAAAGGTGTGGGCCTTAAGTAACTGGGCTCTCTATTATAGTGATGATAATAGGCTTCTGGGTTAGCTTAGTCATTAAGAAAAAACATTCATGAGGTCACAAAGGTCATGTGTATATGTCCTCTTCTTTACTTTTTCTCATATTTTTCTGAACAAGGGGATGAATGATCTGTTACTTGTTGTATATTTTAATTTCTAACAATTGACTCAAGGTTTGTATACTCAATTTAATTGTTGTATAGGCCAGGCCGAGTTCCCAAGAAAGAAAGTCTCTCTCTTCGTACTTTTCTTACTTCATTCCAACTAGCAGACTTGATGGACTCAGATCAAAGAAGTGTGAGCAGGACGTTGAACTCTATCAATCACTTCCTGCTGAGTGTAATGATGAAAAACCTAGATGGCAAGATGTTTCTTCAGAAGGTTTAGAATTTACTCTAGATAAAAGCAAAGCAACAGCTGATGGCCATGAAAATTCAAAAAAATGTGCTTCAGTCTGTGAGAACGGGAAATCGCTAAGTACGAAGGAAGAAGATGAAGGAAGTACCAGTAGTTCTGACTTGTTTGAAGAGGCAACTGACAAGCATTGCTCAGACAAGCCTCTGCAAAATCTTGTGGACGATTCTGTTTTTATCTCCCCTGATCTATATGAATTTTTGCACTCATGCCTTCCAAATCTTGTGAAAGGTCGCCAATGGGTCTTGCTGTACAGGTCAGTCTCTTTATTATCTTGCAGTAGAGAGCCCTGACACATTGTGCCGAGTGGTTCTTCCATATCTCTTTACCAAGTTAAAGGCTCATATGAACTTTTGACATAAATGTCCATGTTTTGAGAATTTTAATTTGATAGTTATCGTTTTAAATGAAGGGCAGTACGCTAAGACATGGTATCTCACTGCGTACACTTATCCGCAAGAGTGCTGACCTTTCTGGCCCCTGTTTGCTGGTATGTCACTTTCAATGGTCAACTGTACTTGCCCTAGAGAAATCTCTTCTATTGATATTTAGGAAGAAAAGTTTAAGATATTTCAATATGAGAGGCGCCACCCAAACGTTTTGTTTTGAAGTAATGGCTTGTGCTGACGCTGGTGTCTTATGCACCTAGATTGTTGGTGACATGCAAGGAGCAGTGTTTGGTGGCATGCTAGAATGCCCCTTAAAACCTACAGCGAAAAGGAAATATCAGGTGATCCATAACATTCTTGAATTTGTTGTCATTCTATTTGCAATCATATTATTTTCGGTCTTGATTGAGATATTTTACTCTTATTTCTTGATTCAAAGGTTCCTTTTTGTAATGGGTCCTTGTTTACTCGCAGGGGACAAACCAAACATTTGTATTCACAACCTTATATGGGCAGCCAAGATTGTTTCGACCAACAGGTAAAGTCATGGAACTTGAATTTTACCTTTGCTGAGGTTGTTGAATAAGGATGTGTTCACGAAGAGTATCATACTTTCTGTTTGCCTTGAATAGCAGTCCTGTCAATGGTATAATTGATCATGCTGATTGAAGTAAAAAGGGCCATTACACAACAAAATTCTGTTTGATATGCATTGACTGGTTGACTCTTTAGCACCTCAGGATATGAAGTTCTGAATTTAGCATTATCAGGATTTTAAAATTCTCTAGCTGAATAAGCTCTGGGAAGCCTATTAATATGATTCGGTGTAGTTGATTAAGAAAACTGGGGGGAGGACATCCAAGTCAATTTACTGTTCTAATTTGCTGCAGTAGTGGCATCCACAATTCTTCTATGAGGGTTTGTCGCTTGACGCACAGAATGAAGGCAATTTATATTTATTGTCTCTGAGCATCATCAAAACCCCCCCCCCCCCCCCCCTTCTTTTTTTCCTCATTCCCTTGCCTTGAAGAAGCTACACCTTGTTCCCCTCCTTGACACACTATCGCAGCTACAACAACAAGGACTAATTGTAGCATCTCTGTGCTGAATCTATATAAATTGAGAGTGAGTTTGAAGTTACTCAGTCAAACCTTGTTACATCATGCAGTGTCATTGGCTCAGGGAGTGGCAAAAGGATTGGTTATATGAAGACAAGAGTGAGAGAGAGAAAAGGGGAAGGGGGGAGGGGGGGGGGGAGGCGGTTAATTTTTCTTGCTTTAGATTACCAAAGCAAGCATATAGTTAAATTATGCATGGATTAGGATGATTCTCTTAGCAATTTCTGGTCAGAAGACATGTCAAGGAAAAGCTTAATAATCAAATTAAAATAGAGGATAACCAGTTCCACTGCATGTGAGAGTGGGGTAGATAATAAGGTACTCACGCTCAGAAGTACTACATCATATTGTGATCTCACGACAATTTACAGGTGTATAAGCATAATAACTTCACAGGTTATAAACTATCTTTCCTTCAACTGAAATTATGCGAATGTTTGGGATTCGTGATGTTAAGCTTTGTGACTCAAGGGCATGACCTTGGTCTTAAGAGATTGAAAAGTATATTAACAATAACTTTACGTGATGAGTTTCATAATTTCCACTTAGACAGGATCCTTATCTGAAATCGCATCAGCTGAATTTTTACACAGGATACTTGTTCTCAGATACATCACTTTGTGATATGAAGTAAGATAATTGACCTGGTTTTCTTGATTAGGTGCCAATAGGTACTACTACATATGCATGAATGACTCACTTGCACTTGGTGGTGGAGGCAACTTTGCCCTGTCCTTAGATGGAGATCTGTAAGTTGTCGTGTTTACAAATTTCCATTTTTCCAATACAGGAGGGGGGCCCATTTTTAATAATCTTTTTCGTATCTTGTTATGAAAAGGTTAAGTGGAACAAGTGGACCCTGTGAAACATTTGGGAGCTTATGTTTGGCTCACAACCCAGAGTTCGAGTTGAAGAATGTTGAGGTAACAAGCTAAAATGTCCAAGCTTGCCTTCAATTGCAATCACTTGATTTTGTGAGGATAGACTTCATCAGATGAAGCATTTGAATTGATGCACGACTTGCAATTTGCATAGGCTTTAAATTCATCTTTTAACTTGATCTTTTCTGACAAATTAGTTTTGCCTCAGGAGGTTGATGACCTTGGTGTACAAAGGTGCATGAATAATCTGTTGAACTCTGTGTGTGGGAAAAGAGAAGTGAATTAGATTGGCTATCTCCATGGAGTTGAACGTGCTATGAATTATTGTCTTGCTTGCTTTAGGTTCGACATTTTATGCGGATCTTACCACCTTAGAGAATAAGGTTCTAACTAAATTGCTAGTTCCACTGCTAATGTTCACTTGTCATCTATATCTGTGAAGATTAGCCTCTACATTTCGTATTAGCAAATCCCATTGTCTCGTTTGTGGTGCAGTTATGGGGCTTCACTCACTCATCATACTATACTACAAGACCTGAAGTTGCAACAAGGCCTGCTCGCGCCACTCTCGTCTGAAGTTCATTCTTTATTGTTTCAATTTTGCCTTAGTATATCCACATCTATCCTCAGAATTCTGTAGCCAGATAGGTCTATTTATATCAGTTGCGGAGGCACCCTCCAGGCATGTGATGGGGCCAAACGGCTGATTGTGCCGGTTACTTAAGACTTGTTCGTGTTTAAACTCATTTCAACTTCAAATGAAGCTTGTTTTCAATTCTTGTAAAACTTCTGATTCGACCTCCACTTATATAAGAGTGAGGAATTCTTGTGGGTGTGCGCGGTTACTTCTGTAATCTGTTTTCTTCAATATGTGGATTAATAGAGAAGTGAATATTCGATGGCATGCAGAGTAATATACCTGAGTGGTTCTCGTTTGCCCAGAGGGAATTTTACTTGGAATTAGCAATCTGTTCATAAAGTCAAATCACAGAAGAACAAGAGATCCCTAATTACAACAAGGTACGTAGAGGAGTATCTAACTCCAGAAACAGAACAGACATTCAAGGTTAAACCAACGGGGTGAAAAACTATAACAACGAATGTAAACTCTTGTATAAACATTGTGATGAAACACTTTCATCTAGGCTAAACCTTTCGCATCAATTCACATCACGCGGGATTTCGCCATCAGCAACCCTTTGAATAGATAACTTGCATCTTGGTACGTGGATTCAATAGTTCATTCAGTAATTAGGGAATAACATTATCGCCAGTTTCTTTAACTGGAGACTACATTGTGCTTTGATGCCAATAGTATGTTTATCAAGCTGAGCGTCCGCGTGCAGGCCAACGAGAGGATGGGTCATTCCCGAAATCTTGCACAGCAATAGTACACAGGGTACTCAAGAAGGCAAAATTCAATAAGAGTCACTGATGTTAACTATAGAATTACAAGATAGTTCATCCTCGAATTCAGTTGGCACAAAGCTTAAGTGTGCTAGTATCTACATTCCGGTCAAGCACATTTAAACTCAAACTCTACTTACCGTCTCTCATCATTCTAGCAAAACAAAGATTATTGAAACAAAGATTATTGAATGGCCATTCATCGAGCAGTACTAAAACCACGATAAACTTACTAAAGAATAGACTTTCAACACTCTTTGTTTTTTCTTCAAAATCCACAGGATCATTCGACAGCTCCACCGCCAAGATAGGGAGAAACAAGAGTTTCCAAATAGATGGCATAGTCAATAACAAGGTCCGTCCCTACGAGATAATCCTTACAAGTATTATCCTCCGGATTAAACATAATCATCCGCTCCATATCCATCCAAATAACAATCTTCCCACTCCTTGTGTACGCGAGGGGGGTCTTCTGAAAGCTCCTATCCAAATTTATGATGGCACTGCAATCAACACTGAACAATTTTGTCCAGGATGCTCCTCTCCCGTACTCATCTGTTATCCATCCCTCGATGCGGCGATCATGGGCGCAGTTGTATATGAACAGATTTGCCCCGTGAATCCCGAGTCCCAGGAGACATATGTCCTCATCGACTTCAGGGACCGGAACCGGAAGCACCTCGTGAAATTTCTCTTCCAACAGATCAAATGACATAATCACACCTTCGCGCTGATCGTACATGCACAAGACATAGACGTGCCAGTGTAAGGCCCCTTTCCAATAAACTCCTTGGCCGACCAATTCCATAAACTCTTCCTGGAACGGGACTTCTATACTTCTCCAAGAACCGGACTTGAGCGAAAATATTGCCAGCTTCCAATTTTCATCATCACTAGATGAAGAAGCATCTGCTACTATTTTATAATCATCAGATTGAGAGTCATATCCGAATCCGGAGACACCGAATAACTCAGCTAACTCAGCTCCATCAACGAAGAACTCAGCTCCATCAACAAAATCAGGACCGGGCAACTCGACATACTCCCTGGTGGTCGGGTTATATATGACAAAATTGTTGGGGCGAATTAAACATACCAGGCCATTGCACGATCCCACGATGCGGGACTCCCGCAAAGGTTCCATCCCATGAGGTACCACCATGCGACCCTCGCCGCCGCCGTCGAGCGCTTCGTAGTCCACGGTCTTGAGGGAGCCGTAGCAGCCGCCGATGATGATTCTCTGGCTAGGGATCAAATCCCCTGCCTTCAGCATCTGCAGATGCGACTTGGCGAAGCCCGGGTCGGAGATCAGAGACCGCCACCGCTTGCAGACGCATTTGAATCGCCCCAGCGACTTCGCCGGTAGTCTCAAGAGTATGTCGACGACGATTTCCTCGGGTATACTTTCGGCCATTAGTTTCGGCAAAATGGAAACAGGAGAGATCTCGGACGAGGTCGATTGGGTCGGCGATGGCCCGTAGCCGGCTTTCTCGAGAGGTCCCAAGGCCGCCGCCGGACACAGGCGGAGGGGGCGTGGGCGGCGGTTGGGCGGTGGAGCTCGGCAGCTGGGCGGAGGAGGAGGGGGAGAGAGCTGGCGTAGAATTTTCAATTGAGCATATTCCCAACTTTCCTGAATTTTATGAAACCCTAGAAATTGCTGCCTTATTATATTATATGATATGTCGTCTCGTTTTGTGCATTTCCCATAATATCCTTCGCAAGACAAAGCGTCCCATCATGGCATAGAAGGGCCATAACGTACATTCACACTTTCTCTCTCTCGATCGATTGATATGGACCGACGAGTAAATCGACAAAAGTTGTCAATGACACATTTCGTTGATCTTGGACACGAATTATCAACTACAAGAAAACTAAAGGTCTTAAGATTTAGAATTATGGTTGTCCGCCATGTAAAGATACCTGGAATATCCAAATAAATAGGTTGATCAATTTAAACATTTGGCATTTTTTAATTGATTGGCAATCATATAAATTATAATTCAGGTATTTATATGTATAAATATATGGTTTACAAACGGGTAAGAAGAAACAATGCTAGTTCTATTTGTTTCAATCAATCCAACATTCTTTACTCACATATCTGGAATCGTAGATTACCATCTATGGGTTATGCTCATTTTATGACATCCCGAAATTTCGGAAAAAGAAATTATCGGATGAAAATCAAAGATTGAAAGAAAAAGAAAATGATAACAATACTATTATTATCTTCCTTCTCTCTCTCTCTCCTCTTTCTCCTTTTCTTCACGCATCCCGATTCCTCTTCCTCCTTTTTCTTTTCTCTTTCTTCTCTCTCTCTTCTCCCTCACGTTTCCCCCTCTTTCTACCCAAAATTTCCACCCCCTTTTTCTCCTCTTTCTTCTCTCTTTCTTCTTTTTCTCCCTCTCTCTCCCACTTTTCCACCCCCTCACCTACGCCAACCCTTCTGCTGCAATTTCCCCCTCAACTTCCCCTCCTTTACTTTATTGTTTCTCTCTTCTCTTTTCCCCTTCCTCCTCTCGACAACTCCCCTCCCTTCTTCTTTTCTTTTTCTCTCCCTTCTCTCTCTTCTCCCCCTCACGCATTCTCCCTTCTACCGTAGCACCCCCATCTTCTTTCACCTCCATTTATTTGCTTTTATTTTCTCTAATTTCATCATCTACTTGTCTCGCCACCATCACCCTCACCGTTGCACACCATCCGCCTAAGCCGAGCGCCCTTGGCCTTGAGCTCAGTTTCGATGAACCGTCGCCGGAAGTTCTTCAATCCACAAATTAAGTAAATTGTCTTCTAAATTCGGATTAGGGGCTGAGTACCCTTGTTTAGGAGTTCATTTGTATATGAAAGAGGTAGATGATGTTATACATTGATGGATGTTGGTTAGGAATGTTAGAATAGCCATAGAAAAGCTTAGTTATGGTTTAGAGGGCAAGAGGAACACCGTGGATGAAGATTCGGCCAAGAACAGAGCTGGTTCTTGAAACAGTTTCCTGGACGTGCGCGTTTTGCTAATTTTGTAGACGACTATGATTTTGAAGAAATTTTTGAAGAAATGTTGTAGACATCTTAAATAATAACATATATTTTTCTCAGACATCTTAAATAATAACATATATTTTTCTCAGAATTTTTGGAAATTAAAAAGATGACGATTTTAACTACGTCATCCTTTAAGCAGAAATTCGGACAGTACTGTGAACCGCGACCTGTTATGATTCCGAGGGCTGTTACCGACCTTTAGAGGTCGAATTTCCAATTGGTTTCTTCATGAAAGTTGTTCATTACAACTTCTAGTTTAACATACTCGAATTTCAGATCAAACGGACCATATTTCGACCCAGAACCGAACTGATTTCGATGAGTTAAACTCTCTGGAACTGGACCCGATTTTAGTGCGGGATTGAGAAAATTTCTGGGCCGAATCCAGACGGATCTGGATCTCAATGTCTTCATGAAAAAAAAAAAAATTATGTGTTGTTTATCACGTGTCCAAGTTTGAGAATTTTTCGAGCTCATATGAGTTGGTTTCTGACTTCAAACTTGAAAGTGCGTAATTGGACAGTTTTCTGCCAATTTCTGTTTAGTAGAAGCTTATGTCTGTTTGAAGTGTTCTTGCTGGAAATTTGATGAATTGATGTTGTGAATGAGAAATGCAATGGATTATTAAAGTGTGACATTGAATGAATATAACTATGGCCTGAGAATCCATCATGAGCCTTTGGGGCCGGGCGATGCTCCTTTGGGAATGTCCCAAGTCAACAGATGCCGGTCGCAGTGGATGCTGGACCGATGCTCCTAAATGGAATGTCGTCTATGTGTAGACGTTGCCATGCTCGACGGTGCGAGGTGAAGCCCAATTATGTCGGAAGACTGTTATCTGTTAAGTTGGCCATAGTCATTGAATTGGTATTTGTGTCCTTATCCGTATATATGTTAAAGTATTTGAATGATATATGGTATCGATAATTTATCGTATGGTTGATTAACACTAACATGCAAGAAAGTACGGGCATTAAGAAAGTGTAAGAAAGTTGATTAGATTACATGTTGAGCGTGCCCTTCTCCTAATCGGGATTTAGGGGATTGACTTGCTAAGATGTGATCTCACCCTTAGTGGGCTAACATTTTCAAGTCCTTAGATGGAGAGTGAGCAAGCAAGAGGCAGAGGTCTACAGGCAGTGGAGTACGGATGCCTTGGTAGCTTCTGCCAGATAGTGACGGTCTACCGTCAAGTCTGGATATGGGGTGACCACTCACCCTAGTCTATTGAAGAGTCTGACAGGGTTGTACATAGAGACCTGACCCCATGGACGAAGAGCTCAGAGCGTAATTAGCCTAGAAGCTTTTCATTTTAAAACACTCCATGTTTTGATAGACTCTTCTGTATTGGAATGCTATAGTAGGAGTAAGTGTTGTTTGTAAGACATGTGTAGTTTGTAAAAATATAATCCTATGTTTACTATCTCATTTCTGTGTTATTGGGAGAATATGATTTCGCTTCCGCGTGCTTGATAAACAAATGGGTCGGCAACAGGTTCTGGGATGTTTAAAAATTTATATCAACCACGGAGGGATGTGCATGTGCTCGGAGTCGTGTCGTGACACATTTCACCGGCAATTACCTCCTTTGACGTCACATATAAGTTTGTCGGTTTTATCACTTATGATTACTTCTCTGATAATTGCATCCGACTTTCTCCGATGAAGCATTCGATTTTTATGGATTGATTGCAATTTGCATAGGCTATGAATTCATCTTTTGACTACGGATTGTGTTTTTTTACTAGTTAGTTTAAACCACAATAGGGCACCATTCCATTGCTGTGATGAGGCATTATAACTAAAAGTTACTTTTGTTATCAACAAAAATGAAGAATAATAAATTATTGCTGACCGTGAAAATATTTTTTATATAACTTATTCTTTTGAGGGGTGATAATAATCCATATCTCTAAAATATCTTTTGAATTATCAATTTTTGCAAAACAAACCAAGCCCCCAAAATGTATCAGATTTTTACTTATCTAAAATTTAGAATTTAGTTTGATAGGTACCTTACACGGGCAACCAAGATTGTTTCGACTAACTGATCGGTACCCGTTGGTCTTCATGCAACTTGAATTTTACCTTTGCAGAGGTTGTCAAATTAGGATATCTTCACGAAATAATATCATACTTTCCTTTTTTCCTTGAATAGTGGTCCATCTATGGTATAATGATCATATTGATCCAAGTAAAAAGGATGACAAAAGAGCAAAATTATGTTTGATATGCATTGACAGGCTTGACTCTTTAGCATCCTAGATTTCTCAGGATCTGCAGTTTTGAAATTCAGCATTATTAAAATATCAAAATCCTGTAGTTGAATAAGATCTCAATAGATTGTTATAATTTGCCGCTACAGTGGCCAAATGCATGGAATCAATGCAACGGACCTCTTATTCACACACTAAATTTACCCATCTTAATTACGTCTAACGTGTCTCTGATCAACTATTGCAGCTATAACAAGAAGGACTAATTGTAACATTCAGTTCAGTGCTGAATCTTTACAAATCGAGGGTGAGCTTGAAGCTACTCAGTTAAACCTAATCACATCATTGCGTGTCACTGGCTCAAGAAATGGCAAAACATGAGCTAAATGAAGACAAGAGTGAACATGATCCACCAATATACAGTCTAAGGGGCAATTTTCCCTACTTAAGGTTACCAAAGCAAACAAATAGTTAACTAACGCCGATTGTATGTGGATTCAATAGTTTATTCGGTAATCGATTAGGGATTAACATAGCATTATCACCACTTTCTTTAATTGGAGACTACATTGCGCTTTAATGCCAATAGTATGTTTGTCAAGTTGTGTGAGTGTAGCACTGCGAGAGGGTCATTTCTGAAATCTTGTATAGTATATAGAGTATTCACAAAGGCTCAATTCAAAAAATAGAAGGAAAAAAAGAATAAAGAAAAAGAGTGATAATCATGTTAGGCATGAAGAGCCATCGAGGTTAACTACAGTAGTACAAGATGGTCCAACTCGGATTCAGCTGTCACAAAGCTTAAGTGAACTCTAATTTTACAATGGCAATTTGATATACTCAGGTAAAGCACAAAATTACAGCTCCTAAAATAGCTGGCATTACTAAACGACAGAGGAGGAAAGTCAGAATTATAGCCGGTCCTGATCCAGGTCATGCATTTCCACTGGACAGAAGGATAGGAGAAGTTTAAGAGCTTTCTACATGAGAGTTGCCGCACAGACCTTTTATTTTACTCCTAAAGAGTAATGGCAAGTGACTATGATGGTGTCATATGCCCCTAGATTGTTGGCGACATGCAAGGAGCAGTGTTTGGTGGCATGCTAGAATGCCCCCCAAAACCTACAGCGAAAAGGAGTAGTTAATGTATTTACTGTCATTGTATTTGCAATCATCTTCTGTTCGGTCTTGATTGAGATATTTTAGTCTTCTTTCTCGATTTGAAGCCTCCCGTTTGTAATGGGTCCTTGTATGGGCAACCAAGATTGTTTCGACCAACTGATAAGTACCCACTAGTCATCATGCAACTTGAACTTTACCTTTGCGGAGATTGTCGGAGTAAGATATCTTCACGGAAGAATATCATACTTTCCTTTTGCCTTGAATAATGGTCCGTTTGTGGTATAATTGATCATATTGATCCAAGTAAAAAGGACGACAAAAGAGCAAAATTATGTTTGATAAGCATTGACAGGTTTGACTCTTTAGCATCCTAGATTTCTCAGGATCTACAGTTCTGAAACTCAGCATTATTAAGATCTTCAAATCCTCTAATTGAATAAGATCTCAATAGACTGTTCTAATTTTCTGCTGCAGTGGCCAGACACCCAGAATCAATGCAACGGATCTCTTATTCTTACACTGAATTTACTCATCTTAATTACATTTACCGTGTCTCTGATCAACTGTTGCAGCTACAACCTTTGAAGCATCGACACTCTCCAGCTTGTCGACTAATTGCTAGTTTTCTTGTCATCTAATTGACTTTGATGACTGAATAATTTCGACACTCGGCAAATCTTATCTCCATTGCTTCTCACTCAGTTTTTACCGACTGAGATATCGATCAACAACATGGACATTTTTTGGTGTCAATGTATGTCCCTTTCTAAAAGAATCAGATAGTCTGTGGCTGATTTAAATATCCGTGCTCAATCACTATCTGCAAATTGAAGAGACGTGCATGTCCCCCGAATTCATGGACGGGGCGGAAGATGGTTACCAACCAAATCATTCTCGGACCTTAATTTAAATCACTTCCTGTTCCGCCAAATTCTGATCGATGTTTTCCTCGCCATCACGAAGAGATCCTCCCTCTCCCCGAACGAGCTCATCGAAAATAAATTATCGACTCATCGCTTTTCCAGTTTTCCATGAACGATTTCATCAGGAGTGATTCCCTCACATGCTGCCCGTCTGGAAACAGGCAAGACTTGATTTGGTCTGTTGTCTTAAACTGGATATCCTTCGCTCACAATTTTTTGAGTTCGATTAGGCCTTGAACCAAGCAGGAGAGGCCAAGCCTAAAATCACCACGAGCGCAGATGAAAGGCCTCGAAATGTATGTAGGATGACATTTTTAATTACAAGTCGAATCGTATCGTCCCAATCCTCGTGGAATGCACGGACAGCTTATACGAAGTGAAGCTTAGGTATTACTAAGCTATCGCGTCTCTAGTTTATATATGCAGAAGAAGTGCAGTTAGGAAATGGACCCATGCTTGTGTGAAATTACTGTTTTTGACTAGGGGGCAGATTCGATCCCTCAAATACATGACCAATACTCGTATCGCCCAGAGGGAATTCCACTTAAAATTGGCAATACAATCAGAAAGGCCATATGATAGAAAAGAGATCCGTAACTACAGTAAGTAATTTTGAGAAAGTATCTGAGGAACAGAACTGAGGTAAAACCGATGAGGTCGAAACTGATCACCATGAATGTAAACTGTTCTATGGACCTTGTGGTAAAAGGAGGTCATCCAGGCTTAAACCTTTCGCATCACATGCGATGCAGCTGTGTCTTCGTATGTGGACTTCGTTATTGGACTATTCAATTAGGAAAATGGCAATATCACCAGTGCCTTTAATTGGAGAGACTACGCTATGCTAAGCTGCCAATAAGTATTTTTCTCATGCCATGTGAGAGGAGCGGCCGGAATAGAGGATGGGTCAGTCCCAAAATCTTGTACAACAATAGTATACACGACTTAGTGCTCAAGTAAGGCAAAATTCGAAAAGAAAAACAAAGAATCGTAATCATGTTAGACAAAGGGCCGCTGATTGTTAACTGCAGCAGTACAGGATGTTTCATACTCTGATTCAGCTCGCACAAAGCCTAAACTCTAAGCATGTGAGTTTTCCGGTCCAAGCACAACGAAACTTAAACTCTACTTTGCTCTCACAAAAGCTGATCCTACCTGCTAGATGTGATCCCAACACTTCATGATTCCATAGCACCATCCTCCGAAGGCAATCCAAAGATTCGCAAATTGTGATCCATCGATCCGACAGCAATGTATTTTGAATCCGGACCAAACTTAACGCATGTCACTTTACCTGCAATCATGACCAGAATATCAGTGGGGGCCACATTTATAGACACGCAAGATTTTAAAGAAGATAGAGGAGGAGAGGAGGGGGAGAGATGACCTGTCCCAGATAGATCAGGGAAAGTCTTGATACAATTCCACTCTGATTTTACACTGGCAACTTGGTATACTCTGGCAAATCACAAAATTTAAGTTATTTCTCAAAATAGCTGGCACTACTAAACGAAAGAGGAGGGAAGTCAGGAAAAAACAGGTCCTGATTCTAGACATGCATTTTCATTGGACAGAAGAATACAAGAACAGAAAGTCACTTAATCTCGACTATGTAAGAGGTAAAATAATCCTCCTATTGGTGCATAGAGTTATGGTCCTCAGCGGAGAAAATTTTGAACTTCCATGAAAGTAGAAAAGTTTCAAGAGAATTCACAGTTTTGAATTTCCCACCTTTCTGACCAAGCATTTTGTGGAACATTTCCATAAGCAAATTATCAAAAACACATTGTTTTTCTGCTTTCATAGAAAATACAGTTCAGCTATCAGAGAAATTGAAAGCAAGGGAAACTACCAAATACAATGAAAATAAGAGCAGGTAAATTTTCTGTAAACAAACACATTCCTATATTACCTTATTATTCTCACAAGTCCAGTACAAAATCTAGCATATAGAAACTCACCTTATATCTGAGCCGGCAAGTCCAAGATAACATCCACTATGATCAAATTCAACTGCAAAATAGGAGAGAGACTCAGTCATAGTTACTCTTTGCACTGATAATTCACACACTGAATAATCTTCATTGAGATGAGAAAGTAGAACCAATACAATGTATAATCTTCTTTGAGGGAGTTCTATAGAAAAAGTTCACTATCCAGAACAAGTCCAAGCAAACAGGGAGGCATTTACTGCTCACTGCCACCCAGATCTACTCTCGCTACAACAAGCAGGTCTAAGAGGATGTCATACCAGAATTTGTCCCTGTGTCTTTGTCATACGCTGAAAATGTGCGAAAGTTCTTCAACTTTCGCAGATCCCACAGCTTAACCCCATCCTGAGCTGCAGTCTATGAAATAAATATCTAAGTCAGATGGCATGTCTAAATCCATATTGATAATAGAACACTAGTCAGAGGAACATGTACCGCAAGGAAGTATCCATTCTCAGAGAAAGATATGGCAGTAATTGCCCCGGTATGGCCAGAAAATGTCGTAACATTCGCCTGTTTCAAAATGAGAAACAGTTACAACAGCATGTTGCCAACCTAAAACAGAAAGGAAGAGGAACCAAAAATGTGCAAGGATGACATGACAGCTGGCAGAATTGTGGAAGTGACTGACTTATCTCAAAATGATTTAGCAAGATTGTTGAGCCATACCATGATAAAATAAATTAACTGGAACATTCCAGTGAATAAAAAAAATGAGGATGCCTGTCAAATCATGACATATGGAGTTCTGCCACTTACAACTTCCTTTTTCTAACAGCATGCCAAATTGGCATATAGTCACTAAACTAAGCATAACAAACAAAAGCTGAAAATAGAATGGAATACTGCACATGCAAATCGCCAGGGTGGGATGCAAGATTGATGTATCATATTCTTTACTACATGGAAGTATAAAGACTAAGAAACAAGTGTGGTGAAAATGCCCATTCAACCGGGAAACAATTGTGGACCCAGCCAAAGCAATAACATTCCCTTTCAATCTCAGACAGATTGTGAATATAGTACCTGTGTCTTTACATCCCATATTTTAACATCGGCATTCGAGGTGCCAGTACCCAGGATAAGACCATCCGGATGGAAAGCTGCAGATGTATAACCCTCGGATCCTGAAGCACCTTCAACCTGCAGAATGATGGAGAAAAAGCAAGGAAAAATGATCTTAGAATATCTTTTGACAAATGAGAGTAGACAACCTCAACCATTCATAATCAAAAGAACTTCAGCATTATGACCTTAAAAAAACTGCAGCAACAGTATAACTATGTTAATGCTTCAGGTAACGTTCTCAGAATATCATATTTACTCGGATAATGAATTTTCAAAAGTCAAGGAAAGTTGTTCTTAGACTATTTAAACAACTTAGACTATTTAAACAAGGAACATTCTTTCAAAGTAAATTGTGTCATAAACTTAGTTAGCATACGTCATCAGCTTTTCTCAAACTATAAAATGTGTAAATATGTATATATGAGTGCAAAAGCACTGTAAGTGCAAAGCTAATGCAGTTTTTGTAGGAGCCTGGCACTTTTCTGCTCAATCATCATATATAATTGTTCTTTTGCCTGAACATCCATTACAAATAATACACAACTGATAAAAGTTTTGTGTCGATGTATGTGTAAAATTCCACGCATGCACCCTCACAGAGAGAGAGAGAGAGAGAGAGAGAGAGAGAGAGAGTTTGAGACCTGAGTAAGACATAAACCAGTTGAAAACTCATAAAAGCACCATGTATTATCGAGAGATGCTGTTGCGAAGTAGTTATTTGTGGCATGAACTGTGATTGCTTGCACCTGAAAAGATGAATAATTACATCACATCAATTACAATAGGGGATATGCCATAATAATCTGCCAATGAATTCTTCAAGCAAAATTGTTTAGGACAAAGTTGCGCAATCTAGGGTAAAAAAATTCTTATTCCAGAAAGTTTCTTTTGATAGTTGCTAATGATATCCCCAGCATTTTCTCAGTAATTATGACTATCATCAGACACCATATTAGCATCCCACTAGCATCCACAGTCAAATCTTGCAGTAATTTTAAGTTGGTCGCTACTAACTACATGATGCCAGCAACATAATTAGATAGTTCCATCCCCAGAGGATATCAGAAAAATAAGAAAGCCGCTTCTCCAATGAAGAATTACTTCTTTAATATTAGCTCAAATGAAGCAACATTGAGATAAGCCAATTTGAAAAGCAAACCACCATTATAGTAAATCAAGCATCATACAACACAGCATCAGACCTACAACCATTCTGATGCTGATACACGATTTTCACCACCAGAATCAAAAGTTTGAAGGAAGAGGATGTTGGAAAAGGGCAGGAAGAAGATCTCACGTATTATTGCAGAAAAGAGTAAAACATAGTTTGCAGTTCAACTTATGTTCAAATTAATAAAAGACACATATGCATAAAACAAAGTTGCTCAAAATGCATCATCGCTTAATTTAGTTATTACAGTCTTCACAAGAATTATCATCCAAAGAACACATATGACATTGACAGAAACAAGGATATTCATTATCCAGTACAGATTTTGCAGTCCAATTATGAGTTCTATAACAGAGTTCTAATTCAGAAGGCATGGCACATTGTTTACTCAGTCCCAAAAAATTGCAATTGTCAAGAAGTTAGCATAATTCATTCCAAGCTGAGAAGATATTATCCCAATCCAAAGAAGTACCAATCCCATTGAAAGGATAATGCGAAGTAGATTATTTGATGAGTAGTGTTTTGTTTTCCTATGTAGGAGAGCATTATCAATTACTCTTGAAGGCTACTTCTCATTAGCAGCCAATGAGGTGCTTGGTATCACAATGCAAGAGGGCAGGCTTGCAACAATATATCTCCTCTTGGGTTTGGTTTATTCATTTAAGGGAGAAAGGTTCAATTATGTGCATAAGGACAACGTCCTTGGCTTTGCAATGCTTCATGAAGGAATGGACCTATCTCATCAAAGCTCAAAGTTTTGAGCAAAACCAAAACAAGAACATAACTTGAACCACTGAAAATCTTGGTTCAGAATAGTTTTTCAAATTTTAAACTATCCTTTGAGTTTAACAATCAGGCCAAACACTTATAAGAAGTACGAACACCACATATGCACAGAAGCACCATATCATATCGGGTCATAAAGTACTTATAAATGAATAGTCAGACTATTCATTTCTTTTTTTACCCTTTTCCATTAATTTAGCATGAAGAAAGAAGATCCATTACTAACCCAAACCAATACCTAATGTCAACTATAGACAACCCAAACACCTCGTCACTTCAGTTTTTCACTATTGTCAGGATCATATATTGCCTTGTCCTTAGAATAGGGTCATGAAAGTTTGATTGTCCCCATCCTTTAGTCATTAGAATAAGGGAGAATGGGTGTTGGTTAAACTAAATCATAAAAGTAGCCAACAAGACCAGGAATTTTTCTTTCCTAAGCCCTTCACAGGCCCTTCAAGAGTCTTCCACCGGGCATAACGTACTGTGAGTGCTTTTCCCGGGATAAAGCTCTGAGGACATACCTATTGTGAAACATACTACAAGGTTATTTTTTATAGGTAAACTGTGAGCAGGAGAAACGCAATTCAGGTGGTGAGGCATGTACAAGCCTCCAAAGAATCCCTACCTCATACATTTTGAGACACCCCAAGGCACTCAAGCATTGTAGCACTTGGCAGTGGTGTCTGCCCATGACCTCATCATGGCAGAAATTAAATATATGCAGTTGATCAATTCAAATAGTAAGACCTAATAAGTTTCACTTAGCAGATGAGAAAAGCACTTCTATGCAGTAATTTGTCAATCCACCTCATAGAATTAAGCTAATGTTCTTATTAATTGATTTCACTTCTATGCAGTACATTGTCAATCCACCTCATAGAATTAAGCAAATGTTCTTATTAATTGATTTTCTTTCTTAAAAACCTTTTACCTATTTTCCCTCTTAACTTCCAAGCTGCTGAACTGTCCAGCTCTTTTCCAGGAAACAAACACGCACGCACGCATGCACACACGCATGCACACACACAAACGATGGATGCAGCATAACGGAAATCAATACCAAACTTACAAATGGACAGAAGACGGCTTCATTATGCCCCAAAAATTGTGGCAAGAAAATCGTTCAAAGAATCCCAAATCCTCTCATTATTAACAGATGGATGTAGCATACTGGAAATCAATACCTAACTTACAAATGGACAGAAGACGGCTTCATTATGCCCCACAAATTGTGGCAAGAGAACCATTCAAAGACTCAAATCCTCTCATCATTATGCCATTCGTTTTTTGCAAGTATTTTTATTCAAATGCACGACCACCTCAGGAATAAAATCATTCTACCACTTGAAAATAACAGTCATAATTAGGCTTAGAACAATTCAAAAAAAAATTTCCCTCCAGAACTCCAGAGCTCGCAGCACATCCATGAGTACCAAATTTACTTCCAAGATCAAGAAATTCATAGTTTAAACCTTATTTTAATGATATATTTTCTGGAAAAGAATGATGAAACCCATCCAAGAAACACATTTTAGAAAGTAAGATGTGTCAGTGGCTTCGTCACCAAAAAAGGTACAAGAATAAGATTGCCCCCAGTCCCATTAAGCCATCACCCTAGATTAAGTTCTACTAGATTCCTCCAACTCTAGCACTATAATGTGAAACACAAAATTGAAACTGTCTTAGGTGATCCTTCATTATCTGCTAGGTTTATTATGGCATTAAAACACCACATATTAAAAATATACCCAACTAAAAAAACCTGAATTCTCACTGGAAATGACAAACCTTAGATAACACAGTTTAAAATCGAATCTACTGGGTGTAACGAGCTATTCAGTTGAACATCTAATCCTCAGATGACTGCAGCAAAGAATCTAAGCCAAGGTTACAATACAGTTCAACAATGTTCACACCATCATCCTAATAATCGAGGCAGAAACATGTGGCGGCACAAACAGTTAATATTGCAGGTATTCTTAATCAACCTAACAAATATTCCCAGAAGACATCCACTTTAAACAAGACACTAAATCAGACCATGCACAAGATAAATCACCATGTTCTTAGGCAAGCTGGCAGACAATAAGCTGCACAGTTAAACTGCACATAAATGATGAAGAAATTACCATCACTTCACATCAAAATCATGTATTTAGTTCCCAATAAAAAGACTAGATTCTATTGCTTCTCTAGACTGCCTGTGTTTTTAAGCCTCATGACTGTATTTAAAGCTATTTTGACTCAGTACATAACTGAACAATACTAATAAGAGAATGACAACCATGCTTCAGATAACAGTAAGAACTCATTGAGATAGTTGACTATACCAAATGAAGCAAAAAAACAGGCAAAAGGATTTCATACAAACAAGAGACATAAAGTTTATACCAAGGAAGCATGTTTTAGCTAAGAATACAGCATAAACTGTTGAGAAGGCATGTTTATGACTATGGCCAAGACAGATGTGACACGGAATGTGCTTTTCCTTTTTCATACTTGAAAGGAAGGTATTTAATTAAAAGAAAAAAAGGTCACCAAGAGTACCTCAGCAGTATGATCTTTCAATATATGCCGACAGTTATAGCTCCCATCTTCAGAACCTTGCCAAATCCGCACAGTCTGCAGATCAAACACATAATCATCTAAAGAAAGTACGACAAAATTACAGTAGTAACTACTTCAACAAACTATTGCAATCATTATGGTTAGCATGAAGAGAACAGCGTGTACAGAGCCGACCACATGCAAAATGGGAATATTCACCAGAATTATTTATTTTCTTCTCTTTTCCCCCTTCCTTGTCATATAAGGGGGACTAGAGTAAAGAAATGCAGAGTTCTACATAAAGAAGATTCACATGCTCAGTAGGTTAGCACGTCAGATGAATAGTACATGCCACCAAAAGTTCATGTTGTACTAGGGAGAAAAAGAAATAGATTCTGCAACAAAAGAGTTCCAAAGAATCCAGCTGCCATACATTTTTAACATCTCCTGACACCCTTGAGGGGGATAACATACATTCTGGCCTGTAGGTCGATAAATCCGATAGCAGGATGCGTAACACTCAGTCAATTCAAATCATCCAGAAAACAAGGAAAAACTATTTCTAGCAAGCCAATTCAAAGACTCAGCCAACAGGATCTTTCATGGGCATATAATGAGTGTTATCTATACCAGGCTCCTAATTATTGTATTGTACAGTTGACCCAACATTTTGCGATAGCCACAGCAATTTTAGGGAAGAATATCGCCAAGTCATTCATTTTAAAGATTCATCCAGACCCAAACAAAAATGCTTTTGCACCTTTTCCTTGCTCTGGATTTTCAACCTCCAATTACCCAAAAAGGCCACTGCTCAATCCACATCTCCAAGAAGAAAATAAAAAATGCATGTGTCCTCCACAAGCAAGATGCAGCAGTATTTTGATGAAACAATCAAATAGAAGAGCAAATAAGGTATTGGCTTCCTAAAGCATCAATATAATATAATAAATCCAAGACAATGACCAAAAACAGCTTTGTATCACCATCCCTGTTTTCTCATCTAGCACACTTGGCATTAATAGCCCATATTCCTACCTGTATTACTGCTGATCAAACGGCAATGTCACAATTACTGTAGCATTTCTCCAACTTAATGCCAAAGTGGCAACCCTAAAAGTCAAGTATGCCTTCATTTATTTCATCTCCTTCCTCATCCACCATTACTAACCATATACTTGCTCTTTATTTTAGCACATAACCCTAGCTTTGTGGATATTATATGCATGAAGAATGGAAAATCCGAAAGGATGGTTCTGAAAGCAGCTTACCTTATCTGCAGAACCAGTTAAAACCAGATCACCTTGGGCATCAAAATTCACACTGGTAACCTAGAATAAGATGCACAAACAAGCTAAGAGTCATTTGATGACAAGAAAAAGAAGAAATACCCGCACCCCCCAACCCAAAAAAAAAAGAAGAAAAAGAACCACCCTCCCCCAGCCACCCCAACCCCCCCCAAAAAAAAAAAAAAAAAAAAAAAAAAAAAAAAAAAAAAAAAAGAAAGAAGAAGAGGAAAACCTTCTTTGAGTGCCCTGATAGTGTAGACATGATCTGTCCAGATGATCGATCAAAAAGTACAGCAGATGTGTCGATCCCACCAGTTGCAATGATATCCTGTTCATAGGAAGAAAAGCTTAATTAAAGGAAAGCAAATAATTTCGTGGAAGAACATCATTAGCAAGATGATATGTGCATTGATTAAATTGCTGAAGTATCATGAGAGGAATAATCAGCATTGTCAACATAAGAGACGATCCCAGTGGTCCTTTATAGCATACTACATCCAGTCAGACACATTTTCAAGTCACACAATTGCCAAATCACACCTGATTTTCCCCTTGTAACTTGAAAAAAGCCTTCAAGTTAGGCTTAGAGATACATATCAAATTGGATTTCAACAACTCCACCAAAAACTCTTTGTTATCCAGAAAAAGACTTGAATTCATTGAGGAGCACTACTGCAATACAAGACCAATAATGCATCTCAAAGAAACAAGAAAAGAGCAGATTTAGTCCTCAAAATTTTAAGTTAACAAGCCGCAGTACAGAAAACACAGACCAAACTAAATCAAAAAATTTATGTTGTGTCCAATTCGGTTATCAGAACCAAACAGTTTTACATCTTTGGATTCTGTTCACATGTCAAGACTTCCTAAGCCTGTTAAGACCCAAAGAATTATTGTTGCAGCACACAACAACATGACTTCTTTTCACTTTTCCATCGACAGCTCAGATTTTAGTATAAGCCACCCTAATGGTGGTGGTTTCTCATCTTTCAAAGCAAAGGTCGATTTTGTGACCAAGTATTATTTCTTACACAGCATATCTCTTTCTGTCTCTCACACCTATATCGAAGCCACATTCATACCAAAGCTTCAGCTTTACTCTGTGCTCTCTTAGCAGATTGATCAGATTAACAACAATAAAAACTAGAGAGAAGATCTGCCAGGGACTTGAAACCCTAGACTACAATGAAATCTTACTATATACTTTGAACCCGTGTTGGAGCTATTCTTGTTACAAATTCGATGACTCCTGGAAGAAATTTTCCAAGGAGAGAGATAAACCAGAATCATCAAAACTAAGTGTAAGGTCTCTATCCATTAATTTACAGATGAACAACATCTGAAATGATCTGAAGATACAAATTGCTTGAAACAAAAGTTTTTCCTATATGCTCTATCTTTGGTTTCTATGTTATTGGCTGCTTCATTTATCTATTTTGTTTTCCATTTTCCACATTCATCTATCAAACCAGAAAACAAGATGTCATATTCATTCTTCCTAGCCAAAAGGTTGAAATCAAAAGCCATACAGTACAAAACACGGTTCTAGTTCAATCTGAGTTTGATGCTTCATCAATTTAGCTTGCTTTTAGTTTATAAAATCAATACCCAATGGATCACCTCATTATAAATTCAAACTGAAACCTGGACTGAACCATTTCAACTTGTATACTCCTATCTATAAGTGATCGAGCATTTTTATAAGCTTTGAGTTGCACTGAACAATGAAAGCAACTAAGGTGTTGATAAAGCTTTAAAAGCAACTCTGAGTCTCTAAAGTACCTTGGCTTGAAGTTCTAATACTGGCAAATACTTCTTTTGTAATTCTATAAGCCTAAAGCTGCCTCAGCAAAGTCTAAAGGCCAAGGCAGGTACCAAAACCTCCCCCACTCGGGCCAAAAAAATAAATAAACAAATAAATAAGTCATTGGGTTTTCAGCATTTTTGGAATAGAGATGAGTATTAGTGTATGTTTTGGATTCTCCTATCTTGCCCTCAATAACTTTCAATTTTATGCTAAAAAACCAAGCATGCTCGCAGTCAAAGAAGGGAAAATGCCTCAGTGTCACCACTCTAGCATGATCGCCAACATCACTTTGAAAGCCACCAGATGATGAGAGAGAGAGAGAGGTGGCAGTAGTCACCGCCACCACTTGGTCTTGCAATCTCGCATGGGTCATGCAACCCAAGCATCACCTCACCCGGATTGCTAGTGACCCCATGTGAGACAGATCTCATCAGGTCAACCCTAAGCACGACATATCACAAGGTCGTAGGCAACCTAGGCAAGCCACATCTAGCATAGGTATTGCAATCCCGATGTCAAGTCAAACCAACCTGGCATGTGTTGCCTGTCCATGCTTCTCTGCATCTGTACTCTCCCTTTATTATCTTTTTCATTTTAAAAGTTGCTTTATGATGTGTTACACATGAAGACCAAGCATTTGCTTTCACTAAATACACTTTAAGTCAAGATCCCTTTTGTCGATGCAAATTCTAAACGACAAGGCATTCCCAAACTCACCCCTAATCAAGCATTATTCACCAGTCCATCCATCACATGTTCAACATGACTAGCCTAACTTTGGTACTAAATCTCCAAGATGACAAGATGAAAGGTCAAAATCCTAATATATGTTTGAAAACTATGCGTTACATTATCAGCACATGAAGCACACATACAATGGAAGCATTTTCAGCTACAACGTCAGCATTAATACATTCTTGATGAAAGAGGAATATTTAGAATCACACCTTGGAATGACAAATATCAAGAGACGTAATGCCTGGTTTGCCAGTTTTGTGCAGCGGATAACTAGAAAGTTGGGTGTACCTCTCCAAATCCTCAACAGGTGCTAGTGTAGAGGGAATCTGACAACATTTAAGGTCAGTTATAGATTCAGAACATATTCTTGTTAACCATGATTGAGAAGTGAAAATGAAAATAAAAAGCTGCCACCAAAAGGACAAAAGGGCAAAATTATGGCGTAAAAAGTAAAATTAGAAGGCCAAAAAACAGATCCTAATGTACCTGTCGCTTTTTACGCTGTTGAGAAAGTGCTAAGTTACAATCCGTTATCTCAGCAATGATGCTTGCAGAAATACCAGGTCGCATTTTCTTCCCAGCATAACCTGGCTCTTCATCTAGAGAAGCTATGACATACAAAGAAAGCGAAAGTAACTACTTGATCACCGATCAAATGTCAAAAAGCTAAGCAAGACATAAAAAGGAAGAACCTTTTCTCCCATTGCTCAAGGCAGGAGCATTCACTGCAATATCAGAAGATGCTGTCATGGGTATCTGTCTTTCAGCCAGTGCAAGTAATGATCGGGCTTCATCCCTTTCCTTTTTAAGTCTTGCAATAACACGGCAAGCAGCATCATGCTGCAAAAGTGACAAAGCAGGGACAATTCCATAAAATTAGTTCCATATGGGTTTTAACCTATATAAAATATAAAGCAGAGAGAAGGGATCAAAACTACAATTTATCCAAGCGAACATACATCACCCTGAAACAATAAGAAATTTTGATGATTGAAAATGTAATTGAATGAGTAAATTGTTGATTAAGTCCCTTAATTGTTAATCAATTTTAGTGAGTGTCCTCTGGTAAATGGATGAATTTTTAAAGTACAACATTCTTGAAGAAGCCATAACATTTCTCAGGTGAAAACATCAAACAGAAAATGTCAAACGACATAAAAGAGTCAATTGTGGAGGCACTCAGCATCTTTCTGATACTTCTGTAATTTCTATCATGATAACACCATTGATGAAAACTAGTTATGTTTGACGAACAGCACATCCATGGATCTACTCTCAAAATAATCCATGATTGGCACTAGAAGTCAAATAGCTGGTTTCCACATGATACATGCTTTTATGATAGAGACCAAATAATATGGCAACTCTGACTTCAGAGAAGACACCTTATAACTTAACATTGGATCCTAAACAAGGCGTAAAGGACACGATACTGCATTGCCCAATACCTGGTACAATGCATGACTTAGCTCTTGCCTAGCTGTATGCAGTTGTTGTTCCAGTGCAAAGTTGGAAAGCATCAAGCTGTCCCATTCCTATTAGATAGAAACCAGATGACTGTTAAATGCACTAGCATTAGTCAAAAGAAGTTTTTAGTATTCACTGCATGCCAAAAAAAGAAGTAAGATATAGCCAAATAGCAATATGCTACATTTTGGAAAATGCTCAGCAACCCAGGTATGCTTGCAGCCTGCAAAGGTCTGGGCTTGACTATCTGCATTAAACGCAATGGGAATCAGGAAGAACTTCCACGAAAGTGCTAGAGCATTATAAAGGATTCAAATAATAATGCCAAGAATACCTTTCCCATTTTCACAGGGAGGATATCATCCATGGTAAGTGGTTCCCCAGAAACTGGGCACTTTCCATAATCCTACCAAATGAACAAGAAAAATTGATCATTCTCACATGAGGACATCCATGTAAGAATTTTATGCGTGAAGACCATATACATCATATAGAACAAAGCATAAATCCATAAACTTTACCGTTCACACAGGTCAAATAGTCAAAAGATGCCTGAGTCTTTATCATTTTCATGAAGGATTGTAACACGATAAATCCGCCGAACAAAAAGGAACAATCCTTCTTTATATTAATACAAGTACGCAGAGCTCATTCATCTTACATTTTATAAACCCAACTAATTTTGACTGGAACTACTATCATTCCTTCCTCTTAAAAGCTTAACCTGTGCACTGTTTCCCATGGCACATGCAAAGGAACTAGACAACCATTAGAGAAACCACTTCTACAGTTCCCCTAGCTCAATTCTGCCTACATCCGTTTTTCTTTTCAATTCAAGGGAAAGAGCAGAAGAAAAAGAATAAGGGGGGAAAGTTCGACAAAACCAAGATTTGTTATTTCCTTCTCTTCCCCGTGCTCTCACCAATCAAGAAGTGCCAAGAAGCACGGCCATTCACTCAGAAATTCCACATCACCAAGAACTTATTCAACAACTGAAAAAAGCAAGCTACTACTGATTTCTAGGTCGCAGGCTTATGTCGCCTCACAGCTCGAATAAACTATACCCTACCCAAATGCTCATCTCCCTCTCCCCTTCACATCCACACGTCTCTTTACAACAACAAAAAGACGGAGCGAACGAAACAGAACGAAACGAAGAGCATAAACCCTAGAGTGGCGGGACCCAGACCGAAACGTATCGCTCGATTAGGCGCCTCTCGAAGACGTGGCCGGACTTGGTCGAGACGACGGGCTCCTCCGGCACCTCGCCGGATACTGCAAGCACAGAAAAGAGGCAAAAACCCATCAAGAACTCAGATCAACCCCCGGGGGGAGGCAAGCACCAAAACCCAACCGAAGCAAAGCGCACGCGGGCACAACACGAGGTACAGATGTTTCGACACAGCGAGCGAGCGAGCGAGAGAGAGACGTACTCGAGCAGTTCATTTCGCTAGAGAGAGAGAGAGAGAGAGAGAGAGCTAGGGCTTCGGTTCCGCCACACGCGGCTTGAGGGAGCGCGAGAGAGGGAGGGACGGCGTGTAGCGAAGCCGAAGCGAGGGCTGCTGCTGCTGCTGCTGCTTCTTCTTCTTTGAAGAAGAAGAAGAGATTTGGTGGAAGATTTTCGAGAGCAGCGGCAAGAGAGGGGAGAGAGCGCGTGAGGGGAGAGGGAAAAAAAATGAGGGAGAACGAGGGAAGAGCGAGTGAAAAAGGCCCCACGACGTGCAGGCCCGAAAGCTAAGTTGGCCCATTTGAGCCTGGATCTTGCTAGCTGGAGGGTCTTTTTATCTCTTTTGAAACGCCTTCAACTGCCCTCTTTTACATCGCCAGCTAAGGAAAGAATGGGCTGAGGAGCTGAGAAAATATTGGGTATCACTCTTGTGCCATTACGAGTAAGAGTGATTGGATCTAAGATCAGTATGTTCTAGACTTAGAGTTTGTACCCTACCCTCTTATAATCGGTTCCTCTTTTTAGGATCATGTACTCTACCCTGTTTGCACTGTAGTCAAAGAACTTAAAAAGCCGTTTAGTACATGTCTCAATGTACTAAAAGTCGACTCTGAAACAACGGAAGTCACAGGAAGAGACAAAACATCCCGAGTCATCAAAGATAAGATTTTATACTTTGACCCGGTACTCTTTCATCGCATTAAAAGGTCGAGATTAAGGACATCTTCACTTTCAACTTCGAAATACCCATCAAGCTCAGATTTGTTTTCATGAAACACTTTTTTCTTCACATGGAGTTTTCGCAAGCTTGGATTTCATACACATTATCATATGTATTGGCATTGGAACCACTACTACTAGTATCCACACTTGAATGTCTAAATTTTGTTTACTAAAAGAACCAACAAAAGATTGCTCATAAAATTTATATAAACGCTCCAAAGCGACCTTCACTTTATTATGCATCTCATCAATTTTCACTTCATCATCATAAGTTTGTCCATAACAGAACTTCACATAATTTAACTTCTTTGTAGAATCCACTGCAACCACAATAAATATCATCATGTTTACTTTGTTCAAACTCTCATAATACCTATTAAACTTCTCTTTTATTTTTATACACATAGCTTGAAGCTTTGAGTCCAAAGAATTTGCCGCATCATTCAAATATTTATACAACATAACTATCCCCTCAAAATAATCATTTGAAATAACATATGAACCCCCAAATATCCTTTGGTTGCATCATGAAACCGTTTCAAAATTTAAAAAGAATAATTGCATTTTCCTAATCTTCATTTCTAGGAATATCATTATCAATATCCCTTAAGAAAGATAAGTCATCTTCTTCCATTCTTTCGAAAGCTTTCCTAACTTTATGGCGATATCTTACAATATGTCGATGGAGTTTCATCAAATGGCAACATCAAGACAGATTGAACCATTATATGCAATCCTCTCACTCTCAATACAAGATTGGAATGTCTTAACTTTTATAGGAGAACTCCTCACATATCTAACTACGTTTTGGATATGTATAATAGAATAACACACCTTATTCAATCCATCTCTTACGATCAAGTAAAGTATATGAGTAGTGCACCTCATATGTAAAGTATTACCATTCAAAATCAAAAACCCTTTTCTTGAAAAATTTTCCTTCAAATAACCAAGCCACATCATTGGAACTAGCATTATCCATGATTATTGTGAACACATTTTTTTCTATTCCCCAGTCATAAATGCATTTTTCCACCATTTTCCCAAATTCCCTACCCTTATGACTATGCATCACAACAAAATTGATATTTCTTTTATGCAACTCCAAGTTTCACCAATAAAATGTGTAATGAGAGATAACTAGTTCAAGTTTTCAATGGAACTCCACATATCAGTCATGAGTGCAATCGTAGAATTAAGCTTCCCAAAGTAAGCTTTTAAATAAGTTCTTTCACTTCGATACAATTTCATAGAATCTCTAGCCACCATAAATCATGAAAGATGTTGGAAATGATATAATTTAGTAATAAAATTGTGAAAACCGGCACACTCAATCCTAGAAAAAGGTTGTCAATCAATAATGATCATCCAAGTAAGCACGTACCTATAACATTTTTTATCAACTTCCATGTTGTTAAGAAACTACCACCACTAGTGTTTTCCCTTTTCTTGCCAGCCACATCTTTGTTACGTGATACAAAACAACATTTGCTTCGTATCTGCATGATGATACTTTTTGCTCTTTCTCAAGTGCCTCCACATGATAGACATTCAATGATCAACATTATGCCCACACTCAAGCCTACAATAAAATGCACTTTACCATAACTGTTTTATGTGTTTTTTCATCTATGATTCTCGAACAATTATCCCAAGTCTTTGATTGATTAGCTTGTTTTTTTTTTTTTTACCAAGAGGAGAACGAAAGTTAGGTACCATCACCTTGTTTTTCATACTTACGATTGCATATTCACTTTATCAGCTTCATGGAATGGCAATTTCATAAGCGAACTCATTTCATTATGTCTATCCACTTCCACTTGTTTGTCGTCCTTACGGTTGCAAATTCCACTTTATCAGCTCAATGGAATGACAATTCCATGAGCGAACTCATTTCATTATATCCATCAACTTTCGTTTATATGTGTTTGTCTTGATCCATTAATTGAAAACAAATTATACAACAATGTCAGGATCCTTCTAAAAACAAAATATACGAGAGACAAATGACTGCACTTAAATACTTACCAAAAAAAAAAAAGACTGCACTTAAATAATACTAATTCATTCTACCAAATCAATCTACTTTATTAGCAAATGCCACAAAATAGCAAATTAAGGAATAGATTGATTCTATCTAAACAATTCTAGCAAGCAAGTGAATTGATGGAAATGATTTATGCAGGTTCCATGATATAGTTTCATCATGCAGCCCACATATAAGGCGAAAGGCATGATAATTTCATTAGTTATTTCCATAGGTTTTATGGATTATTTTTCTGCTGGTTTTATTTTACTCCGTTTTGTCTTATTCTTTTTTATTACTTCCCTCTTGCTTGGTCCTAATTTCTTAACAAAGTAAGAATGCCAAACAATCGATCCAATCTTATCCGAGTTTGCATTACGCATGGCCACCTTCTCAAATCATGTCAAACGGATTCCAAGGGTATAGATGAGTGAATTTGGTCTTTCCAATTCACGATAAAATAGATGAACCAACTCTAGGAAAAATTGCGAACTCTCCACTTAGTTGACTAAACATTTGGTAGGCGCCAATTTTTTTTTTTTTTTTTTTTTGGTGAGAAGGTAATAAATTATATAAAGCTTGAAACCAACTATACAAGAAAATGTCACGGCATCAAAAAAACCTACACTCAAAACAAACAAAACTCGAATCGAGTGGCAGGCGCCAAATATTATATTAGCCAAAGAGCATGAAATTGATCTAGATATCACTGTGGTTGGGAAGTAGCTAGCCCACAACATCAAGAGAATCGAAACCATATCTTAAGTCAGATCGACTAATAACAAAAGCATATCGATACTGAAAGTCACTTGGACAAAATATCAAACACTTGATGAACATGAAATTCGAAATGCTCGGGAAGAATTACTTTACAAATCATCGATGAGGAGTATAAAGTGAGGTGCTCATTTAAATATTATCGGAGACAAATAAACCAAAAGAGGACTTACCATGACCTTGTCGACAAACTCTGGGTCTTGTAAAACGAGAAAATGAGAGTATGGTGAGGTCTTCTTCGTTGATGAAACGAAACAAAGGAGAAGTCAAGTAGAATATCATAGTATGAGTACAGAACCGAGATTCAACCTAAAGCGAACCAAATCACATAAGAAAAATTTCGAAGCAGTGAGATAGACAACCTAGCAAGGGAGAGGGAAAGAAAAATGATGAAATTTCCAAACCTCACTCAACGCCTTATCGAAGAACAAGAGAAAATCGAAACTGAAATCTCTAAACTCGCAAAATTCGAATCCAGTCGCATGGAGGCAATGGCGCTTTGAGAGCTTGAAAGCAAACCGAAAGGTGAGAGATTGTGAAACTATGAGAGCACCAGAGCAAGAGAGGGAGGCGAAAGCGTCGTGCTTCGTTTGTGAGAGGGAGCTGGCGATAAACGGTGTGACAAGAAAATGACAACATTGTCTGGAAATAATGCAATTCATAAGTTGTTTGGTTTATGAATTTGTGGATGATCATAACAATGCTTCCACCGCGATGAAATAGTGAATTTGAAGGAAGAAATTTTTTTTTTAGTATGGTACTGTGAATGCAATTTATTTGAATTTGGATTCTCCTAACTTTTGAAAATCTTGAACCCTTCACGTATTATCATGTTGAAAAGGGACTTGATCAATAATTATTTTCATTGACCGCACTCCTACAACAATAAACAATTTCTTTATTTACTTAGAGAGTTCATTGATCTCATCAAACTTCATTGCATCCTTGTGATCTTTATACAAAGTGTCCAAATCGGATATTAACTTTCCAACCTCCAAACAATCGTTAGAGTATTTAGTGGTGAAGGCTATACAGATATGCTAGATATGCTATAACTAATGGCTGCAAATGCAAGAGATAATGATCATACTTCTATTTCAAGTCTAGCCTCTCCACCAATTGCAGACGCAGGAATCAATATATGATTTCCTTACACAAAAGGCAATTAGTATAAGAAAATCTTATCACAACCATTGCCCTATAATTATTTAGCCAAGCAAAAGGAATCTGCCCCTTAGGTGAACCTAAGAATGATATTCACAAATTAGAAAAGTATGTGGTTTGATCATTGTGCTTGACAGGCTTTGTTAGTAAGCTCTTCACTTAACCAAATGAAAGGAGATAGACAGATATGGCATACTTAAGAGTAAAAATTGCTTCGATGATCCTTTCAGTTAGGTAGCACAATCCATATAGTCAATTCAACTATCAAATGCTATTATATCTCTCTTCTCATTTTGTTTAGAGAGTTGTCTTGATGTGTTTTTTAGAAAATGATAGATTAATGACTCGTTAAGTATTTTTGATTAGATGTTCTAATTCCATTCATTCATAGTTAAGGATGTTCTTTTGGTTGTCCAAGTGAAATTTGCTCAAGTACCATGTGTTCTTCTCCATGAAATTTTCCTCTATTCGTAACATGTATCCATTTATATTGGAAGTGTTCCATTTTTTTTATTTAGGTTGATGAGGAAATCAGTCAATCAGTAAGGACTGTGTCCAAAAGTTTTTATGGAAGTAATATTGAGCAAGAACCAATGTTCACCCATACTAAGGATGAGGTTTGTTTGATAGACGCAGAAGTCGAGGCTTTCAAGGCAAAACTGAAACACTTAAAACAAGATTTGGCAAACCTAAAGAAAGAAAATTATAGATTGAAGATAATGTTGAATGTATTATTCATATTTATAGTAATTTTAGCTCATATATTATTTTAAAATTTGAAGATGAGAGATATCATGAGTTTGGCATAGAGTGTTTTATTTTGAATATGTTTTTTATTCATCGACATGTATGTGCACTTTGTTTGTGGGGTGAATGAAGTGAATGTTTTATGCGGTTTGAAAAGCACATATATTTGTGACAATGTTCTCTATGTGTAGTATGTACTTAATGCTCTTCTGAATTTTTCAATGGTAAGATAGAGACATTATTGCAGCATTTTTTTTTTTTGGACAAGACATCTTGTGCGAGTTAAATTTTGCCATTTTGTCATGGCTTGGTCTTGATCAGTAAACATGGTTTGTAGAGTTTTATTTCCCATAGACTTTAAAAACACCTCAAATATCCAAATAAATGATTCTACAATTTCGTCCAACAAAAATGAACAATCAAACAAAACATTATTCTAACGGTTATTAACCCCAACAAAAGATGCACATATCATATATATATATATATATATAATCTACTATCTTGTTCTACGTGGTATCTAAATAGCAATCAAAATAAATTTATCAATCTACTATCTTGTTCTACCTATATAATCATAATCAAATTTTTATTGGTTGAAACCCAAGTTTTTGCTCTCTCCTACTTTATTTGCTAAAAACTAATATGTTGTAGATGTCCCAATGCCAATTTTAATCATGTAAATTAAAACATTCTTGCAAATATCGGACATGATTCTTCTAAATCTAATTAAATGCTTTTGATCTTCCATAATAAATACATGATTATGCTTAGAAATATAGTCTATCATTTCATAGATACCATTGTCAAACTTAAATTTGATACAAGCAAAACGGTCACATCTAATT
Source organism: Eucalyptus curtisii (assembly GCA_017140595.1). NCBI lineage: Eukaryota > Viridiplantae > Streptophyta > Magnoliopsida > Myrtales > Myrtaceae > Eucalyptus > Eucalyptus curtisii. The sequence goes on from CM029504.1 coordinate 9,290,764, forward strand.
TAAACCAATTCATATCTAACTTAAGTTACATCTAACTTAGGAATTGATTTACCAAGTGTAATAAAAATTAGTAATATATTATTCAACTCAAATGAGAATGCATATCTAAATTGGATGGTGGACAAGTTAATATTCTTCTAATTAATCTTTAGGCTATGCTAGCATGACAATTTTTGGGTTATTATGAGAATAACAACTTGTTGTGAGCCACAAATTTTTAAAGAAGTAAACCTCTCAACAATTTATAATTATTCATTATTTGGTTTTTTGTGGTTCCGAATAAACTGTTATTTTCATGGTAGATTAAAAATTATCACCCAGTCATTTCTCTTAATCTTTAAAAGTCTTTTCTCTATTAAACTACGTCCATAATGAACTTCTATAAAGTATCCAGCTATCCTTGTTCTTTGCTATATAAGCAGAAAAAAAAAAAAAAAAAAAAGTTAGCTAAGATGGTTCCTTTCTAGCTAAATTGATGTTGGGTACGATGTCTTTCCAATTTGTCTTACTTCTTTTGGCTAGCAACTCAAGCTTTCATGGCTTTGAGTTACATTGTTTTGTGTCCCTTTTGTGTGTGACAAAAAAAAAAGTCAATTGCACATGTTTCAAGGCATTGTGTTTTTGTTCATAAATTATGATTTTGAAACTTTCCTCTTAGCTTAGATTTGCACTTGATTTAAAATTGCTCATCTACGGCATTGTCCTAGTTTGAATTTTACGACAACAGTTTATTAGTGGAGGGTTCTTGGTTGTTGTGGAAAAACAGGAACTTTGTTTTTTCCCATTGACAATACTCCAAGGGTTCAAGATTTTCAAGATTTATAAGAGTCCAAATTCAAATAAATTGCATTCACAATACCATACTAAAAAAACTTTCTTACTTGAAATTCATTACTTCATCATAATGGTAGCATGCTTTATGATCATTCACAAGTTCATAAACCAAGTGACTTATGAATTTTAGTACTTCGAGACAATGTTTTTTGTCCTTTACATAAGAAAACCCCAAGTGATTCTTGAAATTACCCCAAAGCATACTTTCGAGACAGAGGCAGAGGTAACAGACAATGTGACGACGGTGTTGTCATCATTATGAAGATAAAAAATTAAAGTAATTTATTTCCAAAAATTCATAACCAAGCGATTTATGAATTTCATTACTTCTAGACATAATTCTTCTAGTTTACACAAGAAAATGCAAGCGATTCTTGCAATTACCTCAAATCATACCTTTCAAGGTAGAGGCAGAGGCAATGGACGATGCGGCAGGATAGCGTCATCACTATGAAGATAAAAAATTATGCACTTTACCAAAAATTCATAAACCAAGCGATTTACAAATTTCCCTACTTTTAGATATGATTCTTCTAATTTGCATAAGAAAACGCAAACAATTCTTACAATTATCCCAAATTGTACCTTTCAAGGTGGAGGTGGAGGCGGACAAACGATGTAGTGGGGGTGACGGCGTCACTATAAACCCTTTCGAGACTAGTTTGATATGTTGGTAGGGAGTCAAAGCTGGAGACGGCACATTAGTTCATTGCAATTCGGTGATGATAGAGGCAACCTTTTGAGGCAGAGGCAAAGACCGCGCTGTAGTTTTTCAAAGGGCTTGGTCATGAGTCGAAAGGAGAAAGAGAGGGCATAGTTGGGAGTAGGCAATGACTCAATGATGGCGGAGGTATTGGATGAGTTGGAGTTAGAGGGAGAGTGTGAATAGATCTAGAATAGGAGATAGGTCACCCACGAGATTCAAAATTTCTTGTGACAGTGGAGCTCACTTGCAACACATGTCACAAGCTCAATGGACTCATCATTTAATATGTTGGCACATCAGTTGTATCCAATATTTTCTTTAAGGAGATGAGCGTTTTATGGAGGGCATGACCATGTATTTTGACTTTACCGCAAGATGCTATTTATAGACTCGTGATCACGATAACTCGAGGGGGCCTTTGAGTGTACCGAGAGATTTCAAGGCCTTTGAGGTTGCTCGAGTGTTGGATGAGACAATTTAGACTGCAGGTTAGTCCTTCAAACATGGCGATTGTGACGAGAATGGGACCTTTAGGCTTTAGCCTTGCCTAAGCCGAATGGACCATCCTAGTTCAATTTTATGATAGGTCTTTTCTCGCACTGTCAACCACATTCATGTGAAGACTTAGCAGAGCTAGCAAATTATGTTTTTCTACCCAGTAGCTTATCGACAAAATTCAAGGGTCAAAATATGCAGCATGGTTGTTGACTAATATGAGAGATGCAGAGTTAATAATGTGTTGAGATGGAGTTTTTTGTTCTCAAATTAGGTATGTTGGGGATGGACTAAGATCCTCCGAAATTGGATTTTAAATTTACTTTAAAGTTGTTTCCTAATCTAAATACCCCCCTCTTCAGCCACCATTGCATGTTGCTCTCTTAGTAGTACCTTACCATTTGTTGCTAGTCGTTGCTCTTTATCACTCTACTTGTCGCTAGCCTTCTCACATAGGCCTAACGTGAATTCGTCTACACCTACCCCTTCCCCCCAATTGCATCCTCTAAACAATGAAATGTGAACAAATGGGGTCCTTAGACCTTAGATTCAATGTCGTGGACCTACATCCTCGCCAAGAGAGATGGAGACAAACTAGTGAGCAGTAAGGTGATAGCAAAGGTGGTGGAGGGTCCCTGACCTCCAGGGGTGAGCATCGGTCTAAGATTAACCTTAGACCAACCCTAGATCGGCCCAATCCTACTAGTCCTGGTTCGGTTCTAAAGGGGACTAGGTCGGTCTTTGGTCTTGGGATCCTTAGACCAGTACTGTGCAGGTTGGTCTTCGGTCCTAGGAGTTTAGGGTTGGTCCAATCCGGACCAATCCTAACTGTATATATTATTTATAATTTTTTTTTATATAGAGAAAACTTTAAGTCAAATTGTGTCAATAACATTAAACGGCTCCTTAGTGAGGAGTACAAGTAATTTTACATTTTTTTTTATAACTTAGACTTTTAATGTCCTTTATGGTGTCAACGGCCAAAATTTACAAATGAGGAAAATGTCTCTGTGAGGGGCCCTCACCGTGTCCAAAATGGCGTAAATAGCTCCTCATGGCATCCTCCTCTAGTACTCGGTCTCTTTTGTCTTTTTTGTCCTTTTAGTCTTTAATTTGTCAAAATTAAAAGAAACAACTTCCCCGCCGCCCGCTTGACACTTGTTTCACTCGCTTCTGGTCACTTGCCCCACTTGTTGCTTGTCGTTCGCCTTGCTCATTGCTTGCCGATCGATGCTCGCCCTGCTTGCCACTCGTCAATCACCTCTCTTTTTTACCTTGCTCATTGCTGACCCATTAGGTTGGTGCGATCCTCAGTCGCCTCTTCAAGGAGTACAAAAAATAAAATAAAAAATATCATCGATTGGTCCCGATTTAACCATGGAACCGGATTGAACCTATTAGGTTGGTTCGGTCCTCGGTCCTGAGCTTTATAGGGTCGATACTCAATCCCAAAACTTGAAGACTAATACTGTGCGAGTTGGTCCTAGGGGTAAGGCATGGATCGGCCCAATTCGGACCATGCTCACCCCTAGTGACCTTGGGTTGGCATAGGCAACAATACTATGAGGGTCGTGAAGATGGAGATGGAGGCGACGAACCGTTTGTTTTTAATTGACTAATGTGTTAGTCAGTTAAAGCGATAAATATAAAACTTAAACGTTCCCATAACTTTACGTAACCCTAGTTATTTCGAGATAACAAACGAAATTTTGATGGAGCTAAAAGCCTTGACCACCCTCAGACACTTGTAATAATTTCCTTTGATGTAACCCATTGCTTTAAAGGTAGATATGGATAAAAATTATTGTTTCATACCCTATCTAAGAACACTTTAATTTTTACAAGCTGACAAGTGACATGACAAAAAAAAATTTATGAAGACTTCTCATTTCTGACAATAGATCAACCCTACTAAATTCAAGTACATCTAGACATAATTCTTAATTAATCAAAATATTAATTTCCTTGTAGACTCTTATATGCAATACAAGTTTACTATACCATTATAAATGGTGACGCTATTTCAACTACTTATATAAGTAAATTCACCCTTATTTTCACTAAAAACACAATATTATCCTCAATTTCAATTGCACTCTAAAATGGTGGCTCCAAATTTATTTATTTTCTGTTTTTTTTTTTCTGTGTAGAATCTAATTGTCATAATTCGGAATGTCATATGCTTGTTTTGTTTTGTTTTTTGTTTTAATTCGAACTTATTGCTATTTAGGAAAAAAAAAAGTCTCTTTTGTATCATTGCTCTTATAACAACTTATATATTTTTCGTCCCTCATATCTCAAAAGCTTGCTTACTTAGTGAATTTTTTATATTTTAATTTCATTAGTCTAAAGGTATATATCAAGTCTCTATATTTACTATATCAAAATTTGTCTTTTTCTTGACTATTGGCAAGATATTTTAACACGAAACACGTAAGACATCATATGAGTGTTTAGAACTATACTAAAAACATTGATATGAAAACGTTATATGTGTTGGGGTATCTTCATATTGTTTGTAAACACTCAATGGTATTAATTTTTGTCAATACAAGATAATGAAATTTCAATGGCATTTTACAAAAAATTCTTATCTTAAACAAAGCTTTGATATAATTATTTTCCATCTTTTAAAGTTTCATGAATGGGAACATAACTATGATTTTGTCTTGGAAAAGCTTTAAAGAGGTTTTTTTTTTTTTTTTTTTTTTTGGTGGTTTCATATGATCAACCCATAATATGTATATTTATATAAAAGATAAGCGATAAAAAATATTTAATAGTGATATGCACAACAAAGGTGTAAGTTCATAAATATGTGACCGTGTTAAAAGGTTATCTATGTTAATTTTAGTTATAGATTTACTAGATAATTAATCCATAAATTTGCTTGACAATGTAGAAAATAACTAGGTTTTTATTGAATTTTTCTTTTCGACAAAACTAATTTTCACAGAAGTGAAATATAAAAATAGAGAGAGAACACAATGCCTTTCATCCACAATAAACAAGAACAAAACATGTGATATTCTTAGTTATGACAATTAGATCCTACATAGAAATTAAAAAAAAAAATAACAAAAGACGGCAAGTAGATAAATCGGGATGTACCACTTTAAATTACTATTGAATAATTAAGGGCAACTTTGTCTTTTTAATGAAAAGGGGGTGGGTTTAATCATATAAGGGGTCGAAATATGCCACCCCGTAATAAATAAGCAATATAATCTAATGAATTCGTAATTTCTAAAGGAATTTTTTTTTATCAGAATTTCTAAATGAGATTTTTTTTTTTTCTTTGGGGGGTCAAAAAATGAGGTTGAGTTGAGGGGATCGCCACATCCCGCCGAAGTTGGGCAGTCGCCAACCAGAGGCAGGATTGGGAAATGGGCCTTTCCGGCCCAGCACATCACTGCCTGGCACGATTGGGCTGGTGCCCAGGAGTGGATCGTTTTGAATTGGCTGGGCCGTACGAATTTGGGCCTTGAGTGGGCCCTAGGAGGCCAGCCCAGATCCGGCATTTCTTTTATTCGGCCTTGAAGGCCAAATCCAATGGTTTACAAATTTTTAAGGTCTCAGACCCGAATACTCAAATACTGGATCAGGTCATTGAAGTGGCTGTTGGAGCCCAAAAAAATAAATACAAAAATCATCTAGATAAATTGGGCCCTTTCCTTTTCTTTTTTTTTCATCATTCACCAATCTTCACTTACATATCCACTTGCAAATGCTCTTGCTCTCTTAAGCCTTTTGTCAATTTCATTTATTTCATCTTCCATAGCAATGAATTTAATTGCGATCTATGTATCAGAATGCATGGAAAACAACAATAACAGCAACAGCCATGTCCGAGGATCCAAACTCAATCTGGACTTCTCCTTATAATTGCCAAGGAACTCGATTAGTGAATATGCAATGACAATGTACATGTGCCAGCTCCTTGTTCTCAATAGAGCAAATTCAACGACGACAAGACACAAAAGCGATACCACTAGGATGACTCATAGCAGACAGCGCCGGAAGTTGGTCCCCAAGAAGACACTTCTCCGACTGATACATCTACCGCTGATGACCCCTAAGCAACTGGGGCCGCTAGCTTTGCGGAGAAGACCGTCTATGGTCGGGAAGACATTCTTGCTCGAGAAACCCGTTCAACTATGATGATGTAAGGAATTAACGGCAGCTTGCATGTTATTCTCTTATTACTAAGCAACCCTTTGATTTTGCTGCCGATCTCCGCGTCGTCCGCTATGTGCAAACTTTCATTTCAAGCCCATTTTGTTGGAACAAACACTAGAAATTGCATTGTGTTGTCCAAACAGAAAAGGGCAGTATTGGTCCATCTTCTGTCGATGGGTAAACTTTTGAAGTCTCTTTGATTTCTGATACATGGAGAGCCCATGAATTACGTGTATTATGTTGTCACTGACCCTTGGGTATATGAAAAATGAGAATTATATCATCAAGCTCTTAGGTTAATTCACATTTGATTCCAGAAATGTACTGTTAAAATAATGAGAGCTGTCAATGAATTTGGCGTCTTTGGCAAAATCTTCGGCATCACCGACAAAGTATGCATCATCACACTAGATAATGGCAACGTGAGCACCTCCCAAATCAAGAGTCTGGTCTAACAGTCAAATCTTGTTTGTGATGGTATTTTCTTCCATGTGCACTAAGGGCGCGTTTGGTAACGATTCTCTTCCCGGGAATAGATTCTGACAAGAAATGATTATTTTTTATTACGTTAGGAACCGATTCGAGTAAAAGAACGTGTTTGGTAATCGTCCAAAATTTCGATTCGGAATAAAATTGTGTTTGTACGTCTTTCATTGATTCGTTCCAAATCAATTTCTTTTAATTTTTAAATAATTTTTTTTTCTTTTTTATTTTATTTTATTTTCTTTTTTTCTTTTTTTTTTTTTTCCTTTTCCTTTTTTTTTTTTTTTTCTTTTCTTTTTTCCTTTTTCTCCTATTTTTCTTCTTCTTCTTGTGGCCGGTCACCGGGCCGGCGACCTCACCGGGCATCGTCGGCCCGGCGAGCATCGTTAGCCCTCGGCGAGTCCGGCCTCGCCGGGGCTTGTTGGCGAGCCTCGCCGGTGGCTAGGTGAGCCTCGCCGAGGCCGGGGTGAGGCCCGCCTAGCCACCGGTGGGCTAGGCATCATGAGGCTTGCCCAGCCCGGGCGAGCCTCACCGGGGCTAGGCGGGCCTCGCCCAACCCCGACGAGGCTTGCCTAGCCACCGGTGAGCCTCCGGTGAGCTCGCCGAACCGGCGGACGGCAATGGTGGACGGCGGTCGCGGGATGGTGGAAGGGAAGAAGAAGACCTTGATTCTTTTTTTGATTCTCAGACCAAAAATCACATTTTTTTTTTATTCTCAATTCTTGTCCAAAAGCGTTCTCGGGAACAAATTTGTTCTCGCGAACAAAAATTTTATCAAACGCGATTTTGTTCCCAAACTAATTCTGGAAACAAAAAATCAAAATCAAACGTTGTTTGGATGGTTACCAAACAATGCCTAAGTGTGCCGTTGCATTAACTTGTTCGTGCGAGACAATCTCCAATAGTTTAATAATGTTGCAGCCAACATCATGTGGGCTCAATACATTATAATCACTCTACCGAGGCATCAAGAGTTGGAGGTTCGTTACACATGGTACACAAGTGAAAAAAAAAATTACTTGAGGACATGACAATGAGGTGGAATTCAACGTGCAAGTTGTTCGAGAAGATATGCGAGGAGATGGTGTAGTAATGCATAATGGAAGTTTCAATCTCTCGCCGTTGACACCACAAGATTGTATGATTGCTCAAGATTTTAGGAACTTATAATGGGTTTTTAGTGATGCTTTGAGCGCCTGCAATTATTGTCAAACAATCGAGCCATTTCGTTTCTATTCATGAGGCTGGTTGAATTGGTGAAACAAGGAGGATGGTCCCTTCTTCATTGAAGCAATAAGAATCTGTCTGTGTTAGAATGGCTTAAAACTCTCTGTGTTCCATGTTATGAAGGGTCATAATGTCAAAGCGGAACAAATATTGGCAATGGGGATGAGTTGGCATTGGAATATCATTGTTGCAAACACCAATGGTTTCTATACAATGAGTTCCACTCAAAGGACGGAAATGGCACCATTCATCAAGCAGTGCCCAAACATTTGTATGGTTTCTTCTTCGTAAGAAGATGATTATCCCAGCCTTTCGCTAGGTCTTCGTCTTCATTTGCCAAATAGATGGAGACGTACTTGGGATGAGATTACTCTGACTACGTTCATAGAGTTGGCGAAGACAAAGTCAATGTCGTGAATGATGAAAGAGGAGAGCCACCAACTATAGATTTGTTCGACCATGGCTCATGATACCGACCCCACAAGCGTCTGCGGTATCATTTGAGTTCATATTTAGTACTAAACACTGGATCTTGGAAGACAATAGGTATAATTTGTCTATGAGAAATATAGAAAGAGCAACTGGAAAGGCATGATATGTTTTTGCAACAATTGACTCCTAATGAATATGCCCGACCTGATCAAGAGGACAACAATGACGCTATATTGTCTGAATCATGGTAAAGGATACAGTATCAAACAAACCAAATATATTAGACATTCTCTGTGCGTAATTTGTAAGTGATTATCATTGGGCACCACTTTGTAACTTTTTGTCAAGTTATTTGGAGATATACTTGAACTCAAATTTGGTTTAGCTATACGAGTACTTCCATTAACATTCCTCAATTAAGTTGTTATTATGTTTAATAATTGGAAATAGAATTAGTTCAATCTCCTTTTTTTTCCCTAATATTTGGAAAACCGGGCCCGGGTCAACCGTGCTTAAGACCCTGCCTCTGCCAGCGGTAATTGAAGCCGATCACAAAGAAGACCCCAATGCCACGTGAATGTGAGATCATCCCATCCATCATCATTGTCAAATCACTCTTTCTCAATCTCTCCATGTTCATCTGATCTTTTATTGATTTAGTCCAAAGATTTTTGCCACGGATGCAATCTTGCAAATCGCGGGTCTCCGTACACGCCTTACAGAATTGCGTTTCCTCACAGCTAAGAATATATATTGTTCCCTCTTTCCATGGAAAGACCTCAACAGTGTTGTCAAGAACGCCCCCCCCCCCCCCGCCAAAAAAAAAAAAAAAAAAAATCTTCAGATTCCAGGAAAGCAAAGCACATCGTGTCCCTTTCGCTCTTCTCGGAATTTCATCAAACATGGAAGCCCCTTCGTGCAATGGAACTTCCCCAATCTGGCAAGACAGAAGCTTTCTCCTTGAGGCAAAACGCAATATAAACGCGAGGAATCGAGATTCGATCGTGGGATGATTTGATGTGAACAGCATCGACATTGTTTTGTCTGGAGGAGAGAGGTAGGTGGAGAAGTTTGATCCATCTTCAGTGAGACACCAGCACGGGGGGTTGTCATGCATGTTGCGCACGGTTGAGATGGCAATATCCGACAGACTGATACAAAAAGCTCGCCGAACCAGGGTAATATCGCGACGTGTCATCGGGGAGACTCGTCCATTTCTTGAGCAGCCGACATAAACTAATATGCTTTGCTCAGTACTTTTCTTTCGATAGCCGTATTAGTAGTTGAGAAAACAATGAAGAATAACTATTTCCCTAGAGATCAAAAATAAATATACCCTTGATTTGCAGGCCGGGATGGCTTATTCCAATATTGGGTTATAGCATCTCTAGGACTTGATCTGAACAGATCTCCTCCTCTTGCATAGCTTGAGCATGAAGCGTGAGAAGGCCCTAGATACATGCGCCCCTTTTCACCTTGTAATAATTTAAATACGAATTGGATTGACTGTAATTATTCCTTTAACATGGTGTAAAGAAACTCATTTCATTTTCTTTTTCTTTTTCACTCCCCTTCTAATTAATCGCAATTCTTCAATGTGAATTTTCAATGGCCCTACTCCCCTCTTCTACTTATTTAAAATTCAATGGAAAACCTATGCACATAACCCCTCTAACGAACTATTGTAACTTATGCGTATCACTCTTCATTCCATTATATTATAATTGGCTCTCTTGAAATGTTCGATTTAATTCATAATGTTTCGGCTCCCGTTAATGGAACCACCAGAACACAAGCACGGCACGGCACACTCAAACGAAGACCGACTCCAAGCATGGCAAAAACAAAAAGAGGAACAACACCATGTGTATATGTCTAACTAGAGTTTGGGAAATAGAGGAAAACAAAATCGATTCAAAGAGCCCCAAAATGCTTGTAGGCTTCCTTTTTCTCCTCTCGTGGGTACTCATGCATTTGGTCTCTCTTTTGTGCTGCGACGACGGGAATATATGGGAATTTGGTGCGACGTATAATATGGGCTTCGATTGAACATACTTTGCCACGTACTGTCCAGCTATTTGCCCCCTCCTCACTTTTCCTTTATCAAACCCCCCCCCCCCCCGCCCCCCCCCAAAAAAAAAGCACAAAAGCACAGAAATTCATGTGATTGGAATAAAACTAGAAATCAATACATGAATAAAGGCGCAAGTTCATGTTATGTTGATGTCGTGTTGTATCTTTGCTAGAGTAGGTTTCACAAAGATTTGTTATATAAAGTTGGAACAACTGTATTAAATCCGTTAGTTTCAAACGACGTGATATATTCGTATTAGTCTTGGTAAATTTTTGAAGGTATTGTGTTCTTAATCGCACTTTTAATGTACTACAAATGAACACTCACGTGCGATTCAAGCAAGTGACCAAATTGCTCCTTTCTAGAAAAAGTGTTTAAGGTGGCATTAAGATCTGTTGATTCTTGCCCCCAAGAAATTAACCTGCCAAATTCCATGCTTAGAGGACAGGCGGGCAATATTTTTCCCCATCTTTTTAATAATAATGATGATAAAAAGTCACAGCACAGTTTATCAGATTTTAATTTTTTTAGATATATTATTTGTATATTGTTGCCCTTCTTTTAGATAGCTTAAGGTTCCGGGGTAAAAACAATACACTCAATTTATATCTGTACCTTTATCGTTATTTATGTTATTTTAGCCATAGTTTCTACATTGCCAGTTTGATGAGGTTATACAACATCTCGGTCTGTTCTACGTGGCCTTAACTCCCACAAGTATTCTAAGGAATCATATAAGGTGGTGATCAAAATTGAATCACTTAACAGAACATTTCATAGAAAAGATATTTGTTCAACATCTCCCCTCAAAAAAAAAAAAAAAAAATTGTTCAAAAGCCTCAAACTTCAAAAAGTTGAGGTATTACTCTCATGAAGTTTGGTTTTGTTGTTAGTTACCAGTTTTTCCGTCTACGATATTACCTCAAAAGGGACTAACTCACTTTTTCGACCAAAACCACCTCGACAAAATATTCTTAACTTAATTGTGGATCCTCTTTTATCTTAATTTCATTAACCATCAAATAGGGGTTATTTGGGTGAAAAAACTGGGTAAGTCCGTTTCCAATAACACTTAATGACCACTAAACTTGTCAATGGGTCATAAACCCATTTCTTAACCATAATTGATGGCTGACTTATTATATGGGTTAGCTATACTTAGTAAATGAGTTACACATGGATTTAGAATGGCAAAATGTAAAAATATATAAATGTTAAATGGATTCATAATTTATCCAAACACCAAACACAACTCACCTTTGTCACTGTCACTTCAATCTGTGTGAGAAAAAAATTGACTCCTCGGGTTACTCTGAGTTTAGAGAAGTCTTGGTGGGTCTTAAAGATGGGCTCAACTTCACCCCTTATTAAAAATATCAAGATGGCTTCTTTCTTTCCCCATTATTTTTATTTTCATTTTTATTAATCTTGTAGATTTTGTTTGTTAATTATTAGAGTATGTCTTTCTTTGGTTACTTTTGGTATTTTTATTTTTTATGCAATATTCTAATCTTAGTTCCTAGTATTGCATTCTATGGTCAGCATAAATCATTTTGTTTAATATCTTATATTCAATTTTAATTAAAATTTCAATTCCTCTACATTATTTGTTGCTGCAATTTTATAAATTGACTATCAAGTACAAACTTTCTCTCATTTTTCATTGTGAATCAATACAAAAAGTGAAAATTTTATGCAATGTTGAAAGCCAATTCTTTAGCATTTTATAGTCGAAATGGTGCTTTTATCCAAATAACATGTATGTATGAAGAGCTTAAAGTGGGTTGACTAGGTGGATATAGATTTTCACATATCGGATTCATGGAAACATTTTAGTAAATGGTTTGGGTTGGTTATGGGTTGTGTCAAGTATGGGTTACTAAATTTGTATTACACTTTAATTGGTCAATTTGAGTCGGATTATTTTTAACCCAACCCAAATTTGACGGCCCTAACGACCATATAGATGGAAAATTAATGGTTGCAGAAAAAAAAAAAAAATATTTGGGGTCTGTGGTATAGTTCTGCTAAAGTTTGGGGGTTTATTTACAATTTTTCATAATTCGAGGATAATTGCACACATATGCCAAAGTTCAAGAAGGTTTCAATATTTAAAACGAAACAAATCTTGCAAGTTGAACAACTTTTTTCCACAGATAACGAACGTGGTTTACATTCGAAGCACTTTTTGTAGTCTATCATCGGCTATTATCTTTACTTCCATGTAGCCAGAGCACGCCGAATCCGGTTCATGCATTTGATAATTATGACTGATTGGCCTCTGTCGTCTTTTTTTGCAACTATTGAGAGAGAGAGAGAGAGAGAGAGAGAGAGAGAGAGAGGGGCGGGCGAAAACTAGGTAATTAAAAATACCGAAAGTCGGCTAGGAATTGGGGTGAAAACTGGGCAATGGGAAAAATCTGAAAGTCGGCTAGGAATTGGGTTGAAAGTCTCGGTCAACCCAAAAAAGAAGATCAGAAAGTCGGCAAGATATTGGGGGGAAAGCTTGGCAATGCAGAGGATCCGAAAGTCGGCTAGGAATCGGTCAACCCAGCTTCTGTCCAAGAGCGCTGCGATGAGCCGGGGCCCACGTCGCCGGCCCGACGACACGTGTCCGACAGCCCTCCTCACCTCGGTCGCCACGTCAGCCGGAACCAAGGTGTGGCCCGCCTTCGCTTTCGGGGTTGACACAACCCCAAGTGCCCGAGCTGACAGCTCCGTACGAGCACGCCCGGCGCCGGAAATGCCGTATGTATTTATACGCAAACCAACGGACTATGGACACCCCATGCCTTCCTCTTCCTTAGCTAGCTAAAATTAACCTGACTCTCTCTCTCTCTCTCTCTCTCTCTCTCAAACACACACATACACATACAGAGACGCGCACACTTTGTTCTGGTCGTCGTCGATGGAGCTTTCTCATTTATATATCGCGGTTCAGTGAGCATCCTCTCGAGCCCACGAAAGGTGGTGATCATAGGGAGCGCGTGGTCATGTCTTCTTCTTCTTCTTCTTTCAGTGCCATTTTGAGAGAGGGTCTGCTCATCTAAATCTTGCAAAGTTTCTTCATTGGGTTCGTTTGATTGTCTGCCGATATCCGAGGACAGAATGCTGGAGGACGTGCTTCATCTGCCTCGGCAGCTTCCGGCTGTAAAATTCTCTTGCCCTCTGAAACCGTCTCCATACCTTGTTCTTTTCTGTACATACACACAATGCATGTATGCATTGCATTAATCATGCAATTGTCTCTGTAAAGGTAAAAAAAAGCAGGATTTTGGTTGCAAGGCTGAAGCTTTCTTCCATTGTTCCATTCTCTCTTTGGACAAAAGTTTGGGGTTCTTTTCGGTCTTTGGTGTGTTTTGTGATACGATGATTTGCCTGAGCTCAAGATCAGCATGTGTCTGGTTTGCTCAGGAAATGATCATCTGAACATTGTGTGCTTGTGATGAGGACACTACTAATGTCGCAGCCAGTAATGACACCTTAATCTCAATGCATCATTTTATCTTTATGTCCTCTTTAGGTAATTGAATTTGAAGGAACTGTTTGAGCTTCAGGTTGGACTTCTGACATCATCTTAAAATCTGATAAGGATACCATGCACTTTCCCTTTGTATCAATCCACTTTTTCAAGAGAAAACGTTGTAATTTAGCCAAAGTCTTCATTATTGTCTGATGACCATTGAGTTGATTACAGCAAACTAGATTGATCATTAACATGACAAAATATATCTATGATAATGTTTGTTTGGTCATATTACAGTCTCATACTTTGATAAAATGTTTGTCCAAGTGAAAAGCTCAAAACTCTTGCTTTGATCATTTTGAGAAAGCTCTGAAACTCTTCCATGCTGCCTGTGCAATAGCTTTCTGGTTTGAAGATTATGAGCCTGACTTGTTGAAACTCATGTAGGGACCCCTTATGACATCGCGTCAGTGTTCTCATATCACCTAATGGCTTCTTTTTGAATGCCTCTCCATGACTAGTGCTTGGTCAGATTAGGCATCCTATATTTTACCTCACATAAACATGCCATCAAAACCCATCTTCACATCTGCTATCTATCTGTTGCATATCACAAGATGCCAGCAAAATTGCACATAATCTTCCTGCTTTATTGTTTGTCAGAAAGATGACACTGTTCACCTTCACAGAACTCGTTTTGCAAATCAACTTTAAGAATCCAAGCATCATCATATGCCTGTCCAGAATTGATGTCCTCTTCTACTAGTTAAACATCAAGAATGGTTAGACAGACCAATTGTAGTTTATGGATCATAAACATGAGTAATTCGACTTTTAGTGGTAATTGATATGCTTTACTAGTCTTTGTTCAACAAATTATTGTTGTTCAAACGTGGAGTTTCATCTGTTGTTCTGCAGGATGATATGTCAAGCCCGTTAAGTGCTCAACTGTTAGAACTTTGCGACCCTGAATTATGTTCAGAAAGTATACAGAACTCTGAGATCACATCGTGTTCAAACTGCTGCTATAAAGAGTACCCCAATTCCTCAAAATTTTCTTTACCTGAAGATTTGCAAAACTTTGGCGATCTCCTGCAGGAAGACCATGGAATCAATACTAACACAACAGCCACAACTCCTGCCACGACTACGAGTAACACCATGACTGCTGGCACTATTAACCACAACGGAAATCAAACAACGATCTTTGATCCACAAGAAGATGTTGATAATGACATTTCTGCTTCGATTGATTTCTCTCCCTCCCCTCTGTTTTCGGTTTCCCCATTCGTCTGTCCTCAACAAGACCACCTGTTGATGGATTTTCCTTCAGTGCAACTAACAGAAAATCAACTTCCACTGACCAATAGCACTGACGGGCTACCAAATTTTACTCGCGAAACTATGTCACCGTTAATTGGCCCTCCATTGATTGCCTCAGTTTTCAAACAAAATTGCTTTTCGTCTGTGTCAACATATATTCCTTTGGACCCTGCATCGCCTTCGTGCTCCTTCGCTGGCTCAATGAGGACGTACATGCCAGAGAATATGACTGGCGCATTATCTGCAGATAGGTCGGGGATCTTCTCGGGAAGTGTTCTAATAAAAGCAGATTTGCAAGCTCGAGATCTGGATTACCAGGCTGACAATAACAGTGGAATCTTTTGCTCAGATCCGACCCAGGTGCTTATTTCTGAGGAAATGCAGGTATTGACAAGATTTCACAGCACATTATGCTTCATTTTGAATATGAAGTTTTAAAGTTCAATGCAGTTGGTACGCACATGGCATTAAATTTCATGGGCTCTTGTAGTATTTGTGGTGACAAATTCTTATGGAATTGTGTCGATTTGATACCGTGTAAGGCATTTTGTGCCGAGAGCCAAAAGCTGATGAATGCGAATTCGAGTTCTGCACCTTTCGCAACAGATATTTCAAACTTAGAAGACCCAACTTACAAAGTAGGAAAGCTCTCAGTTGAGCAGAGGAAGGAGAAGATCCATCGGTACATGAAGAAGAGGAACGAAAGGAACTTCGGCAAGAAGATTAAGGTCTTCGTTCTCTTCTTCTCTCGCATCATTCATGTTTTAGTTGACCTTTTGTAGGACAGTAACTTTAGCTGATGAAACTTTCCTAATATCTGCAGTATGCGTGCCGCAAAACTCTGGCGGACAGCCGTCCGCGAGTGAGAGGGAGATTCGCAAAGAACGAAGAATTTGGGGAGAACTCTAGGCTAGCTTGTGGTCATCTTGAGGATGATGAAAAGGACGAAGTGAGAATAACTTTCCTTACAAAAAAATCTGCACTGGACATGCCATATCTGTGGTTCAAAAGGAACTTCCAAAGATCAAACGATGCCTTGCGAATCGTGATATCTTTGATGAAGACGAGAACAAATAAATAATCATCACAAACCCGATAAATATCCTTCCCTGATCGTAATCCATTTGTAACATAATAACACCTCCTTGGCTTTCGTTTCAGGTGGTTGTGAAAGAAGATGACATGATGGATTCATCTGATATCTTTGCTCATATCAGTGGAGTCAATTCCTTCAACTACTCAATCCAATCTTGGATTTGAATAGCCAGATCTTACAGACTCGAGCATCACTCAGTTTTGCAGGACTCGGTGAAGCCCGGATCTCTGTTTCTGCAGACCGATCGACTAATCAGAGCGAGTGTATCAATACATGAGTCAGGACTAATTAGTATGACGATAGGAATTAATGTACTTTTGTATATAAGGTCTGTATGTTATAAAGTATATCAATTAGACTCTGTAAACTTGAGACTGGGAAATAGATAATCACAATTTATACAAAAAAATTTATGTAATTACATAACACTATATTCAGGGTTTCATGTATACAAAGAAAAGCAAAAAAGTTAATTTTGACAGTTTAGACAAGATGATGGACTTGTTTATATGGTTAAATGTTTTCTGAGGCTGTGAACTCTTTTATAAGAGATATTTGTTTTTTATCGCGGATATGGCTCAGCGTTTTAGGAACTCAAATTTTGCGTACCTTCTTGTTTCTCGATGCATAAATACATTTATGTAATTCGATTTTTCGTCCAATGCTTTGATAGGCATTCTAAATTTCCCAGAAAATCAACATTGAAACCATATCGATCTTGCATAATACCACTGTTCTGAGCCCAAAAATAGGGACTCTTTTCAGGCTGATCAGTTTCAATATGTATTGGTAAATATGGAAATATTGTAGGTAAAAAAAAAAAAACAGTGACTTCTTTTATATATTTTTTGATTTACATGTTGGTAACTTAACAATACTTTCATAAAATGACAACTTCTTTTATGATTATTGTAAGTTGGGAATTTTTATACTAATTGCACATTTTTATTTAAGTAATTTATCAATCCTTTCAAGCAATTTCTAGCTTTAATTTAAGTAATTTATCGACTTTTTTCCAGTTAAGTTATCCACTATTTTCAGATTAGCAACTCTTATTTGAGTTGGATACCGATGTTTATTTGATTTTTTTTAATTTATTAATTTTTCTATGGAGTTATTTATTCAGGAATAAAGTTGGTAAGTCACCAAATAAACATGGGAAATTTCATATTATAATCGGTAAATTCAAGGTGCTGGTAAGAAAGTTAAATGAAAGTTAATAAAGTACTAAGAGAGCTTTTCTTTATCTGAGACAAAAGAAGTTGCTAATTTGAAAAACTCAAATAAATGTTAGTAATTAAGTGAAATAAGCGTTAGTAACAGAAAAATAATTGGTATCTAATCGTTTAATGGGTTTGGTAAGTGACGCAAAAGAATAAGCAGCAACTCAATAGAAAAATAACGTTAGAAAACCAAATGATAAGCAACTCAAATGTGAGTTGACAATCCAAAACTAATTGATAACTTAATTTGGAAAAAGTTAATAAGGCACATAAAAAAAGTTGATAATTTCATACAATAGTAGGTAAATTCAAAGCTGATATAAAATTATAAATTTATCATTATTGGAGACAAGATAAGTCGGTAATTTCAAAACAAAAAACCAACTAAACTTGGTAACCAATTCTTATTAAAGAAGGTAATACAAAACCAGTTGGTCACTTGATTGAGAAAAACGTTGTTAATCACTCTGATAGAAGTTAATAATTTCTAAAAGAGTTAATAAATTTAAAGGTTGGTAGCACAAGTAGATAAACGTAGCAACTTAATAAAAAAGTTAAAAAAAATAAAAATTTGAGAAAACATAGAATAAATGCCAGTAAGTAATTCAAGTAAGATTTGGTAATTCAAAACTATTTGGTGATTTAATTGGAGAAAATTTACCCAAATCACACAAATAAAGCTAGGCTAATAGTTTCATAAAGTAGTTGGTAAAATTAAACTATTGATAAGAAATGTAAATAAAATTAGCAAACGATGAGAGAAGCTTTGTTTGGTTAGATATTAGAGAAGTTGGTGTAGAAAAAAAGCAAATTAACATTTGTAGGTAACTCAATTAGAAGTTGGTAACACAATATTGTAACTTAATCGAAGAGAGGCCGGTAATCACTCTAATTATGATCGATATTTTCTAAATGAAGGTGATAAATTTAGAAAAATGACAAGTAAAGGAAATAAAAGTGGTAACTTAATATTAAGTCAGTAATTTTAAATAGCAAATAAATGTTAGCGATAAGTAACTCAAACAATTGTTAACTTAATTGGAGAAAGATAATAAATCACTCAAAAAAGTTATTTTTCATATAATAGTTGATAAGTTTAAGGTGTTTATAGAAAAGGGTAAAAAAAATTTAAAAATCATAAGAGAAGTTAGAAATTTGAAGAAGAAGCAGAAGAAGAAGAAGAAGAAGAAGCATTGATAACAGAAGATTCATAAGAGAAGAAGAAGAAGCAGAAGAAGCAGAAGAAGAAGAAGAAGAAGAAGAAGAAGCAGAAGAAGAAGCAGAAGAAGCAGAAGCAGAAGAAGAAGAAGCAGAAGAAGCAGAAGGTTGAAGTAATTTCAGAAAAAAGCAGAAGAAGAAATAAATTTCAGAACGAAGTTTAGAAGAACAGAAGAAGGAGAAGAAGTTGATCAAGAAGAAAAGTAAAATGAAAAAAAAAAAAAACGTTAAAAGTAGCTCAAATGAGGCTTTGTAAGCCAAGACTAGTTCTGAAAAAAAAAAAAAAAGAAAAAGCCAAGACTAGTTGGTCACCTGATGTGAGAAAAAAAGTTACGCCAATGAAGTTTGGTAAATTCATAGGTGTGTTGATGAATTTAGGGTGTTAGTAAAAGATGTAAATTAAAGTTGCTAAAAGATTTTAAAAAAGTTAATAAAATAAATGACCAAGTAAACATTGGTAAGTAACTCAAATTATAATTGATAACCTAAAACTAGTTGGTAATTTAAGTGAAAATAATCAGTAAGTCACTCAAACAGTGATAGGTAAATTTATATGGAAGTTCATAAATTTAGACTTTAATAAGACAGATAAATAAAAAATTAATAAGAGATAAGAGAAGTTGATAATTTATTAAAAGGAAAAAAAGAGTTAGTTTCTTCATAAAAATATATGTAAATTGCCAACAAGTTACCGAAAAATAATGTGATTGGAATTCTTTTTTATCAATAGCTTTGACAATTACCAAATCTTTCAAAATATATACCCATGTAGAAAAAAAATTATTTTTTGAAAGGGAAGAGTATAGTCGTCCTTTTATTATGGGAACATTTGGAAAATTCACATCTTTATGGATGGTTTTTGCTATTTAATCGCTTTCGAGACTAATCACGATTGCATCTAAATTGTCAGTTCCAATGTCAAAAAGTATTCGAAGATTCTTCAAAAGGCTTCTTCATTTTCTAAAATAGTTTTTTTTTTTTTGGTTAGTCATTTTCTAATATAGCGTGAACAGTTGGATTAGTGTTTAGTATGATAAGATTGATAATATTATTATTAGATTAGAGTATAATTTGATTATGATTTGATTCTGCCATCGGAATATTATATTAGAGTATGATTTGATTCTGCTATTGAAAGATTAGATTAGAGTGGTAGATATGATTTGATTCTGATTATTCCAAGTGCGGATAAATTGATTCAGTCAATCTATTAGATTAGATATTCGAAATATAGAATATGAAATCTAGTTGTCTTCTTAATATAAATAACATTATGTATTGTAGAATAACAGTGTGTATTATGGTTTTCAGTGAAGAACATTCTTCTCCTGAGAAATTTATCTTTGAATCGTTGTTTTATTGAATCCTCTTATTTTCTTTAGTTCAAGTTAATCATTCTGGAAAACACTGTCAAGACTTTTGTAAGCTTTTAGAATTCAATTCTTTTCCGCCTTACTTCTTTGCTTTACAAAATCGTAGGAGTAGTGGTGGTAACACCCATGGCGGCTTTCCATCACTATTGACATGAATTTTGAACTTGCTACGATCGACAATGATGGCATCAGTGTTTCGGTGCCTACATTATACTTATGCCACCATTCAAAATCTTAGGACTTGATTTTGTCTTTTCATAACAAGTATTAGGACCAATTGCATTTTTTTAACAAGTTTTATGACTCAATTATATTTTCGTGATAAGTTTTTTGATTTAATTGTATTTTTTTTGAAATTTTAAAACTCAATTACATATCATAACAAGTTTTAGGATTTATAGTACACTTATCCCAAAATCTTAACTTAATATAATCTATGCATATGAAATGATGGGATAGCAAGTTATATGGTCTAGTGTATCCTCTTCCCCTTGCAAAAGCTGAAGAAAGATCATGGTCTTACTACATTCACTGTAGCTACTATATTTTCCTTGAGAGAGACTGCACCGATGTGTTTTTGCTGCAGCATTTGACTATTGTGCAATACTAAGGTAAAAGGATGACAATGGGTCTTGACACGAAGGTTGGGTCAAATGTGTTGTCCAGGCCGGTCCATAATCTAAAATGTACACTATAATATATCGACTAAGCCGAACCCTAGCGAAAGTTGGGCGTTTCTGCAATTTATTGTGAAGTCTTTGCCAGATGCTTTGCAATTACTTGTTGAGACCCATGGGCCTCGAGGGCAGAGGGATAGTACAGCTTTCTTGCCTTTTCTTTTTTTTTTTTTCCTTTTTGTAGAATTATGTCAAAAATTTAGATTTTTGCAAGTATTTTCCTTCCAAAATGAATATATCAGTTCAAAGAATAATGTAAAGGTTTCATTTAAAAATAAAAAATAAAAACAAGTTGTGAGCACATTAAATAGTTGAAGATTAAATATGACAACTTTTTAAAATAAAAAATATTATATATTTATAATGGTTAGCAGTTTGGGAACACATCATAAGCATTTGCAAACTTTGTAAAAGATCAAGATATCACATCTTTGCACTATGATATGATTAATACGAAAATCTGGAGCGTTTACAAAAAGGATACAATATTAAAGAAGAGACAAGTTAATATCTAATATATCTTGCACTGCGTTATATTAGGACGACTTAAAATATTAGCACCTAATATATATAAACATTTACAATGTTTTATATTGGGATAGGACCTGACATCGCAATTCTTTTTGCAAAATGTCATAAGATAAAAATCGTTAAATATTGGCGATACAAAATATCAAGGGAAATTTCATTCTTTTTTTTTTTGTCCTTATAGTGTGGAGAGATTTTGATTTTTGTCTGGGTTATAATTTTAATTCCCATACTATTCTTCGAAGACAATTTAGGTTATTTCATCAAATTCCCGTTCAAAGTATGCCGAAATTTGTTGAGTCAGCATCTAAAACAAATTAGCGAGGAAGCCAAAAAATCTTTTCTCTATATCTCTCTCTTTTCCCATCATCTTCTTCAATCTTCAGCCATGGGTCCCCTCTCTCTTTTGTTGATTTTGTTGCATTTTATTGTCATTTATTGCTTTTTTCTTTTCTGATTTAGATTTGAGAGCTCTATTTTCTCGATCTAATTTTCTATTTGAGAGTTTAAACTCTCCCGATCTAGTTCTAGATTTGGGTGTCATCTTCTCCCAATCTAATTTGGGAATTTAATAAATGAGCTTTTGGGATTTGAGCCCCTCTGCTTTGTTTGTATATAGGTTTTCTACCTCTAATTTTATTGATAATTGCATGAGTTTTGGCGTCTCGTTGAATTACAAAGATTTGCTCATCCACATGTTAGATTGTGTTTATTGATTCTTTATCCTTGTTTTCTCTTGAACTAGCATACTGGCCAATTCATTTACATTCCACTTATCCTTTATAGTGTTGTAATTCATTTGAAATGGCCCATATTGCTCATGAGGCAAGGAATTAAGTATAAATTGTACTAAAAAGTACTCATCCACATTCATTCCCAAAGTCCTTAACTTTGCTGCTAAATTCGTCATCTCAAGTATATGCTCATGCATGGTACACGAACCATCATATTTCATGGTGGTTAGTGTGCTCATCAATGTACCAGCAAGTGACTTATCAAGATAGCGGTTTGAGAACGCTCTTCCACAAATTTCATAAATTCCTTAGCATTGTTAGTCTTGGGAAGAGAAGTCTTTAAGTTGTTTGCAATCTCTGTCATTCGCATGAACATTAAGCTTAATCGCTTCGATCTTTCCCAAGCTTTATGGAAAGACTTTTCATCATCGCTACTTTCATCAATAATAGTTTTGAAATTTGGTTTCTCGGCTTGAAGTGCTAAATCAAGATCCGGGACACCTAAGTGAAATTGGACTTGTTCACTCCAATCGGAAAATTTATCCCATTGAATAGGGAAATGTATGACGAAGCATGCGAATGGAGTGAAACATGTACAGATACTGCAAATGTGCAAGAAAATACTCATACATTAATGCCTTGAGAATATCACCTAATCAAATTCAAACTAAACTACACATGTATATCATAGTTCTCCTTTGGGCGATCCTATGATATACAAATATATATAAACCATAATGATGCTAATAACTTTTATTTGGTAATTGTAAATATATTTCTTATTAAAATTTATTTGCTATCTTTGGATATACAAACAAATTTAACAAGTCATATTAATTACCAACTATCATGTTCATGAATTATAAGAAAATAATTAACCTTTGGGTTAATCCCTAAGTTCTTATAATAAATGAACTTCAATATACCCATAACTCCAATAATGATATGCAACATATCAATTTCATATATATAGCATCAATTAATCATGGGTAATTGAATAAAACAATTTACAATATTAAAAAATTCAAAAGACTTCAAGGTTTGGCCACTTTGGTGACTAACAAACCATTCATAATATGAATTTTTAATATTGTAAAATACAAATATTTACCAAATTTGCACACAAGGACAAAAACTTAATCAAAGCATAAGGGCAAAATCGTAAAATCATAATTTTATAAGGGCAGAACCATAAATTTAATATCCAGGGGCAAAATGGTAAATAATCAGCAATGGCAGAATCGTAATTATAAATTAAACAGGGGCATAATTGTAAATAACCATCAAAAGAAGGGCAAAACGGTAATTAGGAGCCGCGGGAGGGGCAAAAGCGTAAAAATGCCACGCGGGGACGTCGAGGCACGTGCCGAGCACGTGCCTTCGTCCTCGGCGGGCGCATGCCCCGAACGCGCGTTTGGCGCACGGCGCGTGCTTGGCACGTGCAGCCTGGCAATGCTAAAATAGTATTATACTATATATATATATATATATATATATATATATAAGAAATAAGTTTTTTTAAGTTTAGTTAAATGGGTCGGATATGGGTCGGAAAATTTACATTAGGTATAAATGAGTTAATTGGTCAATTTGGGTCGGACCATTAATGACCCGATCCAAACCTTTAACACCTAGGATTTCCTAACAAAGCAATGTGTAATTTATATTTGGTGCTTTTTTGAGTTTACTATCCTACACTTTACTTTCATTGCGTTTGTTGTGGTTCCTTACTTTTCTTTGATTGCACAATCATGCATGGATATCATCTAGTGACATAGGATAATTAATTGGTCAAAGATTGCTTGAATCATTTAGGCAAACAAACTAATTAAGTTAGTGTATCAAAAGGGTAGTAGTTAGATAATTAGTGTAATTAAATCCTCCTCCCTAAGAGTGTGTAGAAAGTGAGATTTTTTCCCATATCTTACTTGGCTCTTGGCCTACCTCAGTAAGTTAGTAGTGACTCATCATTTAGAATTTTCATAAGGTTAATCGAATTAAAATGCAAATCAAAACATCATGTGAGGTAAGAGTTTGGAAGAATCTGTGTTGATTGAGGATCGTTGATCCTAAAATTGACATTGCTTCTAAACCTGTCAATTCCTATTGTCAATCGGGAGGATCGCGACACTGCAAAACATTGAAAAAATTAAGAGATTGATATGGAGCATTTTGCACTACATTTGTCACAAGCCGTTATCAAATGTCGTAACCTTAAGAGGAAGGAGGGAGAATCTGCTCGGCATGTTAATTAACTTCTTACTTTTTGAAATGTAATTTACTTGGTAGCCTTCAAAAATACATTCGTTTATTACTAAGACTCGTTGCTAAACTTGTTTAGCTCTTCTCCCATTTGCGGGCATTTATCATTTGACTATATCAGAAGTATGTGGTCCATGAGTCTAAGTTTTCTCGCCAATGAAATCAACAGGATACCTTGCTGCATAGAAATTCAGCAAGATAGCCAAATTTGACTGCATTAGTCGGAACACATACGTCCAAATCATGCATTGACCGCAAATCTCACGTGAAAATCACATCATTCAATGCTCTTCCTTAATCTGAGAGATCTATGTAATGGGGAGCGGTTCGAGTTTTAAAGAATTGAATCTCAGTCTCCGAAATTGTGCTGGAGGGTGAGGTTTCCTCACTACGTTCTCTAATCTTCCCTTCTTCAGTTTCAATTCCCGATCAACATTGACCTCACCACCCCTAGATGACTCTTGGGCTTGTACTTGGCCTCAAGCCTCCTCTTCCTCTCGTCTTGGCTCTCAAACTTGTGGTGGGAGGGACATCACGCGTAGGTAGAGAAGGCATCTCGACAAGTCCAAGGCCGACATGGAGGGTCGTGTCCGTACTATCCCTTCGAGCGACGATGAGGTCATTTTGGAGCTCAAGGTGGTTATGGCTTTGAACAGAAGGAACGTGGTGATGATGGGCTCCAAAAGAGCAATTTAGCTGTCATCGTTCTGGCGATTATATCCTTCAAATCAAACATACTGTCTTTCTTTCCCAGTGAGAAGCAATGACAGTTTTGACGATTAGGATCAAGTTTCCTCGCTTGGACAGCATTTGGCCCACTTGCTTTTACTGCTTTGGCCCATTTCTCATCATCTTGGAAAAAAAATGAACGAAGCAATACCATTTCATTTCATGAAATTCTTTGTGTCAATCCACAAGAAAAGAGAGAGAGAGAGAGAGAGAGAATTTAATATCAGGAAAAAGGGTAAAACCCTCTCCTTTCTTATTGTAAAGATTGGTGACCGTCACAAATGAATTAAACTGACCATTAAGAGCTTTCAAACCTCTATACCCCTATCATTATCTCAATTTTCATTTACTTGTATCGAAGTAAGACGTTAAGAGCTCATATTCTCTCTATTTTAATCACCTTCCTTCTGCTTAATATCAATTGGCCAAACCAAAAGTTACAATTTTGGGACCTCTATGCATCAATTTAATAATTTTGTTTCTTCATTACTTATTTCCAACCTTCATACCGAAGCTCGTTTCTTTACGTTCTAACCACCTTTTTCTTATTTATGATTTACATACTTGGGTATAATGTCATGGTTGTTGCTAATGTTTATTGCTTTATAAGACTGCGAAAAGGTCTCACTCGCCGTCTCACCTGCCATGTCAAAAGACTTGACATTCAATATAATTTCACTAATCATTTGACAAAAGTAAAGATCAATCACGAAGCTCTACCACCAAAGAAAAAATGAAAACGAAAATGAAAATCTCGGTGGACTTTGATTGCAAATGTCACCCGATGACATCCATTTCTTGTTTTCTTTTATTGGTATTCCCTTGCCACTACACTGGACGCCTGGGGATTGATTGGCTTTCACTAGTCCACCATAATTACTTCCCGTGAGCATGGAAGGTGTGCAATCTTTTCCCAATCTGCACCATTTTCTCTTTGGCACCTCTCTTGCAAAATGGGACACTCAGCGATTCTCAATGTCTTCAAGGAGGTGAGGCGGCTTATCCCATTAGGCAAACACATTAACCTTGAGCAGCCAGCAAGGTCAAGATTTTGGAGAGAAGAGAAATTGCCAATCCATTCTGGCAAACTCATTAGATTCTTACACCACCTAACCTCGAGAGATTCCAGAGTGGTGATATGTTGAATCCCCTCGGGTAATGCCACTAGTTTTGAAACACGGTAGAAATCAAGATTACGGAGTTTCACAAGGGAACGCCATTGGGTTCCATGCTCATCGTCGTGGCTTGACACATCGAGTTCTTCACAACTGTAAATGTTGAGGCGTTGCAGCGAGGACAAGGACTGCATGCCACGAGAGAGACTCCTTAATTTGTCACAAGAGATGAAGCTCAAGATCTCAAGATTTCTGAGGAATGGAAGTAGAGTCTCAAGCGTCGAGTGCTCCAAATCCACCATTTCAAAGTGTAGCCGCTCTAATTTAGAGAGGGGGATGAATGTGGATACCGCCATCCCTTGTTGCAACCACTTCATGCTAGCCCCCTTTAAAGTCAATGTTTTTATTCGAGGAATAAGTGGCATTGAATTCAAGTGGGGACAATTTGATATCACCATAGACAAAAGTTTTGGGAATGATGAATATGAATTGTATCGCTGATGATCCCGATCCGGTTCCATCGGTTGCCTTCTTCCCCACCATCCTTTCAAGTTTCGACACCGTGAGAGATCCAATCGCTCTAGAGATGGGAGGCAGGGGGGTGCAGTATTAGATTGCTCCAAATCACTTATCTCTTCAACAAATTTCAACGCATCCAAGTCCTTGAGAGTCAATCTCCTTAAGGAAGGGAGTTCACGTAGGGATGGCAAGTACTTCCATTCTCTACATGAATCAAGTGTGAGCTCAATAAGATTCATGATGCAGGAAAGCCAGCTTGGTGGACTCCTATTCAAACATGAGTCTATTCTCAAACGGGTTAGATTTGGGTGCGGTTTGAGGTACTCCCACAAGCTCAATTCGTCACTGTCGCTTTTGCCATCTTGCTGCTCCGCTGACCATGATAATTCTAAGCAACGGAGACCTTGCTTTTCCTTCAAATGACCCTCGTTCAATACCGGATGAAGGAACTGCAAGTTTTTAAGAGCAATAGATCCAGCCAATCTGTTTAAGCCACCCAATTCATCTAAGCTTCCCACACCACTGGGTACTTTATGGTCCATCTTTTGGACGATGAATAGGTATAAAGTCTGAAGCTTAGACAAGTGGTTCAACCCGCATGGCATGTGGCTTAGTGATTCACACCCATCAATTAAGAGGTGTCTAAGGTTGACTAATTTCTTCAAATCTCTTGGAAGTGTTGTAAGTTTCTCACAGTAAGAGAGCTTAAGGATCTGTAGGTTCACCAAATCCGTGATTGAATCCGGCAAATTTTGGATAGATGGGTTTCCAGAAAAATCAAGAAACCTTAAGTGCTTCAATTGACTCCCCAAGGAAGCAGGGATCAAAAAATCTTCATAGCGGAAACGCAATGCTCGACAACAGCTAAACTTGGAGATAAACTCATGATGTTCATTTGGAAAATAGTTCGATTATGATATATTCCAATCCTTCAAAGAGAGAAATGTTCTTAAATTGGTCGCTTCAAGTAGTGAGGTCACTTTTTGTAGCGAAGATGATTGTGAAGGAAATGATGCATGACGAATTCCTCTAATGATGCTGCCTTCATTGAGATCAATCATCTTGCACTCATCTCTTGCGACTTTCAAGGCAAGATCGTGCATGAGATCGTGCATTTTGAACGTGTTCACCTCACCAGTGTCATCATCGATGTTTTCAACTTCAAGGAAGGACCTACACAGTAGATTCGAGACATAATTATCCCCTGTCTCTTCTAGGTCGTTGCTCCCCTCCGATGACTCAATAAAGCCTTGTGCCATCCAGAGTTGTATTATTGTCTGTTTATCAAAGACATAATCTTTTGGAAACAACGCACAATATGCAAAACAATGTTTTAAATGCGATGGAAGATGGTCGTAACTGAGCTTGAGGACTTTCATAATTCCTTTTCCCGAGTCATTTATATTTGAAAGTTCACGCTCTTTGAAATTGAGCCACTCTTTTTTCTCTGTGGTGTATAGAAGGCTACCTATTGTTTTGATGGCAAGTGGAACACCAGCGCATTTTTTAACTATACCTCGACCTATCTCCTCCAATCCGAGTCAAATGACGTTTCCCTATCTCCAAAAGCCATTTTCTTGAATAATTCCCATGACTCATCTGCAGATAAGCCATGTAGATTACAAATAACTGACTTTGTATCTGTAGCCTTCACGACCGACAAATTGCGCGTGGTTATGAGTATCTTGCTCTCCCTTGAACCGCCCATTAGCAAAGGCCGGAGTTCCAACCATCTCATGCGATCTTCATCCCAGAAGTCATCCAAAAGAACAAG
The DNA here is from genome assembly GCA_017140595.1 of Eucalyptus curtisii. NCBI lineage: Eukaryota > Viridiplantae > Streptophyta > Magnoliopsida > Myrtales > Myrtaceae > Eucalyptus > Eucalyptus curtisii. The sequence goes on from CM029504.1 coordinate 9,319,231, forward strand.
TATTTCTTTCCTACTAGTAGCTGACCAAGGAGCCTCTGCAACTCTTCCTCATTTTTATTCTCAATACCTTCTAGATTTTTCTTCAGATCATCTTTGGCAGAGTTCAGTATTTTTTTGACGATCAAATCCACATCAAAGATTTTACAGCCAAAAAATTGGATGTCTCTTGACCTGTGATATCTTAGATGATAAAGAGGAAGTGTGCCAAATCTATTTTAAAAAAGGAAAATTACTAAAACAAAGTTCTAAATTTATTGTACTTATATCAATTTAGTCCTAAAACTTTCAATTTGGCCAATTTAATTATGAACTTTTTTGTGATTTGCCAATTTAGTCATTCTAGCAGCTTTTGACCGATCATCCTATTTGGCAAGGCTGACGTGATGTGAATAATTTTTTTTTTATAATTTTAAAAAATGATAAATTTTTTCTATTTTTGTCTTCACTTTTTTTTATTCTTTCTTTCTTTATTTCCTTTTTTTTTTCCTTCTAAGCCCAGCCAAGGTTGCTAGCCAACCCTCATGGGTGTACTCGTTAAACGGGTGGGTCAGGTCGGGTTTGGGTCAGGTCATAAATGGTCCGACCCATTTAATCCGTTTATGACTCATTTATTGCAATACAATATTTTTGACCCATACCCAACCCGACCCATACCGATACATTTAACTAAACTTAAGAAAGCTTATTATATATATATATGTAATAATATTGCTAAAATATTTTTATACAACGCAAATTTAATGGACAATTTTTATAATTTTAAAAAAATCTAATTTTAATTATTATTTATTTTTTAAATTAATTTTTTAATTATTTTTAAATATACTTTTTAATTTTTAATTTTTAATTTTCCTTTTTCTTTTTTTGTTGTTCTTCTTCTTTGGCCGGTTGCCAGCCATGACGACGGCCGACGGCCGGCCATAGGCGACTGGAGCTCGCCGGCTCGCCGACGTCAGCGAGCTCGAAGCTTCGGTCCCGGCGAGCTCGCCTTGCCAGATTCGGCGAGCTCGAGGCTCGCCGGTGTCGGCGACTGGAGCTCGCCCCTCGCCGGATATGGCGAGGCTCGAGCCCGCCCCGACGCCGGCGAGTTCGAGTCTCGCCAGATCGGCGAGGCTCGAGCCTCGCCGGGCGTCGGCGAGGCCTCCACCTCGCCAAATCCGGCGAGCTCGAGCTCGCCCGACGCCGGCATGCTCGAGGCTCGCCTAGCCAGTCGCCAGCCATTCTTTGTGCCGGCGGTCGAAGGAAGAAGAAAAAAAAAATAAAGAAAGAAAAAATAAAAAATAAAAAAAGAAAATAAAATAAAAATAAAAAAATATTTATAATTTCGGTTTTCAAAAAAAAAATATTTTTGTAAAGTTAAAGAGAGAAGAGAGAGATTGTGAGGTTTTGGGTGAAAATAAATGAGTTCATTTTTAATGGGTTGATAAATGAGTCTTAAATGGGTTAGCTCTTTGACCCATTTAAGACCCATATATCTCGTCTTGACCCATTAAAACCCATTATGGGTGTTACCCATTAACAACCCATTTAAACATAAATGAATCGTTAATGGGTCAAGCCTCATTTCTCAAAACACCAATAATGAGTTTTGAAAATAAATAAATTTGAGATATATAGGTTTTAAATGGGTCGCTCTCGGTCCCATTTAAAACCCATTTATCAACCCATTAAAAATGAACCCATTTGACTTTCTCTTTTCTATTTAACTTTACAAAAATATTTTTTTATAAAAACTGAAATTATAATTATTTTTTTCTTTTAATTTTCTTTTCTTTTTTCTTTTTTTCTTTCCTTTTTTTTTTTCTTCTTCTTCCTCCCGTCGTCGGCATGGCGATGGCGGCGATCGGCCCGGGGCGAGGCTCGAGCTCGCCGGATCCGGCGAGGCTCGAGGCTCGTTGACGTCTCGGGCGAGGGGCGAGCTCGAGCTCACTCGACGCCGGCGAACCTCGAGCTTGTCGGATCTGGCAAGGCGAAGGCCTCGCTGACGGCCGGTGAGGCTCGAGCCTCGTCGATCCGGCGAGCTTGAGGCTCGCGTGGCCGGCGGCCGGCCAAAGAAGAAGAAGAACAAAAAAGAAAAAAGAAAAAAGAAAATTATATTTAAAAATAAAATAATAATTAAAAATTAATTTTTAAAAAATAAAAAATAATTAAAATTAGATTTTTAAAAATATTTATTTTAAAAATTATAAAAATTGTCCATTAAATTTGTGTTGTATAAAACTATTTTAGTAATACTTTTTTTTAAACATATATATAAGAAATAAGTTTTTTTAAGTTTAGTTAAATGGGTCGGGTGTGGGTCGGGTCGGGTATAGGTCGGAAAATTTTTCATTAGGCATAAATGAGTCATAAATGGGTTAATGGGTCAATTTGGGTCGGACCATTAATGACCCGACCCAAACTCGATCCGACCCACCTATTTAACACTTCTACTCATGGGTCACACGCGGGGGTCAACCAACTCCTCACAACCACATGAAAAGGCCAGCCAACCCTGGCGAGGATCGTAATGATCAGCAACATTCTTCGGATTTCATTGGAAAAAGAAAAAGAAAAATATAATAATAAATTATTAAGAAAAACATAACAGAAAATTTTATAAAAAAATTATAAAAATTATCCACGTCAACGTCGACCGTCTTTTGTGACTTTGCTGACATCTATGTCAATGATTTCCGGGATGTTGAGAATTTTATAAGGTTCCGGTCATAATTAGCACGAATTGATTTCATTATTTTTTCAGAATCTTCAACGCAGGAACGATGCGAAACTTCAACACCTCGTGAGGTCTTCCCCCTTCAACGGGATGTCGTCACGATTCCAACTTTGCCAAACACTGTAGAAGGGCGACCCGCTTGCAAGGTCGGCGGAGGAGACTCGCGAGAATGCGGGACGAGCGGAGCTGACCATCTCCACCAATCGACGACGAGCGGTGGTGGGACGCAACGGCTTTACATCCTCCTCAACGCTCTGCACGATCTCCTTGAACCCTTCGCTACGGCATCTGGTCCAAGTCTCTGCATTCCCATTGCCCTGAGAATGAAAAGCACGCGGACAGAGACCGAGGAAGCAAATGCAAAGTGTGGAGAAGAAAACAAAAGTCAACATCGTGCTGAAAGAAAATGTTTTCACATAATATATATATATTGACATCATGAAAAATTCCAACCTAATACACATATTATAAATTTGTCCCATATTAATCTTTTGACAACAAAAAATCCTAAAACGGTACACTTGTGAGTGTGACCCTTGCAGGGTCGACGTAGAAGACCCCCAATAATACAGGATGAGCGGAGTTGATCATCAGAACTTTCGACGAGTCGTGGGATGCTGCATATTGGCCGCAACACTTTGCCCATCATAAATATGAGAAAAATGGGATAAGAACGCTACAAGTGTTATAACTTTCATACGGCGCTCATTTGAGTGCTATAACTTTTTTTTTACCACTTGAGTATCACAACTTTTTAAAAAAAAATTCACTTAAGCACCTTAACTTGACTATCATAATATTTTAGAAACCTTCATCCAAGTGCTAGAAATCCTACGTATCATGGCACTTGTGATGAACGCTTTTTGAAAGTTATGAGACTTAAGTGATCGAATGTAAGTAATGGTACTCAAGTGATTGGGAAAAAAAATTCCGGCACTCAAGTAGGCATCGTATGGAAGTTATAGCATTTATAACGTCATTTTTCCTGAGAAAATTTGTAAAAGAGTGACATTGTAGGCATATGAATTCTGTTTTGTTCGTCTATTTCCCGTTCATGTTTACTACTTCTCGGGTTACTTGATTTGCTGCAACAAAGATAGGACGTTACAATTCAAAGCATATTATGTGAAGATTGTTCAAAGACCACCGGAGAGACATAAGAGAATAGAGATTGTTCAAAGGCCAGCCAAGATCCGACGACCAGCACGCGAGGTTTACCGCTTGGAGAAAATGGCTGGAGGTACCAATTGATGAACAGAACTCTGTAGTCATATCTCGGGGTGGAAAGAATAGGTTCTTATAAGTTCTTGGAGAATGCAATTTCGTATCCAAATTAATTGTAGCGCTCAAGTTTTTTTTTTTTTTTTTTTGAGTTAATCGGAAGATTCGAATCTTTCAAATGTGCATCTTGTTGGAATATAATACACGAAAACAACATGATCTTGCAATTTATGTCAACTTGAAATCGCCAGAGAAATAAACGAGAAATAATAAGGATACCAAAAATTTATGTGATTCAGTCCGAGTATCGGTATCTACGTCCACGGGGAGAGTCAACAACAAATAATCCACTATAATCGGAGAATCAAAATTTACAATCGCTCACACGCTCGAGTATTTCCTACACCTAAATTTAATTCCTACACCTAAATTTAACCACAAACCTAAAGTATTTATAAATAAACAACTCACTTGGACATAAACTCACTGCACAAAAAATTACCGCGCGTTCAAGCTCAAAACAAAACGTTCTATGTGTTCCAAATAAAACATCTGCTTGTTCTTCCTTTCCTTGTGTGCGGTGCTCCATGGCTTCTTGCAGCACCATAGTTTTTTTTTTTTCTTTCGTGCGACTCCTTTCTCGGCGTGGACGTGCAGAGGACTTCTTACGTGTGGCTCCCTTTCTCTTGTAGGGTTGCAGTAGCTTTTTTTTTTTTTTTTTTATCGGCTAAAAGAAACCCAAACCCAGATGTGGAATATTACGTGCCCAAAGTCAAATATTTGACTTTGGGCTTCACCATGGATAACCTGCATAGGGATTCGGCTCCTCCCGCAGATAAAAGAAGAGAAACCTTTGCTCATTTTTTTATTCTATTTTATTTCCGCTTTTGTGCAGCTATAAAGAGTCCAAGAAAAGAATGACTTCTTCATTCAATTTAAAATCTAAGAATGGCTTCTTCATCCAATTTAAAATCTACTTGGGAAATCTTTATCAACAAATTCGATTTAATAAATCGTTATCAGAATTCAAACTTGAGACATTAATTAAACAATTCTCCACCTAGGTTCGATATTTGAAACCAAGTTATAGTACTCATCATCCATACTGCTCTCCCAAAGCCCCGACGAGCGCTCACTCTCCACAAATGCCAATAGAACTCAAACAGAGCTTGAGTTTCGCTAAAGGAACAGACTTAGTTATCATGTTTGTTGGGTTATCTGCTGTAGCAATCTTTTTAACAATAACATTATCCTTAGTTAAGATGTCTCGGATGAAGTGGTACCTGATGTTGATATACTTCGTTCACTTGTGATAAACTGGATTATATGCCAAATATATCGCACCTTGGTTATCACAGTGTATATCCACACTTTTCTATTCTAACCCAAAGTCTGAGAGCAAACTTTGTAACCATATCGCCTCCTTCGCTACAAAGGTTAGTGCCATGTACTCTGCCTCAGTTGAAGACAATGTAATGTGATTCTGTAAGGATGCTTTCTAAATAATTGCACCACCCGCTAGCGTAAACACATACCCTGCTAAAGATATGCAATCATCCAAGTCACCGGCGTGATTTGAATCCACAAAACCAGTTGTCTCACTACCATTGCTGTCCCTCCGGTACACTATATTTACGTTTGTTGTCCCCTTTAAATATATGAGAATCCACTTCATAGCTTCCTAATAAGTTTTACCAGGACGCTTCATATAACAACTAACCACACTCACAGCTTGTGAAATATTAGGCCTAGTGCACATAATAACATACATAATACTACCCACGGCACTGAAATAAGGAACACGGGACATATGCTCCTCCTCCTCTTCAATCTGCGGTGATAATTTATCTGAAAGTTTAAAATTTTTTGGTAAATGTGTACTTACAAATTTTGCCGACTGCATATTAAAACACACCACGATCTTCTCAATATATTTCTTTTGAGATAAATGTAAAACTTCTGTAGCCCTGTCACGCAAAATTTCCATACCCAATAATTTATTTGCAGCACCTAAATATTTCATCTCAAATTCAGCATTTAACCGCATCTTCAGCATATCAATATCAGACATATTCTTAACTGCTATCAACATATCATCAACATATAAGAGTATATAAATCAAAGAACCATTCTCTAATCTCCTAAAGTAAACGCAGCTATCCATATGACTTTTTGTGTAGTTGACTAGCCATGAAAGTATTAAAACGTTTATACAACTGCCTAGGAGACTGTTTCAGCCCATACAAAGATTTCTTCAACAAGCAAACATGATTTTCCTTACTGGGAATAACAAATCTCTCTGGTTGCCTCATATAAATCTGCTCCTCTAACTCACCGTAAAGAAAGGCAGTTTTTACATCTAGTTGCTCTAACTCAAGATCCTACGAAGCAATTAAGGCAAGTAAAACACGAATAGAAGTATGTTTTACCACAGAAGAGAATACCTCATTATAGTCAATGCGCTCACGCTGTGTATATCCCATCGCCACAAGTCTCGCCTTATACTTTGCTGCCTCGACACCGGGAATGCCCTCTTTCCTTTTAAAGACCCATTTACTTCCGACAATTTTTTGGCTCTTGGGTACTTTGACTAGCTCCTATGTCTGATTTCGATGGAGTGATTCCATCTCTTCACTCATAGCCCCTAACCATTGCGACGACTCCGAACTAGCCATTATCTCAGAGTAAGACGAAGGCTCATCTGTCTTCACCTCATCACCTACAATCAATGCATAAGCAATATCTGTATAACCATAACGTACCGGTGATTTAATTTGCCTTCTTTGTCTGTCAGCGACTATAGTGTGCTGCGGCTTTGCTAGTTGCTCACTATCACTGACTTCAGGAACTGCAGCCTCATCTACAGTCTCAACTTCAGTTACCTTCGAGGTTTTCGGAGTCTCTACCTGTTGCTCCACCTCACTAATGACACCATGATTTGTCTTCTCTATTGGTTGTGTCTCAGAACCCCTCTGTTGAAGCATTGCGATCTCATCGAAGATCACGTCTTTACTGATTAGAAAACCGGATGATCTGGTATCTGTGCACCATAGTCGGGAGTCTTTCACCCCATGTGCATAATCCAGAAATATGCACTTCTTCGCCCTCAGCTCAAGCTTACCATCACTCACATGAGCATACGCTGGACATTCGAATATACGTACTCCAGAATAATCAACAGGTTTTCCCGACCATACTTCCTCAAGAGTCTTCCACTCGATAGCAGATGATGGAGATCGATTAACCAGGTAACATGTCATGTTTACCGCTTCGGCCCAAAATTCACTACCAAGTCCTGCATGCGAAAGCATGTATCGAGCTCGCCTAAGCAAAGTTCTATTCTTCCGTTCTATCACGCCATATTGCCGTGGTGTCCCAAGTATCATGCAATGTCTTACAATACCTTCTTTCTCGCAGAACTTGGTAAAATCTTTACCACAAAATTCAATGCCATTATCGGTTCTCAAGTACTTGATTTTTTTATCTGACTGTTTCTCAATCAATGCCTTAAATTTCTTGAACCGATCAAACACTTCATATTTGTGCTTCAGAAAGTATACCCATACATTCCTCGAATAGTCATCGATAAATGTCAGCATATATCGGGCACCTCCTTTTGAAGGAACCAAAGACGGGTCCCAGACATCTGAATGAATATATTCTACTGGTCGCTTGGTCGAATGAACAGCTATAGTAAACTTAACTCGATGCTGCTTCCTAAAGATGCAGTGTTTACATAAGTCCAGCTTCCCTATTTTCTGACCCTTCAACAACCCCCATTCACTCAGCATCGTCATACATATCTCGCTCATATGCCTAAATGCATATGCCATAATTGAGTCAAGTTAGAGTCTGACTCACCTGATGAAACTGCAGTGGTTCCGGTCACGGTCTCTCCAGTAGATGATAGAGAGTATTCACTTTCTTCCCCTTCATCACTGTCATGGCATCTCGAGAGATCTTTAGTACTCCACCTTCAACGGTGTACCTACACCCGATGTCATCAAGTGTCCCTAGAGAAATAAGGTTCTTGAGCTCCGGTACGTGCCTCACATCTGTTAATGTGCGCACCACCCCATCGTGCGTCCGAATTCGAATTGTCCCTATGCCCACAGCCTTACAGATTGCGTTATTCCCCAAAAGAACCATACCACCATCTGCAGTCGGTAAATAGTAAACCAGTTCTTATGAGGCATCATATGATAAGAACACCCCGAACCTAGCACCCATTCGTCTCCTGACGAAGTAGTAGTCACACATAAAATAAAATAGCTTCTGCATCACCATTGCTCCCCTCGGCAACGTTTGTCACACTGCTTGTGGCATTCTGCCTATTAGCTTTATTCCTCCGCTTTGGACAATCTCTCCTGATGTGCCCCTTCTCGTGACACTCAAAGTAGTTCACGCGTACATTGGACTTTCGTGGCATGATTTCGATATGCTTTTACCTCTGCTGCTACTAAGCCCTTGATGTTGTTCTCTACCCCGTATCTTTAGTGCTTGCGCTATTCCTTGCGCCAAGCCGTCATCTCGCAACTTTCTCTACCACTCCTTAAAAAATAAGGCGGACTTTACCTCTGAGGTAATTGTAGTACACCCCTACAACTGTGAATCAGTAAAGTGCTCCCATGATTATGGTAAAGAGGCTAACAATATCATGCCATGTTCTTCATCATCAAGTATCTTATCGACGTTCGAGTTTATTAAATTCATATAGGTGGGTTCTAATAGACGTACATTCAGTATATTTAAATTGAAATATCCTCTTCAACATGTACAAGCGATTGTTCAAACCTTTCTTCACATAGAGTGCCTTAAGTTTTGCCCATAATGCTGCAGCATCCTTCTACTCGGCAACCTCTATTAAGACATCATCTGACAAATTTAACAGGATTGTACTCTTTACTCTTTCCATTAGCTCTACCATCTCAGAAGCTTTCATAATAATCGACAACTCATCTTCACCATATAGTGCCTTGGCCAAACCTTGGGTTGTCGATAATGCCTGCATGCTCCATAACACAAAGTTGTTACTCCCGTTAAACTTCTCAATTTCATATTTCCTCTCAGACATAATTGCAATAACAGAATTTTCAGATAATAATCAGACAAGCAAAAGCTTCAAATCACAATCAAGAAATCCAATCCCAAGCTCCAATACCAATTACTGGAATATAATACACGAAAACGACATGATCTTACAATTTACGTCAACCTGAAATTGCTAGAGAAATGAAATTGCTAGAGAAATAAACGAGAAATAAGGACACTAGAAATTTACGTGGTTCGATCTGAGTATTGGTACCTACGTCCATGGAGAGAGCTAGCAGCAAATAATTCACTATAATCGGAGACTCAAAGTTTACAATCGCTCACACACTCGAGTGTTTCCCGCACCTAAATTTAACCAAAAACCTAAAGTGTTTATAAATAAACAACTCACTTGGACATAAACTCACTGCAAAAAAAATCACCGTGCGTTCAAGCTCAAAACAAAACGTTCTATGTACTCCAAATAAAACGTATGCTTGTTCTGCCTTTCCTTGTGTGCGGCGCTCCAAGGCTTCTCGCGGCACCACAAATTTTTTTTTTTTTCCTCTTTCGTGTGTCTCCTCTCTCGGCGTGGACGTGCAGAGGACTTCTTACGTGCGGCTCCCTTTCTCTTGTAAGGCTGCAGTAGCTTTTTTTTTATCGGCTAAAAAAAATCCAAACCCAGACTTGGAATATCATGTGCCCAAAGTCAAATATTTGACTTTGGGCCCACCATGGATAACCTGCATAGGGATTCGCTCCTCCTACAGATAGAAGAAGAGAAACCTTTGCTCTTTTTTTATTCTATTTTATTTCCTCTTTTGTGCAGCTATAAGGAGTCCAAGAAAAGAATGTCTTCTTCATCCAATTTAAAATTTACTTTGGAAATCTTTATCAACAAATTTGATTTAATAAATCGTTATTCAAATTCAAATTTGAAACATTAATTTAACACATCTTGTGTGTATATTGCTTCATTCATGCCATTGTTAATCTTAGTAAATGAGTATGCCGGCGGAGTCCATAATCCTTCCGCTCGAGCTCCTTCACCACCTAAAAACAATCTGAATTCAACGACTTCTAGGAATATCATGGCTGGCTGAAAGAGACGGTTCAAGGTCTTGTTTCAGAGAATTATCCAAGCCGGCGAGACAATGACCATAGAAAATGGGGAAAACTCGGACACCAGGTGAAGCCTCGGTAATTTCTGTGGTGTTGCTATCATGGCAAAGTGCCACGGGACTCCTATTGATGTTTGTCACTGGGCCGAGGGGTTCCATCTGGACATTAACCTGTGTATGACTCTGCTGAAGTCGATATTTGACAACATGGACGACACTTTACTCCTCGACAAGGTTGACGAGCTCATGAAGAAGACATGGTCGATACTTGGTATCAACCGGCCGAAACACAATCCGTGCATAATATGGGTGTTTTTCCAACAATATCTCAGCACGATGCAGTTGGAACCGGACCTTCTTTTCGCTTCACATGCCATGTTGACAGAAGTAGCGAATGAGGCCAAGAAGCAGAACAAGGACGCTCTGTTCATTAAGGTTCTATCAATAGTTTTAGCCTTGATATGAGAGTGGTCGGAGAAGAGATTGGGTAACTAGCACGACTACTTCAAGAACAGGAGAATGAACTGGACGAAAAATCTCCTGCCATGGGCAGGGATGGTGGCAAACATCTTAGGAGATGACGTCATGCTTTCCATGGTTATAGAACAAGCAAAAAGTGATGCAGCGACAGACCCAACTGGAGATGACTACTTATGATCGTCTGTGAAGAATGCATTCTCCAAGATGGGTAAGTGATTCATTTCTCCGTTCATTTTGCAGTAGCACTATGGAGTGATTAATTTATTTCCGTTGTTATTGCTCGCACCAGATAGCTGGAAGTCGATGTCAAGAATGTCAAATGGACACAAGACGAGAGTGAACTGCTCATTTGGTTGGCGAAAGAGACCGAACATATGGCCTAAAAGAGTGAGGAACCTTGAGTGCTGTTCTTAAGAAGTGCCGTCCCATCACAACTGCAGTTTCCTCCATCACATCGCACGATTGTTATGGACTAATTCTGAAACATTATTCGACTTCCGCTTTGATACTTGACGAAGAAATCATCGAACTACTGGAGAGTGCAGGGAAGCCAGCAATTAGATGGAACACGAATGGTGGTCGAGGACTCGGCAAAATGCAAAGATGGGGGCAAAATGATTCTGAGGGAATGGCTCCATATGAGGTTGAGCCAACCATGTCAAGGCTTCAAAAACAATGGATCGATGAGAGGCTCAAGAAAGGCAAAGATCTGCTGCCAGCAGTAGAATCAGAATCGAGTTCAACCGATAATGTAATCTACTGTGTAAGCTTTACAACTAGTTACAGCAATCATTTGAAACAAAACATAGTCACAAGTGTGGCTGGTAACAGACATGGTATCCGAAATCAAAGGCAGAGCTAAACGTGGAATCGGCTGAAGACTTCATCAAGTTCGATAAAGAAACCGTGGATGGCTTCTTCGCCATTCTGAATGGAAATTTCCGAGGATGTGGTTAACGATCTTGCTGATAGCAGGAAGATCTCTTGGAGGACTATTCTGCATTTGTTTGCATCATGTGATAAGTGCTGCCCTTTCATATAGCTTGTTCTTCATGACCAAACAAGAAATAGCTTGTTTTTGCTTGGCACCCTGTACCTGTAGCATTATATAATCTAAGTCCAAGCTGATGTATGTTCGCGCTTCAGATTATGATTAATTAAGAAAAAAATGACTAGATCTTCTTTTACAGCAATAACATCGGATGTCTCTTGACCTATGATGCCATAGATAATGAAGAGGAAGTGTGGCAAATCTATTTAAAAATGGGGAAATTACCAAAAAGGTTTGAAATTTATTGTACTTATACCAATTTAGTCTTAAAACTTCCAATTTGGTCAATTTAGTCATTGTGGCAACTTTTGACTAATCATCCTACATGGCACAATTGATGCTAATGTACATAATATTTTATAATTTAAAAAAATTATAATTTTTTTTATATTTTTTCTCTTATTCTATTTCTTTGTTTCTTTTCCCATTCACATATCTTGACAAAAAAAATTGAAATAGTGACACAAATTGTCTTTGAACTTTAACTCAATGTGCAATATGATCCCTAAACATTAACTTAGTATGCAATGTGGTCCATGAATTTTTAATTTGTTCAATGTGGTCTCTAAACTATTGGTACATATATAATATAATACCTAAATTATATGAAAATGTTCAATATTATCATTTTATTAATTCAATATCATGGACTACATTAAACATTTTCATATAGTCCAATGATTATATTGAATATGTATAAAAAGTTTAGGGACCATATTATACATTAAACTAAAGTTTATGGACCATATTTCGCATTAGACCAAAATTTTAAGGACCTTTTGTGTCATTTTCCCAAGAAAAATTAGCTAAGTTTCCTTAGTATCTCATTGCATGTAAAAATTAGGAGTATCGCATTTCATTAGTAATTTTGTATTATTTTTTTAGTAAACCAAGAGTTGACTTTTTATAGGTTGGCTATTGGTCAAACTTGAAAAAAAGAAAAAAGTCAACTCTTGGTAAAAGATTACAAAAACGTAAAAAATTGCATGTGGCTGTCAATATTAACATAGGCATTAGATTAGGCCATTAAATTTAAAAATTTTATAAAATTGACCAAATATTGACTTTTGGTCAAATCGTGGAATTTGCCCTTTAACTAAAAATTAGAATTTTGCTAATTTCTAATTTATTTTAAACATTTGATTTAAAAACGATGAAATTTAGAGATATTGCATCCAATTAAAGAAATTTTAGCTTCAAGAACCGATCGACCACTTAAAGCAACATATTTGGCACCATAGGATTTGAGTTAATATTAGAGATCTCGGATCTGATTAAACATTTGATTTAAGGTAGCTTTTTAATAAAAACAGGTGTTTTGAACGATCAAAGGCGTCTCTTTTATTCCAAAGCGTTTTCACGTCCACAAACTGGGGTGGCGCGGACAGATTTTTCAGAACCATTTTTGCTCGCTGTTCGTCGGCGCTCAAGGCCCTCTCCACGTGGTTAGCCATCGTTGCCGTCATTTCTCGCAATCTGGTAGCCTCACTTTCCCTCCTCATTCATCTCCGTTTTTGGCCGTGAAGACTTGGAGTGATCTGTTCTCGCTAAAGGTTCCATTACCGGCGCTCATCGTCACCGGCAACACTCACCAGAACCTCGTTGCACAAGTTTGACCTCTAATTGCAACCGAATACAGCATCTACAGGTACGAGCATCCTTAGTTTGTCCTGGTTAGTCAAGTCTGCAAACGCTGTTTAAGTTTTTCACTGTTTTGGTGAAGTTTGTCTTTATTTAAGACTACATTAGCATTTTGAATGCACGTTGATGTGGTAGCGATGGTTTGATAATGATTCATAAAATTCATCAATCCATGCGCTCACCACCTATCGGACGAAATGTTTGAACCAAGGTCATATATATTTGTTGGGGTTTCATGAATCATGTATAGGAAAAATTTAACAAAAGAACGCAGCGGAAACAAAGATGATATATTTTTTACATGATTCTCCGAAGGCGTTGTTCGTGCGTTTTAATAAAAAATCTGAATGTAAAAGAGAGTTACACGAATTACCTCTCGAAGCGCGCTTTACACGAATTGATTCGGATGTTCCACAGTTCGAGCCCCACAAATGTCAGACCTCTAGTTCAGACACACCAACAACGAACGTCGAACGGAAGAGAGAACTTTTGGATATTCACCACTTCAATCGTGCTAGCAATCACGTGGAAACAATCCGTCATATACTTGATGTATAATAGTCACGGCCCGGATGAGAGAAACCTCTTCTTTCTTGCGTCTCGAAGACACAAGAACACACGCACACACTATGCTCTCTATATTCGGCAAAGCATCACACATTACCACGCAACCTTTTGCGGCATTTTAATTTTTAAAGCCTCCACGAATCAGCAACGGTTGCTGATCGTGGGATCATCAACCGTTGCTGACCATCCATGCTTCGTGCATGATGGTCAGCAACCGCTGACCATGTGCACAAATTCGTGCATGTGCACGATTTAATGAATCATGCACATGCACGAAGCTTTAAGCTTTAATTCTTTTTTTTAATTAGTTATTAATTAATTAATTATACTAATAAATAATTAAAGAATAAAAAGAACATAATCTTTATATGTACAATTGAAATACATTAACATGTATCCACTTTAGGTATGCGTGTGCATCATATGCAAGTAGGCTCGTGACCATAATACAAATTAAATTAAATCTCATTTAATTTAATTTCAAATCAACTCAATTCGTGCAAACAAATTTGCAACATCATTTCTCTCTTGTTCCACGTTATCTCAATTGTTTATGGTGTGTGACATCCCTAGGTTCATCACTAAGTTGGTAGTAAGACTTGTACTAACACATTAGTATTTCCAAAAGAATTAATTGTCCCAATTAATCTTTGGGTCTTACAAGCTATGATTGCAATATGTCATGGCTACTCAGATAGTGTGAATGCTTTAATAACATAATGAACCTGTCAGCTTTGGCTACAGTGTAATTCAATCCCTCTGTCTTACTATGTCCCGATCAAACAAAGACCATGGAATGTTTGTCAAGTCATTAATTCGATCATATGCACAAATCTAATTGACATGCATTTTATTTGAGACATAAACAATTTATTCTCAGTTACAACCTCGGCCGAGGATTTCAATGCATTGTCACAATTAGATCGCATAGGACATCATTATCATACCTTGCATATAACAAGGAGACAGATTCCATATTGCACACACGTGTAACTTCGTATATGAACAAACTATGACCATCGGGTATAAAGACGGATCAACGACCCGACATTATGTGCACCCGTGAACCATAGTTGTTCGACATACAAGTTAACACTATGCCTCAAGTCTAAGGATTATTTACACAAGACCAAAGCATGAACAATTAGACATTGACCATGCTAAAAGCTTCCATGTCGCTAATCGTTCCATATCGTCACGTTCAGTGATATTGTCTAATACAAACACATGTGTTCTTAACTCAGGCATCACAATACCCAATGACTTGTGACTCATCATTCCTTTAAGTATCCAATACTTAATAGTGAAGTTAAGAACACACCGGTCTCAACAAGATTATTAATATCCACTCAATAATCCATCGACCGGGAACGATTTAAAGATTCAGTCTAACTATGAACCCGTCACATATATTCTTGACGTCTCAAGAATAGGTCTAGTTGCAACTAATCTTATGGAATCATTCATAAATATAAAACAATTGGACAAATGAATGAATACGTCATTGCCATTAATTAAATAATAATGATGAAAGTACAACTGAAATCCATAATATGTAACTATTACATAGTAGCTTTAGGGCATGCATCCAACAATCTCCCACTTGCACTAAAGCCAATTTGTTTGGTACCTCAAACCCATTTTGTCAATATGTCTTTCAAAAGAAGACCGAGGTAAGGCCTTAGTGAAGGGATCTGCCACGTTTTCTGCTGAGGCAATTTTCTGCAAGGCGATATCACCTCTCCCAACAATTTCTCTGATGAGATGGAAGCGCCTCTCAATATGCTTGGACTTTTGGTGAGACCTTGATTCCTTAGCTTGAGCTATCGCCCCATTGTTGTCACAAAACAATGTAATCGGTTGCTCAATTGAAGGAACGACTCCAAGTTCAGAAATAAACTTCTTCATCCAAACGGCTTCCTTTGCTGTTTCAGAAGCAGCTACATACTCTGCCTCAGTGGTGGAATCGGTAGTTATGCTTTGTTTAGAACTTTTCCAACTAACTGCACCACCATTGAATGTAAAGACAAACCCAGACGTAGACTTATAATCATTAGGATCCAATTGAAAATCGGAATCAGTATAAGCTACAACTTTAAATTCTCCTTCTCCATATATCAAGAATAAATCTTTAGTCCTTCACAAGTACTTAAGAATATTCTTGACTGCTATCCAGTGCTCTTCTCCTGGATCAGATTGATATCTGCTAGTAATACTTACAGCATGCGCAATATCAAGTCTAGTACATAGCATAGCATACATTATGCTTCCAATAGCGGATGCATATGGTATCTTCGCCATCCGCTCTCTTTCTTCAAGAGTATTGGGACACATCTCCTTAGAAAGACGGATCCCTTGCCTAAAAGGCAATAATCCTCTCTTGGAACATTGCATGTTAAACCGTGTTAACACTTTGTCTATGTACGTAGACTGTGAGAGGCCAATCAATCGTCTTGATCTATCTCTATAGATCTTGATACCTAAAATATAGGTTGCCTCTCCTAAATCTTTCATGGAGAATTTCTATGACAAGAATAGTTTTATCGATGATATCATTGGTACATCATTTCCAATCAAAAGTATATCATCGACATACAAAACCAGAAATGCAATTGCACTCCCACCGATCTTCTTGTATACACAAGGTTCATCCGGATTTTTTATGAAGCCAAACAATTTGACTACCTTATCAAAACGGATGTTTCAACTTCTGGAGGCTTGTTTGAGTCCATAAATGGATCTCTTAAGCTTACACACCTTCCGGTTTTCACTATTGGATTCAAAACCCCGTGGCTGTTCCATATAGATGTCCTCATCGAGAAAACCATTTAGAAAAGCCGTTTTGACATCCATCTGGAATATCTCATAATCAAGGTGTGCAGCTATAGCCAACATAATCCGAATTGATTTTAGCATGGCTACAGGTGAGAAAGTTTCGTCATAATCAATTCCTTCTTTTTGACGATATCCTTTCGCCACCAGCCGTGCTTTGTAAGTTCCAATTTGACCTTCAGCATTCATCTTCCTCTTGAAGATTCATTTACAGCCAATTGGTATAATACCATCCGCGGGTCAACTAAGGTCCAAACATCATTGGAATACATTGAATCCATTTCGGATTTCATGGCTTCTAGCCATTTACCAGAATCGATGTCCAACATCGCCTCCTCATAGGTTTTAGGATCACCGGGTTGATCACTATCATTCATAATGAATAATCGTTCAATATGATCAACCGAGTGTCTATAACGAGCAGGTGGGCGAGACGTTCTCGCACTCCTCCTAAGAGGTTGTGTATCAGAAGCTCCCACTGAATCAGAGATTGGTATCTGAACTCGGTTGTTTGGTACTTAATTATTTTCTTCTTGTAAGACTATTTTCCACTTTAAAGCACCACCTTCTTGGACGAACTGATTCTCCGGAAAAGAAGCGTGCTTGCTCACCAAAATTCTTTGGTCTAAATGAAAATAGAAGTAATATCCAAGAGTTTCCTTTGGATATCCAATGAAGCGACCTTGTTCAGATCTTGCCTCCAATTTATCCATTTTCAGCTTTTTCACGAAAGCTGGACAACCCCAAATCTTAATATGATTAAGACTGGGTTTCCTACTATGCCATATCTCATAAGGCGTAGTTGGAACAGATTTGGACGGCACTATATTCAGTATATATACAGCTGTCTCAAGGGCATATCCCCAAAGAGATATTGGCAAATCGGTGTAACTCATCATAGATTGCACCATATCTAATAGAGTACGATTTCTTCGTTCAGATACACCATTATGTTCTGGAGTTCCAGGAGGTGTCCATTGCGATAAAATGCCATTCTCTTTAAGATAGTCTAGGAATTCAGTACTAAGGTATTCACCTCCTCAATCCGATCGAAGAGCCTTAATACATTTTCCAGTTTGTTTCTCAACTTCAGCCTTGAATTCCTTGAACTTTTCAAAGGATTCAGATTTATACTTCATGAGGTATAAATAACCATACCGTGACTGATCATCGGTGAAGGTAATGAAGTAATTGTAACCACCTCTAGCAGTTTCATTAATTGGTCCACATACATCTATATGTATTAATCCTAATATGTCAGCAGCTCACGCACTTTGTCCTACAAAAGGCGATTTGGTCATTTTTCCTAGAAGACATGCCTCACAAGTCGAGTATGACTCAAAATTTGAAGGATCAATGTATCCATCATTACTCAACTTGTTGATTCTGTCTTCTCCAATATGACCTAATCGGAGATGCCAAACATACTTTTTATTTGGACCGTCTCTAGGGCGTTTATTAGTTATGGCATTTATATCAATTCTATTTTGCTTATTGACATTGGTAATCGCATTACCGGACATTGTAATGGTATAAAGATTGTTGGTTAATAAGCTAGAACCAACACATGTTCTATTATGATAAATAGAACATACATCATCGACAAAAGAAAATTCATAATTCTCTTTACCCAAACGAGGTATAGAGATGATGTTCCTAATAGCATTCTTATAATGCAAACAATTCTTTAGAACCAATACATGTCCAGAAGGCAAACATAAACGAAAAGTCCCTATAGCTAATGCATCAACTCTTGCTCCATTGGCAAATGTCGGGACAATCTCATTTCGCCCAAACATCCGCTTATTTCCAGCTTCGCAAAGACATACAAATATGTGAAGTTGCAGCAGAATCTAGAACTCATGAGCTGGATTCAGCACTAACCATAATATCAGTTTCAATAAGCATAGACACCATACCTTCATAAGGTTGGTTCTTGGGCTTGACCTTCAAGCTCGCGAGGTACCTCCTATAGTTACTCCTCCAGTGCCCTTTGACACCACAGTAATGACATTTCCCTTTATCAATCTTGGGTTTTGGTTGCACAACAGGTTTGCGGAGCCTCTTCCATTTATTCTTCTTTAAAACAGTCTTACCCTTTGAAGAAGAAGCCTTAGCCATAGCCACTACATTTGGCCTCGTGTTGTGCATTTCCTTCTCATAAACTACCAGCATACTATGTAACTCGGCGAGAGTTTTCTCCATCTTATGCATGTGGAAGTTTTGGACAAAACCAGAGAAGGAATCGGGTAAAGATTGGAGGATCAAATCCACACTAACTCGTTGTCCATAACGAGATTAGTCTAGCCAATTCTTCAATGTGTCAGATCATTTTCAAAGCATGATCATTAGCGATGATCCTTCAGCCATCCTCATACGGTACAATGCCTTAGATATCTCATATCTAGAGGTTCGACCATTCTCATCAAAGTATTCCTTTAAATGCAAAATGATCGACCTAGCATCTTCCATAGATTCATACTTCTTTTGTAATTCATTATTCATAAAAGCAAGCATGTATGACCTAACTTTTAAGTCATCGTCATGTCACTTATCATAAGTGACACGTTCCTCTTGGGTCCCACCCTCGGGGAAAGGAGGTTGGCATATTTTCATCAAGCACATACCCAATTTTTTCTGAATTGAGAACAATTCTCAAATTCCTCACCCGGTCGGTGAAATTGGGTCCGGTCAAACAATTCTTGTCAAGTATAGAAGCGAGTGGGTTTGTGGTCACCATTTTCAGAGTAATAATATATCTGTTGCAGAAAATAAATTGTTAGCCATTGCATCTTTCAAAGTAACTATTTCATTTTGGTCTTTAAATGAAATAGATCCTCCCACTAAATTTATATTCGAATCCCATACTCCTTAAGATGGGAAGCGGTAATCTTTGTTGGGTAAAGATTACTAGTGGGGATTGGAGTCCCACTAGTCCAAAGTCCACCTCACCTAGCGAGTTATTGGTGTTCTATGAACTTAGTGAGTGAACCAACTTGTTCAACGCATCATATGCGAGTCCCAATCATAACTTTGGCCTCTAGACCATGAAAGCCTCACCTAACAGTTATTGGCATCATGATCATAGTTAAGTCTCGCCCATCGTCTCATGTAAGTATTGAAAACACAAATGATTCCCTCACCGAGCAGTTATTAGAAATCATTTGGCTCCAACCCCACAGCATCATATGCATAATGGAGTGGTCCAATATTATATATGGTAATTAACCCCTATGTATCCATAGCCGGTCAATTAACCACAATAATATTGAATCAAACCACGACGATGGAAGGCCACGAGTCCGAAACCCGTTTCGACTTAATATTCTTTGTAAGGAGATTTGGGTCGTTATTAACGGTCTCACTTTGCACATTAACCAGTTTAACATGCACGATAACATAAACACAATAGATAAATAGATATCACATAAACATCTATCCTATGTGGTGATCATGGAATTATGGTTCAATGGGTCTCGAGCCAAAGAGACCCATTTAGCCATTTTAATGTTTTAATAATATGGACTTGCTCTTCACTTCTTCTTCAATCTTTAAACTCTTCAAAGACCGGGCCCGGAAGAGCTCACCGGTTTAATGGCTCCTCCAATGGCTCCTCCTCTCTTTTAGCATTTACATCAACAATTGAAATACTAAACTATACTAAAATTACATTTCATAAAAATAAATATAAAAGGAAGGACACAGCCTCCATTTAATAATTACATCCCCAAAAAGAATACATGTAATCATCATACATTTATCCATACAACAATCACAACAATTAGGGATTTTTCCTTGATCACCACCCTTCCTTACGAGCCATAAATTCAAAATTTAAAGCTCTGGAAGGCATGCATAAAATTCTACATATCATTTGCAGAATATAAACACAAAGTATAACAAGTTATGGATTTTTGATTCAAAATTGATTTAGTTCTAATTTTTGCTTAGTTGATTAAATTTATCACATAAATTAATCAACTTCTATAGGCCACATAAGAGCAAGAGAACCAATTCTCTTAACAAAAATAAATTGACCATTAGAACGCAAAATATATTTGAACTATAAATCAATTAAACGCACGAAAAACGCCTAAGGTTGGCTCGATACCCTTTGTTGGGGTTTCATGAATCATGTATAGGAAAAATTTAACAAAAGAACGCAACGGAAACAAAGATGATATATTTTTTACATGATTCTCCGAAGGCGCTGTTCGTGCGTTTTAATAAAAAATCTGAATGTAAAAGAGAGTTACACGAATTACCTCTCGAATCGCACTTTACACGAATTGGTTCGGATGTTCCACGATTCGAGCCCCACAAATGTCGGACCTCTAGTTCAGACACACCAACAACGAACGTCGAACGGAAGAGAGAACTTTTGGATATTCACCACTTCAATCGTGCTAGCAATCACGTGGAAACAATCCGTCATATACTTGATGTATAATAGTCACGGCCCGGATGAGAGAAACCTCTTCTTTCTTGCGTCTCGAAGACACAAGAACACACGCACACACTATGCTCTCTATATTCGGCAAAGCATCACACATTACCACGCAACCTTTTGCGGCATTTTAATTTTTAAAGCCTCCACGAATCAGCAACGGTTGCTGATCGTGGGATCATCAACCGTTGCTGATCACGATCATGCACGATCTTTGTGCATGATGGTCAGCCGTTGCTGACCATCCATGCTTCGTGCACGATGGTCAGCAACCGCTAACCATGTGCACGAATTCGTGCATGTGCACGATTTAATGAATCATGCACATGCACGAAGCTTTAAGCTTTAATTCTTTTTTTTAATTAGTTATTAATTAATTAATTATACTAATAAATAATTAATTAATCAATCCCCTTTAAAGAATAAAAAGAACATAATCTTTATATGTACAATTGAAATACATTAACATGTATCCACTTTAGGTATGCGTGTACATCATATGCAAGTAGGCTCGTGACCATAATACAAATTAAATTAAATCTCATTTAATTTAATTTCAAATTGACTCAATTCGTGCAAACAAATTTGCAACATCATTTCTCTCTTGTTCCACGTTATCCCAATTGTTTATGGTGTGTGACATCCCTAGGTTCATCACTAAGTTGGTAGTAAGACTTGTACTAACACATTAGGACTTCCAAAAGAATTAATTGTCCCAATTAATCTTTGGGTCTTACAAGTTATGATTGACATCTAGCAATATTCATGGCTACCCAGATAGTGTGAATGCTTTAAGAACATAATGAACCTGTCAGCTTTGGCTACAGTGTAATTCAATCCTCTGTCTTACTATGTCCCGATCAAACAAAGACCATGGAATGTTTGTCAAGTCATTAATTCGATCATATGCACAAATCTAATTGACATGCATTTTATTTGAGACATAAACAATTTATTCTCAGTTACAACCTCGGCCGAGGATTTCAATGCATTGTCACAATTAGATCGCATAGGACATCATTATCATACCTTGCATATAACAAGGAGACAGATTCCATATTGCGCACACGTGTAACTTCGTATATGAACAAACTATGACCATCAGGTATAAAGACGGATCAACGACCCAACATTATGTGCACCCGTGAACCATAGTTGTTCGACATACAAGTTAACACTATGCCTCAGGTCTAAGGATTATTTACACAAGACCAAAGCATGAACAATTAGACATTGACCACGCTAAAAGCTTCCATGTTGCTAATCGTTCCATATCGTCACGTTCAATGATATTGTCTAATACAAATGTGATAATCCCAAAGTACATATTCATGGAATAATTTTAAGGTGCAGCGCTAAATCCATCCCTCTATTGGCTTCTTCACTCTCTTGATGATTAGAATGACAAAAATACCAAAATCATGGGTCCCACGTTTCTCTCTCATTTTTGTCTGATCAGAAGACTCAGAACCCACAGTTTCCTTGATCCTTAAGCCTCTCTTGGTTCCAAGTTCACCGTCTCTCTCTCTCTCTCTCCACCGGAAAAAGGAAAATGCGTGGCCGGCATTCGACGACTCCGAAGCCAGAACTGCCAAAGCCCAGAAGCTAACAACTCTTCAATCCCGGATTCTCTCTCACCTCAACCGCATGCACAATCTCTCTCTCTCTCTCTCTCTGAATTTTCATTTTACTTCTATCCTGTCCTCGGTTGCGAGATCAAAAGCGTTATACGAGCGCAGACGATTTCTTTGGTCAGATTCGTTTGATTAGATTGTGATGTGATGTTGCTCCCAGATGCATGAAGGAGGCTCTCTACATGAGCGTGCAGCTCCTGGAGATCAATCCCGAGTACTACTCTGCTTGGAATTACAGGAAGCTCGTGGTGGAGCACAATTCTCTATCCGCCTCTTATGTGTGCGCCTGTCCTCGTCCCCCGCTGTTTGCTGCCTCAACCTCCAAGCCCGGCCTGCTGTGATCACTCGGATGAGTTTAAAGGCAAAAGGCTAGATATGGCAATGCGAGATCTGCTGTAGTGCATGCGGCTACCGCAGGGAATATTGTCCAATCACTCGGATGAGTTTGAAGGCAAAAGGCTAGATGTGGCAATGCGAGATCTGACGTAGTGCATGTGGCTACCGCAGGGAATTTCATCCAAGAACATTTGAGCATGGTGGTTAGTTGTGGACCAGGTGATGATGCCAATGATAGAGCATCAAAGATTCGGACAAGGTCTTGACTCTTGAAGCTGGGATCAAGTTGATTGAAAAAGGCAGGAGCAGAGTCAGGGCCGGCCAAGGCTGTAGCACACGCCCCTCTCTCTATATGCCCGCTATCTCTCTCTTCCATATCTCCTCTTCGCTGACTCCTCCTCGTGATTGGAAATGGAGGCTGCTGCTGAGCCCTCACAACCTCGGATTGAGGTTGATCCTGTCGACTACCTTAAACAAGTCTCGATCCAAGCAATCTTGGCAGAGCCATACGCGGAATCTGCTGAAGACTTAATCAAGTTCGCTAAAGATCTTGCTGACAGTTTATGGAGTCTCTTGCAGGGCCATTCTGCGTTTGTTGCACCATGTGGTAAGTGTCTACCTTTCATATAGTTTGTTCTCGGTTATCACTCTATACCTATTGCATTCTCCTCGTTCATCTAGGTCAACGGTTGATGTATGTTTACGCTGCCAATTTTAGGATTTAATAAGAAAGAAATGACTGTCAGATTCTTCTTTTATTGCAGAAACATTGGATGTCTATTCATTAGTGAAGAGGAAGTGTGGCAAATCTATCGAAAGAGTCGGAACACATTAGTTAGTTTCCTAGAAAGTATCATATTTAAGAAAATAATGTGGTGTTCTTGATCAACACGACTTGAAATCATCATTTCTTGGAAATTTTCAATGCAGGATCAAAGCGAAATTGCACCTGCTCTCCCCTTGTTAACGAGATGACATCGGGAGGCGACCCTTTCAGGAATAGTGTAGAAGACTTGCAAGAGTGCAGGACAAGTGAAGCTGATCATCACAACCCTTCAACGAGTCGGGGGATGCCATCTGTTGGCCCCAACACTTTGCCCTTCCTAAATATTAAATTTCTAATTATACATGAGAAAAATAAAATAAGAACACTACAGGTGTCATAACTTTCGTACATCACTCACTCGGAGTCATAACTTTTTTTTTGACCACTTGAGTGTCATAACTTTTAAAAAAACATTTACTTAAACGCCTTAATTTCCAATTGATCACTTTGAGTATCATAACATTTAGAAAACCTTCATCCAAGTTCTAGAAATACGACGTATCATAGCACTTGTGATGAACCCTTTTTGAAAGTTATGAGACTAAATGATCGATTGAAAAGTTATATAATATAATAAAAAACAAAGTGATGGGACTAAAGAGAGCGCTATACATAAGTGATGGCACTCAAGTGATCGGAAAAAAAGAGGTTATATTACTCAAGTAAGTGTCGTATGAAAGTTATGACACTTATAATGTCATTTTTCTTGAGAAAAATTGTACAAGAGTGACATTGTAGGCATATGAATTCTGCTTTGTTCGTTTATTTCCCGTTCATGTTCTGTACTACTTATGGGTTACTTGATTTGCTGTAACAAAGAATAGGACGTTGCAATTCAAAGCATATTATGGGAAGATCGTTCAAAGACCACCGGAGAGACAGAAGAGAATAGAGATTGTTCAAAGGCCAGCCAAGATCTGAGATGAGCACGCGAGGTTTACCGCTTGGAGAAAATGGCTGGAGGTACCGATTGATGAACAAGACTGTGTAGTCATATCTCGGGATGGAAAGAGTAGGTTCTTATAGGTTCTTGGATAATGCAATTCCGTATCCAAAGTAACTGCAGCGCTCAAGTTTTTTTTTTTTTTTTTTTTTTTTTTTTTGAGTTAATCGGTAGATTCAAATATTTCAAATGTGCATCTTGTGGGTGTATCGCTTCATTCATGCCATTGTTAATCTTGGTAAACGGGTAAGCCGGCGGAGACCATAATCCTTCCGCTTGAGCTTCTCCACCACCTAAAAACAATCCGAGTTCAACGACTTCATGGCTGGCTGAAAGAGACAGTTCAAGGTCTTGTCTCAGAAAATTATCCAAGCTGGCGAGACAATGACCACAGAAAATGGGGAAAACTTGGACACCATGTGAAGCCTCGGCAATTTCTGTGGTGTTGCTATCATGGCAAAGTGCCGCGGGACTCCTACTGATGTTTGTCACTGGGCCGAGGGGTTCCCTCTGGACATTAACCTGTGTATGACTGCTGAAGTCAATATTTGACAACAGGGATGACACATTACTCCTCGACGAGGTCGATGAGCTCATGAAGAAGACATGGTCGATACTTGGTATCAACCTGCCGATACACAATCCGTGCCTAATATGGGTGTTTTTCCAACAATACCTCAGCATGATGCGGTTGGAACTGGACCTTCTTTTCGCTTCACATGCCATGTTGACAGAAGTAGCGAATGAGGCCAAGAAGCAGAACAAAGATGCTCTGTTCATTGAGGTTCTATCAATAGTTTTAGCCTCGATATGAGGATGGTCGGAGAAGAGATTGGGTAACTAGCATGACTACTTCAAGAACAGGAGAATGAACTGGACGAAAAATCTCCTGCCATGGGCAGTGATGGCGGCAAACATCGAGGAACCTTAAGTGCTGTTCTTAAGAAGTGCCGTCCCATCACAACTGCAGTTTCCTCCATCACATCGCACGATTGTTATGGACTAATTCTGAAAAATTATTTGACTTCCGCTTTGATACTTGATGAAGAAATCATCAAACTACCAGAGAGTACAAGGAAGCCAGAAATTGGATGGAACACAAATGGTGGTCGAGGACTCGGCAAAATGCGAAGATGGCGGCAAAATGATTCTGAGGGAAATGGTTTCATATGAGGTTGAGCCAACCGTGTCAAGGCTTCAAAAACAATGGACCAATGAGAGGCTCAAGAAAGACAAAGATCTGCAGCCAGCCGTAGAATCACAATCGAGTTCATCCGACAACGTAATCTACTTTATAAGCTTTACAACTAGTTACAACAATCATTCGAAACAAAAGATAGTCGCAAGTGTGGCTCGTAACAGACATGGTATCCGAAATCGAAGGCCAAGCCAAACGTGAATCAGCTGGAGACTTAATCAAGTTCGATAAAGAAACCGTGGATGGCTTCTTTGCCATTCTGAATGAAAATTGCTGATGTGCGGTTCGTGATCTTGCTGATGGTGGGGAGATCTCTTTGAGGACTATTCTGCGTTTGTTCGCATCATGTGATAAGTGTTACCTTTCATATAGCTTGTTCTTCATGACCAAACAAAAAATAGCTTGTTTTTGCTTGGCACCCTGTACCTATGGCATTATATAATCTAAGTCCAAGCTGATGTACGTTTCCCGCTTCAGTTTGTAATTAAATAAGAAGAAAATGAACGTAGATCTTCTTTTACAGCAAAAAAATTGGATGTCTCTTGACCTATGTGATACCTTAGATGATGAAGAGGAAGTGTGGCAAATCTATTTAAAAAGGGGAAATTACCAGAAAAGTTCTAAATTTATTGTATTTATGCCAATTTAGTCCTACAAATTTAAATTTGACCAATTTAATTATGAAATTTTTTTTCGAAATTGCCAATTTAGTTGTTCTGGCAGCTGTTCTGGCAGCTTTTGACCGGTCATCCTACTTGGCATAGACGCGCGTTAATGTGGATAAATTTTTTATAATTTTAAAAAATTATATATTTTTTTCTATTTTTTCTTCTCTTTTTTCTTTTTCTTTCTTTATTTCCTTTCTTTTTTTCCTCTAAGCCTAGCAAGGGTTGTCGGCCAACCCTCACCGGTCACATGCGAGGGTCGACCAACCATCACAACCACAAGAAAAGGCCAGCCGACCCTTGCCATCCACTGGGTGAGGCCTTCATGGCCATCATCTAGTGTCTGGCGAGGATCATAGGCCCTCCTTTATGATTTGCAATAGAAAGAAAGAAAAATATAATAACAAATTATAACAAAATCAGAAAATTTTATAAAAATTATAAAAATTATTAACGTCAACGCCTTAATCATCTTACGCATTTTGACATCCATGTAAATGATTTCCGAGATGTTGAGAATTTTATAAGGTTCAGTTCATAATTAGCACAAATTGATTTCATTATTTCTTTAGAATCTTCAACGCAGGATCCATGCCAAACTTCAACACCTGGTCTTCCCCCTTTAACGGGATGTCGTGACGATTCCAACTTTGCCAAACACTGTAGAAGGGGCGACCCCCTTGCAAGGTCGGCGGAGAAGACTAGCGAGAATGCGGGACGAGCGGAGCTGACCATCTCCACCTATCGACGACGAGCGGTGGTGGGACGCAACGGCTTTACATCCTCCTCAACGCTCTGCACGATCTCCTTGAACCCTTCACTACGGCATCTGGTCCAAGTCTCTGCATTCCCATTGCCCGGACAATGAAAAGCACGCGGACTGAGACTGAGGAAGCAAATGCAGACTGTGGAGAAGAAAACAAAAGTCAACAGCGTGCTGAAAAAAATGTTTCCATATATATATATGTTGACACCATGAAAAATTCCAACCTAATACACATATTATAAATTTGTCCCATATTAATTTTTTGACAGCAAAAATTCCTAAAATGGTACACTTGTGAGTGTGACAAATTTATCTACTGTTATGCTCCGTTCGTTTCGCGGAAAACAATTTCCAGGAAAATATTTTCCGAAATTTCTGGTGTTCGGGTGGACGGAAAATACACGGTCAAGGAAAACATTTTCCGGTCAACGGAAAATCCTCTCTTGACATTGTGGAAAATGATTTCCTCTTTTGAAAAGAGGAAATCATTTTCCCGGCCTCTCTCTCTCGCTCTCCCCTGCTCGCAATGGCTTAACGACGTCCTTCTCCGGGATCAGCCTCCGCCCTCCCCGGCCGCTCCTGCCCGCCTGCTCCGGTCGGGCGCCGCCACCGCCGCCGCGCTCCGCTTCCCCGGCGGCTCGAAGCCGCTCGGGAGGATCCGGCTCAAGAGGGAGCACCGCGGCGACGCCGGAGGCTCGCGGGAGCCCGCCGTCCAGGCCGCTCGTCTGGCGGCGGAGCTCGCGGCTCGCCGGATCTAGCGGCAGAGCTCGGGCTCCCGATCCAGGCGAGCTCGAGCTCTGTCGCCAGATCCGGCGAGCTCGGGTGAGATCGGCCGAGCCTCGAGCTCGCCGGATCTGGCCACCGGGTCTTGGTCGGCCGGCGGGCGCCCGGCCATCGTCGGGCGGGAAGGAGGTGGAGGTGGCGGCGGAAGGAGGAGGAAGAAGGAGGAGGAAGGAGGCGACGACGGAGGAAGGAGGAAGAAGGAGGAGGAAGGAGGAAGGAGGAAGGAAAAGAAAAAGAAATAATAAATAATAAAAATTTCGATTTTTAAAAATATAAATAATTAAAAAATCATTTCTTAAAAAAATATAAATAAATAAAATAAATTTTTTGGTCAATTAAAAATATTAAAATTCAATTTTTGATAATTTTTCCCAAACAATTAAATGAGCTAAACGAACGGTGGAAAATATTTTCCACTCAAATTTTAGATTTTGGCCGAACACCGGAAAATAAAGTCATTTTCCTGGAAAATGACTTCCAGGAAAATGTTTTCCGGAAACATGATATTTTCCGCGAAACGAACGGAGCCTTAGTTTCCGTTAAATTTGACCGTCAAATTATTGAGTTATATGACACGTAGCGGTTAATCCAATTTAATGGAAACTAATGAGGGTAAATTTATCATAAATGTATCAGTTTAGAGTTTTTGGTGATCAAAAAATTAATTTAGGATAAGTTTATGATATATGCACCAGTTTGAGTTTTTTCATGATCAAAAAATTAGTTTAAGGTAAATTTGTAACATGTATACAAGTTTGATGGTTTTTGTGATCAAAAAATCATTTTTGGACAAATTTGTTATTGATTTACTAATTTGAGGTTTTTCATTAAATTAATCATACATATTGACTCTGACCGTGAGCAACAAATGATAATGACCGTCATCCGATAATAGGCTATTATATCAATAGTTATTAGCATAGAGTACAAACTGAGGCAATGAAGGGTAGCCATGAAAGAATGCACCGGGATTTACATGGCTTGTTTCGCGTAACCTTAGTTCGCCGAGAAAAGAGTACAACAACAGAGTTTTTACTATAGCCAAATGAAGAACTACACTTTAATATCTCAGTTGGCGATGTCCAATCCGCAACTACACTTGGACAATGACATGGTGTTTATCTCACGTTCTATCGCGAAAATCCCATCAACTAAAGTTATAGAAAGATTCCTAACACGCTCCTTTATTTGGATAGTTCCTGGAGTAATGTGAAAAGGCCCAGAAAAATGTCAAATCCACGAGCTTCGTGCCCAAACCGGGCGGTTTCCCCGTCGCCTGGCAATGGGTACTGGCCACTCGCCAGACACTTTGGTGTTTGAGCACTCGGCTTCAAACTGAGTCCATGCAGAGGAATAGACGGGTGTTAATGATTTTTGGGATGCCCATACCCTTGCAAAAGCCCATTCTTCAACTTTTCTTTTTTAATGAAACTTTGACTTGAGTAGGATCTTCCATAAGGGAATATACACTAACAAGGAAAATGTTCCATTTTCAAAGAAATGACATATTAGGACAACAATAATGCGTTAGGAAAACTATCAATGATCGAAAAATTAATTTAGGTATTTAACAAGTACTTTAAAGGCATTCAACCTGCTGGAAAAGTACTTCAATTGTGGAGAAATTGTGGAAAGTTTTTACATGACTTGAAGTGATGTTAAATGTAAGTTGAAATTAGTTGAGGTGCAGGTGTTTATCGTTGGGCAATCTCTTTGCTAATTTGCTCTTGCTTTAACTTGAACCCTTCCCTACGTTATCTCCTCCAGGTCTCTCCATTCACATTGCCCTGAAAACGAAAGCCACACTGATCGTGGAGAAGACGACAAGAGTCAATATCATGCTCGAAAAATTATTCTTTTTCTCCACTTGCGTAGTGGAGATCTTGTATCCATCATGCGCACCAGCTCACCCTCACCCCCTCTGTCTCTCTCCCTCTCCCTCTCCCTCTCCGAACATTTGAATTTGCTCCAAAATTTTATATTTAATAATTTATCTCAAAGCCATTGAAAAATGGGTCTAAAAATATTAGTTATTTAGAGTTGTGGGGGCATTCGCATGCATTAGATTCAACTTTATGCAATGTGAACAGGGAAGATCTAGTATAGATAAAATGTGTAAAGCAATGAAGTCGGCGCAAATATTTTATGTATATTGCATAGCATTCAATGAAGTTGTTCAATGTACATTTGACTTGATAAATTGATGAACCGTTTTAATGAGGATAAAAGATATGTACTCTAGCTAAATATTTATATTTGTAGAAAGTTTATTTGAAGAAATGACAAAAAAATATGTAATTAAAGGTGTTTTACCCTAAAAGTTCAGATCACTAGAGAGAAAGATACATCTGTGTTTAAAGTTTAGTAATTTTGTAAGGAAAAAGAAAATGACGTTTCAAGTCATTTAAGGCTGCACTAGTTGTACCACAATTTTCTTCACCTGTTTGGCAAGTTAGTTCAAATGTAAAAAATCAACGATGATATCTTGATTCTCCGTGAGTAATCCAAGACTGGATTTTGTTGTTGGCAAAAAGAAAGGAGATTTGCCAATCAAACCCAATCACCAGCAATTCAATCCTTTGTGCCTTTCCATTTTGAGAGTTCTTACAACATTTATTCAAGGTGTGCACATTTAAAATTTTCTCAGGAATTTTAAATATATTTTGTAGGAGAAACATACAATTTTTTTTTTTCCAAAAATGATCCACTAACACTTTACTTCTATTTAAATTTCAAAATTCGAAATTCATCCTTTGTCTCTTTCATCCCACTTAGAATTATTGTATCATAACTTCGAGATCCAGCATACCCAATGTTTGTCTCCTTCCATGGTTTTCTTTGGACAAACTCCAGACAAAATTGATGCTTTTGCTCAATATTTTACTCGTCAAAAAAACACGGTCACATATCTCAGCCGTCTGCTTCAAAGACACTTTACTTTGCATCACATTTTTGCATAAAATAATCTATATTTTTTTTTTTCTATAAAGGAGGTTTGGATATTGCTTGCACGACAACCTCTGAAGGAGAAATTTGCGCTTATGATCTCTCTAAAATTCCAATTAGTAATTAACAATAACTGCATCTATATTGACCTTTTCATTGATAGTTTGGCAGTGGTGTTATCAATTTTGTATGGGGTGAAACTTAGGCCATGGGTTAACCATCACATGGGTTAGTTAGGAACACTAAATTTCTCCACCGAAGCAATTGCACGTGAACACATTGTCCAAGACCATGATTGGCTGAGAGAATATTTGATCCTAATAATAATAATATTGGCATGATAAGTCTGACCCAAAGAAGGATAGGCATGATAGAATGGAATGTCTCAATCATAAGCTAGGTCATTAGTCCTACTTACTTCATTCACTATACATTGCACACTCTGTTCCTTCAAGCATGTGCCACTAACATCGGATTCGATTATGAATGAAATTTTACATTTGGAATCCGTTTGTACAAATTATTTTCCGTAAACTGAAATCAATAAGCTTAGATCGAGGGAAAACAACTTTTCCTTCTAGTAAAAAGGAAATTACTTTCTCTGAACCACTAAACAAATGAAAACTAATCATTTTTCTTTAAAAGTATTTTTTTAATTATTGACTTTTTAATTTTCAGTAAAATAAACGCATCTTTGATTCGATATAAAATACATACGATGTTTTCTTTTTTCCGAATATGGAGTTGTAGTTCTCCAAGCAAAGAAGCTTTGAACAGAGACAACATGATGACTGAATTGAGCTCAAACTTCTGTTCTTTCCAACTGAAAACGTGGCTTACAATTGCCAAAATTTAAGCACCATATTACACCATATCACAGCTCTCTCACTTTTCAGTTAATGGTCACTTTCTCTCTCTACCTTCCCCCTGTTGAAACTCATCGCTTCAAAGTGTGGAAAAAGGAAGGAAGGATTCTTGGCTTTTGCGGCTCCATGTTCTGGTTCAACGACTATTGGACGAACCTGGTATATTCTCGCTAGTGGTTTCTTTTTCCTTTCTCATTTCAATCTCCACCATTGACTTTTTCCTCTCTCTTCACAAGTGAAATTTCTCTGTGCTTGGTTGGTGATCATAACAGTGCCCGTTGTTGTGCTCTCTTAGGTAAAGCTCAGAAAGCAGAAGGATTGGATTCTCTCTCTCTCTCTCTCTCTGCTTTATTAAAAAAATCATCTGCTTCTTTGGGGTTCAAAAAGGGTGGTTCTTGTTTTCTGGTGCAACACACACACAAGCCCAGCATTGGCGGTTCCTTTCTTGGATCCGTTTCTTCAGGTATAATCAAAAGTCTTCATCCTTCTTCTTTTTTTTTTAAAAGGATCGAGTAGGTTTCAACTCAGGCTTTGGGAGTTTCGAACTTTTTGTGGGTTTTTGTGTGTGACTTGTATTTTTCTATGTCCTTTCCTGGGGTTGAACGTGAGCTGGGGGACCAAAGTTAAAGGGTGTGTATTTCTTAAAGCAGTTTTGAAAGTTGAATGCTTTTTTTGTGATGGTGGGGAGCTCATGTGGTTGCTCCATTCCAAAGGAAATTTTCTTGGGGTGTCCCAAATTTTTCTTCTTTTTGTGGGATTAATCTTCTGTTGTTGAAGAGAAGCTGAGCTGGCTCTTGGGCAAAATTCAATCATTTGCTACTCAATTCTTTCGATAGATCATTCAAGGTTCTTGCTTCTATGATTTTCCAAAATCAGGGTGAAGGGTTACTTTCTGCCTGTTTAAGTGTCATATCCCCTAGAATTCAGTGAAGTGGAAGGTTATCGTTCTTTCTGCATCTAGTTTCGCAATTCAAGCTGAGCTTAACACTGTCGTCTTTCTTTTCTTGAGTTTTGGATTGTATTTACGTATATACTTGCAAGCATGATGTGCCAATCATTACCTGTTTATCCGGGTTCTCTTTAAAGAAGCCAAGCTAAAATACAAGAGACATATCCTTTTCGCTTAAGTTTTAAAACATTTCAAATTATCTGATTTGGATATTTCTGGACCAGTGATTTCAGATGTTAGCTAACAATATGGTTGCTCAGCGATGCAACGCATCATCGTCCCAAGCATTTCGGTGCACACGTTAGTGTTTGCTTTTAAGTAGCTGGAGGTTGAACATGGTGAACACATTTGTAATTACTGAGAAAGATGTGCGAGAGGAAGAAGATTCACAGAGCAGGGTGAGAAAGAAGGTGTGTTCATCACACGGTGATTGTTCCGACTTCTCCAAAACCGCTGCAAAGCGGATGGATGATGACCTCGTAGTAAATATCAGCCAATCACAAAGCCGGGAAAGATGTGCGAAGGACGCGACTGCCCAAAGAACTCTCGGCTTAAGTACAAGGATCCCAAAGCATCTGGTTGCTCTCGATGAGAACTACCTCCAGCGCTGCCTGGAATTGGTTCACAGAGGTGCATCAAAGGATGCGGCATGCAACATACTGGTGAATTTGACCTCTTCGCCTAATTTCCGGTGTTCGGTTTCGGCAATTGGGACTGGGAATGTTGTCCAGAGGCATGCCGGGCTGTGGATTATAGATTCAATAATGGGAAGCAAGACTATCAATTCAAAAGACAAATATCAAAGTCCTCTTTTTTGCCACTTTGGTGCACTCGGGGATGATGCCAAATATATGAGATCAAACCCACATGATGCTAAGGACTCGGCAGGTTGTCATTTGACAGACTCTCCGAATCAGCAGAGTGTCAGCTCGCCGATAAAGATGGAAAATGAAGTGCCATTTCGGGAAATACTAAGCTCTGGTCTTGACTCTAAACACAAAAGACTCATTTCAGTTGCGAGCACAAGTTCATGGAGCACCGATAGATCTTCTTCTCCCGGTGCTGCTTTTTCTCAGGGTATGCTTCATTGCACGTGGAAGGTTGGGATGCCACATTTTGTTCTGTCCATCGATGACCAGAGGGAGATGCTCGTAGCTGATCCCGTGAATGTCGGATCATCGAGTCCCGTGGGTTCAGACTGGGTGTATTTGTTCTATTCAAAAAGGCAGGCTTCAACAGAACGTGTGAGTCGTGATAACAAGCCTCGTCTCATAGGAAAGATGGAGGTGGTAACGTCGATATTACTTTGCCAGGAGAATCTCAAAATCGTGCAGACTGAGTTTGTTCTGTTTGGTGGCTGGGAAACTTTTCTGCAAGAGGGGCAAACTGTGGGAGTCAAATGCAAGAAAAATAATAAGTTGGCAAAGAAAGTGGCGAACGTGTTCAGGCCCAGTCAATCACCTAAGCAGAGAAGTGTGTCTGGAAAAAGTGGGATTTTGGATGATTATTCTCCAGAATCAGGCCAAGATACGCACAAAGACCTGGTTGTGCCAGGCGGGCTTAGCGTTCCAGAGCATCTTCTTCCGCCCAATCTTGAATTAGCTGCCATTGTAGTGAAGAACCGCATGGGGGACATTCAGAAGGAAGAAACGGGAGGTTGGGGCTTGAAGTTTCTCAAAAAGAATGGTGTAACTAGGAAGATCAATTATCCAGATGCCTGCACTTCAGTGTGCGGCGATAGAGATTCCAGTGATGGTGTTGTCAGCGTGGAAGTTGCAGTCCCTGCAGGACTTCATGGTGGACCAAGAACGCGGCATGGTGGACCCTCTAGTCTCATTGAAAGATGGAAATCTGGTGGGCAGTGTGACTGTGGTGGATGGGACCTGGGCTGTCCGCTTAAACTATTCAAAGCAAGATCAAGCAACGGGCGTGTTCTAAACATCGATCGCAGTGTGCCGGATTGCAAGTCATTTGATCTCTGCATACAGGTTCTTTTCTTTGCACTCGCCTCTTCATTTCATTTGATATATCATATTTTTTCAAATGTTCTATGAGATTGACAGCAATCAAGCATTCGTCTTATTTGAGGCTCCTGGCGTCCAACAGGATAAATAGTAGATGCATTGAACAACACGTATCGCAAGTCCTGTTTAGTTTTTAGGTCAAACGACTATTTTTTTGTCCTGTAACAGTCAGAAATTCTCAAGCAGATGCTCTGGCAGGGGACCTTCTTTTCCGCAGGATATTTATCCTGTAAAGCTAAGGAAGAGGAACAGTTTTCTTGATTTTCAAGTAAAATGAAACGAAAAGCGAAATTCATGATGGAATTTCAATGCATGTTCAATTTTCATTTGAATTAGAACAAAATGTATGGAGAAAGATAAAATGTGTATTGACATCAATATATTGAAAATGATGGAGAGCTTCTACAGCATCAAACACACTGTTTGTTTCCGAGTTTTTATACTCTGTCTAAACAAATTGATCTGAAATGGTCTTTCTTAGAAGAGGTATTGATGGTTTAACACTTTACTGCTTAAAGATGAGGGATTTTGATTTTATAGTACTAGACAGTGTGCAGATACTCAGTATCAACTAAACCGCTTGCTTGTTTATTTTGAGACTCTTATATTAGTTTTCTATTTTTCTGAGTCTCAGCAAATTTGGTGAACTCACTTAAAAATGCTATCTCCAGGGTTCAGAGCATTGTCTTCCTACATTAAGGATGACGGACGTCCGCGATGGCCTCTATCTTATTCATTTCGATTCAGCTTTATCACCTTTGCAGTCCTTGTCGATTGCTATAGCACGAATTCATTCTCAGAGTCGTGTTCTCCAATCGAAACTGTACAGGAGTTGAACGAGAATGCAGTAATAGGATTCTCGTGTTTTTTTACCAAGTATCAGGCTTTTTTTTTAAATAATAATAATAATAATAATAATAATTTACTTTAGTTAGAAGGAAATTGGTAATGAGTTTATACAACATGTGAGATCTCTTCAACAAGTCTCTGAGATGGTTAGTGTCTTCGACTTAGAATGCTTTCTCGTATGACAATACAAGGCATGGATTGATTATAGATTTACAGGATTTTTGAAAATGTAAAAATCTTGTAATTTGCTTCCTTTTAGATTGGAATGTTGTAATTATTCAGTCATCAATGTCCACCTGATTGCTCT
Organism: Eucalyptus curtisii; assembly: GCA_017140595.1. Classification (NCBI taxonomy): domain Eukaryota; kingdom Viridiplantae; phylum Streptophyta; class Magnoliopsida; order Myrtales; family Myrtaceae; genus Eucalyptus; species Eucalyptus curtisii. Next base: position 9,355,430 of record CM029504.1, read on the forward strand.
TCTATGAGAAGTTTCACTTTCAGAAGCAGTCCATGTTATTGATTTTGGTGTTTTTGAGATCCTTCTGTGAGGACTTATTTGGCTATCAGGAGTTCTGTAATGATTTTAGACTAGCAGTTTCTGAGATACTAGTCAGGATGTTTTCAGTGTCTTATTTGCCACAGTTCCATCTCGGTACAAAAAGTGGCGTCAACAAGGGTCACTCACAAAATAGTTGCCGCAGTTCTGCACAAGGAAGAACCTAGTTAAAAAGAGGGAATGTAAAGGTCACTTAATGCACATCTTCATTGCAAACGGTTGGAGTCTACACATTTTCATATACCAGAGGCTTGTAGATTGATTCGGCTTGACACGGCTTTTAAAGTTATGTAAACCATCTCACAAATTAAATTTTCTCGAGAAATTTCTGAGTAACTATTCACTCGTGCTTCTCATTTGACCAATTGCCACATCCGGCTCAACTGCAGCATCTGATTTTTGCTAGTAGCTTTTGAAGTTCGGATTCTGAAATACTCATGCCAGTTCTTGTTCAATCTTACATGAAGGGCGAGTTTGAGGGTTGAATTGCCAAATTTTTCCTCTAAACCTGTCAGCTGATCCGTATTACCTCATGTAACGACATCATTTGAAAAGCGAGAAATCGGGATACTGTCTAACATCTGTTTTTAACTGAAGAAGGGAGAGTGTGGAAGGACTCAAGTTTGATATTTTCAGCTTGTGATATCTGCTGTTCTACTCTTTCTAAGAGGAACATGACGTTGCCTCTTGGAATTGCAGGAGGCTGTATGCAGAATTCATGATAGCCAAGGTTTTTAGGCACTCCTCTTGGAATTTTTCAATCTTTTTAACAGTACCATAGAATATGTGGGTTTTCTCTTGAAATCTGATATGTTTGATGGGAAGGAACGCTAGTTCCTAATTCATCATGTGTTTGGTTTTTGGGCCATTGCAATAGAATGGAGACTTTCGAAATAAGGGAATCATAGTACTCCTTCCCATTTTTAACTAAAAAGAAAACTAATCAATAAAACTGCGTAACTAATAAAACTAAAGACAATTAAATAGTATGATTATAGTATAAAACATAATTGCTAACCTATTTTAAAATTACACTGCAAAATTTAAGTAGGTTTTTAATAAAATGATTGTTTTTTTTTTATATTTCATTTTCTTATTAATGAATAACATGGTTAATATTAAACTAATTGATGATTTTCCCCTACATGGACATCGTCAGGGGACACGCTAAGGCACGAGCTTTAGAAAAAATGGAAAAGATATCCTGACCGTTTTGTTTATTAGAGTGCGAATGGAATGACCTCTAACTTATAAGGAAGTCTAATGACCCGATTGAATTTTTATTTTTATTTTTTAAAATTAGGGGTTCTAATAATAAAAGTACGGATGGAATTGGATGACTAAGGAGAGCATAAGCTGAGAGGGAAAAAAAGGCTTGAACAATCCGATACTTGCTCGTCGCTAAGCTAAGCACAAGGTATTTAGTGGAGAGGTGGGTTGGCAAGCCTTGATGGCCCCAAAAACAAAGTGGAAATGTAAAATAATTGGAAAAAAGGAATTATTTGCAATAAGCAACGTGTCACGGGCCGATCAATCACACGTAGGCTGACCCGTGCGGCCTTAAGGTTTTACCCCTAAGCAGCCTTTCAACACTCACTCACAAGGATTTTAAAGAGAGAGACTTCACAAGGATTTTAGAGAGAGACTTCTAGAGAGAGAAGCTCTGGATTTGTATTCACTTGAAAAATGAGGTGGTTTACAATGAGGGGTAGACCCCTTTATATACAAGTATAAGGCAAACCGTATCCGTAGATCTCCCTTAGATCTAACGGTGGAGATTGCATCTCCCAACTACCCATATTCATTGCTAACTACCAGCTACTCGCATTTATATCGTATGCGTACAAATATCATATTTACCCGCCCCTAGGAGTATACCCGAGAATACTCTAAGTTTTGGGGATGAAAGCCGAGGGTCGCTTGATCCGTCGTCGTGTCACGCCCAACCTGAAGGAACCTCTTGGATCGCTGTTCCTTCGGGCCGTGACATCCTCCCCCACCTAATCAGGCGACGCCCTCGTCGCGTCTTCGGCATGGAAGGCTTCAATTTCCTTCTTGAACTGCCAAAGAGCTTCAGCGGGCTCCCAACTTGCTTCACTCTCCGGAAGACCTTTCCATCGGATCATGTATTCACGCTTCGGGGCACAATACCGCTTCTGTATGACTCGATCTGCTATAATGCTCTCGACCTCTCGATCATACGAGGTTTTTGCTCCGAGCGGCGCCCGTGATGACTCTCCTCGATCCGGATCTTCCTCATCAACCTGGAAAGGTTTGAGCATACTTACATGGAAAACCGGATGTACCTTGAGTTTAGGTGGTAACTCTAACTTGTATGCGACCTTCCCGACCCGTTGTAGCACATGAAATGGCCCTTCGTAGCGTCGGATCAACCCCTTGTGCACGTCTTTGTATCAAAGGACCACGTGCAGCTTGGCCAACACTTGGTCTCCCACTTGGAATTCCACGTGCCGACGCTTCTTATCCGCCCATTTCTTCATGCGTTTTGACGCCTTATGTAGACACGCCCTTGCCAAATCGGCTTGTTCTTGCCAATCTTTGGCAAACTTGTATGCGGGCGGACTAATCCCCCGATAACCCGATGCAATCGCACTCGGGGTGTTTGGTTGTTGCCCAGCCGCAACCTCGAACGGGCTCTGACCAGTCGACTCTCTCCGTTGCAGATTGTAAGAGAACTGGGCTACGTCGATCAGCTTCGCCCAATTCACTTGCGTTGTACTCACGTAGTGCCGGAGGTAGGTCTACAAGAGTGCATTGACTTGCTCTGTCTGACCGTCGGTTTGAGGATGCAAACTCGTCAACATATTTAGCTCTGACCCTAGCAGCTTAAATAACTCGGACCAGAAACGCCTCGTAAAACGAGGATCACGATCGCTCACGATCGTTTGTGGCACACCCCAGTATTTGACCACGTGCTTCATGAAGAGCTTCGCCGCTTCCTCGGCCAGGCAATCCTTCGTTGCAGGCACGAATGTCGCATACTTGGAAAACCTATCCACCACGACCATGAGAGTCCGACATCCTTCGGACTTCGGTAGGTTGACTATGAAGTCCATGGAGACACTCTCCCATGGACGAGTCGGACGGAAGCGGCTCCAAAGCAAACCCGGCGACGACCGCTGCTCCAGCTTGTCCTGTTGGCAGATCAGACAAGTCTTCACATACTCCTCCACGTCGTCCCGCATTTGAGGCCAGTAGTAGCGATCTTCGATGAGGGCCATCGTACGGTGGATCCCTGGATGACCCGCCCACTTCGAGTCGTGGCACTCACGCAAGATCTCCTTCCTCAGCTTCCCATGGAAAGGCACGTACAGTCGCCTTCCCTTGGTGTAAAGTAATTCATCTTCACACCAGAATTGACGAGTCTTACCTTCTTTAGCGTACCCGATGAGAGCTTGGGCTCTTGAATCATGCTTCAGCCCCTCTCGAATGCGATCGACCCATGGACAGTTCGGTCGACTCACTGTGTTGTTCATCAGCTCCATCTTCCGGCTCAACGCGTCCGCCACAGAGTTGGCCTTCCCTGGCTTGTACTCCAACGCATAGTCGAACTCCGCAAGGAAGTCTTGCCATTGAGCTTGCTTCGGACTCAGCTTCTTTTGGGTCTGAAAATAGCTTGTGGCCACATTGTCCGTCCTCACGACGAACTTGGACCCCAGAAGATAGTGCCTCCACGTTCGAAGGCAATGGACCACCGCGGTCATCTCCTTTTCTTGAACGGTATACCGTCGCTCGGTATCGTTCAACTTCTGAGACTCGAACGCCACCGGATGGCCATCCAGCATAAGCACGCCACCGATAGCAAAATCCGATGCGTCAGTCTCTACCTCGTAAGGTTTGGTGTGGTCGAGCAGCGCCAACACCGGCTCCTCGGTCATCGCCTTTTTCAGTCGATCGAACGCTCTCTAGCATCGATCCGTTCATTCCCACGACTTTTCTTTCTTCAGCATGTCCGTGAGCGGCGCGGTGATGCTCGAGTAGCTCCGGATGAAGCGCCGGTAATAGTTGGTGAGGCCCAAGAATGACCTCAACCCTGTCACCTTCGTCGACGGCTCCCATTCGATGATTGACTGGATCTTGGCTTGGTCCATCCGTACACGTCCACTCCCGATAATATGCCCCAGGAATGGAACTTCCTTTTGTGCGAAGGCACACTTCTCGCGCTTAACGTACAACTCGTTCTCGCGCAGAACTTGGAAGACCTGTCTTAGATGCTCGACATGCTCTTCCAACGTCTGACTATATACCACTATATCATCTAGGTAAACCACAACAAACCTATCTAGGAAAGGGTGGAGCACCTTGTTCATCATCGTGTAGAAAGTAGCCGGAGCGTTGGTTAAGTCGAAAGGCATCACCAGGAACTCGTAGGACCCATACCGCGTCACGCAGGCTGTCTTCGGCTCGTCCCCTTCAGCGATCCAAACTTGATAGTAGCCCGATCGGAGATCCAGCTTGGTAAACCACTGAGCTCCACCAAGTTGATCGAAGAGATCCGCGATGAGCGGGATCGGGTACTTGTTCTTCGATCGGCTTGTTCGGCGCCCGGTAGTCGATGCACATCTGGAGTGACCCATCGTGCTTCTTCTGAAATAGGACCGGCGCACCAAACGGGGCCTTAGACGGCCGAATATATATCCCGCATCGAGCAGCTCCTTGAGTTGCCTCCTCAACTCTTCAAGTTCGGGAGGTGCCATGCAGTACGGCGCCATGGCAGACAGTCGAGCGTCAGGCACAAGCTCGATCCGATGATCCACCTCTCTCTTGGGTGGCGGCTTCTTCGGCAACTCCGAAGGCATCACGTCCTTGAACGATCCGAGGATTTGGATTACCTCCGTCGAACTTCATTCCCTTCGCCCTTGTCATCCTCGATTTTCAAGGCAGCAAGGATGGTCACCTCACCCGTCCTCGCTTCCTTAGTGAGTTGCATGGCCGAAATCATCTTCCGATCGTGGTTCGACTCACGATGGACCGGGATCACGCATTGACAATCTTTGTCCAACACGCATATGCACTCGGCGAATGGCAAGATAACAGCATGGATCTTATCTAGGAATTTTATCCCAATGACAAAGTCGTAGTCGTCAAGGGGAATTACCTCTAGAATTTCCTTGCTCTTCCATGGCCCGAGCTGCAGCTCCACGTCCCTCGCGACACCTATTGCAGGGACTTCTTTGGAGTTCACGGTCTTGAGCCATTCGGTTCCCTTCTCAACCCGTAGGTTAAGTCTCTTCGCGGCTTGTTCCGAGATGAACAGGTCGGATGCTCCCGTGTCCACGAGTGCACTCATCGTGGTCGTTCCGATCTTCAAGTCCGCGAACATTAAGCCCTTAGGCTCCTTCGCCTTCTTCGACTTGATCGTGCCAAGGAGGCGCAGCGAACCCAACCGCGATTCCTCCTTAGGCTCATCTTCCTTGCAAAGCGCAGCCAGTTTTGCCTTGTTCGGGCAATCTCTTGCAATGTGTGGACCATCATAGCAAAAGCACTTGTACGAGCGTACCTTCCTTTGTCCTCCACCGCTCGACTCAGCATGGGCCTTGTGAGGATTAACCGGTGGTCTACCTCCGGTCGGGCGGTTGTATCTCCCCTGATCTCCCCCACCGTGGCTTTGTCCCTTGGTCGCGGGTCCGATCGAGATGTGGAATGTGCCTTGTACTCCACGAGCGACTTGGCCACGGTCATGGCCGTTGTGAGATCTCCCACGTTGCACCGCTTCGGCTCTTGCTTGGTCCATGGCTTGAGACCACTCATAAACCGGTGATACGCTTCCACCTCGTTCATTGAAGGGATCGGAGTAGCAACTCCGAGAACCGTTTGATGTAGTCGCGCACACCACCTTTCTGCTCGAGACGTTTCAGCTCGTCACGAGCTTCCTCCTCCGCATACGCAGGAAAGTAGTTCTGTCGGAACTCTTCGACGAATCCACCCCAGGTCGTGATAGGATTCCCACACCTATCATCCAACCGACGATGCCACCACAACAGTGCATTATCTACCAAGTACATGGATGCGGTGTTTACCCGTGATTGCTCGTCGTTGATTCCCATGGCTTGGAAGTACCTCTCCATGTACCATAGGAAGTTGTCCACGTCCTTGGCCACTCGCGAGCACCGGAATTCCTTTGGCTTTGGCGTGTCCACTCGTGGAGCTTGCACCGTGATCACCCCGTTCATGCGTGCTGTTTCCGATTCAACGAGCTTACTTGTAAGCTCCGCTATCTCCGCGCGCATGGCCGCTATCGTCGCCTCCAAAGGTTCGTCTTTGTTGTGCTAGCTCTTCCCTTAGAGTCCCCAGCAACTCATGTCGGAGCTCTCCCATGCCGGTCTTGAGCTCTTGCACCTTGGCAACCAGCTCCTCCCTTTCGGCGTCAACTCCATCCACAGTCTGGGTCAGGTCGTCGACCGATCCTTGGACATTGGAGACGAACAGCTCTAGCTTCGCCATCCTTTGTGCAAGATCCCCCATCGGGTCACTCGAAGCACCACGATTCTTCTTACCCCGGTCTTCTCGGCGTTCCGCCCACGATCGCCGTTATCACCACCCATAGCGAGCGCCTCATCAGATCGGGGATCAGCCATTGTGCTTGTGCTTGGAACAAAACACAGCTCTGATATCACTTGTCACGGGCCGATCGATCAACTCTCGATCACACGTAGGCTGACCCGTGCGGCCTTAAGGTTTTACCCCTAAGCAGCCTTCCAACACTCACTCACAAGGATTTTAGAGAGAGAGAGACTTCTAGAGAGAGAAGCTTTGGATTTGTATTCACTTGAAAAATGAGGTGGTTTACAATGAGGGGGTAGACCCCTTTATATGCAAGTACAAGGCAAACCGTATCCGTAGATCTCCCTTAGATCTAACGGTGGAGATTGCATCTCCCAACTACCCATATTCATTGCTAACTACCAGCTACTCGCATTTATATCGTATGCGTACAAATACCGTATTTACCTGCCCCCAGGAGTATACCCGAGAATACTCTAAGTCTTGGGGATGAAAGCCGAGGGTCGCTTGATCCGTCGTCGTGTCACGCCCAACCTGAAGGAACCTCTTGGATCGCTGTTCCTTCGGGTCGTGACAAACGCATCAAAGCTTTTTGGACTGATGTGATTCAAATATTTATATGTGTTATCACATATATAGTCAAAATAAATAATAAAGAACAAAAAAATAACTTATGTGGAAGGGATAAATATATTGAAAGTTTTAAAACTTATCATGAAAGTACAATTGATCTCAAAACTTTCAAAAAGTACAATCAAATTTTAAAATTTATTGTAAAGTGCAATTGAGTCATAAAAATTTTAAAAAATGCTATTAATTACACATTTTGAAAGTCTTTAGGATTTAATTGCATTTCCATTATGAATTTTAGGACTTTATTACATTTTTTTAAAATTTTATAACTTAAATGCATTTTCATGATAAGTTTTTTTTTAAAATTTTAATATTTAATTGTATTTTCGTGATAAGTAAAAACTCCTAAAGATTAGGATAAAAGTTTGAGTGTGAGAAAAAACAATAGAATAAAGTAGGATCGATCAAAGCAAAAAAAAGCCCAAAGATCTGGTGGACCGTGTATAGATGGGCTTTTGGGCAGAGACAAATGGGCCGATGCAAAGCAACCCAAAACCACTAGCGATGGTGGGCTTCAAACGATTTCCAACTCGAGCGGAAACCCTAGCTCCGTCCGGTTCCACCCCTCCCCCTCCTCGCCTACGGTCTTCTTCGGCTACCTATCGCCGCTATATATTGAAGGCTTTCGGCAGCCTCCCCAAAACCCTAGTCGCGTCTCTGCTCGGTGGTCGCTTCTCCTGCCGACGAAAATGTCGAAGCGAGGTCATCCCTCTCTCCCTCTCCTTCTCTTTCTGCTTTGTGTCATATGGTTTTGCCTGGGAAGATGCGGCGATCAATCTGTGGCCGCAGTGTTCGATTTCATTTGCCTCTTTGCTAGTTAGCTTTCTCGCGAAAGATCTTGCTTTTAGACTTACCCATTTGAATTAGCTTTAGAAAGAATCGATGCTTTGTTCATGGCAGCTTAGGTTTTTACTCGTGGGTTTAGACTGGTGGGATCTCTTGAGATAAACACGCTCTTTGTGTTGATCGGGCGTTGTGGGTGCTTTTGGGCTGAATATGATTGTAGCTTGAGAGGGAACTTTGATGGTCTTTTGGGGGTCCAAATTCGGTTGCCATTCGTGTGATTCTGGGGAAATTTGGTCTGGGTAGTCGGGATAGTGAATCGGGCGGTTTGGAATTTGTGTTTCTGATGATCTGTCGATCTTGTAGGACGCGGAGGTAGTGCGGGTAACAAGTTCAGGATGTCGCTGGGTCTGCCGGTGGCGGCCACGGTGAACTGCGCGGACAACACCGGGGCCAAGAACCTTTACATTATCTCGGTGAAGGGAATCAAGGGTCGCTTGAACAGGTTGCCCTCCGCTTGCGTTGGCGACATGGTGATGGCCACCGTCAAGAAGGGGAAGCCCGACCTCAGGAAGAAGGTCATGCCCGCAGTCATTGTCAGGCAGCGCAAGCCATGGCGCAGAAAGGATGGCGTCTTCATGTACTTCGAAGGTCGGGATCGCTGTTGCCTTTTCGTTTAATTGGATTATATGCTTCGGTTGTCCGTGCCTCTTAATTGGGTTGTTGTGGTTGCATTCAGTGGTACCAATGTGCATCTGAACTTTTAGCAAGTTTCCCTTCATGTTTTCGTGGTCATACTTAATTAGGTGATGATTTTTTATGGTCGTTTGAGTGCTTGTAGGTTGTATCTCCGCAATACTCATAAGTTTTAGCAGGAAAAATTCTGCTTTCATTGTGACATCACTTTTTATGCTCTTCTGCTACTATAGCTAAACATAAAATTGAAATAGTTGATGTTTGTAAATGAAGTTAAATGGAAAAACTTCAGATTAGTTTTTTTCTTCAAGATGCAATGGTTGGTTCGAGCACTCTTTCCTTTTTGTTCGACTGTTCTTGTTCATGGACTTGCCCATTAAATTTGACTGAGTTACTTTTGAGTGTTTGATTCCCAAAGTGTGTAGTGACATGGGTGATTAGTTTTCTCAATTGTGCTGTGTTTATATTTTGTTTGAATCTCACTTTCCATGATTTGACATATATCATTCCACTTTCTCATGTCTTAAAATTTGTTTACTTTCTATAATATTTATTTTTTGCTGGTGATGTGGTGCTGAGGAGTTGTTGTTTAGGTTCCTCTTCACCTCCCAAAACCAGAAAGAGTGAATATTACCAACCTTACCCCTATACCAGATGTTAAAATTGTTTTATCATCCCTGTCAAGGTTGGGATACTGTCTTAGTCTCTGAGATTGGCCTGTATTTCTTCAGCTCTCCCATGTCAAAGATGACACTGTCTTCATACATTTTTATAAATGGAAGTCCATTGTAGTGGCGCCATAGTCTTATGGAGCAAAACATTACCTGTAATTCACCAGACATTAGTCAGGTATCCACCATACATCAGTGGTTGATACAGTTACGAGTCTGGAAAAGTGAGAGTGTCCTTCGTTACAGATGTCTCGTTGCTTCTATTGTGACATCTGCTCCATCTGGGCTCAACAAACTCTACCGATAACCTCTTTTCACTTGTTTTTATTTTTGTTTTCTGGACCACTCTATTAATTGATTGCACATTAGATGCATTTGTTATGTTGCATCAGTAGATGTACCATATCGATAGATTTCTTGCATTATGGCAGTGTATTTTGTTTTCTGACTCTGTAATTGATTATATATTTGCAGATAATGCCGGTGTCATTGTGAACCCGAAAGGAGAAATGAAAGGTATAGTTCTCTTCAAGACATGCAAATGTTTTCACAAGTTCAGATGCTTTGATTCAATAAACTGAAATGCAGAGTTGTAGAGCAGTATTGACAAATCCATAGAAAAGAAAGCAGTGATATTTTACAGGACTAGGCCTCGGGATACAAATAGTGTGGTTTTAGAGGCAAGACAAGTTTGATTGATGAAAGCTTTTGGCCCGACTTTGAAATCAGAGTTGCTGTTGTGGACGTTGTTTCTCCATGATCCTCGTTTCTCATCCTCTTCTAACAATTTTTCAGGTTCTGCCATTACTGGTCCGATCGGAAAAGAGTGTGCAGACCTGTGGCCAAGAATTGCCAGTGCAGCCAACGCCATCGTCTGAGGGTTGCCGTTATCTTTTTGTTCATGTTATTTGTTTTCATATTTGTGGTTTGACCTTGCCAGTGGAAGTGTAAACCTCAGATTCTCTTTTTGAAGTGTCGTCATGGTTTTAGAAGATTTAAAGTATATCCATTTTAGACATCGGGTTCTTTCCTTCAGCCTTTCCGCCTGTGGCCTTGTTAATTTCCCTCACGGCTAAAGATTGATTGGGTTCGGGTTGAGTACAAGAGGGCATGTTATGGTCATGATGTTCAGGAAATTAATTTGCGAAAAAGCTCTTTTCATTTAAACAAAACAGTCGTAACGTCAATAAAATCTTCACTTTGAAACAAAGCCTAACTGGCTGCTGCAACTGGACCAGTTTTCTGTTATATTTGTATCATTTTGTCTCTAGATGATGTGGTTATTGTTCCATCTTCCTGCATTTGTCATGCTTGAAGAGACATTGATCGAATCATGGAATTGGCTTATTGACAATGTTGTTTATCGATGTTTCAATATGGAACTACGCTGCTCGTGTATTTTAATACTTGTGGAGCACTTTTCTCTGGTGCTAGATGGTTGATGCAAGGAGACATGGATGAATTCCTAGCGAAAATTTTATGACGTCCATGGCAGCAATTCCTGTTTGTATTGATGTATATCTGGTTGATTGGCTAAGTTTTAACTATTCAAACGCTCCGTCGATAATAATGAAATGGACAAGGAAACAACTCTGAAATAGTCTATTTGGCAACAGTAATCACTTTCTAGGATCCTCGCTTCCTCGAGAACCGATTTTCTTTGGAAAATTCTCAAATAGAAATCTGAAATTGAGTCAATTTTTTGAAAAAGATCTATACCATGAATTATGTCCGTTCTGAAAATTCTTCTGAGAAAACGGCTTTATTTTAATCTTGTTTTCTGGGTTGTCGATTGAGTGGAGGAAATTGCGCATTTAATCACGGTTGCGCGTGAAAAGTGGCTGCTATATCGTCAAAAGCCCATTTTGTCTTTTTGACATATTGCAACGACAAGTATGTACGAAAAGCTCGAAAGATAATTGACCAGCTCATGTGCTGATGTTCGCCTAGAAAGAAGAATCAAAATATAAAAAGACAGGAAAAATTAGCAAGCTCATGGCCCAGGAATGATGATGGTTGTTTATTAAGGTGCAGACAAACAACTGTAGGTGACATTATGCGGAAAACGATAAAACCCTGATTAAAGAGCCCCACCCCCAAACACCTCTTTCCTAAGTAACGATTTCAAGGCCACGAGCAATCCCTACCACGCCGTTCAATTACACAACCAAATGTGAAATTTTACTGTTTTTATCTAGATCTATTGACTGTCTTAGAAACACTTGTAAGTCGTAACAACATTGTATCACACTCTCCTTTTCCATTCTTAGATAGGCGGCTAAAGAAGCGGATTACATCCGAACCCATTGATTAAGTGATTTCATTCAAGTCCCCAATGTCCAATCTTAATGCTATAATTGCAAATGCTAGAATATATAAATATTAAACCACCTATTTGTCCAAAACTTTATGCTTTGTCTAAAACTTTATACTTTTAAAACAGCTTGTAGCAATCTAAAAAAATATTTCATTAGTTCAAATTTGATAGAATATTTAAATAATAAATCATGTATTTATTTAACAATTTAAACTTTTAGAATAGTTGTCAATGAATCTCACATGATATGTACTAAAGCTAAAATTCCCAAGTTCAAATCTTATCAAGCCTAATTTGCCTCCCCAATAAAATATGTTAAATCTTATCGGACCCTATTTGCCTCCCTAATTAAATGTGTCATGCTTGGTACTAAACAAAAAGGCTAGACTAAGTGTGATACAAAAAGACTAGACTTAGTATGATTTAAATAATAATCCACACTTTCATTTAGCCTTCATCTAACAATTTAAGTATTTTGAAATGTTGGCTCCAACAAAATCTCACAAAATCTTTCTAAGCCCCCACTTATTTCCTCGATTGCATATTTCCATGCTTTATATTTATGTCAAATCCAACCTATATGTGATAGGAGTATTAGAAACCACAACTTCATCTAAAAACTTAGATATTTACAACAATTTAGAGTAATCCCACGAAATCTTCTGGCAAATTCATCCTTGGCCATTCTCTCTACTACCTCTTTTCTCTAGGGACGCATCATGAAAGCTTAATTAAATAATTAGTGGGCCAATCAATTCCTCTGTTTCGGTGCAAAAGAAATGCTCAACCCAAGCACCGTGTGATTCTTGGAACAAAAGTCACCCTGTCCCCATTTGAACATGCGCTCTGTGGGGCTCACATGTTCATCATCAGCTCTAATCTTAAGTATATCAGTCTGATCTACACACCTCATCCCACTCGCCATCCTGAGATGAACATGGCGGCCAAAGCCCTCTTCTCTCTGTCCCTCTCGTTGGGCATCCTCATCTCCCTCTGCTCTGCAGATTGGAACATCCTGAACAGCCAGAGAACGAGGAATGGGGTCAAGATCAGCTTGAAGAACTACTGCGAGGGCTGGAGGATGAATGTAGAGCTCCACAACATCCGGGAGTTCGAGGTGGTGCCCGAGGAGTGCGTCAACTACGTCGGCAAGTACATGAGGTCGACCCAGTACTTGGTCGACTCAGAGCGGGCGGTCGAGGAGTGCATGGTGTACCTCAGCACCAGCTGCAGCCTGAAGAGGGATGGCAGGGATGCATGGATCTTTGACATTGACGACACTTTGCTATCTACCGTGCCTTACTTTAAGAAACATCAGTATGGGTATCGATTATTCTTTCCATATCTTTTGTATGGACAGATCACGTGTCAGGGGAAATCGATGTGATAAGAGTTCTGTTCGTTCATATGCCCTTTCATTTCAATTGCTGATGAACAGGGGAGAGAATTTGAATGTGACTTCTTTAGAAGAGTGGATGAGCAAGGCGAAGGCACCAGCTTTGGAGCACTCGCTCAATCTTTTCAATGAGATCAAGGCCAAAGGTATTCAGATCATCTTGGTCTCTTCCAGGAGGGAACACCTCAGATCTGCCACCATCGACAACCTTGTCAATGTGGGCTTCCATGGCTGGAGTAGCCTTGTCCTGAGGTCTCTCTGTCTCTGTCTCTGTCTCTCTCTCTCAGATTCTTCTAGTAATTATCATATAATGTCTTTGGCTCTTCAGGAATCTAAATATTGAGGTCTCTCTCTCTCTCTCTCTCTCTCTCTCTCTCTCAGATTCTTCTAGTAATTATCATATAATGTCTTTGGCTTTTCAGGAATCTAAATATTGTTTTCCTCTTTTGTTTGGTGAAGGGGACCTGAGGATGAGCTGAAAGGAGTGCAGAGCTACAAGGCTGAGGTGAGGGAGAAGTTAGTCAGTGGAGGGTATCGCATATGGGGCATTCTTGGAGACCAATACAGCAGCATCAAGGGACTTCCTAATGCCAAGAGGACGTTCAAGCTTCCAAATCCCCTCTACTACATCTCCTGAAATCCATCATCTCTAGCGACGTGTAATGAGCAAAACCCATTTTCCATGTTCCACCAGGCACTTGTCTTTCCTTTCTTGTTTCTTGCTCCCGTTGTCAATGAAACTCCCCTTACCATAAACTACATCCTTTCATCTTTGGATTTGGATCTATCTACATGATCTATATCACCAAGCAAAGCAGTGGTGGTCCCCAAGCAGAAAATCAATTGAGCACAAATTGGGCCAGTCTTTCATTATTTAAGCAAACAAAGTATGTTCAACTCACATTTAACAAGAGGGGACTCCAGACTATGAATCTGAAACTAACGTGATTTTCTTGGCTGCACACCGGTCATATTCGCTGCTCATTACACAAGAAGAGACGAACTACACACAGCTTCTAGTTTAGCCCATCTTTCCTTCAGCTCCCATTTGCATCTTGGCGCAATAGTTGAATAAACTCCCATCGTAGCAGCGTCTCACGGCCTCTTTTGACAGCATGCCGTCCTCGTCCCTCGCCAGGATGTACAGAATTCCCCATTCAAACTTGCTGGCAACCCTGCATCCCCCACCCAGCCGGTCACCAAAGGAATTTTATTATCCCAAACAAGAAAAGTGGCGTAGTAACATGAAACCAATTTAGGAATCTTATGCATCCCGCACCCGCTGTGTTTAAAAGACTTGAATATGGCATCTATCGTGTTTTTAGGATTAGCTTTAAGGATTAAACAAATAAATGACCAAAATCTCAAACTTGTGTTGACAAATGAACTTCCAAGTCTCAAGACTTCTGTTAACTCATAAACTAAGTAATGATACACAAAAAAAGTAGATGCTTTTCTCTGCTTCCATAGCATGCTGCATTTCATTTACATGAGACAGAGTATCAATCACTCAATTACTTATATAAGAGTAATAAGGAAAAACTAAGAGAGAAAAAAAAACTTACCAGCCAAAGATATCAAATGTATTTCGATTCCCTTCAGTCATATCCCAAAGTTCTCCAAGGGTCATCTTGTCAGGAACAGTGCGAGCGTATTTGCTGAACATGTTCTCGAGATGGGCTGGCACGTACCTGTTATCCCACTTAGTTGTATCAATATGTATATGAGAGAGCAAAGACCTTAAATATACAGATTTCAGCCTCACAAACAATGAGTACCTTCCTTCAGTGTCATATGTTCCACTGTCACTTCCATGCTTGTCTTTGTGTATGTTGTCTATGTAAATGGGGAAGAAGGGAGAAGGAAACCAACCCTTCACATGTAAAATGTAGAGTAGTTACCAATCACAATGCACAAAATGCTCCGTTGATGTGCCAGGCCATGCCAATTCCACGTACTTATCCAGGAGTTGGAAAACAGTGCACGTACCAGTTCAAAACTTTTATGAGATTGATTCCATCGAATTGGAACCTCCCATGATCATCTTCATTCCTAGTCTTACCCATTTTAGCTAGAATAGTTTCTTTCTATCGCCCTACCAGACAGCCTTTTTACATATTTTGTCCAAATTATCATCACGCAAAATGCTAAATGAGCCAAGCTCATACCTTTTAGGTTCATTTTTGCTACTGAAAAATATTCATGGTGAACTACTGACTGAATCTGTGGGTATGCCTGACTCAAATGCCAGCTCCGGAAGCAAATTTAGCATACAGCGGGAACAGTGTCAAAATAACTTACAGGTTGGGTTGGATAACTTAGTCCCACGTTGATGCCAATCGCCATGATCAGAGAGGCTATCATGTTAAAACCTATTGCACGTAACCCTGTGAAGGTGTAAAAGAACTTAGGGGCCGAAGCCAAGAAAGCACACAGAGCAACATGACAAGCCTTCATGTTAAACATGTTGGCAATGGATGCAACATGAGATTACAATAGGATCTATGCAGAGAACAAGCAAATTCTACACATACCTCTTTCTCAATCTTTTCAAGTCTATTTTAATTCCTGATCCAACAGTAACACCTCAAATTTTGCCAGTGCATCATTCGTTAATATCCATCAGAAGTTAGGCAAAACAGGTCTCAAATTTTAATATCATTGCCTTAGAGGCAGTCTAAAACTTCATTCAATTTACAATTGCAAAAAACAATACTAGATCATACAGGGACTAGTCATGTCCTTTTAGTGACAACTTGCTCTGGAAGTCCCAAAAGAGAACATATCAACGCTATGAAGCAGCAACAAAGGCAAATAGCTTGTTTCCTAGTAACATGTGAATTTACCAATATAAGTCTCCCAGGGGTAGATAATTCCATTGTCATCCTGATCGAAGAAGGCACAATGCTGCTGAAGAACACTGAGATTGTTACTCCTGTGGCCTGGTGTTCCATGAGGATGGTCAGTATCAGGAGCTGTCAATGCCCTGGGCAGATCTGTCATAGGACAAGACAACTAACTGAATAAGGTTGACGGAGAAAAGTGGTTCATGACACAAGTTAAGAATATCTAAATATTAAATCACGCATTCATCATCTAATAGCTCAACCTTTTAGAACAATCCATAATGATTCCACAATATTTTCATATGATACAAGTGCAGGAAGTTCAGAGGAGACATCTTTTTCTGCCCTTGCTTACCTCTCCAATTATATATATTTCACTTTTAGTTTTACGCCAAGGACTAGCCTATGTGTGAGAGGAGTGATCAAGAAGTTATATCTTCTAGAGTAGTTGGTGACGGTCCCTCAACATTTCCAGCACTAGAAATGCTCACATAGGGAACCTCAATGATCCTAATCCCAGTGATGTATCTCTTCCCCGAAAACTATGACAGTTTCCATGAGAAGGAAAAACAAATGTCCCTATAAATAGCACATGACTTGACTTTTCAATATGTTATGGCAATTCTGGTGCTGTTTGAGCCACAAAAACCAGGAAAAAGGCTAGGAATCATATGTCTGATGAGTAACTTCGCTTTCCTATTAAAATCACTGAAAAAAAAAAGGTTCGCAGAATATGCCTAAGGAAACCAATTTTGATAGATTGTTGACAATCTTCTTCTTATGAAAGGTATCTCCTCTGGGCACAAGAAACAGTAAGCTTTTCTATGTAAATGTCCAAATGGTCCATCACTCCTAAGCTCAATGGGAATGGCTTCTCCATTTCCTTAAGTATCATCCTTCAGCATCCAATCGCCCTGAGATGACAATTAGCACTTCTCCCAGAGCAATACAGATATGTCCATGCAATAGCCAAAGAAAAGTAATGTCATGCATGCACTATCTCAAATGCATTGCATTACAATAGAGTCATGCAGGTAAACACGTTCAATTCACCAATCAATTGAAGTGGATCCTCATTCAAGATGTTCGGCTCACCCTCTCTTCTAGAAAGTACATTATACTCCAATACGTAGTCGTGTTTTGAATTTGGATCACATGCAAAACGATCATAAAACCATTGTCTGTCACAACAACTCATCCCAGCAAATTTCTATGCACCCAAGAATGTTTGGGTAAGAAAATCCCACCTGCAGCTGTCCCCGGTGTTTGGTGCATTTTGTTTAGTCCTTAAATATTTTAACCAAAACAATTTAGCACCTAAAGCTTGGGTTTTGAAATCATTCGGTCCTTGGAAATTCATTCCATGCGTCATGCAAAATGTGAATATGAGTATCAGGTCAACCAAGCCTAAGTCTCAATCATATAATTAGAGAATATGTCTTTGCTCATCACAACTTGACAGCAAGCAAACTGACCGGTCCATATGGATGGAGTTAAGGCCTGACGACGGGTGATAATCATATGATATCATACATAAGTGGACTTGATGTTAGAGTGATCAGAGTCATAATATACAAGGTCATCAATCAAACTACAATAAGTTTATCATATCCAAGTAGAATTGGACAATTAAAATTTATCATCTATCATGCTTCTTTCCGAAGTTGTTGCATGCCAACGACGCTCGCGAGTCTCATGCCTGAAGTCATCATCTCTCTCTACCGATTCGCATGCACTTCTCACCACACCAAGAATTACGACGAACGTCCCCCCTCCAAGCCGGATTGTAAATCGTGATGGATAAACATGCGGTCGCGTCCCGTCGCGCAAACGAGCAATCAAAGCAAACGGTCGACGCGCGAAAAAAGAAAGGAAGAATTGAACAAGCTCACAGGGCTTCGGAAGCGTCCTCTCCAGGTCAGTCCGAACCCTCCTCTCGTAGGTCAGCGGCGCGTAAGGCGCCTCCGTCGCCAGCGCCTCGTTATCCGACGGGACCACCGCGGTCGTCGCAGCCATCTCTCTCTCTCCCTCTCTGTGGTGATGAAAGCCGAGCAAGCGAAACTGCCCACCACCGAAGGACTTATCAAGCGAAGCGGAGAGAGAGAGAAAGAGAAAGAGAGGGAGAGGGGCGTGGTGGGCATGCAAGGAAGGTGGCGGTGGCGGTGGCGTGCCGCGTCCATGTGTTGAGACTTGCATGCTTCGCGTCGAGCTTTTGATGGCGCTCCCCTGTAAACATCGGACGGTCTCTCTCTCTCTCTCTCTCTCTCTCTGGGTCGGTCTCTCGGACGTAGAAGTCGTGTCGTGTCGCCACGTCCGCAGCTTTCGTGTTTTCCTTCGGGTCATCCGAGAGGGAGAGGATTCCAGCAACCTTCTATCTGTACTAAAATTTTTAACATGGATACTCGGATCTGACGGAGGAATCTAGTGGGAATCCGCCATTTTCGACGGTTGAGATTCGATTCGATTCGATGCATAGGCTAGTGAATTGTACGCGCAATTTTCCTTCTAGGATTATTCGGGTGCATGCGCAAGGTTGTGCCCCCACACATGGGAGAGAGAGACAGAGAGACAGAGAGAGAGACGGAGAGAGATAGAGCGATCGATCATTGCATCCACCGGATTTAGTGATTCAAGTGGCCAGGGACATCGGCCAAATCCATCGGATTCAACTGCTTAGGTTTGCTCCATTCTTTGATAAATCGAGTTTGCATAGGATTATTTTAATGCTATGAAAAAAATGATCCCTTCATTTTTTTTCTTTTCATGTTCGACGTAATAAAGAGAAATTAGCATTGGAAAAACATTATGATGATATCATAACAATTCATCTTTTAATTCACGGGACGTAGAAAGTTGTATGTCGATTGTTAGACATTTAACTTTCTATGCTATAGGCAAGACTTGAGATCTTGATAGTTAAGTTCAAATCCTCATTGAGCATACTCTCTCAATAAGTAACAATTCTTCAGGCCATAATAATATCAATGGGGATATCTTTTCACTAGACTTTTAGTAGGACCATTGTTTGCAACTTAATTTTTAGTAATGATGGTTGATGGCGGTGGTGGTGATGGTGGTCATTGTTGAAGAAGCACCCCCCTTCTCTCTCTCAACTTCTCTTGATTCTTTATGAAGACTCTATTTCTCTAGATTTATCTACGACTAAATATTTGGAATTAGTAGTTGTTGTTTTGTGGTGTTGAAATCCCTTAGTGTTACTTGAGTAGTGTGGAAGAAAATCACCTAGGGATGGTAAATATTTGTAATTGTAGGTGAGTCCAATTTGCGCAATTGTAGAACCCTTCCTCTGTACTATGTCCGGTGGGAGCCTCTTTCTAAATAGGGAAGGTCCCCTATCCAACAGAAGTAGAGTGGAGATTCTTGTCTAAAGGAAGAGAGTTGGGAAGCGTGTATATGGGTCTTCATAGAATGTTGAAGTGTGTGGCTTGAGTGTAGTGAGTGACAGAGAATGACGTGTGTAGTGTGTGAGTGCTATTGAGTATATGTTCTTGTAATAATATTAATAGTGTTTATTATAATCACACTTTCGAAACTTCACGAGTGGTATCAGAGCCCCGAACCTGGACACCGTATCAAAGCAAGCAATTAGGGAGTGCAGAACGTCAGAGTTTTGCTAGTGCACAAGTTAGGGACCGTGAAGGTGGTTGGTTTGAGACCAAGCTTACCTGGTGAATGGCGTGGAGAAGCTCAATAGCTCCAATTATAATAATTGGAATACCCACATGCAATATTACCTGTTGGGTCAAGACTTATGGAATATTGTGAAAATAGAACGTCAAATCGGGAAAGATTATTTACATTCTTGCTCTAACTATTGAAGATGAATTATTGCAACACGTAAAGAGCGTGAACACCCCAAAGGAGGCCTGGGATAACTTGGTCATGTTATTCGTGAGTATGAATGATGCCAAGTTTCAAAGATTGGAGTAAGAGCTCCTCTTAATCTCGCAACAAGATATGGCCGTAAGTCATTACTTTTCCAAAAGAAATTTTAAAGTTAAATCCTCAAGACATCATCTTTGAGACAAGGATGAGAAGAATTATAATTCATGGGTTAAGGTCGGAGTGTAATGGTATTGTTACATCTACTCATGGATGGGCAAATGAGCTAACTTTGACCTAGTTGGAGAATATGTTGTTCAATCAAGAGGCTTTAGATTTGACAAACGTTTAACGTCTCAATTTAAGTGGGACAGAAGTGCCCTCTTCAGTAATAAAAGAGGGTTCAAGGCTGAGAGGAGAAATGGGGTAGGCATTAGTGTTGACAAACATAGAAAAAGTCACCGAGAATGGTAAAAGCAATCGGAAGATTATGCCTTTGGCCTGGGGAGTTTGCCGAGATCACGACAAGGATGACAAAGAAGATAAGAACAATAGAAGGCATAATGTAATGTGTTACAACTACAACATAAATAGGTCACTTTCCTAGGGATTGTTGATTCAAAAGAGTGGAAGGTATTGTTGTGGCATCAAAGGAGAATGATAGTGAAGAAGGGTTGAATTTCCAAGCATTTCTAACGGTAGAGAAAAATAAGAGTTCACAGCTTCCTCCATTATAGAGTTAGAAGATGCGATGACTCTCATCATGGTAAGTGATAAATTAATTGACTATGATAGTGATAGGATAGTTAATTCGGAATGTTCAAATCATATGGTCGGAATTAAGGAAAACTATCAAAAATATGTGAATACATTGGTGGACGAGTAGTTGTCACAATAAACAACTCAAGATTGTCGATTGCCCATGTCGACCAAATGGTAATAACACCCCGATTCTGTTCACATTAGGTTGAACTAAATAATATATATCATGTGCCAGAAATGAAGAAGAATATATTGCATGTGTCTTAATTCACAAACTCGGGCAATTATGTGGTGTTTGGTCCAAGAACTGTCAAGGTGTACCTGTAGTTTGAAACCTATTAGTACGCCAATCTTGGAAGGGTGTCAACAAGAATTTGTCTACGTGATATTAGCATAGACGACATACGTGGACAAAACTCAAAAGAGTGATACACCTAATTTGTGACATGCACGGCTCGGGAATGTAAGCTACCATAAGTTAAAGGTGATGATGAAGAAAGGAATGCTGAAGGGTTTTCCCCACTTGGAAGTTCAAGAATGCGTAATCTGTGCCGAATGCTAGTATGGGAAGGCACATTAGCTTCCATATGAGGAACCCACATTTAGAGCCAAGGTACCTCTTGAATTCATTCACTCAAAATATATTTGAGCTGATGAAGCAACCGTCAATCAAAGGATCGAAGTACAAGATAACTTTAATCGATGACTTTTCTAGGTGTGTCTAGGTCGACTTTATGAAAGAAATATTTTAAGTATTAAATAAAATTAAGGAGTCTAAAGCAAAAGTAAATAATGAAGTAGGCAAGAAAAGATTGCCTTTACACGGACAATGGAGGATAATATACATCATATGAGTTTATAAAGTATATTCAAGATTGCAATATACATCGACAATTTACCTACCCAAATACGCCACAACAAAACGGAGTTGCCAAAAGAAAGAATCGGTATTTGTCGGAGACCTACAGGAGCATGTTGTATGCGAAAAATGTTCCCCCCAAGTTTTGGGCCGAATATATGAAGATAACAGTGCATATGATCAATAGGCTACCTCAAGTAAGACTTGGCTTTATGTCACCATACAAAAGCTATTGAATCACAAGTCCACAGTAAGTCATTTTAGAGTATTTGGATGTGTATGCTATATATTTGTTCCAAACAATCTACACAGCAAGTTCGATAAAAAGCAGTTTGTTGCATATTTGTGAGCTACAATGGTCAAAGGAAAGAGTGAAAGTGTTGTGACCCTACAACAAGGAGGTGTTACGCTTCCAGAAACGTGGTGTTTGATGAACTATCAATGTGGTGATCATCACAAGTTGTAGAATTACCAAATTCAAAACAAATTGAAAAAGATGTTCATCAAAGAATGGAAGAAAATGATGAGCTTGATAAGAGCCAACCAATTGAAGAAGGAAATGATCTCGTAGTTGGAAGAGAAGAAGTCAAAACATGATCACTTGAAAAATCAAAGATTCTATGGTAAACTGGCGTATGTCCAAGAATGATAGAAGAGGTCCGACCAAGTTAGATGGAAGAACCTAAAGAGCAGAAACCCCAACTTAGGCTATCAACAAGGCAAAGAAGTTCAAATCCTAAATGTACAAATGCGACATTGACCAAAAATGTTGGAGTAATCGAGCCATCTACATATGAGGAAGCCTCGCAAGGTGCAGAATGGAGAAAGATAGTTGAAGGGTTCAAAAGCAATTTTAGCATTGTTGCTAGATCCTTATCAAGAGAGATTAGTCAATGAGGGGGAGTGTTGAAGAGGCACCTCTCTCTCTCTCTCTCTCTCTCTCTCTCTCTCTCTCTCTCTCTATATATATATATATATATATATATATTCTTCATTAAGACTCCACTTTTCTAAACTTGTCTAGGACTAACTATCTAGAATTAGTAGTTGTTGTTTGTGGTGACATTTCCTAGTGTTAGTTGAGCAATGTGGATGAAAATCACCTAGGGGTAGTTAATGTTTGTAATTGTAGGTGAGTCCACATCACACTATTGTATAACACTTCCTTTGTACTATGTTGACAGGAGTCTCTCTATAAATAGGCCAATTGAAGTAGAGTGAAGAATCTTGTGAAGTCAATTGAAGAGAGTTGGGTAGCATGTTTATATGAGTGATTTTCATAGAATGTTGAAGTGTGTAGGGAGCGCCAGAGAGTGAAGTGTATATGTAGTTTGTGAGTGCTATTGAGTGTATGCTCTTGTACTTACACAAACAATGTTTATTATAGTCCCATTTTTGAAACACTACACTCGTGATGGTTCAAAGGCGGCGGTGTGCTTCTTTCTATTGTCAGTGATGTTGGCAGTCTTCATCTATGACAATAATAGGTATATGATATAGTTCAGGGTCCAAAACATCTTGCCCTCAATATTTGGGGGAATTGCTTTGGCACGAGCATGGCCTCATATTCTCAAGCAACTATTTTGCCTGTAGTAGTGGAATTGATGAAGTGGCTATGGTGGTGCTCGGTCCGCGGTGGTGGGTGGAGGGGCCATGTCATGGTGGCTCTAAAGAGAGATAAATTATTTCTTTCAAAAAAAAAAAGATGTTTGTCCATGGGCTGAAGACGAAAGATGATGCGAGAGCTTCTCGATTACTTGATATGGAAGTGTTGGCGCTATTAGAAAAGAAGGCATGTTGGCATTGAAGTGTACAATTGAGGCAATTATGAAAAATTGACCAATTTAGCTAATTCCCCTAATTTTTTTTTCACAAAAATCAATTTTGAAGAGTTCATATACTTAAAGCAATATGTAAATATCTGGATATTCAATAGCAAACAAAGTCGATACTAAATAAGAAAGCGTTCACTTTAGCTCTTACTTTAAGCTTTTGAGATTTCTTTTGGAAACTTTTAAGGCTAGAAATTAGACTTTTTGTTTTTTATTTCTGTTGAGCATCTTACATTTGAAAGTCTCTAAATTGTTGAAATCATATACTTGAATATTATTTGTACAAGTAAATGTATTATCTTATTTTGCTAGTAATTTAAGAGGAAGTAGCTACCCATTAAAGAAAAAAACCAGTCTAATTTAGGGGTTTGCAAAAGAACTAAGAAGGAACCGGACTAGACCGAATCAGAATCGGCAGTTCCCATGAGGGCCAATTTGATTCCTAATTCCAATTCGGTGGAATCAGTGAGTATCGGTTTGGTTATCGGTTCTAAGCGTGGAACCGCCTGTCCACCCACCCAGATCGAATTTGGGGGTGTGTGTGTGTTTACATTTTAAAAAAGAAATGCCATTTTAATTACTTTATTATTTTGTAAATTTTCGACCAAATATATGGATATTATTAACTAATTTTTTCTCTTGGGTGTATGATAGGATTAACCTCCTATCTTTTTCATTCTAATAATCTATTTATTTGTTTTTTTAATCAAAATAAAATAAAATAAAAAAACATAGAGGAAGGAGAGAATCGATCGGAGATGTCCATAAGAGCCAATGGCTCATTTTAAGAATATAATTAGGTTTTTTCATTTGCCATCCCATGAGTAAATTAGGTTGACGTTAAAAAAAGATTACTCAAGCAATTAATGTTTTAACTTTTGTGAGGGTAAGAATTTTAACGTGGAGTCTAATTCTCCACTTGTTTCCGATGTCGGGAAATCTTAAGAGAACCACACCATGACCTTTGAATAAATAAGGTTTTCAGCTAACAAGTATTGTCTATTCATCTTGCCCTATTGTTTTCAATTCTTAATAAAAAATAAATAGCTCGCAATTCAATTCGAATCTAAGGCTGAACAAGCTTTGTAGGGATTGAGGACCGATTTTATGGACTCACCTGTAAACCAGATCAAATGGACGGTCCGATTTCGGGTGGATTCATGAAATTAACAGGTGAGTCTCGATTCCAATTTTTCGGAACCAGTCTTTAGTGGCCGGTTTCTTATTTCAAGGTGAGAGTCACCCACCCGAATCATATTCATTCCTAGTTTAACTATATAAAATTATCATTTTAGATTTTGTTATTGTGAAGGTCGTGTGGTATTATAGAAAATTTGAAAACAGTATTGATAAAATTTCGTGAATTGTCAAATTTACCCAAAAGTCCAAAACTGAAGACAAGATGCATAATTATCATGTCTACGAGAAGATATTTGTATATTTCCCTAAATGAGCATCATTCACGCCCGAAGTGTAGCTGCTAGTTTCGTCAAATATAAACAATTCGAATTTTTATTAAGAAATGTGGGTGTGGCTTATATTCTTTAAATAATTCATCGACGGAAAATTATTTTCATTATTAATAACAATTTTCATCATTAATATTTATTTATTTATTTTTATAAATAATATTAGTAATAATTTTTTAAAAATATTTTCCAATTAAAAATTCACTCAAGAAAAACCTAAAGAGGGGTCGCTGTGAAAACTGAGAAATTTTAGGACCCTCTTTCTCTCTCTCTCTCTCTCTCCACCTCCATAGAAGAGAAAACGCAGAGCAGCAGGCAGAGCAAGAGAGACGAGCTAGGGATTTATGGCGACCGAGATCGAAGGAGCTCCCGCGACGGCGACGGCGGCGGCGGCACCTGCGGCGGCCGCGAAGCAGCCGCACAAGCTGGAGAGGAAGTGGACGTTCTGGTTCGACAACCAATCGAAGCCCAAGCAAGGCGCCGCCTGGGGCACCTCTCTCCGCAAGGTCTACACCTTCGACACCGTCGAAGAATTCTGGTGGTACGCTTCGATTTCGATCCCGATGTCCGTCCTTCTTCGCACCCCTGTTCGTGTGTGCCCGTAGGCTCCTGCGCCGTTGATCTGCTGGATAGGCCGGCGCTTTCCGGCTG
This sequence comes from Eucalyptus curtisii, assembly GCA_017140595.1. Taxonomy (NCBI): domain Eukaryota; kingdom Viridiplantae; phylum Streptophyta; class Magnoliopsida; order Myrtales; family Myrtaceae; genus Eucalyptus; species Eucalyptus curtisii. The sequence continues at coordinate 9,380,791 of CM029504.1, forward strand.
AGTTTGTGCGTTCGTGCTGTTCTTAGGGCTTTATCGAGCTTTGCTTGTTGGGTACCCTTGCCGATGATGTGGGTGTCTAGCCTGATGATGTGGTTGGATGGAATTTTCTCGTTTTGTTTCCTGAGGAGTAGAAGAGGTAGTTTTGGATCTGGTGATGTGGGTTGTGCTGCTGGTATGTAGTAAGTAATTGGGTGCCTTTGCAATTCGTGATCCGGTCGAGCTTCCCGATGACTGCGAACATGTGCTGATTGCGCTGCTGAAAGGGCAAAAGATTAGTTCAGGAAAAGTTCTGGGTTGAGATGATCTAATGGTCTTAGCGTGTAACTGAAAGGGAAGGGAAAGAGAAGGAAACCTGGAGGAAATCCGAATCCTATGGGGTTGGTTTGGTTTAATTTTTTCAATATTATTAAGGTTTATGATATCCAATACGACAGGAAAACTGCGGGCTGGACTTCTGACTTGAATTGTCAACTGGAGGAAATTTGTTGAAAGATAAAGAATGGTACTTTCCACATGCAAGAGTAGGATGATACTTACTCAAGCATGAGCTCAGCTTAAATGATGTGCTCGCTGGAGAGAAGCTTTTCATTTGTTCTATTTGTTGAAATTGCTCTCTTCGGAACTGAATATAATTGCTTTTTTCTGTGACCGTTGCTTTGGTATTGTCTAATACTGTCGTGTGATTCCTTTTAGCAGCAGTCTGCCCTTCTATTTAGTTTGCATTGGTATTCAGTTTTTTCTTTAGAACTTCTAAGTGATTACCAAGGTGTATGCCTTACAAGAGTTCATCTTTCATACTTCTATCGATATTGACACTTTCCAAAGTTCATACGAATATCTTTGTTCCCTCGACCTATTGAATGGTTAACTATTTTCTTGCAGTTTGTATGATCAAATCTTTAGGCCAAGCAAGTTGCCTGCAAATGCTGATTTTCACTTATTTAAAGCTGGCGTTGAACCCAAATGGGAAGATCCCGAGTGTGCTAATGGAGGAAAGTGGACTGTTACCAGCAGCAGAAAGGCTACCCTTGATGCAATGTGGCTTGAAACTGTGAGAAGCTTAACGTGACTTTCCTATTGATTCATTTTCTTTACCTTCTACACACCTATCGAATAATTCAATGAACTTGGAAAAGGAACAACACATTTGGGTTACACATGTTCAATAGTCTTTTATAGTATATTTATACTAAAACTGGTAAATCTGTTTACCTTGGTAGTTGATGGGTTTGATCGGAGAGCAATTCGATGAGGCAGATGACGTCTGTGGGGTGGTTGCTAGTGTGCGCCAAAGAGGGGACAAACTTGCTCTGTGGACAAAGACAGCTTCAAATGAGGCTTTACAGGTGCGTAAATAAATTTAAGTAACCTTTATGGGGCCTGCTGATTGATCAAATGTTTTGTTGTGATTCTCTCTAACCATACTATGATAACTATGTGGTGAAGATCTCTCATTGATCTTTCCTTCCTGTCAATATGTACAAATTTTTATAAATGTTCATGTTATCATGTAGCTGATTGATTGTGTAGCTCGTCAGTTTTTTCAAAAGCGATCAGCATCTCCTTGGCTCTGCCAATATTTTTCTTTCTGATGCTTAGAAGAAAAAGAAAATTACAAGCTCTTTCTGCATTAGAACTTGATGGCTCTATGGATTAGTTCATGTCACCATTTCCTTGGCTCAGCCAATAGTATCCTTTCTCATCCTTAGAAGAAAAAGTAAATTACAAGAAGAAACTGAAAATTGCAAGCTCGTTTCTGTATTAGAACTTGATGTCTACACTGATTAGTTCATGTTTTATAAGGCTTAAGATCAGTTTAGACAGTTTGAAAGTCCCACTGCAGTTCTTTCCTGTAACTATTCCACCTACCTTATAAAAAAACCTAGAAAGGGAAAAGATGCTGCAATATGAAGCTTCTTGACAGTGGTCATTCTATTTGGGTCTTGGCAAATGAACTCCTATGTTTAGCCAGATGATCACTTGTGCTTCTTGCCAAGACAACTTTCTTTAACAGTGATTATGATAGTTCAATGAGCATTAGATTTTTGAAATATCAAGTCCTGTGGATAAGCGCAGTCAAGCCATAGTGATGTCTTTGCTTACATGAGTTGATGTGCTGGCATTCCTCCATCTAAGTCAACATTGTATGGTACATATGTGGCTGGTGAGGTGAAGATTTTTAAAACTAGTCCTTTACAAGAAGCCGATGTGTGTCTGCTGTCCTTTTATGAGTTAAATCTTCTCAAGCCCCTGCACCATCAAGGGTGTCTGATTCACAGTGATTATGCTAAGGCAATGCAATTTAAGTTCTTTTTTTGTCCTATGGACTTATAACTTGGATCTTGTTTCAATTGCCAAACCTGGGACCTCAAGCTGGTAAAGTAGTTAGATCCACACTCCAAAGCCTAATTTCTGGGGATTTGTGAAGTATCTTTGCATGTAGCCATGCATTATCTATTCCCAATTCGTCATTCAAGGTTGTGGATGATTCAGTTGCTCGACATAAAATACTAACTGCATTGATCTCCTCTTATGTAGACGGGTATTGGTAGGAAGTGGAAGGAAATCATGGATGTCACTGACAAGATCACTTACAGCTTCCATGTAAGTCTTACCATAGCAAGTTTGGTGTTGTTGTACATCATGTATCTTCCCTTCTTGACTGTCTTGTTTATTGCAGGATGACTCTAGAAGGGAAAAATCGGTTAGGGGACGTTACACTGCCTGAATCTCTGCTGCCAATTCTATTAGTGTTACTTTCAGTGGTGGCTGCAGGACTTGTTGAGAGTAATGCAATGTTATATTTATCGCGTGGATGGTTTAGCAAACTTGGCATGCTCTGGAGCACGCAAAACAAAAAGAAAAGGCTTCATATGCTTTAGAGATGTTTTAACCCCTTCTGGGTTTGCAATTTTGTTTTACCTCCTGAAGCTGTTTCTCCATCATGTTTTGCTCGAGCTTATTAAGATAAAAACATTAGAAATGCATTTTGTTGTGAAGATTACCACATGATGAGCAATATGAATTCATTTTCCTCTTTTTGCACTTAATTATGTATTGTCCAGCTTACCTTTCAAGATCTGTTGAAGCTTGTCGTTATACCGTGGAGTATGTGGAAACTCCTTCTTTTGTGATGCCTTTGCTTGATTATATTTCTTGCATGATGTTTAACCTCAAAGAACCTGTGCTACATAAACTTAAAGCATTGATCTCTTCGCTTCTCTGTTTTTTTTTTGGGTACTCTCCTGGCAAAAATGTGACGCATTCCTCTGTATTACGATTCCAAACGTTGATCTTTTTCCCCTTGTTGAGCTTAATGAGATTTAGAATGAAAATAATCTGATATTAGATGTGAGCGAAAAGGGGGTGCGTTTGTATTTCACTGAGACAATTTAAAGCATCTAGTGGTCTTCAAATCTGAAGGTTTGTTAATGAAGTTGCAAGGAGGAGACCGGGATGTTGTGTAGCAAGGTCTGTCTTGAAATCACGATATTTTATCCTTAAGATCTCTCACTAGATTATTAAGCCTGAAGGGAAAAAACAGCAATTAGGGGACAGTTCTCCATAAACTAGAACTGTGTCAATTTTTAACTCTCTTTTGGATTTCAGCATCGGTGTTGGTCCTGTCTATTGGCTTCTTGATAAAGATTATGTTTGGCCTCGGTTTTCAGGACACGGCAAAGAAAGATTAGCATTCTATTAGCTAGGCAAGGAGATAAAACTGCGAGTCTCTGACTGGCTACTAGTTGTCTAGTTATTGGCCAGCAAAAATAGATATTGATCTATTTACCCACGACCCAAAGAGTTTGTCTGATAAATGTCATGTCTCGAACAAGAGTCTTCGGAAAATTCATTTCTAAAGGTTCTATTGGAGCAAGGGAGCCCGAGATCTGTCGGTATGCTCAGTAGAGGGGAGAGCATAGGGTTGATACGACTTGGAAATCGGCCTGGATTGTCCAGTTCCAAACTGGTTACCAAGAGAAGCGATTTGGTTCTCGGGTCTAACGTCCGACCACCGGCCTGGATCGAGTAGCGTTTTGGTCCGAGATCCAGAGCTGCTAACCGTAATTGAAGTTGAAGACATGCCATAGGCTTCTATTTTGATATAGCCAATGTGGGTAGGCCAGGCCTGCCCACCATCTTCTACCGGGCGGGCTTGCGCATATTTGCCTGGGTACTGGGAATTTCGTTGGGAGCTTCCTGAGCCTGCCCCATTATCAAGCTTAGACTTTAATAACATAGAGGCGGGTCAGTATCTCTGTCATTAATGGTACATTTCTTCAATCATGGTACAGTTAAAGAACATGTCAAGGTTGTTAGCTGAAATAGCAAGGATTGATAAGCTATAAGAACGAATCTTGCGTTTCAAACGGGTGCTCTTTGCAAAATGTTTCTTGTCTTTCTATACTGTATGTATGTCTCAATAACCTTACTTGACATCTCATCGTTATTCGCAATCGATCACTGTGCGTGCTGCACGATTAGGATCAATAATATAATGAGAAAATCAGTCAAGTATAGGAAAGGTACCAAGATGAAGCTACTGATTCGATTAGACAACGTAGGTTGAGACTTGTCATGGCTTTTCCGTGCTGCAGAAAACTAGGGCATCACAAAACTCTAGCTTGAGGACAAGGCAAGGAATGAGGGTGCTTCTGGGGTCCGAGGAGGATTTGACACTCGATTTCCAGATTTCCAAACCCTAAAAGAGCAACTTCAATTGATCGCGAGCACTTTTCTTTGAAAGCGAATTCATTAAGCCATCGAGAAGCGATAGGTTACAACAACTAAGAACTGGATTTAACTATGCGGAAGCTCGTGAGGCAAAAGTATATGACTACATTACATGGAAACCCTAGCAACAAGCCAGTAGAAATTGTATGTGGGGGAGACCGGACATATATATTTATATGCTAATTGGACCAAAACATTCTCGTCCCATGAAATAAACAAATGCACCGACGATCAAACTTCGATTCGTCCTAGGCAAGGAACCCCAGCTTTTCTCCGTTCTTCTTGGCTAATCGGATCAGCCCTTGTCTTTGCTTTGCATCAGCTCCGATCGACTTGCAGAATTCTGTGATCACCTGATTATATACAGAGTGTATGCTATGATCAGTTTTGATGTTATGTGTATAACTCCTAAATTTTCGAATTGCGGAAAAACTGTAAAATGCAAGTGAATTGGTACCTCCTAATATCAAATTTTTTATTTTTTGGATGTCAACAGTCAGAAAATTGCTTAACCACACATTTTTCAGACAAATTATCCAACCATCTGATTTTTTTTCTCTTTTTTGGTAAACCACAACCTCATCTGTCAAAAAACAATATTTTCTTTAAATTTCAAGGATACCATTGATTGATTTTCTCTCCTACTTCTTGCAAAGGTCACACACATTTAATATTTAATATCTAATGGACCTATATAATTTTGAATCCCTATAATTTCATCTATCCCAATGCATACAAGAACTAGAATATCCATCCATTCTGAACCAACACCTCTCTATTTCATTCATTCATTTATCGATACCATTACTTGAGACAGATGCCACTCTGCTGAAACTATGTACTAAAAGAACAAAATCAATTTGCACAAAAGCCGACGGATTTAATATATGAACAAACGTTAGGTATACGAAGACTGATTTATATGGTCATCCAGATGAGAATGCGTGCCCGTACCTGCGAGTGAAGAGCAATGGCTTTGCCACGGAGCTGGTTGAACCGCTTCTTCCCGATGACATTCCTGGTCACCACCACGATCGGCGCGAACAGCCCTTTACCTTCATTGACGTTCTTCATCACCGGTTGACACCTCGTCGGCTTACTCGCTACCTTCACTCTCACCGCCGATTTCGCCATCAGAGCATGGTGGTCCTCGCCCATGGTCGAGCTCCCCCAGCTCCCATGGAAGGAAGACCCGAACCCACCTTTCAAGTTCGCGGCGGAGATCGATGTCGCGGCCATTTCAATGACTGAAGCAACAACAAAAAAATCGAGAACCAACCAAGAAGCTCGAGCTGAAGCTCAAGCTCAAGCTCAAGCAGTAGGATCGACTTTGGTTTCCTCTGGTTCTATGCAAAGTTGGGGCGAATGTGTGTGGTTTGAGTCTTTTGCCTGGTGTTGTGCTCTGGGGAGGAGGTGATATTTTGGGGTTGGGGTGCGGTGTGATGATGAGAACCTCCCGTTTCTTTATTAGGGGGTCAGGGAGCATCAGGAGCCACACGTTCTGGTGGCTTGGAATTTCAGGAACCACGTATGTCACTTGTACACGGTCTCTCGTCTGCGTTATTTTTCTGTGGTCCCCTGATTTTTGGGGAAGAAAGAAAGAAGGATCTGAATCTGCAATTCTAATGGCTCCCTTCTCTCCGGGGGAGCATGGACCCACTCGGCCTCGCACCCCTTGGCAGCTGTTCGGTGACAAGGGAAACCCGTGTCCAGGTCAGGCTCCTCAGGGACCGGGTGAATCTCGAATGTTCGTTTCGCGAGTCATGAACCGGCTGCGGATGAATTAGTCCCGAATGGATGCTTAAAGTGCGTCGGATTAGGCAGAATAATGAAGAATTCCATCTGCATACAAGTATGCAAGCTCATTTCTACGGATTCTCAATCGCAAAATGGGAAATATATGGACACTTCAAGCTTGTTGTCGGGGCTACTGTATTTGATAAAATCTCGATATTCGACTAACTAAAGTTTAGCATGATTAACCTTACATCAGTACTTGTCTGATGCGGTAGGTCTAGACGAGCGTTCTACGAAGCTCAAGAGTGTTCGAGATTGGAAACTTCTCGGGATAGGCTCGCTCACTTTCGTCGAATGGAACAAGGCCATGCGAAAAACGGCGACCGAATTGGACGGTGCAAATGAATTGGGAGACTCGGCTGGCTTTTTGACCAGGAATGTGTGTTGAGAGACAGCGGGGAAGGAAAGGGAGGGACGAACCCAGTTGGAGACTTCCATCTTCCCTTCCGATTCAAAAGTTCAAACTGCACAAAATACATGTGAATCGTCATGGGGTGTGGACTCCCAATTTCGCTGGTGGGTGGCTGAAAAGGACTCGTTCGGAGAGAGTAGAGACCGACTGATGAAGAAATAGATGCTGGAGTCTTTGAACATCTGATGGTTCTGGTTTTTTGGACAGTTTGAGGAACAAAGTCAAGGGTTTGCTTCTTTTTCATTGGCGGAGATTTCGGAATGCCTTCCGACTTCGATGGAGAAACGTGACCTCGAAGTAGATGATTTCGATTTGAATAACTAGTGAGAGAAGTAAAAAGTTTCTAATATCAATCGCTTGAATTGATACGTGTGACTCTTTTTCTTAGAACAATGTTAGGTATGCTATAACTATAAGTAGACATTTTATATTGGAAATTATAAAAAAAAAAATCATAATTTCATTATACTTGTACCAATTCGGTTACAAACCTTTCAATTATACCAATTGAGTTATAAACCTTTTGACGATTTGTCAATATACTTCATTTGGCCAATTTTGATTGCAAATAATTGGTATGGACAATTTCTTTTTTGTTATTTTTAATGTTCAATTTCTTTTCTTTTCTTTTTTCTTATCTTTCCTTTTTTTCTCAATTGTCGGCCAGTGAGGTTGCTAATTGACCTTCGTCAAATGCAGGCAAGGTTTGGGTGAAGACCTTCGTGCCCTTGATGGCCATAAGTGAGGGTGTTGCGGCCTATGAAGCACCGACACTTTCCAAGAACTTTCGTGTCGTGTTGGACACTTCAACACGTGTCCGACATTCTTCGACACTCTCGGACACTCAGTCAACGTATGTCGAAAAATCAGACACATGGTCAATTTTTCCGACACTCTCCGACACATGAGTCGAAATTCCAACATACGAGTTTTTGACATGCGATTCCGATATTGATGTCAATTTTTAAAAATTTCAATAAATGAGATGTTAAAATGTATATATGTGAAAAAAATAAAACACAATAATAAAAATAATAAATTGAGAAAGAAGAAAAACATAATCTTTTTTTTTTCTTCTCTTCCGACTCCCACTTTTTGTGATGCACAATTCATCCTTAATTTTTTTTTTCTTCTTCCGACATATCTAACATGCGAGTCCAGAATGTTGACTGCTTGTTTTTTTCTCCAAATTTTATGAATTATTAGAATAGAGTTTAATTTGTCAAATTGAAACAATGAATAATATTAATAAATTGTGAATTAATGTTTTTAGTGTAAATTCATTATATTCTTTTTTAATTATTTATTTATTTGTGAATTTGAATAAAATTAATTTGATTGAAATAATCTAAAAAATGATAATTTATTATGTATATATTTTTTTGATATGCAACATATCCCAACGTGTCGGAATTCTTTGTTTTTTGAGAAACGGCGTGTCGTGTCGTGTCGTGTTGCGTGTCGCGTGTCGGTGTCGGTCTTTTGCTTAGGTTGCGGCTCTCACTCAGATCCAGGAGAGGGTAGCAACATAAGGGCCACGACCCTCTTTAGGATTTGGGCAAGAGCTGCAACACCCTTGCCAACCACAAGTGAAAGTCAGGAACCCCTCGCTTATGGCTAACAAGGACGTCATGACCCTCGCTTGGATTTGGCTGAGGGCCTGATGCCCTTGCGTGGATCTTAACAAGGACATGGAGGCCCTTATCCATGGCGATGAGCGTCAACCAACGAACTTGCCAGCCCAAAGTTGTAAACAAAACAAAGAAAGAAAAGAAAAGAGAAGAAAAAATAAAAATAATAAAAAAATTTGTCAACGTCAGCATCAACCATACCACGTAAAATAGCCAATGTCTACGTCAACGATTTAGCATAAATTAGTTAGATGGGCTATGGGAAAATTATCCAAAAAATTCTAAATCTATTGTATGGCAGTTCGATTCTAAACCTTTTGATTGTGGTAAATTATTCTAAGACTTTTGACAACTTGCCAATTCAATCATAGACAATTTTTATTGCACTAATATAGTCCTAAATTTTTTAACGATTTGCGAAATTAGTCATAAATCCTTAACGAATTGCCAATTACTCATTCTCGGCTAATTTTGATTGGATATCATTGATGTGGTGGTTTAGTTAGTATTAATTGTCCTACATAATGCGGTTGGCACTGATTGGAAATTTTTTTCATAATTTTTCTTATTATTTTCATTTTCATTTTCCTCTATTTTTACAATAGGCCACTAGCAACCTCCATTGGCAGCAATCCCACAGGCCCCTAGGCGAGGATTGGTGGTAGGCGAGTGTTGTGGCCCTCATGGGCTATAGTGAAGGTGAGTGAGGGTTGCGACACCCTTGCTGTGGCTCGCGATGGCTTGAGCGAGGGCTCATGATCGCCTTCGTTGGCTATGGCAAGGGCTCACCAAATTTGGCGAGGCAAGGACCTCGTCAACCATAAGAGGGCGTGAGAGGGTTGCAACACCCGACTTAAATTCAAATATCTTGTGGCCTAATCACGAAGGGTTGTAAAATAATGACACCCTTGGTTCGTCGACCGAAAAAAAAGCGGCTTAAATTGAGGGTTGGTGAACCACCAATTTAATACTCGGAAAGAACTTCGGCATCTGCGGTGTTAGATTAGAATTCACATAAGCAATCCTAAATATGAATCACTCAATTTTTGCTTTCACTTTTTTAACGAGAATATAGTCCATATGCAATGCAATGCTTCTAACCTAACATGAAATAATATGGCATGGCAAAATGTATTAAACTATATGAATGAGTAAAATTTTTTTTGTGATTTTCTAATAAACGTGCAATAATTAAATATGCAATCTAAATTAGCAAAAATGACCTAATTCTAATGACGGGCAATTTCTAATTAAATGACCTCTAGCAATAATCTCTAGATGACGTGCATTTCATGAACCTTAAAATCAGTAAAAATGAAAATCAAACTAAAGTGAAATACTATCTATTCTAAATGCTTTCTAAACATGCATTTAAAAAAAAAAAAAAAAACCTAACCTATCATGCAATTCATCTAAAGATCTATTTAGACCTAAAATTAAACATGCAATTTTATCTAATATGCAATGACGTGCAGAGAATGCCCTAATTCTATTTTTTTATGAAATTCGAAATTAAAATTAAACATGCAATTCAGATAATAATAGAATAATAATAAAAACTAACATCCTAAATGATTGCACTTTTTCTTTTTCTTTTTCATGATTCAAAATAAAATCCCTGTTCAAAACATGCAAGATAAAAAACAAACCTAATCCTAATTCAAAATTTTTTATTTTTCATAAAATCACACAGCAAGTCAAACAATATAAGATTGATATCCAAAAATTGATGAACCATATCGCGCATGAGATTGGGTTGGCAATTTAATTTTAAAATTAAATCGCGAATCGAATCTCGGCGTGAGATCGGATTGGCGATTTTTACAAGAATTGAGAGTCGGATTTCGAGTGCGAAAATCGGACTGTCAATCCCTAATTTGAGGGGCACTTTCATGTTGGAATCTCAATCAAACATTTAAGAGAAACAATTCCACTAAACAAAACCAGATATAAAGGAAAAAAAAAACTATAACTGGATAATAAAAAATCTACCTAATTCCCTTTTCCTTTTTTTTTTTTTTTTTTTTTCTTTCCTTTCCCACGTGTAACTGTGGGTCTCCAAAGCACATTCGTGCGGCTTACGGTGGAATCACCAAGGGCAGCGGCTAATCGGCTCGGCAAAGGGGGCTCCGGCCAAGGTGAACCAGTGAATCAGCGGCAGCAGAGGGATGCGGAGCACGGATCACGTGAGGGCGGATAGCCACCGGCGTCGGCTTTGCGGATGGCAACCGGCAGGCGCTTGGGCGGAGTGAACGAGGGTGGAGCAGGGGTAGAGCTCGGCGCGGCACGGTGGGTTCGGGTAGAGGAAGACTCAGGCGTCGGGGACTCGGGGCAGCGCGGCGTTCGCGGCTGGCTTCGGGGCGGCAAGCGGTGCGGGCCGGCAGGATGTCAAGGGAGCGAGCAGCGCGGGTCTGCCTGGCTTCGGGTGGAGCAGCAGCGGCGGGTCGGATCGAGCGGCGCGGGTCCGCTTGGCTTGCGACCTTGGTCACTGATCGGAGGTCACGGCGGTCGGGCGGAGCAACGGTGCAAGCTCCGAAAGGCAAATGCAGACAGCTAACGCAGGGGGGAAGGAGAAGATGAACAGTGAACTGCTTTTCCTCCTTTCAACACGTCCCTGTCTCTCTCTGCTTTTTGCTTTTTACTTTAGTGTTTCTTCTCTCCTCAAAACCCACGAACGGCTAATCTATCTTTTCACTTTTTCGATCAAAGTTTTCTTCCGAAACCGAGTGAAAAGAAGATCCTCCTAAAAACCTACGCATACCCCCTAGGATTTTAATTTCTTATTCGAATCCAAATCCGCAAGGGCCAACTCCGCCGCTTTCGATGATCCATCTAATTCGAACTCATCCGCCACCTTCAATAAAATGCAAAAAATGCAAATAACAAAATAAATGCAACCTAAATCTATATGTTATGCAATTAATAAAATTAACCCCTAATTTTCTATGCAATAAATAAATAAACTAAATCGCCAAAAAAATTTTTTTTTTTTGAGGGGGAGCTGCTTTTTTTTTTTTTTTTTTTTTTTTTTTGAGGGGGAAGCTTTGTAGCCCTCACCCACGGGTTGGTGGGGATCGCTTATTTTTGCTTAGGGGCCACATCAATCTCGAAAAAGGGCCTAACCTTACTAGTTGGTTAATGACATTTTTGCCATTTGCTTTTTAAATTATTTTCTTTCATTTTCTATTTTCCTTTTTCCATTTTTTTCCAAAAAAACTCAAAAAGAAAAAAAAAGACTAAAACATAAAAAAAAAAAAAAATATATACAAGCAAGAAGGCTGAGCCTTCTCTTTTCGTTTTTTTTTTTTTTTTTTTTTTTTTGTATATGTGTTTTTTTTTTTCTAAGTTTCAATCTTTTTTCCCTTTTTTTAGTTTGTCTTTCTTTTATGGATAAAAATAGAAAAAAATAAAGAAAAAATGAAAGAAAATAAAAATATATAAAGGACGGAAATGCCCTTAATCAATTGTGAGGCGAAGCTCTTCTTTGAAATTGACATAGCTATTTCAGATCTTTATTTGAAATAAAGTCTACTCCAAATCCTTATCCAATTCAAACCCTTATTTGAGAAATTAATGGCACTTCAAACCCTCTTTTGGAATTTTTCTAAAGGTCCAAGATTGAATTGACACAATTAAAAGATCTATTGTTGAATTGATTGTCGTATAGTAGGTTTAATATTTTTTTAACATTTTTCCCGATGGACTACATTAATAAATTACCAAATTTTTTAGGATTTAATTGGTACAATCAAAATAATTAACACTGAATTGGTACAAATGCAATAAATTCAGAATTTTTTTCATAATTTTCTGCATTTTAAACGAGCAAAGAGTACTTTCAATGCCCAATAACATAATGTCGCATCATTAAATAAATAAGTTTGTAGAGCAGTCTTAGTGTTCATATATATCATTTCTCCTTTTTCTCCATTGACCAGGCTTTGATAAGAGAGACATCTTTCACCGATGCTGCAGAGTCAACACGCTTGCTCATTTCTAAAGCTTTTGTTATCTATCTCTATCAAATTCCCAGTACTTCCTTTTGATAATTTAACGAAAGATCAATAAAGTCGCGTGACTCTACCAACAAAGATGGGGGGTTATGTTTGAGATAGTCGTGGACCGGGTCAATGGAGAAAATTGCCATAACACTATTCACCCCTCATCCACCCTGCTGTTGGAGGATCTTGAGCTTTGATTGTTGAATATAAGCTCACATAGTGGCAAGGGACTACATGAAATTAGAGCAATTGGAGGTCGTAAAGGTTTCTCCAGGAGAAAAGTTGCGACCAACAAATCCAATTCGGAAGTAGGGGATCGCCTTTTCGTTGTGTGGAGCTTACTCACCACGATCGACATAGGTAAGAACGATTCGACCTCTCCACCATTAAATAGAACATCAAATTCATTCTGAAAGCATGTTTCTTCACTTCTTCCTAATCATTGGTAATCCACTTCGTCCCAAAGGTCTACTACCCATCATTGAAAGGGAGTCATATTCAAACCCATTGAGATACCTGGTTGTTCCTCCATTTTCACTTAAAGTTTAAACAAGTGAACTGGGGCACAACTAGGTTTATTAACTTATCAATTAGGGATGAGTGGTTTCAAGTTTCATATAGATTTCATATGGAACCTGGAACTTACTTGTTAAAATAGGTTTTTCAATTTTTGTAACCTAGAATCTACTTTGCATATTCTAGATGCCTAGGCATTGAGAAGGAAGGATGCATAGAATGAATGAAGAGTCCATAAGATGAAATCTTGAATGAAAAAGTGTAGCATGAGGAGAATTCCTTGTCAACCGCTTCCCTTGTGGGTTATCAGGCATTGCCGGCTCGCAATAAAGCTAGGGTCCTGATCGAGCAACTAGTAGTCCTATCTATCCACCTCTCCAGACACAATATCTTGAGTACCAATAATGGTGACCACATCTGCTGGCATGTGATGCTGGAACTTATCTTGTTACAAGTTCCTAGGTCAATTCTGGATCTAGTCAGGTTCCACCTATATTATTAATTAAATGATTGCAATAATTAAAACCCTTAATAACCACCATTTACTACTACAATTTATTGACCATAAAGACACAAGAAAAAAATGAATATTAATAAAGTAAAAGTCTCAATCATAAAATAGAAGCTTAAACTAGTACTTCCAAATCATACACTCATTATTGAACGGTATGAAATATTGCAAGATCGCACGAAGATATAAACCAAGAAAAACATTAAATCTTATTCTAGATTTTAGATTACAGATTATAGGTTTCTCCAACTAAAAACCTGAAATTTATCTGTTAAAACAGGTTCCTTATTTTTTGAAATCAAAAATCTACCCTGCATATATTGAAACTTGGTACCTATAGGTTCCCATTGGTTCGATTTTCAAGTTTCAGGTTCTACCCTAAAACCATGCTCATCTCTATTATCCTTATCTCATTAGTTATTTCACATGGGATTTCTTATAAACATGCTCATGCGTGCAATCAAACAAAATCTCTCTTTGTGCGATCCTTCTATGTAATGGGCATGATCCCTTCTTTTTGCATCAACATATCTCATCTAATTGCGTTGTTGTGCTTTGCATTGCAACATTAATTTTGTAATCAAGATGAGCCATTTCAGTGCCAAGCTAGAGGTCGACTCGAAATCAAGCGACTTAATGTTGAGCAACCATCGATCCAAGCCAAAGCTATTCGCGAGTAGCCCAACTCAATTTTGCTCCTAGTCATACTTGGACGAGCCTGTGATGGCACGCCAAATCCCTTCTTTCATGATCTCTTTCGTTTGATCAAACCGTGATAGCCATGTGCTCCCGAAAAGCAAAATGGATCAAGAGATTTGGGATGCTCAAGGGTGGAAAAGGTAGGAGATTCTATAGAGGGAGGGAGGGAGGGTGGGAGTGGGGGCGCGGTTCGAAGGATTTACAATTGATGTCATCTAACACACATTCTAGCCCCGCCAATAGAGACTGAATCCAGTACTGAATAAGAAACTCCTATAAGAAAATAAATTGTGAGAAATATTTATGATTTTTCCTGGAAATATTTTGAATAGTTTTCTTGATTTTCCATCTCTCTCATAAAGATTCTTTATATCTCCCTTTGATCATGCATATCCTTAATTGATATGTTAGTTAGATAGTTATCTAATAAAGTTTATAAATAGGCTAATATGTTTTTTTTTTAATCAAAATACATCAAACATATGAAAATTTCACATTTTCTCTCTTTTACATACTTCTTATTGTGGTATTAGAGCCTCACTTATCTTGGTATTATAGCTCTTGAGGTGCACCAGGTGCACACTTAATTGCGCATCCCTTATCTTTTGCCCTTTTCTTTTTCAATAATCACAACCATCCATCTCTCAATGTCGATCCTCAACATAGTCCTCATCCAATGAACATATCTATTCTAATATCACGTAGTCTGCACAGCAATCACAACCGCTCCTATCGCAACGACAAGAGGCTGTCGTGACGATAGCCTCTTGTCGTGTAGCCTATTTAACAGCCATGACAACGTATGACAGCCATGCAAGTAACCGTATCAATGTTTGCCGGATCGCTCTTCAGCACACCAAACTGCTTCGGCGATACATCTGGGTGTGTTTAGAATATTTTATCTACAATCAAGTTGACTTGTTCAATGTCACCTTGTTTGTGAAGGATGCTAGAGATAACTAAGAAATCTCCTAGATATTTGGAATATTTCCCTTAATTTTCCATATCTTTCGTAATGGTACATATATCTAGGAGATCCTCCAATCTCTTTTTGATTGTGCTTATCGTTGATTGATATGTTACTTAAATAGTTATCTTAAAAACTTTTGAATAGTCTTATATACTCTATCAAAATACATCAAAATATTTTTGCATATTTCTTATCTTGAATGCAATATGTATATCGAATTTAGAGTACTTAAGCTTGAATCAAAATCACAAACTAGGAGTGGCCAGCCTGGGTCATTGAGCTGGTCGATACGAACCTAGCCTTCCCTTAGTAGGTTTTATGGATAAACCAATGTATTTTCTTAGAATAAGGAGTGGACAGAGGACCACAACCTATTTATAATGTGTATTCTAACATGCCCTTTATTATATAACAATGTTAATATGCAGGCCTATACTGACCATTTATCTTATTACCGAGCCAAGATAAGGTAAGCCTAATATAATATGACTAGATTGTTGTATTCAAGCTATCAAATATTGTCCATAAATGCTTCGCATCATCCTATCACTCATGAAAGTCTCTTCGCAGGAGGTGCATCGCAACCAGAAAACGTAGCGGGAGTGTTCAAAAATTAGCTCACGACATGAATTAAACTCGTGACGTCGTTAAAGACGGATGACCTCTTTATCACTAAACTAACCACTTTGCTTATTTGTCTCATATACTTTATTTATTTTTGTGGAAGTCTTTTTTTTTTTTCACAAACTAAAAATATTACGACATTAATGTTAGCCCACATTAATAAAAATTTCCAATATACTCCCACATAGATAATAATAATTATAATTGCAAGGCATTTCGAAAGGACTATGTTTTATGAAACGAGTCGCAGGCCGTTAAAACATCAATTGTATGTAGCACCTGGGAACATCTCAGGAAGCCCTGGTACTAATGAAAACAGAGATGATGATCATGTAATCGTTTGTAGATGGCGCCAAAGTACTCAACCACATTCACACTTTTAGAAAAGAATAATGTCTTCCAGTCCTTTGATTAAACTTATGCATGTATTTTTTTTTTTTTTTTTTGGTCGGTAAAACTTATGCATGTATTAAGCAAAACATTATCGTGTCTTCTTCAGCTTCAGGTTTCTGGCTATGAAATCATCAATCTTTTGACATTTTAATGCCCAAAGAATTCTCGGTATGCTTTAAAAGAAAATCTGTTAAAAAAAAAATCACAATTGTCTCTCGAATAAATTGATTATATAACGTCCAAATATTATTAAAGGTTAAAACACAAAAAACTCCTAAACAAAATTTATTGCCCCTCGAGGTGAGGGGCACGACACCCTCATCTGAAGGTTGGCCGGCCCTCACCTGTGGTTGACTAGATGCGAAAACCAAAAAAAAAAAGCTAAAAAAGAAGAAGAAAAAATCATAAAAAAATAAAATATTATTTAAAAGTACAATGTTAGCGTTGACCGTCTACATCAATAATTTTAGGTCAAAATTGGCCGGATTGACTCAATTGACAAGAAGTGAAAATTTTAGAATTGAATTTGCAAAAAATGAAAATGTTAGCAAAATTGAAAAATTTAAAACTGAATTAGTAAAAGTACAATAAGTCTAGGATTATTTGAACAATTTCTCCCTTGTTTTAGTCATAGGATGTGTTTGGTTCGACTTTGGAAATGAGTTTTGGGTGCAATGCAAATACTGAAAGTCTAAAGCCCTAGCTGTCTTATCTATATCTAAAGCACCTAATTTCTCTAGACCAGCCATAGCTCTGAGGTCTGAGGTAGTCTACAATGAGGATAAACGATTTTCGACGGTTTGAGAGCAATATGGAGATGCTGCCGATCAGTTTTATTATTCTAGAACGATTGAAATCTTGGGATCATATGTAGTTTTAAGACAATAAATTATCTAGGCGTGCGGGCGAAGGTGACTCGTCTATTACAAGCTTACAGATCTACGACCTGGAGGTTTTCGATAACGTGCGGCCAAAGGTTACCGCCTTCACGACGCCCTTCTCGTTACTGCATTTTCGATCGAGTCATTTAAATTCATCTATCATTTCATTTCGTAAAGTATGGTGGCGATTTTTATACATCGGAAGACGAAATTAGGCAAAAGATTCGTATCATGTGGTGCCCCGGGAATGACTCCGCGTGCTCGTGTGTTTGGAAAACATGAATGCGCGCATGCATGATGATGGCATGGCATATGTGATGTGTAATGTAGTGCACCATGCGTGCAAAACCTTATGCACGGAATGCAATCAAATCTTCAATCTTTTGATTGATTCACTTAAATTCCAAACCTTTACCTGTAGAAAATTATTCACATGAATAATTAATTAATCAAGAATAAACGGATCCATATATAATTGTAAAACACCGATATCAATAAACACAGCGGAATTAAAGCGTACCTGTTTGAGCCATTACTTCACTTGAAGAAAATAGATCAATCTGATAAACAGTGATCTATCGGAATGCCAGATCTTCCTCTCTATGACCTATTTCAATATAGCAGCTTTCAATGGGATTAAAGCAACTGATAGGTATAACCTATCCTTTTATAGGCTAGAGAGGGGACCTAAAGCAAACCCTAATCAACATGGCGTGTCACCGGGCCCTTCCCATTACGGGCTTGATTAAACACAATTGCCTACACTTTCTGCTCAACTAGGCCCGTTATTAATAGATGCCAATACCCAATTCAATCAGATCACTGTAGGGTTCAACAAATATTGGAATATCCATTAACCCGATTATTTAAAATAGAAAATCAATTAATTAATGTAAGCCCATATTATAGGAAATTTCCAACATTCTCCCACTTGGGCTACATTAATTAACTTATTTTATTTTGGAAAAGATTTTATATTGAAAAGCGACACTATCGGGTTAATAACTGAAAATTTTGTTTTATGTGGCCACAACTTTTAAAAAATAATATTCCAATAATGGCATCTCAATACCAATCCAATCCTATATAACCTCATTATAGGACTATGGAGATCAATGTGTTAAGAAAATACCACAACACAAGACCTTCCATAATCACATATAATAAGCATTATATTTTCATGGACCATGGGCCTAGTAGTGTAGTAAGAAATAGTGCCAACATGTGATCAAGATATACACTATTTCTTATCGGTCCTTAATGCAATTTCTCAACGACATGAAACTGCATTAGCGCAATTTCTAAACAACATGAAATTGCCTCGGTGCGATTTCTAAACAACATGAAATTGCACAATTATGTCACAATCCAACATGAGATCTCATAATCGGTGACATCCAGTCATCTTTAAACTAAAATTTGTTTAAGGATACTGTTTTATACTTCCATTTCTCGGTCCAACGGGAGAAAGGATAACAATAGAATCAATAACAACAATCATTGAAAATAAATGCTTTAATAGACATCATAAAAGCATTATCATCGCATATAACTATACTATCCAGAAATACAAACTATATAACTCCCACTAACAAAAGAGATCAAAAGACTCTAAAACACCCATATTCTTTACATATTCTTTAAATAAAATGGGTCGTAAACCTTTTGTTAGAGGATCGGCCAACATGGACTTAGTTCTAATATTCTCGATCACAATGTCTCCCTTTTTGACCAAGACTTTAACAAGTATAATATTTGATCTAGTTAACATTTCAAACGTGACATTATTGTTGTTTACAGCAAAGATAACTATTCGTCACACATAATGCAATAAGATCAATTATGGGCAATAAGTAATTCAACAAAAATAATTAGTACATTATAAACTCCCCTTTGGGCAGAGTGTATAATGCACCATTATTTTCCACAACATGAAGATTATGAAACGATAACAAGGAGAATTACACATAATTGTCAATGATCCATCCCCTTTGGGTAGACAAATCATTTTAATTATACATCTCCATGATATCAATATATAGAGACGACAAAAGAGAATTACATATAATCTTCAAGGATCAATCCCCTTTGGGCAGACAAATCCTTTAAATTATACATCTCCATTATCTCAACATAGAGGGGAATTACACATAACTCCAAAAAAAAAAAACTTATCCCCTTTAGGCAGATAAACCTTTTGAGTCACACATCCCCATCATTAATCTCTAATATATCAATATAGAGGGGAATTACACATAACTTTCAAAAATTTATCCCCTTTGGGCAGATAAATCTTTTTGAGTCATACATCCTCATCTTTCAATTCTAATATATCAATATAGAGGGGAATTACACATAACTTTCAAAAATTTATCCCCTTTGGGCAGATAAATCTTTTTGAGTCATACATCCCCATCTTTCAATTTTGGAATTTATCTTCATGCAATTTTCAAATTAATATACACAATAACCCCCTTTGGGCAGGTAATTGTATATACTAATTTTTATCAATAAGGAACTTCAACAATTTATGCCCAAAATTCATCAAATAATATGAAGCACTTTACAACATGTGCTTCCCAAGATCATATTGCATTTATCAAATAACAATTTTTGCCACAATTTTATGTGCCTATTTCTACAAGAAAGTATAGATAATCTATACTAAATTAGGGAAAGTGGATATTGTTATCCTATCCCTCATACCCTATAATAAATTTCCATAAATTAAAAATTGGAAATATAGGCACAAAATTATTTATCATTGAATTAAATATGGATAAAAATAAATAATTCCAAATAATTATTTAAATATGCCAAAATTAAAATTTACCATACCAAAAAATCATAAATTAAAAATTAGGCATATTAAAAAAAAATGAAACAAAATGGGTCTTAGAGAACCCTAAACACATCCCCATGCACCATTCCGTATGTGTGGGGCTAACGGCTCGATTGGGAATCTTTATCAATCTCCATGGTGCTTCAATAAATAAGACACTCTTGCACCCAATCAAAATCCAAGACGAATTAATCGAAGAAAAGAAAAAAGGAACTAAATCGTCCATATCCAAGCTTCAAGAAATTATTGTTCTTGTCTTGTAGCTTCAATCTACTGCTACTCATCTTCAAAAAAAAAAAAACTCAAACAATAATACATAATACTAGAACCTCTAAAATCACTAGCCGCGAGGTGTTGCTCACCATGATAACATCCCGTGACAACAAAGATAGGCAATGGGAGACTCTTAAGAGACTATAACAGTAGAAAAAGTCCTCATTCTTATGATGGAACTCAACTTCATCGCAATATCATCGCTGACTAGGCATTGTTCCATCAAGATATTTTTCAATTAACGTAGGATCTCCAACCACAGATTAATGCCATTTGACATTGACAAGAACAACTATTCACATCACACAACATTACCCAGAGGAACACCCACCATTCTGTCACCTTTAGTCAGTAGATTCTCATGTTTAAGTTAATAAATAAAAGTCCCATGAGCAATCTTAAGCATTCATGTCAAATCTCAAGTACATATAGACAAGGGACCAAGACAAAACATCAAATAGAAAAGTGAACGCTGATTCTGCAGCAAGAATTGCAATATGTTATGAAAGAAAGCATCACTTCCGCAACTTTATTTATTTATTTATTTATTAGTATGCAGCATCCAATCTAAGTTTACGCCCAGAATTCACCACAATTCCAACCATTCCTGAATATATCACTAACCTATCACAGAAAAACGGTAGTCGCTCTACAAGTCAATTAGGGAGTGACTACTAGGATCAGTCAATCAAGGAAAACGAATGGACATACAAATCACTTGGGATACTTGATCATCATTATGATTTTTCAGGATTAACCAAGATTCATGAAACTTTGATGAACAGAAGAAAACTTGGTGGCATTGAGGATAAGTCAAACACGCTGCGTAAGATTGGACGAGAATAACAGAAGCTTGGAGTGTAAAAATTGCAACAGCATAGCAAGCAAAAGGCTAACATAGGAAATTCAGAACTCAAGGAGAATGTATAATGCAGGCGACGAGAATATTTGTCCCAAGTCATACTACTTTTAAAGTATATTGGACTCCTCCTTCAGGTTAAGCAAGCCAACACAACAACTCATGTATCAGCAGTTTCCAGTGCGGTGGCATAAGACTAAATTATCACTCATCAGAAGCACCTTTCCTGGGCATCCACGAATGCATGATAGCACATTGGTAAGCCCAGAGAGGCCAAGATAATAAATGAGCAACTTCTGTGGTAACACACAGCCCCATAAAATCTCAATTCTAATGGGGCGGAATGTATTATTTTTCACGCCAAAGGAGTCAAGGAAACAATAATGAGCCCGGTAGCATACGGTCAAAAGAATGGCAGTTCAAACTCCAAAAACAGATTTTGACAAGAGAAACGACCCGGGTAGCAAAATAAATTTGTGCACTTCCTAGGTATATGCAATTGGCTTACAGGTATTTTCAATAGAATTGAACACTTTGAACCAACAAAAAACACTCAATTCCTAGAACACACCACCCACGCCCGCGAGCTGAGCCAACCGTCGACTATCACACCTCAAATTCGCAAGCAAGGGCAGGATCAAAACACCGCAAGCCGGGTGATTTGCACATCAAATAGATTTACATGTCATATATGTGCTCAGCCTCGATCTTTCATGAAGAAATAATGCAAAAGAGCCCAAGTCAATTCGACAGTTGACTCTGACATAGTCGGAACCAATGGATCGTTTCCCCAAAACGAACTCAAAATTAAGTATTATCCTACTCTTGTATGTGGAAAGTACCATTCTTTATCTTTCAACAAATTTCCTCAAGTTGACAATTCAAGTCGAAGTCCAGCCCGAGTTTTCCTGTGTATTGGATATCATAAACCTTAATAATATTGAAAAAATTAAACCAAACCACGCCCATAAGATTCGGATTTCCTCCAGGTTTCCTTCTCTTTCCCTTCCCTTTCAGTTACACACTAAGACCATTAGATCATCTCAACCCAGAACTTTTCCTGAACTAATCTTTTGCTCTTTCCACAGGGCAATCAACGCATGTTCACGATGTCGAAAGCTCGACTGGATCACGAATTGCGAAGGCACCCAATTACTTACTACATACCAACAGCACAACTCATGTCACCAAATCCAAAACCACCTCTTCTATTCCACAGGAAACGAACCAAGAAAATTCCAATCAACCACACCATCAGGCTAGACACCAAATTCTAGAACTTTTTCCATGTATAAACCCTAGAATTTCAAATTTATAATTCTCTCACAATTCTCCAACGAAATTATGCAAATTATATATGGTTGGAAAGATCTCAACATGTATAACAAAAGCCCTATAGTTTCAGGATCAATCGAGCAAAAAATCCACACGAAAAAATAATGCCCATATTAGGCTCAAAGAGGAAGATTTCGAATTTCTCATGAAAAAGAAAATTTTCGGGTTCTACAATCATATATGACAAGCTCTGATACCACATGTAGAAAATTATTCACATGAATAATTAATTAATCAAGAATAAACGGATCCATATATAATTGTAAAACACCGATATCAATAAACACAGCGGAATTAAAGCGTACCTGTTTGAGCCATTACTTCACTTGAAGAAAATAGATCAATCTGATAAACAGTGATCTATCGGAATGCTAGATCTTCCTCTCTATGACCTATTTCAATATAGCAGCTTTCAATGGGATTAAAGCAACTGATAGGTATAACCTATCCTTTTATAGGCTAGAGAGGGGACCTAGCAAACCCTAATCAACAGCGTGTCAACTGGGCCCTTCCCATTACGGGCTTCAGTTAAACACAATTGCCTACACTTTGCTGCTCAACTAGGCCCGTTATTAATAGATGCCAATACCCAATTCAATCAGATCACTGTAGGGTTCAACAAATATTGGAATATCCATTAACCCGATTATTTAAAATAGAAAATCAATTAATTAATGTAAGCCCATATTATAGGAAATTTCCAACATTACCAAGAAAGTGTAATCATAAACATTTTAAGTGGTGTGATTAAGTCCTAAACTTTTAGTGAAAATGCAATCAAATTCAAAATCAATATCGTGATGCATGCACAATTTTTAAGTGCCAAATAGGTAATTTTAGGTATTGTTCATCAAAAGCACCGATTGAACCTTTTGTAAAATATTTAAGACTTAATCGAACCGATTAAGAGGTTTAATATTTTATTGCGATCCATATTTAAGATTTAAAATATCCGATTCAATTTCCCTAACGTGTTGAGCGTAAAGAGGGTCACGCCTTCTAAGGAATTTTAAGGATTGACTCCATAAAAGTCCGCTGAAAACAAGGACTTGTCATGGGACAAATTATGTTATGTCTTGCTAATGATATGTCGCGTGATGAAGTATTGTAGGATAATTGGTCAGGTGATTACTTGTTATGTGGCGACCTGTCATACGATAATTTATTGTGTGACGATATGCTGTGTCACGTGACAAAATAATATATGATGACGACACATTATATATGCAGCATGTCATGTGATGGCCCAACGTGCTCGGTGATGACGGAGCTGTGTGGACCTTGATGGGGAAATGCGTATTTGTGTTCAAATGACTATATCCTTTGCTTGAGGACATTTTTTGTCCATATGGAATGTGAGGTTTTTTTTTTTTTTTTTTTTTTTTTTTTTTTTTTTTTTGAGTGTATTCATATATTATTTTTGTCATTTGGCCACAACAACAACAAAAATCAAAGAACCTTCTCTTCCCGGGAGACGACCGCAACGGAGCCAAACGTCGTGCAGACTGCACACCCAAACCCAAACTACTCCTAAAAAAATTTCGACTGACACCATCACCGTTCCCACCACCCCGCATCAAGAACCAGAACCACCCCCGACGTCACCTTCCTCTTTCGCAATCTCTCCCTACACCAGCCGATTCCTCGATCAAGAAAAGGCAAGAACGCAATGCCACCGTCGACAACGACGACCGCCGTGTTTCGATCGAGGAAAAATGATTAATTAATCATGGTTAGGTTAATTAAGACGGTTTAGCTAGATCTAGTGGATTTCCCTTCGGATCAGTTTACTGGACACTTTCTGTTTGCTATTTTCGTGGGTTAAAATGTGCTACGATTTTGAGGTTGTTTCATTATTGAAAAGTGTTCTAAACATCTTCATTTATGACATATATTTTACTCAAGATTTTCTGGATTTAAAAGAATAAGATTTCAACTTCATTACAAGCAAGGCAGAATCTTGGTTTGTGCTGGAACCGTGACCTTTTGGTGTTTAAGGGATTTTTATCAATTCTTATGGTTCGATTTTCGAAAGATTTTCTTCATAAAAAATTTTCATCACATCTTGTAGTTTAACATAGCTAATTTCAGAGCAAATGGACAAGTTTTGAACCTCAAACCAAGCTGCTTTTGGAAAACATAATTTCTGGACACAGACCCAGTTTTGACAACGGTTTGAGCGAAATATTGCTCTTATTCTAGGAAGATCTAAGTCAAGGTGTCTCATAAAAAGTGTTTGTTTAAGTGTCATTTATAACATATTTAAATTTGAGAATTTTCCGAACTCGTTTGGTTATATTTCTGGAATTAATCTTGAAGACGTAAGAGTGGACTCGATTTTTGTCGATTAGGGCCGGTTGTGGTCTTGTGGTTGTTCTTGGTGTCTTGCTTGCTCAAAAATGTACATTTTGTGATTTGGTTGATCTTTGGCATGCTGAGAACTTATGCGTGATATGACAAGATTGGTTGCTCTATGTTGGTTCCGAATTCTACGTCAAAAGATGGCTTTATAAGCTTTTAAATAGAAAAACAATGAGGTGTCGGGTTTGGACACCAAAACTTATTTACTTAACAAAACAATGAGGTTTTAAACCAGATGCATGCAAAGTTTGACGGATAAATTTTGAGTACAAGAACACCTACGAAATTCTTTCTAAAAGCTTTGAAGAAAAAAAAAAGGGGGGGATTACCCAAGTTTATTTTCAAAAAAATGGGTGGTTGGAAAAGAAAATAGAAAATAAATGATGCGTCGGGTTTGGACGCCAAATTTTATTTGCTCAATAAACAAGGATGTTTTATATTAGAAGTGTGCAAATTTTGACGGCTTGATTTTGAGTACGTGACCCCGTACGAATTTATTTCGGAAAGTTTTGAACAAAAAAAAAAAAAGAGTTGCAAGATTTATTATTTGAAAAGAGATTTTGGTATTCTGGGCTAATGAGAAGGAAAATAATGGACTTGAGTGATGGTATGCTCGTGTGATCACCTAAGTACCCTGATGCGTATGATTATGTGGGGTAATGAACCCATCCTGATGTGTATGATTATGCGGAACGATGCCCGATTAAGTTCGGATGCCCTCACATCAACGGGATGTCGAGTCGCGGTTGAGGTCGGACCGATACTCCTTTATGGAATGTTGTCCTGAGGCGTATGCATACGAGGGATGATGTCGTGCCCGATGGGGCGAGATGATGCCCGGTTACGTCGGATGACTATTGACTTTTGAGTTGGCTATGGTTGATGGGTCGTAATAATCGGAACACATCTGAATGGTTGTGCTATTGCGATTGGTTATGGGGTAAAATTGTGTGGCACGGTGTGGGACGTGTCATAACAGTTTTACCTTATAATCAGGACCCATGTGAATGTTTGGAGAGTGAGTACTTTGTGTTCCGATTATTAATTATGCTTGTTGCATGTATAGTGGCAAATGTGATGTGCTAACCTGCAGGGGTGTGCCAAGGCGAGATGAGTTTTGTATGGTGCCTGTTTAGGCTGTCTTTGAGACAAATTTGTGTCCTAATCGGGGTTAGGGTCTTGACTTGCTGAGATTTTATCTCACACCATCGTAATTAAACTTTTTCAGGGTCGTAGCGTGGAGATCTGCTGAGTGCGGATTTGGTGAGCGCGAGATGTGACACCTTTTTGGCTAGCCTTGTCGCTAGTGAAGTTTAGATTGACCTTAGTCTCTGAAGGTTTTTGAGAGGGTCAATAGGAAGTGACCGTAGGAAGGCTTGTAAGTATTAAACTTCCTAGGGTTAATAGTTGATAATTGAATATGTTGTTTTCGCCAATGGTTGTCATGTTTTACTATCCTTATGTTTGTTTGTTGGCCGGGGGTTTATTTAATTCGCTTCTGCATGCATTTAATTGAAAGAAAGAAAAAAAAAAAAAAAAAAATGGGTCGGCGACGCATCTTAGGGCGTCGCATTTTTAATTGACCACCAAGAGATGTGCGCACGCTTGGAATTTGGGGCGTGACAAGATAGCCCCTTGTGACATAGCCTATGTAGTGGTCATAGCAATATATAACATCCATTTAAGCAGCCAAGTCAACATTTGCCTAATCTCTCCTCAGCACATCGAACCGCTTTAGTAATACACAAGGTGTTTTTAGGATCTTTTATCAACAAGCAAGTTGACTTTTTCAATTTCACATTGCATTTTGAGAGGGGATATTAGAGATAATTGCGATAGGTTCTAGAGATATTTGAAATATTTCCCTTAATTTTTCATATCTATTCTTCGATCTCTTTGTAATTGTGCATATCCTTGATTAATATATTAGATAGTTATTTAATAAACTATATAGATAACCTTATGTACTCTCCCATAAGAATACATCAAAATATATAAAAATTTCACATTTTCTCTCTTTTGCATATTTCTTATCTTGAACGTAGTCCGTATATAGAGGCCCTCAAATGCTGCCTCTTCCTTTTTAATCAAATTCAATTAATAATTTTGGGGTAAAATAATGTCATTTTGCATAGTATTTTTTGTTCAGTGGCTGTTTGTCTCATTATCTTTTTTATTGTTTTGCAGATTTTTTGACCATATGAAAAGTGAGGAGTATTTTTTTTTTTTTTTTGAGTGTATTCATATGTAATTTTTGTCATTTGGCCACAACAACAACAAAAATCAAAGAACCTTCTCTTCCCAGGAGACGACCGCAACACGGAGCCAAACGTCGTGCAGACTGCACACCCAAACCCAAACTACTCGTAAAGAAAAATTCCAACTGACGCCATCACCGTTCCCACCACCCCGCATCAAGAACCAGAACCGCCGCCGCCGCCGCCGCCGCCGACCGCCGTGTTTGGATCGAGGCAAAATGGCGTCCCTCGCCACCCACTTCTCCGCCTTCCTCTTCCTCTTCCCCGTCGGCCTCCGCCGCCTCCTCTGCTCCTACTCCCTCTACCTCAAGAGCCCCTCCTCCTACAGATCCAAGCCCTGGTACTTCGCGGAGCCCAGGTGGAAGAACCTCGACCTCTACGCCCTCCTCGTCGCCCTCCCCATCGCCTCCTTCTCCGAGCTCTTCCTCTTCCTCACCTTCTCCGGCCACCCCACCTACCGCTTCGCCTTCTTCCAGCAGTCCGCCGCCGTCTTCCTCTTCTGGGCCCTGCTCGTCCTCGTGATCTTGAAGGAGTACGTCGACGGCGCCGCGGTGAGCGAAGGGTACGTGTTTTTCGTCGCGGGTGTCGCGTTCTTGGTGGAGTATTCGGTGATCGGGAAGGGGGTTGGCGGTCTCGGCGGGCCCGTGTATGAGCTGTTGGGGAAATTGAGTCTGGTTTGTGCTGGTTCTTGCTTGTACTTGGGGATGAGGCCCTCCGCGTTCTTTGCAGAGTACTTGTTGTCGTCTGGTCTGGTGTTCAAGGGGACTTGGGCTTTGCAAGCTGGGCTGAATTTGGGTACTGATATGTTTGCCTTAAAGGGGTGTCACAAGTTGAGGGTTTCGACAGGACAGTGGGATCTTGATGTGAAATGTGCTCTTGAGGAGGATAGTTTGCGGGGCGTTGCGCTGATGAATCTGTTGTTTATCGTGCATGCCATTGGGGTCGTCGTTGTCGGCTTTGGGCTGTTTGGGTTGTTGTCCTGTAATCGGAATTTGAGATTCAGCGATGCGAGCGGGCCGTTGCTGGCTCAGCTTGAATCGGAGAGCATGTTGATGCGGCCGGCACCTGAATTTGAGCTGGAATGAAGGTCACTGATAGTTGCTCCTTCATTTTGTAATTCTTCTCTTCATTTAGGTAGGCTACTCTTGCCTGTTCATGGTCGGCAATGAGCAACTGATTCTTTAAATCATTAATTTTTTTTGCTATGAATAGAGTTACTAGAAATTTTGCTTAAGTGACTTGTTGCCAACAAATGAAGACTCTTTTGTTCAAGTCTGACTGATTGCACCTTATAGAGGAACTAGGGGATCTTAATTCGTGGCTGCCACTTGCTCCATGGGACCATTATGCATATGGATCTTGTGGTTGATATGTAATGTTTGTCCTTCACTCATGTATATACCCTACATAAAAAGTTCTGCTGGTTTGTTCATACGTCAATCATATGCCCTGCAAATAGGCAGAAAAATGGTTCCAAAAATGAGTACGAATATGAAGCATTGATCAGTTAGACAACCGGAGTAAGCCCATCGCTTTGATTAGTACATTTCTGGTGTCTTCAGCGCTGCATTTGTGGCATCATCAATTATGCATCACCACCACGTGCAGTTGCTAGTGTTACATTTGCTAGCAATCTAGTTCTTTAAAAGATAGTAAAGATCTACTAACATTGGCTTTGATTGTGTCTCGTGGAAAGTACTAGAATTGTTTCCCAAACTTCATTATGAACTCTGTGGTAGAAGTTTCATGGCCACAGTGGGTTGACTCAACTGAAGCATTGATAAATCTTAAATGAGAGTTGATGAGATGCTTAAGATTTAAATGGAACATTTTTTTCTCATTGCACATGACACATTTGTTTAAAGGGTTGATGACAATAAGCCTAATGGCTGATTAATGCCAAGCTTCCAAGAATCAGGAACGGTGATTCATCAGGAGAGCAATTAAGATTCTCTGATAATCTGATGTTTTGAAAACCAGTTGAAGGGGAAAGGCCAAACGGCAACTCTTTTTATGAAAGGCTATTTAGGACATACATATTGTATTGATTTTGTTTTTTTAGAAGATCCTGGAGGACAAAGGTATAGTTTCATGCAGAATTGTTGTGAATGTTTAATTAGATGTACCAATTTTTGTGGATTACTATTTTGGTGTGATTAAGGTATAATCTGCAGCAGAAGGAAATATGGGATTTCAATTGTAGACTTTGTCAGACTGAACCCATGAACTTGGATTCTGTAAATGATTGTATTGATTTTCTTGGTAAAGATTTTTTCTAGTTCACGATCTTAGAGTTTTGAGATACAAATCCATCTCTTCACTCAAGCACCCAACTGTCAAAGAAGGCAATTTGTTTGATCCGCATCAAGGACGCATTCTTACTATGGGTTTGTGGCCAAACCTCTCTCAACACATGCTGGTTCAGAGCAAGCGCCTTGTCATTATAGATTGAGTCAGACAACATGCCAATTTGAGCTGGAGAAAAGGTTGATGAACATAATGGTAGAATTACAGGTAGGTTCCTCTCAACTGCTTATGTGACCTCTGTGATTTTTCTGTTTACCAGAAGTTTTAGATTACTAAATATTTCCAGTGAAAGGAGTCAAGCCAATTTATGTCATTATAATGCTTGGACAACTTTAGCGAGGCGTGTTTGCTACCTATTGGACCGATGGCGATGGAGGTGGTCTCGATCAGTCGTGCTTATGCCACAAATTGCTAGGCTGCTAGCTTTCCCTTATGAATCCATTCTACATCGCTACACTTCTACATTTTCGTTAGGGAGTGACCAGGTTCTCTCGTGGCGAGTATGGTGGATTATCCGCCATCATTTCACTGCCCACCTCTGGAGTTCTCTTACTGTTACATTGTCAAATTTACTTTACAAGGAGAGCAGTCGCTTGCTCCTTCCAAGCTCTCAGTTGGCTAGACCTACCTTCCTGGTTCTTGCTCATCATTATTCAGAAAATGAGACACGTGAAGTAGTATGGTTCTTCTTGCATTCATTTGCCGAACATAATTATTCTTCATTGCTGTAAATTAGGGGCCTTGAGAGGATTCATGGGTCATTTAGCTTGACTTTTCCACGCTTTTGACTTATGAAATAGTCAGCTAGATGTGGTTATAATTTGATTTCTAAATATTTATTTTTTAGAGTTGAATGAAGTTACCAATCAATCCAGGTTTGCTGTCTTTTTCATCATGCTCTTTTTCTGAGGTTGTTTCTGGTGTTTTCTTTATATGGTGAAGTGTCGTTATCACCCTCTCTACCTAAGCGGCTTTTTATACCGCAATATTTTGAGTGTCAGACGGTCCTATTGGAAAGAAGAGTAGTTGTTAGAAACAACTGATCGGAACTTTTGATTTTGATTACGCCAAGCTTTTGTTTTTCGAAAGTACAATTCGGGATCTGCATTAAGACTCTCCAGAATGAAATGACATGGATTCTTTGGCCATCGATTTCCTCATAAATTCCTTGCTACCGGATGGCCAAGATACTGATACCCAAAAAAGGAAATGGAAAAGAAAACTCAGTGCTATAACAACTCGATAAGCTGAATCAGCTACAAGGTAAAGTTTTATGAAGAATGAGGCCTGGTTCTATGATTGCTACCAAAATCAATGGAGATGCTACCGATTGCAGCTGAAGATATTGGTGCAATCACACGAAAGCTTAGCTCAGATGAAAAGGAGCAGAAAGAAAATAAGTATGGACTCCAGTCTATCAGATGATTCTGTCAATAGCCCAATTTGAGACTAGCATTTCAATGATTATCTCTTGATTTTATGGTCACTGAGCGCAGAGAAGTGCTTCCATTGTTTTTTGGCTGCTGCTGCAAGAATTGAGTTTCCATTTAGTTGACCTTTATCCGTACCTAACTTACTTATTTACACATTTGCAATTTTCTCCGCCCTTCCAGCATCCTCAAGATATTTTTGCTCTGATATTGTCTGCAATCCCTATCGAAGCAGTTTCCACATGTTAAAGTTTAAGCTGCACTCAAGTGGCCCTGCCTTTCAAACAACAGTACCAGGTACTATGATCGGCTAGCTGTCAACATAGACGAGTAAGAGAAAAAGTAAGGACTGTGCAACAATTTGTTTGGACCCTCGACAACATCCTAACATCTGTTGGGGGGTCTCACTTGGAACCTATCAAATTCAATGATCCTAATAATTAAGACCAATGTGCATTCTTTAATACTCAATTCTTATAATCTCATTAGAGAACTATAAACACTACACGCATACCACAAATTCAATAACTGATAAGACCAGAAATTATGATAATAAGATAAGTTCGATTTCATGCAAATGAGTTAATTTGGGTCGATTATTTTCAACCCGACCCAACTGATTGTCGGGTCTAATAAATGCATCTTATAAGAGAATTCACGCCATGCTAGACCTTCCAAGTCTCTCCGCGGTGTCTACCGTAACGATATTAACTAACGTCACCAGCGCGAACGCCATGGGAGAAAGTTAGCTTGCGAGGGAGCCCCGCAGACCACGAAGACCGAAGACCAATATATGTTCACGTGTCGTCCACCAACCCGAACTCCATATTCTATGTCATTTCCCCAGCTTCGCTTTCCGTCATCATAAATGCGCATATTCGTCCCCTCGTTTCCCCACCATTTCGATCGAATGCAGAGCAGTACCGCTTCCAAGTCGAAACTCCATAACGATCTTGCATTTTTCCCTTTCTGGGTTCTTGGCTTTTAGCTGTTTTCGTCTGTGTCGGAGGGCAATCCTTCAATATCTCAAGTTCGCAATTAGCATTCGTTTCTCAGATTTTCTCGATCTGCAGTTGCAAATTTGGGGACTTTCCGTTTCTGTCGTCGTTTTCAGCGCCTGGGGATTGTTGGGTCGTTGCCCGTTTTGGTTTTTATCTTCAGCGATTAGATCAAGACGGCAAGAAGCGGACGTTGACTTTCGTCTTCGCGTGCCTTGGGTTTATAGTTTTTAACGCCTCCCTCCAAAATGATCGGCACGTTTTGGATTTGGGGGGGTCAGTTCTTTGCAATCGCGTGATTCTTAAGCAATTTGGGCAAATGGGTTTTCCTTTCAACCCGAAGACCTGGCATATCTTGTCTTTGCTTTAGGTTTTTTAATGCGAGTTTTGAAACTCAGCATCAGAAGAAATTTTGGTGGTCCTGTTGTAAGTAGCGGTGTAACTTTTGATGGGTGAGATTGCTAAGGATGCAAATGGCTACCATGAGAAACCTGTGAAGCCTGTGAGTCATGTAGACTCTGGAAAGGATGAGGGTCATGGTGATGCAGAAGAGGACAGCGAGGTGAAGTCGTTGTTGCCGCCAAGACGTGGTGGCATGATTAAAACCTCTGAGAAGACGAGGAGGAAGGTGCAGTGGAATGACAGCAACGGCAACAGTCTCACCGAGGTGTTGGAGTTTCAACCGAGGTATGACACATTAGTAGTATGTTAAATGTTTGATTATTCTCTTAAAAGTTTGTAAGCTGTCATGTTTGTGATTATAAGTTTTATTCAGGTAGTTAATGTTGCATTTTCTAGGATGAACTGCCTCAATTCTATTAAAGCTTAGACACTGTTGTTGTAATTGTGGTTCTTCAAATTGTGGTGGGTGGCTGTTAAGGGCACGATTTATGGTTCTTATTATCTTCTTAGGTGAGAAAACAGAGAAAATAGTTGTTATGATCTTACAATAGGTGTGGAGGGTGCTGACTGGTTAGTACTGGTCTTGTATCCGGCCTTACTAGGGATGATGTAGCTAAGAAAGCTTAGTAAAGTGACTTTTGAGGTTTTCTTGCAACTATAAACAGAAGTTATACGATGTGATATTCTAATACAGACACTAGTGCTTGGTTCTGAGTACGGTCTAAAAGTGGGAAAGAAAGAGGATTTTGACCTTTGATGGCAGTCTCCATTGGTGAAGGAGAAAAGTTACTCTTAATATCGTATTTCCCTTTGATACTTCAATTTGCCAAAGGTTGGAAATGAATAGTTGTAATACCATTAGTTCAGTATGCCATGACAAGTTAATATTTGCTGCCGTAACCACAATTTGACTTCATGCTTGCAATGGTTTCATATTAGTCATTGAGAATGGGAAGTACCTAACTGTTGTTTGTTTGTCTATACTTAATATTACTGGTGAACACAGTATAAGCGAAAGCTCAATGGGTTAAGAGGATCCACGTGGTTGCCTCCACTTAGTGGGGAAATGCTTGGTAAGGTGGTGTAATCTAAATTGTTATAATTAATAAACTAACTTGTTTGAGCAACTAGAGCTTTAGTGATGCTTAACTGAAGCAAGGTCGGTCAAGAATTTTCCATCATTGCACTACATAATTTGTTTCTCTCTTCACCCGTTTAATAGTTTCTCAATATAATTGCAGTTTATGCTTTCCCATGTCTGGAACTTGTCAGCTTATCTATTCAACAATAGTTTTGAAATCCCATAAAATTGAGAAGCCATATCTAGGGCTTGTCAAGGATTGGCTGAAGCTTGACTCTCTTTTAGACATTGTGACCATATGATTGGGCCGTCTTCTATGACAACGACCAGTTGCTTGTAAGAAGTTTGTTAGCTTTTCCACTGAAATAGATCAATGGAAAACTCTTTTTCGTGGTCTACAGTGGAAAGGTCGATGCTAGACATGCTTTTTAGCTGTCTCTACTTTTCCCTTACAATTTTCATTAGATTTGGATTCTTACTGTTAAAACATCGAGCCTTCTTGATTATTGAAAACTGCACCAGAGAATTCGCAGATTATGATATTTGAGGAGAAAGAAGGCCTTAAATTGCATAATTTATCATGTTAAGACCTCCTTAATAGTCTTTTTGCCTAATGTGCTCAGAGAGTTCTGCTGTCCGAGATCATCTTCACTCTTCATATTTTTAATATATGTTAGGCTTTTGTCCTTGTCAAATGAATGTTGACAGTAAGGTCTGTCATTTTAATGCCAACCTAGGGGGTATTTAGAGGCTTCTAGTTATGTTGGTTGAGGGTTGATTTGCGTCATCTTTTCGAATATATAAGGATTCTCCATGTACCTGGGAAGATTAATATTCAAACCTGCAAAGACATAGTGGAGAATTTTTTTTGGTTGAAATCTATGGCCGAGAATAGACGATGAAGAGATTGACCTAGCTCTCATAAAAATGAAGCAGGCAATTAAGCAATGCATGAACCCTTTTGGACCATAATCAATATCTTCTTAAGTATGGCCACAAACAAAATTGAGTGCCTACACTTGAATGAAAGCATGACATAATGGAATGGGGAATGTGATGACTTTTTAAGTAAGGGGAGGGAAGATAGTGATTCTACAAGTGCCAAATGATGAATGGTTTTATCTGATCCTTCACGTTGCATATGGTTGGTTTGATGCTCATGATCAAACAGATCTGTAGCTTTAATTTTGAAAGGATGTGCCTTCTCACTGGTCCACTGGTCAGCTCTTGTTCTGGACTGCTATATATGTTCTGCGATGTCAATTTGCTTTCTTTTCATGTTTAATTTATTGGAAGGTGTGACCCTCACAGGTTTAATGATCTTTCTGAATTCGTGCATGTAATACTAATCTTGTAAAGCTATAACGAAATTGTTGCTGGCAGCAAGTTATATGTGAAACATGTGGATTGTCCTTGCACTCTTCATATGACTAAATTGAAAAGCATTAGTGAAGTTCAAATGTGATATAAATGTATATATCCCGGATAGAATAGGGTAAAGGCAAGGGAATATAGACAATGGATATGAAAAAATTTAGGAAAGCCTATCCTTATGTTACTAACAAGAGAGTAATGGGTCTTCATATTGACCATAGGCCCATAAATATCCCTTGAAAATCAAAACCAACGAATGATGAGCTAAATATAGTGAAGAAAAAAGACAATTGTCATTTTTCTGGATGTCCCAGCTTAATTTGGCTTCTGCATTGGGTGAATAAGAGACATGGAATTTGATGGCCAGAGACTCGTCTTCTCCTAAGAAAAAGTCAACACAGTTTGATTTGTCTGTGAAAAAGTTGCTGCAATAGTAGTGTATGGTGGGTTGGGTGTCTATTAGGAATCCATTGTCACTAAAATTGTCTGCACAAGTTGCTGTACTCTTCTTATTTCCTAATTTTCTTCCTGCCAGCAGAAAAGTGGTGATACATGTTCCATCTCTAATCGGTCATCGTTTTCTTAAATAAACTAATATGTCTGAGGATGAGTGCATCCTTTCAACTGCATATAACCTGAAGCAAACTTGGTGAACAGATCACCAGATTCTTCCCTTCAATCTCTTAGCTTTTGAATATGCTTCCTTGCCTTTGAGTTTGAGTATACATCTGAGTTCTGTCCATATATGATGCGTAGGCACCTTTATGCCAATTAAGCAGAAAATAGATTAGGGGTACTCGAGAAGGAAGCCATTGGCATTAATAATAGCCAAACGAAATCGATGGTGGTGGTTGTAGATTCATTGTTCCCTGCTTGATAAAATCAGATCTGTGGATGCTTGGAACTCTCTCCCATTGCAAAAAAAGAAATGATGAAGAACGAGTATGCTATATAAATAATCTCATCTAAACAATCTTTGTGGTCTTTTTTCAGTTGAGTGAACTCCCTAGTTCTTTTTATTTTTGGTACTTCATCTTTCTCCAGATGTTACTTGACTTTTATTGCTTTTTCCCTGAATTTGATGCCTCGTGATAAGCATTGCCTTGTTGGTCCTGCAGTGAGCCAAGCGACAGTGATGATGAGGATAATGATTCTTGCGTATGTACCATAATGTAGAAGCGATACGACTCTTGCTCATCACCACATGGCAGATTGGCCATGTCAACACCATCACTTATTGTCAAGGATGATTGTGGGGTTCGGGAATGGCAAGCAATGAATATTGCCTCCACCAAGATTGTTTTCCGCGACATCATGAGTCTTTTGGTGACTACGGCTACGAAAATAGAGGAATAGTGCTTTTCCTCGAATGAGGAAATAAGGTGTTGGGTTCATCTTGATAGCCTAAGATGCAAAATACTATGTATAAAATACATTACAAGTGAATTCATACCGCATTCGCTCGAGTATGAGTCTAATTGACGCTGAGATTACCATGCAGGAGGATTCTCAATGGTAAGAAAGACGCCAATACTGAGATTATGACCATGTCGCTACCCATTATTTTTTTGCTTAATACATAAATACATATATATACATATATACATATACATGTGTGTAAGTGTCTCTCTCTCTCTCTTAATCTGTTATGCCGTGTGGTGTAATTCATCAAGGTTATGGAAGCACGGTGTACTTCTACATACGCTTTGTTAGCATTATAGTTCTTCAGGCTGGAAATGTTAATTCTGCAAAGAATCCAGAATCAACATGTGAGATTTACTAATCACTCATGAATGTTTCTAGGAAGTAAAACCTTACGAACCCGCATCAATCTTAAATGATTTTCTGTATTAAAATTTACTAAACATATTGGAATTCAATTATTTTTAAAAGAAAATTAACAACCCTTTATAATGATCACCAAACTCTAAAAAAAGTATGCTGGATAAGACCGCTTATCTAAACAAAATAGGGAAAAAGGATTAGCCCATTTAACATTCATGGGAAGGCGGCTTCTCGGTGATAAATGTGACCCTCAAGATTACTTTAGGCGGAAGATGGTGTGATTTGAACATATTATATCCAAATCAAGAATTCTTAGCAGGCATAAGATTCCATCAATTAATAGGTGGGGTTTCAGCGTTCTTAGCAAATTATTATTTTATCAAAAATAAATTACAATATATATTAGTAAGATATATATATACATAAAGGTAACTTCTTAAGTTAGGAATATAATTTATGTGTTGTGAGTTATTAAAAAATTGTCAACTTCCCAAAGTCATGAGTAACTTTATTATTATCACATTATAGTTAGTATTTGTTAAACGTGGTCAGTACTTTTTCCACATAGAAAATTAAGTTGTCAACTTTTTTATAAGAGGGCGAAGAGGGGGCAA
The DNA here is from genome assembly GCA_017140595.1 of Eucalyptus curtisii. Taxonomy (NCBI): domain Eukaryota; kingdom Viridiplantae; phylum Streptophyta; class Magnoliopsida; order Myrtales; family Myrtaceae; genus Eucalyptus; species Eucalyptus curtisii. The sequence goes on from CM029504.1 coordinate 9,417,879, forward strand.
TCGGTGCTACGGGCCCATTATGGACGTCAATGTAAGGGTCTTATATCTATTTTGGAAACTTAGATTTGAACCTTTGCTACATTAATAAACCACTTGCGACCCGAGAGTTTAAAGTTGGTGAGCATGTTTCCATAACCTCATGAAGTAATTAGCAACTAGGAAGTCTCATTATACGAGGTATGCTACCACCAGACAATATAACACGAGTCATTCAGAGATTCGTTCATGATGTGAATCGAATTTATGATATTGTAGAAGACAAGTAACCTTTAATTACTAGGGCAACCACCTTGGTGGTATAAAATAGAATAGTAGGTTTTCACATTGTTTAATAGCTTCTTCTATAACAAAAGCAAGTAGTACTCAGTAATTTTGTCAATCATTAGCAACTTTTCAAGGTGAAATGTCGATTTCGGAGTTGGAGAGTAATTATTATTAATTTTTTATAGTTCATTATAAAAGTTTAAACCCAATGCTCGAGTAGAGTTAGTAAATGTTGAGCAACTTCTTAAGACAAAAAGCGAATATTCTGAAATCAGTTGCTAGTAAGTTTTCTTGAAAATTACTTCTTTCTGTTGAAATTTATTTCAAGGTAGGGACACCGTGTTCCCAGTTATATTGTGTTTGCCTGATCGTACGGTTCTCCTTCTTTTCTTCTAAAATGAATGGCCCTGATGGCCCCAAGTATACAAATCCGTGCAAGAGTCCTATGCTAGTTGAAGCATATAGCGCCTCTTGAAACGGATACCTTCATTTGAACAAATATCAAGCACTGTATAATCCAAAGAGCTACCAACCGTGGTCATTGTTCTTTTTGGTTTCTGGCTTACATTCGAGTGTCATGGACTAATCTCAAATTTGTATCTGCCGAAGTCCTTTTTTCTGGAGCACCTCAGGAATGAGTGAAGCATAAAATCCGCGCTTTTGGGTTCATCTCAAGAGAATGTTTTTGAGTTTGGTAATTAGAATAGGCCTTGAGTAAGGAATGATCAGAACTCAATACCTTGTTTGAGATGCTTGACGTAGAACAATGGCGATGATTCTGAAGTACGACAATCGTCCTTTCATTCTATTAACGGAGATATTAGGAGAATAAAACATGGATCTCAAATGTGTGTGATTTTGCAGAAATTACGTTGCCCGAACTGGGTTCTATGTTCATTTCGGTTCTTCAGTTCAGGTGTAAACAGATGAACTATGATGCTGAGAATTTTGGTGTCATGTTGAACTTCGTAGTCAACCCTCTTGGCAGTTCAAGACAATCAAACAAGATATGATCATCACCAACATAAAAACAACAACCAGAAGTAGTCAAGCCCCCCCCCCCCCCAAAAAAAAAAAAATACCCTAAGGAAAAAAAAAGAGAGACCAATTCTCTCTCACAAACAAGAAGCAGAGAGCAGATAAACAATCGTTGCCTTTTAAGAGGCAAAGAATATAACTCAAAACACACAAAATATCGGATAATGGCATGTATGTGACTGAAGGTTACTGTCTTTATCCAGGATGATGGATGAAAATCCTGATCACAATGTTGTCAAATTGAATTGCCATGTGCAATTGCTTTATTACAGAAGACCGGTGTTTCATCAGCTGTTTCCTCGTTATTCCTTAGATTCCGATGAAGTTCATCTCGATCCCATCTGTTGATGAATGAAGTCAGCCTGATGAAACATGCTTTTGCTTCGATCAAACGGTCTTGAATAAGATGGTGCTGCTCTTACTAACAGGTGCATTCATGGACGGAACAGCGTTGGACGAGACCAACCAGTTTGAAAGGCTCGTGTTCACCGTGCCAAGAGGTTTAGATTTAGAAGCAACTGGATTGGATCCCAAAGAGGAAGCTGAGGGACTAAAGCTAGCATTCGGTGAAAATGGCGCGCTAGATTGTTTCTCCAATGCTACATTCTCCTTGAGCTGGTGCTTAACCTGCATCGTATTTGCCTTGATTCTTTTCCACTGCATAAGATTTTCGACCGGGTTTAGTACAGAATCAACGTATTGAGTCCTGCATCGAGCATTTTCACTTGTGTTCAGAGTTTTCGTTTCTAGGACACTCGTGGAATGATGGGATGATATCGGGGTTTCAGTTTTGTCCAAATCTGACCGCCACAGAGATACTTGCTCTTTCATACTCGAAGACACTGAGGAATTGAATTGCAGGGGAATTTGCTTCTGGCTCATTCCAGAATCCTGCATATTGCCGTAGAAGTCAATATCCTCGTCACTGCCTATATCATCATCCTCATCTTCGAGTTCGAAATCGCTGTCATCGTCGAGCAATTCATCTTCCTCATCAGAGCAGTCCCTGCAGTTCTGATACCTATAGTTCTCTGAATAGCGAGCACCTGTCGAAGCGATTGAACCCTCGTCGAGTAGCGTCGGGGACGGATCTAGCCGGGATGTTTCATCATCGGGTCTTCTCTTATCTCCCTCTTTATCGCTATCCGAGAAATAAGGATCCGCAATCGGGATAGGCTCATAGGTCTGGACATTCAAGTTGAACCGGACTTTCTTTCGGGTCTTCGCACTAGATTGTTTCTTGCTATGTAAAACCAAAAGCATATGCAAAACCATAAGCACCATCCTAACGAATCAGTCATTTAAGCAACTTTTGTCAGAGAGATTCGACTAACCTCAAGGAAGAAGTCGAGGTGCTGGAGTCCTGACCGATTTCCAGATCTAGTTGGGACGAGTTATCGAGAGGCTCATATTTCCCGTGGCCAACCTGCAAACAACCCAAGAACACATCAATCACGAAACAGAGGAAGATCAAAACGGAAGCTCTGGAATTAAAGAAAAAGGGTCTTATGTACTTGGTCTCCAGAATGGATCGGCTTTCTTCTCCGCCTCCGCTTCTTGGAGAGCCCGAAACACGCAAGGAAGCACCCCATCGATGGCGGAAGCTCAGTCTCACAAGGGAGGAGTGTCTTCTTCAAGGCTTGAAGATCTTCATGGAAGAGAAGTTCGCCTCAAATGAAGAAAGCCCATCAAGGAACAGAGGCAGACAGAGAGATCGAGAGAGACTGCGTGCGTTCTGCGGTGCGTGACGGGCATTTGATGTGAGAGAGAGAGAGAGAGAGAGAGAGAGAGAGAGAGAGAGAGAGAGGGTTTGAAATCTGGGGCGTGGCTCCAAGGTATTTGAAAAAAGGAACGTTGGAGTCTCATAATGAAGGGAGAAGAGAGAGGTGGTGGGCGCTCGAGGCTCTTTTATTTAATGAAGGAGATGAGACAAATCCAGCTTTTGTCTGTCTGACAGCTTGGTGGCTTGCCGGTTGCTACTGGTTACATGCTCTCTTTTCGCCCGTGGAACTTTTTTCTTCCTTCCAAAATAATTAAATATTTAAGAAAATATCACAAATGATCTTTAAATTTTCATCTAACTTCCATTTCATCCACGAGCTTTTGATTTGCTCAATTTGATCCTTAAACTTTCATATAATGTTAATTTCATCCATGAGCTTTCGATTTGCTCAATTTGATCTCTGAACTATTAACAAATGTTCCATCTAGTCCTTGACTATTTGAAAATTGACCAATTTCGTCCTTTCGTTAGTTAAAGTTGATGGAATTGGCTTACATGGCTTTTAGTCTCTTAAATATAAAATAAAAAAGGACATGTGGAATATCCACATGGAAATTGCCTTTAAAACAGGTCAAATTGTGGCCACCATCTAAAAAAGAAATACATAATCACTTATTCTCTTTGCTTTTGTGATCAGTGTTCTCATATCTAGCTGACCCCTAATTTGTTTTCCTTTTTTAAGATATATATTGACTCATAATTCTAGTAATCCAACTTAGTTCCACGTCATCATTTAATGCTCCACGTCATCACTTAACGGTTTGAATAAATAGAAGGACTAGATGAAACATTTGTTAATAGTTTAGGGACCAAATTGAGCAAATCGAAAGCTCAGGGATGAAATTGAACAATAAATGAAAGTTCATGGACCAAATTGAGCAAATCAAAAGCTCATGAATGAAATTGAACATTAAATGAAAGTTCAGGGACCAAATTGAGTAAATCAAAAGCTCAAGGATGAAATTGAATATTAGATAAAAGTTCAGGGACCAAATTGAGCAAATCGAAAGCTTAGGGATGAAATTGAACATGAGATGAAAGTTCAAGGGCCATTTGTGACATTTTCTCTTAAATATTTTCCTAGGAAAAAAATCCTCACTTACGTATGCATTATATTTAGACTTTATGTACAACGAGACAACATGGGATGTCTGAAAAAGTGATTCAAATTTGATATGACATAACATATGTGACCTTTACAGCAACAGGGATAACTCGTTCCCTTAGTAATTTTCATTATTTAGCCCGTTAAGTGAAAAATGAATGTGACCGACATTTGATTTGTCAAATAAAAACACAAACGGTCAATTGTTATGTTGCATTTGGCTGTAATCGTATTTCGCAGGTACTTCCTTTGGTCAAGATTGCTAATATTTTCATTATACAATTGATATTACAAAAAATCAAAACTTGGTACAACTGTAATAAATTTGTTCTAAACTAATTTAAAACGTCAAACATATATATATATATATATGTGATAAATTTACCATCTATTAGTTTCTGTTAAATTTTACATTCAAATTATTAAGTTGGATAACATATGATTATTGACCGATGTACTAGTTTGATGTTTTATCCTCCGCTTGTCACACGTGTATTGATTGTGGTTTTTCGTAGTATTAATTTAATTAAAGGAAATTGATAGAGGGCAAATCTGTCACAAATATACTATTTTGGTGTCTTAGGTGGTTCAAAATTAGTTTAGGTTAATTTATCACAAATGTATCAATTTTGGGTAATTTTTAAAGGTAAATTTGTAGAGATTTTCTGTGGTATTAATTTTTCATTGTAGCAACAATTACTATATATTGATAATCGCACCACTATTGTGTTTGGTTCAATGTAACGAGCATTCCATGTTGCACTCTCAGAATTGAATGGGGCATTCCATCGCTTCACGTAAATGAGGGAATTACAATTCCTTTCCTTTTTTAAGACAAAAAAACTATTCAATAAGATTATATGGAAAATATCAATTATTGATACTTATTATTAGTATAATTGAAGTAAGAAAATACAGTCAACTATTTATTTTAATTCTATACTATAAACCTAAATTGGTACATCTGTGAAAAATTTATCCAAAACTAATTTTTTGACTACAAAATATCCAAATTGGTAAACATGTGATAAATTTAATCCAAATTATTTTTTTGACTACAAAAACCCCCAAATTAGTACATTTATGATAAATTTACTTTTTATTAGTTTTCATTAAATTAGATTAATAGTATGAAAACTTACAAATTGATATACATGTGATAAATGAAGGCCAAAATCCCAAATTGATGTGTAATCCAATTTAGTAATTTGATAATAAAATTTAATGGAAATTAATGGAAGATAATATTGTCATGGATATACTAGTTTTGGGTATTTGGCAGTAAAAAAACTTGTTACATATAAATTTGTCGTGAGTGTATCATTTTGGGGTTTAAAGAATATTAATTATTGTCAAATTTAGTTAAATATGAGCAATTATCTATTTTAAACCTACATTACAATATATTTTTTCCTTTAAAATGTAAATTATTTAGTTAACAAATAATAAAATTAACATTAAATATGTGTTTGATTGATATTAATCGTTTTATTATGCTAAATTACAATTAGTAATTTTTAACTATTACTTTATTCATTTATAAACAATCATTACCATTTGTGATTATGTGAACATGGTTCGACTAGATTCCAAGGATGGAATCTGAGCAAATTCTATTGTTTGCTCGTGAACATTAATGAGATTCCTCGTTGTTCATCATAAAGAATCTTCAAAGGGATTCCCATTTCAAATAAACAACACTCTTCATTTGCGATCGACAATAGCAACCAGGGAAAGGCAATCAATGGCTGTGTTGATCAGTAAGTGGTGGTCGGTGGCAACGATCGGAGAATGGGGATGGTGACTGTGATAGAGTCCAGTTTTTTTGATAACTTCATGGTGTTAGACATGTATGAACGGACTTTGAAACAAACGATTCATCATCCCAGTAAAAAACACATTCAAATATCAAGAATGATGCTGCAGCTTGAGAGTTGGGTCATTGTTCGATGTTGTTTTCTTGTCACATAATGAAGAGATATATGTGCCACACTTCTCGACAACAAAGGATGACTTTTTGTGTTGGGTCAATAACAGCAATCAAAGATCAACACAGTAGTTATAGGAAAAACAGTCATATTCAAATCTTAAAATCCACTATACCCAGAACTGCAAAGCCTGAGCATTAACAAAATTATGCACAACTTGATACCCAACCCATGCGATGGTAGACATATGATTAGGTGAATACACGCCAAGATGCAAGTTACATCTTACGGATGCAAGGGTCGATACTTGCCCATTGGCACTGGTCAATTACCGCCAAGTAACTCTATGGACTAATGCCGTTTGGTTGATGTATAGAAATTGGCTTCCCACAAAAGAGCTCCATAATGTACATAGATCAGTTTTGCCACCCTAACTTGTGCCACTCTTTGCCTTTGCAATCACATTTTGAAGAGAAACAGACGGTTTCAAACCTAGCTTCACCACGGCATTCAGTAAATCCTCTGCCTCTTCCCACTTCTGATCCTTGCAAAGAACCTCAATAGTACGACTGTAGCTGCCAAAGTTAGGAACCATTCCTTTCTTGCCCATTTCTGTAAGCAAACTCAGGGCCCTATACGAGCTGCCCTCCATGCAGTATCCGTGGATCATTGTGTTGTATATCACATCATTGGGCTCTATGCATCCATCACGCATCGACTTGAACAACTTCGATGCTTCCTTCATATTGCCATTCATGCACAACCCGTGTACTAAGACACCATATGTGTGCACATCAGGAATGAATCCAGCCTTCTGCATGGATGCATAGATGTCGGATGCTTTTTCCATGTCATCTGATCGCGCGAAGGCATCTATTAGAATAGTATAGGTCACTTTTGAGGGAGCGATACCTCTCTCCTCCATCTCCTTCACCAAATCAGTCACTGCAGGCAAATTCTTAGCTCTAGCAGATCCTGCAATTAAAGTGTTGTATGTCACCAAGGATGGGGAGTGACCATTTGACTTCAGTTGATCAAATAAGGTGAAAGCTTTATCCAACTTCCCACAATTACAAAATCCGTGTATGAGCGTGTTATACGTAATCACGTCTGGATTAATACCACTCCTTTTCATCAAGTCCACCAACCTCTCGGCTTCCCAAACCCTCGAGTCATGACACAGCCCCCGAACGAGAGTGTTGAATGTAACAACACTATACGCAATCCCTCGCTCGCCCATTTCATCAAACAGTTCGAAGGCTCCGTTCACATCACCTCCCTTGCAAAGCACGTTGATCATGAGATTGCAAGTATGTACGCTCGGAACAACCCCGCTGAGCTTCATCTTTCGGTACAACTCGAGACCATCTTCCTTCATGCCTTTCCTCAAATACCCATCAATCAAAACTCTGTAGGTGTTGCGTTTGGCGACTAAACCCAACTCGCTCATCTCGGAGAACAATTTTCCCGCCCTTTCGACGTCGCCGCGTTTGCAATAGCCGTCGATCAAGGCCGTGTACACGAAAGCCACTGGAGACCAGTTCATCTCCTTCAACTGAGCGAAAATCTTGAAACCCCGGTCCAAGCGACCGGCTTCGCAACAGCCCTTCACCATGATCCCGAGGCTCCGCTCGTCGACGATTCCGACTTTGGCCCTGGAATCACCGAACAGACGCCATGCCTCGTCGAACGAGCCCGATCGAACGAGAGAACTCAGCAGCGTGTTGAAGGCGCTCGGGTAGGGAACGAGGCCATTTTTCGCCATTTGGGTAAAAAAATCATGGGCTCGCTCCGTTGATGGAGATTGCAAAAGGGCAAGAAGGATTGAATGGAACTAAGTTCTCGTTGGGTTGGGAGATGTGATCAATAAGAAGGCGTGGAGTGGCGGGGTTTCCACCATTGTTGGGCGCTCTGCTCTCCCTGTCTTTCCCCTTTATATATGTTGGCAGGCTCATTTGCCAATTGTCATTCAAGTTGCCTCTGACTAAGAGTTTGGGCATCTTTCATTTGCGCGGTGACAACTGCTTGATCCATGAAAAGTTACACTCGTGCTATTGAAATGAAGTTACCAACCCATGTTAAGAATGTCATCAATCAGATCGCGGAAAATACTGTCCCGGCCGGCAGGCGATCTCGTCTCGTTCATCCGATGCAGACATCATGTTTGCAATCAAAACTGTCTGAATTAATCTCTCTCTCTCTCTCAACTCGCATGGTCTCATGATTGTGCAACCTGATTCCAAAGCAGTCGATTTATAACTTACTCGCAGGAGAAGGATTTTGGCTAATTCTTTGTCTGAATAAATAACTGCACCAATTTGAACATCATTCTGGACTGTAAAAAAATAATTGTTCTCTAACCCGATTTATTTTGCATGTTTGAACATGGTGTTCACAACCAAAGAAGTTTGCACACTGAGAGAAGCAAGAAAAATTTCAGGAACCAAGGGCTGAGTGGCCCTAAGGGAATTAGTTGTGAACCGGCTCAAATGGGTCGTGCTTAGTCACATCGCAACTTAAATATCAATTTGACGTCGGGGAACTCGCATACAGATCGGTGAAAGCAGCTTCATTGCCTGGACGTGAAAACACAATCTGCATTTCGGAGTTGATAAAAAATTACACTTTGTAGAAGAAGCACCAAAAGAAAAAGTGTATTGTAATCTGCACCTGCGTTATTTTCAACTTGACGAGAGTGAAAGTAGTACTTCCTAAAAGAAGGAATTACCTGATAATTTCCGAGCGTGTGAGACTTAAAACCAGCTGCACAATAGTCGAAGTAGTACTCCCATGTCCTTATGAACTTTTCATTGAATCCCAGAGCTAATATTTCCCTACAAAAGGAGAAAGGGGTCACGAATGACCACAAAACCAGGAGAAATTATATTAAAGTCATTGCAGCATCATATCGCTTGTCACCTTTGTTTCTCCATGAAGTTCTTCCTCCAACATCGAAGTGTTTGGTAAAAATGGATTCCTATGTTGTCCACATGCTCCACACTGTGGTGGAAGATCTTTCAGTGAATAGATGAAGAGAAGAAGACAGAAATTTGTGCACTTGATGTTATGCAATTGTACCTAAGTCGGGACGCAGAGGCCATAGCTGATGTTATCCTGCTTAAGGAAGGCACACAGCACCCGGGAAAAATATATTCTTTTATGAAGTCTGAACTTCGCCTGTATTCCTCGTACCGCTCATCGGGTATGGAAGTGAACTAGTGAAATTCAATGCACCATTTAACAGAATAGTGTGAAAAAATAAGCACGTCTTTTACTTTTGAAACAATAATTCAAGCTGTTAAACCATTGTATGTCACATGCCTGTAGAACAAGTAGTCCGTCTTGGGCTAGCACCGATTCACAACAGCCGAAGAACTCCTCCATGTATTCGTGGCCGACTGCTTCTATCATCTCGCTGTGAGTTCATTCCATTAAGAGAGTCTTTTAAGCATCTTTTTGGTCTGTTTAGTCAGATTACAAATAGACAAAATGGCGAGAAACTCACCAGGAAATGATCCTGTCATATTTGTAGGCACTTGGCAATTGGCGATAATCACAAAGAATGAATTTGATGCTTTCCTGCAATGAAAAAATTACATACATTAACTCTCGGACTTATGAATTAAGTTGTCAAGTATAAAATGCTGGTAGATTGGGTACCTGAAGCCCTGCTTCTTTCACTCTTGATTTGGCATACTTCAATTGCTCTTTCGACAGAGTGATGCCTGTGTATTTGCATCCGGTTTGCCTAACAACTTCAATGGCCAAGCTTCCCCAACCGCAGCCGATTTCAAGAACTTCATGTGTCTTTTCAATTCTCGCCTACATTTTTTCTAGGCAGAGCATTAGTCACTGAACAGTCGAAGGTTAACCCGTCAAGCAGCCCCAAACGAACAGCAAGTTAAACATACCTTTTTAATCAAAAGAGAGATTTTTCTCATCTGTGCTGCCTTTAGGTCTTCACCAGCCATCTATCGAATTTTTCGACAGCACAACAATGCGTCATTATTTTGAGCCACTGGACTTTCATATGTGGATTTGTATTTACTCTTGCTTCTATATCACGTATTCAGCAGCAAAATTTCAAAACGGGGTTGTGGCTACTGACCTTGAATACCGCGCAGGAGTATGTCATAGTCTCATCCAAGAACAATGAAAAAAGTTCATTACTCTGCAAACATGACGAAATGGAAAACAGCATTACAGAATACCGTATGTACAAGCACATTTTTGCTTTTGATACCCATCAATGTTGAGAAACTGACAATGTATTCTGGTTCATTCTGTTCTCTTGAGAAAAAGATTTGGAATAAAGTTTTTACCAGATCATAATGTTGGGAGATGTTCCTGCGAGCTTGAGTTAAAGTGTTTTGCCTCAAAACATGCTTGAAGAAGTACTTAGCCGAAGCAATACCAGCTGTTAATAACATCGGTGTCCACCAACCCCTTAATCAAATAGTTGCATACACTAGTTTAGTATATTTAATAATAACATAAAAAGTCAAAAACATTTAGTTCCAACTAGTAAAGTATTGAGTACCTTCTCCTACTCAATTTCGAGGTGGCAACATCGGAATCTCTGTTCGCTATGAGAATCTGTGACTTGCCATAATGTTGACAAGCGATTAAGCATTTGGTATGTATAGAAGGATACGGCATTTATAAACGAAGTCTGTTTGATGAAGAAAATAACCTGAAAAAGATTTAGAAGACCTTTATTTTTGTCTACACAAGAAAAATCACCATTTATGTATGCATCTGCCAGGCCTAGATCGGCTTGAGTCATGACCTGAAAAACAAAAAATTCCTTATTAGGACACAAGGTCTCAGCACGAAAAAGCATAAACTAGGCCTTGTTTGTACAAGAGTCCTAAACAGTCTAGTCCAAAGTGGGCTGGAGTCGCGTGTAAGTTGAGACAATACCTTCCAGTAAAACTCTGGACTATGAATCCTCAAAGTAACTGTTAGAGGACATCTTTTTGTGGTTCCCTCAAAGGTAAACATCGTGCCTCCTTCCTCTAATAAACTGCCAATCCCGAAAGCATAATTATTGCTACCTGATTCTCAAAAATGTTCCTCTAAGCAGTAAGTCACTAAGAACGTTCTGCATTTCTGAATATCATTTTTATTTACAAGTAAATTCGCAAATTCTGTTCTAAGATATTAATGAAAATGTGGGAGTGGACCACAATGACACTCTAAAGTGAGAAGATGTTGACTATGACGCTGTATCAAAGCAACGACACTTCAAACACTTCTGAAGATCTACAGAGAAAAGACAAGGAACTGTGTACTCTACAAGCCAATAGTTATCATGATAAGTACTAATATACTCACGTTATTAAACCTGTAGAAATATAACGTCTGAGAAATCCAGTAACAAAAAAGCGTGCCCCAATTTCCTTGAGTGAAGGAACCATATGTCGAGGGTTATCAAGAACAAAATGACTTCGTCCTATCCCTCCGTGTGCAGCAGCCATGCCTGCCTGCAAAGAAGTCCCTTAATATTAGCATATGCAACTTGCTCAGAGAGAGAGAGAGAGAGAGAGAGAGAGAGAGAGAGAGAGAGAGAGTCTATACCTTCAATCCATCCTCATCGAATCCATATCCTGAAAGAAGAATAAGTGCTCAAGTTAGTCATGAAACATACAACTACAGTCCCTTGGCGACCTGAGTCCATACCAATAGATTCAAATTACAGCAACCTTATTAGCAAAGACCATCTCATCAATTTGGCCCAAGTGAGGACCTTCCTCTTCAAATTTAACCTCAAGAAAGATGGCAAGAACCTTGTAAGAATATTCTTTATTACATGCGGAGGAATATAATACTCTCAGCATTGCTAAAAAGCTGAGGTATAACAATCACTGGTGCATAGAAACTTTAACAGGCTCACCCTGGTATGCTCCACAGAACCAAATTCCTCTTTTTCCTTGGATCTCATGTAGCTGAAGCAAAGCTTTCGATGCAGCAACAGATGGAATTGGATGGCCAGTGCACCACTTAAGCAATGTGTGTTCCGGTTCATGTGAAGGATTGAGAGTCACGAGAAACGGAAAATCCTTCTGATTTAGGTTCTGCAAATATATATGGACCCAATTTAATTAAAAGAGCATTGGTCACGCTGAAACTGGTCAGAACAGAAAGGGAGTTCTAGAGGCTCAAACACTGGAAATGGTCAACATGTTGTGGAATGAACCTCACCATGCTGCTAAAATTTTAGTAGTCGTTAACAACTTATATGCATATCGACCTACCCAATAAATTGGTTTATGTACTCCATGACAACTGCCAGTTTCACTTCTTTAATTTAAGGCGATATGTAGCATGCGTTGTAGCATGTAGCATGCATTCATGTAGCATGCATTGCAGCATAACGCATCCTGAAGGGCATAGCTGAATTAGACATAGAATGAGCAAAGCGCATTTGCCACACCTGAAGCACATTGAGCCAGTATGTCAAGCATACTTTATTTTCAGCACTTCCCAGAAAATTCCACGCACTCCACGCTGCTGAGTTTTTGGGCATGAAAGTTTTGTCATGATGAAGATAAATCTCACTGCCAATAGAAAAATATATCAATGGTTTTGCATTCCGCAGTAGATATAGAAAGCAAAAAGAAGATTGCCCTTGTTGAAATTTTAATTTTACTTCCCCCAAGCAGAAGGCTTAAAGCAAACGTAATGGACAACGACATGATCGTGAACATATTGTTCTGGACCACATCGACCAACTGTGCCTTTGTAGACAATTGGTTGTCCAGTAGTAGGTTTGCAGACACTAGTCGTGACATTATCCGAGAATGTGCAAGCTACAGGCTAACCAATTATACCTGTAGGCATATTTGAATGCACCAAGTACTCTTGTCTCATCATAAGTTGCTTGGTCCCCCAACATTCTCAGAGCATCCGGTGCATGGACGGCTATGATACACTTGTCATATACTTCTTCAGAACCATCTCCAGTTAAGACAATGCATCCTGTTCAATCTCTTTCTGTTACCTGTTGGGGACTATAAGGATAAAAAAAAGTATATTTTCCTGATGATTCGTGAATATACCTACTGTGACAATTTGTTTATCATCTCCATATTGTTTGCTCTAGTTCCATGTCATGTGACAAAACAATGCCGAAAAAGACAAGACCTAAACCACAAGTACTTACCCTCATCACTAGTGGAGATGGATCGCACTTCACAACTTGGTCTTATTTCACACCCTTTACTCTCGAGCACATCTCTGACCTGAATTCACAAATATTTACAGTTCAATTTGTAGGGTTTCCAGAGAGACAATTACGATCAAGCATGTTGAGCTTTCCATTTCGAACTATTATCATCACCTTATCGACATAAGAATGTGAGCGTCTTTGGACAGTAAGCCACTGAGGGCGGCCAAAAACCTGCAAAGAAAGCAAGTAAAGTTAAACGAAGAGTATTATGAGGACTGATTGATAGAGGTGGAAGGAAAGATTTGGCGATTGACTCATTGATATGAAATGCCACCAACTTAAGTAGCAGAGAATTCATTGGTAGGACAACTGAAATGGCGAAACACAGTTCATTTCCAATCAATCAGTAACCTTCTAGAGCCACATAAACTACCTGAAGCAGATGATGATTGCGGCAAAAGGACAGAACTAAGAAGGCTGAAAAGCTTAGGACTCCTTCCGAAGGGCAAGACCAGATTGAACCACAAATTGGGATCTGTAGGAATATAAAATTAATTGGTATTTGCCATAGATCTACATTCTCCAAACAAGCGAAGGACAGACATTGTTATATGAGTAAAAGATCAAGGATATGACAGAGTGCAGTGATTCAACAATCTCACAAGGTAAGCCTTTTGAAATAATTCGGAGTAACCCCGTGACTTGATAAACTGTCCCAAAGTTTCACTGCGATCGATGTCCGGATTGCTCTCAAGTCCTTCTAGGTAACTGCAAGAATAAACAGGCATCAAACAGAGTGAATGCCTATGATTGTCCGGTCGTGCATACAAAAAGGATGCGAGAACTTGAAGATTGGCTTATACTTTATAATGCACTAGGCCCAACTTGTCACCTTGCAATGTCATGTACGATAATGCTACCTTCAGAACGAATATTCAACATTTCGAGACAAAATTTGATATTCGATCATCTTACCTGCTATAAAATGCATAAAATTTCCTAGAGTTTCCTCTTGAAAAATGACGTTATCAATGTTCAAAAAGTTTAAAATCTCATGTCAAAAGTGTAGCATATTGCCAAAAGCTTAGGCTTCAAGAAATCACTCTCTTCACTGATATCAACCGTGACCAAGTCAGCTGGAAATAAAACTTCATTTATGATAATTCCTACTTATAGTGGGAAGTTCATTGGCAAGATTGCAAAAAAGATTAGCTGGAAATCTTGGGCATAAATGATTATGATCACTATCATTGTTCTGAGCTGCAATCAATTTAGAGAACTAGAGACATAAATACAATAACCTTCCGATATTTAGCACTAAAAAGACTTGATTTACCTAAGGACATCCTCCTTAAATTTGATCATTTCCCTGAGCATTTGCCAGAAGTAAGGATTCAACACATTTGTCTTTTGGGCGAACAAACTCAAAAGACCATTTTTGCTTCCCCATTCACAGCCTCGACCTTCGTCTAAGCTGACTGAAAATGACATATCCGATATCTCCATTTCCACTCCAAGACTCTCAAACAACTCCATCATATTAGGGTATGTAACCTGCAGGAGACCCTTAATTCGCGTTAGCATTAGAAGTTGCTCAAGACTAGCGATTCTTTATAAAGAAAATTACATTCTTTTTGAAGAAAATCACTTTTATGAGATGCCAAAGAACCATGATCTCAGAGTGACAGAATAAAATCAATAGCTTCAACTCTTGTTACTGATGATGTTCGCTGCGCATTTGTGGTGTGTTAAATCAATTTGTACTCTTATACAAGATTCGATGGTTAACCTACTCATAGACATTTCAATGGCTGGCAAATTTTTTGGCAATGCGCCATGTCTTGAGGGTAAAGAGCCGATTGATAGCATGTTCATCATTGATGTTATACATGATAATCAACAAATTCTATCCATGCATAAAATAGTACCGATCATTGTAAGTAGAAAGAAAGAAATTTTCAACTCCCTCATGTAACACACTTAGGTTGCTTCTTTCCTCAGCGATTGAAATCGGATTGTCCAGGCCAACACATTTTTTGGCCTAGTGCCAAACCCTGGGTGGGAAAAGAACTAGATAGGCCATCGTTATGTAGCCCGACCAAGATCAGATCTATTTATTTTTATTCTCAATTACAAATTGATCGAACCTTTCTATCTTTATGTCTATATTCAGTTTGAGTATGGTGATGCACGTTGCTTTAATCATGTAACCCCTTTCTCTATAGTATAACTATCAACAGAGAAAGAAAGGGCGGTGCTATTTCTAGTCCTATTTTGGCTAAGATACTCTTTTTTTCCAATTAACTTACCAAAATACCTCCTCTCTCTTCAATTTGTTATTTCCTTTTTTTTTTTATTAGGTTAACCCACAAAACTACATTTATTTCTATCATCTCTCTTATATTATTATTTTACAATGTAAACGTCAAATTAAACCAAACAATATCATGCATCCTATTATCACTTTGCCTAGAGGAGGGGGTTGTTAAATTTAATATATGATCTCATATTTTTAATCAGAAAAGTTACACAGAAGGTTATAAATTTCTAGATATAACGGCTTATGAAAATATAATTAATTGCCTTTTTTTTTTATCAAATAGTTTGAAGGAAACTTAATTTTAAAGTTGAAAATTAAAATTCAATCTAATTATCTAACAGATTTTGACATTGTGGATGTTTTTTGGGAATAAGTTTGTAGGTTTTTAAAGTTAAACATCATTGTATTATGTATATATTAAATATGAGTTAGAAAAGTTATTTGCACCTTTAGACTCTAATAAGATTTTCAAAGGAAAGTTTTAAACATATTTTAAAGTTTTGATCCACTTGATATAAGATTAAATCTGTAATCGATATTAATTACTTTCTTCATTGTACGAGTAGAATAGCAAGAAGTTTCTTTCTTCTTCTCTTTTTCCCCCCTCCTTTGTGTGCTTATGTTTTGCTAATATTTAGATATAATCTAAATATAAATATGTTTGACATTTGATCATGCTTATGATAAATTAAACATTTTTCATTTCCATTTTTATCAATATTGGCTAGATAATTGAATAATTTAATTTTTGACTTCGAAATATAATTTCGCTCATACTATTTGATAAAAAGAAGGCAATTAATTATGTGTTCATAAACTGTCACAAATAGAAGTATCTTATGATTGAAAATATGAGAACATAAATTAAAATTGATAACAGCCTCTAGGCAATGTGATGAAAAGATGCATGGTAAAATGATATTTTGTTGGTTGTACAGGACCATAAATTGTCAAAATGATGAGAGAGATGATAAGTATAAAACCAGTTTTGTGGATTAGCCTAATAAAAAAAAACAATAAATTCGAGAGAGAGAGAGAGTATTTTAGTAAGTTAATCGGAAAAAAAGGACTGCCTTGGCTAAAATGGGGATGGAAATAGCACCAATATATACATGCGTGTGCGCAGGAATGAGTATCATGTTTGAATAAATCCTTTAAACCTTTTCATGCTGACAATAAAGTATCTAAAACTCTTGAATCACCTTATTGTTCCTAATTAAACGTGCCAATCTCCCTTCAACTAATAATAATCACGGGTGCACAAATTCACTCTTTGAGATTATCCTCGTGATATAAGCATGCCTAAATAGGTAAAATTAATATAATTTGATTTTTTATTAACAAGATCCTCATGTAAATAGGTTGGCTATTCTAATTAACAAATAATTTCCAGGGTTAATACCACAAAAAATCCAAAATTGATACACTTGTGATAAATTTATTACAACATAATTTTTTGACTACCAAAAATCTCAAATTGGTATACCTTTGACAAATTTATCCTAAACTGGTACACTTTTGACAAATTTACTTTCTATTAGTTTCAGTTAAATTTTATTATCAAATTATTGAGTTGACTGACACGTGACAATTGATTGGTATACTAATTTGATATTTTACTTTCTGTTTGTCATAATTGTACCTGTTTTGTAATTTTTTATGGTATTAATATAATTTAATGGAGTGTATATTTGTCACAAATATACTAATTTTGGGTTTTGGGGGGTCAAAAAATTAGTCTGGGGTAAATTTATCACAAGTATATCAATTTAGGGTTTTTTTTTTTTTTTGTGATTATTTTGGGGTAAATTTGTCATAGGTATACTAATTTAGGATTTTTGGTAGTTAAAAAAATTAATTTGGGGTAAATTTGTCTCAGGTATACTAGTTTGGGATTTTTCGTAATATTAATCCTAGATTCTAATGCTTAGAACCATGATCTCAAAGTGATAAAATAACATATCATTGGCTTCAACTCTCGTTACCGATGACGTACGAAGTTGCAATAGTGGTATTTTTATTCAATTTATACTTCCAGACAAGATTCAATGGTCATAGCTACTCAAAGACTTTTCAATGGCCAACGAATTTTTGGATGATGTGTAATGTCCTGGGTTAAAAATCGATGAACAACATATTCATCATTGATATTATTATACATGATAAAAAGGGCATGTTTAATAATCAAATTGTTCCTGAGAATAATTTTTGCTCAAAAATGATTTTTTTAAATTCAATTCCCGGGAATAATTTCTAAATTTTTGAAAGTGTTTAATAACTGTCCAAAATTTATATTCTCGAGATAGAAATGCATTTGGTAGGATTCTTAATTTTTTTTTTGTTTCTTTTAATTTTTAATACTTTTATTATATTTTTCTTATTTTTTCTTTTCTCTTATTTTCTCTTTTTTCTTTTCTCTTCTTCTTCCTCCTTCTTTGTGGCTAGTCACTAGCCATAGTGGTGGCCGACGACTAGCTAGGCGAGCTCACCGAAGCCTCGCTAGGCCAGGACGAGGTTCAGCGAGCTCACGTGGAGGCTCACTTGGCCGTAGTGAGGCTTGGCCTCACTAGATTAGGGCAAGGCCCTCGTGGTGGCCTAACGAGGCCGAGCCTCGCCGGTGGTTGAGCTTGGGCCGACGAGCCTCACCCAACCACAACAAGGCTTTGGCCGATGAGCCTCACTGTGGCTTGACTTCGCCGGGCTGACAATGCTTGGGTGAGGTTGCCGGTCCTAGTCTAGCCAGTTGCCAACCATGTTTGAGGTCGACAACCGGCCAAAAGGAAGAAGAAGAAAAGGAAAGAGAAGAAAAGAGAAGAGAAAAGAAAAAATCGTACTTAATTCAAGAAATTGTTTTTGGGAGCAAAAAGCAACTTTTTTTCCATTTCTTGATTCTATTCCAAATCTATTTCTAGAAATAAAAAAGAAAAGGATTTTTGTTTATGGGAAAAAAAAATTTAACAGACTGATTTTTGTTCTTTTTTTATTCCTAGGAACAAAAGAATAGAATCATAATGTTACCAAACATGCCTTAAACAAATTCAATCTATGCATACAATAGTACCAATCACTGTAAGTAGAAAGAAAGAAATTTTCAACTCCCTAAGCTTCTACTTGTGCAACACGCTTAGATTGCTTGTTGCCTCAACGATAAAAATCGAACTCTCTGCGCCAACACATTTTCCAGCTCAGCCCCAAACTCATGGGTTGGAAAAGAACTGGACGGCCATTGTTATGAAGCCCGACTAAGGCCAGATCTATTTATTTTTATTCTAAGTTGGAAACTGATTGGCCGATTAAGTATGGTCATGCACGTTGCTTTAGTCATGTAACTCCTTTCTTTATAGTATAACTATAAACATAAAGAAATCTCACTAAAGAATAAAGCAAATCTAACTAGACAAGAAACCGAAATATTAATGTTCTAAACCTTGCCGGATTGGCAAGCCTAGGGAACTACCAAGGCCGCGATCGAGGTCCACTCCAACGCCCTAGGTCCAAAGTGCAAGTAGTGAGAAATTATTACCGATATCTACCCAAAAAAATATTAGTGGGTTTTCATGCAAGTTTCTTGTGAATCCGACCTAAGTTTATTGAAAAATTGCTGCTGGGTGAAACTAGTTGAGCCTAGAGCTCTCATTCGTGTTAGATTGGTCTATCAATCCTATGTTTTTCTTATAAAACGAAAAAATAGTTCCATATCACAATCAATTCCACTCTATTCTCGTACTAAATCTACGATTAGAGTTTGTTTGATTGAACTTCTGAAACCAATAGCTTTTTTCCCTTCAAGTAAAAGTAATATATTATACCAATTTTTGAATTGCTGTTGCAACGGCTCTTGAAACAAAAGAAAACCTACATCCTTATGTAAAGTCTTGTGAGTTGTATCAATATTCAAATGTGTAGCTTGGAAGTGATAGTATGATTTAGACATGGAAAGGACGTTAACCTTTTCTTAAATCAATTCGCAACAATAGAAGATTCCTTCTACTATGGTGTTTCTTGTCTTTCTCTATGCGAACTTGACCATTTGACCAAAGAGGACAAGAGGGAGTTCTTTCAATGAACAAATTCATCACCTATTAAGATTCTGGATGCCTTTTGGAAGTACATGTTTGCAGATATTGAAATTTGCATGGATCTAGAGATAATTGAACAAAAGAAGGAAGACCATCAATTATATGTTTCTTCTCACCACTACGCTAGTGTTAAAATGGAAATAAATGTTATGGAGACTAATAGACATTAGTATACCTCTCACGAAAACCATTAATATCTATCTCATGGTGCTCTGGTCTTTAGATAAAGTTTCTAATACACGGCAAATGGAGAGTATACTGACAAAATCAGCCCCTCTTGTATTTAAGATTTGAGAAAAAAGATGCAGAATATATATGCCACAAATAATCTATTTACGTCTTAGTTTTTTAATCATTGGATTACATTTGATGATTAATTTTCTAAAGTAGTTAGAAAGTTGGGTTTAAGAACAACACACACACACACAAACAACACACACACACACACACACACACACACACACATATATATATATATATATATATATTCAAACGAGCAAGACATGTTCAAATAATCATTTGAACATTTTCATATTGATAACGAAGTATCTGAAACTCTTAAGTCACCTCATTGTCCCTAGTTAAATATGCTTATCTCCCTTGAATTGATAATAATCATGCAAATGCACAAATACACTGACTGAGATTATCCTCATAACATAAGTATACCTAAATAGGGACACTTAATATAAGTTGATATTTCAATAAACGAGATCCTCGCGAAAATAGATTGGCTAGTGTAGTCAACAAAATAATTACTGATGCTTAGAACGACACGTACATGCACATGTTACTTGAAACAGAAAGTTCCTTTTTTTTTTTAAACATCATCATCATTTGCAATTCTTTTCAATATTAAATATTTGAATTTAAAAACTCCAAGAACTAAAATGAGACCCAATCATTTTCAGAGCCTGTAATTTTTTTTTTGTTGGGCTGACGTCGCAGGGGTGCATTCCCCGGCGCCTCTCAATCATTTTCAGGGCCTCTATTTTTTTTTTCCTTGGCTGACGTCGCAGGGGTGCATCCCCCCGGCTCTTTTGCGGAAGCCCTTTTCTTTCAATCCTATGTTTCTTCTTATAAAACCAAGAAATAGTTCAATATCACAATCAATTCCACCCTATTCTCGTGCTAAATCTACTATTAAAGTATGTTTGATTCAACTTCTAAAGCCAAAAGCTTCTTCCCCTTCAAATAAAAGTAATATATTATTCCAATTTTTAAATTGCTCTTGATATGGCTCTTGGACTTAAAAAAAAAAAGAAAGAACGATCCTTTTCCTCATTTGACATATGTAACTTCTTGTGACTTGTATCAATATTCAAATGTGAAAGGGTGGAAGTGATAGTATGGTTTACATATAAAAAGGACGTTGACCTCTTCTTAAATCAATTCCCAACCAAGGAAGATTCCTTTGACCATGCTGTTTGTCGTCTTTCTCGATGTGAACTCGAATGTTCGACCAGAGAGGACAAGAGACAGTTCTTTCAGTGAACAAATTCATCATCTACTAAGATTCCATATGCCTTTTGGAATCATATGTTTGCGGATATTGAAATTTGCGTTGTTCTAGAGATAACTAAACAAAAGAAGGAAGACTATCAATCATATGTTTCTTCTTATCACTATGCGCTCATTAAAATGGAAATAAATGGTATTGAGACTGATGGACAGTAGCATACCTCTCACGAAAACCATCAATATCATCTTATGGTGCCTCACTCTTAGGAAAAAGTTCTCCAGTACACCGCAAATGGAGAGTATACTTGTGAAATTAGCTCATCTCGTATTTAAGATTGGAGAAAAAAGATGGGAATATATATGCCACAAATAATGAATTTACATCTTAGTTTTTTAATCATGGAATTACATTTGACGATTAAATTTCTAGAGTAGTTAGAAAGTCGGGTTCAATAACAACACTATATACATATATATTCAAACAAGCAGGACATGTTCAAATAATGATTTGAACATTTTTATATTGACAATGATCACCTCATTGTCTCTCGTTAAATGTGCCAATCTCCCTTGAATTGATAATAATCATACAAATGCACAAATTCACTTACCGAGATTGTTTTCAAAACATAAGCATACATAAATAGGAAAACTTAATATAATTTGATATTTCAATAAGTGAGATTCTCGCGTAAATAGATTGGCCAGTCCAATCAACAAAATAACTACCGATGCTTAGGACAATACGTACGTGCACGAGTTACTTGAAAGAAAAAGTTTCTTGTTTTAGAGATCGCCATCATTTGCAATTCTTTTCAAAATTAAATACTTGAATAAAAAAATCCAAGAACTAAAATGAGACCCAATCATTTTCAGAGCCTCTAATTTTGTTTTGTTTTGTTTTTTTTTTTGGCTGACGTTGCAGGGGCGGACCACCCCCAGCTCTCCTGCGGAAGCCCTTTTCTTTGATTCCTATGTTTCTTCTTCTTGTAAAGCCAAAAAATAGTTCCATATTACAATCCCCTCTATTCTCGTACTAAATCTACGATTAGAGTTTATTTTATTGAACTTTTAAATCTTGCGAAGTAAAAGTAATATATTATTCCAGTTTTTAAATTGCTCTTGGAACGGCTCTTGGACCAAAAAAAAAAAAAAAAAAAAAAAAAAAATCCTTATCCCCACTTGGCATATTTAACATCTTTTGACTTGTATCAATATTCAAATACGGTATCTTGGAAGTGATAATATAATTTATATGTAGAAAGGACGTTAACTTCTTCTTAAATCAATTTGCAACCACAGAAGATTCCTTCCACCATGCCATTTGTTGTCTTTCTCGACATGAACTCGACTGTTCAACTAGAAACGACAAGAGAGAATTCTTTCAGTGAACAAATTCATCACCTATTAAGATTCCATATGCCTTTTGGAATCGTATGTTTGTGGATATTGAATTTTGCATTGTTCTAGAGATAATTGAACAAAAAAAGGAAGATCATCAATCATATGTTTCTTCTTACCACTACGCTAGTATTAAAATGGAAATAAATGGTATGGAAACTGTCGGACGGCAACATATGTCTCACGAAAATCATTAATATCTTTCTTATGGTGCTCCGGTCTTTGGAAAAAGTTTTCCAATATATGGCAAACGGAGAGTATACTTGTAAAATCAGCCCATCTTGTATTTAAGATTAGAGAAAAAAGACTGCGAATATATATGCCGCGGAGAAAAAAAGAAGAAGAAGAGGAAGATTGAAATTAAACGTATGCACGTCGAGAAAGGCACTGTGACTTTCTAAACCTTCACGTGGCACGTTTAGAAATTTACTTTTTTGTTGCCTACGCACCTCCCTAAAAAACCCCAACTTAGAAAGTTGCTCCATCTGTCACTATTGGGAAAAGAGGACGAGCAAGGGCGATTTGAGCAATAACGAAGAAGTCACTCTATCCGTCACCAGATGTTTGGCTCTTGACATGTACAGCTAGATCTATGTTTGGCTCCTGACATGTACAACTAGATCTATGTTTTGCTCCTGACATGTACAACTAGATCTATGTTTTGTTCTGAGCAGAGAGGACTCTAAAAAAAAAAAAAAAAAAAAAAAAAAAAAAAAGTGGAAAATGCAGTGGAGATAATGGTGGGCAAAATGTAAAAGAAGAAGAGATCAACGGAAACGGAGAGTTGCAGACTCACACGATTGAAGACCATGAAGCCGAGGTCCAGGTCGACACCTTTGAATGAGACGGTCTTGGCATGGCCGCCCAAGTAATCCTCCTTCTCATACACTACCACCTTCGCTCCTCCCCTCGCTGCTTCGTAGGCTGCCACGAGCCCGCTCACGCCACCCCCAATCACTCCCACTTTCATCTTCTTCCGAATCTTTTCTCAATAGATACCCTAATCTTGATTCCAAAGAAAAAGGAGGAAAAGAGACAGTTTAATGAATGCCAATGCAACCTCCCGTGTAGGGTTAAGTTGAAATTTTTTTTTGCAGTGATTAGGGGCACTCGTGAAAACGCATGCAAGTGGAACGTGAGGCAAAACAAGAAAATGGATGATTTTTCGGAAAGGAATACAGAATGCATAGGGAGTTTCGAAGAGGAGAAGAATGAAGGAACTTCCAGTAGATTTTCTTTCTTTCTGGGGACATGAATTCAAGAACTTCCAGTAAAGAAGAAGAATGCGCCAGAATTTTCTCTACTTTCTAGGCACATTCCCAGAGAACTTTGTCCCCAGAGAGAGCGAGAGATTAGGAGAAGACGAAAACGTTACCTTAAAAAGGTGTTGCCAGAGAATAGACTGGTGCTTGCACCCACTCAAATCTCCTACTACTGGTTCTATCACTCCCCAATGGCAGCTCTCCTTCTTACTCTCTCTCTCTCTCTCTCTCATACACAATCTATCAATTGCAAAGATAGGAAGATGAGCAATTTTAGAGAGAGAAAGAGCAAGAGCGATTCTTGATCTTACCTTACCCAATTTAACCTGATACTGATGTAAAATGTGCGAACAAGTGCCCTATAACATAGAAATTATCAGTGCATCTAAAATTTTTTGAACTATTTGACTTAGTAGATCTCTTATATAGAGAGGTGTGCCCTCGTAATGATTTGTTCTCATGCACAACTTTACCTAAGCTGTTAAAATATATCGCAAGTTTGAGGTTGTCAAATATTTATAAAAAATTAAAGCGTGCGAGCTCGTCTCGATAAATAAAGTCCAAGTTGGACTTTTGTGATCATCTGCGTTTTTGTACGCTGGTCGGCCTCTCTACATTAAATGCTCTGCATGCAAAAGGGCAAGGAAGAATGGAGACAAGGAAAGCAGCAGAAAGAATTTGCGTGTTTGACTCTCACGAAGCTACAATTATTGAAGTAAACATGCGCAAACTCTTCAGTTTCGAAAGAAAGACTTTCACTAGCTTCTCAATAAATGAAGAGGGGCCCTTTCTTGATGGCCACACCCTGTAGCCAAAAGTAAAGTGCAAAATTCTTGGCAAAGAATTTTGTTTTCATCTTGGAAAAGTGACGATGGTAGACCAAAGGGAAATAAATAATTGAAGGGAAAGGAAGGAAGGGCCCTGTGCAAGGTCGGCCATAGTTTTCCTCCCCTCATTAAATGCATGCATTCCATGAAACATGGAGGGCGCCGTTGCTGCTGTAGAGATTTTTCATGCGAGCGCCGCTCTTGCCATTTATTGAGTCCATTTTTTTTTGTCTTGTTTATTCTATAAAAGGAGAGGACATTTGAAGACAAGAAGTGCACCATGTTCCATTCGGTGACCGAGGGAAGAGATTTTCTCGTGGGAGATTTTCTCGTTGCAATTACGATTTCGCTAGATAAATTTTTGTGAGTAGAATTTGTGTAAAGGGATTAAACATTGTGTGAGTTATTGGGTATAATTGAGAACTAGGAAACAACGAATGAGTGTTTGGATGCTCGAGTGATTATAATATCCGGTATATTGCTTGGTTTCTATAGTGGAATTTTGTGTTACTCTTCCCATGGACATAAACACCAATATTTGAACTGAATCACATAAATCCAGTGTTCGATTCCCTTTCCTTCCTTTTGACTAATTTTATCCGATTCACTTGTATATAATGGAGGAGTTACAATTTCTTTCCCTTTTCTAGCTAAAAAACTATTCGATAAAATCATATAAAAATATCAATTTATTGCTACTTATTAATTAGTACAATTAAAATTAAAATATATTTTTAAAAAAAATTTGTTATTTTTAATTTTGGAGAGTATAGTTAAAATATAAAATATAGGTAATTATCTACCTTAAAACTACATTATAATTTTTTTTATTAAAAATTAGTTTTTACAGTTATTGAATAAAATGATTAACAGAAAATATATAATTGATCAATATTAATTATTTAGCTATTATAAATTGCATTGTATAGATTTTAAGTTTTACTTTATTCAATTATAAGTACCAATTAAGGTTTGCGATTTGTAATGTGTGTTGGGGTTTACGAAACATTCATAGGTGAAATAAACATAAACACAATTGAAGCAAAGTTAAATTTTACTATAAAATTATCTCTAAAGGTGTTGTTTGTGCGTTTTAATAAGAAAATCATAAGAATAAAGGGAGTTAAATGGATTACCTCCCATGACGTGCTTTAAACGACTTGATTATGATGTTTTGAGCCCCACAAATGTTAGATCTCTAGTTCAAACACATCGCCAATTGCACATCAAACGGAAGAAAGAACTCGGAATAATCACCATTAAAATTGTGCTAGCAATCTCGTGGAGATTATTTGCCGCACTATTGATATTTTAGTCCCTTTTTCTCTCACGCGCACATTCTCTTCTTTTTTCTTCTATTATTGTTCATCAGCAACACTTGCTAGGCGCCCCTATTTTATGTGCCATCAGCAACAGTTGCTCATCGCAGCACATAATGTGCACGTTCGGCAGTACACGTTGTGCACAAGGCACAACGTCGTCGGCAACGGTTACTGACCGTTTGCATGGTCAGCAAGCGTTGTTGACCATGCAATTAATTTTTTTTAAAGTTTCAATTAAAATTAAAATGACCGTGTGCACTTTTAATTGATTAATTAATTAACTCCATTTTTATATAAATTCTACAATTAAAATATAAAAAAAGGGTGAGAAAATTTCAAATAAGGGGCCGAAGTGGAGCTATTTTCTAAAAAAAAAAAAGCTCAAAGTGGACATTGTTTTAAATAAGAGTATGAAGTAGTCAAATCGTCTCAAATAAGAGCCTGAAGTGGTCAAATCGTCTCAAATGAGAGCCTGAGCTTGCCGGCCACCGAAACCTTTGATTAATTGGCGAGCATGTGATTGTTCAGGTTAATTGGAGAAGGGCATTTTAGTAAAAAAAAAAATTAAAGGTATAAAATTGAACTCTTAAAAAAAAAAAAAAACAAAACCTAAATTGTATTAATATTTCCCTTCCCCCACGCTCTCTGCTTCTGCTCTTGCTCGTTCTTCTCCAAAAATTCTAGGTCAAATATTGAAATCCCTATAACCAAAATCCCCACAATTACTTCGCTTCTTTCTTCTCATATGTGATCCGTCGTTTCTTCTATTCTTTGGTTTCTATGTTTGCTTCGTTTCTTTGTTTTTGACTAATTTTTCGTTTGAGACGAAAATCATAGTCTACCACGTCTCTTCCCAAACTTCGTTTATATAGGTTTCTTCGTTTTTGTTTGTTCGTTTGCTACGTTTCTTCATTGTAGTTGATTCTTTGTTCATCCAAGAGGGGGCCGTTGCAACTCGTTGAAGCAAAATGTCGACAAAGTGTGGACACGTCATGGAATGTCAAACTGACGGCAGCGATGACGATGATGGTAAGAGGAATATTTTTATTTTATGGCGTTGATTTGGCTGCTTTGATCGGACGTCAAGGTGCGTTTTTTTGTGAATTGATGAATATAAGTTGCATTTTCTATTGGCAAGTGGTATACTGTGCAGTTTCTAATTGGTATTGCTGAACGTGCTAGTGGTGGTCCCTATTTTGCAATTCTTTAATGCTTTTATTTTGTTTTCTGTGATGTATGTTTTGTCGTTTGGGGCAAATGTACTTATTTGTGTTTTGTTTTATATTTCATGAAGGCTGCCCATCCACTTTTTCTATTTGTGTTTTTAATTCTTTTTCATGCCTTTTTCGCCAAGTACATATACTTATGGGACCAATCTCCAACCTATATGGTTTCAAGTGAATTAGAATTTTAATTCTTTGCCACTTCAAAAGAAGCAAACAAATCTTACGTGTTGCAATTATTTCTGTTTTTGTTATGTTTTTTCTAGTGCATAATAACATATTGACGTTATATTTGTTTTCATTTTGCATCAGGTGAGGGATGTGAAGTAGTGAATCTTTATGATAATAGGTATGTTGAAGTTAATAAGGGTGCTCAAGATGATGGATTTGCCATTATCGATCTTGATGAATTATACAAAAGACATGTAAGATGTGCCGAGGGTAATAGATTGATGGGGAGGGATATGGAGGTTGGAGATAGCAGCATGTATGTAGATGTGCCGACTGATAATATAGATTTCTTGAATATGAATAGCCAAAATGAGTATGCACATCCTAAGTTCAATTTTAAGGTTGATATGGAGAATCCCGTTTTCAAGTTGAGGATGAGTTTTGGTAATGCTGAAGAGTTTAGAGAAG
Organism: Eucalyptus curtisii; assembly: GCA_017140595.1. Classification (NCBI taxonomy): domain Eukaryota; kingdom Viridiplantae; phylum Streptophyta; class Magnoliopsida; order Myrtales; family Myrtaceae; genus Eucalyptus; species Eucalyptus curtisii. The sequence goes on from CM029504.1 coordinate 9,445,702, forward strand.
CTGTTAGAAACCATGCTATTTAAAAATGGGAGACAAGTGAGGTTTGTTAAGAATGCACGAAATAGGTTGAGGGCAATGTGTTCAGAGGGTTGTGATTGGCTCATTTATGCTTCCAAAGTGTAGAGAGAGCATACTTTACAAGTCAAAACCTTTGTACATATATGTAATAGAACTCTACATGTTCCTCAAGTTAGTATTGAATGGCTAGCAAACAAGTATTGTGATAGATTGAGAAACAATCCTCCATGGCCCAGTTCTTTGATGAAGAAAATAGTGGAGTCTGAGAATATTTTGAAGCTATTGAAGCAATGATCTATAGAGCTAGGGCTACAGCAGTGAGTATGATCACAGTAATGGATTACCACGAGTATTCACTTGCAGATTCCACCCATAAACCCTCCTAAGGTTCTAAATTGGGTGATCGGGGTTTTAGACTGCGGTTGTGTGTGTAGTGTCATGCTAAAGCTTGTAAACATGCATTTAAATTTAAACATCCAACACTTCAATATAAATCCTCATACATTCATACATCCTTACACTACCTACAAAACAAAAGGTTTACAAGCATGTCTCTCCTTATAACTCCCACCTACAAGATCATTTAACACGAGATTAGCGATTAACTTGATTTTCCAAGCGACTTTGACGTGTAGGCAATCCTACACAAGACATGTTAGTTAAAGCACAAGAATCATTTTAAACGGCTTCAAGTCCTCTTAATCTAGTAACCAGTCCCCAGCGGAGTCGCCAAGCCTGTCGCGACCCGATCTCGCCGCCCCTTGATCCCTCATCATCAAGAGGAGAGAAAAGGGAGAAAGGTCGGATTTAGGGGTACTTGATCACAAGAGTTCCTTCATGGCTCGCGTTCCAAAAGACGTCATCATCTCGTCTTTCAGATCAAGCCTTTCATGAATTCCCTTCACGAGATTGCGAGCTCTCCCAAGCTCGTACCCTGCGTGACTGAGGAGTGTCGCGATCCATATCAACACGGGCAACACACTTTGAGAGAAGAGATCGGGTGTGGATATTGGATTTAAGGATACCTTTACCATGATAGCCCTCTTGACAGTACACTTCGCCCATAAGGATGTCATCACTTCATCCTTTCATGCTTTTTCCATCTTCGGGGTCCTAATCTAAACCTAATTTAGAAACCTATAATTAGGTGCATACAATGGAAAGAAATAAACATACATATCAAAACAATAAAAAACATGACATCATGTCAAGATCAATCATTTAAAGAAAGTTCAATACGAAAGTCAAATTTTCATGCGAGGGTCCCACTAAGACACCTACCCAATCCATTTTTGTGACTTATAGCAATTGTTGACCAATTGTGTTCTCGCATGGCCAATAATGCTTATAAGTCTCCTAATCAAGCGATTTATGTGTTTTCAGGGTTTTCCCTCGATATCATGCATCGACCCTACCATTCATCTAAAAGTCACATGCATTGCAAAAATGTAAACATGCATACGGATCTTTTGTACCTTATTTCTCAACCAATCAAGCAAGAGAGTGAACCGTCGGTAGGTCACTTATTACCAAGGGCATACACCAATCACAAACACATGCAATTTTTGATGCATGACGGGATTATATGTATGAGGGGTACATGTGATATTTCAAAAACATATGGAGCACATTCAATTGCCAAGGCTAGCCCGGGGCTCGCATAAATGCACTCATAAGTGTCGCAGACATTTTGAATATGGTTCAAACCATGATTTTTCCTTAAGCCAAATCGAGCTTTAGAAAAGAATTTCTTAGAAATTATTTTTGGGAAACATCACATGTACCAAAGTATTTTTTGAAAGATGCAATTTTGAAAAGGCCAACTGTTTAACAACAAAGATCAAAGCATTTAGAACAATTTTCATGAAGATGACATGGCCTAATTTCATGCACAAACTAACCTAAAAGGTATAACTAAATAATCACAATCATTTTTATATTAGGAAATTTTAGAATAAGTGTGTAAGGACAACAAAGTTGGGTAATACCTAGTGCTAATTTGGCAATGAAAAAAATTCTCTAACATACATGACATGATGATGAAGAACTTTCATGAAAAAAGTTTTCTTAAATAATCTACACATGATTTTACAAAAATCAGACAATAAGCAATAACACATCAGAAATTTGTCAAAACAACATGACATTCAGCTAATGGCACGAGAATTTGTCTTATTGAAACATGTCTAAAAATCATCAAATTTACATATAACATAGCCAACATTATGACAAGCAAGTTTCATTAAGAGGCCGAGTGTAGATTCCAAATAGACAAAATGGAACAAAAATATCAAAGATTTGTCCAAACATGGGTTAGAATAGGGGTTTGAATTTGATCCATTGTCCAGATTCCGATCTAGTTTTAAGAAAATGGAAAGGTGGTCTAAACGATGAGCGATCTACATGAAATCAGTAGTATCATAAACCTCTAAGTGTTCCTTCCATCCTCTTAGAAGAGCTCGAGTTCAAACTATGTCAATTTGGTATTTTAAGATCGAGATCTCTAAAAGTATGCGCATCAGTAAGTGAGGAAACAAAACATAAGCATTTATTAAAAAACCTCAAAATTATTCAAAGAATGCACACACGGCATGAAGAAATCACATAAGACTTAGGATTGGATGCGAAGGAAAGTTTAGATAGTCATCTAATCCTAAGTCGACATGCAAAATGTCATACAATTTAAATAACATTATGAAATAATTCATGATTCCTTGGGAATCCTAAGTGTGAAGAACACTTTTGTGAGACAAATTTAATGTGCAAGATGATACTGAAAGGACATGACCTAAATATATATACAAACCTTGCAACATGCGGTTCAATCATCAAGAAGGCGTGGTTATAAGGTTTGGTCTCTAGATGACTCAAACAAGCATGGAAATGGGCACATATGACAAGGTTTCATTTTAGTATTAATTTTACAGAACGAGTATGATTTCAGCCATCCTCAAAACATGTATAAATCCTATTAAAAATCTCACATACACAGCATGCGATGATGAAGATTTCTCGTTAAGAGTTCGAAACTCAATTAAGATCATATGAGTCGCGGAAAAAATGAAAAAAATGAAAAACTATATGCCCAGCTCATGTTGTTGCAGTGTCTTTTATTCTAATGCATGCAATTGACTCACTTTGCCAACATAAAGATCTTGCAAAACATGCATCAACTAAATATATGTATCATGTATTTCAATTCTCATGAAGGATTTGAGACCAAATATATAACATCCTCAATTCTGACCCCATAAGGATCGGTCATAAGGTCCTAAAAGGATCAATCATGGGCCATTGGCCATGGATTGATCGGTTGATCAGCAAGGAATCACGGATCGGTCATGATCCAATCGATCGACCGGTCACGAATTGTTCGAGGTGTCGACAGTGAATTTTTTACTGACCATACTGATGGGATAGGATCACCAACTCATAATATGACTTTTTGATCATGAGAATTGATCACAGGATGGTTTTGGATCGGTGGATGGTCATGGGTCGATCTGATCGGTTGCAGTTTCTGGTCATGGGTGATTCCGCCCGGTTATGCATCAATACACGGATGATCTAATTTGACAAAATGCGACTTTCTTCTGACCAAAAATGCATCATTCTATATTTAATGCTTAGTGATCAGAACATAATATTGAATTGGTGATGTCGGATCATGGATCGGTAAGGCACCAACCATGAACTCTACCGGTGGATCGGGTTCCAACCAGGAATAGACCCGGCTATTCTGTCACTAATTCTAACGTCCATGAGTTTCTTGGCTTTATGCTAGGTCATGGGTAGCCTTAGGATTGATCTCAAACCGATCAAAGGACAACTGACCCAATTGGCCGACCGACCGTCCAAAGGAACGGTTGGGTGAGTATGGAAGGTAATGGCCGAACCTCAGGTGTACGTGATTCGGTTTTTCAAGGTGTACCTAACATCCATGAGTTTCTTGGCCTTATGCTAGGCCATGGGTAACCTTAGGATTGATCTCGAACCGATCAAAAGACAACTGACCCTATTGGCCGACCGACCGTCCAAAGGAATGGTTGGGCGAATATGGAAGGTAATGGCCGAACCTTAGGTGTACGTGATTCGGTTTTTCGAGGTGTACCTAATGATCCCTTCTACGGCCCCGAAACCAACTTGGATGATAGAATTCTCTAGACCGCCTTCTTGATGAAGAAAATGACAAAACAAAAGAAAATTCTAGAACTCCCTCATTTAATGAGAAGGATGACTCACCACTTTGGATAGATATTCCTAGATTTGGTAATGATTACCAAAAATTCGCCTTGGGAATTAAGTAAGGGACTGTTGGACAAATGAACCAATCAAGAGAAGACATATATGAGATTCTAGAATGCCTCATTAAATGCAAGGATGAGTTATCCCGCCTAGGTGTCCATCCGAAGATTTGGTAATGATGGCTTGAGATTTGTTTTGGAGAAGAAGTTGGTGACTCATAAGCTTAGGTGTCCATGAAATGTATGATTATCATTACCATAAGATTTTCCTTAGGGAACAAGTAGGCCAAGTCATGATGGCATTGTATAAATTGTCCAATAGGAATGAAACAAGTAAGCTTCCAATCATTACATTAGGCCATTAGGTGTGCCACCTTTTAAAATAGGCTTGACACCTTGCAACTTAGGTTTGCCACCTAAGTATTCTAGCGGGACACTTGGAAACTTAAAATTGGATCGCTTGGCTTAGTAATGATGGTACCAAGGGGCTATAAATAGGAGGAGCCTTCTTCATTTCTTCACCTTGCCTCTCATTTCCTCCTTCCCCCTTCTCCTTGGACGCCCGTCTCATTCTCCTTTCTCCCGGCCTTGCATTCTCAATCCCTCAAGCTAATCTAAGTTGGTCTTCAAGGTTTGCCAAGGTAAATAAGATCCCTATGTCTCCTCTAGAGCGGTAGTCTCCATTGTCGAGTCTAGTTAGGTGCTCACCCGTCAAGCCGTGAGTAGGATGTTATATCTTTTGTATGGTTTTGCTCATGTTTGTGCTTGAATGTGTTCTTGAGTTATTCATGTTCGGAATGGAGCCAAGGTTCGCTCGGGTTGAGTTCATTGCAAGACAAAGTCGCCCAAGCCATAAAGCATTGGTTTCAGCATAAATAGGACGCTGGGTCCAAGTCTCGCTTAGTGCGGGAATTGCCTAAGGCCGCAAGGTCCTAAGTAGACATTGAGGTGTGTTGATTTTATGCCTTGATCGGTATGGGGATCACCCAAATCCACGAGGTCTTGGTAAGGCACGAAGCATGCCAATTTCCATAGTTCAAGTGGACACGAGGATTTTGTGCTTGGCGTTGAATGAAACCGTGAGCCGAGGGTCATTCTCAATACATGTGTATTCACATTGGGATGGAGTAGAGGTCCATCAAGCTCGGGATCGTCACTAAAGCGAGGTGTACCCAAGCCTCGAGGTCTTGGATCGATATTGAGGCGTACCGTTTCCGAGCCTTGTCCGGTGCGGGGATCAGCGCTAAGTGATTGATTACGGATCAAAGATCGTTCTCGACATATGTATTAGTGAAGTATAAGAATTCATGAAATACACATGAATGAATGAGCACGCCTTCGGGTCATACATGTGTCGACTAAGAGAAAAGATAAGAACCGACTTGTGTGATGCACTTGTGTGTGTGCACTTAAAGAGGAAAAAAGCGTCCGTCGTCACATAGCGTTGGCAGCGATGCCTCGTTCATTGAACGGGATGCCTTGGTTGAGCCAGGAAGCCCCTGAAAGTATGGGAAGTCCCTGAAAGTATGGGATGCCTGATGTTGCGACCAAAATTTCGGGTGCACCACTTAAAATTAGGCTAATGGACTACTAAGTCTAACTTAGCTCGGGCTCTCCCAAGCTCATACCAATTCGCCATTTAGGTTCAAATATCTAGCATGCAAGAGGGAGTCGCCACTAATCAATTTACGGTAGGTCGATTAGATACCTAAGTAAAAGAATGGGAGAATTATTTCACTTCTACAAACCAAAGATTTTGATACAGGGACTTGATTACGTTAGATTTCTCTAACGCCCTTTCGGTACATTTCTCTTCTATTTAAAAAAAAAAATATTTGGCAATCAACTTGAATTGATTTTAATTTATCTCCCTAACATGTGAGGTTATCATGCTACGGTGCGCAAACCACTAATTTAACACCAAGTAAAGCAATAAGTAAATTGCAGGACTTACCTCATAGCAACGAAAACATCTGCGTTGTTAGATCAGAATTCACATCAACAGTCTTAGATATGATTTCTAATTAATATGCAATCACTCAATTTTTGTTTTCACTTTATTTAATGAGAATCTAATCTATATGCAATGCAATATTACTAATTTAACATGAAATGACATGACATAGTAGTATAGCCTAAACTATATGAATGAGTAAAATAATTTTTAAAGAAATGCAATAATTAAATGTGGAATCTAAATTAACCTAATGATTAATCTAAATGACGGGCAATTTCCAATTAAATGAATCTAGCAACAATCACCAAATGATGTGCATTTCATGATCCTAATTCTATATGACGTGCACATGATTTTTATTTTCTTAATAAGCATGCGATCTATCCTAATATGCAATGACGTGCAAATAATGCCCTAATTCTAATTTCTTTTTCTTTTTATGAAATTCGAAATTAAAATTGCCAAATAATTAAACGTGCAATTCAAATTTTAAAAGGAAAACACTAACATCCTAAATGAATGCCTTTTTTTTTTATTTAAAAATTCGAAATAAGTTTGAAATTCTAAATATGCAAGATAACCCTAAGACGAGGAATATTCTAAAATGAACCTAATCCTAATTCAATTTTTTTTTGAATTTTTACCTTTTTACGCAAACAAAGTCGATTCAAATAACACAACAACATGTCTAGCAAGATAAGATCAATATCCATAAATTGACAAATCATATCCCGCGCATGGGATCGGATTGGTCAATTTAACAAATTGCAAACCGTATCTCGAGCATGAGATCGGATTGGCGATTTTTCCGTGCGATTGTGAGTCATATTTTGAGCATGAAATTGGACAGTCAATCGTATGCACGTTGTGAAATTAGGATAATTTCCCAATTTATAAGGCTACTCGAGATTACGGATATCAAAATGTATTGAGAATTCCATCATATGCATCAATGGATATTTCAAATAAGGAAACGGAATATTCGGAAATCAAATAAAACGGAATTTCTACCTAATCCAAATATTGATTTCCAAATTTGGACTTTGCGCAATCAGACCAGGATCGCAATCGGCGGGCAACAGCGGTGACTCACGAGCTCACGATGGACATCGGGGTCAGCGAACTCGGCACTGAGAGGCTCGTGATTTGTGGTGGTTCACGGCTCCGCGTGCGGCTCACCGGCGAGGGGGCACTAGCTCACGATGGGCCAGCCAGCGGCTAGTCGGCGTGTAGGTGAATGAGTCGTGGCTGAAGCGGGAATCGTCACAAGTTGGTGTAGACCGTGGTGGTTGCTGAAGCTCGCTGAATTGGACTAAAATCATTGCAACGAACTGCCAAGCAAATCTGGGAAACTCAACGGAGCGGGCTGGACTTGCGCCGGGTGGTGTCCCGAAAGTGAAACCATGAGAAAACCAAAAAAACTGCTGTGTCTTTTTCTTCTCTTATTTTCAATTGTTCACATGGACGTGATAAGTATCCCTTGTACGTGATTATAGAGAAAGAAAAAGTGAATTTTTCACGGAGAAATGATAACTCCCTTGATAGCTAGATGATTTTCTCGGTTTGCGCCTGGTGTTGGTCTCCTTCAAGATTAAGCCATGAAGGAAAGAACAAAATGTTGGGGTCTTGAACCCAGGAACTCAGCGAGGTTAGAGGCTAGGTGATCACAGTACGGCAGCTTCGTGTTAGAAAAAGTATTAGAATACATAAAATAATAATAATGATTGGAAATACATTACAAAAAATTAGAAAATAAAATGAAATGTCTGAGGCGTGCAAACACTGTCCTTAAGGATAATTCTGCCTCTCGGAGTACGAAACTCGGTGCGTAAGGCTTCGGCAGCTATCCTCTCAAGATACAACAGACCTTCTTCTATACTCCGCACTAAATATTAGAAGGAAACAGAACAACTTTTGTGTATAACCCAGCAAAAAGAAAAGGAAATATGTGAGAACATATTGTATCTACTAAGATTGTGGTTTGAAGTTTAATTTATATTTAAACAAGGAAAAGAGAGAGTCGTTAGGAGATCATCATAAATCTATTGGTAATTAAAAAGATGACTGTTATAAAATAATGAAGAGTTTATGAAGTAATAAATCAAAAGTTATAAAGCTGTTAGAAGACCGTTACACAACCATTAGAAAGTCGTTATATGACCATTAAAAAGCCGTTACAAAAATAATGACTTTCATGACGATCATAATTTCTAATAAATATTTCAAAACGGCTGAAATATCCAACAATCCCCCACATATTTCAGAAAGTTTTGACAAGAAAAATAAAATAATGCTGGGTTATTGGAGAGTAATGCGTCGGAATTGGTGCTTGTTAGGCTATGAACCAACCCTAGAAACAATGAAATATAATTCACGAAATCATTGGTGAAGTTTCAAACTTCTATGAACCAAGAATTTCTTTTTGTGAATTATAATTTTCACCAATCACATTACACTCCCACAAACTTTGTTGTTCAACACGGTTTTGCGCTAATAGGCCATGCGCATGCTTGGTTTATTCATAAGTGCTTTAGAGATTTTCGCCAAAAATTCTCAAAGGAGCGGCCTCACTCCACACTTATATAGGTGATTCCATCAAGTGTATTCTGCAGTTTAATACACCACCAATAATGGCTATGGAATTTCATTAAGAGCTTAGCTCAACCACTTTTTCCTTGCAATTTTGCACTATTTTCACCTTAGGATGGACAATAATTTTTAATAGTGCACTAGATCAACAAATGACTTGTTATTACCCATATGAACCTAATTCATGAGATCGCTAATCACATAGGTTGGGTTACTATCATTGTTGATTTTCTTCAATTGGCTTGTCCCATTCCCCTCGATGTATAGTCAGAGGAATGGCCAAAATCCATTTCTGACTTCATATAATTAATTGACATAATTCCATCATTAAGCAGCTGCTTTACCATGTCATTTCTCAATCGGATGTGTCAGTTTTTACCATATCTTTGCATGGCTATTGCCTCTTGGCAATCATGATGTATAAACACAAAATGTGTCATTTTCCCGAAGGAATATTTGCTAAGAGTCTCTCAACTACTCAGCCTCATTTTCATATATAAGTTTGAGAAAAAATTTCTCTTTTTCTCAAGAACTTGAATAGTTCACAATTTACCAAAGAATAGTAAATATTTTCTTCTCCTTCACCCATTGGAGTTTAGGAGGATAAAGCATTTTGTTTACACATATCTGCCTAGTAGCACTTGTGTCTACCACCCATAATTTTGATTAGCCACAATATTGGCATGGGAATGACTATAGCAATTATTTAGTCAAATCATCTACTTCAACCAAGTCGACTTTTGGTTAAGCAGGATTGCCATTCCCCATGATTTCATTCGACTGCTTTTATGTCAAGCACTTCCACTGGGTGAACACATATTTGTTAGTGGATTTTCTCTCATATGAATCCAAGATCTAGTTAACATCACAGTATCCTTATAATACAGTGGAAAATCCACTATAATAAACTTGACAATAGTCGCCCTTTAACAAAATATTTAATGAAAGACATCAATCTTATTCAATATAGATCTATGTTGGCTATGGATGCAAAGAAATAAAAATAAATTTCATCTCCACAACAATTACTAAAGGAGATTCTCTTTCCCAATGCAATAGCCAATCAAGTCTCTAATTATCATCATGCATGAATGGACATTCAACATAAATTGGCAAAGTAAATATTCTTACAAAGAACATTTTTTTTTTATATCATTACTGCTGTCAATAGTACATGTTGCTCCAAAAATGTTAACCAAAACTCAGAGGTTAGCAGAAATCCAAAATTATTTCACAAAATAATTGTAAGACTTCCTCTGAGGTTATATAGGAATCACCAAAAATGTCTCAACTATGTATACTCAATACAAAACATGTAATCAATTTAATTATGCAATAAAATACTATTTAATAATTCTATCAAAAGTTATGCGTGAAAAATTCGATCATTGCAAAAGAGACATTATAATCTTTAACCCATAAATTTGTGGCTATTATAAAATATAAACCTTTTTGGTTGTTTCAAACATAAGTGTGAATCTAATAAATTCAGGAATAGAATCACGACAATTTTAACAAGAAAAATGTTTGGACTAAAACTTTAGTAGTCATAAATATAATGCTAGCAATGTTTTACACATGTAAAACTCAAAGTAGACTTTAACTCTTTAAGCAACATTTAAATGACTGAAATGTGAAATATAAAAATATCACAAAAGGCAGGATGCAAAAAACATACTCACTAAATTGTCGATTACGCTAATTTAGCTTGAAAAGTAATTAATGGCAAATATTTGGGTGTACCATTAGTCAATTGAATAGTTGTCACCCAATTATTCTCTCAGCTTGTGCTTGCTAAATTGGGTCTCCATTCCCCTCTCTTTCTATCAAGCATAATTCCACGTTGTCAAGAAGGCAAGAATCTGCCACCATTCTAATGCTAGAAAAGTTTTATATGTGCGTGGATGAGAGAGAATTATCATATCTTCATGTATTTATCAAACATACACATTGTCATACAACAAATACCAACACATATCTGAGCATATACATAGATAGAGGCCCACGCTACACTCCCAAGCAAGCATGAATAAAGACATGCCACCAAATACCAACACAAGCTCGTGTCTACACTTACTAGAGCATATTGGCATGGACATTACCAACCGTCTAATGATTGTATGCACTCTAGCATATTCCCAAGAATGTCGGGACAACACTGTGAGGAATACTGAAGAACTTTGTTCCATAGTCAAATGGCACATATTTTCAAAATCTATAAGCACAATAATATAAGGTAAAAAAGGGTAAGAAATCCCACATGACAGCATCCATTGTTTCGCTAAAAACAATTATATATAACCTGGTCCAACATGGGCAAGCTCGATAAGATTCTGTAGAGGTGGAGCCAAAGACAAATTAAATAGTAGATAAAAACAGTTATAAACTGGCTTCATGAATGTATATTAAACAAATTTTAGCAGGAGAATAGGAAGAATTAGGGACAAATGGAAACTATTTCGAGTAATAGAGGAGCGCCCCAATTTCCAATCCTAAATGGATGATTATTAAAATATTCACGAACTTGAGAGAGAAAACACCTACACACGTCCGACTTTCTATTGGAAAAACAAATATAAGTATTGAAGCCCCAAAACACAAATAAATATATAAAAGAAATATTAGACCGATTTATTTCCTTTTCTATTTCTTTTTAATAGCCACACAGAATCACTATGTCATTTTTAAAGATTTTCTACATAGGTAATTTTGAAAATTTGTAAGCATCTTCCGTAAAAGTATAAGAGCACACATTTATGGAATATGTCTAACAAGATCAAATCAAATCTAAAGAGAACACATAAGCTCAGCCAAATTTCAAATATTAGAGTGAAAGGATCTTGACCTATGTGATGATGATTCCTCAAAATGTGGAAACAGCGCGCCAAAATGGCAATTGCGCCCTTCAAGCATTAATTTATAGTTTCCAAAAAACGACTTTCCTTGAAACTCAATAACCTTACCAAAACGACCGAAAGCTATTTTGTGTTAATGCTTGATACTATCCCATGACAAACCACCCAAGAATATGTGATACTTGTCCTTCACCATCTCCAAATCCTTGTTCAATTCCAAGGTCGGGGGAAGCACCAGCAATTCCAACTTTGAAAGCTCTAAGGCAATTATCCTTAAGATTGTTAGAAAAAGTATTAGAATACATAAAATAATAATAATTATTGGAAATACATTACAAAAGATTAGAAAATAAAATGAAATGTCTGAGGCGTGAAAACACTGTCCTTAAGGAATTTTATCATTTTTAAGAAGATTAAGATGCAATTAAACTAATCAAACCTTATGAACGGGATCTAGGGGTCTTTTATTGACCTAATTAAATGATTATCATGAAAAAAAAAGTCGAAATGACGATAGGTGCTTTGAATTGGGCCTAAAGGGCTAAAATGGTAAAATTTTTAATTCAATGGGCAAAATTACAAATTAACTAAAATTGAACTCAATTAGTGTCACAATTGCCCTATCTAATGAGTTACTCATATGTAAGGTCACTTATCATATTTAAATTGACCATAAATTGAAGTGCTCAAGATTCCTAATGTTTGTTTGAGTCATCTAGAGTCTAAATCTTATTGTTATGCCTTCATGACAATTGAACTGCATGTTGTAAGGTTTGCATACACGTTTAAGCTATATCATTTGAGCATCATTTCGCACGTTAAATTTGTGTCATAAGAGTGTTCATCGCATTTATGAGTCCCAAGCATATCATTAGGAATCTTGAATCGTTTCATACTGTCATTGAATTGTATGACATGTTTGTATGCTAATTTAGGATTAGATAATTATCAAAATTTTTTGTTGCATCCAATCCTAAGTTCCATGTGATTCCTTCATGCTGTTTATGCATGATTTGAATGACTAAGGTTTTCTAATGCGTGCTTGTGTTCTTTTTTCTTTTTTAGTTACTAACACGTGCACCTTTAGAGATCTCGATTTTAGGGTATCAAATTGACTTAGTTTGAACTCAAGCATTTTTAATAAGTTATAAGATACACTTACAGGTTTCCAATGCTGTTAGTTTCACATAGGTCGCTCATTGTTTGGACCACTTTGCATTTATTTATTTATTTATATATACTAGATCAGAATTTAGACATGGGATCCAATTCGGATCCTTGTTCTAACCCCTGTTTGGACAGACCTTCAACATTTTTGATTTATTTTTTCTATAAGGATTCTGCACTTGATCCCTTAATAAAACTTGTTTATCATTATGTTGGCTATGTTATGTAAAATTAGGGTGATTTTTAGACCTATTTTGATAGGAAAAATCCTTGCGATATTGACTGAATGTCCTACTGTTTTGACAATTTTCTGACATTCTATTGCTTGTTTTTTGATTTTTGTAAAATAATGTATAACTCGTTTAGGAAAAATTTCTCCACAAAAGTTGTTCGTTATCATGTCATGCATGTTACAGAATTTTTTCATTGCCAAATTGCCATTAGGCATAGTTCAATTTTTCTGTTTTTTACATGCTTGTTATGAAATTTCTAGATATGAACTTGATTGTGATTGTTTAGGTAAACTTCCTAGGTTAGTTTATGTATGAACCTGGGTCATTCCATCTTCATGAAAGTTGCTTTAAACACATTGATATTCATTGTGAAATGATTTTGAAGAAGTTTTCTTTTCAAATCAAATTCAAAAATACTTTGTACATATGATGTTTCTTAAAACCATTTACTAAAAAAGTGTTCTCCAAAACTTGATTTGGCTCGAGGAAGAGTCGTGGTTTGGACCATATTCAAAATGTCTGCAATGCTTGTGAGTGCATTTATGTGGGCCCCAAGCTAGCCTTGGCAATTGAATGTGTTGCATAGCCTAAATATTCCTTAATCCGAAATAGTTTCAAAATTTTTCTTAAATCTTGATTTGACAATTGTGAAAGTCATGGTTTGAATTGTCTTCAGAATGCCTGCGACGCTTGTGAGTGCATTCATGTGAGTCTCGGGCTAGCCTCAATAATTGAATGTCTTTCATAGCTAAGACATCACTTTGTCTCAGAACTCTTCGTGGATGATTTTGAAAGATATTTTTGAAACATCACATGTACCCCTCATGCATACAATCACGTTATTAATTTAAACTGCCCATGTTTGTGATTGACGTGTGGCCTTGGTAATAAGTGACCCGTCGACGGTTCACTTTCTTGCTTGATTGGTTGAGAAACAAAGTCCAAAAGACCTGCATACATGTTTAATTCCGGGTTGGGAAGAGAAGGACCGAAATGTTCAAAGCCTATGCTCAAAGGTGGAGAGCCACCACGTCTAAAGTGAAACCACCCTTGTCTGAGAAAGAGGCTATGAAATTATTGCTTCAAGCCATGCTTCGTGACTTTTTTGAGAAGATGTATAGTCACACATGTATTAACTTTGCCGCATTGGTGGAGTTGGATGAGACATTGAGGGGATCATGCGAGAAGGAAGGTTAGCTGAGATCATGAATCATAGGTATGCCCCGGAGAAAGACAATGAGTCATCTATGGAAATTGCTTATATACAGAACTCCTTCTCCCAAAGAGTATATGATCCTCCTGCTTGTAAATCTACTATGGAGGTTGGGATTCTTCCCGAAACTTTGATTGTAAAGGAAAGGCCCCACAAAGATAATTTACTCAATTTCCTAGACCCATGTCTTGGCTACTTCCGATGCTGATTGAAAGTCATCTTGTGGTGAGAGAAATCCTGAGGGATAATCTGCCAAAGTTCCCTGGGTTCAACGTTAATAAGACATGTGAGTATCATATGAGAGAAAATGATCATCATGTGGATAATTGCTTTGTACTCTGTTTCAAGATCTAGAACTTGCTGGATAAGAAATTGCTCACCTTTAAGGATTCGATGTTGATTGTCCAACAAAATCCTCTTCCAAAATACGTTGAAGACGTCAACATGATTTTTTGGGATGATGACAAGCGTACACTCCTGATGGATATCCAAAAATTGGAATATATCACAACCTTGCTGATCGCCAGCTGAAAGGTGACATCACTCGTGATGAGAAGATAGCTTGCTTAGCAAAGTCGGCTAAGCTAAGAAATTCTTCTATATGAAGATGGTGAGCTCGCTCCAGAACATATGTCTCTGGTTGAAGTTGATTTGTCTGGCGAAGACATAATCTCAAAAGTCATAAAGGAGGCTAGGAATCCAAATTAGGATGACAATCGAAAGGAGGATTGTCGAACCTCGAAAAGCAAAGCCTTTATGTACCAAGACTCTGACACTAGAAGCGAAAATGAATATAAAGCTTCCCGCATAAACCGTGAATTTGTTCGAAAAGCTCACGAAAGTGGTGAAGTCGTTGATATCCTTGGCCAACCAAGTGGTAAGTATGACTTTAAGGTGAAGTTCACACCACCACCAAGTTTTTTCATTGACGTAAAGGACATTGTCCCAAGTGGATGGGAGGATGAAGAATATATTACTCTAGCTTTGTCGAAAGATAAAGAAGTCTACTCCGATAACGAGAATGGGATGAATACAAAACATATCATTGCAAAAATATGATTTTATGGTATTTAATTAGAAAAATACCGGGTGTTGGGTTTTGACGCCAAAAACATTTTAGGTACTATATAAAATCGTGGAATTTTGAAATGGGAGAATATCATGCTTTATGATTTGATTTGACCGTGTGACCACGCACAATTATTATATCGGGTATTTTTTATACGAAAAAAATAGGCCAAGTCCATTATTTGAAATGGAAGTATTTGAGTGCAAAGCACGATGTTCTTGGTTGAGCATGGATGTGTGTGTGATTGCTATTGGAACTCGTTGCCCGATGAAAGTTGGGGTCGGGGGGGGGGGATGTCGATTAAGTTCGGATGCCCTCGACAACGGATGCTGTTCGCAGTGGAGGTTGGGCCGATGCTCCTTTGGGAATGCCATCTAGATGTAGATGTTGCCGTGCCCGATGAAGCGAGACGACACCCGATTATGCCGGATGACTGCCGACTGATGAGTTGGCCATGGCCATTGGGTTGTTATTAATTGGGACATGCTTGAGTGATTGAGATAGCCACGCCTGATTATGGAACGTGTTATATTGATTTGGCCTTATATTCGGGACCCCTGTAATTAATTGATGAATGAATTGAAGTGTTCCAATTATTGAATGCAATTATTGTATGCATATGATATATGAGATGTACTAATGTGCAGGGAGGTGCTAAGGCGAGGTAAATCCTTTATGGTGCTTGTTTAGGCTGCCTCTAGGTGATTCTCGTCCTAATCGGGGTTTAGGGTGTAGACTCGCTGAGATTTATCCCACCCCGTCATGGTTTAAAATTTCTCAGGTCCTTAAATGGAGGTGCACCACGTTTGTTTTGGGTGGCCACGTGAGGCGGAGACCGAGTGTACCTTCTCCCTATCCACGAGACCCCTTGGACCCGTGAGCTCATGGTGACCACCATTTGGGTCGATCATGGCTTACCTCAGTTGGTACCTCATCGCTTCAAAGCGTGGTTCCGTCACGGGCCTGACGGGGTTCGGGAGGGCCTGTTGGATGGTTTTGACGGGCCTACCGTCGATTCCGAGTACGAGGAGGTACTCAACCCCATCGTGGATGTTGATATTTTGGAAGATATCGCGGCAAACCAGGGGCCCGAGGTTGAAGGGCCTAGAGTAAAAGTAGCTGACCCTCTAGACATCGACATCCTAGATGGTGTCATAGTAGACCTGGATCCCAAGTAGGTAAGCTCTGGGGTAGGGTTAGCTTGGTAGTTCTTTTTTTTTTTTTTTTTTTGGTTTAGACTTCTGTATATAAACCCAATGTGTATACAAAGCATGTTTTGTGAAAATTGGTTGTCCTGCTTTTCTATCTTATGTATAATTGTTGTTTGAGGTTTATTAATACGCTTCCACGTGTGTATAAAACGAGTGGGTCGATGACGCGTCTTGGGAACGTCGCAATTCTATCAACCATCGAGGGGCTTGAGGTTCAGGGCGTGACATCCCCACCTAAAGTGGTATCAAAGCTGGTTAGTGTCTAGAGTGATAAGGTGCGATGGGTCATGGGATAGTTAGTAGGAAATGCATTTTTCTTATGCTAATGCATGCGATTGATTAGCTGATTGGTAGATTGTTTTGTGTGGGTCACTCAGTTTTCTAATTATAAGTTTGAATTGGGAAGCATGTTCTATAAAAAGTATGCAGTATGAGTGATCTAGAACAGAGGGCTCTTAGGAAGAGGACAGTAGCGTCTGTCACTCGGGGTAGGACGCCGACTAGGGTCAGTACTCGAGGAAGAGCGCCGGCTCAGGCCAGCGTGAGTGTAAGAGTGCCGCCGCAAGCCTGTACTAGTGTAGCAGCCCCTGGCGATCCTAAAATCGAAGGGATCGTGCAGGCGCTCGAGACTCTTGGAAATTTGATAAGGCAGCAGGCCTAGAATTAAGCCGCCGTTAATGCTACTGCCACACCTGCCGAGGTTCCACCTAGGAATGTGATCCGGGAGAGACCGATGCACAAGCTGGTAGAGCAATTTCTGAAGTTTAACCTACCGAGGTTCTCAAGAGCAGACGATCCTGAGGCTACAACCCTCTGGATCCAAGAGTTAGAGAAGGCCTTCGCACTGTTGAGGTGCTCGAAGGAAGACAAGGTGGTCCTTGCAGTCTACCAGTTGCAGGGAAATGCAAGCACCTGGTGGAGGGCCACTGGAGGAAGAGTGTTTCTTGAAGGCGTGGTTTCGGTGTGGAACGCCTTCGTTGAAGTGTTTAATGGGAAATATATCTCTGACTGTGCCAGAGAACAAAAGATGGTAGAATTTCAACATCTTCGTCAAGGTCTGATGTCTGTGGACCAGTACGAGGCGAAGTTCGCCGAGTTGTCCCAATATGCCCCTAGGCTGATTGAGGATCCCATAGACCGAGCAACGAGATTCCAAGATGGACTGAGACCGGAGCTGAAGGATCCGCTGGTGCCGTTTAATCTGAAGGACTACAATGATTTGTATGAGCGAGCCCAGCTGATAGAGAGAAATTTGAATGAATGAGCCGCTGCATCTGGGTCGTGGTTCGGTTCAAACAGAGAAGGCAATCGGTTTGGGAAGAAGCTGATGTTAGGAGGAAGGTATCCAATTCCGCCCAACAGAAATGGTGGGATAGGAAAGTCAGCGCCAAGCCAAAATGGCGTGTGTCATTTCTGCGGAAGACCACATGGATCAGCCTCGGGCTTTACTAGGTCGGGTGCTTGTTATGGATATGGCCAGCAGTGCTACTAGGTTAAAGATTGTTCTTGCAGGCCAATGGGATCACAGTTGCCGCTACCGCCGATGGGACGGAACAGAGGAAGTGCGCCGCAGAACGCACCACAGGGCATGATGAACAAGCCTCCAACACAGGGAAGGGTGTATACTGTCACCCGATGAGATGCAGCAAACTCACCAAACGTCGTCACAAGTACGGTCTCGTTGAACGACCATGCTACTTATGCTTTATTTGACCCTGGAGCTACGCATTCATTTATTGCTGAGCAGTATGTTAAGTTTGTAAGGTTGAGTCCAGAACCGTTGGGGTCAGTCATTAGTATATCGACCCCATTAAAAGATAAGGTGTTGTTTGCGGTAGGCGTTCCTATTTGTCAAGTTGGTTATTCGTGAGCGAGAGTTAATAATAGATTTGGTGTCTTGGCTATGTATGATTTTGATGTAATAATTGGCATGGACAGGCTCACCAAGCAACGAGCTACTACAGACTGTTATCGTAAAGCGATTCAGTTTAACCCGTAAGCGGATGAAAGTTTCAAGTTTATTGGAAGTCGAGGAGGACCCTCGATTATCTTAATCTCGTTGCTTGAGGCAACCCATTTGTTAGACGAGAGTTGCCAATGTTACTTGGCGACTGTCGTGGATATGACAGTTGAGGAGTCGAAGATGGAGGACATTGCAGTAGTACATGAGTTTGCTAACGTGTTTCCGAAAGAATTACTTGGTTTGCCCCTAGAAAGGGAGATCAAGATCGTCATCGAGTTGGCCCCTGGGATGAAGCCAATCTCTAAAGCTTTTTACGCTATGACGTTATCAGAGTTGAAGGAATTGAAGGTGCAGATGCAGGAGTTGTTGGATAAGGAGTTCATATGTCCCAGTGCATCACCTTGGGGAGCACCAGTCCTGTTTGGAGGAAGAAAGATGGTTCGTTGCGTCTTTATATCGATTATCGTCAACTCAACCAGGTGACAATCAAGACCAAGTACCCGCTATCAAGGATTGACAACTTGGTTTGATCAGCTACAGGGAGCGTCGATATTTTTCAAGATCGACTTGAGAACAGGTTACCATCAGCTGAGAATTGGAAAGGAAGACATACCGAAGACGACGTTTCATATGCGTTACGGCCATTATGAGTTCACCGTAATGCCGTTTGATTTGACAAACGCTCCAGCTGCTTTCATGGATATGATGAACCGAGTGTTCAATGAGTACCTGGATCAGTTCGTGATTGTGTTCATCGACGACATCCTGGTGTACTCAAGAAGTTTAGAGGAGCACGAAAGACATTTAAGGACAGTGCTTCAGACTCTGCGAAATCATGGACTGTACGCCAAGTTCAGTAAGTGCGACTTTTGGCTAACTCGTGTAGCTTTCCTCCGTCACGTGATTTCAGGTGAAGGAATTTTCGTGGATCCGACCAAGATTGAAACTGTAATCAACTGGCTAAGACTGATAACAGTGACAGAGAT
The DNA here is from genome assembly GCA_017140595.1 of Eucalyptus curtisii. NCBI lineage: Eukaryota > Viridiplantae > Streptophyta > Magnoliopsida > Myrtales > Myrtaceae > Eucalyptus > Eucalyptus curtisii. The sequence goes on from CM029504.1 coordinate 9,465,207, forward strand.
TAGGAGTTTCTTGGGATTGGCAAGTTATTACAGACGGTTTGTGGAAGGATTTTCAGCAATAGCCATGCCGTTGACTCGATTGCTGAAGAAGGAAGAAAAGTTCGTCTGGACAGATAAGTGCGAGCATAGTTTCCAAGAGCTTAAGTAGAAGCTGACTACCGCACCCGTGCTGACGATTCCATCTAGTCCTGAAGGAACGAGATCTTTAGTGATGCGTTGTACAGAGGACTTGGTTGCATGTTAATGCAACATGGAAGGGTTGTTGCATACGCGTCCCGTCAGTTGAGATCTCAAATGCAGTTGATTTATAACTTATTTGTAAGAGAAGGATTTTGGCTAATTCATTGTCTGAATCAATAACTGCAGCAATTTGAACATTATTCTGGACTGCAAAAAGAAAATTGTTCTCTAACCCGATTGATTTTGCACGTTTGAACATGGTGTTCACAACCAAAGAAGTTTGCACACTGAGAGAAGCAAGAAAGATTTCAGGAACCAAGGGCTGAATGGCCCTAGGGGAATCAATTGTGAGCTGGCTCAAATGGGTCGTGCTTAATCACATCGCAATTTAAAGATCAATTCGACGTCGGGGAACTCGCATGCAGATCGGTGAAAGCAGCATCATTGCCTGGACGTGAGAATACAATCTGCATTTCGGAGTTCATAAAAAATTATACTTCGTAGAAGAAGCACCAAAAGAAAAAGTGCATTGTGATTTGCACTTGCGTTAATTTCAACTTGACAAGAGTGAAAGTAGTACTACCTAAAAGAAGGAATTACCTGATAATTTCCGAGCGTGTGAGACTTAAAACCAGCTGCACAATAGTCGAAGTAGTACTCCCATGTCCTTATGAACTTTTCATTGAATCCCAGAGCTAATATTTCCCTACAAAAGGAGAAAGGGGTCACAAATGACCACAAAACCAGGAGAAATTATACCAAAGCCACCGCAGCATCATATCGCTTGTCACCTTTGTTTCTCCATGAAGTTCTTCCTCCAACATCGAAGTGTTTGGTAAAAATGGATTCCTATGTTGTCCACATGCTCCACACTGTGGTGGAAGATCTTTCAGTGAATAGATGAAGTGAAGAAGACAGAAATTTGTGCACTTGATGTTATGCAATTGTACCTAAGTCGGGACGCAGAGGCCATAGCTGATGTTATCCTGCTTAAGGAAGGCAGGCAGCCCCCGGGAAAGATATATTCTTTTATGAAGTCTGAACTTCGCCTGTATTCCTCGTACCGCTCATCGGGTATGGAAGTGAACTAGTGAAATTCGACACACCATTTAACAGAATAGTGTGAAAAAATAAGCACGTCTTTTACTTTTGAAACAATAATTCAAGCCGTAAACCATTGTATGTCACGTGCCTGTAGAACAAGAAGTCCGTCTTTGGCTAGCACCGCTTCGCAACAGCCGAAGAACTCCTCCATGTATTCGTGGCCGACTGCTTCTATCATCTCGCTGTGAATTCATTCCATTAAAGAGTCTTTTAAGTATCTTTTTGGTCTGTTTAGCCGGATTACAAATAGACAAAATGGCGAGAAACTCACCAGGAAATGATCCTGTCATATTTGTAGGCACTTGGCAATTGGCGATAATCACAAAGAATGAATTTGATGCTGTCCTGCAATGAAAAAATTACATACATTAACTCTCGGACTTATGAATTAAGTTGTCAAGTACAAAATGCTGGTAGATTGGGTACCTGAAGCCCTGCTTCTTTCACTCTTGATTTGGCATACTTCAATTGCTCTTTCGACAGAGTGATGCCTGTGTATTTGCATCCGGTTTGCCTAACAACTTCAATGGCCAAGCTTCCCCAACCGCAGCCGATTTCAAGAACTTCATGTGTCTTTTCAATTCTCGCCTACAATTTTTCTAGGCAGAGCATTAGTCACTGAAAAGTCGAAGGTTAACCTGTCAAGCAGCCCCAAACTAACAGCAAGTAAAACATACCTTTTTAATCAAAAGAGAGATTTTTCTCATCTGTGCTGCCTTTAGGTCTTCACCAGCCATCTATCGAATTTTTCGACAACACAACAATGCATCATTATTTTGAGCCACTGGACTTTCATATGTGGGTTTGTATGTACTCTTGCTTCTATATCACGTATTCAGCACCAAAATTTCAAAACGGGGTTGTGGCTACTGACCTTGAATACTGCGCAGGAGTATGTCATAGTCTCATCCAAGAACAGTGAAAAAAGTTCATTACTCTGCAAACACGACGAAATGGAAAACAGCATTACAGAATACCGTATGTACAAGCACATTTTTGCTTTTGATACCCATCAATGTTGAGAAACTGATAATGTATTCTGGTTCATTCTGTTCTCTTGAGAAAAAAATTTGGAATAAAGTTTTTACCAGATCATAATGTTGGGAGATGTTCCTGCGAGCTTGAGTTAAAGTGTTTTGCCTCAAAACATGCTTGAAGAAGTACTTAGCCGAAGCAATACCAGCTGTTAATAACATCGGTGTCCACCAACCCCTTAATCAAATAGTTGCATACACTAGTTTAGTATATTTAATAATAACATAAAAAGTCAAAAACATTTAGTTCCAACTAGTAAAGTATTGAGTACCTTCTCTTACTCAATTTCGAGGTGGCAACATCAGAATCTCTGTTCGCTATGAGAATCTGTGACTTGCCATAATGTTGACAAGCGATTAAGCATTTGGTATGTATAGAAGGATACGGCATTTTATAAAACGAAGTCTGTTTGATGAAGAAAATAACCTGAAAAAGATTTAGAAGACCTTTATTTTTGTCTACACAAGAAAAATCACCATTTATGTATGCATCTGCCAGGCCTAGGTCGGCTTGAGTCATGACCTGAAAAACCAAAAATTCTTTATTAGGACACAAAAGGTCTCAGAACGAAAAAGCATAAACTAGGCCTTGTTTGTACAAGAATCCTAAATAGTCTAATCCAAAGTGGGCTGAAGTCGCGTGTAAGTTGAGACAATACCTTCCAGTAAAACTCTGGACTATGGATCCTCAAAGTAACTGTTAGAGGACATCTTTTTGTGGTTCCCTCAAAGGTAAACATCGTGCCTCCTTCCTCTAATAAACTGTCAATCCCGAAAGCATAATTATTGCTACCTGATTCTCAAAATGTTCCTCTAAGCGGTAAGTCACTAAGAATGTTCTGCATTTCTGAATATCATTTTTATTTACAAGTAAATTCGCAAATTCTGTTCTAAGATATTAATGAAAATGCGGGAGTGGACCACAATGACACTTAACACTTCTGAGGATCCACAGATGAGAAGATGTTTACTATGACGCTGTATCAAAGCAATGACACTATAACACTTCTGAAGATCTACAGAGAAAAGACAAGGAACTATGTACTCTACAAGCCAATAGTTATCATGATAAGTACTAATATACTCACGTTACCAAGCCTGTAGAAATATAACGTCTGAGGAATCCAGTAACAAAAAAGCGTGCCCCAATTTGCTTGAGTGAAGGGACCATATGTCGAGGGTTATCAAGAAGAAAATGACTTTGTCCCATCACTCCATGTGCAGCAGACATGCCTGCCTGCAAAGAAGTCCCTCGAGTTAAAATTAGCATATGTAACTTGCTCACAGAGAGAGAGAGAGAGAGAGAGAGAGAGTCTATACCTTCAGTCCATCCTCATGGAGTCCATATCCTGAAAGAAGAATAGTACTCAAGTTAGTCATGAAACATACATCTACGGTCCCTTGGCGACCTGAGTCCATACCAACAGATTCAAATTACAGCAACCTTATTAGCAAAGACCATCTCATCAATTTGGCCTAAGTGAGGACCCTCCTCTTCAAATTTAACCTCAAGAAAGACGGCAAGAATCTTGTAAGAATATTCTTTATTACATGCGTAGGAATATAATACTCTCAGCATTGCTAAAAAGCTGAGGTATAACCATCACTGGTGCATAGAAATTTTAACAGGCTCACCCTGGTATGCTCCACAGAACCAAATTCCTCTTTTTCCCTGGATCTCATGTAGCTGAAGCAAAGCTTTTGATGCAGCAACAGATGGAATTGGATGGCCAGTGCACCACTTAAGCAATGTGTGTTGCGGTTCATGTGAAGGATTGAGAGTCACAAGATACGGAAAATCCTTCTGATCCAGGTTCTGCAAATATATATGGACCTAATTAATTAAAAGAGCATCCATCACGCTGAAACTGGTCAGAACAGAAAGGGAGTTCTAGAGGCTCAAACACTGGAAATGGTCAACATTTTGTGGAATGCACCTCACCATGCTGCTAAAATTTTAGTAGTCAGTAACAACTTATATGCATATCGACCTATCTGATAAATTGGTTTATGTACTCCATGACAACTGCCAGTTTCACTTCTTTTATTTAAGGCGATATGTAGCATGCGTTGTAGCATGTAGCATGCATTCATGTAGCATGCATTGCAGCATAACGCATCCTGAAGGGCACAGCTGAATTAGACATAAAATGAGCAAAACGCATTCGCCACACCTGAAGCGCATTAAGCCAGTATGTCGAGCATACTTTATTTTCAGCACTTCCCAGAAAATTCCACGCACTCCACGCTGCTGAGTTTTTGGGCATGAAAGTTTTGTCATGATGAAGATAAATCTCACTGCCAATAGAAAAATATATCAATGGTTTTGCATTCCGCAGTAGATATAGAAAGAAAACAAGAAGATTTCCTTTTCACCAAAAAAAAAAAAAAAAAGAAAAAAGAAAAAAGAAGATTTCCATTCTTGAATTTTAATTTTACTTCCCCCAAGCAGAAGGCTTAAACAAACAATGACATCACCGTGAACATATTATTCCATACTAAATCGACCAACTGTGCCTTTGTAGACGGTTGTCCAGTAGTAGGTTTGCAGACACTAGTCGTGATATTATCCGAGAATGTGCAAGCTACAGGCTAAGCAATTATACCTGTAGGCATATTTGAATGCACCAAGTACTGTTGTCTCATCATAAGTTGCTTGGTCCCCCAACATTCTCAGAGCATCCGGTGCATGGACGGCTACGATACACTTGTCATATACTTCTTCGGAACCATCTCCAGTTAAGACAATGCATCCTGTTCAATCTCTTTCTGTTACCTGTTGGGGACTATAAGGATAAAAAAAAGTATATTCTCCTGATGATTCGTGAATATACCTACTGTGACAATTTGTTTATCATGTCCATAATGTTTGCTCTAGTTCCATGTCACGTGACAAAACAATGCCGGAAAAGACAAGACCTAAACCGCAAGTACTTACCCTCATCACTAGTGGAGATGGATTGCACTTCACAACTTTGTCTTATTTCACACCCTTTACTCTCAAGCACGTCTCTGACCTGAATTCACAAATATTTACAGTTCAATTTGTAGGGTTTCCAGAGCGACAATTACGACCAAGCATGTCGAGCTTTCCATTTCGAACTATTATCATCACCTTATCGACATAAGAATGTGAGCGTCTTTGGACGGTAAGCCATTGAGGGCGGCCAAAAACCTGCAAAGAAAGCAAGTAAAGTTAAACGAAGAGTATTATGAGGACTGATTGATAGAGGTGGAAGGAAAGATTTGGCGATTGACTCATTGATATGAAATGCCACCAACTTAAGCAGCAGAGAATTCATTGGTAGGACAACTGAAATGGCGAAACACAGTTTTATCATTTCCAATCAATCAGTAACCTTCTAGAGCCACATGAACTACCTGAAGCAGATGATGGTCGCGGCAAAAGGACAGAACTAAGAAGGCTGAAAAGCTCAGGACTCCTTCCGAAGGGCAAGACCAGATTGAACCACAAATTGGGATCTGTAGGAATATAAAACTAATTGGTAATTGCCATAGATCTACATTCTCGAAACAAGCGAAGGACAGACATTGTTATATGAGTAAAAGATCAAGGATATGACAGAGTGCAGTGATTCAACAATCTCACAAGGTAAGCCTTTTGAAATAATTCAGAGTAACCCCGTGACTTGATAAACTGTCCCAAAGTTTCACTGCGATCGATGCCCGGATTGCTCTCAAGTCCTTCTAGGTAACTGCAAAAATAAACAGGCATCAAACAGAGTGAATGCCTATGATTGTCCGGTCGTGCATACAAAAAGGATGCGAGAACTTGAAGATTGGCTTATACTTTATAATGCACTAGGCCCAACTTGTCACCTTGCAATGTCATGTACGATAATGCTACCTTCAGAATGAATATTCAACATTTCGAGACAAAATTTGATATTCGATCATCTTACCTGCTATAAAATGCATAAAATGTCCTAGAGTTTCCTCTCGAAAAATGACGTTATCAATGTTCAATCAGTTTAAAATCTCATGTCAAAAGTGTAGCATATTGCCAAAAGCTTAGGCTTCAAGAAATCACTCTCTTCATTGATATCAACCGTGACCAAGTCAGCTGGAAATAAAACTTCATTAATGATAATTCCTACTTATAGTGGGAAGTTCATTGGCAAGATTGCAAAAAAGATTAGCGGGAAATCTTGGGCATAAATGATTATGATCACTATCATTGTTCTGAGCTGCAATCAATTCAGAGAACTAGAGACAGAAATACAATAACCTTCCAATATTGAGCACTAAAAAGACTTGATTTACCTAAGGACATCCTCCTTAAATTTGATGATTTCCCTGAGCATTTGCCAGAAGTAAGGATTCAACACATTTGTCTTTTGGGCAAACAAACTCAAAAGACCATTTCTGCTTCCCCATTCACAGCCTTGACCTTCGTCTAAGCTGACTGAAAATGACATATCCGATATCTCCATTTCCACTCCAAGACTCTCAAACAACTCCATCATATTAGGGTATGTAACCTGCATGAGACCCTTAATTCGTGTTAGCATTAGAAGTTGCTCAAGACTAACGATTCTTTATAAAGAAAATTACGTTCTTTTTGAAGAAAATCACTTTTATGAGATGCCAAAGAACCATGATCTCAAAGTGACAGAATAAAAGATCAATAGCTTCAACTCTTGTTACCGATGACGTTCGCTGCGCATTTGTGGTGTATTAAATCAATTTATACTCTTAAACAAGATTCGATGGTTAAACCTACTCATAGACATTTGAATGGCTAGCAAATTTTTTGGCAATGTGCCATGTCTTGAGGGTAAAGAGCCGATCAATAGCATATTCATCATTGATATTATACATGATAATAAACAAATTCTATCCATGCATAAAATAATACCGATCATTGAAAGTAGAAAGAAAGAAATTTTCAACTCCCTCATGCAACACACTTAGGTTGCTTCTTTCCTCAGCGATTGAAATCGGATTGTCCAGGCCAACACATTTTTTGACCTAGTGCCAAACTCTGGCTGGGAAAAGAACTAGATAGGCCATCGTTATGTAGCCCGACCAAGATCAGATCTATTTATTTTTATTCTCAAATACAAATTGATCGAACCTTTCTATCTTTATGTCTATATTCAGTTTGAGTATGGTGATGCACGTTGCTTTAATCATGTAACACCTTTCTCTATAGTATAACTATCAACAAAGAAAGAAAGGGCAGTGCTATTTCTACTCCTATTTTGGCTAAGATACTCTTTTTTTTCCAATTAACTTACCAAATTACCTCCTCTCTCTCTCTTCAAATTGTTATTTCCTTTTTTTTTTTTAGGTTAACCCACAAAACTACATTTATTTCTATTATCTCTCTTATATTATTATTTTTACAATGTAAATGTCAAATTAAACCAAACAATTTCATGCATCCTATTATCACTTTGCCTAGAGGAGGAGGTTGTTAAATTTAATATATGATCTCATATTTTTAATTAGAAAAGTTACACATAAGGTTAGAAATTTCTAGATATAACGGCTTATGAAAATATAATCAATTGCCTATTTTTTATCAAATAATTTGAAGGATTTTAAAGTTGAAAGTTAAAATTCAATCTAATTATCTATCTGATTTTGAGATTGTGGATGTTTTTTGGGAATAAGTTTGGAGTTTTTTAAAGTTAAACATCATTGTATTCTGTATATTTTAAATATGAGGTAGAAAAATTATTTGCACCCTTAGACTCTAATCAGATTTTTTCAAAGGAAAGGTTTAAACATATTTTAAAGTTTTGATCCACTTGATATAAGATTAAATCTACAATTGATATTAATTACTTTTTTCATTGTAGGAGTATAATAGCAAGAAGTTTCTTTATTTTTTCCCCCTGTTTTGTGTGCTTATGTTTTGTTAATATTTAGATATGATCTAAATATAAATATGTTTGACATTTGATCATGCTTATGAGAAATTAAACTTTTTTCATTTCCATTTTTATTAGTATTGGCTAGATAATTGAATGATTTAATTTTTGACTTCGAAATATAATTTCGTTCATACTATTTGATAAAAAAAAAGGCAATTAATTATGTGGTCATAAACTGTCATAAATAGAAATGTCTTATGATTGAAAATATGAGACCATAGATTAAAATTGACGACATTCTCTACGCAAGGTGATAAAAAGACGCATGGTAAAATGATACTTTGTTGGTTGTATTGGACCATATATATTGTCAAAATGATGAGAGAGATGATAAGCATAAAACCATTTTTGTGGATTAGCCTAATAAAAAAATAAATAAATTCGAGAGAGAGAGAGAGAGAGAGAGAGAGAGAGAGAGAGAGAGAGAGAGTATTTTGGTAAGTTAATCGGAAAAAAAAAAAAAAAAGGAGTGCCTTGGCTAAAATAGGGATGGAAATAGCACCAATATATACACGCGCGTGCGCAGGATTAAGTATCATGTTCAAATAAATCCTTTAAACATTTTTATGCTGACAATGAAGTATCTAAAACTCTTGAATCACCCCATTGTTCCTAATTAAATGTGCCAATCTCCCTTCAACTGATAATAATCACGCAGATGCACAAATTCACTATTTGAGATTATCCTCGTAATATAAGCATACCAAAATAGGTAAACTTAATATAATTTAATTTTTTTATTAACAAGATCCTCATGTAAATAGGTTGGCTATTCTAATTAACAAATAACTTCCAGGATTAATACAACAAAAAAATCTAAAATTGATACACTTGTGACAAATTTATTACAAACTAATTTTTTGACAACTAAAAATTCCAAACTGATACACTTTCGACAAATTTACCCTAAACTAGTATACTTTTGACAAATTGCTCTCTATTATTTTTAGTTTAATTTTACTGTCAAATTATTGAGTTAGCTGACACGTGACAATTGATTGGTATATGAATTTGATATTTTACTTTCTGTTTGTTATAATTGTACAAGTTTTGTGATTTTTTATGGTATTAATATAATTTAATGAATTGTATATTTGTCACAAATATACCAATTTGGGGTTTTAGGGGGGGCCAAAAAATTAGTTTGGGGTAAATTTATCACAAGTATATCAATTAAGGATTTTTTTTTTTTTTGTGATCATTTGGGGTAAATTTGTCATAGGTATAATAATTTAGGATTTTTAATAGTAAAAAAATTAATTTAGGATAAATTTGTCACAGATATACTAGTTTGAGATTTTTCTTAATATTAACCCTAGTTTCTAATGCTTAGAACCATGATCTCAAAGTGACAAAATAACATATCAATGGCTTCAACTCTCGTTATCGATGACGTACGAAGCTGCATTAGTGGTATTTTTATTCAATTTATACTTCCAGACAAGATTCAATGGTTATAACTACTCAAAGACTTTTCAATGGCCAACGAATTTTTGGATGATGTGTAATGTCCTGGGGTAAAAACCGATGAATAGCATATTCATCATTGATATTATTATACATGATAATAATGGTGTGTTTAATAACAAAACTGTTCCTGAGAATAATTTCGCTCAGAAATGATTTTTTTATATTCAATTCCCGAGAACAATTTCTAAATTTTTGAAAGTGTTTAATAACTGGCCAAAATTTCTATTCTCGAGATAGAAATGCATTTGGTAGGATTCTTAATTTTTTTTTTTTGTTTCTTTTAATTTTTAATATTTTTATTATATTTTTCTTATTCTTTCTTTTCTCTTGTTTTTTCTTTTTTCTTCTTCTTCCTCCTTCTTTGTGGCTAGTTGCTAGCCATAGTGGTGGCCGACAACTGGCTACGTGAGCTCACCGAAGCCTCACTAGGCCAGGATGAGGTTCGGCGAGCTCGCATGGAGGCTCACCTGGCCGCAGTGAGGCTTAGCCTCATTAGATCTGGGCAAGGCCGAGCTTTGTGGTGGCTTAACAAGGCCGAGCCTCGCCGGTGGTTGAGCTTGGGTCGACGAGCCTCGCCCAACCATGACAAGGCTCTGGCTGATGAGCCTCACCGTGGTTGCATCGACGGCTGACGACGCTTTGGCGAGGTTGCCAACCCTAGTCTGGCTGGTTGCCAACCATGGTCGAGGCCAGTGACCAGCCAAAAGGAAGAAGAAGAAAAGGAAAGAGAAGAAAAGACAAGAGAAAAGAAAAAAATTATACTTGATTCAAGGAATTATTTCTGGGAGCAAGAATCAACTTTTTTCCACTTCTTGATTCTATTCTAAATTTATTTATGTGAACAAAAAAACGGATTGTTGTTTATAGGAACAAAAAATTTACTAGACGGATTTCTTTTTTTTTTTTTTTCTAGGAACAAAAGAATAGAATTAGAATGTTACCAAATAGGCCTTAAATAAATTCAATCTATGCATACAATAGTACCGATCATTGCACGTAGAAAGAAAGAAATTTTCAACTCCCTAAGTTTCTACTTGTGCAACATGCTTAGATTGCTTGTTTCCTCAACGATTAAAATCGTACTCTCTGCGCAAACACATTTTCCGGCTCAGCCCCAAACTCATGGGTAGGAAAAGAACTGGATGGGCCATTGTTATGAAGCCCGACTAAGGCCAGATCTATTTATTTTTATTCTAAGTTGGAAACCGATTGGCCGATTAAGTATGGTCATGCACGTTGCTTTAGTCATGTAACTCCTTTCTTTATTGTATAACTATAAACATAAAGAAATCTCACTAAAGAATAAAGCAAATCTAACTAGACAAGAAACCGAAATATTAATGTTCTAAACCTTGCCAGATTGGCAAGCCTAGGGAACTACCAAGGCCGCGATCGAGGTCTACTCCTACGCCCTAGGTCCAAAGTGCAAGTAGTGAGAAATTATTACCGATATCTACCCAATAAAAATTAGTGCATGCAAGTTTCTCGTGAATCCGACCTAAGTTTGTTGAAAAATTGCTGCTGGGTGAAACTAGTTGAGCCTAGAGCTCTCATTCGTGTTAGATTGGTCTTTCAATCCTATGTTTTTCTCATAAAATGAAAAAATAGTTCCATATCACAATCAATTCCACTCTATTCTCGTACTAAATCTACGATTAGAGTTTGTCTGATTGAACTTCTAAAGCCAATAGCTTTTTTCCCTTCAAGTAAAAGTAATATATTATACCAATTTTTGAATTGCTGTCGGAATGGCTCTTAAAACAAAAGAAAACCCACATCCTTATGTAAAGTCTTGTGAGTTGCATCAATATTCAAATGTGTAGCTTGGAAGTGATAGTATGATTTAGACATAGAAAGGACGTTAACCTTTTCTTAAATCAATTCGCAACCATAGAAGATTCCTTCTACTATGGTGTTTCTTGTCTTTCTCCATGCGAACTTGACCATTTGACCAGAGAGGACAAGAGGGAGTTCTTTCAGTGAACAAATTCATCACCTATTAAGATTCTGGATGCCTTTTGGAAGTACATGTTTGCCAGTATTAAAATTTGCATGGTTCTAGAGATAATTGAACAAAACAAGGAAGACCATCAATCGTATGTTTCTTCTCACCACTTAGCTAGTGTTAAAATGGAAATAAATGTTATGGAGACTAACGGACAGCAGTATACCTCTCACGAAAATCATTAATATCTATCTTATGGTGCTATCGTCTTTAGATTAAGTTTTCTAATACACGGCAAATGGAGAGTATACTTACAAAATCAGCCCATCTTGTATTTTAAGATTTGAGACAAAAGATGCGGAATATATATGCCACAAATAATCTATTTACGTCTTAGTTTTTTGATCATTGGATTACATTTGATGATTAATTTCCTAAAGTAGTTAGAAAGTTGGGTTTAAGAACAACACCATATATATATATATTCAAATGAGCAAGACATGTTCAAATAATCATTTGAAGATTTTCATATTGACAATGAAGTATCTGAAACTCTTAAGTCACCTCATTGTCCATAGTTAAATACGCCTATCTCCCTTGAATTGATAAAAATCACGCAAACTCACAAATACACTGACTGAGATTATCCTCATAACATAAGTATATCTAAATAGGGATACTTAATATAATTTGATATTTCATTACGCGAGTTCCTCGCGTAAATAGATTGGCTAGTGTAGTCAACAAAATAATTACTGATGCTTAGAATGACACGTACATACACATGTTACTTGAAACACAAAGTTCCTTTTAAAAAAAAGAAAAACATCATCATCATTTGCAATTCTATTCAATAGTAAATATTTGAATTAGAAAACTCCAAGGACTAAAATGAGACCCAATCATTTTCAGAGCCTCTATTTCTTTTTCTTTTTCTTTTTTGGGCTGACGTCGCAGGGGTCCCCCCCCCCCCCTCCAGCGGAAGCCCTTTTCTTTCATTCCTATGTTTCTTCTTATAAAACCAAGAAATAGTTCCATATCACAATCAATTCACCCTATTCTCGTGCTAAATCTACTATTAGAGTATGTTTGATTCAACTTCTAAAGCCAATAGCTTTTTCCCCTTCAAATAAATTGCTCTTGATATGGGTCTTTGACCCAAAAAAAAAAAGAAAGATCCTTTTCCTCACTTGACATATGTAACTTCTTGTGACTTGTATCAATATTCGAATGTGAAAGCGTGGAAGTGATAGTATGATTTATATATAAAAAAGACGTTGACCTCTTCTTAAATCAATTCGCAACCACGAAAGATTCCTTTTGACCATGCTGTTTCTTGTCTTTCTCGACGTGAACTCGACCGTTCGACTAGAGAGGACAAGAGAAAGTTCTTTTAGTGAACAAATTCATCATCTACTAAGATTCCATATGCCTTTTGGAATCATATGTTTGTGGATATTGAAATTTGCGTTGTTCTAGAGATAACTGAACAATAGAAGGAAGACCATCAATCATATGTTTCTTCTTATCACTATGCCAGCATTAAAATGGAAATAAATGGTATGGAGACTGATGGACAGCAGCATACCTCTCACAAAAACCATTAATATCTATCTTATGGTGCCTCAGTCTTAGGAAAAAGTTGTCCAATACACCGCAAATGGAGAGTATACTTGTGAAATTAGCCCATCTCATATTTAAGATTGGAGAAAAACGATGGGGAATATATATGCCACAAATAATTAATTTACGTCTTAGTTTTTTAATCATGAAATTACATTTGACGATTAAATTTTTAAAGTAGCTAGAAAGTCGGGTTCAGTAACAACACTATATACATATATATATTCAAACTAGTAGGACATGTTCAAATAATGATTTGAACATTTTTATATTGACAATGATCACCTCGTTGTCCCTAGTTAAATGTGCCAATCTCCCTTGAATTGATAATAATCATGCAAATGCACAAATTCACTTACCGAGATTATCCTCATAACACAAGCATACATAAATAGGAAAATTTAATATAGTTTGATATTTCAATAAGTGAGATTCTCGCGTAAATAGATTGGCCAATCCAATCAACAAAATAACTACCGATGCTTAGGACAACACGTACGTGCACAAGTTACTTGAAACAAAAAGTTTATTGTTTTAGAGATCGCCATCATTTGCAATTCTTTTCAAAATTAAATACTTGAATAAAAAAATCCAAGAACTAAAATGAGACCCAATCATTTTCAGAGCCTCTAATTTTGTTTTTATTGGCTAACGTTGCAGGGGTGGACCACCCCCAGCTCTCCTGCGGAAGCTCTTTTCTTTCATTCCTATGTTTCTTCTTATAAAACCAAAAAATAGTTCCATATAACAATCCCCTCTATTGTCGTACTAAATCTACGATTCGAGTTTGTTTGATTAAACTTCTAAAGCTTGCTTTTGTCCCTTGAAGTAAAAGTAATACATTATTCCAATTTTTAAATTGCTCCTGGAATGGCTCTTGGACCAAAAAATTAAGAATAAAAATCCTTATCCTTATCCTTAGTTGAAATATGTAACGTCTTGTGACTTGTATCAATATTGAAATGTGGTAGCTTGGAATTGACAGTATAATTTACATATAGAAAGGACATTAACCTCTTCTTAAATCAATTCGCAATCACAGAAGATTCCTTCCACCATGCCGTTTGTTGTCTTTCTCGACATGAACTCGACTGTTCGACCAGAAACGACAAGAGAGAGTTCTTTCAATGAACAAATTCATCACCTATTAAGATTCCAAATGCCTTTTGGAATTATATGTTTGTGGATATTGAATTTTGCATTGATCTAGAGATAATTGAACGAAAAAAAGAAGATCATCAATCATATGTTTCTTTTTACCACTACGCTAGTATTAAAATGGAAATAAATGGTATAGAAACCGTCGGACGGCGACATATGTCTCACAAAAACCATTAAGATCTATCTTATGGCGCTCCGATTTTTGGAAAAAGTTTTCCAATATATGGCAAACGGAGAGTATACTTGTAAAATCAGCCCATCTTGTATTTAAGATTAGAGAAAAAAGACTGCGAATATATATGTCGCGGAGAAAAAAAGAAGAAGAAGAAGAAGATTGAAATTAAACGTACGCACGTCGAGAAAGGCACTGTGACTTTCTAAACCTTCACGTGGCACGTTTAGAAAGTTACCTTTTTTATTGCCTATGCACCTCCCTAAAACCCCAACTTAGAAAGTTGCTCTATCTGTCACTATAGGGAAAAGAGGACGAGCAAGGGCGATTTAAGTAATAACGAAGAAGTCGCTCTATCCGTCACCAGATGTTTGGCTCCTGACATGTACAACTAGATCTATGTTTTGCTCTGAGCAGAGAGGACTCAAAAAACAAAAAAAAAAAAAAATGGAGGAAAATGCACTGGAGATAATGGTGGGCAAAATGTAAAAGAAGAAGCGATCAACGGAAACGGAGAGTTGCAGACTTACACGATTGAAGACCATGAAGCCGAGGTCCAGGTCGACACCGTTGAATGAGACGGTCTTGGCATGGCCGCCCAAGTAATCCTCCTTCTCATACACTACCACCTTCGCTCCTCCCCTCGCTGCTTCGTAGGCTGCCACGAGTCCGCTCACGCCAGCCCCAATCACTCCCACTTTCATCTTCTTCCGAATCTTTTCTCAATAGATACCCTAATCTTGATTCCAAAGAAAAAGGAGGAAAAGAGACAGTTTAATGAATGCCAATGCAACCTCCCGTCTAGGGTTAAGTTGAAATTTTTTTTTTTTTTGCAGTGATTAGGGGCACTCGTGAAAACGCATGCAAGTGGAACGTGAGGCAAAACAAGAAAATGGATGGTTTTTCGGAAAGGAATACACAATGCATAGGGAGTGCCGAAGAGGAGAAGAATGCAAGAACTTCCAGTAGATTTTCTTTCTGGGGACATGAATTCAAGAACTTCCAGTAGAGAAGAAGAATGCGCCAGAATTTTCTCTACTTTCTAGGCACATTCCCAGAGAACTTTGTCCCCAGAGAGAGCGAGAGATTAGAAGAAGACGAAAACGTTACCTTAAAAAGGTTTTGCGAGAGAATAGACTGGTGCTTGCACCCCCTCAAATATCTCCTACTACTGGTTCTATCACTCCCCAATGGCATCTCTCATTCTGATACTCTCTCTCTCATACACAATCTGACAATTGCAAAGATAGGAAGACGAGCAATTTTAGAGAGAGAAAGAGCAAGAGCGATTCTTGATCTTACCTTACCCAATTCAACCTGACACTGATGTAAAATGTGCGAACAAGTGTCCTATAACATAGAAATTATCAGTGCATCTGAAATTTTTTGAACTATTTGACTTAGTAGATCTCTTATATAGAGAGGTGTGCCCTCATAATAATTTGTTCTCATGCACAACTCTACATAAGCTGTTAAAATATATCGCAAGTTTGAGGTTGTCAATTATTTATAAAAAATTAAAGCGTGCGAGCTCGTCTCGATAAATAAAGTCCAAGTTGGACTTTTGTGATCATCTGCGTTTTTGTACGCTGGCCGGCCTCTCTCCATTAAATGCTCTGCATGCAAAAGGGCAAGGAAGAATGGAGACAAGGAAAGCAGCAGAAAGAATTTGCGTGTTTGACTCTCATGAAGCTACAATTATTGAAGTAAACATGCGCAAACTCTTCAGTTTCGAAAGAAAGACTTTCACTAGCTTCTCAATAAATGAAGAGGGGCCCTTTCTTGATGGCCACACCCTGTAGCCAAAAGTAAAGTGCAAAATCCTTGGCAAAGAATTTTGTTTTCATCTTGGAAAAGTGACGATGGTAGACCAAAGGGAAATAAATAATTGAAGGGAAAGGAAGTAAGGGCCCTGTGCAAGGACGGCCATAGTTTTCCTCCCCTCATTAAATGCATGCATTCTGTGAAAAATGGAGGGCGCCGTTGCTGCTGTAGAGATTGTCATGCGAGCGCCGCTCTTGCCATTTATTGAGTCCATTTTTTTGTCTTGTTTATTCTATAAAAGGAGAGGACATTTGAAGACAAGAAGTGCACCATGTTCCATTCGGTGGCCGAGAGGAGATTTTCTCGTGGGAGATTATCTCGTTGCAATTACACTTGAGTGATTTCGCTAGATAAATTTTTATGAGTAGAATTTGTGTAAAGGGATTAAATACTGTGTAAGTTATTGGGTATAATTGAGAGCTGGGAAACACTGAGTGAGTGTTTGGATACTCGAGTGATTGTAATATCTGGTATATTGCTTGGTTTCCCTAGTGGAATTCCGTGCTACTCTTCCCATGGACGTAGATACCATTATTTGAACTGAATCACATAAATCCAGTGTCTGATTCCCTTTCATTCCTTTTGACTAATTTTATCCGATTCACTTGTATATAATGGAGGAGTTACAATTCCTTTCCCTTTTCTAGCTTAAAAACTATTCGATAAAATCATATAAAAATATTAATTTATTGCTACTTATTAATTAGTATAATTATAATTAAAATATATTTTTAAAAATATTTGTTATTTTTAATTTTGGAGAGCATAGTTAAAATATAAAATATAGGTAATTATCTACCTTAAAACTACATTATAATTTTTCATTAAAAATTAGTTTTTACAGTTATTGAATAAAATGATTAACAGAAAATATATAATTGATCAATATTAATTGTTTAGCTATTATAAATTGCATTGTATAGATTTTAAGTTTTACTTTATTCAATTACAAGTACCAACTAAGGTTTGCGATTTGTAATGTGTGTTGGGGTTTACGAAACATTCATAGGTGAAATAAATATAAACGCAATTGAGGCAAAGTTAAATTTTACAATAAAAGTATCTCTAAAGGTGTTGTTTGTGCATTTTAATAAAAAAATCATAAAAATAAAGGGAGTTAAATGGATTACCTCCCGTGACGTGCTTTAAACGACTTGATTATGATGTTTTGAGCCTCACAAATGTTAGATCTCTAGTTCAGACACATCGCCAATTGCACATCAAATGGAAGAAAGAACTCGGAATAATCATTATTAAAATTGTGCTAGCAATCTCGGGGAGATTATTTGCCGCACTCTTGATAATTTAGTCCCTTTTTCTCTCACACGCACATTATCTTCTTTTTTCTTCTATTATTGTTCATCAGCAACAGTTGCTAGGCGCCTCTATTTTATGGGCCATCAGCAACAGTTGCTCATCGCAGCACATAATGTCCACGTTCGGCAGTGCACGTTGTGCACAAGGCACAACATCGTCGGCAACGGTTACTGACCGTTTGCATGGTCAGCAAGCGTTGTTGACCATGCAATTAATTTTTTTTTTAAGTTTCAATTAAAATTAAAATGACCGTGTGCACTTTTAATTAATTAATTAATTAATTAACTCCATTTTATATAAATTCTACAATTAAAATATAAAAAAGGGTAGAGAAAATTTCAAATAAGAGCCCGAAGTTGAGCTATTTTCTCTAAAATAAAAAGGCTCAAAGTGGATAGTATTTTAAATAAGAGTATGAAGTAGTTAAATCGTCTCAAATAAGAGCCTGAAGTGATCAAATTGTCTCAAATGAGAGTCTGAGCTTGCCGGCCACCGAAACCTTTGATTAATTGGCGAGCATGTCATTGTTCAGGTTAATCGGAGAAGGGCATTTTAGTCAAAAAAATTTAAAGGTATAAAATTGAACTCTTAAAAACAAAAATAAAAAACAAAACCCAAATTGTATTAATATTTCCCTTCCCCCACGCTCTCTGCTTCTGCTCTTGCTCGTTCTTATCCAAAAATTCTAGGTCAAATATTGAAATCCCTATAACCAAAATCCCCACAATTACTTCGCTTCTTTCTTCTCATATGTGATCCGTCGTTCTTCTATTCTTTGGTTTCTATGTTTGCTTCGTTTCTTTGTTTCTGACTAATTTTTCGTTTGAGACGAAAATCATAGTCTACCATGTCTCTTCCCATCGAAACTTCGTTTATATAGGTTTCTTCGTTTTTGTTTGTTCGTTTGCTACGTTTCTTCATTGTAGTTGATTCTTTCCTCATCCAAGAGGGGGCCTTTGCAACTCGTTGAAGCAAAATGTCGACAAAGTGTGGACACGTCATGGAATGCCAAACTGACGGCAGCGATGACGATGATGGTAAGAGGAATATTTTTATTTTATGGCGTTGATTTGGCTGTTTTTATCGGACGTCAAGGTGCGTTTTTTTTGTGAATTGATGAATATAAGTTGCATTTTCTATTGGCAAGTGGTATACTGTGCAGTTTCTAATTGGTATTGCTGAACGTGCTAGTGGTGGTCCCTATTTTGCAATTCTTTAATGCTTTTATTTTGTTTTCTGTGATGTATGTTTTGTCGTTTGGGGCCAATTTACTTATTTGTGTTTTGTTTTATATTTCATGAAGGCTGCCCATCCACCTTTTCTATTTGTGTTTTTAATTCTTTTTCATGCCTTTTTCGCCAAGTACAAATACTTATGGGACTAACTATCCAACCTATATGGTTTCAAGTGAATTAGAATTTTAATTCTTTGCCACTTCAAAAGAAATTTTGAAGTGGCAAACATATCTTACGTGTTGCAATTATTTCTGTTTTTGTTATGTTTTTCCTAGCGCATATTAACATATTGACGTTATATTTGTTTTCATTTTGCATCAGGTGAGGGATGTGAAGCAGTGACTCTTTATGATGATAGGTATGTTGAAGTTACTAAGGGTGCTCAAGATGATGGATTTGCCATTATCGATCTTGATGAATTATACAAAAGACATGTAAGATGTGCCGAGGGTAATAGATTGATGGGGAGGGATATGGAGGTTGGAGATAGCAGCATGTATGTAGATGTGCCCACTGATAATATAAATTTCTTCAATATGAATAGCCAAAATGAGTATGCACATCCTAAGTTCAATTTTAAGGTTGATATGGAGAATCCTATTTCAAGTTGGTGATGAGTTTTGGTAAAGCTGAAGAGTTTAGAGAAGCCATTAGAAACCATGCTATTTAAAAATGGGAGTCAAGTGAGGTTTGTTAAAAATGCACGAAATAGATTGAGGGCAATGTGTTCAGAGGGTCGTGATTGGCTCATTTATGCTTCCAAAGTGTAGAGAGAGCATGCTTCCAAAGATTCGCCTTGGGAATTAAGAGACTCTTGGACAAATGAACCAATCAAGAGAAGACATATATGAGATTCTTGAATACCTCATTAAATGCAAGAATGAGTCATCCCGCCTAGGTGTCCATCCGAAGATTTGGTAATGATGGCTTGAGATTTGCCCTGGAGAAGAAGTTGGTGACTCATAAACTTAGGTGTCCATGAAAGGTATGATTATCATTACCATAAGATTTTCCTTAGGGAACAAGTAGACCAAGTCATGATGGCATTGTATAAATAGTCCAATAGGAATGAAACAAGTAAGCTTCCTTAGGCCATTAGGTGTGCTACCTTTTAAAATATGCTTGACACCTTGCAACTTAAGTTTGCCACCTGAGTATTCTAGCGGGACACTAGGAAACTTAAAATTGGATCGCTTGGCTTAGTAATGATGGCACTAAGGGGCTATAAATAGGAGGAGCCTTCTTCATTTCTTCACCTTGCCTCTCATTTCCTCCTTCCTCCTTCTCCTTGGACGCCCCCCTCATTCTCCTTTCTCTCGGCCTTGCATCCTCAATCCCTCAAGCTAATCTAAGTTGGTTTTCAAGGTTTACCAAGGTAAGTAAGATCCTTATGTCTCTTCTAGAGCGGTAGTCTCCATTGTCGAGTCTAGTTATGTGCTCACCCGTCAAGCCGTGAGTAGGATGTTAGATCTTTTGTATGGTTTTGCTCATGTTTGTGCTTGTATGTGTGCTTGAGTTATTCACGTTTGGAATGGAGCCGAGGTTTGCTCAGGTTGAGTTCATCGCAAGACAAAGTCGCCCAAGCCATAAAGCATTGGTTTTGGCATAAATAGGACGCCAAGTCCAAGTCTCGCTTGGCACGGAATCGCCTAAGGCCGCAAGGTCCTAAGTTGACATTGAGGTGTGTTGATTTTATGCCTTGATCAGTATGGGGATCGCCCAAATCCACGAGGTCTTGGTAAGGCACCAAGCATTCCAATTTCCATAGTTCAAGTGGACACAGGGATTTTGTGCTTGGCATTGAATGAAACCGCGAGCTGAGGGTCATTCTTGATACATGTGTATTCACATCGGGATGGAGTAGAGGTCTGTCAAGCTCGAGATCGTCACTAAAGCGAGGTGTACCCAAGTCTCAATGTCTTGAATCGAAATTGAGGTGTACCGTTTCCGAGTCTTGTCCGGTGTGGGGATCGGCGTTAAGTGATTGATTACAGATCAAAGATCGTTCCCGACATATGTATTAGTGAAGTATAAGAATTCATAAGATACACATGAATGAATGAGCATGCCTTCGGGCCATACATGTGTCGACTAAGAGAAAAGATAAGAACCGACTTGTGTGATGCACTTGTATGTGTGCACTTAAAGAGGAAAAAATGTTCGTCGTCACATCGCGTTGGCGATGATGCTTCGTTCATTGAACGGGATGCCTTGGTTGAGCCAGGAAGCCCTTGAAAGTATGGGATGCCTGGCTTGATGGCCGGATGCCCTAATTGAGCTAGGAAGCCCCTGGAAGTATGGGAAGCCCTTGAAAGTATGGGATGCCTGGCTTGATGGCCGGATGCCCTGATTGAACTAGGAAGCCCTTGAAAGTATGGGATGCCTGGTTTGAGGTTGGATGCCCAACCTGCGGCCAGAAGCCCTTGAAAGTATGGGAAAAACCATTTATGCTGTTAATGAACTTATTGAATATGTTACTATGTGATGTTGATAACCTTGTTTGGTAAAATAGCTTAATTGATTTGCCATTGACACTGTTTGCGAGTGTTGTACTTGTTAAGCTTTAATGATGAGATGTTTTCCTAGTAGAGAACTAGGAATTTTACTTACTGAGTTTCCCTAAAACTTACCCCTCATCTTTTAGTCTTGTAGGGATGGAAGTTTCACGTTAGTTTTGGGAGTTGTAGTCATGTTAAAGGAGGTAGGATTTCCCTTGGCCTATGTAAAAACTTGTACTGTGATGTAAAAAGAAAAGAGGGGCCCGTAGAGAAAGGGCTTGTGAAAGTCTTATTATAATATTAATCAGTGTGCTATGTGTGATGTATGTCCCATTCTTCCAGCTATTGTTTATCCGGGAAGTTGTTTATTCATGTTTCCGCATGTGCATGATAACAAGATAAAAAGAATCGAGACGGCGACGAGCTTGGGACGTCGCGAGAATAACCCTTGTCGCTCGTGACCCTAGAGATGGAGTTGGGGTCGTGACAAAATAGGTGCATTTGTGGACTTAATTTCATTAAAACAAATTTGGGACTAATGTAGGACAGACTGTCATATGTTCAGATCTAAGTGCTTTTGACCTAGCGAAACATGTCTAAAATTTCAAAAATAAAATCAAATAAAGAACATGCAAAACACTAATACGAGCAACTTTTATGAAGGAAACTTATTCTAGAATTCAACAAAAAAATCAATACAAAAAAGGCAAAATCATATATCAATACGGAACATATTGATCTAGGCTTGGATCTGAGTAGATTTGACCTAGTTAAACACATCCAAAAATCATAAAAAAAAAAATTACAAAAGATTCAAAAGATGATTTGGAAAAAAACTTACGGAAAACTTTTGTCAAAAAATGACCACAAAAGTTGGCACAAAAATAAGAAAGACAGAAGGCGGAACAAAAACATAATTGAAAAAAAAAACCTAAAATATTGTAGAATCGCTCATCTTTGGAGGTGTTTTTTTTTAGGGTCAAATGACACTCGATTGGGGCATGCGACCTACCATTTCGAAGCTCGGGATGTTTAATCTTAAGAGGACTCGAGTTGAAACAAGGTTGTTTCGAACTTCGTTTTGGTCAAAACATTAACATAGGTATAGACATACGAAAATCCAAAATAGACTCAAGAACACAATCATGAACAAATTATTGTAGCATTTATAATAATTGATCTTAAGCATGTAAAAGACCCTAATCTAGAAACCTAGTCAATCTTCAGCCACAAATAGATCAGGAAGGAGGAGGAGATGGCTGCGGGGTTGAGCAGCAGCTAGCAAACCGGCAGTGTGAGGCTAGCGAACCTAAATTGGCGATGAACCGGTTTGATTCATGAGGAATGGGAGAGAGAGAGAGAGGGATTGGTTTAGGCAGGAAAAAGAGAGAGAGAGAGAGAGAGAGAGAGAGAGAGAGAGAGAGAGAGAGAGAGGTCTGAAGAGAGAGAATAGGTTTTGTGCCAAATGAGCCCCCCTTGAAAATGGGGGAACATTTCATTTATATACTCTTCACATTAAGCGATTTTAGCCGTCAGTTCAATCCAACGGTCAAAATTTCAATCCAACAGTCAAAAATCAATTTCGAAGGCCCCATCATGATTTTGAGGTGTAGGGTAATTGATCTAGTGGGTTTGATTTACAAAAAACCAATACAAAATCGGGAATTGTGTCAAAATATTAAATTAGGGGTTAATTTGCAATTTGACGAAATTCGAGAATCAATTTGTAAAATTTTGGGAAATTGAAGGTGCAAAAGTGAAATTGACATTGAGAGGGTTCTAGAACCGGCCATCGAAGGCCAAGAACCGTCCAACAAGAGCTTGAATCGGCTAGTCCCGCCAGCGACCAGTCAGATCAATTCAGTCCGTTTGGCCGAATTTTGATAAGTTCTTGACCGGTTTGGTTCAGTTTCGGCTACTTTGTCCACTTAAGACCTCTGTGAGTCTAAAATTTATGCAATTTGGTCCATAAATGACCAAATTGAAAAGGAATTTTATCATCTTAAAGAAGAAATTGGTCAATTAAGATGCAATTAAACTAATCAAACCTTATGAATGGGATCTAGGGGTCTTTTATTGACCTAATTAAATGATTATCATGAAAAAAAAGAGTCGAAACGACGATAGGTGCTTTGAATTGGACCTAAAGGGCTAAAATGGTACAAAATTTTATTCAATGGGCAAAATTACAAATTAACTAAAATTGAACTCAATTAGTGTCAAAATTGCCCTATCTAATGAGTTACTCATATGTAAGATCACTTATCATATTTAAATTGACCTTAAATTGAAGTGCTCAAGATTCCTAATGTTTGTTTGAGTCATCAAGAGTTTAAATCTTGCCGTTATGCCTTCATAACAATTGAACTGCATGTTGTAAGGTTTGCATATACGTTTAGGCTATATCATTTGAGCATCATTTCGCATGTTAAATTTGTGTCATAAAAGTGTTCATCGCATTTATGAGTCCCAAGCATATCATTAGGAATCTTGAATCGTTTCATAATGTCATTGAATTGTATGACATTTTTGTATGTCGATTTAGGATTAGATAATTATCAAAATTTTCCGTCGCATTTAATCCTAAGTCCCATGTGATTCATTCATGCTATTTATGCATTATTTGAATGACTTTGAGGTTTTCTAATGCGTGCTTGTGTTCTTTTTTTTTTTTTTTAAGTTACTAACATGTGCACCTTTAGAGATCTCGATTTTAGGGTATCAAATTGACTTAATTTGGACTCAAGCATTTTTAGGAAGTCATAAAATACACTTAGAGGTTTCCAATGCTGCTAGTTTCACATAGGTCACTCATTGTTTGGACCACTTCGCATTTTTATTTTTTAATACTAGATCAAAATTTAGACATGGGATCAAATTTGGATCCCTGTTCTAACCTCTGTTTGGACAGACCTTTAACATTTTTGGTTTATTTTGTCTATAAGGATTCTGCATTTGATCCCTTAATAAAACTTGTTTATCATTATGTTGCCTATGTTATGTAAAAATAGGGTGATTTTTGGACCTGTTTTGATAGGAGAAATCGTTACAATATTGACTAAATGTCCTATTGTTTTGACATTTTTCTGACATTCTATTGCTTGTTTTTCGATTTTTGTAGAATCATGTATAAATCATTTAGGAAAACTTTCTTCAAAAAAGTTGTTCGTTATCATGTCATGCATGTTAGGGAATTTTGTCATTGCCAATTTGTCATTAGGCATTGTTCAATTTTGCTGTTTTTTACATGCTTGTTATGAAATTTCTAGATATGAACTTGATTGTGATTGTTTAGGTAAACTTCCTAGGTTAGTTTATGTATAAACCTAGGTCATTCCATCTTCATGAAAGTTGTTTTAAACAACTTGATATTCATTGTGAAATAATTTTTAACAAGTTTTCTTTTCAAATCAAATTCAAAAATACTTTGATATAGATGATGTTTCTGAAAACCATTTACTAAGAAAGTGTTCTCCAAAACTCGATTTGGCTTAAGGAAGAGTCGTGGTTGGGACCATATTCAAAATATTTGCGACGTTTGTGAGTGCATTTATGCGAGCCCCAAGCTAGCCTTGGCAATTGAATGTGTTCCATAGCCTAAATATTCCTTAATCCGAAATAGTTTCAAAATTTTTCTTAAATCTTGATTTGACAATTGTGAAAGTCACGGTTTGAATTGTATTCGGAATGCCTGCAATGCTTGTGAGTGCATTCATGCGAGTCTCGGGCTAGCCTTAATAATTGAATGTCTTTCATAGTTGAGACATCATTTTGTCTCAAAACTTTCCGTGGATAATTTCGAAAGATATTTTTGAAACATCACATATACTCCTCATGCATACAATCATGTTATTAATTTAGAATTGCCTGTGTTTGTGATTGGCCTGTGGCCTTGGTAATAAGTGACCCATCGACGGTTCACTTTCTTGCTTGATTGGTTGAGAAACAAAGTCCAAAAGACCTGCATGCATATTTAATTCTGGGTTAGGAAGAGAAGGACCGAAACGTTCAAAGCCTGTGCTCAAAGTTGGAGAGCCACCGGGTCTAAAGTGAAACCACCCTTGTCTGAGAAAGAGGCTATGAAATTATTGCTTCAAGCCATGCTTCATGACTTTTTCGAGAAGATGTATAGTCACACTTGTATTAACTTTGCCGCATTGGTGGAGTTGGATGAACACATTGAGGGGATCATGCAAGAAGGAAGGTTAGCTGAGATCATGAATCATAGGTATGCCCCGAAGAAAGACAAGGAGTCATCTATGGAAATTGCTTATATATAGAACTCCTTCTCCCAAAGAGTATATGATCCTCCTGCTTGTAAATCTACTATGGAGGTTGGGATTCTTCCCGAAACGTTGATCGTAAAGGAAATGCCCCACAAAGGTAATTTACTCAATTTCCTAGACCCATGTCTCGGCTACTTCCGATACTGATTGAAAGTCATCTTGTGGTGAGATAAATCCCGAGGGATAATCCGCCAAAGTTCCCTGGGTTCGACGTTAGTAAGACGTGTGAGTATCATATGAGAGAAAAGGGTCATCATGTGGATAATTGCTTTGTACTTTGTTTTAAGATCCAAAACTTGCTGGATAAGAAATTGCTCACCTTTAAGGATTCGCTGCCGAATGTCCAACAAAATCCCCTTTTGAAATACACTGAAGACGTCAACATGATTTTTGGGGATGATGACAAGCATACACTCCTAATGGATATCCAAAAATTGGAATAGATCACACCCTTCATTGATCGCCAGCTGAAAGGTGACATCACTCGTGATGAGAAGATAGCTTGCTTAGCAAAGTTGGCTAAGTTAGGAAATTCTTCAATATGAAGAGGGTGGATCCCGCTTCAGGACAGATGTCTCTGGTTGAAGTTGATTTGTTTGGCGAAGACATAATCTCAAAAGTCATAGAGGAGGTTGGGAATCCAAGTCAGGATGACACTTGAAAGGAGGATTGTCAAACCTTGAAAAGCAAAGCCTTTATGTACCAAGACTTTGACACTAGAAGCGAAAATGAATATAAAGCTTCCCGCATAAACCATGAGTTTGTTCGAAAAGCTCATGAAAGTGGTGAAGTTGTTGATATCCTTGACCAACCAAGTGGTAAGTATGACTTTAAGGTGAAGTTGACACCACCACCAAGTTTCTTCATTGACGTAAAGGACATTGTCCCAAGTGGATGGGAGGATGAAGAAGATCTTACTCTAGCTTTGTCGAAAGATAAAGAAGTCTACTCCGATGACGAGGATGGGGATGAATACAAAACATCTCACTGGGATCGCAAGTTAAGGCCCATGAGAAAGGTGAGTGGTGGATACCCTGGGGCAACCAAGTGAGAAGTATGACTTTTTGGTTAAGTATACTCCTTATCTAAGTTATTTCCAAAACTCCAAAGACATCATCCTTAGTAGATGGGGAGATGAATTCGGGGATGATTTCGTGGTTATGATTGAGCCCGTTGTGATTGATCTGACTAAAGAGAAAATTCCTCATGGGGCTGGTGCAACCGACAAGGGTGTCATCAAAGTCGGCTCGTTGATTGACAATTTTGAAGCCATGAAGATCTCAAGCACGGGTTTTGGACTCAGCGTCATTGAATTGCCACCAGAAGTTGGTGAATGCTCCAATACCAAGATGTCTCCTACTTATGACACCAAGACGGTCCTTTGGAACTATAATACAAATGAATTAGATGCCACCACCCGATTCGGTTGAATCTACCCACTATGTGAAGGTGTGGAAAAGAAGGCCGTAATCAATGAGGAAGCTGAACAACTCCTCAAAACACTTCAAATAAGTGAGGCAGAAGTGATAGACCAATTGCGTAAGACACCCATTGTCGCGACCAAATTTTCGAGTGGAGGACCACCTAGAGTTTGGCTAATGGATTGTTAAGTCTAGACTTAACTCGGGCTCTCCCAAGCCCATACCAATTCACGACTTATGTTCAGATTCTTAACATGCATATAGATTTTATCTAGGAGTCACCACTAATCTATTTTTTGGTGAGTCGATTAGAAACCCAAGTAAAGTAACGGGAGTTTTACTTTACTCCTACGAACCAGAGACTATGGGTACGGGGACTTGGTTACACTAGATCTCTCTAATGCCCTTTCGGTACCATTCTTTTATTTGCAAAAATGCTTTTACAGGCAGCTTAAATTGATTTTAAATCTAATTCCCTAACATGTGAGGTGATCATGCGGGTGCACAAACCACCAATTTAACACCCAGATAAAACAACTAAATAAATTGCAAAAACTTATCTCAAAGCAACGAAAGCATCTGCAATGTTAAATTAGAATCCACATCAACAACCCTAGATATGATTTTTAATTAACAAGCAATTTCTTTTTTCTTTTCACTTAATTAATTGAAATCATGCAATATGCAATGCAATACTAATTAAATGACCTAATTCTAATGACATGCAGTTTCTAATTAAATGGACCTAATAGCAATCTCTAAATGATGTGCGTTTCATAAATCTAATCCCATGCATATGACATTTTTCTTTTTTCTTTCTTTTCCTTAAAAAGAATGCAATTTATCCTAGAAAATAAAACTAATGCATTCTAAGATATTTTTGTATTTTTTCATGAAATTCGGAATTAGATAAAATGTGAAAATTATCTAACTAGATTAAGATCCTATTCAATTTGTATTAGGAATTAGGTTGAGCCAAATCCTAATTTAAAATAAAATATTATCTTAACCCAAATAATCCTAAAATGCAATCTATCTCATATCTCAACTTATAATAAATTAAGAGAAATATTATCTATAATTAAACTAAGTGCAATTTTACCATAATATGGAATGACGTACAAAAGATGCCCTAATTCTACATGACATATGAATGATGATTTTTTGTGTGTGTGTGTTTTTTTTTTAAATTCGAAATTAAAATTGCTGAATAATTAAACATGCAATCCAGATTAATGAAAGAAAATCTAACATCCTAAATTAATGTTTTTGGTATTTTTTTAAGAAATTCGAAATAAATAAATTTCCTATTCTAAACATGCAAAATAAACCTAGAACAAGTAATGTTCTAACATGAACCTAATCTAACTCAAATGTTTTTTGGGTTTTTCCTTTACGGGAGCAATCAAATAAAGGCATCCAGAACAGCACAACCACAAATCAGGCAAGATATCATCCATGTCCATTTAATTTCAGGAAATAAATTGACGAATCGTATCTCGCGCATGAGATCGGATTGGCCAATTTTTAATAAAATCACGAATCGTATCTCGAGCTTGAGATCGGATTGATGATTTTTCCGTACGATTGCGGGTCGTATTTCGAGCGTGAAATCGGACCGTCAATCATATGTACTTTGCGAAATTAGGAACAATTTAAAAGGCTATTTGAGATTGTAGACATAATAGCACATTAGGAATTTTAATCATATGCATTGACAAATATCTCAAATAAGGTAACGGAATTTTCAAAAATCAAAATAGATAAGATTTTCACCTAATTCGAATATTGGTTTCCGAATTCCGATCCTCGAATGGCTACTCACGATGCAATGTGGCGGTGCTCGGTTGCTCGAAAGTCGTCCGATGGGCTCCACGAGACCTGCAAAGAAAGACCAGTATGTGTTGTTGAGGATTCTGCAGATGACCTAATGGGCCACACGGATGCGGCTTGCGTCGGGGATGGCAGCCCAAACTCGGAGAAATCGTCGGGACTCCAAAAACACTCGTGGGAGTGGAACTTGACGTCGGAGCTGGCTTGAATTCACGGTGGTGTCTCGCGATGACGAAATTATGGGATTCACTTGGGACGTTGAAGCGCAATAGCGGGCAAAAGTGGCAACGCGTGGCAGCAAAACCCGAACATGAACAAGGACGTGCATGCAAGGCACGAACTTTGCTGGATGCCTAAAGTTTCAAGAGATGGGGCTGATTCAAGAAGACTCTTGGACTGCAAATTGACGAGAAAATATTGGGTGGTCCGGGACCTCCACGTCAGCGTGGTCCCGGACCACTCAGGAGGTGCCATGTGGAGGGCTGGACCCCATTTGGTGTCTTCTCCCTTCTTCCCCTCTCTCTCTTCTTCCTAGCCTGCACGCTCTCTCTCCTGTCAGAGCACTTATTGCGGCTTAAGCTTTTGTTTCCTTTCTCAAACGAAGGAAAGAGAAGCCCCGTTCGTTCCTCTGTCCCTCTCCATTTCTTTCCTCTCGAAAATTTGAATCTGAAAATTTCTCTCTCCCCGCGCTCGTTGCTGCTCCGCCGTGCATCAAGCAACCGTTCCCCTGCCGTCTCCGACAAACCACATTACGGCCGCCCCTACTCCGGTGCTCGCTCGCTTCGCTCCGTTGTTCGTTCCGGCGTTCCCAGGATCGCAGATGCAGCACGCGGAGGAGAAGCAGGCCTCTTCAAGCTCCTCTCAACGTCGGCGAGCGTCGCCCGCCGAGCGAGACCCCCACACACCGGAAGGCTCGGAGGCGAGGTTGCTGGAGAAGCTGGTGCCTTACGCGAAACGCGACGCCGACGGCCCTCCACCTCCGCCTCCGCCGGTTGACTCCGTCGCCCTCGACTCCGACGCCAACGCCGACGCCGACGCGCCTCCGCCGGTTGCCTCCGTCGGCGTCGGAGTCCGTCGCCCCCGACTCCGACGCCGACGCCTCAGCCTCTGCCTACGCGCCCGACGCCAACGCCGACGCCGACGCTGACGCCCTTCGCCTCCCTCTCGCGACCTCGGCTCCGCTCTCTCCCTCTTTCCTCTGCGGAGCGCCCTTACTGGCCAACCCGCGAGCAACCTCTCTCCGAGTCTCCGTCTCCTTCGCGGCCAGGTAGAAGTTGTCCATCTCTCTCTCTCTCTTTCTGGTGTCACGGATTCTTCTTTCTTATTTCTGTTCCATGTTGATGCGCAAGTGTACTCTAGCTTGATGATGCATCATGGGTAGGTTCGTTTCATGAGATTGAGATTAAGCTACACTGGTGCGGAGGTTGTTTGTAATGGGATGTGCGTCTCTTGTGCCGAATAGAGTGTTGGGTCGTGCCTTGGAAGCTCAAAAGATAAACTTTAGTTGTTTCCTTGCTCTGATTATGCTATTAGTCTGTGATATCACAAGTTCATTCGATGTTGTGATTG
Source organism: Eucalyptus curtisii (assembly GCA_017140595.1). Lineage (NCBI taxonomy): Eukaryota > Viridiplantae > Streptophyta > Magnoliopsida > Myrtales > Myrtaceae > Eucalyptus > Eucalyptus curtisii. Next base: position 9,495,782 of record CM029504.1, read on the forward strand.
AAGTTTCGGTGTCGGGTTATGTTAATATTGGGAAGGTTCATACTATGTGTTAGTTTTTGTTCACACACTGGATTCTCTCTGTGGTGGGTTTGCAGCCTCGGTTTGACCAATTGGCTAGGGCGTGCGCGAGGGGCTTTGATCAACTCGATTCTTGCTCTGTTGGCCATCCTCTTAGAAAAAAGGCGGCTCGTAATTAGTTGTTTCTTGGCTTTGTAATGGACCAAGAGTCCCGAGTGGATGAGGACTTGCCCCTCTTCATCAAGTGCTCCAAACAACCTAAAGCGCCACCATCATCATCGATAACTACTTCCTCCTCCTCCAGTCTCGCAGCCGAGAGACGTCAATAAAGCAAGTGGAGAAAGTGAAGGAGGATACTAGCCTTACTAGCACTAATGTCTGGGTAACAAGATTGGAAGCTTTCAATCAGAGCAAGAGTGAAATCACATGGAGTTTCAGATTTGAGGATGACATCTACTTCAACCGTTCCTGCGTTAAATCTATTTGACATTGCATTTGGATTTGCATTTTTGTGCCTATGTACTTCGTCGTAAGTTTTTATCTTATGATATTCAATGGTAGGATGGGAGAAGGTTGAAAATGAAGTCTTGGTGCTAAAGAAACAACTGGAGGCTGCAACACAAAGGAACTCGACACTAGAAGATCAAATCAGTCATCTTGATGGAGCACTTAAGGAATGTGTGAGGCAGCTCAGACAGGTGAGGGAAGAGCAAGAGCAGAAGATCCAAGAAGCTGTGGTCAAGAAAACTCGTGAGTGGGAATCAACAAAGGCCGAGCTTGAGACTAAGCTTTCCAATGTCCATGCCCAGCTTCAAGCAGCCAAGAGTGAAGCTTCTTCAGTTATATGTTCTGATCTGGGCCCTAAGCTTGATGCTGCTGAAAAAGAGAATGTGGCCCTCAAAGCCAAAGTCCTTTCTATGTCGGAGGAGCTAGAACTTAGGATTATTGAGCGTGATTTGAGCACCCAAGCAGCAGAAACAGCCAGCAAACGGCATTTAGAGAGCATAAAGAAGGTAGCTAGGCTGGAAGCCGAATGCCGCAGACTCAGAGCCATGTCTCGGAAAGCAAGTGCGACAAACGATCTTAAGTCTTTCTCTGCATCATCGGTTTGTGTAGAGTCCTTCGCTGATAGCCAATCAGATGTAGGGGATAGGTTGCTAGCAGTTGAGAATGACGTGCAGAAAGCGAGTTGCTTGGAGACAAGTGATTGTGAGCCGTGCAACTCTGAGTCATGGGCATATGCTCTAATAACTGAACTCGACCATTTTAAGAAAGAGAAATCCTTCGGAAGGAATCTCATGGTCTCTTCAGGAGAACTTGTATAATTTAATTTAATGGATGATTTTCTGGAGATGGAAAGACTTGCAGCTTTACCAGACGCAGAAAGTGGAAGCTGCAGCCATGGAATGGGACCTGCTCTGGATCAAAACAGATCTGATGAAGTCACTCTCAAATCTGAGCTTGAAGCCATGATCAATAGAACGGCAGAGCTGGAGGAGGAATTAGAGAAGAAGGAAGAAGAAAAGGAGAAGCTAGAGATGGCTCTAAGTCAATGGCAAAAGCAACTTGAAACGTCATGGAGTCAGCTCAATGAGGTTGAGATGAGATTGACAGAACTCAACAACATGTTGTCTGCAGCACAAAAATCGAAGCAAGCTGCAGAGGAGGAAGCAAGGATTACCCATGAGAGGATGGAAGTAACAAAGTCAAGACTGATGGATGTTGAAGAGGAGATGAAAAACTTGCTCCTTAATGACAAATTACTACAAGAAGAGGTTGAAAGAGAGTGTGCTTTGTTTGCTGAAAATGAGGCAAAATGTCGGGAGTTGGAGGATGAAAATCTAAATATGAAAAGGGATGCCGAACTGCAGCATGAGATCGAGCTTCAGCGTGTGGCTGTCTCTGATGAACAGCTAAAAGTAAAGCAGGTTAGTTCTCTATGGCTTGTGGATGTTAGTCTATATCTAATGGAAAGCATGATAACGTGAGTAAATTACTAAGATGGTATTGCTCCGTTTACATAATTTATCAAGTTTGCCGACAAACTCGCTACTACATTTTGAGTGGCAATGTTACAGTTGCATGTAGAGTGAGTTCCATCTGCATGAGAAAACAGAGATGCCTCTCTTGGTACATTCACATCCTGTGTGTGGACATCTGATTTGGGTTTTTTTTTATGAGATATGACTTCAATCTCCCAGGTGAATAGTTATTTATTTATAGCCATCTCAAGGAAGATGAGATGATTATTTTCCAGTAACGCAGTATGGTTTTGATCTTCATATTGACATATAGCTATGTTAGAAATAGGAGGGCCGCATCAGCATCTTGTACTTTATTAGTACAAACTGTATGACTGAGGCACAATCTAAACAAATCTCAAATTTCACTGTAGCATTGAAGACATTCAGAGGTTAATATAGAATTTCAAAGCACTTGACCTTTGATGTAATGTAATTTTCGAGCTTAAAAAGCACTTACAGTGCTGCGATAGGGTGCTTCTAAACTAACTTAACCAGAAAATTCTCATGCTAGGCGAACTTTTTTTTTTTTTTTTTTTTTTTGTGGGTTGTGGTGCTTTGAGCAACATTGCGCTTGCTGACACCATCGACTATCTGATAGGATCAGCTTACCAATGTTTTATTCATGCTAAATGGGCGATCATGACTTAGTCTGAATTTAGTTTCCTTCTGAAGTTCTCATTTAGTTTTGTTATGTAAAACAGGAGCAAGAGCTAGCAGTCGCTGCTAGCCAGTTTGCAGAGTGCCGGAAGACTATTTCATCTCTCGCTCAGGAATTAAAATCTCTAGCTGCAGTAGACGACTTCTTCGCCGATTCCGATCCAATGTCCAATCACATGGATGAAGGATTACCAAGCCCCGAAAACGAGCTGCACCATTTAAACCGCCCACCGGTCCTCATTTCTGCTGAACAAAGATGAAATAATGATGGTTTAAGAATTTGATTATTCAACTAGCTGAGGCAGGAAGATGAAATGAGTGAGGTGAGATAGGAAGAGTGTCTACTTTGATTTTTTGCCTTGTGAATAAACAACCACCATTGTAAATGCATTCATGACATCTCCGAAACCGACACTCGTGAATCTCAAGTATAGCGGTACATAGTCAGATTTTTGAATGATATAAGGTCTCAATTTTTTTATAGCATGTGGATGTCCAAATTGCATTCGTGACCATTTTGGTTTGATTTTTTACTTTATTTTCTTAGGAAAAACCTTTAGCTAGACCGTTTGGCAACTTGGCATTCAGTTTTTTTTTTGGTCAACAACACTACGAGGTTGTAAACTAGGTGCATGCAAAGTTTGATGGATTAATTTTGAGTATGAGAGCACGTACGAATTTATTTCCGAAAGTTTTAAAGAAAAAAAAAAGTCGGAAAATGGTTGTTGGGCAAGAAATAGAAAAAAAAAATGGGGTGTCGGGTTCGGACGTCAATTTTTTTTTCTCAACAACACTACGAGGTTGTAAACTAAGTGCGTCCAAAGTTTGATGGATTAATTTTGAGTACGGGAGCACGTACGAATTTATTTCCGAAAGCTTTAAAGAAAAAAAAAGTTGGAAAATGGTTGTTGGGCAAGAAATAGGAAAAAAAATAAGAGAACAATCGCATAATGTAGCTTCAAATACTTAACAGTCTGAAGATGAAGACAAAACGATTCATGATACCTCCTTATTGACCATGACTTTCTTGCTGAGCACATTACGAGATTGATTACTCAGATTCGAGGCCATTGCGCTCCAAAACCCAGCCCTTAGAAACCATAAAAGCCAAAGTCATGCGCACCGAACAAAAATAAAAACCTAAACTATGACTCTTCGACCGATGAGCTAGGTAGAATATATATCTGAAATCAAACATAAAGTTAGGCTATATCCATTTTTCTACTCCTATATCTTTAGCATTTTACTAAAGTTTCTCACCAGTTAAAGGAAGCCTCTGTCATTGATGCAAGTGCAAATCCACCAACGATTGGTAAAAGAGAAGAGACAACCCAGATGGTCGAAAAGTGTAGGGGCCAAAAATGACAAAAAAGTTAAAATGGAAGGCGGATATTAAATGCTACACCATGAATATCATTAGTCTTTTGAGATCATCAGAAAATTAAGAAACATGAACATTACATGTTGAGTTCAACAGGTAACCATATTAACTTAGCAAACTAAATGGTTGCAAAAATTGACGAGCTTTACAACAACTCACAATAAAATGGTGCATCATTTAGTAACCGAAAAACTACATCAGAAGTGAAAGTTGGAAATAAAGGGCAAGATCTATAAGTATTTGCACCTCCCCAAGAAACATAGCCGATAGATGGACAGAGAAAAATGGCTCCATATCGATGGATTCTCCGAACTCGGGGTCTAGAGGCCTTGCCTGCGATGAGCTCCAACAGTACGACACCGAGCGGACTAGAGGTCGCGAGAGGGAGGCAACCGGCGGAGGGGCGTCGGCATCAGAGTCGGGTTCAGGGGAGGAGGCGGCGTCGACGTCTGGGTGGGGGCGATGGAAGCAACCAGCGGAAGGGGAGGGGCTCAACATTTATGTTTTCCTCTGAACCCTCCGCAAATTTGTTCTCCCCGCAACGGAACAGAGAACGGTTCGGGTCGAAGTGGCGGAGCCCCGCGAACACGACTAGAAAAGAGAAGCACCAAGCTGGCAGCGTACGGCACCAGCTTCTCTAGCAACCTCGCCTCCGAGCCTTCCGGTGTGTGGGGGTCTCGCTCGAAGGGCGACGCTCGCCGACGTTGAGAGGAGCTCGAAGAGGCCTGCTTCTCCTCCGCGTGCTGCATCTGCGATCCCGGGAATGCCGGAACGAACAACGGAGCGAAGCGAGCGAGCACCGGAGTAGGGGCGGCCGTAATGTGGTTTGTCGGAGACGGCAGGGGAACGGCCGCTTGATGCACTGCGGAGCAGCAACGAGCGCGGGGAGAGAGAAATTTTCAGATTCAAATTTTCGAGAGGAAAGAAATGGAGAGGGACAGAGGAACGAACGGGGCTTCTCTTTCCTTCATTTGAGAAAGGAAACAAAAGCTTAAGCCGCAATAAGTGCTCTGACAGGAGAGAGAGCGTGCAGGCTAGGAAGAGGAGAGAGAGGGGAAGAAGGGAGAAGACACCAAATGGGGCCCAGCCCTCCACATGGTACCTCCTGAGTGGTCCGGGACCACGCTGACATGGAGGTCCCGGACCACCCAATATTTTATCCAAATTGACGTGATGCTTTTGACCAAGTCCACGTATTCTTCTGATCCAGAAAGCCTTTCCCAAGAATTCTTCAATTTGTTGCGGTAAATCTGTGAACTATGTGGCTCGCTAAGAAGTTCGCTTGGATGTGGCTGGGATGAGGAGTTTCGTCCGGACTAATAGAGAACGTGATTTGAGCAGCAGTGGCTGTGAAGGAAACTGGCGCAAGGAGACACCGAGAGTGGCTGTAGATGATGCAAGGACAGCAGCAGGATTCGCCGTGAGGGATCTTTAATCGACAAAGGGCTGCGTAAGCGAGGAGGGCCTCGACTGCTATCCTTTTCTCTTCCTCTTCTCTCTCAATGTAGTCGTGTATTCAATATCTATGTGGCCTCCTCCTTTTTTTTCGTCGTACGCGCACAACACATTATATAGGAGAGGGAATTAAATTTTGGTAAAATATTTTACTTCCAATTTTGCTTGTGCATAATACCTCTAGATATACTGTTAAAATATATGCACATCGCGCAATATTCTTTTTTTGTATTTTCCAAATATTTCATCCGAAAATTTCCTTTCCGCCCAAAATATGTCACCCCAGTGTATATTAGCTGAATATGTGAAAATCCCACCTGAATCAATGCTCGCCGTCGGTCCAATAAAATAAAACAAAATAAGATAAATGTTCCTAAACTATATGTCATGTGTTTTTTTTTTTTTTAGTAAAAATTAACCCAAAAAATTATGCAAAAATTTAGGTGTCAACACCCATGCAGATTTCCTTCTTGGAGCTTTTCAAGACTTCTGAAAAGCATAAAAATGTCCTCCTCAAAATCTTGAACGAAGTCCATGTGCTCAAGACCATTGAAGAAGTATAGTTTGAGAAGTTTGTAGGTGCCATACTTCTTAGAGATCAGAAAACCTTATTTGAGAAAGACCTCCCTCGTGAAGGTTAAGCACACATTAATGCGTTATATGTGTTCGCTCAACATTTTGGAACCAGGATTTGTAGGGTACTGGTTGATAATGGTTTCGCATTGAACATTTTCCCTCTATCCACCATCTGTCAATTGGGGAAAAGAATGGAAAGTATCTGCCCTCCAAAGATTCCCATATGAGCCTTCGACGGGATAAGAAAGGAATTAATATGAGAAATTGACTTGCCGCTAATGGTCGGCCCCATTACCATTACTAAAAAATTCCAAGTGTTGGATATCCCAAGCAAATTTAGCTGGCTGTTGGGACGGCCTTGGATCTACGTTGCGGGGATCATTCCTTCCAATCTTCATTAGATGATGAAACTTCCCATCAATGGAAATGTTGTGACTATCCAATGCGAAAGAGATGTGGAGACTTTCCATAACACCGCCATACCCTTCATTGAGCCTGAAGTCAAGGGAGAGTCGAGCTATCACTCATTTGAGCTTGTGTCTGTAACTTATGTGCTTGTTGGTCGATCATCAAGAAGCCTCAATTCTTAAAGGCATTCTTGATGTCAAGTAAAGAATTGCTCAAGAACGGTTTTGCTATCGCAAAAGGTTTGGGTAAGCTTGCCCAAGACATGCCAAATCCTATTGAGGTGGTCAAAATGAACAAGCGTGAAGGCCTAGGTTATCAGGGCGATTGTAAGGGTCAAGGTAATCATAAAGGCCCGAATATTAAATGAAAGAGCTACCAAAGCCTCTTGCCCCCACCATTGAAGGATTTCTTCCTTGACCCACCAAATCTCTTGCAAGAAGAGGAAGCCAATGTCTACCTCTTCGCTAACTTGTTCGAAGATGGTTTGGTTGGCACCATTGGTGAAGATGAAGAGCCTGCAGATCCCACTGTGTAAGGGATGTTTCTAGTTCTTGCATTTCATTTTAGTTGTATGGGATAAGTGCTTTAGAAATCTTAAAATTTGTCACGAAAATGCAATTGAATCCTAAAACTTGCAAAAAGTGCAATCAAGTCCTAAAACTTGTCAAAATTGTTTAATTGAGTCCTAAAGTTAACACCGTCAGTCTTATTGACGGAAAATGCTGACGTGGCGCCGACGTAGCATTTTAAATGATTTTTTATTTTCCACCCGACTTTTTAAAATAATTTTTAATTCAATTTTTTTAAAAAATTATTGGCGGTGGTGGCGGCGGAGGAGCAACCCTTTTCTTTTTTTCTTTTTTTAACAATTTTTTAAAAAATGAATTTTAGTTTTTAAATATAATTTTTTAAAAATATCGAATAAAAATTATTTTAAAATGCCATGTCAGCATTTTCCGTCAATAAGACCGACGGTGTTAACTTTAGAACTCAATTGAACCATTTTGACAAGTTTTAGGACTTGATTGCACTTTTTGCAAGTTTTAGGACTTAATTGCATTTTCGTGACAAGTTTTAGGACTTCTACAACACTTATCCCTAATTGTATTCCATTCATTTCTCCCCTACAAGGGAATTCCATTCATTTCATTCGTTTACACTTGTAATAATCTAGATCATAAACTCTATGGGTCCAAGATGATATACATTGTAATGCAGTTTTTGCATATCAATAAAATTCACACTTTATTACTAGACGTGTGAGGTTTCCCAAACCAGACCTATGATGATACTTTGAGGCCTGAGCCTCCACACGATCTATAGTTTCAAATTGTTTTAGTAGAGCAAGGACGTCTGATGACATGAGGGCTAGTTTTTAATTAATTTTTCTAAAACCTGAATTTAAAAACAAGTTTTTCATGGCATTTGCATGCATTGCATTACCATTTTTTTTTATTACATTTCAAGCATGACATTTCACATCATGATAGTCATTTGCATGGCGCGGATTCACATTCAAGAGACTTTGGCGAACCCGATTATTCTAATTCAAAGAATGAAGACAATCCTTGAGTTATTGAAAGGGAATGGCTTAGACATAAAGAGTCCAAATCTCCTACCACTGAGCAACCAATCACCGTAAACTTAGGAGATTCAAATAATCCCAAAGAAACAAAGATTGGGGCAGGTCTCTCTCAAGTGAATGCCAATAGATTAATCAAACTTATGAAGAAATACCAAGATGTTTTTGCTTGATCATATGCTGACATGCCGAGTTTAGATCCTGAGATAGTGGAACATGAGTTACCACTCGATTCTAATTTTCTGCCCAAGAAACAGAAGCTCAAAAGGACAAAACCTGAGTTATTGAAAAAGATTGAAGAAGAAGTCATGAAACTCTTAAATGTTGGTTTCATCGAAGTCACTCATTATGTTGATTGGATTGCTAATATAGTCCTGGTTATGAAGAAGGATTGACGGGTTTGAGTTTGCATTGATTACTGTGACCTGAATTAGGCAAGCCCCAAGGATGATTTTCCTTTGCCACACATCGATGTCTTAGTTGACAGTACTACTGGCTTCGAATTATTCTCCTTCATGGATGAATTTTTTTTATTATAACCAAATCTGGATGAAAGAGAAAGATAAGACTAAAACATCTTTCATCACTCCATGGGGAACATTTTGCTACAAAGTTATGCCCTTTGGCTTGAATAACGCAGGGACAACATATCAAAGAGCCATGGTGGCACTATTCAATGACATGATGCATAAAGAGATTGAAGTATATGTTGATGACATGATTGCAAAGTCAAGACAAAGTGAAGACCATGTTGAAATCTTGAGAAAATTATATGATCAATTGAAAAATTCAAGCTAAGGCATAACCCCGCAAAATGCATATTTGGGGCAAAGTTTGAGGAGCCTCTTGGATTTATGGTTAGTAACAAGGGTATTGAGATAGATCCCTCTAAGGTAAAGGGCATATGCGAGCTAAAACCTCCTTCTACTGCTAAGAAAGTCCGAAGCGTATTGGAAAGATTGAATTATGTTGCGAGATTCATCTGCCAATTGTCAGAAATTGCTAAGATGTTCTTTAAGTTGTTGAAGAAGAACACTAAGGTCAATTGGGATGAAGAATGTCAGAAATCATTTGAAGAATGTCAGAAATCATTTGAAGAGCTTAAGCGATATCTTTCGCAATCTTCTATACTAGTACCGCCTATCCAAGGCGTGCCTCTGATCTTGTATTTCACCATTCACGAAGAGTCTTTATGAGCCATGTTGGCACAAAAAGGACCAAAGGATGGAATGGAACGTGCAATCATGTCACATGGAGTGATCGGACAAAGTCATTTTGTTCTTGAGAAATGTGAGCATATTACTACTTACCATGATGACTATTGGCTTGTAGAGTACATAGTTCCTGGTTTTTTCTCTATAGATCTCCATAAGTGTTTAAGTATCATAGCTTTGATATAGTGTCATAGTCAGCATCTTCTCATCTGGAGATCCTCAAAAGTGTCAAGTGTCATTGTGGTCCACACCCGCAGTTTCATTAATATCTTAGAACAGAATTTGGGAATTTACTTGTCAATAAGAATGATATTCGAAAATGCATACTGTTGTTAACAACTTACCGCTTAGAGGAACATTTTCAGAATCAGGTAGCAATAATTATGCTTTCAGGATAGGCAGTTTATTAGAGGAAGGAGTTACGATGTTTACCTTTGAGGGAACCATGAAAAGATGTCCTCTAACAGTTACTTTGAAGATCAATAATACATAGTATAACTGGAAGGTATTGTTTTAACTTCACGACTTCGGCCCACTCTGGATCAAACTATTTAGGACTCTTGCACAAATAAGGCCCAGTTTTTGCTTTTTCGTGCTGAGACCTTTTGTGTCCTAATAAAGAATTTTTTATTTTTTAGGTTTTGACTCAGGCCGATCTAGGCCTGGCAGATGCATAAATAAATGGTGATTTTTTTCTTGTGTAGACGAAAATAAAGGTCTTGTAAATCTTTTTTAGGTTATTTTCTTCATCAAACATATTTCATTTTATAAATGCTGTAACTTTCTAAACATACCAAATGCTTAATCGCTTGTCAACATCATGGCAAGTCATAAATCCTCATAGCGAACAGAGATTACGATATAGCCATCGTAAAAAATTAAGTAAGAAAAGGTGCTCGATACTTTACTAGTTGGAACAAAATGTTTTTGACTTTGTATGATATTATTAAATATACTAAACCAGTGTATGCGCCTTTTTGATTAGGGGTTGGTGGACACCGATGTTATTAACAACTGGTATTCGGCTAGGTACTTCTTCAAGCATGTTCCAAGGCAAAACACTTTAATTCAAGCTCACAGGAACATCTCCCAGCATTATGATCTGGTAAAAACTTTATCCGTATCATTTTTCCTAGCATTTTCTCAAGAGAACAGAATGAACCAGAATAGATTGTCAGTCAACATTGATGTGTATCAAAAGCAAAAATGTGCTTGAACATACGGTATTCTGTAACGCTGATTTCCATTTTGTCGTGTTTGCAGAATAATGAACTTTTTTCACTGTTCTTGGATGAGACCATGACATAACTCCTGCGTGGTATTCGAGGTCAGTAGCCACAACCCTGTTTTGAAATTTTGCTGCTGAATATGTGCTTGAGAAGCAAGAGTAAATACAAATCCACATATGAAAGTCCAGTGGCTCAAAATAATAACGCATTGTTGTCCTGTCAAAATAATGGTCGCTGGTGAAGACTTAAAGGCAGCATAGATGAGATAAATCTCTCTTTTGATTAAAAAGGTTTGTTTTACTTGCTGTTAGTTTCGGGCTGCTTGACGGGTTAACCTTTGACTGTTCTGTGACAAATGCTTTGCCTTAAAAAAATGTAGGCGAGAATCGAAAAGACGCATGAAGTTCTTGAAATCGGCTGCAGTTGGGGAAGCTTGGCCATTGAAGTTGTCAAGCAAACCGAATGCAAATACACAGGCATTACTCTGTCAAAAGAGCAACTGAACTATGCCAAATCAAGAGTGAAAGAAGCAGGGCTTCAGGTACCCAATAAACCAGCATTTTGAACTTGACAGCTTAATTCATAAGTCCGAGAGACAATGAATGTAAATCTTTCATTGCAGGACAGCATCAAATTCCTTCGTTGCGATTATCGCCAATTGCTGAGTACCTACAAATATGACAGGATCATTTCCTGGTGAGTTTCTGGCCTTCTTGTCTATTCTTAACCTGGCTAAACAGACCAAAATGATGCTTAAGAGACTCTGAATAAAATGAATTCACAGCGAGGTGATAGAAGCAGTTGGCCACGAATACATGGAGGAGTTCTTCAGCTGTTGTGAATCGGTGCTAGCCAAAGACAGACTTCTTGTTCTACATGCATGTGACATACAACGGTTTTGCGGCTTGAATTTTTGTTTCAAATGTAAAAAACGTGTGAATTTTTTCTCACTGTTCTATTAAATGGTTCATTAAATTTCACTAGCTCACTGCCATACCCAATGAGCGGTACGACGAATACAGGCAAAGTTCAAACTTCATAAAAGAATATATCTTTCCTGGGTGCTGCATGCATTCCAATTAGTAACGTATTGAATACCTTTTCTTACTTATTTTTGATACGGTAGTATCAGAATCTCTGTTGGCTATGAGAATCTGCGATTTTCCATGTTGTTGACAAGTGATTAAGCATTTGATAAGCTCAAAAGGATACAGCAAAAATGAAGTCCATTTGATGAAGAAAACAAACTGAAAAAGATTAGAAGGCCACTATCTTTATCTACAACAGCAAAATCACCTATGAAAGCATCTGATAGGGCTAGATCACCCTGAGTCATGACCTGTAAAACAAAAAATTCTCTATGAAGATGTCTCAGCAGGAAAGAGCAAAAACTGCACTTCATCCGTAAGAGGGTCCTGATTAGTCTGATCTGGTGTGGGCTGAAGTTGCGTGTATAGATAGAACGATACCTTCCAGTAAAACTGTGGACTGTGGATCCTCAAAGTGACTGTTAGAGGACCTCTTTTCGTGGTTCCCTCGAAGGTAAACATCGTGCTTCCTGCCTCTAATAATCTGTCGCTCAGGAAAGCACAATTATTATTACGTAATTCTCTATATGTTCCCCTAAACCATGAGTCAATAAGAACATCTTGCATTTTCGAGTATCCCTCTTATTAACAAGTAAATTCACAAATTCTGTTTCTGAGACACTAACTAAAATGCAAAGTGGACCACAAGAAAGTAGCAATGGATATGACATTAAAGATGAGAAGATGTTGACTCAGAGGCTGATTAGAGCAATGATGATTAACAGTTCTGAGGATCTACAAAAGACAAAAAGAAGATATGTACACTACCAGCCAATAGCTAAAATGATAAGTAGCAGTATACTCACGTTACTGATCCTGTGGAAATATGACATCCAAGAAATCTAGTAACAAAAATGCGTGCCCCCATTTCCTTGAGTGAAGGAACCAGATTCTCAAGAACAAAATGACTCTGTCCGATCGCTCCATGTGAGCAGCCATGCCAGCCTGCAAAGAAGTCCCTTCACTTATACAACTTGCCTAGAGAGAGAGAGAGAGAGAGAGAGAGAGAGAGAGAGAGAGAGAGAGAGTCTATACCTTCAATCCATCCTCATGGAAGCCATATCCTGAAAGAAGAATGAGAGCTCAAGTTGGTAATGAAATATAAAATTATGTTCCCTTGTTGACAAGAGTCCAAGGATTTTAAAAAATTCTGTCTACCAAAAGATCCAAATCACAGCAATTTTATGAGCAAAGACCTTAGAAAATCAACGCATCAATTAGGCATAACTTAGGACCCTCCTCATTCAAAATTTAACCTCAAGAAATATCGCAAGAACCTTGTAGGAGTATTCTTTTTTACATGCACAGAATTTAATAATACTCTCAGCGTTGCTATAAAAACAATCACTTGCGATAATATAGAAATTACAAAGGCTCACCCTGGTAAGCTCCGCAGAACCAAATTCCTCTTTTTCCTTGGATCTGATCTTAGCTCTTGTGAAGCTTTTGATGCAGGAACAGATGGAATTGGATGGCCTGTACACCACTTAAGCAATGTGTATCGCGGTTCTCGTGAAGGATTGAGAGTCACGAGAAACGGCAAATCCTTCTGATCAAGGTTCTGCAAACTTTTACCAGCCCAATTAAAGAAAAGAGCATTGGTCCTGCTGAAACCAGTGCCAATAGAAAGGTAGTTCTAGAAGCAGTCAACCCATGGAAATTGTCAGCAGAATGCACCTCACGAAGATGCAACATTGATAAAAATTTAGTAGGCATTAACAACTTATATGCATACTGACCTAATACTATTACTGATGTTTATGCACTGCATGACAACTGCAAGTTTCACTTCTTTTATTCTAAGGTGATATGTAGCACGGGTTGGTAGTGCAACAGATCCTGAAGGGAACAATTGAATCAGAAATAAAATCAGCAAAACACAGTTGCCATACCTGAAGCACATCGAGCCAGTACATCAAGCACACTTTATTTTCAGTACTCCCTGTAAAATTCCATGCACTCCATGCTGCTGGGTTCTTGGGCATGAAAGTTCTGTCATCATGAAGATAAATCTCGCTGCCAATAAAAAAATGTACCAATGGTTTGCATTCTGTACTAAATATAGAAGCTTGCTATTCACGAAATTTCAATGGAAAATTTCCCAAGCAGAAGGCTTAAAGCAGATGCAATTGACAACTATCACTGTGGACACCATTGTTCCATTCTACATCAACTAACTGTGCCCTTGTAGACAATTGGATATTTCTCCAGTAGTATGTTCACAAATACTAGTCATGAAAACATTACATGAAACTACAAATTAAACGATTATAGCTGTAGGTGTATTGGAATGCACCAAGTACTCTCATTTCCGTGTAAGTTGCTTGGTCTCCCAATAATATCAGAGCGTCTGGTGCATGGACGGCTACAATACACTTCTCATATACTTCTTCAAAATTATCTTCAGTTAGGACAACGCATCCTGTTCAATCTCCCATGACTGATAAACTGTGGACTAAAAAGACCAAAACTATAGATTGCATGATGATTCTTAAATATACCTACTTACGCCCATATCGTTTGCTCTAGTTCCATGTCACGTGACCGAAACAATGCAGAAAAGGACAAGACTTAAACAGCAAGTACTTACCCTCATCACTAGTTGAGACGGATTGCACTTCACAACTTGTTCTTATCTCACACTCCCCACTCTCAAGCTCATCTCGAATCCACAAATATTTACAGTTCAACTCATCAAATCTTTTGTAGGGCTTCCAGAGGAAAAATTATGAGCATGAACTTCCACTTTTCCATCTTGAACCGCTGAATCCAAACTATCACCACCTTATTGACATAGGAACGTGAGCATCTCCGGACAGTAAGCCACTGAGGGTAGCCAAAAACCAGCAAAGAAACCATGTGAAAATGGACAGAGTATTATGACGAGAGACTGATAGAGATGGAAGAAAAGATTAGTTGATTGACTTATTGATAAAAAAAATGCTACCAAATTAAACAGCAGAGAATTGGTCGGTAGGACATCTGAAATTGCGAAACACAGTTTGTGTCGTTTACAATTAATCACTAACTCTTCTAGAGCCACATGATCTACCTGAAGCAGATGATGATTGCAGCAAAAGGACAGAACCGAGAAGGTTAAAAAGCTCATGACACCTTCCGAAGGGCAAGACCAGATTGAACCACAAATTGGGATCTACATGAAAATATAATTAATTGGTAATTGCCATAGATCTACATTCTACAAACAAGCTAAGGACAGATTTTGTTATATGAGTAAAAGATCGAGGATATGACAGAGTACAGTGATTCAACAATCTCACAATATAAGCCTTTCGAAATAATTCAGAGTAACCCCGTGACTTGATAAACTGTCCCAAAGTTTTGCTGCGGTTGATGTCGGGATTGCTCTTGAGTCCTTCTAGGTAACTGCAAAGATAAACAGTCATTAAACAGAGTGAATGCTGTTGATTGTCCGGTTGTGCATACGAAAAGGATGCAAGAACTTGAATATTGGCTTATACATTTCAATGCAGTAGGCCCAGCTTGATCACCTCAAAGTCATGATAGGATATGCTACTGTCAGAATGAATTTTGACCACTTTTCGAGACAACATTTGATATCTAATCATCTTATCCTGCTGTTAAATGCATAGAATGTCCTGAGTTCCCTTTTGAAAAATGAATTTTGACCGTTGTTCAAGGAGTTTGGAATCTGAAGTGCATTAGGCTTCAAGAAATCACTCTCTACATTGATATCATCCATGATCCATTTAGCTGGCAATAACACTTCATTAGTGATATTTCTTACTTCTCATTGGCAAGATTGCAAAATAGATTAGCAGGAAATCTTTGGCATAAATGATTATGGTCAATATCATTAATGTGAGATGCAAGCAGAAGACTTGATTTACCTGAGGACATCCTCCTCAAATTTGATGGTTCCTCTGAGCATTTGTCGGAAGCAAGGATTCAACACATTTGTCTTCTGGGCAAACAACCTCTAAATACCATTTCTGCATCCAATTTATTTTTCTCCGTAAGGCTGGGGTAACCTTAACTCCTCTAAAGAGGACATCCTACAAACTTGGCTTCCCCTACGATAGGCTGGCTCCCTACTCGTCGTCCACGGTCCATACCTACAAGTCTGAAAAATAATAAGAACAGTCATAGACCCAGTATGTAGAACCACTAAATAGTAGTTAGGATGGCACCTTGTCACCGGACCAAAGCATGTCAGTCTCGACTTCAAATAAGTGCCGATGGCAAATCAGCAGTATAACACGTGCTTTGCCTTTGCTAAAACAAATGAGAATCCTCGACTACTTGTAAAACAGGCATGGCCAAGTCCATATAATGGCATATAAAATATGCTCATGACTTTCAAGACCCGAATAATAGCATATAAAGTATGCACATGACTTTCAAGACCCAAATAAGAGCTTATTAAATATGCACGTGGTTTTCAAGGTCAAGGCAAGGCAATTAACATATGCACATGAATATTATAAGGTCAAACGCATGTGATTATGTAAACATGTTTCGACTATATTCCAAAGATGGAATCCGAGCAAATTCTACCGTTTGCTTATGAACATTAATGAGATACCTTGTTATTCATGTTAAAAAGTTATAATTGGATTCCCATTTCAAGTAAACAGCGCTTCTCATCTGTGATCGACAGTAGTCATCGGGGAAAAGTGACCTGCGGTGGCAATGATTGGCGAGTGGTGGTCGGTGGCGGCGACAGTTGAATGGGAATGGTGACCGATAGAATTGGGTTTTTTGATAGTTTTCATGGTTTTAGACATGGGGAATTGGAATATCAATACTAGGTAATTCAATTCTACATTTTTAAGGAATCCTATTTCACGTGGAATCCAATTCCACGTTGTGATTTCTCTCCAAACATGAAAAATATTAAGAATAACAGTCTCTGAAGAATCCAATTCCGCATTGAACTAAATAAGCCCTTACTCTTTCATTTTTTTTACTTGGAAATTGGCCTTCCACTTTTCGAATCTTAAGTCCATTGCCATCTCCCTCCCTCTCTCTCTCTCTCTCTCTCTCTCTCTCTCTCTCTCTCTCTCTCAAAATGTGCCGCAATGCAAGCCTTCAGTTATGGCTTCGTCTTTGTTTGTCCTCTCTGACCTTTGGGTCATTGTTTGATGTCGTTTTCTTGTCACATAATGAATAATATGTGCTTCGCTTCTCAACAACAAAGGAAGATTTTTCATGTTGGTTCCATAACAGCAATCTTAACACAGTAGTTATAGGAAGTAAAATCATGACAAAACTGTCATATTCAAATCTAAAAATCCACAATACCCAAAGCTGCAGAGCCTGAGCGTTACCAAAATTATGCACAACTTGATACCCAACCTGTGTGCTGGTAGACGCAAGATTAGGCGAAAACTCATCAAGATGCAA
Organism: Eucalyptus curtisii; assembly: GCA_017140595.1. Classification (NCBI taxonomy): domain Eukaryota; kingdom Viridiplantae; phylum Streptophyta; class Magnoliopsida; order Myrtales; family Myrtaceae; genus Eucalyptus; species Eucalyptus curtisii. The sequence goes on from CM029504.1 coordinate 9,512,802, forward strand.
GGTAAAATATTACAGATGCAGAGGCCGATACTTGCCGGTTGGCACTGGTGAATTACCGCAAGCAACGCTTTGGACTTTGCCATTTGATTAGTGTATAGAAATTGGCTTTCTCCAAAAGAACTCCATAATGTACATTGCTCAGGTTTGCCACCCTAACTTGTGCCACCCTTTGCCTTCGAAATCACATCATATAGAGAAACAGACGGTTTCAAACCTAACTTCACCATGGCATTCAGTAAATCCTCTGCCTCTTCCCACTTCTGATCCTTGCAAAGAACCTCAATAGTACGACTGTAGCTGCCGAAGTTAGGAACCATTCCTTTCTTTCCCATTTCCATAAGCAAATTCAGGGCCCTATATGAGCTGCCCTCCCTGCAGTATCTGTGGATCATGGTGTTGTATATCACATCATTGGGCACAATGCATCCATCACCCATTGACTTGAACAACTTCGGTGCTTCCTTCATATTACCATTCATGCACAACATGTGTACTAAAACACAGTATGTGTGGCATCAGGAAAGAATCCAGCCTTCTGCATGGATGCATAGATGTCAGATGCTTTCTCCACGTCGTCTGATCATGCGAAGGAATCAATTAGAATAGTATAGGTCACTTTCGAAGGAGCAATGCCTCTCTGCTCCGTCTCGTTCACCAAATCAGTCACTGCAGGCATATTCTTGGCTCTAGCAGATCCTCCAACTAAAGTGTCGTATGTCACCAAGGATGGGGAGTGACCATTTGACTTCACTTGATCAAATAAGCTGAAAGCTTTATCCCACTTCCCACAATTACAAAATCCGTGTATGAGCGTGTTATACGTAATAACGTCTAGATTTATACCGCTCCTTTTCATCAAGTCCACCAACCTCTCGGCTTCCCAAACCCTCGAGTCAACGATGCAGCCGCCGAATGAGAGTGTTGAATGTAACAACACTATACGCAATCCCTCGCTCGCGCATTTCATCGAACAGTTCGAAGGCTCTGTTCACATCACCTCCCTTGCAAAGCACGTTGATCATGAGATTGCAAGTATGTACGCTCGGAACAACCCCGCTGAGCTTCATCTTTCGGTACAACTCGAGACCATCTCCCTTCATGCCTTTTCTCAAATACCCATCAATCAAAACTCTGTAGGTGTTGCGTTTGGCGACTCAACCCAACTCGCTCATCTCAGAGAACAATTCTCCCGCCCATTCGATGTCGCCGTGTTTGCAACAGCCGTCGATCAAGGCCGTGTACACGTAAGCCACTGGAGACCAGTTCATCTCCTTCAACTGAGCGAAAATCTTGAAACCCCGGTCCGAGCGACCGGCTTCGCAGCAGCCCTTCACCATGATCCCGAGGCTCCGCTCGTCGAGGATACCAACTTTGGCCCTGGAATCACTGAACAGACGCCACGCCTCGTCGAACGAGCCCGACCGAACGAGAGAACTCAGCAGAATGTTGAAGGCGCTCGGATAGGGAACGAGGCCATTTTTCACCATTTGGGTCAAAAAATCATGGGCTCGCTCCGTTGATGGAGATTGCAAAAGGGCAAGAAAGATTGAATTGAACTAAGTTCTCGTTGGGTTGGGAGATGTGATCAATGAGAAGGCGTGGAGTGGCGGGGTTTCCACCATTGTTGGGCGACAGGGAGAGCAGGTCCCTGTCTTTCCCCGTTATATATGTTGGCAGGCTCATTTGCCAATTGTCATTCAAGTTGCCTCTGAATAAGAGTTTGGCGATTTTTCATTAGCGTGGTGACAACTGCTTGATCCATGAAAAGTTAAACTCATGCTATTGAAACGAAGTTACCAACCCATGTTAAGAACGTCATCTATCAGATCGAGGAAAATATGTCTCGGCCAGCAGGTAATTTCGTCTTGTTCATCCGATGCAGACATCATGTTTGCCATCAAAACTGTCTGAATTAGTCTCTGTCTCTCAACTCGCATGATCTCATGCTTGTGCAACCTAATTCGAAAGCAGTTGGAGAATAGTTTATTTACACCTTCAAATGCAGTTGATTTATAACTTATTTGTAAGAGAAGGATTTTGGCTAATTCATTGTTTGAATCAATAACTGCAGCAATTTGAACATTATTCTGGACTGCAAAAAGAAAATTGTTCTCTAACCCGATTGATTTTGCACGTTTGAACATGGTGTTCACAACCAAAGAAGTTTGCACACTGAGAGAAGCAAGAAAAATTTCAGGAACCAAGGGCTGAATGGCCCTAGGGGAATCAGTTGTGAGCTGACTCAAATGGGTCGTGCTTAATCACATCGCAACTTAAAGATCAATTCGACGTTGGGGAACTCGCATACAGATCGGTGAAAGCAGCATCATTGCCTGGACGTGAGAATACAATCTGCATTTCGGAGTTCATAAAAAATTATACTTCGTAGAAGAAGCACCAAAAGAAAAAGTGCATCGTAATTTGCACTTGCGTTAATTTTAAACTTGACGAGAGTGAAAGTAGTACTACCTAAAACAAAGAATTACCTGATAATTTCCGAGCGTGTGAGACTTAAAACCAGCTGCACAATAGTCGAAGTAGTACTCCCATGTCCTTATGAACTTTTCATTGAATCCCAGAGCTAATATTTTCCTACAAAAGGAGAAAGGGGTCACGAATGACCACAAAACCAGGAGAAATTATACCAAAGCCATCGCAGCATCATATCGCTTGTCACCTTTGTTTCTCCATGAAGTTCTTCCTCCAACATTGAAGTGTTTGGTAATAATGGATTCCTATGTTGTCCACATGCTCCACACTGTGGTGGAAGATCTTTCAGTGAATGGATGAAGTGAAGAAGACATAAATTTGTGCACTTGATGTTATGCAGTTGTACCTAAGTCGGGACGCAGAGGCCATAGCTGATGTTATCCTGCTTAAGGAAGGCAAGCAGCCCCCGGGAAAGATATATTCTTTTATGAAGTCTGAACTTCGCCTGTATTCCTCGTACCGCTCATCGGGTATGGAAGTGAACTAGTGAAATTCAACGCACCATTTAACAGAATAGTGTGAAAAAATAAGCACGTCTTTTACTTTTGAAACAATAATTCAAGCCGTAAAACCATTGTATGTCACATGCCTGTAGAACAAAAAGTCCGTCTTTGGCTAGCACCGATTCGCAACAGCCGAAGAACTCCTCCATGTATTCGTGGCCGACTGCTTCTATCATCTCGCTGTGAATTCATTCCATTAAGAGAGTCTTTTAAGTATCTTTTCGGTCTGTTTAGCCGGATTACAAATAGACAAAATGGCGAGAAACTCACCAGGAAATGATCCTGTCATATTTGTAGGCACTTGGCAATTGGCGATAATCACAAAGAATGAATTTGATGCTGTCCTGCAATGAAAAAATTACATACATTAAATCTCGGACTTATGAATTAAGTTGTCAAGTACAAAATGCTGGTAGATTGGGTACCTGAAGCCCTGCTTCTTTCACTCTTGATTTGGCATACTTCAATTGCTCTTTCGACAGAGTGATGCCTGTGTATTTGCATCCGGTTTGCCTAACAACTTCAATGGCCAAGCTTCCCCAACCGCAGCCGATTTCAAGAACTTCATGCGTCCTTTCAATTCTCGCCTACAATTTTTCTAGGCAAAGCATTAGTCACTGAACAGTCGCAGCCCCAAACTAACAGCAAGTAAAACATACCTTTTTAATCAAAAGAGAGATTTTTCTCATCTGTGCTGCCTTTAGGTCTTCACCAGCCATCTATAGAATTTTTCAACAGCACAACAATGCGTCATTATTTTGAGCCACTGGACTTTCATAGGTGGATTTGTATTTACTCTTGCTTCTATATCACGTATTCAGCAGCAAAATTTTAAAACAGGGTTGTGGTTACTGACCTCGAATACTGCGCAGGAGTATGTCATAGTCTCATCCAAGAACAGTGAAAAAAGTTCATTACTCTGCGAACACGACGAAATGGAAAACAGCATTACAGAATACCGTATGTACAAGCACATTTTTGCTTTTGAGACCCATCAATGTTGAGAAACTGACGATGTATTCTGGTTCATTCTGTTCTCTTGAGAAAAAGATTTGGAATAAAGTTTTTACCAGATCATAATGTTGGGAGATGTTCCTGCGAGCTTGAGTTAAAGTGTTTTGCCTCGAAACATGCTTGAAGAAGTACTTAGCCGAAGCAATACCAGCTGTTAATAACATCGGTGTCCACCAACCCCTTAATCAAATAGTTGCATACACTAGTTTAGTATATTTAATAATAACATAAAAAGTCAAAAACATATAGTTCCAACTAGTAAAGTATTGAGTACCTTCTCTTACTCAATTTCGAGATGGTAATATCGGAATCTCTGTTCGCTATGAGAATCTGTGACTTGCCATAATGTTGACAAGCGATTAAGCATTTGGTATGTATAGAAGGATACGGCATTTATAAAACGAAGTCTGTTTGATGAAGAAAATAACCTGAAAAAGATTTAGAAGACCTTTATTTCTGTCTACACTAGAAAAATCACCATTTATGTATGCATCTGCCAGGCCTAGGTCGGCTTGAGTCATGACCTGATAAACCAAAAATTATTTATTAGGACACAAAAGGTCTCATCAAGAAAAAGCATAAACTATGTCGTAGTCTAATCCAAAGTGGACTGAAGTCGCGTTTAAGTTGAGACAATACCTTCCAGTAAAAGTCTGGACTATGGATCCTCAAAGTAACTGTTAGAGGACATCTTTTTGTGGTTCCCTCAAAGGTACACATCGTGCCTCCTTCCTCTAATAAACTGCCAATCCCGAAAGCATAATTATTGCTACCTGATTCTCAAAATGTTCCTCTAAGCGGTAAGTCACTAAGAACATTCTGCATTTCTGAATATCATTTTTATTTACAAGTAAATTCGCAAATTCTGTTCTAAGATATTAATGAAAATGCGCTAGTGGACCACAATGACACTTAACACTTCTGATGATCTACAGGTGAGAAGATGTTGACTATGACACTGTATCAAAGCAATGACACTTTCTGAAGATCTACAGAGAAAGGACAAGGAACTACACGTACTCTACAAGCCAATAGTTATCATGATAAGTACTCATAAACTCACGTTACCAAGCCTGTAGAAATATAACGTCTGAGAAATCCAGTAACAAAAAAGCGTGCCCCAATTTCCTTGAGTGAAGGAACCATATGTCGAGGGTTATCAAGAAGAAAATGACTTTGTCCCATCACTCCTTGCGCAGCAGACATGCCTGCCTGCAAAGAAGTCCCTCAAGTTAAAATTAGCATATGCAACTTGTTCAGAGAGAGAGAGAGAGAGAGTCTATACCTTCAATCCATCCTCATGGAATCCATATCCTGAAAGAAGAATAAGTACTCAAGTTAGTCATGAAACATCCAACCATGGTTCCTTGGTGACCTGAGTCCATACCAATAGATTCAAATTACAGCAACCTTATTAGCAAAGACCATCTCATCAATTTGGCCTAAGTGAGGACCCTCCTCTTCAAATTTAACCTCAAGAAAGACGGCAAGAACCTTGTAAGAATATTCTTCATTACATGCGTAGGAATATAATAGTCTCAGCATTGCCAAAAAGCTGAGGTATAACAATCACTGGTGCATAGAAACTTTAACAGGCTCACCCTGGTATGCTCCGCAGAACCAAATTCCTCTTTTTCCCTGGATCTCATGTAGCTGAAGCAAAGCTTTTGATGCAGCAACAGATGGAATTGGATGGCCAGTGCACCACTTAAGCAATGTGTGTTCCGGTTCATGTGAAGGATTGAGAGTCACAAGATACGGAAAATCCTTCTGATCCAGGTTCTGCAAATATATATGGACCCAATTAATTAAAAGAGCATTGGTCACGCTACAACTGGTCAGAACAGAAAGGGAGTTCTAGAGGCTCAAACACTGGAAATGGTCAACATTTTGTGGAATGCACCTCACCATGCTGCTAAAATTTTGGTAGTCGTTAACAACTTATATGCATATCGACCTATCTGATAAATTGGTTTATGTACTCCATGCCAGTTTCACTTCTTTTATTTGAGGCGATATGTAGCATGCATTGTAGCATGTAGCATGCATTCATGTAGCATGCATTGCAGCATAATGCATCCTGAAGGGCACAGCTGAATCAGACATAAAATGAGCAAAACACATTCGCCACACCTGAAGCACATTAAGCCAGTATGTCAAGCATACTTTATTTTCAGCACTTCCCAGAAAATTCCACGCACTCCACGCTGCTGAGTTTTTGGGCATGAAAGTTTTGTCATGATGAAGATAAATCTCACTGCCAATAGAAAAATATATCAATGATTTTGCAATCTGCAGTAGATATAGAAAGCAAAAAGAAGATTGCCATTCTTGAAATTTTAATTTTACTTCCACCAAGCAGAGAAGGCTTAAAGCAAACAACGACATCACCGTGAACATATTATTCCATACTACATCGACCAACTGTGCCTTTGTAGACAGTTGGTTGTCCAGTAGTAGGTTTGCAGACACTAGTCGCGACATTATCCGAGAATGTGCAAGCTACAGGCTAACCAATTATACCTGTAGGCATATTTGAATGCACCAAGTACTCTTGTCTCATCATAAGTTGCTTGGTCCCCCAACATTCTCAGAGCATCCGGTGCATGGACGGCTACGATACACTTGTCATATACTTCTTCAGAACCATCTCCAGTTAAGATAATGCATCCTGTTCAATCTCTTTCTGTTACCTATTGCAGACTATAAGGATAAGAAAAGGAAGATTTTCCTGATGATTCGCGAGTATACCTACTGTGAAAGTTTGTTTATCATGTCCATATTGTTTGCTCTAGTTCCATGTCATGTGACAAAACACTGCCGAAAAAGACGAGACCTAAACCGCAAGTACTTACCCTCATCACTAGTGGAGATGGATCGCACTTCACAACTTGGTCTTATTTCACACCCTTTACTCTCGAGCACATCTCTGACCTGAATTCACAAATATTTACAGTTCAATTTGTAGGGTTTCCAGAGAGAAAATTACAACCAAGCATTTCGAGTTTTCCATTTCAAACTATTGAATGTCCTAATCATCATCACCTTATTGACATAAGAATGTGAGCGTCTTCGGACTGTAAGCCACTGAGGGCGGCCAAAAACCTGCAAAGAAAGCAAGTAAAGTTAAACAAAGAGTATTATGAGGACTGATTGATAGAGGTGGAAGGAAAGATTTCGCGATTGACTCGTTGATATGAAATGCCACCAACTTAAGCAGCAGAGAATTCATTGGTAGGACAACTGAAATGACGAAACACGGTTTTATCATTTCCAATCAATCAGTAACTTTCTAGAGACACATGAACTACCTGAAGCAGATGATGATTGCGGCAAAAGGACAAAATTGAGAAGGCTGAAAAGCTCATGATTCCTTCCGAAGGGCAAGACCAGATTGAACCACAAATTGGGATCTATAGGAATATAAAATTAATTGGTAATTGCCACAGATCTACATTCTCCAAACAAGCAAAGGACAGATTTTGTTATATGAGCAAAAGATCAAGGCTATGACAGAGTGCAGTGATACAACAATCTCACAAGGTAAGCCTTTTGAAATAATTCAGAGTAACCCCGTGACTTGATAAACTGTCCCAAAGTTTGACTGCGATCGATGTCCGGATTGCTCTCAAGTCCTTCTAGGTAACTGCAAAAATAAACAGGCATCAAACAGAGTGAATGCCTATGATTGTCCGGTCGTGCATACAAAAAGGATGCGAGAACTTGAAGATTGGCATATACTTTATAATATGCACTAGGCCCAACTTGTCACCTTGCAATGTCATGTAGGATAATGCTACCTTCAAAATGAATATCAACATTTCGAGACAAAATATGATATTTGATCATCTTACCTGCTATAAAATGCATAAAATGTCCTAGAGTTTCTTTTCGAAAAATGACATTATCATTGTTCAAACAGTTTAAATCTCACGTCAAAAGTGTAGCATATTGCCGAAAACTTAGGCTTCAAGAAATTACTCTCTTTATTGGTATCAACCGTGATGAAGTCAACTCGAAAAAAAAACTTCATTAATGATAATTCCTACTTACAATGGGAAGCTCATTGGCAAGATTGCAAAAAAGATTAGCGGGAAATCTTTGGCAAAAATGATTATGATCACTATCATTGTTCTGAACTGCAATCAATTCAAAGAACTAGAGACAGAAATACAATAACCTTCTAGTATTGAGCACTAAAAAGACTTGATTTACCTAAGGACATCCTCCTTAAATTTGATGATTTCTCTGAGCATTTGCCAGAAGTAAGGATTCAACACATTTGTCTTTTGGGCAAATAAACTCAAAAGACCATTTCTGCTTCCCCATTCACAGCCTCGGCCTTCGTCTAAGCTGACCGAGAATGACATATCCGATATCTCCATTTCCACTCCAAGACTCTCAAACAACTCCATCATATTAGGGTATGTAACCTGCAGGAGACCCTTAATTTGCGTTAGCACTAGAAGTTGCTCAAGACTAGCGATTCTTTATAAAGAAAATTACATTCTTTTTGAAGAAAATCACTTTTATGAGATGCCAAAGAACCATGATCTCAAAGTGACTGAATGAAAGATCAATAGCTTGAACTCTTGTTACTAATGACGTTCACCGCGTATTTGTGGTGTATTAAATCAATTTATACTCTTATACAATACTCGATGGTTAAAACTACTCATAGACATTTCAATGGCTGGTGACTTTTTCGGCAATGTGCCATGTCTTGAGGGTAAAAAGTCGATCAATAGCATATTCATCATTGATATTATACATGATAATAAACAAATTCTATCCATGCATAAAATAGTACCGATCACTGTAAGTAGAAAGAAAGCAATTTTCAACTCCCTCACGCAACACACTTAGGTTGCTTGTTTCCTCAGCGATTGAAATCGAATTGTCCAGGCCAACACATTTTTTCGGCCCAGTGCCAAACTCTGGGTGAGAAAAGAACTAGGTAGGCCATCATTATGCAGCCCGACCAAGATCAGATATATTTATTTTTATTCTCAATTACAAGTTGATTGAACCTTTCTATCTTTATGTCTATATTCAGTTTGAGTATGGTGATGCACGTTGCTTTAATCATGTAACACCTTTCTCTATAGTATAACTATCAACAGAGAAAGAAAGGGTGGTGCTATTTCTACTCCTATTTTGGCTAAGATACTCTTTTTTTTTTTTTTTCAATTAACTTGCCAAAATACCTCCTCTCTCTCTTCAATTTGTTATTTCCTCTTTTATCAGGTTAACTCACAAAACTGCATTTATTTCTATCATCTCTCTTATATTATTATTTTTACAATGTAAATGTCAAATTAAACCAAACAATATCATGCGTCCTATTATCACTTTGCCTAGAGGAGGAGGTTGTTAAATTTAATATGTGATCTCATATTTTTAATCAGAAAAGTTACACATATGGTTAGAAATTTCTAGTTATAACGGCTTATGAAAATATAATTAATTGCCTATTTTTTATCAAATAGTTTGAAGGGAACTTAATTTTAAAGTTGAAAATTAAAATTCAATCTAATTATCTAACGGATTTTGACATTGTGGGAGTTATTTGCACCTTTAGACTCTAATCAGATTTTTTCAAAGGAAAGTTTTAAACATATTTTAAAGTTTTGATCCACTTGATATAAGATTAAATCTACAATCGATATTAATTACTTTCTTCATCATAGGAGTAGAATAGCAAGAAGTTTCTTTCTTCTTTTTTTTTTTTTTGGTTAATACCCTGAAAAACCCCAAACTGGTACACTTATGACAAATTTACCCCAAACTATTTTTTTGACCATGAAAAACCCCACACTGGTACACCTGTGACAAATTTACCCCGACTAACCATAAAAAATCCTAAACTGGTACATTTATGACAAATTTACCCCAAACTAATTTATTCGATCACAAAAAATTCCAAACTGGTAAATTTGTGACAAATATACCCTCTGTTAAATTGGATTAATACAAAAAAAAATCACAAAAATTATAAACTATGACAAATGGAGCGTAAAATCCCAAATTGGTATATCAATCAACTGTCACGTGTCATTTAACTTAATAATTTGTCAATAAAATTTAATAAAAATTAACATAGGGTAAATTTGTCACAAGTGTATCAATTTGGGGTAAATTTGTCAAATGTATACTAGTTTGAAGTTTTTGGTAGTCAAAAAAATAGTTTGGGGTAAATTTGTCACAAGTATACCAGTTTGGGGTTTTTCAGGGTATTAACCCTTTTTTTTTTTCTCCTTTGTGTGCTTTTGTTTTGCTAATATTTAGATATGATCTAAATATAAATATGTTTGACATTTGATCATGCTTATGAAAAATTAAAATTTTTCATACTTTGGTCAACTTTTCATTTCCATTTTTTATCAATATTGGCTAGATAATTGAATGATTTAATTTTTGACTTCGAAATATAACTTTGCTCATAATATTTGATAAAAAGAAGGCAAGTAATTATTTGTTCATAAACTATCACAAATGGATATATCTTATGATTGAAAATATGAGACCATAAATTAAAATTGACAACATTCTCCAAGCAAGGTGATAAAAAGATGCACGGTAAAATGATATTTTGTTGGTTGTATTGGACCATATATATTATCAAACTGATGAGAGAGATGATAAGTATAAAATCAATTTTATGGATTAGCCTGATAAAAAAAAACAATAAATTCAAGAGAGAGAGAGAGAGAGAGAGAGAGAGAGTCTGTTTCGGTAAGTTAATCCGAACAAAAAAAAAAAGAAAAAGAAAGAGTGCCTTGGCTAAAATGGGGATGGAAATAGCGCCAATATATACACACGTGTGCACTTGCAGGAATGAGCATAATGTTCGAATAAATCCTTTAAACATTTTCATGCTGACAATGAAGTATCTAAAACTCTTGAATCACCTCATTGTTCCTAATTAAACGTTCCAATATACCTTCAACTGAAAATAATCACGCAGATGCACAGATTCACTCTTCGAGACTATCCTCATAATATAAGCATACCTAAATAGGTAAACTTAATATAACTTGGGTTTTTTTTTATTTAGCAAAATCCTCATGTAAATAGGTTGGCTAGTCTAATTAACAAATAACTTTTGGGGTTAATACCACAAAAAATCCAAAATTGGTACACTTGTGATAAATTTATTACAAAATAATTTTTTGACCACCAAAAATCCCAAACTAGTACATCTTCGACAAATTTACCATAAACTGGTACACTTTTGACAAATTTACTCTCTATTAGTTTCCGTTAAATTTTATTGTCAAATTGCTGAGTTGGCTGATGTGTGACAGTTGATTGGTATATTAATTTGAGATTTTATTCTCCGTTTGTCACAATTGTACCACTTTTGTAATTTTTTATGGTATTAATCTAATTTAAAGGAAGGTATATTTGTGACAAATATACCAATTTGAGGTTTTTGATGGTCAAAAAAATAATTTTGGGTAAATTAAATACAAGTGTATCAGTTTAGGATTTTGTGATCATTTGGGATAAATTTGTCATAGATGTACTAGTTTGAAATTTTTGGTAGTCAAAAAATTAATTTGGGGTAAATTGGTTATAGGTATACCGGTTTGAGGTTTTTCGTAGTATTAACCCTAGTTTCTAATGCTTAGAACCATGATTTCAAAGTGACAAAATAACATATCAATGACTTCAACTCTTGTTACCGATGACGTATGAAGCTACATTAGTGGTATTTTTATTCAATTTATACTTCCAGACAAGATTCAATGCTTATAGCTACTCAAGAACATTTCAATGGCGAACGAATTTTTGGATGATGTGCAATGTCATGGGGGTAAAAACCGATGAACAACATATTCATCAGTGATATTATTGTGCATAATAATAAAAGCGTGTTTAATAATCATTCTGCTCTTGGATATAATTTTTGCTTAGAAATGATTTTTTTTTAATTCTGTTCTCGAGAATAATTTCTAAATTTTTGAAAGTATTTGAAAACTATCCAAAATTTCTATTCCTGAGATAGAAATTCATTTGGTAGGATTCTTAATTTTTTGTTTCTTTTAATTTTTAATACTTTTATAATATTTATCTTATTTTTGTTTTTTTCCTTTTCCCTTCTTCTTCCTCCTTCTTTGTGGCTAGTCGCTAGCCAAGGTGGTGGTTGATGATTGGCTAGGCAAGCTCACCGAAGCCTCGCCAGGCTAGGATGAGGTCCGACGAGCTCGTGTGGTGGCTCACCTAGCCACAGTGAGGCTTGGTCTCGCTAGATCTGGGCAAAGTCGATCCTTGCGATGGCCTAACGAGGCTAAGCCTCGCTAATAGCTGAGCTTGGGCCAACAACGCTCTGGCGAGGTCGCCGACCCTAGTCTGGGTAGTTGCCAACCATGATCGAGGTCGGCGACCGGCCAAAAGGAAGAAGAAGAAAAGGAAAGAGAAGAAAAGAGAAGAGAAAAAAAATTATACTTGATCCTAGGAATTATTTCCGAGAGCAAGAATCAATTTTTTTCCGTTTCTTGATTCTGTTCCAAATCTATTTCCAAGAAAACAAAAATGGATTTTTGTTCCGGGGAACAAAAAATTTATTAGATGGATTTCTGTTCTTTTTTTGTTCCTAGGAACAAAAGAACAGAATCAAAGTATTACCAAACAAGCCCTAAACAAATTCAATCTATGCATACAATAGTACCGATCACAGTAAGTAGAAAGAAAGAAATTTTGAGCTCCCTAGGGTTCTACTTGCGCAACACAGTTAGATTGCTCGTTTCCTCAACGATAAAAATCGGACTCTCTGCGCCAACACATTTTCCGGCTCAACCCCAAACTCATGGGTTGGAAAAGAACTGGACGGGCCAATTGTTATGAAGCCCGACTAAGGCCAGATCTATTTATTTTTATTCTAAGTTGGAAACTGACTGGCCGATTAAGTATGGTCATGCACGTTGCTTTAGTCATGTAACTCCTTTCTTTATAGTATAACTTTAAACATAAAGAAATCTCACTAAAGAATAAAGCCAATCTAACTAGACAAGAAACCGAAATAGTAATGTTCTAAACCTTGCTGGATTGGCAAGCCTAGGGAACTACCAAGGCCGCGATTGAGGTCTACTCCTACGCCCTAGGTCCAAACTGCAAGTAGTGAGAAACTTTTACCGATGTCTACCCAAAAAAAAATTGGTGGGTTTTCATGCAGGTTTCTCGTGAATCCAACCTAAGTTTATTGAATGACCTCTGGTGGGTGAAACTATTTGAGCCTAGAGCTCTCATTTGTGTTAGATTGGTCTTTCAATCCTATGTTCTTCTTATAAAACCAAAAAATAGTTCCATATTACAATCAATTCCACACTATTCTCATACTAAATCTACGATTAGAGTTTGTTTGATTGAACTTCTAAAGCCAATAGCTTTTTTCCCTTCAAGTAAAAGTAATATATTATTCCAATTTTTAAATTGCTGTTGGAATGGCTCTTGAAACAAAAGAAAACCCACATCCTCAGTTGGCATATGTAATGTCTTGTGACTTGTATCAATATTCAAATGTGTAGCTTGGAAGTGATAGTATAATTTACATATAGAAAGGACGTTAACCTCCTCTTAAATCGATTTGCAACCATAGAAGATTCCTTCCATTGTGGTGTTTCTTGTCTTTCTCCATGTCAACTTGACCGTTCAACTAGAGAGGACAAGAGGGAGTTCTTTCAGTGAACAAATTCAACACCTATTAAGATTCCGAATGCCTTTTGGAATTATATGTTCGCGGATATTGAAATTTGCATGGTTCTAGAGATAACTGAACAAAAGAAGGAAGACCATCAATAATATGTTTCTTCTCACCACTATGCTAGTATTAAAATGGAAATAAATGGTATGGAGACTAATAGAAAGCCGTATACCTCTCACGAAAACCATTAATATCTATCTTATGATGCTTTGGTCTTTAGAAAAAGTTTTCCAATACACGGCAAATGGAAAGTATACTTACAAAATCAGCCCGTCTTGTATTTAAGATTTGAGAAAATAGATGTGGAATATATATATGCCACGAATAATCTATTTAGGTCTTGGTTTTTTAATCATTGGATTACATTTGACAATTAATTTTCTAAAGTAGTAGAAAGTCGGGTTTAAGAACAACACTATATATAGTGTTGTTCTTAAACCTATTCAAACGAGCAAGACATGTTCAAATAATCATTTGAACATTTTCATATTGACAACGAAGTATCTGAAACTCTTATATCACTTCATTGTCCCTAGTTAAACATGCCTACCTCCCTTGAATTGATAATAATCATGCATACGCACAAATACGCTTACCGAGATTATCCTCATAACATAAGTATACCTAAAAAGGAAAACTTAATATAATTTGATATTTCAATAAACAAGATCCTCGTGTAAATAGAATGTCTAGTGGAGACAACAAAATAATTACTGATGCTTAGAACGTACGTACACAAGTTACTTGAAACAGAAAGTTCCTTTTTTTAAAACATCATCATCATTTGCAATTCTTTTCAATATTAAATATTTGAATTTAAAAACTCCAAGAACTAAAATGAGACCCAATCATTTTCAGAGCCTCTAATTTTTTTTTTTTGGCTGACGTTGCAGGGGTGCATCTCCTGCGGCTCTCCTGCGGAAGTCCTTTTATTTCAATCCTATGTTTCTTTTTATAAAACCAAGAAATAGTTCCATATCACAATCAATTCCACTCTATTCTCGTGCTAAATCTACAATTAGAGTATGTTTGATTCAACTTCTAACTCCAATAGCTTTTTCCCCTTCAAGTAAAAGTACTATATTATTCCAATTTCTAAATTGCTCTTGAAATGGCTCTTGGACCAAAAAAAAAAAAAAAAAAAAAAAAAAATTCCCTTTTCCTCAGTTGACATATGTAACTTCTTGTGACTTGTATTCAAATGTGGAAGCGTGGAAGTGATAGTATGATTTACATATAAAAAGGACGTTGATCTCTTCTTAAATCAATTCGCAGCCATGGAAGATTCCTTTGACCATGCCGTTTGTCATCTTTCTCGACGTGAACTCGATTGTTCGACAGAGAGGACAAGAGAAAATTCTTTTAGTGAACAAATTCATCATCTACTAAGATTCCATATGCCTTTTGGAATCGTGTGTTTGCGGATATTGAAATTTGTGTTGTTCTAGATATAAATGAACAAAAGAAGGAAGACCATCAATCATATGTTTCGTCTTACCACTATACCAGCATTAAAATGGAAATAAATGGTATTGGGAGTGATGGACAGCAGCATACCTCTCACAAAAACCATTAATATCTATCTTATGGTGCCTCGGTCTTTGGAAAAGGTTTTCCAATACACCGCAAATGGAGAGTATACTCAAGAAATTAGCCCATCTCATTTTTAAGATTGGAGAAAAAAGATGGGGAATATATATGCCATGAATAATGAATTTACGTCTTAATTTTGTAATCATCGAATTACATTTGACGATTAAATTTCTAAAGTAGCTAAAAAGTCGGGTTCAATAACAACACTATATACATATATATTCAAACAAGCAGGACATGTTCAAATAATAATTTGAACATTTGTATATTGATAATGAAGTATCTAAAACTCTTAGATCACCTTATTGTCCCTAGTTAAACGTGCCAATCTTTCTTGAATTGATAATAATCATGCAAATCCACAAATTCAACTTACTGAGATTATCCTCATGACACAAGCATACATAAATAAGAAAACTTAATGTAATTTGATAATCCAAGAACTAAAATGAGACCCATCATTTTCAGAGCCTCTAATTTTATGTTTTTTTTTTTTTTTTTGGCTGACGTTGCAAGGGGGGACCACCCCCAGCTCTCCCGCGGAAGCCCTTTTCTTTCATTCCTATGTTTCTTCTTATAAAGCCAAAAAAAATAGTTCCATATTATAATCCCCTCTATTCTCGTACTATATCTACTATTAGAGTTTATTTTATTGAACTTTTAAAGCTTGCTTTTTTCCCTTGAAGTAAAAGTAATATATTATTCCCCTTTTTAAATTGCTCTTGGAACGGCTCTTGGACCAAAAAACAATCTTTATCCCCACTTGGCATATGTAGCATCTTTTGACTTGTATCAATATTCAAATGGGGTAGCTTGGAAATGACATTATAAAGGACGTTAATCTCTTCTTAAATCAATTTGCAACCACAGAAGATTCCTTTCACCATGCCGTTTGTTGTCTTTCTCGACATGAACTCTACTGTTCAACCAGAGACGACAAGAGAGAATTTTTTCAGTGAACAAATTGATCACCTATTAAGATTCCATATGCCTTTTGGAATCATATGCTTGTGGATATTGAATTTTGCATTGTTCTAGAGACAATTGAATAAAAAAAGAAAGACCATGAATCATATGTTTCTTCTTACCACTACGCTAGCATTAAAATGGAAATAAATGGTATGGAAACTGTAGGACAGCAGCATTACGTCTCATGAAAACCATTAATATCTATCTTATAGCACTCTAGTCTTTGGAAAATGTTCTCTGATATACGGCAAATGGAGAGTATACTCGCAAAATCAGCCCATCTTGTATTTAAGATTAGAGAAAAAAGATGCGGACTATATATGCTGCGAAAAAAGAAGAAGAAGAAGAAGATTGAAATTAAACGTATGCGCGTCGAGAAAGGCACTGTGACTTTCTAAACCTGCATATGGCAAATAGAAAGTTACCTTTTCTCATTGCCTGCGCACCTCCCTAAAACCCCAACTTAGAAAGTTGCTCTATCTGTCACTATAGGGAAAAGAAGTCGAGCAAGGGCGATTTGAGTAATAACGAAGAAGTCACTCTATCTGTCACCAGATGTTTGGCTCCTAACATACTAGATCTATGTTTTGCTCTGAGCAGAGAGGACTTAAAAAAAAAAAGGAGGAAAATGCAGCGGAGATAATGGTGAGCAAAATGTAAAGGAAGAAGAGATCAACGGAAACGGAGAGTTGCAGACTTACACGATTGAAGACCATGAAGCCGAGGTCCAGGTCGACACTGTTGAATGAGACGGTCTTGGCATGGCCGCCCAAGTAATCCTCCTTCTCATACACTACCACCTTCGCTCCTCCCCTCGCTGCTTCGTAGGCTGCCACGAGCCCGCTCACGCCACCCCCAATCACTCCCACTTTCATCTTCTTCCGAATCTTTTCTCAATAGATACCCTAATCTTGATTCCAAAGAAAAAGGAGGAAAAGAGACAGTTTAATGAATGCCAATGCAACCTCCCGTCTAGGGTTAAGTTGAAATGTTTTTTGCAGTGATTAGGGGCACTCGTGAAAACGCATGCAAGTGGAACGTGAGGCAAAACAAGAAAATGGATGGTTTTTCGGAAAGGAATACACAATGCATAGGGAGTGCCGAAGAGGAGAAGAATGCAAGAACTTCCAGTAGATTTTCTTTCTTTCTGGGGACATGAATTCAAGAACTTCCAGTAGAGAAGAAGAATGCGCCAGAATTTTCTCTACTTTCTAGGCACATTCCCAGAGAACTTTGTCCCCAGAGAGAGAGAGAGATTAGAAGAAGACGAAAACGTTACCTTAAAATGGTTTTGCGAGAGAATAGACTGGTGCTTGCACCCCCTCAGATATCTCCTACTACTAGTTCTATCACTCCCCAATGGCAGCTCTCATTCTTATACTCTCTCTCTCTCATACACAATCTGTCAATTGCAAAGATAGGTAGACGAGCAATTTTAGAGAGAGAAAGAGCAAGAGCGGTTCTTGATCTTACCTTACCCAGTTCAGCCTGACACTAATGTAAAATGTGCGAACAAGTGTCCTATAATATAGAGATTATCAGTGCATCTGAAATTTTTTGAACTATTTGACTTAGTAGATCTCTTATATAGAGAGGTGTGCCCTCATAATAATTTGTTCTCATGCAGAACTCTACATAAGCTGTTAAAATATATCGCAAGTTTGAGGTTGTCAAATATTTATAAAAAATTAAAGCGTGCGAGCTCGTCTCGATAGATAAAGTCCAAGTTGGACTTTTGTGATCATCTGCGTTTTTGTACGCTGGCCAGCCTCTCTACGTTAAATGCTCTGCATGCAAAAGGGCAAGGAAGAATGGTAACAAGGAAAGCAGCAGAAAGAATTTGCGTGTTTGACTCTCATGAAGCTACAATAATGGAAGTAAACATGCGCAAACTCTTCAGTTTCGAAAGAAAGACTTTCACTAGCTTCTCAATAAATGAAGAGGGGCCCTTTCTTGATGGCCACACCCTGTAGCCAAAAGTAAAGTGCAAAATTCTTGGCAAGGAATTTTGTTTTCATCTTGGAAAAGTGACGATGGTAGACCAAAGGGGAATAAATAATTGAAGGGAAAGGAAGGAAGGGCCCTGTGCAAGGACGGCCATAGTTTTCCTCCCCTCATTAAATGCATGCATTCCACGAAAAATGGAGGGCGCCGTTGCTGCTGTAGAGATTGTCATGCGAGCGCCGCTCTTGCCATTTATTGAGTCCATTTTTTTGTCTTGTTTATTCTATAAAAGGAGAGGACATTTGAAGACAAGAAGTGCACCATGTTCCATTCGGTGGCCGAGAGAAGAGATTTTCTCGTGGGAGATTTTCTCGTTACAATTACACTTGAGTGATTTCGCTAGATAAATTTTTATGAGTAGAATTTGTGTAAAGGGATTAAACACTGTGTGAGTTATTTTGTATAATTGAGGACTGGGAAACACTGAGTGAGTGTTTGGATGCTCGAGTGATTGTAATATCCGGTATATTGCTTGGTTTCTATAGTGGAATTCCGTGCTACTCTTCCCATGGACGTAGATACCAATATTTGAACTGAATCACATAAATCCAGTGTCCGATTCCCTTTCCTTCCTTTTGACTAATTTTATCCGATTTGCTTGTATATATTCACAACAGGTAGTATCAGAGCCAGGTTTGACTAACTTGAAGCGAATCGATAATAATGGAAGAAGGAAAGGTGAGAATTGACTGATATGATGGAAAAGATTTTTCTTTCTAGAAAATGCAGATTGAGGATTATATGTACCTGAGAAAATTTGCACTTACCCTTATCTGGGAAGAAACTAGACTCCAAGAAAGATGCTGAGTTGGAATTGCTAGAGAAACAAGTGATAAGTGTTATTTGGTTGACATTGGCTCATAACATCGTGTTTAACATCATGAAGGAGAAAACCATTAATGAAATGTACGAAAAACACTATGCAATCAATAAGGTCTATTTGATGCGATGTTTATTTTACTTAAAAATGGGAAAAGGCACGTCAATTGCTGAGCATATCAACAAATTCAATGAGGTCATTAATTAATTGAGTTCGATTGAGATTAACTTTGTAGATGAGGTACATGCATTAATTCTATTATCATCAATACTTGATAGTTGGAATACTACTATTGTTAGTAATTCCTCTGGGTCAAGAAACTTGACATTTGATGAGGTTCGCAATTTGATTATGAGTAAAGATATTCGTAGGAAAGAATCTGGCGAACCTGTACTTGTTGCTTTAGTAGGTGATAGTAAAGAAAGAACTTGTACTTGTGTTAGCAGGAACATGAATAGACGTAGTCAGTCTAGGATTAGTAGAGTTGTCTATTGGAATTGTGATAGGAGTGGCATCGTAGAAGAGACTGTTTTAAGCTGAAAAATAAAAAGGGTGAGGGAATTAGAATTGAGTATACAAATGATGTTGCAGCTATTGCTGAGAATAATTATGATGGTGTCGATTGTGTCTTGTCTGTCATTGAGGATTCATCATTTGACAAATGGATAATGGATTCTAGTTGTTCATTTCACACTACACCAAACAGGTATTGGTTTATCACTTATTAGTGCACGGGTTATAGTAAAGTCCAATTAGGGAACAACGCTAAATGCAATGTTGTGAGTGTTGGTGATGTTAAAATCAGAATGCATTATGGTATTGTAAGGACATTGACCGGAGTAAGACACATTCTAGAATTGAAAAAGAAATTATTTCCTTGGGTGCCCTATATTTAGCTTATTGTAGGTTTTCTTCAGAATGTGGAGTTTTGAAGACTGTTCAAGGTGCTTTGATGGTAATGAGAAGAATCAAGTATGGTGGCTTGTATGAACTTTAAGGTGAGATGATGACAAGTTTTGCCATGGGAATGTCAAATACATCTATTCAAGAGTCTATCGACTACTCCAGTAAGACCTAGGTGTTTGTGCTAATGCACGAGTTTGATGCTGTTGTCGAGAACATGCGGTCGAGAGCTCTGATCGAGATAGAAACTAATAAGTCAATCAAGCATGTATGGATTGATAATACTTGGAGTTGGTAAATAAATTATGCATGAAGGAGAAACAATGCACTAGTATTAGTAACTCACAACAATTTTCAAAATTGATGAGCAAAAATTACTAATGATGGCTCGTAAAATGATCTCTAGTGTTGATGTTGCTAGGATAATATTGGCTGATAAAGGTGCGTTTGTTTGTGTTCTTTTTTTGTTGTCATGAACACAATTTCTGTTTTTTTGTTCCGGGGAACAAAAAAAGAACAGAAACGCGTTTGTTTACATTTTTGTTCCAAATCTATTTTTTTGTTCCTGGGAACAAATTTGGAACAGAAACAAGAAACAAGAAAAAACTTGTTTCTTGTTCCCGGAACACTTCCGAGAAACAATTTTTCTGCCTCCTATTTTTTTTCTTCTCTTTCTTTTCTTCTTCTTTTTTCTTTGGCCAGTGGCCGGCCTCAGCCATGGCCGGTGACCGACCATCGAGGGCCGGCAACGTCGGCTCCTCACCGGAGCGTCGCCGGCCCCCAATGAGGCTCGCCGACCCCGCCGAGACCGAGCGTCACCGGCCCCCGGCGAGGCTCGGCCTTGCCTTGGCCGGGCGAGCTCGAGCTCGCTTAGATCCGACGAGGCCGAGCTCGCCCGGCCCACCGACGAGGCAGCCGGCCTCGTCGGCCGGTCGCCGGCCATGGGCGAGGTTGGCGACCGGCCAAAAGGAAGAAAAAATAAAAAAGGAAAAAGGAAAATTATAATAAAAATATTAAAAAATTAAAAGAAACAAAAAATAAAATTATACAAGTTTACCAAACGTGTTTCTGTTCTTTTTCTATTCCAAGAATAGAAATTTTGTGCAGTTACCAAACGCGTTCTTCTATTAAAAAATTGTTCCCTGGAACAGAAATAATTTTTTCTATTTCTATTCCCTAAAACAGTTTTTGAACAAAAACGTTACCAAACGCACCCTAAGCTACTTGGTGAATAGATCCCCATCAACTGCTAATGAATGGTGAATTCCTGAGGAAGTGTGGTCAAATAACATTGTTGGTTATTCTATTCTTGGAATGGTTGGTTGCTTGTGTTATTTTCGAGTTGGTGATGATAAGCTTGATGGGAGGGTAATGTGCATATTCCACAGCCATGCACAAGGTGAGCAAGGTGATCAGTTATGGTGCTTGAATGTAAATTCATCTACTATCAGTAGAGAAGTTACCTTTGATAAGTCTTTAGTACTTCCTCTTGGGAGTTACCATAATCTTAATAACTACGATAGAACTAGTTGACAGATTATTCAAAACAAAGAAATAGATGTGATTTGTATTGTGTAGATAACACGGAAAGCAAATAGAGTTGCAATTCAAGTATAATTCTAGAAGAAAAAAATTACTAGTGAAATGGATGAAGAAAAGGACATCGCATTTTCATCTGAATGTTAGTACCTACTTCATAAAAAGAGTCTCTCACCAATTCGCTATTACACTTGTTCAAATTGATCCAATGTTTCTCAGCCTGGATTACGCCCAAAACAAATGCTATCTACTAGAAAAGAAGAACTCACCCGGTAAACTCATAGAGAAGAACCCTAACTCTCATCTTTTTGCTCTAGTGTATAATCCATCTCTTATATACATCATATTTGTATGCAAAATAAGAAAATATTTTTTAGGGAATATACTAAAACTATGAAAAAAAAAATAAACTGGAAATTTATTTGGAGGCTTCCATTACTGGCACAAACTCAAGAAATTTTTTAATAACTTGTTTGGAATTTAGATTGTTTTTTCTCTCTGTGTGCTACATGTTTGCAATTGTACCGTACGTTTGACCTGCCGTGGAAGTGCCCTTCAATCATAGGAAAAGAAAAAAGAAACTCCGAAAAGTAATGCATATCTCATAAGCATTTGTGAGCATTCATTTGCCCTTTGCATCTTTTAGTCTTCTGTACTAATTAAAAACATTTTTGTTGTTGGAAATCCCAACCTTTTTTTTGGGTAAATATATGAATATCATTAATCATATGAGGTATAAAAGCTTAGAGGTATCCCCTTGTCGCGACCTCCTTTTTTCGGCGCCCGATCGGGGGCGGGCGCCTTGCGAAGGCTAATGGCTCGGCTGAAATTAGTTATGCCCGGACTCTCCCAAGTCCACCAATTCACGACTTAATGGTCCAAGTTTTTTTTTTTAACCTATAAATTTTTTAAAACGGAGTCACCACTAATCGGTTTGGAGTAGGTCGATTAGAAACCCAAGCGAAGTATCGAGAGAAATATTCGCTCCTGCGCAACCAGAGAAATTAGGATCGGGGACTTGATTACACTAGTTAATCACTAATGCCCTTTCGGTACCTAATCTTGTTTAAACCCTAAGACTTTTTGGATTTTTGAGGGATTTTCCATGCATTTTGGGGAGGAAAAATGTTTTTTTGAGTCTTTTTCTCATTTTTCTGACATAAAATGGATTTTTGGATTTTTGGGTATTTTTAGAAAATACAAGTCTTTTTGGCATTTTATGAAAAATTTTGGCATTTTATGAATTTTTTGGCTTTTTCATGAATTTTGACATTTTTTGGCATTTTTTGGAAAATATGAAATATTTTTGATTTTTTTTTATTTTTCGGAAAATAAAATATTTTTTAATATTTTTAAATATTTTTCGGAAAATAAAGTATTTTTTATTTTTCTTGATTTTTTTGAAAATAAAACATTTTTTACTATTTTTTTGTTATTTTTTTGAAAATAAATCATTTTTTTGATTTTTTTGAAAATAAATTATTTATTTTTATTTATTTATTAAAATATTATTTAAAATAAAATAAAATAAAAGCCGACCCGGGTTGGGTCCGCGGGTTAAGTCCGACCCGGGCCGGCGACCCGAACGCGGGCCCGAATCGGATTTTTTTTTTTTTTTTTTTATTGAAACGGCGTCGTGGCCCGTCGTTTTGGGAGCGGTCCGGCCCGGCCCGACGACCTGGCGAAACCCTACTCGGATCCGACCCGAATTCCGGCGATGAGTCGGTTCTCGCGAGGAACCCTACCCGACCTAGATCCGACCCTACGGCCCGGTTTCCAGCCGCCCCCAAATCGCGCAAAACCCTACTCGGTTCTTGGCCCGGGTCCGATCTGACGACCCGGGGCCGCGACCCAGAAAATCGGGAACCCTAGGGTTCCCGATTCGCGGTGCCGAACGGGGGGAACAAAGCGTCGCCGGGGCAGCGGCGGCGACGGCGGTGACAACTACGACGGTGACAAACCGCTTACTAGGACGGCGAGGATGAGCGACAACGCGGCTGTGTTGGTGTGGTTTGTGGCAACACGGTTCGAGAGGGGGAATGCGACGGCGACGACGCGACCGGCGGCGGCGACGGCTACTGTTACCTGTTTGTGACACGGTGGCGAACGGCGGCGGTGACAGGGCAACGACGGCGGTGGATGACGGTGACAAACCGCTTACTAGGACGGTGAGGACAAGCGACAACGCGGGCGTGTTGGTGTAGTCGGTGGCAACACGGTTCGAGAGGGGGAATGGGACGGGGACGACGCGACCAGCGGCGGCGACAGCTACTGTTACTTGTTTGTGACGCGGTGGCGAACGGCAGCGGTGACAGGGCAACGACGGCGGCGGATGACGGCATGTCGCGGTGGCCAGATCTCGTGGATCCTTCTCAGATCTGGTCTTCTGCTTTCCAGATCTGAGGGCAGGGGACGGCAGGGGCGGAAAGCGTCGACGACACAGCGGTAAACTGGGGCTTCGGCGTGGGCGGTCGACGGCGTCAGGAGGGACGGCAGCGACGGCCGGTGCTCGGCTTCTCAGATCTGACACTCCTCCGATTCCTCTCTCTCAGACCCGACCCTCTCTCTCTCAGATTTGCTTACCGCCGGCCTCCCCTGAAGTCTCTCGGAGGGAGGTCGGCCGAGCTTCGCGACCTGATCCCTTGCGCGCTCGCTCTTCGATTTCCCCTTGAAGTCTCTCAAAGGGGAGATCTCTGAGTTCGCCGTCTTCCTCTCTCTCCTCTGTGTGTTCGTCCGTGCCTCGTCGAAGGAGATCGAAGGCCTATTTATAGGCCGAGGGGCGGCCGGTCGATGGAGTTCGACCGTCGGTCGCCGCGGCCTTCGCCGGCCGAACCGGCGTCCCATCCGACGCCAGCTGCCCCCCTGCTCCACGTGCGCTACTATTCCTCCCTTCTGCTCCGGCGTCGCGCGCGTCCTTCCTCCGGCGCGTGCTGCTTATCCGATTGGAGAAGACGACAGCAGGAAGAAGAAGACAAAGGAGAAGGGGCTGGGCTGAGTCAGGTCGCGGCTGACCTGCGCGAAGGAAAAGAAAAGAGGGAGGGGCTGGGCTTTGAAGGCCCAGCCCTTGTGGCTGCTGGCTTCTGTTTTTCTTTTTGTTCTTTTTTTACTGTTTTTATTTGTTTTTATTTGTTTTTTCTTTTTATTATCTAAAAAGGCAAAATATATAAAGAAACTAATTAATTAAAAAACGAAATTTAGGCGTCAACATCCCCTAACATTTCAAAGGGTCCAATTATGCAAGAATATAAAGGAAGAGAACTTTCATATAGTAGCCAATAAAACATTTGCTCGGGAAGGCCTACACTATTGGTAGGATGACACCCTACCTCTTACAATCTTTCAAATCCTAGCCAACAGAGAATGAGGCTCAATTGACTTGTTTTTGAGAGTGCTAGTATGAACACCTAGAGGGGGTGAATAGGTGTTTAAACGAAACCTTGGCATATGTGGAATAAAATAAAGTTCAGGAAAGAAAATAAGAACACAAGATTTATAGTGGTTCGGCTTAATCCAAGCCTACGTCCACTCTCCCACGCTAACAGCCTTCTTGGCTAGATTCCACTATGCAATCAACAAGAGATTACAACTTTGAGTGCAAACACTTAGTAGTAGATCACACTATTTGTGACACCCCGAGACACCTAAGGTCGCCATCGCTCCAAATCAATGAACACTAATTACATCTCTTAGTAGAGCCTCGTAGTTCATAGGCCCCTTTGTTCTCTTTTTTTTTTTTTGACGGTCCCGGTGCAACTTATTAGCGGAAGCATAAACGAGTCTCACCCTCTCTTCTTCCAAAAACCATAATGCAACGCACACCAACTACACATCATATGAAAAGATGAAGCCGAGCCACTTTTATTTACATATATTCATGATGGATTTTCTCGGGTCGATACAACCAAAAAGAAAAGCCAAGATTTTTCATCTAGACTTGGCCACAACCCAAAAGAGATCTTGACCCTATGTCTATCACATGTCATCCTCCATCTACAAGTGTCGGCTATCCCCAGAAAGTGTCAGCTCTCCACTCCTCACGCGGGCCATCACATCCACCCCGGTGCATCGGGTGGCGGCAGCGGCGACATCCCCCGCATCACTCCGTCATGGCGGACATGGACCGACAAGAACTCCTGGACGACCGGGCCCCCAGCCAGGCCCACATCATACATCACCAGCACACGAACCCGTACAAACGTCAGACCGGGGATGGTAACGTTATCCATCTCCGAACACTCGACCTCCACGTGAGATGGAAGGCCATAAAATGTACCACGTGTGACCGGAGAGAGCGGCATCTTTCTAATCTGAAATGTTGGTCCCCGAAGGGGTGAGTACAGCCACTCAGCAGGTAAAAGATCCAGTAAACCACTCAATACATCACACAATACAATCATAACAATCATAGCATAGTATATGTCATTCATGCATCCAAGCATAACTTACCTTGCGGCCATGCATATGTCATCATATCATATGTACATACATCCTCATGTATTCATCACCGTCATGTCATACATATACCATGCCATAGGTGCACACACAACCATGCACTCATCATCATCATATCATACATGTATCGTCATGTCATAGGTGCACACACACAACCATGCACTCATCATCACTGTGTCATGCATGTACCATCATGCCATAGGTGCACACACAATCATGCACTCATCATGATCATATCATATCGTCATGCATATGTCACCATATCATACGTGCATGATTCAATTTCCACTTTTATCTTTAAATTTGATCACAACATCTTTCTTATCCGAGACCAGTAATTGCATCCACATTTTTATCACTCGCACCCCAACCTGGCATCGCGAGAAACCTCCGGCACACACCACCGGGCATCCGGCACCCCCACATTCCGGGCATCTCGTATCCCAACTGGCATCACGAGGCATTCCTCGGGCACAAACCTCCGAGGCTTCCGGCACCCAACCATTCCGGGCATCTTGAAACTCCTGAGGACATCCGGGCATGTATCACAATACAACCGGGCATCCAGCACCCCCCATCCCGGGCATCCTGACACTCTCAGGGCATTATCGACTCCCCTCCAACAGTCTTCTCATTCATCATGATTCATATTCACCAAGTTATGTCTCACAGTCAACATGGCACATGATGTAATAGCAACAAAGCCGAATTCAACATTTGATTCTATATGTCATGCCAAATATCATCACATGTGCAGCAAGATTTGATCACTTAAATCAACACAATTCATGGGGCTCATACAAAACAGAATAGTCATGCACTACAGCCTTTGAAATTCGCACAATCCAACTTGCACAGTTTTAGAAAACATTTTAATTAAATATCCAAATGACCTTCAAAAATTATGAAATTCGAACATGTGATAGTCAATACATAAAGGCAGATATTTCATGAATAACACTACACCAAGAGATCCTCATACAATTTGATATAGATCACGCATCACAGCATTTCTATTCTATCAATACAGCTTGCACAGTTTTTGAAAACATTTTTGGTTAAATAGGCAATTGAACTCCAAAAAATATGAAATTTGAATATGTTGCAGAGAAGACATACAGAAAGATACTTCGTGAAGAACACTTTTCCGAAAGAGCTTCATACAAGAAGTTATGACCCATGCATCGAAGCTGACTAAATCCGAACGCGTCAGATTACTCGGTTTTTGAAATATTTCCGATTAAATATTCTCATAACCTTCAAAATTTATGAAATTTAAATATGTGGTAGTCAAGACCCTGAAGTATATTTTTCATGAAGACATCGAAGTCAGATTCGTCCTAGATAATTAATTATGGACGGTTGAAACCCCTGTTTCTAACACCGAACATTTCAGGTTTAGCCGTCTCCAAAAATCACGATTTCACCTACTTATCCTCCATATTTTCCTCTGAATTTTTTATATGTTTTGTCTCATGGGGTTTACTAAAACTTTCATTAAGGGATCAAGGTGAGAGTTTCAAAGGAAAGTCACTTTATGGTCCACGAAGTCACTGGGGTTCAGTTCAACATTTCCAGATCTAACGTCTTCAAAAGAAAAATCGTTTCACTAGGCTATACTTGTTCGTTTTACCTAAAATTTTAGTATGTTAGTCTTAAAGATGTTATATACAACTTTCGTGAAGAAGTCGAAGTGAAATTCCTAGTAAAAAGTTACATGCAACACACAAAATCACCAAGAGATCAACAAAACAGCTTCAGATCTAACATTTTCGTTGAGGGAGGGTTTCACCCCTCAAAACTCAACCATTTTGTCTCAAATTTTATTATGTCATAATTTAAGATGTTATCTACAACTTTTATGAAGAAGTCAAAGCCAAAATCCGACTCAAACATCGCATGCAAGCCATCACAACATTCTGGGTTAAGCTGTTTACTCGAGAACAGATTACAACTTTCAAAGCAACACTCTTAAAACTTCGGTTTCTCACCCTAGACATCCGAAATACATCACCCTTCAATAGCACATTCTAGACACAACATGCAAGAGCAGATCAAAGGATCCCAACTTGCCTCGATACCGAGCTACGGCGAGCACGACGGCGGCGAGCGGCGGACGAGCGGGCGGGCTTCTTCCTCGCACAGCCTTCTCCTCCTCTCTCTCAGTTCCCTCACTCTCTCGGTAGCTCTCTTTCTCTCTCTCACTTTAGACGACACCCCTCTCCCTAAACCGGCCACCCTTTTCTTTTCATTTCTCTCCTCCTCATCATTAGCAATGATGGATTCTTGCATGGGTGACACTTGGTCATCAACTTGGGACAAATGGCCTTCTTCATGCAAGATGGGCCTCCATCTTTCGGCTGGGCTTGGGCAAGCCATGGGCCGGTGATTCCTCCTCCTCTCTCCTTGGTCGACGGTAGCCTTTTATGGCTCTAATGGGCCAGCCAATTGGCCCATCTTAGGCCTATCCCCCTTGGGCCTAAGACCCAAACTTAAGTAGCCCATATTTACTTTTAATAATTCACCTTAATTCCCTCTTTTACAATTTCCAAATTTACAATTTCATATAGCCGTAAAACTTGTAACATTAAACTATAGGAATCAAATCTACGAGGTGCATAGCCAAGAACAAATTCTTCTTATCAAATTATTCTATATTACTAATTTTAATAACCCATGAACACAAGATACATTTCCATCCACATAACACTCGGTCTTAAAAGAAAATCAATGGCTAAAGCATAAACCAAAGGCAATTTCATTACCTAATCATAGTCTTTAATACATCTAGAGGTTGCCTTGAATTTTGGGATGCCACACTATCTCACTAAGTCACCCTTTTGGTATTTCTCTGAAGATCACAAACGTTTAAGCTCACGAGAGACAAGTGTATGATTGAAGGTCGCTCAGACTTTGGAATTATAAATTCTACGCTCCATCTCTTACTTGCTCATCGGTCCTTGATCTCCTTAAATACTCCTCCATTTCCAAACTAGCCGTTGGACAGCATCTCGAGGATCGTCTTCCAATCTACCCATTGGACAGATATGTATCTAGAAGATTTGGTAGCCGTTGAGTGACAAAAGTAGAATCCCAAATTGATTTCGATCGCCCATGCAAACAGAATCTTGGTTTCCATAAGTAAAGCTTCTTCGTATATAAAGTTCTTGTCTTCAATATCCAATCGTCAATCAATTAGATTGAGTCAATCAAATCAATCTTGATGTGGAATCCAAACCAGATCACTAGCTGTTATATCTTCGAGGCTTGTGTTACGTTCTGTCGAATCTAGATGTAAAGTCTGAGTACAATAAACTTTACAATCTGAGTCTGAGTGTGATAGACTTTACAATCTAAGTTTAAACATATTCTGCTTCTGAACAGATTTAGCTTTAAGGTCTGTATACAGTTTAGCTTTCTTTTGGTTCTTCCAAGTATAGACTTTGATAATATCCTTTACACGTTCTATCATCTGCATAGTCTATTACTCAACCATTAAACATGTTAGTAGCCTTTGATTTATTTTGTCATCTTCAAAACATCATAAGGGATTTCCCTAACAGTTTTGACACCATCTTCGATTATGTTTTATTCAGATGCAATAGATAATCGCTAAGAAAAACAACTTGAGGAGTCTCCCCTCTAAGTTTTTACCCTTGGTGGCCTCAATCATCCATTTGAAGTTCTAAGTTCCAAACTCTTGCAGAACACCAATTTCCATTTTGTACCAAAACATTACACCATGCACTACTTGTCCAAGTGCATTCAAAGAATAAGCGGTTTTCTGTATCTTCTACCGGTCATACAAAAGTTGTACTTAATATCTATTGAAAACAACCACTGTGATATGGCTATTTTTATCAGTAGCCTAACTCTACAAGCAAGCCAGCCGATAAAATTATGCCTGCTAATACCGTTGGTCCAAATTAATTGATACCAGTCCATGGTTGGTCTCTCTTATCTAAATTCCTTGTTTATCTCTTTGTAGACATAATAGGTGTTAGAGCAAATCTTAAACCCAAGTGCCTTTGCATGTTATGGAAATCTCAACCTTCGTATAGTCATTTCGGGAGGTTGTGATCAAAATCTTTCTCGATACCACACAATGCATTCCCCATGAGCCTAACTTCTATTCTAAGTGCCCCCCCCCCAAAACACCAAAAAAAAAGTCAAAAATCGAAAGATTTAATCCCTAAAATTTCTCCAAATTTATCTCAAAAAAAAATTTAATTAGTTCCCCAAATTTATATTCAAAAATATTTCTGCTCTGTCCTGACATATGATGGATTGTTGTTTTCAATTAGCCAATCCAAATCCAATTTTGTAGATTCGATGCTGCATCATTCAATTTTGAAGTATAGTCACAGATGGCGAGGTCCAAACACCCCAAACTGCCAAAATGTGGCACGGGTGAATACATAAAACTTCCAAAATATACACTTAAAAGTCACTTTTTTTTTTTTGAAAATTGGAAACCTAAATGCCAATTCCGACGAGACTTGCTAAAAATCAGACGTGGCGTGATTTTATTAATAAACTGGTCTATGTGGTTTGCTGGAATATCCACTCAGCAATCCTTATCCCAAAATGATGTCAGTTTGTCCTCAAATTTGATTTTTCAATATAAATATTAATTAGATAAATTTAAAAAACAATTTTTTTAAAAGAAGCAAATTAGCGAGGCCTCCACAACCCTCATCGCTGCCCCAACATTGCTGGAAGGGGCTGGCGATGGTGGGGTGAGGGTTAGCTAAGGTCGTCAGGCCCCGACAAATGATTGGCAATGCACCCTAGTCAACGGCAACCTTTGACCCGATCTGGGCGAGGCCCAGCAGGAGGGCCACAACCCTCGCCCCACCATCACTGGCCCTCTTCGGCAATGAGCAACAATGGTCGCGAGGGCGTTGGAGGCCCTCGTTGATTTGCTCCCTTTTTTGTAATTTAGTTTTTTGATTTAATTTAATTATTTTTTATATAGAAAATCAATTTTTGACCAAAACGATGTCATTTTGGGCTTAACTAGCCATGTTAGCGGCACATGGATAAAATTCTTTTTAAAGAAATGCCACATCATTCTCGTCGGAAAAAGCCACATAAACTATTTGGCCGGAAATTCTCGCCATTGGCACTTAAGTATGCTTCTCTTCTTCGATTTTGTCACTTAAGTGTACTTGTTGAAAGTTTTGGCACTTATGTGTTTACACATGTCAAGTTTTGACACTTGAGATGTACTTCTTTTCACAAATGGCCCACCAATCTTCTTCTCCCCTTTCATTAAAAGAACGATTAGAACGAAGATCGGCCAAGGAGGGCTTCAACTGACGAATGAAAAGCAAAATGTTCTCCATTTTTCCCTACTTTCTTTGTGCTACTGTATGTGTTAAGTGGTGTCATTAGACTTTAACTTTATGACATGACAAAAAGGAAGGAGAAAATGAAAAGCAAAATATTCTTCCATTTCACTTTCAAAATCTCTGAAGAAGTTATGAGAACAACTTTAGAACCTCTAAATATGGAAATTTTAAGGAATAACAATGTACTGTAATTCGACCTGTCAAAATAAGTCATAAATCAATTTCTTAACACATATAACGAATCGATTTGTTATATACATGGGTTTAGAATGGCAAAACACAATATGAGTCTTATACAAATTCAAAGTCCACCCAAACCCATCCCACTTTTATGCTTGTCTTTTTACCTTCTATGAGAAAATAATGGATTTTTTAGACTATTCCAAGTTTAAAGAAATCTTGATGGGTCCACAAGATGTGCTTGACACTACCCTTAATAAAAACATCAAGACGGCTTCTATTTTCCCCCATTATTTTTTTTATTTTTATTAATGTTATAAGTTTCTTGTGTTAATTATTAGATAGTTATTGGAGTAAATTTTTCCTGGGTTGCATTTGGAATTGTTATTTTTACGTAATATTCTAATCTTAGTTCATGTCATTGCATTCCATGGTCAGCATAAATCATTTTATTCTATATCTTACTTCCATTTAATTAAAATGTCAATTCCTCCATGTTATATGTTTTTGTGATTTGATATATTAACTACTATTCACTAACTTTCTCATATTCTTCATCATGAATCAATACAAAAATTGAAAATTCTACATAATGTTGAAAACCCTTTAAAATATTATAGTATAAATAGTGATTTTATCCAAGTAACGTATACACATGAAGAACTTAAAGTGAGTTGACTAGATGGATATGAATTTTCATATGTTAAATTAAATATGGAAATATTTTAGTAATATGGATTGGGTACGCGTCAGGTCGGGTCGGGTATGGGTAACTAAAGTTGTACAGCATATAAATAGGTCAATTTAAGTGGAACTATTTTCGACTCAACACACTCATTTGCTGGCCCTAATTGCCATATCTCTTTTTTTCATGACCCTTGTGTACTTATTTACAATGTACCATTGTAGCTCGTAAAAAATTTTTACACGTGTAATGATATAATGCCAATACTTCAAAAAAGTAATAACAATCTCATGAGCATTTGTAAGCGTTTTCTCTTGCATCATTATCACTCTCCGAGAAATGAGTATTCGTCCAGACATTCAACTTGAACCGGACTTTCTTTCGGGCCTTCGCACTAGATTGGTTTTTTCTATCTAAAAGCGAAAAATCATTAAGTAGTTATCTTAATAAATCAGTATATTAAGTAACTTTCCTAAGAGAGATTTGACTAACCTCAAGGAAGAAGTTGAGGTGGTAGAGTCTTGAGTGATATCTCGATATAGTCGGGATGAGTTATTGTTAGAAATATTCAGGATATTCAAGATAATGCCTTGATAGATTGCAATTTATATTGTAATATTATGTTGCTTTAGATAATTATCTTGTAAAACTTATAAATAGACTAAAGTACTCTTCATTATAGACAGAGAAATATAGAGAATATTCCAAAATTCTCTTTTCTACTTTATTTTTATCTTAGTATCAGTGCCAATATTATCTGATGAAGTGCTCATCGAATTTATTTTATAACAACGTATGTCACATAGACATACAGGTCCTATTTCTCTAGTCCTCACCACACCAACCGCATAGGTTGCGCTATTCCCATTTCTCTGCCACTCTGAAATCCACCACACCAGCCGCATAGAGCATTTCGATGCTTTTAGCTCGTTATTTTGAAATAAACACCACCACCAGGTTTACTATCTCTCGCTGAGTCCAACTAGCCAAGCCCTGCCATCAACTGACCCTATACGGACACTAACACATCGACCACAGTCCCTATGCTTGCGTATCATGTGTCCACGTGCAATAGACATAACCAAAGCTGTAGCCTCGATTGTTGATGTCAATGTTGACGTTATCAAAGCCGCTTCAGCTGCCATGTCACTCGGCCACATCATAGTTGACCGTTGAATGTTGACTGTTTGCTGTGCTATAAGTTAATTGATTGGTGTTGGAGAAAACTTCCTTATTTGTTTGGAAGTTGACAAAACATTTCCATCAGTCTAGTTTGAAGACTTGTAGACTCTATTGTCAAAGTCTGTAGACCTCCAGACTCAAGATTCAAAGTCTACTCTCCCTGATAGCTTTTAGACCGACGAAGAAAAGGTTTATCCGATGAAGAAGACCTATCTAGATGCAAGTATATCTTTAAGGATTTGGTTCGTACGGTTGAAGAAGAACTCATTGTTGGAGATAGCATGTCATGATCAATTATTCTTATTGAAATCAATTTGAATAATTAGATTTATTGATTGGTAAAGTATACTTGGAAGGTTCTACTTATGGAAACCTAGATCCTGATTGTATGGGCGAGTAGGATTGGTGGGCTATCATCACATTCCTTAATTAACTCAAAATTTTCCTAATTGATTCTGTCCAACGGGTAGATTGGAAGAACTCCTTTGGAAGGTGCCAACGGTTATATTGGCATGGATGAGTATATAAGGAAGACGCTCAAGTTATTCGAGAGTGTGTGAAAGAAAAATTCCAAAGTTCGAAGCTCCTAGTTCTTTGCTGATTCATTTACTGAGCTTAAATTGTACTCAAAAGAGAGATCAAATACTTGTGAGACCTTGAGGAAGTGTGGTAGAGTTTCTACACTGTGGAATCAAGGACGTGAGACTGTAAAATCTCTTTTTGTTCTTAGTGGAATCCAGCCAGTAGGCTGTCAGTGTGGAAGAGTGGACGTAGGCTTGGTCTAAGCCGAACCACTATAAACCTTGTGTTCTAATTCTCTTTCCCTAAACTCTTTACTTTATCCATAGTCTTATACAACTATTTACAGTCTTTTGCATCTTCAGTCTATCATTCTCAAAAGTCGAATTAAGTTGTTAAGTCTCGCAAAAATTCTTTAACATCTATTCACCCCCCTCTAGGTGTTCTTACTAGCTTTATCAATTGGTATCTGAGCATGTGTACTCATTTAATTGAAGTGTTTTTACTTTTGAGTTAAAGATCTATGACTAGTATGTTGGCTCCAGGTTTGATTGAAAGTCAGAGCAACACCAGACCACCTTATTTTGATGGAAAGGAATACAACATATGGAAAAACAAGATGAAAGCATTCCTAAGATCGAAAGATCCTCTAGAATGGGATGTGGTAGAAAAATGAATCATTCCTAAGGATGCATCAATTTCAGAA
Source organism: Eucalyptus curtisii (assembly GCA_017140595.1). Lineage (NCBI taxonomy): Eukaryota > Viridiplantae > Streptophyta > Magnoliopsida > Myrtales > Myrtaceae > Eucalyptus > Eucalyptus curtisii. Next base: position 9,547,421 of record CM029504.1, read on the forward strand.
AGAGGAAAAGATGTTGCAAATGCTAGCGAGATGACTCAAGAAGAAATAACCAAGAGACAATCACTTGATGCTAAAGCAATTTACTCTTTATATTGTGCGTTATCTCCTACTGAGTATAGCAGAATATCTTCTTGTGAAATAGCCAAAGAAGCCTAGGATAGGTTGCATATCACCTATGAAGGAACTGATCGAGTGAAAGAAACAAGAATTAATATTCTACTTGGACAGTATGAAGCCTTCAAGACGAAACCATGATAATGTATCACTGATATGTTTAGTCGTTTTACTGAAATTGTAAATGGTCTAGAGTATCAGGGACAGCCAATTTCTGAACCAATGAAGGTCAACAAATTGCTGCGTGGACTCTCCAAAGACTGGAATCACGTAAAGACTTCAATAAGGGAAACACAAATGATCATGCCGCTTTCTGTAGACGAATTGGTTGGCACACTTCAGTCTGATGAAGTGGAGCAAGTCAACGAGGAGAAAGATCCTAAAGGTAAGAAGTCAATTGCTTTGAAATCTAACGATGATTCTGATGTTACAGATTCTGAAGATGATATGGATGATGAAGAGTTAGCTCTTATGATAAAGAGGTTCAGGAAACTGAACAAAAATGGAAGAAGATTCAATTGGAAGAAACAAAGCACTCAAAAGTTTCAAAACAAATCAACTGAGGATGATGAGGCCAATAAAGATGTGATATGTTTTGAATGTAAGAAAAAGGGACACATCAGACCCAATTGTCCTCTGTTGAAGAAAAAGAAAGGAAAAGCTGAGAAATACAGGAAGGCTCTCAAAGCAGAGACATGGAGTGATACTAAATGTGAAGAAAGTGATGAAGATTATGCTAACATTTGTCTAATGACAAAATCAGAATCAAACTCAGACTCTGAGACTGATACAGACTCAGACTCAGACAGCGAAATCGAGGTAAGTAATCTAAAAATTCCTGCTAAAGTCTCAAAATACATTGATGAGCTTTGTCTTAGTCTCAAAACCTCTCTTAAGAGGATTTCTGAATTAAAAATGGAGAATTCTACACTGAAGCAACAAGAAAATTCTTGGAAAGAAAAGTTTGAAAATTTAGACAAAAGTTTTGTTGTCTTAAAAGAAAATGCAGACTCTCTTTCAAAAGAAAATGCATTTTTGAAAAATGACATCTCAAATATTTCAAAAATATTTTCAATAGGATCTGAAAAGCTGGAAAAGATTCTTTCGGTACAAAGACCTTATTTCAACAAATCTGAGTTAGGCATGACACCAAAAACTATTCCTTTAATTGATTTTCCAAAAGTAAATGAAAGAATCAAACAAAGATATACAAAAACATTTTACAAAAATCATTTTCAGAAAGTGTTTGTAAAACCTGTTGGCCGAAGTGTTCTCAAATGTTCAAAGTGCAATAGCTCAGAACACTTTGAGAAAGAATGTCCCATGGTTTGGAGACCTGTTAAGAATGAATGGGCAAAGATTGCATATTGCACTAACTCCTTTGGACCCAAGAAAATGTGGGTACCAAAGAAAGCTTGAGTTTCTTTTTTAATTATAGGTCACTATCAAGAAAAAATGTTAAATGGTACTTAGATAGTGGCTGTTCAAGACATATGACTGGAGATTCAAGTTGTTTTATAAAACTTGTTCAAATGAATGGTGGAAAAGTCTCTTTTGGTGGAAATAGCAAAGAAAGAATTGTTGGGCGTGGAACTGTAAAGATTGAAAGTCTTACAATCAACAACGTCTCCTTGGTGAAAGGACTAAATTACAATCTACTCAGCATTAACCAACTGTGCGACACTGGATTCAAAATCAATTTCCAAGAAGGAGTATGTTTAGGAACTAGTAAAGATTTTTCCAAATCTTTTACTGGACGAAGACATGAGAACATCTATCTTCTGGATATAAAACCAGAAAAATCTCAATGTCTTATATCAATTCAAGATGAAGCAAATCTTTGGCATCGAAAGTTTGGTCATGTCAATATAAAACAAATTGCCAAGATCCCTTCTAAGAACCTTGTTCGTGGGCTGCCCAACATAAAGTTTCAAAAATCTGACTTATGCACACCGTGTGTGTTGGGAAAACATGTTAGAAATTCCTTTAAACCAATAAATCAAGTTTCTATTAATCGTGTTTTGCAGCTTTTGCATATGGATCTCTTTGGACCAACCAGAACTAAAAACATTGGTGTAAAGAAATATTGCCTAGTAATTGTGGATGACTATTCTCAATTTACTTGGGTTTACTTTCTGGCAAGTAAGTCTGAAACCTTCTCTTACTTTTCAAAATTTGCCAAGAAAGTTCATAATGAGAAAGGATATGCTATTTCAAGTATACGGATAGACCATGGAGGTGAATTTGAAAATCAAGACTTTGCAAAATTTTGTGATGAATCAGGATTTCAGCATGTTTTCTCCTCTCCATGCACTCTAGAACAGAATGGAGTTGTGGAAAGAAAGAATAGATCTCTGCAAGAAATGGCAAGAACTCTTTTAATATAAAGTAATATTTCTTCTCATTTTTGGGCTGAAGCAGTTTCTACAGCTTGCTATATTATTAACAGAGTATTCTTGAGGCCTATTCTGGAGAAAACTCCTTATAAGTAATTCAAAGGAAAGAAGCCAATTGTTTATTACTTTCATGTGTTTGGTTGCAAATGTTTTGTTTTGAAAAATGCAAATGATCGAACTGGTAAGTTTGAAGAAAAATCAGACGAAGGAATTTTCCTTGGCTACTCAATTTCAAGCAAAACTTACAAAGTACTCAACAAGAAGACTCAATCCGTGGAAGAATCTATGAATATCAAATTTCAAGACTCTTTGCAAAATCAACTGATTCAGACTCAACCTGAAGAATCTGAACCTGCTCCAGATTTTACAAAGTGTACCTCCCCTGAAGCAGCTTAGACTTCTGAAAATCAACAACAGACGGAATTTGAAAAATCAACTGAAGCAAAAGATCACAAACTGTCAGACCGACCAGTAACTGGAAGCACAAGTCTAGTCATCTCAAAGAACTTATCATTGGTGACATTGATGAAGGAATTCGCACCAGATCTAGAAAGCAAGAAGAGTCTAGCGCCGTGGCACTTATTTCTGAAATAGAACCCAAAAGCATAGAAGAAGCTTTAGCTGATGAAAGCTGGATTGAAGCAATGCAAGAAGAACTCAGACAGTTCAGCATTAACGATGTATGAGAATTAACTCCTAAAACAAAAGGTAAATCCATTATTGGAGCTAAATGGGTTTTCAGGAATAAGATGGACGAAAAAGGAAAAGTTGTCAGGAACAAAGCAAGACTCGTGACCAAAGGATATACGCAAGAAGAATGGATAGACTATGATGAAACCTACGCACCAGTAGCCAGGTTAGAAGCAATTAGATTATTACTTGCTTTTGCCTGTTATAAAAATTTCAGGTTATTCCAAATGGACGTCAAGAGTCTATTCATAAATGGATTTATCCAAGAAGAAGTCTATGTGAAGCAACCTCCCGAATTTGAAGACCTAAAGAGACCAGACTCAGTATTCAAACTGAAAAAGGCTCTATATGGATTAAAGCAAGCACCTCGATCATGGTATGACGGGTTAAGTAAGTTTCTAATTCAAAACGGCTTTGTCAAAGGAAAAGTTGATACTATCTTGTTTATTAAGAAAGAAGGTAAAAACTTTATACTTGTTCAAATCTATGTTGATGATATTATATTTCGTTCACCTAACGAAAACATGTGCAAGAAGTTTTCTAAGTCTATGCAGAATGAATTCAAGATGAGCATGATGGGCGAACTCTCATTCTTTCTTGGATTACAAGTGAAACAATTGAAGGAATGAATTTTCATTCACCAAGAAAAATACGCAAGAGAACTAGTTAAAAAGTTTGGATTGGAAAATTGCAAGAAGACTGAGATGCCAATGTCAAGTTCTTCGAAGCTGGACAAAGATGAAGGAGGAAAGAAAGTTGACCAGAAGCTCTACAGAAGTATTATTGGTTCACTTCTTTATCTTACTACTTCTAGACCTAATATTTTGTTTATTGTTTGCATTTGTGCCAGATTTTAATATGATCTCAAAGAATCTCATCTAAGTGCTGCTAAACGCATCATCAAATACGTTGCAACTACTTCAAAATTAGGTCTATGGTATCCCAAAGAATGAGACTTTACTCTCCTTGGATATTTAGACGCATATCTAGCAGGTTGCGGAGTTGATAGAAAAAGTAATTCCGGTACTTGTCAATTGCTGGGAAACAGGACGGTATCATGGTTCTCAAGGAAGCAAAGTACAGTAGCCCTTTCAACAACAGAAGCAGAGTATATGGCCCTTGGAAGTTGCTGTTCTCAAATTCTGTGGATAAAACAACAACTGAGAGACTTTGGAATCGAAGACTCATGCACCGAGATCAAATGTGACAACACCAGCGCAATTAATCTCACAAAGAAACCAATTCTTCATTCAAGAGCAAAGCACATAGAGATTCGACATCACTTTATTAGAGATCATGTTCAAAATGGAGAAATTATGATTCATTTCGTTGATTTTGAATCAACTTGCGGACATATTTACACAGCCACTAGAGAAAAGCCTTTTTGAGTCTATTCACACCAGACTCAACATCACATCCTTTATCCATTAAAGTCTAAAGGTGCTCAGACACAGAGGTAAAGTCTGAAGGTGCTCAGACTCAGAAGACCAAGAGTTATGACTGTAAGTTATTTCGGTACTAGTAATTTAACTTTTGTTAAAAACTTGAAAAGGTACGGTTATTTATTAATCGCTAATTGATAGAAATTATCTTTCCAAGTTCTTTTAAATTTATAATATTTTACTCATGTTTTAAAAAGGCAGTTATTCAAAAAGGCAGTTATCTTTTTCAAAAAAGGCAATTATCTATTTTCAAAAAAGCAGTTATTACCTTTCGAAAAGGCATTTCTAAAATTCTCCTTGTGACAATTTGTTTACTTCACTTCAATCGCTTTATATACTGTTGAAATTCTTCTTTTTCATTTTTCACTCTCAAACCCTAAATTACTGAACTTCCACTTGCTCTCACCTTCACTATTGTTTAATCCTAAAGTTTTCACCTTTTTGAGCAAGTCTGTGAATCTCTCCCTTGAAGCGACAATGTCTTCAAGAAAGTCTTCGAGAATCGCAAGTAGGGGACCACAACACATGCCTGAGGGTCCTACGTATTTCGATCTAACCGAGGAAGAAGATTCTTCTCCACCACAGCGACCAAGTCAGCAACAACCTTCTCAGCAGCATTAGTCTCCTCCACCAACTCAACCCAAAGAAGAAATTTTGGAAGGAGTTGAACCTGTAAGAACGTTAACTCCTAAGGTTGCTTTTAAACTCTACTCTTGTTTGAAAAGCGGAGGAACTGCTATGTCCTTGATTGATGAATTCCTGAGAGAGAGAGAGAGAGAGAGAGAGAGAGAGAGAGAGAGAGAGAGGCTACAGGAATGAAACTCTATTTCTGCATGATATGGAGAAGATGGGTATTGCAAAAGAAGGATCGGCTGAAAAAGCCTTTGCTAATTTTCCTAGTGACCCCCATTTTGGCACTAGTAATCAACCACAAGGACAGGATGATGACGACCATATGTTTACTCATTTTCAGCCTAGAACAGGAGTGGCTGCAAATGTTGTCTGTAATGGATCTAGTCTATTCAGATCAAAGAATCACAAGAGGATTTATTTGGATCTAAGGAAAAGAGGAGTCGTGAACCTTAGGACTGTCCTAACAGTTTCTCTTTCACAGTGAGGGATAAGGAGTTTTTGGTGGATATGGATACTTTGGCTGACCTAATTGGGGTGGAAAGAGTGTGTTTCCAACCAATTAGTGTATCTGTTGCTCACGCTACTCTGTCATTGGTGAAAGACAGGGATGCTGAAGGAAAGATATCCTACTCTAGGATGAATGCCTCCAACATCTTGCCGCACAAAATCGTGATCAACTGCATTCGGCCAAAGTCCACATCCAAGACTGATGTGTCTCGATTTGAAGCAAAATTGATGCATGCCATCAACATTGGCTACAAATTCTCTTTGCCTCACACCATCATGTTTCACATGTACAGGACAGTGGTGAAAGATAAGGGTCAACTTCCTTATTCTGCTCTTATCACGCGCCTCTTTAGACATTTTAAAATTCACATCCCTGCACCATTATGTTTGACGAACATTTCTCCTATGGTGATTGGATTTAAAATGGTCACAAAGATGCGGTTGAAAGAGCTTAACAAGGTGTTAGAGCGCATGAAGGAGAAGTCGCCCATTAAAGCAAGACAAGACTCTGCTGCAGCCAAAAGGAAAGGCAAGGAGCCCATGGATGCTCTAGTAAAGAGGAAGAGAACTCTCATCTTGCGGGATGAAGATGATAAGGACGAAATGACTCTTTCAGCCTTAAGAAATTTGAAGAGTTTTGTTAGCTTTCAAGAGACAAGAGAGGAGCTAGAAGAAGGAGAAAAAGAGAGGGAAGAGACAGAGAAGAAAGATGAAGAACAGAGGAGGACAGAGGAAGAAAGAAGAGAAGAGGAAGAAGAAGAAAGAGAAGAAGAGAGAGACCAGGGTCAAGAAGACTCTTTTGAGCCAACCTTGGCTGTCTCCTTGTCCAATGAACTTGATATGGCAGGAAATGCTGAAATGCGTCACTCTGAAGCTGAAGTTGAACAAGAAGAAATCCTCCCTACTCCACCTGAAGGCAACCAAATAGGGGGAGCTGTTGGACAACAATGTATTTCTTCACCAATCTTTACTAGTGATGTGAGTCATTCTGCAGTAGATCCAGAGGATGTGTATGCCTCTCATTATCCTGAAGCATCCACTCATAGTCATGGTGGACAATCTGCTGAAGATCCCTCTATTCTCAAAACTCCTAGGATCGACTCGGCTGGTCCTAGTGCTGCAATAGCTCAAACAGCAGACTTTTCGAGACTGCTAGAGATTCTACTGGATGTAAGGAAACAGCAATATGCTATGGGGTATGAGGTGCAGGATCTCAAAAATGCTTTCATGGCCACTTCAGTGACTTTGCAAGATCAGTTAAACGCCCTGAAGACATAAGTGCAAGATCATGTGAAGGGTGAAGATTTACAGCAACTGAAGGAGACCATTGGGAAGCTTGAAAAGACAGTGCATTCCATGGGAGAATTTCAGTTTGTTCGCCTTCCCAAACAGCTTTAACTCTCTCAATTTTCAAACAACTTTGTATTTGTTCTCCACTTTTTTGTTGTTGACAAAAAGAGGGAGAAGTTTGATGCGGATTTGGATTTGATTTGGATTTTTGTTTATCTTTTGTTTGGTTGTGGTTTAGACTGTTTGATTTGATCTTTTAATGCTTGCGGTAACTTAAAGCTATGCTATGTTAGTGATTATGGAAAGGATGATTTTTTGCACTAACATATTTTTTGTGGTTGCAGAATCGTTGCTATCCATATCCTAACCTACTTATCCTAATCTACTTATCTTTTATGAGATATCTTGTTTTGCTTAAGTGTTGTTTCGCAGGTTAAAAGATTTCAAATCTCCAGGAAAGTTTTGTCACCATCAAAAAAGGGGAGATTGTTGGAGAAAACTTCCTTATTTGTTTTAAAGTTGACAAAACGTTTCGATCAGTCTAGTCTGAAGACTTACAGACTCTATCGTCAAAGTCTGAAGACCTCCAGACTCAAGATTCAAAATCTACTCTCACCGATAGCTTCCAGACCGACGAAGAAAAGGTTTATCCGATGAAGAAGACCTATCCAGATGCAAGTATATCTTTAAGGATTTGGTTTGTACGGTTGAAGAAGAACTCATGGCTGGAGATAGCATGTCGTGATCAATTATTCTTATTGAAATCAATTATGATAATTAGATATGTTGATTGGCGAAGTATACTTGGAAGGTTCTACTTATGGAAACCTAGATCCTGATTGTATGGGCAAGCAGGATTGGTGGGCTCTCATTACATTCCTTAATTAACTCGAGATCTTCCTAATTGATTCTGTCCAACGGTAGATTGGAAAAACTCCTTTGGAAGGTGCCAACGGTTATATTGGCAAGGAGGAGTATATAAGGAAGACGCTCAAGTTATTCGAGAGTGTGTGAAAGAAAATTTCCAAAGTCCGAAGCTCCCAATTCTTTGCTGATTCATTTACTGAGCTTAAATTGTACTCAAAAGAGAGATCAAATACTTGCGAGACCTTGAGGAAGTGTGGTAGAGTTTCTAAACTGTGGAATCAAGGACGTGAGACTGTAAAATCTCTTTTTGTTCTTAGTGGAATCCAGCCAGTGGGCTGTCAGTGCAGAAAAGTGGACGTAGGCTTGGTCTAAGCCGAACCACTATAAATCTCGTGTTCTAATTCTCTTTCCCTAAACTCTTTACTTTATCCGTAGTCTTAGACAATTGTTTATAGTCTTTTGCATCTTCAGTCTATCATTCTCAAAAGTCGAATTAAGTTGTTAAGTCTTGCAAAAATTCTTTAACACCTATTCACCCCCCACTAGGTGTTCTTACTAGTTTTATCAATTGGTTCCTAAGTGCATTGAATAGATAAAACGGACGTCCCAATACCCATTTAAATAATTTTGAAATAAATCAAATTATATTTTATGGGTTCAAGATGTGCCACATTTTTTTAGAGGACATAGACTTTGGTCCATTGCTGTAATTCGTGCACCTAGTAAGATTGTTGAAGAAACTAGAGAAAAATTTGTAAAATGTTTGGAGGAGTAGGATAGCAAGAATCATCATGTCTTAACATGATTTCAAAACACTTCGATTCAATTTATTAGACTTCAATTGGGTCACCTCAATACAGCAAAGAAAGCATAGGATTGCTTGCTGGCTGATATTCAACCTCTAATTTTGCCCATTAGTATTGGTTGTAAATGAATATGCATCACATGCATTAGGAGACCGGTCGATCTATTAATGATTTTTTGTCCTCTATAATCAACCGGCCTTATATGAGCTGCAATGGCAAGTGGCCACTGATGCTCACAAGTTTGCTAAATATCGTGATCGTATGCATAGTATGCAATTTCTAATGGCACTTACTAATGAGTTTGAACTTGTGCGAACTTTACTTCTACATTGAAATCCGTTACCTCGTCTTGAAATAGTTGTCTTGGTGTTGTTAAATAAAGAGACTTGGCTTGCTACTTTGAAGGCACATCGCACCATACTATCCACTCCTATAGACATGGTGCTTGCCACCCCTATTTCGTCCTCATCGTGTAGACCAAATTGTACATACTGTCAACTAAATGGTCACCTATAGGGACAAACAACCAATCCTAATATAAAGGTACACCTACACACCCATCCACAATTGTTACCACTAGGGGTGATCATGGTTCGAGTTGGGCTAGTGTAGCACATAATCCAGGGACCAACTTGCACAGTGTTGATCCCTAATTTTTGGAACCAAGGACCAACCCGATTAAGCCTAGGATCAAGGATTGGACCAGCCCTATGGGTTCAGTTCGGTTCTAAGGTCAACTCGGGACCAATCGATAGACAAATCTATTATTTCAAATTACATATCCATCAACAAGGGTGAGCCAGGAGACAAGGGTGATCCATGAGGCAAGCGAATAGAGGCGAGCAACAAATGGCAAGCATTGCTCACAAGTGAAAAGGGTTTCTAATTAGGGCTTTGTTTCCTTATGATTTACTCAGCAATGAGTGAGGCTAGTTAAGAGAGGCGAGCGGCGATTGAGGTGAGTGTCAAGCATGGAGCGACCAGCGGGGCGAGGGGCGAGTAGCAAGCAGCGCGAGTGTTGAGTGGCGAGTACCGAGCAGGGCAAGCGTCGCATGGCGAGCATGGTGAGGTTGAAGAGGATAAAGAAGAAACAAGAGGATAAAAAAAAAAAACAAAAGGAGAACAAGAGTACTAGAGGAGGAGTACGCCGTTTGATGCCGTTTAATGCCATTTAAGTTAGGGTTTGCTCTTTATAATAGATATAAGAATATTATATCTAATATATTTGATGTATAATATATGATATATCTAAAATATATGATATATAATATATTATGTATATAATCAGGGTTGGTCTAGGTTAGATCAATGCTGAACTCCTAAGACTGAGGATTCAAGATCAAGAACTGACCAAATCCCCCTTAGGAACCGGACTAGGACTGTTAGGGTTAGGCTAGTCTAGGGTTGGTCCAAGGTTGACCCTAGATCAATGCTCACCCCTAGTTGCCACCATTGAGGATTCCCTTTATAGCTCATCTATTACTCTATTTTTGGAGGATCAATATTCTATTTTTTAAGAATTTGGTAGTTCTAGCTCCTATGTACTAGCACTTCTACTCAGTCTATGACTCGATGTACTTTTGATTCATGGTTCTTTGATTCTTCCTATTATAATCACATGACTTCAAACTCCACTTTGTTTAATTAAATGGCATTACCTTCACAAGCATCTAATATTTATACAACTTATAACTCATAGATGATAATTAGTCATACTAGAAAATTTCCATGTCACCTAGTATTATATAACACTTTCATTGTTCATAAACTCTCCTTAAACTTGATATTTGTGGGATAATTTTGTGAACTTGGTCTTGACATTCATGTCTCTTCTAATGGTTGTGACGTGCAAGATCCATGAACAAGACAATATGTCACACCTCGATCCTCTGAGTGCGTGCCCATCCCTCGGTGGTTGATTAAATAGCGACATCCTAGGATGCGTCGTTGACCCATTCATTTTAATGCGCATGCAGAAGCGAATAAATAAATCCCTAGACAACAACCAGATGGGATAGGAAAGTAGGGCCACAAATTTTTCAAACCCAAACCACACTTATATACACATAACAAACTATGTCATATATATACAATATTTACAAGGGGGGGGGGGTTTGTGCTACAGCTTCTCAAGCAGTCGAGTCCTTCTCAGAATACACTGGAGACTCTGGATTCAACAGGTTCGGGTCCACCACTGAACCACCTGGAGGGTCAGCCGAACCCTTTCCAAAAGCAACCTCCAACACCGACATGGGGTCCTAAGACTCCGATATGGGGGCCTCTCTCTGTCCATTCTGCTCTTGACGGTACCATGACCTGTATTGATGAGGCACCTTGTGGGGTAGACCTGCATCAGCCCAAACCACGGACCTCACAAGTTCATAGACCCATCCTCGAGGGTTCCCATGAAACGGAATAAAACACTTCTACTCAGTGACCTTCTTCAGCTGTCCAAAATGCTCGGGAGGAGCTGCCATCTAAGGACCTGTAAATGTTATCCCACAACAGGGTGAGATGACGTCTCAGCAAGTTCACCCCCTAAGACCCGACTAGGAAGAAAATATGTCCCAAGGGCTACCTAAGCACAAGCACAAGTCAGAGGACTTACCTTTGCCTTAGTCCCTTCCTGTAAGTCGTTACAATTCATAAATTCAATGAATCACTTGAACACATCAAAGCATCACATCAGATCAAGTCATCAATCAATCGAACCAGTTGATTTCATGTCATCAAGACCATCTCTCGGTCAATCCAATCAATACTATCTATAAAATCCGATCACATCAAGGACTGCTCACCCTAAGCTGAATATAGATAGGAAATGCTCGCCAAAAGCTGATAACAACGTATACTGCTCACTCTAAGCTAATATATTGAAACCTTAGGCTGATATAGTATACGGCTAAAGCTCACCAAAGCTGTGCGGTACTTAATTGCTCACCGAAGCCGTGCAATAGTTAATTACTCACCGAAGCTGCGCGATATTTAAGGTATACTACTCACTCTAAGCTGATGTATCAAGCCCGCAGGCTGATACAATATACCATTCTAATCAATAAACAATTTCACCACTTTTATCATACCCGATAAAAATAATCGTGTGTGGGTACACGGTCGGCCTCAGCCAAAAATATAATATCTTTACTTCATAAAATCCCACTAATTACATAGGCGATAAAAAAAAAATTTGGCTCTATAAACCGACGCCCGGTAATTTTCTAATTAAATACAGAAATTATTAAATTTTAGGATAAATACCCAAAATTGCAAATCACACTCAATTTGCACAATCCATTACTCAATTAAATAAACCAATCATACCATTGCAATCAGCACGAAATTCCGATCGTCAGCTATCCCAGTCTAATTTTCGAAAAATAATAATTAATTAAATAATTTCAAAATTTAATTAATAAATACCAATAAATGGTAAAAATGCACACTTAGGCCGGAAAAGCCTAATTAAATACCGAAACGGACCTGAAAAAATTTCGAACCACTCTAGATAAATACTAGAGCTTATCTAGTCTCTAGTTACGCTGCTCTAACCACCTAACATGCAATAACGAGTAATTAAATTGCTAATCTATTCTAACTATCCACATAATCCATACTTAACTTAAACTAATCAACCCTTAAGCATAATTAACTCCCTAAGTAGAGATTAGTGAGTAAACTCACTTGATTAGAGATCCGACGGGTTCACTTCGACGGGGATTCATAGAGGAGCGTTAAACTCCAAAGTGGGGACACCAAGCGAGGTCGGGAAAAGCTTGGAAACGGGCCTCAGAGTTTCAAGACCCCAGCTGGGTCTCGGTTTTGGTCGGTGGCTGAAGATACTGCTTCGGCTAGCGTTGAGTTGGAAACGGCCAAAGTGAGACGATCGGGTTGCAGCAGCTCAAGTGGGCGACTCCGGCAGCTGGCGGTGGCTGAACGGCGACCTAGGGGCTCCGATGTTGACCCCAGGGACTTCGTGGAACAGTGAGCAGGCGAGAAGGAGGCGGTTGGAAGCGGCAGGGGCAGAGCAATGCGTGCGGGCGTGCAGGCGCAAGCGACGGCGTGCGGTGGCTCCGGCGAACGGCTATGGGCGTCGACGGCTAGGGGGAAGAGAGCTATGGCTTCTCTATGATTTTTGGGACTTCTTCTGCTCTGGAAAAGGAGGAGGTCGACGGCAATGGAGGGAGAAGGGGACCGGCTGCCAAGGAGGGGGCCACTTGGTCTTCAACTTCACCCCTTTGTCCCCTTGACTTGGTCCCACATGCCCAGCTGGTTTCTTCAACCACTTGCAGCCCTCAAAACTTCCTCTAGAAGCCTTGGAAGTGGTCCAAAAGTCATGGACCAAGGGGCATACGAATTTGAAGTATTTTCCTATCAAATTGAACTTCAATTCCTTCTTGAATCGGCTCAATTTCGGCCCCATAAAATCCACTGACATACTCACGATCAAATTGGTTTTTATCCTCACCAATAGATCCAACTTGCAACCCAATTGCGCGATCAAAAACGGCCCTCTGAATTTTCCGAACAAAAACGACCCTATATCGACTTTTCGCCAAAAATCTCGGTTTGCAGAAAAATCTTCGGAGGATGATTCTATTTTCCTAAAATGACTCGTGACATAGTAGAACTTTCCAGATTCAAATTCGCGTTTAATTTCAATTTGACACGATTTTAGCGTGACCTAGGCTACCGGGTAGCTTTCAGAAATTTTTAGTGCAAATGACTCGTGATCAATTTTCTTTGAGCCACAATGAACCTCTTTGACACATTGGCGACTCTCGGTGGTCGTGAAAATCTCGAGATTTCAAATACGAACACAGGATACCAAAACGATAGAAAAATCAATCTAGTGCCGATCGACAAGAATTTTGCAAATTGGTGGAATCACCCACATTTAGCCGGACATCTCTATCAAACCGACCTATCTCTAATCTCTAATCGATCTTTACTATGTCGTAATGATCTCTGTAGATGAGCACGATCGAGTAGTCGATTCCTGGTCGAATTCTCAATTCTATTGCGTTAAAATTCCTTAATGACTTCTCCAGATAGTCTAGTTATCTCAGGAGTGATCAGCTCTGAGAATAGCACTATAGGCGCGTTGATGAAAGGCCCAATTTATTAAATTGAAAACAGAATTGAAAATTTCAGGATGTCACACAATAATTGGAATAGGCTATGAAGTGAGACACTTATTTGAGCTTATCTCTTTAAAGCTTTTGAACGCTCTTGTTAACTGTGCTACTACGGTATCATCTAAAACTTGGCATTTTTGTTTGGGTCATGCTCTTTTTTTTTTTTTTTTATCCATTAGATTAAGTCCTTTGATTTTTACTGGTAATTTATATTCTATTGACAACAAACATTATGATTGCTTGCCATGTAAGTGGGAAAACATCATGCTTTGCCATTTGATCTTGGTGAATCAATTTCTTATGCTTCTTGTGATTTAATTCATTCTAACAATTGAGGCTCATATCTACTCCCACTATGAGAAGATCTCGCTATTTTGTGATTTTTGTGGATGATCATTCTCACTATACATGCCTTTATCTTATGAAAATCTATATGAATTTTGTTGCCATGATAAAAAGAAGAAAAACACAATTTTCTTAAGATATCAAAGAATTTTATATTGTTAACGTCTAGAAATATAGCTTCATGGAGAATCTCAAAATTATTTTTCAAAATACTATTATCATTCATCAATTTTATCTAGACCCAACAAAATAGTTGAACAAAATGGAAACATGGACATATCTTAGATGTTGTATGCGCTTTTCTAATCTTAGACACTTGTTTAGAACAATTTTGGGGAGAGGCTTCCCATGCTGCTATATATACTATAAATTGTACTCCGTCATCTACTATAGGTACAATCTATCCTTACAAGGGCTTGTGTCACATTGCTCCTAATTACATTCTACTTCAAGTCTTTGGTAGTACTTGTTTTGTCCATCATCTTCCAAATGAATGCACCAAGTTAGAACCTCGTGTTCATCTACGTTGTTTCCTTGGGCATGGCAAATAGTATCGTTACTGAGATCTTGTCTCTCGTCATGTTATATTTTGAGAGCACAAGACGTTTGATGACACTTTGTTCCTAATCGCATCCTTTCGTATTTTCGACTTCTCCTATTATTACCTTCTTCATAAATCCTTTAGTTAAAGATGACACACTTGTGTGGACACCTAGATTTTTATCGACATTCTAAAATATCCATTTATTTTGCAAAAATATATAAAGTTATAAAATAAAACAAAAATGAAAAAAATGAAATCAAGATGAATAAAAATTGAATGGGCCGGCATGCCCGACACACTTGGCATAACCTTCGGCCCTCACCCCTAAAATACTTCTCCTTAGGCCCATCCTTTCTTTCTTTTCGCAGCCCATTTATTTTGTATTTTCAAAGCCCATGAGAGCTTAACAAAGCCCTAGCCCATATCATTTCTTGCTTCTTTTGCGCAACTCACGCCTGTGATGCAAGAAGGGGAACGGTCCTTGACCGTGACCAAATGAAAGCTGTGAGCATGCGCCCGCCAGCGGGGGAGGAGCGATGGATAGGTGACGGGAGCAAGTCCAAACCTTCTAGAATGGTGAGATCGCAAGGCTAAAAGAAAAATATTCCCCGCTGAGGCAAGGGGTGCTTGTCGATTGCTCGAGGATATACATAAGCACGGTGCGTCGTGCGTTGGAGAGGAGGACGGGGGAAGGCTCGACGGTTTTGGCAAAAACCAGATCGCAAAGGATGAGATCTTTTACTTTAGCTGAAACCAGAATCGTGGAGGGAGAGAGCGAGTTTTCTGAGGAGCTGAGGAAGGGGTTCGCCCGAGTTCATCTCGAGCCCCGCCTGGTTACCGTCGGTCACCGCACCTGTTCGTGGTCGAGCGACAAGCACCATCAAGCGTGACGGTTCGCCGGAGGAAGGGAGGAGTGCCAGCCGTTTCTTGAGCTTTGATGACGTACGAGTGGCAGCGGTGACGCCATTTCTGGCTAGGTAGGGATCACGCTTCCTTCGGGCGTTCATTTTTTTTTCCCCTTCGCTTCGTGCTATTCGGGATTCAAGAATATTGAATTCAGTTGATGAACTCAATGTTGGGGTTTCATGAATCATGTATAGGAAAATTTTAACAAAAAGAACGCAGCGGAAACAAGAAAATATATTTTACATGATTCTCCGAAGGCGTTGTTCGTGCGTTTTAATAAAAAATCTGAATGTAAAAGAGAGTTACACGAATTACCTCTCGAAGCGCGCTTTACACGAATTGGTACGGATATTCTACAGTTCAAGCCCCACAAATGTCGGACCTCTAGTTCAGACACACCAACAACGAACGTCGAACGGAAGAGAGAACTTTTGGATATTCACCACTTCGATCGTGCTAGCAATCTCGTGGAGACAATCCGCCGTATCCTTGATGTATTATAGTCACGACCTCGGATGAGAGAAAAACCTTTCCTTTCTTGCGTCTCAAAGACAACACAAGAACACACACATCTCTCTCTATTTTCAGCAGCCCTTTGTTATATACTTTCTTCTTCGTTTTAAATAAACATATTTATATATATAAACCAGCAACGGTTGTTGATCGATGGACGATCAGCAACCGTTGCTGATCGTCCCCCCGCTCATGCACGAATTCGTGCATGATGTTCAGCAACTGCTGACCATCGTGCTTGAATGGTCAGCAGTTGCTGACCATCCGAGTTTCATGCATGTGCTTCGTGCACATGCATGAAACTTTAAATATATAATTTTTTTATTAGTCATTAAAAGGTATTAATTAATTAATTCATTAATTAAACAAATAATTAATTAATTAATCAATCCCCTTTAAAATAAAAAGAACGTAATCTTTATATGTACAATTGGAGTACATTAAGATATATCCACTTCGGGCATGCGTGTGCATCATATGCAAGGAGGCTCGTGACTATAATACAAATTAAATTAAATTTCATTTAATTTAATTTCAAATCGACTCGATTCGATTACAGTAATTGCAAACAATTTTACAACATCATTTCTCTCTTGTTCCACGTTATCCCAATTGTTTATGGTGTGTGACATCCCTAGGTTCATCACTAAGCTGGTAGTAAGACTTGTACTAACACATTAGTACTCCCAAAAGAATTAATTGTCCCGATTAATCTTTGGGTCCTACAAGCCATGATTGACATCTAGCAATATGTCATGGTTACCCGTGATAGTGTGAATGCTTTAAGAACATAATGAACCCGTCGCTTTGGCTACAAGTGCAATTCAATCCCTCTGTCTTACTATGTCCCGATCAAACAAAGACCATGGAATATTTGTCAAATCATTAATTCGATCATATGCACAAATCTAATTGACATGCATTTTATTCGAGACATAAACAATTTATTCTCGGTTACAACCCCGGCCGAGGATTTCAATGCAGTGTCATAATTAGATCGCATAGGACATCATCATTATACCTTGCATATAACAAGGAGACAGATTCCATATTGCGCACACGTGTAACTTCGTATATGAACAAAATATGACCATCGGTACAAAGACGGATCAACGACCCGGCATTACGTGCACCGTGAACCATAGTTGTTCGACACACAAGTTAACACCGTGCCTCAGGTGTAAGGATTATTTACACAAGACCAAAGCATGAACAATTAGACATTGACCACGCTAAAAGCTTCCATGTCGCTAACCTGTTCCATACGTGTCACGTTCAATGAACTTGTCTTATACAAACACCGTGTTTTTAACTTAGGCATCACAACACCCAATGACTTGTGACTCATCATTCCCTTAAGTATCCAATACTTAATGGTGAAGTTAAGAACACACCGGTCTCAACAGGATTATTAATATCCACTCAATAATCCATCGACCGGGAAGGATTTAAAGATTCAGTCTAACTATGAACCCGTCACATATATTCTTGACGTCTCAAGAATAGGTCTAGTTGCAATCGATCTTATGGAATCATTCATAAATATAAAACAATTGGACAAATGAATGATTACATCATTGCCATTAATTAAATAATAATAATGAAAGTACAACTGAAATCCCTAATATGTAACTATTACATAGTAGCTTTAGGGCATACATCCAACAATCTCCCACTTGCACTAAAGCCAACTTGTTTGGTACCTCAAACCCATTTTGTCAATATGTCTTTCAAAAGAAGACTGAGGTAAGGCCTTAGTGAAGGGATCTGCCACGTTTTCTGCTGAGGCAATTTTCTGCAAGACGATATCATCTCTCCCAACAATTTCTCTGATGAGATGGAAGCGTCTCTCAATATGCTTGGACTTTTGGTGAGACCTTGGTTCCTTAGCTTGAGCTATCGCCCCATTGTTGTCACAAAACAATGTAATCGGTTGCTCAATTGAAGGAACGACTCCAAGTTCAGAAATAAACTTCTTCATCCAAGCGGCTTCCTTTGTCGCTTGAAGCAGCTACATACTCGCCTCAGTGGTGGAATCGGCAGTTATGCTTTGTTTGGAACTTTTCCAACTAACTGCACCACCATTGAATGTAAAGACAAACGCAGACGTAGACTTATAATCATTAGGATCCGATTGGAAATCGGAATCGTATAAGCTACAACTTTAAATTCTCCTTCTCCATATATCAAGAATAAATCTTTAGTCCTTCGCAAGTACTTAAGAATATTCTTGATCGCTATCCAAAGGTGCTCTTCCCCGGATCGATCGATATCTCGCTAGTAATACTTACAAAGCATGCGCAATATCAGGTCTAGTACATAGCATAGCATACATTATGCTTCCAATAGCGGATGCATATGGTATCTTCGCCATCCGCTCTCTTTCTTCAGGAGTGTTGGGACACATCTCCTTGGAAAGACGGATCCCTTGCCTAAAAGGCAATAATCCTCTCTTGGAACATTGCATGTTAAACCGTGTTAACACTTTGTCTATGTACGTAGACCGTGAGAGGCCAATCAATCGTCTTGATCTATCTCTATAGATCTTGATACCTAAAATATAGGTTGCCTCTCCTAAATCCTTCATGGAGAATTTCTGTGACAAGAATAGTTTTATCGATGATATCATTGGTACATCATTTCCAATCAAAAGTATATCATCGACATACAAAACCAGAAATGCAATTGCACTCCCACTGATCTTCTTATATACACAAGGTTCATCCGGATTTTTTATGAAGTCAAACGATTTGACTACCTCATCAAAACGGATGTTCCAAATTCTAGAGGCTTGTTTGAGTCCATAAATGGATCTCTTAAGCTTACACACTTTCTGTTTTTCACTATTGGATTCAAAACCCTGTGGGTGTTCCATATAGATGTCCTCATCAAGAAAACCATTTAGAAAAGCCGTTTTGACATCCATCTAGATTATCTCATAATCAAGGTGTGCAGCTACAACCAACATAATCCGAATGGATTTTAGCATGGCCACAGGTGAGAAAGTTTTGTCATAATCAATTCCTTCTTTTTGACGATATCCTTTCGCCACCAGCCGTGCTTTGTAAGTTCCAATTTGACCTTCAGCATTCATCTTCCTCTTGAAGATCCATTTATAGCCAATTGGTATAATATCATCAGCAGGTCGCTTAAGGTCCAAACTTCATTGGAATACATTGAATCCATTTCGATTTCATGGCTTCTAGCCATTTACCGTAATCGATGTCCGACATCGCCTCCTCATAGGTTTTAGGATCACCAGGTTGATCACTATCATTCACAATGAATAATGGTTCAATATGATCAACCGAGTGTCTATAACGAGCAGGTGGGCGAGACGTTCTCGCACTTCTCCTAAGAGGTTGTGTATCAGAAGCTCCCACTGAATCAGAGACTGGTATTTGAACTCGGTTGTTTGGTACTTCATTATTCTCTTCTTGTAAGACTATTTTCCGCCCAAAGACCACCTTCTTGGACGAACCGATTCTCCATAAAAGAAGCGTGCTTGCTCACCAAAATTCTTTGGTCTGAATGAAAATAGAAATAATATCCAAGAGTTTCCTTTGGATATCCAATGAAGCGACCTTGTTCATATCTTGCCTCCAATTTATCCATTTTCAGTTTTTTCACGAAAGCTGGACAACCCCAAATCTTAATATGATTAAGACTGGGTTTCCTACTATGCCATATCTCATAGGGCGTAGTTGGAACAGATTTGGACGGCACTCTATTCAATATATATACAGCTGTCTCAAGGGCATATCCCCAAAGGGATATTGGCAAATCGGTGTAACTCATCATAGATTGCACCATATCCAATAAAGTACGATTTCTACGTTCAGATACACCATTATGTTCTGGAGTTCCAGGAGGTGTCCATTGTGATAAAATGCCATTCTCTTTAAGATAGTCCAGGAATTCAGTACTAAGGTATTCACCTCCTCGATCCGATCGAAGAGCCTTAATACATTTTTCTGTTTGTTTCTCAACTTCAGCCTTGAATTCCTTGAACTTTTCAAAGGATTCAGATTTATACTTCATGAGGTATAAATAACCATACCGTGATCGATCATCGGTGAAGGTAATGAAGTAATTATAACCACCTCTAGCAGTTTCATTAATTGGTCCACATACATCTGTATGTGTTAATCCTAATATGTCAGCAGCTCGCGCACTTTGTCTTACAAAAGGCGCTTTGGTCATTTTTCCTAGAAGACATGCCTCACAAGTCGAGTATGACTCAAAATTTGATGGATCAATGTACCCATCATTACTCAACTTGTTAATTATGTCTTCTCCAATATGACCTAATCGGAGATGCCAAACATACTTTTTATTTGGACCGTCTCTAGGGCGTTTATTAGTTATGGCATTTATATCAATTCTATTTTGCTTATTGACATTGGTAATCACATTACCGGACATTGTAATGGTATAAAGATTGTTGGTTAATAACCTAGAACCAACACATGTTCTATTATGATAAATAGAACATACATCATCAGCAAAAGAAAATTCATAATTCTCTTTACCCAAACGAGGTATAGAGATGATGTTCCTAACAGCATTCTTATAATGCAAACAGTTCTTTAAAACCAATACATGTCCGAAGGCAAACATAAACGAAAAGTCCCCATAGCTAATGCAGCAACTCTTGCTCCATTGGCAAATGTCAGGACAATCTCATTTCGCCCTAGCATCTTGCTTATTTCCAGATTCCCGCAAAGACATACAAATATGTGAAGTTGCAGTAGAATCTAGAACCCATGAGCTGGATTCAGCACTAACCATAAGATTAGTTTCAATAAGCATAGACACCATACCTTCATAAGGTTGGTCCTTGGGCTTGACCTTCAAGCTCGCGAGGTACCTCCTACAGTTCCTCCTCCAAAGTGCCCTTTGACACCACAAGTAATGACATTTCCCTTTATCAATCTTGGGTTTTGGTTGCACAACAGGTAAGGTGCCTCTTCCATTTATTCTTCTTTAAAATAGTCTTACCCTTTGAAGAAGAAGCCTTAGCCATAGCCACTACATTTGGCCTCGTGTTATGCATTTCCTTCTCATAAACTACCAGCATGCTATGTAACTCAGCAAGAGTTTTCTCCATCTTATGCATGTGGAAGTTTTGGACAAAACCAGAGAAGGAATCGGGTAAAGATTGGAGGATCAAATCCACAGCTAACTCGTTGTCCATAACAAGATTCAGCCTAGCCAATTCTTCAATGTGCCAGATCATTTTCAAAGCATGATCATTAACTGATGATCCTTCAGCCATCCTCATACGGTACAATGCCTTAGATATCTCATATCTAGAAGTTCGACCATTCTCATCAAAGTATTCCTTTAAGTGCAAAATGATCGACCTAGCATCTTCCATAGATTCATACTTCTTTTGTAATT
The DNA here is from genome assembly GCA_017140595.1 of Eucalyptus curtisii. Taxonomy (NCBI): domain Eukaryota; kingdom Viridiplantae; phylum Streptophyta; class Magnoliopsida; order Myrtales; family Myrtaceae; genus Eucalyptus; species Eucalyptus curtisii. Next base: position 9,569,012 of record CM029504.1, read on the forward strand.
CATTATTCATCGAAGCAAGCATATATGACCTAACTTTTAAGTCATCATCATGCCACTTATCATAAGTGACACGTTTCTCGTGGGTCCCACTCTCATGAAAGGAGGTTGGCATCTTTTCATCAAGCACATACCCAATTTTTTCTGAATTGAGAACAATTCTCAAATTCCTCACCCAGTCAGTGAAATTGGGTCCAGTCAAACAATTCTTGTCAAGTATAGAAGCGAGTGGGTTTGTGGTCACCATTTTCGAGTAATAATATATCTGTTGCAGAAAATAAATTGTTAGCCGTTGTATCTTTCAAAGTAACTATTTCATTTTGGCCTTTAAATGAAATAGATCCTCCCACTAAATTTATATTCAAATCCCATACTCCTTAAGATGGGAAGCGGTAATCTTTGTTGGGTAAAGATTACTAGTGGGGATTGGAGTCCCACTAGTCCAAAGTCCACCTCACCTAGCAGTTATTGGTGTTCTATGAACTTAGTGAGTGAACCAACTTGTTCAACGCATCATATGCGAGTCCCAATCATAACTTCGGCCTCTAGACCATGAAAGCCTCACCTAACAGTTATTGGCATCATGATCATAGTTAAGTCTCGCCCATCGTCTCATGTAAGTATTGAAAACACAAATGATTCCCTCACTCGAGTTATTAGAAATCATTTGGCTCCAACCCCACAGCATCATATGCATAATGGAGTGGTCCAATATTATATATGGTAATTAACCCCTATGTATCCATAGCCGGTCAATTAACCACAATAATATTGAATCAAACCACGACGATGGAAGGCCACGATTCCGAAACCCGTTTCGACTTAATATTCTTTGTAAGGAGATTTGGGTCGTTATTAACGGTCTCACTTTGCACATTAACCGGTTTAACATTCACGATAACATAAACACAATAAATAAATAGATATCACATAACATCTATCCTATGTGGTGATCATGGAATTATGGTTCAATGGGTCTCGAGCCAAAAAGACCCATTTAGCCATTTTAATGTTTTAATAATATGGACCTGCTCTTCACTTCTTCTTCAATCTTTGAACTCTTCAAAGACTGGGCCCAAAGAGCTCACCGGTTTAATGGCTCCTCCAATGGCTCCTCCTCTCTTGTAGTATTTACATCAACAATTGAAATACTAAACTATACTAAAATTCCATATCATGAAAAATTAAAATAAAATAAAAGGAAGGACGCAGCCTCCATTTAATGATTACATCCCCAAAAAGAATACTTGTAATCATCATACATTCATCCATACAACAATCACAACAATTAGGCATTTTTCCATGATCACCACCCTTCCTTACGAGCCATAAATTCAAAATTTAAAGCTCTGGAAGGCATGCATAAAATTCTACATATCATTTGCAAAATATAAAAACAAAGTATAACAAGTTACGGATTTTTGATTCAAAATTGATTTAGTTCTAATTTTTGCTTAGTTGATTAAATTTATCACATAAATTAATCAACTTCTATAGGCCACATAAGAGCAAGAGAACCAATTCTCTTAACAAAAATAAATTGGCCATTAGAACGCAAAAATATATTTGAACTACAAATCAATTAAACGCATGAAAAACGCCTAAGGTTGGCTCTGATACCACTGTTGGGGTTTCATGAATCATGTATAGGAAAAATTTAACAAAAAGAACGCAGCGGAAACAAGAAGATATATCTTACATGATTCTCCGAAGGCGTTGTTCGTGCATTTTAATCAAAAATCTGAATGTAAAAGAGAGTTACATGAATGACCTCTCGAAGCGCGCTTTACACGAATTGGTTCGGATGTTCTACAGTTCAAGCCCCACAAACGTCGGACCTCTAGTTCAGACACACCAACAACGAACGTCGAACGGAAGAGAGAACTTTTGGATATTCACCACTTCGATCGTGCTAGCAATCTTGTGGAGACAATCCGCCGTATCCTTGATGTATTATAGTCACGACCTCGGATGAGAGAAAAACCTTTCCTTTCTTGCGTCTCAAAGACAACACAAGAACACACACATCTCTCTCTATTTTCAGCAGCCCTTTGTTATATACTTTCTTCTTCGTTTTAAATAAAAATATTTATATATATAAACCAGCAACGGTTGCTGATCGATGGACGATCATCAACGGTTGCTGATCGATGGACGATCATCAACGGTTGCTGATCGTCCCCCCGCTCATGCACGAACGATCGTGCATGAGCGGTTGCTCATGCACGAATTCGTGCATGATGTTCAGCAACTGCTGACCATCGTGCTTGAATGGTCAGCAGTTGCTGACCATCCGAGTTTCATGCATGTGCTTCGTGCACATGCATGAAACTTTAAATATATAATTTTTTTATTAGTCATTAAAAGGTATTAATTAATTAATTCATTAATTAAACAAATAATTAATTAATTAATCAATCCCCTTTAAAATAAAAAGAACGTAATCTTTATATGTACAATTGGAGTACATTAAGATATATCCACTTCGGGCATGCGTGTGCATCATATGCAAGGAGGCTCGTGACTATAATACAAATTAAATTAAATCTCATTTAATTTAATTTCAAATCGACTCAATTCGATTACAGTAATTGCAAACAATTTTGCAACATCATTTCTCTCTTGTTCCACGTTATCCCAATTGTTTATGGTGTGTGACATCCCTAGGTTCATCACTAAGCTGGTAGTAAGACTTGTACTAACACATTAGTACTCCCAAAAGAATTAATTGTCCCGATTAATCTTTGGGTCCTACAAGCCATGATTGACATCTAGCAATATGTCATGGCTACCCAGATATTGTGAATGCTTTAAGAACATAATGAACCTGTCAGCTTTGGCTACAGTGTAATTCAATCCCTCTGTCTTACTATGTCCCGATCAAACAAAGACCATGGAATATTTGTCAAATCATTAATTCGATCATATGCACAAATCTAATTGACATGCATTTTATTCGAGACATAAACAATTTATTCTCGGTTACAACCCCGACCGAGGATTTCAATGCAGTGTCATAATTAGATCGCATAGGACATCATCATTATACCTTGCATATAACAAGTAGACAGATTCCATATTGCGCACACGTGTAACTTTGTATATGAACAAAATATGACCATCAGGTACAAAGACGGATCAACGACCCGGCATTACGTGCACCTGTGAACCATAGTTGTTCGACACACAAGTTAACACCGTGCCTTAGGTCTAAGGATTATTTACACAAGACCAAATCATGAACAATTAGCCATTGACCACGCTAAAAGCTTCCATGTCGCTAACTGTTCCATACGTGTCACGTTCAATGAACTTGTCTTATACAAACACCTGTGTTCTTAACTTAGGCATCACAACACCCAATGACTTGTGACTCATCATTCCCTTAAGTATCCAATACTTAATGGTGAAGTTAAGAACACACCGGTCTCAACAGGATTATTAATATCCACTCAATAATCCATCGACCGGGAAGGATTTAAAGATTCAGTCTAACTATGAACCCGTCACATATATTCTTGACGTCTCAAGAATAGGTCTAGTTGCAACGATCTTATGGAATCATTCATAAATATAAAATAATTGGACAAATGAATGATTACGTCATTGCCATTAATTAAATAATAATAATGAAAGTACAACTGAAATCCCTAATATGGAACTATTACATAGTAGCTTTAGAGCATATATCCAACACTCGGTGTTTGAGCATGTGAAACTGAAATAGGTTAGTGATGGGTGATGACGTTTAGAGCATGATAGGTTATGTTTTGGCGGGAAATGGTGTTGGTTCTGACTTGAAAACTCATATTTCGCATCTTTATATCATGTGTTTGCTAAAATGTCTAAAAGAAGACCGAAAAGTTCTCATGGTCACGCTCTAATAGATTGCTTTTTTTATGAAATATTGATGAAACAAAGCCACTTTTTGGTAGTAATGGTGTTTTAAGTCTGGGTGCATCGTTTTTAGGCTAGAATTCGTTTAGAAACCGAATCGAAATGCTATTGTGAAATCTGCATATCACATGTTCGACAAAATGTCTGAGAGAAGGTCGAATCCCGTTCAGCGTTGAATCTCGAGAAAGACTTCTTTTTCTCTCGTGTTGTTTGAATCTTGTCTACTTTTCGGGTTTTTCTATGTGTTTTCATGCGATTTCGTGGAATCAATCGGTTGTCGTCGAGTTGGCTATGATCCCTCCCTCTCCACCGGAGCTACTCTTCCTCACCGGCGAAGTTTACAATTTGAAACTATTCTAGTTAGCATTTCTCTCCACTTTAAATGTATTCGTGAATGTTAGCCTGCTGAATATGCTAGTGTTGAAAGTGTAGTTCTCGTTTGTATATTTTCGTTTTGTGGTTGCTGGAATGGTTGATCGGAAGTGATGATCACCAGGTGAGATGGACGACCGGCGGTTCGTGGCGGTTTGGCGGTGACGTGGGCGCTGTGATGACATGGCAACAACGGATGGTAGCAGCGTCGAGTGTTCTTGGTTCTGGAAAAAGCGTTGCAGGTGTGATGGAGCTTTCGGGGAAGGAGGAGAAGCACTTCTGAGGTTGAAGAAGAACTGTAGAGGAAGAAGACAAAATAGGGAAGAAGACAAAAAGGGAGAGAATAAAGGAAATTAAGAAAATCATTAAAAATAAAGAAAAATCGAATATTTTTCTTTTTTTAATTTGACCGGGTCGAGTCCAGGTTTTTGGGTTGGGTCAACGGGCTGGATCGGGTAAACCCCATCTGAATCTGTTTCCTGAATATAAGAGCCTAAAATGCATTCATGTTCCCAAATAAGAGTATGAAGTAAACATTATTTCAAATAATGATTCGAAGTGCTTTCATTTTCACAAATAATGGTCGAAGTGGATTTTGTTTCAAGTTTCAAGTAAATGTTTGAACTCATTATTTGGTGAAAGGCAATTTCGTCTCGTAAAATTTTTCCCCTTTTTTTTCTTTTTTATTTATTTATTTTTATTTTTTCGTCACATACTAACAAAAAAAAAACACAAAAGGAAGGGCTCTCTCTTGTCTTTGGTCACCACCCCATCGCTAGTGGGGTGACAACGATGGTCAACAGGGTCATTGGCACTTGCGCAAGGGCCGATAACCCTCATCGACTAGAGGCCCTCGGTAGAGTGGGGAGAGGGTAGCAACCCTCTCTCGTCTTTGGCGAGGGTCGCCAATGCTTGGGCGAGGGCCATCGAAATTTTTTCTTTGGTTAGCGAGCCGCAAAAGTAGGCCCTTATTTAAAATAGTTATAACCATTTCAAGCTCTTCTTTGAGATTGATATGTACAATTCATGGCTTTATTTAAAATAAGATCTATTTCAAGCTCTTACTTGGGAAAACGAGGACATTTCGCGCTCTTATTTGAAAATTTCATTAATAATGATAAATAATAAAATAAAATCGAAAAAAAGTAAAATAAAAAATTAAATTTTTTAGGAAATAATAAAAATCTTAGAAAATTCAAAAATCAATAAAAAGAATTAAATCATTTAAAAAATTCCGAAAATGTATTTGAAAAATTTAAAAATTCGGAAAAAAAGATGAAAAAATTTAAAAAATTAGGAAATTCATAAAAATTTAGAAAATTCATAAATCATAAAAATTTTATAAGATTTAGACAATTGTTAAAAATAGAAAATCTAGAAGCTAATTTTATTTTTTAAATAATTATAATTAAAAAAAGGGAAAACCCTTAAAAATTAAAACCTTAAATTAGACAAACCTTTGGGGCTTTATAATATGGTTCTTCTTTTAGAATCAAGCTGCTGCTGCTATCGTCGCTGCCACTGCTGTCACATCGGCTGAGGCCCCACCTGGGAATGGGAATGATGGGCGGTCTATGTATAAGCTGGTGGAGTAGTTTATGAATCTAAAACCACCAAAGTTCATTGGAGCTGGCGACCCTGAGGTTGCAACCCTCTAGGTTCGGGAATTGGAGAAGGCCTTCGTACTGTTGAGGTGCTCTAAGGAGGACAAGGTGACCCTGGTCGTCTATCGGCTATAGAGTAATGCAAGTATGTGGTGGGAAGCCATGGACGGAAAGGTGTTTTCTGAAGGTATGGTCCTGGAGTGGGATGCCTTCGTTAAGGCTTTCTATAGAAAGTACTTCTCGGACTATGCTCGGGAACAAAAAATAGCTGATTTCTAGCGCCTCCGTCAAAACCAGGCGACCGTGGATCAATATGAAGCAAAGTTTGCCAAGTTGTTGAAGTACGCATTGAGGTTGATGGGGAACCCGGTGCATAAAGGGAAGAGGTTCAGAGAAGGTCTGAAACCGATGATGAGCAATATGAGAGGGCCTAGTTGATTGAGAGAAACATGAATGAACAGGTAGCCGCATTTGGGTCGCAGTTTGCACTAAGTAAAAACAACAATCGGTTTAGGAAGAGACTGATGATAAGAGGAAAGTATAGACTTAATTATGCTGGCAATGTTTGATTTTGATATGATTATTTGTATGGATTGGCTTACCAAGCAACGAGTTACAATTGACTATTATCGTAAAACGATTCAGTTTAACCCGTTAGTGGGTGATAGTTTCAAGTTTGTTAGGAATCGAAGAGAACCCTCGATTACTTTAATTTCATCGCTTAAGGTGACTCGACTATTGGATATTGGTTGCCAAGTTATCTAGCGATCGTGCTCCTCAAGGTAATGCACTAGGACAAATAAATTCTTTATCAAACAACTCTTGCCTCTGCACCTTTAGCTCATATAGCTCCTTTAACTTTGACAACGCCATATAGTAAGGATGGTTCGTTGTGCTTTTGTATCGACTATTGGCAACTCAATCAAGTGACAATCAAGAACAAGTATCCGTTGCTAAGGATCGATGACCTGTTTGATCAGCCACAAGGAGTTTCGGTATTTTCCAAGATTGACCCGAGGATAGGTTACCTTTAGTTGAGAATTAAGAAGGAGGATATATTGAAGACGGCATTTCGTACGCGTTATGGTCATTATGAGTTCACCATGATGCCGTTTGTTCTTACCAATGCCCCAGCTGCTTTCATAGACTCGATGAATCGAGTGTTTAAGGAGTACTCAGACCAGTTCACGATTGTGTTCATTAACGACATCTTGGTGTACTCAAAGAGTCCAGAGGAACATGAACAACACTTAAGGACGATACTTCAGACCTTGCGAAAACATGAGCTATATGCCAAGTTCAGTAAGTGCAAGTTTTGGCTAACTGCGTAGCTTTCTTGGGTCATGTAATTTCTAGCAAAAGAATTTCTATGGACCCGACCAAGATTGAAGTTGTTATAAACTGGCTGAGAACAACGTCGGTGACTGAGATCCAAAGTTTCTTGGGATTGGCAGGTTATTATAGATGGTTTGTGGAAAGATTCTCCGCAATAGCCATGCCTCTAATGTGATTGCTGAAGAAGGACAAAATGTTTGAACGGACGGATAAGTGCGAGTGTAGTTTCCAAGAGTTTAAGCATAAGCCGACTACCGCACCCATGTTAACAATTTCATTCATCTTGGAGGATATGAGATTTATAGCGATGCATCATCAAGGGACTAGGTTGCGTTTTGATGCAATCTAGGAGAGTGGTTGCATATGCATCTCGTCAACTAAGACCATATGAGTTGAATTATTCGATGCATGGTTTGGAATTGGTAGCGATTATCTTTACCCTGAAGATTTAGAGGTATTACTTGTGCGGAGAAAAGTTTCAAATCTTTACGGACCATCAAAATCTCAAGTATTTGTTCTCTCATAAGGAGCTGAACATGAGGCAGCGTCGTTGGATGGAGCTTCTTAAGGACTACGACTACTACATTCCATATCATCTTGGAAAACCCAACAAGGTCGCGGATGCACTAAGTCAAAAGTCGTCAATTGCGCAGATGATGGTTCAAGAGTGGATTCTACTTGGAGGAGTTCGAGATTCAGATTTCAAATTTAAGGTAAGCCACCTTTCAAGTCTTATGGCTATCCTCAGAATTGAACCAAAAGTGTAGACGAAGATTAAGATGTTGCAGTCAACAGACCTTGAGATCCACAAAGTTCTGCAATAGGATGTAGAAAAGAGGAAAGCTGATTTTCAAGTTACTGAAGATGGAATATTAAAGTTTCATGGACAATTGTGCATGCCCAACAATGTGGAGCTTAAGGAGATTTTTTCAGAAGTCCATCATAGCAGTTATAGTATTCATCTGGGCAGCATAAAATTGTAGTAGAATCTCCACCAGTACGATTGGTGGAATGATATGAAGACATATATCGCCAAACATGTTGCTGAGTGTTTGACGTGCCAACAAGTGAAGGCACAACATTGCAAGCCTGGCAAACTTCTACAACCTCTCGAGATTCCCGAGTGGAAATGGGAACATATTTCAATAGATTTTCTTATGGGATTGTCGAGGAGTCAGCGGGGTAACAATTCCATTTGGGTCATGATCGATAGGTTGATGAAATTTGCACACTTCATCGTTGAATGAAATGATTTTGCATTGGATAGATATGCTGAATTGTACGTGCGACAGATAGTTCGTCTGAATGGAGTGCCAGTGACGATTACGTCAGATCGAGATTCAACGTTTAAGGCATCTTTTTGGAAAAGTTTGCAAACTGCCTTGGGAACAAAGTTGCAGTACAGTACGGCCTATCATCAAAAACAGATGGTCAGTCTAAAAGGACTATTTAGATGCTTAAGAATATACTGTGAGCTTATGTGTTGGATTTCAAAGGAAGCTAGGAGGAATAGATTCATTTGGTTGAGTTTGTCTACAACAATAGCTATCAGCAGAGTATTAAAATGGCACCATTTGAAGCATTATATGGTAGGGCCTGTAGAATTCCTATCTGCAAACTGCCGAGGCGCGGTTGGTCGGCTTCTGCCTTGTTGATTCCTGGGGACATGAACAATCGGAGGCTTGCTAGATTGTGCATATATAACATTGACTTCAGTGCTAGGTTCTTTGTCTTTCTTCATGGTGAACATTTTGCTTTGATGAGTTGGTTCATTGAACCATCTATCTCTTAACCCAATCTCGATCTATTCACCCACTGGGATAAGTTGGTTAAAGTTTTCCACGTAGGTGCTGGCCATCTGGTTACGGAACTCAAATGGAAGAGTCTTGACGAACAATTTCATCAGCTCTTTAGTAGTAGGCTTAGGAGTGATTTGAACGCCAGATTGCGCCACCTCACAGCATACTCCTTGAATGACTCATTTTTCTTCTTCTCCATCCGCTCAAGATCCTCTCGGGAAGGTGCAATGTCCATGTTGAACTTATATTGCTTGAGGAATGCATCAGCCACTTCATCCCAGGTCTCGAGAAGGTTTACATTCTTCATTAACAGTTCAGTGCAGGCCCAGTCAAGCTTGCATGAAATGATTGGATCATGAGGGGCTCATTCTTGACATATTGCGCCATGCGTACGTGGTACATCTGCAAATGAGCCTTTGGGCAGGAAGTACCATCATATTTCTCGAACTCCGGCATCTGGAACTTCTTCGGCACCTTGACCTTCTCATACACGGACAAATCGAACGGGAGTGAATTCTGTGACTCTTGCAATTGCTTGACTTTCTCCTCAAGTTTAGCAACACGTTCATCTTGCTCTACCTTAGGGACGTTATCCGGCTTTGTCTTTTCGGCGGTGATGAACGGTGGGTCATCTTCTAGGTCAGGCATGTCATCATCACCCATTTGAACCTTGCCTGCTTGCTTCGAAATAACTATCTCAGGAAGAGCGGGTGCAGGAGTTGGATTCGCTCGGAGGGATTGGATATGAGCTGTCATGAGTTGCATATTGTTGGAGTTAGTCCTCCACAGCGAACATACGATCACGCATTTCAGTTTGGTCGGCCATTCTAGCTCTTGATCGCGTAACAATAGGTAAGCATGGCGGATCCGTTGTCACCTAAGGAAAAGAGGTAATGTAAGAACTAATGACAATATAGGAAAATGGCCCATAACAATGGTCTAATTGTCTGATTTTATTCAAAATTCATTTGAAACATTGAACCAAACTGCCTAACAATGAACTAAGAATTGAAATTTAAATCCCTAAACATTGAACTAAAAATTAAAAACATTGAATTGAAAATCGAAATCAAGCTCTTAGACATTGAACTAAGAATCAGAGTTCAAAAGATCTCATTTTATATGCTTTTAAGATTCCAACGCCTTGCGAAGCTTCTTATTTTCAGCTTCAATCATTTCCACTTTCCGCTTAAGATGCTCAATTTGTGCTCGCTGAGTAGGCTTCTCAGTCACATCAGGGACCACTGGACGTAAGGCAGCAGGAATCCGGTGTTGTTGAATGTAGAAGGCCGACGCATGATGGACCTTCTCTTCGCCTTTCAATCTCTTGGGCACGAAAATCTTCTCTAGATGGCATTCATTCCATGCAGCAATGATCATCTGGATCTTGTTGAAGTAATCATAGTCCACACGAACAAAACGAACTTGATATAATTCTGTCTTGAGGAGCGGAGGAACTTCTTGAAGTGCTCTGTACTGACAGGCCTTCCTATATGGGTAATAGGAAGTAACATCAGAAAGGCCTAGCAACGAGATCGGCTCATCATGCTTGTGAGAGAAACGAGCCTCCTCAACATGTAGTCATTTAGTATGCCACAAGAATGCCTTAGGATTAGGATTTTTAAAAATTAATCCAACAGGCGTACTGTTTATTTGGAGAAAAACGTTCTACAACTGCAAATTTTTGTATGGGGTGCCTCAGGTCATCAATTTTAAATTGTTTCATAAGGTGCCCAAAGCCCCTTATGTGTGAGAAAACCATATTTATAAAAGTTCAGGGAGGGCATGCATGATCCTTTCTTCATTTTGTTTGAAACGGTTTAATGACAAAAATGTTTCAGCTAAAACCATATTGACATAATTTAACCCGTCACAAACATGATTAACCACCCATGAAATTGAAGGATTAAAGGAATTTCTTCGATAAGGAAAAACGATTTGGCCGAAAAATGCTAAGATGAAAATCCTAGCTTTTGAAATCATTAATTGATTTGCAAAACATTCTTCCAACTATGCAAATGGGCATGCATAGCAATTGGCTTTAACAACCTTCCTTACCGCCTCGGCTTCGATTTCTAAAAACTGTGATAATTCATAAATAGAATCTATACCGATAGGCGGTCTAACAAGTTCCTTTTCTTCAAGTGTTGGAGTTAGCTCGTACTCACAAAATATGAATGTGGAAGTTTATGGACACCAAAAGTGAGGGAGTGCTTGTATTACACCCGAATGGATGTTGATCTCTAACAGTGGGAGAAGTCGGACGATTCTAGTTTTCACATATCTCTGGCCATCTTGATCTAACTTGTACAACCACATCTTGAGCTCTTTTTTAGGAGTGGAAATGAATTGTACATCGGTTTTCCCCATTGCATATAAAACAAGACTGACAACGAAACCTATTATCATGGACCGACAAAATTGCAATAAAGTAAGTAAATTGCGAAGAATTTAGACAACTTACTTTAACCGAAAGGGATGACAATCACATAGACACACGCATGAAATGTGAAACTCGATTTCTATTCTAAACGGCTTAACAAAGTGGAACTAAGAGGATGATCTGACCGTTGCAGTCTCACATTAACGTGTCAGGTCCTCCTAACTCCGGCTCAGTCGAATGGAATGCCCAATAATCATGCAGTCTCGCAGATATGAACAAACACATTCGACACCATGAAAAACTTTTGGGGAAAAGAAGGTCAACCTCTACATAGCAGTCTCGCTTTGGAGGAAGTATCCTTCTCAACACCATCCTAGAAATCCTATCGCAGCCCAGGTCCGGCCACAGGTTGTGTGTGCAATAGTGTAGTGCTAAAGCAATAAAGCATGCACAACAGTTTAAATGCAAACAACACTTCTAATTAGGGAAGAATAAATCATTCATCCCACATCCTCCTGCAAGACAAAGGTTAACAAAGACTACTCCCCTTATACCTCCCATCTGCAAGAACATTTAACACCTTAGAAATGTTAGGGACGTACCTGGTGTCCCCGCTGCCAAACAAAAACATTTTTAAAAGAAAAAGAAAAATTGGCCTAAGTCCACTAAGTGTTTTAACACAAGTCCCTAGCGGAGTCACCAAGCTGTCGCGACCTATTTTTTGGTGCACCACCTAAGTTTAGGTTAATGGACTACTAAGCCTAGACTCTCCCAAGCCCATACAAGTTCGCAACTTAGGGTTTAAGTTTTTAACATGCAAAAGACTATTAGCTAGGAGTCGCCACTAATCAGTTTATGGTAGGTCGATTAGACATCTAAGTAAAATAATGAGAGGATTATTTTACTCCTACGAACCAGAAACTAACGGTACGGGGACTTGGTTACACTAGATTTCTCTAATGCCCTTTCGGTACCATTCTTTTTATTTTAAAAATGTTTTTGCAGGCAACTTGGATTCATTTTAATCTAAATCTCTATCATGCAAAAAAGGTGATCACACGAGTGCTCAACCATTATTAAAAATTCAACAAATGAAATAAATTGCATCACATGAAGCTAACAATTTTTTGGGTTTTCTTAGATTTTTTATAAAATGCACTTCTAACTACATGACCTAATTTTACTAACAAACAAATTCTAATTAAATGATCCTATCATGCAAACTAGTTAATATGTACCTCATTGTCTAACTTCACTAATGAACAAATTCTGATTAAATGGTCCTATTATGCAAACTAATCAACATGCACCTAGTATTTTTGTATTTTTTATTTGAAATTTGGAATTAACAAAAAAAAACCCTAATTAAACTATCTAAGAATGGATAATTTTCTAATTTATTCTAGGGATTAATTTGACTTAAACCATATCCTATCTTAGAAAACTATTTTTTTGGAAAAATGAGATTTAAAATGTGCGAATATTATCTAAAACTCTTTTTTTTTTTTAAAGTTGTTTAGGTCCAACCCTAACTTATTTCTAAAAATGCAATCCTAAAAATGTAATCCTAAAAAAAATTATAATTTACTAAACCTACATGTCTGATTTACTAAGTCTATATGCTCATGCAAGATTTTGATTTTTTTAGTATTTTTTATGATTAAATATTAAATCTAAACTATCAACAAAACAAATGATTAAAATAATCGAAAAAATAACCTGTTGTCTCACAGGTCAAATTAACGATTATCCTAACCCTAATTATCACGACAAAATGTTCAAAATAATTAAAAATTTGATCCGAAGTCTTACGGATCAAATTAATAATTATAATGATTTAACAATTAAAATTCTACCAAAAATCCCAAGAATTAATATAATTAAAAAAAATGATCCGATGTCTCTCGGATCAAATTAATAATTATAATAATTCCGGACAAAATCCTTGCGGATAATTCCTACAAAAATTACGTATATTAACATCAAATATTGCAATTTAGATAACTAAACTAAAAATGCTATCAAATAAAATAAACAGAAAAATGACATAAAAATAGAAAAAGGTAAAATAAACTAAACTACAAAGTAGTAAAAGGTAAAAAAAAAAAAAAAAAAAAAAAAACCTAAGGGGGGGGTAAACCGACGTTAACGGGGAAGCGGATCGCAGGTGGAGGCGGTACGGAGGTGCGGCGTCGGCGGAGGCGCTCGGGTGCTCGCGGCTGTGGAGGCTCGGTCGTCGGATTGCCAGGCGTTCGATGCTGCTGGTGCGGGCAGAGGGTCTGGCGGTGGCGTGCAGTGCTTGAGCAGTTGCAGGTCACCGGTACAGAGCTTGTCGGCAGAAGGAGGGCGACGGGCGGCCCGCTTGCGTGGTTTGCCGGAGGTACGCGGGTCGTCGGGTGGTGATGGCGAGGCGCGGAGCGGGTCGCGGGTCGCCGGGAAGCGGCGTCGGCTGTGGTGCGGAGCTCGACTGTGGGATCTCGAGCGGCGGGCGGACATGCTGGCGTCGGTGTTGGGCTGCAGGTCGCAGTGGGCTTCGGTGGTGCAGCTGCAAGTGGAGCAGAGAGCGACCAAAGCGATGGTAAACGGCGGATCGGCAATGAACGGACAGGGAGTAGTGTCAGGGTCGCGAGCGGAGGCGAGGTCGGAGCGGCGGGCTTCGGCCGCCGGGAGAGCAGCGGCAAGGGCGACGGTCGGCGGCGGCGTCGACGTGGGGGCGAGTTTGGCGAGGCGACGGTGACGGAGCGGACTCGGATCCAGCGGGAGGAAGGAAGAAGTGTAAATGGTAAAAGGAATAAGGTGATGAACAGTAAATGTCCAATCACCTCTATCCCTTTTTACTTTCTTCCCTTTTTTGTGCTTCTTTCCTTCTCTTGAGGACTCCACGGACGGCCTCACTCTCTCCTTTCACTTTTTAACTTTTTGTGTTCTTTTCCTTTCGATTTCAGAGAATATGAAAAAGCCCCCCCTCTATTCTCACCGTACACTGTTGCTTTTATAGGTAAAAATAGGTAATCTTCGTGGAATATTTCATCTCCTTTTTCAATATACACGAAGATAGCCTATAACCTCCTGATCACAAAAATCATCTTATTTTCCTTATCTCTTGAATATTCTTTACTTATTTTATCGCCTATTTCAAAAGATAAGATTGCAATGCGGTTTTCTCAATTTTCAAAAAATCATCATAATATCATATCAAATCTTCAATTTTCACAAGATAATTATTGAAAAAACAACAGGCTTGGGCTAATTTGCTCCTTTCGTGGGCCTAGCCCGGCCTGCCAAACTAGCGCTCAGAAATATTAATTTGAACACATTCACCACCGGTCTAATAAAATGTATAAAAAAAATGCAAATTAAAAATAAATGCACCTAAATCTACATGCTATGCAATTAAAAAAAATTAGGGATAAAATTAACCCATAATTTTCTATATAATTAATAAATGACTGGATCGCCAAAATTTAGGTGTCAACATCCTTAAATCATGTATTTCCAACCCGATCGAAACCCGTTGTTACACGGTGAGACCTCATTTTTCTTTCTTCTTATGACACATCGTGCTTCTGTAACCCGAGGTCTTATCTTTCTTCTTATGACACGGTGTGCTTCTGTGGCTCGAGATCTCTTCTTCTTATGACACGGCATGTCTCTGTAGCCCGGGGTCTTATCTTTCTTCTTATGACATGGCGTGCTTCTGTAGCTCGAGGTCTCTTCTTCTTCTTATGATACGACGTGCTTTCGTAGCCTGGGGTCTCTTCTTCTTCTTATGACATGGCGTGCTTTTGTGGCCCGGAATCTTTTCTTTCCTCTTATGACACGGTGTGCTTCTATAGCTCGCGGTCTTATCTTTCTTCTCTTGACACGGCGTGCTTTTGTAGCCCAGGGTCTCTTCTTCTTCTTCTTCTTATGACACGGCGTGCTTCTGTAGCCCGTGATCTTTTCTTTCTTCTTATGACACGGTCTGCTTCTGTAGCCAAGGATCTCTTCTTCTTCTTATGACACGGCATGCTTCTGTAGCCCGGGGTCTCTTCTTCTTCTTATGACACGGCGTGCTTTTATAGCCCAGAGTCTTTTCATTCCTCTTATGACATGGCGTGCTTCTATAGCTTGCGGTCTTATCTTTCTTCTCATGACACGACATGCTTTTGTAGCGTGGGGTCTCTTCTTCTTCTTATTATGACACGGCATGCTTTTATAGCCTGGGGTCTTTTCTTTCCTCTTATGACACAGCGTGCTTCTGTAGCCCGGGATCTCTTCTTCTTCTTATGACATGGTGTGCTTCTATAGCCCGGGGTCTCTTCTTCTTCTTATGACACTGCGTGCTTCTGTAGCCCAAGGTCTTTTCTTTCCTCTTATGATACGGCGTGTTTCTGTAGTCCGAGGTCTCTTCTTCTTCTTATGACACGGCGTGCTTCTATAGCCCGGGGTCTTTTCTTTCCTCTTATGACACGGCATGTTTCTGTAACCAGGGGTCTCTTCTTCTTCTTCTTATGACACGGCATGCTTTTGTAACCCGAGGTTTTTTCTTTCCTCTTATGACGCGGCGTGCTTCTGTAGCCTGAGATCTCTTCTTCTTCTTCTTCTTATGACACGGCGTGCTTCCGTAGCCCGAGGTCTTATCTTTCTTCTTATGACATGGCGTGCTTCTGTAGCCCAGGGTCTCTTCTTCTTCTTATGACACGACGTGCTTCTGTAGCCCGAGGTCTCTTCTTCTTCTTATGGCACGGCATGCTTCTATAGCCTGAGGTCTTTTCTTTCCTCTTATAACACGACGTGCTTCTGTGGCCCGGGGTCTCTTCTTCTTCTTATGACACAGCGTACTTTTGTAGCCCGAGGTCTTATCTTTCTTCTTATGACACAGCATGTTTCTATAGCTCGGGGTCTCTTCTTCTTCTTATGACACGGCGTGCTTCTGTAGCTCGAGATCTCTTCTTCTTCTTATGACACGGTGTGCTTCTGTAGCCCAGGGTCTTTTCTTTCCTCTTATGACATGGCGTGCTTCTATAGGCCGGGGTCCTTCCTTCTTCTAATGACATGGCGTGCTTCTATAGCCCAAAATCTCTTTCTTTCTTCTTAGGACACGGCGTGCTTCTGTAGCCCGGGTCTTTCCTTCTTCTTATGACATGGCATGCTTATGTAGCTCGAGGACCATTTTTCTTCCTATGACATGGTGTGCTTCTGTAGTCCGGAGTTTTTCTTCCTTTTATTGACACAACGCGCTTCCATAGCTCGACCTTGTGCAAGCCTATGCACCTAGGGTCTCTCTACTGCCAAAATAATTTATGTGTCTTCTGTTTTTGAATGTAACTTCTTCGAGGCTACAATCAAAGAGGGACAGTTGTTGACACGGTGTGCTTCTGTAGCCCGGGGTCTCTTCTTCTTCTTCTTGTGACACGGCGTGCTTCTGTAGCCCGAGGTCTTTTCTTTCCTCTTGTGATACAGCGTGTTTCTGTAGTCCGAGGTCTCTTCTTCTTCTTATGACACGGCGTGGTTCTGTAGCTTGGGGTCTTTTCTTTCCTCTTATGACACAGCATGTTTCTGTAACCCGGGGTCTCTTCTTCTTCTTTTTATGACACGGCGTGCTTTTGTAACTCGAGGTCTTTTCTTTCCTCTTATGACGCGGCGTGCTTATGTAGCCCGAGATCTCTTCTTCTTCTTCTTCTTATGACACGGCGTGCTTCCGTAGCCCGAGGTCTTGTCTTTCTTCTTATGACATGGCATGCTTCTGTAGCCCAGGGTCTCTTCTTCTTCTTATGACACGACGTGCTTCTGTAGCCTGAGGTCTCTTCTTCTTCTTATGACACGGCATGCTTCTATAGCCTGAGGTCTTTTCTTTCCTCTTATAACACGACGTGCTTCTGTGGCCCGGGGTCTCCTCTTCTTCTTATGACGCGGCGTACTTTTGTAGCCCGGGGTCTTATCTTTCTTCTTATGACACAGCATGTTTCTATAGCCCGGGGTCTCTTCTTCTTCTTTTGACACGGCGTGCTTCTGTAGCCCGAGATCTCTTCTTCTTCTTATGACACGGTGTGCTTCTGTAGCCCAGGGTGTTTTCTTTCCTCTTATGACACGGCGTGCTTCTATAGGCCGGGGTCCTTCCTTCTTCTAATGACATGGCGTGCTTCTGTAGCCCGAAGTCTCTTTCTTTCTTCTTATGACACGGCGTGTTTCTGTAGCCCGGGTCTTTCCTTCTTCTTATGACATGGCGTGCTTCTATAGCTCGAGGTCTCTTTTTCTTCCTATGACACGGTGTGCTTCTGTAGCCCAGAGTTTTTCTTCCTTTTATTGACACAACGTGCTTCCATAGCTCGACCTTGTGCAAGCCTATGCACCTAGGGTCTCTCTACTGCCAAAATAATTTAGGTGTCTTCTGTTTTTGAATGTAACTTCTTCGAGGCTACAATCAAAGAGGGACAGCTGTTAACACCTATTTTTACAAAAAAAAAATAATTAACATTTATTATTATTAAAAAAAAAAAAAAACCTTAGGGGTCGGATCGGGCTAGATCCGACCTTAGCCCGGCCCACCCCCTTCTTCTTTTCCCTCGCGCTGGGCCCGACCCAAACTTTTTTTCTCCCGCGACCCAACTCTTTTCTCCTTCAGCCCAGGCCCTTCCTCCCCTCAGCCTGGCCTGCTGGCTTGTCTCCCTCCTGCTGCACGAGGACCTGCAGAGAACATTAAGCAGGAGTAGCAATAGAGAGCAAAGGGATCAGGGTGGTAAGCGAACGACGTGATCCGCAGGTCGGGGGTAGTCCAGCTGGCAAGCTGGCAACTGCAGAGGCCATGCGTGCCGGCCAGTTGCTCTAAAGGGGGGATGGGCAGAAACACAAGTGAAGGGGGGCAAAACATAGGGAACAGGAGAGAAACACAAAGAGAATCGAGAGGGAGAAAGTGGAAACGAGAAAACCGAGATGTCACTCCCCGATCCTCGAGCGCGTGCCCATCCCTCTCTGGTCAATAAAATTTGTGACTTCCCAGGACGATTCGCCGACCCTTGTCGTTTATTGCACATGCGGAAGCAAATAATAAATCCCCTGATAGTAACCATCTCGGGATAGAAAAGCAAAACAACGGATTAATAAACAAAACATGCTTTTATAAACATACTGAATCATGTACAAATGCATATACCCAACAGATTTCAAAAGACATTTCAAAAGACTGACTCTAAAAAAGAAGCTGTCTTATCTGACTTACTCTTCAGATCACCTCAGCTGGGCTCCAGACCTTCCACTCTACGGCCCTGAAAATTGAGCCCACGATGGGGTGAGATATAAATCTTAGTGAGTTCACGCTCTAAACCCCAATTAAGAGGGTAATACGCCAAAGGGCATCCTAATCACGCAATCACACAATCACAGAGACGTACCTCGTCTCAGATCCTCCCTGCAGGTTAGCACAATTTATATCATAGACAGCACGAAAGCATGAGCAACAACCAAGCTCAATTAACTAGAACACCATACTCAAATTTCAAACAAGTACCGGGGTCCTGATTATAGGGCCAAATCGTTATGACACGTCTCATACCGTGCCACACAATTTCGTCCCATAATCCGACACATTCAACTCAATTCACCATGCGTTCCTAGTTTTTATCTCGCCATATAGCACGACCTACTCTCTGTTTAGCGGTCTTCTGGCATTGCCAGGCGTCGTCTCACCCCATTGAGCATTGCAACGTCTCTACTAGACGGCTTCCTCGAAGCAACATGGGTCTAGAATCTACTGCGACCGGCTTCCCGTTGTTTAGGGGCATCCCATATAGGGGCACGTCCAGCTCAACAGCTCGGGACAGGTTCTCTTAACCAACACACAACCATTCAATCTCGGTCCAAGACATCGTGCCTTGCACTCAAATGCCTCAATTAAAATAGTGATCCTAGCCTATTTTCTTCGTATTATAAATATATGGTAAAATAGTCATGTGTGGGTACACGGTCAATTCGAACTAGAAAAATTGATATCCTCAAATTTAAAATTTCACTGTTTTATATAGTATATAAAACCATTTTCGGTGTTAAAATCCCACACCCGGGATTTTCTGAATAAATATTGAAATTCACAATTTTTGAAATAAATAACCAAAATTCCAATCAGCACTCAATTTGCATAAATTAACACTCAATGGAAGAAATTAACCACACCATTGCAATTGGCACGAAATTCCGGTCACCGACTATCCTGGTCTAATTTTCGAAAAAATATTTAATAATTAAATAATTCAATTTAAATTCTAAAAATACTAACTTAGGTCGGAAATACCTAATTAAATACCGAAACGGGCTCGGAAAATTTTCGAACCAATCTAGATAAATAATACAGCTTATCTAGTTCCTAACTAAGCCGTTCTAATCACCTAACACGCATAATTAACTAATTAAATCGCTACTCTAATCTAACTAACCACCTAATCCCTAATTAACTTAAACTAAACACCCCTTAAACGTCATTAACCTACTAAGTATAGTTTAGTGCATAAACTCACTAGTTTAGCGTGAAAACCGGTTCACCGCAACGGCTGCGCGACAGCGGCTAAAACCTGAACTTTCAGCTGCATCAACGAACACTTGGACCGGGCCAGAAAGGCCTTACAAGCCCACAGTAACTGCTGGGCTTGGGTTGACATGTGCGGCTGGGCTGCTACACTCGGTTTGGTGGGATGGGCATGCTGTAGGCGTGTGGGCTCGGCTGACTTCGTTCGAGATGCTGCAGACGAAGAGGGATGGAGCGGTGTCGTTGCTGGGGTCAACGAACCGGCTGAAGAAGCAATTGTTGTCTTCGGCTACGGGGAAATGGGTAGAGGTGATGACACGAAGAAAAGTTGGGTTGTCGGTGGGGTTTTGGGCTGACGCGACAACGTGAGAGAGAGATTAGGTGGAGAGATGGGCAGACGGTGGCTTCGGTGGAGATGGCGACGTGGATTTGCGGTCAATAAACTTGTTGGAGTTGACTTCGATGGAATTGAAGACACAGACAAGGTAGCTGCTGTCAAGGGAATGGAACTGGCTGCTGTAGGGAGATGAGCGACCGACCGAAGATGGTGCAGGCGCTGAGGTTGTCTTCAATGGAGATGAAGACACGAGGAGGGACCGACGGTTGACCAAGCAAGAGGAAGACACGGAGAATGGAGCAACAATTTCGGTGGAGATGGCAACGAATTGGGGGTTTGCTTGATTACAGAGAAAGAAAACAAAAGATGGAGAGGAAGCTGGTGTTCGAGCGTGAAGAAGAAGACGAGCAAAAGAGGAAGGTCGGCAAAAGCAAGGGGGACAGGAAGTCGACAAACATCATCAATTCCATTAATTGCTTGGTCCCCCCTAAAGTCCTCATGTATATCCTAATGTCCCCCATTTCTTTCTTACTTATAAAATCCTATAAAAAAAAAAAACTAATTTAAGCCAAAATTGCTGCCCAAAAACCAAGCTCCGATTTTGCTCAACTTTTGGACTTCAATTTCTTCACGAAATTACCCAATTCAACGTCCAAATTTGATGAAGAAAAGCCCGCACAGTTTCTGAAATTTCATTTCACCCCGGTAGCTCGTTTGGAAGCCAAAAATCCATTCAATTCGGCCCGTTCTTTTCCGAATCGTCCGAAACGATTTTCCATAAAAATCACGAAATCGTCGAAAATTCTTTGGAGGATGACTCGACGTTCCTAAAATAAATCATGACATAACAGAACTTTTAATTTCTGAAATCGGGTTCAATTTCGCAATTAATTTCAATCTGACGCGATTTTAGCATGACCTAACCTACCACGTAGCTTTTAGGAATCTTTAGTGCAATTGACCCGTGGCCGATTATTTTCGATCCACATTATATATCTTTGACACATTGGCGACTTCGGTTGTCATGAAAGTCTCGAGGTTTCAAATACGGACACAGGATACGAAAATGACAGAAAAATCGGCCTAATACCGTTCGACGGAAATTTTGCAATTAAGTGGAATCACCCACACACTAATCACATACCTCTGTCAAATCTACCTATCTACGGTCTTTTATCGATTTTTGACTGTGCCGTAATGATCCTTGTAGATCAACACGAATGAGCAGTCAATTCCTAGTCGAATTCTCAAGTCCATTGCGTTTAGATTCCTTAATTGCTTCCCTAGATAATCTAGTTATCTCATGAGTGATCAGCTTAGAGAATAGCATTATAAGCGCGTTGATGAAAGGCCCGATTCATTCAATTGAAAACAAAGCCTGAAATTCAGGATGTCACAACCGAGAGGGAGAAGAGGACTTGTGGAGGTCAGCCAAGGAGCTGAGGAGCCCCCCAGAGCACTCTGCCGTCGCCGGTGAGTCGCCAACCGCCGCCATTCCCGCTAGAAACCAAGTAGGCCTTTCCTCGAACACTTGGCACGCGTCTCCGGGATGATCTCCGGCCACCTACTTGTCCTTGTTACCATGCTTGATGTTCTGGCATGTTTTTTTTGGAGTTTGGATCAGTGCTTGGGCCTCAGCGGAGACAAAATCCGTTAGGTTGTAGCGCCCCCCACCTGCTTCCTCTCCATTCAACTAACTACATAATCCATACTTAACCTAAACTAATCACCCCTTAAGCGTCATTAACTCCATAAACAGAGTTTAGCGAGTAAACTCACCGATTTAGCACAAAAAAACATATTCACGGCGATAGTAGTGCAATGGCGGCACCAAAGGAAACGTGGATCGGGTTGAAAAGGCCTTGCAAGCCCACGGCGAAATTGCTGGGCTCGGTTTAACTAGGCTGCAGCTGCGGGCTGGGCTAACTTTGAGTGGGTTGGCCTCGGCTCATGACTGGGCTGAATTGCAGGTTGCATGCGGCTGAAGATGGGCTGGGCCGTTGATGGCGTGAGGAGCAACAGTTAAGGAGCAGAACTAGCAGAGAGGGGATGCGTCGAAAGAGCTGCTGGAGTCAACGCCAAGGGGTTTCGGTGGGGTGTTGTTGTTGGTGGTTGACTCGGTGGGTGATGAAGTGAACTGTGAGATTGGTGCAGGACGTGTGGCAACGTGGATAAACGATCGGTGAAGAAAAAAGATGGTGGGGGAGCAGCGAAAATGATGCTAGCGTGAGCTGTAGGCTAAGCTTTGAAGGAAAACCAAAAAAGAGAGGGTAGAGCAATTCGGTCTAATGAGACGAAGTCGGGCTTGAAGGAAAGAGAATAGAAGGCGGTGAAGGAGTTGACTCGGTGGGGGGGGTTCCTCGTGGACAAGTGGCAGCGAAATGGAGGAGAAGGAAGGGATTCGTCCACTAGTGGGGCAGAGGAACGTGCAGGAAATGAAAAGAAAAACAGAAGCAAAAGACTTTAGTGAAATGGGATGCTTGCACGAAGAGGGAGGAGTGGCAGATTGGCGTGCTGGAGAAGCTGAAGGAGAGGAGGGGAAGTCAATTAAAATATCTCATTTTCATCATGAATTGGTCCCCAAAAGTCCCCATGTTCATCCCCTTTATCCCTCATAATACTTTCTTGCATAATTTCCCACAAATAACTCATTTTGGTGCCAAATGTTGCAGCCCCCATACAAGCCTCCGAATTCCACAATTTCGGACTTCAATTTCTTCATCAATTCTCCAATTTGATGTCCAATTTTGTTGAAGAAAAAGCCTACGCAATTTCCACAATTTCCCTTCACCAAATAGCTCACTATGGAGGCCAAAAATCCCTTTAAGTTGGCCCCTAAGAAATTCATTTCTTTTACGAATCGTTTGTTGACACCTAATTTAAATTTATCTTTAGAATATACTATTTGATTATAGAGGGAATTTTTTTAAAAAAAAATTTTGAATTCAAAAAAAATTTAAGTGATTTTGGAGGCGCTTTTTTGTTGAGAGGTTGAGTAAATATTGGGAAATCTTCATTTGAGAAGTTGAGTGAATATTGGGAAATCTTCACTTGTTCATTGATTTTTTTTCCTATAAATAGAGAGTACGAAGCCTTGGAATAGGGGGTTCTCTCTTCGTCGAACAAAAAAAGGAATACAAATGTGGAGAAAGTGAAAAGAGAGAGAAAAGGAAGAAAAGTGAAAAGCTTTTCCTTCTTTCGGTGGAAATGAAAAAGGCAGAGAAAGAGAGTGAGAGAGACAGGTGAGAGAGTGTCAGGAGAGCAGAAAATAAAAGAAAAAAGGAGAAAAAGCAAAAAGATGAATCACTGTTCATCTTCCTCCTCTTGAGTTTCTGTTCGGTGCATCTGCTTGGCTCCTCCACGAACCGAAGCTTCGCGCGCCGTCCTCCCGGTCCGTCTCGTCCGAGCCTCCGCCTCCGCCTTCGCCTCCGCGCGCCACTCGCCTTCCCGAGCGGCACCCGACGCTGCCGCTTCAGACCCTGCGCCGCCGGTCCGCGACTCTCCCACCGTCGGAGTCCGCCGCCTGCAACCCTCCAAGCGACGACTGCCCATCCGTCCTCGAAGCCCGAGCTCCTTTCCACGCCAGCAGGTCCTAAGCCGAGTCGTTGGTGCCCCACTGGACGTCAAACCGATGCCTCCGACGCACCAACCTGCGAGCCTCTCCTCCTCAACCCAGCCGCCGGACGCCTCGCCGCTCCACCCTCGACACCCGCGCTAGTAGCCCGCGCGTCGCCGCCTTTCGGCGGAGCCCCACGCCGTCGCGACCGCGCCACGGCTCCCAGATTTCACGCGCTGCTCTTCCTCAACACCAGATCCGACTAGCAGCTTGCCACCTCGCCGCGCATCCGCCGCCTTTCGCCGGAGCCCCGCACCGCCTATGCCCGCCGCGAAGCCTCCGAGCACCACCAGACGCCAGCAACCCCTCTACAAACCGCGCCCAGCAACCCGGTGGCCCACGATCTGCACATCATCGCCGCCACCACAGCAGCTTCGGCGTCTAACGACCTCCTCCACAGTCATCCTCCGCGAAGCTGTACGCCCTTGCCGCCGCCGCCGCCGCCTAGCCCTCGTCGGAGGTCCGACGCCGGCTGCCACCCTCTCTCCGGTTACCCCATCCACGTTGTCTTACGCCCTTAGGTAGTTTTTTTTTTTTTTTTTTTTACTTTTTACTTTTCTATTTTACTTTCTTTACAGTTTAGTTTATAACCTTTTTTCTATCTTTATGTTATTTTTCTGTTTATTCCATTTGATAGCATTTTTAGGTTTAGTTATCTAATTTGTAATATTGGATGTTAATATTTGTAAATTTAGTAGCCATTATCCGTAGGGATTTTGTCTGAAATTATTGTAATTATTAATTTGATCCAAGAGACATCGGATCATTTTTTTAATTATTTTAATTGTTGGGCTTTTTAGTAGAATTTCAATTGTTAGATCATTATAATTATTTAATTTGGCCCGTAAGACTTCGGATCATATTTTTAATTATCTTGATTTCCTTATTATGATAATTAGGGTTAGAATAATCGTTAATTTGACCTGTGAGACAACAGGTTATTTTTTTGATTATTTTAATCATTTGTTGGTTGATTATGTTGATTATTTAGATTTAATATTTCATAATTATGCATCTTTTTTAAAAAAAAACCAAAAATTTTTAAAAAAAATCTAAATCTTGCTTTAGGTTTTTTTAGGCTTAGTAAATTAGGATCGCATCATGTTGTTATGTTTTAGTAATCCCATCGTGTAGTTTTTTTAATTACATCATTATGTTTTTTTAATGAATTATTAAGTAATTTAAAAAAAAAAAAAAAAAAAAAACAAAAGGTCATTTATTTGGTTAGTTAATAGGTTAGCTCATAATTAATCCCATTTTATGTCATTATTGTTTAGTGTAGGTTGCATACATTAAAAAAGAATCATTAAAAAAATCATAAAGAGAACATGCATATAGAATTATTATGTCATTCGTCAATATCATGAAACACGTGCATATTTAGGATTTTATAAATTAGATTGCATATTTAATTATTGCATTTCTTTAATTCCGAATTTCATGGAAATACAAAAAAAATTTAGAATAAATTCATTTCATGCTTTAGGATAGATTGCATGCTTATTCATGTTATATAATTTAGGTCATATTGCCACATCATATCATTTCATGTTAAATTAGTAGCATGCATTGCATGATTCTTATTAAATAAAGTGAAAACCAAAATTGAGTTTGCATGTTAGGTTTATTTAATTAGAATTTGCTTGTTAATAAAGTTAGATCATGTAGTTAAAATGCATGTTTTTATGAAAGAATTCTAATTTCAAGAAAACCCAAAAAATGATTGCTTGCTTTGTGTAATGCAATTTATTTATTTATCTTTTTATTCAATGTTTAATTATGATTGAACATCTGTATGATCATCCTATTGCATGATAGTAATTTAGCTTAAAATAAATATAAGCTGCCTGCAAAAACATTTTTGAAACACTAAAAAGAATGGTACCGAAAGGGCATTAGAGAAATCTAGTGTAACCAAGTCCCTGTACCCTTAGTCTCTGGTTCGTAGGAGTAAAATAATCCTCCCATTATTTTACTTAGGTGTCTAATCGACCTACCATAAACTGATTAGTGGTGACTCCTAGATAATAATCATTTGCATGCTAAATATTTGAACCTTAAGTCGTGAATTGGTATGGGGCTTGGGAGAGCCCGAGCTAAGTTAGACTTAGTAATCCATTAGCCTGATTTTAGGTGGTTCACCCGAAAAATTGGTCGCGACATCGTTCGAATTGATTTGCCATAAAAATCCTGAGCTCGCCGAAAATTCTTCAAAGGATGAGTCGACGGTTCTAACATAAATCGTGACATGACAGAACTTTCAATTTCTGAAATCGAGTTTAAATTCGCAGTTAATTTCAATTTGACACGATTTTAGCGTGACCTAACCTACCGATAGCTTTTAGGAATTTTTAGCGCATTTGACCCGTGGTCGATTATTTTCGATCCACATTATACATCTTCGACTCATTGGCGACTCTCGGTTGTCGTGAAAATCTCGAGATTTCAAATACGGGCACCGAGTACCGAACCGATAGAAAATTGGGTTAGTGTCGTTCAACGCGAATTTTGTAATTAGGTGGAATCACCCACACTTCAATTGTGTGCTTCCATCGAATCAACCTATATCTAATCATTAATCGCTTATAATTGTGCCAGATTGACCCTAGTCGATTATCATGGTCGAACAGTCGATTTATGATCGAATTCTCAAGTCTGTCGCATTTAGATTCCTTAACGGCTTCATCTGATAGACTAGTTATTTCGTGGGTGGTCAACTAAAAAAAAAAAGGATATAGGCGCATCGATGAAAATCCCAATTCATTTCATCAAAAACAAGGTTGAAAATTGAGATGTCACAACTAGTATCCGTTGCCAAGGATCGACGACTTGTTCGATCAACCGCAAGGAGCTTCGGTATTTTCCAAGATTGACCTAAGGATAGGTTACCATCAGTTGAGGATTAAGAAGAAGAACATACCGAAGACGGCATTTCGTACGCGTTATGATCATTATGAGTTCATCGTGATGCCGTTTGGTCTTACTAATGCCCCAGCTGCTTGCATGGATTTGATGAATCAAGTGTTTAAGGAGTACTTAGACTAGTTTGTGATTATTTTCATCGACAACATTTTGGTATACTCAAAGAGTCCATAGGAATATGAACAACACTTAAGGACGGTACTCCAGACCTTATGAATACGAGCTATATGCCGAGTTTAGTAAGTAATTTAGTAAGTGCGAGTTTTGGCTAACTTGCGTTGCTTTCTTAGGTCACGTGATTTCTAGCGAAGGGATTTCCGTGGACTTGACCAAAATCTAAGCTGTTATGAACTAGCTAAGACTAACAACGGTGATTGAGATCCAAAGTTTTTTAGGTTTGGCAGGTTATTATAGATGGTCCGTGGAAAGATTCTTCGCAATAGCCATGCCTCTAACACGATTGTTGAAGAGGGATGAAATGTTTGAACGGACGGATAAGTGTGAGCATAGTTTCCAAGAGCTTAAGTATAAGCGGATTACCGCACCCATGTTGACAATTCCGTTGGTCTTGAAGGATATGAGATTTATAGCGATGCGTCGTTCAAGGGACTGGGTTGTGTTTTGATACAACATGGGAGAGTGGTTGCATACACATCTCGTCAGCTAAGACCGTACGAGTTGAATTATTCAATGCATGATTTGGAACTGGTAGCGATTGTCTTTGCCCTAAATATTTGGAGGCATTACTTGTGCGAAGAAAAGTTCCAAACATTTACGGACCATCAAAATCTCAAGTATTTGTTCTCTCATAAGGAGCTAAACATGAGGCAGCGTCGTTGGATGGAGCTTCTTAAGGACTACGACTACGACGTCCTGTATCATCTTGGAAAACCCAATAAGGTCGCGGATGCGCTAAGTCAAAAGTCGTCAATTGTGCAGATGATAGTTCAAGAGTGGATTCTACTTGAAGAAGTTTGAGATTTGGATTTCAAGTTTGAGATAAGCCACCTTTCAAGTCTTATGGCTACCCTCAAAATTAAACTGGAAGTGGAGGCAAAGATTACGATGCTGTAGTCAATAGACCCTAAGATCCAAAAAGTTCTACAAGAGGATGTAGAAAAGAGGAAATCTGATTTTCAAGTTAATAAGGATGGAATAGTAAAAAGTTTCATGGATGATTGTGCATGCCCAATGATGGGGAGCTTAAGGAGGAGATTTTGTCAAAAGTCCATTGCAGCAATTATAGCATTCATCCGGGCAGCATAAAATTGTATTAGAATCTACGCCAGTATCACTGGTGGAATGGTATGAAGGCAAATATGGCCAAGCATGTTGCTAAGTGTTTGACGTGCCAACAAGTGAAGGCATAACATTGCAAGTCTAGGGGACTTCTACAACCCCTCGAGATTCCCGAGTGGAAATTGGAACATATTTCAATAGATTTTCTGATTGGATTGCCGTAAGTCAGTAGAGAACGATTTCATTTTGGTCATGGTCGACAGGTTGACAAAGTCTGTACACCTCATCGTCATACAAAAGGACTTTGCATTGGATAGATATGCTAAATTGTATGTGTGGTAGATAGTTCGTTTGCGTAGAGTGTTAATGACGATTACGTCAGATCGAGACCTGAAGTTTAAGGCATCTTTTTGGAAAAGTTTACAAACTGCCTTAGGAACGAAACTGCAGTATAACACAGCCTATCATCCAGAGAAGGATGGTTAGTCTGAGAAAACTATTTAAATGCTCGAGAATATGCTGCGAGCTTATGTGTTGGATTTTAAAGGAAACTGGGAGGAACAACTTCATTTGATTGAGTTTGGTTACAACAACAGCTATCACCAAATCATTAAGATGGCACCATTTGAAGCATTATATGGCAGGGCCTGTAGAACTCTTATTTGCTGGGACGAAATTGGTGAACATAAGATTACCAACCCTGCGCTAGTTTAACAGTTAGTAGATGCCATCAAGGTTATTCGAGAGAGGCTTAAGACTACCCAAAGCCGTCAGAAGAGCTGTTCAGATAAATGACGAAGACCCTTGGAGTATCAAATAGGCAAGCATGTTTTTCTCAAAGTGTCACCAATGTGAGGTACTTCACAATTTGGCAAGAAAGGGAAGCTAAGCTTGAGGTACATTGGCCCATTCAAGATCTTGGAAAGGAGTGAGACTTTGGCCTATCGTCTCGCATTGTCACTAAGATTGGCTCAAGTGCATGACGTCTTCCGCATGTTGATACTGAGAAAGTATGAACTTGATCTGACCCATGTCTTGAATTTCAAGAAAAGAGACGTTAACAACAAGGTGTCGTACGTGGAAAGACCAGTTCAAATAGTGGATTGAAAGGAGCAAGTGCTATGCAACAAGACGATTCCCTTAGTCAAAGTGATTTGGCAACACTATGGAACGGAGGGAGCCACATAGGAAAATGAAGAGTTGATGAGGCATCAATACCCTCACATTTATGTTGAAGAGTTGTAATAGTTCAAATTTCGTCCTCGAAATTTGAACAAGAGAGGAAAAGTTATGATATCCCGAAATTCGGCCCCTATTTCGAAATATGTGAAATGGTTATTTCATCAATGCGCTTATGGTTACTTTACTCTGAACTTATCATTCACGAGTTCACTAATCTATTGGGTGAGGCCATAAAGGATTACAACGCGAAAGACTAGAGACTTCGATAAAAAATCGGCCGCCCGATCATAAGGATCAACAAGGTTCAATGCTACACCGTTATAAGTTAATTAGCAAACAGATATAAATCAATTTGACAAAAATACGTAGTCAATTCGCGGGTGGTTTCGCACGATTATGATACATGCGTTGAACAACGATAAACCAATTTTCTATTGATCTTGTATTCAGTGTACGTAATTGAACCCTCGTGATTACATGACAATTGAGGGTCGTCCATGATTCAAAGAGGCACAAACATGAATCGAAAATTATCGACCATGGGTCAATTACGTGAAAACCCCTAAAAGCCACCTGATAGTTTAGGTCGTACAAAAGTCGCATTCGATCGATTTTTAACTATGAAATTTAATTCGATTTTGGGTATCGAACTTCTGAGGGTTTCAAAACTAATTTGTTGGACATCGCCTCATTGTCCGTTGAATTATCGGCAAGTTCGGAATTTTTGAAAAAGGAATTATTGGACAAAAATTGGAGACCGAAAAAGGAAAATTTGGATCCAATGGAAAAATGGTGATTTATGGGCCAAGGATTTAGTTTTAAAGGAAAATGGAATTAAGAAGATATTTTGGGAACAAAAAGTTTCTGAAAAGTCTAAAATGCCCCTTGCACTTATAGACTACAAGACAAAAGGAATAAAGGAAAGGTGGAGAGAAAATTTGGGGATTGTGTTGGACTCTTCATGATGAAAATCCAAGAAAATCTCTCTCTCTCTCTCTCTCTCTCTCTCTCTCTCTCTCTCTACCCTCACATTTCTTCCCCCCTTAGCCGAACCTCCTTCCTCCTTCTCTCTCTTCCATTTTGCTTTCATTTCCTTCATCTTCATCTTCATCTTCATCATTCTCTTCTTCTTCGTATTCTTGTTCCCTTGTTCTCCATCACCACCATCGCGAACCATCGCTCACTGTCGCGTCCATGTCGCTCGTTCAAGCCACCACCGCCATCCTCACCACCTCACCAAACACCACGGTCCACCACTATCTCCATCTCCACGCCAATACACCACTACCCAAGTCAAGCCAAGCTTGGTTGTGGGTTTTGAGGAGTCACCGCCACCACGCCATCTTCATCGTCCCACATCCCTGCTGTCCGCCGTCGCCGTTGCTCCGCCGATTCACCACCACCAAGCCGAACATCTCCCCCTCTCTTTGTGCCCATGAGCCTCGAGAGGCTTCGTTGCCACCGTTTGAGTTCCTGTTCAAGCCGGGAACGCCGTGTCCTCGACGTCGTTGCCCCGCTGTTGCCGCGAGCTCGTCATCGCTTGAAACCCCTGAGTTAACTCCTAATCCTTAATGAGAAAGTTAATTGCGTTTAGGGATAGTTTAGTTTAGGGCTAATGGTATTTAGTGGCCTTTAACGATAGTTTAGCCTTAACTAAGATTAAATATGAATTAAATTAAGGCTAATAGAGATTAATCTTAATTAAGGATTGTTAGTTTAATTAATCATGTTTAAATTAATTAAGCATGGTTAGTTTAATTAATTGTAATTAGCTTAATTAATATTAATTAGTTTAATTAAATTTAGTTATGTTAATTAACTGTAATTAATTGTAATTAATTGCGCTTATTGTAATTAATCGTCATTATCTTAATTAATCGCATTTAGCGCTAATTAATCGTGAATAGTGGAAATCAATGACGGTTTAGCCATTAAGTAGAATTTTATGTTGATCTATTAGATGAAATTATGCATAATTATGACTGTATGCGAGTTAGGGGTGGCGGTTCCGGGTTCCGGTTCGGTTCTGTCTAGAACCAGGAACCTACCTCAATACTGAGTTCCTAATTTTTTGGAACCTGGAACCTACCCGTCAAAATCGAGAACCTGGAACCTACCCTGTCACAGTTTCCAGGGTCGGTTCCAGGTTCCAACAGGTTTTTTTTTTTTTTTTTTGTTATTTTTAGATTTGAACTATAACGTACACGGCCTTACCAAAAAAAAAAAAAAAACTATAACGTACGCGCATACTATACGGTAACTTCCCATATCTTAGCAAACATACCAATGCCAACTGTCAAGAATTTGGACATACATAATCAAAACTAATAAGAAGTTTCCAAAGAGGAAAGGAGATGCTTGATTAACTATAATTATTGTGCCCACATATGTCAATATATATGCACTAAAGCTTAAATCGTCACATTTGTCATATGTCATATGCCTTATCAACTAAGTCAAATGAAAATGATAAAGCAAAATATACTAAAGAGATGAAAAACCAGAAGTGCCAACAAGATCTCAAATTTTCATCTACTCCATAGTGTGAACTCTGCAACCTTTCCCTGTGATTCCTTTGGCACAGCAAAACCTTGCAAAGACATGAATGAAAATCAGTCAAAATCCTAAGTAAAGACACAGAAAAAAAAAAATCAATATCGATAATACTCCATGAAGCATGCCATTTTGCCCATCTAAAGGCTCCTAAATTCTTTGACAACATAGTTCAAAAATTCAATGTGCATAAGAGGAGCTTGCATTAAGATTACAACAAACAAAGTTACTCATCAATCAACTTATGCACAGTTAAAGTAGCACAAAGCCAACAAAAAACCTCGCTTGACTTCTCAACCGTTGGACCCATTGCAAATGCGACACCACCAACTTTATTTATCGACGATAATCTCCGCATTAAGACCAACCATATCTGAAAAAAAGAGGAAGAGATTAAATAAAATATTCACTTATCAGATATACAAAAAGAATTACAATATATAAAGATATAAACATTACTTACCCAACTCAAATTGTTCTGCGTTCTTAATACACTCTTCAACATCAAGCGGTACACGAACGGCTCTCAACCAATCTTGAGTGCAAATCAAAGCTTCCACTACTTTTGGAGTTAAAGAACTCCGAAAGCCATCAAGCACACGACCCGATGTACTAAAAGTTGATTCTGAAGCAACGAAAGTTACAGGAATTGACAAAATATCTCGAGCCATCAAGGAAAGGATCTTATATTTTGAGCCATTAGTCTTCCACCAAATCAAAATGACAAGACCAAGATCCTTTTCATTTTTTTCTTGGAGATACTCATCAAGCTCGGACTTGTTGTCATCGCGCCCTTGTTCATTCGAGTATAAAAACATTTTCTTCCAAGCTTGGGCATTATGCTTATTTATTTCTTCACTACCACCCATATCAGTATTGGAATTGGAACTACTACTACTTGCACCCAAATTATGGCGACCAAAATCTTGATCACTTGAAATAAGATAACATTGCTCATAAAATTCATACGAACGCTCCAATGTATCCTTCACCTTGTAATGCATCTCTTTAATTTTCGATTCATCATCATAAATTTGTCCATACAAGAAACTCACATAATTTAACTTGGCTGTAGGATCTAACACAACCGCAATCAACACCATCATATTCACTTTATTCAATCTTTCATAATATTTGTCAAATTTTTCTTTCATTTTCACACCCATATCTTGAAGCTTAGGATCCGAAGCATTGATCGCATCTTTCAAATTTCTATACAAAAGAGCTATCCCTTCAAAATAATCATTTGAAGTAACATATTAAGTCCCAGACATCTGATTGGTGGCATCATAGAATACTTTGAGAAAATCCGAAAGAATAATAGCATTTTCTCAATCATCTTCACTAGGAGTTTCATTATTAAGCTCACTTACAAAAGATGGATCGTGATCTTCCATCCTTTCGAAAGCTTTTCTGAACTTTATGGCAGTGTCTAACATGAGGTAAGTGGAGTTCCATCTAGTGGCGACGTCAAGAACTACCGAACCCTTATAAGTGATCTTTTCTTTCTCAATGCAAGATTGAAATCCTTGGGCTCTTGTAGGAGAACTCCTTACATACCTAACCACATTTCGGATACGTGCAATGGAGTCACGTACCATAGTCAAGCCATCTCTCACAATCAAATTTAATATATGAGCTATACACCTTATGTGCAAAACACTACCATCTAATATCAACGACTTTTGTTTCGAAAGTTTATCCCTCAAATAGCTAACTGCAACATCATTCGAGCTAGCATTATCCACGGTAATTGTAGACACCTTTTTTTTCTATTCCCCACTCCTCAATGCTTTCCTCCACCATTTTCCCAATCTCCCTACCTCTGTGACTATGCATCACCGCAAAGTTGATGATTCTTTTATGCAACTTCCAATTTTCATCAATAAAATGTGCAGTGAGACACAAATAATTCATATTTTGATTGGAAGTCCATGTATCAGTCGTGAGTGCGATCCTAGAATTAATCTTTCCAAAATAATTCTTCAAAGAAGTTCTTTCACATAAAAACAATGCAATCTTTTGCCACTGTGAAACGTGATACATGTTTGAATAGAGGTTGTAACTCAGTAACATATTCACGAAATCCAACACGCTCAACCAAGGAAAAAGGTTGCTCATCAAGGATGATGAACCGAGCAAGCATGTGCCTACAACGTTTTTGATTAAATGCCCATGTCGATAAGACGCTACCAGTACTAGAATCTCTTCCTGTCTTGCCAGCCATGTTGACATTACGTGGTACA
The DNA here is from genome assembly GCA_017140595.1 of Eucalyptus curtisii. Taxonomy (NCBI): domain Eukaryota; kingdom Viridiplantae; phylum Streptophyta; class Magnoliopsida; order Myrtales; family Myrtaceae; genus Eucalyptus; species Eucalyptus curtisii. Next base: position 9,602,994 of record CM029504.1, read on the forward strand.
AAGAATTTCTGCCTCTTTCTAGATAACGGGGAAACCTCTTGCATGTGGTCAAGTGCTTCCTCATTGCAGAAGAATCGTTAGCAACACGGTATTTAAGCATTAAGCCACAATGAATGCACTTCACTTGATATATTTTTCCATCCTTATCACTAATTTTCGAATAATGATTCCAGCATTCGAATGTATATTTCTTATCATGGGAAAGATGAGAACCGGGTACCTTATTTGTGGCACTCAAGGTAGGGGGTACCTCTTCTTCAATTTCATCGTTGGAAAACTCCCATTTCGTAATCGGAGTCATTTCCTCATGTCCCTCCAACTCCATTGACGTGTTATCTTGATACATTAAATTCGCACTGCACAACAATAATAGAATATTAATTTAGGCGCACATTTTGACCACTCGTAAACAATAATAGCATGCACCTTGTAGGCACAAGTGGTACACATGATAATCCAAACCATTTAGCAATGATTTAGTTATATGTGCACAAGCACATATGCTTATTATTTAAGGAAGATTAAACAGTAACATGTTTATCTAAGGTAAAAGAGCAACCAAGTCTTGCTATATAAGGGTGACTTAAATGTCAACACGATGCATAAACACCAACCACTTATGAACGAAATGTCACACTTGAAGCATGTTAGGTATCTTCCAATAAGGGAAAACCTTCAAATTAAGATATTGAGCCCATAAATCGTACAATGACAGTCAAAAGGCAAGAAAATACAAGATGGATTCATAAAAAACGAAGATGCTTTTCTAAATCTGGCATTCAAGTATAATCAATTTGTACTAGATACATTTAACAATTAACTACAGTTAGATTTGCACGTTTTAGGAGAAAAATAATAGCACATTCCTTTAATGCATGAGAAAGCTTAATTGAATCCATCTCCAGTCATTCGTAGGAACTGCATTTTAACATTGTTTGGAAATTATTTTTACCAATAATGCTATGTTATAGAGTTTTTTGCCACACATATTAACTGAAGAAAATTAACTACAGTTAGATTTGCACGCTTTAGGAGCAAAATAATAGCCACTCCATCATTGATGCCATCGGAACTCCATCAATTTGAAATCTGAGTACATAATGATATGGTACATTAGATTCAGAACTCCATTAATTTCTAGCAAAATGATGCTACAAAATACAAATGACAACTCAAAATTTGCTACCAACAACTTGCTCATCCAGAATTTAAACTCCAAAAACAATGAAAATGACACCAAAGAACTATAATCACTGAGCAAGTCCAAGAATCACTGAATCAGTCACTCACTCCCTACGCTGGTATTACCCCGAGATCGTACATATGAAATTCATAGCATTTGATGGTATTACCCCGAAATCATACCCTTGGAGAGAAGGTCCAGAAATCCAATTTCACCGGGCGAGCTGCGTCCAAAGACCGAGCAAAGGAGCGGGGACGTCGTCGGCCGGGTCTTCGGGGCAACGACGTCGGCGCCGCGCCGCGGCGTCGGGTCGTTGGAGCAGAGGCGGAGATAGCAAAGAAATAGGCGGCGTCGTGGGTCGAATCGGAGACCTAGTGACCAGAGGCGATGGGTCGCGAGCGGAGACAGCAGAATCGGTGTCGTTGGGGCTTCTGGCGCGAGCAGCGGCGGTGGGTCGCGAGCGGAGACAGCAGAATCGGCGTCGTCGGGGCTTTTGGCGCGAACAGCGGTGGTGGGTCGCAAGCGGAGACAGGAGAATCGGCATCGTCGGGGCTTCTAGCGTGAGCGAGGCGGTGGGGAGCGGAGACAATAGAATCGGCGTCGTCGGGGCTTCTGGCGCGAGCAGCGGCGGTGGGTCGCGAGCGGAGACAGCAGAATCGGCGTCGTCGGGGCTTCTGGCGCGAGCGGCGGCGGTGGGTCGTGAGCGGAGACAGCAGAATCGACGTCGTCGGGGCTTCTAGCGCGAGTAGAGGCGATGGGTCGCGAGCGGAGACAGTAGAATCGGCGTCGTCGGGGCTTCTGGCGCGAGCAGCGGCGGTGGGTCGCAAGCGGAGACAACAGAATCGGTGTCGTCAGGGCTTCTGGCGCGAACAGCGGCGGTGGGTCGCGAGCGGAGACAGCAGAATCGGCGTCATCGGGGCTTCTAGCTTGAGCAGAGGCGATGGGTCGCGAGCGAAGACAGCAGAATCGGCGTCATCAGGGCTTCTAGCGCGAGCAGCGGTGGTGGGTCGCGAGCGGAGACAGCAGAATCGGCGTCATTGGGGCTTCTGCTCGTCGGGGCTTCTGGCACGAGCAGAAGTAGTGGGTCGCGAGCGGAGACGAGCTTAGCTCATATCTGCTTGCGTCGGGTAGTCAGCGATGGGCGTCGAGGCAGAGCACGGCAGTGACGGGCGTCGAGCGGCGAGGGTTCGCTCGAGCAACGTCGGCGACTGGCGTCCAGGCGTCCGGCGGCAGTGGCCTTGAGGGCGAGCGGCGTCTGGCGGCGTCCGACGAGACTCTGAAAAACTGAAAGTGGAAGAGTTAGTGGAAGAGTCGGGAGTCTTAGGAGTCTCGAGGGAGGGGGTTCCTTTTGGAACCCTAACCGGTTCCGAAACCGGTTCCGCGACCGGTTCTGGTTCCGAAACCGAGATCGCCGGTTCTCGGAAAAATGGAACCAGGAACCGGAACTGGTCGTTTAAGAACCGGGAACCGAACCAGAACCTCCGGTTACGTTCTCCGGTTCCCGGTTCTACCCGGGAACCGCGCTCACCCCTAGTCTGAGTTTGTAATGACATGTTGTTGATTGCCTATATCATGAGTTTAAATGCTATTTTCAAAGAAGGTTTATTTCAAAAGAAAATGGCAAACTTTGAGATGTCGTGTTTGGCGCCTTGTTTTATGTGCTAAATGGGGTAATGGGATTTTAAAATGAAAGCATGTAATATTTGGTAGGTTGATTTTAAGTATGTGACCACGTGCGATTATTTTACTAGAATCTTTGAATGTAAAGATTTTCCAAGGTTTGCTATTTAAACACGAACTCTTTTGCACTCGACTAATTGACAATAGATAAGAATTGGTTTGAGTGTTGGCATGCTTGTGTGGTCACTTAATTGAACCCGTCACCTATAGGAGTTTGGGGACAATGACCGATGTTTATCGAATGCTCAGCGGGGGTCGGGATGCCGAGTCACAATTGATGCCGGACCGATGCTTCTTATGGAATACCGTCTAGGCAAGTGTTCCAGATGATGTTGTGCCTGATAGGGCGGGACGATGCCTAATCATGCCAGAAGAACGCCCACTTGTGTGTTAGCCGTGGTCCGAGGGGTCGTTATAATTGGAACACGTGTGAATGATCGTGATGTGTTGCACTTGATTATGGGGTAAAATTGTGAGGCACGATATGGGACAGGCCAAAACAGGTTTTACCTTATAATTGGGACCCGTGTGGATATTTGATATATGAAAGTTATGTGTTATGATTGTTGATTATATTTATTGCATTAGTGTTGGTATATATGATGTATTAATATGTAGAGGTGTGCCAAGGCGAGGTAAGTTTGTATGTCATTGCATATTTAGGCTGCCTTCAAGATGAATTTGCATCCTACTTGGGACTTAGGCTATTAACTCGCCGGGATTTATATCTTACCTTGTTGTTATAAATATCTTCAGGCCTATAATATGGAGAACCGTCACGTGTGGTTTGGGGTCCCAATGGACCAAGACGCGGGTGTGCCAGGCGTCACTTTTGGTCAGCTTCATTGTTAGTGAAGTTTAAGTTAACCTTGACCTTACAGGTTTTTGAGATGGTCGGTAGAGAATGACCTTAGAAAGGCTTGCAATCATTAAATTTCCTAGGGTTAACAGCTTATAAATTAAAGTGTTGTTTTAGAATGGTTGATGTGCTTACTATCCCTATTATTTAATGCTTTGACTAGGTGGTTTATAAATTGCTTCCGCATGCGTTTAATCGAAAGATAAAAAGAATGGGTCGGCAACGCGTCTTGGGACGTCGCAATTTTAATTGACTGTAGAGGGATGTTTGCACACTCAGGATTCGGGGCGTGACATTGATACCCTGGTAAACACATACTGAGGTGAAAAACTCAACAAGATGCAAGTTAAAATCTAGCAGATGCAGAGGTAGATACTTGCCCGTTGGCATTGGTCAACTCTAGCTGGAAGCAATGCTTTAGACTGTGCCATTTGATTAGTCTATAGAAATTGGCTTTCCCAAAAGGGCTCCTTAATTTACATAGCTCAGTTTTGCCACCCTAACTTGTGCCTCTCTTTGCCTTTCAAATCATATCATGAAGAGAAACAGAAGGTTTGAAACCTTACTCCACCATGGCATTAAGTGAATCAGCTGCCCCTTCCCACTTGCAATCCTTGCAAAGAACCTCAACAGTTCGACTGTAGCTGCCAAAGTTAGGAACCATTCCTTTCTTGCCCTTTTCTGGAAACTAACTCAGGGCCCTATACGAGCTACCCTCCTTGCAATATCCACTGATCGTTGTGCTGTATATTGCGTCATTGGCCTCTATGCATCCATCATGGATCAACTTAAACATCTTCTATACTTCCTTCATATGACCTTTCAGGCACAACCCGTGTACTAAAACATCGTTTGTGTGCACATCAGGAGTGAATCCAGCCTTCTGTAAAGATGAATAGATGTCGGATCCTTTCTCCATGTTGTCTGATCGTACGTAGGCACCTACTAGAATAGTATGGGTCACTTTCGAAAGAGAGATGCCTCTCTCCTCCATCTCCTTCAGCAAATCTGTCACTGCAGGCAAATTCTTGGCTCTAGCATATCCGGCATTCAAAGTGTGTCGTATGTAACCAACATGGGGAGTGAACACTTGACTTCAGCTGATCAAATAAGCTGAAAGCTTTATCCAACTTTCCCCAATTACAAAATCAATGTATGAGTGTGTTAAATGTAATGCCGCTCCTTTTAATGAAGTCCACCAACCTCTCAGACTTCCCGAACTATGGAGTCACAACACAGACCCCTAATGAGAATATTGAATGTAACAACACTATACATGATCCCTTGCTCGCGCAATTCATTGAAACAGTTCAAGGGCCCTGTTTACATCACCTCTCTTGCAAAGCACGTTGATCATGAGATTGCAAGTATGAACACTCGGAGCAACCCCACTAAACTTCATCTTTCGGTACAACTCGAGACCATCTCCCGTCTTGCCTTTTCTCAAATACCCATCAAGCAACACCTCTGTAGGTTTTGCGTTTGGCACCTAAACCCAAGTCGCTCATCTCCTAGAACAATTCTCCGCTCTTTTGACATCGCCATGTTTTCAACAGTCATCAGTCAAGACCATGTATATGTAAGCCACTGGAGACAAGTTCATCCCCTTCAACCGAGCAAAAATCTCGAAAGCCCGGTCCAAGGGACCAGCTTCGCAACAGCCGTTCGCCATGATTCCGAGAATCCACTCGTTGACGATTCTGACTTTGGCCCTGGAATCATTGAACAGACGCCACACCAAATCAAACGAGCCCGACCGAATGAGAGAACTCAGCAGATTGTTGAAGGTGCTCCAATCGGGGACGAGTCTATTTTTCGCCATTTGGGTCAAAACTCATGGACTCGCTCCGTCAATGGAGACTGCAAAAGGGTGAGAGGGATTATTTGCGAAGAACAGCATTGACGGGGTTTGAATTGAACTAAGTTCTCGTTGGGTTGGGAGATGTGATCAATTAGAAGGTGTCGAGTGATGGGAATTTCACCATTTTTGGAGCGACAGTGAGAGCTTGGCAGGTTTCTTCTCTGTCTTTCCCTTTAACCTATCATGTTGGCAAGTACAATTGTCAATTGTCGTTCAATTTCAAGTTCTATGGAATGCAAGATTCCATAACTTGCCTCTGAATAAGACTTTGGCCATCTTTCAGTAGTCCTGAGACAACTCCATGATCTATGAAAAGTTACCTTGCCCTATCGAAACTAAGTTACGAACCCACGTTAAGAATGATACGATCAGATTGAGGAAATTACTGTCATGGGACACAATCTCGTCTCGTTTTTCCGATGCAGACACCATATGGGCAATCAAAACTGTCTATAGTAATCTCTTGCTTTCAACTCACATCTCATGCTTGCACAACCAGCTTCAAAAGCAGTTAAAGAATAGCAAACTAACTTTTGCACCTTCAAATGCAGATAATTTGCTACTAGTTGCAGAAGAAGTTTGGCCGGCTCCTTCTCTGAATCAATAACCGCACCAATTTGAATATCATTCTGGACTACAAAAAGAGAACTTTTCTCTTAACCAGTCAACTTCCACGTTTGATGTGGTGTTTACAAACCAAAGAATGTTTTTTTTTGGTAAAGCAAACCAAAGAATGTTGAATCACTGAAAGAAGCAAGAAAAATTTCCCAGGAATTAAGAGCTGAATGACCCAGAGGGAAACAATTGTGAGCTGGCTCAAGTGGGTCATGCTTAGTCACTTTGCAACGAAAAGATCAATTTGACGATGGGAAACTCACATACGGATCAGCGAAAGCATCATCATTGCCTGGACGTGAGAACACAATCTGCATCCAAAGTTCATTGAAAATTACAATTTGAAAAGGAAAAAAAAAAAATTACGTTTGTAATCTGCACTAGTGTATTATTTTTATTTTCAACTTGACCAAAGCGAAAGCAGACTTCTCCCATCAAGAGGAAAGAAAGTACTACTACTTAAAATAATGAGGCATTACCTGATAATTTCCAAGGGTGTGCGACTTAAAACCAGCTGCGCAATAGTCGAAGTAGTATTCCCATGTCCTTATGAACTCTTCATTGAATCCCAGAGCCAATATTTTCCTGCAAAAGGAGAAAACTGTCATGAATGACTACTAAACTGGGAGAAATTGTACCAAAGTGTTGCAGCATCGTTTCACTAGTCACCTCTTTTTCTCCATGAAGTTCTTCCTCCAACTCTGAAGCGTTTGGTAGTAATGGATGCCTATGTTGTCCAGATGCTCCACGCTGTAGTGGAAGGTCTCTTGGTGAATAAATGAAGTGAAGAAGAACAAAGAAATTTATGGGCTTAATGTTAAGCAATTGTACCAAAGTCGGGACGCAGACGCCATAGCTGATGTTATCCTGCTTAACGAAGGCAGGCAGCCACCAGGGAAGATATATTCTTTTATGAAGTCAGAACTTCGCCTGTATTCGTCGTACCGCTCATCGGGTATGGATATGAACTAGTGGAATTTAACACACCAGTGAAAAAAAATAAGCACATCCTTTACTTATGAAACGATAGTTAGAGCCACAAAACTTGAGTATGTTACATGCCTGTAGAACAAGAAGTCCGTCTTTGGCTAGCACTGATTCACAACAGCTGAAGAACTCCTCCATGTATTCATGGCCGACTGCTTCTATCATCTCACTGTGAATCCATTCCATCAAGAGTGAGTCTTTTAAGCATTTTTTTTTTGTCATTTTAACCATATTATGAAAAGACAAACTCACCAGGAAATGATCCTGTCATATTTGTAGGTACTTGGCAATTGGCGATAATCGCAAAGAAGAAATTTGATGTGGTCCTGCGTCAAAAGGAAATACATTATCTCTCGGACCAAATAAAGTAATTTTTTCAAGTACCAAATGCAGGCAGATTGGATACCTGAAGGCCTGCTTCTTTCACTCTTGATTCAGCATACTTCAGTTGCTCTTTTGACAAAGTAATGCCCGTGTATTTGCATCCAGTTTGCCTGACAACTTCAATGGCAAAGCTTCCCCAACCGCAGCCGATTTCAAGAAGTTCATGCGTCTTTTCAATTCTCGCCTACATTTTGATAAGGCAAAAGTATTAGCCACAAAACAGTCAAAGGGTAACCGTCAAGCAGCCCAACTACTAGCAAATCAAACTTACTTTTTTAATCAAAAGACAGATCTTTCTCGTCTGGGCCACCTTTAGGTCTTCACCTGCCATCTATCAAATATTTCAACAGGACAAGTACGCATCATTGTTTTGAGCGACTAGACTGCATTCAGATATGGATTTTTTATTCACTCTGGCTTCTAAAGCACGTATTTAGCAGCAGAAATATAAAAACACAGTTGTGGTTGCTGACCTTGAATACTGCGCATGAGTATGTCATAGTCTCATCCAAGAACAGCGAAAAAAATTTATTACTCTGCCAACATGACGAAATGGAAATCCTATCATTACATCATATCATATGCACAAGGACAATCCTGCTTTTGATATAAATCATGTTGAGAAATTGACAGTGTATTCTGGTTTGTTCTGTTCTCTTGGAAAAATGCTAGGAAAAAAGAATAGGAATAAAGTATCTACCAGATCATAATGCCGGGAGATGTTCCTGCGAGCTTGCGTTAAAGTGTTTTGCCTTGATACATGCTTCAAGAAGTACTTAGCTGAAGCAATACCAGCTGTTAATAGCATTGGTGTCCACCAACCCCTAATCAAAAATGGGCATCCACTGGTTTAGTATCTTTAATATGATCGTACAAAGTCAAAAACATTTTGTTCCAATTAGTAATGTATTATGTACCTTTTCTTACTTAATTTCGAGATGGTAGTATCAGAATCTCGGTTGGCTATGAGAATCTGCAATTTTCCATATTCTTGACAAGTGATTAAGCATTTGAAAAGCTCAAAAGGATACAGCATTGAAAAATGAAGTCCATTTGATGAAGAAAAAACCTGAAAAAGATTTAGAAGACCCCTATCTTTATCTACAAAAGAAAAATCACCATTTATGTAAGCATCTGCCAGGCCTAGATCAGCCTGAGTCATCACCTGAAAAGCCAAAAAATTCTCTATTAAGACACAGAAGGGTCTCAGCCGCGAAAAGCAAAAACTGCACTTCATCCGTAAGAGGGTCCTGAATTTCTGATTCAGTGTGGGCAGAAGTTGCACATAAAGATAGAACGATACCTTCCAGTAAAACTGTGGACTGTGGATCCTCAAATTAACAGTTAGAGGACATCTTTTTGTGGTTCCCTCAAATGTAAACATCGTGCCTCCTTCCTCTAATAAACTGCCACTCAAGAAAGCACAATTATCACTTCGTAATTTTCAATATGTTCCCCTAAACCGTGAGTCAATAAGAACATTTTGCATTTTCGAGTATCACTATTATTGACAAGTAAACTCACAAATTCTGATTCTGAGTGACTAACTAATATGCAGAAGTGGACCACAACAAAGTAGCAATGGATATGACGTTAAAGACGAGAAGATGTTGACTCAGATGCTAAATCAGAGCAATGACGGTTAACAGTTCTGAAGATCCACATAAGACAAGGAGATATGTACTCTACCAGTGAATAGTTATCATGATAAGTAGTAGTATACTCACATTAACGATCCTGTGGAAATATAACGTCCAAGAAATCTAGTAACAAAAAGGCGTGCCCCCATTTCCTTGAGTGAAGGAACCATATGTTGAGGATTCTCAAGAACAGAATGACTTTGTCCAATCACTCCTTGTGCAGCAGCCATGCCAGCCTGCAAATAAGTCTCTTGACTTAAGATTCGCATATACAACTTGCCCACAGAGAGAGACAGAGAGAGAGAGAGAGAGAGAGTCTATACCTTCAATCCATCCTCATGGAAGCCATATCCTGAAAGAAGAATAAAAACTTAAGTTAGTAATGAAATATAAAACTACGTTCCCTTGGCGACCTGAGTCCAAGAATTAAAAAATTCTTTCTACCAAAAGATTCAAATCACAGCAATTTTATGAGCAAAGACCACACAAAATTGACTCGTCAGTTAGGCATAACTGGGGACCCTCCTCATTCAAAAATTAACCTCAAGAAATATGGCAAGAACCTTGTAGAAGTATTCTTTATCACATGCCCAGAAATAAATGATACTCTCAGTGTTGTTACAAAAACAATCACTAGCGCTAATATAGGAATTTCAAAGGCTCACCCTGGTATGCTCCGCAGAACCAAATTCCTCTTTTTCCTTGGATCTGATCTAGCTCTTGTGAAGCCTTCGATGCGGCAACAGATGGAATTGGATGGCCAGTGCACCACTTAAGCAAAGTTTTTTGCGGTTCTCGTGAAGGATTGAGAGTCACGAGAAATGGCAAATCCTTCTGATCAAGGTTCTGCAAATTTTCCCAGGCCCCATTAAAGAAAAAAGGATCATTCATGCTGAAACTGGTGCCAGCAGAAAGGGAGTTCTAGAGGCAGTCAAACCACGGAAATTGTCAACGTGTTGCAGAATGCACCTCACGAAGATGCTACGTTGCTTAAATTTTTAGTGGGCATCAACAACTTATATGCATATCGACCAAGTACTATTTAGTGTAGTTGATGCACTCCATGACAACTGCAAGTTTCACTTCTTTTATTTTAAGGTGATATGTAGCACGAGTTTGTAGTGCAACAGATCCCAAAGGGAACAGCAGAATCAGAAATAAAATCAGCAAAGCACAGTTGCCATACCTGAAGCACATCGAGCCAGTATGTCAAGCACACTTTATTTTCAGTACTCCCCAGAAAATTCCATGCACTCCACGCTGCTGGGTTTTTGGGCATGAAAGTTTTGTCATGATGAAGATAAATGTCGCTGCCAATAGAAAAATGTAGCAATGGTTTTGCACTCTGTAGTAGATATAAAAAGCAAAAAGAAGCTTGCCACTCTCGAAATTTCTATAGAAATTTTCCCAAGCAGAAGGCTTAAAGCAGATGCAATTGACAACGACATCACTGTGGACACCATTGTTCCACTCTACATCAACTAACTGCCCTTGTTTGGAAATTTGCAGATACTGGCCACGAAAACATTACATGAAAACGGGCAAGCGACAAATTAACCAATCATACCTGTAGGCATATTGGAATGCACCAAGTACTCTCATCTCATCGTAAGTTGCTTGGTCTCCCAACAATCTCAAAGCATCCGGTGCATGGACTGCTACAATACACTTATCATATAATTCTTCAGAACCATCTCCAGTTAGGACAACGCATCCTGTTCAATCTCCTGTTATCAATAAATTGCAGACTAAAGGGACCAAAACTATAAATTGTCACGATGATTCTTAAATATACCTACGATGACAACATAGTTATTACGCCCATATCATTTGCTCTAATTCCATGTTATGTGACCAAAACAGTGCAAAAAAGGAGAAGACTACCAACATACATACCCTGATCACTAGTTGAGATGGACTGCACTTCGCAACTTGTTCTTATTTCACACCCTCTACACTCAAGCTCATCTCTGACCTGAATTCACAAATATTTACAGTTCAACTCATCAAATTCTTTGTAGGGCTTCCAGAGGAAAAATTACGACCAAGAACGTCCAGTTTTCCATCTTGAACCAATGCATGTCCGAATTATCATCACCTTATTGACATAAGAATGCGAGCGTCTTCGGACAGTAAGCCACTGAGGGCGGCCAAGAACCTGCAAAGAAAACATGTAAAAATGGACAAAGAGTATGATGACAACAGACTGATAGAGATCGAAAAAAAGATTAGTTGATTGACTTTTTCATATAAAATGCTACCGAGATTTGGTTGGTAGGACATTTGAAATTTTGAAACACAATTTTTGTCATTTACAATCAATCACTAACTCTTCTAGAGCCACATGACCTACCTGAAGCAGATGATGATTGCGGCAAAAGGACAGAACCGAGAAGGCTGAAAAGCTCATGACTCCTTTTGAAGAGCAAGACCAGATTGAACCACAAATTGGGATCTATAGAAAAATATTATCAACTGTTAATTCCCATAGATCTACATTCTACAAACAAGCGAAGGACGGATTTGGTCATATGAGTTAAAGATCAAGGATATGACAGAGTACAGTAATTCAACAATCTCACAATGTAAGCCCTTTGAAATAATTCAGAGTAACCCCGTGACTTGACAAACTGTCCCAAAGTTTCACTGCGGTCAATGTCAGGATTGCTCTCGAGCCCTTCTAGGTAACTACAAAGATAAACAGTCAAGAAACAGAGTGACTGCCGGTGATTGTCCGGTCGTACATACAAAAAGGATGCAAGAACTTGAAGATTGACTTATACATTTTAATGCAGTGGGCCCAGCTTGATTACCTTGCAAAGTCATGTAGGATATGCTAACGTAAGAATGAATATTGACCATTTTCTAGACAACTTTAGATATCTAATCATTTTATCCTGCTATAGAATGCATAGAATATCCGAAGTTCCCTTTCGAAAAATGATAGGTATCATTGGTCAAACGGTTAGAAATCTCATGCAAACAGTGTAGCATTTTGCCAAAAACTTAGGCTTCAAGAAATCACTCTCTACACTGATGTCATCCGTGATCGATTTAGCAAAAACACTTCTTTAATGATATTTCCTACTTCTTATTGGCAATATTGCAAAAATGATTACCAAGAAATCTTTGGCATAAATGATTATGATCAATAGCATTGTTCTAAGCTACAAGCAAAAGACTTGATTTACCTGAGGACATCCTCCTTAAATTTGATGATTTCTCTTAGCATTTGCCAGAAGTAAGGATTCAACACATTTGACTTCTGGGCAAACAAACTCGAAAGACCATTTCTGCTTCCCCATTCACAACCTCGGCCTTCATCTAAGCTGACCGAGAATGACATGTCTGATATCTCCATATCCACTCCGAGACTCTCAAACAACTCCATCATATTAGGGTACGTAACCTGCAATAGACTCAGGATTCATGTCGGCATTAGAAGTTGTTCAAGATAAGCGATTCTTTATGAAGAAAATTACTTCTCTACTAAGCCAAAGAACCATGATCTCAAAGTGACAGAATAACAGATCAGTGGCTTCAACTCTCGTACCGATGACGTAGCACATCAATGGTATATTGAATCAATTTATACTCGAGACAAGATTTGATGGTTAAAGCTGCTCATAGACATTTCAATGGCCAACAACTTTTTTTGTGATGTGCCATGTCTTGAGGGTAGAAAACCGATCAATAGCATATGCATCATTGATATTATACATGATAATAAACAAAATCTATCCATGCATACAATAGTTCCGATCACTGTAAATAGAAAGAAAGAAATTTTCAACTCCCTAAGTTTCTATCTGCGCGACATGCTTAAATTGCCTTTTTTCTCAATGATTGAAATCAAACTTTCAGGGCCAACACATTTTCCGGCGCAGCCCCATAATCATGGGCTAGAAAAGAACTAGGCGGGCCATTGTTATGCAGCCCAGCTGGTGGATCTATTTATTCTTATTCTCAGCTGGAAATTGATTGAGCCGTTCTATCTTTATGTCTATATTCATTTTAAGTATGGTCGTGCACGTTGCTTTAGTCATGCAACTCCTTTCTCTATAGTACAACTATAAACATAAAAGAAATATCACTAAAGAATAAAGCAAATCTAACTAGATAAGAACCTGCTCTTTTTTGCAAGTTCTAAACCTTGCCGGATTGGCGAGCCCAGGGAAACACCAAGGCCCCGACCGAGGTCTACTCTAAAGTTTGAGTAGTAAGAAATTATTACCAGGATCTACTCCAAAAAAAAAAAAAATTAATGGGTTTCATGCGATTCTACATGAATCCAGCCTAAGTTCACTAAAAGATCGCTCGTGGGTGATACTGGTCGAGCCTATAGCTCTTGTACATTTCGCATGGGTGTTCCCATGATCTTTTCGAAAACCCGCCACAAACACCAAACAAAAGGCTGAGATAAGTAGAAGGAGATACAGATTAAAAAAAATAAAAAAGTAGGAGACAATACGATGCAACTTGTTCCAAATCCAGGAAGAAGATGACAAACAGGCTTAGCTGTGCACTTTCATAGCAATTGTCCCATGTTGCAATGCCGTCCCCACTGCCCATTATTTGTTCTCTCATCGAAATTAGAAATAGCACCGGAGAGAAAAATATTGTCATCAAGTTCGAAAGTTACATTTTATGTCTTAGTTTTTTAATCATCCGATTACATTTGACAATTAATTTTCCAAAGCGGTTAGAAAGTCAGGTTTAGAGACAACACTACACACACAAATGAGCATCACATGTTTGAATAATCATTTAAACCTTTTTATGCTAATATGAAGTATCTGAAATTTTTGAATCACCTCATAGTTCCTAATCAAACATGCCAATCTCCCTTCAACAAATAATAATCACGTAGGTGCACAAATTAGCTCTCCGAAATATATGGTTGAAACATAAACATACCTAAATAGGTAAACTTAATATAATTTGATATTTTAATAAGCGAGACCTCATGTAAATAGGTTGGCTAGTCTAATTAACAAATAACTTGTGATGCTTAAAACAACACGTACGTGCACATCTTACTTAAAACAAAAAGTTTCTATTATTAAACATCATCATCATTTGCAATTCTTGTCAAAATGAAATACTTGAATTAAAAAATCCAAGAACTACAATGAGACCCAATCATTTTCAGTGCCTGTAATTTTTTTGGTTTTATGGTTGACATTGCCGGATTGGACCACCCCAACTTTCCTGCGGAAGCCCTTTTCTTTCAATCCACTGTTCTTCATATAAAACCAAAAATAGTTCCATATCACAATCAATTCCACCTTTTTCTCGTACTAATCCTACAATTATAGTTTGATTGAACTTCTAAAACTAATACCTTTTTTCCCCTTCAAGTAAAAGTAATATATTTTTTGAATTTTTAAAAACACTATAATCTCCACTTACCACTACAATAGCATTAAAATGGAAATAAATGGTATGGAGACTAATAGTCAGCGGCTTACTTATCTTGAAAATCATTAATATCTATCTTATGGCACTCCGGTTTTTGGAAAAAACTTTCCGATATATTGCAAACGAAGAGTATGCTTGCAGAATCAGCCCATCTTGTATTTAAGATGAGAGAAAAAAGATGCAGAATGTATATGCCACGAAAAAAAAAAAGATTGAAATTAAACGTATGCACGTGTAGAAAGGCACTGCGACTTTCTAAATCTGCACATTGCGCGTTTAGAAAATTACCGTTTATACTGTCTTCGCACCTCCCTAGAACCCCAACCTACAAAGTTACTTGTATTTCTAGAGAAAAGAGGATAAACAGGGGCGAATTGA
Source organism: Eucalyptus curtisii (assembly GCA_017140595.1). Lineage (NCBI taxonomy): Eukaryota > Viridiplantae > Streptophyta > Magnoliopsida > Myrtales > Myrtaceae > Eucalyptus > Eucalyptus curtisii. The sequence continues at coordinate 9,618,002 of CM029504.1, forward strand.
GAAATGACGAGGAAGTCATTTTGTCTGTCACGAGATGTTTGGCTCCTGACATTCATTGCTCTGAGCAGAGATGACTAAAAGAAAATGGATGAAAATGCAGTGGAGATAATGGTGGGCAAAATGTAAAAGAAAAAGTTAACAACGGAAATGAAGAGCGGCAGACTTACACGATTGAAGACCATGAAGCCGAGGTCCAGGTCCACGCCGTCGAATGAGACGGTCTTGGCATGGCCGCCCAAGTAGTCCTCCTTCTCGTACACCACCACCTTCGCTCCTCCCCTTGCGGCCTCGTAGGCCGCCACGAGCCCGCTCACGCCACCCCCAATCACCCCCACTTTCATCTTCTTCCCAATCTTTTCTCAATAGATACCCTAATCTTGATTCCAAGGAAAAAAGAGGAAAAGAGACGGTTCAATGAATGCCAATGCAACCTCTCGTCTACGGTTAAGTTGAAAATTTTTCTGCAGTGATTAGGGGCACTAGTGAAAATGCATGGACGTGGAACGTGAGGCAAAACAAGAAAGTGGATGATTTTCGGAAGGGACACACAATGCATAGGGAGGGGGTGAAGAGGAAATCTTTTAAAGGAAATTGTCGATTTTCTTTCTTTCTGGGGATATGAATTCAAGAACTTCCAGTCGAGAAGAAAAATGCTATGTACCCATAATTTTCTCAACAGTTTTCTAAGCACATTCAGAGAAAACTTTATCCCGAGAGAGAGAGAGAGAGAGAGAGAGAGAGAGAGAGAGGAGGAGGAGGAGGAGGAGAAGACGACGACAACGTTACCTTAAAAGGGTGTTGCGAGAGGATAGACTAGAGAGAGAGAGAGAGAGAAGCCTAGAATCTCTCGGACTGGTACTTGCATTCCCTTAAATATCTCTAGCTACTGGTTCTATCACTCGCCAATGGAAGCTCTTATTCTCATACTCTCTCTCTCTCTCTCTCTCTCTCTCTCTCTCACACACACATTCTGTCAATTGCGAAGATAGGAGATGACCAATTTTAGAGAGAGAAAGAGAGAACGTTTTTTAGTCTTACCTTACCCAATCCAATGCCCTATAACATAGAAATTATTAATGCATCCCAAATTTTTTGAAATATTTGCTTTAATAATCTATCATATATATGTATATACAAAGACGCGTGCCCTCATAATAATTTATTTTAATCCGCAACTGTACATATGCAAAATGTGTCCACATTTCAATTTTGTAAAAAAATAGACCATATACTATCCATATAAATGTGACTTTTCATTTTTTCTAGCATATTTGACAACTAATAACAGAATGAATAGTTATAGATAAAATCTTTAAGCATGTATTGATAAGCATTTAAGAAATTTTTTTATGCAATATATGTTATAATGACTCTTTCGAAAGGCTCATGTATTGTATTCATGTGTACTAATCTTCAGTAATATCATCATGAAAATAACAATTTCAATTCAAAGCATGGAATTGCATAATTACAAAAAGGATGGGGGCCATAAGAGTTAATAAAAAATCGAGATAAATGTACAACATTTGTTTGGCTTTTCTTACCAAGTAGACGCCTAATTCCACAATTTGGAACTTGCTAGACGCTATAATTTGAATCGGAGAAGATAGTTGACCTTGATTTAAAGAGATTTGAGTGTCCTTCCATAATCTATCAATGATAACTATGACAGAACTAGATGCCAAATTATTCAAAACAAAGAAATAGATGTGACTTGATTGCAAAGATAAAGGCCGAAAGCAACTAGTTGCAATTCAAGTATAGTTCTAGAAAAAAAAAAGTTACCAGTGAAATGGACGAGGAAAAGGACACCACGATTTGATTCGACTGTTGATACCTACTCCACAAGAAGAGTCCCTCGCCAAGAATTTCGTTGTACAGAGTTTACAATCGTTCAAATCGATTGAGTGGTTCTTAGCCTAGATTACACCCACAGCAAAAGCTATTCCACAAAAAAGATCTCACCCACAAAACTCAAGGGAAAAAACCCTAACTCTCATCCTTTTGCTCTAGTGTGTAATCCATCTCTTATATACATCATATTTGTATGCAAAATAGGAAACCCTTTTTAGGAAATATAGTAAAACTAGGAAAAAACCTAAAACTGGAAATTTATTAGGAGGCTTTTATTGCTAGCACAAAATCAAGAAATGTTTTAATAACTTGTTTGAAATCTAGATTGTTATTTCTCTCCTTGCGCTACTGTTGTCAGACGTGAACCTGATAACATGAAAGAAAAAGAAGAAGAAAATGTAAAGCAAAATGTTCTCCCATTTTTCAATATCAAGATTTCTCGCTACTGAGGGAAATTTTAAGGTATGATAATATACGGGACCACCTCTTTATTATGACCTTTTTGTATTTATTTAGTACGGAGAATAATATATACGACGTTTTAATACTTATTAACAACGACAGGTCATTTTGACCCCCAAAAAAAAAAAAAAAACAACAACAACAACGAGACATTGTAGTGTCTTACAATACGTTCAATCTGCCATTGAAGTGCCCCTCAATACTAGGATTAAAAGAAAAAAAAATCCAAAAAGTAATGCATATCTCATGAGCATTTGTGAGCATTCATTTGCCCTTTGCATCTACGAGTCTTCTGCACTAATTAAAGAGATTGTTATTGTTGGAAATCTCAACCTTCACATAGTCATCTTGGGAAATTTCAACCTTTCCCATTTTTCATGCGATCCAAATCTTTTTAGATACCACAAATGTAGTTCCCATATGCCTAACATCTATTCTAAGCCCCCTCAATTAATTGTCAAAAATCAAAAGATTAATCCGCAAAGATACTCCAAATTTATCCAAAATTATATTTTAATTAGCTCCCTTAATGTTTATTCAAAAAAAATTCTGCTCTGTCCCTAACAGATGATGGATCGTTGTTTTCAATTAGCCAATCCAAATCCAGTTTTGCAGATTCGATACTGCATCATTCGTTTTTAAAAGCATAGTCGCAATGGCCCACCAATCTTCTTCTCCCCTTTCAATATAAAGAATGGTCCTTCCTCAATTGACGCCGTGGAACGATGATCGCACGTAATGAAGCCACGCCATCTGATCCCCTGCGACGCATCTGTGGCCGCACGTTTTTGGTCGGTCAGCGAGCATCGTGACGTGCTCCAATTGCGAGCAAGCGATTTCTCCCGAACGTCAATCAATTTGTTTGAAATTTATTTCACGTGGTTCGCGAATTGGACTGAGGGTAAATTTATTTCACATGGTACGCAAACTGGACTGAGGGGCCCTCAGTCCAAAAAGAGTAAAAAGAAAAGGAAAGATCACAAAAATTATATAAAAAATGTCAGCATCGGTACAGGTCTTATCAAGTAAGAAGAGCTGATGTCCGTATCAGATTTTTGATCTATATTGATTAAATAAACTCAATTGATAAAATATTAAAGATATTTAGGATTAAATTAATATAATTAAAAGATTTAAAATTAAATTGATATAAATAAAATAAGTTTATGATTTTGAAAAACCGCCATACGCCCCTTAGAAAAGGCAATGGAGATAGAATGCTCATCCCCTTCATCGTTAGACAATGATTTGGGATGAGTCACATTAATGACTTTGGAGATGTCCTTGCGACATTATAGCGAAATCTCTTTTGTTATAGTTAGACAGTAATATATACCTTCGTTGAATGTTTGAGGCTCTCCAGCATCATTCGATAATGATTGTTCCGAAGACCTCATGTTTTTAATGAGCACGACTCATTGTGCTTAAAGTTCCAAAGAGATAGGTTACTTTACTTTTAGGTCGAGAAATCCACTTGTTTATCTTATTCTCAAGACGTGTTTCTTTGAGTTTTCATGGCACGTGCTCGTTGAAAAGTAAATTCTTAACACAATTTGATCAGACTTTTAATTGAATTTGAAATTAACAATCGAAAGGAACACGATGTTAATTCAAGATATATGAGACCTCGATTTCACGCAACATCGATGTCATTTTAGACCTCGCCAAGATGAGGAATTAATAAGCTTAAAAGATCATATCCTTCTTTATTGTAATGGAAGTTGTACAAAGAAATGTCATATCTACTAAAAAAATTTAAATATTAAACAGTTTTTATTTCACGACTTTAAATTTTTAGAAAAGTCAGCAATTATTGCATAAAATCATATTAGAAGAGGATTTAAGTTCAAATATTTACAAACTTCTATTTACCTCCCAACGAAACATTTTCACTAAAGAAAATGTCAAACAATGCCTTTATTTAATAATTTAATCTTTAGTATAGCTAACGGTGATTCTAAAACGTAAGCCTTATTTATCGGTAATACACGAAAAGATCGGCAGTAATCATTGGCCATGATCACTCGACGGAGATAGGTGGAATTGACGCGCAACTTTGAGCTCAGTCGCAGCCCATGAGTTTCGTGCTCACCGAAACTGCCTACTTCACGCGAGGCATAACCGATGCGAAGAAAAGGAAAACTTCGAGTGCCACATGTCAACAATCCATACAGGCCGTAGATAATTTGGGCACCTCTAATATTTTTTTTTTTTTTTTCAGGTCGGTGGGCACCCCTAATTTACGAGTAAAATCCATGTTTCCAATTTGAAGTCTAATACATTATTCGAGAATCAATGAAATATAAAGAAAGCTTTATGGGTAAAATGCTTTCTCCGAACTCGTTTGAAACATCGACAAAATAATAAGAAGAATTCTTAATCTAAAAGATAGAAGTATTGATTAATATCATGAAAACCTTAAATTAGTACATTTGTGATAAATTCGCCCCAAATTAAACCCATAATTAATATATCTGTAATAAATTTACCTTTTATTGATTTCTGTTAAATTTTATTGTCAAATTACTGAGTTTGATGATACGTGACAGTTGATGGGGTTTTACCCTTTATTTCTCACAGGTGCATCAATTTGTGATTTTCATGATACTAACTCAATTTAAGGAAAACTAATGGAAAGTGAATTTGTCAGAAATGTATCAATTTGAGATTTTTTATGATAAATAATTAGTTTTTGATAAATTTATCATAAGTATACCAATTTGGAGTATTTTGTACCATTAACACTAGAAGTTTCAATTCATTTTCTGGAAAACAAAGTGGAAAAGTTTTTTCTGGAGAGAAGGTCAGGATATATTGATGGGGCAGAACCTAGGGCTCTCTACCCACACAGCTTATGGACTTTCAATTTTGAGTGATGGTATATTCAACTAAGTATATTGATAAGTTTAACAATCATACTGAGATGAATCCTGAATGCACCAATGCATATATGCATGTTAGGATAAAAAAGAACACAAAAAAAGGAGTGCATGAAAACTAGTTTCATAAAGAGGACAAGGTACCGATTGACGGACATTAAAATTCCTAGCATAACAAAATTTCTAAATCTCAAATCTCTAGCTTATAGAAAGTAAAGTGAACTACCAGGCTTTAGCTCCTAGCCGGCCTCGTAAAAAGGTTAGCAACGAATTTAGGATAACAATTCCTAAAATAAATGAGAAAAGAAGTAGCGATTGGTCAAACTTGATAGAATCCGTGCGAAGCATGAACGCTCTCTTGCGAGAGGATTATTAACAATGCTCGACATTATGTTCGCGATATTGTTGAGTACTATCAAGCCGCATATCCTTATGCTTCTGGAGACTCGAATCAGTGGGGGGATCAAGTGGAGCGGCTTATCTCTGAAACTTCTGGATTTGCTGGAGGAACTTGGGTTCGCTAGGATGACCTGGATTTGCAGGTTCAGCTATTGGGTAGGATTGAAGAGATACATCGTGCGATTGAGGTCGGCAATGCTTATTCCTCTTCCAACGAAAATTGGTTGCTGTATTGCATTTATGCTAGTGGTAAATGAGAGGTTCGTGTCATTTTTTTATGAATAATTAGGTAAATGTCGCTAATTCTTCTGATATGCCTCAGATCGCTATGAGGGAATGTAACGAAATAACTTGCAGTAATAAGAAACTAGGTGGTAGAAAAGCTAATAGCAACAGAAATAATAAATTTCTTGATTGTCTGTGATTGTTGCGCATAATGGATATTGTTTTGCTGGACCTTGTTTTCCCTGGACGAGGTTGTTCGGTCAGGATCTCTTATCCTAGAGAGACTTGACGAGGCCTGCTGCAATCATAGTAAATGAGATAATTTCTCTCTTTTATTATGGCAGTAGTTCAAAAGTTTTTGTTCGAAATTATCGGAATGATGAATATCATTCTTGGGTCACGGGTAAAATAGCCTCGAGAATGAATTTGGAAGGAGTATTCGCAACTGCCGAGAAAGAATCGTGTGTTTTTATTGACAAAGGGCGACTGAGCAGAAGGAAAAGACAAAGGGCGGTGATGTCCGTTGGGGGAGCAACCGGATTGGAAGATCCAGCAGGAGGTTCAGTGCTGGACCTTTGCTTTTGCAAAAGAGCCAAGATGACTTTTGACGTTATCAGCTAGGTCATTGATAGTCTGTTCCAAGGCGCCACCCCTCTTTATCAACTCCTTCTTGGGCCATTCTTATGGGATTTCTATGACCTATTGTTGGAGGACACTCAGGGCAAACCTTCTATGATCCCATATCACCCAAGTTTCTAATCAATAAAGATGTAATCTTCGATAAGACTATAATGCTTTGACAAAGGAGTCTTGAAACACAATCGGCAAAGCAAACAGATCATGGTGTCAGTAGTGACATAGAGCTTCAAGTGGAGACTTTAGAGATCTCAAAGGTAACACAAGTTGAGACTATAGTTGCTTAAGTCGATGATAGTAAACAACCAATATAGCTATAGCACACTATAGCTGCGGGTAAACAGAAAAGGAAAATTAAACCATTGACACATTATGGTTATATAGATGTTGCTTATGCATTGACTATAGATGATGAGGTGTAGACAGATGGAATCATCCCATTAGAATCAAACATGGGAGCTAGTCCAAGTACCCAAGAGCTAGATGATTGTTGGAAGCAAGTAAATCTACAAACGAAAAGAAAGCATTCTTGGTGTCAAGGTTGGGAGATATAAGGCGAGACCTGTTGCGGAGGGGTATACACAGTAGGAGGGAAACTACATATGAGGCTTTCTCTCTAGTAGTAAGACATATTTTTATTCGTGTTTACTTGCCTTATTTGCTGCACAAGATCACGAGCTAGAGCAGCTAGATGTGAAAACGATGTTTCTTCATGGTGAGTTGGATGAGCGGATTTACATGAGGCAGCCTACTACTCTAGTAAGGAAGACTAGGTTTTCTTATTAAAGAAATCTTTGTATGGGCTGAAATAGTCTCCTATATAGTGGCATAAGCATTTTGATACTTTCATGGCTAGTCAGGACTATTAGAAAAGACAAATGGAGAGCTATGTTTACTTTAGGAGATTGGGGGATGGGTTCTTGATTTATTTGTTATTGTACATTGATGACATGTTGATAGCAGTCAAGAATATGTCTAATATTGATGCGCTGAAGAGGCAATTGAGTACTGAGTTTGAGATTAAATATTTAGATGTTGCAAAGAAAATATTATGCATCGAGGAGAGTGCTAGACTTTTATGTTTATCTCAAAATAAATATATTGAGAAGATTGTGACATGTTGTAAAATACAGTCAACTAAATCTATGAGTACACCTTTAGCAAAGCACTTTTAAACTTTTGGATAAGTTATCATCGTAGACTAAGGAGAAGGAAGAGCATATGTCTGTGTTACTTATTCTAGTGTGGTAGATAGTAATTGTATGTGTTATGCCTGACATTTCACAAGCCATAAGCCTATTTAGCCGCCATTACGTGAAGCAACTTGGTAAAACTCATTAAAAAGCTCTGAAGTGGATCCTCAAATATTTGAAGGGGACAACAGATGTTGTTATAGTATACCGGTGGGACAAAAATGGCAGTGAGATCACTAGTTACGTGGATTCATATCACGATAGTGACTTGGATGATGGTATGTCTTTAGTAGGGTATGTGTTTATACAATGGGTTGTGTAATGAGTTGGAAGGCATCTGTACAGGACCACATTGCCTTGTCTTTAACTAAGGTAGTGGTAGTGACCTTCACAGTGAAGGAGGCGAATGGTAGAAGGGTTTGCTTTCCGACTTTGGGTTAGAACATAAAAGTATTGTTGTACACTATGATAACCAAAGAACGATATATCTAATATATAAACCAATTTATCATGAGCGAATGAAGTACATTGACATCAAGTACCATTTCATTTGAAATGTCTTGGGGAAGGGTAAGGTTGTTGTGAAAAAGGTGGTGACAATAGATAACTCAACATACATTATGACTAAGCCTATTCTTTTGGCAAAGCTCAAGCTTTGCTTAAGCATAGTAGGCATCTACAGAAAGTAAGCGCCCGTCAAGGTTAGAGTGAGCAAGACGAACTAACCGAACCAGGAACTGCTTTGACCGGACCGGACCAGCTAATTCTAGGCAAATCTAGGGGGTGTCGGTTTGGTTCCTAATTCTAAAAATTGGAACCGGTGTCTGATCAGTTTGGTTCCTTGTTACAAGTGGAAACTAGATTGATCCAACCAAACCGACTATGCATATTTTTATATTTTTAATTTCTTAAAAAATAGCAAACTCTAATATAATCTCTCCTTATCCAGTTCTTCGTCTTTTCCTCTCACCTCACATCTCGCTCGACATCGACACTATTAACTCTTTCCCTCTTGCCTCTCATGCCTCACTCTTTCCACTACTCAGCTCTTGCTTGACTCACAGATGTCACTCTCGGCTCTCACTCGACTCATAGTCTCAAATGGCCCAACCATTGGTGTAATTAATAAGTTTTTCTTGTCTTTGGATTGCTGTTCTGTTTTCTCTACTTTTTTCTTAGATTTCGATAGCTTGTTTCCAAGAATCTGGTCGTACGAGGTTTGCGGATGGAGATTTGCATAGACAGACTTTGATCAACTCTGCGAGCTGATGCTCATTGTTTTGGACCATTTAAGCTCGAGATTCTATCGTAGTATCGCCTAGGACCTCTTATTTAGTGCTTAGATTACATGCATTGTTTTGGATTGTTTAAGCTCGGACCGTTCACTAACAACCTACCCGATTTGAAGTGAAGCTAGAGGCCTCTTGGCTGAGACTAGCATTTAGTTATGCACAAACCATTCTCCCGCTTCTACTAATTATGTCTCGTCCATTGCCATTTTGAATTCACTTGGCTTACTTTTATGAAACTGTGCTTGACTCTTAAATCGGGAGGGGAAAAAAAAAAAAAAAACCTACCGTGATCTTCCTTACGTCTTTTCTAATTTACACAAAACAATTACAGAAGATAAAAATTAACCGACTTATCCATGTATTGCTCATAGGGGAATATCATTCCTTGTTTTTCCCTGCCATAGTCCTGCACGATGATTAAATTGGCTCTATAAAGATCAAAGAGACAGCCCACTGTGGACGAAGATTGTCTATGCTTTTTTTTCTTTTTCTTTTTTTCTAGTGGGAAATGTCAAGGCTTGTTTATTGAGATGTAGACCTATCAAACAGTAAGTCGGATTAGGTTTGAGTCGAGTCATATAAGGTCCAACCGAAATTAACATATTTATGACCCATTTATCGTTAAACAAATTTCCTAACCCATACCCAACCGAACCTATTTAACCAAATCTAGGAAAGCTTGTTTCTTATGATTGTTAAAAATAATAATAATAAAAAATAAAAAAATAAAAAACTAATATTGCTAAAACACTTTCATGAAATACAAATCTAGTGGACAATTTTTATAATTGTTTAAAAAAAAATTGAGGCTCCGTTTGTTTCTTAAAAAAAATATTTTCAAATAAGTCATTTTCTAGGAAAATAACAATATTTTATGATGTTTGACTAAAATCTGAAAATAAACTAAAAAATATTTTCCACCATTTGGTATGGAAAATCTGATTTGATTTTTCTCCATGTGCTCCTTTTAGTATTTTTATTTATTTTTATTTCATTTTATTTTCTAAAAATCAAAATCTTAATTATTTTTAATTTTAATTTTCTTTTTCTCATTTTTCATTTTTCTTCTTCTTCAACTAGTCACAAGCCACATGCAAGGTTGCACCTCACCAAATCGGCGAGGCTCGAGCCTTGCTAGACTTGGTAAGGCCTTGACCTCACCTGATCAGTGACCTCGAGCTTTGCCAACCTCCAGCAAGTTCCTCCTTCGCTTGGTCGGTCACCGGCCATTGACCGAGGAAGATGGAAGAAGGAAGATGAAAGAAAAGAAAAGGAAAAAAAAAGAATTATAATTATGGTTTTCTTTTAATATTTTTATAAGGCTGAAGAGGGAGAGAAAGAGTGTGTGTGAGCCTAATTGGTTGGAAATAGGTTCTAAAGTCAACTCATTTACACCCATTTATTTTAGCCTTTAAATTTGATACTCATATAAGGTAAGCTTTTAAAAATTGAAGTAACCCATATATGACCCTTTTATACTTTAAATGGTTCATACATGGGTTTAAGACTTATTTTGACAAGTCTATTAAGATGATGCATTTCTAGCCTTGGTTCTTTTGTACTTATGTCTTGCCCCATGAGTACTTAGAATTTATTTTTATTTATCAAACTCGTAAAATTATGTTGGTTTTAGTGAATTTGTAGTAGTCGTCCTAGTTTGCATAAGGAATCCATCTCACGGCTTGAAGAAAAGTTGAATTTGGTGGGTGTTCTTGTTTGATAGCTCCAATTTATGTTTTGCTTGATTCAGGTGATCTATTTAAATGTTAGTGGAAGTGGATTGATCTAATGATGCTATGAATCCAGTAATGAACTCACTAGAATATGAATGTGAAGAAGACTTCGAAGAGGCATCCGATACAAACAAGGTATCTAATAGGATCAACAATCTAGCTTTATTTTCTTAAAGGAACAACTAAAAATGAGAAAACTAAGGTGTTTTGCATTTATTGTCGGGTCAAGTATACATACCATGTTAATAACGATACTTTTGCTATGTTGAAACACTTGAAAAGGTGCAACAAGTATCTTTGCAATGTAAATAAAAAGCAAAAATTGTTTACTGTATGTAGAGTAGATAGGACTCAAATGATAATGAAATTGATAGTGTTAATATCTTAATGACATAAAAACTTGATCAAGATCATTGTAGACAAATGCTTGTTTAGGTAATCATAACGGATGAATAACCTTTTTCAATGGTTAAGCGTGTCAAGTTCTGTGATTTTATTAATCAGTGACATCCTCTCTTCAATCACATCTCATGATTTATGGTGGCTAGAGATTACGTGAAGTTATATCTTTATGAAAAAATGAGTTTAAAGACTTACTTTTGCAAGCTTAAGTCTAGGGTTGCACTTACGACCGATACATGAAGATCAATTAAAAACTTAAACTATTTATTTCTCACTACATATTGTATTGATGATGACTGGAAATTGCACAAAATAATCATTAATTTTGTAGTGATGTCTAGTCACAAAGGCAAGGATAATGGGAAAATGGTTGAAAGATGCATCTACAAGTGGAGAATAGAGAAAAAAATGTCCATAATCACTTTGAAAAATGCTAGTTCGAATAATGTTGCCACTGGTTCCTTGAAAAATAAAATATCAAGAGATAGGCTATTGATCTTGATGATGATGTTATACACATGAGAAGCATAATTCACCGAGGTATGTAATTCTATTACACATATTCGAAACGTGGTTAGATCTGTGAGGAGTTCTCTCGTGAAAGTTAAAATATTCCAAAATTGCATTTAGAGAGCAATGATCACTTATAAGGGTTTAATTTATCCTAATGTCACAACTAGGAGAAACTCCACTTAGCCATGTTAGACAATGTCTTAAAGTTTAGAAAAGCTTTTGAATGGATGGAAGATGTTCCTTCCTTCTTAACTGAGCTTGACTATGAAATTCCTACACATAAGCCAAAATTATTTCTATATTTTGAAGAAGTTTTATAATGCCACCAATAAGATGTTTGAGACTCTATATATCACTTCAAATGATTATTTTAATGAGATACCTACTTTAGATAGAACTCTTAAACAAGTGGAGAAGGTTTCAAATCCTAGGATGAAAGCTATGGGTGTGAAGATGAAAAATAAGTTTGACAAATATTATGGAAGTTTCGAAAAAGTTAATATGATGGTTTTAATTGTAGTAATATTGGATCCAAGGAAAAAAAAATAGTTATGTGCGGTATTATTATAGACTAATCTATGATGATAGTGCAAAAGTTGATGAGATGAAGGATAATATGAGAATTGCCTTGGAACCTTTAAAGTTGATGAGATGAAGGATAATATGAGAATTGCCTTGGAACCTTTGTTTCATTTTTATGAGAAATTTTATTTTGGTTCTTGTGATAGAAATTTGGGTGGTCAACTTTTGATTGCCATGAGGAGGGTAACAAGAACAACCTTAATATGGGTTATGAATTTCGATTTGAAAAAGGCATATGAATTCTATCTTCACAAGGAGAAAAAGGTGTTCATCAGCAACTTATTTGAGCTCGATAAGTATCTTAAACCCAAACATGAAGAAGATCGTGATCTCGACCTTTTGATATGGTGAAAAACTACTGGCCAAAAGTTTAAAAGCTTTTTTATTTTATTTTATGGCTTGGGATATTTTGTCTCTTTTTGTAATAACACTTTAAAGTCGACTTTAAGTACATTTGGTCACATGCTTGATGGCTTTCGAAATTCTTTGACTCAGAGAGTGGTGGAAGCTTTGATTTGCATTCAAGATTGATTGAAAATGGTTATCATGCCAATTAATGTTGAAGAGCGCATCGAGAATGTAGAAAAGTTTGAGTAGAATAAGTCATGAATATATTTTTTATCTTGTAATTCCTTCGTATATCTAATGAATAAATAATTGTTTAATATTTCATTTTTGTTCTATGATGATGTTCACTCAAAGCACGCCAGAAGTTAAAGTACAAGAAATATATGTGGTGAGATTTTACATTACTTATTTAAGTTTAATTTCTAGTAATTCTAGTTTGTAACTAATGTTTGGTGATCATATATACTTATTGTAGGACTATCAGTGAGTTTAGCCATAGTTTTTGGCTCTCGACTTTGATTATATTTTGCTTACTTGATCAAAGAGTTTGTTCCCCCTAGGGGACACAACATTTAACTAATTCAATGAGATGTGTGGAGTTTGGCCATTTAATGTAAAACGTCTTTCACTTGCACAAATTTTGGAATTTGATTTTGTTTTTTAATTCTTATGGACTTTGTTCTAGATTAGTTATGACCATGTTTTTTTTGTTATATGTACTGGTTCTTTATCAATGTGCTTCTACAAGAGTTGTGGGGATACGATTGTTGGGCCGATGCTCTCTACGGTGATTGTAATGTTGGACATTCGTCATAGACTTGGAACTTGATAAGGAATTAGTTGGCAGTTCATCTAGGCTGGAGTGAGTGTTCAAGTGACTAAAAGTTTGAAACTGATTCTATCCAGATTGTGGAGAAATTTCAATTGTTATTGCTTTAAATATGTCCTCTCTTGTTTTTTCTACCCAATGCATCGAGGTTGATGCAGGTTTTTCAAACCAAATAAGGAGTGCTATTTCCAATTTGATGTATTTCATTTAATCAGTGAAGCTAAGATAGATAGGCAAGAGACCTAGGGTTAGGTGCAATGATCCCCATCATCATCATGATCTTGAGCGTTGACTTTCCCGCACTTCACAACATGATCGTGGAAAGGACACAATATGAACGCCACTTAAAAGATCTGAAAGAACCGATCAATAGCGGAGCTCGAACACAATCCTTGAATTGATTTCTAAATTACCTTAAAGGCGTGGAGGTCGTTTATGGGTTGTGTTTGATGAATGCATTGTGTCGCTATTGGCATATGAATCTCCCTAGCAATGCCCTATCCTTGCTCAAGATGCTCTCTTTTTCCGGGCTTTTGGGTTCTAATTTTAAGAGAGAGAGAGAGACTTAAGTGATGTATCTCTTTTTGGACTTTTGACTTCCATATTTCATTGGATTAGACTGAATCGGTTGGTCAGGTCTGTTCCCGATCTTAGGTCTAGTTGGTCCGATCTGATTCCCAAAACCAGGTCTAGTCAATTCTTGGTTCCAAAAACTGGGAACCAATCCTCTTGATCTGGCCCCCAATTCTTGAGAGGACGGGATCGGATCGGATCGGATCGGATCGGGAACCAATCATCCTTAGTCAAGATGTTGGGAGAGTAACTTAGATGATAAACATAATAACTTGACTTCAAACTTCGAGTCAAGTTAAAGATGGAGAATTATTAAATTTATGTCTCAAATTTGAGCTATTTACAAGACCCGACTCAAGTTGGCTGATCAACCAGACAAAGGAGAAGTTCTCAGCCACTAAAAGACAAAAGAGACACTTTTATTTTGTGAAATATATATTTCCATGGTCAGACAGGTGCACTCATTTGCCTTTCTTTTGTGGGCGAACAAGAAGAAGCAAGTGGGGCCAAGAGAGAGGAAAGATAACTAAAAGAAAAATATATGGAGTGTTTACTTTTGCAAAGCCCTAGGTATAGTCCTCCTTGAAATGTAGGCCCCCCACGTTTCCTTCGTGTTTTGAGAGGCGGCCGCACAGTGAAGAAGCGTGTGGGTTTCTTCAACGAGAACATTTGCCGCCCAGTGAAAGGGAGCTTGACGGCCGCGCAAGACGGCCGCGCAAGACTCCCTGGTGATCCGCCGCCCAGTAAAAGCGTGTGGTTCATCTTGGTTCGGTCTTGAACACGTCAATTTGTGCTTTGAGTATTTATATCTAAGGAACTTGTTTTATTTATAAACACTTTTAATTTAGATATGATTCAAACGTGTAAGTACTCACAATTTTTTCTCCTATTATAATGAATCGCTAATAACTCTCCTCAAGGATATAGATTTTAATAATCGAAAGAAATCATGTAAATCTTCAATATCTTTTATTATTTCTCATTTATTTCTTTGATAATTTTGCATTGAATTAATTGCAAGATCCTCGTTAGCTTCTATGTTTATTAATATGACAAAGTTAGATTATTTTACCTTTTTAGATAGAGAAATCCATGTGTTTATCTTATTCTCAAGATGTGTTTCTTTAGGTTTTCATCGCACTCGCTCGTTGAAAAGTAAATACTCAACACAATTGATTAGGCTTTCCATTGAATTTGAAATTACCAATCGAAAGAGATTGCGATGTTAATTCAATATATATGGGACTCGATTTCATGCAGCATTGATGCCAATTTAGATTTTGCTAAGATGATGTCGCGACCTAATTTTTTCGGTGCATCACCTAAAACTAGGTTAATGGATTACTAAGTCTTTAAAGCAGCTAATGGCTCTCCAAGCCCATACCAATTCGCGACTTAAAGTTCAAATATGCAAATGATTATTTTTTAGAGTCGCCACTAATCAGTTTAGGGTAGGTCGATTAGACACCTAAGTAAAATAATGGGAGAATTATTTTACTCCTGCAAGGAGACCAAGTACGGGGACTTGGTTACTACACTAGACTATCCTAAGTGCCCTTTCGGTACCATTTCTTTTTTTTTTTTTTAATTTTCAAAAATGTTTTTGCAAGCAGCTTGGATTGATTTTACTTTAAATTCCTATCATGCAAATGAGTGGCCACACGGGTGCTCAACCATTATTAAACAGTCAAAAGACTTCCATTGAAAGAAATAAACACACAAAGCATTTTTTGGATTTTTTTTTTCTTAAAATCGAAACGTGCATTTTAACTTCATGATCTAACAAGCAAATTCTAATTAAATAAACCTAACATGCAAACTCAATTTTGATTTTCACTTTATTTAATGAGAATCATGCAATGCATGCTACTAATTTAACATGAAATGATATGACGTGGCAATATGACCTAAACTATATAACATGAATAAGCATGCAATCTATCCTAAAGATGAAATGAATATATTCTAAATTTTTTGTATTTTCCATAAAATTCGAAATTAAAGAAATGCAATAATTAAATATGTAATCTAATTTATAAAATCCTAAATATGCACGTGTTTCATGATATTGGACGAATGACATAGTAATTCTACATGCATGCTCTTTTATGATATTTTTTTTATGATTCATTTTTTTTAATGCATATATGCAACCTATGCTAAATAATGATGATATGAAATGAGATTAATTATGAATTAACCTATTAACTAACCAAGGAAATGATCTTTAGTTTTTCTTTTTGTTTTTTTTTTTTGACATAATGCTTTTTATAACTTAATGGTGCAATGATCATCTTTTAGCATTTTTTTTATAAAATGATTAAACTATAACTCATATGGCATGCATAACATTTTTATGTTCCTCTTTTTGTTTTACTAAATGAAAATTGACTTAATCTAAAAATATTTAGGTGTGCTGCTTTAATATGAAATGTGTATGGACCTAAGTTCTAGATATGACAATATTCTAATTAAACCTATTATGCAAGTTAATTAATATTGTACCTAATATTTTTTTGGATTCTTTTTATTGAAATTCGGAATTAAAAAAATAATTAGACTAACTAAAGTGAATGATATTCTAATCAATTAACTTAAACTATATCTTATCTTAAAAGCTATATAAAAAATCAAGACATGCCAACATTATTTAAAATTAGCCCTAACAAAAATCACCCATCTAAAAGTATAATCTAAAAATTATAATCCTATAAATGCAATTCTAATTTTACTAACCCTAAAAATACAGTCCTAATTTACTAAACCTAAATGCTCTAATGCAATATTTACTTTTTGATTTTTTTTTAATTTTTCCAAACAAGTAATTATTTTAAGAGAATGAAGATAAGAATTAAAATAACCGAAAAAATAATCCGTTGTCTCACGGATTAAATTAACAATTATTTTAACCCCTGTAATGATTTAACGATTGAAATGCTATCAAAAAGCCTAACAATTAAAATAATTAAAAAAATGATCCAATGTCTCTTGGATCAAATTAATAATTACAATAATTTCAGACAAAATCCCTACGGATAATGCCTACTAAATTTACAAATATTAACATCCAAATTAAATAACTAAACCTAAAAATGCTATCAAATGGAATAAACAGAAAAATAACATAAAGATAGAAAAAATAAAGAAATAACCTAAAACTACAAAGAAATGAAAAGTAAAAGTAAAAAAATAAAAACTACCCAGGGAATTGACGAGGACAGGAGGGTACGCCGGGAGGAGGAAAATGGCCGGCGGCCAGATCTCCGGTGAGGGCTGGGCGGCACAAGCGAAGCAACCGGCTCTCGGGCACCGGCGAAAGGGGCGGCGGCGGGTCGGGTGTGGTAGAGGCTCGGTTTTAGGCGAAACGGCTTCGGAGGTGCGTCAGACGGACACGACGGCGTCGGTGCCGGGCTGCAAGTCGCGGTGGGTCGCGGAGGCTTGGGAGCGGCAACGGTGTCAGGTGCAGCGGCGTCGGATCTGCGGCGGTAATCTCGGGCCTGTAGGTGTCGGGTCGCAGATCGGAGGCGTTGCAAGCGTCGGTGGACGCTCGGGTCGTCGTGGGTCGTCGCAGGTGTTCGCGGATGAGCGTCGCGGGCGCGGCAACCGGCGACTGCACAGGGAACCGGCTGCTGGGGAGGCGTCGCTGGCGACGGACGAACAGGCAGGGGGCACTCGGAGGCACGGCGGTGCGAGTTCGGCGACTGCAGAGGAGGCGGTCAGAGATGCTGGTCGCAGGTTGAGGTGCGCAGGTGGCCGGTGGTGTCTCGGCGTCACGGGGTTCACCGGCGGCGAACTGAGATGCAGGTCGCAGGTTGAGGTGCGCAGGTGGCCGGTCGTCGCGGCCTCCAGGCGTCGGAGCAGAGACGGCGGCGTCGATTGTGCTGAGGGGGCGTCGGCCAAGGGGGTCGCGGTGCCGCAGTGAACGAACCAGCGAGGAAGAAGAACAGTGTTCTTCTTTCCTCCCTTTTTTTTTAAAATTTTTCTCTCACCTGACACTCTCTCTCACCTGTCTCTATCTCTCTCTGCAAAAGCAACAACAGAAAGTTTCTGCTGACTTTTCCTTTTTTCTCTTTTTTTTTTCTCTTTTTGTTTCTTGCTTGAAGCAAGAGAAACCCCCCTCTCGTCTCCTCACTTTTCTTCTTTCTTTTCACTTTTGTATTCTTTTCTCCTTCGACGAAGACCAAGAGAAGCACCACCTCTTCAAGGCTTCGTACTCTCTATTTATAGAGGAAAAACTCAACAAACAAGTGAAGATTTTCGCAATATTCTCTCAACTTTCTCAACAAAAAAAATGGCTCCGAAATCAAATAAAAACTGAATTTTGAATTTTAAAATTAGAATATATTTTCAACAAGAAAGATTTTCAAAACCGAATTTTTATTTTATTTTGTTATTTTCTAAAAAATTAGGTGTCAATAGATGAGAAACTAATGAGCTTAAAAGATCATACCCTTCTTGTTGTGCAGAATTCACGCGGAAGAGTTTTGATGAACTTCATTAGCTCATTATCAGTAAGTTTTGGAGTAATTTGCCCAACTAGGTTCCTCCACCTTATGGCATATTTTTAAATGACTCACTATTCTTCTCAATACGCTCAAGATTCTCACAAGAAAAAAATGGTGTCAATGTTGAATTTGTACTGTTAAATAAACACATTAGCCACTTCACCCGAGGTCTCAAGAAGTTTAATGTTCCGTGAGGTGTACCATTTTAGCACAGGCCTAGTTAAGCTTGCCTGGAATGATTGGATTATGAGAGGTTTGTTACTAACGTATCGAGTCATCCACTCGTGGTACATGTGCAAATGGGTTTTTAGGCAGGAGATTCCATGTACTTCTCGAACTCTAGCATTTTGAACTTCTTTAGCATCTTGACCTTTGCATAAATGGATAAATTGAATGGAGATTAATTCTTTGACACTTGCAATTGCTTCAGCTTTTCTTCTAGCTTGACAAAGCATTTATCGTGCTACGTCGTGAACATGTTTCCAAGTTGAGCTTTCTCCATCGTGACTTGAGGTGGGTCCTCTTTTAGTCCTGACATGTCATCATCACTACTACTGCCTTATTTGCCACCAGCAAATGTTTACGACAATATTAATTCAAATGGTGTTGGAGTTAGAACAAGCTTGCTCTGAATATAATTCACCTGTTTCGAGAGTTGTTGGAGTGCACTAACAACCTGTTTCATCTTACTTTCCATACTCGCAAGATGGCTTGGCATGTATTCATTGGCTATTTTTGTTCTCACTCTTCACCGAGTTCGAATTGGTGAATGGTCCGTGATTAACTATTTGTTAATAACAAGCGTGTAAATAGGAAGCCAGTCCATGACAACGACCTAATCCCACCCCTTTTGTTTATTCACGAAAAATTTGGACATAGAAGGAATTTCCTAAAATTGGACTAGGGAAATAAAGACATTTGACATGCTAGTATGGACTAAAAAGATATCAAATTTGAAAAGGAAAAACTTGAAACAACAAAAGCATGAATTGAAAACAAATTCTCGAAAGCTTTGTTCCCCATTTTCTTTTCAAAAAGACTTAATAACAATTATTCCAAATTGGAATGACCATGGTATTAAATCCACAACTAACCTAAACTAATTGTGAACTGATTGAGACATACGAGAAAGTAAGTAAATTCCAAAGTGCAAGGATAGAAATCTTAACTAGAGAAAATCGATAGCAATCGCATAAACATGCACATGATACGTGCGATTCGATTTCTAACTAAGAAGGCTTAGTGAAGTTAAGAGGTGATCTGACTGTTGCAGTATTGCATCAGTGTCAGATCCTCTCAACCTCGACTCTACTTGAAGAATTTCGGCAAAAAGAAAGGTAACCTCTATATCACGGTTTCACGTTCAAGGTGGTAGCTATCTTAATATCATCCTAAAATATCATGTGGCATCTCAAGTCTAGCGGCAGGGTTGCGTGTGCCGCAATGTAGTGCTAAAACATTAAAGCATGTACAACAGTTTATAATCACAAAACATTTATCTCAACAAAATTAATATTTATCTCTAATCTACTAACCTACAAAAAATACCCTAGTTAGAGAAATATTTAAACAAGACAAAAAAAACCTAAGTCCAAAAAAACAAATCATTCCTAATAGTTGCCAAGTTGTCACTACCTCTTCCAAGCCCTACGCATAGATGCAAAGGCTAATAGTTCGCTAAGTCTAGACTTAGTCCGAGTTTTCCCAAGCCCACCAATTCGCAATTTATGATTCAAGTTTTTTATCAGTAAGTTATTTTGATTGAGTAGTCGCCACTAATTGTTTTGAGATGGGTCGATTAAAAAGCCGAGAAAAATATTGGGAGAAAATTTTACTCCTATGTAACTAGAGAAATTAAGATCTATGACTTGATTACACTAGTTAATCGACTAACACTCTTTCGATAATCTTGTTTAAACTTCAAGTAAAGTGTTTGTGTAGCATTTTTTTTTTTACCAATCATGATTCAATTCCTAACTTGGCTAAGGAAATAGCAATTCATGCATCATAAGGGCATAATTGGAATAAAGGAAATGTGCATACAACAATCTAACATTCGCTTCTGAGAACTTATACACAATCTCTCTCTCTTTTGTTTTATTTTTTTAGGATTTTCACATATTTTAAGGAAAAACCATTCAAAATCTATTTTTAAGCTTTTTCTTTTTTTTTTTTTGGAAAAAATAAGCATTTTTGGTTTTTTTCAAATATATATTTTTAATAAAATAAAAAATAATTTAATTTATTTATTTTATCCGAAAATGGGACTCGGGCTGGGCCTTCGAGCCTAGTCTGAGTTTGGGCTGCTGCTGGTCTTAGGGTTCGGGCCAAGGACTCAAAAGACGAGGAAAGAAATGGGCTTAATGAACTTAAAACCAATTCAATCACTACAAAACAAAATCCAAGCCCACTAACCAAAAGAAAAACAAATCAGGCCCAACGGTAAAACTCTTTTTTCTCTTCTTTTTTGCTCTCTCTGCCGCCCTCCCACGCGAGTTGCTCGCAGAAGGGATGAACCGACGAGGTGCCAACGGCGGAGGGGGGCCATAGGCCTGCGCGAGACCGAGACTCGAACTCATACTGGAATCTACAAGGGATGAACTCATCTTCAGAACACGCAGCAAGCCATGAGCATAAACAAGAAAACACCCGTCATGCATATAATTTGGGCATTTTATCAAACAAGCGGCGTGCATCATCCGAGGAGTGAGAAACGCGAACAACAGAGCTCGAGCTCAAGTCGATATCCGCAGCAATCGACAAAATAGGCCCCGAGATCGTAGTGGGCACACAAATGAAGCTGGAACTCGCACGAATCGGACAACATCAGCCCGGTCCGGCAAGCCCGAAACAGAGCATAAGGGAAAGATTGTTCAGGTGAAGAAGCTCTACCCGGCTTGGCGGTGTTGGACGGTGGGCAAGCTCGATAGATCGGGCTATGCTCGTCTGCCTCGTGCGTCTCCGAGCCAGGATCCTCGGGAAATCGACGCCCAAAAGAAAGGCGAACAAAACCGAACGAAAATCCACCATGAGCTCGGGGAGAGGGGTATTGCCGGTGACTCGTCGGCCGGCTTTCGAGTATGTTTGTCGATGGAGAGCCCTCACTCACTCTCAGTCTCTCACTCAGCCCTCTCCGCTTACGCTCTCTACTAGTAGATTGTTTGTAAAACAACCATATTGAAAAAATGTGAGTACCCGCGTGGAAGAAATTTGACACTCATCAATAATAATTATTTTTTATTCATTAGAAAATCATGATTTATTTTTACAAAAATTAACCATAACATCCTATTGAAATAGTGTAATTGTTACGAATGAGTTACGATTTTTTATTTATTATTTATTTAATTCTGAATGTTATTATTTCTTCCAATAGTTATCTAAGAGGTTAAACCTTTTCAAATATAATTTCTTAATCTTTGAAAGGTTGTGTTTGTTCGGATATAACTATTTGCTTTTTACTATTAAATGTCAAACATGTTTGTTTAATTAATAATATTTGTCACGCTCGACCCTCGAGTACATGACAACCCTCGTTTACTTAGGCCATTTTGAATGCGACATTTCAGGAGGCATTGCCAACTGATTTGTATTATCGTTTACTTATACATAAGTGGAAGTGGAATATAATCACCCAACCATTCAAATAGGGATAGCTTAAAACATGCGCGCACACATTAGTAACCACATCATTCCATACAAACTATTTGCAAACAAACTAAGCAATACAACAACATTGTAACCTGCTACGCCACTTCAAAAACAACCCAAAAGCGCAGTCATATACATTTCCAAAAGGGTCCTAGGGTAAGCCTAGCATCTCTACTATTATGAGGGCAACTTCAAAAAGTGATGCATTCCCACTATCACTTAGCTCCTTATAGGCTCCATGTACTAGAGCTCCGGCTCGACAATCATGTTGAGGTCAGCCTCCAAATTAGGGACTGCCCCATTAGGCACATCCAGATCCATCACATCCCAAGTAGTGTTCCTAGGTCTTGCACCTAGAGGTCCATCAAAATCTCGAATGGGGCCACACAAGTCGTCCTCTACCCAAAAGTACCAGGCCAAGAAGTGGTAGAGTACTAAATTCTAAAGCCTCTCATCTACCCAAATTGTGGTCATGTAGCTCGTGATGGGCGTTGGTCCCCTTGATAGGCTACTCGATCATCTCTTGACTCTACTCAATGGAGACCTTGAACTGGACATGGCAAGAGAGCTAGACATTTCTAGGGCCTGAAAACATTTAAACAAACAAGAATGAGATAAAACTCAATGAATAAGTTTCCTAATCCTTGCACAGGGAGGTAATTCAAACATGTAAGTTATATTATTGATGACAGATCAATAGCAAAGCCATTGCTTTACCTTAACTATTAATAGGAACGGTTATCTTGCTTTCTCAAGGCCATCATAATATAAGCACCTAAGCAATTCTCACAACAAATCTCATACTTACAAGGCAAAAATAAGAACATGCATTGTCTCATAAACATGCATAAATGTCATTTAATAATCCATACATAATCAAATATCATTCACATGCAAATTTCACACATATATGTTTAGATTATTATGACCGCTCAAGGCCACGACGAACCCAAAGGTCGGCGATCTTCCGGCATAACCAAGCATTGTCTTGCCCTATCAGACATGGTATTATCTAGCATATGCATACACCTTAGGACAACATTCTAGTTAAGGAGTTTTGTTCTGAAATCCATCCACGACGACATCCCATTGATGTGAAGGCCTCTGAACTTAATCGGGCATCATATTGCATAATCATATGCATCGGAACGGTTCTATCACCCCACATAATCATACGCATCAATGTATTTAAATGATCTCACTAGCATATCATTACTCAAGTTCATTTAATATTTTTCTCATTAGTCGATGTAGGAATGTGTAATGCTCATGCAATATGCAATAACGTTTGCCACATGCAACCATGTCATGCTTATATCTCATATCATATCACATTATAACGTCACTTAAACACTTTAACATATTATCTTTTCACATATCCTTACATTCATACTGATTAGTTATGATCATTGAATGCCATAAACACTTACCATTTTCCATTTTAAGAATTACATGAACATACACCATATCTAAATTTAGCATCCAACAATACACTAATCCATTAGGACTCACAGCATAGAGAATACTCATTAAAGGTAAGATAAGTCATTGCATTTAAGTATACCTATCATGATAACCTATCATGTGTCAACATAACCTATTTGATAACTTATCTCATATTAACATATCATATTACGATAACTTATCACACGTTCACATATCATATTACAATAATTTATCGAATATTAAAAAGGCTTAATTCGATAACCTATCACAGCCTACGATAACTTATTAGAAAACTACGATAACCTATTGCGATAACCTATCGGAAATCATGATAACTTATCACGATAACCTATCGGAAACTACGATAGCCTAACGGAAACCTACGATAACCTATCGCTTGAACCTACTTATTACATAATAAAATTATCATTTAACCTTAAACTAACACTAATCCTAATCCTAAGTGCAATCACAACCCCAAACAAGGGCTAGAAAGCCTCTCACTCTTGGTCCTAAGCTTGGTAAGCAATGGCGAAGGAGCGGAAAAGGTTGGATGGTGGCAGCGGTGTTTGGTGGTGGTTGGTCATGCCTCAAATAGCTCATGGTAGGGGCTATGGGTGGCATCATGGAAGAGGAACAACAATGGCAAGGGCTGGATAGTGTTCTCTAGGCTTACGATGGTCCAAATCTAAAGCAAAGAAAGGAAAGAGAGAAATGGAGATGAGGGGCTGGGCGGTCTCCATTTTACCTTCAAGATTTGGCATGGCGACGAGGATGGCGATGCAGGAACGGTAGCCTTGATGTTGGATGGTGGGTAATGGATGGTGGAGTGAGGTCTAAGGAGGAAAATGAAAGAAAATGGCTTGCAAAGAGGGAGGAATGGAGATGAGGGTGTTCAACTAGCTCAAGGAAAGGAGAGGGAATGAGAGCAAAGTGAGAGAAGAGGGAGAAGGAGAGGGTGGGTGTGATTCAAAAGGGAAAGAGGAAGAAGAGAGAGACAATGAGAGATCTTGCTTTTAATAGGAATGTACCTCAAATTGCCCCTCCACCTAGCATTTAGTTGGAGGGGAAAGCTTCATGAAGAGAGGAGATCCAAAGCAATTAATGCATTTGATATGCACATATGGGGAAATAGAAGGAATAGACTAGGTCGAGAATGACCTCATCTCCTTCCTCTTCATCCATGTGGTTGCCCCTTCCTTGGCATTTCCATCGTTACACTTTCGTCCATAGCTTAAAGAGAGGGCAAAAGTGTCATTGCATAAAGATTTGGTAATATTCAAGCACATGAGGGGGCAATTAATGTTTTGCAAGAAGGTCAAAGGGGCTTAGAGGGCCCACGTCTCCTTGGGCCGCCCCTTCTTTAGGTGCGAGGCCCATTAGGCCGCCCATCCATGGGCATGGGGCCCATTGGGCCCACTTGTGGGCTTGGGCCCATTTTGGTCCTTGTCTGTGGCATGTTTTCACTTTTCCAAATTTTCGCGCTCCGTTGATGAAAAATCGAGTTTTCGCCCCAAAGTGGCATTCTCGATGTTTTTGTGGTCTACCGATTCTCATTGTAATCTTGCTTCAAAGATTGGCTACCGATAGAATCCCATTCTAAAAATTAGGATCAGATTGAGGATATCACAAACTCTTCCCACTTAAAGAAATTTTGTCATCAAAATTTGCAGCATTACCTATTTCTTTAAACAAATGAGGATATTGGTGTTCCATTATGTGCTTGCTTTATCAGGTCGCTCCCTTAGTGCCATGATGTTGCCAGATGACTTTGACTAAAGGAATAATCTTATTACGCAATACTCGTTCTTTTCTATTCACCACTCGCACCGGTTGCCTAATATATGACACTTTGTTGTCCACCTTAGTTTCCTCATAACTAAACACGTGTGTCTGAGTTGTTTTCATACTTAGCATGGACACGTGAAATACATTATGAACTTGAGCAAGATTGGGTGGCAACACAAAATGATAGGCTAAGTCCAATTTGTTCTAGAATTTCGAAGGATCCAACGAATCTAGGGCTTAGCTTCCCTTTATTGTCAAAAGAGGATGTTCCTCTCATTGGCGACACCTTAAGGAACATATTGTCGCCCACTTGAAACTCTGAGGTGCTTCGTTGTTTATCCGAATAGTTTTTCTAGTGGCTTTGGGCGGGGTAAGTACATTATCAGTGCCAAAACTTGTGTACGACGCTCACTTTGGTGCCAAAATTTTATTTTGGATTACTTAAGTGTCAAATCGGAGGAAAAATGATTACTTTGGTGCCACTGGTGAGAGATTCCAACCAAAATGATTACCAAAATGATTACATGGCTTATATATATATATATATATATATATATATATATATCTATATGGCTTTTAAACGACGTCATTTTCCATCCTCTTTAAGAAAACGACGTTGTTTTGCCGTCCTAAGTGGATGGCCTCACAATAACGACGCCGCACAACTCATTTGGGGATTGTTTTTTTTTTTTTTTTTATTTGGGAATTGAAATTAGGGTTTTTTTTGTCCGATCCTCGCCCAACACCGACCTAGCTCGCTCGGCCACCGTCACTCGACCGCCGTTACTCGGTGTTCGTCGTAGTTGCTCAACTAGGCAAGCGAGGAGAGGCTGAGGTTGTTCTCGAGAAAGAAGCGACAGGAAGAATAGGAGGCGAGGGCGGAGGAGGAGGAGGAAGAGGAAGAAGGGAGGTCGAAGGTGGAGAGAGCGAAGACGAGGAGGGCGAGGGAAACAAGGAGGGCACGGATGGAGATGGTGGATTGGGCTCTGCTCAGGGAGCGACTGAAGTCGGTCCTTCTGAAGGGGGAAGGAGAGGAGGAGGAGAGGAGGAGGAGGAGGACAAGAGTTTGGACTTGTCAACAATATCGGACAAACTGGACGCAGAGTTGTGCTGGTGCTGGTGCTGGTGCGCTGCTGGCCGGTGCTTCTTCGGGGAAGAAGACGACAAGAAGCCCATGCCATGCATTCTCTCTCTCTCTCTCTCTCTCTCTCTCTCTCTCTCTCTCTCTCTCTCTCTCTCACAATTTGGGGATTTATGGTTTTGAATTGGAGGAGAGACACCAAACAGCGTTGTTTTGTTATTTAAATGCTGACTGTACTCTCTGGCGAGCCACATCAACTTCAAAAATTAATAAAAAAAGTGCCACATCGGATTTCCGACCAATCGGATTGGCGTTGGCATTGAAATAATCGTTTTTCAAAAATTTTGGCACTTAAGTGATCCAAAATAAAGTTTTGGCACTTATAGTGTACTTACCTCGGCTTTGGGCTATCTTTAATCTTCCTCTCAAATTAAGTTTTTTTTTCCTTCACATTTCACATCATGAGTGGAAGAGGACCATATTCTATTTTATGTAGACTATTAATAGGTGTCTTCCATCAAAGTATATTTTCCCCTCATGGCTTTTCATAAGGACCATAACTTCCTCACAAGGATTGCACATTTTCATTTCATGAGGATTACAACTTCTCATAGCTAAAACATATTAGTTCTTAAGTATTCATTAAATTATAATTAATAAAATCATGTGGGCCACAATAATTCTTACATTCTCCCACTTGGCCCATATGACATTCCTATTATGGTTTAATAAAGATAAAACATTCCTATTATGGTTTAATAAAGATAAAACATTCCTATTATGATTTAATAAAGATAAAATGTCTACAATAACATAATGCTAAAATATTTCCTAAATTGGTTATCACATAATAATCACAACTAAGTAAAGAAAACTAATGCGAGTCATGGCAGTTGTATGTCATTTATTAACATAGTCCATTTCATATACTACAACATAACCCTCTACTTAACATCATCAA
Organism: Eucalyptus curtisii; assembly: GCA_017140595.1. Classification (NCBI taxonomy): domain Eukaryota; kingdom Viridiplantae; phylum Streptophyta; class Magnoliopsida; order Myrtales; family Myrtaceae; genus Eucalyptus; species Eucalyptus curtisii. The sequence goes on from CM029504.1 coordinate 9,645,354, forward strand.
TATATGAAAAGTATAGTATTGGTCCAATCATAATGTCTTCATTAGAGACTATCCTGTTTAACATTCATTTATTTCCATAATATAAACTAAATAGAAAACAGAAAATATCAAAAACACATAAATGAGCTTAGAGTGTCATGGCGTCCAATAATGTCTAATCCTTTCAATATGTTCATTAATCAACACTCTCTGGTTCTAAACTTCTTTTTTAATAGACAAATATTTAATTTCCATATGCTTAGCACCATTCAAATACCTGGCAATACTATTGACAATCACAAGCTTTAAAATAAAGTTATGTAGCCATAATCCATGAATAGTGGCCTCAAAGCATACCCAAATTCAACCTCCATGATATTGTCCTTCCAACTAGAAGAAACAAGTAATCAAACATTGATTTTCTAGTATCGACACATAAGGCTAAGTCTAAATCTAAATATCCAATTACCTCAAGATAATCGGATCTTTTATAAGTGATCATATGTATTTTCGTTCTTTGCAAGTATCTAAGAACTTTCTTTCCAATTTTCCAATGATCCGATCTAGGATCACTTTGACATCTACCTAGCATTTTGATAGCAAAACTAATATTTGGTCTGGTGTGAGTTTGAACGTACATTAAGCTCCCAACAATACATACATAAGGAATACTTTTCATTTGTTCTTGTTCCAATTCACTTTCCAGGCATTGTATAAGACTAAATTTATCATCTTTTTGAATTTGACCTACTTCTACTAAATATTTATTAATATTAAATCTTTCTAAAATTTTCTCAATATAGGCTTTCTAAAATAACCCTAACAATCCTTGTGATCTATCACGGAATATTTCTATTCTTATCACATACGTTACCTCTCTCATATCCTTTATTTCAAAATTCTTAAAGAGAAACTTTTCGGTTTCATGTAACAAACCAAGATTAGCAAACAAAACATCATTAACATATAGAACTAGAAAAATAAACTTGCTCTTATTGACATTCATATATATGTATATATATACATCGATCAACGGTATTTTCCTTAAACCCAAATGAAGTTATGATATCATTAAACTTAAAATATCATTGTGGGGAAGCTTGTTTAAGTCCATATATTGATTTCTTTAATTTATACACTATGTGTTCATTTCCTTTAACTGAAAAGCCCTTAGGTTATCCATGTAAACCTCTTCTTCTAAATTCCCATTAAAAAATGTTGTTTTTAACATCCAATTGGTGTAACTCTAAGTCATAGATAACCACCAAAGCCATAATGATTCTAAGTGAGTCTTTCTTGGAGACCGATGAAAATGTTTCCTTATTGTCAATGCCATTTTTTTTTTCTTGAGTAAAACCTTTAACAACAAGTTTGGCTTTATACCATTCAATATCATTTTTGGAGTCGTGCTTGGTTTTAAAGACCCATTTAATCACAACTTGACATATGGCAAATGAGTTAAAAATTAAAATTAATACCATGAAAGCCCCCAATTTCATACATCTATAATAAATTTATCTTGAATTAATTTATTTCAAATTGGTATATCTATTACAAGTTTACTTTCTATTAATTTTTGTTAAATTTTACTGTCAAATTACTGAATTAGGTAGCACTTGGTAATTAACAAGTCTACCAGTTTGTTAGCGTATCAATTTGGTGTTTTTGTAGCATTAATCTAATTTAGTGGAAATTAACGAAGCGTAAATTTATCATAAATGTACCAGTTTGTGGTTTTTGATGGTAAATAAATTAATTTGAGGTAAATTTGTCATATATATATATTTAAGATTTTTTGTGATATTAACCCTCAAAATTAAATAAAAGTAAATTGATTTTTTACGGGCTGCAAAAGGAATATTAATGCACGTCAACTTTTGGCAAAATTTAAATGCCCGTCCGACCATCTCTCTCTCTTCAATCATCGTTTACCCGCATGTTTAGTTTTAGTGAAAAGCTTCGTTTACACACACCTCTCTCTTCAGCCAATCTTTTGTGCTTCAGAAGGCTCCATCTCTATTAGAGAAAAGATTTTATGTTTCAGAGATTGCTGGTCCCCGCTCTAAATTTTTCAATAGTCAGTATGCTACACTTGGATTTACTTCACGCAATTGCTCACTAGGTTGTTGGTCAATTTAAATTTGTATTGCTTTCATGAAGTTAATACAATGGAGAACTACCTTTAGATTATGGTATTCTATAATGGAGTAGCTTCTATTATTTCTTCAATACAAGCTCTATTTGTTTAACGAAAAATGAATTATTTGGAATATACTTCATAAAAAATGATGCTTGTATTGTTTAAAATAATTAGTCAATGAAAAATATTTTCATCATCCATAATGATTGATGTCTAAATATTTTTGTAGACAATGATAATTTATTTTGTTCATTTATTTTCGTAAGCAATACAACCGATCATTTTTCGAAATATATTTTTCAAATCATTTATTTTTACAAAATAGACAAAGCCATGATATTCTCTTTGACTATTAGTCTCACTAAGAATTTTGAGGACTAGTACACTTTTATCTTTTCTAACTCGCTATTACTTTTCTTAGAGTCATTTGTTACTTGGATATTGGATTGATAAAATGAAAGGACTTCCTAAACATACTATCGCTTTGTTTGGTTCAGCTTTCCCAAGACGAGGTGTTTGGTAAGTATTTTTGGGACTTCATTGGTCAAATGCCAACCTTCGGAAAGCTAAAAGCTCAAGTAGCTAGGGACCTGCTTTGGGCTTTTAACTTTTTGAAGTGTTATTGTGAGGGTTTAATGACCTTTTTAATTTCCAATATTGCCTCATTGACTATTATGTGTCCACTTTTGCTCTCAAGAATCATTGTTCATCTTCTTTAGCCAACGTCTTTCATCTTCTTTAACCAACTATCTTTGTGCTCGCTAGTTGCCGAGATCGCTGAGATCATCGAGATCATCGGTTACCAAGATCCAGATGCTACAAGTCGAGGTTTGATGTCGAAGTTGCGTAGGTCAAAGTTCGACTTGTCATCTTCTTAAAGCCCATCATCATCTATCTTTCACAACCCTTCGACGGCAATTGTTGAGGGCGCGCGACCTCATCATTGCCTTACCCTCACCTAGTGGCGCATATTCTCCCTGGCCCTCACCTAGGTCGTGCCGACCGTTGAAGGGCCAAATCTAGGTTGCCTTGAGGTCGCACGATCTTGATGGCCTATCATCCGATGTGGTGCAATCAATCTTAAGGTACCACAGAGTAGCCAATGGGAGAGAATTAGGGTTTCGACAACCGTGAGGTGGTAAGCGATGTAGGCAAAGGGGGAGAGAGATGGAGAAGTGGGGAAGTACAAGAAAATATTTAGTGATATCAAAGTATCATGTCAACTGATGATGCAATGCATCTACCTAATCATACTCAATCACAATTTGACATGTGGCAAATGAATTAAAATTAAGATTAATACCGCAAAAGCTTCTAAATTGATACATCTATGATAAATTTATATTAAATTAATTTATCTCAAACTCGTACATCTGTTACAGGTTTACTCTCTATTAATTTCCGTTAAATTTTTTCATTAAATTGCTGAGTTAAATAGCACGTGACAATTAACGAGTCTACCAATTTGTTATGGGCATATCAATTTGGTGTTTTTGTAGTATTAATCCTAATTAAAGTGCATATCATGATCAATCGGATGGTCTTCGTTCACAAAAAATAGGAGTTTAAACGTAAATTGTAACTATGGCTTAATTAGGGGTAATTTTGTAATTTCATGAAATCCAAGGGTATTTTCGTAAATCTAGAAAATCAAGGGACGTGAGGATGATATACGAGATGAGGAGTCGACAGGCGTTCACTGGCAATCGAAAATCAACCAACAAGGGGTCGAATCGGCCTCCTCCGTTGGCAGTTGGTTGGACCAATCAAACCAGTTCAAGCCTGTTTGATCAGTTCTTGGTCGATCCTATCAATCCTTGGGGGGCAAAATTTTATGCAATTTCTTCTCTCGATGACCAAATTGAAAAGAAAACTTACCTAATTTGAGGGAAAATGGTCTAATTCTAAAGGGATTAGGACAAATAAACCACATAAGTGCAATCCATTAATTTAATTTTTTATTAATCTAATTGCTTGATTATCGTAAAAATAATGGACCTACACCATGGGTTCACATAATCGGACATTATAGGCCAAATCGGACAATTTCACAATTTCTCGATCTAAATCGCAAATTAATTGAAATTGAATTTAATTAATATTGTGAGATACCTATTCGACTAATTGCCCATGCTTAGGATAACCTATTGTATCCAAATTGATTTCAAATTGACATCACGACTCTTATGCTAAAAATGAATCGAGGTTGAATAATAAAATTGAACCTTGATTCGCAAAATTAAACTCTAGTATCAAATGGGTCAACTTGAATTGCCTTAATTGAATCTCATTAGTTTAGTTTTCCTATATCCATGGAGGGTGAATTCCTCAAATTGGTAATTTCTCGAGCGAATTTCTTAAAATGAACCTCGTATTCGGACTTTTCTCGAGAAAATGAGTGGAATGAAAGTGTTCGTTCACAAGTTATGAAGAATTGATTCAGACCCCCTAATTAGGTTTAAAAGTGGCAATTCACATTTCGACAAGACCGTTCTTGAAACTGAGTGAACAAGTGAAAAAGAAATAGTCCCTAGACCAAATGTCCTAAAAAGAACTAGACCTAATTATGACTAAGATGAAAATAATTTTAATTTGGCGGATTTCAAACCAAAAATCGAAAAATTTAGAAAATGAGGTTCTTAATTGGTTTTCAAAAACTTTTCAACACTAAAGTCAAATTGAAACTAAAATGAAGTGTTTTGTGCATTTTTGAATTTTTTCTTTGTTCAATTTTTTTGTCAAATGTTTGATTAAAAGTCAATCCTTTAATTGACTTTTCCTAAAAGAGTTAATTTATGTGACAAATCTTTAAAATTTTCGAAAATTAAGTTGGCGAAAGTGAAATTAAAGACCTTTTAACATCTTTTGCAGAGTTGATTTTTTTATCAAAGAGTTAACAAAAAAGTCAACTCAAAAGTTAACTATTTAACTTTTTTGGTTTTCAATGGAAATGAATATGATTTTTTTTAAATGACAAAGTAAAAAAAAAAAAAATGAAAAACGACACTTTTTGATCGAGAAACAAGCTCTATCGCAATCATAAATCCTAATCTCGATTTTTCCTGGAAACGGGGCCTTCTAAACGCGAAAGATTGGTTGAAGACAGAGATGGATCGGGCGCAGATGGTTGACCAGAGAGATGCGTGCAGCTTTTCTCGAAAACTAAACAACGGTCGAAGAGAGAGACGGTTGGGCGGGCGTGTAAATTTTCCCAAAAGCCGTTGTGGTCAGAAATCAATTTACTTTTGTTTAATTTTAATTCATCTGCAGCGTATCGAGCCGTGAATGGATCTGATCAAGTAAATGCATGCCTCGTTAGCGGGTCACCATATATTTTTTGAGAGAGAGAAGGTCAGATATATTTTTTGCCCTTGCGTAGATATGCATAAACTGCGAGGGTATTTCGGTCGATGCAATAACTATAGAGCAATCAATCCTACCAGAAGTTCCTATTTCCTTAATATAAGAAACTGAAAGAAAAAACAAAACGGAATCAAAACGATGTTCATGTCTCGTTTTCTTCGCACAAAGAAAGTTGACAAATACAATGCCTCTCTCTGTCTCTCTCTGTCTCTCTCTCTCCTCTTAGTGCGAAAGTGGTGTCGCACAACTAACTAGAGAAAACCAGCTCATTCTCACCTCAATTCCACCTCTCGTCTCGCCAAACATTTGCCCACTACAATCGCTCCCCCCATTGACCATCCTTCTCCGACCCTCTTCCGTGGCTCGCCACCTGACGGCCTACTGCCGCCCGCCCATGGCCGCCGACCTCGAGTGGCCTTTCGGAGAGCTGCACGGCCTTGACGCCGACAATATCCGCGAGACGGCATACGAGATATTCTTCATGTCATGCCGATCGTCGCCCGGCTTCGGGGGCCGGAGCGCTCTGAAGTTCCATCCCTCGATGTGGAATGAGCCTGAGCCTGAACCCACGTCGTCCCGGGCCAATGGGGTGGGGATGGCCCCGAGCAGCCGGGTCAAGAGAGCCCTCGGGTTGAAGATGCTGAATCGGACGCCCTCGAAAAAGATGGCCTTGGGCGCTGGGAGCCCGGCGAGGCCCCAGTGGGCGGCGGCTAGGCCGAAGCGGCCGCTCACATCAGCTGAGCTGATGAGGCAACAAATGAGGGTGACGGAGCATAGTGATAACAGGCTCAGGAAAACGCTCACGAGAACCCATGTAGGCCATGTACGTAAGTGTCAAAATGCTTCATAATTCATCTCCCTCGTGTGGTATTCATGCAATTATGCAAAGCAATTTGTTTTCAATTGTCTTTCTTTTGTGAATTAGGAGATAGTAAATTGAATGTGAGAACAAGTATTTGCATGTTGAACTAGACTTGATCTTATAATACAACAAATGAAAATTGTAATAGTAGTTTTTCATTTTTGAGTGACATATACTTTAATCAGTAGATACAAATCTTTCAAACTAGAATCTTGTCTATGTCTTGGCTCATTCCTGCCACTTTCAATCTCCGTAGATTGGTAAGCGGGCAGAGACGATAATCCTTCCGCTCGAGCTTCTTCGCCACCTAAAACCATCTGAATACAACGACTCGAAGGAATATCATGCCTGGCAAAAGAGACAGCTCAAGATCCTAGAAGCAGGGTTGCTTCTTCACCCGTCAATCCCGCTGGAGAAATCGAACACGTTCGCAGACCGCCTTGGAGAAATTATCCAAGCCGGCAAGACGAAGATCATAGTCATCGGGGAAAACTCAGACACCATGCGAAGCCTCAGCAATTCTGTGGTGTCATTATCATGGCGAAGCACAAACGGGACTCCTACTGATGTTTGCCACTGGGCTGATGGATTCCCTCTGAACATTCACCTGTATGTGACTCTGCTGAAGTCGATTTTTGACATTAGGGATGAGACTTTAGTCCTCGACGAGGTTGACGAGCTTCTTGAGCTCATGAAGAAGACATGGCCGATACTTGGAATCAATCCGCCAATACACAATCTGTGCCTAACATGGGTGTTTTTCCAACAATACATCAGCACGATGCAGTTGGAACCGGACCTTCTTTTCGCTTCGCATACCTTGTTGGCAGAAGTAGCGAATGACTCCAAAAAGCAGGACCAAGATGCTCTATTCATTAAGGTTCTACTGTTAGCTCTGACCTCGATACGAGGGTGGTTGGAGAAGAGATTGGGTAACTATCATTACTACTTTGAGGATGGGAGGATGAACCTGATGGAGGATTTGCTGCCGTTGGCAGTGAGGGTGGCAAACATCTTAGGAGATGATGTAATGCTTTCCAGAGTAACAGAACAAGCGCAAGGTAATGCAGTAACCAGCCCTACCGTAGATCACGTGGATGGTTACATACGATCATCTCTGAAGAATGCATTCTTGAAGGTGCGTAAGTGATTCATTTCTCCCTTCATTTTGTGTTACCATGAAGGAGAAATTAAACTTATTTCCTTGTTATCGCTTGCATTAGATGGCCGAAACGGGATGTCAAGAACGCGAAATGGACACAAAACAAGATGAAAGTGAACGACTCATTCGATTGGCGAAAGAGACTGAAGATTTGGCTTTAAATGAAAGAGGAACCTTCAGTCCTATTCTTAGAAAGTTCCATCCTGTTGCAACTGCAGTCGCCGTCGTCACATTGCACAGCTGTTATGGACTAATTCTGAAACAACATTTGACTTCTGCTTTGGTACTCGACAGTGAAATCAAGAAAGTACTGGAGAGTGCAGGGAAGCTAGAAAAAGTTTTGGCACAAATGGTGGTCGAGGACACCATAGAATGCGAAGATGGAGGCAAAATGATCGTGAGGGATATGATTCCATATGAGGTTGAGTCGACCATGTCAAGGCTTCAAAAGCAATGGATAGACGGGAGGCTCCAGAAAGGCAAAGATTGTCTGCAGAGAGCGACAGAATCAGAAGTGAGTTCATTTGATGGTATATTCTCCTGAATAAAATTTACAACTGATTATAACAATTACTCAAAACAAAATGATAATGAGAAGTGTGGCTTGTGACAGACATGGAATCCAAAATCGAAGGCAAATCCATACGTGGAATCAGCTGAAGATTTGATCAAGTTTGCTAAAGAAACCATGGACGACTTCTTTGCCATTCAAATGGAAACTACTGAGGATTTGGTGAATGATCTGGTGAACAGTTTAGGGAGTCTCTTTCAGGATTATGCTGCATTTGTTGCATCCTGTGGTAAGTGTCACCTGTCATATAGCTTGTCCTCGCTTATCACTCTGTACCTATTGCATTCTAATTGTTCATCCAAGTCGATGGTTGACTTGATGTATGTTCATGCTTTACTTTTACAATTACACAAGGACTGCTAGATTCTTCTGGTTTTAATTAGCACAACTTGATTTCATCATTTCCTGAAAATTTTCAATGCAGGATCAAAGCAAAATCACATGCCTGCTCTCCCTCCTTTGACGAGATGTCGTCGAGATTCCAAGTTTGCCAAATTTTGTAGAAAGGTGACACCATGTAAGGTTGGCATAGAAGACCCGCGAGGATGCCGGATGAGCGAAGCTGACCATCCTCATCCGTCAATGAGCGGGGGGACGCAACGCCTTTACATCCGCCTCAACACTTTGCACTATCTCCTTGCACATCTCCAATCCTTGGATGAGATGTCACTCTCTGGTATTGGTACTCTTGGTCACAAATATTTCGGCAACAAGAAGCACCATAAGGACTGCGCTTCCTACTTTCAGAACACCTGTTCGGCCATACGTGAAGCCTGCCAACATGTCTCAGAAGTTGCTGCCCATCGCTTGATCTTTGTCGACTCTAACCATGTCTTCTACAATAGCCTCTATGTTGGTGAAGTCGCTAGTGCACGTATAAGGCCTACTTTGCGGACATTGAAGCAGAATTTGACTCTGCTTTGTGCAATTCTCATCGATCAAGCACACCCACTAGCGATAAAAGAAGTCATGAAGGCCTCTTTCGATGCCTACCTTATCATTTTGGTTGCGGGAGGGGACTCCAGGATTTTCTCCAGGTCGGATCACCGAATGATCGAGGAGGACTTTGAGTGCTTGAAGCGAGCATTTTGTGTATCTGGGGAAGGATTGATGAGCGAGGACGCAGTGGAGAAGGAGGCAGAGAGGGTGGAAACGGTGATCGCTTTGATGAGTCAACCAACGGACAAGCTAATCCAAGACATTAGTGCTATGATCCGTAAAATTGAAGAGAACGGAGCCGAGGATAGGAGGAACAATCAATCTGTGCCTCCGACAACAGAACGATGGAATACATCAGATCCAAACACGATACTACATGTCTTGTGCCACAGGAACGATCAAGTAGCAAATCGGTTCTTGAAAAGGAAATTCCAAATAGAAAGATATTACCGATCTTATGCTAGTGATTGCGGAACAGTCAATTAGTGGTGCATCATCATTTGGGATATCTGAGAGAAAATCATGTCGTTGTTGGTGATTGCACTGGGAGGACTTTTCCCATTGAGGTGTTGAGATGCATGTGAGTTGTGTTAAAAAGTCCTATGTCGGAGAATTGGAGGTGGATCCTATTGCTTACATTGACGGGCTTGAATTTTGGCTCCTTCTTAATGATCTCCCAACTGAATGCGTCGAGCTTCTTCTACGTCAACCCAACAAATGGTATGATTGGTCAGTCTACAACTGTTATGCTGTTTGGTGAATATCTTATGGAAGGAATCTCACGACCAACTTGGTCCCAATGGCAACCTTCACTGTTCGGTCTGGCAAAAGAATTCAGGGGATGAAGGTGCTTGTTGTGGTCTTCACACGCAACAAAGTGGAGATTCAATTCGAGGCATCTTGATGCAGTGAAGAGTCTTAACACCTTGAAGATGTGGAGCTTCTGCTGAATCAACCCTACACAAGGATGTGATTGTCTTTGCAGCTGAGCTTGGTATTTTAGTCTCCATCATATGCAATTTTGTTTGCTGGTTTATCATATAGTCGAGTGAAGATGGGTCAATCATTTTTCGTTAATTGACATTTACAACGATTGAATAATTTTTACAATGAGTTGCCAGAGTTTTGACCATCTGATGGTAAAAGCAATTGAGAACCAGGAGTGGTCATTCGAATGTCGCCTTTGAACTCGATGGCGTGCAAACCAGCAAAGAAAAAGCCGTCCGCGAAGAGACTGCATAGAGATTTTATCTTCATATTCTTCCAAGAAGTATAAATATAATCATGATCATCACCTGTGTATAAATGTAAAGCCGCGCATTGTAGCGATGACGCCAAGAGCCATTCAAGTGCTGGATATTTTACACGTAGAGCTTAGGCTGTAAGCATTGTTTCGCAGTCATCTTTAGCCACGGCATTTTACCTATCACAGAGTGATGTCACCCGCGCTTCCTGATATGTACCTTCTCCAGCCCTTTCAATTCTTCCTTGAGCACCACCATCGAATCCGAGACCTCGGCACGATACACATAGAGTTTTGCCACGAACAGGAAGAACACAAAATTCAGGACGTTGAGCACCCCGAAGAAGGCATAGTAATAGTCCAGGTGCGACGCATTCAGGTTGTTTAGTATCCACCCATGGTGGCCATGCCTCTCGGTGATGCGCGCGACTGTGGATAGGAGGAAGCTACTGAGGAAGTTCCCGATCCCCGAAGTGGCCATTGCATAAGACGTGCCCAAGCTCTTCATGCTCTCCGGCGCTTGGTCATAGAAGAACTCGATCTTCGCTACTTCCAGGAAGGCATCGGCCGTTCCCATGAGCACGAATTGAGGAAGCAGAATGAAGATCGTCAGTGGGATTTGTCCTCCCGATTCAACCAAATTGTGCTCCCTAGCCACTCGGAGCCTCCATCTCTCGGTGAAGGACGCCACCATCATGATCACGATGTGAAGGATGAGGCCGATCACCATCCGGTGGAGAAGACTAATGCCTCTCAGGTTCTTGGTCCATCTTTTCATGATCTTGACGAAGAAGCGGTCATATAACACGACAGAGACGAGCAGCGAGATAGTCACAAATCCAGATAGACTCGCCGGGGGGATCTTGAAGCTGCCGATGCTTCTATCCAAGGTAGTTCCTTGCTTGACGAAGAGGGTATTGATTTGAGCCACCATGCAACTCGGGACGAAAGTTGCGATCAGGATCGGGATCATCCGCAGCATTTGTTTCGTCTCCTCAACTTGGGTGACCGAGCATAGCTTCCACGGAGAAGTCGTACCGGTTTGGACGCATGCTTTGTTCAAGAATCTGCATGGAGAGTGAGTCACACAGTTTATCAAAAGATTAACTCGGCAGCTGATGTAACAATATTTCAGATTGGAACACAGACCAAGTGGACGTTGATGCAAATTATTACCTCAAGGTTGGTGTTGAATCGATCCTGAATTTCCCCTTCTTGGCATACTCTTGCGAGTCAAGCTCATGAAGCTCCTTCGGATCACTCGGGACCCGCACCCTCCCCTTCCTCACGGCGGTCACGATGACTCGGGCCATCCTCGTGAACGGGCTGCCTGCAGGCACCCGGTGCCGGTAATAAGGTGTCCCTGCGAGGAAGATCACGATCGAGATTGCGAGCCCGAGGGTGGGGATCCCGTACCCGAGAGCCCAGCCCACATTGTCCTGAATATACACGAGAACGGTGTTGGCAAAGAGGGTCCCAAAGAAGATGCTAAACATCCACCAGTTGAAGAAGGAGAGCTTGTGGGCCTTCTCCTTCGGGTCGAAGTCGTCAAACTGGTCCGCGCCGATCGTTGAGATATTGGGCTTGGTCCCTCCGGTCCCGACCGCCAGCGTGTACAGCGCACCGTAGAAGACGGCGAGCTGCAACGTGGAGGCCTTCTGGCAATTGTTGACATTTGCTTCCAAGCAGTGAGGCGGCTTGAGGTGGGGAAGCGAGACGGCCAGGGTCAACATGGACATGCCCTGCGTGAAGTAAGCTAGACGTGCTTAATCATCTCGTCCACTACAAAAAATGAGTAGCTTTTGCACTAGGAGCAATTGAATTGCTTCTCAATTAAGTGAACACATTGCTCACCACTAGATTCCACCCTTCTCACATGGGAAAGAGGAGATAAGAGATTCGAATCCCCATCTTTTCAAGAGATTAGAGTATGGATGATTTAGTTTCATATGTGGGTTTTGATTCTCACACTTTACACAAAAGCAAAGCAAAAGTCTAAAAGTGAGAGTTAAAATAGGAGTAGCGTAAGACCAACTAAAAAGGAAAAAAAAAAAAAGTGAACACATTGCTTGTTTCATGTACATAGAATTTACATTTAATAAATAACATGAAGCAAAAAAAAAGAGTAAACACATAGCTTGTTTCCTATTATTGAGCAATGTTCTTATATTTAAGATTGAATTTACATTTTAATAAATAACATGGTGAATTTTTATTGGATGTTTAAATTTAATCTATAGTCTTTAGTATCTGTAGCTAGTGCATATTTTGTTGTATTAGTCAGTTACTAATTATATAATTCAGTTTTAAACTTCCCAATTTTGAAAATCGTCCGTGATCTTTTAAATCCTAAAATAGACAAAACAGCATTCTAACACGTATTCTCTGGGAAGTATGCGATGGAATAATTGACTAGATGACTGAACCAGGTTGGCTATTACTAGGATAAGCATGGACGACCGAGGAACATGTCGACAACCTCAGATTTGAGAGGGTTCAGACCTTCAAAACGGTGGTCCAATTTGTCTTTTTTATTCATTACTTACTATTAATTTATTTAGCACTACAGAATTTTTCAGAAGCAATTTGAGCCCTTCACGGAAAATTATTCTCTTTTCTTTCTTTTTCTTTTTTTTTTTCAGCCTTGGACTTTCAGATCACGTGGATTAATTGTTGGAGATATTGAGATGAAGAAGAATAAAAAACATACTGGGGGAAGAATACATAATATTATTTATTGTAAGCAAAAAATTGATAAATTCAAAAAATTGATAATAAAAAATAATAATAATTGGAGGTGCGGTATAGCTAATCAAATTTTTTTAAGCTGATTAGCGTTTCTTACTATTTGTTGTGTTTATCAAAAAAATGAGATGGCTAATCATAATAAAGTATCCAATGATGTCTGAAATGTTTCTAGAGATGTTCCTATGGTCGCTTTGACCACTGAGGTTCAGACCTTGTGGCTTAGTGTTGTGACAACAAATGCTCTGAGCCTTCAAGGTGAAGCCATTTATAGTGGTACGGATACAAGTTGCTTGATTAAGATACCCGAGACTTTTTTCAAAACAATACAAACCAAATGACATACGGTCCAATTTATGGAGAAATGGTTCGACAGGCTTTGCCTAGTTTGATGGTATTACCTCCGGTGACACCGAATGAGAAACCAAAGAATTCACCGATGTGGGCTTTAAGTATTGGCAACAGGAAGAAGATGAGAGAATGACTATTGTGGTGATGTCTAAGTTGTTCTTTGTGTTAAACAATACTAATTGGTAATTAGACATTGGTGCCACAAATCATATATATGTGGATAAACATAAGTTCTTGTCTTACGAGAAGACTGAGGAAAAAGAGAAGCTCTATGTGGCTAACTCTACATCAGCAAATATTGTCGGCTGAGGAAAGGTGAATTTGAAGTTCACCTCCAACAAAGAAATCACATTGCTAAATATGCTACGTGTATCGCAGATCCATATGAATTTCATTTCTAGCCCCATACTTATCAAGAAAATTTTCAAAATTGTATTCGAATCTAACAATTTTGCACTTTTCAAAGGGTGAATGTATGCGGGAAAATGGTATTTGTTCAACGACCAGCTCAAAGCAAATGTAATTGTCATGTAAACACGAAATTCTTGTAGCCAAAGGCTTGTAATAAAGAGAAGTCTTCAATTTATACTATTGTATCTCCTTATCTATGTCATGGTAGCTTAGGACACGTAAACTATGCTATGATAAAGAAGATAGCAAACTTGGGACTAATTCCAAAGTTTGAGCTGGATGCTCGTTACAAATGTTAGACTTGTGTTGAGGCTAAGTTTACTAAGAAATCTTTCAAATATGTTGAAAGAACAAGTGAACCTCTATAATTAATCAATAGCGAGTTATGTGATTTAAAGTTTGTAGAAAGTAGAAGTCGAAACAAGTACTTCATTACTTCTGTAGATAATTGTACTCGATTTTGCTATTTTATCTGTTGACTAGGAAAGATGAGGTTATAAGCGTATTTATCAAGTATAAAAACGAGGATGAGAACCAACTTGATAGACAAATCAAATTGGTTAGGTTTAATGAGGAAGAGAATATAGTTCTTCCAGCTTAAATGAATTGTGTGGTAGTTTGGGAATAATTATCTAAACAACTATACCTTACACTCCATAGTAAAGTGGAATTACTGAACGGAAGAATAGAATTCTAAAGGAGATGGCTAACGCCATGCTCTTGAGTTTGGGTTTACCTTAAAACTTGTGGGGGGAGGGAGGTAATTTTAACTACAAACTATATTCATAATAAAGTACCCCACAAGAAAATACGTAAGATTCTATATGAGTTATAGAATGGAAGGTTGTCAACATATAATTTTTTGAAAGTATGGGTTGCCTAGCTAAAGTAGCGATTCTTCCTCCGAAACAAACTTGGTAGGGACCTAAAACAATCGATTGCATATTTTTATCGATTATGCTCAAAATAATAGCACATACAAATTTTTTGTTCTCAAATCTAAAAATGTGGAAATTCATGCCAATACTATCCTAGAATCAAGGCATACTTAATTCTTTGAGAATATATATCCTATGAAAAGAAATTAAGGTGGACCTTCTTAGAAGAGATTTAGAGAATTAGAATCTGAGAATGATAAAGTTGAGGCCAAAGAAGCCAATCTTCAAAGGAGCAAGAGGTCATGGATTGATTAATCTTTTGGATAGGATTTTCTAACGTATATGTTAGAATGTGAGCCTCAAACGTTTTAAGAGGCAATATCAACTCCAGATGCTCATTACTAGAAAGAAGCTGTTGATAATTAGATTGATTTTATCATAAGTAATCACACTTGGGAATTGGTTGATCTTCCATCAAGAAATAAACCAACTAAATGTAAATGGATCTTCAAAATGAAGTATAAAGCTAATGGTTCTATAGATAAGTATAAAGGTCGGCTTGTAACTAAAGGCTTTAGACAAAGAGAATGTCTATTACTTTGATACTTATTTTTTTGTAACAAGAATAACATCAATTAGGATGTTGATTGCTATAGACTCGCTATACAATTGGTAAGTATATCATATGGATGTGAAAACTACATTCTCATATGGTGATCTTGACGATGAGATTTACATGGAACAACTTAAAGGATTTAAGGTCAAAAGGCAAGAACATAAAGTGTTTAAACTTTGTCAAATCATTGTGTAGTCTTAAACAAACTCCTAAACAATTGCATGAGAAGTTTGACCGCGTGATGATCTAAAATGGCTACATAATTAACGAGCATGACAAATGTGTGCACATTAAATCCACGTCAATTTGATATATACTTATTTGTCTATATGTCAATGATTTGCTGATTTTTAGAGATAACGCTAAAGTTATCAAAATCAGCAAGAGTGTTATCAAGAAGAATTTTGAGATGAAAGACTTAGGTATTGCAGATGTTATACTTAGCATCAACATTCTAAGGAATTTAGTGGTCTAGATTTAATACAATCTTATTACATTGAAAAAATAATTAAGAGATTTAAATATTTGCATTAAGCACGAGGATAATCATTTTCTTCCGCACCTAACTTTGAGAAAGAATACTAAAAACATTATCAGGCAATTGAAGTACTCTTGAGTAACCAGTAGCATCATGTATATCATAAAATACGAGGTACGGACACCTAGAGTGTCAAAACTTGGCACGTGAGGACACTTAAGTGCCAAAATCGGACCAAAATTGATTACTTAAGTGCCAATCCAGCTAAAATGCGGATGTGGTGATTTTTCGGCGAGATAAGTGCAAAACGATGTCGTTTTGCACGCTGATGTGGTTAAAAAATGCAAAAACAACATCATTTTTGTCTCTAATGTGGTAAAAATTTAATATAAAAATTAATTAAATTAAATTTAAAACTAAATCTATTTAAAACATTTAAAAATAAAATTTCAAATATTAAAAAAAAAAAGGGGTTAGGGAGACGACTGAGCCCTCGCCGCTAGGGGTGAGCATGGTCCGGGTTGGTCCGGGCCACCCCCTAACTCTAGGACCAACCCGTATAGTGTCGGTCCTCAATTTTTAGGACCGAAGACCGACCCTATTGAGCCTGGGACCAAGGACTGGACCGACCCAATGGGTTCGATCCGATTCCAGGGTCAACCCGGGACCGATCGATAATTTTTTTTGTCTTGTTTTTTATACTCCCTAAAAAAGCAAACCTACAAATTCAAATTACACATCCATCGACAATGCGGCATTGTGCAACTAAACTATTAATACCAATACATATTCAGCAAATTTAAGATGACACAATAATAGAAATTTTGTACCTGCTAATCGCTCATCGAGATATGGGACAAGATGGAAAGTTCTTGTAATCATCTATCTTTAATATTCATAACACCATATGCAAAAGCATTTTCCTGCATTTGATCATGTAGAGTCCACTCAACCAAAAAATGAGCTTCACACCACTTGATTAGCAAATCACCGTAGCAACTGTAGTGCTACTCTACTCTTCAAAAACTTCTACCATTTGACACAAATTGAAAAGCAAAGTGCAGCTGAAATTCATTAGTAAAATACAATCAAACCATAAAAAGTTCAAAATACTTAATATAAACCATGAATATATAACTTCACATCTTGTTAATTCACTTGAACTTTTAAACACCTGAAAACAAAACATACGACACATAATTAATACTCAACAAAAGTTTTAAATTGAAATTACTATTAGTGCTATTGATAGAACATCTCACCATAACTCTTAGGTTTTATAACAGACATTTTACTTAGGTTTGATTATATAAAAGAATTATAAATAATATAATGTAATAATATATATATATATATATATATATATATACACGGGGTTGGTCCAGGGTTGGACCGACCCAAAATTCTTAGGACTGAGAACCAACCCGCACAGTATCGGTCCTGAAATTTCAGGACCAAGGACCGACCTAGTCCCCTTTGGAACCGGACCAGGATCGGCAGGGTTGGGCTAGTCCAGGGTCGGTCCATGGTCGACCCTAGACCGCCGCTCACCACTACTCACCGCCGTCGCCTTACCGCCGCCGCCGGGAAGGGCCGACGATGGAGGGGGAGGGTTGGGAGGGTCGCTTGCCCCCGGCCGACCCTCCCCCCTCCATCGCCGGACCTTCCCGGAGGCGGCGGCGAGGCGACGAGGGTCGCAGCCCTCGCTCGGATCCGGCGAGGGCTCGCGGGCCCTCGCCATCGTTGGTCGGGGGTCGGTGACCCCGGTCGGCCCTCCCCCTCCGTCGTCGGCCCTTCTCGGCGACGGCGGGGAGGCGACGAGGGCCCGCAAGCCCTCGCCGCGGGTCGGCCGGGGTGGCGACCCCAACCGATGCTCCCCCACCGTTGCCGGCCCTTCCCGACGACAACGAGGAGGTGGTGGCAGAGGTAGCAAGGGCTCACCCTCCCGCCCGCTGCCTCCTCTCTCCCGCGCCTTTTTTTTCTTTTTTCTTTTTAAAATTATTTTATTAAAATAATAATTATTTATTTTTATAATTTAATTAAATTAATTTTTATATTAACATTTGAATCAGCTTAAAAACGTCGTCGTTTTGGCCTTTGTTTGTTGAGTCAAAATTCCGGCGAGCCACGTAGACGAAAAAAAAAAAAAAATTGCCACATAAGATTTCTGGCGGGGTTTGCCGGAGATGGCACTTAAGTGTCATTTTCCTAACTTTTGGCACTTAAGTGTCCCTCCATGCCAAGTTTTGGCACTTGGGCTATACTTTGTCCCATAAAATACACTAGATCGGATATTGTGCACTTAGTAGGAAAAGTGAGTCTGTGTACAAGTAATCCTAGTCGTGAGCATTAGAATGCACTTCTAAGAGTGTTGGGTTATTTATAAAAAACCAAAGACTATGTTCTACAATATGACAAATATCATGCTATTTTGGAAGGCTATTCTAATGCCAACTGGATTTTGGATTCC
The DNA here is from genome assembly GCA_017140595.1 of Eucalyptus curtisii. Taxonomy (NCBI): domain Eukaryota; kingdom Viridiplantae; phylum Streptophyta; class Magnoliopsida; order Myrtales; family Myrtaceae; genus Eucalyptus; species Eucalyptus curtisii. The sequence continues at coordinate 9,663,562 of CM029504.1, forward strand.
TATGAATTGAAATAAACTAACGGATATATTTTCACATTAAAAGGTGTTGTAGTATCGTGGAAATCTGCAAAACAAACTCTAATAATGCGCTCCACAATGAAATTAGAATTTGTTGCTTTGGATAAAGCTGTTAATTTTTTAAGGATGTTTTGTTGTGGCCAAAACCTATGCCTCCAATATGCATTTATTGTGACAATTAAGCAACGATTGCAAGGGCACAAAATGTGACATATAATGATAAGTCTAGACACATTCGTTGTAGACATAATACTATAGGACTGTTTCTTTCAAATAAAATAATTTTTTTGGACTTTGTGAAATCAGAGGAAAATATTGCGGATTTGTTGAGAAAAGATTTGTCAAGAGAGCAAATAAACTAGGCATCAAAGGGAATGTGGTTAAAAGCCTTAACCAACAAAGGGTGGAAGCCTAACCTAGCAATTGAAGATTCCATGGACTAGGTTCAACACAACAACGCAAATTTCGGAAACTCTAGTGAGTGCACTGTCTCCCACTCCTATGATGCAACAATGCTTCATACAGAGTTTTAAGAGTACGCTTTGCGTTTAATGATTCTTATAGCTTGGATTTCAATAGCTTAGTAAGGAATGGTAGGACACCTTTAATAGAAATGCACCTATATGCGTGGAGTTAACCGATTCTATAAAAAAATTTAGAGGCTAGATTTTTTAAAGCAAGCATGAATTTTGAGAGATTCGAGGTCGAGAGAATGAACGCAACCGAGAACCAATCTTGATTCGAAAATACTCTATGTGAGATCTATTGTCTAGGCTTACACTAACAACTAACGATTCAAGGCCTAATCCACTGACTAATTAAATATGTCCATTGTGCTTTCACTGACTAAGGTTTAAAATAAAAGCTACCTATCTTGATGAAGTGTATTTCCATAGGCACATTTAGAATTTCTCGAGTCAAAATATCTTGTTGATCCATCAACATGGGAGATTGTTATAATTATGGTGGGTTAATGGATCAACGAAAGTGAGCAAAATGAGTTCATCTATCTCATTAATTTATGTATCTCTATTTAATTAATGTATCTCCTACATTCTTGCTTTCATTTAATTCATGGTTCAAGTATGGCTTTTGTATATGAATTCTAAAACTCTATAAATATACTTGAAATTCTTCATTCCAAGAAGAAGCGAAAACACCTACATCTCCTCTCTTCAAGTTTCTTTAAGTGTGCCAGTTTCAAAAAGTGTTCAACAAAATCCTTTTGACACAAATAGGTTCAAGGTGTTCTATATTGGGAGGTATAATTCGTAAAATTACTTGACACCATTGATAGGAATCAAGTGCCTTAAGAAGAGTAGGTTATCCATACCTAACCTTCAATTATTGTTTCTTTTCGTTATTATTTCCCGAATTTATCAATTTTGTGGTTACAACAAGCAATGTTACGTATTAATTCCCCCAAAATGTTTCTTCTTCTTTTCAATAACTCCAACATTAAAAATTCATGTGTGGCATGAAATTAAAAAATTCTTGGTCGGCAGATAAAAACAAGATTGTCCTCGAGTTCCATATGAAGTACGAGGAATTGGATCTTATGTACAACCCAAACTACTACAATTAGAGTATATAGCTTATGTAATCAAGGTAAATTTTAATTTGTATGACAAGTTGTCGACTAGCGTGGAATCTATAAACAACACTCCTAAGTCTGTTGATAAATTAAATTAATCTTGTTTTATCGGCACGTCTCGAATAAATTCAATATAGTTTTCCAACAAGGACAAACCGTGAAGTATATTCTAGAATTTTTTTTACACTATATCATGTATGTGCTTCCTCTAAACTTCTAAGATCAATTTTTACCACTAGTATATCTTGAAAAAAAAAAAAAAAAAAGCCAAGCTTCACTTGACCAACTCATATTCAAGTAATAGATTCGTCAGACTTGGTTCAGGTCAATAGTTTTTGAGTTTACCAAGGCCATATTTGGTAACTGGTCAAACAACGCCTGATTATATTCTTTTGTTCCTCGGAACCAAAAAAAAAAAACAGAAATTTATTGGGTAACTTTTTGATTCCTAAAAATAGATTTGGAATAGTATCAAATTGTAAAAATTAAAATTAAAAAAAAAATTTCTTTGTTTCCAAGAACAACTCCAGAATCAAGCCGGTGTTGACCCGCTAGACAAGAGCTGGCAGCCTTGTCGGCCTTGACAAGGCCGAAGGCTTGACCTCGCCTACCTGCCAATAAGGCTTTGGCAAGGCCAATGACTGGCTAGAGGGAGAAGAAAAAAAAGAAAAAAAAAAAGAGAGAAAAATGTAATAAAATTGTTTAAAAATTAAAAGAAATTTTAAGTCAAAAAAGAATTTAAGGGTTGTACCAAACGCATTTCTATAATAGGAAAAGAAATTTTATACGGTTATCAAATGTCTTTAAATACTCAAAATATCGTCTAGGGAACAGAATTAGAAAAAATCATTTCTGAGCAAAAATTGTTCCAGAGAATAAAACGATTATGAAAAGCACACCAAGCGGTTCAAGTACTAACTACATATGCATGACATATGAACATTATGTATAGCTATAATATATCTTTCTCATGATCATATTGCATTTTCAGAATTCAAATTCGAGCTTCAGCTTTCTCCAATTAGAGGAATTGAGCTCCAATTGTGCATCAGGCTGGGCACAATCGAGCTGATTCAAGCTCGAGTGTTAATTAAATTTCATTGACTCGACTCCAATTATATCCTTTGCTTTTTCAAGGACGAATTTAAGGTCGGCTTAGCATGATTTTCACATGTTCAATTCGATGACGACTCTCTACATAGGATCACTGAAAGGAAAGTTATCGCCGAGTTTGACAATGACTATAAAAGTTTCCCCCACACGCTTCGATGGCAATGCGGACAGCACATACCATGAGATAGATGGCGGATGCGACGACGAAAGTCCAGTATCGGCCGAGATGGGCGTCCGCCAAGTATGCGCCGAGGACAGGCATGATCCAGACCACGCCGACCCAGTTGGTGACGTTGTTGGCCGACTTGACCGTGCCTTGGTGGAGCTTCTTGGTCATGTAGAGCACGAGGTTGGACGAGATTCCATGGTACGCCATTCGCTCGAAGACTTCGTACACTGCTTCCAATTCGGTCAACAAGTCAAAGCAAAGACTAAAGAAGCAATTCTAGCAAAAAAAAAAAGACTAACGAAGCAAAATTATATATATATATATATATATAATAAAGGAAAAATTCCACAAAAAAACTCCAAATTTTGCCCAAAGTGATAAATTTACCCCAAACATTTTTTGTGATATAAAAAACCCCAAATTTTGCTAATCGTGACATATTTACCCTAAAACTTTGTTTCGTGACACAAAAAACCCTAAATATGTATCTGTATGATACATTTACCCTAAATTATAGGACATTTTTGTCTTTTACTTTTTAAATTTTTTTCTTCTTCTTCTCTCTTCCCTTCGCCATGGCTAGCGGAGGAAAGAGAGAAGAAGAAAAAAGGGAAAAAAAAAAGGAAAAACATAAAAAATAAGACGAAAATGCCATTGGTTGAGTAAATGTGTCACGGTTAACAAAATTTGAGGTTTTTCATGTCAAAAAAAAAATTGGGATAAATTTGTCACTTTTGGTAAAGTTTGGGATTTTTTGTGGCTTTTTCCCTAAAATAAAACAAGCCAAATTGCATAATAGCACAAGGATAATATACAAATGGTTTTTGATTTTTCGCTTTAAAAAAGTTTATTTAGACAGATTCGAAAGATAGCAATACTAAAAAATGATTATCAGAGAAACACGACATGAGCTCATGTGATCCGGTGGATTTAATTGAAGTCGACTTACTTAATAAGTTTAAGTGTAATAAATGACCATAAAATTATGGAGAATGAAGGGGAGCGGGCTTGCGTGATTTAATGGACAAAATGACAAAAGGACTGTCGCTATGAAGATGCATTATGAGAGGAATCTTGGAAGAAATGGAGTCAAATAGATGCCTGGAATCTCTTCTTTATGATTTAGTGTTTTTTTTGGGGGGGGGGGGGGGGGGGGGGAGGAGGAGTTAACGCCAGCTAGCTTTTTCGCTGTCTAGGATTAACACTAAAGCTGAAAATTAGGGACAGAAAAGATTTGACAAATGGGCAAATTTGTGGTTGATTATTCTATTGGGAGAAGGTATTATTAGCTCTCTTCAGTACCTTCTGCATATATCTCGACTGGATATGATCTCTCTAGGGTAGAATTTTCTCACGAGGAAGTCAAAAGTTTTAGATTCGAGTTTTGTACTTACTGTAGATAAAAATGTGGATCCAAAGCAAACGGAAGCTTCTCATCTTTCTTGACAGTGGAATGATGATACCCTAGCCAATTTATGGTGGTATCATTCTGATTACCATTATCAATAAGTGTACAAAGTAACATATTCTAGACTTTGTAGATGCCAAAGTATTTTCAGTAGGTTGGAAAAATTGAATTGGAAATTAAATATGAAGATATACTAGCTAATTAACTATTTATGGGACAGATATTGTTTACTTTTCTGGAGAATAATAATGGCCACCGGTACCCTATCTGAAAATTGGAAAAGTGTCTTTATTGTGTATCTTAATCGACATCAATTATATTTTCATGGGTCCACATTGGGGCCTGGGAAAAATGCGAATGGTCCACATCCGGTATGTATTTTTCAATTGCAATTGAATTTCCTATAAGTCATTTTCTAGGAAAATGACAATATTTTCTGGTGTTCGGCTAAAACTTGAAAATGTTTCGAAAAATATTTTCCGGTGTTCGGTAAAAATAATATTTTCTAAGACTTCACCACTTAGGCATGCATCACTTACCGACCTATAAATCAATCAAATATAAACTTGCCTTTAAATCTAGGCAAACTTGCTTTATATATTTGTTCCCTCATTGTCACCAAACGCTCATCTACTCAAAAAATGTTCGTATGGATTTTAAAAAGAAACAAAGCATATACAGCCCTAATGAGAATCTTTTAGTTGAGTGGCCTGTTCTCCCCCTATGTCTTTTGTGTTCCAATAAACAAAAGAAAAAGAAGCAAATCATGTAGAGCTCTTTGCTTGAGCAATGTACAACTGCAGAGTAGAGTAAATAAAGAAAATGATAAGCAAGAATGCAGAGCGCGAGCTTGAGATCGACGAGCTCGAGGTTCGCCTGGTAACGGCTGACAACTAGCCAAGAAAGAAGAAGATGGGAAACAACGAAAAGAAAAAGAAAAAAAAAAGAAAAAAAGGAAAAGAAAAAAGGAAAAGAAATAGAAAAGAAAAAGGAAATTAAAAATAATTCGAATTAAAAAAGAAAAAGAAAATTAAAATATAATTCGAATAGAAAAAGAAAAAAAAAGAAATGGGAGGAGGAAGTGAGGATATGTAGAAATGTGAGATAAGAGAAATCAAGAAAAGAACATTATTTAGAAGACTTTCTTCTTTTCATGGAAAACATTTTCTTCAAGGAATTTATTTTTTGTGAAAACGAACACCGGAAAATCCGGAAAACGTTTTTCCAGAAATTATTTTTCGCGAAACGAACGGAGCCTTAGAGATCACACGTTTTCCTTTTTTTTGTGTGAACATTCATATCTATGCACAGTTCTCTTCCATGAAACTAAGGTTAAATTTGAAATATTGATGACCCAGATGAAGTATTCTACAACATGCCCGGGAGAGCACACCAGCAAAGGATGGACAGAGAGAAAGAGAAATAAACAAGCACGAGGCACAACCGCCGAAGCAACAAGATGAAGAAAGAAATTATTACTTCAGCCGCTTATGTTGTCGCGACCTCTTTTTTTCTCGGCGCCCGCAATCGGGTACGAGCGCCTGAGGAGGCTAATGGCTCGGCTGAATTTATTAAGCCCGGACTCTCCCAAGTCCACCAATTCACGACTTAATGGTTCAAGTTTTTAACCTGTAAATCAATTTTTAAAATGGAGTCGCCACTAATCGATTTGGGGTGGGTTGATTAGAAACCCAAGCGAAGTATTGGGAGAAATACTCACTCTGCGCAACCAGAGAAATTAGGATCGGGGACTTGATTACACTAGTTAATCACTAATGCCCTTTCGGTACCTAATCTTGTTTAAACCTTGAGGTTTTTTGGATGTTCGAGGGATTTTCCATGCATTTTTGGGAGGAAAAACATTTCCGAGTCTTTTTCTAATTTTTTGGACATAAAAGGGATTTTTTGATTTTTTTTGGTATTTTTTGGAAAATACAAGTCTTTTTGGTTTTTTTTTTGAATTTTTTGGCTTTTTCATGAATTTTTGGCTTTTTTTGGATTTTTGGCATTTTTTGGAAAATATGGAATATTTTTGATTTTTTTTTTTTTCGGAAAATAAAATATTTTTTAATATTTTTCAAAATATTTTTGGAAAATAAATTATTTTTGACTTTTCTCGATTTTTTTAGAAAATAAAACATTTTCAATATTTTTTAAATATTTTTCGATTTTCTGGAAATTAAAACATTTTTTAATATTTTTTCGAAAATAAATTATTTTTGATTTTTTTTTTCAAATATTATTTATTATTTATTTAAAAATATTATAAAAACTAACCTGGGTCGGATCCGCGGGTTGGGTCCGACCCGGCCGACGACTAAGCACGCGGGACGGGCCCGCAACGCGGGCCCGACTCGGATTTTTGCCCTCTTTTCTTTTCTTTTTTTTATTATTATTGAAACGGCGTCGTGGCGGTGTTTAGGGACAACCGGCCCGGCCCGACAACCCGATCCGACAGCCCGCTCCCGGCGAAAACCTACCCGGATCCGACCCGACTCACGACCCAACCTTCGCCGCCCCGGATTTACGGAATCCCTACCCGGTTCCCGACCCGGTCGACCCGACAATCCGGATCGTGACCGGAAAATCGGGAACCCTAGGGTTTCCGAATTGAGGCGCCCAGAGGCGCGCGGCGACGACGGCGATGACGGCGGCGACGGAGGCGATGACTAGGCGAGGAGAGGGAGGTGGCGACGGCAACGGCGACGGCGCGGTACTGTTCGTGACGACGGCGCGCGCGAGGCGGCGATGATGGCGAGACCCCCCGCGAATCTTTTCTTCTCCGATGTCTCTCTCTCTCTCTCTCTCTCTCTCTCTCTCTCTCTACTCCTCCCTCCGGCGAGACCCAGATCCGAAGTCGCGAGCCCTCGACCCCCCTGAAGTCTCTCAGTGGGGTGTCCAAGGGTCGCGACTTCGATCTCTCTCCCTCCGGCCGCGAGCTCCCAGATCTCGGCCTGCTCGTCTTCGGCTCCCCTTCTGAAGTCTCTCGCAGGAAGCTCGAAGCTTTGCGGCCTTCGATCGTTCTCGGCGTGCTCTTCGACGGAGGCGATGCGTCCCTATTTATAGGCGAGGGGGTGGCCGGTCGACGGAACCGACCGCCGGTCCCCCTCGCGCGCCGAGCGGCCCCCGACGGCCGAACCGGTGTCCCATCGAAGCTGGGCTGCCCCTCCCACGTCGCCGTCCGTCCGCCGATCCTGCGTCGCGCTCTCTGCGCGTGTGCTGCAGAGGCGAACGGAGGAAGAAGACGATCCAAAGAGGGCCGGGCCGAGGAAGGAGGATGGGCCGTAGGGGCCCATGCGGAAGGGGGGGAATGGGCTGCTCTTTTCTTTTTTTCTGCTTTTCCGTTTTTTTATTATTTTTCATCCGAAAAAGATAAAATAAAATAATATAAAATAAAATAAAGTAAAACCTAATTAAATGAAATTTTAGGCGTCAACATATGTCTGTATTTCGCAATTCAACGATGATAATGGGAGGTTGTCGGCTAGATTTAACTTTCCAGCTGCGCTCAAAACCCAACAGAAGGCATTCACACATTGCAAGGTTCACCACTCAATCATCAAGAAAGTCCAGGAAAGAAAATCAAAAGGGAAAAAGAAGCTCCAAAGTATGTGGAAGAGCATGATGATGCATCCCAACCAATCGACAACCCCCCGCAAAAATCACATCAGCAGGCGCAAGAAAGCAAGAACTCTCTTCAACCCTTGAACACAGACTTCCTATTGTTCCCATTTAACATGCAGAGCATGCAGAGAGAGAGAGAGAGAGAGAGAGAGTACCAACAACGAAGGAGCAGGCGGTCCATCCGCCGTGCTTCGACCGAAGGACAGGATTCCCTCGGAGATCAACAGTCCCATCTTGGGTGTAATCATCAACTCCTCCTTCCACCAGTGACATTTTCTATATGTATAACATACGAGTTTGTGTTTCTCTGGTTGTTGCACAGTACCAGCTCTTCTGTACTAAAACCTATCTTCTGCGAAGAACTTAGCAATCCCAAAGCCACCCCTTTATAGCCCTCCGCAGATTCGAGTCTCGCTCTCCCTCGCTCGCTCGCTCCAGTTGATTTGACTTCCCCATCTCTTACCTCGCACGGCTTGCAATTATCAAAGGTATCCCGATCGGAAAATGACACAAACCCCCTCCCCATGTCGACTTTCTACTTTTGTCTTATTCTTGCAATTTGCTTTCTAGTTAGCTTTTCCGCTGTTCTTTAAGAGATCTCACCTCTACACAAGTCTTAATATATAATTTATGGCGATTATTATTATGGACGAGCTTAGCGGATCTGACTATCACGTCGTTGGCCGAAACTTATAAACTAGTCACTAGCGTGCAATCAATAAGGAAAAGGAGGTGGAGCAAGACAGGAATTATAATCCAAGACCTCTCGATATTGTCAAGAAGAGATGATCTTATGCCTAAAATTTCCAACATAGGGATTAGCCTGCGGTCAATAAGGAAAATCTTTTGAGCAATCTTTTTATGCGTCCCAAAGGTAATTTAGAATTGGGCATAACCTGTCAATGCCATGCCGGATGAGCAATGCATTTGTGATATTATTTATAAATAAGATTTGTCAAAGGGCGCATCTTACATAAGCCGAAATGATCAACATGAGTATTCATGAGGATTTCTATGTTGGGCTTTGGTGTGAGCTAGGAGAATCTGGGCTTGGTCTGGTTTGTGCCGTTTGGGCTGGTGTGTTCTTTTGTTATTTTCCATTGAATCGGGGACGAACTGGGCTCAACGTATGAAATCTTTGATCAAACAATATCTTTACCCACAAATTGAATTAAGCTTTTAAAGCTTTACAATAGGGTTTTGAATGCTCCTAAAGACAAACGCTAGGTTCTTGTTTGTGCATTTCTACTATTACACGGTCGTGCCCTTTTAATACGTTGATTATTATCCCCTTTTAGCCTGGTTAGGAAGAGAACCTTAGGAATCATAATTAGCAAAGTGGCTGCCTAAACATTTTAGTTGGTAATTGAACAAAATTACATATCAAAAGAACACTAGTTGGATAATTGATGTAATCAAGTCATCGACCTTAAATTCTTCAGTTCGTATGAGTAAAGTTCTTCTTGTTGCTTTACTTAGGTTTTTAATCGATCCACCATAAATTGATTAATGATGATTCCTTATTGAAAATCATTTGCATGTTAAAAACTTGAACCTTAAGTTGTTGATTGATATGGGCTTGGAATAGCACGAGTTAAATGTAGGCTTAATAATCCATTAGCTAAGCCTTAAGTATTACATCCAAGATGAAGGTCACCACAATATGGGATAGTTTTGTTACTTTCAAAATATATTAAGAGATTTTCTCAAAGCATCGCTCAAACAACCTTGATGTCCGTGAGAGTCTGGAGCTCATCGCTCGTGCCGCATAGATGCATCTTTGGATAGGTGATGGAAACAGCTAGCTTTAGTATTTCAATGGCGAGGTTGAAAAGCCCTGACTGTGCCATTTTTAAGGAAGGGAACTAAACGATGTGCCATGCAAACGGGTATAAGACATCGATTTTTATAAAATATCGCTTTTATCAAAGTACTTGAAAAAAACAGTGTGACTGTAATAAAATCTAAAAAATAAGGTTATCATCAATTTAAATTAGTCACATTACAAACCTCTAAAATTGCATATAACAATATAATCATTTTGATTTTAATTCTTTTAAGAAAGGATCACGAATGACAATTGCATTTTATTATTATCTTTTGCTATCTAATGATGTACTAAAAGAATATTATATTTGTTTATATGAATATGAGATGATGCAATTATAAGTGCGAAGTCCGAAAATGGGCATCTTACATAGTTATTTGAGTAACAAAGATGCATGAAATGAGTGAAAAATGAATTATTTCTACCTTAACATGAGAATGTCACTGACAATGAGTCTCTTTGGTGCAAGTGGATTCACTCAAATTTCTTAAAGCGGAAAAATTTTTGGGTGGTCCCGTGTCCTACCTTTTTCTCTTGGGCATGGAAGAAATTGCTTGATCTTCGTGGAAGTTTTCAGCAATACTTCTGCTGGCGCATTGGTAATGGATTTTTGGCTTCATTTTAGTTTGATCCTTGGCACCCAAGGGGCTCTCTTTACCGTTTTTTTTTTTTTTTTTTTTTTTTTTTTTTTTTCTGATCTGGAGATTTATCGGTCTGGTATACCGCATTTGGCTTCGGTTAGGACAAGTCTCTCCTCTTATGTAGCTACCATCCTGGCTGATTGGGGGAGAACCTCTCCCGGTACTCAACCAAGAGGTCGACCGCTTCCTCTAGCTTGGGCACCCCTCTGATTGCTTCTCTACTTCCTCTACCTGGAACTTAATTTGTCCTAGAGGACCTTCAGTGCCTTGGTTCTCCTTTGTCTGGAATCCCGCATTGCCTCCTCGCTATCAGACTCTCCTATGGTTGACCACGCGTAATCGGTTAGCGTTTCTCTCTTATGGCCGTATCTCTTCTGCAGTGTGTGCCTTCTGCTCTTGTAGGCCTAATTCGACCGATCACCTATTTTTTGGATGTCAAATTACCGGCAATCTTGCGCGGTATTGGGCGGCCAAGTGTAATCTACCTTGGCAAAACAGAAGTTGGGCTGAGAATTTAGCTTGGGTTACCAAGCATATTGGTGATAATAGTTTCCACCAATCCCTGTCTCGCTTTTCCTTTGGAGCTTTATGCTATCTTATTTGGAATGAGCAGAATGTGATCATCTTTCGCAACCACTCCCTCTTCCTCCCGGTGTTGAAGATGTACCTTCATAAGGCAATTAAGGATAAAGCTTTGTCTTTCAAGCAGAAGACTGCAACAATGTTGGGGATTGCCTTCGACAATCTTTGATCGATTGTTCGTTCTTTCATTTTCTTGTTGCTGTTTTTCTTTCCTTTTGGCTTTGGGTGCGTTTCTTGTGGTTCCACGGCACCCCTACACTCTTTTGACTTCCTTGTCTTTTGAGTGTTTGTTCTTGTTGGTGCCGGGCCTCCTTATTTGTACATTCTTTTGGTAAAATCTATACATTACTTACCTTTACCCAAAAAATAAAATAAAATGAGAATGTCATAAAATGATAGCGTTTTCTTGTATGAAAAGACTAAAACTTGAATTAATAAGTTAAGCGTTTTCATCTTCCTAAAAACAAGCAGCGAGTCAAGCAATTCTTGAGTTGGAACTATATATGGGTTCCCAAAATAATTATTTAAAAGAATAGCATGGAACATGTGCAATCTTTACCCTGAGCATTTTTTGTTTGGCCTCTCCTTGTGAGAGCAAGACACTGAATAGTTCTCAATTTCTTCAAGGAGATGAGGTGAGATATCTCAACTAGCAAACATGTTAAACATGAACGGTCAATGATTCAAAACTCTTGAAGCAAAGAGAAATTGTCAATTTATTCCAGCAAACTCATGAGATCTCTCAGCATTCAACCTTAATAATTTGTATTGCAGTCACCAGTTTTGGAAGTCTTAAAATTCTAAGACCACGGAGTTTCGCAAGGGATTGCTACTAGGTGCCATGCTTGTCACCATGGCTCGAAAAATCGATTATAGTATAAGCTCAAATCTCGAGGTGGTAGAGTGACTTTTTATTTATGTAGAAGATATAAGTATGGATTTCTATTTGTGTGAAGATCTTCGTAACCCCAAAACCAACCTTCTATAATCATACATAAATTGGAGTCTCTCTTTTATTGGAAAATTATAAATAAATAAAAAAATTCATAAACCCGTTGCATTTGTACTAATTGAGTCCTTCACTTTTTAATTCATCCAATTTAATTATAAATATTTTCACACCAGTACCAATTTAGTCAATTCGATAAATTTTGACTGGAAACTGCTAACATTGACGTTAATCATCTTATGCGGTACGACCAATGTTCACATGGACAAATTTTACAATTTTTTTAAATATTTCTTGAACTTTATAATTTTTTCTTTTTATTTTTCATTGTGGCTAGCAAGGATTGCTGGACGAGCGCCTACGAGCCCTCGCTAGATCAAGCAAGGGCAGCCCTCACTTGCCCATGAGGGTCAAGCCCTAACCAGAGGCCATGATGGCGGCCCTCTCCCAAGCCACGATGTTCCTGCCATTAACAAACCTAGGAGAGGCCAACGATAGCCTAGGCAAGCTACGACCCTCATTAGTGACCCTTGCTGACCACAAAAAACAAAAATAAAATAATAATAAATAAAATAAAAATTTATAAATTTTGTCCATGTCAGTTTCGATCATGTTGCGTAAGACAGATGGTATTTATGTCAATGATTTCCAGTCAAAATTGGCCATATAAACTCAATTGGCACAAATATAAAAGGTTTATGATATGATTGAATTAATCTAATTGAAAAGTTTATAATTGAATTAATCTAATTGAAAAGTTTATGATTGAATAAATATGTAATAGGCTTATGACTTTTTTAGTACTTTTTCCCTCTCTTGCTTCAATTGAATTGATCCCTCCATCTCTCAACTCTCATCTTGCAATTCCATATGATAGCTATCAAAGCGATTCTAAATGGAAATCACTTTCCAATCTCTTACCTCATATATATATAGGTGTGTGAACGTTAGGACAAGGAATTGCCCAAATTCCCTTCTTTTTTTTTTTTTTTAAATATAGGTAACGTTAAGGAGAAGAAGGTAGAGGAAGATAGGACATATATCCAAGATCTATGAATACCCATAAGAATATATCCAAGCTGTTGGCGTGCAGTGAAGTAGTCTTTTGCTGCTTCCCAAGGTACTCTAGAACCGAGCCTAACATATCAGGTCCAAGACGGATGAGCAATGCACCTTGAAGTTATTCATAGACAAGATACATCCTTACAGGTCCCCAGGAGTACTCAATTTGATAGTTTTGGCTCGTGTAAAAAACGCCTCGGATCATTACAGCATCTTGTTCATCTTTGAACACTCCTTTTGGAACTTTGTCCAAGTCAAACACACTGTAGGTCGGTTTCTCACTTGAATGGTGCTTTTGGATTCGGTGGAATAGGTCGGGCGTTACAATTGGTTTTTTATTTTTTTTTAAAGATTGCTATGCTGTTGAGTTGTACCAAGGCATTATCGCAAAACCTAACTATTTGACAAGCCCAGCCGCAATTCTCCCGATCGAAAAAGTTTTTTTGGTGACACGATGCGGCATGATTAATTAATTACATTCTTGGTGAGATAGACATCCCAATTAATTTTTGCATTTCAAATTTGAAAGCTTAACTTTTATGGCACAAATGATAACAATTCTATTTATGGATATAATTTCTAGACATAATTTATTGCCAGAAATAGATTTTTCTATTTATTCTCTAGAAGAATTTCTAAGTAAAAATATACGTTTAATAATGACACAGAATTGTTGTTCTCATAATAGAAATTCATTTGATAATCATACAAAAGTTCTCCCTCATGAGCAAGCTTTGGCCAACAGCAAGAGGCGGCCGGTAGAGGATAGCAATCAATGAGAGGTGATGAACAACGATGGGCGGTCGATTGGTTGCAAGGGCGAGTAATGAAGAGAATTTTTATTTTTTATTTCTATTCCAAAAATAGAAAAGTTGAAAATTTTTACTTTTCATTTTTGTTCCAAAAGTATTTCTGGACTAAATATTTGTTTCAAAAATAAAAAAATGAAATTGTGGCAACAAGTGAATTTCTTTTTTAAACATATTTCCGAAAATGAAAAAAAATTTGGTAAAAAATAAAATAATTATCATGTGCACCCTTATTAGCTAGCTTCTCCATGTCTCACCATCATATAGTATGACTGTCATATACAGAATATTTTTTCTTTCTACATTTGCCTAGTATTTTGTTCTCTAATAGTTTTAGCTGTATGCTTTGAGAAAAAAAAATCATTGAAACGAAAACTCCAAATAGAAGGAGACGATAAAAAACGAGGGATCACCAATCTCATGATTGCAGAATAGTCAATTAGTGGTGCATTATCATTTGGGATATCATATAGAATTGTGTCTTGTTGTTGGAGATTGCACTGGGAGAAATTTTCTCATAAGGTGTTGAGATGTGTGTGTGAGTTCTGTTAAAAAAGTACCATATCGAAAAATTGAATGGTGTAAAGTAGTCAATTATCTCTTTGCATCACAAGCTTCAACCTTTTGGTAGAGGTGGATTTGATTGCTTATATTTGACAAGTTCGAATTTTGACTCCTTATTGATGATCTCCCAACTGAATACATCGAGTTTCTATTGCGTCAACCCAACAAATGGCATTAATGGTCCGCCTCTAATACGTGCTGCTTTTTGGTGAATACCTTATGGAAGAAATCTCACCACCAACGCCGTCCCGATGGCAACCTTCATTGTCTGGTTTGACGAAAGAATTCAAGGATGAAGGTGAGCATTGTTTGCTGTGGTCTTCGCACGCAACAAAGTGGAGATTCAAGTCAAGGCATCTTAAGGAATCGAAGAGTCTAACATCCTGAAGATGTCAATCTTCTGTTGAACCAACCTTGTACAAGGATGTCAATGCCTTTTGCAGCTGAGTTTCGCATTTTCGTACCCATCATATGCAATTTCGTTTGTTGTTTTATCATAATAGTTGTGTGAAGATGATCAATCATTTCTCGTTGACTGACATTTACAACGATTGAACTTGTACAATGAATTGCCAGAGTTTTGACCATCTGATACTGAAAGCAATTGCGGACCAGGAGTTGTCATTCGAATGTCGCCTTTGAGCTCGACGGCATGCAAACTAGCAAAGAAAAAGCCGTACCAGTGGATGGACTGTCTAGAGATTGTATCTTCATCTTTTTCCAAGGAGAAAAAATATCTTCTTCTTCATCATCATCATTTGCGTATAAATGTAAAGCTGCACATCGTAGCGATGACGCCAAGAGCCGTACAAGTGCTGGATATTATACACCAGGCAGAGCTTAGACGATAAGCATTGTTTCAGTCATCTTTAGCGGCGGCATTTTACCTACCACAGAGTTATGTCACCGGCACTTCCTGGTTATGTACCTTCTCCAGCCCTTTCAATTCTTCCTTAAGCACCACCATCGAATCTGAGACCTCAGCACGATATACATAGAGTTTTGCCACGAACAGGAAGAATGCAAAATTCAGGACGTTGAGCACCACAAAGAAGGCATAGTAATAGTCGAGGTGCGATGCATTCAGGTTGTTTAGTATCCACCCATGGTGGCCGTGCCTCTTAGTGATATCCGAGACGGTGGAGAGGAGGAAGCTGCTAAGGAAGTTCCCGATCCCCAAAGTGGTCATTGAATAAGACGTGCCCAAGCTCTTCATGCTCTCCGGCGCTTGGTCATAGAAGAACTCGATCTTTGCTACTTCCAGGAATGCATCAGCCGTTCCCATGAGCACGAATTGAGGAAGCAGAATGAAGATCGTCATTGGGATTTGTCCTCCCGATTCGACCAAATTGTGCTCCCTAGCCACTCGGAGCCTCCATCTCTCGGTGAAGGACGCCACAGTCATGATCACGATATGGAGGACGAGGCCGATCCCCATCCTGGAAAGAAGACTGATGCCTCTCGGGTTCTTGGTCCATCTTTGCATGATCTTGACGAAGAAGCGGTCGTACAACACAACAGAGACGAGCATCGAGATGGTCACGAATCCAGATAGACTCGCCGGGGGGATCTTGAAGCTGCGGATGCTTCTATCTAAGGTAGTCCCTTGCTTGACGAAGAGGGTATTGATTTGAGCCATCATGCAGCTTGGGACGAAAGTCGCGATCAGGATAGGGATCATCCGCAGCATTTGTTTTGTTTCCTCGACTTGGGTGACCGAGCATAGCTTCCACGGAGAAGTCGTACCGGTTTGGACGCATGCTTTGTTCAAGAATCTGCATGGAGAGTGAATCACACAGTTTATCAAAATGTTAACTCGAGAGCTAATGTATTTCAGATTGGGACACAGAAGAAGTGGAGATTGATGCAAATTACTACCTCAGGGTTGGTGTCGAGTCAATCCTAAATTTCCCCTTCTTTGTATACTCATGCAGGTCGAGCTCATAAAGCTCCTTCGCATCACTCGGGACGCGCACCCTCCACTTCCTCACGGCAGCCACGATAACCCGGGCCATCCTTGTGAACGGGCTGCCCGCAGGCACCCGGTGCCGGTAATAAGGGGTCCCTGCGAGGAAGATCCCGATTGAGATCGCGAGCCCGAGGGTGGGGAGCCCATACCCGAGAGCCCAGCCTACATTGTCCTGTATATATACGAGGATGGTGTTCGCAAAGAGGGTCCCAAAGAAGATGCTGAACATCCACCAGTTGAAGAAGGAAAGCTTGTGGTTCTTCTCCTTCGGGTCAAAGTCGTCGAACTGGTCCGCGCCAATCGTCGAGATGTTGGGCTTGGTCCCGCCAGTGCCGATTGCCAGCGTGTACAGAGCGCCAAAAAAGACAGCAAGCTGCAACGTGGAGGCCTTCTTGCAATTGTCGACGTTCGCCTCTGAGCAGTGAGGCGGCCTGAGGCCGGGAAGCGAGACGGCCAGGGTCAACACCAACATGCCCTGGATGAAGTAAGCTAGACATGCTCAATAATTCAATCCATGACGAAAAGAGTATCTTTTGCACGAGAACAAGTCGATCTCTTTTCAATTAGGCAAACACATCACTCGTTACCTATTGGTGAGCAATGTTCTTATATTTAACATCACATTTACATTTAATAAATAACATGGTGAATTTTAATTGTGTAGTTAAATTTAATCTATAGACTTTAGTATCTCTAGTTTGTGTGTAATTCAGTTTTAAATTTCCCGATTTTCGAAATCCCCCATGATTTTTTACGTCCTGAAACAGACAAAACAGTATTCTAACATATATTCTATTGGAAGTATGTGATGGAATAGTTGACTAGATGACTGAACCACGTTGGTTATTACCTGGATAAGCATGGACGACCGAGGAACATAGTGACAACCTCCGATTTGAGAGGGGTCAGACCTTCAAAACAGAGGTCCAATTTGTCTTTGTTATTCATTAATTATTATTAATATATCGAGCAGTATAGGATTTTTTTCAAAGCATTTTGAGTCCTTCACGGAAAATTATTCTCTCTACCTTGGACTTTTCGAATCACTTGGAATTAGAAATTGGAAAATTCTTTGGTCGGCAGATGAAGACAAAATTGTCCTCGAGTTCCATATGGAGCGCGAGGAATTGGATCTTGAGTACAACCCAAAACTACTACAATTATAGCATATAGCTTAGAAGAATCAAAGTTAAATTTTAATTTGCACAATAGGGAATCCCTCGTGTATAACGAGTTGCCGACTAGCATGGAATCTGTCGACAGCACTCATAAATCTGTTGATAAATTAAATTAATCCCTCGTGCATGTGAATAATATGAATGGATAAATGATATAGCTTTAAAAGATTCATATTATATTTTAAGAATTCAAATTCGAGCTCAAGCCGATCTTAAACTAGACGAATTAAGCTCCGATCTTGCATCCACCTAGGCGCAATCGAGCGGATTCGAGCTCAAATATTAATTAAATTGTATCGATTCGACTCTGATTATATCCTTTGTTCTTTCAAAGGAGAAAATTCAGGCGGGCTTAGCATGATTTCCACATGTCAATCCGATAACGAGTCTCCATATGGGAATATTTTAAAGGTTATTGCCGAGTCTGATAATGACCGTAAAAGTTTTCCCCACTCCAACGGAGAAGTGGGTGGCACGTACCGTGAGATAGATGGCGGACGCGATGATGAAGGTCCAATAGCGGCCGAGATGGGCGTCCGCGACGTACGCGCCGAGGACAGGGGTGATCCAGATGGTGCCGACCCAATTGGTAACGTTGTTGGCCGACTTGACCGTGCCTTGGTGTAGCTTCTTGGTCATGTAGAGCACGAGGTTGGACGAGATTCCATAGTACGCCATCCTCTCGAAGACTTCGTACACTACACCCAATTTAGTCAACAGTCAACGCAAAGACTAACGAAGCCAACCTATATATATATATAATTGCGGCCAGGCTCTATCCGCTCTGCACTACTGCTCCAGGATAATATGCATAGGATTATCGATTTTTCGCTAAATTTTTTTTGTTCAGATAGAGTCGAAGAATGGCAAGAAGAAAAAATGATCATCAACATGACATGATGCGGGCTTGCATGATCCAGTGGATTTAATTGAAATCAACTTACTTAATAATATGTTTAAGTGTAATAAAATGACCGATAAAATCATGGAAAATGAAGGGAGGAAAGTGAGAATACACAACCGGCCGCTTGCGTGATTCAATGGACAAGATGACAAAAGGAGATTGTCGCAATGAACATGCATTATCAGAGAGGAATCTTGGAAGAAATGGGGCCTAATATATGGTTAGGATTTCTTCTTTTATGATTTGGAGTTAGTGTTTTTCTTTTTTCTTTTTTTAATATATTCGATTTGGAGTTAGTGTTAGGCAGCTAGCTTTTTCGCTGTTCAAGATTAAGACTGAAAGCTGGAAAATTGGGGACAGAAAAGATGTGACAAATGGGCCTATCTGTGGTTTGATTATTCTATCTGGGAGAAGGTATTACTGGCTCTCCTCAGTATCTTCCGCATATATCTTGACCGGTCATGAACTCTCTAGTGTAGAATTTTCCCAAGAGGAAGTCAAAGTTTTAGGTTCGAGTTTTGTACTTACTTTAGATAAAAATTAAATCCAAAGCAAAGGGAAGCTTCTCATCTTTCTTGACTTTCAAGACAGTGGGGAGATGATGCCCTAGCCAATTTATGGTGGTATCATTCTGATTACCACTATCATGGATAGTAAAAAGTAGCATATTCTAGATTCACAATAATGGGATTTAAGGATGACTTTGTAAATGCCAAAGTACTTTCAGTAGGTTGGAAAAATTGAATTGCAGATTGAATATGAAGATATGCCAACCAACCAACTATTTATGGGGCAGATCTTGTTTACTTTTTCGGAGAATAATAATGGCCACTGGTACCCTATCAGAAAATTGGAAAATTGTCTTTATAGTGTATTTTGCAGCTCAACCGACTTCTTCTGCAGAGTCTTAAAGCCATGGAGAAGAGACTTCTCATATATAGCTGCTTTCACTCAATCTTTACACCCGCTTTGGCAGGAGCGATGTCTGCATGATCCTAATTATCTGAATGGAAGTCAATCGTATTTTTGCGGGTCCACATCGGGGTCCACAAAAAATGCGAATGGTCCACACCCAATGGGTATTTTGCGACTGCAATTGAATTTATTCAGTGTATTAATGTTCATACGTTTTTTCCTTTTTTTGCGCGAACATTAGTCTTTATGCACAGTTCGTTTCCATGAAACTAAGGTTAAATTTGAAATATTGATAACCCAAATGAAGAATTACATGCCGAGGAGAGCACACCAGCAAAGGACGGACGGAGAGAGAGGGAGATAGAAAAGCGTGAGGCACAACCTCCAAAGCAACAAGTTGAAGAAATAAATTATTACCTCAGCCGTCGATTATCATGTCTGTATTTCGCAATTCAATGATAATAATGGGTTCTTGTCGGTTAGGTTTAACTTTCCAGCTGCGCTCAAAACCCAACACGCGGCATTCACTCATTGCAAATTTGCAAGGTGCACGACTCAATCATCAAGAAAGTCCAGGAAAGAAAATCAAAAGCAGAAAAGCAGCTCCAAAATATGTGGAAGAGCATGACGATGCATCTTAACCAATCAACACACCCCAAAAAAAAAAAAAAAAAAAAAAAAAAAAAAAGCACATCAGCAAGCGCAAGAAAACAAGAACTCTCAACCCTTGAACACAGACTTCCCATCATTCACATGTAATATGCGCGCAGAGAGAGAGAGAGAGAGAGAGAGAGAGAGAGAGTACCAACAACGAAGGAGCAGGCGGTCCATCCGCCGCGCTTCGATCGACGGACAGGATTTCCTCGGAGATCACCGGTCCCATCTTGGGTGAAATCATCAGCTCCTTCTTCCACCAGTGACATTTTCTATGTGTATAAAGATATGAGTTTGTGTTTCTCTGGGTGTTGCACAATACAAGCTCTTCTGCACTAAAAGCTATCTTCTGCGAAGAGCTTCGCAACGCTAAAGCCACCCTTTTATAGAGCCCTCCACAGATTCGAGTCTCTCTCTCTCTCTCTCTCGCTCGCTCGCCCGGTTGAGTTGACTTTTCCCATCTCACACGGCTCACACGGCTTGCGATTATCAAAGGGTTATCCCGATTGGAAATGACACGAACGCCCTCCCCATGTCGACCTTCTACCTTTGTCGTCTTCTTGCAATTTACTTTTCCTATGCTCTTAAAGAGCTGTCACCTCGTACGTGAGTCTTAAATATGTGATAACGGCCATTTTTATTATGGACGAGTTTAGCGGATCTGTCACATGGGTGGCCGAGGATTAACCTATAAACTAGCCATTGTCAAGAAAAGATCATCTTACGCCTAAAATTTCCAACATAGCTTGTAAGCGTGCGGTCAATAAGGAAAATATATCGACCAGGCAATCTAATGTTATTCATAAGTAAGATTCGTCATGTAAGTCCTCGACAGTACTCATGTTGATTGTTTCGGTTTATATAAAATGCGCATGAGCATTTCAAAATTGTACATATACTTTGAACACTACCTTCTAGACTTTACCCAAGTCAAACACATTGCTGGCCCGTTCAATAAGTTATTTGAACTTAGCGTGTCAAGGCAGGATTACATGACCTAACTTCTTGGCAAGCTAAAAGGATATTTTATCGTTGGTCACATGACTGACGTGGCATTACTAACCAATTACATTATTAGTGTGATATGTGTCACAGATTATTTTTATGTTTGAATTTGAAGAGACCATCTTTTATTGGTCGATTTATCCACGTGTCATCTCTTTGAGGAATGCCTGTCATATATGAAATGCACTCTCCCTCCATGCTTAACAGTTTTTAGACGTGTGCTTTGAAAAAATTTCACTGAAACACAATGATAGTGAACAACCTACCACTACTGTTCGTCTTACCATCTCTCTCTCTCTCTCTCTCTAATTATAGATATAAATATTGGGCAAAACTCACAAAAAAGAAAAAAATCCTAAACCATGTCCACTATGACGAATTTACTCTAATTTTTTCCGTGATATTAAAAATCTCAAATATAAACCTATGCTATCCCATATACACAGCCTTTTTTCTCATCCTTTTCAAGGGACTACCTATTGGTCTTTAGAGAATTATTAATTTATACCAGAAGATTTCCAGGTCTCGAAAATTTGCTAATTTACAGGATCCAAAAAGTGGCAAATGAAGAGCACACTTAAAGGCAAGCTCTACGGTCTTGGAATTAAGTTTGTTGCCTATGGGATAGCTTAGCTTGGTGCGTCAGCTCCCCTCCCCGAGCTTCCAGATCTAGATGCGGAGTCTTGGCTCTGACTTCACAGTGGTCGAGCCTTAAAGCAGGCACAACGTCAACCTCTAATGGAGTTGACGAGCTCGATGCTGGCACGAGCTCGTCCATCGCTGAGTCAGGCAGAGAAGATGACGACGACCAGGCATGGGCTCTCCTGCCATTATGAGCTACGTTGTAGACGACAAGGGTAACAAAGAGATGATGACGGCGAGCAGAGACACACGATCCGATATGGGTTGATGGTTCACTGATGACGATGAAGACGGAGGACGGTGGTGGCTCATTTGTATCCGTGGTTGAGGGACTCAAGTGAGAGAGGAAGATTGAGGGATGTGTGCTTTGGTGATAAGATTTTGCTTGGTTTTGATTGGTTGCGCTGCAGCTCAAATAAAAAAGGACACGTGTAGCAATCTCACATGTGACTATCAATATAGCTTTAACCTTTAATTCCACGTTAGCAAGTAATGTGGATTTATCGCTGACATGGAATTGCCTCGTTGGACGATTAACTTTGGATGACATTTTAACGGAGATCTAATTTGGAACTAAAGTCGGTGATTTTCATGAGTCAAAAGAATGTTTTGATCAGGATTAAGACTTCACCTAAAGTTTGTGTATTTCTTTTAGGAAATTAGACCCTTTAGCAACATCTCTTGTTGGATTAAACTGAATTGTAAAATATCACAAAAAGTGAAATTAGAGTTTTTTTTTTTTTTCCTCTTTTCTTTTGGAGATAAGTGTATTGAATGTCTTAAAACTTGTTACAAAACTACAATTGAATCTTAAAACTTTCAAAAAGTGCAATCAAGTTCTAAAACTTGTTATGAAAGTGTAATCACATCTCAAAACTCTTAAAAAATGCAATAAAATCCTAAAACTTGCCAATTTTGTGCGATCAAGTCCTTCCATCAACTCCGTCCAACTAGAAAAAAGGAAAAATTTAGCAAATATTACGACTTGATTGTACTCTTTGAAAATTTTATTACTCAATTATATTTTCGCAACAAGTCTTAGGATTTTTAGTGCGCTTATCCCTTTTTTTTTTAATGCTTTTGCAATAATCTCTCTGAAATCTGAATTAAAGCACCATACATCGGGTGCGTTTGGTAGGATTTGACGAAGGCCTTTGGAGCCCTAAAGACCTATGGCAAAAAGAAAAGGTGTTCACTAAACACGTTTGAGAGAGTTTTAGGGAGATACATTGCATCTTCAAAACTCACGAGAGGCCTCTTCTCAGGACCACTCCTCACCATCCTCCAGGAGTTCATGACAGCAACGTTGAGTCAGTGGGACCATCTCTCTTTTCGAGCACGAGTAAATCTAATTGAGCAAAGGACGATTGATATGTAGCCCCATATTCAACCACGCGCGTCGACCAATTCCTTGTTCGCACATGGTTGTTCAGAGCGTTGATGCTGACCCTTGGTTCTCCCAGTTTGGTTCGAGAACTGAAACTCAATTTTATGCCACACCAAGTTGCAATGTAAATGGCCATATGGAGTTTTCTGAGAATATACACAATAACGGCGTGATTGACCATCTGCTTTTGCATAATCAAAAAAGTCCAACTAAACAACGACTGTTTCTTGGACTCATTTGACAAAAACTAATCGAGTTGATACTTTCACGTCAAACTTTAGACTAATTGTCCCACATTCCATCCGCATACAGACTTCTAATGGCTCACATAATTACTGCGGCATGAAATGGAGATACAAGATCCCGACACGACAAGATAACCCTAGTCAAACAAAAGAGAGTAAGCTATCGGAGGAAACCTCGAATCGCACAAGATACAGAAGTGCACTAGCCAAATATTGCGCGCTTCATGGATATAATTGAGTCATCTTACTGAGGTCGTCAATGGTGGTTGCAACATAAAGCATCCAGGAGTTCTAGAGCAAATTGGCGCAGTCCTTTCTCTCAGAACAACATTAATAAAAGTAACTGATCTAAGTGAATGGAATGTGGGCGTGTGTTTGTCATTACATTATTAATTTTCTTTTTGGTCGAACATTACAGTATTAATTTACTTTTTTAATTTAGTAACGAGTAGCGTTTCATTATCCTGTAAAAAGATAATGGCTTTTGAACGAATCTGGATTCCTTTTCCCCCATGTATAGTTTTCACTCGTGTGCTTCTTCTAGGCTTGATGCATTTTCATCCAACCTAGATCGACTCTTTCATATACACCTGATTTTTTCCACAACTAGTGAACTTGGTACTTTGAAAACTCAAGATTTTAAGTCAGATTCTTATCTCTACATATGCAAAGCCTATATGGCTTTTGACCATTGAAACTGACATACATGCAATCGCAATGGCAAGTTTCGTGTCAGCTTTATTTGGAAACTGGTTAAAAATCGACATCTCACCAACTAGATGGTCGTCAGAAGACCTCATGTGTATCATCATCCCTTAGTTTAATAAAGAAAAATCATTTTAGAGCAAGCTAAGTCTATAGTTTAAGCTTTATGGGTCAGACTTGTTTGGTTTTGGAGCCAAGGATCTCAAAGTCGAATCTTAGCAGACCATCACTCACTTGTGGGATTTCCTCTCGTTAAGCGCATAATAAGTTTTCCTTATTCCTTGATATCCATGCGCGTGGGATTCACATGCTTAAGCGCTGCATCATTAAATCAACCTTTATGTCAGGAGCAGTGTTAGGGTATAAAATTCTTTTAGTGGTGAGTTGTGGCCCGGAAGCCTAAAAGTAAGGAGAGGAAATAGCTCAATGTGAAACGGAAGAGATTTGCTCAGAAGGTATTTAGAGGTGTTTTGCTTAGAGTCCCTCTCATAGATTCGGAAATGGGATCAAACAAGAGTTGGCCGGTCTCCTCCTTATCTCTTCTCTACCAATTATTTCGTCCTTGCGCAAGAAAGAGTGAGTTTTCCTCCTCCTGATGGCGACTGTTACCTCATTCACGTGTATCTAAATTTCTCCCAAAGTCCTTCAATCTTATTACACACTTTAAGGCTCTGCATGAGCCGGTTTCATCACGATGTTGTTGTTAGTCGTGGCGCTTTGCCTCAGCTCTCGGAGGAGATTTGTAAATAAAAGTTTCGAAACAAAAAAGAAATGTATAAATAGAGGTAGGCTAACAATATCACCTAGAGGGGATGAATGTGTGAATTTAACAATCTCCCTAATTATTACAAAAAGAAGTGTCAAGATGAATATGATTAGGAGCGGATAAATAGAATATATAGAGAGATATAATACTTTGCACATAGAGCTTTATAGTGGTTCGGCTTAACGTAAATTTACGTCTACTCTTCCATGCTAACAGTCTACTAGTTAGATTCCAATAATCAATGAGAAGTTACAGTAGCAAGTGTTGCTTGAACTTAGCACTTCTCTTCGAAGTAGGTGCTGCTAGGGGTGTGCAAAGGAATTAGAAACACTAAGACAGCCCGGATTGCCCGAACCGCTCGGACCTCTTGGACTACCTAGACCACCAAGAATCAAATCGAACCAATCCGGAATCGACGATTCTCATGAGGACCGGTCCAATTCTTGTTTCCGATTTACTAGTAGCTGTGAATGTTGGTCCGGTTCTCAGTTTCGAGCATTGAACCACCCACTAGGACTGGATGTATGTATTTTTAGAAAAAAAAATTCCAACTCAATCACTTAATTATTTTGTAATTTTTGACCAATATATATGTACATATATATATATATATTTGTAATATTGGCCATTATTGACTAACTTTGTCTCTCGAATGCATAATAGGATCCCCCTACTTATTGTTCATTCTAAATAATCCATTTACTAATTTCTTCATTAAAACAAAATAAACAAATGAAAAGGATGAAGAAGACATATTGAAAATGTCCATAAATGTTGCGGAAAGCCAATGGCTTGTTTTAAGAGCATAACTAGGTCTCTTTTTAGCCATCGCCGTGATTAAATTAGGTTGACGTTGAAAAAAGATGGATTAAGTGATTAATGTTTTGA
The DNA here is from genome assembly GCA_017140595.1 of Eucalyptus curtisii. NCBI lineage: Eukaryota > Viridiplantae > Streptophyta > Magnoliopsida > Myrtales > Myrtaceae > Eucalyptus > Eucalyptus curtisii. The sequence continues at coordinate 9,689,181 of CM029504.1, forward strand.
CTTCTATGGAGGTTAGGACTTCAAACGTAGAGTCTAATTCTCCACATATTCCCGCTGTCAGGAAACCCTTAGAGGATCTCACTATGATCTTTGGAGAAATTAAGTTCCTAGCTAATGAGTATTGTCGATTCATTCCGCCCTATAATTTTAATCCTTAATCAAAATCAATGACTCGCAATTCAACAAGCTATAGTGCTCTACATAAACTAGGTTCACCGTGATATTAATTGATAAGAGCAATTTTATAGGGAATGAGAACTGGTTTTTATAGATCTACCCGAGAACTAGACTAAACCAATTGTTTGGTTCCCAAGTGGATCCTTAGAGCCAACAAGTAATTCCCAATTTCAATTTTTCGGAACCGATCCTTAGTGAATGGCTTACAGTTCCAAGGAAGGGCCGCCCACCCTGATTATGCTTACCCTTAGGTGTTGCTTATACACAAACTAATAGGACTTAGTATCTCACACTTAAACACAAACTATCACTCTACCAACACTTCTAAAAAGATTAAAATTGAATGCTCACAAAAGACAAATAAGAATTTGTGAAGCTTTCTTAAGCTTTTTGTTTATCTTGATCTATCTTTCTCTTTGACACCTTAGTTTTCTTTTACACTCCTCAGCATCTAAAACTTTCCATTTGGACAATCTCAAGAGTATCAATCGCCAAACTAGCCGTTGGACAATTCTTGAGAAGATCATGGTAGCTGTTGAGGTTGAAAGGTTGAACAATTAGAGATTCGTCGATTTGATCGCCCATACAAACAAATCTTGGTTTCCATAAATAGATTGCTTCAACTAAGGAAAGAATTTTGCCTTCGGGATAATTGCCAATTAGTTAAGATGTTTTTTGTGATTAAAAATGTCGCAAAGATAATCTTTAAGATTGAAAGTTGATCAATATCTTCCAAAGTTGGAATCCATGGCAGATCACAAGCTGTAAAGCTATGATATAAAATATCTTAGAATAATATCTTGGAGGTTGTAGTAAGAGTTTTGTCACAAGTAAACTAGGTACTCTACTAATATTTAGCCATAGATAGTATTTTGATGACATTCAGATCCTTGCTCATCTTCAAGTGTAAATCCTAATAATATCCAACTTATATTCATTCATTCACCATGATAATATTCATGCAATTGTCTTGTTGATATTCACCTAGTTTGTTGTTTCTTACTTCCTGAATGTATGATCGACCGTTCTTGACAAGGTATCTAACAATGATAATGATATGGATATTGTAGGCATAAAATCTTGACGCTTTCAAGTTAATATGAGTTCCCCATTTTTCTAGACTTGTTCATATTGGTCTTTTAATCATTAAGAATACTCGCAGCTTGAACATAACTTGAAACATAGACATTTTCCTTGCATATATCAAGATCAATATAAATACTGGATAGTTTTGTTAATTTCAAAATATATTAAGAGATTTTCTCAATACAAATAACGTCTAAAAGCACTACTCGAACAGCTTTGACTATGTCCCTAGAAGTCTGGAGCTCATTGCTCGTGCCGCGTAGCAGTTGCATCTTTGGATAGGTGATGAAACCAGCTAGCTTTAGTATTTCAATAGCAAGGCTAAAAAAGCACTAGTTCTGCCATTTTTAAGGAAGGGAACTAAACGATATGCCATGATAACGGGTATAAAACATCGTTTGTGTTAAAGTACTTGAAAAAATCGGTGTGACTGTAATTAAAAAAAAAAGGTTATTACGAATCTAAATTAGTCATATTACCAACCTATAAAATTTGCGTGCAACAATATAGCTATTTCGATTTTAGTTCTTTGAAGAAAAGTATCACGAATGACAATTGAATTTTATTGTTATATTGTGCTATCTAATGATGTACTAAAAGAATATTATATTTGTTTACATGAGTATGAGATGATGCAATTATACCTGCGAAGTCCGAAAATGGGCATCTTACATATTTATATGAGTAACAAAGATGTATGAAAATAGTAAAAAATGAATCATATTTACCTAAACACGCGAATATCATAAAATGATAGTGTTTTCTTGTACAAAATGACTAAAAATCGAATTGCTACTTAATGATTTTAATCTCTCTCTCCCCCCCCCCCCCCGGCGGAGACAAAAAAGAAAAAAAGAAAAGAGAGAGAGAGTAGAGATTCCAGCAATTCTTGAGTTGGAACCATATATGGGTCCCAAAAAAATTATATTTCCCTATCTACAGCGCATTTTGTTCGGCACCCCTCTGCGAGAGCAAGAGAGCGAGACACTGAACAGTTCTCAATTTCTTCAAGGAGGTGAGGCGAGAAATCCCAGCTGGCAAATATGTTTAACATGGGCAGTCAATGATTCGAAAATCTTGAAGCAAAGAGACATCGCCAATTCATTCCAACAAACACATTAGATCTCACAGCATTCAACCTCAGGAAATTGCATTGCTGCCACTAGTTTGGAAGTCTTCCTCCAATTGTAAGACCACGAAGTTTCGTGAGGGATCGCCACCAGGTGCCATGCTTGTCACCTTGGCTCAAAAAATCAATTATTGCACAATCTCAAATCCTAAAGTGGTAGAGTGACTTTTTATTTATGTATGAGATATGAGTTTGTGTTTCTATAAGTGTTGAACAATACAAGTTCTTCCATACTTAAAGCAAACTTGTGCGAAGAGCTTTGTGACCCCAAAACCAACCTTCTATAGTTATACACAGAGTCAAGTCTCTCTTTCATTAGAAGAATGTAAAAAAGAAAAAGAAAAACATAAATATATTGCATTGGTACCAATTGAGTTATAAACCTTTCAGTTTGATCAATTTAGTTATAAACAATTTCACATTGATACTAATTTATTCCATCCGACCAATTATGGCTAGAAATCGTTAACATAGATACTAAACGTCCTACATGACATGACTAACATTGACATGCACAAATGCTACAGTTTTTTTAATACTTTCTTGATTTTTTTTTTTAATTTTTTCTTTTTCATTGTGTCGGGCAAGGCTCACTGAGCAAGGGCAACCCCCACCCAGCCGCGAGGGTCAAGCCCTCACCAAAGGCTACAATGGTAGTCCTCACCCAGGCCACAATGTTCGAGCCATTACCAAATCCAGTGAGGGCTTGGCAGCCCTCGCTCGTAGCTAGCGATAGCTTGAGTGAGGGCCATGACCCTCACTAGTGACCCTCGCTGATCACAATAAAAATATAAAATAAAATAAATAAAAAATTGAAAAAAAACATTAAAAAATTGTAAATTGTATCCATGTCAACGTTGGTCATATTATGTAAGATGGTCGGCACCTATGTCAGTGATTCCTATCAAAAATTGGTCAGATGAACTCAATTAGCACAATAGATTTATAACTTTTTTGGTACTTTTCCCGCTCATGCTTCAGTTGAATTGACTTTCCCATCTCTCAACTCACAGCTTGCAATTGCATATGATAGCTATCAAAGCCTCTCTAAATGGAAGTCACTTTCCAATCTCTTACCTCATATATATATATATATATATATATATATATATATATATATATATTGTGTGTGTAGGTGGGTGAATATTAGGACAAGGAATCGCCCAAATTCTATTATTTTTCATACATGGGAAACGTTAAGGAGAAGAAGGTAGAGGAAGATAGGATTTATATCCAAGATCTCTTAATAAGAATAGATCAATCTCTTATGTCTAGAATTTCCAACTTAGCTGTTGGTGTGCAGTGAAAGAGTCTTTTGCTGCTTCACAAGGTAATCTAAAACCGAGCATAACATGTCAGTTCCAGGACGGATGGGCAATGCACTGTGGTATTATTCATAAGTAAGATATATCCTTATAGGTCCCCATGAATACTCATTTTCATAGTTTTGGCTCGTGTAAAACGCTTCGGATCATTACAGCATTATGTTAAAACTTTGAACACTCCTTTTGGAACTTTGCCCAAATCGAACACACTGTAGGTCGGTTTCTCACTTGAATCATGCTTTTGGATTCGGTGGAATAGTTCGGCATTACAATTGTTTCTTTCTTTTAGATTGTTAGGCTGTTAGAGTTGTTTGGACTTGGCCTACCAAGGCATCATTGCACAACCTAACTTTTTGACTAGCCCAGCCGCAATTCCTCCATACTGAAAAAGTATTTTTGGTGACAAAACTAATGTGGCATAACTAACCAAATACATTCTTGGCAGGAAAGACATCTCAATTGATTTTTGCATTTCAAATTTGAAAAATTGGACTTTTAGGGCACGAACGAGAATCATTATATTTCTGGACACAATTTCTAATTAGAAATGAATCGATAGCGATAAAAAATTTCTTCCTCTTGAGCAGGTGGTGGCGGGAGGCAACCGGTGGAGGGGAACGGCAAGAGGTGGCTAGCAGGGAGGCAGCCAGTGGCGACTGGTGGATAGGCGGCCACGATTGGCTAGTAGTGAGAGCGAGCAGTGAAAAGAGTTTTTATTTTTAATATTTATTCCAGAAATAAGAAAATGGAAAATTTTCACTTATCATTTCTATTCCAAACCTATTTCTAGATTAAAAATTTTTCTAGAAATATTAAAATGAAATTGTGTTATCAAATGAATTTTTGTTCCACACACCTAGGAATAAAAAATAAATCTCGTCAAAAATAAAATATTTATCATGCGCGCGCTTATTAGTCGGCTTCTTCATGTCTCATCATCATATAGTGTGACTTGTCATATACGGAATACTTTCTCTTTCCGTGCTTGCCCTTTATTTTGTTCTCTAATAGTCTTCAGCTGTATGTTGACAAAAAAATTCATTGAAACGAAACTTTTTATCTACATTTTTCCTTATTGTCTTCTTGTTCTGTGATCAAAACAAAATAATCGAATGATAACTGTACCCTTTTTGCTTTTGTGATAAACTCTCCGAAATCTCAATTGAAGCACCATACATCATCTACGATACTTGACAGAAACGTTGAGATGTGTCACAATCTCGCTTTTCAAGCAAGAATATACTTTTTGAGCAAATGACTAATTGAACTAATTTTAGGGTATATTTGTTTTGTAAAAATTGGATGATTTAGAAAAAAATTTTCCAAAAATAATCGCTTGTATCGTTAACAAAAACATATTAACGAAAAAAAAAATTATTGTACACGAAAATATTTAGATATAAATTATAATTAGCAATGAAAACACTTTTTATTGATGAATTATTTCAAGCAACACAAGTAATTATCTTTTAAAAAATATTTTCCAAATCATTTATTTTTCACTAAATAAACGCACCCTTAGTCCAATATACCTTGCACGTTGATCAGTTTCTTCTTCACAATGGCTGCTCAGAGAGTCGTAAGATCTATAATTGATGTTGACCCCTTTTCTTCTCCGTTGTTTGGTTCGAGAGAAATGGAGATTGGAACTCAAATAGATGCTAATAGCAAGATGCCATATAAACGACAACATAGAAAATTCTAGGAATACACATCATGACAGCGTGATTGACCCTCTGCTTTTGCGTAATCAGCAAAATCCAGCTAAACACCGACTGTTTCTTAGACTCATTTACCAAAAACCAATCATGTTGATACTTTCGGATCAGACTTTAGACTAATTGTCCGGAATCCGGTCCGCATATAGACTTCCAACAAGTTCACATAACTATTGCAGCACAGAATGGAAATGCAAGAACGTGACACGCCTAGATAACCCTAGTCGAACAAAAGAGCGTTAGCTATCGGAGGAAAACTTGAGTCGCACGAGTTATGGAAATGCAGTAACCAATTTGGGGCGGTTAGATAGGATCAAGTCACATTACTAGCTGTCGTCAATGGTGGTTGCAACATAAAGCATCTAGGACTCGTGGAGCGAATTGGCAAACAACAATAACGATAACGATACGTTTCTTTCTTAGAAAACAACATTAATAGAAGTAACAGATTTAAGTCAATGGAACATGACGTGTAATTACTTAATTTTGATTCCCCGTAAGGAAATACTCCGCCTGTCCACCCACCTGATAAAGACTAAGAATTATTACCCCGTATAGACCGATTTGCTTACAACCTAGCTTGACTCTTTCAAAGACACTCGATTAATTCCACAGCTAGTGAACTTGGCACCAAGAAAACTCAAGATTCTAACTCTATACGTGTGAAACCTAGTTGGCTATTGACTATTGTAACCAATACGTATGCAATTGGAAAAGCAAGTTTTGTGTCACTGTCATTGAAAATGGGCCAAAATAGACAAATACATTATAAATGGTCATCTGAAGACCTCATATACATCGTCATCCCCTGTTTGATAAAGAAAAACCATGTTAGAGCCAAGCCTAGCCTATAGCTTTTGCTTTTGGTCGGATTTGTTTGGTATCGGAGCCAAGGCTCTCAAAGTCGAATCTTAAGAGCCCACCACTCATTTGCGGGATTTCCACGTTATTTCTTTCATATCCATAGGCAATGGATCACATGTTTAAGCGCTCCATTTTGAAATTAATTTTTTATGTAACGGATGGTGTTCAAGAGATAAAACACATATACTCTTAGTAGTGAATTTGTGGCCCGGAAGTCTCGACGTAAGGATAGGAAATAGCTCAATGTGAAATGTAAGAGACTCGCTGCGAAGATATTTAAAGGTGTTTTGCAAAGAGCCCCTTGCATAGATTTGGAGGTAACAAAGTTTCACTGTCTTCTCCGTGTCCTTTTCTCTACCGATTATTCTGTTCTCTTGCACTGAAGAGTGAGTTTTCCTCCGCCTGCCGCGGGTGACTATTTCCTAACTCAAATGCGTATCGAAATGAAACTTCCTATCATGCACAATCCTTTATGCTTAACTCATTAATATGGGTTAAAAAACGGATTTGTGACCCATTTTGACATTATTGAAGACAACGCAAACTGGCACCCACGCTAGCTAGATTAAGCAATAATAATAATAATAATACCATCAAGTTCTAATATTTCTTCACGTAAAATTTCTTGCAAATCCTGAGCATAATAATCTTAATGCATAGATTGTTTTGTTTACTACATTTGTGCAGTAATTGGTTATTGCACATGAATTTTCATTGTGCATAACCTAGCGCACCACGTTTAAGAGATTCATGTGATTAAATGATCCATTAGACTATTATACCAAAAATTGTGATACATTGGATAAAAAACACGTCAAAGTGAATTTGGCTAGTTTTAATATCAAGAAGTGTCGATACCCTAAGTGTCAAAACTTGGCATGAGTGGACACTTAAGTGCCAAAATCGAAGAAGAAAGGGACACTTAAGTGTTAACGACGAGAAATTCCGGTCAAACTGCTAACATGGCTTTTTCCAATATGATTTTTTTAGTGACATGGCAATTCTTTTAATAAAAAAAATATCTATGTAGACATCAAGAGTACGTTAAACAATGTCGTTGTTGGCACTTAAGTGATCACTTTCCTTGAGTATTCATTTTTAACCACGATTGACACTTAAGTAATCACTTACATCATAACTTGACACTTAAGTGATCATTTTTTAATCACAACAGGTACTTAAGTGAACATAGAAGACAACATCGTTTTAAGCAAGTATTGCTGAGTAGACATTCTGATGAGACACGTAGACCAAGCTTATCATTAAAATAATGCCACATCAGATTTCTGGCAAGTTTACTGGAGTTGGCACTTAAGTGTCCCAATTTTAAAAAAAGAATGGCACTTAAGTGTACTTTTTGGAACTTTTGGCATTTAAATATCCACTCGTATCAAGTTTTGGTATTTGTAATGTAATTTAACCTAATATTAAGTATTTCTATAACATGAATGAGTTATTCAAACGAATCGGACGATTCCTAAGTGGAATCGAAAATCGGACCAAAAGCGAGAGTCACAGGGCCAATTCTCAGTTCTGAACGGAGAAGTGACTCATCTAGAATTGATCATCCCCGGATGCCACCCCTCCGATCTTTCTCTCTCTCTACATAATTTCCTTTTAATTTGAAGTATTTCTTTTTAACATTTGCCAACCCTTTTTTGATGTGATGCTACATAGGATAGAAAAATTAGTAAAAATGTTTGCCACGTAAACAATGACTCGTTAAAGGAAGCCAATATAAGCGTCAATACAATCGAACAAGAGTTTCTTGTGTTCATCCATGATTGAATACCCTATTCAGATTGAGGTTCGTAGCTAATTCACGACAAGATGAGGTTGGACGTAGTCAAGCTTGACCAGCATGGCTAGGTTGATGACCTATCCTGGCTGGCATGTGGCCAGGACTGGCCAAGCTTAAAGCAGAGTTGATCGGGCTCAAAGTCGGGCTGACCAGGCTCAGGGCTGGCTGACCAAGCTCAGAACCAGCTCACGGCCTAGTACAGAGCCAGGCTCATGGCCTAGCGAACCGAGCTTAGTATCAAATCCATGGTCGAATTGATCAGGCTCACGATTGGATCAGTGGCCGATCCGTGATCTTTCTCAACGATCCATGGTCGGTTTGTGACTGATCCATGTTTGAGCATAGACGATTCATGATTGACCCTCGATTGTCATATAGTTGCATAGGATTGATCGATCCGTGACCGATAGACCATTGCACGGAATCAGTCCATGGTCATCTTCGACTAATGCATGGCCATGCAAAATCACCCGCGATCAGTGCATGATCGTGCGAGATCGATCCATCACTGTCCACTAATCAATCTATGATAGTGCAAGATCGTCCCACAATCGACCCTCATGGTTAAGCGACCAATCCATGGTCAAATAACTATGATCGACTTATGTGATTGATGGATCGGTTCACCACCGATCCCTTGGCTGACCCATGGCCGATCCTTCGATCGAACCATGGTTAATCCTTAGTCGCCTTTCTTGATCGAGCCGATTGGTCCATGACTGATCCATCGGCCCATGGCCAATCCTTGTTATCGGCATACCTATCCCTTTGCCATCTCTCATGATCGAGACAAGGACCAAAATTGTAGATGTCACAGCTTGCTATGCCACAATGTCATATCATCAATTCCATGTCATTTAGTGATTGCATGTCTAGGTTGATTTAATATAGAATGCATATGGTAGAATAGAATGAGTTAATCTTTGTCTATCGTTAGAACTAGGTCATAATTTTGATATAATATTGCAATTCATGCATTACAAATAGGTTAGTTTTTCTTTTAAGATAAATAGAAAACCCAAAGAAAAAATTAATTAGTTTGCGTTGATCAGAGTTCTTTCTTTCTAACAATTAATTTATTTATTACTTTTGATTATTAGTTGTTGTTTCATTGATTGTGTGGACCCACATGATCACCCATTGCATGATAGTGAATAAGTTAAAATTAATTCAAACTGCTTGACAAAATATTTTCAAGAATAAAAAAGAAAATATACCTAAAGGATGGAGTAATCTAGCGTCATCAAATTCTTGAATCCATTAAATCTCTAGTTCGTAAAAGTATTCTCCAACACTTTATTTGGATTTCTAATTGACTCACTTAAACACTTATTAGTTGCAACAAAAAAAAATGATCTTGCATGTTAAGGATTTGAATCTAAATAGCGAAATTGGTATGGGTTTGAAAGAGTCCAGATTAGGTGAAAGTTTAGTAACTCATTAGCCAAACTTTACATGGTTGAATTGAAGGTTGCGAGATAAGTCCCATGAATACTTATTTGATAATTTTGACCCAGGAAAAACATGTTGGATCAATATAAGATTGTGTGGATATTTGGAACACTTAGTTTAGGACCTTGCCCAAATTGAACACATTGTAGGCCCGTTCATCACTTGGATGATAATTTTGGATCCGTGAAATAGGGCGGACGCTATATTTGGTTTTTTCGTTTTGGATGGGTATGATGTTAAGTTATTCGGATTTGGCCTGCCAAAGCACAATTGCACTACCCAACCTTCCCCTCACTAAACAAGTATCATATCCTTGGTGACGTGATTGATGTGGGATAATTCATCATAAACGCGAATTTTGAAAGGCTCACTTTTCATCGGCCAGCTTCTCCACGTGTCACTATATGTGAAATGACTGTCATATAAGAATGATTTTTCTCTAGTTTTTAGTAGACTTGTGAAAATAAGTTTTAAACCCATATATGACCCAATTAAAATATAAATGGGTCACTTAAATCTTGAAGAGTCTACTTAAATAAGTTTAAAAACTGAAAGCCGAAACTAAATGGGTCTAAATGAATTGGACTTAGAATCCATTTCTAACCCAAGGCTCACACACTCACTCTTTAGCCTTACAAGAATATTTTTAATATAAATCAAAATTATAATTACTTTTTTATATTTCCTTTTTCTTTTCTTTCCTTTTTTTTTTTTGGGAAAATGTCACAAATGGTCCTTATACTTTTACTTAATGTGCAATCTCGTCCCTGAACTTTCAATTTGCTCAATCTGATCCATGAACTATTGATAATGTCCGATTTAGTTCATGAACTTTCGATTTGCTCAATTTGGTCCATGAGCTATTGATAAATGTCCGATCTAGTCCTTCCGTTACTTTTTTTCCTTTTTTTTTTTTTTTTGGCTTCTTCTCTCTTCCGTCTGCCAGCCATGGCGAAGCCGGTGGAGGGAAGCCGGCATCCGGCGAGGGTCACCCTCGACGGCGTTGGGCGAGGGGCTCCCTCGCAGATTTGGCAAGCGAGGGAGCCCCTCGCCTGCGTCGGGCGAGGGCCGCCCCGCGCCGCATCGGGCGAGGGTGCTCTCGCCAGATCTAGCGAAGGCCGTCCTCGCCGGACGCAGCGAGGGCGGCCCTCGCCGACATCGGGCGAGGGGCTCCCTTGCTTGCCGGATCCGCAAGGGAGTCCTCGCCCGACGCCGCCGAGGGCCGCCCTCACTTGTGTCCGGTGAGGACGACCCTCACCAGATCTACGAGGGAGCCCCTCGCTTGACGCCAGCGACGGCTGCCCTCTCTTGTGTCCGGCGAGGGCACCCCTCACCCGACGCAGGCAGGGGCGGCCCTTGCCCGATGCCAGCGAGGGCGACCCTCGCTCGACACTGGCTTCCCTCCGCCATGGCCGGCAGAGGAAGAGGAAGAGAGAAGAAAAAAAAAAAAAAAAAAAAAAAGGAAAAAAAAGTAACGGAATGACTAGATCGAATATTTATCAATAGTTCATGGACCAAATTGAGCAAATCGAAAGTTCAGGGACTAGATTAGACATTTATCAATAGTTCAAGGACCAAATTGAGCAAATTGAAAGTTCAGGGACGAGATTGCACATTAAGTAAAAGTATAGAGACCATTTGTGACATTTTCCCCTTTTTTTCCCCTTTCTTCTTCCATCTTCCTTAGCATGGTTGGTAACTGGCTAGGCAAGGGATGAGTTTGTTGGAGGCCGGCAAAGCTCGAGCTCACCAGCCTTAAGTGAGACTTGAGGTCATTGATGTTTGGTGAGGCTCGAGCCTCACCGATCTAGTGAGTTTGCCTTAGGCGAGCTCGAGCTTGCAGATTCGGCGTGGCTTGGCTTGCCGGAATTGAGCTAGCTCAAGCTCGCCTATGGCCAGTCACTGGCTATCGTTGTGACTGGCGACTGAAGAAGGAAAAAGAAAAAGAAAATTAAAATTATATTTAAAAAAATTAAAAATTAAAAAATTAAAAGGAGTGCACGAAGGAAAATTTAATCATATTTTTCATAAACGGTAGGAAATAGTTTCTAATTTATTTTTAGATTTTAGGCAAAAATAAAAAAAAAATTATTGTAATTTTCTTGAAAAATTTCTTCCTGAAAAATATTTTCCAAGAAATAAACAAAGGGTTATTTAAAAAAAATTATAAAACTTGCCTACTAGATTTGTATTACATGATAAAAGTGTCTTACCAATACCATTTAAAAAAAAACATAAAAAATAAGCTTTTTTAACTTTAGTTCAAAAAATCAGATATGGCTTGAGAATGGTTTGGCTCGAGTATGAGTAAAAAAATTTGCATTACAATAAATTGGTCATAAAACGGTAAATAGGTCGATTTGCGTCCGACTATTTATGATCCGACCCAAACTCGATCCAATATGTCTAGTTTTTTAGTAGTATGCCATGACAAATATTCATTGAAATGAAGTTATTTTTCTTCTATATTATTTATTTTTTATCTTCTTGTTACGTGAGGGAAAAAAACACATAATAGATAAATCTACCCATTTTCGTTATTTTCTTTTTTATGCTTTTGCTATAATCTCTCTGATATCCGAATCAAAACACAGTAAACCCTCTATGACTTCATGACAGCAGCGTTGAGTAAGCGTGACGATCTCTCTTTTCGAGCACGAGCGTAACTTTTCGAGCAAAGAACGAATACAAAGCAAAATATGTAGTCTCATATCCAGCCATGCGTCGTTGACCAAATTTTTCTTGTTCACACGGGGCTGTTCCGAGAGCTGGAGATACTCAGTTGATGTTGACCCTTTTCGTCTCCGTGGTTTGGTTTGAGAAAAAAATGGGGATTGGAACTCAATTATATGCAAATGGCAAGTTGCCATGTAGATGACAATATAGAATAATTTAGGAATACATCATGACAGCGCGATTGACCCTCTGCTTTTGCGTAATCGGAAAAATTCAACTAAACGGCGACAGCCTCTTGGACTCATTCGACCGAAAGCCTAGATGGCTTTTGACTATTGTAACTAACATGTACGCTATCGCAAGCTTCGTGCCGCTTTAATTGAAAATAGGCTAGAAATCGACATCTCACTTTCTAGATGGTCGTCAAAAGACCTCGCATTTATCATCACCCCTTAGACTATAAAAGAAAAATCATTTTAGAGCCAAGCCCAGCCTACAGCTTTTCCTTTATGGGTCAGACTTGGTTGGCATCGGAACCAAGGGTCTCAAAGTCGAATTTCTTGGACCATCCCTCATTCGTGCGATTTCCTCTCATTAAAGTGCTATCCATATGCATCGGATTCACATGCTTGATTGCTCCATCATTGAATCAACCTTTATGTGCGGGGTAGGGTTAAGATATAAAATACATAACTTTTGGTAGTGAATTTGTGGCCCCGAATCCTCGAAGTAAAGGAAATAGCTCAATGTGAAACGGAGGAGATTCGTTCAAACAGTTCGCTCTCAAGGCATTTAGGGGTGTTTTGCAAAGAGACCCTCTCATAGATTTGGAGGTGGGATCAAATAAGAGTTCGACGGTCTCCTCCTTATCCTCTTCTCCACCAATTATTTTATTCTCGCACACAAAAGAGTAAGTTTCCTCCTCTTCCCAACGGCTACTGTTTCCTCATTGAAATATGCATCTAGATGAAACTTCCTATGACCCGCAATCCTTTCTATTTTCTCCCTAAGTCCCTCGATCTTATTACCCACTTTAACGCTACGCACGAGCTAATTTCATCGCTGTGTTGTCGCCGGTCGTGTCTCTTTGCCTCGGCTCTCGAATGGAGATTTAAGTGGTGAAGCTTAGACAAATTTTCCCTAGGATCGATGATCTAAACGCACAACGTACACTCATACACGAATAGTTAACTCCAATCACAGTGTATATCGACACCAACTCCAAGGATGGGCAAAACTACCTTAGGTGAAATTTTTTAGCTGAGCTTAAATATACGATTGCACTAATTTATGTATTTCTGCTAATAAAAGTTTTGAAAAAAAGGTTTATATCATGAAAAATCTCAAACTAGTATACATGTAACAAATTATCCTAAACTAATTTTCGAGTCACTAGATTTCCCAAACTAATACACTCGTGACATATGTATCTTCTAACTTCCGTTAAATTTTATTGTAAAATTGCTGAGTTGGATTACAAAAGACAATAACTTAATTGACATGATAAGTTCGCATAGAAATCTATATTAGTTTGGAGTAAATTTATTGTAAATGTACTAGTTTGGGGTTTTTAATGACCTAAATATTACTTTTAGGTAAATTCATTACAACAACATCAATTTAGGGTTTTTTATGATATTAATCCCAAAAAAATACAAGAGACCTTCCTTAATAGTCCAGAGCTCATCAATCGTGCCATAGCAGTTGCATCTTTTGATAGGTAATGGAACCGGTTGGCTTCAATATTTCATTGGTGAGGCTAAAAAGCACTGGTTCTTCGTGGGGACAGAAATTAAACAGTGCGCTATATGCACAAGTACAAAACATCGATTTTTTCATGTTATTTTTAAAAAATCTAAAAAATATTGTTATCATGATATCATAAACATATAAAATTTGCATGCAAAAATATACATTTTTTTATCTCGATATTTTTAAGAAAATTAAAGCGTATGACACTTGAATTTTGTTTTTACCTCGTGCTATCTGATTATGTACCAAAAGAATTTATATATATGAATATGAGATGGAGTAATTATACTGGCCGAGTCCGGAATATTAGGTCATAATTGACACCTTACATATTTAAAAGGCGAAAAAATGTATGAAATGAGAAAAAATATGAAAATTAAATAATTTATACCTAAACACAACTGTTTTTTTTTTTTTTTTTTTTTTTTGCTTGTATCTACTGTAATGATAGCTAAGGTTTTTCATCTTCCCAACCAAAAGCAAAGACACGAGGAATTCTTGAATTGGAATTATATCTGGGTCCCAAAACAATTATTTAAATGAAAAGCATGGAACGTGCGCAATCTTTTATCAACCTACACCATTTTTTGTTTTCACCTCTCTTTCAAAGCTGAAAACCAAACAATTCTCAATTTCTACAAGGAGGTGAGGCGACACATCCCAATAGGTAAACACATTAGATCTGAGCAACCAATAATTCGAAACTCTTGGATTAAAGAGAAATTGTCAATCTACTTCGACCAATTGGTCAGGTTCTCGCAAAGTGCAATATCGAGAAATTGCAGAGTAGTGACACGTTGAATCCCCTCGAGTAATGCCACCAATTCTGAAAGTTCTTCAATTCTAAGAGCACAGAATTTTATGAGGGATCTACACCGAATTCCATGCTCATCATCGTGGCTCGGCAAGTTGAGTTCTTTCTTTCCAAGTCCATATATCGAGGTGCTGGAGTGAGGTTAGGTCTACATGTCACGAGAGAGACTCCCTAGTTAGTCACATAGTAGAGTCGCATGAACTCAAGATTACCGAGGAATAGAAGTAGTGTCTCGAGCATCGAGTGTTCCAAATCCACCCCCACCAAAGAAATGTAGATTCTTTAATTTAATGAGGGACGAATATGCAAATCAGCATTGCCTCTTATAGACAATTTGGCCATCAATTGTTGTTCCAACAACTTTGTGCTAACTCCACCTAATCTAAAGTATTCTATTCCGAGGAACAATGGCATGGAATTCAAGTGGGGACAACCCATATTTGCATGGACTAAAATTTCGAAAATGGTGATAGTGAATCAATCGTCGATTATCGTGATCTGCCACCCCGAGTTGTCTTCCTCCCCGCCATACGTTGCAACCGTTGAGGAGTTAATTACATTAAATATGAGTATTAAACCCGTCACAACGTGTCTGATTATATTGTGCTAAAACAAATGACAAGTTAACCCATCAACTTAAATGTGTTATTTCATATTTAAATAGGTTAAAGGGGTCAACTCTCGTAAGCCAAAATTTTAATCTCCGTTTATGATATGAACTCATTTTCCCAGGATTTAAATCTGCTTAATTGCGTATTATGTCATGTCATGTAAAAGGATCCTATTGAGAGAGAGACTTTGTTTGAGTGAGTGAGTGAGGTTGAGATATAGTTAGTTATAAAATTTCTCTTCCCATGTTCACTATTACGATAATGACATGTACGTTTTGTTTAAAGGAACATGTCACGGTGCCAAGCCTGCACATGGTAAAATACAAGAGAAAGCTTGAACACAACACAAAGTTGCACCCACACTAGTTAGATTAAAATTTTTTTAGAAAAACTAATGCCATCACCTTTCCAATATTTCTTCACGTAAAACTGCTTGCAAATCCTGAGCATGATGATCTTTGTTTTCTACATTGTGCAGTAATGAGTCATCTATTGCCCTCGGCGTTGTGCCACCTGAATTTTCATTATGCATAGATTAGCACATCACGTTTAAGAAAAAAAATGTAGTTGAATGATCTATTAAATTATCTAACCGGAAACAGCGATTCATTGGATAAAACAACGCATCAAAGTGAATTTAGCCATTTTTAATAAATATTTAAGCATTTCTAAATTAGACACGTTGACAATAATCGATTATTGTGATCTGCTACCCCAGTTGTCTTCCTCCTCGCCATACGTTGCAACCGTTGAGGAGTTACTTACGTTGAATTTTCATTATGCATAGATGGGTATGTTGTAAAGTTATAGGGACTTGGCCTGCCAAGGCACAATTGCACAACATAACTTTTTGACAAGTCTAGTCATAACTCTTCCAAACTAAAAAAGTATTTTATTTTGGTCACACAACCGATGTGGCATTATTAGCTAATTATATTACAAGTGCTATATGCATCCCAATCAATTTTTATGATTGAATTTTGAAAAGCTCGCATTTTATTGGCCAACTTCTCCATGTGTTAGCATAAGTGATACAACTGTCGTGTACGAAATGCTTTTCCTATAGTTTTCAGCTGTGTGCTTTGACAAAAAAATATACTCAAACGAAGCTATTTTCCTTGTGTCTATCAATTTTATCTTCTTTGTTCTGTGAGCATAACAATTTGCTATTTTCTTTTTGATGCTTTTGCAATCATCTCTCTGAATTCTGAATGAGAACACCATAAATCCTCCACGACTTCATGACGGCAACGTTATGTAAGCGAGAGGATCTCTCTTTTCGAGCCCGAGACAAACGAATAAAAATAAAATATGTCGTCCCATATCCAACCATGCGTTGCTGACAAATTTTTCTTGTCCACACGTGGTCGCTCAGAGAGCTGCGAGATATTTAGGTGATGCTTGACGTTGACCACTTTTCTTCTTCCTTGCTTGGCTTGAGAGAAATGGGGACTGGAACTCAATTATATGCAAACAACAAGTTGCCATGTAGACGACAATATAGAAAATTCTCGTATATATCTTGACAGCGTAATTGACCCTCTACTTTTGCATGATCAGGAAAATCCAGCTAAACAGTGACTGTTTCTTGGACTCATTTGACAGAAACCAATCAAATTGATGCTTTCAGATCTAACTTTAGACTAAGTGTCCCGAATTCGGTCTACATCGAGAACTTCTACCCGTTCACATAACTATTGCGGCACAGAATGGAAACGCAAGAACAAGGACACAACAAGTTAACCCTAGTCGAACAGAAGGGAGTTAGCTATCGGAAGAAAACTCGATTCACACGAGGTACACAACTGCACTAGCCAATTCAGCGAGCTTTGTAGAATTGGATTGAGTCACCTTTCTAATGTTGTAAATGGTGATTGCAATATAAAGAATCTACAACTTCTAGAGCAAATTGGCAAAAAGTAATAACGATAACAATACGTTCCTTCAATGAAGACAACGTTCTTAAAAGTAACATATCTAAGTCAATGGAACATAACATTTAATTACTTAATTTTGATTTCACGTAAGGAAATATTCCACTTGTCCACCCACCCGACAATGAGAGTAAGAATTACGTCGGCTATGTATTTACTTTCTGTGTTTAGTAACGAGTAGTTTGCATCATCTGCACCAAAAAAAAAAAAAGGGCTTTGGACAAATCTGGTTTCCTTTCCCCGCATATATAGTTTTCACTCTGTGCTTCTTCTAGGCTGACGGATTTTCTTCCAACCTAGCTTCACTCTTTCCAATACAATTGATTAATTTCACAATTAGTGTGCCTGGTACCAAGAAAATCAACCGGATCTTATATTTATATATGCAAAGGCTAGATAACTTTTGACTATTATAACTAACATATATGCAATCGAAATAGCAAGTTTCGTGTCGCTTTAATTGAAAAAAACAGGTTAATAATCAACATCTCACTTTCTAGATGGTCGTCAAAAGACCTCATATATATCGTATTTCTTAGTTCAATAATGGAAAATCATGTTAGAGCCAGGAGTCTTTCATTAGAGAGCCCAGCCTACAGCTTATGCTTCATGGGTCGGACCTGTTTGGTACCGGAACCACTCAAAGCCGCATGTCCAGGATCCATCACTCATTTAAGATTTCCTCTCATTAGGCACACTCAATTTTCCTCGGTTCTTACATATCCATACACATCGGATTCACATGCAATGGGTATTGTTAAGATATAAAATATATAGAAGTCTTGAAGTAAGGAAAGGAAATAGCTCAACGTGAAATGGAAGAGATTCACTTAAACAATTCGCTTAGAAGGTATTTAGAGCTTTTTGCAAAGAGTCGCTCGCATTGATTTGGAGGTGGGATCTAACGAGAGTTTGATGGGTTAAGTTACCCAAAATTCAAGGAGCAGTTAGATCAGACACCTAGAAACTTATGAGCAGTTCAAGTTGAATGGGCTTGAGGAAGCTTTTATAGAAGAAAAAAAAAAAACATATCATTGAGCCTCAAAGCTCTACAAATACCTAAAACATCATAGACACAAATATTGTGAAATATATTTTTAGAAAACTATATGTTAGTTTGGAAAAACAAACTTGATGGTTAAGTTACCGATTAGATTTCAAAAATTCGTATCTTTTGATTTAAATTTGAAAAAACATATGATATCATGAAACTAAATTTTAACTAACGCATATTATTGAACAACTCACCACCGTAAAATTGACCATTAAGTTTGAAGTTTAAAGATAGCACTTGAGGAAGTTGAACAGTGGAGCTGAACAAAAGAAAAGGAAAAAAAAATCTGATTTATTTTAAAGATAAACAGAATGACGAGAAAAAAAGAAGAAAAATTTAATAATAAACAAAACAATGTCATTTTACTTAAAATTTTCCACGTTAGATGCCGATCGTACCACGTAGGATGGTCGATGATAACTAGACCGTCACGTCAGCATTTTTATGCAAAAATTAACCAGAAGGACTGTATTGAAATTACGTGAAAATGTTTAGGACTACATTGACAAATGACTAAATTAACATCCCATGCAATAGATTTATAACCAAATGAATAATTTTTTTTTCCAAGGTTATTTATGCCAGAACTCACAAACTAATTCATTCAAGAGATTGGTGAGTTGTGTGATCAAAACCTGTCATAAATAAAAAGGTCTGATTAAACAGTCCGGGTTAAAAGAAGATTCTGCATTTGGTTTTTAAAGAATTTTGCTGGAAGTTTACATTGGATAATATGGATTTAACTACTAGAAAGTACAAGTTGGAACGTAGAGCATCATAAATTGGAGAAAACTCAGCCACAACACGACGGTTGAAATGAACAAAAACAAGAGAAATAACATTGTCAAGAGGTTTTTGAATCCATTTCTTTAGTAAGCTTGTCATATCCATTTGAATGTTATTCGAAAGACTTAACAAGAGTGACAAATTCATTTGTCTTAAGAGAGAAATAGTTGTATTTAGAGTGAATGCCTTTGTCTAAGTGAGAGACAAAGTGTGCAAAAGACTGTACCTAACGATGTGGTTTATTATCTAGTGAAAGAATTTATCGTGCTATGCTTACAATGTGTGAAAACAACTATTGGTGGGTCTAATGGTAACCAAGTCTGTAGCAAAAATACCGTCGAAGGAAGTTAGGTTCTTCGAGGTGACTAGGGGTGCATTCGGCAACCATTCAAGTCCCAAGAATAATTTCCATTGGGAAATTATTCTTTTTTATTCTGTCGCGACCAATTTTTTTGGGTGAACCACCTAGGGTTTGGCTAATGGATTGTTAAGCCTAGACTTAACTCAGGCTCTCCCAAGCCCATACCAATTCGCGACTTAAAGTTTAAATTTCTCAACATGCAAATGATTTTCTATTAGGAGTCGCCACTAATCTATTTTTGATGGGTCGATTAGAAACCCAAGTAAAGTAACGGGAGATTTACTTTATCTCTACGAACCAGAGATCATGGGTACGGGAACTTGGTTACACTAGATTTCTCTAATGCCCTTTCGATACAATTCTTTTATTTTCAAAAATGTTTTTGGTAGGCAGCTCAGATTTATTTTAAATCTATTTTCCTAACATGTGAGGCAATCATGCGGGTGCGCAATCCACCAATTTAACACCCAGATAAATAATGAATAAATTGCAAAACTTACCTCAAAGCAATGAAAGCATCTGCAATGTTAAATTAAAATCCACATCAATAACCCTAGATATGGTTTCTAATTAACACGCAATTTCATTTTTTCTTTTCACTTAATTAATGAAAATCATGCAATATGCAATGCAATATTAACTAAATGATCTAATTCTAATGACCTGTAATTTCTAATTAAATGGGCCTAGCAAAAATATTAAATGGCATGCATCTCAATGAATCTAACCCTAATGACGTGCATATGACATTTTTTCTTTTCTTTTTCCTTAAAAGAATGCATTTTATCCTAAATAATAAAACTAATTCAACTTATGACATTTTTTGCATTTTTTATGAAATTCGGAATTAAATAAAATGTGAAAATTACCTAACTAGATTAAGATCCTACTTAATTTATATTAGGAATTAGGTTGAGCCAAATCCTAATTTAAACTAAAATATTATTTTAACCTAAATAATCCTAAAATGCAATATATCTAAAAAAATACCTAAACTTATAATAAATTAAAAAATTATCTAAAATTAAACTAAGTGCAATTTTTATTCTAGTATGCAATGACGTGCAAAATATACCCTAACTTTACATGACATATGCATGATGATTTTTTTTTGCTGTTTTTCCTTTTTTTCTTTTAAATTTCGAAATTAATAATTGCCAAATAATTAAACATGCAATTTAGACTAGTGAAACAGAAATCTAACATCCTAAATTTATTTAGTTTTTTGTATTTTTCATTTTTTCAAAAATTCGAAATAAATAAATTTCCTATTCTAGACATGCAAAATAATCTAAAACAAGTAACATCCTAACATGCATCTAATCTAACTCAAATATTTGTTCTTTTACGGGAGCAAACAAATAAGGCATCAAGAACAACACGGCACCAAATCAAGCAAGACATCATCCACGTCCATTTAATTTTGGGAACTAAATTGACGAATCATATCTCGCGCATGAGATCGGATTGGCCAATTTTTAAATAAAATCACGAATTGTATCTCGAGCGTGAGATCGAATTGGTGATTTTTCCGTACGATTGCGGGTCATATTTCGAGCGTGAAATCGGACCGTCAATCATATGTACGTTGCGAAATTAGGAAGATTTCCCAATTTAAAAGGCTAATCGTGTTGCGAATATCATGGCATATTGGGGATTTCATCATGTGCACCAATGAATATATCAAATAAGGAAACAAAATTTTCGGAAATTAACATAGACAAAATCCTTACCTATCCCAAATATTTGCTTCCAAATTTGGCCTTCGAACAGCAGCTCGTGAATCACGGTAAAGGCTCAACGTGATAGCACAAGGATGACGGGATGACTCACGGGCGGCAGCTCAAGATGACATGCTGCTCAAGGGTGGTGTCTCGCTCAGTAAGTGGTGGCTGATGCTTCGCTAATTCGGCTTGGAAAAATCAACGAGGATGACCAGCATAGCAGGGGGACAGCCACAAGAAGACTAGAACAACAACGGGGAGAGTTGCTGCAAAATAGAAACCCAATAAGATTGCCGACTAGATGAGGCAGCGTTCGTCAGTGGAGGATTAGCGGCAGTAGGCCAGAGAGCAATGGCGCAGGGACGGCAACGTTCGGGAAATAATCGAAACAGCAACTACGAGGAGCGGAGCTGCAGTGACGTCATCGACGAAGGGGCTGCGGTAGCGTCGTCAAGCGGTCGAGCAAGCAATAACTCCAACAGGATGGCAGCTCGTTGACAATGTATCGCGGACGATCAAAGCACCGCGGTAGAAGCGTCGGTGTGAGTCTTGGCCTAGAATTGACCAAGAAGACCCACGCTCTTTCCTCGTCACGTGTCTCTCTCTCTCTCTCGTATGTCTCTTTTAAACCCGGAATCCACCCGGTGACCGAAAGGGTCTTCTCCTTTTATAGGGAACGACTAGGGCTAGTAAAAGGAAAGCTCAAAATCCACTTTCCTCCTTCGATCCTTGCATATCATGCATATATAAGCCGATTCTTCTTTATTTCCTGTTTCTTTTACTCGACTGAATATTGCTCCAATCCTCGAATCATGAGAATCGAGTTTCGTCTTTATTTTTATTTCATGATGCGCACGCCTCCTTCTCTTTGCCCATATTCTATTGTTTTCTTTCCCTAATTACTGAAGACCTTGTGTCCACACAATATTAAAAGAATTTTTGCATGGGTCAATGGGTCAAAACTCACACTTAACAGAATTAAAAATCTGGCCTTTAAAGGGTGCGGTCATTATAGCCTTTCAATGAGCTTGGCCCCGTTTTGCCGTCCAGCGGATTGGAGATGTTTCGAAACCGCAGCCAGCTGTGAGATTGTATTCCCATCGTTATCCTTGGCAGTCACAAGGTAGTCTGCATCTCCATCTTCGTCAGCTTCTTGAGCGGATCAAACTTATCGTTCTTCACTGCCAGGTGAAGTGCGGTCTCGTCGTGAACGGTGCAATGAGCTGGAGACACAACACAATAGTCAGCAGTTCCTCTAATGCAGTCCTCTTGGACCAAGCATCGAGTGAAGGCATGCTATTAGCATCAATGAGAGTGGTGTCAATGATTTCCTCAGCAATTCAAGCCCAACAACCAATACAGCTGTAGCGACATCCGCAAAGTTGATCGTCTCACCTCCAAAGAACCGCTTCCCCTCCAGTCCACTCTCCAGGGTCTTCAGGGTCTCTCGAGCTTCTAACACGGCCTTCTGTTGCTCCTCGCCTTCACTGCACGACACGGCATTCATAGCCAGCATACACTGAGACAAGGAACCGTCCGTGTATTATAGATCGACTTGTGCTAACAAAATGTTCTTCGTTGAATCCTTCGTGTTACAGCATCAGGGTGGTATTTCCAATTACTATACTTTCAAGAATGGAGCTCCTCTATGCGTGTGGCTCAAAAAGATTGATCCAAAGCATTCTACAAAGATGATTCTCGATAAAAGCATTACTCGTCAGTAGGGGCGAAAATGATACCAAAATCAGGGCATATTATTAGAAGTTCCGTCGTGACTTCCAAATCCCCATGGCCGACACAATGTGTAACAGTGTAGGGCCATCGTGATTCAACTCCCTTGCAAAATTGGGCTTTTCCTATTTTTCCTGATACATGAGTATAAGGAAAGATGGCTGCATAAATATAAGATTCAGCACTCATGCATTGAAAAAAAGGAAATAGGCTTAAGGGCGCAAATAAATTCCAAACCGAAAAGGGATGAAAAGTCGTGATAATAGTGAGTCGATCGATGATAACACCATGTGACAATCATCACAGGCTTTTATACATGTATGCAATTTGACACATTGAACTATGAATTTTCCTAAATCAACTTGGAACTAGTCAGTTTCGACCCTGTCCTGACGATGTTTCCACAGTTTAGCATGTGAGCTGTTTACGCTTCTATCCAAACACATCTAGTGGCCTTGCATCAAATAGCACCAAAACACCACACTGACCTAGCGCCCCCCCTTTTTTAGGGGTTAAAAATTAATCCCTAATTTTTGTGCTATAAATAACGAAATGGATCGTCAAAATTTAGGTGTCAACAGCTGCCCCTCTTTGAAGGTGAGCTCGAAGAGATTGCCTTCAAAGACAAATTGAGACCTAAATTTTGACTATACACATGCATTAAATGATTTTTTTTTTGGAAAATTAATTCCATTTTAAAATGCAATATATATGATGCATGGAAGTGCTAATACAAATGATAAATGAACTTTACCCGGAATAACTTACCTTCAAGGAGGATAGAGTAGTTTGAGGTAATTGGTGTTACATGTCTAGGACCAGTACCATTCTGCGGTCGCCTAGAATAGTAACATGACTTTATGAGGAGACTGCTTTCCCAGGACCCGTACCATTCTACGGTCACCTAGTATGGCAGTGCTTTGTTGTGTCTAGGACCCGTACCATTCTACGGTCACCTAAACGGGGATTTATTTTCCAGGATCCGTACCATTCTACGGTCGCCTGAATGAGGAAATAGGTGTTGTCTAGGACCCGTACCATTCTACGGTCACCTAAACGGGGATTCACTTTCCAAGACCCGTACCATTCTACGGTCGCCTGAATAAGGAATAGGTGTTGTCAAGGACCCGTACCATTCTACGGTCGCCTTGACGGAGGTTTTGCTTGGCTAGGACCCGAACCATTCTTCGGTCGCCCAGCGTTGCAACATAGATCATTTGACCAGGACCCGAACCTTTCTTCGGTCGCCTTAATCGATCAATACGGGGAAAAATCTTTGAAGACAACTCAATTGAGTGTCGGTGTATTCAAAAGGGGAATACGTGCAACGACAAGTATTTAAGGTATGGATAGAGACATACTTACCTGGTGACATCTCTGTTCATTTGGGATATATCTCCTGTAAAACATGATTGTAGGAAAGGCAACATGCATTTGTAATCACAGACATGCATTAATTCCAGTAAGGTTCATGCGTAATGATTTCTATCAATCATGCATCATCCTAATTCCAATAGGAATGATTTCAAAAGATTAATCTAATCTAAACGTATGAGTGTCATTGATGTGCCAAATGAGGAATCCTTCAGTCTGAAAGGACTTTTCACTCATCCTCTTTAAAAGGGGCTTGTTTTGTCCTGACCTTTGATGCAGGATCTTAACCGTCATTCTATCTCACCATCGTCATGCCAGACAAGGGTTTGAGCAATCTCACAAGTGGTACGACTTCACCAATCTGAGGGGTCTTTAAGAGGGACCGTACTGTCGGCTTGGTTAATGGCTTAACAAAGGGGACTCTTTGAGCCGAAGCTATTGAAAGATGACATTTCGCAACTGCCTTGGGATTTACAAGTCAAGAAACACACGAAATAAGGCAGAAATTATCTTACTCGCACTTCTTCAAGCGATGCTTTCGAACATGTAAACTTTTACGTTAATTCAAGTGCCCTAATCCGAAGAGACTTTACAAGGGACGTAACGTAGGCTTGGTTCATGGGTTGAGAAATGAATGGATCATCAGGCTCAAAAATGTGTTTAGGGGGTCAAAGTTGGTGATCATCTTGACATTTCCACCACTTTCCTTCTCCATTGTCGAAGATTTTTTTTTTTTTATCAAATTTCCATTGATTGCAACAGCATTTGAGTTTTAGTACCGCCTTGTTGGGGATACGACTCATTATATCAAGAGTTTGATTTTTCTTTTCTCTCATTTTCTTTGGGCATTGGCCTTGCTTTTACCAGGCACACTGCTTTTTCATGCCCCATTTTTTGCACTTATTTTCCCTGAACATAGTCTTCATTTTGTCAGCATTCTAGTTCATGCTACTTGAATGTTTTTGTCTTGCCCCAGTGCAGGGAATGATCATCAACTGGGTTTATTATGAAATGAATCCATAAGCTCAAGGGGCTATGCAATGGATATAAGTGTATAGGATAGAGAAATAACTGCTCTTCATCATCCTAGGGCACTTTGAATTATCGTATGAGTTACAATGCGAAAGAAATACTTGAAGATTGATGCAAGTGTGAGTAAGAAAATTCCTATCATTTATTTCAAATTTTGTCCCAATATGAGATGATCCTTGACAGGGATAATTTAAAAGCTCTTCATGTGTGTGGGCTCAAAGGGCTAAACAATGGGTATACCTGTAGTGTTTTGGGTAGAAGAAGAAACTGCCTCTCATCACCTTGGTTAACGTATCCTTTGCGAGATCAACCCTTTTCTTTGCAAGCATGGACTTTCTCCACACAACTCACCGAGGATTAGTGTATGGGATAGTGTATGGAATAAGGCTTGCCTTTCATCATACCAAGGTATCCCATTTGACACATCCAATTCATCTCACACAATTCATCAAGGAAGAAAAATGCAAGGTTTATGACAAATTTGAACAATTCAACTCATTGAGGCATCTTATTCATCATAATATACTTGCAGTTCAAGACAAGACATAGCAAATTCTATCATGGATAATACTTCTTGACAGTATCAGCATTGACTGGAGTAGAAAACTCACGACCATCCATTTCTGCCAAGATCAGGGCACCTCCAGGAAGTACCTTCTTCACCACTTATGGACCGCCGTAATTTGGGGCAAACTTGCCCCCAGGATCTGGAAAAATTGGCAACAGCTTCCTCTGGACAAGATCATTTACCTCAAAATATCTCGGTCGTACCTTTCTGTTGAAGGATCTAGCAACTCTCTGCTGATAAGTTTGGCCATGGAAAGAGCCTTCAACCTTTTCTCATCTATTAAGTTTAACTGCTCAAGTCTTTGTTGCATCCATTCAGCCTCAGACAAGTCCACTTGGGATAAGATTCTCAAAGAAGGAATCTCCACCTCCACGGGCAGAACTGCTTCCATGCCGTACACCAGAGCAAAAGGAGTTGCCCCAGTAGACGTGCGGATTGATGTCCGATATGCCATTAGTGCAAAAGGTAACCTGTCATGCCAATCTCGATAATTCTCGGCTGTCTTAGCCAAGATTTTCTTAATGTTCTTATTGGCCGCTTCAACAGCCCCGTTCATTTGAGGGCGGTAAGGGGATGAATTCAAATGCTTGATCTTGAACTCGCTGAACAACTCATCAACAAGTTTATTGTTCAAGTTCGTCCCATTGTCGGTGATGATTGCTTCAGGAACGCCATAACGAGCAATTATGTCACGTTTGATGAACTTCACAACATTGCGGGCGGTGACGCTTGCAAAAGACGTAGCTTCGATCCATTTGGAGAAATAGTCTATCGCCACCAAGATGAATCGATGCCCATTTGAGGCTTTGGGATTTATCGGGCCAATCACATCAATGCCCCACATTGAGAAGGGCCATGGCTCGGAAAATTGGTGCAACTCGATTGGAGGAACATTTATCTTATCACCATGAATATGGCAGCGGTGACAACTTCGTACATGCTTGATGCAGTCACTTTCTAGGGTGAGCCAATAGTAGCCTAATCTCATAATCTTTTTAGCCATCATGTGCCCATTCATATGAGGACCACATATTCCTTCGTGCACTTCTTGCATGATTTGAGTGGCTTCGATTGCATTCACACACCGCAACAAGACTGAATCATAAGATCTCTTGTACAAATTCTCACCACTAACGAAGAATTTTGAGGCCATCTTCATGATGTGCTTCCTATCAGTTGGAGTGCTTCCTCTAGGAAATTCCTGCCTTTTGATGTAGCTCATGATATCGTAATACCATGGTTTTCCATCAGGTTCTTCAGTCACAATCATACAGTAAGCAGGCTTTGGCAAGACTTCTATTCTCAGAGGCTCGACCTCTAACCCATCAGTGACTTGCAGCATAGAAGACAAAGTTGCAAGTGCATCTGCGAATTGATTATGAGATCTCGGCAAGTATTTAAACGAAATTTCTTCGAACTTTTTCACCAGATTTTCCAGATACTTGTGGTATGGGAGCAACTTGGCATCCTTGGTCTTCCATTCTCCTACGGTCTGTAGTATGATTAGTGTGGAATCCCCGAATACTTTTAACTTGGCCACACCCATCTCAATTGCGGCCTGAAGTTCGAGGATGCAAGCTTCATACTCGGCTATATTGTTAGTGCATGGGAATATCAATTTTGCAGCCACTGGATGATGTTGCCCATCTAGGGATATCAGAACTGCCCCGGTACCAGAACCAGACAAGTTTACAGCTCCATCAAAGAACATCTTCCATGAGTCTTCATTTACACTCAAGACACGGTCATCAAGGAAACCGTCATCGTCATCGAGACTCCTGAATTCTCGACCAATAGATCAGCGATCGCTCGGCCCTTAACCGACTTTTGTGGCATGAATTGCACATCAAATTCGGAAATCAAAATTTGCCATTTGGCCAACTTACCTACGAAAGCTGGCCGATCAAGTAAGTACTTGATAGGGTCGTTCTCAGTCACAAGGAATGTCTGGTAATGCAGTGTGTATTGTCGCAATCTATGCAATACCCACACCAATGCCACACAAGTTTTTTCAACATCAGAATACTTCAACGCTAATACAGTGAACTTCTTACTCAGATAGTAAATGGCTGTTCTTTTTTATCAACAGGACTTTCCTGAGCCAACATTGCACCCAACGATTCACTATGGATGGTGAGGTAGAGAATTAAGGGATGCCCTGGTGATGGTGGGACAAGAAGCGGTGGATTCATCAGCACGCTTTAGCTTGTCGAATGCTTCTCGACACTCATCATCCCAGTTGACTCGTGCATTCTTCTTTAGGAGCTTGAAGAATGGCTTGGCAGTTTCAGAGAGTTGGGAAATGAACCGAGCTATGTAATTCAGTCTTCCCAAAAGGCTTCGAACTTCTTTCACCGTTGCTGGAGGTTGCAACTCGCATATGGCCTTAACTTTAGAGGGGTCGATCTCAATTCCTTTATTGCTGATAATAAATCCGAGCAATTTACCGGATGTTGCTCCGAATACGCATTTAGTGGGGTTTAGACGTAGCTTGAATTCACGGAGTCGATCAAATAACTTCTTCAGGGTTTCCACATGACTTCTTCCGGCCCGAGTCTTTGCAATCATATCATCAACATAGACTTCAATCTCCTAATGCATCATATCATGGAATAGTGTTACCATGGCTCGTTGGTAAGTTGCCCATGCATTCTTGAGGTCAAAGGGCATGACCTTGTAATGAAAGGTCCCCCACGGGGTGATAAATGCAGTCTTCTCCCTATCTTCCTCCTTCATCCTTATCTGATTGTACCCGGAAAACCCATCCATAAACGAGAATAGTTCAAATCCGGCAGTACTATCCACGAGGACATCTATGTGAGGCAACGGGAAATCATCTTTTGGGCTAGCCTTGTTCAGATTTCGATAGTCAACGCAAACTCGAACTCAACCATCCTTCTTCATCACCCGCACGATATTAGCCACCCATTCAGGGTATTGTGAGACTTCAATGAATCCCACCTTCAGAAGCTTCATCACCTCTTCCTCTATCTTCTTCGAGAGCTCGGGCTTAGTTCTCCGGAGCCTTTGCTTCTTAGGTGGTACGTCCGGATTAGTAGGCAAGCAATGCTCGACGATCGATGGGTCTAAACCAGGCATGTCAGCATAGGTCCATGCAAAGACATCCCGATATTCCTTTAGTAGCTGAATTAGGCGCTTGGCCTCGTCTTTGGGGAGATTTGCCCCAATTTTAACTTCCTTGACTTCTTCGGTGTCACCTAAATTAATAGTGACAGTTTGCTCGGATGTGAGACCCTTGGCTTTTTCATGTTGTTCCCAGCTTCGCTGCACCTCAATGGAATCTTCATTCAAGTCCTCAAGGTCGTCAATATCAGCATTTGTTGCATTGAGCTGGACCATTTCCATACTTTTGTATGCCGTAAGATTGTTCCTAAAACATGAAGTAAATAAATTAGAAAGACAAACAGAGTAATCTATATTTCTTTTAAAAAGAATTTTGGCAAAAACATTTTTTTTTAAATATTTTGACACGAGAAAGCATGATGAAGCCCAGGCCTCAGAATTCTCCTTGGATTTTCTTTTTCTTTTATCGGGAATTTGGATATCATCACCGGGCTGGTTTGGTGTACCTCATCATGCCCTCAAAATAAAACTTGTAATTTTATTGATATTCATCAATCAATTACATTTATTGAATGGAAATGCGATTTTCAAGCCCTAAAAAGAAAGCGAAAAAGAAGAAATAAAAAACAAGCCCTAGAAAGCGATAAAAATTCCCGCGCAGGGGAATGTGAGAAAGCAGTAAATGAGTTACTCTTGTGGGCCAGAGCCCATCTCCTCCAGAGGTCCTTCGTTAATGGTCCCTATGAAGACGTCATCGAAGAGACTAGAGATTCCTTCCAGTGCATCTTCGGGGTTTTCGTCTCCGGGGGTGTCGGATTATCCACGCCACCCCATCCATCTGGGACAATGTCGCGGGGATCAATGTAGAAACTGGGAGGAGCCGAATACTTCACCAGCTAGTCGAATTTTCCGCTTGGCTGCCCTAGGGTGTCTATTATTTCTGCTTCATCCTGCATCATTATCGGAGGACCAGGAAATGTCTCGTGAATGCTCGGGGGTGGTGGGTTTTGCCTTCCTCGCCTTTGGTTAGGTGGCGAGTTCTGCATTTCTTGTCTTCTCCCACCTCCTCCATGGTACCCTAAACCTGCAGAACGGGACCTCTGAGGGGCTTCAATGGGACTTCGAATACCCTGACCATTTCTTCCAAGACCATTGCCAGGAACAAAACCATTCCCAACCATCACCCTTCCCACCATAAAGGCAGCATTTGAAACTTCAGGAGCGAGTGGCGGTGACTCTCGAGATGTGTGTATGGTGGACACCAACTCAAATGAATGGTAACTCGACTCAAACTCGGAGTATGGCTCTACATAGGGGATAGCCGTTTCATGATAAATTCGATGATCTTCTTCGCCATAGATAGTGACCAACTTCCCTTTAATCACGAACTTCACAGCTTGATGCAGACTTGACGGTACAGCTCCAGCAATATGAATCCAGGGACGTCCTAGCAGAAAATTAAAGGCAGTAGGGATATTCATCACTTGGAAGGGAATATTAAAAACCACCGGCCCTATTTGCACATCGAGGTGAATCTCTCCGAGCACCTCTTTCTTCATTCCATCAAAAGCTCGGACAGAAGTCCTTGCAGCATGTATCTTGGACGGGTCCATCTTGAGGCGATGAAGAGTGGCCAGTGGACATATGTTTAGAGCAGACCCATTATCAATGAGTACTCGGGACACATGAGAAGCTTTATGCTTGACAGATATATAGAGTGCCTTGTTATGCCTTCTACCCTCAAGAGGGAATTCCTCATCAGAGAAGGCAATCATGTTCTTGAGAAGGATCGATCCCACAAAATCTTCTAGCTTGTCCGCATCGACCGTCTCGGGTACACGAATTTCACTCAGCACCTTCATCAAGGACTTTTGATGCACAGGGGATGTAAGCAAGAGTTCGAGCAAAGAAATCTGGGCGGGCATCTTTCGTAGCTGCTCGACCACATTATACTCGCTTGCTTTGATTATGGCCAGAAACTCCTTAACCTCTTCATCGGTGACAGGTTTCGCGGGTTGAGCATTGGCTTGAGAATAAGTCTGACTAGACCTTGTAACGAGGTCAACATCTAGATCATAGGACCAAGGGACCGCCTTATTGTTGACATATTCATACGGTTGAGGCATTTCAATCACTATCTCATCGTCAGATGCATCTTCAAGTGGGGGCATATCCACGAGGGATGGATCAACTTCTTCCTCACCAATATCGAGCGCAGCCTGCTCCTCTTCCCAATCGATAACGATGTGGGAAATAGTGGAAACTATGCAATTATGGTCAGCATATACGATGATGGCGTCATCCACCATCCTGGTGGCTCTTTCCTTCATCAGTGATAGAGGAACATCCTCCTGGTCTGGATAATATCCGGCTCTTACTAGCCCGTTGTAAGCATCTGCCACGTGTACCTTCGAGTTCTTGATTCGACCCACTTCAGGCTCTAGGATAGCATTGACCGTACCCTCATGCTCCGGTAACGGATTTTTTTGGACGTTCGACCGAGCAGTTTGAAATGAAAAGGCCTTTGTGTCCAGGAGGTTTTGGATCTTGTGCTTTAGGGTGAAACATTCATCAGTTGAATGTCCCAATTCACCGCTATGATAGTCACACTTCTTCGTCGAATCGTAACCACAAATGCTTTCACGGTTAGGGTGCTTTGGTTCGCTAGTAAGCAAACCTTTCTTTCTTAGGATTGCCAACACTTGGGATAGAGATCTAGGGAGAGGAGAGAACTGCCTTCTTGCTTGGGCAAATGATTGACAACCAGCAGTTTGTTGTTGTCTTGGATTCATCTGGATAGCCGGAGCACGTTTGGTACTTTCTTGGTCATAGGCCACATTCACATCCACGGCCACTTCCTTCTCCTTCTTGGTGGTGAATCTTTTACTAGATGGCTCAGTAAACCATCCTTCTCTTATCCCCATTTCGATCTGTTCTCCTACAGGAATAAGCTGATTGAAGCTCTCGACATACGTACTGGCCATTCGGTTACGGAACTCAGAAGGAAGGGTCTTCACAAACAACTTCATCAGCTCCTTATTGGTAGGCTCAGGAGTAATTTGAGATGCCAGGTTTCTCCATCTCACCACATATTCTTTAAATGACTCGCTCCTTTTCTTTTCCATCCGCTCCAGGTCTTCTCGGGAAGGTGCGATGTCCATGTTGAACTTGTCTTTGTTTGAGGAACGCGTCAGCCACTTCATTCCAAGTGTCAAGAAGGTTCACATTCTTCATGACATACAGTTCAGTGCAGGCCCAGTCAAACTCGCATGGAATGATTGGATCATGAGGGGCTCATTCTTGACATATTGAGCCATACGCACATGGTACATCTGAAGATGAGCTTTTGGGCAGGAAGTACCATCGTATTTCTCAAAATCCGGCATTTTGAACTTCTTTGGCATCTTGACTTTCTCGTACACGGACAAGTCAAACGGGAGTGGACTCTGGGACTCCTGCAATTGTTTCAACTTTTCTTCCAATTTCGCGAAGCATTCATCTTGCTCTGCCTTAGAGGCATTGTTAAGCTTAAGCTTTTCCACATTGATCAGGAATGGGTCATCTTCCAGGTCAGGCATGTCATCTTCACCCATTTGGGTCTTGTTTGCCTGCTTCGGGCCGACTATCTCAGGGAGAGCGGGTGCAGGAGCCGGATTCACTCGGAGGGATTGGATTTGAGCCGTCAGAAGCTGCATAGAGGCGGTTAACTATTGAAATTGTTCCTCCATAGTGGTGATGCGATTGCGCATTTCAGTTTGATCGGCCATCCTAGCTCTTAGTCGCATGATGATGGGAGAGCGTGAAGGATCCATTATCACCTAATTAAAGAAAAAGAAACACAAATACGTATCTCATATGAAAATACGCCGATCTATGGCAATATTCTAGAACTTTTATTCATCAATGGAGCTTTCGACAAATCCATCAAAATAGAAACTCGAAATGTTCTAAACAAATGAACTAGGAAAGTAAATGACTCAACTTCCTAAACATTAACCTAAAGATGAAAATAGCAAGATTGATTCAAGCATTTCATTTGGCTTGATCAATATACACTCAGGACACCATTCGGCACAATCGTTTATTCTCTTCTTGAGCTTTTTCAGCAACTCTTTTGAGGCGTTTATTCTCAGCACGATTGGTGATCTTCAACGGCACCTTTGGTATCTTCGGAAGCAACTCCTCAGGAATCTTATGTTGTTGAATGTACTTGGTCGAGGCATAGTACTTCCTTTCTTTACCCTTCAACTCTTCCTCTGGTCATTTGAGTTTTCGTGGATGGTACATGTCCCACATCGATTTGATAGTGAGAATGGAATCTTCATGGCCTCGGCTTCCATCAACGAAGCTAACTTGGAGCGGATCCGCTTGTAACGCCGGGGAAGCTCTTGTACGACTTGATACTGGCGGGTCACTCTAGTTGGATAGTACTCCAATGCTCCAGTGAATCCCAATAGGGGAATTGGGCCAACACCTCCGAACTTGGAACCATTTAGCATGCCATAGGAAACCCTTGGAAGTTGGTTTTTTCATGAAAGCTGGCCACTTAGAATAATGGTAATCCGGTGCATGTTTTTGGTTGTTCTCAAATCTCATAATAAGGTGATTAGAATTATTAACATCATGTATAGTCATTAAACCACCAAATCTCTTTATATGAGAAAGGAACCAGATTTGTAAAAATTCAGGAGAGGAATTGAGAGTTTTATCACCACCTCCTTTGAATCGAGTGAGAGAAAGAAAAGTTTCAGTCAGGACAGTGTTTACAAAATTCTTTCCCTCCAACACTTGCCTAACTAGTTGAGCAATCAAAGGGTTAATAGCATTCTTGCAGTAAGGAAATACTACAAACCCGAAGAAAGCTAAAAGGAGAATCCTACGCATTTGAAACGAGGTGCCATTTTCAAAACATTCTTTTAAGAAGGATAAAGGATATGCATTGCGGTGAGCCTTTAAAACCTTTCTCACATCATCTTCCTTAATTCTCAAAAAATCATATA
The DNA here is from genome assembly GCA_017140595.1 of Eucalyptus curtisii. Classification (NCBI taxonomy): domain Eukaryota; kingdom Viridiplantae; phylum Streptophyta; class Magnoliopsida; order Myrtales; family Myrtaceae; genus Eucalyptus; species Eucalyptus curtisii. The sequence continues at coordinate 9,723,234 of CM029504.1, forward strand.
AGGCCATAACAGGGTCTATTCCGATAGGCGGACTAATCAATTCAGCCTTCAAGGACTTCCCTATGGCAATGCTATACTCTTCCAAGGTGGGAGTGAGCTCATGCTTACCGCCAAAGATAAAGGTAGAGGTCTTGGGGCACCAATAATGGGCGAGTGCTTGGATGAGGCCGCCATGGATGTTGATGCGCAGATGGAAGTAGGCGACCAATGTGCGACTCTATGAACTGACGGCTATCTTGATCTAACTTGTCCCACCAAGTGCTAAGCTCTTCCTTCGGAGGGAGAATAATTCGAATGTCCGAAGTCCCCATTGTATACTGATCAAGACTCAAGACAATCCTAATGCCATGGATCAACAAAATAATGCGATAAAGTAAGTAAATTGCAAAGGCCAAAAATTTAGAGAACTTACTTTACCAATGATGGGCAATCACATAGACATGCGCATGGTAAGTGGCTCGATTTCTAATCTATAAGGCTTATCAAAGTGGAGCCACAAGGGTGATCAGACTAGCCACGGGCTTGTGGACTATATCGGGTCCTCATGACTTCGGCTTGGTCAAAGAGCCGACCCGGATCACGGGCATGCGGACCGAGGTGGGTACTCTTGACACCATGAAAGAAACTTCGGAATTGAGATGGGCGACTCGTACCGCGAGCATGCGGTCGGAGTGGTATCCATTTCAATACCATCCTAAATGATCCTATGCGGCCCAGGTCCGGCGGCAGGTTGTGTGTGCAAAAGTGTAGTGCAAGATGCAAGGCATGCACAACAGTTTATATCAAGCAACACTTCATATATAAAAATAAACCATACATTCCTACACCTCCCTACAAAACAAAGGTTAGCAAACACTTCCCCTTATACCTCCCATCCTACAAAAACATTTAACACCTTAAATGTTAGGAACGTACCTAGGATCCTCGCTGCCAAACAAAAATATTTTTAAAAAAAAAATTGGCCTAAGTCCACTAAGAGTTTCAACTCAAGTCCCCAGTGGAGTCACCAAGCTGTCGCGACCAATTTTTTTGGGTGAACCACCTAGGATTTGGCTAATGGATTGTTAAGCCTAGACTTAACTCGGGCTCTCCCAAGCCCATACCAATTCGCGACTTAAAGTTTAAATTTCTCAACATGCAAATGATTTTCAATTAGGAGTCGCTACTAATCTATTTTTGGTGGGTCGATTAGAAACCCAAGTAAAGTAACGGGAGATTTACTTTACCTCTACGAACCAGAGATCATGGGTACGGGAACTTGGTTACACTAGATTTCTCTAATGCCCTTTCGGTACCATTCTTTTATTTTCAAAAATGTTTTTGTGGCAGGCAGCTCAGATTTATTTTAAATCTATTTTCCTAACATGTGAGGCGATCATGCGGGTGCGCAATCCACCAATTTAACACCCAGATAAATAATGAATAAATTACAAAACTTACCTCAAAGCAATGAAAGCATCTGCAATGTTAAATTAAAATCCACATCAATAACCCTAGATATGGTTTCTAATTAACACGCAATATCATTTTTTCTTTTCACTTAATTAATGAAAATCATGCAATATGCAATGCAATATTAACTAAATGACCTAATTCTAATGACATGTAATTTCTAATTAAATGGGCCTAGCAAAAATATTAAATGGCATGCATCTCAATGAATCTAACCCTAATCATATGACATTTTTTCTTTTCTTTTTCCTTAAAAGAATTCATTTTATCCTAAATAATAAAACTAATTCAACTTATGACATTTTTTGCATTTTTTATGAAATTCGGAATTAAATAAAATGTGAAAATTACCTAACTAGATTAAGATCCTACTTAATTTATATTAGGAATTAGGTTGAGCCAAATCCTAATTTAAACTAAAATATTATTTTAACCTAAATAATCCTAAAATGCAATATATCTAAAAAAATACCTAAACTTATAATAAATTAAAAAATTATCTAAAATTAAACTAAGTGCAATTTTTATTCTAATATGCAATGACGTGCAAAATATACCCTAACTCTACATGACATATGCATGATAATTTTTTTTGCTGTTTTTCCTTTTTTTCTTTTAAATTTCGAAATTAATAATTGACAAATAATTAAACATGCAATTTAGACTAGTGAAACAGAAATCTAACATCCTAAATTTATTTATTTATTTGTATTTTTCATTTTTTCAAAAATTCGAAATAAATAAATTTCCTATTCTAGACATGAAAAATAATCTAAAACAAGTAACATCCTAACATGCATCTAATCTAACTCAAATATTTTTTCTTTTACGGGAGCAAACAAATAAGGCATCAAGAACAACACGGCACCAAATCAAGCAAGACATCATCCACGTCCATTTAATTTTGGGAACTAAATTGACAAATCATATCTCGCGCATGAGATCGGATTGGCCAATTTTTAAATAAAATCACGAATCATATCTCGAGCGTGAGATCGAATTGGTGATTTTTCCGTACGATTGCGGGTCGTATTTCAAGCGTGAAATCGGACCATCAATCATATGTACATTGCGAAATTAGGAAGATTTCCCAATTTAAAAGGCTAATCGTGTTGCGAATATCATGGCATATTGGGGATTTCATCATGTGCACCGATGAATATATCAAATAAGGAAACAAAATTTTCGGAAATTAACATAGACAAAATCCTTACCTATCCCAAATATTTGCTTCCAAATTTGGCCTTCGAACAGCGGCTCGTGAATCACGGTAGAGGCTCAATGTGATAGCACAAGGATGACGGGATGACTCACGGGCGGCAGCTCAAGATGATGTGCTGCTCAAGGGTGGTGTCTCGCTGAGTAAGTGGTGGCTGATGCTTCGCTGATTCGGCTTGGCAAAATCAACGAGGATGACCAGCACAGCAGGGGGGCAGCCACAAGAAGACTAGAACAGCAACGGGGAGAGTTGCTGCAAAATAGAAACCCAATAAGATTGCCGACTAGATGAGGCAGCGTTCGTCGGTGGAGGATTAGCGGCGGTAGGCCGAGAGCAATGGCGCGGGGACGGCAACGTTCGGGAAATAATCGAAACAGCAACTACGAGGAGCGGAGCTGCAGTGACGTCATCGACGAAGGGGCTGCGGTAGCGTCGTCAAGCGGTCGAGCAAGCAATAACTCCAACAGGATGGCAGCTCGTTGACAATGTATCGCGGACGATCAAAGCACCGCGGTAGAAGCGTCGGTGTGAGTCTTGGCCTAGAATTGACCAAGAAGACCCACGCTCTTTCCTCTGTCACGTGTCTCTCTCTCTCTCTCGTATGTCTCTTTTAAATTCGGAATCCACCCGGTGACCGAAAGGGTCTTCTCCTTTTATAGGGAACGACTAGGGCTAGTAAAAGGAAAGCTCAAAATCCACTTTCCTCCTTCTGATCCTTGCATATCATGCATATATAGGCCGATTCTTCTTTATTTCCTGTTTCTTTTTTCGACTGAATATTGCTCCAATCCTCGAATCATGAGAATCGAGTTTCGTCTTTATTTTTATTTCATGATGCGCACGCCTCCTTCTCTTTGCCCATATTCTATTGTTTTCTTTCCCTAATTACTGAAGACCTTGTGTCCACACAATATTAAAAGAATTTTTGCATGGGTCAATGGGTCAAAACTCACACTTAACAGAATTAAAAATCTGGCCTTTAAAGGGTGCGGTCATTATAGCCTTTCAATGAGCTTGGCCCCATTTTGCCGTCCAGCGGACTGGAGATGTTTCGAAACCGCAGCCAGCTGTGAGATTGTATTCCCATCGTTATCCTTGGCAGTCACAAGGTAGTCTGCATCTCCATCTTCGTCAGCTTCTTGAGGGGATCGAACTTATCGTTCTTCACTGCCAGGTGAAGTGCGGTCTCGTCGTGAACGGTGCAATGAGCTGGAGACACAACACAATATTCAGCAGTTCCTCTAATGCAGTCCTCTTGGACCAAGCATCGAGTGAAGGCATGCTATTAGCATCAATGAGAGTGGTGTCAATGATTTCCTCAGCAATTCAAGCCCAACAACCAATACAGCCCGTAGCGACATCCGCAAAGTTGATCGTCTCACCTCCAAAGAACCGCTTCCCCTCCAGTCCACTCTCCAGGGTCTTCAGGGTCTCTCGAGCTTCTAACACGGCATTCTGTTGCTCCTCGCCTTCACTGCACGACACGGCCTTCATAGCCAGCATACACTGAGACAAGGAACCGTCCGTGTATTATAGATCGACTTGTGCTAACAAAATGTTCTTCGTTGAATCCTTCGCGTTACAGCTTCGGGTGGTATTTCCAATTACTATACTTTCAAGAATGGAGCTCCTCTATGCGTGTGGCTCAAAAAGATTGATCCAAAGCATTCTACGAAGATGATTCTCGATAAAAGCATTACTCGTCAGTAGGGGCGAAAATGATACCAAAATCAGGGCCAACTATTAGAAGTTCCATCGTGACTTCCAAATCCCTATGGCCGACACAATGTGTAATAGTGTAGGGCCATCGTGATTCAACTCCCTTGCAAAATTGGGCTTTTCCTATTTTTCCTGATACATGAGTATAAGGAAAGATGGCTGCATAAATATAAGATTCAGCACTCATGCATTGAAAAAAGGAAATAGGCTTAAGGGCGCGAAGTAAATTCCAAACCGAAAAGGGATGAAAAGTCGTGATAATAGTGAGCCGACTAATGATAACACCATGTGACAATCATCACAAGCTTTTATACATGTATGCAATTTGACACATTGAATTATGTATTTTCCTAAATCAGCTTGGAACTAATCAGTTTCGACCCCGTCCCGACGATGTTTCCACAGTTTAGCATGTGAGTGTTTACGCTTCTATCCAAACACATCTAGTGGCCTTGCATCACATAGCACCAAAACACCACACTGACCTAGCCCCTTTTTTTTAGGGGTTAAAAATTAATCCCTAATTTTTGTGCTATAAATAACTAATTGGGTCGTCAAAATTTAGGTGTCAACATATTCTGTTCCTGAGAATAATTTCTGAGCATTTGAAGGCTTTTGGTAACTGCCCAAAAATTTTATTCCCAATGTAGAAATGCATTTTGTATGACTCTTAATTTTTTTTTATTTCTTTTGATTTTTTATACTTTTATTATATTTTTCTCTTTTTTTCTTCTTTTTCTTTTTTTTCTTTTTCATTTTCTCTTCTTCTTCTTCCTTCTTTGTGGCCAGTCGTCGGCGACGAGCCAAGCCAGGTTTGGCGAGCTTGCCGGAGGGTCGCCAAGCCAAGGAAAGGTCCGGCGAGCTCGTCGAAGGCTCGCTTGGCTATTGCGAGCCTTGGCCTCATAGATTTAGGCAAGGTTGAGCCTCATCAATGGCCGGGCGAGCCTCGCTAGCCCGATGAGCCTCATAAGGCCACCGGCAAGGTCTTGGCGAGGCTCGACCATGCCTAGGTGACGCGAGGTTGACCTCACCTTGATCTAGCGAGGCTACCGGGCTAGGTGAGGCTCACCTGGTCATCAGTTAGGCTCAACCTCGCCTATATTTGTGAGGTCAAGGCTTGTAATGGCCCAGCAATGCTCTAGCAAGCTCGTTGGACTTCGCCCTGCCAGTCGTCGGCTATTACTGACGATGACAATGGCAGCCAGTGATTAGTTAGGGGAAGAAGAAGAGAGAAGGGGAAAAGAAGAAAATAAAAAAGAAAATAGGTTTAGGCTTGATTCTAAAATTATTCCCGGGAAAAAAGAAGTAATTTTTCTTTCTATTTCTTGATTTTGTTCCAAATTTATTTCCGGAAACAAAAAGAAAAATGGATTTTTGTTCCCAAAAACAAAAAATTTATCAAACGAATTTATGTTCCAAATCTATTTTTAGAAACAAAGAATAGAATCATTTATTATTTAGCCAATTACCAATCGTACCCTAATTGTACACTTGTGTCAAGGCGGTAGTTGTACTCTTGGCATAGCTTGTGGAATTCAGCCTACTTGGACTACTAAATCTGAAAGACGGAGTATACGAACTTAAGCTGAACCTCAATAAATCTTGTTTGCAATTTCTTTTTCCCTAAATTCTTTAATTTCCAATTTTCATATTGCTAGTTCACTTTATGTGTGGCAGAGAAACCCTGATTGGGGTTGGTTCTACAAAATTAGTTAGTTTTTCTTGAAAAAACCCATTCAGCCCCTTGATTGTTTACATGGGCCTAACATTTGGTATGAGAGTAGTCTTCCCTTGCTACAAAGTGCAATACTTTTGAGATAAAAACTTATGGGAACCATTGTTGGAACTAGCTTGAACGAAGGTAACTTCACTCGTCCCTCCGTTGTTCAATGGTGCTAACTATTCTTATTTGGAAGGTAGAATGGACATGTTCATTTAGTTAATGGACCCATGACCTTTGGGTGGAAGCCAGACACCTAAAGTGCCAAAACTTGACACAGATGGACACTTGAGTGTCATATGTTCAGAAATGTACACTTAAGTACCAAAATCGGAGCAAGATTGATCAATTAAGTGCCAACAGCGAGAAAATCTGATCAAAATGCTGACTTGTCATTTTTCTAGCAAGACAAATGCAAAATGATGTCGTTGTGCATTTTGATGGTTACTAAGTTAGCCTATAAATATCATCAATCATCCAACAAAGAAGCCCCCTTGAACAACACACAAAACTACTTTCTATTATCTTTATCTTTTCCTAGCTTAGCCTAGCTGTAGCTTAAGATCCCCATTGTAGATTCAATTCCGGTGAGCGTCTATATCCTAGCAAGTATTGTCGATTAGATTCCAATGCTAACCATTGTCAAGGATCGTTGTTTAGATTCCGACGTTGTGTCCTTAATTCCATCTAGAGGCAGTATTCATTAGATGTTACATCTACTCGGCGTTGTTGATTAAATCCCAACGTTGTGTTTATGCACGTTTAGAGATAGTGTATACTAGGTGTAGTTACCATCATCCAGAGTCATTGATTAGATTCCGACGTTTTGTTCTCATATCCATCTTAAATTGTGGATTACTAGGTGTTCCCTTTACTATCCAACGTTATCGATTCGATTCCAGCGTTGTGTCCTCAAACTTGGTAGTAAGCAATGCTTTACTAGGCATCTTGTCCATACCCAGCCTTGTCGAAGCACCTTTGATATTGCACAGAATAGTTCAATTTTAATGGGATTTTGTATTGCATAAAATGAGTCTGGATGATGTTATCAGTGAGGTTTTGACACTAATTATTGTTGGTATGATATGTGCGACAAGCAAGCAACTTCTTTAGTTTTGAGATTATAAGGTGTATAATCTCTTTCGCATTTGACCCTCTCTATCCAAAGCTAACACAAAACCTGAGTCTCCTTTAATAAAAATCAAAATACAACACTCTGTGAAAGATATTTTGTTGCGGAATCCAAAATCGACGAAACATCTTTTTGGCACGCCTGGTAAGACTTGGTGCTAGTCAAAGATAGTGCTAGCCACGCACAAGAAGTTGTAATCATATAGACGGAGCCACAGACGAACCCCTGCCAAGAATGGATGATATCCCGCACGCGGAATCATCATCTGCATAGCCTGCCTTGAATCAAGTTCAAGGCAAAAATGCAAACATCCCAAGGCAACAAGTGGAAGAACCAAGGAGAGCAACAGAGATTACCCATCCCATGCTCTCTTCAACTAGGCAAACCAGCAGAAAGACTCAGAATGACTTCACTGATTACATGGTCAAGAGAATGACTGATGTGATAAGGTCATTGATAATCAATCCATATCATGAGTATGCATAGGGGCAACACGGAGCTCCACTTGGTGCAACCCAGCCTTAGAGTGGGAATGTTCCCATCACCACAAGGTATACATCCTTGCCATTACCTCATGTAGTAAATCTTGGTATTATAGGTAGAGTATACCACCTTTGGCACCTATAAGGATTCTCCAAAGAGGAGAGCTTGTTTCGATAACCCCAGCTAGTGAATCTAACCCTCAAGGACCTCTTGATCCTAAACTAGGCAGCAACCTCATTAGGACATGTCATTTACTATGAATGAAAATGCCTAGCATGCTGTAAGTAATCCTAGTGACCAACTCAATATGCTGCCTATAAAACAACTGCTAACAATTGTGGGGCGGTGTTAATTCTGCCTAGGGGGCAAGAACCAGTACCTTTTACTAGGGGGCCGAAATGAATACTTCCAAATATTAATCCATCCATACTCAATCAATAATTTCAACTAATGCATCTTAACCCGCAGCTAAATAATCCATTATTCAACCAGAATATGCCTCGGGCATACCAAGTCCCACAACAGCTAGCGTATCAGGTTCAACAACAACCTGTATCCCATGCAGCACAGCCGCCAGTGTACCAAGTTCCGCAACAAACATCATACCAAGCTCCACGGTCACCCATATATCAAGCCCCACAGCATATAGCATATCAACATCCTCAACAAAATTTGAACTTGATGTTGCACCCTAATTACGACACCCAATACCCAACGGGATTATCTGTGGGACACAACCAGGTGGTCATCAAACCTGCTTTAAGAAATAACGCTGGTGATCATGGTCACACAGGAAATGTCTATCAAAAGCCTTATCCTGACTGGATGGATACGATTCCTTACCTATGGGGATTCAAGATGCCGGAGTTCACATTGTATACTAGAGAAGATGACCAATCAACCTTTGAACACATTACTTATTTCTTAGCCCTATGTGGAGAATGCAACTCATGGCAATCATTGGAAACTTTGTTTGTTTCCACTTTCATTATTGCAGACAGCCTTTAAATGGTATATGGCGCTACCAACCAATTCAGTCTTCTCATGGGAACAAATAGAACGACTTTTCCATACACAATTTCAGCGAGTTGTTCCGGACTTGTTAGTTCTTGACTTGTCAACTATGAAACAAATGGAAGATAAGACAGTCGATCAATTTACAGCAAGATACAAAAGAGCCAAGATCAAATGTCTAGTCCCCTTGCCCGAGAAAACGTTTGCAAATTTAGCCTTTAATGGTCTCAAGTTTGAGATAAGGGAAAGAATGTTGGGTTAGCCTTACTCAGACATGTTTCAATTGTCCACTATAGCAATTAAGCATAAAAGCTTGCTTCGAGAAAAGGACAAAAGACACGGTCGAAGAGGAGATGTTAACTTCATGGAGACAAGTGACTTCGATGAAGAACAAATAGAGCCATCAGAAGTAATTGTTGCCAAAATGGTCATCGAAAATCCTTCTGCTTGCCATGCATTGAAACCGGTCAAAGCAAAAGATAAGTCAAGTATTATGACCAAAGAAAAGGAATCAGTCTATTACTCACTTGATATCACTAGAACTGAGGAGATGTTTGATCTACTGTTGGCCGATGGTCAAATAAAACTGACGGAAGGACAAAGTATCCCATCCAAAGAAGAATTGACAAGAAAGAAATATTGCAAATGGCACCATTCATGGAGTCATTGTTATAGATGAAGCCAAATATTTGTTTTTAGGGGCTTTTTTGTCTTTTCTATTGGATTTGCTTTTAGGTTAAAAGTGATACATTTATATTAGCGATGGAAAGACGCTAGCCATCAAGACGCTAAAAAAGAAAATAGAGAGACAAGAAAAAGAGAGAAGAAAAAAGTGAGTTTTTTCTTTATGAGGGTTCTCAATCTATTTGTGCCCTGATCTTAAGAGAAGATCATCGTTGTATTCCAACTTTTTCCGAAGTCTAATGGATTCGCAGAGTGCCTCTGCGCGGAGACGTAGCCCAGGTTTGGGTGGACTTCAATAACAAATTTGCTGGCATGTTCTTCTGATTATGTTCTTTTATTATTATATTATGCTTGGTGAATTGTTTGCAAGCGTTATTTTTCTGGAATCGACGTGCGATTTGTAACAACTGGTGTCAAAGCCTAGGTTGGCTAATCGAGAACATAAAGGGTTTTTTGGTGACATTCGATTGAAAGCAAACAGTATGGTAGAAGATAAAATCAGAATCGATAAGTTCGATGAGCAGGATTTCGGATGGGGGAAACTACAAATCGAGGATTATCTTTATAAAAAAAAGATCTCTATGCACCACTTCAGGGTTGGAAACCCGAGATGGCGGAAGTGGATCCGACAGCAGAAGTCGGATGGAAAATTCTTGATCGAAAGGCATTAGGTGCGATTCATCTAGGGTTGACGAAAAAGACAGGGTACCACATCGCGAAAGCAAAAACTGCAAAAGAAGCCATGGATATTCTAACGAATATTTATGAGAAGCCGTCCACATCAAATCAAGTATTTTTGCTGAAGAAACTGGTTAATATGAAGTTATCTGATAGAGGTTCTATGGCAGAATATATTAATAGTTTCACACAAGTCATGGGTCAATTGGAATCTACGGGTATAAATTTAGATATGAAGCTTCAAGCTTTATTATTTTTATGTTCTCTTCCAAAAGCTACAATAATGCAGTGCAGGGAATTTCGAGCACCATGAAGGATGATTTAACTCTTGATGATGCTGTGAATAGTATCATGGATCAAGAGATGCGAAGGAAAGTCTCAGGTGGAGATAATTTTTCTGCATCTACATCTTCAACGGCACTCGCAGTGGAGAACCATGGAAGAAGTAAAAGTAGAGGAAAATTCAACGGGCGTGGCAAACACAATCAAGGGATAAGAGAGGTTGCAAAAGATGAGTGTTGGTTTTGTCACAAAATCGGACAGCGGAGGTTTCAATGTGAAGCCTACAAAAAGAAGCAGCAAGATGAGAATCAATAAGCTAATGTGGTTAGCGATAAATCTTTGCTAGATAACTTGTGTTTGTCTGCAAGGTTTGACTTGACAACAGATAAATGGTTTATTGATTATGGTGCTTCTTTTCATTGCACATCGCAAAGAGACATATTTGATGATTATGCTAGTGGAGATTTTGGACAAATGGTTGCGGGAAACGGCCACATGTGTCCCATTGTTGGGAAAGGAACTGTGACTATGAATATCTTAGGTGGATGACGTCTAGTTTTTCGTGAAACTAGACATATTCCGGAATTAAAGAAAAATCTCATTTCAACCGGTAAACTTGACGAAGAAAGTTTGGTAATAACCTTTGGATGCGGAGAGTGGAAGATAACCTCAGGGGCAAGAGTAGTAGCAAAGGGAAAGCATACAAGTACACTTTACCTTCGCCAAGGAGACAATATTAGTGATATGATTGCAACTAAACTGGCTACAGGTAATTTGTCTACTCTTTGGCATTATTGTTTGGGACATCTTGGTAAAAAATGTGTAAAGTAGTTACACTCGAAGAAATTACTTCCCGATTTGCAAAAAGTTGAGTTAGATTTTTGTGAGAGTTGCATTTATGGAAAACAGAAGGTTGTTAGTTTTCAATTGAATGGGCGACAAAATAAAGGTCAGAAGCTAAAGTTGGTTCATACTGATGTATGGGGACCTGCTCAGGAACTCTCTTATGGTGGTAACAGATATTTTGTCACATTCATTGCTGATGCAACAAGGAAGACTTGGGTCTATGCTCTTAGAAAAAAATCAAAAGTATTTGGGATGTTCAGAATGTGGAAGACCATGGTAGAGAAAAAGATAGGTTATCAGATTAAAGCTCTGAAGTCTGATAATGGTGGTGAATACACAAGTAAGGAATTTGCAGAATATTTGAGTCGAGAAGGCATACATGGGTTAAAGACTGTTCCTAGAACTCCTCAAGAGAACGGTGTAGCTAAAAGGATTCTAGAACGTGTGAGATGCATGATGTGACGGCCTAGGGAAGGGGTCCCTCTCTTGTTCCACATCGCTTAGGGGGTATCATAGGCTAGTTTATAAGGCTTGGGATCCCTTTAACCTATGTGACGTGTTTCACGTACGCTTCCGCTGCGATGAAAATAAAGCCGTGAGGGAGGACGGGCCAGTGGGCCATGCCTCCAAAGCGGACAATATTAAACAGTGGGCTCGGGTCATTACAAATGGTATCAAAGCCGACTCCCGACCGCATGTGGGGCCACAGCGAAGGCGCTGTCCTCTCAAGGGGGGGAGAGTGTGACGGCCTAGGGAAGGGGTCCCTCTCTTGTCCCACATCGCTTAGGGGGGATTCCTAGGCTAGTTTATAAGGCTTTGGGTCCCTTTGACGCGTTTCACAAACGCTTCCGCTGCGCTGAAAACAAACCCGTGAGGGGCCCATTGTGGGGCTGCCAAAGCGGACAATATCAGTTTGGGGAAAGGAATGGCCGAGTGCAACCTTGTCCCCAGGTGACGCGTTTTAAAGCCGTGAGGACTCAATGTCCAAAGCGGACAATATCACATAGTAGGGCCCGAGTCGTTACACATGAGGCTACACACGGGTCTCCCGCTACACTAATGGGCGGCCACAGTTGATGCAGCTGTTTATCTTATCAACAGAAGTCCATCTAGTGTGTTGGATGGAGAAATACCACAAGAGCGGTGGTCAAGTAAAAAGATTAATTATCCACATCTAAAAGTGTTTGGTTGTATTGCATATGCTTTGATTGACAGAGAGGATAGGAAAAAGCTTGATGCTAAGTCCCAGAAGTGCGTCTTTATCGGATACAGTGGCGACGAGTATGGCGATTATGAGAATAACAAAGTCATCCGCAGTCGGAATGTGGTATTCCATGAAGAAAAAATGTACAAGGATTATCAGACAGAGCATGAGAATGTAGTACAACCAGAATATGTTAAATTAGACACAATGCCCGTGAAGATGTTTCCAGTAGATCAAAGTGCACTTGAAATAGAGGTTCAAGATGAGCCTATTATCAGTGAAGAGGTAGTTCAAGAGGAACGCAGTGATTCGGAGCATACTAACGACCCTAAAGTACCTGTATTGAGGAGGTCTACACGTGTGAGAAAGCCAAAAGTAATTTTTTATCCATTAGCTGATATTGTTCTAAGTCATGTCTTATATACAGATTCGGGGGAACCGGAGACTTACGATGAGGCAAAGGCAGACATGTCTCACTTGCAGTGGGAGTGTGCTATGAAAGACAAGATGAGCTCGTTACTTCAGAACAAAACTTAGGAGTTGACCAAGTTGCCCAGAGGTAAAAAAAGCTTTATTAAACAAATGGGTGTACAGGATTAAGAATGAAGCAGATGGTAGTATTAGATACAAGGCGAGGCTTGTAGTCAAGGGCTTTTCTCAAAAAGAAGGGATCGACTACTTCGAGATATTTTCACTAGTAGTGAAAATGACATCAATTAGAGTTCTGCTGAGTATAGTTGCAGTGGAGGATCTTCATCTTGATCAGTTAGAAGTAAAAACAGCGTTTTTACACGATGACTTAGATGAAGAATTATACATGGCACAACCTAAGGGTTTTGAAGTCAAAGGTAAGGAACACATGGTATGTCGCTTGAAGAAAAGCTTGTATGGATTGAAACAAGCTTCGCGGCAATGGTACATAAAATTTGATGGTTTCATGAAAGAAAAAGGTTTTACACACTATGAGTCTGATCACTGTGTTTATTTTTCGCAAGTATGATGATGATGACATTGTGTATCTCTCTTTATATGTGGATGACATGCTGGTGGCTAGTTCCAATATGAAGAGAATCGTAGAAGTGAGGAAGATGTTATCATCACAGTTTGCTATGAAAGACTTGGGAGAGGCCAAGAATATTTTAGGCATGAAAATCATTAGGGACAGGAAAAATAAGAAATTATGGTTATCGCAGGAAGATTATGTGAAAAATGTGTTAAAGAGATTTAACATGGACAAGGCAAAACTGGTTGCAACTCCTCTAGCGAGTCACTTCAAACTTTCCAAAGATATGTGTCCAAGCACTCAGGCTTTGAAAGATGAGATGGCGGTAGTTCCATATGCATCAGCAGTTGGGAGTTTGATGTATGCCATGGTGAGCACAAGACCAGACATTGCACAGGTAGTGGGAGTTGTGAGTCGATATATGCAGAACCCGGGCAGAGAGCATTGGAATGCAGTGAAATGGATATTAAGATATCTAGCAGGTACTTCCAATTACTCACTTTGTTATGGCGGTACATCTCTAGAGTTGTAGGGTTATGTAGATGTAGATCATTCGGGTGATCAAGATAGTGGTAAGAGTACCACTGGATATGTCTTTACAATTGTAGGTATAACAGTAAGTTGGGTATCTCAACTACAAAAAGTAGTGGCTTTATCGATGATAGAGGCAGAATACATGGCGATCACAGAAGCCTCCAAGGAAATCATGTGGTTACAAGATTATATGGAGGAGCTACATCGAAACTTGATCGTCAAGACATCGTGGAGTGATAGTCAAAGTACAAGTACACTTAGCAAAGAATGCAGCTTATCACTCAAGGACTAGACATATCAAGAAGCGTTATCACTTTATCATATCAGTTTTGAAACATAATGAGTTAAAGCTACAGAAGATTGATGGCTCGAAGAATCCAGCTGACATGTTAACCAAGGTAGTAGACAGAGAGAAGCATATTTTCTGTACTACTACCATTGGTATTACTCCATGTTGATTGATGATGAGTATCGCAGAGGCACAAGTTTTTCAACTACTAGTTTTTTAAAGAAGATGGATGCAAAGTTGCTTGGTGCTTGGGTATATTTGTCTTCAAGTGGGAGATTGTTATAGATGAAGCCAAATATTTGTTTTTAGGGATTTTTTTTTTTTTTTGTCTTTTCTATTAGATTTGCTTTTAGGTTAAAAGTGATACATTTATATTAGCGATGGAAAGACGCTAGCTGTCAAGACGCTAAAAAAGAAAATAGAGAGACAAGAAAAAGAGAGAAGAAAACAGTGAGTTTTTTCTTTATGAGGGTTCTCAATCTCTTTGTGCCTTGATCTTGAGAGAAGATCATTGTTGTATTCCAACTTTTTCCAAAGTTTAGTGGATTCGCAGAGTGCCTCTGCGCAGAGACGTAGCCCAGGTTTTCGTGAACTTCAATAACAAATTTGCTGGCGTGTTATTCTGATTATGTTCTTTTATTATTATATTATGCATGGTGAATTGTTTACGAGCATTATTTTTCAAGAATCGACGTACGATTTCGTAACAGTCATAATACTTCGGATTGTGTGGTCTTAAAGAAGAATATTCAAGAAGCAATTCGACAAGAAAAGATAAAGTTTGCTGATGATAAAGTGAAATGTTTGATGGAGATAGATGTCGATCCTTTCCCAGTGATGACTAGAATGGTTTCAATAAAAACTCGGGGTAAAAGGTATAGGACACCACACATTTGTACTCATTGCAAACAGGTAATTGAAGAAGATGACTCCCCAGGCCAAAGGGAGTATGGTTATCCTTTAAGGGATCACACTATTAATGGACACCGAAGTGTGAGAACTTTCAGACCATATCACAATGCCCATCGCCAAAGTGAATTGGCTTGCATGGAAACTCATTTCCCTCATCAAACACCTTATAAGTCATTCAAACAAAGGTATGACAAAGGAGATCCTACCATAGATACATTAGGACGATATAGTAGGAAGTTCAATTACTATGTGAGCTCCACACCTCCACCTACTTACCCGTATAGATCTGTTCCTTCTGGATAAGGAGATTAGTAATGTGGGAGATCAAGACCGTCGAAGGATGTTAAAGATAAGATCCCTCGTGACCCACCGGAGGGTGAATGGTACGAAGCCCAAGAAGACCAGAGTGAAACTATGACACGAACCTAGAAAAGGAGAGTTAGGAGGAAAAGAAGAATGTGTCAATTATAACAGCAAGTCAATTAGATCCATATTACTCAGGTTAAACCAGCACTGATTGCAACCAAGTGACCAAAACCTTATAGAGCTAAGAACTTGATTTGGAAAAAGAAACCAGATACACATGGGGTAACGTCAGAATCAAGGAAAGATAGGGCGGCCACACAAGTCAAAGTCAATGAACAAATGCACAAACCGAGACAGCTGTGCAAGTCAGTTTCTCCTTTAAGTTCATATCTGATCCAAGTCAGATTACGCAATGTAACAATCCTTGATGTAATTGAGAACCTAGTCCGTGAAAAGGAAGGAGCACAATTTTCCTTCGATAATGAAGAGGCGATGGAGTTTGAAAAGCCTTCTGAGAATTTTTCTAACCATTTGAGGGCTTTGAATATCAGTGCTAAAGTCAATGGTCGCCCAGTTGCTAAAGTATTAGTCGATGGTGGATCGACTTTGAACCTTGTCCCATAAAGTTTTTTTAAGAAGCTGAGTCGAAAAGATGAGGAAATAATCCCATCGAACATTCGACTTTTGGACTTCACTGGAGAAGTTACCGAAGTTAAAAGAATATACGTGGCCAGCCTAACGGTGGGATCAAAGACATCGAGAACTCCTTCAGCATTGTCGACGCCGATAGGTCTTACAACCTATTGTTGGGGAGAGATTTGATCCATAGAAATCATTGTGTGCTATCAACATTACACAAAATGTCGGCCTTTTGGAACGAGGATAAAGTCAGATATGTCAAGGCCAATGTCATGTCAAATGTCGCATGGGCTTAAACACTCGACACAACAAAGGCTAAGCAAGGGGCAGCAGATGATTGTACATGCGTTTGTAGGCCTCTAGAAGTTGATCCTGAAAGTATCGCATTCTGTCATTTCGATAAGGGAAGTGTTGAATAGGTCCCTAAGATGGAACTGGCAGGACAACTAGATAAGGTTATTTATGGAAAACCTTATGTTATCGGAAGACCTCATTTAAAAGGTATGCGGCCTATAAGGCCGAACTAGCTGAGTAGTCAATAGACACTGTTGACGACATTTTAGATTTTGAAGAATCGCCAATGAAAGAAAATGACAAAATGATACAAGCTCAAGACCCATGGGAGGAAATTAACCTTGGAGATGAGTTTTGTTCTCGTCCAATTTATGTAAGCAAATTGCTTGATGGTGAGTTTAAAGCCCAGTTGATAGATGTATTAAGAAAGTTCAAAGACTGTTTCACTTGGGACTATCATGAAATGCCAGGTCTCTGAAGAGAAGTGGTCAAACATCAATTGCTGAATTAAGAAAGGATTTATGCCGCATAAGCAGGCCCCAAGGTGTTTTGCTCCAAAGGTCATACAAAAAACTGAGGAAATCGAGCATTTATTGTCTGCAGGCTTCATAAGGACTGCATGTTTGGTCGAATGTCTCTCGAATGTAGTCCCAATAAAGAAGAAAAATGGAAAATTAAGGGTGTGTATTGACTTTCATGAATTTGAATGCTGCAACGCCAAAAGATGAGTATGAGATGCCAATGGCTAATATGTTAGTTGATTCAACGTCTCATAATGAAATTATGTCCCTAATGGATTGTCATTCAAGGTATAATCAAATATTCATAGCAGAAGAAGACGTTCACAAGACAACATTTAGATGCCCGGGCGCTATTTGTACAATTGAATGGGTGGTGATGCCTTTCGATTTGAAAAATGCCAGTGCAACATACCAAAGAGCTATGAATTTCATCTTCTCTGACATTTTTTTTTTGGTCGAAATAAACACTCTTATTTATATTAATGGAAACGTACACCCTAAAGCTAAAACGTCCACAGACAAAAGATCCAGAAGTACAGCAGGAGGGTGAAGGAACCAATTTTGGGCCGGTAAAATAGTGCGTTGGGCCTTTGCGGCTCAATCGGCTACCCTGTTTACCTCTTGCCAACAATGCTTCAGTGTTAGGTCAGAGAAATGGGAAATCAGAAGGACAGCCTCCTCAACCAAAGGCCGAAGCTCCCACACCGGCGATCTGCCACCCCGCACAGCTTCAATGAGAGTAAGGTAGTCAAATTCAATCACCAGTTTAGTATGTTGGAGTTCTTGCCGCAGTAGATGGTGAAGGGTGAAGGTAAGTGCTTGGATCTCTGTTTCAAGAGCCAATTGCAATCGAACTGTTCTTGAATAGTAATCTGTAAGCCTACCTTGATAATCTCTGCAGATACACGCCATTGATCCCTCTGTGCTTCCCAGTTGATAGGCTCCATTAATATTATACTTTAGGGTTCCCAAGTCTGGAGGTCGCCACAGCTGCTCTGGATTCATGGTTTCAAGCCCCGATCTCGATCGAGTGACAGCAAGTACGTTGAAGGCGCTGGTCTGAGCTACAACCACTTCAACTGCAAGATTTGGCTCTGGTTTCTGATTGCGAAACACGAAGTTGTTGCGCATCCACCAGATTTGCCAGAGGACATTTGCAGTGATCTCTAGCCCAGGTAAGTTTTTTGGTATTGTTGCTCTTTCTGATAACCATGTATCAAGCCTATGGATCGAGCGAGGCAAATTATGAATATTGATTTGAGGGTTTGCCCATATAGCTCGAGTCCAAGGGTAGTAGAGAAACAGATGTTCAATGGTTTCAGGAATATTCTGCTGACACAGATTGCACCATGGATCCGAAACTATGTGTCTATGAAATAGATTTGCTCTAGTAGCGAGTGCATTTTGACAAGCCGCCCAAGTAAATGTTCTAATTTTTGGTGCTGTTTTCATTGCCCATATTCTTCACCATAGAAATCTGGGATTCTGATAGGATGTTGATGCTCTATTGCTGTTGTGATTGCTTGCTGTCTGAAGTATATTGTAGTAGTTGCTTTTAACTATATAGAAGCCATCTTTCATAGCTGTCTAGACCATTTGATCTTCAGTAACTAGAGGTCTTACTAGGATATTAAGGACTTCTTCTGTAATTTGTTCTCCTAAATACTGAGAAGAAACGATTGGTTCCAATTCTGGTGGATCCGATCAATAAGATCCACCACCAGCAATGGTTCCTCGTTAGTCTTAGGTCCATGGAGAATTCCCATTGGTAGCCAACGATCGCCTCTTATTCTGATATTTTGACGATTACCCATTGACCAGCGAAGATGAGGAAGAATAGCATCTCTACCCATTAGAAGACTCTGCCATCCCCAGGATGACCGAGTTCCTGTAGTTGCCGAGAGGAGGTCTTTCATAGGAAAATACAAACCTTTAAAAAGTTGACTCCATAAAGCCTGAGGCTGTTGTAATAATCTCCAAGCCTGCTTTCCAAGCATGGCTTTGTTAAAAGCTATAAGGTCACGGAACCCTAACCCTCCGTTATCTTTGCTTTCTTTAAGAAGTTCCCATCTTTACCAATGAATACCCGACTTATTCTGATCATTTCTCCACCAGAATCGAGCAATGCTTTTCTCTATAGATTTGCAAATAGACAAAGGAATCTTGAAGATAGACATAGCGTAATGCGGTAGTGCCTGTACAACAGATTTTATGAGAATCTCCTTACCTCCTTTTGATATTAATTTCCCTTTCCATCCTTCCAACTTGGCATTTACTCTTGCTATTATCCAAGAGAACATCTCCCTCTTTGATCGACCCCAATCAGATGGCAATCCCAAATACTTACCATATCTTGACAATACAGGCATTCTAAGCTCCCCGCCATGTTATCTTGCAAACTAGAAGGGCAGAGTTTACTGAAAATCATGCCAGACTTATTGCGATTCACTACCTGACCAGTCGCCATACAATACTGATTTAAGATAGCAGCAAAATTCTGACATTCCTGAATAATCCCATCTAGGAAGAAAATTGCATCATCAACAAAAAATAGATGGGACAGGGTTGGACACCACCTATTAATCCGAATACCTTTAATGTGCCCCACTCTGACAGCTTGATTTATTAGGCTTGATAAAACATCTGCGAGCAAGATAAATAGATATGGAGATAAAGGATCACCCTATCGAAGGCCCCGAGAAGGGGAAAAGGAAGGAAGATGCTCGCCATTAAATTTCACACTGAAAGATGTTGTCGACACGCATTGCATAATCCACTGAACCCATCTAGGATGGAATCCCAATTTAAGAAGGTAGTCATGAAGGAAATCCCACTCAACTCTGTCATACGCCTTTTGCATGTCTGTCTTTAGGATTGCATTGAATTTTCTCGTTCTCTTCCCGGTCTTAAATTGATGAAGAACCTCTTGAACGATTAAGATATTATCTTGAATCTGTCGTCCACTCACGAAAGCCGACTGTTCCTTAGAGATTAGATAATTCAGCCAAGGTTTGAGATGGTTGGCAAGTACCTTTGAGATAATTTTGTAGGCGAAGTTGCATAGGCTGATTGGGCGATATTGCTCTAGTTTCTCTGGGTGAGGTGTCTTAGGAATCAATGCAAGAAAGGTTCTATTGAGACTTGGAAGCATCTCCCCTAACATAAAGAAATGCTGCACTAGTAGAAGTAGATCATCTTTAATAATGTCCCAGTGCTTCTGATAAAATAAGCCATTCAATCCATCAGGGCCAGGGGCTTTGGTAGTCCCTAACTGAAAAGTGGCCTGCCGAACCTCCTCTATAGTGACCATAGCAACCAATATTCATTCATTTAAGAAGTTACTACTTGTTAGCATTGGTCAAGGATAGGCCCGTAATTCCTAGACCCCTCAAATGTATATAACTTTGAAAAGAAATTGGTCGTCATACCTTGTAGAATTTGTGGATCACGAACCCAATTCTGATCATCGTCTTGCAACATAGTAATACGATTCCTTTGTCTTCTTTGAAGCGTGGAGGCATGAAAAAACCTCGTATTCTTGTCACCACATTTCAACCATTGTATTTTGGAGCGTAGGGCCCAATATTGCTCTTCCCTTTGCCAAGTCCATGTAATGTCCTCTCTGATTTTCGATGCTTCCATTCTATCATAATTTAAGTGCTGCTGGTTCATGAGATCCTGTAACTGATGTTGTAAGGCAATCACTTTGGCATGTCCGTTTGAGAACTTCTCACGACTCCACTTAGATAAAGTAGTGGTGACATTCTTTAACTTCGAGAGAAAAGCCGGCTGTTGAGGATAGATCGAATTCCATGCAATAGAGATAACCTCTCTACATTCAGCATCATCATTCCAATAAGCTTCATACAAAAGGGCTTCTTTTTTCATTTATAATGTGCTGAAGTCTGTATGATCAATGGACTGTGGTCGAATCCCACAGCAGGTAGCGCAAACACTTCTGCCCCTGGAAACATGAGGCGCCAATCCATCGAACACAATACTCGATCCAATCTTTCTTTCACCAGCTCTGCACCTTCTCTGTTATTCATCCAGCTGTATTTACAACCTTTACTTTCAACCTCCATAAGTGCACAATCATTTAGGACAGCACGAAAAGACAGCATTCTATTAAGGTCCACAGGTCTCTTTCCAAGCTTTTCCCAAGGGTAAAGAATTTCATTAAAGTCCCCAGCACATATCCAAGGGAAGTTGTTGACACTACTAATCTCCCGTAGCTCATCCCACAAAATCTGTCATTGGTGATAGTTATAAGGAGCATGAATATAGGTTAGGCGAATGGTTCTATCTTCTGGCACCATCCTACAAGTCATATCTAACATGTTTTGTGAAGAGCAAAGCACTTGTATAGATACCTGATCATTCCATAACACTGTTAGTCCGTCGGCTATACCAACTGGGTTGAGAATATATGAATTCAAAAAATGTAAGTAGCGCTGAATGTGTTCAAGTTTTGCTTCAGAGTTCTTCGTTTTCATTAAGAAGACTACATCGGGCTTTTCTTTGGCCGTCATGGCCTTTAGAGCCTGAACTATCAAGGGATTGCCCAAACCCTGACAGTTCCAGCTAATCATTTTCATTTGTTGGTTGGTGGCTATTTAGGGCCAGCCACCAAAGCCCATGCTCCCGCTTCCTCAACTGCATAGACAGGTGTTTCCATGAGATTTGTCTCATCATGATTCTCAATCATCAAACTTTTTGGCTCGTAGGGGTTGTATCTCTTCAACTTTTTGGCCACCCCTAGTTTCGGTGTTAATCTCGCATTTTTCAGCATCTTTTGCGCCTTTGCTTCCATGGGTTGAGTCTGAATGCCTTTTAACTTAACTTATGCATGTATGATTGCTGTGTTCAGAGGGGTTCCTTGCATCACTGTCTGCTGAAGGTGCGGCGTGTCAGAGGCCATTCCATGGGTTCTAATTAGGTCGACTGCACAAGATAGATGGGCAGGATCGACATTTGCTGGTTGGGGCAATAACGAGCCGAGTTGGAGTTGTGAGGGCAAAGTTTCAGGTATGGCTTCTTCAAGTAGATTTAGATTGTCTTGTGCCGTATAGAACGTGTGCCAATACGGGCTATGCTCTCTAACCTCAGCCCGAAGCCATTGGCCATAGGCCATTTTTCCTCGGCCTTCTAATTTTGCTTCATCAAAGGGTATATCCCTACAGTACGTGGCATAATGTCCCAGCTTTCCACACGAGTAGCAGAAATGCGATGGGCATTCGTAGCGGAAATCTAGCCAAATATGCTTACCCTCAATTCGAATAAGCTTCCCTGTCTTTAGATATTCTTGTAAGTTCAGTTCTACCCTAGCTCGCCCAGGTCTAGATGATGTTCCTTCCTTTGTATCGATTCTGACTTCTACTACTCGACCCAAATGTTGCACCGCCCTGCTGATCATTGGTTTTGTACACCATTCTAAAGGTAAACCAACAACCTGAACCTAGAAGGCACAAGTAGAAAGTCATAGCAGTGTAAAGGAGTGTTAGGAAGCCATGGTTTAAATATGACTAAATGGCCGGAGAAGAGCCAAGGTCCCCCGTCAAGAACTTTCTATTTTTCTACTTGAGAATGGAATTTGGCTACGTAGCGCTTCTCGCTGTGATATGTCAACTTGTTCAATGTGCCAGACTCGCTTTAATGTGCTTTGGAAAGCTGGAAAGTTTATGGAAGGATTGGAGAGGATGTGTCCTATTAAAGTTAATCAGCATTCTTCCAACTTTTCAGGTGGAGGTTCATCATCCCAGTCTTCTATGAGTTGTTCTGTTGTCAGGCGGCCTAACCTGTTGCAAAGAGTTGATAAACACGAAGATTCGACATGGCCTTCCAATGCCATTCAGTTGTCCAGAACAGAGCTTGATACAGGGACGAGCTCTATAAGGGGCGAAGTAGATATAAAGTCGTAAAAGCCTCAATCCAGCAGAAACTCTTAAAGGGAAGGTCCGCCGATTCCAGCCAATTATCCACAAGCAACATTTTGTTGCAAGACGCACCCGAAATCGAAATTCCCTATTCAGATTGGAATTCAAAAGTAGATACTTGGCAACTCCTAGCCAGCAATAAACTGTGAAACTGTGATATGATTGTAGATGGAAAAATCGAGGACATGCAGCAAACAAACCGAGTAGAAGCCAAAGAAACCTAGGGGTTTGGGCCGACCCCAGTTGACAGATGCTTGTGGAATTCTACGAACTGAAGGACCGAGCGCAATCCAACCCACTTCCAACAGTAGAAGATATGTGTTACCGAAGGGCTGAATTTAGGGTGTGGAACAGAGAACTTCTCGAAGGTAGAAGATACCCATCATCGCCAGGTAGCTGAGAACAGCAATTGTCGAAGCAAAGAAGAAAGGAAGCACCGGGATGAAAGAAAAACAGGGGATGATACGAAGATGTGGATGGAACATGAAGCTGTAATTAGGGTTTAGGGTTTGAAAACTACCATAGAGGTAGAGAAACGACTCTACATATCGAGAGAGTTTTTAAATTGCATAAGGTGGGGTTACAACTTATCTTCTCTGACATGATTAGCAACTTTATGGAAGTCTATATAGATGATGTCATCATCAAATCAGATCAGGAACGCCATTTAGATTATTTGGAACGAGCTTTTATAAGGATGAAAATATTTAAATTGAAGATGAATGTGGCATCCTAAAATTTCATAACAACCCCTGGATACACCATGACCCATGAATAAATTATGGAAGTGTCATCAGACTATATTATGGTCATTAGACTAATAAAATTACAAAAAAAACAAGGCCGAGCATTTAATGGACAATTGTTTTGTTGGAAATCTATCCTATGTCCATGTGTGATCAAGGATTGTACTAAAGGATAATTTGCTAAGGGAATTTCTTGGCCGTGTACTTTATAAGTTGGATTACCATCGATTAATGTTGCAAAAATTTTATGGCCATGTGAATATTTGAAATTAAGAAATTATAAGTGGGGATTAAGGTGGATTATTAGGAGAAGGTGTGGGCTGATTTCTTAAGGCCGAACCAGCCCAAAAACCAGCCCACCATTTTCCCCATTTGGTCAATCAAGCCGGGCCCAAGCCCGGCCCATTAAGGCCACCCCTCTTTGCATGGAAAATGACAAGTGGCGAGAGGGACTCTACAAGTGTCCTTCCCATGGAGCCAAGTGTCTTAGCATGCAAAATTAAATCACATGCAAGAAAATAATCAACCAAAAAGGAAAAAGGGGAGGGGGGCGGATTGAGCAAGGCACCGAGAGAGAGAGAGAGTGAGACCGAGAGAGGAAGAAGAAGACCCACCGCCGTGCATCCGCCTAGCTGCCGCCGACGAGCCTGCCTTGCCCCGCCATTGTGTTTGCTGTGATTTTCTTTGGATTTGAGGCAAGTAGAGTCCATTGATCTACACTTTTCTTGCTGTGATGTGTGTGTGGTGAACTGTAAACTTCGGATGTGGTAGAGGTGAGGAATTTTCGAAGTTTTGGGGAGAAGTGTCTTAGCCTAGCATTCTGTTTTCTAGAAAGACAGTCCGACCTTTGGTGATTTCGTGAGCTGCATGCTATTTTCTAGTTGTAATCTCACTGTGACTTCTTGATAAAAGTTGTAGAGGACTTCTTGGAGAGTAACATATCAAAATTTGAGAGGAAATGGACAAGTATAGGTCGGTGAAACTATTTTACTTTGAAGAAATAAGATCTGGAAACCGTTATGCTGACCTAGTGTGATTCTGTGAATTTTATAAAATCATCCGATTAAAATTTGATCTTGTGTTCTAAATGAAAGTTGTAGATGACATGTTGAGGAGTAACATACTAAATTTTGAAAATAAACAGACAAGTGTAGGTCGGTGAAACAATTTTTATGAGAAATCGTTGGATCTGGAATTCGGTTCCGAGGATTAGAGATGGTTCTGGTGATTATAGTTTTTAATATATCACGAACTTGATTTCGAGTTCTTCACGAAACTTTTACTTCTAGATTTTTTCTATAACATATAAAAATTTCAGAATTTTCGGAGCTTGTTTAGGGTTTATACCGAATTTGTGAATGAAACTGTGCAAAGGCGAAGTTCTGAAAATTTAATGACTGATGCATGGACCGTACCGCTTTGTATGAAACTCTTTTGATATGGTGTTCTTCATGAAATATTTTCTTCTAGATCTCTTTTATAACATGTCAAATTTTCAGAATTTACAAAGACCGTTTACTAATTTGTCTAGAATTTTAACTAAAGGAGTGCATTTTGTTTTACCCGAATATTGTTGTATTTTAAAAAATAAATGAATTGCTCTATGAGATATTATGTCTTGAATGGTTAATTATGCTGTATATGTGGTGACATTTAGCATGGCATATAACATCAAAAAACTGGTTTAGACCTTTGACATTATTGCATCAAATGCCATGTTGAAAATGAGACATATATGTGAATATACATTGTGATAATGATGATACCGTCGGAGGTGTGAGCCGACGATGCCTCGGGAGTCGAGATGCCCAGAGGTTCAAATGATTCGATGTCCTTTGGATGCCTGGTTGTATTATGAATACATGCCTAGAGGTTTTCCTTGGGAGTGTCGGGATGCTCGGTTGTATTATGATACATGACCGGAGGGTGAGGGGTTGTATTATGATGCATGCCCGGAGGGTAGGGGTAACCATTTTCATGGCGAGCCCCGGAGATTCCTCCTAATGCCAGGTGGGATGCGAGATGCCCGGAGGTGTGTGCCGGAAGCCCTAGAGGTGTGTGCCGGCAGGAATTCCTCGTGATGCTAGTTGGGGTACGGGATACCCGAAGGTGTGTGCCGAATGCCCAGAGGTGTGTGCCGGAGGCTCCTCGCGATGCCAGGAATCAGGGATGCAAACATTGGTCCCTGGAAAGAAAAATGAAATGAGATCCTTTTGAAAGATAAAATTGGAAATTGAATCATGTGCATGGGTGTGTGCATATGGCATGATGCATGATTTGCTTATGAAAGTAAATTGATACTATTTGACATTGAGAATGCGATCATGAAGGCTTGAATGGATCTCATGGAGATATACACATGATTGTGTGGATGATATGAATCATGCGTATATGTGTGCATATGGCATGGAAAGAATCTCATGGAAATACAAACATGACCGCATGGTGGTATATGCAAGATGGCATGGTGATTTATGTATGATTGCATAGAGATGTATGCACGATTGCATAGTGATATATGCACAATTGCATAGTGATATATGCATGACTGCTTGTTTGCATGGATGATGTGTGCCTTATTTGTGATACCTTGATTGTTCTGTATGATGCATCGTGTAGTTTGGTGGATCTTTACTGCTGAGTGGTTGTACTCACCCCGTTTGGGGACTAACATTTCAGACTAGACAAGATACCTCTGTTACCACTGCCACCAGTAGATGGATCGAGTGGTTGGATATGACGGTGAGGAGGAGGATAGCAAAGGAATGAACTTTTGGACGCCGACACCGGTCGATGGACCTTAAGTATACGATCGTTGTAAAAGATGTCGGTCATCTTTTGAAGTATAGCCGAGTATAGAAGACTACGGCATTTTGATGTACCGATGAATGATGTCCATCTGGTTTAAGTAAATAAAAGTGTTCGGCTTTTACCTATAAATGTTTAGTTGGTGTGCATCATTTTTTTTAATATAGGGAAGGGAGTTGATGGATGTGCTTCTGCCATATAAATTGCGCAAGGACCGATCTAAATGATAGAAACCCCTAGGATTGATAGACCTTCGGGTCAGGCAAGAGAATGGCATCGAACTGTGGCGACCCTAACGGTTCGGGGGCCGTCGAGGGGTGCCACATGTAATGGTATCAGAGCTATGGTCTATTTGGAGTGATAAGGTGCCTCAAATGGAAATGAGGATAGAGCAATGCACACCTTAGGATACTAGCTAGGATAGTTGACTAACCTTGAACAACGGGTGATGGGTATTCACTCATAGATCCCTAGTATTTTTATGAGTTGCTTTTAGGTGCCAGTGACATGATTATGTTATTTATATAGTTGTAGTTGCTTTTAAATAGAGACATTGAGTCACAGATTATTCCCGAGGCAAATGCTTGGAAACTGCAGGAAAGTCATGGTACGAGCTGGAAGTTCTCATCCATCGAGGGCTGAAGCCTCTGCTGCAAGGGCTGAACCCCGAATGGAAGATATCCTGTAGGCATTAGCCAATATAGGAAATCTGATGGAAAGACAAGCGCAGCAACAACCCGGAGTGGAACGTCGTCCTCAAGAACTGGTGGAACAATTTCTGAAACCGAAACCACCTAAGTTTAGTGGAACAGGAAGTCTTGAGGAGGCAGAACAATGGATAGATGGAATGGAATGAATTTTCCGGTTGTTGAACTGCAATGATGCTGAGAAAATAACTTTGGTAGAGTACCAGTTGGAGGGAAATGCAAAGTTTTGGTGGAGAGCTTCAAGAGACACGATCTTTCCACCAGGTACTGATATAAACTGTAATGAGTTTGTTAGAGCTTTCAATAGGAAGCATTTCTCTGATTGTGCCAAAGATAAGAAGATCACCGAATTTGTTCAGTTAGAACAAAGGGAGTTGACAGTAGACCAGTATGAAGCAAAATTTTCTGAATTGTCTAGGTATGCTCCTAGGTTGGTTGAGGATCGAGAGGAAAAGGCTAAGAGATTCCTGAAAGGATTAAGGACTGATATTAGAAACAACTAGTGCCTCTGAATATAGGGGATTATAATGAGATTTATGAGAGGGCACAGTTGGTAGAGCAAGAGTTGGTGAGAGAGCAATCAGAATCTAAGAGGCAGATGACCTTTAATGATGTTCGAAGGGGTAAGAGGCCTTATCCTGATCAAGAACAGTCCTGGGAATCTAAAAAGAGGAATAATTTTGGGAATTTTGAAAAAGTCGGGAATGGCCCGGTTCTAGGGAGAGTACCCTATCATAGTAATATTTGTCAGAGATGTGGTGGACAACATGGACCGGGACCACGTAATGATCGACTGAAATGTTTTGGTTGTGGGCAGAGAGGTCACTTTAAGAGAGATTGTCCACAAGAGAGGTCGCAGCTGAATGTCAACTCGGTGCGACAAGTACAGCAACGTGCAACTGGACCACCCCCACCAAGGAATCCACAGAGGCCACCAGCACAAGGACGGGTGTACGCGGTCACCCAAGAGGAAGCAGAAGCTTCCGAAAATGTTATCTCAGGTACAATTTCTATAGATGATTGTGAGAAATAGGAACAAATCTTTAGATATGCCTCTTCGTATTTCTACATCGCTGAAGGACAGGTTGTTATCTACGTTAACATGTGAGATGTGTGAGATAATCCTAGGGGAATGAGATCTGGAAATGGACTTGGTAGTGATAGTTATGTATGACTTTGACGTCATCGTAGGAATTAACTAACTTCGTAAGCAACGGACTAGGATGAATGATCTCCTAAGATAATGCTTGCCTATGTGCCAAAGAATAAAACCGTGAGGCTTAGTATGGGATAGGCTTAGTGGATAATATCTCTGTAAGTTAGTCCCTATTGAAACGAGAACCTCCAATGGATGTGTAGTTCGGGTTCGAACCAGGCGAAAGCTGGTGTACCTGTAACGACCCGGTCCGATGAGGGCGGGGAGTGGACGCCGAGGCCAGAGGACCTGAGCAAGGAGCGGCTCTTGGCAGGCTTCTAGGATGGTAAAAGGGGGTAGGAATGAACCGAACTATGAACTGAACTGGGAAGGTAGTGTTTCTGGGATAATTCTATCAGAGAGGCGCAGTGGAAGCATGGTTAAGCTTGTAGAACTCTTGTTTGTGAAAAAGAAGGATGGGTCGATGCGTTTGTGCATTGACTACAGGCAATTGAATTAGATTACCTATTTGACCAACTGCAAGGAAGTTCGGTATTTTCTAAAATTGACTTGAGATCAGGATATCAGTTAAGGATTAAGAAAGAAGACATCCCTAAGACCGTATTTAGGACTCGCTATGGACACTATGAGTTCCTAGTTATGCTATTTGGATTGACGAATGCCTTAGCTGCATTCAGGGATTTAATGAATAGGATATTTGAGCCTTATTTGGATCAAATTGTGATTGTTTCATTTGATGATATCCTGATATATTATAAAGGACCCGAAGAACATGCGCAGCATCTAAGCGTAGTGCTACAAACAAAGCTTAAGAAGTGTATTATGGAGAGTGAATTATGAATTTAAGGATTAAGTTATGATCATTTGAGCTAAGTAGTGACCTCCTATTAGAGGAACTTATTGGAAGTCTTGATGCATTACATGGAGGCATTCAGTTTGTATAGATTGATCTTGGAAGTCATGAGTTTGAGTGGTCATGTGAGACATGAAGTTATTTGTGATTTATATGTCGGAATAATGAGTTTAATTGATGGAGGTCAACTTCTAAATTTTTGGTGATGATCTCAGTTTGAAAAGGTTCTGTGGAATTAGTGGATATGATCAATTGTGGTTATAGTCTTTCTAAGGTAAAATGGTGAAAATTCAAGTTGTGGATTTGATGAGTGATTAGTCCAAGTGATGATCCTTTAAAGTGAGACATGAGATATACTTGATGGAAACTAGACAAGTTCTTATCTTGGTGGATTGTCGATCTTTGAAATGAATAAGTCTTGGTGGACTATCGATATTTGAACCGAATGAACGGTGCTATATTTTAGGCTTGAATTCATGTTGCAGTGAAGGCGTAGTGAATGTCTCTATTGGATTGAACCATATGAGTTATTGGTGGTGTCGATTTTGATGGTTCTAGGCTTGAATTGATGGTGACAAAGGTATAGGAATAATTCGGCTAAATGGTGTGTTCAATTAAAACCATTAGATATTCCAGAATGGAAATGGGAACATGTGACGATGGATTTTGTGCAAGGATTACCAAGGACATCAAGTGGCCACGACTCTATCCAGGTGATAGTAGATCGCTTGACTAAGTCTGCCCATTTCCTAGTAGTTCGCGTGGACTATCCGAAGGGTAAATTGCTGATATATGTGTAAGCCAAGTGGTACGCTTACATGGTGTTCCTGTAACTATCACGTCCGATCAAGACTCAAGATTTACTTCAAACCTTTGGCGAAGCCTTCAAACCGCCTTAGGGACTAAAGCTCTAGTTTAGTACCGCTTTTCATCCACAAATGGACGGACAAACGAAAAGAGTGATCCAAGCATTAGAGGACGTGTTAAGAGCTTGCATCCTTGTCTTTAGAGGAAGTACCAGCCTAATCCAAGACACATACTCGATCATGAAGCCATCAAAGTGGATGAGAAAGTGAGGTACATTGAGGAGCCTGTGCAAGTGCTGGATCGAAAGGAGCAAATTCTTAGAACCAAGAAGATACCATTGGTTGAGATATTATGGCGACATCATGATGTGGAGGAAGCCACGTGGGAAAGTGAAAATGAGATGAGGGAAAAGTACCCTCACTTGTTTAAAGAGACATAGGTAGTGTCTGATTTCGAAGACGAAATTCTCTAAGGAGGGGAGAATTGTGGCATCCTAAAATTTCGTAACAACCCCTGGATACACCATGACCCATGAATAAATGATGAAAGCGCCATCGGACTATATTATGGTCATTAGACTAATGAAATTACAATAAAACAAGGCCGAGCATTTAATGGACAATTGTTTTGTTGGAAATCTATCCTATGTCCATGTGTGATCAAGGATTGTACTAAAGGATAATTTGATAAGGGAATTTCTTGGTCGTGTACTTTATAAGTTGGATTACCATCGATTAATGTTGCAAAAATTTTATGGCCATGTGAATATTTGAAATTAAGAAATTATAAGTGGGGATTAAGGTGGATTATTAGGAGAAGGTGTGGGCTGATTTCTTAAGGCCGAACCAGCCCAAAAACCAGCCCACCATTTTCCCCATTTGGTCAATCAAGGCCTGAACCAAGCCTGGCCCATTAAGGCCACCCCTCTTTGCATGGAAAATGACAAGTGGTGAGAGGGACTCTACAAGTGTCCTTCCCATGGAGCCAAGTGTCTTAGCATGCAAAATTAAATCACATGCAAGAAAATAATCAACCAAAAAGGAAAAAGGAGAGGGGGCGGATTGAGCAAGGCACCGAGAGAGAGAGAGAGAGAGAGAGAGAGAGAGAGTGAGACCGAGAGAGAGAGTGAAGTCGAGAGAGGAAGAAGAAGACTTGCCGCCGTGCATCCGCCTAGCTGCCGCCGTCGAGCCTGCCTTGCCCCGCCATTGTGTTTGCTGTGATTTTCTTTGGATTTGAGGCAAGTAGAGTCCATTGATCTACACTTTGCTTGCTGTGATGTGTGTATAGTGAACTGTAAACTCCGATGTGGTAGAGGTGAGGAATTTTCGAAGTTTTGGGGAGAAGTGTCTTAGCCTAGCATTCTGTTTTCTAGAAAGACAGTCCAACATTTGGTGATTTCGTGAGCTGAATGCAATTTTCTAGTTGGAATCTCACTTCAACTTCTTGATGAAAGTTGTAGAGGACTTCTTGAAGAGTAACATATCAAAATTTTAGAGGAAATGGACAAGTATAAGTCGGTGAAACTATTTTTCTTTGAAGAAATAAGATCTGGAAACCGTTATGCTGACCTAGTGTGATTCTGTGAATTTTATAAAATTATCCGGTTGAAATTTATGCTCTTGATGAAAGTTGTAGATGACATGTTGAGGAGTAACATACTAAATTTTGAAAAGAAACGGACAAGTGTAGGTCGGTGAAACAATTTTTATCTGAAATGGTTGGATCTGGAATTCGCTGCCGAGGGTTAGAGATGGTTCTAGTGATTATAGTTTTTAATCTATCACGAATTTGATTTCAAGTTCTTCATAAAACTTTTACTTTTAGGTTTTTTCTATAACATATAAAAATTTCAGAATTTTCGGAGCTGGTTTAGGATTTATACCGAATTTGCGAATGAAACTGTGCAAAGGCGAAGTTCTGAAAATTTAATGACTGTGATGCATAGACCGTACCGCTTTGTATGAAGCTCTTTTGATATGGTGTTCTTCATGAAATATTTTCCTCTAGATCTCGTTTATAACATGTCAAATTGTCAGAATTTATAAAGACCGTTTACTAATTTTTCTAGAATTTTAACAAAGGAGTGCATTTTGTTTTACCCAAATATTGTTGTATTTTCAAAAATAAATGAATTGCTCTATGAGATATTATGTCCTGAATGGTTAATTATGATGTATATGTGGTGACATTTAGCATGGCATATAACATCAAAAAGCCGGTTTAGACCTTTGACATTATTGCATCAAATGCCATGTTGAAAATGAGACATATATGTGAATATACATTGTGATGATGATGATACCGTCGGAGGTGTGAGCCGACGATGCCCCGGGAGTCGAGATGCCCAGAGGTTCGAATGAGTCGATGTCCTTTGGATGCCTAGTTGTATTATGAATACATGCCTAGAGGTTTTCCCCGGGAGTGTCGGGATGCCCGGTTGTATTATGATACATGCCCGGAGGGTGAGGGGTTGTATTATGATGCATGCCCGGAGGGTAGGGGTAACCATTTTCATGGCGAGCCCCGGAGATTCCTCGTGATGCCAGGTCGGATGCGAGATGCCCGGAGGTGTGTGCTAGAAGCCCTGGAGGTGTGTGCCGGGGGGAATTCCTCGTGATGCCAGTTGGAGTGCGGGATACCCGAAGGTGTGTGCCGGATGCCCAGAGGTGTGTGCCGGAGGCTCCTCGCGATGTCAGGTTGGGTGCGAGCGATAAATGAGGGATGCAAACATTGGTCCTTGGAAAGAAAAATGAAATGAGATCCTTTTGAAAGATAAAATTGGAAATTGAATCATGTGTATGGGTGTGTGCATATGGCATGATGCATGATTTGCTTATGAAAGTAAATCGATACTATATGACATTGAGAATGCGATCATGAAGGCTTGAATGGATCTCATGGGGATATACACATGATTGTGTGGATGATATGAATCATGCGTATATGTGTGCATATGGCATGGAAAGAATCTCATGGAAATACAAACATGACCGCATGGTGGTATATGCGAGATGGAATGGTGATTTATGTATGATTGCATAGAGATGTATGCACGATTGCATAGTGATATATGCACGATTGCATGGTGATATATGCATGACTGCTTGTTTGCATGGATGATATGTGCCTTATTTGTGATACCTTGATTGTTTTGTATGATGCATCGTGTAGTTTGGTGGATCTTTACTGCCGAGTGGTTGTACTCACCCCGTTTGAGGACTAACATTTCAGACTAGACAAGATACCTCTGTTACCATCGCCACCAGTAGATGGATCGAGTGGTTGGATATGACCGTGAGGAGGAGGATAGCAAAGGAAGGAACTTTTGGACGCCGACACTGGTCGATGGACCTTAAGTATACGACTGTTGTAAAAGATGTCGGTCATCTTTTGAAGCATAGCCGAGTATAGAAGACTACGGCATTTTGATGTACCGATGAATGATGTCCATCTGGTTTAAGTAAATAAAAGTGTTCGGCTTTTACCTATAAATGTTTAGTTAGTGTGCATCGTTTTCTGAATATAGGGAAGGGAGTTGATGGATGTGCTTCCGCCATATAAATTGCGCAGGGACCGATCTAAATGATAGAAACCCCCAGGATTGATAGACCTTCGGGTCAGGCAAGAGAACGGCAATCGAACTGTGGCGACCCTAACAGTTCGGGGGCCGTCGGGGGTGCCACAATGAATCCATTAAAATGTGCTTTCGGTATCAAGTCTGGTAAATTTCCAGGCTTTTTAGTTCATCAAAAGGGAATAAAAATAGATAGGAATAAAGCAAAAGCCATTTTGGAATTGCCACCACCAACTAATAAGAAACAACTCCAAATGATACTTAGAAAAATAAATTTCTTGCGTCGTTAAATAGCTAACTTGCCAGGGAAGATCGAGATTTTTTCCCCATTACCCAATTGAAAAATCAGGGGAAATTCACTTGGGAAGACAAACATCAGCATGCCTTCGATAGGATAAAAGAATATTTGGTCTAGCCGCCAGTTTTGATGCCACCTAAGACTAGTAGGCCTTTGAAACTATAATTGTCAGCGAACGATACTACAATCGGAAGCATGCTGGTACACGAGAATGATGAGGGAAAAGAACAAGTGATTTATTATTTAAGCAGGATGTTGAACGATGCTGAAACAAGATATACTCCCATGGAAAAGTTATGTCTATCATTGTATTACGCCTACACAAAATTACATCATTATATGTTGCCGACTGCGGTACATGTAATTTGCAAAACAGACGTGATCAAGTATATGTTAAACAGGCCAATTATTAGAGGCCGAATAGCTAAATGGGCCTTTGCTTTATCTGAAATCAATCTGATATACGTGCTGCTCAAAGCAATAAAAGGGCAGGCCGTAGCAGATTTTATTACGGAATATTTGCCCACCGAAAGAATATCAGTGCTTAAATGAAAACATAATATCACATCATATGTGAAAGAATTACTAAGCAGTTTCGCTGAAAGTGAATTGATTCATGTTAGGAGAAACAAAAATTCAAAAGCCAATGAATTAGGTCAAATGGAATCCAATTATAAAATATCGAAGGAGCTTGCAAGCATATATAATTATGCAAGTAAAAATGTTACCTTCGATAGACAACAGAGTGATGATGGCACCAAGTTATGTAGCTGAAGAGCAAGATGGTTAAGATGAATAGGATTGGAGAACTCCTTTCGTAGATTATTTGAAAAATCCAATTGTCAATGATAAAAATTTTAAACGACAGGTGATGAAGTACTTGTTAATAAACAACGAATTATACCAAAGAGCAGTAGATGGCCTGATACTAAGATGTTTAGGGAAGTAAGAGTCAATGCTTGTAATGTCTGAAGTAAATGAAGGAATTTGTGGCGCACACCAAGCTGGGATTAAGATGAAATGGTTGTTGCGTTGCCGTGGATACTTTGGGCCAACTATTACGAAGGATTGCATTGATTATGCTAAAAAGGTTGTGACCCTTGCTAAAAGCATAGTCCACTTCAACACATACCTACTGCGACAATGAGACCCATTATTAAACCGTGGCTGTTTCGAGGTTGGGCAATGGATATAATAAGTAAGATTTACCTCCTTATCAAAAAAGCATAGTTTTATCTTGGTGGCAACAGACTACTTTACAAAATGGGTAGAAGTGGCTTCTTATAAGAACGTAACACAAAAGGTCGTTAGGGAGTTCATCGAAGAACAAATCATCCATTGATTTGGAATTCCTTAGTCGATCACGACTGACCAAGGAATAGTGTTCACTAGGCAAGAGATGTTAAGGTTTTTAAAATCTAGAGGCATCAAAATGGTGCATTTGACACCTTATTATGCTCAGGCTAATGGTCAAGCTGAGGCTTCGAATAAGATCATTATTAATCTTATTAAGAAGCATTTAGAAAAGAACCCACGGGAATAGCATTCGTTATTATCTACAGTGTTATAGGCGTATTGAACGTCAAAAAGATCAAGTACAGGAATTAGCCCATGTATGCTAGCATATGGACAGGAGGCCATCCTACAAACTGAGATTATGATGCAATCTCTTAGAGTAAGATTGCAAGATGACCTATCAAAAGAAGACTATAATGAGTTAATAAATATGCCAATGTGGATGACCTTGGTGAAAGTAGGACTTCGGCACTAGAAAAGTTGGTTGCCCAGAAGCAAAGGGTCGCCAAAGCATACAATAAGCATATCAAGCCCAAGTATTTCGACATCGGTGACTTGGTCTGGAAAACCATCATACCTATGAATGTTGATAACGAAAAGTTTGGGAAATGGTCATCAACTTAGGAAGCCCATATTTAGTTAGTAATGCTCTTACTGGAAATGCGCATTGATTAATGGACTTACGTGGAAAAGAGTTCCAGTGATCGATTAATGGCAAATTCCTGAAGAAATATTATTCGACTGAAGAAAATGAAAGGCCAGAAAATTTCTAAAAACACTTCTTTAATTCCTTTCTTCAGCCTCTCGAGGAAACCTAGCTTCGAAGTCAGCAAATTATATGTAAGGCAGAGGTAGGGGAGCAGTTCTCTCCATAGGGCAAGGAAGTGACGATCGAAAGGGAGAGAAGAGGAAGAGGTCGAACGTTGTAAGGGATACGAAGGTTAACGTGATTTGAAGGTTGAGATGATGGATGGGGTCCCGTCACTATTGACCACGCTATTTATAGGCCAAGTCTGGAAGTCGAACGGCCACAACCTTCCATGAACTAACGTGACCAAGGGTGAAGGTGCGTAGCTGTAGTACAGCCGAGAAAGTAGGAGTTCATGCATCGTGGGATAGTGGATTGATACGATGCACGTAATTAAGGCTATATTGGAAATCGAAGTGACATGATGGTTGGCTATTATAGATGGTACAAGTCTGTTGAAGTGTTGAAATGAAGGAGGAGCCGGAGTTCATTAAATGTGATGAACATTGCCGACCGTAAATGATTCACGTGAATCTTGGTTCATGGCGAAGGATAAGGATGTGACACGGTTTGATACGACTAAGAATAGTCTTGAGGGCTTCTTCATATGGACTCTCAAATGAGAAAGAAATCCACCAGCAAGTATATTCTACTATGACCCCTGGAGAAGGTTGAAAAGTTTCGAAATATGGGAAAAATCTGTCCCGCATTGCTGCAGTGATTCGAGAATAGCAAAGAAAAGATTCATCTTTATTGGAATTATACTTCTTCCTATTCATCAAAGGGTATTCCATGGAGTAGGCAATTAGCATTGGTACACCCTGGTAAAGACCGAATTGCCTAACATAGTATTGCGGAGAGTAAGCCTCAAATCCATGGTAGAACCTCTCCTTGGTACATAGCCGTATAGGAAGATCGGCAGGAATAAGCACATTTAACCAAAATGCATTGAAGTCATCCAAATACTTAGTGTTTTCATAGAAAAGATAATAGAATTCAAGAGCATCGTAAAGAAAGGAGTCAACATGATCGTGATCAAAGTTCAATATCTCTTGGAGGAAGTATACGAAGAGGAAGTTCCATTAGGTGCTTTCCTAGGAGATAAGGTAAGTAGTCGACATCCTAGACTTTGGAGTTTTGACTGTTTAGATATTGATGAATCGAATGGAAGAGTACGAAGGATTTTTCTAAACAAAAAAGGAAAGTAAATGGCCGTCCATGCTTGCAAAATCAAAAATGGACTAGACAAAACCCAAGTCTCTTTTGATGACATCGAAGGGTAGCATGGGTTAGACTCCTCTACAAAACAACCATCATAAGTGGACCAAAGGCCACTTTCTTTCCTCTCGCAAGGTTGGTAGCAAGTCTAAAGAAATCCTTGGAGACTTTGAAAGCTGGATTAAAAAATATATCTTTCGACAGCCAATAAAGCAAGAAACTAGTTTGCTCTTTGAAATGAATAGAACCCGAAATCTCACGACATTCATCAAGAAAAGTACCGTAAACAAGGACATCATTGGGAATATGGAACTTTTCTAGGGCTTTGATGTTGGCTACTAGGATTCCATCGGAAACAAATCCAGAAATAGTAAATATGTCCAAGAGGGTCACGGACATGGGTCCCCAAGGGAAAAATAAGCAATTAGTTGATGGGGACCAAAAGTAGACAGCAGAACCCAGTAAACCTCATGGGCCAGCATGCTAATCTCCAATGCCATTTCAACACTCGCTTTCTTCCACATTAGACAAGTAGGAATCATTATGTAGTCGTCGATACGAGGTATAGAAACTCTCCTCAAATAAATGAAAACATCAAAACTTGGTAGGTGCGGATGTCTTGATGTCTTTGATGGAGGGATATTGTATCGGAAGCTTCTCGTTCCTTTTAGTAGGAAAGCAGGGTTTGAGAGGCGAAGGAACATGATTGTGATCCAGAAGGGTAGGCCCCAGAATTAATGCCTCTTTATTCTCTTCTGCAACACTCATCGGTTGAAATCGACAGTAGCTGACCTCTTTTGTGTGGAAAAGACGATCGAAGTTTGAAATATAAGATGTGGGTTCGAATTTAGGAGCTTTAGTAGCCATAGAAAACTTATGAGCAAAACACGAAACCGATGAAACAATGTCCTATGAAGTGAGAAAAGAAAATGAGGCCGATAAGAAAAAGACGAAGTCATTCTCGACTTTTGGATCCCAGGGACTCTCATCTTGTGCAGATTTTATTGTCTCTTTGATGATCAAATGTACTTCAAAGACATCAGCCATACAGACCCCACATTATAAGCTCTTCGTCCTTCCAATCGTTGTACACTAGTTGAAAGAGCGCGCTATTTCCTAGACCTCCTATAACAAAGATTGAAACACAGCCGAAACACTCTTTCTTGGAGGTGGGATCGGTCCCATCTTTATCGTCTTCTCTACCAATTATTTCGCGCTCACGCACGAAAGAGCGAGCTTTCCTCCTCTTACCAACGGCCAACTGTTCTCTAACTCGGACGTGTATCTAAATGGAACTTCTTATGACTCGCAATTCTTTCTAATTTCTCCATGAAATAAATAAATAAACAGTTAGTATTTCACTTAATGAAATTTTCTGTATCAATTTAGGAAAAAAAATGAATTTCGTCTCAGAAAGGGTAACGCCCTTTCCTTTCTTATTGCAAAATGCAAAGGTTGATGACCATCGCGAGAATTACGATCTTTCAAACCTCTGCACCCCAATCATTATCTCGATTTCTAGTTAATTATACAAAATTAGATGTTAAGAGCTCATTTTGTCTTTGTTTAAATCACCTTACCTTTTGCTTATAAAGAATTAACCAAATTGAGAATCACGATTTTAAGATCTTTATTTCGGACCTTAGCACCCTAATTCGTATCTTTCCGTTAAATCACCTTTTTCTTACTTATGCTCCACATATTTGGGAATAGCCACATGGCTTTTGCTTATGTCCATTGCTTCCAAGACAATAAAAAGGGCACTTTCCCCCTCTCACCTACCACACCAAAAGACTGGATATTTATTACAGTTTCTCTTAACCCTTGACAAAAATGAAGATCAATCATCGAATCTCCGCCACCGAAAAAAAAAAATAAAAGGAAAAGTGAAAATCTCAGCGGATTTGATGACCAGTGTCATCCGATGACACCATTCCTTGTTTTATTTTTCAATGGTATTCCCCTGCCATGGACTTGGAGGCTTGGGGACTGATTGGTTTCCTTTAGTCCCAAATATGTGATGAAACGTGCACAATCTTTTCCCAGTCTACACCTCTTTCTCTTTGACACCTCTCTTTCAAAGCGGGACGCCCAGCGATTCTCAATCTCTTCATGAAGGTGAGGCAGCGCATCCCATCTGGCAAAGATGTCAAGCCTGGACAATCCATATTCTCAAGCTTTTGGAGTGAAGAGAAATTGTCAATTCATTCCAAAAGTATTGTTAGATTCTCACAGCAACGAACAAAGAGATTGTTAAGCAATGACATGTTGAATACCCTCAAATAACACCATGAGTTTTGGAAGTTGTCCAATTGTTAAGCAAAGATGATGGAGTTTCGCGAGAGAATGCCACTGGATGCCTTGCTCAACATCGTGGCTCAACAAATCGAGTTCTTCACAATCCCAAATGTCAAGGTGCTAGAGGGAAGATAGGTATTGCATGCAATGAGAGAGACTCCTTAGTTTGATGCAACTGAAGAGGGTCCTGGACTCGAGATTACTGAGGAGTTGAAAGAGTCTCCATCATTAAGTGCACCCGCCACAATAGAAATTTAAGATAGTCCAATTTAGGGAGAGGGATGAATGGGGATACCATTGTTGTTTCTGATGGACAACGTGGAATGGCCATCGCTAGTTGCTCCCACCACTTCACGCTACCTCCATATAAGTTTTAGACTTCTATTCAGGGAAATAGTCGCACCGTTTTTAGGTGAGGACAACTTAATACATGCACGGAGCAAAGTTTTGGGAATGATGATTGTAAATCCGCATTGCCAATGATCTTGATTTTGCTCCCATCAATTGCCTTTTCTCCACCATCCTTTAAGGTTGTGACAGTTGATGAGGGACAATAGCTCTAGAGGTGGGAAGAAGAAAAGTGCGGCGTTACATTGCTCTGGGTCACTTTTCCCTTGGACGAACTCCAAAGCATGCAAATCCTCGAGATTCAACGCCCTTAGGGAAGGGAGTCACTTAAGGGTGGCAAGTACTTCAATCCTCTACATTCATTGAGTCTAAGCTCAGCAAGATTCATGATGGAGGAAAGTCAGTTTGGCGAACTCCTCGCCATAGAAGAGAATATGGTCAAATGGGCCAGATTTATGAGATTCTCCTGCACGATCAATTCATTGCTATCACTTTCGTCATCTTGTTGCTTGCTTGACCGCTCTAACTTCAAGAAACAGGTATGTTTTTCCTTCAAGTGACCTATGTTCGGTGCTGATTGAAGGAACTCTAACTTTCTAAGAGCAATCCACCCAGCCGATCTGTTTAATCCACCCCGTTCATCTACTCTCCTTACACCACCAAGTACTTTATAGTCCATCTTTTGTACAATGAATGAGGATAAAGTCTGAAGCGGAGA
Organism: Eucalyptus curtisii; assembly: GCA_017140595.1. NCBI lineage: Eukaryota > Viridiplantae > Streptophyta > Magnoliopsida > Myrtales > Myrtaceae > Eucalyptus > Eucalyptus curtisii. The sequence continues at coordinate 9,763,676 of CM029504.1, forward strand.
CAAGTGATTCAACCCACACGGCATGCGGCTCAATGAGTTACCCCAATCTATTAAGAAGTGTCTCAAGTTGACCAATTTCCATAAATCTCTTGAAGTGTGGTCAGATTCCTACAACCAAAGAGTTTGAGGGTCTACAAGTTCAGCAAATCCGCGATTGAATCCAGCAAACTCTAGATAGATTAGGTTTTCAGAGACATCTAGAAATCTACGGTTGACAAATTTCCTCAAATATCTTGGAAGTGTTGTAAGCTTTTAGTAGAGGTGTCAAAATGGGTCATTGACCCATTTGTGGACCCATTTATGTTTAAATGGATCATTAATGGGTCAAGCCTTACTTCCTAAAGCACCCATAATGGGTTTTAAAAACAAAGAGAGTGAAATATATGGGTTTTAAATGGGTTAGCTCTCTAACCCATTTAAGACCCATTTATCAACCCATTTATTTTCACCCAAAGTCAAAACCTCACAATCTCTCTCTTCTCTCTCTTTAACTTTACAATTTTTTTTAAATCGAAATTATAATTTTTTTTTCTTTTTTCTTTCTTCTTTTTTTTTCTTTTTTTTTTCTTTCTTCTTCCTCCGGTCACCAACACAGCCTTGGTCGGCGACCGACCAGGCGAGCCTCGAGCTCGCCGGTGTTGGGCGAGGCCGCCGACGCCTGGGCCGAGACTCGAACTCGCCGGCGTTGGGCGAGGCTTGAGCCTCGCCAAATCTGGCGAGGGGATCCGGCAAGGGGCGAGCTCGAGCTCGCCCAACGCCGGCAAGTCTCGACCTCGCCGGATCTGGCGAGGCGGATCGGCGAGACTCAAGCCTCGCCGAATCCGGCGAGGCGGATCGGCGAGACTCGAGTCTCGCCGAATCGCGAGCCGGCGAGCTCGAGGCTCACCGTGGCACCGCGACAAATCATCATGGCCGGCGACCGACCGAAGAAGAAAAGGAAGAAAAAAAGAAAAAAAGAAAGAAAAATTATATTTAATAAATAAATATAAATAAATAAAAAATTATTTTTAAAAAATAAAAAAATAATTAAAAATTTATTTTTAAAAAATAAAAAATATTTAAAATTCGATTTTTTAAAATAATTCTTTTAAAAATTATAAAAATTGTCAATTAAATTTATTTCATATAAAAATATTTTAGTAATATCATTTAAAAAAAATTATATATATAAGAAATAAGCTTGGAAGTATTTTAGTAATATAATCTTAAAAAAAAACATAGGAATAAGTTTTTCTAAATTTGGTTAAATATGAAAATATTTTATTAATATGGGTCAGGTCGGGTATGGGTCGGGTCGGGTATGGTTTGAAAAATTTACATTATGCTTAAATGGGTCATAAATGGGTTAATGGGTCAATTTGGGTCGACCCATTAATGACCCGACCCAAACCCGACCCGACCCACCCGTTTAACACCTCTAGCTTTTAGCAACTAGAGAGTTTAAGGGTCTGCAACTTCAGAAAATCCTTGATTGAATCCAGCAAACTCTCGATGGATTGGTTTCTAGAAAGATCAAGAAATCTAAAGTGCTTCAACCGACTACCGAATGAAGGAAGGATGCAAAAATCTGTATAGCCCGACCATTTCGACAATGATTGAACTTGGAGAACATCCAATGATATTTATTTTGGGACAAGTTCTTCATAGAGAGAAACGCTCATAGATTGGTCACTTCAAGTAAAGAGGTCCCTTCCTATAGCGAGGAGAATTGTGAAGCAAATGATGCATGTCGATTTCCTCTAATAATGCTGCCTTCATTGAATTTAACCATCTTGCACTCATCTCCGACCACTTTCAAAGCAAGATCGTGCATCTAAGTCACAATGGACCACCTCGACTTCAAGGAATGACCTACACAGTAGGTCCGACACATAACAATCACTGATCTCGTTTCCATTCAATGACTCAATAAAGTCTTATGCCATCTAAAACTATATTGTCTATTTGTCAAATAATGAGTTGCCCTCCTCCTGCCAATAGCAACAGTTGCCTCACTAAAAATGTCTCTAGATGAAACTTCCTATTATTTTTATTCCGAACCAGTTTCTTTTGAAATTCTTGAATCTTATTAGCCACTTTGAAGTAGTGTGCAAGCTGATTTGATTCGGAGAAGAAAACACGTACCTCTTTTGACATCTTGTTGCCCGAAGTGACATTTATCTTTGATTGCAACAACGTCAAGCAAGTCCTATAGGTCAAACAGCACGTCTTTAAGCCTCTTGAGCCAGTCCTTGAATTGGTGGTTGTGCCGTTGCTGTTTCTCAGCATCCAATAGCACAGCTTGGTTGGTCTTGACGGTGTCTACAAGACTTCGGAGCTCCAGTTTCACCAAATCGGTGGTCAGGCTTTTTAGTAGGTCAGTGGCAAGTCCTAAAAGACCTGCTTCTGCCATTTTGTAAAATACAAAAGCAGGGGCTGAGGAGTGTTTGAGAGGGGGTTGCAAAGCTATGCTTTTGTTGTGAGACAAGGGCTCGGTGCTGCCTCATCCACTTCATGCACGAATATATAGCAAGACAAACGGCATATCCATGTTACTTCATGCTCAGTCACTCCACCAGATAAAATAGCATAACTTGTAATAGGGGAAAAGAAAAGCGTGAATGAGTTGTTTCTTTGTGTTAAGCGGAAGGTGCCAAATAAATGGATCGATAATAAAGTAAAAGAAGAAGAAGATATGTCTCTTCGTTTAATCATGTCCCTAATGAATTTGAGGGGAAACTCTTTAATTTTGTGAAATATAAAATAAGAGAAATATAAGTCCCCGACTACCAAAAATATAAATTTTTTCCGGTAACTAGGAAAAGATTTGAGATCGTTCACTTTTGTCACAATAACACATTTTAGTTGACACTATCGAAAGTTTTCTAAGGTGATCGAATATCTGATTTCGAAATTTGTACAACATTTCGAGACAAGTCAAAAGGCCCATTTTAGGTGATTTTCTCGTAGTAGTATTTGAACTAATTATTGCGTTTGGGCTAACTTCTTGTTACTTCATAAGAATTGGCATAGTGGTAATGATCTTATTTGTGTGTGGATTACGCGTAAGACATTCATTTGATTCTCCACGCCAACAAAAGCAAACAATTCCATATTTTGGGCCATCACTCCAAGCTTAAGCTTACATTTTACCTAATTTATGAGATTAGTAGGATATTTTGTAAGGTGGAAGGTATTCTTAATTAAATAGGCCTTCCTTGTAGGAAAAGTATCAAAAAAGTTTTTAACTTATTGCATTTGTACTAATTCAATCCTAAACCTATTGGTTGTGTTAATTTAGTTCTAAACATTTTTATAATTTGCCAACTAAACCGTTTCCGCTAATTTTGGTTAGAAATTGCTAATGTGTATACTAGTCCCACATAGCTTATTCAGCGCTAACTTGAATAATTTTTATAATTTTAAAAAAATGAATTTTATTATTTTTTTTAATATTTCTTTCTTATTTACTTTTTTCTTTTATTTTGACTAACAACCCTTAAATTCTAATAGTCAATCTTGGATTTGTTCTACATTTAGTGATGCTTCAAGTTATTTATTTTTCTTAATTTTGTAAGTATTAACTTAACTTTATGGTAAAAGCTATTTTAAAAACTCTAAATTATACCATTGTGATACATTTACCCTAATTTATTTTTTTCGCCTCATCAAAAACCTTAAAATATGTCTATTATGACACATTTACCCTAAACTTTTTCCTCTAACATAAAAAAACTTAAACTTGTGCTTGTGTAACATATGTGCCATTATCAAAATTCTGTTAGATGATCTTTCACCTAAACCCCATGGGCGCCATGCTAGCATTATTTGCTTTCTAGCATCCATGTAGGCAAATTTTTAATGATTCTCATTGACAGAATTCAGAAAAATTGTCCAAAAGTGTGGCACCCCCGACTCGCCTCAGGTTGCCACAGGTACCTATCGCTATACCTAATGAACGCTAGTTACAACTCTTAGTAGAAGCATCGCAGTTCATAGGCTTTTTTTTTTTTTTTTTTTTTTTTAAACGGTCCCGGCGCAACTTATTAGTGGAAGCATAATTGAATATCATCATCTCTCCCTCCAACAATCATGATACAATGCACACCAACTACACATCATATGAAAAGATGAAGCCGAGCCACTTTTATTTACGTATATTTTCAAGATGGATTTCACGGATCGGTACAACAAAAAGAAAGGCCAAGATTTTCCATCTAGACTTGGCCACAACCCAAAAGAAACAACTCGACCCCTATGTCTATCTCATGCGTGACCCTCCATCTACAAGTGTCGGCTATGTCCAAAAAGTGTCAGCTCTCCCCTCCTCAGGCGGCCATCACACCCACCCCGGTGCATCGGGCGGTGGCGGCGGCAACATCCCCCGCATCACTCCGTCACGGCGGACGTGGACCGACAAGAACTCCTGAACGACCGGGCCTCCAGCTAAGCCCACATCATACATCACTAGCACACGAACCCGCACAAACGTCAGACCGGGGATGGTAACGCAGTCCATCTCCGAGCACTCGACCTCCACGTCAGATGGAAGGCCATAAAAAGTACCACGCGTGACCGGAGAGAGCGGCATCTTTCTAATCTGAAATGTTGGTCCCCGAAGGGGTGAGTACAGCCACTCAGCAGGTAAAAGATCCAATAAACCACTCAATGCATCACACAATACAATAAATCAATCCTAGCATAGTACATGTCATCCATTCATCCAAGCATAACTTACCTTGCAGCCATGCATATGTCATCGTACCATATGTACATACATCCTCATGTACTCATCATCATCATGTCACACATATACTATTATGCCATAGGTGATCATCATCATGTCACACATATATCATCATGCCATAGGTGATCATCATCATGTCACATACATATCATCATGCCATAAGTGATCATCATCATGTCACATATACATGTCATCATGCCATAGGTGATCATCATCATGTCACACATCCATACGTATGTCATCACATCTCATGCGCATGATTCAATTTCCACTTTTATCTTTAAATTTGATCACCACATCTCTCTTTCCCGGGACCAGTAATTGCATCCCACACTTTATCACTAGGACCCCAACCTGGCATCGCGAGAAACCTCCGGCACACACCACCGGGCATCCGGCACCCCCACATTCTGGGCATCTCGCATCCCAACTGGCATCACGAGGCATTCCCCGGGCACAAACCTCCGAGGCTTCCGGCACCCAACCATTCTAGGCATCTCGAAACTCCCGAGGACATCCGGGCATGTATCTCAATACATCCGGGCATCCGGCACCCCCCATCCCGGGCATCCTGACACTCCCAGGACATTATCGGCCGCCACTAACAATTTCCTCATTCATCATAATGCATGTTCACCAATTTATGTCTCACAATCAGCATGGCACATGATGTAATGGCACAAAGTCTAATTCAGCATTTGATTCTATATGCAATGCCAACTATCATCACATGCTCAGCAATATTCAATCACCTCAATCAATATCCTTGATAGGGCTCATCCAAAGCAGAATAGTCACAATTTCCAGCATTTGAAATTCGTATAATCCATGCTTGCACAATTTTAGAAAATATTTCCATTAAATGCCCAAATGGTCTTTAAAAATTATGAACTTTGAACATGTGCTAGTCAAGACATAATGGCAAATATTTCATAAAGGACACTGCATCAAAGACCCTCATACAATTTGATATATATATATATATATATATATATATATATATATATATATATTGCACCACAGCGTTTCTGTTCCATCAATATAGCTTGCACAGTTTTTGAAATATTTTTGGTTAAATAGGTATATGAACTTCAAAAATTATGAAATTTTAATATGTTATAGGGAAGAAATAAAGAAAGATACTTCGTGAAGAACACTTTGCCAAAATAGTTTCATATAAAATGATATAACCCATGCATTGAGACTGACTAAACCGAACGTGACAGACTACTCGGTTTTTGGAATAATTCCGATTAAATACTCTAATGACCTTAAAAAATTATGAAATTTTACCAGGTGATATCCAAGACCCCAAAGTAGATTTTTCATGAAGACACTGAAGTCATATTTTTCCTAGATAATTAATTATGGACGGTCGAAGCTCCTGTTCCCAGTACCGAACAGTCCAGGTTTTGCCGTCTCCGAAAAATTACGATTTCACCGACTTATCTTCCGTCTTTTCTTCTGAATTTTGGATATTTTTTGCTTCAAGAGGTCTACTACAACTTTCGTTAAGGGATCAAGGTGAGATTTTCAAAGGATAATCACTTTATAGTTCACGAAGTCGCTGGAGTCCAGTACAACACTTCCAGATCTATCGTCTTCAAAGAAAAATCGTTTCACTAGGATACACTTGTTCGTTTTACTTCAAATTTGAGTATGTTAGTCTTCAGGATGTTCTATTCAACTTTCGTGAAAAAGTCGAAGTGAGATTCTCAGTAAAAAGTAACATGCAACACACAAAACCACCAAGAGGTCAACAAAACAGCTTCAGATCTAACGTTTTCGTAGGAGAAGGGTTTCACCCCTCAAATATCAACCATTTTGGCTCAAATTTTAGTATGTAATACTTTAAGGTGTTATCTACAACTTTCATGAAGAAGTCGAAGCCAAAATCCGACTCAAAACCCACATGCAAGCCTCTACAACATTCTGGGTCAGGCGGTCTACTCGAAAACAGAAGGCTATTTCAAGAACAACGCATGCAAAGCTTCGGTTCTCACACCCTAAACGTCCGAGATTCATCACCATTCAAACACACATACAAGATACAACATGCAAGAGTAGAATATAGATCCCAATTTGCCTCTAGACCGAGCTAGCAGCGAGCACACGGCGGCGGCGAGCGACGGACGCACGGCGGACGGGCGACGGACGAGCAGCTTCCTCCTTCGCACGGCCTCTTCCTCCTCACTCTCGGTTCCCTCACTCACTCGACAGCTCTCTCTCTCTCTCACTCTCTCTCTCTCCGGCGACACTCCTCTCTCTCTCCCTCTCTTTCTCGCTTAAGCCGGCCATCATTTCCTCAATTTTTTCTCCCCTTCCATCATTAGCAATGATTGCTAATTGCATGGCCTACACTTGGCAAATCCCATGCATAATGGGCTTGGAAGTGGGCCGGCCACTCCCCCTCTCCTTGGTCGACGGCAGCCCTCTCCATGGGCTTCATGGGCCGGCCTTTTGGCCCATTAAAGGTCCACACTCTTGGGCCTAAGGCCCAAGCCTAATTAAATCAAATTCTAACCCCTTTTTAAATACTAATTAAATCCTTATTGAATCAAAGTACTATAGTGTATAAATTAAATAATTATACACTTGAAATCACAATTTATAGATTCTAACCCACAATACATATGGCCAAAGATAGATCATCCCTTTCCAAAAATTTATCTATTAAATTTGGCCATAGTCCTTAATACAAGACATTAATTTGAGCACCCCTAATGACCGGTAAGGAATTCTAGGATGCCACAAAAAGTCTTTTGCCGAGTTAGTTTTAAACCTTTCAATTTTGAGTGCTGAACATTTTTTTCATATTTTGTCAATTGATTCCATCTAGTAGATTTTATAATCCCGCCAGCGAGAGGTTCCCTCAAATTCAATATAGATGGCTCTCTTGCTGAAGGATCGTGGGAGGGAGCGATTGCAGGAGTGTGTCGAAACTCAGATGGATTTCTTGTCGATGGATTCGCAAATTGAGTTGAGCTTCTTCGGTGATTGAGATAGAATCCCTAACCCTTTTGGAGACGCTGCTGTACTGGGAGAACCACTTTGTGAGTTGAGCTTCTTCGGTGATTGAGATAGAATCCCTAGCCTTTTTGGAGACGCTGCTGTACTGGGAGAACCACTTTGACTTGAAGACACGAACTGATCTGTCGGTAGAGACTGAAACTGACAGATAATCCTCGCAAAAGCTATGTGACGGTCGCAGATCAAAGCCCATGGAATTTGTGGGTATGGATCGACGATTGCAAGCGAAGACTGGCCCAATATAAGTCTGTCCACATAGCCCAGTGCTCTCTGGGGCCGACCTTCTGGTGGACTGAGTTGTAAGGCCCAACGGAAAAAAGCCCTCTCTTTAATAGGCTCTCTAACCCCGGCCAAGTCTATTTACATATCCTTTGTTTTGATGTTAAGAAATTGTGCTCTAATTAGGGTACGTTTGTTTCGCGAAAATATTTTCTTTATTTTCCGGCCTCTGGTTGGTTAGGAAAATGAGTCCACACAAAACCTATGCTTAAATTCTAGAACATATTTTTCAATAAGATTGTTCAAAATATAACTAGATGATACTTAGGTCCGAAACTCCATACTTAGGCAGGGAAATGCCAACGCTAATTCCCTACTCCTCGGAGTTTTGGACCAAGTCTCTGGCACCTGGGCCCAGGTCCATTAAGGCTAAGCCTAGGACCTCGTTACCCTGGCACCCATGCTTAGGTCTATTGAGGCCGAGCTTGAAGCTCTAGTGCCCGTGCCCAATGCCTCGACACCTAAGGCCAAGTCCATAAATGTTGTGCTTGGGTCGTCAATGCTCGAGCTCTAGTCATCAACACTCAAGCCCAATTCACAAATGTCGTGTGGGTCCGCAAAGGTCATGCGTAGGTCCTTAGTTAATAAAATATTTTTTATTATAAAAATTAGAGAAATCAAATTTTGAATTTTTTCTATTTTTCTTTTCTTTTTTATTCTTTTTCTTTTTCTTTTCCCTTCTTCCTTGGCCAGTGGCCATGGCTGGCCTCGAGCAAGGGATGAACTTACCCCAAATCAGCAAGCACAAGGTGTCGCTAGAGGTCAGCAAGTCGCGGCAAGCTCGAGGCCTCATGAGTTAGCGATGAGCCTAAAGCTCGTCAATCTAGTAAGGATTGGCTCCCCACAATCAAGTGAGCTTGAACCTCACTGGCTTTGGGTGAGTTGGTCCCTCAGCTATGGTCAACTACCAACCAAGGAAGAAGGAAAGAAAAAAAGAAAAATTCAAAATTCAATTTTTTTGGTAATTTTTCTTAGGAAAATTAAATCAAAATTTTCAAACCAAACAATGGAAAATATTTTCTAATTCATCTCTAAGTTTCCACCAAATATGGAAAAATATTATAATTTTCTTAAAAAATGGCCTCTTGAAAAAATATTTTTCAGAAATATTACATTTTCAACGGAACAAATTGAGCCTTGAAATTATGAAGTGCTTTTCTCATAAAGGAAAAAAAAAAAAAGTCTATGATAACCCTTTTTTGCTAGCATTTCACACCCCGAAATCACTTTCATGTATGCAAAATTATGAAATGAGGGAATCTATGTATGATTTTATCAAAGACTTTGATGTGAAGATATGTGATAGTGATTCGATGATAGCAATTACTTTTGGAAAAATAATCTCTCAAATAACAATAAAGAGAGTAAAAACGGATAGCTAAATCATAGCAGAACAAAAAAAAAAAAATCTGATATGTAGCACACGATCGCCCATCCTGTTGAACTATTTCAATGGACAGCTAATGCCTAAATATTTCAGATTGGAACACACAACAAGCGGAAGTCGATGCAAATTACTACTTCAAGGTTGGTGTTGAGTCGATCCTGAATTTCCCCTTGGTTGCTTACTCTTGCAGGTCAAACTCATAAAGCTCCTTCAAATTAGGGGTGAGCACGGTTCCCGGGTAGAACCGGGAACCGGAGAACCGAACCGGAGGGTCCGGTTCGGTTCCCGGTTCCAAAGAGACCGGTTCCGGTTCCCGGTTCCCCTTTTCTAGGAACCGGCGTTCCCGGTTCCGGTTCCGGTTCCTGGGAACCGGAACCGGTTATAATTTAAAAAAAAAAAACCCTTCCCTCCCCCGGCGAATGATTTCCCTCCCTTTGCGGATTCTTCCCCCCTTCCCCTTTCTTTTTCTCTCTCTCTTTCTTTTCTCCCCTTTTCCCTCCTCACGTCACTTCTTGCCCCCCAGCTTTTTTCTTTTCTTCTCTCTCCCTCTCTTCTCTTTCCGGTTCCGGTTCCGAATCGCCTAGGGTTTCCGGATTGCTCTCTCTCTCTCTCTAGAATCCTCCGTTTCTTTCTCAACGAGCGCCTCCTCCGGCGCCGTCTCCGATCTCCCCGCTTTCCGGGACCCGATCCGCGCGACGCCCTCCGTTCCGCGGCCACTCCGATTCGGAGCTTCGATCGAGCGCTCGTCGCCGTCAATCAGTTCCCGCTCTTCTTCTTCTTCTTCTTCCGATCTCTTTCTTGTTTTTTGTGGCTTGAGAGAGCGAGAGAGAGAGAGAGAGAGGGAGGGGGAAATGGTGAGGGGGAAGACGCAGATGAAGAGGATAGAGAACGACACGACGGGCGGTGACGTTCTCGAAGCGCAGAACGGGCTGCGAAGAAGGCCTTCGAGCTCTCCGTCCTCTGTGACGCCGAGGTTGCACTCATCATCGTCTCCCCGAGGGGCAAGCTCTACGAGTTCTCGAGCTCAACGAGACGGTAGGTTTTCCTCCGCATTTTTGCTCAAGTGACAGATTGCTCCTTTGCCTAACTAAGATGAGCAACACTGACAGTTGCTCATCCTTCATTTCAAAATTTGGAAAAAATGAAGATTGCATAAAGATGCACTTGTTACTCGATTCTATTGGGGTTTCTTGGTTCCATTGGGTTGAATAGTTGATTGGCACGCTGTTTCTTTTGCAAGGCCTCCCGAAGGTAGCGTGAGAATCTTATGCTTCGCGTGCACGAGCTGCAGGTACTTGGCCTTGGCGAACACGGCCAACGGCGAGCCGGGTTCCGCGCGATGAAGCTCGGGGGCGACGGACTTGAGCTTCTTGGGCGGTCGAAGAAGGCTTGGGGAGTGCGCTCCTCGATGGACGACGACTCGTTCGCGAGCGTGAAGTTGGGGAAGTTGAAGCCCTCGAAGATCAATCTGGCCACGAACGATTCGATGGCAAAGTGCCAATGGCCGGGCTTCGCGAACCTCGCTCACGGCTCGATGAATCGGATGGCCTCGTCGAGGTTCCAGTTCGCCGCCTCCATCTCGCGAGCCATGGCTTTCGCGAAGTGCCTCACGGATCGTAAGGCGTAGTGGAGGACTTGGGCGGAGTGGGTCGGGCTCAACGACGCGAGCTTGAAGCCGTCGAACGGGTGCAAGACGCCGCTCGGAGACGAAAATTTAAGTCGGCATGCGAGCTAGGAGATCATTTACCAACCGCCATATCCCAATTTTGAATTTAGTTGTCTATTTGGATGTAAAAGATTCACATTCTTGGGTATTGGCGGGAACTGAAAATGGAGGGTCAAGCTGTTGAATTATTTCGGCTTCCGAATATTCGCGCCAATTACGAAAATGAAAAAAAAAAAAAAAAAAAAAAGAACTGTTGGAAACGGAACCGACCCGGAACTGTGACGGGGTAGGTTCCGGTGTTCCCGATTTCGACGGGTAGGTTCCGGGTTCCAAAAATTGAGGAACCTGTACCCGAGGGTAGGTTCCAGGTTCCGGACGGAACCAAACCGGAACCGGGAACCGCTCACCCCTACTTCAAATCACCACGGACCCGCGCCCTCCACTTCTTCATGGCGGCCACGATGATCTGGGCCATCCTCGTGAGCGGGCTGCCTGCAGACACCTAGCGCCAGTAGAAAGGGGTAACTGCGAGGACGATCGCGACTAAGATCGCAAGCCCGCGGGTCAGGAGCCCGTACCCAAGAGCCCGGCGCAGTGTCCTGAATATACAGGACGGTGTTGGCAAAGAGGGTCCCCATGAAGATGCTGGACGTCAACCACTTGAAGGAGTGCTTGTAGGCCTTCTCCCTCGGGCCAAAGTTGTCGAACTGGTCCGTGCCAATCATCGAGATGTTGGGCTTGGTCCCGCCGGTCCCGACCACCAGCACGTACAGCGCACCGCAGAAGACGGAGTTGCAATGTGGAGGGCTTCTAACAATCGTCGATGTCAGTTTCCGACCGGTGCAGCCGGTTTGAGGCCGGGAAGTGAGATTGCCAGGGTCAACACAGACATGCCCTGAGTGAAGAAAGCTAGATATGCTTAATTGTCTCGTCCAACGAAAAGACATATTTTGCAAGAGAAGCTAGTCAACCGCTTTCGATTAAGTATTATATAATACGTTATATAAACCAACATCCCTATCCTTATGGGTCCTAGGTAGTATACTGATTATATAAGACGAATTCTTCGCATTTCATATGCGTAGAGCGTGTTTCTTTGTAATAGACCACGGATTAATTAGAAATACGATAATTGAAAACATTGATTTGATGGCAGTTTCTTTTGATTTGGCGGTTAGTAATCCTTTACAAAATATCAAAGTAATATTGATGAGCCTTGATTGAGCTACGCCAATTTGCAACGAGCAATTTATCGGGTGTCGACTACTAACACATGGCTTGTTTATCGTGTGTTTAAACTTAAAGTTTGTTTGTTTCTTGGAAAATATTTTCTTCATCTTCCGATGTATGGTTTATTTAGGAAAATGAGTTAACAAAAAATATTTTGCTACTAAAACTTGAATTCAGAAAAATAATTTTAAAAGAACCAGAAAACGTTATATAAAATATTACTTGGAATCGGTGCTTAAACTCGAAACTTTACAATTGAGCATGAAAACCCCCAAAGTCAATCCCCAGGTTCTAACATTTGGAATCAACTCTCTAGTGGACAGGCCTGAGCCCAGGCCCATAGAGGCTATGCTTGGGACCGTTGTACTCAGGGCCAGGACCTCAATGCCCATGCTCAGGTCCATCAAGGCCAAGCCCAAACCCCTAGTGCTAGTACCCAATGCTCCAAAACCCGAGCTCGAGTCCATAAAGGCCGTGTTCAGGTCTCCAATACTCAAACTCTAGTCCCAACCCTTAGGCTAGGGTCCATAATGGCTACATGCGAGTTTTCAATGGTTAGGCTTAGGTCTTTGGTTCATGAAACATTTATTCTTAAAAAAATATTTTTTTTAAATTCGAATTTTTAAATATTTTTATTTTTTAAAACACCAAATTTTAATTATTTTTTTAGTTTTTAGTTTTTGTTTTAATCTATTATTTTCTTTTTGCTTCTTCCTTGGCCAATTGCTGGCCAACAAGATCAAGCTCGCTTGTGGGCAATTGCCGACCGTCACTATAGCCGACTGGTGGCCAAGGAATAAGGTAAAAGAAAAGAAAAAGAAAAAAAGAAAAGGATATAAAAAATTTAAAAATACAATTTTTATTATTATTTTCCCCATCAAATTTTCTATACCAAACGACATAAAGTCTGGGGTTTTTTCTTTCAAATTTCAATCAAATACTAGAAAATGAAATCATTTTACTTCTTGGAAAATATTTTCAAAAAATGATGCATTTTCCGAAAAATAAATGGACGCCTAATCCTTAAAACTTTACCACCTCTAGATAGTCTTATTTTGTTGTATTTATTCGTTACTGATTCCGTAAGTCGGTTTAGAATTCTTAATTTTCCAAATCATGCATGTGATTTTCACATCTTAAGATAGACAAAACATATGATGTAGTTGACTAGATGACTGAACCACGTTGATTCCTTACTAGGATAAGCGCGGAAGACCGAGGAACATGGAGACGACCTCCAAGTCGAGAGGGTTCACACCTTCAAAACGGCGGTCCGATTTGCCTTTTTACTTAATTACTTCTAGAATTTTGGAAATATGTTGAGTCCTTCCCGGCAAATGACTTTTTTTTCCTTTCACCTTTGGATTTTCCGGTCGCGTGGAATATAATCCGCGTGTGGACAGAATTCAGACTATTCTTTGTCGGCAAACGAAAACAAAAATAAGTTTAAACTTGTACAAAACGAATCCCTCATGCATTAGTAGTTGTCGACTAGAGTCGATAAGAAGTACTTATAAATCTGTTGGTAGATTAAATCAATCATATTTCATTAACGTGTCTTGACTATAAACTTAAAGTCGCTTTTTTCGACAAAGACAAATGACAAAATACATTTTCAACTTGTCATAATTGTGTTCATAAACTAAATTAATAATATTTCATTACTACGTCTCAACAATAAATGTGATGTACTTTTTTCTGACAAGACTAGTTACAAAATAAATTTTAGGCTCTTTTGCACTCTATCATGCACGTGATTCCTTTAAACTTTTGGAATGGATTTTCGCTGCTAATCGATATTGGGAAATAGTCAAGCTTTTCTTGAGCTACCCCGAATTCAACTGCCAGATAATCAAACTTGGTTCGGTTCGATTAATCTTTTTAATTCAAGTAGTTCGATTACTTAGCCGGTCAAACTTATTAAGTAACAAATTCTATGGTATTGTAAAAACTCAAATTCGAGCGCGGGCGGATCTCGAACTTGGCAAAATCAAGCTCCAATCGTGTATTCAGCTGGGCGGAATTGAGTGGATTCGAGCTCAAGTATTAGAAAAACTCTGTCAACTCAATTCAGATTATATCCTCTACTTTTTTGAAAGAACTTACAAGGCTGAATTTTCTGCGCAGATTTGCATGACTTTCCCATGTCAATCTGATAGTGGCTAGTTGGGATACATTACAAGGCCATGGCTATAAGTTTTCATGTGGACACACTTCGATGGCAATGTGGAGGACACGCACCGTGAGATGGACGGTGGATGTGACAACGAAGGTCCGGCAATGGCCGAGATGAGTGTCTGCAAAGTGCACGCCAAGGATGGCCGTGATCCAAATGGTGTCGACCCAGTTGGTGACAATGTTGGCCGCCTTGACCGCGCCTTGCTGAAGCTTCTTAGTCATATAGAGGACAAGGTTGGATGAGATTCCATGATATGTGATCCTCTCGAAGGATTGAGATTAGAAGAGCATTTGGAGAAAATGTAGGGTTTGTTTGTTTGATGAGAAAACTGTTTTCAGGAAATTATTTTTCAACTTTTTAATATTTGGATGGCGGAAACTAACACATCCTGACCTAAAGGGGGTCTTTTTCTATAACTTCAAATAGTGCTTAGTAAAATGTAATTGAAATGTGCACTTGGAAGCAACTTGGATTTAAATGCTGTTTAAAAAAAAAAACTATAGTTGTCAAAGACTTCATATGTGTGTGTGTGTGATTCTGAAAGAAGATCAGCAATCGGTGGCACTTAGGTGAGGGGTTTAGGCGGCGAATGGACGTCGGCAAGCCAAATCTAAGACCCAACAAAGAGTAAGAATAACATTGGATCGAAATTCACTCAATATGATTGGCTTTGTTAAACCGAATGAGATATAGCTTTATTTATTTTTTTTGGTCAAATGCATTTGAACATACTTCCTTCCAAATCTAACAGTGATTGGGGTTTGAGGCTGACAAATCACTTAGCTAATGTTGATCGGTCAAAGCAAAAGAGCGAACATTCTGTAAGTTCTTGCTTGTATTCAGCCCAACGAAGGAACGAATCCCAGACTTCAAATATGTATAATTGAAAGGAGGAAGATGTTCTTGTAAGCAGTCATTTGTTCCAAAATTTTATGCTATTCGGGAATGATGTGTTGCCGGGCAAAGATCGCACTTGCCGTGAAATTGGACTTCAGACAATGGGAAAGCAAACGAAAGCTTCCTCTCTGGTTTTAATTCGACCACATAGTGATCAATTTATCAAGATGTTTTCCCTTGAAAGTTAAAAAAATTCACGGAAAACTGAGATGAGGAATGCACGAAAGAAAGAAAATGACATGGAAAGTAAATGTTCCCGAACATTAAAGGGAAACTAAACTACAGGACTGAGATTAAAACAGAATACTGGAATTGAATTTGAAGCAAATGAATATTACAACGT
The DNA here is from genome assembly GCA_017140595.1 of Eucalyptus curtisii. NCBI lineage: Eukaryota > Viridiplantae > Streptophyta > Magnoliopsida > Myrtales > Myrtaceae > Eucalyptus > Eucalyptus curtisii. Next base: position 9,779,413 of record CM029504.1, read on the forward strand.
ACTTGAAAATCTAGCTACGCTTGAAGTTACAACACTGAAAACGCGGGTTTGATATCCACATGACACCTTTATGGAGGAACAGCTTTCTGAGAACTAAAAGACATTTGATAGAGTTTCGTGCTGTCGTTACTTAGAATTCAATAGGGTTTGGCAAAAATGGTCATTTCTTCTTCGTCCCTTGTTTCGACTTTAACATACTATTCTCGTTTTGATTCTTTAACATGCTATTATTTATTAAACGTCTTCTAGACCATCTAGAAACTGTGTCACTGTCAGACTTTATTTTCAAACCCAGCGTCGCTGTCGTGCATCGTAGAGGATTTATGTCATTCCAGTTCATATTTCAGAGATACTATTGCCAAATCATTATCCAAGTGATGAACAGGTTCACGATGTGTCTGACTTGGGCAAGATCCCAAAAGGAGTGTTCAAAGTATCTACCCAATGATCCGGCGCAATTTACATTAGCCAAAACAATCAAATCAGTACATATGGAGAATTTTAATGGTAGATCGTACTAATGAATAACGATGTGCATTACCATCCTACTTGGGATTGATATGATATGTTATGTTCTCGATTACCTCATAGAAGCATCCAAGGGACAACTTGATAGATTTTACCCAAGGAAAGCTACCAATTAAGTTGGAAATTCGAGACATAAGACATTGATCTAACGATGATCTATTATGCTTAATGTTCACCGCTATATTTATTTGCTCATGACAATTTGGATCCGCCAAAGTAGTTGACCATGATAATGACCATTATATTATAGAGTGTTAAGACACACTTGTCAGTTGTGCTAGAAAAGCCTCACATCTAAGAATTGATGTGGTCTGAAGTAATTAATATATTATAGATGTCTTATATCTCATTGTATTAAGTTTTTTTGGCAAAGATGAATTCAACTAAATATATCAACAATTTGAATTGAGTTCTTTCTTAATGATCTCCCCGAATGAAGGTATCACCATCTTGGATAGCATCCCTTAGGAAATAAAAGAAAAACAAAAACAAAAAGCAAACTCGAAGCTAGGGCAAGGAGAGAAAGAAGACAAAAGCAAAGTCACTATGTCAATGGCATGGAAATTATAATCTTCTAGATGCCTCCGTGCGTCTATAAAAAGTCTTTAGGGTTTGAACTTCCAGTGTTCAACTTTCCTACAAACTCTCAGTTACATATCATATAAACAAAATGTCACTGGTGGAAGGAGGGGTTGATGATTACACCCAAGATGGAACCATGGATCTCCGAGGAAACCCTGTCTCTCGATCCAAGCGCGGCGGATGGACCGCCTGCACCTTCATCCTTGGTACTCCCTCCCTCCCTCCCTCCCTCCCTCTCTCTCTCTCTCTCTCTCTCTCTCTCTCTCTCTCTCTCTCTCTCTCTCTCTCTCTTTGTTTTGAAGAGAAATTTGGTAAATTGCGGGAAGAAATCAAACGGACCGGCGACATACAAAATTACATATACAACACAGAATGTATCATCCAACCATTTTTTTTTTCTTTTTTTACCTTTCTTGATGATTTAGTTTTGAAATCTCAATGTGTAAACGATTCATGTTGGGTTTTGAGGGTAACTGGGAAATTTAACCTACCATCATTTTATCATAGACATGTTTGGCGGTTGTGCCTGACTTGGGCGCTCTCGTGGCACGGGGTTTAATACTTCAGTTGGGTTAGGAATATCTCAAATTTGAACTTAATTTCCTTGAGAGGGATGGATGTCTAGGCAGAAGGCAAAATTAGATACTGGTGGCCATTATTTTCGCACAAAAAAAAAAAAAAAATGCCCCATAAATAGTTGGTTGGCTAGCAAATTCTGATATTCTATCTCGTAAATTTAATATTTCAACATACTGAAAGTACTTTTGCATCTATAAGTCTTCTTAAATCCCATTATAATCAGAAGTCCTCCGTTGTGCGGTTGATGATGATAATCAGAATGTCACCAACACGGGCTGGCCAGTATTTTATCCGTTGCATTAAAAGTCAATAAAAATGAGATTTTTTTTTTTTGTTTTTGCTTTGAATTATATTTGTTTAAAGAAAGCACAAGACTCGCACCTAAAAATGACTCTGTCATGATAAAATTCTACATTAGATAGATTTTTAATTAGTTGAGATATTTATAAATAGTTGATAAAAAAGAGAGCTAATAGTATCTTCTCCCGACATAATAATCAACCATATGTTGCGATTTGTTACGTTGTTTATGTCCCTCATTAAGGCTTAAGTATGATCCAGAGCTTGGAAGAGCTAGCTCCTTAACATGAACTCCAATAATAAAGGCCAGAAGCATCTATTTGACCCATTTATTCCATTCCTCTAATGATGCATTTTCAATTGAAAAGGAAAGGTTGGTCACGCAAACGAGGGTGTACGTATGACTTTTGTCCTGTGGTCTTTTTCCATGATCTTATGGGTCAATGTTTAATTTACTTTACTTCACTTATGTTTCGGACATGATGTATTAAGAAATCATAAATCTCTAACTATGCACTTAATATTGGGAAAAAGTTACAAAAATCCCACACATTACCCTATCACCTTAAATTATTTTTTGTAATACCAAAAATTCCAAAATTATATATGTGTGATATACAAGTTTAGACGTGTTACTATACATATAATTTAAAAAATTTTATGACTTTTGCCCCTTAATATATTGAATAAGTCGGCTTCATTTTAGGGCATTCGCTAGTCGTGCATTTTTTTTCTATTAGCACCATTTTCTTTAAAATAAAGAAACTTAACCGAGATCTCATTTTTATTTTTGAAAAAGAGAGAGAGAGACCAGTTTCCTTATAATCATTTTCATATTGACTTGTTGACTAATTATTGCAGGGTACGAGGTCTTCGGGAGCATGGCATACTGCGGTTTTCTGTCCAATCTAGTCCTCTATCTGACCGAGAATCTCCGCAAAGGCACGGTCAAGTCGGCCAACAATGTCACGGATTGGGTCGGCACTGTTTACATCACCGCCGTCCTTGGCGCGTACGTGGCAGACGCCCATCTCGGCCGTTACTGGACCTCCGTCGTCGCATCAGCCGTCTATCTCGCGGTACGTGTCGTCCCAGTCCAAAATCGAAAAGCTGTCGAGAAAAGCGACCTTTCGACAGTTGGTCGAGACAATAAAGCATATTTATCTTGGCGCAGGGCATGTCGGTCTGGACCCTGGCCGTCTCGCTTCCCGGCCTCCAATCGCCTCGCTGCTCGGAGGCCGACGGCGGCAACTGCGAGAAGGCCTCCGCGCTGCAGCTCGCCGTCTTCTATGGCGCGCTGTACACGCTGGCGGTCGGGAGGGGCGGGGCCGAGGCCAACGTCCCGACGATCGGCGTGGACCAGTTCGATGACTTCGACCCGAAGGAGAAGGCCCACAAGCTCGCCTTCTCCAACTGGCGGACGGTCAGCATCTTCTTCGGGTGCCTCTTTGCCAACTTCGTGCTTGCGTATATTCAGGACAACGTAGGCTCGGCCCTCGGGTACGGGTTCCCGACCCTAGGGCTCGCGATCTCTGTGGGGATCTTCCTCGCAGGGACCCCCTTCTATCCCCACCGGGTGCCTGCAGGCAGCCCGCTCACGAGGACGGCACGGGTCATCGTGGCAGCCGTGAGGAAGTGGAGGGTGCCGGTCCCGAGCGATCCGAAGGAGCTTAATGAACTTGACCCGCAAGACGATGCCGAGAAGGGAAAGTTCAGGACCGAGTCAACACCAACCTTGAGGTAGCAATTTCCATCGACTACAGCTTCTTCTGTGTTCCAATCTATAAAATTTGATACATCAGCTGTCGACTTAACACTTTGATAAACTGTGTGGCCCATTTCTATGCAGATTCTTGAACAAAGCATGCGTCCAAACTGGCCCGACCTCTCTGTGGAAGCTATGCTCAGTCACCCAAGTCGAGGAGACGAAACAAATGCTGCTTATGATCCCGATCCTGATCGCGACTTTCGTCCCGAGCTGCATGGTGGCTCAAATCAATACGTTCTTCGTCAAGCAAGGAACTACCTTAGATAGCAGCATCGGCAGCTTCAAGGTCCCCCCGGCGAGTCTTGCCCGATTCGTGACCCTATCGGAGCTTGTGTGTTCTGTGATGTATGACCACTTCTTCGTCAAGCTTATGCGAAGATGTACCAAGAACCCGAGAGGCATCAGCCTTCTTTGCAGGATGGGGATCGGCCTCGTTCTCCACATCGTGATCATGGCTGTGGCGTCCTTCACCGAGAGATGGAGGCTCTGAAGAATTTTTATGAACAGGGAGAGAGAGATAGAAGAGAAACAGAGTCGATGAACTTTATTCAGTGAGAGGCTTCTTTTCATTGAAGAACTCAATCCCCTACATTTACTCTCTTCAGATCAGTTTTATATAAGCTGAAAACTAATAAAACTGATCAACTAAATGAAAAACTAGCTAACAGAAAGCAAAACAGAAAGTTTGACTTTACAAGCTTAAAACCGAATACTAATTCCTCAATATAAACATGCTACACGTGTTACAATCTTTGTTGTTGCCTTCTTTCCTTCCTCTGTTCTCGACAGCACGCATTACACTTCCTCTGTTTTTGACAACACCAATACCTTGCATATTACTCTTAACATCCCCCCACAAATTGGGAAGGGGTGAAAAACCCATGCCCAATTTGATTCGAAGAGTGGAATGTGTCAGCCGTGATAAGGCTTTAGTAAAAATGTCAGCAAGTTGATGAATGCTCGGAACATATTGAACACGCAGAGAACCGGAAGAAACTTTCTCACGAACAAAGTGAAAATCGACTTCAATGTGTTTAGTGCGACCATGGAGAATAGGATTGGCTGTAAGTGAAATAGCAGATTGATTATCACAAAATAACAGAGTTGGAGAATTCAGAGGTATACCAATATCACGTAGAACAAAACTAATCCAAGTGAGATCAGCTGTAGCAGAAGCAAGTGCCCTGTATTCTGCTTCAGTGGAAGAGCGAGAGACGGTAGGTTGTTTCTTCGCTACCCATGAAATGATATTAGAACCAAGATATGTACAGAAACCAGTGGTGGATCGTCTGGTTTCAACACAACCAGCCCAATCTGCATCGGAGAAGCCATATAAACTCATAGAGCTGCGAGAACGAATAAAGATGCCAAGATGAACTGTTCCTTTCACATAACGAAGCACCCTTTTCAACTTATGAAAATCTCCAATAGTAGGCTGTTGCATTTTCTGACATAACAGATTTGTTGCAAAGGCAAGATCAGGACGAGTGATGGTCAGATATTGCAGTCCACCGACTAAACTTCTGTAATCAATAGGATTGGATAGAAGAGCATCATCAGTTTTCAAGATGACTGGTCTTAGGGACAAAGGAGTGGAGATGGGTTTGCAGTTAGTCATGTGTGCTCGTGTAAGTAAATCAAGAGCATATTTTGTTTGACATAAAAACAGCTCAGTAGATGTGCGCTTAGCTTCAATTCCTAGAAAATAATGAAGATGGCCAAGGTCTTTCATACGGAATTAAAGACTAAGGGAATGAATCAAGGTATTGAGCAACTTATCTGAGCTGCCAGTCAAGACAATATCATCAACATAAAGTAGCAGAAGCACAGTCTCTTGTCCATCACGTAGTATAAAAAGAGATGGATCAGTTGTACTACAGAAAAAACCAGCTTCAAGCAAGAAATTGCTGAACTTGTCAAACCAAGCACGCGGTGCTTGACGAAGACCATAAAGGGACTTTTTAAGAAGACAGACATATTGGGATTTTGGTGGATGTATAAAGCCAGGAGGTTGCTCCATGTATACTGTTTCATTCAATGTTCCATGCAGAAATGCATTTTTAACATCAAGTTGATGTATTGGCCAGTTCTTCATCATTGCCACAGAAAGTACAATGCGAATAGTGGTATGTTTGACAACAGGGCTAAAGGTTTCTGTAAAATCCACTCCTTCTTCCTGATGAAACCCCTTAGCTACTAACCGAGCCTTCAATCTATCAAGACTCCCATCTGGTGCAAGTTTTGTCTTAAACACCCACTTACAGCCTATAACATTCATTTGATTGGTTCGAGGAACTAATAGCCAAGTCTGGTTTTCATTCAAAGCATCCATTTCATCTTGCATGGCTTTATGCCATCCTAGATATACTAGAGCAGATTTAAGTGATCGTGGTTCAGAAGGCACCTTATATTCAGCAAGGCAGGCATATCGAGGATTGATCTTTTTAATGTCAGATTTGGATCTGGTTTGCATAGGATGAGTAGAGAGTGTACCTTGTGAGATACTTTGAGAATTGGAAGAAACTTGATCAATAACTAGTTCATCTGCTGGCTCAGTTGTGTGAAGAGAAACGTCTGGTTCTGCATAACTGACAGGTTGCAGATGTAAAGAGGAGGAAGTTGAAGATGCTAGAATAGTAGAAATTTCTGGTTCTGTAGTGATGATTCCAGTATCTTGTAAATAACCTGTATGTTGATGTGAGGGAGATGCCATTCGATCTATACTTGGAGAATCCAAGAATTTCACTTCCTCTGTCCATAGTCGATACAGATTTGTATAATGAGGATACCATGTTGCCAATTTCTGAGTAAAAGGAAAGAAGCTTTCATCAAATATAACATGACGACTAATGTATATATGACCAGTGGTGGGGATAAGACATCGATATCCCTTATGGCGATCACTGTATCCCAGAAACACACAGGTAAGAGATCGTGGATCAAACTTGTGTTGTGCATAGGGTCGGAGGCAGGGATAACACGCACATCCAAAAATTCTGAGATGGTCATAACTCGGCTTTTGATGATACAGTTTGCTGTAAGGCGACTACATTTGTAACTTTGGGGTGGGAAGAATATTAACAATGTAATTGGCTATTATAAATGCATCAACCCAAAATTTCAATGGAAGTTTTGCATGATAAAGCATAGCCAGGCCAAGTTCAACAATGTGACGATATTTTCTCTCAGGTATTCCATTATGTTCTGGTGTGTAAGGACAGGACACACGTTGTTGAATACCACAACTCTGTAAATGAGACTTAAATTTGTGACTGATGAATTCTCCTCCACCATCACATTGGAAGATCTTGATTTTATAATCAAACTAATTTTCTACTAGTCTCTGGAACATGAGAAAGACATTATAGAAATCTGATTTCAGTTTCAGTGGATAGATCCAACTAAACCGAGAGAAGTTGTCGACAAAAATGACATAGTACTTGAAGTTTTGAAAGGAATTAACTAGAGAAGGCCCCCATATGTCACAATGAATATGTTCTAAAGGCATAGAAGCTGTAGAGTCTGACAATGGAAAGGGTAAAGCAGCACTCTTAGCTACTTGACAATTCCTACATATAGAATGTAGTTTCGTATTGTAATGAATTAACTGCTGATTCTTCATATACTTCAAAGTATTCAGGTTGGTGTGAGCTAATCGTTGATGCCACACATCTTCCCCAACATTCTTGTGTCTTTGAGTAAAAAAGACCTCTATAATATGAGGATCCACTCGGTAGAGCCCTTTAACATTCCTTCCGAGCATCTTGGTTGTGTTGGAGAAGTTGTCCTTTATATAAACCCCAGTTTTGTCAAAGACAAAAGAACATGGATAATCATCTGTTAGTTTCGATACTGACAGAAGGTTTTTCTTAATTTATGGAACAATTAGCACATCATTCAGAGGTAAACAATCAACTGCAGTATGTAGCAATGCATCACCAATATATGTAATAGGTAGACACGAGCCATTACCAATCATAACTGTATCATTGCCAGTGTGTCTAGAGAAATTATGAAGAATACCGGCATTAGCAGTGATGTGAGCGGTCGCGCCAGTGTCTGGATACCACTCATTGCCATTCGACTCTTCAAGATGCATTGCTGCTAGTGCTGTTGGTATTTCCTCAGCTTGATATGAGTTGTCGAATCGATACCAACAGTGAAGTGCATCATGTCCTAAGACGTTTGCAGATTTGACATTCTAAACGAGTGTTATTTGTTGTTTTCTCTACCTGCAAATTTTTATGAAGAGTTAGATTTGAAGAGGGATATGACTTGGTATCTGGATTCCTCTGTGAAGAACCAGCATATGGTTTAAAACCTTGACCAGAACCAATGCTAGAGAATGTATTGAACTGCTGGAATTGCTGGCCTCTCTGTTCATAATTCGAATTATTTAGTCTGTAACTCATGTTTCTTCCAGGATATCCATAGTTGCGATATCGATTATTGAAGGGACGTCATCTTCCATAACTTCTTCCTCCACGATTATTTCCTCTTGATCTGCCAAAACCAACATTTTGTTGTGTAGGTTCTCTGTCAAACTCTTCTCTCTGTAGGGCTTCAGTTTTCCTTTGACCATAATAGGCTAGATTAGGACTGAATTGATTCGAAGAATAGTTCTGTAACCTTGCTTCGAATCTTTCTAAATGTGATATCACCTCATCATACTCCGGTTGAGGTTTCAAGCAATATATTGTGGTTTTAAAACTCTCATACTCAGATCCTAATCCCTCCAGGACTCCGAACAGCTTTGTTATCTCATCTATAGGTTTCCCTATTGCATAGAGTTGATCACAGATCGATTTATACTCTCTGAGATATATAGCAGTGCTCGATCACGCTTTTGACATGCTTGCAGCTTTCCTCTCAGCTCAAATTCTCTAGCCACAGATTTTTGCGTGAATCGATTGAGTAAGGTTTGCCATACCTCATATGCAGTGTCTAAGCCAATTATCAGACTGAGTATGTTTTCTGAAACAGCTCCACTAATCCAAGAGGACACAAGTTGATCTGTCTTGATCCAGTCATTGTAGTCAGGATTCGTGACTTCAGTACCCTGTCCTTCTACTTCAACCTGCAATGATTTAGCAGGTGGTGGAATTTCTCCACTGATGAAACCAAACAGCTCTTGGCTTCTCAAGAACCTGTGAAACTGAGCTTGCCAAAGAAGAAAATTATCTTCGGCTAATTTGATGGTAACAAAGTTAGAGATGTTAACATGAATAGGGAATGGGTATTTCTGCATTCTTGCTGCCATTCTACACTTTCAGATCCTAGAAGATACTCAATTACAGATACAATCTCCTGCTAGTTTTGCAGTATGGAGACGTGAATATATCACTGATGACGATTAGATCTCGATGAAGAAGAACAACTCACAGTTCTGTTCAGAGGCATAGATGATTCACAGATCCACAATCAAAGAAAGAATACCACCATTAGCAGCAGAAGAAAGTTTGAATGTGATCATACTTGAATGTAAGTGATCAATGAAGCTTGAATATGGCTTTAATTTGTTGCAGGTTTCATCATCTTGTATTACGAACATAGATGACTTGTACTCGGTCTCATTAGCAGCAGAAGAAAGTTTGAATGTGATCAAACTTGAATGTAAGTGATCAATGAAGCTTGAATGTGGCTTTAATTTGTTGCAGGTTTCATCATCTTGTATTGCGAACAGAGATGACTTGTACTCGGTCTCTACCTTCAGCAGAAACAGAGCATGCCAATTAGGGACAAATATGGCGCTTACTGTGACTGCGAAGCTGGCTTCGGTTGAATCTGCAACTTCAGTGGATGAATAGGGGAGTCCGAATCGAATTTCGTCGCTCAACGAGGAATTATCGGAGAAACGGAAGCCACCTCCGCCACCGTCGTTGCTATAACCACTGCTGATCGGCCTTAACAGAGCGGGAATCGCTGTCACCGCCACGGCCGATGTCACTGATGTCGCTGATCTTCGCCCAAAACTGAGAGAGATACCGGAGCCGAGAACGATTGAGGGCCCCTTCGCTGGTTACTCGAAGGCTTGCGGCAGCTTCTGATTTTAGCGTCGCAAGAACCTTTGAAGCTCTCGGAGGCAGAGGAATCCGTGAGGTGTTCGCTCCGGCGCAGTCGCAAAGATGATCGATGATCAAAACCCGGGTTCCTTGGCCATCAGTCTTCGATTTCCAAGCCACCGTCGTCACCAAACCAGATTCGCCAACAGACCAGACTCGATTTGATTTCACGAGCAAACCAGATTCGTCACCAAACCAGATTCGATTTGATTTCACCGTCGTCACCAAACCAGATTCGTCACCGCGGTTGCTGTCGACTTCGGATCGAGTCAGATCCGGCAATCAGAGGACCAGATCCGGCGAGTAGAGAACCGCTTCTACAGCTACAGTACCTTCGATTTGATTTCACGAGCAGATCCGGCGACCATAGCTCTGATACCATGAAGAATTTTTATGAACAGGGAGAGAGAGATAGAAGAGAAACAGAGTCGATGAACTTTATTCAGTGAGAGGCTTCTTTTCATTGAAGAACTCAATCCCCTACATTTACTCTCTTCAGATCAGTTTTATATAAGCTGAAAACTAATAAAACTGATCAACTAAATGAAAAACTAGCTAATAGAAAGCAAAACAGAAAGTTTGACTTTACAAGCTTAAAACCGAATACTAATTCCTCAATATAAACATGCTACACGTGTTACAATCTTTTTGTTGCCTTTTGCAATCTTTGTTGTTGCCTTCTTTCCTTCCTCTGTTCTCGACAGCACGCATTACACTTCCTCTGTTTTTGACAGCACCAATACCTTGCATATTACTCTTAACAGGCTCCAAGTGGTGAGGGAACACTATTTGGTCGAATCGGAAGGACAAATCCCACTGACAATCTTCATTCTGCTTCCTCAATTCGTGCTAATGGGAACAGCCAGCGCGTTCCTGGAAGGAGCAAAAATCGAGTTCTTCTACAACCAAGCGCCGGAGAGCATGAAGAGCCTGGGCACGTCCTATTTAATGATCACGCTGGGGGTCGGGAACTTCCTCAGCAGCTTCCTTCTATCCACGGTCTCGCACATCACCAAGAGGCAAGGCCACCGCGGTTGGATCCTAGACAACCTGAATGCTTCGCACCTCAACTATTACTACGCCTTCTTTGCAGTGCTCAACATCCTGAATTTTGCGTTCTTCCTGTTCGTGGCAAAACTCTGTGCTTATCGTGCCGAGGTATCGGGATTAGATGGTGGTGCTCGAGGAAGAGATGAAAGGGCCGTTGCCGCAGGGGGAGGAGGAAGTGCTGGTGACATAGCTCTGGTATAGGTAAGATGCCACGGATCGCATTTGTGTGGAAAAGATGATTGTGAAGCTATCTTATGTCCTAAACTCTACTTGTTGAATAATATTCAGCACTTGTACAGCTCCTGGCGTCACTGCTACATGCGTGCCTTTTGCATTATGTACAGATGATTGTTGTTGCGAAATATAATTGAGAACAACGTCGGATAGGTATTACTTAATATGGCTGGCTTTGTTAAACCGAGTAAGATATATACAAATAATCATTACATGACTAATTTACTCTATCTTTAGAAACGAGTTAGCTTTACATCATCATCCATAACCCAAAACAAAAAATTTGCCTTCGAAGAGATCTTCTTTCCAACCCTGCTAGACTTTCAAATGCACCTGATTAATTTCACGACTTGTGAACTTTGTCCCAAGAAAAGTCGATCTTCTTAGTCAAATTTCATATGCAAAGCCTTTAATTTTTTAATCTTGCATTAACATATATGCTAGGGGAATTGGAAATTTTGTGAATCTTTTAGGCTCCTTTTATTTTACAAAAAATGTAACATTTATGGCAAAATCTTTTCCAAAAAATTATTTTCTAGAAAGATGAAAGTATTTTTCAGTATTTGACTGAAACCTGAAAAAAAAAAAAAAAAAAAAAAACTAGAAAAAGTTTCCGTTGATTAGGGTGGAGAATCTATTTGCTTGGAGAAAATTGCCAAAAAATTCGATCTTTAAATTCTTTTATTTTTAAATAGATAGTCGTCGGAAGACCCCATGTTGTATCCCTTAGCTTGAAAAAGAAAAATCACGTTACAGCCAAGAGCCTTTCGTTAGGGGGGCCAGCCTATACTTGTTGCTTCACGGGTAGGACTTGCTGGATATCGAAACCAAGGGCCTCAAAGTTGAATTTTCGCGGCCCATCGCCCAATCGGGGATGTCCTCTCATCAAGCGCATAATCTGTTTCCCTTTTTTCTTTCGTATCCATATGCATCGAATTCACATGCTTAAGCGCTTAATCATCAAATCAACCTTTATGTGATAAGTACTGTTAAGATATGATAATGAATTGGTCAGGAAAGGAAATAGCTGTGGCCCGGAAGCCTCCAAGTATGGAAAGGAAATGCCTCTATTTGAAATGGTAGAAATTCGCTCGAGCAATTCGATCACAAGGTATTTAAGTGGGTTAGTGGTTAGTGGTTAATGGGCTGAGCGTCAAAATTAGATGGGTAAGACAATTACAATCGAATACGCCAAAAAAAAAAAAAGTTGAGATGGGCTTGAGGAAGCAATTATAGAAAGAAGAGAAAAACATCATTGAACCTGAAAGCTCTACATATACCCAAAAAGAAAAGAGGAGGAAGAAGATACGACCAACTGTGCCAAAATCTATTAGAATTTCATGTGAGTTTACTTCCCATGTCATTCAGTTTTAGTTCAAAAGTCCGAAACTTTTCCTCCGTAATGTGTCACGTGAATATCAATTTGATGTTGTACTCTTAGCTTAGATAGATTTCAAGTACGTTGTAATTTTCATTTGCTGCCATCGCTGCTTCTCGGCATCCAAAAGCACAGCTTGGATGGTCTCGATGGCATCCTTAAGGCTTTGGAGCTCATCTCTTACACCACGTACAAGTCGGATCTTCGAAGAGGTTATGGAACCGACCCATTTCAGTGTGTCCGTGGCGAGGTTGAAGAGCACTGCTTGTGCCATTTTTTATATAGCCTACCTTCTTTTTTGTTTGGGTGCCTAACGTTAATGGTTTCCAATCAGGAAATCAAATTCTGGCAAGTGGGAATGGAATTGACAGACGACCAGATAAGCATGTGCAAATGTTAGGTGGATCCAGACAAAAGGGACTCAAGAATAGAAGAAAGGGGCTAGGGCCTCGGTCGGGATCAAAAAAGGATAAAGCAAAAGCAAAGCAGCTATCTCTGCTTTAAAAAAATAAACATTCCAGTTCTTTGTTTTCATTTTCATCTGGACATGAAATTAGAACTTGAAAAAGCGTTTGGCAACATATTGAGATTTGTTTCCAAACAAAAATTGTTTCAAAAATTGTTTAAGTAATTAAAAAGTTAATGAGTAGAACGTTAAGAAAGACTATTCATAAAATGCTTTCTAACGTTGGTACGGTTAGGAGGCTTTCATAAAATTCAAAAAACCATGTTAAAGTGACATTAGGTGGTGAGTTAATACACCCCTATCTCCACAAGTAGAAAATATATATAGTGATTTTTATTGGTAATACTGCCGCATTTAAATTCATTTTACACAGACCGACATGATATTAAAAACTCTATTCTATTGATTAAATAAATTATTCAACCAAAATTATAATTGTACATGTAACAAGTCTTAGCCAGTCCAGCTTCTATAATAATTTTTAACACACACAAAAAAAAAAAAATTTGAAGAGGTTGCTTTGTCGTTTCTTTTTTCCTGAAAAGCACACTCAGTCATCGAGAGGATATCATTAGCATGGATTTTCTAGACTGTATTACTTTAGTCCACTACTCAAAACTGAAATAAATTTGGCATAATTAAAAAGATCTTGTCAAACTCGCTCTGAACATTACGACTACTCGCGATATTTTTGTTTTTTTCAAAAAGAAATCCATATGTGACGACAAAATTGTGAACTAGATTGTAAACATCAAATACGAACTGACTGGATTTATGTAGAAAATCACGTTATTATATGTTAGGACTTACTTATGTGTTAAGATTAACTCAAACAAAAATGGAGATAAAAAATAAAAAAAAAAAAAGAGCCACGGAAAAAGGAGAAAGGAAAATGGAGGTCATCGCTCCTGACGTATAGCAGTTGGATCTTTTGACAGGTGAGTAGTAAGTACCAACTAGCTTTAGTATCTCGGTAACGATGGTTTTTATTATTATTTTTATGTAGTCCATCCTATATCTACTTTATAAGTCACTATGGGTTATGTGCTTTGTATAAATTGCGAAATCATGCTCCTTCACTTGCGTCCCCACCTAAAACAACCCCTTAAGAAAGTGGTGAATCTAACTCTCCAACTCCCAATGGGTCGGTGGCGATGTTGAAAAGCATTGGTGCTGCTTCATTCATGAGGTTGAATTTGAACAATGCATTATATGAATGGGAAAAAATTTATCATTTCTGTTAAAGTATGTGAAAAAATAGTAACTAAATAATATTTTCATCATGAGTACAAATTAATCATATTTTAAACCAGTAAAAATTTACATATAAAAGTACACTTTATTATTACCCCGTGCTATCTTATGTCAAATTTTTTTTAGGGATATGTGCACTACAAGCTATGATCACGGACATGTTCTAGAAGCTTCCGTGTTGTGTTGGACATCTCGACACGTGTCCGACACGCTCAGACACGCTTCGACACGCGGTCAACGCGTGTTGGATTTTCCGACACGTGGTCAACTCTTCTGGACACGTTCGGACACGTGTGTCTAGAATTACGAGAGGCATCGGTTTCCAGGGCAGGTCTGCAAGTGCGAAGGGAGTTGAAGAAGGCGATGGAGTGGAGGCGAGGGCCGCGAGCGACGGCAAGGCTGTGACTGGAAGGGAGGGCCAGAGGAAGAGCGACCAAGAGAGCCACAACTGCAATGCCACCATGGAGGGCTGGAGGCTGCGACTACAGTTGTGAAGGAGGGAGGGCTGGAGGCGAGCGATTCCAAGAGAGAGCAAAGATCACGAAGAAGAGGTCGTGGGAGGAGGAGGAGGCGTCGCTGCTAGGGTTTTCAAGTTTGCTTCTGTTTTAGTTTTAGGCTTTTAACAAGAAAAGTAGAAAAAATAAATTAAAAGTAGGGGTTTTGATGGAACTTGGCGTGAAGAGGGTGGGTGGAGCAATGGAGGGGAGTGATTTCAATTTTCAATGAAGGAGCTGACAAATTGTTAGGGGAAAGGAACGCAGGACGGAGAGGGTGAAATAAATGGGTGGGGGGCTCTTTTGGGTCAAAAAGTAAAAGCATTGAATGGTGGCTCACCATAACCGGCAGCATGTTATTAAGGCTTTCCAACGTATTGAATGGTCAAAAAAATAAAATAAATGAGATTAAAAAGTGATTTCGAAAAATAAAAATATTGAATGTTAAATAATAATAATAAATTTTGATTATTATAGAATATCATAAATCTAATCTCTTGTTTTTTTTTTTTTTGTTAATCGAGGAACCGTCGGAGATCACCCTTCATGGATTACACGACCCTTCAGTGCGTGGTGGCACCGTCGAGCCTCGCCACAAGCCGCTATTTAGACGTAAATCTCGGGGAAGGCTAACTCAGGACCCCAACACTAGGACCCCCCATTTTAGACACTTTGGCAACGAGAGGGTTTGAACCATCGGCCTCTGCGATGAGGGAGAGAACTCACACCAACTACGCCGCCTGTGGTTGGATATTCTAATCTCTTGTTAATTATTAGTTTCATCAATAATTTTTGTTAAAGTTAGCTTTTTATTTATTTATTTATAATTTGAATCAAATTAATTAAAAATAAAAATATTCATTTAATATACAACGTGTCCCAGTGTGTCAAAATTTTCTATTTTTGAGAAATGACGTGTCAACATGTCGTGTCGCTTGTCTGTGTCGCATGTCGGTGCAACCTAGACTACAAGTCCTAAAACTTAACGCGAAAGTACAATCAAATCCTAAAACTTGTCAACTTAGTACAATCGAGTCATTTTGTTAACACCGTCAATTTTTCTAATCGAAAAGGTTGACGTGATATTTTTTAATTAATTCATTTTTCTTATGTTGAAAAAAAATGCAGATGTTGGAAAAAAAATGCAAGATCATGGCTGGGGCTACCATTACCGCCCATTGCTAGAGGTGGCCGGCCATTGTCGGCCCTGGGCAATGGCTGATGTCGCCCAACAAAGCCTCACCGACCCTAGGAAAGGATTGGCGATATGGGCAACACCGACCCTTGCTCGGGCCTAATGATGGTCATCGGCCCTCGCCGGCCCTAGGTGAGGCCTAGTGTAGCCTAGATCTGGGCAAGTTGTACTGGCCCCAACTGAGGTGTTGCCTAGATTTGGGCAAGCCTCATTGCTTCCTCGCCCGAGCCGGTGAGGGCCGCCTTGCCTTCGTCCCCTAGGCCTGGCAATGGGCAACCTTTGTTGGCCACCCTCCAGTGGTAGGCAACAATGGCAGCCCTTGCCACAATCCTGCAACTTTTTTTTTTTTTCAATTTTTTTTTCAAATTCTTTTATTTTTACTATTATTTAAATAAGAGTTAAAGCAAAAAGTAATAAAAAAATGCCACTTAGGAAAAATAAATTAATTAAAAAATGCAACATCAGCATTTTCCGTTACAAGTTGACAGTGTTAACGGAAGGACTCGATTGCAACAATTTGATAAGTTTTAAGACTTGATTGGATTTTTTGAAAGTTTTAGAACTCAATTGTATTTTTATGACAAGTTTTAAGACTTATAGTGCACATATCCTTTTTTTAATTAGGACTTATAGTGCACATATCTTTTTTTTTTAATTAATTTATATGAATATGAAAGGATGTAATCATATTTACAAATACAGAATATATTTTAATATTGCTATATTACGTTTTTATTTGACTGATAAGTTTCAATATATGCTCGGTTTGGTTAGCATTCGACTAATCTCAAAATAATACCCAATTCCCTATCTTCTGAAGTAGTCGAAGACCCATGTCTCGCCACACAATACTTTTTCACAATCTTGTTAAGATGAACATTTGATAACTATATTGTTATCATTATCTCATAGTATCCATCTCGAACTTAATACTCATTTCACAATGCATAAAATGAGTAAACCAATGAATTTATTTTACCTAAATACAATACAATGAAAAATTATCCGATTAGTGATAAACCTATTATACAAAAGCCAATTCAGTCCCAAAATTTTCAATTTGACAAATTTAGTCATAAACGGTTGGATGATTTTCAATGTAGTTATTTAGGTGAATTTAGACCATAAAATGTTGACGTGGTGGTGTAAGTAGTATTGGCGGCCCTATGTGGCGGACCAGCATTTGACGTGTAAAACCCAGCGTGAATTGATGTCGTTTTACAAATTGTTTTGAATTTTTTTTTTCTTTTGCTTTCTTTATTATTTCTTCCCTTGTTACTCTTCATCCTCTTCAAGGATGAACATACCACCATGTTTGCAGAGCAGGAGGAGCAAACTTAACACTCCGTCGCAACCTCCACCGCATGACCTTGCCACGCCACCGCTGTTGGCGAACTTAACACTCCTCCATGCTAGCCGAGCTCGCGTCAGTCGATATCTCGCGAGCTCGACGGCCATGACCGAGCCTCCACCCACAGCTTTGCCACAATATTGACATGCAACATCTGCTGCTGCACCCGAGCACTCGCCGAGAAACTTGTCACCGATCCTCACTTTACAGGGCCTTTTTTGCCGCCACCGTAATGGCCAAGCCATGGTCGAGCAACTCCTCCAAATCTCGGCCTAGCCATGGCCAAGCCTTCTCCAGATCTCACCGAGCCATGGCTAAGCAACTCCTCTAGATCTCGGCCGTGCCTTCTGTAAATGGAAGCTATAAGTTCATCCAAAGAAGCAGAGAAAATGAGAATGAACAAGAAAAAAAAAATAATAAAAGCAAAAAAGAAAGAAACTGCTAAAAAGAGGGGTCAATTTATTTAGAGTTGTCCATGCCAAATCGCCAACCGTGTTACGTAGAATACTCAACTATAACTGTGCCATGTCAACCTCTTCATGCCGCAATAGACCGAAATAATTATATTAGAAAATCGTCAAATTGTAAGACTATCTTAGCAAAATGTGAAAATTTAAGACTGAATTAATATTTGTATAATTGGTTTAGAAGTGATTGAATAATTTCCCCTACAATACAAAATGTACTTTGTACATGGGTAATACATCTTACTTTTAAAAAAAAAAGTGAGTATTTTATCATAAATTAGTAATCACACAAGAGACAAAAGTTTTATTGAAAATAACATATTTAATATAGGGATAAGTATATTGGAAATCCTACAACTTATTTTGCACTTTTTAAAAATTTTAGAACTCGATCGCATTTTCGTGATAAGTTTTATGACTTGATTACATTTTTTTAAAAGTTCTAGAACTCAATTTCCCTTTTGTGATTGCACTTTTTATAAGTTTTGGTGTTCAATTGTACTTTGGTAATAAGTTTTAGGACCAGTGCGCTTATCCCTTTAATTTAGTCTAGTACTCTTACAATATGTTGGTGCTCCACAAGGCCTCATGAAAAGTTGACATGGGGCCCTATTAGAAGATTGCCGACCCACCCCCTGAATAAGTTATTTTTCCCTTGAGAGCATAGCGCCCTCGTTGTGGGGCCACACGCGGTCAGGAGTCAGCTCTGCCTACTGTGTAATATTGTCCACTTTGGACACTGAGTATTCACGGCTTTAAAACGCGTCACACAGATTAAAAGGACTCCAAGTCTTATAAACTAGCCCAGGACTCCCCCTAAGTGATGTGGGATATAAGAGGACCCTTCCCTGGGCCGTCACACTTACGGTCAATAACATATTAGGAGGGCATATAATCCTCAAAATTGGGTTTCCTGGTAAACCCATTTGGCCGTACCTAACGTTTATTGCTTTTAAGACAGTCACGAGACTTTTCCCCCTCTAACCACGTCAAAAGACTCAACAATTAATATAATTACGCTTAACATTTGACAAATGTAGAGATCAATCATCGAATCTCCATGACAAAAACATTTACAAAATGATCAAAATCTCTGGATTTTGTTGGCCAATGTCATACATGCATTTCTTAGTTTCTTTTATTGGTATAACCCTTCCACTAGGCTGGAGGCTTGGGGACCGATCGGTTTCCTTCAGTCCAAAACATCTTCAAATAATAAGGAGGGAACATGAGCAATCTTTTCCCAATCTGCACTGCTTTTTGTTTGGCACCTTTCTTCCAGAGCCGGACATCTAGCAGTTCTCAATTTCTTCAATGAGGTGAGGCCGCGCATCCCATTAGGCAAACACGTTAAACGTGGACAATTAATAATTTGAAGCTCTCGGAGCAAAGAGAAATTGCCAATCCATTCCGCCAAACTCACCAGACTCTCACAGAAATGAATAGTCAGATATTGCAAAGTGATGACATATTGAATCCGTTCGGGTTACGTCACGAGTTTAGAAAGATATCCAATTGTAAGACCATGGAGTTTCATGAGAGATCGCCACTGGATGCCATGCTCATCATTATGGCTTGACAAATCATGTTCTTCACAATCCCAAATGGGCGAGGTGCTAGAGGGAGGATAGGTATTGCATGCCACGAGAGAGACTCCTTAGTTTGATGCAACTATAGAGGGTCATGGACTCAAGATTATTGAGGAATGGAAGTAGAGTCTCAAGCATTGAGTGCTCCGGATCCATCCCACCAATAAAATCAAGATTGTTTAGTTTAGAAAGAGGGATGAATTTGGAAGTTAATACTGCTACTGATGGACAATTAGGAACGACCATCACTTGTTGTTTCAACAACTTCGCACTAACTCCCTCTAATTTCAACATTTCTATAGTGGGGAACAATGGCAAGGAATTTAAGTGGGGACAACCCGGTATTTGCACAAATGAAAGTTTTGGGAATGATGATTGTGAATCGTACTGTTGATGATCCTGATCTGCTCCCACCATTTGCCTTCTTCCCCACCACCCTTTCATGTTGCGACAGTTGCAGAGGAGCAGTGTCTGCAGAGATGGGAAGAAAGGGTGTGCATTATCGGATTGTGCAGGGTCGCTTATCTCTTGGATGAACTCCAAGGCATCCAAGCCCAGGAGATTCAGCTTCCTTAGGGAAGGGAGTGCGCTCAAGGTTGGCAAGTGCTTCCATCCTCTACATCCATAGAGTTTAAGGTCAACAAGATTCCTGATGAAGGAAAGCCATTTTGGTGGACTCCTACCTGTACAAAAGGATATGGTCAAACGGGCCAAATTTGGGTGTGGTCTAAGGTTCTCCCACGTGATCAATTCATCGCTGTCACTTCTATCATCTTTTGCTGCCCCCACGACCACTCTAACCTCAAGGAATGGAGGCGTTATTTTTCCCTTAAGTGACCTTTACTCGGAGCCAGATGAAGAAACTCCAACTTTCCAAGAGTAATGGACCCAGTCAATCTGCTTAACCCACCCAACTCATCTAATCTTCCCACAATATGATCCATCTTTTGTATGATGAACTGCGATAAAGTCTGAAGCGAAGATAAATGATTCAACCCACATGGCAATGTGGCTTAGTGAGTCACACCGCTCAATTAAAAGGTGTCTAAGGTCGACCAATTTCCTCAAATCTTTTGGAAGTACCATAAGCTTCTTGCAACCAGAGAGTTTAAGGGTCTGCGAGTTCAACAAATTTGTGATTGAATCCGGCAAACTCTTAATTAATAGGTTTTCAGAAACATCAAGAAATCTTAGGTGCTTTAGTCGAGTCCCCAAGGAAGGAGGGATACAAAAATCTGTATAGGCCAACACCAATGATCGACAATGCCTGAACTTGGAGAAGATCGAATAATATTCATTTTGGGACAAGTTCTTCAAAGGAAGAAATATTCGAAGATTTGTCACTTCAAGTAGAGAGGTCACTTCCTCTAGCGAGGATGATTGAAGCAAATGATGCATGTCGAATTCCTCCAATCATGCTGCCTTCATTGAGATTAACCATCTTGCACTCATCTCCGGCTACTTTCAAGGAAAGATCATGCATGAGATCATGCATCTTGAACATTTGCATCTCACCTGTATCATAATCGACCACTCCAACTTCAAGGAATGACCTACATAATAGCTTCGAGACATAAAAATCCCCAATCTCTTCTAGGTCCTCATTCTCGTTCAATGACTCAATAAAACCTTGTGCTATCCAAAGCATTATCTGTTTGTCAAAGACATAATTTTTTGGAAACAATGCACAATATGCAAAAGAATGTTTTAACCGTGACAGAAGATGATCATAGCTGAGCTTGAGGACATACATAATTCCATGGTCCAACTTATCTATTTTTGATAGTTCATGCTCTTTGAAATAGCGCCAATCATATTCCTTTTTGTTATATAAAAGACTGCCTATAGTTCTGATGACAAGGGGAACACCTACGCATTTTTTAAGTATATCTCGACCTATCTCCTCTAACCTTAGGTCCAATTATTCTTTCTCATCTCCAAAAGCCATTTTCTCAAATAATTCCCATGACTTATCTTCAGACAAGCCATGGAGAACAACTGATTTCGAATTTGTAGTCTGCACGACCGGCTGATTATGCGTGGTAATGAGTTTCTTACTCCCCATGTATCACCCGTTAGCAAACGTCGGAGCTCCAATCATCTTTGGTAATAAAACAAGCAAATATTTCTTCCCATCCACTACCTTACGAAGGTGCCTCTGCAGCTGGTTCTCAAAATTTTTATTCTCGTGTCATCTCAGGATCTCCTGGACACATATCATGGGCAGATTTCAATATTTCTTTGATAATCAAATCCACATCAAACATTTCAGGATCCCCGTGACAAACCCACATCTTAAGCTGGAAGCAGTCTTTTACTCTGTCATCGTTGTATACCAACTGAGCAAGGCATTTTTTCCAACTCCTCCTAAACCAACTATGGAAACAACCGAAACACTCTCTCTAGAGGAGGAATCAAACAACTGCTCGATGATCGCCCTCTTATCCTCTCCTCTACCAATTATTTCTTCCTCGCACGCAAAAGAGTGAGTGGTCCTCTTCCTCACCATAGCAACAATTGCCTCACTCTGATGCCTTTCTAAATGAAAGTCCTTATCATTTTTAATCCGATCTAGTTTCTTCCTTAGTTCCTGAATCTTATTAGCCACTTTCAAAGCGGTGTGCAAGCTGATTCGATTTGGAGAAGAAAACACGTCCCTCTTTCGACATCTTGTTGCCCGAAGTGACCTTCCACCTCAGATCTTCAATTGTGACATCATCAAGCAAGTCATGTACGTCATACATCACGTCTTTGAGCCTCTTCAGCCAGTGCTTGACCTGGTGTTGGTGCCGTCGCTGCTTCTCGGCATCCAAAACCACAGCTTGGATGGTCTCCACGGTATCCTTAAGGCTTTGGAGCTCATCTCTCGCACCACATACAAGTTGGATCTTCGAAGAGGTTATGGAACCGGCCAATTTCAGTATGTCGGCGGCGAGGTTGAAGAGCACAGCTTCTGCCATTTTTGATATGGCCCACCTTCTTTCTTGCTTGTGTGCTTAACATTAATGGTTTCCGATGAGGAAAGCAAATTCTTTCTTGCAAGTGGGAATGGAATTGACCGACAAGAAGATAAGCATGGCCACATGTTAGGTAATGCCCAAGACTTTGGGTCCAGAAAAAAGGGACTCAAGAAAAGAAGAGGAAAAGACCCCGAAGGCCTCGGGATCGATAAAGGATGTGGCAAAAGCAAAGCTGGTTGCTCTGTTTGTTTAAAGAAAATTTGCCATTTTTTAAACTTCATTTTCCATCTGAACATGAAAATGTACTTGAAAAAGCGTTTGGCAACACGTTGAGTACAGCTTCCAAACGAAAACAATTTCCAAAATTGTTGAAGCAATTGAAGAATTAATTAATGAGTAGAAAGATTGTCGATGAAATGCTTTCTAGTGTTAGTATGGTCAAGAGGTTTCTCACAAATTTAAAGACACGTGTTAAAGTGACGTACATTAGGTGGTGAGTTAATACACCCATGTTTACACAAATAGAAATACAGATTTTTACTAGTCACATCACCGCACTTATATCCCTTTTACACAAACAGACCTACTTTTACCTCTCCAGCTGCTGGGCCTGATTTTGATATCTATCTCAAATTACTAGTCTTTGTGTTACATCCTATGTTAAACTGTTATCTCACAACTTCCTCTCCCACTCCTTAGATAATAGGGAGGATTTCACCTCTTCCAAGGTAACCTCAATACGCTTCTATAACAGTAACTTGGTAAAGTGCTCTCATGACTTTAGTAGAGATACTAAAAACACCATGCCATGTTCTTCATCATCTAGAATTTTATCGGTGATCTTTAAATCTATCAAGAGTTTGTTAAACTTATCTAGGTGGGATTTGATAGACGTTCAGTTTATTGAAGATGTATAATGGATGACTTACATAGTGATAGAAGACATATAATGGAAGTTTATTTCATGTTTTTCTCACACAATAAATACAACGGCAATAATCCGAAATTTCCCAATTAATATTGGGTCGAGTGTTTTTTAACAACCCAAATTCGAGACATAATTTTACAGTGGTTCTGCCATTTTCATGGGTTAAATGGCTAGCTTTAGCATTTCCACCAGTACTCAGACAAGACGTTTGATATTGATCTTGATAAAGGGGGATTGGATGCTTTAATGAAGCCAAAGCATGGGTATAAGCTGGAGATCAATATTTATCAATGGTGTTGATACAGTTTCAATGAATGTTTTGATATAAATATTCCCGGATGCTTTTAAGGAATTTAGCTTAGAATGTCCAATAAAGTATACAGCTCAGTAGATGAATTTTTTCGCTTATCACCAGGTGAAAAGAGTTCTAACATCAGGGGGAAAATTTATATGTCTCGCCATGGCAGAATGACATGTTCGACTAATGTCTCTTTTCTTTCAATTATGTTGTTGACTAGAGTGGCTACTCTGCATAGTTGATTTTTCTGAAAAGCAAATCTCAAGTGATTTCTTGATGTAGGAATCAGATGCAAGATGAGCATGAAATCTCTCACTTATTTATCATGTTGTGATGTTTCAATTCAATACCTTCTTTTCCATTTTCCTATTTCCAGAGTTGCTTTTCTCTAAGTTGAGATTTGGCTGGATAACGAGTATCCATGCCTTCAGACCTTTATGGTGATTGCTGTCAAAGAGAGTCCTGCGGTGTTGCAGCTGATAACATCATCCTTTAATTGCTCGTCACTTGACTGTAACAATAACCAGGTGAGGGAACTGACTGAAGTGTCTTCGAGGCACACACTTGTTTTATGTCGACATAAGTAGTTGTTCTGTGGTAGCACAAGAATACTTAACAAGTTGCTTTTCCTACTTGGTTGACATCGCAGTTCTCTTTTCTCCTGCTAGTTGGTAGTAATTATGTTTTACTAGATTTTAAGACAGTAAGCTGCTTCTGCAGAAGCTTGAAACTGCTTGTTGAATTTTCAGATTTCCAGGATGTATAAAGAACTTGAGAATGAGAACAGGATTCGTGAAGGGTACCTCACTTGTTCTGATGCGTTGCACTCTCTCAAGGATCTTCGACTGGGAGCTAAAGGTGCTCAGAATAAACTCAATCCTGGACGTTGTGTACAGCTTATTCTAAGCGATCAAAACTCACGATATAGTTATAAAGCCATACTTCCCGATGCACAAGAGCAATCCATAACCTTTTTGCGCCGTTGTGGTGTCATAATTGTGCCTAAGTTCTTCAATTTGCTTACCAAATGTGTGGCTACATAAAGACTTTCCCGTTCCCATCCGCATGTGATCCTGGCTATATGAAATCCAAGTACACACCTTTTTGAAACCTCAACATTAACCACAGCATCGGTTAAGGCATAACTCCTACTCAACCAGTATTTGTTCCGCGTCGGCATAGTTATGTATGGGGATATGTCATACATGGATATGGGAATCTCGTCAATGAGGGGATTGTAATACTGCAGATCAAGAGGGAATATATATACATATATATGGGGATTTGTCGACTACAAACCAATTTCTATGCGATAAAAATGGGGCCAAAAGATTCCAGCGAAACCGTCAAAATCAGAGAGCATGAGCAAAGACATAGTAAGGAGCGGATTCAGATTCGTCGGTCCAACTGTAATTCACTCCTTCATGCAAGCTGCTGGCCTCACCAATGACCACTTGATCACTCGCCATCGCCACCTTCAGTGCCTGGCATTAGCAGACCAGACCACCGCTCGATCCGTCCTCCCATGGGAACCGCAAGAAAGTGGAACCCATTTGTTACCTACTTGTGATTTCCTTGTTTACTTTTTCAGGTGACTGAATTTGATTGAGATTGGTAGTGTGGATAGAGTAGCTATAGTTAGACAGAGAGAGGAGCAGATGAGCTGTTTTGGATATACATTATTGATAGTGATGTAACTAATAGGTAAGCGATTACGTATAGAGATGGGAGATGGACAAGATCTGGACAGGTGGAAAGAATAAGCGCATATGCGCAATTGTAGCTGCAATTTGGGACGAGTGACCATCACGCCTGCATTATTTGGGTGTGTACGGGCATGGAAATGCATATATGGAAGAGTAGGGCCGCAAGCCTCGCCAGTCGCCGCTCTCTTCATCTATATCTCTTTGAACATTTTTGCATTTGGGTATTGTGGAGTGAGTTTGAGTAGGGGCCGACAAAAGCCAAAAAAGATTGAAATGGAAAATGATATAAATAGTCTCTGAACTTTAGTATGATAGGCAATGCAATCCATGAACTTTTAATTCATTTAATGTGATTAATGAAGTTTTAATTTGTTTAATGTACTCCTAGTCCCAAAACATTTTATACATGTTCAAGTTAGTCCATGAATTATATGAAATTATTCAATATTGTCCCTGAACTTAAATTAATTTAAAAAAAAAAAACATTGAACATTTTCAAATAGTCCAAGAATTAGCTCGAACATGTACCACAAGTTCGGGATCACATTAAACAAATTAAAAATTCATGAAAAACATTGAACATTGGGCTAAAGATTATGGACCACACTGAAAAAATTGAAAGTTGAAGGATCACGTTTTACATTAGATCAAAGTTCAATAACTATTTATGTCATTATTCCAATCAAAAACCTCACCCGATATGACCTGAACTGGATTACGAGTTGCATTTGGTTCAAAGCAAACGCACATGGCCCTATTGATCCGGTTCAACCACACCCCTATAATTAAGGCTTTGGATTTTATGCCTCGGATACCATGTGCAAGTCGGATATTCGAAGAGGGAATAGAACTGGCCAATATAAGTGTTTCGGTGGCGAAGATGAAGAGCACTTCTTCTGCTATTTTTAACTTCTTCTTTTTTGTTTACTGTAGATTAACGGTCTCCTATCTCTTTCGTCATTATGTTTATATGAGGATATCAGACTCTGACAAGTGGGAATGGAATTGACCAACAAGAAAATCTTTATACAACGGAAGATATATATACATATATATATATATACACACAATTATGATATTAGAATCTCTCTTCTATCGATTAAATAAATTATTCTACCAAAATTAAAATATGTACACGTATCAAAATCTTAGCCAGCCCTGCTTGTATAATAATTTTTTACACAAAAAAAAAAAAAAAAGGAACATTTAAGAGGCTTTTACTTTGTCTTGTCTTTTTGCCTGGAAAGTAGACTCAGTCATCAACAGGATTTCATTAACATGGTTGTAGTAGACTATGTTACTTTGGTCCAACTGAGGTCAACCTCACTATCGACCTCGCCAAATCTAGCTAGGCTCACCCTCGCCCAGCCACTAGCGTCGGCCTTACCAAATTTGGCGAGGTCAAGTCTTGCCATGCTTAGGCAAGGGTCAAACTCGCCGGCCACTGACAAGGTCGAAGCTTACCCTCACTAGCTCTTGCCAATTGTTGCCAAGGTCTAACGACTAGCTAGAGGATGAAAATAAAGAGAATAAAAAAAAAGGCAAAAGAAAATAAATAATTTGAAAAAAACTTAAAATATTATTAAAAATTATTCACATAAACATCAGTTTTGTCACGTAAGATAAGAAGATTTACGTCGGCGTCAACTACCAAAATTGATAGAATAGATTAACTTGACACAAATATTTACAATTGATAAAAGAAAAATATTTAAAACTGAATTAGTACAATTATACTATTTTGGTAATTCTTTCAAAAGAAATCAAAATTTTAAATGACCACAAAACGTGAACTAGATTGTAAACAAAGTGATGAACTTACTTACTTGTTAAAAATTAGCTCAAAAGAATGGAGATAAGATAAACAAAGTGATGAAAAACTAGAAAGAAAATACTCAAACTTAGATGCATCATACTAAAAATATTATCTGAAGGAATTAAAAAAAAAAAAACAAACACTGGGATTAAGTCCACAAATAATAGAAAAAAGCAAAGCCCCCTCAGAATAGTTCTACACTCCCACGGCTCTCCCTCCCAATCCCATACATCCAAGAAAATCTTCCTTTTCGCGACCGACAGCTTCTGGGTTGTTTTCATCTTAGCAAGAGGCTTACATAAGCATCTGGCTCTCCAGTTGTAGCCGCTCTGCGCAGTTATCTGAGGGAGGGAGATGGAGGCGAGCAGTAGCAAAGCGACCGTGGTGGGCCGGCTGCAGGAGGCGAAGCACAAATCCGGCAAGTCCTTCAGTCAGATAGCGCAGGAGACCGGCCTCACCAACGTCTACGTCGCCCAGCTACTGAGACGACAGGCCCAGCTGAAGCCCGACACCGCCCCGAAGATCCGGGCCGCCCTGCCTGACCTGCCCGAGGACCTCGTCCAGGAGATGATGAAGCCCCCTATGAGGTCCTACGACCCCAGTTTGATCCAAGAACCTACTATTTACAGGTACCCTTTTCATCATAAATAGTTCCTGTGCTTGAAAATCTTCTTCTTTTTTTTTCCCTCTGTGAGTAATGTTTTTCTTTCTCGAGTTATGTTAGTTATCTATGTGGCTTTGTAGGGATATGGGTATTCGATTCTTTAAATTTTAGATGATGGGTCATTCGGTAATATCGTTTTGTTCCTAGCATATGCTAGAATTTTTGTGAGGGCATGTCCATGCCTTAAGATCTGCATGGATTGTTGTTTATCTGATGTGAAGTGTAGATGAATCGGTTTGAAGTGTAATGTTTACCGCGGTGTTGATCGATTTGGAGTGGAGGACAAAAGTGCAATAGCTATCAACGGAAGTGGTAGTTCCAGTTATCTGGTGTTGAGAGTTGATTTAATTCATGACTTGCTCTTTCTTGGGAGACTGCTCTGTTTAAGCTTTCTCTGTGTCTGGTGGCTGAGTTGAGCTCGACAAAACAATCTTGATTCTCAAACTACAAGCAAACTTCGTGTTTTTCTCTTATTAAAGATGTTCGTCAATGATCTTTCGTAATGAAAGGCTGCCTGTGTAGGCTGTAAAATTTCATAGAACGCCAGGTGAGGTTCTTTCAACTTTTCTCTTGTCTGAAGCTGCGCTTTCAAGAGATATGACCTGAAAACACGCCAATCCAAAGCTTTTGTTTTTCGCCTTTGGGTCAATTCTAGTTCTAGCTTGTAGGATTTTCTGTTATTGTTGTACTGATCGATTATGGTACGAATAGTCTGTGATGCTGATCAGAATCTTGGAAATGGCTAGTGCTTTAATTTCTGCTACCTTGGCTATTGATTTCCCAGGTTGAATGAAGCAGTGATGCATTTCGGAGAAAGCATCAAGGAAATTATAAATGAAGAGTTTGGTGATGGCATGTGAGTCTACATTCCTAACTGCATCATTCTCTTTTTGGAAGCCTCCATCTTTGTCCATGCACAAATCATTTGTTCAAGTACGATGAAATTTGACCAAGGTGTCTGCATAGTATGATATCGGCATGACTTTAGCCCCTCTATTAGGTCTCCTGATGAAAGAGCCTGCAAGTAGCTCATTTTGGGTGTATACAATTCACTTGTGGTTATAAAAAAAAAAAGAGGAAGTGGGTAGGTTGGAACAATGCACGTTCCAATCAATGATAATGGTCATCGGCTTGGAATAGGACTGTTATATTATTGACCTGCCATTGTCTTATGATGGGTCCCCACTTCAGTGAAAATTATGTAAATTAGATTCGTGAAATTGATATGTGATTCTGTGTAGAACATTCAAATGATACAAAATACCTTCCCGTGATTTGCTTGGTTGAGTTGACCAGTAAGATGGTCTAGGAAGCGGCCTAGCTGCTGGTCTCATGCGATGATTATTCCTCATCGATGGGCTGAAGAATAGCATATTAGGAACTGGGATGTCTGTCTATTTCAGCTTTGTTCAATTGATACTCATTAAATTTATTTCCATTAACATTCTTTTGCAGAATGTCAGCCATTGATTTCTACTGCTCGGTTGACAAAGTCAAAGGTGTGGATGGGAAGGACCGTGCTGTTGTGACATTTGACGGGAAGTATCTGCCTTACAGTGAACAGGTTAGTTGGCGTCAATTCCGTGGCCTAATGATGAGATGATGGAAGTTAGTATCTGGGCTTTCATAGCAATTGATGTGATATGATGCTTTCCGCAAGCAATGGAACAGTAGAGTACCTTCATTTCACTACTTTATGACAATGCCTACGGAAATATTCTGTCTTCTGTGGAATCCAAATTCCGCATGTAAGTACTTATTTAGTCTGGCACAAACTGTTGACATACAGCAAAAGGAAATTCAAAAGGTCCTTTTTTCCTTCACCTTTTGACTAACAAGGATAGCATTAGTGACTGCCTGGCCACCTAACTCCCATTAGTTAGTTACCTTTGCCATGAGCTAGGCTGGTTGGGTAAATATTGTTATTCTTCAAAGAGTTTTACTGATTGGAATGTTTTCTTAGATGTGTCCTACTATTGAATTGGATAGGGTTTGCTGCAATATGCACCTTCTCTCATCCTAAAGGTATCATCTCTCTTAAAGAAGCAGACATGCTGATGAGTTTGATTCAGACAATGAACCAGACATGGTTCTCCAACATAAACATGCACATGCTCTTTCGGAGCAGGTTCAACAACCAAATTATAGGCATTCAAATGAAAAACTGAGGTGGTCCCTGTCTCATTGTAACATGATTCATGAGGTGTCTGCTGATAGGTTTCTAGATATCCGATGAAGGTAGTGAATGATTCACTACTGGCTTTTAACATCAGCACTTGAGGCTCAATAAGTTAAGCAATAGCCATGTTGTGCTGATTGGCATTATCTAAACATGTTTGCTGTTGCATTTATATTATGATCAGGTCACATGTTGACAATTGTCTTTCTCGCAGAAATTGGAGCATATGGTTTCCAAACTAAACTTGCATGAAGAAAAATGAATATGCGAGCACCGAATGTGGCTGACGCGAAGCTCTTTAAGGGAAAATGAAGGTTTTCATGTCTACATGGTCGGGAATTGCCCTTTGGCTTTGTTGTTTATGTTATAATATACTCTATCAATGTTGTGCTGTGCATTTAAGCTGCAATAAAAGTAAAACATTTTGTTTGGATGACACCCTTTAGCTGATACATATGGAATCAGTGGATTGATCCTTGAGGCGATTTTTTCGTGGCATTGCTCGGTATCTATTCTTGTTCAGCTAGTCTTTTTATTCTGTTAGTAATTGCAGGTCAAGTTATTGCAACAGTTTGTTGAACTTACCATGAAAAGAATTGCGGAGGTTTCATGCCTCCAGGAAAGTTACAATGATAATGCTAAAACAGCAGTGAACGAATTTACCCTTCTTGTGTAGGTAAAATGAACCTCTCTCAATTGGAGTTTTGATAATCTATAACCCGGTTTGCGTTTTTCTTGTTCTTCACCTAGAAGTTACAATTTTTAATTTTCCACATTGAAAAGGAGGGTATCGAATTGTTATTCACAGGGAACTGAAATTCATTCTTGCCATTCGATATGTGAGGTGCGTGCAATGTCTACATAAAAATACTTATGCATCTGTTATGCCCAGAATGCCATTGCCATAGAAGCTTATGATCTTTGAATCTTTTTCTTTTAACCAAAAAAGAACTTGTCTCGTGTATTCTCTCATTTCACATTATCTATCAGCCAATACATTTTACCTAACTTATTGTACAAACCCAATGGAGGGAGGACTGGAAAATTAAGAGCAGAAAGCCTAAGAACACCACCTCATTGAATAAGCTGGAGAGCCAAAGAGCCAACTTATTGCCTTACCCGAGAAGGAGATTTGAAGAGGAAATGAATGAATTGAAGTTGGATATACTCTGCTAAAAGGAAATGGGATAACTATATAAATGATCCATGAACTTTGACTTATCGTGTAATTTGATTTCTGAACTTTTAATCTGTTCAATGTGGTTCCTAAACTTGGCCCAATGTGTAATTTCATTCCTGAATTTTTAATTTGTTCAATGTAGTCTTTGGACTTATGATGCATATTCTACTTTGTCCTTAGACTATACATATGACAACATTGAACATTTTCTTATAGACCAGAGAGTAAATTAAACATCTACTAAAAGTCCAAAAATTATATTGAATAAATAAAAATTTCATGACAATATTACGCATTAGGCTAAAGTTCAAGAATTACATTGAATACATTAAAACTCAGGGATCACGTTACACATTAGGCCAAAATTGAAAGACTATTCATGCCATTTTCTCAAAGGAAGAAAAATGCCCTTCAATTTTCATATTAGAAAATTGCAAATCAATCCTTTTTTCTGGCTTATTTAGATAAGCTACGACTAATTATCCATAAATATGCTCTTCACTTCCACTTTGTTAATACTGTAAATCAGAAACTTTCCGAGAACAAGATCCTTTAAAAGGATTGAAAGATAGGGTTATGTGCGAAATGACATACATGCCTCATATGTCCATTACTTTCTACCATAGCCAATTCATGCTCTCTTTTTATTCTCGAATGTAGGACACTCTCGAGGTAATATCTAATCGCACACGATTTCAAAGAGAGCGGTGACCGGAGCCAGATCTCACGGCGAGGAAAGGGAGGCAACGTCGGAGTTCTAAAGCTAAAATATATGAGATCATCCGTCCATGTTTTGGTAGTAAATACTAAATTTGTTACATGCATTTTGTCGATGTTTCTGAAAGGTAACAATTTTACTTTTTGGTTCTTCTTTTGTTCCGCTTTGTTATTACCAAACAAGTCAGCACATCCTTCATTACAGCTATCAGAATTACATCCGGCAATTACCAAAATACAGGAGAAAACTCAAATAGGGACACTAAAGTGCCATCTTTTTCTCCAAAGAAGACCTAAAGTAAAGTTTATCTCGAATAAGGATTCAAAGTAATTATTTAATTTCAAAGAAAGACCTAACTCGCTAGTCAGCAAACGGATGCATCTCGCATGCGTATTCCTAGTTAATATTTTTTTCTTTTTTTCGTTTTCCTTTTCCCCTGTTCATCTTCTTCTTGATTCCATCCATGATCTCCATGTTCATCATCTTCTTCGTCGATGTGCATTGCCCAAATCAAGAACATCGGAATTGGGGAAGGGCCAATGAAGGCTCTGTGACCTTCACCGGCTGCTGTTAAGGGCAGCGAGGGCTCAATGCCCATCACCGGCAACAAGAGAGGGCTTGCAAGCCGACTCTCACCAAATATGGTGAGGGTGGTCTCATTGACCCTTACCAGCGGTCGGCGAGGGCTCGACAATGCTCGTTGACCTCCGTTGACATCGAGGGTTGATCGGAATGAGGACGATGGGACGACGCACATCGTCGAGCAAGACGTGCCGCCATTGTTGGAGTATCCTAGGAGCAGCACCAAGATCCATGTCCGGCCGTTCAACTGCTCTGTCGAGAATGACTTTAGAGCGGTGGACTTAGTCATGGAACTCTACGGCGAGGCGGGTGTCGACGCGCTCGATAATAGCAAGATTGCAAGGTTGTCTTCTTTGATTGCTTTCTCAAGGTAAGCAATTTGGAGTGATGGTTTGCCCAATCAAAGCTTACGTCGGCTCATGCTTAGGCTTTTTTGCTTGCTTGAGCTCTATAATCTTCATGTTCGTGGTTGAACGTAAGAAGACATCGTTACGCCCATGTCATTGCTGGCAAGCCTTTGCCCGTAGCTAGCGATCGGTCAGCGAGCCCTCGTCAGCCGCAACCGAGGCTACTCTTGCTAGATCTAGCGAGGGTTGGCTTGCAAGCCCTCGCCCACGACCTACGAGGGCTCAACGGCCCTCGCCCACTGCTGGCAATCGGTGTCGAGCCCTCGCCCGCCCTTACTAGCAGTTGGCGAGGGTCGTGGGCACCAATTCTTCCCCAATTCCGGTGTTCTTGATTTGGGATGAAGAAGATGATGAAGAGGACAACCATGGCTTGGGATCAAGAAGAAGATGAACAAGAGAAAAGGAAAACGAAAAAATAATATTTTTTAGATGAAAATACCCCTGAAATATGTATCGTTGATGTATATGTTCGTCGACTGGCAAGTCAGGTTATTTTTTTAGACTAAATGACTACTTTGAGTCTTTATTTGAAACACACTCCATTTCAGATCCTCTTTTGATAAAAGAAGTGCACTATAAATCCCTATTTGACATTTTCCCAAACGTTAAGTAAGATGTTAAAATAAAAGGGAGGTTTTGCTTGGAGGTATACGGATGGTGTTTGCAAAAATAGAAATATGGAAAGGCTCATTTGGTGAAAAGTGAGGCATTTTCAAAGAATTGGTATTTTTTTCTACCAAACGCATTTACCCGAAGCACGCAAATTATTATATGAGTATCTTAAAATACACTAAAAATAATGATATAAAAAGGGTTATGCACAAAGAGGCACCTTAATATTTTTTCATGAACACTCCATAACTAATAGTAATTTTTTTCAATTCAAAACAAATAAAATTTAGTTGTTCTTTAAAATATTTTATTATTAAATTCAAACCATTGATTTTATTTAATTTCATCATTTGAGTTTTTGCATTGAAAAATGTTATTATAATTTTGTTTTGACAGGTCTTAGAATTTTTTTTCCCTTCTTTTCATTGGATAAACCATGACGGTGTATACTAAAGGACAAATGATAGGAAGATAGCTTGGCGGTGAGATGAATAGTAAAGATGATAAATTATTAAAATATCTAACCGTGTTTAACAGTTATTCAAGCTGAACATTTTCTGAATCCTATTTAACAATTAATTCATAAATTTACTTCACAACTTAGAAAAGAGTTAGGGTTGTCGAAAATTTCTTTGTTCAGCAAAGTTAATATGTATAACAATAAAACCTAAGACAAAAAAAGGGAAAACAAGATATTTTTCAAATAAATAGTTCGCGATAAAACTAAAATAAAATAAATAAAAATAAATAAATAAACGCAGCGATAAATCTTACCTCCTTCCCCTATCCCCTCGTAAAACCCTCATTTCTCTCTCGCCGTCGCTCTCGATTCCTCTCTCCCTCCGCCCGCCATGGCCCAAACCCTAGCACGTGCCGTCGCCGCCGCCGCGGCCTCCGCCTCCGGCGCCGCCGCGGGCCGCCTCACGGTGTTCTCTCTCATCACCAGACGCCTCCACTCGACCACGACCTCCGTCACCTCCCCTCCCGCACTCCCGTCCCTCCTCTTCCGCCGCCGCGCCCTCGGCCCTCTCTCCCACGCCGCCGGCTCGACTCCCTTCGGCGCCGCCGGGGCTCGGTTCGCGCCCATACGGTGCCGCGTGAACCGGTCCGGGGCTCCGCGTACTCGCCGCTGAACTCCGGCTCGAACTTCAGCGACCGGCCGCCCACGGAGATGGCGCCGCTGTTCCCGGGGTGCGACTACCAGCACTGGCTCATCGTCATGGATAAGCCTGGTGGTGAAACCGCCACGAAGCAGCAGATGATCGATTGTTACATCGAAACCCTAGCCAAAGTTGTCGGCAGGTAGGGGGTCTTTCTTGATTTTGTTTTTGTCGTGGTTTGGAAGATGGGAGAAAGGATAAGTTGCATTAGCGTAAAGTAATTTGTTAGAAAGGCGCGGAGATGCCTACTTTTGGATATGTTCATGATGAATAACGTGGGAACCCCTGTAGAAAACCCAAGAAGTGAGGAGCTTTGGCATACTATTACTAGAGTTCTGATTGTTAATAGAAATGTTGATGCAGGTAATGATGTTGGTTCTGTTAGGAACTGTATTAGTCACTGAGCCGAGAAGTCTGAATTGTTTCTTATGCCTCGTGTAGTGGTTACTCCAAAAGTTGATTGGAGGTCCTTCTTTGTAGTTTTTAGGCTATGCCTTTTGGATTGATAATCCCCGTGTTTGATTGTGTTTGAATTTTGAAAGTTAAGTAATCTTGATGAGCGATTTCGCCTCAGAAGTGCCAATGATTTAGACGATAATGTTGGGGCTTTTGATTGATTTTAGTGTCGCTTGTGTTTGCTAATGTGCATCAGTGAGGAGGAAGCAAAGAAGAAGATATACAACGTGTCCTGTGAGAGATATTTTGGGTTTGGCTGTGAGATTGATGAGGAGACATCAAACAAGCTTGAAGGTTAGTTGTCTTTCTCTCTTTATCTGGTTTCATTAAACTGGTTTGTTCCTCAGCTTAATTTGTATTTTTGAACAGGTTTGCCTGGGGTATTGTTTGTGCTTCCCGACTCCTATGTCGATCCTGAGTACAAGGACTATGGGGGTAAGGCTTGTGCCTTTAAGATGAATCATGATCCATCCTCTTTTAATCAATGTGGCATGTAGTTTGGTAAGGACGTATTGACGGTTAAAATGTGGATGTTTTATTTTGGTTGGATCTTGGATATATTTCAGGGGTGAATAATGGTTTCAATATTTTTCTCTTTAGTTTCTGAAAGCCTGGCTCACCTATTAAATTGGATTTGATTGCTGAACTTGTTTCCACTAGTCAAGAATTTTGGTTTATTGCACATTGCATGTTGTCATGCCCTAGAGACATCGATGTGGATGTTTAATGAAAGATTAGATGTGGAGAGCATAGCGAAATGCATCCATGCATGTAGAGCATAAATTAGAGAATTTCGTAGGATATCCTGATCAGACAAAGTTTTGGCTTGTTCAATGTGCTATAACTTTTAGTGGAGGCATGGATTACTCGCCATTTTGCATTTAATAAACTGAAATGAGAAATTTCTCACTTCTAAAAGCTGGTTTCTCACCACCCTTTATGTTTGAGTATAAAAATATTTGTAAGTTTGTTCAATCAGTTATAACCTTTGCGTTTGTAGTTAACAATGACAAGTGCGAGGCTGTGTTTCTGCTGGGACTCTATTCATTCTTAATAGTGGAATCACTCATGTGGAGTCTACATAGGATGGTTTAGTTGAATGACAGGTTATGCATATGCTTCGTTGCCCTAACAAGAATGAGTGTCTTATGGGTGATGAATAACTAAAATTTGTCTGTTAAGAACATCTATGCACATGATAGTCCATCTTGGCAAAGCTGAAGAGTCTGTTGACAATGTTCAGTTTTGAATGCTAATGGACTAATATCAAACATCTCTCTTAACTATTCTCAGCTTTCTAGTTCCATGTAGCTGCAGTTCAGTGGAGATGAAACAGAAGCACTTCGTCATTACTCTAACTGGTGTTTTATCATGAGTCTGATTAGGTATCTTATTGCATGGGTGAATGTTGTCAGAATAACTAAAATGTGTCAATTAGGAACATCTGTCTGTGTGATAGTCCATCTTGGCAAAGCTGAGGAGTCTGTTGACAATGTTTAGCTTTGAATGCTAATGGACTTATATCAAATGTCTCTTTTAACTATTGTCAGCTATCGAAATTTCATGGATCTGCAGATGAGTGATGAAAGAGAAACACTTCATCATTACAGTGTATTTTGAGCTTGTCATGAGTTTGATTATGAATCTTACAGTGACTAGTGTCTCACTAATTTTAGGGGTTCTTTAATGAGTATGCTTATCTTGCTGGCTGCAAACTGATTGACATGCTGAGACATGAACCTTAGTATTTGTAAATAGTATAACTGATTTATACGTTATTGAGAATGCTTTCACATGGTGCATTGCAAGTCACAGATGATAATATTGACTTCTTTGATGGGGCTGAGTATGTCCTTTTCTGGTCAGGATGATTGAATGCCGTTGTTAAATGTGAATGGAGTCTATTTCTATGAATTTTGCAGGGTAGAGAAACAGACTTTATTTCTTGTAGATAATACTGAAAAAATGACTTGCATGGATAAGGAGGCCTCTGTGCATGAGATTCTGAAAAGTTGTTTCATTATTACTACAAATGTTTACGAACTTGTTTGATGTTGTTGTTGAAGTGACTGCATTACCACTTATTTTGATTCCGCATGGGAAATTCTTTGGCCTTGTTTTGGCAATGCTTTAAGATACTGTTTAGAGCTCTCCATTTGAAAAATATTTAATATTATGGACTTGTTTGGCAAACTATACAAATTAACTGTTTTTACAATGTTCTTGTTTTTGCTTCAAAATGATTTTTGGTTGTTTTTGGTATTGTTCAAAGAGACAAATGCAAAAAGATGAATGTGGAAACCATCATCTGACATATATTGTATAAATGTTTCTTCTCCAATTAAAAACACTAAAACAGTTCTTGTTTTTGGTTCTGAAAAATCATTTGCTAAAGAGAAATTCCAAGTCCACCTTTTGGAAAAGCACTATCTTCTTGGTTTGTTATGGGCTTGTTGAGAAAGTAGATCGAAGTAAAAGCATTTGGTTTAGAAAACCTTTTGTGGAGTCTCAGCAAAAATGCGGTGAAGGGTAGATTGTGGTAGATTGCTTGGCCAATTGATTATACTCTGTAGTGCAGATGATAAAAATGGTCACTTTACCCCTTTCACTTAATTTCCATGTATAGAATGGTCCCTTTTTCTTTAATAGTGCCACTTGGGTATCTTTTGACTTAGATGCCCCTGGACTTGCATTGTAACCGGGGAAAGTTTTGCAATGCTCCATGTATGATGAGCTGTGAAAACATTGGAAATGGGAAATATTAAAGGCTTTATGAGCATGTTTGTTGTAATCCTAAGGCATGGTACTAATCTGGAGCTATTAAGATGTGGCAGCGTGTCAGTGTGCCATCTCTAAATATGGAGCACATATTTCATAAATCCAATTCATAGAAGGGTATTAACTTATACTTTGCCTTGCTATATGTTGTAGCTGAGTTGTTTGTGAATGGAGAGATTGTTCAAAGATCACCTGAGAGGCAAAGGAGAGTGGAGCCACAACCTCAGAGAGCTAAGGACAGGCCAAGATACAATGACAGAACCAGATATGTTCGCCGCAGAGAAAACATGGGTTGACGTGAGAAATGGGTGAGCAGTATGTAAATTGGTTCTGTTAAGAGTATGCCGCAAGGGGTTGCAAGTCTTTATCCTGCAATGCTCAGTTGACTTTGGACTGGGATGCATGTATTTGTTTTGTGCTGCTCTTTAAGATCTGTATGAACTCCTTTTATTGTCAAGATGATGCATGTAAGTCCTGTCTTGGATTTCCATAGCTGAAGGAAAATCATATAAAGCTGTTATTTTCTTTATAATCTGAAAATTGGCGGTGGTCTTGGTCCAGACAGTGAGAACTGAATTGCTGGCTCTGTCGAGTTTCAGATATGAATTCCCATGGAATAATTTATATCAACGCGTTCTGTGTGTGCCCTTTTGTCGTAAATTAAGGATGATGTTCCTTAGAAAATCATTGCCAAGGTGCCGGCTAACTTGTTTGGAAGGGGCTCTTGATTCTCTGGTGTTTGAACTCTTGAGGGCGTTGGTTCCAGGACTTAACGTTGTGTTAGCTCGTGAGGTTTTAACATTAGATCCTAGCCTGTCTCTTAAACCTGATACCGAGGTCATGACAAACATCAAATGGAATTGTCCGTGCGGTGCAGTCCACGTTCTTAGTCTACAGTGTGTCGCAACCGTGTCCCAACTTGCTTTTGGTAGTGGGTGCACCTTAGGTTCCTCCTATATATATATATATGCTATGGAATCTGATCAGGAAAGGCAATCAGTAAAATTGTTTATATTCCACTTTCGGAACACTGAAATCAATCCATTTTAACTAAAGTCCAAAGGACGCATTTACATTCAAATGATGATGTCACAATCTTACGCGTGAACACAAATGGAAGTAAATCCTCAACGGGGGGCATGTTACCGTGCTTGCAAGAGCACATAATTCATGAAACAGGTGTACACTTAATTATTCAATCCTCTCAAACCAATTGGATAACATGACTTGGCCGTGCCATCTCTTAAAATGGCCAGCTCCATCCATTTCTTCAATTTTAAATTTATCGTAGAAGTCAGTCTACAGTCATTATCACTCGTCACCGACTACAAAAATTGCCCCTAAGAACAAGAGCATGTTACCATAGACCAAGATCATGAACAAGTCATTGATCCATGTAGATGTACGAGTCTCGTCAGAGGAGTCAGACGAGGCTGAGAACAGGAAATAAAGTGGATATCTACGGTCAAGTGGCAGATTGAGGCCGTCGAAGGCCAGATCGGCAATGAGCCATGCTCAGCCTTTGCCATGGTCGTAATGAGCCAAAAGTGCTCAACTGCCGTCGATTGTGAGAGCCCTATTTATTGTGTTCAATGGTAGGGGTGTGCAACCGGACCGGGTATACCCAAAAATCAAATCGGCCTACCCGGAAAATAGGGTCGGGAACCAATTCCCTTTGAAATCAATTCGGGAACCGGTTCCCAAAATTCAAAATCGATTTAAACCGGTCCGAGAATAGGTTCCGAGTGATTACCCACCTGGAAACCGGTTCCCGGATCGGTTTTGTAAGTAGAGATCCAAAACCCTTTTTTTTCCCCGATTTCTATTTTTACTCCCGCAATTACAAGATGTTTTTTCTCTTGGCTCTTTCAAACACACACGACACTCCTCATTTGTCGTTCCTCTTCCTCACTTGCTTCTCTCCCTCACCGGCTCCCTCTCGCACCGTTCGATGGATGGATGTTGTTCATTTGTATATCACATGGATTGGCTCGTCTAATTTTTCTTTTGTAGGAAGAGTTATACTTACATAAATGAGTAACTTCATGTAGTAGTTGTAGGAATAAGACTAATATTATACTCATGTTTGTTGCTAATTCTTTGCCTTATTTATTATAATTAGCCTTGTGGATCCTTAATTTTTCGTTTAGTAAAAAAGTTCGTATATTTATTTGTTACAAGTGTTTAATGTTTCAATACAAATTATGAGGATTACATTATTTTCTCGTATATAAATATAAAATTCAAGTCGTATAGGATATCGTGAGATTGTAAAACAGTTCTAATGAAAACAAGGTTGACCAGAACCGGATTGGAAAAATAGGGTAGGTTGGATATGGTCCAATATAAACGGGGGTCGGGTATAGGGTCTAGAAAATGGAATCAGGTTATAACAAGTCGGGTATAGGGCCCGCGCCTGCACTTATCCATCGGACCCAATAACCCCTATTCAATAGAGCTCTTCCAATGCGAAAATGGAAGGAAAGATCTCTTTAAATGAAGATGGAATATTCTAGATAGGACGAAAATTTTCTCTCAAACTTAAAAAGATGGAAGGAAAAGAAATACATCTACATTCCCAAAATGCTAAAACCTCAAAACTCAACGACCATTGTAATGAAGTTTGTCTATATAAATCAGCCAATTGAGATTAGGGTAGTCTTGAATATGTTCATTTAAAACATCGCGCAGGCTCTCTTCCTTTCCCCCTCTTGCCTCCGCCCTGTCTCCGCTGCCTGGCGACGGCCTTGGACCTCGAAAAGGCCAACCCACGGGGATTGCCGGACCCCGATCAACCTCGATCTGACATCCAACGTGCTCCAGTGACCCTGGTAGATCGGAAATCTCCCGTTTCCATCGGCGAAAGGTCAGGTCAACCCTCGTCTCGTTCTGTGCTGAGTAAGCTTCTTTGACCCGGTGTCCTTCTTGGCTTGACTTTGACTGTACACTTCGTTGCATAAGCCTTAGCTAGGCCAAACACGATTGAATTGCGAAAAAAAAAAAAAAAAACTACGTTTCAGGAGAAATAACAGCAGCCCGATGAAGAGACCATTTCCCGAAGCAGTGGCGGAACCTGTCCCAGAGGATATCGTCATCGAGATCCTCCTGAGGTTGCCCGTCAAGTCGCTGATGCGGTTCAAATGCGTCTGCAAACGGTGGCGGTCCCTAATCTCCGGCCCGGGCTTCGCCAGGTCGCACCTGCAGAGACTGAAGGCAGGGGACATGGTTGCTAGCCAGAGGATCTTCAAGACCAGCCCCCTCGAGACCATAGACTACGAGGCCCTCGACGGCGGCATTGGCCGTGGCGATCGCGCGGTGGTCGTGCGGGCTCACGAGCTGAGCTTGGACGATGCTTGTTGGGAGCCGTTACTCGTGGGGTCTTGCGATGGGTTGGTGTGTTTACATGTCCCCGGCAGATTCCTGTTGTATAACCCGAGCACCAGGGAATGTAGGGACTTGCCCGGTCTCGATCTTTTCGAACCGGATGAGATGTTCATTGGGTTCGGATACGACCCTCGATCTCATGACTACAAAATAGTACAGGGTGACGATACTGAAAATGGGCAAGTGGTGATATTTTCGCTCAGGTCCGGTTCCTGGAGAATGACTCCGGTCCAACAAGAAAACCACCTTGCCGTTTCCGAACAAGGAGTTTATTGGAATGGGGCCTTGCACTGGTGCGTCCCTGCCGAGAGGAGAAACAAGAGCGAGACTGTAATTATGTCCTTCGATCTGTCGGAAGAGAAATTCCACCAGGCACTCCGGGCCCCTGAGGTCGATGGGGACGTGGTTTTCGAGGGGCTCGGGGTTCACGGGGCCAGTCTGTTGTTATACCATTGCACCATCATAAATGACCTCTTCGAGGCATGGGTAACAAATGACTACGAGGGAGGAGGATCGTGGATGAAATTGTTCAGTGTCTCGACTGATGGCGTATCAGTCCATAAATTTGTGAAGATTCCTGCGTACACAAGGAGCGGAAAAATCGTTTTTCAGATTGATACGCACCAGATGACATTGCTCGATCCGGAGGATGATACTTACGAGGATTATCCCATCCAAAGCGATGGTGAAATTGAATCTGTTATCTATTTGGAAACTCTTGTTTCTCCATATCTTGACTAGAATCTAAAGCCTTTAAGAGCCTTTAAGACCGTTCCGGTGCATTTGGTTGACCGTTTTGATTTGAGTTTTACTTTCTTGGGGAGATCTGGCCATCTTGCGCTGTTAAATGATCTTGTAGATTTTGAAGAAGAAATAAAGAGCATCAAGAGTCTATTTTGAGATCTGGTCATTCATTACCATTGCACTTTTAGTAGTCTGCCCTCTCCAGATTTGAAGTTAGATATCTGCTTGCGCTAGAATATATAACTAGCTAATGTGTTCCGATCTGATTTCGTGCAATTTCACCAACAAATTTTCGGTCTTGTTACGGAGTGAACATGCGACTATAATCAGGTGAATGTTAAAGCAAGCACATGG
Source organism: Eucalyptus curtisii (assembly GCA_017140595.1). Taxonomy (NCBI): domain Eukaryota; kingdom Viridiplantae; phylum Streptophyta; class Magnoliopsida; order Myrtales; family Myrtaceae; genus Eucalyptus; species Eucalyptus curtisii. Next base: position 9,821,636 of record CM029504.1, read on the forward strand.
TAATTCGGTTGCCGTAGAAGGAGAGAGACATAATTGTAACAAGAGAACTGAAAAACTAGCTTTCCACAAAGCCTTAACCATAAGTTGACGAAAGCAGAAGGTCCACGCAGCTAAATCTGCTTATTGAGTGAGGGACAAAGCAGAACCCATTCAATAAATGTCGGAGAACCTGTTATCTTTTCCACTTCCCCTTGAAAGTTGGACACTCTGGTTAAACGCAAGCTTCGACGGCGAGTGAGACAGAGCAATTACAAACTGAACGCAAGCGACCTCTCTGCTTGTGAAAAGACTGGTAGCACAGGGCTCATGCGTGCATAGTGAGGGCCGGTATACGGAAGTAAACCCAGTATACAGAACCAATCTCCATCGAATTTGAGCCTTCTGACAGCACTGTGATGGTCGATCTCCAGCAGCAGTATAATCGGTGGCTATGAAGACGTGGCAGCAAGTTATGCGTGCCATCTCTAAATATGGAGCGCATTCTTCATAAATCCAATGCCCCTTTTCGTTTGGACTTACTAGTGTATTAGTTTCTAGCTGATCTTGACGTCGTAGAAGGACAATAACTTATAGTGTGGTCTTGCCATTTGTTGTAGCTGAGTTGTTTGTGAATGGGGAGATTGTTCAAAGATCACTTGAGAGGCAAAGGAGAGTGGAGCCGCAACCTCAGAGAGCGAGGGACAGGCCAAGATGCAAGGACAGAAAACATGGGTTGATGAGACAAATCGGTGAATCGCATGTACAGAAGTTCAGTTGAGAGTATGCCATGAGGGGTTGCAAATCTTTATCCATGTTCCTGCAATGCCTAGGCTCGTTTGGTTCGGCTTTTGGGGAATACATTTGCAAAAATGCAAATACCTTTGTGTGAATGGGGTTTTTCGAAATGCAAATATCGTTTGGTAAAATTTTCATTGAAAAACAATTTTTGCCAAAATACCATTTGGTAAAATTTGCATTTGTAAATGACTTTTATTAAATTAAAAAGCAAAAAACATATTTTTTTTTTTTTTGAAATCCGGCTATCGGACCGCCGGATCGGCCCTTAGACGGTTGCCGGGGTCGGGCAACCCTAGGCGATGGCCGCCTGAGGTGGCGCGACCCTAGGTGGCGGCCGCCTGAGGTCGCGTGACCTCAGGCAGCCGCCTGGGTTGCACAATTCAGGCCATCAGTTGCTTGGGTAGCGTGACCCAGGCGTCGCCTGAGGTCTGGTGACGGTCACCGGGGTTGGGCGACCCTCAAGTGGTGGTCGTCGGCGCTTCGCTGGCGTGCGAGACCCCTTAGCCGGCGGTCGTCAGCGCGTCGTCGGCGCGCGCGACCCTTGGCCGGCGGTCGTCGGCCTCCAATCGCCTTCTCCGGAGAAGATGAATAGTAACCCGAACTTGCATTCCGAAATGCAAGTTCCCAAAGGACCTCTAGACTACTTTGGACTAAGGGCCCTTACCCGTTTGGTTCAACTTTGAGGAAATGACTTTGGATTTCCCCAAGTATCTTTAGAAGAATGGGCATTAGGTGAATGCAAAAGTGTTGGGGTACTCTTATTTTGGTGTATTTTGCAAAGTAGCTTTGAGGTGAAAAGAAAACGAAAAAGGAGGAGGAGATCGGGCAGGGGAACGATCGGGAGGCGGCGGGAGCGGTGGGGGAGGTGGCTGGTGGCGTGGGTGGGGAGGCGGCGGGTCGCGCGACCCAAGCGGCGTCGCCTAAGGCCGCGACCCACACGACACCGCGCCGAGGCCGCGACCCACGTGACGGCGGTGCGTGGCAACGGCGATGCGTGGGCTACCAGATCTGGCCGGTTGAGCTCCGCTCAGCCCGTCGCGTGGGTCGTGCGACCTAGGCGACGCCGCCTAAGGCCGCGACCCACGCGATGACAGTGCATGGTGACGGCGGTGTGTGGGTGACCGGATCTTGCCGACCGAGCTCCGCCGGCCGAGCTTCACTCTTGAAGAAACAAGTCCAACGAGACGATGAATAATGATTTTTTAGGGTAAAATAGGAAAACACAATTATCTCGTGAGGGCAATATTGGAAGGAAAAAAATTGTTAAACCCCTCTTTAGCATTCCGAAAATACCGAATACCCAAAGCGGGTCCCCACCGCTTTGGGCTTTTAGCATTTCAAATGCAAGCATTTGGCCAAGGAGACCTCCAAATGCTGAACCAAACACTTCAAATTTTTCCCAAAGGGCTTTGGGGGCTCAAAGCCTCTTGGGAATGCTGAACCAAACGGGGCCTAAGGCTCATTTGGAGATGCAATTGCATCTTGCCAAAGTTGTCCAAAAAATCGAACCACGCGTTTGCATTTGGCCAAGGGACTTTAGAGTCCCAAAGCCCATTCCCAAAACCGAAACAAACGGGGCCTAAGGTGCTGGCTAGTCGACTTTAGATTGGGGTAAATGAATTTGATTTTTGCTGCTCTTTCAGACTTATATGAGCACCGTCTATTGTTGACCTGATGCCTGTGCTTGAATTTCCATTGCCAAAGGAAAATTATGTAAAGCTGTGGTACCAAAATTTGGTGTTGTTCTTGGTCCCTATAGTGTGAATGAACCGAATTGCTGCCTTTGTTGAGTTCCGGAGATGCATTCCTACGGAAGAATTGATATTGATGGATTCTCAGACCGCTCTTTTGTCATTAATTTATGTAATATTATTTAGATAATCATCGCCAAGGTGCTGGCTAGTGTCTCGAATGCGGGAGGCATTGGTTCCCATGGGGCTCAGCAAATAGTGTTAGCTGTGAGTTCATTTGCTAGATCTAAAAGACAAAGGCGAGGAAGTTTGTTATGTCCCTTAAACTTGACATGAATGATGGTCATGACAAGATTGAATGGAATTCTCCACGCGAAGCAATGTGCCTCCATATTTTAAGATGTGATGCAACTGTGTTCCAACTTCATCTAGGTAGAGGGGCACTTTCAGCTGAGATGAAGTCTTATCATGATCTGAGACGAGATCTACTATTGCCATTAGAAATAATTGTATCTACGTATCAATTTTCAAAGTTAAAGCGATCGATAATGGTTATCCACTCATGATGACACTTCGCATATTTTTTCATAGAATTTGATAAAAAAAAGGACTCAATTTGGACCACTCATAACTTTTCCATCCAACGTCCAATTCACTCGATTTTTATGTCTATAGAAAACTTATTAGTTGAACTTTCAATGTATATTATTCCAAATGGTGTATATATAGAGAAGCTATGTAGGGAACACCATCAAATTCACAACATTGCTAAATTATCGATACATTATCATTGGAGTCTCTTTTTCTTTCAATGTGTACTTAGTATTTGCTAAAACAAAATTTATTCTTTGCAATTAATTAGTTTGATCTTCAATGAAGTATCTCCACAAGAAGTTATTTTTATCAAAAGTTGTTCGAACGATATAAATATTGGAGTGAAGATAATTTAATTATTTAATTTCCTTTTTACTTTATCTTTCTTTTTCTATATGTATGATTACATTTATTTTGGAAGAACTAGTTGTTCCTATCTAAGAATTAGTTTATGGTTAGACAAACCTAGTTAATTTTTGACCGCTCATAAAATTTTTTTGTCTGATGTCCAAATGATACAAAATTTGCACTTAAGGAAAGGTCATTAATTGGATTTTCATTTTGTGATATAATTAGGATAAAAAATTAATAAAGAAATATAAAATCTATTAAGCCCTAAAGTAAAAACAAAATAAAATTATATAATGGAATTTTGCCACGTTTGGAAAATCCTATTTTCCCATTAAAACCAATTACAATTGTCATTATTTGTACTTTGTCTTGACAAATGTCTTGCACTTCGTGCTTTTACCTTTAAATATTCAAGCATTTCATTGAAACTGTTTTTCGATAACTAATCTCGCCTTTAATTCGTGGGCTACTTAGTGATATTGCGTTATGACCATGATTGTCTTGAAATACAGGTCTCAGGATGGACAGAATCCACTCAAACCAAGTCCTCATCTCATCCATTAACTTAATGACTTTTCTTGGAGTTTCTCCCCTCCCAAAATATAATCTTCCCTTTGCTTGTGATATGGACAAATAAAGAAGCTACTCCTTTAAAATGTCCGTAAAATGAGTGAGTACGATTTTTCTTTAACCGTAAAAATTGCCATCTCCCACTAGAACCGACAATTCGAGACATAAATAACTTTTAAGCTTTAAGATGAGATGGTTTTTTTGAAACAGCCACTGAACCGCTTTTGAGCAAGCAGACTATGCAGTGAAGATCAAGAGCACCACACAAGCAGAAAAATAATTATATTTATATACCAATTTTCGAAGTTAGAGCGATTGATAATGGTTATCTACTAGCACTTCAAATACTTTTTCATAAATTTGACAAAAAAATACTTAATTTTGACCAGTCATGCCTTTTTCGTATGGTGTCAAATTTGCTCGATTTTTATGTTTACGAAAAGCTCATTAGTCGAACTTTTAATGTATATTATTCCAAATAGTGTATATTAGAGAAGCTATGTAGGAACACCATAAAATAGTCTTATAGAGATAGCATAATATAAAAGAATGATATGATAAAATTAATTTCTTACACCAATATAAAGTTGTATAAAGACTTTTGTCTACAAAAATCTCCTCACTTCAACTGCAAGCTCCATTCTCTCAAACTCCTTCAATGTCATTAAGACTCCAGTAGTGAGATAATATTTTTCTTTAGTCCATACATAATAAATTCTTTGCATGTTTTCCTCTTTAGTGTAATAAGTAGACGAATAAGTAAGACTTAGTTTTGACAAGCCGTGCCTTTTTCATCCGACATCCAATTCGCTCGATTTTTTTTGTCTATGGAAAGCTCATTCGTCGAACTTTCAATGCATATCATTCCAAATAATGTATATTAGAGAAGATATGTAGGAACACCATAAAATAGTCATATAGAGATTATATAATATAAAATCATATAACTTCTTACACCAATATGAAGTTGTATAAAGTCTTCCGTATATAAAAAATACTCACTCTAATCGCAAGCTCCATTTTGTCGGACTCACTCTAGCAGTGAGATAATATTTTTCTTTGGTTCATACATGATAAATTCTTTGCATGGCTTTATAAGTAGGGGTGTAAATAGTTCGGTTCAGTTTTCAAAAAAAAAAACAACAAACAAACAAACCAAATTGAACCAATAAGGAAATTTAATGAACCGAACCGAAATCCGCTCCAACTCAAATCGAACCAAACTCTTTCGAAATCCCGATTTCGATTTTGTTTTTTGGTTTTTGTTTTTGTTTTGTTTTTTCCTTACATGCACCCCTTTCAATAATTTTTTTTTTGGTGGTAAAAGTAAGTAATATAAAGGGAAAGCCAAAGTGTACAATCTCAATATGAGTGGAAGGAAGCCGCAAGAAAAGCCAACAGGCTATAACACGAAAAACAAAGACAAGACCCCAGGTGGCCGATCAACCACCAAGCCGAGGCAACCAAAAACCAGCCAATAGCTTAGACCGAAGATAGGAAATCACTAAGTGAGACTCCCAGACGAGAAAATAATAGGGTCAATATCTCAAGAGCGCTGCTCCACATTCCCGAAGGTGACAGCCTTGTCTTTAACGACTTGAAGGAGATGCATCTTCATGGCCGGAATGGAAAAGTTTTTTTTGGTCGAAGATTCCCTGTGAAAGAAGAGCATATTGTTCTTATTCTTCCAAATGATATGGCAAAGTGCACCAAGAAAAAACGAGCAACACACTTATAAAAATGTAGGTGAACACAGAAAGTGCCTGATTAGTTGCAATGAGACATACTTTATAGGATTTACTTTACACTAATTCGGAGTGATTGTCCTCTCTTGTTTCCCTACCTTACCTACTTAACTCCTAATGTTCTATAGTCAGCTCTCTTGAATGAAATGATATCTCAAATACTCAGATATTCATGCCAATGTCTCGTTATGAATGAAATTGGCATACAAGACTTTCTATACAGCTGTAAGTGTGACTTAATAAAAGATATAAGAACCAACAATTAATGGGTTCTTTGACGGATCGGTTGGAGTTAAAGCTTAGTTTTAAGTATCGACGGCCCGATTGCTATGCTGAAATTTCCCAAATTGCAGTTATCTCTTATTGATTATTCCAACTTATTTCCAAATGTTAGATGCATTTCAAGAATGAAACAATTTGGAAATTTTTACTCTTTGTTTCTTATCTTCCATATCTTGTTTGATACTTTGCAGGGAATCACTAGGCCTACACACTACCATGTGCTATATGATGAGGTTGGTTATTGAGCAGATGATTTGCAGGAACTTGTGCACGCTCTATCATATGTGTAAGCGCCTTTTCAAATCTCGATTGACTTCTTTCAAATAAATCACAGTAACTTCACTTTTGTCATGCATCTTCTCTAGAGGTCATGGCTCCAAAAGGTTCTTTTAGCATCCATTCTTGAGACGTTTTCTGTGACAACTTGTTCATCCACCTTTGGAAAGGAGGCTCAGCTTCCTCCATTTCACGGTCGCAAGTAGTATTGTGAGATGATGAGCTAATCATGATGGTGTCATCACGGGAGATGGTATAATATAAAAGCGACGATATGATAAAATTAACTTCTTACTTGTATAAAAGTTTTCTGTTTATTAAAAAAAAAAACCTCACCCCAATCGCAAGCTCCATTCTCTCGAACTCACTCCAGCTAGGAGTGTAAATGGATTCAGTTCGGTTCGGTTTGATTTTCCCCAAAAAAATCGAATTGAACCGATAAGGAAATTAAATGAACTGGAACCGAAATCTTATCCAATGGAAATCGATCGAATTGGAAATCGGTTCGGTTTGGTTTTTCGATTTTTACCCTTGTTTTTGTTTTGTGTTTTTTCCTATATGCACCACTTTCAATAATTTTTTTAAATCGATTTTTTTAATTTTTTCTTCTTTTTCTTCATTGGCCGGGTCATTACACCGTGGCCAGTGACTGGCCAATAAACAAGAAGAAGAAAGAAAATGAAAATGAAAGAAAGAAAAGAAAAAAATAAAAATAAAATGAAAAAATTGTAGATTTTAACGGTTTGGTTCGGTTAACCGAATCGATAAAAACCGAACCGGCTAAAAATTTTCTATTTTTAATGAGAACTGAATTGAAAAAAGATCGATTTTTTTTGTTCAATTTTTGATACCTAGTAATAAATAGACAAATAAATAAGACTCAATTTTGACCATCCAGGCCTTTTTTGTCCAACGTTCAATTCGCTCGATTTTTATGCCTACGAAAAGCTTATTAGTCAAACTTACAGTTTATATTATTCAAAATAGTGTATATTAGAGAAGTTATGTAAGAAACCATAAAATAGTTATACAGACGTAGCATAATATAAAATCAGTGATATGATAAAATTAACTTCTTACATCAATCTAAAGTTGTATAAAAGCTTTTGTCTACAAAAATCCCTCTCACTCTAAATACAAGCTCCATTCTCTTAAACTCTTCGACGTCATTAAGACTGTAGCAGTGAGATAATATTTTTTTTTGGTCCATATATAATAAGTTCTTTGCATGGCTTCCTCTTTATTATAACAAGTAAACAAATAAATAAGACAATGACTATCTACATAATACAATTTCACTTATTCCTAATCCTAAATGGAATGAAATGACTGTAGAATGCAAGGATCATGAGCAGCACTAGGATTCTGTAGGCTCATGTTCCTACCAAAAGGATGAGTAAATATGCACCATAAAATTAAAAAGGATAGATCCAATGATGAACAGTTTTGTGATATAATTATGATAAAAGTTTAATAGAGAATTATAAAATCTAGTAAGCCCAAAAACAAAAACAAAATGAAATTATATAATGGAAATAATGTTAAGTAAAGAAAATTATATTTTCCCATTAAAACCCATTACAATTGTCATTTTCTGTACTTTCTCTAGGCAAATTTTATCTAGAATTGTTCTTGCACTTCTATTCTTGCATTTAAATATTCAAGGTTTTCATTGAAACTATTTTTAAAAAACTAATCTCGGTCTTTGGTTCTATTTATCCATATTGTATTATGACCACGACTGTTTTGTAAACATAGGTCTCAGGATGGACAATTTTTTGTGAATCCGCTCAAACCAAGTCATCACCTCATCCACGCACTTATGATTTTTTTTTGGAGTTTCTTCGGTTCAAAAATATAGTTCCATTTGCTTGTGATATGGACAAATAAAAAGCTCTTCCTTAAAAAATATCCATAAAATGAGCGATTATGGTTTTCCTTTAATCTCGGGCACGGGAAAAATTGACATCTCCCACTAGAAAGGACAATTCAAGGCACACATAATTTTCAAACTTTAGGATGAGATTAGCAATCTTGAAACAACCACCGGACCGCTTTTGAGCAGGTAGACTACGTAGCAAAGATCAAGAGCACCCACAAGCAGAGAAATAATTGTATCATGTTCTTGCCAAGCTTGTTGTGATAAGAGATGCACGGATGAGCGCCATCATAAGTGAATAACCATTATTAATTGCTCTAACTTTGAAAGTCGGTAAATCTTGAATAATGATATTTTCAAGGAGAAAGTAAATGGTTCTTTTCAAGGCTGTAATTAAGCATGCTCAATCCATCAGACAAGAAGATTTATAACAAAAACTTAGAAGCTCAACTTGAAGCCTTGAGGTTTAAGAAAGAAAAAAAAAATTGAAATATTGAATTTGATCAAGATAGGAAAATAACAGACTAACAGCCATAAATCTTCAATTTACCTTAAAAAAGATATTTTAATTGGTTGTTTCCTATAAATTTTGGTGCTCTTCCAATTTTCAATAACAAATTCGTGGTACTCATAATTTTTTTTTTTTTTTTTTAGAATTTGAATAAAAGAACTCAATTTTGATCACCCATAACTTTTTCGCAGAACATCCAATTGACTCAAATTTTATGTCTATGGAAAGCTCATTAGTCAAACTTTTAATGTATATTATTCCAAATAGTGTATATCATAGAAGCTGTGTAGGGATACCATCATATTCGTCACATTGCTAAAATATTGATACGTTGTTATTTGAGTATGTTTTTCCTTCTCTTTTTTGTTAAAAAATGTCCACGTTAATTGGTCATATCGCGGCGATTACGACTACGATCTCTTCGACGTTAACGTTGGTCATATCGCCTAAGATGGCTGATTACGACTACGATCTCTTCGCTTGTTTTACTACTGCAAGCACTGCGGCTCTCACGTCATTGGTTCTCTCTCTATCTTTTGTACTTGATTTGGTATTCCCTATGCTTTAAGTTTGTTCGGAACTGAATTACATTCGTTTGAAAGATAGCTTGTTGCAAAAAACACCGAAAAGGATGGTACAAACGGTAACAAGCAAATAGGCCTGGAGATAAGCGAGAATAGATTGTTGGATGTCATTGTCAAAGCCGAAAGGACAATTAGAGAATTGACATGAACAATGAGAGGTAACTAGTGATTCCCAGTCAAAATCGATTAGATGAACTTAATCGGGACAAAAATGTGAAATAGTTTAAGACTTAATTGAAAAAAATTAAAAGATTTAAGATCGAATTGATAAAACCACAATAGATTTGCACAATTTTTTCGGAAAGAAAGGGGTTGTCAATTATATAACAAAAGTGGTTTTAAGGTAGCTTTATTTTCATTTATTTATACTAAAAACCGCTTTTTATGTTGATAGACCAAATTAGCTTTATTATGCATGTGTTAACAGTTATTAAAAGCTTGTATTTGGAGGGAGTTCTTGGTAAAGTATACTGTTCACTCTTGCTCTCTACCAAGCGACAAAGTCACTGTTCCTGTGAGATCTTGCGTGACTGATTCCGGAGCCGTTGACCATCGGTTGAAGCTGCTTTTTGGTGGGTAGAGGTGCCTCTTCCCCCTCTTTAAAACCCCTATAGCGGTGCTTGGTATGTTCTCTCTCGAGCCTATAATGGCAGATTTCAATTAGGGTTTCCTTCGGTTTGCTTTCTCGTATCATGCTCTCGCTGGTTGTGATGGAGTCTAAGTTGTATCGGGCCCATCGAGGAGGGAGAGACTAGCACTCGTAGCCTCTCCCCTCCTTTCCACGGAAAATCGTCTCTCGGGTTGGTTCACCGATGGGTGAATAGGGACACAAAACTTTGGCCCCTTACGGCTCGATGGGAAACGATGATATGCTCCCGCCTTGTGCTCCTTCCGGGTGTTCGAGGTCAAAGAGGGCAGTCGCGTTCTAAACAACCCCAAACAAGAGGAGATGCTAAAAATACAAGTAATCGCACTTGGGTTAGCAAAACCGTAACTAAAGGATATGACCTAGAATTTACTCCACCCACCTTTGTTAACAACAAGCCGGTAATAGAGATGACCGATCATGACTTACAAGCCGTGACCCCAAGCTGCATGAGTGTCTATGGGGTATTTCCTTGGCCGACGTCTTCATTTTAAAGTCACCGAGGAAGCGCTTAAAAAAGCATGGGGACCGAATCTATTTGAAGTTATGTCCAATGGACAAGGAACCTTCCTACTACATATCCTGCACGAGATTTTCGACGAAAGCTTCTTAAAGGTGACCCTATCACCGTCGCGAGAATCCTCTCGTCCTTCGGCAATGGACTCGATTTGGAACTCAGAAAAGACACCCTCTTGACCGTCCCGATTTGGGTGAAATTGAGGAATCTACCTTACTCTTTTTTGGTCTCATTTCAATCAATCGGCAAAGTTGCAAGTGCTTTGGGCAAGCCTTTATATGTGGATCAACGCACTGAACAAATGAAAATTCTGTCCTTTGCTCGCGTCTGCGTGGAGATTACAGCTAATCAGCCCTCTTGTGAATCGATTGAATTAGTTCTCAATGGTAAGACTATTAAAGTTGGGTGGAGTATGAGTGGAAACCATTTGCTTGCAATGGTGTGGAATCTTTGGGCATAATTGCTCTCCTCTCTCCGCCGCACGACCTAATGTTGCTCGTGCTTCAACCGCTCGACCTTATGCTTCTTCTACTATAGCTCGACTGCTGATGCTATGCCACGTACAAGCCCCTCCCGGGTGCTTCTCCTACTCAATAATTGACAGACCTTGTTTTGCCTCGCTCCCGTTATTGCTCCAGTGGTCCTCTCCGTTGCCTCGCAGATCGCATAGGAATCCTCGAAAACCACCGAGCCTACCAACACTCTTGCTATTGGAACTCTCCGGGTCCGGTGAAGGTAGGGAATTGGCCTCGGCTACTCCCTCTTCTCAAATTCATGCCGATTCCACTCACCCGAATCGGATCGGGAGAAAGTTAAGAACAAGAAAAAAAGCATACCCTCCTAAAGACGCAGATTCGTTTGGCTTAGCCCGCCCAAGGAAGGGGGCAACTTTGAAGCCGAAGGCCCCTACTCCTTCTAACTCTCCCGCGTTGCCTTCCAAGCCCCCCAAAGGATCCTCGCAGGTTCCTTCCAAAGTCAATCCAAGGTGCTCCCTGACTGTTAAGAAGATGGGTCTCCTTTCTCCTGCTCTAACTCACCATAGCTTTGAAGATGAAATATGTAGCGATGAAGAGTTGCTTTTAGATGGGCCTCGTCTTCAAAATACCCTACCCCTCCTTCCGGCCGTAAGTATTCGGATCACCGCCGCCGCTCCGTCCCGCACCTCCCCGCTTCCGCCACCCATGGCCGTATCCAAAGCAACGTACACTAGTTGCAAGACTTCCAAGAGGAGGTAATCTCCCATCTTTTGTGTAAATATGTTTTTTGGCTTCTCGAACATTAGAGGCATGCTCGATCCTATCGACGTGCCGAGATCGTAAAAGTTTGTTAATTTTAATAAGTTGTGCCGGTGAGCCTTATTGAGACGAAGGTTCCCGAATCTTTGTTTGAATCCATCTCTTCTACTCTTCTTAGAGGAAGGAATTGGACTGCGAACTATGAGTTTGCCCCGTGTGGAAGAATATGGGTTGGGTGGAACCCGGATATTGCTAGTTTTGATTTGCTTTCTCTAGTGCTCAAGCTATTCATGGTTGCTTTAAACTTAATGCTTCTACCGTGACTTGTTGTATTTTGGCGATGTATGGGGAGCACACCTTCGTGCGGCATAGGCCCTCAGGGAGGACCTCATCCACTTCAATGAGGTATTTCAAGATTCTCGCCTAGCTTGTTGCGGAGAGATTTCAATGCAATTAAAGATCCCTCTAATCGCGTTGGAAGCTCTAATAGTTGGATTCCTTATTTTGATGAATTTATCGGGGCATTGTCTAGCTCAAACTGAATTAATGGATCTCGATACGTCTCTGACTCCGCTATACCCGGGTCCACGTCCGCTAACTCGCTAGAAAATTGAGAAAAATTGATAGGGTGTTACACCAAGTGGAACATGGACTTCTCCTTCTAAGCCGCTTTTCTCCGATGTTCGTTAGGGTTCTCAATCCGGTTCCTAAGAGGAAGCCTTTTAAATTTTTTGACTTCGGGCTGATCATCCAAACTTTCTTGCTATTGTTCAACAAGCGTGGAACAAATTTCCCGGTGAAAGGTGTCCCCATGTTCGTGCTTGTTTCTAAATTGAAGATCTTAAAGCTTGGCTCAAATCACTCAACCAGAAGCCTTCTGATATCTCTGTGAGAACTTCGAAGCTAGGGAGGCTCTTCGCCACCCTTTCCCGGGTTGGCCCGCACCTTTATTGACATGCGCGGTCAAGAGGAATCCTTCTATACAGAAATCAAGAGCTGAGATGGCTCAAGGAAGGGGATCGCAATACAAAATTCTTCCACAATTAGGAAAAAAAAAAAAAAAACACCTTACCAATCGGATCCTTCCGGCCAAGGATTCAATGTGTTCTCTCATTACCGATCCTCGCTTCTGCATACCGCATGCTTTTGTTTCTTTCTTCTCGATCTCTTCTCCCCTCATGCGGCCTGTCGGAAACCTTCTTTACAAGACTTGATCACGGTTATTCGGACCCCCATCGGATGCAGTGCGCTCCTTAGCTTTGCCGATCTCGGACTCGAGATTAAAGACACTCTTTTCTCGCTTCCAAGAGGCAAAGCCCCGCCCCGACGGTTTTACAGCTGAATTTTTTAAGAACAACCGGAAAATTGTAGGCCCTTTGGTGCCGGAGGTAGTCAAGATTTTTCTCTTGGTCGCCTCCTAAAAAGTAAATGCTACAATCTTGGCCCCGATTCCTAAAGTCCCTAATGCCCGAGTCACCGACTTCGACCATTTGCATGTTGTAATACCATTTATAAGGTTATTACAAAAATATTGGCCAACCGCATGCTACCGTTTTTTGAACGATATGATAAATCCTTCCCTAATGCTTTTGTTAAAGGAAGGAGGATTAGGGATAACATATTACCGGCACAAGAGTTATTTGCGGATTTCTTGGACCCATACCTTCCGAAATGTACTATTAAAGTTGATCGTAAGGCTTATGATACGGTTGGATCAGGACTTCTTGGAGCTTACTCTTTGGCTTTCCGCTTTCCGTGAGTGGTTAATCCGTTTAATTATGGTTTGCGTTCACACTCCCAAGTTCTCTGTGTCTATCAATGGGGAGTTGCATGGTTTCTTCTCAAGGCCGTGGCATCCGCCAGTGGGGACCCTATGTCTCCTTACCTTTCACTCTTATGATGGAAGTTTTTTCGGGCATACTGAACTCGAGGACTTCGGTCCAAAGAATTCAAGCCTTTTTGGAGATGCAAAGTCGTGAGACTATCTCACCTTTTCTTTCGTGACGATGTTTTCTTGTTTTGTCGGGTGGATTGGAGATAGGGTCAGTTTGTCTTTAAAGAGCTTGGATATCTCTCCTCTTGGACTCCGGGTCTTATATCGAACAAGAGCAAGAGCGATATTTTTCTCTCCGTGGTCCGTCTTCACTTCGGAATAATATTCTCTTGGGCTTTTGGTTTTCAAGAAGGTAAACTTGCTATTCGCTATCTAGGGGTTCCTATTATTTCTTCTAGGTCAGGGAAAGGCAGACTACATTGAATTGATCGATAGTATTACTACAAGAGTCCAATCTCGGGCTCATCGGTTTTTATCTTTCGGGGAAGACTTCAACTCATAAGGTCAATTCTCCATTCTATACAAAGCTTTTTGGGGCGTGTGTTCGCTCTTTGCCGTCTGGGCCGTTTTAATTAATATTGAGCGCATCTTGAGACAATTCCTTTGAAAGTCACGCCCCTGGTAAGGAGTGGGGCCAAAGTCTGCTTGGGAAGACATTTCTTTACCTAAAAATGAGGGTGGCAGCTGTTAGAAGCCTAAAGGATTGCAATCGAGCCTCCATACTTAAGTACATTTGGATCCTCTTCATCGATAAAGAATCACTTTGGTGCCGTTGGATTCATTCTAATTTCTTAAAAAAGGAAATTTCGGACTTCTTCCCAACGATCGTATGTTGGTGGGCGTGGAAGAAGATCTTGCAGCTAAGAAGTTTTTCGTCCTTCCGATGGGAAATGGTAACGGTCTTTTGGTTTCTCTTTGGCATGACAATTGGCTTCCTTTCGGTCCGTTAGACTCGATGGTCCCTACTTCTACGTATGGATGACTCGCCTACCTAACTATGCAATTGTTGCAAATCTTTACACTCTAACTGGTTCCATGCTCAAATCTCCTAGAGAGTTGGGGTTTTCACCCTCCCGATTTTGTCCAATGCCCGTGATCGGTTCTTGTGGTGTCGACCCGCCCGTCTATCTCCCTCGGTATCGCCTTGGAACTTCATTAGATCTAAAAAAGACCGCGTTCCTTGGGCTTCTCTCGTTTGGGATAATGCTTTAGCTTCGCGGTTCCAATCTCTCTCATGGCTTATTGCTAAGAATCGCCTACCAACCCAAGTGTTCCTCCTCTCCTATGGCAAGATTGATTATTCGGTTTGTGCTTTTGCTCGCCCGCAGTTCAATTGATCACTTGTTCTTTCAATATCACACCTCGGCTACTCCGCATATTTTTGGGCTTCCGGGTGTAACTTACCTTGGAGGAAAGATCCTGGAGCGAAACCTTACTCTGGGCAAAGGAAGTTCTTATCGGGTAAGGACTTCTTCCATAGTATGGCACGATTCTCTTTCGGAGCTCTTTGTTATCTTATTTGGAAAAAGAGAAATTGCACCGTCTTCCGTGGTGAAACATTGGCTTCTTATCTACGAAAAACCACCTCATTAAGGTTGTGAAGGACAAAGACTTTCCTTCAAGAATGTGCCTGCTTCTCCCAAGGAATAGAAGACTTCACGGAGGATGGGCTTTGACCCCTCGGTGTTTATTCAATAGCCTTTGCTTCTCAAGCTTCTTAGGTTGTGTGACTTTTTCCCCAAATTTGTCCCGCTCTTCCCGTCGCCCCGCTCTTGGTGTGTGTAGAGGTTTGGTAGGCCGTGTTTGACTATTTTGCCCGGTTGTGGGCTTTTTGCCTCCCGCGTTGTTGCCCTTGTGGTGTTTAGTTCGGCTCCTTCCACTTCGTTTGTTGTAGTTAGAGTGTAAGTTTGGGGTCGTCTTTTAAATATTTGTCCAAAACTCAATATATTCTTACTTTTACCCCAAAAAAAACAGTTATTAAAATCTTATTTAGGTAAATTGATGATTCATGATTGATAGTTTCCTATCTCATCATGATTCAACATTTTCATTTTTTATTCTTCTTAAACCTCACTTCAAAAAAACCCATTTACTTATTCTTCTAAAATAGCATAAAAGATAAAATATGTATTCAGTTGGAAACTTGATTGAGGATGTTAATTTGTTCTTTTCCTAAAAAATTTGGTACTCCTCAATTTTTTATAACAAATTCCAAGGAAATATTTAATAGAATGAGTTAAAAGAAAGGATTAATACATCAAAAAAACCAGTATTTAGCGTGCTGATAAATTTACCATAAACTAATTTTTGACCAACTGAAAAACTTTCAAACCTTTGACAAATTCATCACAACTGACCATAAAAAATCTTAAACGGGTAGACTTTAACAAATTTACCCCAAACTAATTTATTCAACCGCGAAAAACCCTAAGACAAATTGTACCCTTCGTTTAAATTGGATTAATACCACAAAAAATTACAAAAATTGTATAATCGCGTGACAAACGGAGAGTGAAATCTCAAATCGGGTACACCGTCAATCAATGCGTATAATTTAACTTAAGAATTTGACAAGAAATTTAACAAAAAAGCTAACATAGCGTAAATTTGTCATAAGTATACCACTTTGAGATTTTTTGGGCATTAGCCCTAAATGAAATGTTAAAATGCTCAATAGAAGATTGTATTAGCACTCATTAAAGCTAATATTTTTTTATTCAACAAAAGCTCATGGTGCCGAATGAAGCAAGCATAAATCTCAATGGAAAGCAATACGAGTAGAAATTGCAAGAAAAAAATACCCTTACAAAAAAAAAGAAAAAAAGAAAAAAAAAAAGACCAGTGCCTTGCCAGTTTAGTCTCATATATAGTGTCATGATATAATTATACAGAAATTTTTGGCTTGGGCGCTTAATCATGTCTAGTCATGTTTAAAGCCAAGTCGGCCCGCTTTCTTTTCCTTTACAGACCATCAACTTTTCCTATCAATTTTCACGAACGAACCAAATTAAACACAAAAGAAAATAAAATAGAAAACTCTTCTTCTTTTTTTCATCATCAGGAAAAGTGAAAATAAATAAATAAATCTTGTTGAGCATATAACATTTTCTTTCAAAGAGAAATCATATAAATTAGATAGAATATTAAGAGCTCCGTATAGCCCAGCACTGTTCCATCCTATCATAAAAAAAAGAGAAGAGCATGTGACTTCGCTCTCCGCTTCAGCCATCCTTAGGTTTTCTTCAACCTCCTGGCCTCGCCACTTCACTCTAACCGCGACAGATTTGCTTTCCGGCGAAACCCAGAAGCTCGCCGGCGGCTTTCTCTCCAAAGGTTCGGCCTTTAACTCCTCTTCGTTTCTTCCCGCAGAGGCGGAATCGCTTGTTCTCACTGAAGGGTCTGCGTTTGATTTCGTTTCCTTGGTTTTTTTCCCCATTTTTTGGCTGACAGATGGGTGCGGAATGTCTTGGCAATACGTTGCCTTAGCTTGTCTTTCGGCGGCAGTAGTTGAATGTGTGGTTGCTTGCCTGTGTTTTAGTTTTGAATTCCATCCCTTCGTGATGAGAGATGTTGTGAGGTTAGTTTTAATGGCTGGTTATACACGGGGGCTTAATTTGTCCCTTGCACTCAAGTTCATGGATTAGCTTGACAAATTTCTTCTGTTTTCGATACGGGAACCGACGCATTCCGTGAACCTGTGAGGCGGGTTTGCCTGTAATTGGAGTATACAAATCGATTTTGTGGTTAGTTGTCACTAGTAGATTTTAGAGAGCAAGACAATGGTAGTTGAATGTACTACTTGGTCGCGGGAGTTGATGCTTTAGCCGTGATTCTAGAAGAGGCTTTTCGGCGTACTTTGGATTGGTCAGAACAGCACCATGGAAAGGGCTCTTTTTGAAAGCATCTTTGTGACCGCTTTCTGTTCTCACAAAGAAGAGTTGAGTAAAATTTTGTTCTGCGAAGTGTATTCTTTGAAGCAATCTGTCTAAACCATTGAAAGTGGGGAATTTCTTCGTTGTATATGTTTGCGAAGGTATTCATGGAGACTTAATAGAAGACTCAGCTTTCCTAAACTACTGAAACTGATTATACGAAAAGATTTCCTCAGCTTGTTTGCAGAAGACAGATTCTGTAACTACTTTTGCAGACTGCTTCCACATGGCTATTGAAACAGTACTCTCTAGTAGTTGTCTAGTGCTAGTACGTTTTGAGTGCACAAGTGAGCCTTTATCTATCCGACAAGATTAGTGCTCTTTTGTTGTTAATCATGTCAAAATATCATAAGCACTTGTTGTGGCCATACAGCTGGAGTCCCTTGTTTCTTTAATAGGACCCAATTCTTGCACCACCAAAAAATGATCAACTTTTATGAAAGGAGAGAAAATCTTTACACTTTTTTTTTTGTCCAAATCTGTTTATGAAAGTACCACATGGCTATTAAACTCATTTGGAGAAAAGTGCAAGAGGGCTTCTGATTTTTCGTTCCATTTGAAACTTGATCATCTTGCTGGATCTTCCAAACTTGTAAAGACGAGTTATTTTTTCAGATCTGTCATCCAAAAAAATAGTCTTGATTCTTTGTCCCTTTTTTTCATTCATTGAGTCTCCCGTTGTTTCGAACAAACTTTTTCAGGGCATTTGAGACATTAGGGTTAAATACAATAGCACTTGTATGACGGGTTGCCGGTGCAATTGCAGTGTCGCCCCAATATTTGGAGAACATTGCACACGTTGGGCTGTAGATTACTATATCTCTGCTGAAGCAATGCCAAATTTACTCCATGATCATATCCTCTTGTTTCCTGTGGACACTAAGAAGGGGATCAATTGATTGAGGGTTTGATTTAGCGTCTGCAAGTTCTTTAGTCTTTGCAAAAGCACTATTGTTTTCTACTTTCTGTTCAAACCTGCCCTTGTTCTTTGGGGAACCTTTATATCAATATGAAAACCATCTTTTGCTTTTCATGTCATGCTATTAGTTGGCTAACTTGTCTGAATTAACAATCAGGGTCTGGAAAATATTTATTTATTTTTCTTTTCGGACAATGCTTCTGCTTTAATCTTGAATGCTTATATTAAGTCTTCTTATTTCTTACATTTTTTTTTTCTTGGTTTATTTAGTATGTAAGATGTTATTGAAGAGTGCAATAATCATGATTTAAGCATGGCTCTAGAATTTGCCATGGCTGCATGTATCAAATGTCCAATTGTCATTTGCAATCACTTCTCCATTGGAATGCTTGATGTAATTTTTCTGTGTTACATATTTATCTCGATTGCAGTGGCAAGCTGTTTTCAGTTTTTGTAGGACTTTTTTCTTTTTTCCTTTTCAGCGGATTATTAAGGATGAATTTTTGGCAGATTTTTAATTGTAGATAGTTGATCTTGGTATTAAATGCTTCTTGTAAGTATATCTAGAGGCTGATATTAGATTCAGGAGCTATATGCTCTTTACCTTTTTTCTGTCTGTTTAATAGGCTTAAGAACTACAGCACAAGTGCTATCGTCAGGATTAACCTCTGTGGTTTTCTTTGAGCCCAAATGAGCAGATCCAGTAGACAAAGGAAAGGCATGTCGAAAAAGAGCCAGCACATGATGGCGAGGATGATGGTACTGCTGCTCGGACTAGGCCTTTATGCTTTGAAGATATAATGAAGATGAGGAGAATCAAGAATCGTCTCAAACTATGAAACACAAAGATGCAGAAGAGGATAAAAATTCAAGAAGGGAGATTGAGAATGTGCGATTCGGCACGAATCTGAAAGAACTTTCAAGGATACTGAACATTCACTCCTGCGTAATGAAAAACAAATATCAGTGGATCTTGCAAGGTCAAGGTTTAGGTAAAGAGGAGCCAACTTCCCATTATTCAAGGGATGATAGTTACACAAGAAGCAAAGACAAAAGCACCCATGAAGTGGAGCTTTTACCTAGAGCAAGATCCAGAAATAAAGAAGAGCGTGCTTCTGTTAAGGAAGACATTCTCACGAAGGGAATGATAGGGGAAGTCGCCAGTTAGAAGGGAAAATTGAAGAGTAGACTAAGCAGTGAAGTCAGATTCAAGGATGACAGGGAGGTGAATTATAAGATAATGCATGATAGAAGCAGACCTGTTGAACAGGCAAGAAATGATCTTGAAGACAAAGCTGGAAAGGGGGCATCCAAGAGAGCCACATGTCAATGAACGGTATACTGAAAGAAGTAGAGGAAAATCTGAGAGAGAAAGTAAGAGAAAGCTCGAGATATAGATAGGAACATGTCAAAAGAAACTTGATTCGAGAAGATTGCGTGGGTTCAGAAATTTTCGATAGAAAGGAACGGAAAGAACTAACAAAAGTCCATGATGATGAAGTAAATATCAGAGAAGGAAAAGATCAAGGAGTAGAGAGCGTGGAAGGGACAGAAGATCAATTTCACTCTCGCCGAAGGCACAGACGTCAAATGCACAATGGTAGGGAAAACATGGGGAGTCATCCTCTGGTTCTTTCAAAGATAGATCTGAAAGACACCACGTTTGATCCTGACAGGACCAGATTTCCTGGTAATGGGTCAAACAATCAGTCACAAGGACATGGAGAGCCTACTAGTGGGCTTGGTGGTTATTCCCCAAGAAAGAGGAAAACTGAGAAAGCCATTAAGACTCCTTCCCCTGCTAAACGATCTCCAGAGAGGAAAATGCCGGATGGGATATTCCTCAACGAGTGTAAAAGATGGCTTTACTGCATCTGTTTTGCATAGTTTTCAATCTACAAATCAAGCCATGCCATCAAAAGTGCATCAGTCGGCCAGTGCTGTTTCTGCTGCTTTAAGTGATGAAACCTCTGCCTGGTGCTTCTCCAAATGTTCCTCCTAACGAAGACCACTGCCTCCATTGACTCGATTCAACTGACAGAGTCCACACGGCCGCTGAGGAGGCTTTATGTAGAAAACATACCAGCTTCAGCCTCTGAGAAAGCCATCATGGCATGTCTCAATAATTATTTGCTGTCTTCAGGTGTTAATTATATCCAGGGAACCGAACCATGCATCAGCTGTATTGTAAGCTTCCAAACTGAAAAATGACTTGGTATTTTATATCATTGAGGATCTGTGCTGCTTAACACGTAAAAGCTGCAGATACACAAGGAGAAGGGTCAAGCTTTAGTTGAGTTTCTCACCCCTGGAGGATGCTTCAGCTGCTCTTTCATTTGATGGAGCTTCCTTTTCTAGCTCCGTTTTAAAAATCAGACGTCCCAAAGATTTTGTTGATGTGGCTGTAAGAGTCCTCTTTTTTCCCTTCTATCTTTGAATATATTCTTATGGTTACATGTCTGTCCATATAGTGCTATATCATTCCATCTCAATTAAAGTTTTCCATGTATTATGGGCATGTGCAAGAGGTGATCATCGGAATCTTTATTATTTTGGTATTGAGGGCATTAACTTATCTAAGAGAAATGAAAGGGAAAAGCCTAGGCTAATCTGTTAGTTAGATTAGTTTTGGAAATCTTGGGCTTCACAGAGTTGAGTGTCCCCGAATATGAAGTTTCATGCAGTCTCCTGTCCTACATTCGTATGTGGGATATGCAACTATATTGTAAGAAAAATGCTTCAGTTCGCAGGGTCGGTATGTACTAGATAATTGCAACTTTGGGGCCTCATAAAGTGTTGTAATCCGATTATGAAGTTCATCTAGTTTCTTTTCTTACATGCTGTGATTTTTCTGATCAAAGAAGTTAGAACCATGAAGTCAACAAAACTCTGGCAGACATACTGCATACCACCAAATGCGGTATCACAAGTGAGTGGACTTGTATATGGTGTTTACGATTTTTGTTGACTCATTAGCATTAGGTAAGGGGTTTTGTCAGAAGATGTTGAAAGTACAACAATTGCTTCCTCAGCAAGTTTATTTTGGGATTTATCAAATGCCTTATTTTATGTAGATTATCCAGAGCTAATGGCAATTCTTTATGTGCTCATATGGGCATATGCGATCGTTAATTCAGAGATTTGCTAATTGGCCTAATAAAATAAGAAATTCACTGAGAGACTATGTCTATGTGGCATTTTCTCCTGCATTATCCTTGGGTAAGACACCCATATGCTAAAGGTTATTTAGTCGATAGTATATCTTTCAATATGCTATATTATTCAACTACAGTATAAGGGAAATGTTAATTAGGCCTTTAATGCATATGAAATGGGATCTGCAAGAGAACGTATCTTAATCCAGACTGGACTTATATAGTATAGGAGGATGACTCTTGGCATGTGAGGATTTTTTTCATTGGCAATAGAGGTGAAATATGTTCAAGAGACACAATGATGCATTGATGCTTTATCCCAGCTGTTTGATATAATTATTTACAATGGTTTTAGCAGTGAAATGGTGGTTTCTTCTTGTCTAAGGTATTTAGCAACACCTAAGCTGCAGTATCCTATTGCAACTCTTAGGAAGTTGTCCCATCTAGCTTGAAGATGCGGCAACTTTGAAGCATTCATGAATTACCAAATATGTTAAACACAGCCATAGTACAAGGACTACAAAACACAGCTATAGAACAACCACAATTGCATTGAATGAGCTTTAACTGATTTTATATATTATGCCCCTCCTAAGAGCCCAATTGGAAATTTACTTTCTCTTGGAGAATACCCATGGTGAGGATGCTTTACCATGTTGGTTTCTGTTAGGAAAGTCCTACCCAAAACTTAAGCTATTAGGTGGAAGGAGACAACATGCATATAAGGCACAATCAAATCCAGCAATCTAGTGATGTAAGATCATACTTCAACAGAAAACAAGCTCCTTTTGGACTAAAAATATCCAGGAGAATTAGCTACAGATTTACCTAATGCTGGAGAAGATGCCTTTGAGAGGAAGTTAAGGCAGCATCTGGTTTGTTTCTAGTATGGATTGCGTTTAGCAGTTAAGTTTTATCCTTGTGGTGGGTATTCGTCGCTCTGGGATTTTGTAGCATCAGTTGACATTTTTTGCATATGGGTAATCAAATGACAGCAAGGGTGCAAATTGTTTGTTGCTTGAGTTAATAGAGACATTATATAGAATCTCCCCCCCCCGGAAAAAAAAAAAAAAAAAAAACATACAGAAAAAACCTTTCTCCTCCTCTCTCTGCCTTCCTGTTCTGGTTTCTCTAGGGTGCATGAAGTGTACTGAATACCAACTATCCAACTGAATTACATTTCCTCTGTAAGTTGTTTGCAGTCTTTGCTTGTATAGTGAGAAAATGTGCATGTCTGGAGAACCTTAGTTTTGTGGAATCTTAGGAAATTTTATCAGTCTGTTGGAGATTGATTGCCATTGTTTATGATTACTAGGAATTGTGGCTTTCATTTCAGTATTTTATACATGCTTTCTTGAATATCTGATGAGTGTTCTGACTGAAAGCTGGAATCTCTAAATAGGTGTCTATCTTGGTTCTTTCATAAGTCACATTCTGGCTGGTGATGGTGAAGCTGCTCTAAGTAAGAAGATTTGGTGTAGTGACCAGTTGATGTGCTTGAGGTTTCTTATCAGTTTAAGCTTTGGGTCTCTCATCTGGTCAGAAGATAGCTATGTCATTTTGTTTGGTGTTTGTTGATTGGATAGTGAAGATAGTTTTTGGGGCTATCTTCTTTGTAACAAAGTAATTTTATCCACTGGAGAAGGGGGAAGAAGTTTCATCCATCAAAAGTTTCATTACTAGGTCCACTTTAACACTGGTATCAAAGCCCTCCATTGAGGCGAAACCCTAAAGTGGGTTGTCGTCGCTGGGACGGATCTTTGCGCAAATCGTCGAGTTTCGCGACGACATTTTACGAGGAGATCTTTCTCCTGGTGCGGTGAGCGTGGAGATTGCAGAGAGCAGAGAGAAAGATATTTCGCAGAGGCCGGGAGAGAGAAAGTTGGTATATCGAGGTTCTCGAAGCAAAGGGGAGCCTCGTCGTGAGGAGTTTTATCCGGATTCGGAGCTCCGATCAAGGGCAAATCTAGAGTCGTTCTTCATCGCTTCGATGAGCCTGCTACCACAGAAGGATAGGAACGGCTAGACGACCTCTAGCCAGCGTTGACGATCAGGATCCCAAACCATCGAGCAAAGCAGAGCCACCGGTTGCATCCTCCCCACTTCTGCGTAACGAGCGGCAGCGATGGCCTCGAAACATTTGTACAACCTCGCTATTCCACACTTTGATGGTCACTATGATCATTGGAGCATGCTAATGGAGAATTTTCTCAAGTCTAAGGAGTATTGGGATGTTGTTTCTTCGGGAGTTGCCGAACCCGATGAAGGAGTGTGTTTGGCGAGCGCAAAGAACGGCTTTGGATGCATCAAAATTGAAGGATCTCAAGGCCAAGAACTACCTTTTCCAAGCAATTGACAGATCCATTTTGGAGACAATTCTTTGCAAGGATACCTCCAAGCAAATATGGGATTCCATGAAGAGAAAGTATCAAGGCTCAGCAAGAGCAAAGAGGCAGCAGCTTCAAACGCTTCGTTCGGAGTTTGAAATGCTACGAATGAAGTCGGGAGAGACAATCACAGATTTCTTCTCTCGGACAATGGCAATAGTTAATAAGATGCGGATTCATGGCGACAAGACGGAGGATGTCACCATCGTTGAAAAGATTCTTCGATCTTTGACACCAAAGTTCAACTTTATTGTTTGTTCCATAGAAGAAGCCAAGGACATTGAAGAACTTTCTATTGATGAGTTGCAAGGATCCTTGTTAGTTCATGAACAAAAACTCCTACAACAAGAGACGGAAGAGCAAGCTTTGAAGGTCTCAACTGGAGATCATTCTTCATCAGCAGCTAGGGTGAACAAAGGAAGAGGCAGAGGAAGAGGGAACAACGATCGCAGCAGCTTCAGCTTTGATCAAAAGTCTGAAAGCTATTCCTATCGTGATTTCCAAGGGAGAGGAAGAGGTCGTGGAGGACGACATTCAACTGGTTTTCGGCCAAGGTCAACGAGACAAATCCAAAGTGGAGTGTTTTAGATGCCACGGTATGGGCATTACAAATCGAATGTCGAACTAATTTGAATAAACAAAGAATTGAAAGAACTAACTTTGCTGAAAAAGAAGAAGAAGTATCTCTTTTGATGGTGTGCCATGAGAAGGAAGAAACTCAACCAAATATGTGGTATCTCGACACCGGTTGTAGCAATCACATGTGTGGAGACAAGAAAATGTTTTTTGATTTAGACAAACGTACAACAACACCGTAAAGTTTGGTGACAATTCCATTGTGTCGGTGATGGGGAAAGGAACAGTGGCAATTCATCCAAAGGGACTTCGGTACAAACCATCTCAAATGTATTGTATGTCCCCGAATTGAAGACTAATCTGTTTAGTGCTGGTCAGTTTGCAAGAGAAGGGATATGAAATCTCTATTAAAGGTGGGATTTGCAGAATCCAAGATGAGAAGTTGGGTTTAATTGCCGAAGTCAAAATGACGGGCAATCGGATGTTTCCACTGTATCTCCACAACACTACAAATTCATGTTTCTTTGCAAGATTGAAGGAGGAAGCTTGGTTATGGCATTTTCGCTATGGGCATCTTAATTTAGGTGGGTTGCGAACTCTATATAAAAAAGAGATGGTGGAGGGTCTTCCTCAAATCTCTGCTCCTTTGGAAATTTGTGAAGATTGCGTTGTTAGCAAGCAACATCGTGCTCAATTTCCACAAAGAAAATCATGGAGAGAAAAAAGCCCGTTGGCGTTGGTCCATTCGAATATTTGCGGACCAATATCTCCTATTTCCAAAGGAGGTAAACGGTATATCATTACCTTCATCGATGATTTTAGCCGGAAGATTTGGGTGCATTTCTTGCAAGAAAAATCTGAAGCTTTTGCAGCTTTCAAGAACTTCAAAGCGCTTGTTGAAAAAGATGGAGAAAATCAAAAAAAAGATGGAGGAAATCAAATAAAGGTCCTTTGCACGAATCGTGGTGGAGAGTACAACTCACTTGAGTTTATAGATTTTTGTGTGAAGCATGGCATGAAGAGACAACTTACAGCAGTCTATACACCACGGCAAAATGGCGTATGTGAGAGGAAGAATCGTACCATTCGAATATGGTGCGAAGTCTCTTGAGGGGAAGTGGAATTCCAAAAGTTTCTAGCCCGAAGCGTCAATTGGAGCATTCATATTTTAAATAGAAGTCCCACTCTAGCTGTTCAAAATATGACACCGGAAGAAGCATGGAGCGGCCAAAGACCCGCAATAGATCACTTTAGAATTTTTGGGTGTATTGCCTATGCCCATGTTCGACCCGACCGAAGAGGAAGAAGCTAGATGACAAGGGAGTCAAATGTGTTTTTCTTGGCATTAGTGATCAATCAAAAGCCTATAAACTTTATGATCCTATGACCAAGAAAATCATTATCACCGTGATGTGATTTTTGATGAAGAACAAACTTGGCCATGGGGTGAGCAAGGTGTTGATAAGCAAATTCCAACGAATTTTGAAGAAGAAGATGAGCTGGTGCGGCAACCCACAACAACCCAAGTCGCCACGAGGCAATGTCCAAAGTACAAAGAAAAGGTGCGCAGAACGAAGATCGACCTCATCGTGTTCGACGGAGGCCTGCATGGATGAGTGACTATGAAGTAACAGGAGATGATCAATATGAAGATCCACTTACCCATTTTGCCTTGTTTTTCGATTGTGATCCAACAACCTTTGATGAAGCAAGTACAAAAAGAAAATTGGAGGATAGCAATGGATGAAGAAATTGCAGTTATTGAGAGAAATAACACTTGGGAGTTGACAGATCTTCCAAAAGGACACAAAACAATCGGAGTCAAGTGGGTGTACAAGACAAAATTGAACAAGAATGGTGAAGTTGACAAGTATAAGGCGCGCTTGGTGGCGAAAGGCTACAAGCAAGAATTTGGAGTGGATTACAAAGAAGTATTTGCACCTGTAGCAAGACTTGACACAATCAGATTGGTAATTGCATTAGCAGTGCGGAATTCATGGCTTATCTTCCAATTGGATGTGAAGTCAGCATTCTTGCATGGTGATCTTTAAGAAAAGGTATTTGTTGATCAACCTTCTGGTTATGTGAAGCTCGGTAGTGAACATAAAGTTTATAAATTAAAAAAGGCACTATATGGGTTAAAACAAGCTCCCCGAGCTTGGTATAGTCGCATTGATGCCTATTTTTTGAAGAAAGGTTTTAGAAAATGTCCATATGAGCATACACTCTTTATTAAAATTGGTGATGGTGGAAAGTTGCTTCTTGTATGCTTATATGTGGATGATCTTATTTTTTTTGGGAGTGATAGTGCTATGTTTGACAAATTCAAGGAGTCTATGATGGATGAATTTGAGATGACCGATCTTGGGTTGATGCATTATTTTCTCGGGCATAGAAGTAATTCAATCTGCAGTGGAATCTTTATGTCTCAAAAGAAGTATGTTCAAGAGATTTTGGACAGTTTCAAATGAATAATTGTAACCCGTGACTACTCCAACTGAAGTTGGATTGAAGCTCTTGAAAGATCCTAATGGAAGCAAGGTGGATAGCACTCTCTACAAGCAAATTGTTGGAAGCCTGATGTATTTGGGGGACAAGACCAGATATCATGCATCTTGTGAGTCTTATAAGCAGGTATATAGAGCACCCAACAGAGTTACATTTACAAGCTGCAAAAAGGATTTTTCGCAATTTGCAAGTTGGAGAAGACAAACCGGTGGTGGGGTCAACCCTCTGAATAACTGTTCCTCAAACACATTAGCAGCCGTTGGATTGATTTTATGAAAACAGATCTCACTTGTTATACGACCTTTTTTCTGATGCCACAAAAAACCTCAAACCTATAAAAAAAATCCCAAACTAATGTATTTATAATGATATATATATACACACGCGTGATTACGATGAATTGTAATAGGGGTTCTTCCCTCAGTGACCCTAGAAATCCCCATTTGTACTTATGTTCCATTGGATGAGTCCATCATCATTGCCTTACAAAAGTGCAAGCACACAAGAACAGCCGAAAGCTTCTGCCCGCCCCGAGCATCCTTTGTATATAAGTAAACATTTGTTGAGGTCGAGAAGTGGTAAGATTCAAATCTATGATCAAGATCTCTCCGAATCACTTAGGAGAAGTCTTGTACCACTTGATCAACCGCTACCGCATTAGGGACTTGCATAATGTAGCGATACGATCAAACATTATTTGGAGTACGTGAGCTGATATGTGTCATTAAAGTCAAAACCCTCTTGCAAAGAAATTGGAAGGAAGAAAAAGAAAAGAAAAAGATGGGACAATATCTGCATCTTCTTTGTTTTCAACACTGCATATCTGCATCTCCTCTGTTTTTAACAATGTATGTATATATTTCTTGGCTAAAAAGTATTTCAAGGAAGTAGGAGTTGCAAGAGATGCACACATCTCGATGTAATATCTCTTTGCCGCAACAATTTGTCTCGACTAGGTTCTAACCCAAGATATGATAGGTTGCCCTGGAGTGAGAATGTTTCTAAGGCTCTGTCGTTATGTGGGACAGTGGATTACAAACAAGTTTTGAGTTGCGATTGCTTCTAGTGCTGGTTGAGCTTTCGACATCCTCTACATCTTCGCCGGTGGTCCAAGAGATAGAACCAGGGGAGAGAGAGAGAGTGTGCAGAGAAGAGGAGGGGGGTCGGCAACAACAGTGGAGATGGCGGCTGGGCGATGGTCAATGGCTGCAGGTGGTGGTGGGCGGCGGCGGTCAGGATATGGAAATTTGGGGATTTGGTTTGTGGGTTGATAATTTGAAACAGTGAGGTGCTTCGTGTCTTTTAAATTAGCGTAATTTGGTCATTTAATCACGAGATTTATGTTATGTAATATTGTTTTATACCAAAGCAGATATGAATGTACCTAATTTTAAAAGCTGGAACTGATGGTAGACCGTTCGAAGAAAATACATTGGTTGAATTAGGAACCAACACAGTTTCGTTGACAGAGCCGCTGACATCAAAGAAGAATTCAAATAGAAAAAATAAAAGGAGACTTAAGACTGGAAGATTGAATTGGCTTCGATCCCTCGACTTCCATTCTAGATGGCTCACATTTATTAAACGACTTTTGCCGTGCTTAATAACCAGCTATCCTTTCTCCTGTTTTATTACTTTTAGCCATATTTTTCACTCCTAAACTATATAGACAAAATAAACATCATCTAAGTAAAATAAACGCAGCGACACATTTTTTTTTCAATTGTTTGTATAATCTACTCATATTTCTTCATTCAAAATAATACTATTCTTCCTACCATAACATGTCATCATATTCTAATTTTTAAAAGAGCAAATAAGAAATTTCAAAGGAGCTACTAGTTCTCACCACGTGATGTGAGGGATCCCCGTCGAATTTACAGCTCGATCCCTCATCTTCAGGTCAATTGTTTGCTCGCGCGCAACGTTTTCCACATGGTCAGCATTCATGCAGACATGCGTACCTTAATCTTGATAGATTAATGCCTAACAAAGCCATGTAAACACATACCACGTAGCAGCATCAATTGACCGGACTAGCCCACGGATCGACCCGCCCCGTCAAATCCACATCAGCCGGATGGAAAAAGGTCAGCGCAGCACTCGTCAGCCGGACTTCTCTTTTCCATATTACCCGCGCCTCCGACAATCGTTTTTTTTCTCGTGGAAGACGCTTCTTTCGTGCACAAAACGATCTCTTAGCTTCAACCGATTAGGCCCCACTTTCGACAAAGCCGATTGCTTCAAGGCAGCGATCACCGCTTGCGTTCGCGAAGGCAAGCAAGACGATGGCCTTTTTCAGTTCCTTCCTTTTCCCCCCTTCATTAAGGCTCAATTATTGCCGCACTGTTATGTTCGAGCCGGTAAAGGCGAGCGAACGATGCGTGATTAATTCGTTCGTGCGTTGGATAAAGGCTCTGGAGGCTTGCGGGGAAAGGACCACCGGCTCCACCTGGTGTCCCCCAAAGAAGACCGAAACCCCACGAAGACCACGTCAAAGAGGCGGCTTCAGAAGAAGCCAACCTTCCTCCCGTCATCCGCTCGTGTATATATACCAAGCGCAAGAAACTGCGGATCCAAGAACTCGACGTAGAAACCCTCTTATCATCTGGTTTTCTTCTCTCTAGTTTCGCCGTTTTCGTATACGTGATCGTCGTCCCGAATAGCCATGATAGAGATCGCAGCGTACGTGCCGGACGTGTTGGTTAAGGTGGCTGCTTTCCTGGTGGTCCAGGCTCTGGTGTACCTGATCCTCTCCAATTCATCGGACGTGTTCTCCAAGGACAAGAAGGTCAGGTCCCTCAGCTTCAAGCCAGCTCGCTCCGCCAGCATCCGTCGGATTCTGGCCATGTTCTCTGATGTGCCGCAGGCCGCCGCCGGCGAGCTGTCGCCACGCTCGTTGTCCTCCGATGCCCAGAGCATGCCGATGTTTGACGATCTTCCCAGTAGCTATGACTGTTCGTCCTGAAATTGTTGGGGGTGTGTGGAGGGGGTACTATGGCAATAGCTCGTAGTTCTGCCAAAATTCATTGATTTGTTTGTTCAAATATTTATGTTGGAAATAAAATTGATACTAGCGGATTGCTTTGTCGATGCATATCAATCTTCATCTTTGTTGTATATAATTGAAAGGACCATTGACAATTGAGAATTCTGCCAAAACCCTACGTTATTCATATGACAAAGGGTACGGAGAGAGCCAATGCTCATCAGTCCTGTGCGTTTCAAATTACACAAATCTAATTGCGATATATGCTCACATTTAAAATTATTTAGAATGTTTACATAAAATGTTATTTTAGTCCTGAAGAGAGCTTGAATGTGACTTAAACTTGCAAGTATAAAAGAAGGATGAAATAGTTTTTCTTTCTTCATTTTTCAAAACACTTCAAAAGTCTTTCCAAAATCTCGATTAGAAATCTTAGAATCTATATTTTCCCCCTTTTCGTGCTAGCGAAAGGTTGCGGAGGGCTGATGACCCCAAATTAGCTTTTGTGATTCCAAAATCACCTTTTAATTATGTTAATATAAATTGTTATTGTTGTTAGTTGTTCAATTGACGCGTGCAGCTTCGCGCCATTTTCTAGAAGCTATGGGGGCCAATGTTTGGGCAGCCGATGGCCCTCGTCCAGCCATCGGAATGTTGCCGCCATAAGAGATGGCCGTTCTTTATTTTTTTGTCGAAAAACGTGGACTTTCATTGCTAAATCAAAGATGCTGAATTACAAAAAGTTCGAGATCCGAACATAATATTAACCAAAGGGGATGTGTAACCCAATCCGTCGGGAGAGAGCGACTCGATGGGCTTTAGCAACTTGGTCGGCCGCTTGATTAAAAAGAGACGGTCGTTCTTAACTCATATAAAAAAAGCACTCCCTCATTTAGGCAAACAAACCCGTTGTACCTAAAAGCCGAACTAAATGCAACCTAATTTCACTCTTAATTCTTCTCACTCTAACTCACTATAAACACTTTGCAATCAAATTACTAAGCATAAGTAATTATTATAAAGTGAGGTACACTTAAGTAATTGTTGTAGAGTGATTCGATATCATCTTGACTGTCGTAATCAATATTTCGACTAGTGGATTGGGAGAAATCCTGAACGGGTTTGGGGAGTGCTGTAGAGGGAACCGTTTGGAATTCAACCACTGTGAATCGGCCGAGAAATTCTCTTTCTCTTTTAAATATTTTATTTTGCACACTTGGATATGGTTAAATAAAATGCTTTTGTAATTATAAGATGTTTAGTTTGTTTATTTTGATTATTTGGCCAAACAACACGAGGTTATAGCAATCCTCATCAAGTGTTACCGGGTAGCAGACATGACATTTCAAGTTCCAGATCAAATGAGAAAACTTGTGGGGTTATTTATGCGTAAATAATCGAACTCAAACAAATAGCACTAGGGCACTTATTTTAGAATAATGGTCTAATGAAGCAGGTCAAGGTCGTCTCATGTGGTAGCAACACAGAATACCTCTTCACTTTAAGGCATAGTCAATAGAACCCACATGTCACTCAATCTCATTATGCTAGTAAAATCTATATATATTTTTATAACACGACTTGAGAGTTAGTAAAGACAACTTATATTTTTCATAATTTCTTATCAAATTTATATCTTATCTATTTGGCGTGCTCCGTCATCACGAAAAGAAATCGAACACCACGTGACTGTTGATATCTGTGATTTGGTCTCATACATACCGAGCATGCTCGCGCACGAGTGACTGAACATGATTTTCGGCATAAAACATGGGTACAACTTCGTCGGACCTTATCAAGGCGAAAGCGGAGATCCATTTCTTGTCGATTTTATTTTAAAACTTGTTGATCGTCCAACAATGGGGATGTAGCTCAGATGGTAGAGCGCTCGCTTAGCATGCGAGAGGTACGGGGATCGATACCCCGCATCTCCAACCCTCCCTTTTTACACAAATTTTCCTCCCCTTTTTTTGTCGTTTTGGAATCACTTCATCCCTTTTTTGTCGTTTTCGATCCGCGCCCAGCAAATGACGCCAACTCAACCGCTCTCACAAAATATAATAAAAGAAGCGTCTCAACCGCTCCGACAAAATACAATAAAAGGATCGTTTTTTTCTCTCCAGATACCGCCTCCCCTGCTCGGGATAAGACTCGCTGGCGCACGCTCCCCAAGTCCCTCTCGATCCCGCTCCGCGGCCAATCGCCACTTGACATTTGGTTCGACACGGACTCGATGCAGCAGCGGTAAAGCAAAGATACCCAGAATCCGATTCGCCAGTTCTCGGTGCCGGGCTCCTAAGATTTGTTCAAAAAATCCGAAGATAAGGAGATGAGTTCGTCGAAGACGCTGCGGAAGTTGCAGGTGGCGTCCCCCGTGCCCGCCGACATCGACATCGCCAACTCCGTCGAGCCCTTCCACATATCCGAGATCGCCGCCGAGCTCGACCTCAGCCCCGATCACTACGATCTCTACGGCAAGCATAAGGCCAAGGTAATCTGATTCGCCAGTTCTTGATGAATGAAGATTGGATTTGACTGAGTGAATTGCGTAGGTTCTGTTGTCGGCGCTGGATGAGCTCGAGGGACGTGGAGATGGGTACTACGTGGTGGTCGGAGGCATTACTCCTACCCCTCTCGGGGAAGGCAAATCCACTACCACTGTTGGGCTCTGCCAAGCTTTGGGTGCTTTTCTTGATAAGAAGGTAGAGCCTTGCTTCTTCCTTCTTTCGATCGCCACTTGTTGGTTCTCGGGTGATTCATTCGGAATCGATCGGAAAGGCGGGTATTTAATTGCGGAAATCCGTAGGACGTGGTTGTCGTGGTAATTGCTGGTTTATAAAACTGTGTGCAAATGCCTTCACTGGGATCCGCTTTTTCCAACTCTAGCATGGTGATGCCAGACATGATGACGAGATTTGATTTGTCGCGGCAGTTCTTTATTGCCCATTTGATGGGTTTTGCCAATGTCAATTAAGTGTTGTCTCATAATCTAAGCCAATAAGCTGTCAAACTCGAAAGCTTTCAGTTAGGTTTCGGCATGAGGCTAGGCTATTAGGGTGGACGTGGACCTTCTCTTCTGTTCCTGCTGTGGGGTTTGTCTTTATTCCCCCGTCCTTCTCTCCAGTCGGTTTCTACTGAGCTTATATATGAAGAACTTTATAATTGAAAAATGTCAGCACCTCAACAGAAAATCTAGCGGATTTCCAAATTCACCGGTGTCTTTCAACTGTGACATGGCTATTTGCAGGACATGGTCTGAATGCACACGGTGTCGTGAGTGGAATCATGGTCCTGACTTGCTTGAGCACAATATTATGTTTATGCACGATGAATCAATTGCTATGACCTAAGGAGTATTTAAATAATCTGACTTTGTCACAGTGAAAATGTAGAAGATGTTTGCTCTAATAAAGTTCACTTTCTTCTTGTATTTCAGAAAAGCTAGTTTCGAAAATTAATTTCAGCACATTGATCCAAACTGATACAACTGATACTCTAATCTATCGAAGTCGCTTCGTTTGGATGTTCTGAATGACTAAAACCACTCTGAAGTCTGTCTCGTTAGATGTGATTCTGTATCAGTAAGCAAGAGAAAGGTGGAGAGATCTTAGAAGTATGACTCACCTAAACTGTTCCTCTCCCATTAATACATCTGGAAATAAGAGTTGCTCTTTCTTTGTAACTTCAATAATTTCCATGCTCTTCTAAATATGCAAAATCATTCAGTTAACAACTAAAAATTTGCACAAGCCGTTCCACTTCCATCTTGTTTAACCAAGAATGATGTCAGTGGTGAAATCATTTAGTGGCATCAGTATGCAGTTAATGCATTTTAAAACGTAATTTATCTATTTTTATTTATTTTACAGATATGAGACTGATTGTCTGCTTCATTGAATGCTGGCATGTCAGAGGCTGGTGTTAGCATCAGTTTCTGTTAACTTATTGGAATGGTCAACTCATTCTCATCTAGATTATAAAGTTGATGATCACTTGACTGTGATCCAGGGATGGATCTCCCCCGCTCAATCCAACCTAACCTCTAAGGAATTATCATCCAGCCCACCTACTAATAAAAGTATATGAAAACTCTATAAACCTTTGCCCAATGTTAAAAGGAACTTTTTTGTAGATCCCAACTTTAAAGGAAGTATTGATGGGCACTTTTTTGTAAACAGACTTGGTGTATGTGGAAAGATCTAACACAAATGTTGGATTTATTGCTAGTTTGATAATATTAAACATTATCAAAAGTTTGCATTCTGTTACTCTTGGGAGAGACCCTCTAGGAAGAAACTTTCATGTGCTTAGTATCTTAAAGACTCAAAAGGTCATTAAGTTAGTTACATACTCTTGTTGTTTACTTTAAATCAACAAATCATCTTTCTATCACTACCAGTAATGGTAAGGCATCTTTCTGGCGTGCATACATATTCAATAATTGAAAGAATGAATTTATTTTCACCTAAGAATTCTGTCATAAATTTCTAGAGCCAAAAAAAAAAAAAAAAACACTAATAAGGGATGCCTGGCCTCTCAAGATGCTTATAGCAGGTCCCTCTTTTTTATCCTTGATTTGGCAGTCTATTAAAGCATGAAACTAAGTGATATTTTATGTGAATTATTTAAATACAATAGATCTCAACCATGTAGTTACAATTGTAGGTGGTCACATGCGTGCGTCAACCATCACAAGGACCCACTTTTGGAATTAAGGGTGGCGCTGCTGGGGGTGGCTATAGTCAGGTCATTCCAATGGATGAGTTCAATCTTCACCTTACTGGAGATATCCATGCTATAACTGCTGCAAACAATCTTTTAGCTGCTGCTATTGATACTCGGATATTTCATGAGTCCGCGCAGTCAGATAAGGCGCTTTTTAACCGGTTATGCCCGCCGAATAAAGAAGGTAAACGGAACTTTGGCGATGTCATGTTGAGGCGTCTGAAGAAGCTTGGCATCTCCAAGGACAAGCCAGAGGATCTTTCCCCGCAAGAAGTTAAGAAGTTCGCGAGGCTTGATATTGATCCAGATTCTATCACTTGGAGGAGAGTGATGGATGTAAATGATCGGTTCTTGAGGAAAATTAGCATTGGCCAGGGGCCAGAAGAGAAAGGAATGGTGAGAGAAACAGGGTTCGATATATCAGTTGCTAGTGAGATAATGGCTGTTTTAGCCCTTACAACATCTCTTGCAGATATGAGAGAGAGGCTAGGGAAGATGGTGATTGGAAATAGCAAGGCTGGTGAACCTATAACTGCTGACGATCTAGGTGTTGGAGGTGCTCTAACTGTGCTAATGAAAGATGCTATTAACCCTACTTTGATGCAGACACTTGAAGGGACTCCTGTACTTGTTCACGCCGGTCCTTTTGCTAATATTGCTCATGGGAATTCTTCCATTGTCGCAGATAAAATTGCGTTGAAGTTAGTGGGTCCAGGTGGTTTTGTGGTGACAGAAGCTGGTTTTGGTGCTGATATTGGTACAGAGAAGTTCATGAATATAAAGTGTAGATATAGTGGATTAACCCCTCAATGTGCTGTCATTGTGGCAACGGTAAGGGCCCTGAAGATGCATGGGGGCGGGCCTGAAGTTGTTGCTGGAAAGCCTCTTGACCGTGCCTACTTATCAGAAAATGTTGCTCTTGTTGAAGCTGGTTGTGTGAATTTAGCTAGGCATATCTCCAATACAAAGGCTTATGGCGTAAACGTGGTTGTGGCAGTGAACATGTTTTCAACAGATGCTGAAGCAGAGTTGAATGCAGTGAAAAAGGCAGCACTCTCTGCCGGAGCCTATGATGCTGTTATCTGTACTCATCATGCTCATGGTGGAAAAGGAGCGGTAAGTATCCTCCTCTAAAACATAATGCTTTAGTATGTTGTATCAATTAAAAATAAGTGTAATAGCTAGCAGAGTGTGTATTCACCATTGATGTTTTATTTCTGAGACAAGAAAGTAGATTGCACCATATCAACATAAGTAAAGCAGATATGATCCAATTCAGATGCTCAACTTAGGAATCTGTTACTGCTATTCAGCAGTTTGATTTGCTCTTTGTCTTTAATGAACTCTGTTTTTTGAACATTTAGTTTCAAGTTTCAAGGATCCACTATGAACCTCGTTGAAAAATTCTCAATTATTTTCCTCTTTTTTAAGGCATATGCCTGTTATTTCTCATGCTGTCAACTGAATTCATTCAGAACTAACTGTTATTCCTGTCTTGTTGAATATTTGAAAGTGCCAAGTGCTTTATGGATAATTGTTAGTGAATATGGTCCCCCTCTTCCCCTGGGCATTCTTTGTTCACTGGGATTGGGTTGTCATTGTTTAGTTTGGTACAGACTGCTTCCAGTGCACTGATTCTCCCTTAAATGATGTGATTTACAGGTGGACCTTGGAATTGCAGTTCAAAAGGCCTGTGAGAATGTAACACAACCACTGAGATTTTTATATCCATTGGACATAAGCATCAAGGATAAGATTGAGGCAATTGCAAGGTCATATGGTGCTAGCGGTGTTGAATACTCAGACCAGGTAATTTTTTTCATGTAGTCTCTGCAATAACAAGTTCCGTTTATGTGATGATTTACTTTAGTTTACTAGATCATAGGTAGAAATTGTCATGTATTCTACTTTATGTGAAATTTTCCGTTAAAAGGATTTTTCATAGAGGAAGTTCAAAATTTGAAGGAGTCATAAAATTGTTCCAAGTGTCCTTTTGTTCAAATACAGACGATATACATCTTTTACAAGTAACAATGCTATTTTTGTGATTTGCAAAAGCTTTGACTCTTGCTGATACTTAGAATGTTGGTCTCACAGGCTGAGAAACAAATTGAAATGTATAGTCGGCAAGGCTTTCTGGATCTCCCTATCTGCATGGCGAAAACACAATATTCATTCTCTCACAATGCTTCAGAGAAGGGGGCCCCATCTGGGTTTGTCTTGCCAATAAGAGATGTCAGGGCCAGCATTGGAGCAGGATTTATATATCCTCTGGTTGGCACCATGA
Source organism: Eucalyptus curtisii (assembly GCA_017140595.1). Lineage (NCBI taxonomy): Eukaryota > Viridiplantae > Streptophyta > Magnoliopsida > Myrtales > Myrtaceae > Eucalyptus > Eucalyptus curtisii. Next base: position 9,858,606 of record CM029504.1, read on the forward strand.
GCACAATGCCGGGTCTTCCCACAAGGCCTTGCTTTTACGACATTGATCTTGATACTGTGACTGGCAGGGTCATTGGTCTGTCGTGAAGTCAGCAAAGCACTCCATTATGTTTCTGCATCATCCAGTTTCTAGCCTGGAGAAGCCATCTCGAACTTCGTAAAGGAAGATATCGGCTGTAGCTTGCTTCCGGTCACTGTTAGGGATCCTTGCTCTTCTCATCTTGTCCATGTTTCAAGTACTTTATGAGAAGAATCGATAAGATGTTGGTAACCGTTGGTTAATCTGTATCACCTCAGCTTTATTATCAATAAACTTGATTTATGTTACTTCTATAAGAGAATTACATGAGTAAGCATATGTGACCCTATGACTTTACTAGCATGTTTTGAAGGAGATATGTAACTGCTAGTAAATATAACTTTTTTGCGGCATATTGGGTTTTGGGCAATAATCTACTTCATGTCTCGGTTGCCAATTTCCATGCTTAAAGATGGTCGGTGTACCTGATCACTTCGACAAATCAAAAGGAGCCTAATTCTATGTTCTTTTGATGCAAAAGATGGGAATCTGTTTTCTCTTACAACTGACGATGAACTTTGAGCTATCATACCATGAGCGAGTGCTTCTGAGAAAGAAGTAAATGGTATGGTCTACTGACTGCGCCTCTGCTTGCTGTGAAGAAGAAATTAGGACTTCTCGAGATATTTCCACATTTCTCTCTCTATCGCACTCATATGTATATATTGGCACATCTATTAAAGAAGGCGATGACATAAATAAGTAGATTGATTATTGTTTGGGGAATCTATTCAGCATACTACATTCTTGTGGTGCACTTTATTAAGTGTTACCTATCCTGACTGAACTCATGGACATTATAAGTCAGAATACTACAGCAACATGACCGACCTCTAGCACGCTGCACAATGTTATTTTTTTTTTACATTCCTTATCAGCGGCTTGCAGCTCATGAAGAGTTAACCACTCTACAGTTCTTCCGAATCTCGCCTTTTGAACCAGTGAGTGGACTGATGCTTCCCATCTTGATCATTGAGTTGGTAAAATCGGTGAAGAAAAGGTTGGGGTTGCTGCCATAGGATTCTACTACACTTTTTGTAGTAGAACTGGCTGTGCTGCTGTCACCAGAATAGAGAACCTGATCCGAACTGAGAAGGCCCTTGTTTACAATTAGATTCTTGAAGTAATGGTTGTCGAATAGATCGGTTGAGTTGCGGTCTAGGGCCGTCGTCTTGTTTCCATCGCCATTCACAGGGCATAGGCTTTGCAGGTCCGATGTCATAGTTGCATCAAGCATGGGGTCTGAGGCTGAATTCGCTGAAAAGTTGAACAATCTGTTGCTGAAGGTGGCGCACCTTGCTAATCCAATTGTGTGACCACCTGTACATAAGCCTCTTTTTGTTCAGCAGTGCACGAAATGATCATCCTATACACCATTAAGAATTGCACATACTCTCTCTCGGGAAACTTCTGATGGATCTGGAAATGATTATAATTTCCAACAAGATCTGCATGATTTGATATGAACATATATAGAGAGGTGACAACGCTGTCAGAGTTTTGTTGCCTAATTTAAGCATGATCAGTAACTAACAATCACTTTTATTTTAGATGGATGTTAAATATCAAACATGGAAGACACTAACAAGTCTCTTGATTGAGCGAGGGATCCCGATACGCAGTTTGTATAGAAATTAGAATGACTGAGGAGTGTCCTCAAAGTACCGGATAAAGCACTGATCCAAAGAGAGAGAGAAAAAAGGAAGAGAAAAAGAAGAGAGTACCTGATAAAGCTACCACATCTGTGACATTGAGGCCAACGGCGGCAAACTTGGAGATGATAGTGTCTAAAGGATCGAAAGGAGAAGGAAGGCCATTGTTTGAACCAGTCTGATTCGCCACTAACCCATCCCTTCTTCCCAGTGGAACTTTCCATGTCGGCCCCCCGCTCTGCACATGGATCCATCAAATACTGTTACTTTCTTACCGAGTTTACGATGAATACAGTGGACCAAATTATTTATAGTTTACAGGGTACCGTTGATTCTTGTATTTTTTGGTGGAATCCAGACAAAATTCTTTAGATTTCTCGTATTCATGCAGATGGGCACTTACCAAGAGCACGGAATCTCTGGCGGCTATGGCTAAGATGTCGGCACACGATACAACGCCGCTGCACGAACTCTCCACAGCAGTTTTGATGTTGTCCACGACATCGAACCCCCGAGCGGAGTTAAGGTTGGGGCCAGCAAACTTCTCGCCATCACTTCCATCCAGGAGAACCGATCCATCGCATCCCTGGAGTGTGAGCAGAGTGAAGAATTCACAGGAGAACATATAAGCCATGATGATGATGAAAGCATGAAGGGCTGATAAGTCGATGTAAGATGGGGAAAAGAGGGCGATTGAATGGGTAGCCTCTCATGTCCTGTTCTGATGTATATACATATCCCTCGGATGACTGAGGAAACTAACGTGCAGGTAACTTACTGTTGTTCCAAAAAGAGGAATAGAAGATTGACTTTCTCGTTCTTGGAATGGTCAAGAAGTACCTTTTTTGTTCACTAACTTATTTTGCGAAACAATGATGTCCCTTGCCAGGTGCATCAATCTTTTGTTTGAGATTGCGGGAAATTCACATGATTTAATGACCGTGGCACATCAAGTGCATTGGGTTCCTAGAACCTAGTGTTTCTAATAATAGCTCGACTTGGTCTTGGGTGAGAGTAAAAGCTAGACTTCAATTTTAAATGCATATGATGATAGCTCGTAATAGTTTCACAGAAAATCAATCACGGAAAAGCATTTTACTCATATTTACCATTTGAAATTGTTTAGGGAAATGAATTAAATGAAAATATATTCACAACCAACAAAGGTCTATACTCAAATTCTCCCAATTATTTCCACTTGTTAAAAACCTATTCGAGTCCACAATAGAACCTACGAACAAGAGAACCAATATCTCAAGCTTATTAATAATTACCAATTACAAGAAACTGCCCACTTAGAAGAACAATAACGCAAAATTGAAACAACAATTTATATAATTGATCACGTAAGAAACATAGTCGTTGATTGCGTGGTACGATAATGATCAAGTTCCAACGATGATAATAATCACATGACATACATTGACGAAGCAATCATGGAAGTGAAGCCGGAGCAAGGAAGCACCCATTCTCATTTCAGCCTTGATAGCATTTTGAACTTCTTTCCTCACTACGCTGAGCAGATTAGGACAACTAGTGGAGTAGAAATCTGTTGTGAGCTGAGATTTCCCACCCACAAAACAGATCAAGAGAACCACCCATCGCAAAGACCAACTCCTAAAGCTTGCACCTCTAGACATCTTCATGAATTTCAGCTTGTATGAACTACACATGCAAGATAGAAGGGCATCTCAACTACGATCTATTTATAATGACCTGGGGACTAGGACCTGAGTAATACACATGGGCAAATGTTCAATTAATTACCATGTTTTTTGTGGTGATATTATCCTCAAGCATGGTGTAGTGCTGGTGATGTATGGCGGCTGCATTAGCGTTAGTGTTTCGCTTGCATTAACTCAGAGTGATATTTGCATTAAACCTAACTTTGATTGATTAGCAGCTTAGATGTTGCGGAAAGCAATCCACGTAATGTGATTAAATTAAAGGAAATGGTGGTTTAGCGTGGCCATCACTAGGCTTATTATTATATGTGAGGATATTGCATACAATACATGTAAGTTTCGGAAGCATTCGGGGTCATTACAGAAGCTAAGATCATCTTTGCTTCCACTTAAGTGCATGATTAAGATATGGATGCATGCGTGCTCATTTATATATTTGATTTGATATTACTTGATGCAGTGGAGACGAGGATAAATGCGAATCGAAACACGCAAACGTGCGAAAAAATGAAAAAAAAAAATTGTAGAAATCTCTCTACGTACTCATGTAAAATTGAGGGAGAAGCTATCTTGGAAATGAGACATAAATATGAATGTATGTCTAGTCTCGATATTGTATATCTGGTCTTAATATTCTGGCAAGTACGAGTTTGGGATAAGGTGGATCTCATAGCTCTACGCTATGTCTTTGAAATGATGTTAAGCTTGCCTATTGAGTTTTAGCTTGTCCAAACGCTCTGGAAATTCATCAATAGTATTGTCTCGATTGTCGCTTGTTTCATGAAAAGAGCTGAAGGGACATTCCTGAAGTATAGTTTTGCAAAATTAATCTGACAGGTTGCGAGAGGATTTTGGGGGAAGCTCCCGATGTAAGTGCGTTTTGTTGTAAGCATGCAACAAAAATTTGATATATTCATAAGAGAGATCACTAAAAGAGAGTTTAAGTTCGAGCCTCTTAATATATCCAATAGAACTAGAAGTCTGATACATTTACTTAGAAGATCGTCAAGATGCAGTCCAAATTCGAGTCCATCACCTTTAATAAAAAAATTAAGTCAATAAATTTTGGGTCAACTAAAATATATTAATTGCTCATTACATTATTTTTTAATGTAGGATTTTTCTAATACAATTCACATGTGTATTCTAACATATTTTTTTCTTTTGTATATGTCTGAATCAAATTGTCACACTCACGCATTTCCTAGGTGTCATTCTCAGGAGCACGTGGACCATTTAAATTTCAGTTGGCTTGGGCAATAGGTTTGCGTCCGTTGTTAGAACCCAATTTATATATCTAAGCTCCATCAAGATGCCATGTGTACAGCATTATGGTGATCAGTGTGCCTTGAGAAGCTAAAGGTCAACGATAACTTTTACTAGTAGTAGAACGGTCCAAATGCCAATAGATGAAGCTTTACGTGATCACATTGTGGCTGCAAATTATTATAACAATGTCGTAGGTTTGGGTGAATGATCAGAATTCGCACAATTGAAACTTAGGATAAGTTAGCTGATTCGTGAACACTTCAAACTTCGGAAAAAAAAAATATTATCCTCATTTCTAATCACAAGGCCTTCTAAGTGCAAAGTATATGAGGCTGAGGACAATGGTCACGTTTTAGGATTCCGCACTTCAAGTGCAAACCAAAGTCCTATCCATTTGCCATTCACCGAAACTAAAGTCGAGGGTATATAAGTGTATATAAGCTTGTCACGTGGCTCATCGGGCTCGTACTCTATGGATTTGTCATGTCTCATTTCGAGATTTTTCTTTAAGATTGGATTTTACATTTATTAATAGATTCTCTCTAATCTCCACCTCAATAGAGATAACATCTTACCAGGTAATATATATAATTGTCTAAAAAGTCCTAAACTTATTGTACGACGGCCATTTTAATTCCAAACTATTCAATTGTACCGGCGGCCCCACCAGCACAATGAAAAAGAAAAAAAGAAAAAAGTTCTTAAAACATTGTCCATGTCTATGCTTAATATACCGCGTTGAATGGTTGGAGCATATTAGACTGCTACATTGACAATTTCAAGTCAAAATTATTATGAAAGAACTATATTGACATTAAAAATTTTAAGATTACATTGGTAAAACTTTAAAGGTTTATGATTAAGGTATAATTAAAAAGTTTATAACCGAATTGGTTGAAATATAATAAGTTTCGGTTTTTTTTTTTAAATAATTTTTTCTATAATTTTGCATAAGAAAAAATATTGAAAATTCATAACTTTATATTTTATTCCTATTTTACTTATGAAATTAGTATGTAGAGACGATTTAGTTTAAACCGAACTCTTATTGCATTTTCTTTAACTCTCTCGCATAAGAACTCGGTTGGTTTTATGTATACTACCGGTCTTCATCCACGCGAGAAGGTTTTGGCTTCTTGATGTCAGCTCATCTATAGATGCACACTAAGAAGCATTGACATTGACACGCGACACGCGCACGACACGACATGCCACGCCGACACGTAGTTCTCGAAAAACAGAGAATTCGATACGTTGGGACACGTTGGATATTAAATACATATTTTTTTTATATATATAATAAATTATCATTTTTATGTTTATTTCAATCAAATTAATTTGATTTAAATTCATAAATAAGCCTAGAATGAATTTACACTAAAAACATTAATCCATAATTTATTAATATCATTTATTGTTTCAATTTGACAAATTCAACTCTATCCCAATAATTCATAAAACTTGAAGAAAAAACAAATAATCCACATTCTAGACTCGCATGTTAGATATATCGGAAGAGGAAAAAAAAAAAACTTAAGGGATGAATTGTGTATCATAGGAAGTGAGAGTCAAAAGAGAAGAAGATTAGGCATTTCTTTTTTCTTCATTTATTATTTTTATTATTGTGTTTTATTTTTTCACATGTATACATTTTGAATTCTCATTTATTGAAAATTTTTAAAATGAACATCGATATCGGAATCACGTGTCGAAGACTCGTATGTCGGAATTCCGACTTGAGTATCGGGAAAGTTGACTAGGTGTCGGATTTTTCGACATGTGTTGACCAAGTGTCGGAGAGTGTCGGATATGTGTCAAAAGTGTTCGACGTGACACGAAGACTCTTGGAGAGTGTCGGTGTTTCATAGGATGCACATGCACTAGCAAATTTACTGAGGTCTGGCATTGGCTCTCTCTCAACGGGAGAGATAAAGCATTTAACTCGATCTTAATTAGAAGTGCCAAAGCTTATGCTCTGTCCCCATAATACAACCAACATCTTACCAATCTAACACCTATGAATTTTGCATCTATTCATAGATATAATACGAGAACAACTGTTGCAAAGTTCATAGATTTCTTTGTTAACAAGACTTTTCTCACCTTCAACCTTTCACCGGCACGATTCTTCCATAAGTTAGGGGGTCTCTTGTTTTGTTCTTTTTGTTTCGTTGGATCCTATGCATCTGCACTTTGCTATTGCTGCCAGATTCCAGCTCGTATGTCGGATTAAGTTTGGAAGAAGAACGGCATTGGATTCACTGAAATTACACTGCTATAATCCACGTGAGAAGAGAGCACAGGATGATACTAGGAAAAAAAAAGAGAAGGAAACTTGAATTGCAAGGTGAGCGATTCAGGACTAGAAGTAATCGCCGACGTAGGCATTCATGGTCTCTGTCCCATCGAGACCCATCGATCCCTTGCCGCCGCCGTCCCACATGTCGGTCACCCCGTGGCAGATCTCTTGCCCAACCGATTCCCCAATCCCAGAGAAGACTCCTCCACTGCGGCCATCGGAGCTCCGACACCATTCGGCCTCAGGTACATCGGTTGGTTGTTGATGATCCCTTGGGCGCCGGTCAGATACACGACGCCATTGTTGCTATGCGCCGCGCTTGGCCGGCTTTGGGGAACACCCGCTGGAGGATTTGTGCTGTTGTGTATGGGACTCCGAGCGGTGAACACGGTGGTTCCATCGGGACTCATTGGGATGGGTTGAATGGTGCTCGAGGCATTGGTTGGGCTAAAGGGATAACCGCTTCCTTGGAACCTTTTCGAGTAATTGCCTGACTGATGGCCACAAGCAGGTATCGGCGTGCACTGCGACGTAATGATTAGTGGGGTTGTGGTGTTTAAAGGGACTTGATTAGTGCTCATCGTCATTGCATTTGGCCTGAAGAGAACTGGTTGATTAGCCATCGGCGTGTTACCTGGATGAGTGTTGCGGAAATTCTGCCGAACCCCTCATGGTGGACTGACTGATTGAGCATCAGCAGTCGTGGCAGATACCACCAGAGGTGCTGGTTTGACGTTTGCAAGACTCCGGGATCTGCAAGAAGCTTCCAAGTTTGGTCCAGTTGGAGGTCTAGCACAGTGTAGGTGCACGTCGTAATTGCATTGCCGGCAGCAGTAGAGCCACTGGTTAGTACCTGGTTGTGCACAGACGTCGCACCTGAAGCCTTCTTCTCCTTCATAAGGGGTTTTAAATATTAAAGTTAGGGAATGAGGACGTGAATCGTGTGAAGTGGATGAGGGTAATTCGAAGCATCTTTTGTGGATAAAGAAATGGCACAGCATGCAGGCGAAGTAGTCCTCCTCAGGGAGGATGTTAATTCTGCAGCCGGCGCACAGTGTTTCACTGGTGCTGTGTATTTTGGTGAGTACTACTGGATGATGATGCTTTTCAAGCTCAAATGCTTTCGTCTGGTCTTCTGCTTCTTTATTTAGCTTGCCCATCTCCCTCCTGTGTGTGTTCGAGTGTGTTAATGTGTAAATGTGTTTATGGGTGTGTGGAACAGGCTAAATGAGAATCGAGATAAATGATCCCTCTATATCTCATACATTGAAGGTGCGTCAGCTTCAAGACCTCGACGATGAGCTCATCTTTAACCTTGAGGAATTCATGGAGCGTTGGTATATAAATATTAGTAAATACCAAAGATTCGTCATTATATGCTGTTTTGGATTCTCCCTGAAACCATAAAGTAATATACAACATGTAACTTGTTGAAATCAAGGGTCGAATAATTGGGATTGAAGTCTGCGTTTCACATTGTGGTGGTGACGGTGAAAAGTGATGTTTTGACTTAGTTCTCTTAACTTATTGTAAGACATTGTAATCAACTTGTCATAATGAATTCTTACATTCTCTTGAATGAGTATAAGTCTGCATTTCACATTGTGGTGGTGACGTTGAAAAGCAAAGTTTTGGTTTAGTTCTCTTAACTTATTGTAGGACGTTATTAACTTGTCATAATAAATTCTTACAGCAATGTTTTGGCTCAGTTCTCTTAACTTATTGTAAGACGTTATTAACTTGTCATAATGAATTCTTACATTCTCTTGGATTAGTATAATCATGCTAACTTGTCAAGATATTCTCTCTCTCAATGTGATAAGTTGCAGGTCAATTGTAATTCTTAACAGCGCCTTGTTGGGCTCATTTCGTATAGTTACTCTGTACCTTTAGAGCCTACATGATAATTTTGCTATTTCTCTCGATTTCTATTCTTTTGTTCCCCGAAACAAAAAAATAACAGAAATCCGTTTGGTAACACCAAATTATTTTTCTATTCCTCAGAATAGAAAAGTGGTTGGGGAATAGATTTGGAACAAAAAAAAAAAAAGTAGCTTCTTGTTCTCGGGAACAATTTTTAGAAATAAGTTCTTTTTTTCTTTTCTATTTTTCTTTTGTTCTTCTTCCTTGTTACGCTATCGCCAGTCGCTTGCCAACCGCCGGCCACCTTCGGCCACTCGCGTGCCATAATCGGCCGATCGCGGCAACCGATCGCACCGCCGCCCAACCGCCGACGACCATCGTCACCTCCCAACCGTCGGCGACGGTCATCGCCCCTGACCCATCGATCGACGACAAGATTGATCGTTGTCGCGCCGCCCGACCGTTGGCAACTTGCCATTGCTATCGATCATCATCGCACGACCGCGCGCTTGCTACCGCAGACCGCTAACCTTCGCATCGATCGCTATCGCAGATCGCCACCCACGCCCATCCGCCGCCGCCCTTCCCAAAGAGATAAGCTATGGGTGGCGATCTCGCGCGCGGTTAAGCGCAATGGGGTCGGGCGGTCCTGTGGCAACAAGCGGCGGTCGGTGGTTCGTGAGCAAGAACAAAAAACAAATAAATACAAAAAAATTTATAAATTTTTACCAAACGTATTTTTATTCTTTTTTTATTTCAAGAATAAAAATTTTATATAGTTACTAAACACCTTATTTTTTCCGAAGTAGAAATAGTTAACTATTTTTGAAAAGAAATAGTTTTCCGAATAAAAACGTTACGCATACCCTTAGTGGAAATCAATAAGAAGGCAACATCTATGTTGGCAATGGTAAAAAATATTCACCTATCTTATTTAGCCCGCTGGATGTCCTCATTGGGCTCATTTCCTAAGGACACAGTTCGAACCAATGTATAGTTACTCTGTGGTTTTAGTTGAAATCGATAGGAAGACAACTTCTATGTTGGCAGGGGTGAAAAATATTCACCCATCTTATTTAGTCCGCTGAGGTGTCACGATGAGAGTCTGGTCATTTGTCCTGTCATTGAAAAACTCAAGCACGTGAAAATGAAGCTGGTATTTATGATTGTTCCTTTCACAATACTTTACAATTTGCACCTACAAAGGGTTTAAGATTCCATTGGATTTTGCACCCGATGCATTACTATCTATATGTTTTATATAAATTAGACATAGCATGAGATAAAAAATGCGGAGTTATGTCATGTAATGTGTCACGTCTCACGCACGTCTCTCGGCGACGTTTTAAAATGCGTCGCCGACTCTTTCTTTTTATCTTTTAATTAAGGATATACGGAAGCGAATTATATAAACGCTCAGTCAACAAACAAATACAGGGATTACATTTACGGGTGCGAAAATCAAGGGATTGGAATGTAAATAAATCCCAGAAAAATGTCTTTAGATATTATTTCTCCTCCGGAACCAATCGGAGCTCTGCAGGAGAGGCTAGTGGGCCCGGTTCACTTCCATATCACTGCTTTCTGGTGTCGATCGCCCAATATCAACACAGAATCTCAACATCCACGTGTCAGGTCGGCTGACGGCCACGTGGCGCTTCCCCGCCGGAGGCTCCTCTCTCCGTGGGAGCGTATCCGCCAGCAGGCCAGCGCGCACGCGAGCCTCGCAAATTTTCCTCCAGCGTCATCCTCCAATGGCGTCCCACGTTCGCGGGCTTCAGTTCAACGCAGTCGCGCCGTCTCCCGCACTCCTCGCCCCGCAACCCCTCGGCCGCTGCTCTCCGACGAAGTCCGTCAAGTGCCGCCGGAGCCGAGGTCGCGGCGGCCTCGTCGCTTGCCGCTCCTCTCTCGTCGGCGAGCAGCAGGAGGCCTCGCCGTTCACTGATCCGGAGGCGCAGCTCATCGAAGCTCTCATCGGCATTCAAGGCCGCGGTCGCTCTGCCACTCCGCAGCAGGTCCAGGTAATCCGCGAGTTCGGCGATTCATGCCTCTCTCCTTGTCGAAGTCGCGTTAGGCTCGCGTTCGTCTGGCTCGATTCAAGACTGATGTGATTTTTTCATTTCTGATGAGTTCTACCTTTTGGATTGGTGAGATTTTATGAGACCGTTGTCAACTGTTATAATTCTAACGGGATTTTTGTAGGATGTTGAGCGAGCAGTTGCAGTTCTGGAGACTTTGACAGGAGTGCCAGATCCGGTACATGCTTATTTTCACTTCTTTATTCTGTTTGTGCGCAATGACACACTAGTCCACTGTTGAAGAAACTTTTGCTTGGAAGCTCGAATGTAGTTTTCGACACTAAGAATGTCCATTGTCCTAGCTAGGCAGATAACCATATTGCTTTACCGGTTTTTAAGATGATTACGCCTGTTTGGCATGTTGATATGGTGGTAATTATTTGCAGACAAGCTCCGATCTAATCGAAGGTCGATGGCAGTTGATGTTTACAACTCGACCTGGAACAGCATCCCCAATTCAGGTAATGTATGTGCTTGGTTTTAACATGGGATGGTATCTAGCTTAAACTGCCTCCATTTGCAATAGATGCACCGCGAGAGCATGGTGTGTTAGTAGCCCTGTGATTTGCTTGGATAAGATGAACAGTTATGAAGAAATGATATCTTGTTTGATGTTGCTTGTTTTGACTTCCCAAATAATCTAGACTGATCTGTCCTCATTTAGATGCATGTCTTCATTTCTTTTCACATACTTCTAGATATGTTGATAATCTGTATACATGCAGATGATAACTTTACTTAAATTGGCAAAACACATCAGATGCAGAAGATCAGAACCTGTTATGGAATTTGACTGCCTGCCAATTTCATAAAAATATCCAATTCTAAGTGTTCAAGATTTTGGATGATGTGAAGAGACTAACAGCATACCAAATCATCTGCAGAGAACATTTGTTGGCGTTGACGTGTTTAGCGTATTTCAAGAGATATATCTTAGATCAAATGATCCACGTGTGTCCAACATTGTAGTATTCTCTGAAGCCATTGGCGAGTTAAAAGTAGAGGTATGACCTCCTTCCTTTTAAGAGCTATGAACTTAAATTTTGATCGATGACTACAGAATGAAAAGCCATCTTGACATTTTGCTAATTGTGGCATGTAAACTACATAATAATATTTTCATTCTCGTTGTGCATCTGCTTCACAGTTTTTTGCAGCTTATCCACAAATTGAGTTGAGAATGAAACCAATTTTGTCTTTGCCAAATTTGTGATCCTTACATGCAAGGGAAGCTTTTAGCATTTTTTCTCCTACTAAATTTATTCTTCCATGTAATTTTCTTTATCTCAAACTTCCCATATGTCGTGGCTGGCGATTTTTTCCCTTGACATTGGAGTTGATTCCGTCATAGTGGGTGATATAAAGTATGGACAAATCTTTGGTTGGCTTGTGTAAGTGCAGCGTCATATGCTTTACAACTTACGGCTATATGTTGTTTTTTATCCTTCCCACCCTTTACCAAGCAATTCAGTATTACATGGAAAGTGTCGTGTTCTTTCCTCTCATATTAGTTGACTTACCTTACTTAACTTTTTACCTACAGGCAGCTGCATCAATCAGTGATGGAAAAAGGATCCTTTTTCGTTTTGATAGGGCGGCTTTTTCCTTAAAATTTCTACCTTTCAAGGTTCCATATCCAGTGCCTTTTAGGCTTCTTGGAGATGAAGCAAAAGGATGGTTAGACACCACATATTTGTCTGAATCTGGAAACCTCCGCATCTCAAGAGGAAATAAGGTGAATGAGATATTAAGGTCCATATTTCGTTATTTGACTGCCTTCTTTATTTACCAGATGAGAACTTAAGGATTTGATTGGCAAAAGCCGCCATAAAATGTTCAGCTAAGGGTACGCCTTTATCGGGTTGTAGTGCAGGGAACCACCTTTGTGCTGCAAAAGCTGACTGAACCTAGGCAATTGTTACTGTCAGCTATTTCTACTGGAAAAGAAATCGAAAAGGTGAATGGAATACAATCACCATAGAGTTTGATTGAGGAGGCTCCTGAATGTTAACCGAAATAATGCTGAATCATTGTTGTAGGCAATTGATGAGATCACATCTTCAAGCAAGAACAAAGGTGACGGCGAGCTTGAACTTGTAGAAGGTGAATGGAATATGATCTGGAGTTCGCAGGTAGCTTCATGGAAATTACTTTTACTGACTTTCATCGACCTGAATGGATTGGCACTTCGGTGCTTTGGCTATCACGTGAACCTAATGGAATGAACGTGGCACAAGTATTGCAGCACTTCGTTTCCAGTTGGTCCTAGAATTTTTCTTTGTTAACAAGATGCCACAACCATTCCGACAAAATTATCTTGCCATACAAAACTCGAAAGTTTCCAACACAACTTCTGCAATACAAAATACAGCAGTGTGATTTAAACAACGGTGAACTATCCTTAGTGCATCTCATTGCTTCTTACGGAGCCTAAACTGTGTATTGTGCGGTGCAGATGGAGACAGACAGTTGGATAGAGAATGCAGCTAATGGCCTTATGGGAAGACAGGTAGGTTTAAGAATAATGTCCTTTTCATAACCGTTTTAGTACGGGTCCATCACTTCTTAAGCACGTCCTGCTCCTTGCAGATTGTCAAAAAGAGTGGACAACTGAAATTTGTGGTGAACATCTTGCCTGGCCTGAGATTCTCCATGAATGGCTCATTTGTGTAAGCATCTCTCCTTCCTTTCTCTCTTGCTCTGGGGCAGGATATGTGCCGTCGCACTTGGTTTCTGGTTCTTAGTAGAGAACACTATACCGAAGGCAAGGTGAAAGATATATACACCTACAGAGAATATTCATGCAATTCCTGTCAGACGGTACGAAGCAACATCCAATATATGTGCATAGATGGATCACTAGACACGTTGGAATATACAAGTATCTACAACACTCTTGTACGCTTGCGCATGCGCATTCACATACGCATGTGAGCAGGTGCTCTTTGGATGCCCAGGTGATTAATGATGCCACAACCAATCCTACTACGAATTCGGAGTAAGAGGACCACTACTCGATCGTCCTTGAAGGTGGAGTAACTAAAAATAGAACCTGAAATGATTTCAAGTATGAAGCATCCAATCTTTCAGAAATGCAAAGATATCCAACAAAATTTAGTTTGATACAAGTTCATGTGTTTGTTTAACTGAAAACTTCATGATAAAAAAAAAAAAAATTACTTTTCATGAAAATTATTCTTAAAAAAAATTGTTAGTTTTCATTTATTTGATGATTTAGGTAAAGTGATTTCTTTCTTACTAAAAAAGGAAAGTCGTATTGTTTTCAATCTACGAAAACATTTTCTGTAAATTGAAGTCAGAAAATAATTTTTCGGAAATACTTTTCTTTCAAACAAACAGATTCTAAATTAGAAAAAAATTTCCTAATCTCGAGCCTAACTAGTTCTCTACCGAGCTCAGCTGAGTGGGTTATAGACGTGACATGCATCACGATACGAACGACCCCACCGGTGGCTGGATGATGTCATTCCTGCTCATTGAGCATCAGAGTTTATAAGATAATTCTCTTGCCGTACGTCTTTTTATTGCATTTTAAGTTAAGTTTGCTCGAGTGTTCCTGGCCCCGCAACTCACTGCCACTCGAGGAGCGGGGGTAAGGAAGTCCTTCACAGACGAACATGCTCATTGCACGAATTCATGCGCACAGTTCCTGAAACTGCACTGCGGTTTTCGCAAAATTTGAAGTCATGGTTTTTAACGCATCTCATACCTTCACAGGAAATCTGGCACCAATGCGTATGATGTCACGATGGATGACGCCGCCATCATCGGAGGACCATTTGGATATCCTGTGGAAATGGAGACCAAGTTTAAGCTGGAACTTTTGTAAGATTTTGCTGTCTCCTATGTCTCTTCTAAACCTCTCGACAGTTAAAAACACCCCAGAATTTGATCCTATCACGCATGCACACCTCTCTTTTCTCTCGCAGATATACAGATGACAAAATCAGGATCAGTCGGGGCTACAACAACATAGTTTTTGTGCACCTACGTGTGGATGGAACGAAGTAAATCTGTGACCATGTGCTTCCCAGACATTGCATGACACAAACCAATGTATGCCTACCAGATTTACAATCACGCTGGCTAAATGTAAACATCTAATTTAATACTAGTTCATTTTTCTTCCGTTTCATGCTTGCTTGGCTGGTCCATCCACTCCATGAATGGCAGATCGTGTCCATACCTCTACACAAGGCAGCATTTAAAATTCCTGCATTGAGAACAATTCGCAACCGAGATGCAAAATGGCAAGTCCTTCGTGCAAAACCTTTAGGAAAGAGCCAACAAACTATGAATAAGTAAAAAATATTGCTCTGACAAGAGCATGGCTGACAAAGATTAAACGCTTTCGGGCAATCAAACTCTGCAAACGTACTATGCCATGCTTGGAATCTTTTCAAACTTGTAAAATAAAGACTTCGTAAGACGTCTTGTTGCATCCCTTCCCAGAATAAGGATGAGTGACCACATATCACTTTCACACACAAATTAGTCAATTCATTTCGTTTTTGCCTTTGCGAAAGAAAACCAGTAGATCTCTATAAGCGAAAGAAACTGATCCATAGAAATCCATGTTACAGGGCAAAAGAATATCAATGTAAGAATAAGTAGATAATGTTATCTCATTGACTCAATTGTTGGTTATTCTGCCTATCCAACTAAAGATAGGTTTTCAACCAAAAGAAAAGAACAACTCGCTGGTCTGATTGCTACAACCGCATTGAGCCATCCGTAAGACAAAATAAAGCTAACTTTTAAGCAACAGTCGACAACTTCATTTGGTAAGCATCTATACAAAGAGATGTGATATGAAATCTCCGGTGTTGGATACACCAACAGCAAAAGAGCAAAACAGAGTTCGTCTTAACAAAAATTCTCACACATTCATCCCATTTGAGAAAAACCCTACTGCCACAAGAGAACCCAAAAATATGACAAGACCACTACTGGCTTTCCCAAGTCTTCCTAATCTCCACAAGTCAAATTCTCTCCTTAAACAAATGCAGTCAATTGATCTCAAAATGACTCAATCAACTCAACTTATGGAGAGAGAGGAAAAGAGAAAATCCTTCCTGCCCACCTTCAATCACCTACTTGCCTAGATGTGTAAAGGATCAGCCAGAGGTGCTGAACACCATCATATCACGGGTCCCCAACATTAGGCTCAAAAAAACCTTCACCAAGAATCCTTTAAGAGCATAGATACCGTGATCTCATCACACATAAAAGATCGTAAATTTGTACATATACAGCAGACTTGGGCAACACTCCATACATAAAACATCCCCATACATAAAAGGTGGCTGATTTTAACACGAAAATACCAAAAAGTACTGGATGCTCCAGGCTAAGAAGATTAAAAAAAAATAAAAAATCCAACAAGGCCTCTCCTTGAAAGAGAACTACACAGTAATACAGTTAGCTTCTAATCCGATCGATGCAATCATATAGCAACTGATACAAACATCCAGACCTCAGAGGACTTGAATGAGTGGTCCTCCCTCCTATATTCACATTAACTTACACAGACTGGTTTCAGAGATGTAAATGCATAACATATCAACAAGTAATGCAGTCCAAGAAAATAGGGTTTTCATGACATCAGAAGAGTAAAACATAAATTTACTCACACTCGATCTCAAATGATTTCCAGACATAGAAGTAAGAATCCAAAAGATCACAATACTTTAGTATAAAGAAGAGAGTGAAGTAAACCAACGATGGTTATTAACTGGAGAGAACATCGTAATGGCTAAGTTTGGAAGCCCATTGACCATGTTTTCACTCTCAACTAACAAGCAACGCCTGTAAATGCCCCAGAATCGGAATTATTTAAGGAGCGCTGAGAAAGAACCTTGACACTCAACAAATTATAGCATTAGCTAACAAGCCCTTCACCAATATCAAACCTTGGAGGAGGCTTAAAATAGATGGAAAGCTAAAAATATTATTGACCATCACCGATGCTCTTCTCCAAAGGCGCATTTGCATCGTCCTTCCGTTCACACTCATCCCATTTAGGATTCACTTCATGTGAGACCTCGTTCTCTACAACTTTCGTCCCCTCATCCCCCTCAGACTTTGCTCTTCCTGGGATGACCCCATCGCGTTGTTCCTCATATCCTGACTCGTCTTCTTTTAGAATTGCTTCGTTTGAAATAAACTCTTCCATAGCAACCTCCGGAATTGCTTTATTTCCTAGTGTCGAATCACATTTCTCCTCTTTGGCATCACCATCAAACTTAACATCCCTTCCACCTACATCACCATCCACACAATCCATGTCCTCTCCTTTGCTCACACCACCTGGAACATTAACATTGCATTCATCTTCACTCTCATTGTCAGACTCATTCTCCACTACCCCCTCGTTCACATCTTCGTCCACATGGTTCTGCCTCTCCAGGAAGTTCATCCTCCTCCTCAAGTCCTCCATTTCCCTCTCCATCAAGAAGAGCCTTTCTCTCAAAGCTAGATTCTCTTCCTCGAGTTGTGCAATGTGGGTATCTTGATCATCCACCCTATTCACTAGTAAATTGTTATAATCTGAACCGTAATTGGGGTAAACCATCTCAAAGCGATTCATTTCATGATCCAGTCTGCTCATCACGCTGTCCTTCTCCTCTTCTACGTCACTCTCGCTGGACCCATTATTTTCCTCCTCGTTCTCATCCTCCTCCTCCTCATTATCCCTGTTCTCTACCTCATTCCGTAGCCTAATGAGACCCTTCATGGACCCATACCCATCCACACCCCACTCTTCTTTTGCCATATCAACCAACACCTCTCTAGAGGGCGAAAATATCGGCGTCGGCAACACCGCCGGCGTGACTGGACACGGGGACACCATCGAGGCAATGCCGCCCGACTTCTTCGCTCTTATGATAAAAGAAGTCGTGTTCCTGGGCGCATACGGTGCAAACCGGTTATTGAACTTCTTCTTGGGGTAATATTTTCTAGACTTTAGGCGATTCTGGAACTGCAAATCGGTAAGAGCAGGGGGCTGGTAGCCCATGCCACTGGCGCCACTACTCATCCCAGCATTAGGGATCGGCTTTGGGACCTTCCTCGGGTCATTCCGCTTATCATTGGGCTTCTTGCCCTTCCAATTGCCTCTACCCGGCAACGGCATCATCGGCTGCTTCAAAGCCCCGAAACCCGGGTTCATGGAGCCGAGAAAATGCACATTGGGGTCAAGCGACGGCTGCTGTTGCTGCTGCTGCTGCTGCTGCTGCTGCTTCTGCTTCTGCTTCTGAGGCCACATCTTGTAACTCCTGTTCAAACTGGGCACCTGAGATTGACTCAGCATCTGAGACTGGCCCATCATCTGGGGCTGCTGATTCAGGACCTGAGGCTGGCCAATCAACTGCGTCTGGCTCAGCAGTTGAGGGGGCTGGCTCATCGACTGAGACGCGCTCATCAGCTGGGGGGGCTGATTCATGATGACCTGCGGCTGGTTCATCATCATCGGCGCCTGATTCATCAGGTGCGGCTGATCGTTCATCCTCCCCGATTCAAAAAAGAAAAAAAAAAAACACTACCTCTTTATCGGACCACCCTCTGACGACGAACTTATCCCCCACAAAAGATCGTATTTTTACCGGAACGCCGAAACGGAGATCGCAAAGCAAAGCAACCCACAAAATCTTTCGCTCCGTCTCAAGAAAAAAGCAAGAAAAAATCACGCGAGAACGTCCGAATCCTAAAGAGAGAGAGACGATTCAATGGAAGAATTCGATGTCCGCGTGCGATCTCGGGCGTCAAGGATCTGTCGTCGCGACAGATTTATTTTTCGAACGAATATTTTGAGAAGTTGTTGTCGGGACCAACGCCTTATAAAATACGAAGCGCGGAGAGGCATACGGCCTGACCGACGCTGGTATTTATTGGCGAGCAAGGCAGCAGACGGACGGCCCGGATAGTTTCCTGGAACGATCGAGGGCTGATTCGGCAGCCATTCTTTTTGGATTTGTTCCCTTTTCTAGGAAGAAAAAAAATTGGGTTTCCCAAATTGGGGAGAAACTTGTATGTGATTCTCATTTTTGGTAAAACGATAATTTTGTTGCTTATCACGAATAGGGAGGACCGGATCTCTGACAGGCCCAAAAAGCTTTCTTCAGTTCACAACCTTATGCCGGCCCATTACAGTCCCCAGAACAACGGAGATCCGATTTCTCTCCTTCGGAGTATGGTAATCGAGGCCATTCCAGGTCAAGCTTCGACAACTTCGTTTAGCGAAGTCAATCTGCAGCGGTCCTATAAAAGCCTAAAAGACTAAAGTATTGAAATTTGACTTTACTTTTCTCTCTCCTATTTAAAATATTTGTATTTTTCTGTTTGAAACCCAAGATTTTTCCATTTCTTTAGGAGGCGTAAATGAACAAGAAACGTTGTCTTCTTATATTGAGAGGTCCCATAGGGCTAAAGAGGGTTATAAACCCAATTACAAGGGACATGATTCCAAAATTTAACTAGTCAATTAAAGCTTCTCGGTTGTAGTTTCCTTCCTTGGATTGATTAGGCTTGAAACAAGAGCTCTTCATCTGTTGAAAGAGTTCAATTATAAGAGAGAATGCCACTTTGAAAATGTTTAGCATTTTGCATTCGCTTCTTTTTAAAGTATTTCAACTCTCACCCGGGCAATTGTGGGTTGGTGTCTAGTTCGGTTTAAAACCCATTTAGTTTATGCCAACGCACCTGAATGTCTTCCTTTCCTTACAAACGAGTTTCCTAGCTTCCACACTATCAAAGTTACCATGAACAGACGCCAAAATCACCACCCTATCAATTGACCCGGCCAGGGTTCAAAGTACCACAGTAATTGCAGCTTGAATTTCCAATAACTCGGTGGATCATGGAGAAGGCCATCTCCACTGCCTGTCCTCAATCACATCTTCCACTCATGTATTATTCCAGTCCTTAATATACTGTGAAAAATTTCTGAAAAACAATGATCCATCTTGCCAGTAGAGCATCATTCCTTCAGCTTCAATAACTGTGCGTAAAATAAAGATGTTTCACTCAGGATCAATGTCTTTCATATTTGTCGTCAGTCGACAGGCTGAAACTAACTTCACTTGATGTCCAAGGGAAGCCTCATCTTGCTTACATTTTTTTCATTTAAATGGAGGTTTCACAAGCCGAACGTTTGATAGTTTGCCAAAATGACCGAGCCTAGATCTTTTTCATGGACCGTCCCGTAATTCTATCTCATTTGAACTTGGGTGTAGGATGAAGTCTAAAACCCAATCTTGGTAGAGTGCATCATTGCATTATGCATAGGGAAAGTGAAATTTGTCTATAGTTGTTCCAAACTCCGCATGTTTTGATGTCTGGTTCCTCTATCTTGTGCAAGCTGGGGTCAAGGTGAATGCTGATCATACAGGTACAGTATCTATGCAGACCAGTGTGAGCTGGGAAATTCTCACTGTAACAACGCATTAAGCATCCCGTTCTTTTAAACCGTGCAAGTTGTTTTGCACTGTCATGGGCTGGGAATATAATACAGTGCTCGAGTCCCCTGCCTCTTGTCATGACAAAGTGGGAACTGGGAATCATATTTCACTCAGGATTGATTTAATTATATCACTCGTCCTCTGTTTCAAACAGACTTAGTTTCAAGTCATTGTGAACAGATTTGTTGAGTATTGGGTAATTGAGGATGCAAACGATCTTGTGTGGCAGCGTTTACTCATTTGGTCTATAAATTGAATTGCATAGTAATGCAAGTTGTACAGTTAAAAATTTTACACGACCAATTCCTCTAAGTTGCATCCTTCAGTACTACATTCATTATCGAAAAAATCCTTATTTTTATTTTCTAGGATTACATATAAAATTAGTGTAGTAACTTACATTGGCAACCGCATATTCTCCTCCTTTGTAAGTTACCCAGCAAGATGCAAAAATGTATGTTCACGACCAGCGTGAGAAAATTGTGATTCATAGAGCATACCACTTAAGCCCTGTTCAATTTGGGTGATGGAAAGAGGAGGTGCTGCTGTTCAAGGGGAATGGACATGGAGGGACAGGCACTTCCACTGCTCCTTCCAGCATCTGTGTCACCTTCTTCATCGTTGGCCTCAAGGAAGGGTCCTCTTGAATACACCATAACGTGATCATGACCAAATTCTTCAGCTTCACCCTGTTACTCAGACCCTCCGTGTCACCTTCAACCAGAGCATCCAGCCTTCCATGCATGAAGCAATCATAAGCCCAATCAGTCAAGAGCCCTCCCTCACTTTCTCTGCTCACCTCAGTCCCGAAACATCTCCTGCAGCATATTATCTCCAGAAGCAACACCCCGTAGCTATAGACATCCACTTTCACAGTGATGGGCAAGTTCCTGAACCACTCAGGAGCGATGTACCCTCTTGTTCCTCTTATATTCGTTTGAGTATGGCTCTGGCTCATCTTCAGGAGCTTGGCAAGTCCAAAATCGGAGATTCTCGGGTTGTAGTAGTCATCGAGAAGTATGTTCTGTGGCTTTATATCACAGTGGATGATTTGTGTAGTGCACTCTTCATGCAAGTATAGTAATCCCCTGGCAATTCCTGAAGCAATATGGCATCTCTGGATCCAACTGGGTTCGAATTCACCTGAAAAGAGAAGGCTTGATAGTGTGCCATTGCTCAAGAACTCATAGACGAGCAACCTTTCTCGGCCTTCATCACAGAAACCAAGTAATCTAACCAGATTCTTGTGATAGGTCTGGCCTATCACATCGACTTCTGTTCTGAACTCCCTCTCCTTGTTTTGCATCCCACTAGCTAGCTTCTTCACGGCAATTGGTGCATTGTTGGACATCACCCCTTTATAAACAATCCCGAAAGATCCCCGGCCTATCTCTTCCTTGAACCCATCCGTGGCTCGGAAAAGCTCTTGGTAAGTGAAATAACGCAAATTTGATTCCATGAAGTTCTCTTTGGTGGATATATTCTTGAGCTTCTTGCGGTAGACAAAGAAAAACCCCCAAGTGATAGCACCGATGAGTAGAAAATTGACGGACACAGAAGTTCCAAATAGCACTGATCCGACTAAAATCAAAATTCTATTGGGGATTGGAAGAGTTGAGTCACGCTTCGGGACTTTGATTAGGAACTTTCCTTTCAATTTAGGATCAACTCTTCCGTTGGACAGGGAAGCTTCTTTTTCCAGCAACTGTTGCCATCTCTGAAACCGGCAGCCACACACATGCAGTCATGCAAGCATGAGTTTCTGCATTCGTCTTCAGAGAAAGGCTTCAGCAGGGAATAATCAGACATCGGCCAACCCGTGTGCTCTAGCTCTACGAAAGTGTAAAGATCCTCTATGGAACCTTGCTTCAGCTTCTTTTCATCTTCCTCACAACTCAGTGTGAAGTTAGGTATGCAACTGCCATACTCATCATTGGGGTCAAGCAAAGTGTATTTGTCGGGGCAGCCACAGTTCGGCCTGTTATTGTTACCCAGGGAACAAATACTGTTGTAGCCACAAACACCAGAGCCGCGTGGAGCAAGAACGGCAGTGCATATATTTTCAGGTTCAGACCACAGAGAGGTCCAGGTTCCATTAGAATTAGAATTCTTGGGGTGTACGTATTGAGTCAAAACCCCATCAAAGTTCAGCATAATTCTATGGTAAAAATCTGATGCTGAAGGTACTTTCTTCTGTGAGAGGTAAACTTTATCGCCATTCTCTCTCAGAACAAATGGAGAAGCTGAATCGTCGAACACGACTTCTTTCCCCGGGCTCGACGTGTTCGAATCTCGGGAAGTTCCAGTGCTGTAATAAGGTTCGTTTGCATAACTGGAAGGCAGGTTTATGGTGTTGAGTACGAGGTCTCCGCTGTCCAGCATCCGAAGCTGGAATTTTCCTCTGGAAAAGCTTCCTGTGGATTGACGAGAGGAACGGTACTTATTTTTTCCCAGCGTTTGTGAAGGAAGCAATGTGTCGTCGGGATCTTCAAAGCTTTCCCATAGTTTCTCCAAATTTGAACCGAGAATAATAAAATTGCCTGTGTCGTTGATGGTAGCATGCGAGATAGTACCGACGATGTTCTCTGATTTCCACAATCTTTCTCCTCGTGGATCAATGAGAACCAAGCCAAGGTCGGAAGTGAACTCTAGCTTCGAATTTTCAGGTGCAGGACGATCTCCATTTGCGAACCAGACGATTGTTCTCGAAGGTATCTTGTTATACCAAATGGAGAGCAAGAAGACCTCGCTGTGGTTGTCGGGGTTGGCAGGTAACGTACGAAAGCCGAATGCAAAGTCCCCCGAAGGTGAAAGCCATGAAGAGTTGTCCTTTTTTGCGGTCAGAGAAGATCCGATGGTTATATCACCGTCCGCTTGCGCTGGGGAAGGAATTAGCAGGTGAAAGAGCAAGAAACAGAGCACTGAAACAGGGAGCATTTTTTTAATGGATGGAGCAACTAGGGACTCGTAAGCTGTGAACGAAAATGTTTCGCTCAAGAACGGAATTGCCCATGGCCTGCGAGGAGAAATGTAGGTTGTGATTGAGTTTAAAGAAGTGGAGCCTTTCGTGATCGTCTTAGTCAAAAGGAGTGTGGGACAAGCCTTGGACTATACTAACGGGTAGGGGTGAGCATAGTTCAGGTTGGGGTACCCCTAACCCTGACCAATAATCTGTGATCTTTGTCTTGATTTTTATTTCATTTTTTGTACTCTTTGAAAGGGCAATCGAGGACCGTATTGACTCAATGGGTTCAATGATGAGCAAGGTCAGCTAAGAAAGGCAGGCGGTGAGGGTCAAGTGGGGTGAGCATCGAATGTCGAGCGGGGAGCAACAAACCAAGCGAGCATTAAGCGGCGAGCAGCACAAGTGACCCAAAGTGAGCGAGGCAAGTGTCGAGTGGCGAGCGGAGAAGTTGTTTTTTTTTTTTTTAAAGCAAATTGAAGACTAAGATGACAATTAAGACAAAAGAGAACGAATACAGTCAGGATTGTTCCGGGTTGGATTGACTTGGTTCTCTCAGGACTGAGGACCGACCCGCACAGTGTTGGTCCAGGAATTCTAGGGCCAAGGACCGACTCAGTCTTCCTGAGAACCGGACTAGGACCGACAGGGTTGGGCCGATCTAGGGTCGGTCCAGGGTCAACCCTGGACCGATGCTCACCCCTATTAACGGGGGACTAGAAGCTCCTTTGGATTCCCTTCATGAGCGTGGATTAGGGTCCTCAATACGTCAATTAGTCAAAAGGGCATCACGGGCTTTTCGTGCTGTCGAGCTTTTGCATTACAGCTGGTTAAGTTTGAGCGATGACTTGATTAATTGGCTGTTTGAAAGTATGAATTGCAGAAAATTTTCCTAGGAACAAGTCCTATGATCAGGAATTCATGCAACTTGGAAAAGTCTTTAGAAGAAGACGCGCCGGATGGGTTATTTGGCCAAATTCGCGCCCTTCTAGACGAGCAAAGAAATATCAATTCGGCCTGTCATCTTTTAGCAGAAGTCTAACATGGCTAACGGAAATTCAATAGCTTAATGCAAAGGAAAATCAATCAATTGCCGAAAACTACACGGCCTGCGTGTGTTTTTGTGCTTGGATGGGAAGTAATTGGGAGGAAAGAAGAAGGCAAAGCAGCAACACAGAGACATGCAATTGCCGAAAACTACACGGCCTGCGCGTGTTTTTGTGCTTGGATGGAAAGTAATTGGGAGGAAAGAAGAAGGCAAAGCAGTCAACACAGACATGTCAGCTGTTTCTGCTTGGCAGTTTCATTAATGGAGGGAGATGCTCCTCACATCCATGTCAATGTTTCAATTCAAGTAAATGAAAGAAGTATTGAAAGTCCTTAAACTTGTAACAAAATTGCAATTGAATCCTAAAACTTTCAAAAAGTAAAAATAAAGTCTTAAAACTAGTCACAAAATGCAAATGAGTCATAAAATTTTTAAAAAAATGCAATTAAGTCATAAACTAAAAAAAAAAATATTAAGTCATAAAACTTGTTAAATTGATCTGATTAAGTCCTTCTATTGATTGTGTTTTTTGAAAATTTCGTGATAAGTTTTAAGACTTTATTGAACTTTTTGAAAGTTTTAGAACTCGTTTGCACTTTTGTAATAAGTTTTAAAACTTTCAATGCATTTATCCCAAATCAAAATGTACCACCATGAAAGCTAGGACATATTCACTTTGATGGGTAGAAAGCGCCTCTTCAAGGCAGCAAATTCAGGATTTAAGTCGGGAGGAGTGAGATGAATTATAGTGTCCTCAACAAGTTCCACCGGGTAACTTACTTTTTATATCTAGGGTCCAAGAACTGCAGAGCATCTTAATTGCGGATTGTGTTCGGCAAATGCATTCATCAGCATAGCGCCTTTCAATTATTCAATGATCGTAGACACTGCCTGAAATGGTCTAACCTATGACAATGGCAATCTGCAACTGCATTCATTTATCATCGTCCATGGACAACTGTGCCTAGAACCCCATTCATTCAACCTCTCTGAAGTTGCGAGTGCCTTTATCTACAATCTCAAAAGGGTTGGTTGAGAATGCATGTGAGGGTCAAAAGAGAATTATACCCGCTGATCTGAGTTCTTAATCTCACGAAGGCACATGCAGAAGCAGAGATTTGAAGGAAGAATTTGCACTGACGAAGCCCTTGGGGGCATTTCATTAACTTGCAGTTTGTATTGAGAGAACATGAAATTGGGAGAACAATTGTGAAGCAATTTCTTCACTGCCTGCCTAGGATAAAGTCCAGGCAATCTGTGTATAGAATTCTCTGTAGTTCCCGCTAAATTATCACGTTTCAGACTACAGAAGAATTTTAAGAATCAGAGACTTCGGAGTAGAAAGAATGTGAGAAATGGCACAGAAACAGCCAACTTTGCCATGCCGTGCATCGCGGCACCACCTTGATCCGACAGCTGACGATAACACATTTTAGTTCGACAATGTAGAGCATCTCTTGATCGGACGATCGATAATCAATCTCATTGATCTATCGGTTGATAGCTTGCATAACAACTTCACCGTGCTTTGCACCAGGACACTGCCTTGATCTGACGGTTGTTAGCCGGCACTGCTATCTGCCTCGCTTTGAGTCACGGCACCGTAGCAAAGACCCATGTAGTAAACTAGAAGTCCTGAGGCATTACATAGAGTTCTTCCCTGCGCTAGCATCAAGAAAAATAAGGTTTTGCACCTCTACTTAAGATGAATAAAAAGTACACTCGTTGTGCCCTCGTTGTGACTGTTAAAACCACAAATTTAATTTCCATGATCATCTCTAATGAGACCCTACATTTGGTTCTTATCATGTAGTTTCTAACGTACAACTTTAGGTTCTGTTTTGTTTAGCGGAATATAAATAATTTTGAAAATATTTTCCGAAAAATGATCGCTTGTATCATTTGGAATAATTAGTTAATGAAAAATACTTTTATTATCAACAACATTTTATGTATAGAAATTTTCGTGAACGATAAAAATATTATTCTTTCATTCATTCTTATAAGTAATATACGCGATCATTTTCAAGAAAATATTTTTCTAATCATTTATTTGTCATAAAATAAACAAAACCTTAATTTGTGTGGAACAAGTGTTTTGTTATGTTTTTGGAGATAATAACGAGAGTTCTTAAATTTGTTACAATAACACCTTAATCCAAATAATTTAATTTGTGCATTTAACTTCCCAAACTTGCAATATCGATGTACTTGAATCCTTCCATTAAATATGTAGGCTTTGTTTGTTCTCACGGAAAATATGACATTTCTATAAAATGTTTTCAGATGAGTCATTTTTCAAAAAATAACAATATTTTTCGGTGTTTGATTGAAATCTGAAAATGAAGTGAAAAATATTTTCCGTTATTTGATCAGAAAAATCAATTGAGACTTTTCTATAAGCCAGGAACTTGGCATGGGCATTGGGGTCTAAAGCCTAGATCCCCAACTCCTAGGCATGGGCATGGGCATTGGTCTTGGGCTCACCAAAACTGAGCTCGAGAACTCAATGCCCATGCCCAGCTCCCCATTGCCCCGGCGTGGGTCCACAAAGGTCAAGCCCTTGTGCTTGGTGCCTGGACCTAGGTCCATCAAGGCTGAGCCCTGGACCCCAGCACTCGAGTTTGAGTCAGCCAAGCCCAGGCCCTGAACCCAGCACTTGGGGCCTGCTCCCCTGCCAACCATCCCGCCTTCTCTGCTAACCTCATACGCCAAATTATGATGGCTTGGTTTTACCTTCATGTTCTTTGGCACTGCCCTAGTGTCACTTTAATCGAGCTAACCGAGCTTCTCGTGTGACAGAAGCAAAAGAGGCTTTTATCTTCCTTAAAGTTGCATCAAAGTTGATCTTGATACAGTTGAGGTTGGATTTGTTCGGATGTCATGATCTATGTGTGCCACAATTTGGGCTCATCCAAATCTGTAACCAGTCGTCCCGTGGCATAGTGCCATCTTGAGGATGTTAGTAAGGCCACCTTATGAGGAATTGCCATCAAGAACTCGTACTTATGTTGTTCAATACGAGTAGATTTTTATACCTGAATCTCTGCTTGCTTGCAAACGAACTCATGAACAAACTGGAGTTGGTTGAGTCGGCTGGTACACCAGCCGAAAGTAGAGATAGTACACGCCCCAGGTCCTTGAGCTGAGGGCTATCAGCCCTGACCGTGACACGAGTGCTCTCCAGTCCATGACATTATGCACCATTGATCCATAGATAACATTATAAACTTCATGAAATACTTCAAAATAGAGAACGATGTCCAGCGTGACACAGAATTTCAATGTTTAACACTGGAAGTCCCACAACTTAATCATTATTAGATTCAACAAGTGCAGAAAATCTATTCAAGACATATGAGATTTACAATACTCATTTAAAGAAGAACTTGCATCACTATGTTGCACGTTTTAGAGTCAATACACTGCAAAGAAGACAAATTGCAACACTTCAAACTGCAAAACAAGCGGTGGAGTATAGTATGCCCATCACAGCATTAGTAGATTAAAGTTCATAGCTTGAAGCTCAGCTCTCATTTGGGAATGATGGTGGTGCAGCTATTAAAAGCGAGTGGACATGGAGGGACCGGCACTCCCACTGTTCCGTCCAGCATCTGAGTCACCTTCTTCATAGTTGGCCTCAATGACGGGTCCTCTTGTATGCACCGAAACGCAACCATCGCCAAATTCTTCAGCTTCTCCCTCTCACTCAAAGCTTCGATGTCGCCTTCCACGAGAGCATCCAATTTTCCATCCATAAAGCAATCGTAAACCCAATCAGTCAAGAGCTCTCTCTCTCTTTCTCCACCCATTTCGCCCCCCAAACAACTCCTACAACATATTATCTCCAGCAGCAACACCCCATAGCTATAAACATCTACTTTCGCGGTGATCAGCAAGCTCCTGAACCATTCAGCAGCGACATACCCCCTTGTTCCTCTGACGTTTGTGAGAGTATAGCTCTGGTCCATCTTCAGGAGCTTGGCCAATCCGAAATCGGAGATCCTCGCGTTGTAGTACTCGTTGAGGAGGATGTTCCGTGGCTTGATGTCGCAGTGGATGATCTGCATGGTGCACTCTTCATGCAAGTAGAGCAGTCCTCTGGCAATTGCTGAAGCGATTTGGCATCTTTGGTTCCAACTGGGTCTGGATTCACCTGTAAAGAGAAGGCTCCACAGCGTGCCGTTGCTCAAGAACTCGTTACCAGCAACCTCTCTTGCCCTTCATCGCAGAAGCCGAGTAACCTGACCAGATTCTTGTGATGGGTCTGACCGATCACATTCACTTCGGTTCTGAATTCCTTCTCCTTGCCCTGAAATACGTTAGTCAGCTTCTTCACAGCAACTGCTACATCACTAGGAATAAACCCTTTATAAACAATCCCGAAGGCTCCCCTCCCTAGCTCTTCCTTGAAGCCATCCGTGGCTTTGAAGAGCTCCTGGTAAGTGAAACACCGCAAATTCGTCTCCACTAGATTTTCTCTAGGGTTTATTTTCTCAGGCTTCTTGCGGTAGATGACGCAAAAACCCAGAGTGCTCGCTCCAATGAAGAGGATGTTGAGAAAAACAGAAGTTCCCAAGAGCAATGATCCTGCCAAAATCCAAGTCCTGGGATTTTTTTCTTTCGCTTTCAGCTCTGGGCTTGGGAATTTGGAATCGTTCGTGGGAGTTAGAGGGATGTCGCTTTTCAAGACTTTGATCATGGCCTTCCAGTTAAAATTGGGGTCGAATCTCCCATTGGAGAGCGGGAGGCTCTTCTTCTTGCAAATCGTGCCGTCTAAGTGAACAGCCACCGCACACATGCAGTCGTGCAAGCACGAGTTCCTGCATTCATCCTCAGAGAAAGGCCCCTACTGCGCATAATTGGACGGTGGAAAACCTGTATTCTTAAGCTCCGCGAAAGTATAGATGTCCTCGGCCGAACCGTGGTTCTGCTTCTCCTCATCTTCCTAACAAGAACTCAAAGTGAAGTTCGGTACGCAACCACCATGCTCATCACTAGGATCGAGCAAAGTGTATCGGTCGGGGCATCCACAGTTCGGCCTGTTATGTTCTCCTAGAGTGCAAATGCTATTGTACCCACTAACTCCAATGCCGCCTTGAGAAACAACGTCGGAGCATATGTTTTCGGGTTGGGTCCAGAGGATGCTCCAGCTTCCGTCGGTACTTGAGTTCCTGGGGTGGTAATACTGGGTCAAAACCCCATCGAAGTCCAACGTCACTCGGAGATAAAAATCCGACGCCAAAGGCACCTTCTCCTGTGAGAGGTAAACTTCCCCGCCATTTTCCTTCGAAACAAACAGAGATCCCGAGTCGCTAAACACGAGTTCTTTCCCCGACGAGGCCAATCCTTTCGAATCGCCGGCAGTTTTGGTGATGGAGTACGCATCGCTAGCGTAATTGGAAGGCAGGTTTACCGTGTTGAGCACGAGGTCTCCGCTGTCGAGCATCCCAAGCTGGAATTTCCCTCTGGAGAAGATTTTCTCTGATCGACGAGAGGAAAGGGATTTATTCTTCCCCAGCGTCTGCGAAGGGAGCAACGTATCGCGGGGGTCTTCGAAGCTCTCCCATAGTTTCTCCAATTTCGAATCACGAATCACAAAATTGCCTGTGTCATTGAAAATGGCGCGGGAGACATCACCGAGAATTTTCTCCGATTTCCACAATTCCTTGCCTTGAGGATCGGTGAGGACGAGCCCCAGGTTGGAAGTGAGCGCTAGTTTTGAAATTTCAGGTGCAGGACGATCTCCATTCGCAAACCAGACGACGGTTTTCGAAGGTATCTTGTTGTACCAAATGGAAAGCAAGAAGAGTCGCTCATCCTTAGCGTCGTTGCCGTTGGATAACGATCGAAAGCCAAAAGCAAAGTCTCCAGAAGGAGAAGGCCATGAAGAGTTGCCACTCGCGGCAGTTAGAGAAGATCCAACAGTTATGTCAGTTTGAGCTACGGAAAGAACGGGGAATAGAAAGAGCCAAAGATAGAGCATATGATGAGTCGAAAGAGGAGACGGCAATGGAGGATTTATTTGGTTATCGAACATGAAAAGTATGCAATTCGAGAATGGATTTGAACTTGGCCAGAAGAGAGGAAGAAGGTTGTGGCAAATGGAGTTTGAGATCAGCCGAGCAACGTGATGGGATATCGATAACTCATGCAGCCACCTACTGTCCTGCATTATCATCTTTTTCTAGTCAAGAGAGCATAGACCGACTTGAGCTATTGGCTGACAACCAGAGGAAGACTCGTGAGGATTACTGTATGGAATTTATGCACAGATGTCCTGATTAAGGTTGCAAACCTTGTCTCATGCACACGTCCCTGGCCAAGATGAACATGGTCCTTGATCAATGTACTAATTCCATACCAAATGCCGTGGTTTCTTCATCATGTTGAATCATAGACTGATATTTTCTTTTTGTGACTGTTGGTTGTCTGAATTTCTTAGAGCGCCTGACTAACTCCAACCAACAACGGCAACGTTCCACCACACCAAAATCGGATGATTACAGGGGCAAGCAACTCCCTGGCTACCCCAAGAATCATAGGGTAGTGGTGTGTTGAATAATAAGGCCCAGGCTTTGTGCGGAATTCCATGACACGCGCCAAAGTAAGATACTGGAGTTAGAAAGAACGATATACATTAAAACTATGAATTACAGACATTTTTCCTCATGACAAGTTCTGAAATAAGAATTCATGCAACTTCAAAGGAGACTCGACCTCATTCAGCTTCTCATTTTTTAGGAGAATTTTAACGTGCCAAACGGAAATCCAAGAGTTTAATGTGATGGAAAAATGGATCAGTCGCCGAAAACTACACGGCCTAGATCTGTGCTTGGATGGAAGTGGTCAGAAGGAAAGGAGGGAAAGCAGTCAAAACAAAAAGTTGTCATTTGTAATATGTGGACTTTGACTTAGTCAAAAAGCTGTGGTACCAAAAGAGGGAAAAAGTGGACATTCAGCTCATCTATGAAATGAAAAGTGGGGACGCAAGAACGGGGTGGGGAAAGAAAGAAGAAGAAAAGAAAGAACAAGGAAACGTAATCGGAACCAAGTCAGATTTTTTTTCTCATTGCAATGACCGGTAAGGATTTAAGTCATTTTATTCATGTAATTGGAGTATTATTCAGAATTAGGGTATAAATTCAAAATTAAGTGGAATTTAAATTATGGTGTCCGTTTTTAGAATTGTATGGAAATCATAAATTAGGGCTATTAATACCTAAATTTTAATGATCCGATCATTCACTTATTACATAGAAAATTAGATATTAATTTTTAAAACTTAAATAAAACATTAAATTAAATTTGCATATAGATATTAGGAGCATTTGCATTAATAGTTACACATGCATTGAACCAGTGGCGAGTGGACTGAGTTGCCATTTGCGGCAGTTAAAGAAGATCCAACGGTTATGTTAGTTTGAGCTACACAAAGAACGGGGAATAGGAAGAGCCAAAGATGGAGCATATGATGAATCGAAACAGGAGACGGTGATGGAGGATTCATTTGGTTATCGAACGTGAAAAAGTATACAATTCGAGAATGGATTTGAACTTGGCCAGAAAAGAGGAAGAAGGTTGTGGCAAATGGAGTTTGAGGCCAACAAAGTCTTCGCGAATCAGCCGAGGAACGTGATGGGATATCGATAACTCATGCAGCCGTCTACGGTCCTGCATTATTGGCCGGTCATTTAAGCAGATTTTATTAAAGACTTTTCATCTTCTTTCAGTCAAGAGAGGATAGACCGGCTGGTGGCCATCGGCTGGCATGGAA
Source organism: Eucalyptus curtisii (assembly GCA_017140595.1). Lineage (NCBI taxonomy): Eukaryota > Viridiplantae > Streptophyta > Magnoliopsida > Myrtales > Myrtaceae > Eucalyptus > Eucalyptus curtisii. The sequence goes on from CM029504.1 coordinate 9,890,796, forward strand.
TTATGCACAGATGTCCTGATTAAGGTTGCAAATCTTGTCCCATGCACACATCCCTGCCCGATATGAACATGGTTCTTGATCCATGCAACTTCGAAGGAGACTTCACCCATTCAGCTTCTCATTTTTTAGCAGAAGTTTAGGGTGCGTTTGTTACTATTCGTTACGTTCAAGAACAATTTACGATCGAAATGATTCTTTGTTATTCTATTTTAGAACAATTTTAAAGCATCTTAAACCGTTTGGTAGCTCGTCCAAAGTTTTTATTTTTGGAATAGAATTGTGTTTGGTACCGTTTTGAAAAATTTTAATCCAAATCATTTTTTAATTTTTTAATAATTTTATTTTTTCTTCTTTTCTTTTCTTTGACTTCTTCTTCTTCTTCGAGGTTTGCCGGTTGGCTAGCCTCGGGATGACCGATAACCGGCGACAAGGGCCGTCGACCTCATCGGAGCGTCGTCGGCCCTCGGCAGAAGGCCGCGCCTCGTCGGCCGAGCCTCACCACTAGCCGGGCAAGTGGCCTCGCTTAGATCGGCGAGGTCAAGCCCCCCACGGTGCCCGGGTCAAGCCTTGCCACTAGCCAAGGAGGCCGGGCAAGGCTCGCTTGGCCAGCGGCCGGGCTCGGCCTCGGGTGGTTGGACGAGCCTCCAGCGAGCTCGCCAGACCTTGCCCAACCAGTCGCCGACGATCGGCGGTAGTTACGGGGGCGACAACGGCAGTAGTTGAAGAAGAAGAGAGAGGGTAGAAGAACAAAAAGAAAGAAGAGAGAGAAGAAAAATAGGTTGGCTTGATTCTGGAATGGTTCCCGGGAACAAAAAATCAACTTCTTTTTACTTCTCAATTCTGTTCCATATCTATTTCCGGGAACAAAAAAAATAAAAATTTGTTCCCGAAAATAAAAATTTTACCAAACGAATTCTATTTCAAATATATTATTTAGAACAAAAGAATATAAATTTTTACTGTTTGGTCGGTTGTCAAACGCGCCCTTAACGTGGCAAACGGAAATCCAAGAGTTTAATGTGATGGAAAAATCGATCAGTCGCCGAAAGCCACACATGGCCTACGCTATTTCTGTGCTTGGATGGAAGTGGTTGGCAGTCAACACGAGAAAGCAGTTAACTGTAATATGTGGACTTTGACTTAGTAAAAAAGTTTTGGGACCATTTAAAAATAAAAAAAAAATAAAAAAAGAGAGAAAAAGTGGACATTCAGCTCAACTAGGAAATGAAAAGTGAGGACGCAGGAACAGGGTGGGGAAAAAAAGAAAGAAGAAAAGAAAAGAGAGGAAAGTAATGCACGTAAATCGGACCTCCACAGGTCAGATTTTTTTTCTTTCGCAATAAGGATTTAAATCATTTATTCATTTAATTGAAATATTTTTGGAATTAGGATATAAAGTCAAACTTATGTGAAATTTAAACTATGGTATCCAATTTTTGAGTTGTTAAGTTGTCAAAATATATGAAAATCATAAATTAAGGCATTGAGGAACTATAAGGTTTGATGAGAATCGATTTGAAGTGGAGTTTGGAGTGAAATTTTAAAATTTCACACTCCAGCTCCGCATTGCAAATAATTTTGAATATTTACTTTGGGCTAGCAACTTGTTGACACATAGAAGTGATTTTGTTAGTGATTACGTTTAATTTAACCTATTCTTAATTGAAGTAGCTTTTACTCAATCATGCTAGTCAAACCAGATGGGGAGGTCTTGATCTTGAAGCTAAAAAGTCCAAAGCGCACACCTTGACAAAACGCCGAGCAGTTAGTGGGCAAAAAGCAAGCACGCGAAGAAGCATGAGGAAGAGAAGAAGAATAGGTTAGGCGAAGAATCGGCAATTTTGGTCGAAAACCAAAGTTGTTTCGCGTCAAGATCGGAGCTTTCGAGAAACCCAAGAACCCCCTCAGGCTAGGTCTCGCGGGGAAACCTCGCCGGCAACAGGTCCGTCCGTCCGTCCCTTTCTCTTTTTGGCCCTTCGGAAAATCGTCATCGCCCTCAAGAGCAGCAACTTGTGGCTTTTGACTTATAATTAGTTTTACCTTCTCTCACTTTCAACATTATGTTTTGATTTCTAGTTGTTGTAGATTTTGGTTTCTAGTATATTACTCGATATGGAGAGTACTCACAGCGGGATTTAGAAAATGATATTATTATTGGTGAGATCGGTTCCATGGATTCACTCGGGCGGTCCGGTTCCCGGATGGATTCATGCAACTAACGGATGGATCCCGATTGCAATTTTTCGGAACCGGTCCTTGGCGGGCGGTTCCTAGTTCTAGGTCGAGAACCGCCCGCCCGGACCATGTACACCCCTAACTCAAACTAATCGATTTCGACGGCTACTCTGTTCACTCTGTATGTCACCTGCTACATTTTCTGAGTTTCAACTTCTGAAGAATCTTAAGAACTGACATTGGACCGTGGAACCAAGACTATACATCGCTCTAGTCTCCAGTAGCATTGGGAGAGCATTAAGCGGAGTCATTTTTTCTGATATAGAAAAGAGCATGGGCGTGTGTAGTGACAGAGAGAGGCTTTAGAGCATACAGCGCTCGGTGCGCCAATTCAAAAAGGCTAGGCAATCGTCTGGATTGCAGAACCAAAATTATGTGTCACTCAAGCATCTTACCGATAAGCCAGGTCATTGCATTGAAACAGTAAGTGGTCCTGATTATGAATGCAGTTATCAGGCCACGCATTGATTTCTTGATCAATTTGATCTGTACTTTGAATTGTCTAACATTGATGAGTTTATTTTTTCTTGATTTTCTAGCGTTGATTAGTCGAATAGAAGGACCGGGGAAGTGTACCTAATTCCATGACTTAGAAGACAAAAATCTTTTAGACTTGGAAATTTCGTAGTGATCAGCAATTACTGGGAAGCTACTCTCCCCAACGTGATGACCATCTCTGTGGGTCACAATTGGAGATATCTCCTAACAGGGCACATCAGGAATTGGGACGGGCAACGAAAAACTTGGAACAAATACAAAACTCGATAGATACTTATGACACCATCGAAAAGAAAAGTAGTTTCTGTACATCTATACGTTCCCTGTGTAGTATTACCCTTTGATTGTTGGATGCACGGATTGTTTACACTCAGGAAAGAAAGCTCGGAGTATCATACCGTTTTCTATTAAAGAAAAGGCCTAAGCATAACAGAATGGAATAGAAAGTTATGATGTACATTTTGCTGCTTTTCTTTTCTTCCACATGAGAGCAACGCCAAAAGATTGCATGTCAGTGACATCCTATATGACCAGGATATTAGAATCACTGCTATTTCCACAAATCACCCTAGACTTTCTGTAAATAATCTGCATTAAGCACAGATGCACAGAAATTCAATTGGAGAAAGTTGCAACAAATGTCTAAAATGTCATCCAATATGCTCTGCAGGCTTAACCTGGCTTCAGGAATGTACCTTTATTATCTCATTTGTCGGCGAGTTATTACCTGAAGAAGAGGAACAAGACAATGGCTATTTTGCACATACAGCAGATCGTGTTTTATGCATCTTAGAGTTTCAGGGACCACGTAAGCCAGTCAGTCTGCTCATATGCATTGGCTATGCATTTGCACATACTATTTCCGTCCTAGCCGTCATTCAACAACGCATGCAAAATACAGTAGAACTTGGAAAAGCAAAAGAAACTAAAAATCGAAAAGCTTATGGTAGCTTCTATTCTAGCATATGAATGTCTCAGTAACTTGGGCTCTGGCAAAAAGGTTATGACTGATTGGTGACTGATGGGAGAGCTGGAGAATAGCGGTGCTCCATACGAGACATAGGTCACAAATTAGTTTAGTGTGTTTCAAGAATTAGAATTGCTTGAATTGTTTGTAATTTTTCAAATCTAAAACCAATTGCATCGAGAAATTAATCCGCCTTCGTTGGTGCAGATCTGCCTACTTACCGCCAACAGAAGGAAGAAAAACTAGTACAGATATATTCAGGCTGGTCAAGATTCTTATGGCGTGCTAAACTGGAAGCAGCAAAATAGTAAATGACATGCTTATTATAGCACAATAAGACTACTAACATGTGATGAACACACAGGCTCAGCCCTTATGTATGAAAACGGAAACCAACATGACTTCATGGAACGATAGTAGCGTCGCAGCTACTGAAGGGGAATGGACATGGAGGATCAGGCACTCCAACTGCCCCTTCTAGCATCTGCGTCACCTTCCTCATCGTCGGCCTCAAAGAGGGGTCCTCTTGAATACACCAGAACGCGACCATGACCAGATTCTTCAGCTTCTCTCTGTCTCGCAGAGCCTGTGCGTCGCCCTCCACTAATGCATCCAACCTTCCCTCCGTGAAGCAATCATAAGCCCAATCGGTCAAGGCCTCTATCTCTCTTTCTTCTCCACTTGATTCGCCTCCCCAGCAACTCCTACAAGAGATTATCTCGAGAAGCAGGACTCCGAAACTGTACACATCCACTTTCACGGTGATGGGCAAGTTCCTGAACCACTCGGGAGCGACATACCCTCTCGTCCCTCGGATGTTCGTCATGGTGTGGCTCTGGTTCATCATCAGGAGCTTGGCCATCCCAAAATCGGAGATCTTCGCGACACAATAGTTGTCAAGGAGGATATTCTGCGGCTTTATGTCGCAGTGGATGATCTGCTTTGGGCACTCATCGTGCAAGTACATTAGTCCCCTGGCGACTCCGAAAGCGATCTGGCATCTCAGATTCCAGGGGGTTTTCAACTTTGGATCTCCTGCAAAGAGAACTTCCGACAGCGAGCCATTGCTCAAGAACTCATAAACCAGCAGTCTTTCTTGCCCTTCATCACAGAAGCCGAGCAATCTGACCAGATTCTTGTGATGAGTCTGACCGATCACATTCACTTCGGTTCTGAACTCCTTCTCCTTGTCCCGCATCATGCTAGTCAGCTTTTTCACAGCCACCGCTACATTGTTTGAAATCACCCCTTTGTAAACAATCCCGAAAGCTCCACTCCCTATCTCTTCCATGAACCCATTTGTGGCTCGGAAGAGCTCCTGATAAGTGAAATGGCGCAAATTCGTCTCCACCACAGTCCCTTTCGTGGATACTTTCTTGAGTTGCTTGCGGTAGATTAGGAAAAACACCATGCAAGCGCCGAATAGTACAAAATTCACAAAAACAGAAGATCCCAAAAGCACTGATCCTACCAAAACCAAAGTTTTTGGAGTTTTTGGATCTTTATATCTTGCCTTCGGCTCCGGAAGCGGGAAGTAAGTAGGACCAAGGTCTCGCTTCGGGACTTTGATCATGGCCTTCCCATTGAGGGTAGGGACAATTTTCCCATTGGAAAGCGGAAGCTTCTTCTTCCAGCAACTCCGGCCATCCCTCCAAACCGCCACCGCGCACATGCAGTCACGCAAGCATGAGTTCCGGCAATCGTCTTCACCGAAAGGCTGCAATAGCGCATAATCGGAGGTTGGCCAATCCGTGTTGTTGAGTTCTTCGAACTTGTACAGGTCCTCCATCGGAACAAGCTTCGTCCTTTCCTGATCGTCCGCACAGCTCTGCGTGAAATTAGGCCTGCAACTGCCATACTTGTCACTGGGATCGAGCAAGGTGAATTTTTCTGGGCAGTTGCATTTGGGCCTATTATTCTCACCCAGAGTGCAAATGCTGTTGTACCCACAAACGCCGATTCCATCACGGACAAAAACTTTCGCACATATGTCTTCAGGTTGGGACCACAGCGGTTTCCAGCTTCCGCTGGAACCAGAATTCTTGGGGTGATAATACTGAGTAAGGACCCCATCAAAGTTCAGGGTGACTCTGTGATAAGAATCAGACGCGGGAGATATATCCCCCTGCGAGAGGTATAACTTCTCGCCGTTTTCTCTCGAGAGGAACAGAGAACCTGAGTTGTTGAACACGAGTTCTTTCCCCGCGGTGGACGCATTAGAGCTGCCGTCGGTGTCGGTGCTGTAATAAGCCTCGTTGGCATAGTCGGAAGGCAGGTTGATCGTGTTGAGCACGAGGTCTCCACTCTCGAGCATCCGAAGTTGGAATCTCCCCCTGGAAAAGCTCTCCTCCGATTGACGGGAGGAGAGACTTTTGCTCTTTCCGAGCACTTGCGACGGAAGCAACGTGTCGCAAGGATCGTCGAAGCTCTGCCATAGAACCTCTGAACTTGAGTCTAGGATCATGAAATTGCCTGTATCATTGAACACAGCGTACGAGATGGTGCCGAAGACGTTGTCAGGTTTCCACAGCTCTTCCCCCTGTGGATTGGTGAGGACGAGACCCGAATCAGAAGCAAGTGTTAGCTTCGAATTTTCGGGGGCAGGACGGTCTTCATTTGCGAACCAGACGATTGTTTTAGAAGGTATATTGTTGTACCAGATGGCAAGCAAGAAGAGCGGGCTTTTCTTGGTGTCGCCGTCGGATAAGGAGCGAAAGCCGAATGCAAAGTCTCCAGAAGGAGAGAGCCATGAAGAAGAGTTGCCATTCGTGGCGGTTAGAGAAGATCCAACTGGTATGTTCTCTTGGGCTAGAGAAGGACGTGGAATTAGAAAAAGCAAGAAAAAGAGGGTATGATGAATCGAAACAGGGGACATCGATGGAGGATTCGTTTAGTTATCAAACATGAAATTCTTCAACTCAAGAATGAGTTTGATTGAACATAGCCAGAAGAGAGGAAGAAGGTTGTGGCTATGGAGTTTCGAGGTCAACGAAGTCTTTGTGAATCAGCAAGGGATGTGATGACTGATGAGATCGGCAATTGCTGCGTACACCTAACTAACTTTGCTGCATTTTTGGGCGGGCATTTAAGGAGACTTCACTGAAGACTTTTCATCTTCTTTTTGGTCAATAGAGTAACGACCGGCTCGAGCTATTGGCTGAAAATTTTGCTGGTTGTCTCGTTGGGATTATTGTGCGGAATATACGGGTGAAGGTACCGATTAAGGTTGCAATTCTGGTGCCATGCACACGTCCTTGATCAGTATGCGCACCGTACTTGATCAATGCACTAATTTCATACGGAATTTTGTGGTTTCTGTTGGAAATTTCCTATAATATGGGCTTACATTAATTGATTGATTTTCTATTTTAAAAAATCGGGTTAATGGATATTCCAATATTTGTTAACCCTAAAGTGATATGATTGAATTGGGTATTGGCAGATCTATTGATAACGGGCAGTTGAAAGCGTGAAAGTGTAAGCGGTGTGTTTAAGCGAAGCTCGTAATGGGAATGGGCTGGGATTGACATGTTGATTAGGGTTTTAGGCCCTCTACAGCCTTATAAAAGAATATGTTATACCTATCGAGTTCTTAATCCCATTTGAAAGTTCGCCTCTTGAAATAGGTCATAGAGAGGAAGATCTGGATTCAAATAGATCCGCGATTATCGAGTGATCTACTTTTCTTCTAGTGAAGAATTACTCAAACAAGACGCTTTAATTCCGCTGTGTTTATTGATATCAGTGTTTACAATTATATATGGATCCGTTTGTTCTTAATTGATTAATTGTTCATGAGAATAATTTCTTACAGTTCCTTCATCGGGTCCAATTATAGAATTTTGTGTGATGTTGAATGAAGCACCCGACTAATTCCCTCTGGCCACGGCGACATCCCATCCCACCACGATTGGACGATTACGGGGCAAGCGACTCCCAGGTCACCCCAAGAATCTTTCGGCGTCGATGAGTTGAATAATAAAGGCCCCGGCTTGTGCTAATTTCCATGACATGGACACAAAGTAAGGTTCTAAACTTGGAAAATGACCATGATAAGATGGAAACGAAAAGGACCCACGTTTGAAGTGTCAGCAACGACTTGATGGACGGGCTATTTGGTATGAATTGCAGATATTTTCGGTAGGAGCGTGTCCTGAGATGCGAATTCGTCCAACTTGGAAAAATCTTCGAAGAAGACGCGTTGTACGGGCTATTTGGCGAAGTTTGGGCCACTCAAGAAGAGCAGAGAAATATCCGTTCAGCTTCTTCATGGAAAACGGAATTTTTAAGAGTGAAATGTGATGGAAAGTTCGATCAATTGCTGAAAACTACCGGGCCCTCATTTGTTTCTGTGCTTTGGTGGAAGTTTCATAAATGGAGGGAGACGCCCCGTTCACATCCATTTCAAATGTTTCGATGTGAACGCAGAAGTAAATGAAGGGAAATTAAAATGTACCACTGTAAGCCCGGACATGTTCACTTTAATGGGTAGGATGAACGCTATTCTCAGCGGCCAATTCAGTATTTAAATCGGGAGGAGCGAGATGGAAAGTAGTGCCTAAACTTTTTGTTATGTCTTCTTATCTGGTGTCCATAAGTTTCGCAGGCTAAGTTCAGGGCACATCTAATGGCCAGGGAGGCTGCCGCCACCGCCCTGCTCCATCCATCTCTGGCTATATTTCGTCTGATTTTCTCTGTGCTCGATACTAACTAGCGAAGCGTGATTAAAATTTGACTTGGTTTCTTCTTCTTTTCCCTCTTTAAACAGTAGTTGATGCAAGAGGATTTCCACGGGGGGCTGAATGGAATGACTATGACCAAGCGGTCCCAGAAAGACGAATCCTCTGACTGGTTCAAAGAAAGACTATGAGAAAGCGGTCCCGGAACGACGAATCCTCTGACTGGTTCAAAGAAAGACTATGAGAAAGCGGTCCCGGAACGACGAATCCTCTGACTGGTTCAAAACAGTCGCCTATCTATCATGTGGAAGTTGGGGCCACAGGAACTCACGAGGTGTGGCGAGAAATAGACTCACGGACCCAAGAATCAGTGCGTTGATCCGGGAACTGTGGAGCATCTTAATCCCAATTGTGTCCGGCAAAATGCATTCAATAGCTCCTTCCACTTGTCAAACGAATGGAGACACTTTCTAAAGTGGTCTTGCCTATGCCTACGACAATTGCAATTTGCAATTTTATTCATTTTCGTCATATTTTGACAACTGTGCCTAGAACTCCATTCATTCAACCTCTCTGAAGCTTCAAGAGATTTGTCTTCAATCACAAAAAGGTTGGTTGAGAATGTATGCAAGCGTCAAAAGAGAATTATACTCACTGATCTGGGAAACAATCACATGAAGGCACATGCAGATGGAGAGACTAGAAGGAAGCATGTGCACTAATGAAGCCCTTGAGGGCACTTGATTAGCTTGCATTTTGTATCAGAGAGAACATGAAATTGGGAGAATAATTCTGAAGCAAATTTCTACTCTGGCTGCTTAGGATAAACTCTATGCAATTTGTGAGTAGACTTCTCCTTGTTACCTGCTAAATTCTGAGTTTTGACTACAGAAGAATCATAAGTATCGCTTGACTTTGGACAAGAAAGAATGCAAGAAATGGCACCGTGGCCTATCATTACCATTTCCCTACTACTACGAAAAAATGTTGAAAGTTTATTTGGGACTTCAATTATTCCTCTTTCCGTGCTGAGGTTTGTTGTTCTGGCTCGGGTTCGATTTGCTGGCTGGCGCTGTCCTCAGATTAGCCTTCACCAACTTCTGAGGATCTCTCCTCCCATTAACCGTCTTGCTTAAACTCGTGTACAATATCGTGGACGACAGCAGCATCCTCCTGGGCACTTTTGTGTGTAACGTTGGAAAATCTTCAGCCTCCTGGTGAAGTATTACTACCAGAGAGCACATCACGCAAAGGGCAAGAATTGACGAAAACACAGCAACGAAAGATCTGCGGCTACTTCCCATGGCAATGTGGTCAGAGAGACAACAGGTGGTTCAGAAGATGAAAGCTAAATGTCGCAGAAGTTATTATGGTAGTATGTCTTCAAGCTTGAGAAGGAGTGTTATATAGATCCAATCCTTTCACTTTTTTGAATTTTATAAAAATGTGAAAGGATCTTTTCGATAGTCAAAGGCTGGAATGATTTTTTCCTTAATCAAAGCTTCCACGTATTATTGAAAAGATAAGTATTGAGGATGAAGAGGAGCAGAATATAAGCAAATGGACTCAAGAAACCACATGAAATCAGGAATCAAATGCATATCTGCGACTAAAGAAAATTGAGCTTTCGAATTTACAAGCCTAATATCAAGGGTTATAATATTCAGGCAATCATGTGACTTCTTATTTGACCAGTATAATTCCCATCCTTTAATTACAATATTTCTCTGACATGTCTGACTAATTTAAATGGTTAAGCTACTTTTCTCATGTGACTGATCACATGATGAGGCCAAGCCAGTGGCTTTATTTTCTATCCTCTCTGTATTCAGTCCTCTAAGTCAAGATGGCAGCTAAATCTAGCTGGTTGAGCCTGCTTCTCAACTTAAAAATCTAGCCCCTCTACTTTGACCATTTTCACAATTCTGTCCAAGTCTGTCAATATGCCACTTCTTTTTGCCTATTCTTTGTGGGTATCCCTCTTCTTGCGAGCTTCCCCTGAAAGATCTTTATCCTTTCCACTTAGCTGGCTTGTCAGCCATTACCGTGTCTCTTTCTACTCATTTATGCGCTTTAAACCTGCTTGTTACCTTGCGTTCAGACATGGGCTTCAGCTGTCCAACATCCAAAAAGAAGATATTCCAGCAGCCCCACCACCATAGTTACTTTGTTGAGGGAATAATATTGGACAATCACCATATTTGTGCTGATGTTTCCTATTTGTGCTGATGTTTCCAAGTATTCAAACCCTAATGTGATCGCTTAAGTTTGATCAGCATTCAGAAGTTCTTCGTGTGCATTTGTTAAAAAGGTTGTAAAGAATGACACTATTAACCAGGCAACCTCATGGAGTTGGATTTTAACAGCCATTGTGAATTATTTGGTGGCTGCTGGGAAATATTCAATCTACACGAAAGGAGTGGAAAAGTTTCTTACGGCCCGAAACTTTTGAAGGATAGTGGTGCAAATTAGGACCATATGCATATTTTGGTTAACCGAAGATGTAAGAAAAACTTGTAACTGCAAGCATCATGCTACTCTGAGTCTGATCACATAATAGAAGAGATCGGGACCGGTACTGCTACTAGATTACCCCTTGTAAAGTAAACACTTTCAAACTAGCCAGCTGGATCTCAAACTGGAGAAAGAGAACTCCCCATGGGTGAGCCGGGTCAGGAAGGAGTTTGACTGCTGGGATGGGATCGGATCTGACTGGGGTCTAGGTTTATGGATGGATTCAGTCAGCGAAAGTCCCTCAAACTCAATCAATATCAACAAGATGTCGTGACCGGTTAGGCTTGGTTGATTTTGTCAGAAACGAAAGTAGGTTTAGGTGTAGCTTTGGCCAAGACGTCCCGCAATGGAGAGATGGCCGATCTGAAGAATTCATGGGCCGGCAGGCCGGCGAGACAGAGCAAGGAGAAAGAATAGGATAATCTAGGGGTAGGGTACGATGTAGTTGGCGAAAAGAGCTTCTTAGCATGGAAAGCCATGGTTTGTCAGCCCTTTGTCCAGGATCATATGCTAGCCACTTCATGTATAGAAAAATGCAATTTGCTAATAGCTGAGTTATTCTCATGAAAACAACAATACAGAGAATGCAGTGTCGATACAGATAATTGCTGCTGAAATTCTTGTTGAAGAGCTAATCAGTTTCCATTCTTAATAGACAAACCAAAAGAACATCAGGCACGATAAATCAGTAGAAAAAAGGTACCTCGAATGTAACTATATCCACCAGCAACAGCACCTATTTCATGACGAATCAAAAGAATCATACTCTTTTTTCCTGGGAATAAATCAATGGAAATTCTGTCTTGTTGGTATAAGGTTGTTAGTTTACATGAATCGAAAGGGCTTTTATGACCCTTCATCCAGTATCCCCCTCATCACCACATAATAAAGATTCTTCGTCCTTCCATATAATGCTAGTATACCCAAACTGGGTCACAAAACAAGAAATTAGCTGATCCTCAATCGCTTCTTCTGTGGGAAGCACCATGTCAGTCTCTCTCTTTAACGACGTGACATCTTTATCCTCAATGCCACAAGGGACAATATGCTTAAAGTAGTTCAAATCAGGATTAATGTTGAATGCCAGCCCATGAGAGGTGATTCCGTTTGATATACGAACCCCAATGGCACCAATCTTTCTATCACTAACCCAAACCCCAGTCTCACCTGATTTTCCTGGGCTAGCCCTCACGCCATACAGAGATGCTAATTCAATCATAGTCAACTCAAGTTTTTCCACATATTTCCGAGCACCAAGACCAATATCACGGAGAGAAATGATGGGGTACAAGATGGCTTGATGCGGACCATGAAATGTAACGTCTCCGCCTCTTTGAGTGTAGTAAAGTTTAGCTCCCATCTTTCCAAGGTCTGACTCAGGGACTAGCAAATTATGATCCGTCCTTCTTTTCCCAAGGGTATAAGTGGGAGGATGTTGCAAAGATAATAATGTGTCTGGAATTTTATGACTCTTTCTAGCAGCAATTAGTCTTTCTTGGAGCTTGAGTGCATCCAAGTAGTTGACGATGCCCATTCTACAGACCTCAATGATTCTCGCTGATTTCATCCCTAGAAAAAGAAATAAGAGAATTTAGATCCTTGCGCACGACTAACAAATGGCATCAGTTCAATTACCACGCAGAGCCAAATAGTCCAAATTGTCAATTGTCCATAAAGTAGAACAAAGAATGGAAGCGCACTCATCCCAAAACCAAAACGAATGAATGATTGAAACTCACTTCTCTTTATCTAACAGTTGCAGGAAAGGTCCAACAAGTATGTCAATTGCCTTGACAGAATTAGTGCAAAACTACAGTTGTCATGTATATGCCATGCTTTATCATTATTAGAAAGTTTAAATTGACTCCAGTATATTAAGCCCCCGAGACGCTGCTAACCATATGGCCACATTAATTTGACCAAATCATCTTTCATTTCTAAGCCGACATTGTGACAAAGCAAGAGCAAAATACTTCCAAGAATTTCCTAATTTGTACTCTATGAGGAGGAAAGTAAACATATAAACCCAACCGAGGCGTAAATTTGAATTTGAATTCAAAATATAGATATTGCCATAAGGAGATCACATTTCATCATATCCACAGCTATCATTATCATTGTCTTTCGAATTTCAAAATACACCCTCAACACAAACTCAAGTCACCACGTTAATCTATTACAGGCAACTATCAACTTAGGTCCAGTTAAGCTCTGACTATTCCAAGGTTTTTGGGAAGCTTTCAGCCAAGAGTAAATCAACTAAGAAAGACCCAGCTCGATGTCAGAGATGGGCATGGAGCTTTCGAGTCAAACTGCAGTAAAAGAGCATACTTTGAGCTAATTCCACCGCCCATTATCCTGTGCCCACCGTCCTAAACATCCTAGCTCTGCTCATCATAATTCACAAGCCAAGCTTATTGGCCATTTTGACATGTCACTTCAGCTCCCGTAGTACATTCTCAATCCTTTTATCTCTCTTTTCCATGTTTCCTCATTTTGGCTAAGAATCTCATTTCCTCACTCGAACAGGGAATGAAAATATAAACGGGCTCATTGAGGCATTTCATCGAACAAGTTTTGTGACCCATCAACATATAGAGCTCAATCTCCCAAATCTACCGTCGTACATATCATTCGCACTTTGTGAAACCCCTAAACGAGGCAGATAACATTTATTCGAAAGAGAGAAGAGAGGGGGGAGGTGTTTTACTTGTTGGGTATCCAATCACCCAGGACGGCAAGTTCCCTTCAGACTGAGAGAGCCGAACGGTGAAGCGAAGATGAGAGCTCAAGAGCACAAGAATGGTTCTTCAAGTTGACCCATGAGGTGTGTCCATTTGCGCTTTAGATTTGCCTTACGAGGAGATCGATTTAGTTTTTGTGGATGAGGAGAGCGAATTTAGTCTCAAGTATCAACACAGATTGACCTTCCAACCGTGCTGTCAACAGTCCGGTTAAGGTTTTCTGGAAATCCGAACCGTTTGGTGTGCCCATCATTTTTCGGTATTGTTTTTCATATTATCAAGAAGTTATAAAAGAGAGATTATGTAAATTATAATATTAAGAAGACGGATAATTTTCGGTTCGATCTTGACACTCCTATCCTCCAGCAAATCTAGCTCAAGAGTAACAGGATCCACAGGGGGATTGAAACTGAGATGAAAATTTTATCTGGGGACCCAACAGTAACAAATCTTTCCAATTCAAAAGTAATATGGAGAAATCAGTAACAGGAACTTCTAGCTTTTGGATAATTGCCAAAACCGTCCTCGGCTTCACTATATATACCAAATACCATCTCGGTGACCATCCTTCCAACACAGAAGGGGAAGAAATCCCCAATTTCTCGTGGGATGAAAATGAGAACGATTTAGTTTCAATTGCAAAGAGGTAAGACAAAAATCTATGAGTAAAAAATCATTTCGGTGGTTTCAAAAAATCATTTCGGTTGCTTCAAACATCGAAAAGTTTCGAAAATATTTTCACGAGAATTCTTTTCAACAAAACGAGTGGAATTGTACACGAGCTTCTATCCTGACAACGATCCATTCAATATTTCCCCCTCTTTATCTTTGCTAGAACTTTTCGCTACTCTCCAAGCATATATTTGTCGTGCCGTGGCGCGGCATTCGCTAGAATCCATCTACGGCTGAGGGATCGGTAGACCTTCGTAACCAAAAATTGGCAACCGTAAAATTTCTCATTTAAACAGAGTTAAGTCATTACGTACCACATGGTAAAATTTTTCACAACAGCTCTTTTTCAATTTTCAGGCCGCCAAAAAAACAAGAGGCCAAGGTTGGGTACACTTTCTATTATCCACCAATTCTGTAGACAGAATTTTAGTAGTCGTGGCAAAGACTGATACGACAGAAAAGAAACGAATAACAAGGAGATCTCTCCGACTATATAAACCAACCCCGATCCCCAACAAACGAAAAACCAGGTAATGGCCATGGCACATACTTTCTCCAGCTGTAAAAACAAATCTGACTCGACTGTACTATATACAACAGGAAATACTAGGCATCTGGTACTCGAAAATATCGTGACAAAACAGCACGGACTCATGAAGAACAAGAGAGCATGCAAACGCCAGGCCGATATGCCCAAGCTGGGGGAAGGCGAGCATATTTCTCCATGCCCGGCTGGTCGTCATAGGGTCTCTGCATTAGCTTAAGCAGCCTCCGGACCTCTCCAAAATCACCCTGTTCAGCTGCATCAATCGCACTCTGGCAAAGATAGTTCCGGAGGACATACTTGGGGTTCACTGAATTCATAGCAGCCTTTCTCTCTTCATCAGACACCTCACTATTGACCAGCTGGTGGCAAACACATGAATGTTAATTCACCAATAAAAAGTGCGTGGAGCATATACTAGTGTAACAAGATAAGAAAAGCTAAACGAAGTGCAGATATTCATGAGGGAAAAAGCAGGTGCCTACGGAAGAAAATTATGATGCTGGAATGGCTAGTTCTCAGTATATAGTGCCCAGTAGTTCCCCATCAATTATATGCTTTATCAATGATGCTGACTTTAAATAAGAGATCCTCTCCATGTATCAGACTGGGAAAGACCCAATGCCGTAATTATACAGGCAGAACTTGCAGTTCAATAACAAATCAAGAGAATTGCAGACGCAGTATATTGCAGATATAGGTCTTGATTCTTGAAGTTCACTCTGACTAGTACTCCTGTTCTTAGTAGTTTAGAAAGCTATGCTTCCTCATAAGGAAGCAACTTCATTCTATTGTATGTCCATTAATCGCACATAATGAGTCTGCCAATACACTTCAGTCAAAAGCAAGACCAATACTAGCTCAGATGAAATGGCACATTTATGCTACATCCAAAATGAGCAGATGACAGCACCCTGGACAAGTCATCTTTACTATATGGAAATGATGAGGGAAAAGTCTATACATCATTCTACCTCCTGTATGTAGATTTTCACCCAGCTGATCCATGCCTCCTTCCGCTCCTTCCCGATATCAAGTAGAACAGCCTTCAGTGGAAACAGTAACTCATCCTCTGGAATGCTAAGATCGGCTTTGATATTTGAAAGTGCCCGAAAGAAATTTGTGTAATCAACTTTATCAACAGCCATATTACTAAGAAGTTTGCTAATTAACTGTTTATTGTACTTGGGCAGGCCAAGTTTTCTAGTCATTATGCCTTGATATTCATCCATAAATTTCGTCCCATATCTGCAGTACAACAAATGGTCTAGAATGAACAGCAAGTAGACAATATTATATTCTTCAAAGAAAGAAAAGTGAAGACGAGGTATACCTTTCCATGGCGTAGTTTGCCTCCTTGTCATTAATCAGCTCAGCAGATGAAAGAGTTGAGACAAACTGCGCAATATTCCATAAACCAATATCAGGCTGATTTGCGAAGCAGTATCTTCGCCCTGGAAGATCTGTGGTATTGGGTGTGTAACTTGGATCAAACGCATCCAGAAATCCAAAAGGACCATAATCAATGGTAAGCCCCAAAATGCTCATGTTGTCTGTGTTCAGTACACCATGAGTGAAACCAACACCCTGCCATCTCGCGATCAAGGAAGCAGTACGTTCAGCGATGTCCACTGCCCAAGCTGACATCATTGGCAATTCAGATGAAAAGAGATATTAGCCATAAATTCTGATAACCTTTGTCTATAGATCAGTAAGTCATGTAAAGAAGCATTAAGGCTGCATGTTATCGCAATTTTAGCATCATCACCAGAAAAGGCAATTTTTAACATACTCTACAACTCTAAAATAAACAAAGGATTCGAATCCCAATCTCACGAATCCTGCGAGAAAAAAAATTGATTGCATTCCCCTTGACATCAACTGAGTTTTTAAAAAGAGAGTCCCATGCGAATTGAAAGCTGCTCTTCAAGGGCCAACCACTTATCATATTTCATCATTAACATGACAACAAACCAAAACCCTTATCGCATCAGCAGCAAGAGACTCCAGATAATGAGATAATCAAGGATCCACGCAGCAAATAGAAATTCAGAAACTCTATAAATCACGCCCCTCTTCTATTAGAGTAAGATGCAATATCAACAAGATTGATCCCATCAAAATAAGCTCTTAGATTCATTCTTTTTAAATTGATCCATATTGATTGGGAATTGCAGAGGATAGATAGGCAGAAACTATAATATAAATCAATAAGGACAAGAGGACCTGCCAGCTTATACAGCATGAACATCATTTGTACTTCACAAATCAGTTGAAGTACTCAGAGCACCTTTATCACTTAAAAGAAAAGAAACATAAGTCACTCATCCTGCATAGCAGAATACCGTATGGTTATGATAGAGCAACTGAACTGAGTACTCCAAAATGAACTACCTGCATATTTGTTTGAGGTCAGATCCACAACTGTCTGATCATCATTGCCTGTGCTGAAAGACAAGCTTTCACTGCGACTCATGTTTTCTAAATGTGGGAAGTGATGTCTTATAGCATAGTCAGCCAAAGCACGAACAATGCCAAGGTCCTCTTTTCCTCTCGAAGCATGTATTTGATAAGAACCAAAACGCAAGAAGGATGGAGCAACTCTGCAAACAATTGCACCAGGTTCATCCTTGGGATTTCCACTGGTGTGAGAATCAAGAAAGTTAAAATCCGGTCTTACTGAATTCCAGAAAAACCAACAAATTCATCTAAACTATATTCCTGCATATGCATAAGCTATTATAAAACACTTCACCAATTTTACACTTCTAACTCTATTTCAGAGGGAATAAAAATCATGCATTAGATTGGATGATTACATTAGCCAAATTTACAATGAGCAAAATTTAATGACATTTCTCACATGCAATTCTCACATGCAATTCCAACAAGCATGAATAAGCGCACAGAGGTACTCGATCAAATGAATGAGCTGTCACCTCATTTGTCAACCTCAGTGTCCCAACATGCAAACTCATTCAGATTAACTGATGCACGAAAGTTAAAATCCTGTCACACTTCAGAAAAACAAACAAATTCACCTCAATTTTTTTTCCTGCATGTAGATTCACTACTCTATATAAAACGCTTTACCAATTCTACACTCCAACTCTATTTCAGAGGGAAATCTGATCAGGCATTAGATTGGATGATTACATTAGCCAAATTAACAATGAGCAAAGATGTCCATGACATTTCTCACAAGCAATTAAAAGATAAACATGAACAAGAGCACAGAGGTACTCGATCAAATAAATAAAATGTCAGCTTCATCCTCAGTCCCACAACATCCAAATTCAGTCAATTTTACTGATGCATCACGATAGCAATGAACACTGCTTCCTGTTTTCACTATCAAATGGCATAAATGGTAAAACATCTACGTGATGGAAGTTCAAGATGAACGTACTCATAAAACATGTCTCGAGCAACTAATTTCCCAGTTGTTACAAGACAGAGTGCACGAGTGGTTGGTATTCCCAGACTGTGCATTGCTTCACTGCAAAGGAACTCTCTGATGCTGCTACGCAAAACTGCAAGTCCATCAGCAAACCGACTGTAAGGGGTCTTGCCAGCACCTTTCAGCTGCAGCTCCCACCTTTCCGATCTTGAATTAACAATCTCGCCAAGAGTTATTGCTCTACCATCACCCAACTGACCTGCCCATGTGCCAAATTGATGGCCTCCATAACACTGAGCATAAGGTAAACTGCAGCAAAGAAAAGATGAGATAGGCTGAATGAGCAGAATATAACTAACAAATGACCTAACTGAAGTCGGGATAAGTGATCCAAAAATTCTTAACGGCACTTACGCTCCCACCAAAGGGGCTGCACCAGAGAATAAAAGTGGAAAGTCCGGTCTTTGAAATCTGAAACCATAAATAACTCAATTAGCCCAATGACTAGAGAGACTCAGTCTGAAGCAAGAAACACTTCCAACTTCCAAGAATGGAAAAATGAAGACAAAGCCGAAATCAAGCTCTCAACAGAATAACAGTGAATTTATCCCATTGAAAAATAAAAGTATGCTGCTTAAAACATGTTGGGTGATGAAGAGACAGCGCATACCAGAGACATTATCAGAATTTTAAACTTCAGTTCTTAATTCTAGGGAAAACTTTTCTTTACAGGCAAAGAGATTTCTTGATCTTGTTTAATCCATAACATAAGTTCAGATGTGACCAACAAAAAAGTGCAAGAGGGGCAAAAACTCACTCCTCAGGATTCAAATCAAGTGCTTCAGCAACTAAGTCTGACCACGCAACGAGTTGAGGATTTTCTACTTCAGCCGAAGGAGATACTTTTGTATAGCAAGCATGCAATACCTGCATTTACAATGAGAAAAAGACAATGCTAAAGGGCCAGCAATAGGGAATTAGCAAACACGAAAAATCCCCTCTCTCTCGCAGGAGCATGTTTGGTAAAACTGAAAGTTAAGTGCTGAAAGTTAAGTGCTGAAAATCGAAGGATTGGATTTTAATTTGTGGCCACTTTAAGTACTGAAAATTAAAACATTGTGTGATAATAGCTAAATAAATATGGAATTGTAAACATCTAAGTAGCACTAATACCGACACGCGGCACGCGACACGACACAACATGATACGCCAATACGTCATCTCTCTCTCTCTCTCTCTCTCTCTCTCTCTCTCTCACGTGCAACCCTCGGGCATGTTTGGTAAAACTGAAAGTTGAGTGCAGATTGGATTTTAATTTGTGGCCACTTTAAGTGCTGAGAATGAAAACAGTGTGTGATAATAGCTAAATAAATATGGAATTGTGAACATCTAAGTAACACTGACACCGACATGCTAAACGCGACACGACACAACATGACAAAGCAAAACGTCATTTTTCAAAAAATAGAGAATTCCAACACGTTGTATATTAAATATATATTTTTATATATCCATGATAAATTATCATTTTTATGATTATTTCAATCAAATTAATTCAATTCAAATCCACAAATAAATAAATAAGAAAAAAGAGCCCATAATGAATTTAAGCAAAAAACATTAATCCACCATTTGTTAATATTATTCATTATTTCAATGTGACAAATTCAACTATATTCCATTCCAATAATCCATAAAACTAGGAGAAAAGAAAACAATCCACATTCCACTATTAAATTTAACATTTAACAATAAGTCGAAAAAAATCCACATTTCTCCATCAAAAGATAGGGTTTCTTTTCTCCCTTATCTTTTTTTTAGTTTTATTTATATTTACATTTTGACCCCTAAGTTATTTATTTTTTAAAATTGACCCGTGCATGTCGAAATCACGTATCACAATTCCAAACTCAAGCGTCGATGGTGTATCAGGAGAGTTGACCGCATGTGAAATGTACAACACCTGTTGACGGCGTGTCGGATAAATGTCAAGTTGTCTCGACACCAACATGGAGGCTCCGAAAAGTGTTTGTGTTTCCTAGGTGAACATTCTTAATAGGTTTTAAACCGTTACAATGTAATAGGAGATTTCATTTCCTATTCCAATGCCTTTTCTATTGAATAGGTAAGCCCTCCTTACTTAGTGAATTAAGTGAATTTTATATTTAATTGCATCTTTAAAGTCAAAACTATTTATGGTTATCAAACATGTTTAATTTTATTAATTGCTGAAGATATTAATTTTGAACATGTATTAAAATTATCAAACAGGCTGTTAGTACTAATACTTCAATGTTCATATTCACAAAAAACTGCCTGGGTGATGGAAAACAAAGATTTATAGCTTGTTTGGGGCAGCTTTTCAATACTTCTTGCTTGTTTTAGGTGGACATCGCAAAGCAAGGAATGGCTTAAAGCCAATCTTAGACAATTAGACTCCTAAGTCCTGTTCCAATGTCTACCAGAATCAGTGCTAGACTGATCAGCTGCCAGCTGAACGGAACTGCATTTACTCCAGAATGGTAATATTAGTACACGAAAACTTTTGTTTATTTGCTGGACAATCAATGTAAAAGCTTCAGTGCGTAGCTAAAGTTGAAGAGAAGTTATAGTATTTTCTTCGCAGAAATACACGTCCAGCCATTTCTTAAACCCCACCGTCCTACTGCAAGGCTGTTGCCAAATTTCTCTGCTCTCTCCTGCTCCTAGTGTGATTATACACTCACAAGACTAAGCCAACACATTTAATCACTGCTAATCATGCAATGAGAAACTAAATTGATATTTTTAAACCCCATGCATCCAATAGCTGACTCCTGACACACAGCAACTTAATTCACCGCACTTCAATCTCCATCGAAAACTCAAGTTTTGACTAACAAAAATATCCATCTCACATGGTGTATTCAACCTACCAGTAGATCGTACCCACATGCTACTGAGTTCTAATGAATCCCCAAAATCAAACCGTCTTGAGTAGCAGCATTTCAGCCTCGACATTCTCTTTTTTTGCACTGCTTTAAGAGATGCGGTGCGCATTTGGATCAGTCTACGCCCCCATATATTTCAGAGAACTCATTACTACGGTGGGAAGGGATATTGCTTACAAAAAGCAAACACTTCCCACGCGTTATCATCACCTTATATCCTCCTTAAATTTCCCTGCTTCTAGATCTATATCCGTCTGCAAGACACAAACTCCGAATTGAATGCTAGTCAACTATTCAAATAGACCTTCCGACGCCGATCGTACGACTAACCAAAGAATACTACCTACCTCCCTACGCCTCACCGTATCCACTCCCAGTTCAAATTCTCTTTATCACCATCGGTCAATCCGCAAACACCAGACAAAATCAAACAGGCCGAAAGCAGGACGCAAAGACCCAAACCTCTCGCGGGAACGTGTCGGTCCTCGGGTCCCCGGGCAACACCCGGACGAAGGAATGGTCCCAATTCAGATCCTCGAGCCTCAATCCCCTCTTCCCGTCCTTATCCACCAAGCTCTGGTCCCGCAGATCGCGCGTCACCGACTCGACGGTGCGCCGCCGGCGGCGGCGGAGGAGGCGACAGCGGGGCGGTCCGGCGAGGGGGCTCCATGGAGACGCCGCCCGGCCTAGCGTCGCATGCGACGGAGAGCCGCCGGGGGGGAGGACCGAGCGGCGGCGGCGGACGGCGGAGGAGGAGGCGGCGGCGGGATTGGGAGGTGAGGGAGGAGAGAGAGAGGGGGCGGAGGTGGGAGGAGAGGGAGAGGGGCGACTTGAGAGGGAGGAGATGGAAGTGGGACAGCATTTCTTCTCCCTTTTTTCTTTTTTTTCTTTGTTGTTGACCGGCGATTGATTAATTGTTGGAAAGCGGTTCGGGTCCTTACGGTGCTGTTCTCTCGAGAAACGTGGCTCCATCCTTTCGGCAAAAAAAAAATGTGGATTGAGTTTGCTTGATTCGGCAAAAAAAAAAAATAATAATAATTTGTATAGTTTACAATAATAAGTTAATCGAAAGAATTTAATTATCGATGGAAATTTTATGTTTTAAATATTTTTATGAAAAGTAAAAATAATTTTCGTTCCCTCATTAGATAAGAATATTAGCAATCCTCATTTTAAAAAGTATATATTCCATTATGCCCTTGAATTTGAGTTGTCTTCCTGTTTAGAAAATGAGCAAATACGCTAACTGTCTTCCTTCAGTGAAGTTCACTGATTCTTATATTTAGGCTGTTTTCTTAAAAATAATAAGAATGATATCATGACTTTGAACTCGAGAAGTAGCAAAACAAATCATTCCTTAAATTAAATGGTAGATGTTGAATCTTTTTGTGGATAAGGGGAGGGGCGACTTATTATTGCAATTCTCATTAGATGTTACTCGTTATAATGTCTCGGTTTAGACGTAACTGACGGTTTTTTATGTGCTGGCCTCAAATAAGAATCCCACATATGGCAAAACTTAATTATTAAAACAAGATAGAGACAAAATTTTAAGAAAGGACAAGCTCTCGTGCAAATATATCGGCAAATTGATGCGAATAACTCTCTTTCCTAAAAAATTAACTCGCAAACTTCATATGTTTTGAACTTGCTATCTTGCGATCGGGCGGACAAATTTTAATCATATTAAAGAAATTAAATTCGACTGCATAATCACTGTTAGCTAAATAATGGATACGTGCATTCTTACATGTGTAAACCAATTTAACAAAAGAAAAGTAACAACGCATTAATGGAAAATAATTAAGATGGATCCATAAACCACTATTATAAGAGTACGTTAAAGATGAGAAACCGAAGTGATAAAAATTAAATAAATAAACCTTAAATAGATGCATGAAATATTATTATTATAAGAGTGCATAGGAAATAATAAGCGTGGAAAATGGGAAGAGGGTAAAAGGAATCAAAATTCACTTGCACTAGATCTGCTATCTCACTACTCTTCCTACTATGCATCCCTCGATACCCTCCTTTTATCAACTACTGTAAATTTTGCTAAAAAGAGTACATATCAAAAAAGAAAAGAAAATCCAAATTATTGAACTAAACTGAACTAAATTGACCGGCAAGTTGATTCTTTTAAGAGTGATTTTTTATTTTTTATTTTTTAACCATGCCAACCCTATGAAAAGAAACGGTATCACGAAAGGCACTACTCAAGCATGTTAATTGGAGAATGATTAATTTTCAAAATATTGATTGCACGTATCACCGAAAAAATTAATATATTGAAATTCTTATTTGGTTGTCTGACTGGTGTCCCAAATGGTGAATTTTAATAGAAATGTATAAAAATGGCTGAATAAGCTTATGTGTATAACTATTTATGAATATATTATGTCTTACAATCGTGTGATTTATTTTATTAAGAAATCGGTACTCTTTAAGCCATTCTAAGTTGTGTAAAATTGTGAGTTCCTGAATTAGTGGGAAAAGGCAAAAAATAAAGATAAAAATAAAAATAAAAGAAGAAAATAGCTTACCAGAAGTTGATCTATTCTTATAGTCATTGATATAAACTGAAACGGTCATATATTCTTCGATTTCAATGGTATTATATCTTAATTCACAATTAGGAGTTTAATTTTCAGTAATTTAGTCTATAATATATGAATATTATAACTAATTAGCAAAGCAGAAGAATTATAAATTTAAAAAATAACAGATACGATTACTGCAAATAGAGCCATTGCAACTAACTGTGATGGTGAGAATTCATTATATGAAGAGATCATTTCTATTTTTGTAGATGCCTAATTATAAGGTTGCCTGTTAGGATATCGTTCCCAAGATCATGGAAAGCCATATGACCAATAGGAGCTCGTGCATGATGTAATCTCTTAATCTGGAAGTCCTAATGAAATCATAAACTAAACAAGGACACCGCCAATAAGCATAGCAGTTCACATAAATCTGTATCTCAAGACCACAAATACCTCGGTAGCGTCAAGATTCAAGTGATTTAAAATATCCTGTACATATTAATTACTCGGACATCAACATACTAGAAGAAATCGATCAATAAGAAAGAGACCTTATTAACTATAAACGAATGCACCACAGTTATATAATTACCGGGGAGCAATTATTATATTCCACGAGAAAATGCAAATCGGAACTTTGGAGCTTGATAATAAAATAAACAGCAACGAAGAAGAACAGAAAAAAAAAAAAATATATATATATATATATATATATATATTTAACTTATATTCTATTTACAAGTTCTCTACCGTCTCTCACAGAAAGTCCGGAATCAAAACCAATCATTAACTGGAAAAATTAGGGCGCCAGAAAAGTGATTTGAAGTCCGGCTTCCTTCTCGACTCGAGCTTCGAACTCTCGCTGCAACACGAACACACACACGCCCCTCTCTCCTTCTTCTCTCTTCGCTCGATCGGCTCGTCCTGCGGGAAATCTTCCACCTCGAATCGGCGGCGTCTTCCCCGTCTCTTCGCTCGCCGTCCGTCCGCTCGGAGTCGCGCAATTCCGTCGGGAGATTCCCGCGACGCTCCGTCGGGGCGCCGGATCGCTCCTCTTCCCCCCCCCCCCCGCCCCCTTCCGGTTTCCGCCGTTTCCGCCGGCCGCGCGCCGTCGCCGTGGAGCTCGACGGAGCGATTGAGCGATTCGCCTCCGTGAATTCTCCCTGAATTCGCCTCCTTTCGTCGCCAACGCCCGGCGGCTCGGGGTCGGTGCCGGTTTTTCGGCCTTTCGATTGGGTAGGAGAGGCGAATTCGGCGGCCCTTTCGTGTTTGGAGCGAGCGCTTGATTCGAAGAGACGGCGATGGATTATGGTTTGTCCGATAGCAGCGGTACGTGTGATAAAGATCGGTGCTTTGATCGTTTTTGTGCTTCTTAGGGTTCTTTTCGATCTTCTAATCGCTCTATATGGTGGTTGCTCTATTGATTTTGCTTGTGTATTTTGAATTGAGGTGTTCCCTTGTACTCAATGAGAAGCAGAGGCCTTAGTTAGGAACTTGGAACTTCTTATTTAACGGATTAGTTCAAAAGCAGCCAATCGAAAGAAGCGTATTCTTCAATTTGAGGTTTTTAATGGTTTACTTGGTTGAGTTTGAGCTAACTCTGTATTTTTTTTCTTCCTGAATGATCTTGCGGTATTATGATAAAATTTAAAAGCTTCTGGTCTGGGAACTACTTTTAGGATTTAATTACTTGGCTGCGAACTTGTTGCTGTGATTAATGGGTCTGGCTTTTAGATGGATGCAGTTGCCTAGTAGAAAGATTCGAGCTTATTTACGTGCTTCTTAGTAATCTGATTTAGATCCCACGTGTAGTGTATTGAGGTTAGTTACATTCTTTCAGCATTATACATTGTCATACTCTTTACTCAGCTGAAATTTTAATTGAAGAAACTGCTGGGTATGCATAATTCTGCAGTTCATCTTTTCTTGGAATCTCTCGTTTGCCTTTTGTTTGTGAGCTGATGGCTTGAAGCCCCTCCCCCAGCTTCCACTTCTTGGAATGTTTGCTTTTTTTCCCTTTCTTTTTAAGGGTCTTGTTAATGAGTGCCCTGGGACATTTGTTAACCATACTTGATAAAGAAATTTTTATCTTTACAATGCATTGACTGTGCATAAGACTAGGAAGATATGACTTTGGATATGATAAAATTTCTTCATTTATATGATTACCTAGTGCTGTTGGAGCACTCCTTAAGAAAATCGTTGTATTTAAATCTTACCTTGAAAAAGTGGTTGACATTGTAAAGTTATCTGATTGGGATGCATGTTTCAATGCTGCAAATGATCCTCCTTGTTGTTATGTCATTACTTTGGTCTCTTTATCTTGTACTGTGGGTAACCTTGAGTTTGAAGTGTCATTTGTACTTGTGCTCTCCCCAACATCGTGACACAACTTCTTTCTCTTTATTTGACCATATTGATCAAATAAATTGATGGAACCTCAGTTTTTTTCCCCCAATATGTGCCGACAAACGGCCATATTGGTCATTTTTTTGAAAATTTATAGGGGTATATTATTTGGGGTTTTCCACAGATGAGGTGATTAGTCTTCAATCCGTGGATTTGAGATTATTTCAGTTTTGTTTTCTCTTCCTTTGCCTTTTGATTCCTGTAGCAAGGCTTTAGATGTTGCCGACACACTTCTGAACCTTGTGCTTCTGATCCCACTAGACCTAAAAAATAAACCCAAGAAAAAGAGCATCTAGCTAGTGCTTTGATGCTGGTATATTCTATTACATCTTCATTCTCTTTCCTTCATGATCATTGGTTGTCATTTTAACCAAACGGCCAACTTTGGTATCCATCAGCAGATGGCTGCAGCCTCCTGTAAAACCTCCATTGGTCCATTTTGTTCAATTCCATCTAAAATCCTGCTTTTTTGGTTTCTTTACTTTGGAAAAGTGTAGGTTGCTTTTTCTTTAAGCTACCGAGATTACTGATGAATTATTAGATGAAGAGATGCCTTTTCCAATCTCAATGTCCTAATCGGTAGCTTATATCAGATGGAGAGCTGCTTTGCCCCATCTTATTGTTGCAATCAGCAGTTTATTGGTTTAACTCTTCTATAGATACTGCAGATGCACTACATCTAGTTTTCCCATTCCTGTAGAAAGTTCTTCCTGACCCTATATTGTGTTGTAATTTGTAATCCTTATTTGTATATGCAGGGACGGATGATGATCTCCCTCCTACTCATAATAGGTTTCAGAGGGGGGCTAGAGCTGCAGGCAACCCTCGGTCTAGTTTTGTTGGTCCTCCTATGTTGCCCAGCGTTCATGGCGACATGGAAACCCAGATCCACGAAATTGAGCAAGAAGCCTACTGTTCTGTCCTTCGGGCATTCAAAGCTCAGTCTGATGCCATTACCTGGGTATCTCTTGTTGTTCATATGCTAATTTTTCTGTCTTGCTTGAGTTTTTAACCAGGCTGTGTCTTTTTTCCCTTGTCTTTGATAGGAAAAGGAAAGTTTAATTACTGAACTGAGGAAAGAGCTGAGGGTATCGGATGAGGAACATAGGGAACTTCTGTCAAGGGTTAATGCCGACGACATGATTCGTAGGATAAGGTCTCATCTTTCCTAGTTGCTAAGAATAATGGTTGAGCTATTTTCATGTAGATGGCTTCTTTTTTTTTTTTCTTCAATGTTTGATCCTTCATTTCTAACTACTTCTTTAGCCATTAGGGAGTGGAGAAAAGCAAGAGGGCCTCAACCTGGCATGCTCAGTACATCTCAGCCTGTTCATGATCTCTTACCCAGTCCCACCGTCTCAGCATCTCGCAAGAAACAGAAAACATCACAATCTGTAGCTTCTTTATCTATGGGGGCACCATCTCCTGCACTGCATCCATCAATGCAACAACCTTCTGGATCGATAAAACGAGGACCTCCCCCTGGAGCCAGGAGTAAGAAGCAGAAATCAGTAAGTTGGAAACTTTATGGCTCTCTTTTCAAGTATTGGAAAAGATTAGTATTTGTTTTCTCTTCCTTTTATTAACAAGGCACCATATCTGCTGGATTGTTGATGAAGTCCATGCAGTACCCTTCTGCAGGTGTTAGTGCAAGGCCCGGTGCAAACCGGGGCTCCTCGGGGGCCTTTCCAGCGAATGAACATGCTGAGGCGACATCTTATGATCCACTCATAGGAAAGAGAGTCTGGACTAGGTGGCCCGATGACAACAACTTCTACGAGGCTGTTATAACTGACTACAATGCAGCTGAGGTGTTGTTTCCTAACTGTTGGATAGGTGTTGTTTCTTAGTCGGTGGATGTTTTGGGTGTTATGAGGTTTCACTGATCATTAACTTAAATATTTTTCACTAGGGCCGCCATGCTCTCGTTTACGATATAAATACAGCAGATGAAACATGGGAGTGGGTCAATCTCAAAGAGGTAATATGCTTTGGTAGAATTTGCAGGAGGATGAACATGCCATTTGAAGAAAAATGTTTAATTCACTGGACATTATGTGAAAGTTGATTGTTCAGATATCATGCACAGTCTTCCTAGTAGTTGGTTTGTTGTGCACTTTTAAATACCTGCTCCTTTTCTGATGTCAAGTGTTGACTAGATTTTCTTCTTGCCGCGTTTCTTTGATAGTAATACAATTGTTTGCTGTTAAGGATATCGCTGTTGGTATTTTACCTTTAATTAATTATTGGGCTAACGTTTATAAGCTTGCCATGTTTCTTTGATAGTAATACAATTGTGATTTACCTTTAATTGGTTATTGAGCTTAACATTTATAAGCTCTCTCTCTGTCTCTCTTGCGCGCGCGCGCGTTGTCAAGCACACACCGACGCCCACCCATATGTTTATTAATGTTTCTTTAACTGATCCTGCTGTTTTACTTGTTATCTCTTCCTATCACTCGTGGAATTGGCGTTCTGACTAAGTATCATATTTTCTCTTCTCTCATGTAGATATCTCATGAAGATATCCGATGGGAAGGAGAGGATCCTGGTGTATCTCGTAGAGGAGGCCGTCCTGGTCCAGGGCGTGGAACCAAAAAACCCATGACCCGAGGTGGTGGCGTTGCGGGAGCTGGAAGAGGTAGAGGAAACACAAAGGGTCAAAACAAGAAAGATGTTCCTTTATCGCAAAACGGTGTCGGAAAAAAGGCATTGGGGGATATTGAATTACTTCATACAGATACACTAATTAAGGAGGTATATGAAAGACTCTAATGGATTTGAACTTTGAAGTAGCTAACTTCTATTCTTGATATTTTAAGATATTAATTTAACAGGTTGAGAAAGTTTTTGGCGCAAGCCATCCTGATCCCACGGAGATTGAGAAAGCGAAGAAAGTGTTGAAGGTGATCGCTTGCTTACCTTTTGTTATATGCAGTTTATGTTGTCGTTCTTTCTCATCAACCCATCTCTTCGTGAAATGTAGGAGCATGAGCAAGCGCTAGTTGATGCAATCTCAAGGCTTGAAGATGCCTCTGATGGTGAAAGTGGTAATACCTAATTACTTAACCGCCATCTTTCATAACATAAGCAACTTAGGTTTAGTCCCCCTCTGACAACCGTTGTAACTCACCCTTGTTGTACTCTATGTTTATACAATCTGTAGCGGTGGGCGGGCTCTCTGGCTTTGTAAAGATCACGCGGAACATTAGTCGAATAATTTTTGTCAATGCGCCCTAAGTGGCTCTTTAAAATAATTGTAGAATTTCTTCCTCGTACGAAAAACAATCTTCCCTCTCGTCTCCTCTGTCTACCACGTGACAATGACAGTAGCATCATGTAAGATAGGATCAATGTGATAAGGGTGGGCATTTAGTACAATGCTGCCTTCTCTTTTTGAATTGCATATGGCAAAGTCCCAATTGATTACATAACTCCATTTTCCTTTCGGGAGTCATTATGCATTTTCAGCTGGGTTGATTTGCTTTTTCTTCGAGTCTTTGCCTTTTGGCTACTTTTACATTTATCCTTGCTTTGCCTTCAAAAGCAGATGGTGGAGAACACCATAACCAGGGGCAAACAGGAATGAGGGTGGGGGATGAGCCAGAATAATGGGATTTGTGGTGAAGGCTTGGGCGGTGATGAGATAACCAGAGATGGTAGGATTTCGACTGATCCCCAGGACGAGGGCCATGACATTTGATTGCCGTAGGCGCTTGCTGTATAATGTCTTAATTCATTTAACCAGTATGTATATTATCATTAGCCTGATATTTGATTATTTCCCTAGCTTTTTAACTTGTGAGTCTTGCAGTTCGTAGTGTATTTGGCTGACCTGTTCAGTGTACTCGAATTTAACTGATATCTAGACTAGTTTGTATTTTGTATGAACTCTCTCCCTCCCTCCCTCCCTCCCTCCAAAGTAAAATGCCACTATTTCTCCATCCGGAACTACAAATGAACGAAGTACAAGCCATGAGATACAAAGCGAAGTAAGTAGATCAATTCGATAAGTAAAAGATAAGTAAAAGTTAGCTATCCGTTCACTTCAAACTCCAAGGACAAGCCCGATAAGAAAGGTCCAACAAACTAACAGCCAAGATCCCACTGTCTGAGCACCGTGATATCTTCCGCGCGAGGCATTTCCTTCTGCAATTAAAAATTCCTGAATGCAATTGTAACCATGAGAAGAAAAGAGATCAACAAAACCTCTACTTTGTTAACCTGATTTAAACGGAATCATATGCCACAAGTCACCTGCAAAGAAAGCTCAACTATGCTAACAACCCACCTGCAAAGAAAGCTCAACCATAAAATCGATGTCATACGACCATTTAGGGTCCTACAGCCCACAAAAACGCTGTATACAGGTACTAGAAGATGGGTTACAGTACAAAGCAAAGCACAAATGGATCAGGAGAGCTGTTAGATTCTGTCCTGTATGAGGCATCTGAAATTAAGAACAAGCATCGCTTTAATAAAGCAATGCGGCGTTGTGGCCTGGCCTTGGTCCATAAGGTTGAACTATATCAACCACTCCAAATGACTCCAGAAGCAAGAGCTCATGCATGGAACCAAGAACACCTTAAATATAATTGACTACGGATCTGCATCTGAGATTATTGATTAAGCATAAGCAAATTTAACAGACCCACTGACGTTCCCGGTCCACCCAATCAGAAAGAGTCAAGGGCCCTTTCATGATGTCCAGCAAAATCAGAGCCAAGTAGTCCACCGGATCCAACACACAAAACTGAGCATATCCATGGTGCTCACCAAACCATTTCCACCTAAATCAGGAAGGAGTAATGTTCATGCCAATGAATAGTCATGGTCTCAACATTAGTGAGCAGACAGTGAGATTTCCGAAGCTAGAGAAAGCCAAAAGAAGAAGAAGAAGAAGAAGAGAGAGAGAGAGAGAGAGAGAGAGAGAGAGAGTTCTACCATGACAATATGTGCTGAACATCCTGCAGTTTAAAACTTACATCTAATTTACTGAAATTTTAAATGCTCGATACCTACATTGCAGCTGTAATATGTTGCACTAATATCTTATCATTTGCCAGATTAACCATAAAAATTAGACCAGCCACCATGTAAGTATGGCCAGAAGAACAATCACTCAAAAAGCCACAAAAAAGGGGTCCAATCATTAAATTAAAAGCATAAAATCTTCTGCTCCTTCCCCAGTTTCGGCATATTAGTTGTAAACTACGAAGTTCATAACCCTATGTTCCTAAATGATAACATCAGAAGCAGCAAGACAAAGCCGATTCTTTGAAACAGAGACAATGCTGAATGAGCATCAAAACAATCGGGCAATAAATAGGTGATGAGAGATGACAGGTAGATGGCACAATAACAAAAGTAAAAGAAGATATCACTGAAAATGTCAAAGGTGAAAAGTCTTGTCTTATCCTTTTTGAATAAAAAAATAGTTAGAGAAACCATTCTCTTCCCTCCCCTCCACCCCCCCTTCCAAAAACCCAAAATTCTATTGGTTCCATATGATATAAAACGGTAAGTACATGCTATTGCCATTCCATAAAAAAATCTGAACAATTTAAGTATTGTTTCCTATCCTTGATCTATCATTGGACTTGGAAAACAAATAAAAGACTGTAATTCAACCCAACAAAACCATGCTAGAACTTAATTGGGCCATGTTCAAGATAGCTAAATGGAGCCATGGGTAGGGAGTACTTTAAGACTGATTACCTCCAATCCTCACCTAAATTCCTACTTATAGCCTCTCATAGCATAAAGTAACGTGTGTCAAAGGGTGCAGAGATCCCGGTAAGATATGACTTATTTACTATAAAGTTTGAAGAATTGAGGCCCTGAGGCCAATGTATGCTCAAGTTGTCACTTTTTGTCCAGGAACTTCCACCGTGGTAGAGTTTTCATACACTTAACTACGTTTAATTTGCTCTCGTTGAGCAAGATTACAGAAGCTGCACCAAATAAATTTAGATGCAGCAAACTACTGCCGTGCTTCCACGCATTAGTTACATAGGCTAATCAACATTCAGCACGGCAACATAAAACAAATAGGTCCACCCTTCTGAGTTGGAGAGAAAAACAGGAAGCAACATAAGCACGCAGCAAGGCTCCAAGATGGAAATTCATACCACAGTGTCATATCCCCCCAAATAGAACTCACTAAACGTGGCCATCTAGAAGTATATGCAAAGCCCCTTTACTAACTGAATCATGCAAAGTCTCTCTTTTCGCTCGACAAAAACTAATTCCACATAGCCGACCAGAATTTTCAGTAACATCAGCCACATCAACAGATTACTACCCATCTTCCCTTTGGCCGCAACCCTTGCGAATTTCTAAACGATTATCGAGAACTTCCTAATCTCGACCATCACAAACTTAGCCGACTCCATATTAAACAGCGCACAACGGACCACGAGTTAAAAACGTACCAACTATCCAGAGCCTCCACAATGAACTCCTGAAGGAGAGGGAGAGCAAAGGCTTAATATTTATCACCTCCTCGCATCCCCTCTACGCATGAAAAACTATCTATCACATCCAAAGCAAGGTTCAGCGGCAAAACACCCACGAAACAGTGATTAAAACACATAGCGAAGCAGCTAAATCGTGCAACGTCCTAATCATCCGCAGATCTGCAGCGCTAAACGCACGAGCAGCTCCCCAAATCTAACCCGCTACCTAGAAACCGCCACGCTCAGCCAAAACATTCGAAACGCTCGATCAAATTCGAAGCGCCTCGGGGAGCATGCGAATCGGACCTGCAGATGATTCTCATCGGGTGGCCCAGCCGGAAGACGGCGATGGCATGGCTTCCGATCAGTTCCGGCAGACCGCGGAATCCACCCCAAGTCCGGCCGGCCGCGGTGCACAAGCGCCTGCGGCGCGCGAGCTTCTCTCTCTCTCTCCGTGAAATTCGAGGCGGAAGCCGTCTCCATCTTCGAGAGCTCGGGAGGGTGATGAATGCTCGTCGATTTGCAGCTAATTTAGAGAGAGAGAGAGGAGGAGAGAGAGGGAGAAGGGGGGTTGAACATGAACTGTGGAGGATGGGGCGGTGGTGATGATGCGTGATGTGTCGTCGACTGTCCGAGTGACTTTAATTAAATCGAGTTTAATCTAATCTAATCAGACCTACAATCTATGGATTATGTGTATTTATATAAAATGCACATAGATATTGTAAACAATTAGCCTGACGTGGCTGGGGACATGTATCGAGTCCTCTGTAGGTTTCTCATATGGCAAAGGAGCATGATCGTATCAAATTGAGTACCGAATAGAAAAGTGTTTCTAAAAATATATGTGAAACTGAATTTAACTCATAAAATGATATTTTTATGACACAATGATATAGCTTATCCAGCGTGTACTTAAATGAGAATATGGGTGATATCTTGAAATAGTATCCACATTTGTATTACTAACGAAAATAGCAAATCTCGATATGTGATGGGTTAAAATGGATGATACTTAACTTAGATTATATTTGTGAGTTGATGAGCGGAATTTCTTCATAATCTCTTATCTTTTTGACTTCTTAAAAGATGAATTTTGGATCTATTTAACCCAATCTACGTACAGCAATCTCTTTTTGTGATTAGTGCTTTTCATTAGTGAAATGGATAGTGATGATTGAATATTTCAACCATAGATCAACCATCTTACAAGCAAATAATTGAGTAAGAATTGACCTTAATAATAATTAATAGTACAGAAAGACAATTAGTAGCTAAAAAATGAAATCATCATTATGTGGTTTGGAAAACTTCATCTTCACGTTTGATACTTTAATCGAAAGATCAAATCATACGAAAACCCCACCACGATGTTCCTTAAAATTGCCTCCAAAGCATCACTCGACCGTATACAGGTAAGGAGGATAAAGTCACGTAAATCAACAGAAATTGCCAAATTCAAGCTTCGCTAATGACTAAATACACAAACTATCTAAAAATTTAAGAGATTCTGATCTGATAAAACTGATGTCGTTCGATAACTCCCCATCTCAAATCTCCCAACGAATACCTAAACTTCAGTCTACCGCCACGCGATATCCCATACCATCCCGAATGGCTCAGGCTTCACCATTATATGCATCGATCGTTTCTTTCATTCCATCAAGCTGGGATAGGACATATTTCAGCTTCTCCAGACAAATCTCATTGCCTATTCGAGAGTTGTAGTCGCACTTCTCAAACGGACGGTATTCACACGCGCTTTTGATTTCGTCTCTCAGAGTCACCTGGATATCCTTGATCGACTGCATGAACTCGCGGCAATGGTGGTTTATGGATTCCTTACGGGGACCAGCAGGATTGGCTAATTCATCCATCACTCCCCCAGCTAGCTCCAAAACCTTGATGATTCTCTTTTCAACATTTTGAAGCCGCTGCAATGACGTATTTTGTGTCGGAGAATCCATGGACTCTGCACTAATAGTCGCTTTCTGTCCTTTTGTATTGAATCAGCTGCAGTTAATGATGCACAAAATAAAATTCTCCCTCACCGAATAAAGCATTGATCTTTTCCAGAATATAAACAAGAAATGAACCATCAAGTCAGTAACTAGTTGCACATTGCATCAAAAGTTTGTAACTAAGTATTGGAGCCTGAAAGTGTCCGTGAAATTCATAGGAAGAAATCACCAAAACAAAATGCCAGAACATAAGTCCCAGAACAAAATGCCCGAACAATATATAAGTTTAGTATACATCAAAGATCCCTAAATTGTGTTCTTCATCATCTGAGCAAAATTCCAACCTGTGAGAAAGAACTGGAGATTGATCATCCCAGAAAAAAATAATTTTGAAAAGGAAAACAAACACAAAAGAACGTAACAGTTCCTTCTCAAAATTTCATTCCAAAATAATTTACGAGGGAACATAACTATCAAATTATTAAACAGTCCCTTCTCATCTCACCTTCAACACCAACCTAAAAAGTAGCCCTAGAGGACAGCTTACCATCTTATTTTCATCAAAGGTGCTTACAAATAAAGAATTCGACCGTACATTTTCGGGCTGACATTTCACCGAGCGTCGATCGACATTTGAAGGACAATAAGTCCAGCTACTAGTAATTTCACGCCGCCACTAAAATGCAACACACCGCCCCGAGCACCAGGGCTGAAGTCCCACGACCACAGCCAGAACCCACTCTCCACTCGACCTTACAACCGCCTACCGAGAGCCTCGACAACCCACCCACGCGCCGCGTCAGCGAAGCGCGGTGCCGATTCGCCAGCTCGCGCGACCAAACAACACGATCAAATGTCGCCGAGCAACCACCACTGTTCGCCGACAAATTCGTCGAAGAAGGGATAAATCCATCGCCGAACCGGCGAGATCGAGTTACAGCAGGAGCTAGAGAGAGAGAGAGAGAGAGAGAGAGCTCACCTTCCTGTGAAGCCGCTTTAGCAGAGCTTGGCGAGGGCGTGACCGTACGCTCCACCGGCGAGCGAGCGAGAGAGAGGCTGACGAAGACGAAGATGGACAGGTTGAGCCCTAGAGAGTGAAGATGAAATCGGCGCTGCGCAACAGAAACGCGCGGCCCAAATGATCTGGTAGTCTCCTTGGGCTCCGTACGGCCCAAATGATCTGCTGGGTCTCTTTTACGGCCTACGTCGGAGGAAAGTGTGAAAATGAAAATACTTCTAAACATATTATGTCGATTTAGTCTATTTGACTAATTTTGATCGGAAATCGCTAATGACTGATTATGAATGTAGATAATACATACAAATAATGCATATATAAATTTGTATTCGCAATTATATTTCATTAATTTTTCCAATTATAATTTACCCCAAAAAAAAATCCGATTTGGCAATAGTCAACCTTTTTCTAACGCCAGTTCATACATTCCCCCCCCCCTCTCTCTCATGAGTACCTTTC
The DNA here is from genome assembly GCA_017140595.1 of Eucalyptus curtisii. Taxonomy (NCBI): domain Eukaryota; kingdom Viridiplantae; phylum Streptophyta; class Magnoliopsida; order Myrtales; family Myrtaceae; genus Eucalyptus; species Eucalyptus curtisii. The sequence continues at coordinate 9,926,830 of CM029504.1, forward strand.
CTTCATGCATAAGTGTTTCGAATAAATCATACATAATCCAATTTTTCTCGCGTTATTTGAATTGAAAGAAGACACAAATTGAAAAGATTCAAAATATTCAAGTTGATTTGGGGCAGTTCGAGCTATTTTTTATGCTCTACCGCGTGTGTAAACAGAATACTTAAAATCAACTAGAATTTTAGGGACAATTTCCTTTGCTAGTCTTCCATAAGCAATTATTATTGGTTTGTTAATTTTTACAGCCATTACTCCTTCATTTGCATGAAAAATGTGATGACAATTTATCCATGTATTCTTTGGAAATAGAGGCGGATCGATGAGATATATAACGAGACTTGAAATCGATAGACACGCGATAATCACTCTACACTAAATAATATAAATTTAATAGGACTTTGTTGAAATTTGCTAGTCTTCCATAGGCCAATCGATTGCTGATGAAAAAAATGCCGGCGGCGGAGACGGCTGGGGCCGCTGCTAGCTTATCGCGCGTCGGTAAGTTCGCCGATGGCAGTGGATTCGCATTCTTTTTTTGGGCTCAACTCATCTCTTATTAAAATGGACCAGAAGCAGTGGTCCGAAAAGACCAAGCCCGAACTTTTTTGGGCTCAATCGGAAAAGGTACATGACGCATAAAAGAAAGCATTCCTAGGATTAATCCTAGAAAATTCCAAATAAAGACATGAAGTATAATTATTTTCTTAAATAAAGACCTAAAATAAATTTTATTTCAAAGTGACCAACTTTCCGACTAACCAAGGGCATTTTTGTCATTTATCTTTTTAAATTTTTTTTCTTATTTTTCTTTCTTCTATGTTGGTGGGCTGCCAACCACTAGTGATGCCTTGAGAGGGTTGGGTGAAGGCTGCCCTCGTGACCATAGGCGAGCCGACCCTTATCGTAGGTGAGGTTGCCCTTGCGTGCCCCCGCTAGCAGTTGCTATCCCTCTTCAAAAAGAAAAAGAAAGAAAATAACAAAAATAAATTATAATTATATTTGGATGAAAATGTCCTTTGACTTATTGGAATATTTAGTCCACCAGCGATCGGCGAGGTCATGCCCTTATTTGAAACAATTATGATTATCTTAGGTCCTTATTTAAAACAATGGTTAATACCTTGAAAAATCCCAAACTAGTACAGTTGTAAAAAATTTCCCCCAAACTATAAACCTCAAACCGGTATACCTTTAACAAATTTACCCCAAATTGATACACTTGTGACAAATTTACCCTCTGTTAATTTTTGTTAAATTTTACAGTCAAATTATTAAGTTAAATGACACGTGATAATTGACTGGTATACCAATTTGGGGGTTTTACGCTCCTTTTGTCACAGTTTACAATTTTTGTGATTTTTTGTGGTTTTCCAATTTAATCGCACAAATTTACCAGTTTGGAGTTTTTTGCGGTTGAATAAATTAGTTTGGGATAAATTTGTTATAAATGTACCAGTTTAGGATTTTTTTATGGTCAATCGGGGTAAATTCGTCACAGGTATACTAGTTTAGGATTTTTCATGGTCAAAAAAATAGTTCAAGTAAATGTGTTATAGGTGTACCAATTTGAGGTTTTTTAGGATACTAACCCTTAAAACAATAATGCCACTTTAGGCTGTTATTAGACAAGATGCCCACTTTCAACCTTTATTTGAAAAAATAAGGACACTTGAGGCCATTATGTGGAATTCTCCCTCAAATTTCATCTGTTTTTGAGAATTGAAAAGGCTTGTGCTGTTTTTATCCCGTCAAGGCACCTCAACGTTATCTTTTGCGAAACCTACTTTTAATAAGATTATTTCGTACCTTTATTTTCTTCTTCATTTTCTTTTGTTTCAATTTTGCTAGAGAGAAAATTACCCATGCTCATCTCAGACAACATTTTTTAAGGTTAAACGTGGGGCCCAATCTTGATTTAAGACTTTTCTTTTCTTCCTTTTTTGGTTTTTCCTTTTGTTTCTTGATGTACCTCTTTTAAAAAAAATATTTATCTGGTAAGTCGCTAAGTAATCATTGTGTTTCTGACAAAATAATAATTATTTTCTTAATGAGTTGTGTGTATCTTTTTTTTACTAAAAATTATTATACGAAAAATAACTTGGGCACGAGTAAAAGGATAATCTTTTAGTAAATCGTGTATAATATAAATATGCAAATAAAACTAATATTTCTTTACTCCCATTTATGATTAGTGCTTTGATCATAATAATGAAGGATAAGTCCAAAAAAGGTCAACGGTCGTGCGATCGCCGCACGGTCGTGCGGCGATCGTGCAAAGCGTGTCGTGCGACGGCAAGCGATGGTTGGGGGTCCGTGAGTAATTAGAAAAAGATAACTAAATACAAAAATTTATAAATTTTTACCAAACGCATTTCTATTCTTTTTTAATTTTAAGAATATAAATTTTTTATAATTACCTAACATCTTATTTTACTCAAAAATTGTTCCCGGAGTGGAAATAGAAAAAAACTATTTCCGAAAAGAAATAGTTTCGGGATAGAAACGTCGTTTACGCGCACCCTAAACCTAATTGAAGAGGCTCACCGTGTTAGATAGGAAACACAGCGGGCGATGAAAAAGGCAAGCACGCTTTTGGGATTGATTTTTTGTTACCTATTTCGACAAAGGAATTATATCGTCGAGCGATGGCTATATTTTACCAAATCTTGTGCTTTAAGCCAAAAAATAATATTACTGCCGTATTTTCCCCCCTTCACTGCACCTGCACGTGCGATTCTGGCCCCCGTTACATTTCATCGGTCGTGTATATTGGCCACTGTCTCTCGCTCCTCCTCCTCCTCCGCCATCACCGACCTCAATTTCCGGCGCTCCGTCGCTCCCCGCTGCCTCTACACGGCGATTCCGGCGCGATCACTAGGTATTCCCGGCAATCTCGCTCCCGTGCTCTCGCATCCGCGCCTTTTTCTCTCTCGATCCTTCGCGCTTCGCCCGATCGGAGAGCTCATCGACGGAGGACGGAAGCGGGACGCATGGTTCCGGAATCGATCGTTTTATTCATCGCCTGGTATATGTCGCCTCAAAAAAACCCTATTTTTTGCGAATCCTACTTTTAATAAGATTATTACGTACCTTTACTTTCTTCTTCATTTTCTTTTGTTTCAATTTTGCTAGAGAGAAAATCTCAGACAACATTTTTTAAGGTTAAACGTGGGGCCCAATCTTGATTTAAGACTTTTCTTTTCTTCCTTTTTAGGTTTTTCCTTTTGTTTCTTGATGTACCTCTTTTAAAAAAATATATTTATCTGGTAAGTTACTAAGTAATCATTGTGTTTCTGACAAAATAATAATTATTTTCTTAATGAGTTGTGTGTATTTTTTTTATTAAAAATTATTATACGAAAAATAACTTGGGCACGAGTAAAAGGATAATCTTTTAGTAAATCGTGTATAATATATATATATATATATATGCAAATAAAACTAATATTTCTTTACTCCCATTTATGATTAGTTTTTTTATCATAATAATGAAGGATAAGTCCAAAATAGGTCAACGGTCGTGCGACGGTTGTGCCGTGGTCGTGCGGCGATCGTATAGTGGTCGTGCGGCGGCAAGCGATGGTTGGCGGTCCGTGAGTAATTAGAAAAAGACAAATAAATACAAAAATTATAAATTTTTACCAAACGCATTTCTATTCTTTTTTAATTTCAAGAATATAAATTTTTTATAATTACATAACACCTTATTTTACTCAAAAATTGTTCTGGAAATAGAAAAAAACTATTTCTAAAAAAGAATAGTTTCCCGAGATAGAAACGTTGCCATGCCCACCCTAAACCTAATTGAAGAGGCTCACCGTGTTAGATAGAAAACGCAGCGGGCAATGAAAAAGGCAAGCACGGTTTCGGGATTGTTTTTTTGTTGCCTATTTCGACAAAGGAATTATATCGTCGAGCGATGGCTTGATTTTACCAAATCTCGCGCTTTAAGCCAAAAAATAATATTACTGCCATTTTTCCCCCCTTTTACTGCACCTACACGTGCGATTCTGGCCCCCGTTACATTTCATCGGTCGTGTATATTGGCCATTTTCTCTCGCTCCTCCTCCTGCTCCTCCTCCTCCGCCATCACCGACCTCAATTTCCGACGCTCCATTGCTCCCTGCCGCCTCTACGCGGCGATTCCGACGCGATCACTAGGTATTCCCGGCAATCTCGCTCCCGTGCTCTCGCATCCGCGCCTTTTTCTCTCTCAATGCTTCGCGCTTCGCCCGATCGGAGAGCTCATCGACGGAGGACAGAAGCGGGACGCGCGGTTCCGGAATCGATTGTTTTATTCGTCGCTTGGTATATGTCACTTCAAAAAAACCCTATTTTTTGCGAATCCTACTTTTAATAAGATTATTACGTACCTTTATTTTCTTCTTCATTTTCTTTTGTTTCAATTTTGCTAGAGAGAAAATTACCCATGCTCATCACATACAACATTTTTTAAGGTTAAACGTGGGGCCAATCTTGATTTAAGACTTTTCTTTTCTTCTTTTTTTGGTTTTTCCTTTTGTTTCTTGATGTACCTCTTTTAAAAAAAAATATTTATCTGGTAAATCACTAAGTAATCATTGTGTTTCTGACAAAATAATAATTATTTTCTTAATGAGTTGTGTGTATCTTTTTTTTACTAAAAAATATTATACGAAAAATAACTCGAGCACGAGTAAAAGGATAATCTTTTAGTAAATCGTGTATCATGTATAAATCAACCACGGTATTCATTGTTGAGTCCATTTTTGTAAATTTGTACCAGAAATCAAAGTTGAAAAATTTACAATCAAAATAATCTACGGAAATTAAATAAATAATATATATATATATGCAAGTAAAACTAATATTTCTTTACTCCCATTTATGATTAGTGCTTTGATCATAATAATGAATGATAAGTCCAAAATAAGACAAACACGAAGGAAACATTAAAATGTAATGAGTGTGAAAGAAGCAGTTAGGTTGGGAAAAATTCTTTGGAAATGATATGTGTAAGTTTTTATTGTTGTAAAATTTATATAAAAAGAACAAAAGATCCGAAAAATAATTTTAAATCAAGAGTATGATCTACTAGAGATAATATGGTCAATTCAATTATCGCATTTTGTTCGGCTTTGGGGAAATGTCTTTAGGAAAATGTAAATACTTTTAGGTTAAAGGGATTTTTCGAAATGCAAATAACATTTAGTAAATTTGTAAATTTAAAGTGTACTGAAAAACAATTTTGGCTCAAATGCCATTTGGTAAAGACTATATTTTGTAAAGGACTTTTGCTAAGTTTTCTATTTGACATAAATGTTTTAAATATTTTTTGATAACGCTTAACTGTCACTGGCTAGATCTAGCTATCATTGGCTAGAGGTCGCACAACCTCTAAACACTGCCTAAGTCGCATGACTTCAGGTGATGTGCAACCCAAGCCAATGGTCACCTAGGTCGTGCGACCCAAGCAGCGGTTGCCGGTGTGCGTGACCCCTTGGTCGACGATCATTGGCCATTATTCGACTTCTTTGTGTAAACCATGAAAAAGATGAATAGGGAATGACAAGGCCAAGACTTGCATTCCATTAATGCTACTTCTCAAAGGACTTCTGGACCTATTATGAGATAAAGGCCCTTAAAGTATTTTGGAAATCAATCAAAAATTGAGCAAAAAACGAAAGAAATATTATTTGCATTTGTTCAAGGAAGTTTAGAGTCCCAAATCTCATTCGGAATGCTGAACCAAATAAAGTCAATGTGATAGTGGGTGTTGCCTGAGTCGCATGACTTTAGGTAACATGCAACCCGAGCCAATGGTCACTTGAGTTGCGCAACCCAAGCGGCAGCCACCGAGTGGTTGCGACCCCCAAGTAGTGGTCGACAATGCGTGCGACTCCTTGGCTGGCGATCGCTGGCCTCTATTCGACTCCTTCGCGAAAACCATAGGGAATGATAAGGTCAAGACTTGCATTCCAATAATGCTATTTCTCAAAGGACCTTTGGACCTACTATGAGTTAAAAGCTCTTAGAGTCTTTTCGAAATACAATTGTATTTTCCCAAAGTTAAGTAAAAAATGAACCAAATATTATTTGCATTTGTTCCAAGGACTTTAGAGTCCCAAAGCTTATTTGGAATGCTAAACCAAATGGGGTCAATGTGATATTGGGTGTCACAAGCCAATAATGGGTATAAATAGTGAGGGCCATTAAAAAAGTGCGAATTTTTAGGAACGGGGTGTTGTGATATTTTGGGAATTTATTATGATACTCATTTACGAATAAAACATCTCAATGCTTGAAAGTTGGATAAAATGTCTCCTATGTGAAGATTATGTGGTCTCTAATTTATATTATACAAGGAGCGCATTGAATAATAAGAAATTAAACCTTTTTTCTGTAATTTCATATATTCATGGAGTCTAAATCAAAAGGAAAAAATTGAAGCATCGTTTGTAAATATGAATGTGCCGAGTAAAAACAAGACAATACAATGAAAGGTCCACTGAAATTCACAAATTTGGAGTATACTTATTGCTTTTTATTCAGATGAGTCGAGCCAATATAATGAACTAAAAAAGTTCCATGTATGAACTTTGTATTGTGCACGTAATTTGCCTGCACTCTGGAATGTCACATGGGGAGAATTAATAAATAGAAGGAAAAATGACAAATAGTCTTTGAATTTTGACTGTGTTAATTTATTCAATGCGATTCCTTAACTTTTAATTTGTTTGATATAATCTATAAACTTTTGGGACATATTTAATTTAATCTCTGAATTATATGTAAATGTTCAATGTTGTCCCTAATCTTGGATCAATGGAAGGATAATATTGAATATTTTTGTAATGTTTAATAACTACATTGAATATATACCAAAAGCTTATAGGCCACGTTCACATTGCATATTGGGTTTAAGTTCAATGATTATATTACATATTAGATCAAACTTCAATGATCATTTGTTTTATTGTCCCTATATAAAATATGGAAAAAAAAGATATTACAAAAAACGAAGGGGATCGAATTTATTTATACTATATCTCATACACTTCTCGTCCATTCTCGTCCATTGACTCCTGAAGACTAGACCTTTGTTCGGTTTTTCAAACAACTAGTCGAACCTTTCATGCATATGTGAAGTATCGATATTTGACGCTGAGCAAGAGGAGACACGCTATAAAATGAACAGAAGAAACCAAAAAAAGAAAAAAAAGTAAGAGAGATGAGTAATTTAAAAACGATATAATAAATGCATATACTTCTTCCTCTCTTTTTAAAGTTTATTTGTTTCTTATAACATGAATAATTAGAAAAACATTTTATTAAAAATAATTGTTTGTATCGTTTAAAATAATTAATCGATGAAAAATATTTTTATTATCAATAACAAGTTATGTCTATCATCTTTGTGAATAATGAAAATATTTTTTATTTATTCATTTTCGTATATGATATAACATAAGCAATTTTTTAATAAAATATTTTGAAAATCATTTATTTTTCGCGATAGGACATATCCTAACCAAGTCAAACAATATTTTTTGAGAGACACAAAAATGTTCTTTAATGGAACTTTAACCTTATCTAGTCGCAACAAAGAAACCACTGATTTCACTCGGTGGGCTTGGATTGCAAGACTTCTTTATTTATCAGATAAATTATCGAGGTCTCAAGTGGTCTATTACGGATTAATCTTACCATGACCCGGAGCAATAAACTTTTTTTTGTTTGATAATAAACCCTCTTTTTTTTGGCCATACAATAAACCTAATTGAAGAGGCTCACCGTGTTAGATAGGAAACGCGGCGGGCGATGAAAAAGGCAAGCACAGTTTCGGGATTGATTTTTTGTTACCTATTTCGACAAAGGAATTATATCGTTGAGCGATGGCTTGATTTTACCAAATCGCGTGCTTTAAGCCAAAAAATAATATTTCGGGATTGATTTTTGTTAAGCCAAAAAAAGCAAGCGCGCTTTCGGGATTGACTTTTGTTACCTATTATATCACCAAGCGATGGCTAGATTTTATCAAATCTCGTGCTTTAAGCCAAAAAATAATATTTCGGGATTGATTTTTGTTAAGCCAAAAAAAGCAAGCGCGGTTTTGGGGATTGATTTTTGTTACCTATTTCAGCAAAGGAATTATATCGTTGAGCGATGGCTAGATTTTACCAAATCTCGTGCTTTAAGCCAAAAAAATAATATTTCGGGATTGATTTTTGTTAAGCCAAAAAAAGCAAGCGCGGTTTTGGGATTGATTTTGTTACCTATTATATTGTCGAGCGATGGCTAGATTTTATCAAATATCGTGCTTTAAGCCAAAAAATAATATTTTGGGATTGATTTTTGTTAAGCCAAAAAAAGCAAGCGCGGTTTCGGGATTGATTTTTGTTACCTATTTCAGCAAAGGAATTATATCGTCGAGCGATGGCTAGATTTTACCAAATTTCGTGTTTTAAACTAAAAAATAATATTTCAAGATTGATTTTTGTTAAGCCAAAAAAAGCAAGCGCGGTTTCGGGATTGATTTTTGTTACCTATTTCAGCAAAGGAATTATATTGTCGAGCGATGGCTAGATTTTACCAAATTTCGTGTTTTAAACTAAAAAATAATATTTCAGGATTGATTTTTGTTAAGCCAAAAAAAGCAAGCGCGGTTTCAGGATTGATTTTTGTTACCTATTATATCGTCGAGCGATGGCTATATTTTATCAAATCTCGTGCTTTAAGCCAAAAAATAATATTTCGGGATTGATTTTTGTTAAGCCAAAAAAAGCAAGCGCGATTTCGAAATTGATTTTTGTTACCTATTTCAGCAAAGGAATTATATCGTCGAGCTGACTAGATTTTATCAAATCTCATGCTTTAAGCCAAAAAATAATATTTCGGGATTGATTTTTGTTACCAATTATATCGTCGAGCGATGGCTATATTTTACCAAATCTTGTGCTTTAAGCCAAAAAATAATATTACTGCCGTATTTTCCCTCCCTTTCACTGCACCTGCACGTGCGATTCTGGCGCCGTTACAATTCATCGGGTGACTATATTGGCCATTGTCTCTCGCTCCCCTCCTCCTGCTCCTCCTCCTCCGCCATCACCGACCTCAATTTCCGGCGCTCCGTCGCTCCCCGCCGCCTCCACGCGGCAATTCCGGCGCGATCGGCAGGTACTTCCGGCAATCTCGCTCCTGTGCTCTCGCATCCGCGCCTTTTTCTCTCTCGATCCTTAGCGCTTCGCCCGATCGGCGAGCTCATCGACGGAGAGCGGAAGAAAAAAACCCTATTTTTCCTCGAAGCGCATGTCTTAAACCCTAGTGGGATCCTCCTCGGAGCAATTCGATGCCAGTGGAGCGTCCCAGATCTGGAGTTGTTTGATCCGTGTTGGATTTTCTTTCTCCCGATCCGGAGCCTTGCTCTGGACGTGTTTCCAATTGAGCGCTTGCTTGTGAATATCTCGATTCCGTCTTTTTAGCCCCCGAGTGTAATGTGTGTGATCTTCAGTTGTATGTGGGTGATGTTTGGAAGTTGGATCGGGTCGTGTTTGAAGAATTGAGTTTCTGGGTGCTCTTTTTTTTTTTTGCAGAAAGATTTTGTATTTGGGTGAGTAGGGGATTTCGTTAGAACAAGGGAAATGTCGGCGTTCATGCCCCCAGGGGTACCTAGATCCGGCAGTAACGCCAATCAAGCACGGCCGCATCCGCAGCAACAGCCTCCCAATTATAACCCAAATGCGATGGCGGAGAGCATGCAGAGTATGAGCCTGAATAGACCGCCATCGACCCTACCTGGTTCTGCCCCTAGGCCGTCGCCTTTTGGCCAGCCACCGCCCTTTACATCTCCATCACCTTCACCTGCATACCCTGGTGGGTCGCAACCAATGTCACGTCCTGGCCCTCCTCCCCCTGGCGTTCTCGCAAGACCCACAATGCCTCCATCAACTGCCGCACAAGCCACATTTCCCCCTAATGTCGCCCCAGGAAGACCCACTGCTCCACCTGCGAGTCATGCAGCCCCCTTTGGATATAGACCGTCTGCTGGTTCTTTGCCATCCTCGGTTGGCGGGCAAACAGGTGTTTCTCCAAGGGCTCCCGTTTCCGGAGCATTCCCTGGTGCTCCGGTCACAACACCAGCTGCACCAGCAGCAGGTCGTCCACCATTTGCGACTGGTCCAGTGGTTCCACCAACAGGTCCGCCCTCTGCTCTAGTGAATAATGGGCCACCAACTTTTGCGCATGGAGGTACAGCTGGAGGTCCTCGATTTGCTCCTCCAGGTGGCCCTGCACCTCAGCAGCTGCCTGGTGCTCCTCCGCTGCCAAGGGTATCGACAGATCAAGTTGCTCGAGGACCAAGCATGCGCTCCCTCATGGCTAGTCCCTCAGTAAGTTCTCCGCTGGCTCCTCCAATGCAATCAGGTTCAACCTTCTTCGGAGCACCTCAGGCCATGCCTCCTCCATCGCCTTCTCCTTTTGCACCACAGCCTTGGTCAATGCGTTCTGAGCAAGTAAGAACTTTGAATTCACATTTCAAAAAGCAGTAGCGTAGCCCTCATGTTTTGAGTTGGACATCCCCCCACCTGCCTTTGCTCTTCCCTTTTAGATTTGGATAGAAGGGAAGGAGGAAGCTTTGGAGACGATTGCCAATCTTGACATTCTAAGAAAGCCACCTTATATATGCTTATGTAGATCATCTTTATACATGTCTAGATTGCGCTAGTTAATTCAATTTCATGAAGTATCTTTCCCTTTTGTACTTAATGAGTTACTGTTATTTTATCATCAAATAGCCATGGTTGGTAAAGTGATGTGGCTTTTGCATTCTTCCTATTTTTCTTCTTCTACGTGGATGATGGTGGTTTCCTTCCTCATTTTGCAAAGTCACTCTGAAAGTTCTTTGTTTAATACAAGTTAGAAGATGTTTCTTTAGACATCTAAAATTTTGAAGTTTTGAGAATTTTTCCTCCGACTAAAATAACAATACATGCCATGCACATTTGTGGTACTTATTATTGCATAAGGTGCAAGTGGATTCTAACATCACTTTTGCTCAATATTTACGTAATTTGTATATGGGTATGTGTAAAATTTAGATTTCACTTTAGCTTGACATTTGGCTATTGGGAGCTGAGTTGTTTCAAAGTTAATTATTAATTGTTGTGAATGATTTTAGCGTTAAACACCAAGTATATAAATAAAATTATCCACCTTTGAAGTCTTTTAGATTTGTGGAATGAGATGATGAGGAAAGATATGGAGCATCTAGGGCTTACAAAGGATTTAATAAATATTGAGTGCAAAGGGCATAGGATGCATATAGCTGAAAACACCTAGTTGGATGGGGCTTGGTTTTGTTTTTATTGTTGTTAAAGTTCATTTAATTTGTGAAAGTGAAATTTATGTACTTTTAATGCTAGAAACCATATAATGGGGGAGAAACCACCCCTTCATTCACCCCCCTCAAAAAAAAAAAAAAAAAAAAAAAAAAAATAAAAGAAGAAAAGATAAGAGAACACTCACACACACACGATTAACGACTAAGGCAAGGCCTCGTTAATTAATTGGGTAAGCTATCTTCTGTTCTGCTGAAGCAAAAGGATGGGGTGTTCTGCTCGTCCATGAACCCTAGAAGCATAGATTTAGTTCTTCTGGTGATTAGGCATTTTCAAGAGTTGAGTTTATGTCCTTCCATGTGAATTTCAGATTTAAGACCATTGGGGCTTGGGTATCCTTTTTTCAGTGAAGCAGAGAGACTTTTCATTTCAATTTTGGTGAGACATTCGACCATGAAATTTGAACAGGACTTGGCTGAAATTAGTCGATTTGGGCATCATCTAATAAACTTTTGAAGTGAAAGAAAATCAGTCAAGACATTAGCAGGCGCCTGATCCTTATCATGTTCGCTTAATAAAAACAATATTATGTAGATGATTGTCAAAGAACATGATGTCTCAGTCATGATTAGGCTAAATGTTGCATGAGAAAAAGCCCAAGAGAGGGAATTATTGAAAGAGATAGGTTACATTATCTTTGAGCCTCCCTATTTTTGGTTTTGAGCTCTTTTGGGGTACAAGCTCTTTTTGTCCATGGGTTGGCAGCCCTGGGTGCCTCAAGTGAATTTCTCTTTACTTTTTTATAAAAAGTGAGAGCGATAGGTTAGACCGCCCGTTTTCTGTGAACTATGACTCCTAGAAAAGGAATTTCTGTTCACGACGCTGGTGACCAATTATGCCAGTTAATCCCCTCTTCCTTGTGACAATCTTACTATTAAATTTATCCGTTGATCAAGAAATGTTTCCTTTGTTTATATACATTTTGAGTTTAGTGATAATTTAGTCCTTTCTGATTTTTATTAGACGCCTCCACCTCCACTGGTACCGGGTGCTCCACAACCACCACGAGCATTTGGGATGCCACCTCCGCTCCCAAATCAATCTATGACTGCAATATCCCCTGCCATGGCCTCCACTGGATCTTCTCTTGGAGGGCCATCAAAGATCGATCCTAATCAAATTCCAAGGCCTATCCCAAGTTCAACAGTGATACTTCATGAAACTCGGCAGGGCAATCAGGCAAACCAGCCTCCAGTATGTCTTGCTTTTAGCTCTTGAGGGTACAGCTTTATTATTGTCTTAGCATGCAGTCTTCTGATTCTGTTTTTGTTTATGAAGCCTGCCACAAGTGACTATATCGTGAGGGACACTGGAAATTGCAGTCCACGTTTCATGAGGTGCACCATTAATCAGGTAGAGATAGGATGTGGTGTTCGACTGTTAGTGCGTCTATGGAGTTCTCGGGTGCTTAAAAGAGTTTCTTTTTTTCTGGGGATTCTGCCTTGGCTGAGTTAGAAAACAGGTTGTCTCTATGTATATTGTTTTATGTAAATAAAATACTTCCTGTGTGATTGGACAGATTCCGTGCACTGCTGATCTTTTGACAACATCAGGCATGCAGCTGGCTTTGTTGGTTCAACCTTTGGCACTTTCTCATCCATCTGAAGAACCCATTCAGGCAAATAGTGTTTTACTTGAATTTTTTAGGTTTTCTTCGTTAGTTTGGAATTTGTGGATGCATTGATATTGGTGTATTTGAACGTTGTTTTAGTCATTCTAAATGGTTATGTTAGGTCTTTCCTTGTGAGCCTCGTTCAAATCCCTTCCAGATTCGTCAGCAAATCAGAAACTTCCCTTGCCTTGTCAAATTTACGTCGAAATAATTTTTGTGACCCAGGGCAGAACCTTTTGAATAATTTCCTTGAGATAAGGATAAAGAATTGTTGCCATACCTCCACCTCAACAGGGATTTTCTTCGGATTCTTAGTTCAGTGTTTATGATTTTGTGTTAGCGATTTTGTCGTATGGTATTGATATTGATGTTGGACGATGTCGTTTGTTGCTAGTTTCTGTAGCTTTGCTGATAGAGCATCTTATACTTTCAGGATTTTGTCTACTTTGGCGAAGGTAAACGACATATTGGTTTTTCTGTATGCTTTCACCTGATTGGGTCTACTTTTGACATTTCAAATGAACAAAATGAACAGTATAGTAACCTAAGATGGCATATCCCTTTGGTTCTCTAAGTTTTAGCATATTATATTTGTTGCCCTTCTTTTTTACCATCCATTTGTCATCCTTGCAAATTTCCCTGGATAATTTCTCTAATTTTCCCCTGGATGAGGTTTCATTTTTGCATTTGATTGCTTGATGTTCACATCCTCTCACAACATCGATTTCTTACCACAAAAGCAGAAGCAATTTATCTCCCTTTTCTTTTCTTGCGATTGTCCCTTCTTCTTTGTTCCTGTATAAATGCTTGGCTACTTCCCTCTTTTTAGTGCGATTCTGACTTGTCTATCGCTTCTATTCCCATGTTTTATTTGGAGTCATGTCTCCTTTATGGTAATGAAGAAGTTGGAAATGAGTTTATGTTCTGATTGATGGTTTAGGTTGTTGATTTTGGAGAAAGTGGCCCCGTCCGATGTTCCCGCTGCAAGGGCTACATAAATCCTTTTATGAAGTTCATAGATCAGGGGAGGCGTTTCATTTGTAACTTATGTGGTTGGTAAACCTCACTATTCTTGTTTTCATTTTCCAGCTTTTTGAATGATTTAGTGCTTGAATGTGACAAAATATTGGACGATGACTTTCGAGAGGATCATTCTGGGAATAGTGGCTCTGCCTTTTTCAAAGATCTTTGGTTGTCTTCTACACTGTTGGTCTTTACTTGTGGTCTTTGTTGTCTTAGTTCTGCTCGTGATATTTGCTCAGGTTCATTTCTCTGTGTTTTGGTCTTTTGATATCTGTGGTGGACTCGCTTTATTAGTTAATGTTAAAGTAGTGTATAAGAATTTGGATGTACTGTTAGGCCGTATGATTGAAAATGATGTGCTTGTGTCAGTTCGTTGTAATTAATGGTTCAGATGTCTCATAAATCAAGAAGAGAAAAAAAATGGGGGGTGGGGGTTATGAAATATAGATTTTTGATTGATATACTGATGTTGGAATCTGTGGAGGCCTAGTTGCCCCTGCATCCTCAGGGGGGTATAATTTCTCATTAACAAATTATTAGCTTATTTTTTACTTTTCTCGATGTGGGTGACCTGACCGCATTCTTCATACTTGTTTGCAGGCTTTACGGACGAGACTCCGCGCGATTACATCTGCAATTTGGGTCCTGATGGCAGGCGCAGAGATGCGGATGACAGACCTGAACTGTGTAGAGGAACAGTCGAATTTGCTGCGTCGAAGGAATATATGGTCAGTGAAACTATGAGATTCACTTGTCTATAGTGTACTGCAGTCCCCTACATTTCAACTGAATACTTTATGTTTCTATTTTTTTTTTGTCAGTAACTACTTGACAGTTTTTCAGTTGGCTCTCTGATTTCTTAATCTAAACAGTTATAATAGTCTGCATATTTCTATGATTTGACTGTGCACCAGTTTCATGGATTTATATGTCCTGTTTAATTTCGTTATCACCTTACAAATGTGATTTCAGAGAAGTAAATTACAAATTGCAGTCAATATTTAGTTGCTGAGGACGTGCTTTAAGAATAAGCACAGAATATTGGGAAGGGGCTTAATAATATTCTTCTGGAGCCTGTGCGTGAATATTCATAAAGTACATAATATGCCCCATTTGTGAAAATATGCTTGCAGATAAGACATTTGTTGTCCATCTCTCTAGGCAGAAGCAAAACCCTGTGCTTTGATATTACTGTCCTGAAGGATAATAAGCCTGATTTACTCATTATCCTTGGGAAAAAGAGATCAATATGAGTCTCACGGTCTTTGTTGGTTTATCGTCTTCGAATAGATAGCTGAAATTGTATATGTCAAAATTTGTATAAAGGAATGCATGCTTTCATTGTCAAGTGTTCTTTCTTAATATGTGATGTAACCCTTTCAGCAGCGAGCTGTGTTAGCAGTCAAAATATTACGTTTTGTGGTGTTCCTCCTCTTTAATATTTTTTATGTTTTCAGTTGTCTTCTCTTTTACGTTAAGTTTTCTTTGATCTATGTAATTCCAGGTCCGTGAACCTATGCCAGCGGTATATTTCTTCCTTATTGATGTATCCATGAATGCTTTGCAAACTGGTGGAACTGCTGCAGCTTGCAGTGCAATCAGTCAAGTTATTTCTGATCTTCCTGTAAGTGCTTTTTGATTGTGCAATAACAAAAGCTTTTTATTTACTATGGAATCTGATCTAGCTACTTTGCTTGGATAGTTGGTGCTCAAATCAGTGGTGTTTCGTTTTTTACTTCTTGTTGTTGTGGAACAATGTGTATATATCACATCTGATGGGAAAGTTGACACTTGTCTCGCTTTTCCTGCAGAAGATACACGATACTGATTCGCAAAATCTTGTTTTTCTAGATTTTTAGTTGACTTTGGCCTTGAGAAAGAGTTGTGGCCTTATGAGATCGCTTCTGTTTAGCTTGTGGATTTCTTTCACCTGATCAATGACAATTTCCTGTTTATACCTAGAATTACATTACTTGATTTGAAACACAAATTCGAGCTTATGTGCATTATTCTATTAAAATTTGGCTCCCAGAAGTAGTCTCATATCCATAGGCAGAATTTTGGGCCTGGCTTGAGAATTTATGCCAATGACTATAAAAGGAAATGCTTTTGACTCAGTCCTCACCTATGGTTGCTTTTGGAAGGAAAGGAACTTTAGGCTTTTTGAGGATACATCAAAAGCCATTGGAACTGTATTCACAGATCATTACATATGTTGGGTCTTACGCTACCAAACTTTTATAATAGTATCCTTATTGTGTATAATGATTTTGTTAGATGTTCTACTCCCTCGCTACCTTATTGGAATACCTTCTGTTTGTTTTTTAGGGCAAAAGCCACCAAAAACTCTAAACTATGCCCACTGTCATTTATCTTAACTTTTTTCCATGACACCAAAAATCCATAACTTGGTACTTATGTGACACATTTACCCTCCATCAAATTTTTGCCGATGAGAATCGTTGAAAATCTGCTTACATGGATGCCTGAAAGCAAATGGTGTTGATATGGTGCCTATGTGAATTAATTAAAATAAGCTGAAAAATCATCTAATGGAAATTTGATGGAGGGTAAATGCGTAACATTTTTACAAGTTTGGAGTTTCTTATGTCACAAGAAAAAGTTTATGGTAAATGTGTCATAGTGGGTATAATTTGTGGTTTTTGATGTCACAAAAAAAAGTTAGGTAAATGTGTCACAGTGAGCATAGTTCGGGATTTTTTTGTGGCTTTTTCCCTTTTTAAAAGGGTAAAAACAAGTGCAATAGAAGAAATGAAGTCTCTTTCCCAATTAGTTCAAAAGCCAACTGAACTGGAAGATATCAAAGTTCTGTTCGGCTGTTTCACTTTTTGTTTTCTTTGGTTGAAACAACCAAACTGGCTGTAAGTTCCATATAGGATGCTTTCTTCCCCGCCCGGAAAAAAGGGGGGAGGGGAGGGGGAGGGAACAGCATGTAGAAGGTCCAGTTTTAGCTGTGCATTCAGATGTTTTTGATGAACGCAAGTTTAGTTTGAATTTGGTTGATCGAATGCTTTTGACAGAGACCTGCATCAAGACGAGGGAAATCAGTTTGAGTTTCAAAATCAAATATATCATTCAGATTAATTTCATTATTCTTCTTCTTTGGTTGATAGTCTTTTAGCTAGGCTTAGCTTGCTTGCATCATCCTGTATACTGTCATCGCTAGTTTCGTGTAATGACTTGCCACCGAAAATTGGAGTAGCATTTGATGTTTCATCTGAATTTGGTGTAGTTGCCAACAGAATTGAGAAGCATGATTTGTTATGTTGATATCTCAGTAGCATCTGACCTTATTTGTTGTCGCTTTTCCATCTACTCCATTGCAGATGCATTAGAACATGGTAGCTATTGTGGACTTCCTGTTTTTTCTGTCCTTATGGCTAGAAAAAATTAGTCAAAAACTGATGGAATACTGCAAGAGAAAAGAAAATAAGTTAAACTGCTATATGCTATCAAAGGGTTGTTGTTAAGTAATGTGTTTTCTGATTGATATCTTCATGCTGTCATTTGGCAGGAAGGTCCTCGGACAATGGTTGGAATTGCAACATTTGACTCCACTATTCATTTTTACAATTTAAAACGTGCACTGCAACAGGTCTGTGCTGTCATTTTTTTTTTCTTGTACTGTGTAAGATTGGTGAAGCACTATTTTCATATTATTATCAAAGGGTGTTTAGATTGCGAAAATTCATGAATTATGGCATGTCTGCAACTTTGTGTGGTTTCTAAAAGTGTATAGTATTATATTTTTGGTTAGGGTTGAGAGTTTGAGTCTTTACAGTTAATCCAGAAACGAGCTATTATGACATATATGGTTTGACTTGTATTTTAATGAGCCATTCATCACTCAGTACATGTTAATGAGTATTTAGAAGAACTGGAAGGTCTATCAGAACTTCAGAGGCAATCAATTGTGGCATTGCTTTTCCATTACAGGTTACCTTCCATGGACACCAGATAGAGGCATCCCATTGTTAAACCTGCTAAAAATCCCATTTTTTGGCTGTTTTCTCGTCATTAACAGAGTATAGTCAAGTAATGAGTATTTCATTTAGTGGTATGTCATTAGAATTTCCATCACTTGGCTGTTTTCTCATGTGGCTTACCAAAGTAAAATAATACAAATTTGGACATAATGGAGCTTAAGAATGAGTTCTTTCAAATAAAATTCTGAAAAGTCCAATGGAAACTGTGCTATAGATTGTTTCATAATTTTCTCTAGCAAAAGGAAAAGGCACTGGATAATGGTTTGTTGATGTCATGTAGCCAATTTAGTTAAGGTTAGGTTGTATTACCCAAGTAAAATCACTTTCTTTTGCAATTTTTTTTTTTTTTTGGGGGGGGGGGGTGGTGGGGTTGGGTTGTGGGGGTTGGTGGTTGTCAGAGGAAAGATGCTTCCCAGAAATATGGTTGGTGTATAGTCTACTTGCATGGTTGGATTTCAACGAAAAAGGCAGTTCATTTATGCAATTTCAAGCAATGTTTATCTTTGGCAGATGCCCATTTCAGTCTGAAGAGTTTATCTTACTTGGTTATTGGGCATTGACTAGCCCAAAAGGCTATGTTGAATTTTATGAACTTTTAGTTGCTTCTCTATTAAGAGTTGTAGAGTTGTCAGGTCTGTCATTTATTTGATGCATGGGTGGTAGTGATGCTGGCAAGAATATTAGCCAAAAGGGAGCATAGCAACAAGGATGCCTGAGATGTTAAATATTTATAGAAAGTTGGTTAAGATTTCAGCTTGCTGCCAAACTCTATGAAAGGGCTAGACTGGGCTTAGCATTTGAAAGAGAAGATAACTTCTTTGAGAAATCTCAAAAGTCATGGTAGCGTGCTTTGAGATTCAATTGTGATTGGAAACTAGGGTTTAAGAAAATGTGGGACATGATTATGAGGAATTGGGTGTCTTATCCTTTTTTATTTGGGATTTTTTTTTCCTTCCCAAAGTAGGATTGTGGAAAATTGTTGCGAGACTCAAGTGACTGAAATTAATGGAATATTTGAAATTGGTTAGTGAATTCCGAAATTGCAATGGCTGTAATCCCACATGGTTTTTTTGCTTGTTAGTCAGTGCCTTTTCTTGATTGATTGTGAGACAGCTTTTATATCTTCTATTGGTCATTTTTCTAAAATTATATTTTGTTTAATTTGGAGAGCATTGACCTATTGTCTGCTGAAAACTCAATTAAGAGGATTGTGAATGATGGTTCTGACAAGCAATGAATGTTCTCAGCCATTGATGCTGATTGTTCCCGATATACAAGATGTTTACACTCCACTGCAAAGTGATGTTATTGTCCAGCTTTCTGAGGTGAGCTTCATAATGCCATTTAAGAAGAATAAAATGAAAAATTTACTATTTAATAACAGAAAAATCTTTATTTTCACTTTCTTTATGCTCGCGAAGTTTATCTTATATACCTTATTTTATTCTTTTACTCTGATTGCAGTGCCGTCAACACTTGGAGCTATTGCTGGAAAGCATTCCGTCTATGTTCCAAAATAATAAAACTGCTGAATCAGCCTTTGGTGCTGCAGTTAAGGTATGTCATTTTCTTTCTAGGGCTCTTCCTAATGCTTGCAAATGGAAAATAATGAGAACTGATGGACTTTTCCTTGAGAAACATGATTGTGATTTTTTTTTTTTTTTTAATATGATTGGTTCTTTAATTTGTTCCAAGGTCGAGCTGTGTTGGTAAATACTTCTAGAATCTTGTGGATTTCATGTCTTCGACACATTTAAATTGCTTTTTAGGCACATTCTCAGATTTTTTTTTTTTGGTGTTAATAGACTGAAAGACAACAAAGTGAGCTATTTTCATCAGTAGTTGTTGAGTGATGCCCTCAAAAGTAAAACCTACTAGATTTAAATCATAGAATAAAATTTGGAAAGGTCGACTGTATAGAGAAGAATTAGGCTTTAGAAGAGAGAATGAGCAATGTAAGTCAAGAAGGTGTTTAGAGATGCACTAAAATTGTAAAAAACCTACTCTTGGGGTTTTAAGCAAGTCACAGACTCACAGGAAAATAAATTCTGCCAAAGTTATTACTGTGCAGAGATGAAAGGGACGACATATCAAAACAAGTATTGGGTTTTAACCAAGATAAAAAGTTTGAGAGAAGTGTATTTAACTAATTGAAATCATTGCATTTGGTTCTACTGATTGCTTGGTTTTGGGAAGGGAGTTACCTTAATATCTTTGAATATCAGATCTTATGCCTGTGACACAAACTTACTTTATGCTGCCAAAAGTTAGCGGGTCTATGTCACTCATCAGGAAATGCTCAATGGAGTTCTTCCTTTCCCTGTCTGTGTTGCTTTCTGGATGAGCTTTCTTTTAAGTTAAGACGAAGAAAGTTCCTTTAATTAAAGGCAGTATACTAGCATTTTGATGGACAGGAAGTATACAAAGCACAAAGCACTGAAAGAAAGAAGTGGAGGACTAAGAAAGCAGGGATAATGAAACAGCTTGAACTCTGTACCATTGCATTGTAGTAATATTGTTATTTACTTATTATGTTTGGAAAATACTTCTATTAGTTTATCTTTTATATCATTAATTTCCAGGTGTTGATTGTCATATTGGAGAAAAATACTGCTATGCTCTTAATGCATTAGCCACAACACATTAACAATATGAATTTTTTGTTTAACGATTTCCCCTTTTTTCCTTATTTTTAAACCTTCAGGCTGCTTTCCTGGCACTGAAAAGTACTGGTGGGAAACTTCTGGTATTTCAATCAGGCATGTTCTGGGTTTCATTGAATTTATCTTAATTTGTGATCCATTAATTTATCTTGGTTAACTTCATTTGTAATGTGTTAATTTGCGATGCATCAATTTGTCTTGGATATCTTAATTTGTATTGTGTTAATTTGTGATCAATAATATTTGAGTATGGAAATATGAAGAAATGCCTCTTTCTTTAAGTTTTCCCTACTTTGTACCATCCAATGCTGGAGTTTCTTGACCAAATATGGATGTAAATTATTGGGAAGGCTTAAATGGAGGATATTCCAATTTTTGTTAAGATAATACGATACATGTAGCAACATGAATAATGTCACCAGGGAAGTCAAAATAGAAGGCTTGAGAGACTTAATGAGCTCAGATAAAATGTAAAAATAAATGCACCATGACATCTCATTTATCTTGCGTTGGAAAATATGATTGGAGATCCTATGTTAGCTTTAGATAAATAGTTTTAGTCGATTTGAGGAAAAGTTGGTTGAACTTGAAAGCAAAGACTATTAATTGTCTTGAGTGAGCCAACACTATGTAGGTCAGTGCTTGAGCAACATAAATATAACTTAACTAAGTCATGTGGAAGTTGATCCGTGTTGTGATGTTGTGTTGTGTTATGGTTTGTCAGCTGAACACCCCTAGAAAAGTTTATTTTAGGTGCATTGCGTCAGAATCGTTCCCATTCTTGTCTGTTTCATGTTGTAATCCTTGAATGCATGGTAATATATTTTTAGATAATCAATTGAAAGTGAAAAGAAAAGGAAAAAGTGAAGGTAAAGGAGAGCAGGAAAAGGATTCCAGGTCTGACAAGTATACACCTTGGTCCCAACTTTATTGTATGAAGAGAAATTCTCATTTGTTTTGGCACAGTTGCTCATTTCAACGAGGCAATGTAAATCTGGATGGTTTTCATGGATATTGCTAGAACTTGCAGTCAGATCTGGATTCCTAGGATCCAATGCTTTCTTGTAATTTTTTAAGTGCCCTGTTTTGTATGAACTGGTTCCTGGAACTTCTTTGCTGTATTGGTTGTTGTAGCAGGCCTTTTGTTTTGCTTAAATAGATGTATGAACACTGATAATTTCTTGATTTTGTCCAAAATGATACAGTCTTGCCATCAGTAGGAATTGGCGCTCTCTCTGCCAGAGAGGCTGAAGGAAGAACTAATATCACATCCGGAGAAAAGGTAGGAGCTAGCTGATGCAATCCGACTCCTTTATTATATCCCTCCTCCCCCCCCCCCAAAAAAAAACCCAAAAACGAAAACCCCTCCCTTTTCCTCTTTTCTTCCCATATTCACTAATGTAAACAGTTGTAAGTTTCTACCCTGCTCTGCTTGTAGCCACCGGCATGCATAGCTAGTCTATTTAAATAAATATTGTTCTTTAGATAATGGCCTGACAGCCAACCTGGCTGCAGAATTATGTCCGTTCATTGTATATGGTCTTTTTTGCATCCATACTACTGCCCTTTAAGTAATTTAAGGTGATGATTTTGGATAAAAAATCAATATTGTTTCCAATCAGGTTCTACTTATTCCTTCTATCATCTTGTCACCTGTATAATGTGGGTTGTGGTCAAGGAGCTGGAGTTGTGAACTGCTTGTCATACATAACATATTCATGCATGTACTCCTTTGGCAGATCTTGTTATGCTCTTATTGTTGAGATCTTTCAGAAAATCAACGCTTATGAAAAAGTGGAGATATTACGGGAATCTTGTTGCCATGCATTAAGTTAAATTGGCATTGTCAGTATTTCTCTATGGCTGTAGTTCTCCTCTCACATTTAGTTGTTTTCATGGAAATTGTAGGAGGCTCATAAGTTACTTCAACCAGCTGACAAAACTTTGAAGACAATGGCCATTGAGTTTGCAGAGTTCCAGGTAAACTTTTGCATTGATTCTTTAAAATTTGTGATACAATCAAAGAAAGAATATCGTGACATGCTTCTGTGGCTTGCTTTTTGTCATTATACGTATAAGATATCTGTTGGCATTTTTACGTGGACTAACTTTTTTATTTTGAAATGCTGTAGGTTTGCGTTGATGTGTTTCTCACTACCCAGAGTTACATAGATATTGCATCGATATCTGTGGTACCAAGAACTACCGGAGGGCAGGTAGACCTCTCATTTTGTTTCTTGTTATGGATGACTTAAATGTTTCGGTAAAATGACAGTTTTCTGCTTTCTGGAAATTGTTTCTGTCCTTCTATGCTAGTTAAAGGACTGTCTTTGTTTGGCTGAGTTTTCAGAGAAACTCCTATTGGCCCTTATATCTATAAATCAGTTTGTCTAACTAGAAAACCCAATGCCTGGGGCCATACGTCTCATGAGGTGATGTATTCCTTTGCCAATCCATTGATGCATCCTTAACTCGGAAGGAAGTTTCTTGTTATGGGAGCTTATGCCATTTAGAGTAGGTAGGAGGGTGCATGAGACACAGTGATATAAGCAAAGCAGGTAGATATGCAGCTATCAGTATCCTTGTAGCTTGTTTGGTTGGGTGGGCTTTGTAATACACTTGCTGGAACTTGATTTGGCACGCTTGTGATAAGTCACTACGGATGTGATGGGCTTGGTATGTTTTTTTTTTTTTGGTAAGGAAGATGGGCTTGGTATTGTAATCTCCCATTTTAGTTTTCTTCACGTATTGACCTTTTTTTCTTGAATTTATTCCAGGTTTATTACTATCATCCCTTCTCAGCTCTATCGGATCCTGCAAAGCTTTACAATGATTTAAGATGGAATATTACAAGACCTCAAGGTTTTGAGGCTGTAATGCGAGTGAGATGCAGTCAGGTAATCCTAATGGTGATAAAGATGTCTTTTTGTGATGCATTTACCATTGCTTCTGTTCTCCTTTATATTACTATTAGTTGATATCTTGTAGGGTATTCAAGTTCAAGAGTACCATGGGAATTTTTGCAAGCGCATTCCTACTGATATTGATCTACCCGGGGTATGCGTCCTCGTGTGAAGTATCTTTTGTAGTATATTAATACGTGCTTTCCTTTTCATTTTCTTCCTGAACAATGGAAGCCCTAAACATCAGTTTTTTGGGTATTATTTCCTTTTGTAAGCTTGAAATGCATTGTATGTTCTTTAAGTTGAGTCATTGAGGCATTACTATTCTGGCACTTGAAAAGATTTCACTGGACCCAACTGAGGGGGTGCCAATTTATGTAGATAGAAGGTTCAAAATGAAAGATAAAACCTGTGCAGATTCCAGGAAGTAGTTTTCAGACTGGAGTCGTTATACTACAAGGGTAAAGTTAAAAAAAATGTTTCTTGTTATTCTTAAGAGAAAAATTTGCTTGCTGATGCATCCTAGGTTTTTCCTTCTGGACTCACTTCATAATATGGCCAAGTTCCTACTTTACCTGAAACTCTTTAATGATACATCTTTGTTTTGGTGTTTTAGATCACTTTCTATAGCTTTTTGTAGATCTTCTTACATGGCTGTTTTATATGCTAATGCCCATTCTTGTGCAGATTGACTGCGACAAAACAGTAATGGTAACTATGAAGCATGATGATAAGTTACAGGATGGCTCCGAATGTGCATTTCAGGTAGTTTTTCCCTCAATTATCTTATTCTTGTAATTCCTGGGGTTTATCTGGAATCTTAGTTTTAACTTTAATTTTCTTCTATCTGTAACTTAGTGTGCACTTCTTTACACCACTGTATACGGCCAAAGAAGAATTCGCGTTACAACTTTGTCTCTTCCATGCACTAGCATGCTAACTAATCTGTTCCGAGCTGCTGACTTGGATGCTCAATTCACATGTTTGTTGAAGCAAGGTATTCTGTAACTTTTCCTCCTATGTCATTCATCTGTTATATGTACAAATGCATGTTCTGCCATTTTATTAATTATTTGTTGATTCCTATAGAATCTTGTATTGAATTAGTGGCTTGTTTTTGGCCTTTTTTGCTCAGTCTTGGAATCGCCCTTGTCCAGGAAAATTTGACTGGATCTTCCATCTTAATATTTTAGTCTTTTCTATGTTTGAAATATCGATTGTACTTGCGGGGGTCAACTTGCTAGTGATCATCAAAATAATTACCAGCCTGTTGCCTTTTTAATTGAAGAATATTGGATAAACATAACTGCATATTAGTAATGCTTGGCTCGAATTTGAAGGATTTTGATTTTGGCCTCTTTATCTGTTTATCTGATGTCTCTGCAGCGGCTAGTGAAATTCCTTCAAGTCCACTCTCACAAGTCCGCGAACAAGCAACAAATCTATGCATCAACATTCTGCTTTCATACCGTAAATTTTGTGCGACAGTTTCATCATCCGGACAGCTAATTCTTCCAGAGGCTCTCAAGCTTCTACCTCTCTATACTCTTGGTAAATTTTTTTCTCAATGTGTACATTTGGAAGTTGGTATGAAAGGGCTGTGCTGGGAGTGCTAATCTAAAGTCTCAATGGCTCATAGTTAATTTAAAAAGATGGTACCTCTTCTTCATCCCTTGTAGGTGGGACAGATTAATTTGTTTTTGTCAAGCGCCAGCATATGAAAGAAAGGGAAAACATGTTTGTTTTTATGCTTTCATGTACTATAGTTTACGTTTCTTTCAAAGGGGTGGAAATAGTCTCCAAATTTCAAATTTCCAGCTGTATAGAGCTGGGCAGACAGTTTCTTTATTAAGTTTTTAGATGTTCAACATAGGATATTTTCGCCACGTCACTAGAACTTTCAAGTTGTACGCTTTGTTGCCTCAGGTTTCCAAATTATAGTGCTGCATAGATATTTTATTGTATGGCTTTGTTGACAAGTGCCCTTTCTTCCTGATGACATTGGTTGATTGGGTCTCTTCGACTATCTGACTCCTAATGGATTGGGACGGTGCCCGTTCCACAGCAGTCGGGTTATTACAGCAGTAATAGGCCATTGGTAGTGGCCCAAAGTTACCAATTCTGGGACTCATGCCCATGACCATGCTCTTCCTATGAATCAACTTAGCATTAGGTTTTGAAGGCGTTGGCAATTTTAGGTCAGCACCGATTAAGCATTAAAAAATGTGGAAATGTCAGATTTTGAAGACCTCAAATATGAGAAAAGGGCAAAAATTTGACATATTTCAAGACAAAGGAAGATGCAATTATTTTGAAAATTTTCAACTCAATACCAAATGTAGCTTAACAAGTGTCTTGAGGGCATTCCTTAATATTCATTGTGTGTGTGTGTGTGTGTGTGTGTGTGTGTTAATGGCCCTAGAAGGCACGTGACACATCCCTATTCTTGTGTTTATGATTAAACGTGTTATGTATAGGTATATTTTACGTAATTAACATACTTCTTTTTGTTGCAGCCCTGATGAAAGGCACAGGGTTGAGAAATGATGGGAAGATAGACGACCGGTCTTTCTGGGTGAATTATGTTTCATCTGTATCTACTCCTCTGGCAATTCCTCTTGTCTATCCCAGAATGATTCCCATCCATGACCTGAATTCAAAGGTAATGACTAAATGCTGCATGTTCCGTTTTTCTCTAATTTTGTATTGAATTCACTGATGACTCTCTG
Organism: Eucalyptus curtisii; assembly: GCA_017140595.1. Classification (NCBI taxonomy): domain Eukaryota; kingdom Viridiplantae; phylum Streptophyta; class Magnoliopsida; order Myrtales; family Myrtaceae; genus Eucalyptus; species Eucalyptus curtisii. Next base: position 9,953,139 of record CM029504.1, read on the forward strand.
CATGATAACAGGAGGAGGATGGATCCATTGTTCCAGCTGCAATTCCTCTTTCAAGTGAGCAAGTCACGGACGAGGGAATTTATCTTCTTGAAAATGGTGATGATGCTCTAATATACGTAGGGAACTCAGTCGATGCAGATATTTTGAGTAAATTGTTTGGCACATCCTCGGTCGATGAAATACCTACTCAGGTAAATTTGGTTTCATGCAAATTCTTGTTTGAAAATTGTTTTTCTCAGAATCTACATCTGATTTTGTTGGGGTGATGAAAAAGGTTGTATGACTACGATTGGGATCTGGACATGATAATAGGCAACAAGGTTAAGACATGGTTGATACCAGGAGTCCTGTTGAATATTGAGTAGACCCACCTGTTAGGCCTGAGCATATTTCTTTTTATGGATTGGATAGACTATATTATTTCCTGTTATAAAGATTAGTTTCCTCATGGATGCTCCAATTTCAATTTAGATTATTCTGCCTACTTATGACTTATTGGTATGTGCTCTACATGAGTTCTGGCTTTATGTATGTAGTTTGGAATATTTCACTTCTAAGTAAGGATTTTGCATTTCAGTTTGTTCTCCAGCAGTACGAGAATCCGCTGTCTAAGAAACTGAATGAGGTGGTGAATGAGATACGACGGCAAAGATGTTCCTATCTACGGTGAATATTATTGTCTCCTTGGCTTCCTACATCATTCAGAACTTATCTGTTTCTTTAATATAATGACATCAATTATATTACTAAGGATTCTGTTTTCTGATTTTTTTCGTTTTCTCATTTTATAAATACAGCTTGAGATTATGCAAGAAAGGAGATCCTTCAGGTCAGTTCATCATTACCCGCGAAATTTCATTTGGGGTGTGCTAAGTTACTTTTGATTGTCTGACTTAAGAAATTCAGGTGGCTTTGCTAGTCAAATCAATTAGTTTTCATGACTATGGCCATCTTTATTTGAATGGCTTTGTCAATTTGAATGTCTTCCTAAACCTTTTCTATGATGTCGGATTTCTTTTTCTTCTTCTTTTTTTTTTTTGGGGGGGGGGGGGGGAGAAAAAGGATAAATTCTTTTTGAATGGCTTAATTGATTTATTCTAAGCTGTCTAAATCCACTCTAAAATCTACACTGGCCATTACAGTAGCATATGGTTCTGCAAATAATCTCAGACTAGGAATTTATTAGGTTTAGGGAATTGTTGGCTTTTGACCTCATATGCAGGATTGATCTGACTAGATTGTTCTTTTCCCCTTCCAGGAATGCTGTTCCTCTCATATCTGGTTGAGGACAAGAACCCTGGCGGCTTGTCCTACGTTGAGTTTTTGGTACATGTACATCGGCAAATCCAAATGAAAATGTCTTAATTACTGCACACTAGTTGAGTTGGTTTTCGAGTTTTACTTACATTATTCATGCAAGCGATCAAGTGGGCTCCACAGAGAAGATATTGATCGAGTTTAGGCTATGTATACAGACTAGTCTTGGCCCCAAAAAAGTAATTTAATTGTGGAACCAAAACGAATTTTGTGATAAAGGATTTTTGTTTTCTTTTTAAGTGTAGGAGCATTCAGAATTGTTCTTCTTGTTGCCTGTTATAATGACACCAATAAATAGCAGACATTCTTCTTGTTTCATTATTGTACTTGCGCCGCTCTACCCGCAGTCTTGCACCACCGGTGTACTCTGAGGAACCTCTAAGCGGATGAGCAAGAAATTGTATTATGAGTTACTGTATCAATTACATGATTTCCTTGTGAGATACTCTCTCCCTCTTTTGCTTTCTCGCCCTCTTTGCGGCTTATCGTTTTGATTGATGTGATTTTGCCTCCTCCATCTTGTGAACAACTTCCGGATTTCATTCATTCATCAGTGTCGTGACTCTTGATTGTCTTCAATGAATCCTCGTGCCACCGGGTTATGCATATATGATCCCTTGACTATTTTGTTTCATGTCTTTATCTTGCAGCTCTATCTAAAGATGAAAGATATTTGAGGAACCGAATACCCAAATTTGCCTTGTTTTGCTAAAAAAACATGATTATGCTACAAATGGTTCGAGGTACTCGCATTCTTTTCTTTTATTTTTCATTTTATATTTGACTTTTAACATCAAATCAAAGTTTTTGGAGTGAATTATGTTCATGGCATGGTATGTATTAACACTTCGTCTTGGGAGTACGGCACTACTATTACCCCCTTCTAAATGTCTGAGGTGTTGGTTTTCTCTTTTTGCTTTGATAAATGTGATTTTGACTATTAGTTCTACTGTGATAAGGAGTGCACTGACATTTCCTAGCATTCACTTTAGTTCAATAACGTTTTTTTTTTTTTTTGGCTCAATTGAGTCTATAAATTTGAAAAATCGATCACTTAAGTGCCTTAGACAATTTACCTCGTCAGAAAAGCGGATGTAATATTAATTTATAATACATCATCCGACATGGTGTGTTGGAAAGCTTAAGTTAGCATATGAGAAAACAAATGATGTCACTTGAGTGTTTAATTGAAAAACAGCAGAAGTTTCAAGAACTTCAAGAATGGTCGTTTCACTATTGTAAATGTTTAGAAGTGGACACTTAGGTTCATCGATTTTTCTTTAGTGACTATTTAAGAGATCAGAAGAGGAGTAAGAACCGACAACATTTGTTATACTATTGTCATACTAGACAAAAATTTTCACGTTGGACCTCAGTTTATTTTTTAAAACTTCAACGTCAAAATGGAAAATTAAGAAACAAATCCGTGTAGGATGATTGGCTGGAAATGGCACTTAAGTAATTGATTTTATATCGACGTGATATTCAAGTGAGCGAAACAAAAGTTATGGCATTTAAGTAAGTGTCATACGAAAATTGGAGTACTTCTAGTATACTTATCTCTTTCTAAATGCCTGTGGTGATGTTTTTCCTTTATTGCTTTGATAAATGTGATTTTTGATTATTGGTACTGCTTGTTCTTCTTGAAAAAATATACTAGCTGTCTTTTTCTTGCAATATAATATGGACAAAGAAAGGAAAGATATCTCGTTTTTCCTCTCTCTTTTTCTTGCAAAAAAAAAATCCAGAACTGAGCCGCATTTCTTTTATTTGCATTCTCTCTAGGCGACAAAACCACTTCAACCTCTTCACTCTGTAAGCCAGAGTCAAACTAATGATTCTGCCAATGAAAATGGTCTCGTTAATAGTTGTTGGGCTACTGCCGTTTTGACAGAAAAATGGTCCTTTGTGTCCAAAGAACTTATAAGAAGAGGTCCAACGGGCAAGCAATATTTTTTAAAAGGGGCTTGGCATGAAATGGGCAGAGGCGTCGGCCCATGATCTTTTGTCTTCTTGGCCCAGCATGGGTTCGTGCGGTGTTGGTTCGACGTGACATGCGAGCCGGCTCGGGCACAATTTGTCACATCAAACGGGGTGGCTCGGCATGCCTATTAATAGAATAGTTTGTATCGTGTCGTGCTATGTTTAGATATGCTTTTTATTAATTTTTGTATCGTAAGGGCTCTTCGTTACCCTTTTTTATAAGAGTGTATTATTTCTCATAATCAGAAATAATTTAACATTTAACATTTTTTTTTTATCAATTAAGATCCCTGCTAGGGTGGATTAAACTGAATACTAATAAAGCATCTATTGCAGGTTTTTTTTCTATTGATTGGGGCTCTTTCTTCACTGGCCAACTGACCGTGAGAGGATCTTCTTACCTAGGACTTGCAAGTACATATGGATTATTCGGAAACGAGGGAGTATTTGACTCGGTGGTGTTGCTACCTCGGTCGAAAAATGGTCGATGTCATCAGGCAAAATTTTGAGTGTTGTGATTAAGACTCAATTTCGTAAAACAATTTGATTTTTACAAGATCACCATTGAAATTGATTTTAAAGTGGTTGCTCATTTTATCAGTCCAAAGCTCATGGTTTATAATGTTGGACACGCTTTGTTTATATGGTACGTTAAGCTCTCACTTTGGGTTTGAAGTGAACATAATTTTTTAAAAGGAAATTGTCTTGCTAATCAGCTTGCTAATTTTGAAAGTGATAATTGCTTGGACATTAGGTTATTTTCACTGCATCTTAGAGTTACTACAAAATTTATTGAGTGATAGACTAGAGAGTTACTTTGTGTTTTATGAAGTGATAAAATTAGGACAGTAGATCATTGATGTTAATTTTTGTAATCGGCTTTAATCATTTTTCTTGCCTAAAATAATATGGGACGATAAGATAAATGATTCATAAATTTTGGCATGATATGCAATGAGATTTCTGAATTTTTAATTTGTTCAATATGATCTTTGAATTTTAGTCCAATGTGCGATGTATTCTCCAAATTATTAATTTGTGTAATATGGTCCTTAAATTTTTTGTACATATTTGATTTAACCCATAGATTATATAAAAATGGTCAATGCTGTTCAAGGATCACATTGAACTAAATTGAACATGTACTCAAGATTCATAGACTATATTGAACAAATTAAAAGTTTAGGGATAACATCGCACACTAAACCAAAATTCAATAACCATTTATGTCGTTTTTCCAAAAAAATGTTCACAATGGGAATTGAACTAATCTTCTCATTACTAAATTAGAATAAATCCGTCGTCTAGTGATGCATTACTTTTTCCAATTGGATTAACTTACTTCACAATGGGACACCTAAAGAGTCCAGTTGTGACACCTAAAGAGTCCAGCATGTCTTCCGATCCACATTTATCAGCACACTTCATTGTAATAAAAGGAATTCAAAATAAAACATCACATATATCATCAACTGCAAAAGAGAAATCAGTTTTGGCACCATTGTTAAAAAAAAAAAAAATCGAGTATAAGGCGATTCATCATGTCCTTCTAATTACACTTCTTTTAAATTATTTATTTACACCTCTTTAGTAAACCTTTCCAATTTCATCTTCACATTACTTGTATTGGAATCAAAATTTGATCGAATTCAATGAGATGGAAGTTGATATATTGATTACGATTATGAGAAAAAATAATTATAGTTGTGACAAGAAACTCGTTAATCACGTCATGATGCACAAATTGATGTATAATTGCTTTGTATTATTTTCTAAGGCTTGCACTATTTCCATTCCATTATTAGCTTTTAACATCCTCTTTTACATTAAAATGACCAGATTATTTCTTGCTGGCCTTATTCTTATTTAAGAATATTTCTTACATTTTTTATCCTTTTCTTTTGTTTCATTTTTATTAGAGATGAAATTGCGATGCTTCTAACAAACAATAATTAATAAGTTTAAACATGAGGCCGACTCTTGATTTAAGACCAATGCTTGCCTTGTTTCTTTCTTTTTTGGTTTTTTCCTTTTTTTTTCTCATTTGAAACAAGATCCGTTTACTTCTTTTCCGAAAAATAGTTCATTTGGTAGATAGTTAATTGATTATTGTGTTTTTGACAACAAAAACTAATTATTTTGTTTATTTGCATTTTTTTTTGTTTTGTATTGGGAAACTATTATTATAAAAATAATTTAAGTACAAGTGAGAGGATAACTTTTGCGTAAATTGTGCATAATACACACATCGATCACAATAGTCAATTTTTGAGTAAATTCTTGTAAATTTATGCCAAAAATCGAAGTTGAAAAATTCATGATCTTGAGAATTTTCTAGGAATATAATATAAACAATCTGCAGATAAAACTAACATTTCTTTACTTCAATATATGATTAGTATTTGTTTAGATTATAATAATGGATAATAAGTTTAGAAGAAGACAAAATGAGGGAAACATTGAAATGTAATGGGTGCAAACAATCGTTTGGAAGAGATGTGGATAAGTTTTTCTTTTAGAAAAATTGAAAAAAGAAGAAGAAAAGAGGTAAAAAATAATTTGAAATTAAGAATAGTACCATCAAGGGATAATGTAGTAAATTTAATGTGATAAGAAGTATTAAGAGTTAATAAGGAGTGGAAATAGTGTTAACCTTTTCCAAAATGTCAAATTTGTACTGCTGAAATTAGTGGTGACAAAAAAGTTAGCTTATGTACGTAAAGGTGTACCTTTTCATCCTTCCTTCTAAGAGAAAACACGTCATCTGTCATTTGCAAAAAAATATCAACCCGCACCATCAGTTAATTGAGTTAGTACTTTTGAACTTCCTTTTGTGGAAAAATCGTCGAAATTTTCCAAATAGGGATCTTATCGTATATATAAAAATAATGTATTAATAAACTCGAGACTGATAATTGCTTGAAAACCCAATTACAAATTACTAGAGTCAAGCGTCACAGATTTCAAACGGCATTGTCGCAATCCTCACTATCAAATGGCGTACCAAATTCAAAACCATGCCACCAACCCAACTCTACTGGACACTGAAGATGCATGGCTAATTTCAATCGACGACAAATGGATTGTATACTTTTGTAGCATCAACAAAAGATACGTGCCATTCCTGGTCATGTCATCGAGCACTTCGGGACAAAAAAAGAAAAGAAAAAGATCGGACACATTCAAAATTCTGAAATGGCCATAATTCCGCCCACGGCTGGCTTTCCCCAATCGTCCCATCGAGAATTTATTGCCCGCGCAAACCTGTCACGAAATTACAGCTGTAAATTAGTCATTATAATAAGCCTTCCAAAGTGGGAATATAGAACTAGCGAAAGCAGAAAAAAAAGAAAAAAAGAAAAAAAGAGCATTTAAGAGAGAGAAAGAAGAGAGAGAGAGAGACTCGATTCAAACTTCTCTCTCCTCGCTCGCTCGCGCGCTCGCGAATCGGCGAAATCTTCACCTTCGGGTTTCGCTTTTCTGCCCCAATTGCTAGGGTTTTGCTCTCGATCGGTTTCTTGCCGATGAAGAAAGAGGCGGCGGCGGCCTCCCGCGGCGGCGGAATCAGCTCGAGGGCGACAGGCGCGGGCGGAGCCGTCGGCCCGCGGCGGCTCGGGCCCGTGGAGAGGGGGCGGTTGACGGAGGCGGCGACCTCCGACGGCGCCGGGATCGGCTCGGAGAGGGAGGGCGACGGCGGAACGGAGCAGCTCAGGGCCGTGAAGAGGGAGCGGCTGGGCAAGGCGGTGAGCTCCGACGGCGGCGCCGGGGTTGGCTCGAAGAGGAAGGGCGCGGGCGGAGCCGCCGCCGCCGACGCCGACGCCCCGGAGCAGCTCAGAGCCGCGAAGAGGGAGCGGTCGAGCCGGAACCGCGAGGAGAAGGAGCCGTCGTCGCAGGCGACGGAGCAAGACGACTCTGAGCGCAGGGTCTTGCGCTCCCACTACCTCGCCGTCAAGAACCTCATTAACGGTGGCTACTGCTCCTTGATTTTTTTTGTTGGAGTTTGTTCTTCCGTTGTTCTGCTCGTCGGTTTTCTTGTCCCCCTCCTCTTTTCTTGACTCCTAGAGTGAAGATATCGATTTTCCTTGTCCTCTTGTAGACGAAAGAGACGACTTGCTGAGGGCCGACTCGGATAAGTTCGCTACCATCATCACTGAAGTGGAGAACTTGTACGAACTAGGTAAGGCTATCAATTGTCTCATAACTTTCAAGATTTGGTTGTTAATTATGTATGCTTGTGAGCATTAGTTGCTGAGCATGGTTGCTCCGTGTACATTAGGTGCTTCGTTCTAGTGCTTAGGTCATGTATGCGTCATCGAGGGAGCGACTGAAATCGGGATTTAGTTTCTATAACGGAGCAATGGTTTGGATTTGACAGCACATCATATGATCCTTTGCAGAATTTATAGTATTTAGTGATTGGGGAGCCGTTCTGCTTCTTTATACGAAAATTTGCTGGTGGTGGTTGACTTAATTTTGGTTTTGAAACTGTGTTTTTCTTTTTCTTTTTTTTCCGTTCTTGTACTTGTTCAGTACAGAAGCCGAGGGAGCAAGTGGTGGATGCTGAGGCACTGTTAGGTATTGCGAACACTCTGGTTAGCTCAGTGAAATCATACTCCAGTGACGGCATAACTCCATCGGATTTTGTGAATTGCTTACTCAAAGAGTTTGGTCAGCCGATGGGAGGTTTGGCAATTGGTGAAAATGATCAGGTCCCTTTTATCTGGAAGGATTTAGGTGTACGAGTTTCGCCTATCTTTAGAAACTTCCAAGGCTGTTGCACCATGTGAGTTATCCTCCTCAGACTCTTCACCTGTATGACATGAAAATCATCATTCAGTTTCTTTAGTGTCATGCTTCTCTCCTAATTTTTGACTTTTTCCCTTATCATAGGCTTGGACCAATGAATGCTCAGCTTAAGCAAAGGAAGGTTACTATTCATAGAAGGCATACGAGACCAACTGAAAGTTCTCGCCCTGAGGAGGTACATTCACCTTTGGAATAGTTTATATTAAAAAAAGAAGGCATGTAGAGGTATCTAGTTGGGTTGCCTGATGACATAACTTGTTAGAGCTAAAAATTTCACTTTGTACCTGTGAGCAAATTAGGAAATTTAGTTTTTTATATTCAATATTAATATTTATGTTGAAAGAATATGCATCTTGAGCATGTCTACGGTACCATGAGCAAATGAGCTAGAGGACAAATGATGACAGAGTAAATGAAGTTATTGCATGAGAAACAGGTTTTTTCATTTTTGGTAAGTGGGTTAATCGTCAATGGTGGTATTGCATTACTGGAATATTGCTTTTTAGCTGTCTAATTCTTGCTTGTTCTGATGGGGCTGTGAATTCAGCTGTGAGATTTATTGGTTAGTTTAGTCTCTTGCAATGCTCTTGCTGATCCACTTTGAACTTAAGTAAGCGCGTGACTTTTATATTTCCATGTAAGTTTAGGCTCAAAATACATGGGTTGAGTATTATCTTTGGAACTGAGATGACTGAGATGACAAAAGTCAGTGGTTCATTTGCAACAGATTGATGATGCTGGGGTTGAAAAGAAGACAGATACTGACAAGAACATGTCAACAATGTTTGAGATCTTGAGAAGGAAGAAGCGTGTCGGACTTGATAGCTTGATTTTGAACAGACAGTCTTTTGCACAGACCGTTGAGAATCTGTTTGCTTTGTCTTTCCTAGTCAAAGATGGGCGTGCTGAAGTTACTGTGGATGAAAAGGGCAATCACTTTGTTTGTAAGATCTATTTCGTCTTCATGAACTTCTGTTTCAATCTTCAATATTGCTGGTGGCTGCATCTTTGCTTGACACTGTTAATTATTTGTATTGCAGCACCCAAAAATGCTCCTGTTTCTAGTCTTGTTCTGTCCGGTGAAGTGTCTTACGGTCATTTTGTATTCAGATTTGATTACAGGGATTGGAAGGTATGCATCTGCACCTTCAAAATAATGCAAGTCTCATTTGTTTTTTCTTTTTCATCCAGCAAGATCTCTTCTACTTTCCTTTTTCATTTCCACCGAAAAAGTATTTCTTCTATCTACCGGAATATGACCATAGCTTTTTCTTATTGGCGATAGATGATGATTAGCACGCTACCACATGGAGAGGAGTTGATGCCACATAGAGAGCAGCAGACCTGCTTGGCTGCTTCTCAAGCAGATCCAGTGTCATGTAATTTTCAATCAGCATTAGCCACAACACCCATTAGGAAACTGACTAGAAATCGTGGTTTGGTCATACAGGAAGAATCGGTGGTTGAAGACTCTCCTGTAGTTGATGACGACACTTCATCAAGAGCTAATGCCATCCGAAAATGTAAACGGAAACTTCATTGAGGGGCTTCTATGAGATAATGGCTCATGTCAAGACTCCTTCAGTGTTTGCTGCTCTAGTTTCTGCATTTATAAATGTATATACGTAGATGGTCTAGGTTTTCCTAACCTAGTGTGTAGTTCAAAGTGCATACCTCTATTCTTTTGGGAAGTTTTGTTATTCACCGAGGTCTTTCAATTGTTGTGTATATTTTAGGTTTTTGAATCATGTGAGGATGCACTTTGTTGTATTTGGTCATTCTTCAATCAGAAGAATTTGTTATGAGAATTATTGTATCAAATGTCGGAACAAGCCATCCGAGTGAGTCTATATTTTAGTTGCTGACTTGCTGTGACCTTTCTGCTAGTGGGTTTACACTTAAATCATTATCTTCGTTACTGGTCATAAATGGCTGAATTAAGCCGTTTGTTGCTCATTTTCTGGGCTAGACCACACGCATGTTATGTGACTCCTTATTGAGGTGATACTGTTACGTAAGTACACTTTGCCCTAGGCTTTGATCACGACTGGCCCAGTGTCCTCTTCCTGCAGTGATCAGCCTTTTAGGATTACCATCGACGACTGGTCACTCCAGAAAGCCTCTCTACTCTAACGTGTTCTCATTTTTTCTAGTGCTGCTTCATGGCAGGGAACAGATAAATTTTTCAAACGCTGATCATCTCCACCTTTGTTTTCAGTTGTCATTGTCAAGACTTAAGTGAAGGTATTGGTTTCATAGTGATTCCTATTTTCTAAACCTAGCAAGCACAAATGGATGGATTAGTGGCTTGTGTTTATGGTTTTTTCCAATTCATGGAAAGCAATGTGCCTTCTCCACTAGAAAAGAAGATCAACACTCCAGGGCAAAATCTGGAGCCTTGAATTGGAAGCCTTCCTTTGATGGTGCCAGTAAAGAGAGTAAAACTGAACAGAGATGGCAAAACTTCCAGTGCTGCGCCCACTGTGTAATCTTCAGTGCTTGGCCTTTGGTATGTCAAGGCCCTCGAATAGTGGACTGTCAACTCCAACTCCCATGGCATTTAGGCCATTGTCGACATATATAACGGCTCCTGTTATGGCAGAAGCCAAAGGTGATGCCAAGAATGCAGCAGTGTTCCCCACCTCCTCTGTTTGACATTGATTTCTCGTCAGTATAGGATGGCCAAAAAATGCGAAAAAGAGAATACCACATAAGTTCAACGAACAGCACCTGCAGACAGTTCTTTCTGCAAAGGAGCATTGGCCAAGGAATACTCTATCATCATATCGATAAATCCAATTGCTTTTGCTGCACGGCTTCTTAAAGGACCTGAAAGTTATGCGTTGATAATCTCAAATAATATTTGGTTGTTCATGATTCAAATAGATGCTAGGTCTACCCCACATATGGTGCATTGTAGTAATATCTGCCACCTCTAATTTTCAGAAAGACAGCAGCTAAAAAGGACCAAAGAATGGGGTCGACCAAATAGGCAGGAATTTTGCAATAATTAGGAAGACAGTAACCTAATTCTTTTGATCTCATCACATATTTCTACAAAGGAGCAATTGTAGAATGAAAACCTCGAGGCCTATGGAAAAAGGTAAGTTGGATGCTCTGAAATGATGCTTCCAAATTGACAAGGGCGAAAATGCCAACATACCGGCAGATATAGAATTCACTCTAATTTTGTTCTTTCTTCCTGCTTCAAAAGCAAGCACCTGAACAGGTCATGAGACTCACAATCATGTACAAAAGTTGTGTGTGTAGGAGCTCAAGAGGAATGATGGCAATACGGCATAACAGTATACTTACCCGTGTGTCACTTTCTAGAGCAGCTTTTGCAGAACTCATTCCTCCACCATACCTGTATAAACTTGCATATTGATTATTCATGGAAAGGAGAAGTAATAATGTTAAATTCAGAGTTAAAAATGTACCCTGGAATTATCCTCTCAGAAGCAATGTAGGTGAGCGATATTGAAGAACCACCTACAGAATTACCATTAGGTCTTCAGAATAGAATCACATCCACTATGTGTGAGATGGCATGACATATTTACTAATGTTTACAATCTGAGTCTGTTCAAAGAGCAGTATTTACAGAAAAAGACATGCCTGGGTTCATTATCGGTATAAAATGCTTGAGTAATGAAACATAGGAGTAACTTGAAGCTGAAATTGCCGCAAGATAACCCCTCCTCGACGTTTCCAACAAAGGCTTGGTTACCTTTGAAAAAGACAAATAAATAGTAAACCGATTCACTAAACAGATAGTAATTGCCAACAGATGAACATGAATCACACGTTTACCTCTGGCCCGTTCGCTAGTGAGTGAACAAGAATGTCTATGCTGCCAAAATCCTGCTTCACAGAATCTGCTACTTCCTACAAATGTTTATGGCTGCTTAAAAATATGACTTTCAGCATCCGATAAAGAAAAATGGGGCACAGATGCCCAAAACATAATAAAAACTATATGGCTAATCATATGAAACATAATAAATTTGCTCATTGCATGAAATGTGGCAAGATGGCAATGACATTAAGTAATTTGTTTGTCAAGAGAAATGAAGACGTAGGATGGACATTTTTCCATGTGCACTTAGGTTAAGATCGACAATGTTGGAGATTAACTGTCTTCATTTGATGTATTCGTAGTCCCTTTTGCAGACGTTATTCTCAATCGCACCATTGTCCAAGACGAAATAATCGGCAATGGATATTCTCAAACCTGAACAGTCCATTTGCTGGATGCTGCATAACGCTTGTTAGTTTTAACCTACAAAAATACAATCAAATCATCTTCATTTAGGTCCTAAAGTTAGCATCCAACTTTTCAAGAATACAGCATGCTCTCATATTACATCCTCAGGTACGTCGTCAGGATTGTCATATACAGCATCTAAAGGATATACTTTGGAGATCTCCATGACAGAACCATCTGGCAATCTAAAACATTGAGCAATCAGTGTGACATATTCAATAAAATTACCAGTTTTGGTTGCAACATGAAATAGTCAATAGCAACTTACACACGTGATTCGTCAAACTTTCCACGCCGCAGGCTGGTTTCAAAGATGTTCAAAGCCTAACCAAGAAATTAACCACCAATGAATGGGCATTTTTACGATTCCTCAGACATCCTAAAGGACCAAAAATGTATAAGCATAAAAGTGCATTATCAGCACTTGAACTCACTGGCACCCATGTGCCTAGAAGAATTTCAGCACCAGCAGCAGCTAGAGATTTTGCTATTGCCCAACCATAACCATTGTCGTCAGCTACACCTGCTATAAAGGCTCTCTTACCTACATATAAATAAAGAGGACAAAACTTTATTGTCACAGATAAAATGAAGACATGATAGCAGAAAAGATCTGGCTCACTAAAGAAATATATACAAGTAGAGTAGTTAAGCTACCAATCATTATAAAGACAGAGTTTAAACTACTGCAACATCTTTTAAAAAGAAATCCATCATTTTCCATGCTTTTTGCTGCCCATAAATATACAACAAAAATAATTTTCTGGCTTTCCAAGAGAAAAACAGAGGTTCTTTTGAAAAGTACTCATAAGATTGGCATTTCGTCCAAGAATGACATCCATGTTGCAAGGTCGTCTGCTTATTGATATTTCAGAAGCCTGGTGACTACTGAAATTAGCGACACAACTAGGAAACACAAAGGGCCAAAAGGAGGAAAGATTGAGATTGTGTACTATTCCCTGTACTAAAAGAACTAGCCTTCAATACCAACACCTTTTCTAGATGCGAGAAGCTTACATATGAACTGATTAATGAATAATGTTTGCAACAGTTTGAGGTAACAAATTGCCACAAGAAGCAAATTCCAATGCAGAGAAGAAAGGACATTTTGATAAAAAAGAAGCAAATTGTCCTAAGCAGGTAAAAACCAAGTATACAGAGAAGAATACATGAAGAAAATTCTGACCTCTTAAGTCAATTGGCAAGCCTGACGAAGGTTTGCTTTGACTATCTTCAGACATGGCCTTTGTCACAGGCTTATCTGATTTCAACTCAGATGACGAAGAAATTCCTCGGAAAGGTAGCATACATGATAGATGACAAGCGCTAGCAAGCTTAGCCCATGATGCCACCTTACTGTCATAACCAAGAATTGTGGCACCCAGTCTGAAAGCTCGGTGCGAAGAGGATACATAGGGTCTCGCTGTTGCAAAGTGCAGGCCAGATGCCATTGTTGATGCCATGACAAACAGATTAACTCGAGCGCAGCAAAATGAAGACCTAGAATTACATAGAAGCAAGTCAGAATGACTTGAATTTTTAAATCAGATGACGCATTGTCTGATCTAACGAGGAAAATATTGTTCATCAAGTCTGCGGGAGTCCTCATCAATTATATTCATTGAAACACTCATCCGCTCAAACTCACTCGGTAACACCTCTCATTTTCATACTAGCGGCTGTTTATGTTCACAACTGCTCCAGGTACTAGCATTGTTCAGTTATATCAGACAGCTACATCATCCAACAAGATAACCACTGCAGCACCAGGCCAAGCAGACTGTGACCCAACTCAGGCTTATCGAGACATTTTGAATTCTTGTCCTCAAAAACTCTTCTTGCTTTCTCCAGTGCGCAAAACCAGTCACCTCTATCTCTCTCCATCTAACTTTACACTTACAAAAAAGCTATCCACCGCGATTTTGCCAGGGATGCCTGCTCTTCAAATTACAAAGCAGAACATCTTTCTTTATTCTGGAACGTGGCGAAGTTATGAAATTCAAGAAGATCAAGAGCATACGATTCTGCGGTTCCAAAGCACAAGCACCGGCACACACCCTCCACAGCAAAATAAAAAACAGCACCAAAAAGCGAAATTCCCCAGAAGTACACCCTCTTTCTTCGTTCTCGGCTATAAAAGCAACCTCATTTTTCCGCCGAAATCGACGGATTGGGTTCGCCGCGCGTAGTTCCCTCAAGAACATAAAAGCAGAGAGAGAGAGAGAGAGAGAGAGACGACGAAATGGGGACTGCAGTAAGTGAGCAAGAGAGGGAAAGCAATGAGAATGGCGAGGTGAATTTCTCGGCACGAACCTGTTAACGGTTAACTGGTCGCTGCGAGGGGCTGCAGCCTCAACTTGAGAAGCTTGATAAGTGACAGCTCGAACTGAGGCTCACCCTCTCGCTCTCAAGACCAGTGCACGCCAAACAGACGCCAAGTGCAGGAAGCAAAAAGACAAGAAGCTCCTAAATTTGTATTGTCTTTCCACTTCAAAACATGAACTGAGTCGATCCGTGGCGTGGCCGCTGCTGGCGACGGGGGGGTGGCTGGCCGGGGACCCTCCGCCGTAGGTTTGTAGTGAGGGCTGTCCGCTTCGGGCCGAGGGTTCAACTTGGGCCTCCCCTCGTCCAAATTTGTAGTTAGGATCATAACCCTTGTTGATTTACATAGATCGGCCTTGCACCCGGTGGAAATGATGACTTCATTTGTTAAGTCATCATTTTTCTTTCATAAATTTAATGGAATGATAACTCGAGAAAAATGATAAAATTTTCTAGGATGAAGGGGGACATTAAAAAAAATAAAAACTCAAGGATCGAATATGTTGGATGGATCTAGGTCCATGCATTCAAGCACATTACGACCGTTGATCGCGTAAGGCTCGGTGTAAGGCTCACATGATCAATGACGGCAATGGACCATGGATCCGTATGGTGGCGGAGTATTTGCCCAATTTTGTGCAATTGCGAGTGTCAAAAGAGAAAAAAGAAAGAAAGAAGGAACCGTTGTGAGGCCCAAAAGAAAAGAAAGTAGCAGTTGAAGAGTGGGCCTTTTAACGGGCCGGTACCCATCATGAAGAGCCCATCAACCCGTTCGGCAGCGCGGAATCGGATCTTCGACTTGGAGAGTAGAGGGGCGTCACGTGATATGTTTTCACTTTTTTAGGGAGGCCGCCGACGTCATCCGATCCACGTGAACGCGCTCGCACCGGCCCACCTCTCGGGAAATATCACGTCACGCCTACGAAAATATCCTTTTCCTCCCTATTTTTTTTATAAAAAAATCGAATTTAATTTAGGGAAATTAGCACAAATAGACCAAAACATTAGCCCAATAAGCAATTTGATCCCCAAAATTTTAATTTATTTAATGCAATCTTTGAATCTTAATCAAATATGCAATGTAATTTTTGAATTTTAAATTTATTCAATATAATCCCTAAAATTTTAGTATATATTTAATACAATCTCTTAATTATATGAAAATATTCAATACAATCTTTCAATAATTATTTAACATTAGGCATTGCATTGAATATTTTTATACAATTCAAAGATTGAATTTAATATGTAGCAAAAATTAAAAGTTCGAGAATCACGAGGTAAAATTTAGAGATCATGTTAAATAAATTAAAAATTTTGGGATCAATGAGCAAAAATTCAAGACTATCTGCGACATTATCCCTTCAATTGATTCCAAAAAGTTCGATTTTTCCATAAAATTCCGACCCCCACGAGTCGAAGCCAACCCCGCCACACATCTCACGCTCTCCTCTCTTCCCTCGGAGCCCCGCCCGTTCTGCGTCTTCTTTCCCCTCTCTGCGAAACCCTAGCTCTCCCTCTCTCTCTTCCTCTCTCTCTCTCTAAACCCTATACGTCTTCTTCTCCTTCTCCGCTCGGGGGGCCAGTCCGCGGCGGTGCGAGCGAGAGCCAATGGACTTCGGCGGCGGCCGCAAGAGGGGGAGGCCGGACGTTTCCTCCAACGGCAATGGCGGTCCCAAGAGATCTAGGGAAGGTTCGTTCGCTTCCCCATCGCTTTCTGCTCCTTTCGGTTCGACGCGAATCCGCGTGTGTATCCCCCCTCGCTTGCGTCCCTGTAATTTCTCGGCTCTGGTGGGGCCCCTCGGTCGGCGAAGGAAAGCTGCGGCTTTTTGGTTTTCCTTCGGTGCTTCTAGTGCTGCTTCGGGGCGTGTGTTTCTTGTGGTGCTGATTGCGCTGTGCAGTTATGGTAGTTTGCCCTGCGGAAAAAAGGAATTAAATTTGGAAGCCCTCTGGCGTTTTTTTTCATGGGTTGTGGCGGTTTTAAAGCGTCCCTCTCTTGTTTTTTTACTTGGATGGATCTCCATCTGTCGCTGCAGTTTCGCGTCTCTTCCCTGAATTTCCTCGATGTTATGATTGTAGGGTTTGAGTTTGTGGTTGCAATTTTTGCGGTAGGAGATGTTTATGAGCAAATGGGCGTGTTGTTTACCTGAGAAATAGTCTTCGCTTGGTGTTTGAACATTGTAGTCTGTTAACCTCAATTCGGGTTGGTTTCTCGTTGCCCTAGATCTGTCTTGGCTAAGGAGCTTTCGTGTTGATAGTTTGTGAGTCAAGATAAGTTTCTTCGGTAAAAGTTTCCAATGTCATTTTCTTCTTTGTCTGGATGCCACATTCAAATGTTAAAAGAGCTTGAAGCCCGTCCCATTTCAAGAACTCGGTGTTGTGGTAACCATCACTATTGGCCACTTAATACGCCAAAAGAATTAGTAGCATGGTGTGGTTTTATATGCAAGTAATGAAAAGTTAAGGTGTTGATGTACTTCTCTTCTAGGTATTCAGTTGCTTAAATTTCCAATTTTCAGCAGCCAGAACCTGCTGCTCAGGCGTAATAACTATGGTCATGGAGAATAAAATACATTTCTTCTTGCAACTTTTTGCTGAAGTATGTACCCTTTGTTGGAGTGTCAAAGGTTTCTTTCCCTATGTTACATTCGATGGAGTAGAGAGTGGATAATTTTACTTGATGAGAGAGCGTTTACTTTTGGTTGTGATAACAAATGGCAATGTGAATTAATGTCCTTAAATTCCGAGGTCATTCACCCACTGAAATTGTCAACTGAAAAAAATTAACTAATGTTCTGTAACAGAAGCGGAGACCTTTTCAACTGGTATAGGAAGCAAATCGAAGCCATGCACAAAGTTTTTCAGGTTCAAATCCTAACCTATCTAAAAGAAATAGTCTAAATATAATTGCATCTGTTGTTAGAGTTAACAAAACTGAAGGTTGTTTGTTTATTTTATAAAGTAAAAGCAATGTGATATAGACTAATGAATTGGAATTTAAAGTTGTGCTACAGGTGGCCTCGCTCTCTTGTTCTAATCTTAACAAAGATTATTGAACAGAAACCATTGATTCACAATGGATTGGTTGGAAATTGGGATTAACTACTACTGGCAGGAAAAGTAAACTCAAAGCTGACGCAAAGGATCCAACATGGCCCACCTCATAATTGCTATCTTTACTTCTGTGATAAAATTTTAATTGCCGAACAGATACTGTGGATGCATGGAAGCCCATCTCTTTCGTAATCTTAAGATGCATAAGGCACAATCTAGGTCAACAGTATGATAATGCTAGCTTTATAGCTTTAGCAGATCCTTTAAATAGTTTGTCATGAATTCCCACTGCCTATTCTTTTTTGGCTCTCATGATGTGTTGAAAAACTCTACTTCTGTTTTCTACTGGATTGAGTTTGGATCTGTTCTTGAAATTTTCTGCACTTTCTCATATCCAAGTTTTATATGTTTATCTTTTATCCATATGGAGTTGACAGATCAAGCAGAAATCCTTGGCTGTAGAACTTACTGTTGTCTAATATGTTGCTTGCATTTACAATGCATGTAGATGTTTATATCTTCAGTTTTTGATGCCTTTGATGTTCCTTAAGTAAGTTTTTGGACCGGGGGCTAACTTGTAGTTATGAGATCATGGATCAAGCAGTAATAGAATTTGTTTCACTGGGGAGATTGGCGATGCTCTCTACAGTCTACATACTGTCTAAATCACTGAAATTGAAATGTTCTGATTAAGGCATATTGGCAGAACAGAGGATGGAAGTTTCCAACTATTTAAAGAGTGTCTAAACTTTGTTTTGCTGTGCATGATTCTCTCTCTCTCTCTCTCTCTCTCTCTCTCTCTCTCTCTCACACACACACACACACACACATTCATGTGCTTTGGATGTTTGGAAATTTTTTCGTAGAATGTATTTTTTCATTTTCTGCAAGTTAGTTAGCTGCTGCAGCTCATTAATTTTTAGAATATTATGCGTCGATATGACGATTGACCTTTGTTAGTGTCCAAAAGCTCTTTGTAGTGGTGATTGGCTTATAAAATTTGCTGTGTACAGAAATTGGAGTTACCTCTTGTCCCATTTAACAAGATCGTCATTTTATTTAATCTTGTTTTTGTGTGATTATTTTCATTGAGGGGTATTTGGAGCATATATAGTTACACTAACCCATTGAAACCTCTTTTGCCTTCTATTGCGGGCAGGTTTTAACTGGTCATAATGACAGATAACTAGTGGTAGCATCATTATTGGTCAATATGATTTTTGTTGTAGTGGAGCGCAATTGCACATACTTAGTTTAATCACAATGGACTGCATATAGTTTTTGCTTTAGCTGCTTCATGTTAATTGGGAAGATTCTCACACTTGCCTTCTGTATTAAGACCGTTCATTTACCAAATAATATTTGATTCTAGCCTGTGTTTGTTGAAATGATCGAATGGTTTTGTTTGGAGATTTTAGATCAATAACCGACCTTTCCCTGGAGGTCGTGTTTTGGTTACTTGCACAATAAAACGACTTCTAGTGCTTATATATGAATTTTCAGGGCTCTAAAGTTCTTTAGATACTTGGAGGTCATGTCCTGGCTTTGTGTATGCCTTATCATTTGCTTTTTGCAATTATCTTTTGTGGTGTTGCTTACTCCATTGTCTAATCTGGACCTTTATTTTCAATCGTTCCTTGAGCAACCTGCTTCAGTGTCATTATGGAACTTGAAACTTCTTTTATTAAGGATGTTCATGATGAACCTTATTGTATCTTTCTTCTCATACTGCTTTTAATATCACCGAACAATTATTGTCCAGTATTAGTGAAATTGAGTGATGCATTGATAACATCAGTCATCTTCAAATCACGTTGTCAGTTCATTGTAGTCCATCGCATACTCTGCTCACAGTCTTATCTGATTAGATGATGATAAGTTATGCTCTATCGAACACAGCTGATCACGAATCTTTACTTTGTGCTAAGCATTTGATTTATTGTCCACATAACATGCCTTGGTGCAAGTTGTGTAGTACTCCAATTTTCGAATAAATTTTTGTCCGGCATCATATTACTTGCCTTTCCTTGCAATGGAAGTTAGAAGCCTAGCCTAGTTGTCAGGGCTCAGCCATCTGATTTATTACTGCTGAGTGTTTTCTCCTTTAGCGTTGTTTCATTGACTTGTGGGGTTAGAAGATGCATTTAGACATGCATTTTGGCCATAATAAATATGAGAATCATTCCTTGTCTGTTCTCCCCAGTTTTTAATAAGGATTTTATTTTTTAATTGGCCCATGCATCAGTAGAACTCTAATATGATTGAAATTTTTACTTTCAGTACTTCCGGGTGCCCATTTGGTGAGGGATGCCACTTCTTGCACTATGTACCCGGAGGCTTTAAGGCTGTGTCTCAGATGCTTAATCTCGGTGGCAACCCTACTCTTCCCCATGCCTCGAGGAATGCAGCACCATCTTATCCAGAAGCCCCATCTCCTACAGCCGTGAAGACTCGGTTGTGCAACAAATTCAACACTGCTGAAGGCTGCAAGTTTGGTGATAAATGCCATTTTGCCCATGGCGAGTGGGAACTTGGCAAGCCAACTGGTCCCTCCTATGATGATCCTCGTGGCATGGTTCCACCATCTGGTCGGTATGGCAGCCGCAACGAACCTCCTCCTCCGGGTCTTGCAGCAGCAGCAAGCTTTGGGGCTTCTGCGACGGCTAAGATAAGTATTGATGCATCACTTGCTGGACCAATCATTGGGAGAAATGGTGTGAACTCGAAGCAAATTTGCCGAGTAACAGGAGCAAAACTCTCAATAAGAGAGCATGACTCAGATCCTAATTTGAGGAACATTGAGCTTGAGGGTACATTTGATCAGATAAAACAAGCTAGTGCCATGGTTCATGAGCTCATTGCTAATGTTGCCTCTGCCTCTAGACCTGCCATGAAAAATTCAGCTGCGCATTCTGCGCCCCGAAGCAACTTCAAGACGAAGCTCTGTGAGAACTTTGCTAAAGGCTCTTGTAACTTTGGAGAAAGGTGCCACTTTGCTCATGGAGCTGAAGAGTTGAACAAGCCCGGGCTTTGAAGATGGTTATTGTTTGTTTTGTCTCTACTCTTTGGAATTTCAGGTAGTGTGGCACAACGCCAAATATTTGAGAATTTTGTTGTGATGAGAATGTTAGTTTGTTATTAGTTAGCTCCTTTGGATTCTGTAGCTATCTTTGTGGATCTTATTAGCAAGCTTTTCCTGTGGTATTGGCCCTTTATGGAATTTGGAAACACAAGGTGGGGCATTTGTGTTGTGTTTGTGTTTTTCATGTATGCTAAAAGGAATGGAGCAGCATACAGTAACAAGAACCCGTGAAATGATTTGGAATTAGGTAAGGAGTGAGGGGCAATGGTCTACCATTGAACTTTATGGAGTATCGATTCTATAAGCGGTGGACTGTAATCCATCGAGAAATAATTTTTCAAGAATGGGTAGTCACTAGATCTTGCAAATAACCAATCTTGAGCGGTTGAACCTTTTAGGCGTGTCACGGCACCTGGACTGATATCGTGGTCAAGAAGGGGGAGTCAAAGTTTATACCGAATGGGGCCGTCTTCTCTGATGTCTGCCCTGAGCATTTCGTTTGAAGTTGCTTCACTTTCTAATGAAACATAGCCGTTAGATGCAGTCGCAGTCCAATAAAAGTGGCATAGCTCTTCCGAAAATTTACTTCTCGTGCATTGAAAGGTGGTTAAATACTGCTGAATGGCCAAATATTTTGCACTCCTTTTGCTCTTTTATTTCTTCTCTTGGTTCTTGGCATGGTATGATAAAAACGATGTCGCAGATGAGCTTTATCTGCACTAAAGACCCTTTTTCACTTAAGATTCAGGTCCACTTAGAAAAATATCTAGCAGCTATAATTGGACTCAAAACAATCAGACAGTTAACAACTCGTAACCCATGTCAAGCTCAAAAAGAACTCATAATCCCTGATGCTTTGTTCAATCAGAAGCAAGGGCCTACTTTACAAGCCAGTTTAAACTCGATTATTCAATAAGAAATCACAGTATGTACAAACCAAAAAAGAAAAGAAAAAAGTAGATTAACAAGTCAGGCCCCTTATTTCGCTGTTTATTCCTTCCAATCTGCAACTAATAGCTCTCGAAAGTCCAGACCTGGTTTGGTCGCGGGAAAACACAAAAATTTAATTTCACTGATCCTAAGACAGTGGAGGTTTTTATTTCATGGCAACCCGAGAGGTTAAATGTGAAAAATCTTGATCGAAAACTGAAAGAGACGATCTTAAACTCTGACAAGCACCTCCTCTTCCTGATGCCCCTTGTCCACTCCCTTCTTGTCTTCTTCGCTCTCCAGGTTGTTGATCTTGTACCACTTGGCACAGAATAAGTAGATCACGAAATCAAAGGCCGTCAGCGCCGCGATGAGGAAGTAGAACCGGTCCATGTGCCCTGTGTTGAGGTCCTCCGGTATCCAGCCGGGCTTGTCACCCTGGGTTGTGATCCGCGTCACCATGTTCACCAGCATGCTGCTCACATAGTTCCCCAGAGAGATTGAGGCCATGCAGAGCGAGCTCCCGAAGCTTTTTATTCCGTCCGGGGCCTGCTCGTTGAAGAACTCGAGCTGGCCCACGTACATGAACACCTCAGACGCGCCGACAAGCACGTACTGCGGCACTTGCCAGAAGATGCTCAGGGAGCTTGACTTCTCACCCGGTACGACATGCCTGAGCCGTGCAATCTCAGTCGCGCCGGCTGCAAGCATGGCCGACATGCCGATGATGAGCCCAATCCCCATCCTCTGGAGCTGAGTCAGGCCTTTGAGGTTCCCGCTCAATCTCCCGGCCAGCGGCACGAGGATCTGGCGGTATATGCCGGTGCAGATGAGGACGCTGCAGATGTCGAAGGCCGACATGCTGGCGGCTGGGAGGTGGAACTGCCCTATCATAGAGTTCATCACGTCGCCTTGCTCCACGAAGAGGGAGGCCATCTGCGTGAAGACGACCGAGTAGATTATTGTGCACAACCAAACCGGAATCATTTTCAGGACGCATTTGGCCTCTTCAACTTGGCTGACCGTGCATAGCCTCCATGGATTCTTTGGACTCGATAGATCGCTCTCGGTGATCGTGGCTGCCTTGTCCAAATATCTGTAATGAATTATCAGCATATCATCATCATCACACACTTGACGTTATTATTGCAAATAACAAGCAAATAAGACATCATCTCTTATTTGAAGCAGAAAGTATCCAAAAAACTCATCTTTTTTTACCTGTTAAAGTTCTATTTCATTCAAAATAGCTAATAGATTCATCTGTTTAACATCACAACGAGACTAGAAACAAGTTTTTGGTTGGAGATATGTCGAGTGAATTTGAGTGGCTTAAGAAAGTGATCATCTTGACTTGAAATGCTAGAGAAACTGTATCTCCATTTTCGTCTATAAAAAATCTCTCTATATTCAAGTGAGTACTGATGAAAATAACGTACTTACATAAACTCATTGCTATGCAGAATTTTTCTAGTCCCTTTGATTGCAGATTCCGACCCTTCCAACTCATAGAGATCCCCTTCTTTGGCTGGAACAATGTGCCATTTTCTCGCGGCGGCCGCGAACACCTGAGCAAGGCGTGGCAGAGGGTTGCCACTCGGCTTCACGTACCGATACTTTTTCGTCCCCACTAAAAACAGCAGCAACGCGACTATGGCAGAGCCGGTGGATACCAAGAATCCCAATGTCCACTTCCCTGAGTCCTCGTAATACACCAAGATGGTGTTTGAGAAGAGGGACCCGACGTTGAGCGCAAAGTAGAAATAGCAGAAAAATACTGCTTTGGAGTTCTTCTGTTTGGGGTTTGCCTCATCAAACTGGTCTGCTCCGAAAGTGGCTATAGTGGGTTGGTGGCCGCCATAGCCGAAAGCTATCATGTAGATTGATAGGTAGAAGATGGCAACGCCAATTGCCGAGGCAGGCATGCAAGGTAGTTTCCCATCACCGCAACCGTATGGTATGATCAAGAAGACACCAGATGTTACAGATAATAGCACCAACCCCTGTATTAACACAATTAGTTAGCTTATGATTAGGGGAAAAATAATTTTTGATTAGGAGACCTTCATTGCATCTATAACTGGTGGAAGCTAGAAAGTTTCGATTAAATTTGAGTATATTTTTAGTGCTCTTCAAGACCAAGTAGTTTCTTAGTACTAAATCATGCACATTTTTCTGGTTAATGCTTGCTTGGAGTAAATGTTGCCTCAGAGGATATTATACAGACTCATTCAATGTTAATGTGGTGGATCGTAGCCATGACCATTTGCAGTGCAAAAACGTATATTGGAAATGGTTTCTTAATATGTGATTGGTTTGGTCCAACAAAATAAGTGTAGAAAATAATACCCTGGGCTAGTACTGATGGAGGCAACTGAAGTCCAACTTTTGCAAAAAAACTCAATGCAAAGGCTCGACATGAATGAAAAAGATTGGTTACCAGCACGAAAATGAGCTGAAAGATGGTGCAGGTCAAGTAACGTCCCCAGTAAGAGTCGCTGAGGAATGCCCCGATCAAGGAGCACAAATAAACAGTCCCGGTCCACTTGCTCACATTGTTGGCTGCACTCGCATTCCCTTGCTCGAGAACTCTGGTCAGAAAAAGCACCAAGTTCACTCCCACCCCGAAGAATGCTAGTGTTGCCAGCCCTTGATTCGCTGCATCACATTGAGATGAACAACAAACAGCATGAGACAAGAATCTCTTAGTATTAATTGTCACATTGATCAGTAGCATTGCTTCTCATAAGTAAAAATGTAACGGTTGTCTCAGTCACCTAGCAAGAGGCTTGTCCACTTCCATCCGCCGATGCTCGCCTTCTTGATAAGACTGCCCTCGTGCTTGAGTGAACTTGTGTTGTCGTCGTCGTCGTAACTTTCCTTCACATGAAATCTTAATTCTCCGTCCCTGGTATTGTCTTCTTTAGCCTGCAGCTCGGCATGCGAAAGGAATATAAGAAACGAGAATAGAGCAAATTTGAGGAGATAACAAGAAACAATAGCCAAAAGGACATGCACAGCACGTGCATGCGCCCGGACATACACCATACTTGCACTCGTCAGAAGCTCAAACTTCACCTCCGGTGATTAGAAAAGTGTTCATGCAATCGGGAATTTTTTTTAAGTTTGGTTAGATAGAACTGTACTCACCTTTTGCTGAGCCTTGATGTTGAAATTGTGCAGCTCCATGGTAAAGGTTGGAGGTTCTTCTCTCTGAAATGAGTTTTAGCTAGTCTCAGATGAGCGGATATATTTAATGAACTAAATAGTAAAGAAAAGGCATTTAAAGAAATCCTTCTTACTCAAACACTCATGAACACTAGCAACATGAGGAAAAATAACTAAACTAACACATGGCTGGAACCTCGGCTGTGGGAATGGAAAGTCAATTGGAACGGGATCAGTAGATGGGATTAGTAAATGATGTGATAGACTCTTCATGACCGTTGAGTATGACTTGCTCGCCTTCTTTAAACTCACATCACTTGGCATTCGCAATTTTCTAAAGTAATCCTAATACATGTGTAGCATAAATATAATACCCAAAAACTATACATAGTACCGCGAAATAGTCTTTTAAGAAATGATTGATTAGGCACACAATATTGTCCTATCAGTCGCTTAGAAGAATGGTAGTTCTGACGAAGTGCATGGTGCTTCAACTGAGTTCATCAATGAAAACGAGTTTTTTTCAGCAGCAGGATACAAAAAGCAAACTGATACGTGCATGCATTTGTGTGGATCTCTACATGCACGACTACTGCAAGCATACTTTGCTTGACGCAAGTGATGAACTTCAAATCGAGGAAACATGATTGGTACCGAATAAAGAAAGGACTTACATTGGAGGAAGAAGAGAGTTCGCAATGAAGAAAAACTTGCAGTGGGTTGTAACCTTAAAAGGCCCAATTTATAGAAAAACCTCCAACAAACAAATGCAAGAAACCTGATCAAAAGTGTCGCTTTCCAACCAATTTCCTACCTGTTCTTTGCCACACAATACTGAGCAGATTCATACTATGCTGCAATCGTGATAAAGCTAACAACAGTGTAAAACAGTACGTTCGACGTTTGTCCTCTTCGCTATGAGGTCATGACGCATGTTTTGCTGATTGTCTTGTCAGATTGTTGGAAACAATAGTTTTTCTCGTCTTTTTGGCGTGCGAAAAACAATTAAATTTGTTGTAATTGATAGTCAAAGCTGAATTTCAATTTGCATTTAAATTTGTCGGCACATGACAATATTCTTCACATTGGCGAATGGCTAATCTGTTAATCAAGTTTGTCCTCCTATAATCAGTCTGCAGTTGTTTTTCTTTCTTTCTTGGGTAATGAAAGGGTTTCACTGATGAGCTGACACAGGTACATAGCTTAAGTTACAGAAGATAAGCTAGCTAGTTTAGGGCACGAACCTTTTACGGAACTTGTTCCCCGAGAGGACTACCGAATCCGAGGCGGTCGCAAATTCTGGCGAGGGAGAAGAACGAGTATCGGTGACGACAACCACTTGCTTCTTCTCGAAAACCTCTCGACTCGATGGAAATTGCCGGCACCCTATTGTCATTTACGGATCAAAAGGGTGAAGAAGGGGTCTCAACAGAAACCTTGCGGGGATTGCGAGCGAAATCAAGTCCTTCTCTTTTTTATCAAACTCTTGACATGATCAAGAACCCAAGCATTCGATCCTTCTCTACGGCACGAAGGTCGTGAAGGCTCAAGGAGCAAAGGAGATAAGTGGTTTCTCTTATAAAGAAACGCAGGATGAATTATGATGTTGCCAGGATTGTTAGTTAAGCATGCCCTATTAAAACTCCGACACAGACTCGGACTCAATCTCAGATAACTACAACTTCTCTCAGTCTCTCCCTCTCTCTCTCTCTCTCTTGACCAGCTGAATCCCCGTGTGTTTGTGGCCAGGAATTAAGGAACATTACCTAATTTGTTTGTTGATCCGTAAAATTTAACTCCTGGAGATAAACAATCTTTATTTCGGATATGTGACTGGATGTGGTTGTTGTGGGAAAATCTTCAAGTTTGAATTTGGGTCTAACCAGCCTGTGAAGAGAGGTTTGTGGCGTAATTATCTCAGATTTAGTTAAGTGAAGAGACGGAAGGGAGGACTGCTTTGAATTTTGAATGCAAGAGGTTTGGAAAATTAGCATGGCATGGGGTCGAAAGGAGTTTAATTTCATATTATAAAAAACCACAATGCAAATGAGGAAATATGTGGTGAATCCACCATCTCTTTTCTACTTTAATTTGAAAAAAAATTGCTAGCATAAAAAATCTGTTCATGTTTTTATTTTGAGGGTTTATCTTCTAATACACTAGCAATGTAAACAATTAGTGCACAAGTGAGTCTTTTTTTGGTAATATCCGTGAAGGGAAACTTAACCATGGTTTCTTGTATGCAGCAAAATCCAAATTAGGAAAATTTCAAATTTTGAAATACCAAGATTGAAATTGAAAAAATTTAGTGCATTTTTTTTTTTAAATTTGCGTTGCTGTTTTAATACTTGAGGACTTACACATACCCTTATAGTTGAATTCTCTTATCACAAAAAAAAAGAAAAGAAAAAAGAAACCGGTGTCTTCCGGTTTCAAAATGAAAAGGAAAAGCATTTTGAAATCTTCTTGCAGAGTAGAACCACAATATACATTTAAAACTTACATATAAAATATTCTCGTTTATTTAGCACATAAGCTTTGACAAAAATCTAAAGAAAAATAATGGGCTTTAATGACAATAATTGGATTGGTTATTCAATAAATGAACATTAGTTGTTTAGGCTGCGCATGACAACGCTTCTTGGCTGGGTAAGAGTTTTTTTTCAGAAATAGTTCTTTTCTATTTCTATTCCGGGGAACAATTTCTGAGTAAAAGAACGCGTTAAGTAACTATACAAAATTTCTACTCTTGAAATAGAAAAAGAATAGAAATGTATTTGGTAACGCAATAGTTTTTTTTTTTTTTTTTTGTATTTATTTGTTTTTTATTCTTGCTCACGGATCGCCAATCGCCAATCGCCGGGCGCTGCCGCCCATGCATCGTCGCCGTCGCCGCCCTTGCACGCCAAATCACCGCCGATCGCCGGAGGCCGGCCGATCGTCGGCGGCCGATGGTCAGGTGCATTTATCTGGGATGCAATGACCGACGACCAACCGGCACTTGGCGCGGCGGCCGTCGGTTGGCGGCGGCTCCGAGTGGTTGAAGGTGGCTGCGGCAAGAGAGAAGAATAAAAAAAAAATTGATTTATTTCTAAAAATTGTTCCTGGGAACAGAAACAATTTTTTTTTTTTGTTGCTCGTTTCTGCTCAAAATCTATTCCTGGGCTAACTTTCTATTCCCCAAAATAGAAAAACAACTTGACATTACCAAACGGATTTATGTTCTTTTTTTGTTCCGGGGAATAAAAGAATAAAAATTCTAAGAAATGGAAACGTTAAGACATTGGATTGTCCACGTAAGATACTACTATTGTGATGGTAATTGGGCAGTGAAAGGAAAAAAAATTCTTATAATTTCCGACGTCAAAAGTGCAGATAGAAGTCGAACAAGGCTAGCGATTGTGGAATTTTTTTTGAAATAATATGCTTTCAAATTTATAAAAAAGATCGATTCAATTATGACTAAATACAAATTTGAACAAAAAAGGAGGATATCGAAATGATTTTTGTGCAGTGGAATTTTAACAATCGCCGAAAATCTACCTTTTCTTTTAGAAACATTTAGCTCTGAAAATAATTGTGATTAATAGAAAAAGTTTAAATGTGTGGTTAAGTGGACCCGCTAGTGAATGAGTACACCTATTGTCGGTGTAAGAAAGAATTTCGCTTGCTTTTAGTACCCATGTTTCCAATGGAAGACCCCCACAAAAAAAAGAAAAAAGAAAAAGCAAAGATGACAGACAATCATTAACTTAGAACTTTTTCAGCTGAATCAAAAAACCATCCCATGAAAATCGCCATTCACCTGTAAAATCTAAGTCTTAATGTAACTAACTGAAAACCAACATTTGAGAAGTCAATATCCATGAAAATCACAAAAGAGAAGATAATAATAACTGAAGTATATATAGAGATCTCAGAAGTTTAGACATATATGATGATATGTATGTTTAAAATGATTTGCAGATATTAAAAGTATGATATCCGAATCAGCATGAATTTGAGTTTATTATTCTCTCATTATCACGTATAGAGATTTTATTCATATTGTGGCGTTATTATAAACATCAGTGAGCACCGGCTCTTGATGCAAGAAGAGCAAGAGCACTGTTTCGTTTTAAGAGGTGTATAAAATATAGATGTGGTGATTGGCAGGAAAGTATTTTTTATAGCAGCAATGTCACATTACAATGATATGCAAAAAAGTAACCAATAAAAATAACGAGAATGCAAAAAATCAGTAGCGATATGTTTGATTGGTTGGCAACACAACCAATACAAGAAATATTTGTTTGTGATCAGTAGCCCTCATGTTCATTCACGAATTATACCTTCATGGATCATGTCATGCTTTCGAGTTGCTATGAGAAAAAAAGTTTTTGATGATGAATATCTCCAGAGAATCAAAATTGTTTCTATTCATCTAAAATTATTTCTATTTCTCTTCCAATTCATGTTTTGATCTTTTTCCCCTCTCTTTCGCCATGAGCCACCACCAGCCACAGAACTTCTAGAATTTTTTTCTAACACGACCTAACTTTTTGTTGGATGCCATTCCGAAAAGGGGCATATTCTCATGATGTCAAATGAAAGGTGCATTGGCAATGGCATGTCTCCGACCAGTAGAAATTCAATGAAAATTACGAAATTGTTGGACATGATAAGGACAGGTCCCAATTCATATAGGGCAACTGTCGTGTGACAACCCACTGACTTATCAAATCAGTTGCGAGAAGCGTCTCGCCTCACCCTCTTTCTTATCATCTTGATAAGTTGTCTCCCACTCGACATGAAAGTTGACTCTTCTTTGCTTTGAAACGTCTTGAATTTTGGTTGCATTCGCAATAGTAAAGTTTCGCCAATGTCCCCCACTCACTGTGACTCCAGGCCTGTGTTCTACAATGACAATTTAGGAGGGATTCGATGCATGATCTTGATGTTTTTGCCAAGATTGTGTCAAGGCCCCACATCCATCTTTGCAATATACTTTCGGGTTTGATTGATCTGGGCAGGTTTTTTTAGGAAAAAAATGATCTCCGGGATCATGAGAAATAATCTCTGTACAATACATTTGCATAAGCGTTTCGTTTGTTACTAGTAAGAAAAATCTTAGAGAGTGTTCCAAAGAGTTTGTTAAGCGTTTAATGAATGTGTCTAAAAAATTTCAAAATTTTCATTTAAAATCATAAGTTCAAGTTACCATTTAAAGTAAATGGCAGTCATACTTTAAGTAACCATTTTTCTATAAAAAAACGAAGAATATAATTTTTTTTTTTATAGAGAATTCATGGAAGATAATCGTTACCAAATTACTTATAAGCTTGTTTAAAGCTTTAAAAGGCGGTGCTCAGACATACATTTTTATTTGGAAAAAGAAAGTAGATTTTGTTTATATTCGAACAGAAATTAGTTGGAAATGACATAAAAAGTTATTGAGTTTTCAAAAATAGATTTTATTGTTTTAGATTTTGATTTATGGTCACCTTCTATATGCGGGAATTTATAGCAAAATATTAATTAACTAAAGCAAAAATTTAAGAATTGGGGTTTATTCCACTTAAAAGTGAGAAGCTCTTTCGATTATATACCAATATATATTGTATATATAGTGCAGATAAGTAGTCTAATAATTGATAGCTACCTGTTGCATGTTGAGGGCAACAGTTCATATATGATAAGTGAGCTTTAAATCCTGATGATTAATAGGAGCTATTAATAGATTGACAGTCACTTTTTTTTTCCTCACTTTTCAAATCATTTAAATTAGATTTTATGTTCAGCATACTATCTCCAAAGTCCAAAATCCACATTTATCCTTTTCTTTTATTATTATTTTTTTCAAATGGTCCATGTGATGTGGACCTGTAAATCGACAATGCAAGGGAAGAGGGTTACTATGGCAATCGAGTATGACCATTAATTTTATTTTTGTTTGTACCAGAATACGACGCTCTTTAGCTGATAGCCAAGTTGACAGGACATGAATTATTCGCATCACCCTTGGAGGAGCGTCAGTGACGGGCCGATGGACGTACCCAAAAAAAAGGTCTATGTTCTTCAATGTCTCCTATAAAGTCTTGTCGATGTAACTTCAGGATATCATACCATCAGTTTAGTTAATAGTACAAAAAACCTTTGATTAATATATTTATGACAACTTTGTTTCAAATTAATTTTTTGATTAACAAAAATCACAAACTAATACGGTGGTGACAAAGTTAATGTTAAATTTTATAGTCAAATCATCGAGTTGGATGGTGACAGGTGTACAGATTTAGAGTTCTCGTTTGTCATAGGTATACCAATTTAACGGAAACTAATGGATAGTAAATTTGTCATAAATATGCTAACTTGGGGAGCTTTTGATAGTTAAAAAATTAGTTTGGGATAAATTTGTTGTAAATGTACCACTTTGGAGTTTTTTGTAATACTAAAGCATAGTTTAATTTGAGTTTGGATATGATAATTTCAAGAGATTGTTGGGTCTAAGCATTCCTAAGCACATGGTGTGATAACTAGACATCAAGATCGGTCCAAGTTCCTCACTTCTCATCTTGCAATCGTTTAGGGTTTATGTGCACTTCAAGCTCGAACCATCTTAAGTCTTCAAACATTCTCTCCTTATGCATATGATTATACCATACGTCCTTTCCCTCGAGTGGTACTTGTCTAATTTTATTAAATTGAAGGAATTAAGTCCATCGCATTTCACGAATAGTATGAGATTGACTTTAGTAATACATAAGGCTCATTGATCCCTCGTGATTTTGCATATTACATTTCTTGCGCAATAAATATCGACACAGCACAAAAAGAGAACGGAATGAAAATGTATACATTTTTTGCATGACGTTATAATTTCCCTTTCGCTAATATCTTGCTATTCAGTTTATCCAAATGGAAGTGCAAGATATCATAGAAGATCAACCGATTCATGTCCATGACATTTCTTAGCGAGTGGGAGGGTAGGGTTTCGAGTTCCCTAAAATCCAAGCAGAACGATGTTGTGGTGGTTGTTTTCTAACTATGTGGATACGTGGGTGCTTAGCAAGGGAAGACCTCTAAATAGTGGTGTACGTGACTCATATGGCCAAAATGTGCACGAGAGGATCTGGGCCCGTTCAAATTCTTGGGGACTTTCAATGCCATCACTTTAAGGGATTTTCATGTTATTCATGGTGTGAAAGGTGACTGATCATGAGCACCGAGGATCTCACCATTCACCACCACTCAAAGTGGTTTCCACCACCAAAACCGGCTCTTGCTCTTTTGTGTGCTTGTCTTGTAGTCCTAGCATCCGGCTTCACATCACTTCCAAGCCTATTCTCACGTCTTAACCATTTCATAGGTTTCACCATATCTAATAAAGATCACAAGTCTTTGGAAAAAGTATGGAGAAAAAGTTCTAAACTGATTACATTTGTATTAATTCGGTTTTAAACTTTTTAATTGTGTCAATTTAACTATAAATATTTTCACGTTTTACCAATTGAATCCATTTGGCCAATTTAGATTGGAAATCATTGACGTGGATGCCAATAGTCCTATCTAGCACGATTGACATTTTTTTAATATATTTTTCAATAATTTTTAAGAATTTTTTTACCTTCTTTTTCTGCTAGTGGCCGATCATTGGCCATTGGCCATGGCCGGTGAGGGCTGGCCTTGCTTGAGCAAGAGTCATTCTAGCCTGGGTGAGGGTTGGTCTTGCTAGATTTGGCATGGAGGACTTTCATAAGTCATAGCAAAAAGAAAAGGGACAAAAAAAGGAAAAAATATTCATAAAAAAGTGTCATTGTCAGCGGCCAAAAGTCGGTGTCCACGTAAGAAATTTTCGGCGTAAATTGGCTGATAGACTCAATTTGCAAAATTTGAAAAGTTTAGGACTAAATTGACACGATTGAAAAGTTCAAGCTTAAATTAGTATAGATACAATAAGTTTATGACTTTTTAAATAATTTTTCCCAAAAAAAAAGTTCTAAATTGATTATATTTATACCAATTTAATTTTAAACTTTTTAATTATGTCAATTTAACTATAAACATTTTCACGTTTTGCTAATTGAATCTAATGGTGAATTTAAACTGGAAATCACTGATATGGATGCTAACAATTCTACTTGGCACAGTTGATATTTTTTTTTTTTTAAATAATTTTTTAGAATTTTTTTTACCTTCTTTTTCTGCTAGTGGTCGATTGTCAGCCATCGGCCATGGCTGGCGAGGATTGGCCTAGCCTAGGTAAGGGTTGGTTTCGTTAGATTTGACGCGAAGCACTCTTGGTGGTTACTAGCAAAAAGAAAAGGGACAAAAAAGGAAAAAAAAATGTCCATGTTAGCAGCCAATGGTCAGCGTCCACATAAGCAATTTTTGGCATAAATTGGAATAATAGACTCAATTTGCAAAATGTAAAAAGTTTCCGACTAAATTGACACGATTGAAAATTTTAGACTTAAATTAATACAAATACGATAAATTTATGACTTTTCTAGTACTTTTTCCCAAAAAGAGGGTTCCTCTAATTGTTCTTGGTTTTATTGTATTATTTGCTTGTTATTCGTTTTGATGTGGCGCTTAATCGTGCAAGATCAAGATCACATGTCCTGTTACGTGTCGAACTAGGGATGCCATTGCGAATGATTCAATGGTATTAACAATGTGGCATGGCCGAAGGACTTGATTGCACAAATCGAGAATGTTAGAAGACTTCATTGCATATACCAAGAAAGTTAGGAGACTTAAATGCACAAAATATAGTCTTAGGACCAAATCTCACAAAATAAAAGCTAGATGAAGAAAGCTACGTTTCGCCCATTTATGATATATCTATACTTAAATAAAATATGAAATTCCAAACTCTAATGAAAACTCTCAATAATAGAGTAACTAAAAGAACAAAATTCTTAGTTATCCTTGTAAGAGCTTGTTTGAAAACAGAAAAGTTACTGAATATGGATGTTGACAGTATCTCGATTATTCAAGGTGAAGTAAATAATCTCTCTTTACTTTACCAATGAAGTGATTTTTGTTTACTTAATTGGATCTTTTGAGTGAAAACTAATTGACAGCATAAGAACAGTCCAAGTTTTGAGAGAATACTTAAATACTAAAAGTTAGGAAAAAGTGTCACTTTTTTTTTATGAAAAATGATACACTTGAGTATCAAGTCTAGTGAACTTCGTCGAAAATCCTGCGTGGTAATTTTTTATTAGTGTTGTTTGCCTACGTGACTTACCGGAGAGTTGACTCAGTTCTAACTCACCTCAAACAATGTTGTTTCGATAGTTGGCCAAAATAAAAGCCTTAAATTGGTCAAAACGACGTCATCTCCCCAATTGCCCCAAATTCAAAATCCTAAATCGGCCAAAATCCCCATTGAAGCACTCGAACCCTAATCCCGAACTCTAATTTCGATTTGCCCCAAATTCCATCGTTGAATATTGGAAATGGAGAGCGAGATTTTCAACAGCAGCTTAAATTCATCTCACTGAAATGAAGGAGAAGGCGAGTGTTTCTGTTTTTGTGGATAACTGAGTCCAAGAAGAACATCTTGGAGTCAAATGAATATTGGGAGAAAATTTATAGATGCGCCCGATATAGTAAAGTGTTGAAGTGCAAATATTTCAAAAAAAGTCGATGCGAAATTCTCTCATCGAACCACATAGGTAATATTGGACCTTCTAGATGGACAATGTCAACCGTAATCTATGTTCATGGACGACTTGGATGATGTTGACTTAATGCAAGCTCAAGCATCTTCGGCTAACCATTTAAAGAATGAAGTTTTAAGGATGAAAATTGAACGGAAGTGTTACCAAGCATTTATTATGGTGTTATTTTTTTGTCTATCCTATTTTATGATGAGACGTAAAGAACTTGAAGATGAGAAGAGGTTTCTCTTATTACCATAGTTGAAAATGAGTGGACAAATGTAATTATTTTGGATCAAATGTAGGTTTTTTTTTTTGGAAGATTAGAAGAAGTTTGTGTTGTCCACAAGATCATGTGGCTCTGTTATTGTTTGTGCTGTCATATGTATTATGACTTACTTTTTGTGTTTTTGGGGAGGTTAAGGAAAATGAATGAATGAATGAGATAATGCTTGTACTATGTTTTTGCTTGTTCTTGAATATAAACCAGTAATGATGTGTATTGAGGTGATGCTTTTTTACTTGAACTGAATATAAACTAGTAGCAAACATTGAATTGAATGGAGTTGCTTCTCTGATTAACTATAAACCAGCATATACATAGGACAAACACGAATAATTACTCGAATGCCATAAGTTGTATTTAGTGATCACTTAAGTGCTAGTCTTGATAAAAAAACGATCACTTAAGTATCAAATTAATATTAAAAGTGATCACAAGTGTTACTTGTAGTTAAAAGTGAACACTTAAGTGCCAATTTTTTTTAAAATGTGATTAGTTAAGTGTCAATTTTTACACATTTCCTTTAAAACTTGCACCAGCCCCATCAGCCGCCACCATGAGCCACACTAGACACCCCGGCCACTATCTCGAGCCATCACGAGCCACCACTAGTGGTTTGCTACTGCATAAGGTGACAACGCAAGCTAAGTCTTGTACCAGCTTGCACTAACACCACTTAGTGTAAGATGTGCACATTACACACTTGCGCACTGAGTACAGCACGAGTCCCCAACCCCCATCACAGACCCACCACCACCAGGCATCATCAGCCACCACTAGCCACCACACTAGAATCCCAGCCATTAGCCATTGTATTGGTTGTGGATTTGCTGCAGAAGGTATTGGTGCAAGCTGAGCCTCACACCAGCTTGCACTAATAGCAAGATGTGCACAGTGCACACTTGCATCAATTGTAGCATGAGCCCTAACCCAACTCCCACAACAAACCCACCACTCCTAGACATCACTAGCCACCACCAATAGCTACACTTAGGGGTGAGCGCGGTTCCCGGGTAGAACCGGGAACCGGAGAACCGAACCCGAGGTTCCGGTTCGGTTCCCGGTTCTTAAGGGACCGGTTCCAGTTCCCGGTTCCATTTTTCCGGGAATCGGCGATTCCGGTTCCGGAATCATTTAGGATTTTAAGCCCCAAATCAATTACCCTACTTCACTTAACACTTTAACAGAAATCTCTCCCGTTCTCTGCCTCGTCCATCGCCGACGCTGCTCGCCCTCCTCGACGCCGCTGTTAGATGCCATTGGTGGACGCCGCCGCCGGATGCCGCTAACCCTCAACGCCATTGGACGCCGCCTCCTCGACACCGTCACCCCTCTCTCGCCTCGTTGCTCAATCGCCGCGGACGCGCCGGTCGTCCCCCCGGCTGGACTCCAGTCGGCTCGCGCTCGCCCAGTCGTCCCCGAAGCCGCTCGTCTAGCTGCCCTCGACGCCGCTCACCCAATCACCCCCGACGCCCCTCGCCGAGCCTCCACCGAAGCCCCAGCTACCCTCGACGCCGCTCGCTGAGCGATGGTTCTTTGTTAGCGGACGAGAAGCGCACTACCTGTGAAACCGAGGGATCTCGACGTGGAATGTATAGATGCCGAAGCGATGGTTCTTTGTTAGCGGGGGCTTTTTTTAGGTTGAGTTTGATGTCTGGATATGGTGGGTTGGGGGGGATGATTGATGAAGAATTCTGAGTAACTCATTCGAGGGATGTGCACCTGGTTTAGTCAAGTTGAAGCGGAGGGATGATTATGCTGTCAGGATTGTGCTTGTTTAATTGAGATTTCATATTTTTATTTCGTTCATTGTGTTTGCTTTTGTGGATTTGATGTTGGAGACGTGATTCTGTAATAGGATTAATCACGTCGAATTGTTTCTTCGAGTCGAGTTGCTTCATGTTCTTAGATGTCGGTTCCAGGTTGAATTAGTTTGTTGATACAAAACGGAGCTGCATTTCTCTTGGCAGTGAAAGGTTTTGATGTGATTGTCGTTGGAATTCACAGGGCCGGTTCATGGTAATAGATTGCCTGCAGCCTCTTATTTGATAATTTCGAGTTTACAGTATTCTTCCGAAGCAAGTGTCGAAGAAGCAAGTGTCGGAAAGGAGGAACCCACAGGTTTTTTCCTTTTTCCCATCTAATTTGTGTCTTGACATATTGTGTAGTTCTTTCTCTGATATTTGGTTCTTGTCATATTATGCAGAGACCGTGAAGGAGTTGTATGACAAAATTCTTGAGTCTGTTGACACGAAAAGAACAATGGCTCCAAACGCATGGGCATGGTCGATGATTGAAAATTGCAAGAACAGAGAGGATATTAAGCTTCTCTTTGATATCTTGTAGAACCTACGCAGATTTGTCAGTTGACTTCTTGCCCCATTTGAGAAGTGAAGTTTTAATTTTTGAGTAGTTGATAAATTCAACTGTCTTTTCTTTCATCGCAGAGATTGTCAAATTTTCGACCTTTGTTGAGAAGTCACAAAAGCATGTGTGCGTGCAAGGGCTCTTGACTTTGGTGAGCTTTATCTACACAAGTTGTGTGCCAAGTTCAAAAATTCTATATCATGCTGATATATTTACCTGATTCTTCTTCTGCATTCAATTGTTGCTACCTACGCTATCATTAGCACAATCATTTTGTTGTATATTGCTTGTTCTCAAATGATCTTTTTACCTCAAGCCTGTCATGCTTGGAGAACATATTCAGAACATATTCAGTTGGTTATGAGAACTTTTGACCATCCCGCTGGTAGCTAGTTGTGCTTTTGTGTTTTTGCTTTCCTAGATGCGCCAATTATGTAAACCAGAATTTTGTCCTACGCAGATGCATCACGTCTATTAAGCGCGTGTATGGAACTAACACGACACATAACATATTCAAGAAATAGTTTTTCATGTGTAAATGTGTAAAAGGATATTCAATTTAAAGTATAGAACATTGTTAAATGTGTGTATAAACTTGTCCTGTTGAGGTATCCTTCTTCGTTATAGTTCAAATCTGAAAATGTAAAAAAGAAAAAGAAAAAAGAACTTGTTGGAACCTGGAACCGACCCTGGAACCTGTGACAGGGTAGGTTCCAGGTTCTTGATTCTGACGGGTAGGTTCCAGGTTCCAAAAAATGAGAAACCTGTACCCGAGGGTAGGCTCCAGGTTCCAGACGGAACCGAACCGGAACCTGGAACCGCTCACCCCTAGCTACACTAGCACCCAGCCACCAGTCACCACTAGCAGCTATATCAGCAACCCAGCCACCATACCAACACTCAACCATCACCATATATTGATCACCAGTAGCCACTATACTAGTGATGGATCTGCTGCAGAAGGTACTAGTGTAAGCTGAGCCTTACACCAGCTTACACCATCACCACGTGGTGTAAGATATGCACACTGCACACGTGCACTAGGTGCAACACGAGCCGTCAACTCAACTCCCATAACAGACCCACCACCAGCAGTCGCCACCACCAGCCAAATTCACATCTCAGCCACCACCATAGCTTTAGCAGCAACAATAAGTAAAAGCATAATCCAAAAAATGGAAAAAAGTCAAAACAAATTGGCAAAAAGCAAGATTGTTCCATTGATATTGAAATTAAGTCTCACAAACTCAATGACAAACTAAACAAAATTGACTCTTGAGCCCCACAAACCTTATCCCGTCCCATCTCATCAATCAACATGCATAACCCCCCGTTCGTGCTCCTTTTGATGGAATTTTCACTTTTTCTAAATGGACGTGTAACTTCTTCTTCAATTGTCTTAGGATGCACTGATTCAAATGGAGCTGTAATTACCCCAGGATGAACTGATTCCGATGGAGTTGCAACTATCCTTCCTAGGCTGAACTGATTCAGATGGACCTATAAGTGGGTTCTTCTTCTTTCTTGTCGGCAAAGTTGATGTCTTTTTCTTTGTTGGCGCATCCATTAATTCTTAAGTTGGGCCTTAAAAGGTAAGAACCTCCAAACTTCTCCCAGTCTATAAAAAGACAGCTAAATTATCAGCAAAAGTTTGCACCATAAATTAAATTAAATGCAGTCAATAAAACTTACATTAAGAATGAATGTTCTAGTATGCTCATCTTTATAAATGCCATAGCCATATTGTCTTAGCATTTTCCCAAGAGCCTCTCTTGTTCAAAAGGGAGCGTCACTTTTAGGAACCTGTGATTTGTTGACCATTTTTCTTGCTTGTGATTTCTTGGACCATTCTTTTGGCTCTTAGCTATTGTATTCAACGTCTACTTTCACTTCTTCGCCATGAAGATAATGGCACAAGACATCTCTAAAATTATTATCATCTTTTAAACTTCTCAAACTATTTTTTAAGCCCTTTTGAAGAACACAATACATCAACTTCTGTACTATACATGGCAAATATGTCACTATATCCCTAACAAATCCAATATAATATGCATTCTTTACATCGGCAAAGATAATGGCCTCATTTCTCCCCTTATACTCATTCATCCTCCCCAATCGCAAATCCTCACCGTAGCATATAATAGCATCAATATAATCCTTATCATAAGCCATTTATGCAACCAAGAAAAAAAACAATTAATTTTTGGGACCACATCCACAAAGGACAATAGACAATTGTACATAGAAATCCCTGCACTCTCATAAACTTTATTAAAGAAAAGAGAAGAGATACACATGTTAGACCATTTATTGAAAAGATGCTTTTCAAGATAAAAAGAGGTCCCCACATTGATAAAATGTCTCCATAGAACAGCCACTTTGATTATCTTGCCTTCTCTTAAAATATCGACTAACAAACAAAGGTCCACACAACAAGCACAGGTCCCCACAACACCCATTTTAACACTTTGATTTTAAAAAATGACCAGAACGACAACTATTCTAAGCCCTAAAAATTGCCTTCTCATATCACAATTCACATCTGACCTCTAAAATTACCTTCACACATCGCAATACCACATCCGAGCCCTAAATCACATATCACAATAGCATAGGAGCCTTAATTTTCCCCCGCTCGAGTCCTACATTTCGGGACCAAGCCTTAAATTGACAACCCGAACCCCCATAGGCACATCTAAGCTCTGAATCACACATCAAAAAACCATCCAAGCCCTACCTTTCCCAGCTGATCCCCAGATTTTCCAGTCAAGCCCCAAATTTTCCATCAGAGCCCTAATAGATGAGTTTGAGCCCTAATTTCACCATAGGGGAGGGAAATAAGAGGACAAACTTGGGCGAGCGATGATGGCGAGCAATGAGTGCCTCAATGAGCATGAACGGCGACAAAGAGAAGGGCATCGGTGTGAGCATGAGTATGAACGGAGAGAAGAGCAGCGATAGCTAGAGTTGATTAAGCCAAAAAATAAGTTAAACGACGTCATTTAACACTAAGGAAAAACAATGTTGTTTAGGTTGCCTAAGCCAATGTGGATGGGGCGACGTCATTTTGTTGTCCACGTGTTTTTTTTTTTTTTTTTTTTTTTTTAATTATTTGCCGTTTCAGTAAAGAATGTCACCGGAAAATGCCACGTATACAATTTAGTCGGATTTTTCGCTGTTAGCACTTAATTGATCAATTTTGCTCTGATTTTGACACTTAAGTGTCACTTTTTTTAACTTTTGACATTTGAGTGTTCCTCTATGCCAAGTTTTGATATTCTATACGTCAGAGATTTAATTAATATTATCAAACAAAATTAGTCTTGTTAAGTGACGAAACACATCAGTTTTTTAGCACTTAAAAAGGTTATCAAACATGCATGTACTCCATCTAGAGTGTGTATTTTTTTTTTGGGTCGGGATCTAGAGTGTGGTTTAAGTTGAATCTCCAAGCCCGGTTTCTTAACATCGAGAAACCAATGCTTGGTATTAATAATGACGACGACAATAAAATATGAAAAATATAATGTATTGTCATAGCTCTTCATAGAATAATTATTTCGTTTATAATTGTTTGTTCAATTTATTATTCCTGCTTTTAAATGAATGATTGGTAGATTAGTAAAAGTATAGTTCTGTATCCACGGATTTGATTTTATTACATAGTAAAACCTATATTAAATTGCTTGAAATCTCATTTCCACTCCATTCCCACGATTTTTTTTTTTTTATTTCCAATCATCAAATTAAGAATCATTTTTGCATCTGCAACCAAGCAAAAGAATTTGCGGTCTCATTCCATTTCGTACCAAACGCACAAAACTTTCCGAATTCAAAACATCTTTGATGATTGTAAACTGTGACCAAGGCACAAAAGAAGTGTGACGTTTACTAGCTGTTTCGGTTCTTTCATTTATCTCCGTTATGCAAGTTTAGGAGGGAAAAGAATGGGAATGCACGCAAAGTGACCGAAATATCTTTAAATGTCAGTGATCTTAAAACTCAAGATAAAATAAGGGTATCTGTGAAAAGGAAGAAAATCTTGATTATTATCGCACAAATCCCTTCAAATCCATCCATATCTGGAAAAATTGGAGGGATTCGAAAAGCTACATAGAATTTTCGGCATAGGCGCCTCGTAATCTATTTTTTTCCCCTCCTCCCTCCATCTTCATTCTTCCATCCTAACAAGTGATCACTTTTTTAAAGTCCTTGCAAGTTGAGATCAATCAATCTAATATGAATCAAAAGTCCCTAAGTTCCAATTACTGCGTACCGACTAGGAATTTCTTCCGAGGCCAATTGAAAATTCAATCTTAATAGCATTACCGCCTCTCTTCTCACCATTGGTCATTGATCAAGTTAAAGAAACTTCACCGCTAATGGGCATTGCAAGTAGCTGTTCTTGCCCTGTTAGCAACAAGAATTGTTTCCAATGCTATTATCATTCATTTTGGCGGTCCAACTCGGTATGGCCATGGCATTGTACCTGACTGTGGGTGATCAACAATTTCATTTCGTCGGTATATCAGGAAAAAAAAAATGAAACAGGTAAGAAACCTCGACTTTCACCCTCAAGTCGATTTTACATAGTTTAAAGCATTTCGCCTAAGAAAAGTCAACACGTGTGTATCGCAAGATTTGATAACGAAAAGCATAAATCTACTAATTAGAAACAATCAATCTTTAGAACTCTTGTGCCGAAACCAGACCTCTCTCTCTCTCTCTCAGTTAATCCCAATTTATAATTTCGAGGTTTTTTTTTTTGGGGAAAATTCCAAAAATAGACTCAAAATGCCATCATTTTTTTTTTCCGATGTCGGCTGGCGATTGCTAGCAAGGGCTGGCGAGGGCTTGCAAGCACTCGCCTGCAGTGGGTGAGGACCTACAAGCCCTTGCTAGTCCCGATGAGGGTTGTCGAGCCCTTGCTTGGGGTAGGTGAGGTCGACCCTCGCCAGATCTAGCGAGGGTGGCCTCGCTTAGGGCTAGCGAGGGCTGATCTCACAGATGGCCATGAGGGGTGGCCTCCCCCGGGGCTAGGGTTGCCTTGCCTAGGTGAGGCCGTCCTTTGCCTTTGGCCGGCATGGGTGGCCCTTGCCGAATCAGGTGAGGGCAACCTTCACCTAGTCCTCTATGGGCATCGCCCGTGGCCGGCTGGCCACCGACGAAGAGGAAGAAAAAGAACCACGAAAAAAAGGAAAGAAAAAAGGATAGAAAAAAGGGAAAATGGTAAATGATGAAAATATATTTGATCGTCAGAAAGTCAAGTCTTTATTTGAAACAGACATAATCACATCATGCTCTTATTTGATTCAGACATAACCACTTCAGACATTTATTTGAAACAAGATTCACTTTATACCCTTATTTGAAAAAGTGATGGCTCTTCAAGGTCTTATTTAAAACAATGTCCACTCTAGACCCTCATTTGACCTCATTTGAGAAAAATGATGGCGTTTTCGGACCTTTTTTTGAAATTTTACTTTTTTTTTTTATTGCATAAGAATCCATCTTATTCACCTTGGACATTACCCATCACTCGTTTATGCTGCAGAGTTCCCAGCCTTCTCTAATCACTTCCTCGCTGCTTCTTTGGTCCTTCCAGCCAGAGTCACAAAGACAATCCTAGGTTCCGATATGGTGATCGAGGAAGATGCAAATCAGCTTCGCCGCGAGAGTGGTCGTACACATATACCGGGATATCATATTTGAACATCTCCAAAGCCTCACAAGCTGTTGCTTTCTCAAGCCAGTTCCAAACTCAAAAATACAGTTCACCCCTGTTATACAAGGAAAGTAAACATGGAGCGACCGTAACGAACTCGCAATAGCAAGTGCTCTCCCTGCTACACATTTAAGCATATATAGGCAGAGATGTTTGTAAGAGGAGAAAGAATGGACTTGGCACAATTGTCAGGCTCCACACAATCCATCATGTAGCATTCTGCAAATAGATAATGGCTATTAGAGGTATTAGATATAAATTCCCTCACCAGAAAGCTCTAGTTA
Source organism: Eucalyptus curtisii (assembly GCA_017140595.1). Classification (NCBI taxonomy): domain Eukaryota; kingdom Viridiplantae; phylum Streptophyta; class Magnoliopsida; order Myrtales; family Myrtaceae; genus Eucalyptus; species Eucalyptus curtisii. Next base: position 9,996,380 of record CM029504.1, read on the forward strand.
GCCTGCTCATCGAGTTTTCTCTCCTTTCACGAAAATCTCCTCTTTCATTTGAGAGTTTCGGTGTACAGAGCACATTAATGATCGGAATGGGAGGAATTAATGTTGCCAGCTGAGAAGTCAGAACAGGAAGGAAAATTCATGTTTTCATACCAAATTTTTTCTGCGTAGATTACGCAGTTATTGCTCATTGGTCGTCTCGTCACTACAAACTTCTGGCCTATATTCTTATTACAAGAAAGTAAAAGCAACTTGAGGGTATTAACCTAATTCCGCCAATCCAAAAGTAAACTAGAAGAGTACCTGCTTGTCTGCCAGAAGTGGATTAATGCAAAATGAGGAATACAGTTTTAGGAATCCAATCGAGTTCCAGAACTATTGATTGGTGCAATTTAAGTCCTCTAAATAAGAATACAAGGAAGGGTTAAGATGGCATTCAAAAATTACTGATGTGGCAACCCAAATTGGTTTTCTTGAAACAATGTTAGATTTGATTGCACTTTTTAATAAAAATTTAGGAATTGACTACATCAACTAACAGGCGTAGCAGGACTTGATTACAATTTTCAAAAGTTCACAGTTAATTGCACCCATTAAAACATTTAGACATAACCGTATCCTATGATAAGAACTTAGGACTTTTGGTGCAATTTTTCCAACACAGAACGAACTCCCGTTACGACACTGAGGTTTGCTTTGCTTGAACCTAGACATGGAAACCAAGTGTGCTGGCTTGGGCACTGATGTTAGGGCATATGCAAAATCGCTTTTAAATGTAATCCAACAGAAAGGGCACTGATGAATAAATATAGTTACATTAACTAAGGTCAACAAAACTGGGGGTTGCTGCTCGAGTTTAATCAAACGGCATTTACTGAAAGACATCTCCATTTTAAACCAGTAGAGAATGGATTCATTTACTCCAGTCAGTTTCAAATCATCTAGTCATTCATGATGAGTATTTCTGAAGCAGGAAAGTGACAGTACATTGCACCAAAGCCAGTGAACGGGAGACAGCCACTTCAAAAAACTGAGTACAGAATTCAATGCCGTTAACATCGAATGGGTAGTTTGTGTTCATCAGTTTGATGAGCTCAAAGATTTCCTAAGACTTCGGAGGATGCTCCACATGAATGTGGAAATAAAAAAGAGGATTATACCAGTCACGATCGCATATTTGAGTCCAAGGTTCACAAGCAAATTCACCAGAAGCCCTGCGAGGACAACACCGCAAAAATTGGCAGTCACCGCAGGCCAAAAGGGCATATCCAGAACTGAAGCTATGATAGCTCCGGTCCAAGCCCCCGTTCCAGGAAAAGGCACAGCCACAAACAACATGAGGCCAAGCCACTGAAACTCTTCCACAGGGCCAGCCTTCTCTTTCGCCCTCTCAAATAGCATCTCAAGTAACCGGGACGCTGATCGGCTCCTCCTAGCAAGAAAAGTAGCTAACTTCTTCAAGTAGAGTATGATGAATGGTACGGGCAACATATTCCTACAATAAGTAAGACCAAAGAGAAAAAAATGTCAGATTGTAGCTGGTGTTTCATTTCCAAAGCTGAAATGCATCTCTCTCCCACAAAATGTTACAAGCTGATTGGAAGGCAAAAAGAATAAGCATCAGCAGCCAACAATGAGGCGCAAATATCATCTAGAACAAACATAGAGAAACTTGACATACCAGTGATTAAAGTAGCCCCATTTATCAAAAAAATATTCTCATTACTTAAAAATCCATCTTAACCACGGCATTTCATCCAGCAGTTGGCGCGAGACTACATGAAGTGTGAGGGGCTACATTTGGAATTCAATACGGCGCCCAGTGCAAACACCAATAACAAGATCAGACATTCCATTCATGTGAATGAGGTAATGTACACCAAGTAAAATGGATGAAATTAGACTGACCCGATGACAGATAAGACAGTGAGGAGTGAAGGCTTGAGTTGCATCCAGTAACCGACGGGAATAGCCCCTCGGAGCTCAATCACCGGAAGCGTCGCGAGCGCGAAGACCACGGCTTCGTCCGGCCATCCCGAGCTCCGCAGTTTGCTGGCGACCTTCAAGCCAAAGCCCGAGGCTTTGATGGAATCAACGGCGGCATTCGCGTCCTTGGATGCCGCGAACCAAGCCAGAGACAGGGAAGCCCACAACGCGACCCAAAGCAGGAACTTGACCGGCCTCTCCTCGGGAATCGTCAAATCGCCCTCCTCTTCGGCCGCGGAAGCGAACCCATCTCCCAGAAGGGCGTCCCTCGCCGGCGACGGGGAAGCACGAGGGTAGGCAAAGAGAGGGCCCAAATAACGGCGGCGGGTACCCACAGATGCGAAGGACAAGCTCGGCCTCGACCCGAAGGAGAAGGGGAACCTTTTGCGGGGCTCGTCGACGCCCACATGGGCAGGTGAGAGTCCGGCGGGGCGAGTCCTGCGGACAGAGAAAGATAATGCCGACACGGAGGCGGCCATTGACCGGATCCAAGAAGGCGAGGGGTGGAGAGAAGATTCAAGCAAGGATCCGCTCGAGCTCCATGGAGCGGTGTCGACCTGTTGGGGGGTATCTCGAAGCGACGGACCCTTTTGCCAAACGGGCAGCGAGAGTGAAGTGAACCCACAAAGGAATTCCAGATGACCAGAGATTCGATCATGTATTAAGGCCCCTCGTGATTAACAGAGCAACCTTGACGAGTGGGAGGAGCTGGTGATGATCAAGGTCGAGCATTTTATTGGTCTGGCGAGAGGCGGAGATGTATTGGGCTGACGGATTGCATTGTGTGCGCGGATGCGACCAAACGGGGAGGAGATACCGAGAGTAGGTCCCCTTGGTCAACGGGGGATATGGAGACCCGAGACCCCCTTGGAAGTGCATGGACGGGCCAAAAGATGTGGTGACGTGGCGACGAGGCATCCTTGAGCCCAACAGAGGGAATTTAGGCGTTGGTAACTTTTTCCGGAATAACTATTTCTATTATTGTATTTTCTAGAATAAAAAAAGAATGAAAATTCATTTGATAAAATTTTTGTTTTCGAGAACAAAAATCTATTTTTTTTTCCGATGATAGATTTGAACATAATCAAAAAGTAGAAAAAAAGTAACTTCTTATTCTCGAGATAATTCCTAGAATCAATTTTTTTTTTCTCTTCTTCTTCCTTTTGGCTTATCGCTGGCCTCTGCTATGGTCGGCGATTGGCCAAACGAGGGTTGGCAACCTTGCCGGACCTCACCCAGCTGATCGCCGGCCACGGCGGTGGCCGGTGACCAACTACAAAGAGGGAGGAGGAAGAAGAGAAAAAGAAAAAGAAAAAAGAAGAAGAGAAAGATAATAAAAATATAATAAAAGTAGTAAAAAATTAAAAGGAAAAAAAAAAGAATTTAAGAATCCTACCAAACGCATTTTCATCCCGAGAATATAATTTTTGAATAGTTATTAAGCGTATTCCTTTACTCAGAAATTATTCTTGGAATCGAATCAGAAAAAACCATTTCTGATTAAAAATTATTCTCGAAAACAGAATCGTTACCAAACGCGCATTTAGATGCCTTTGGGGGAACAATTTCTCGGAGTAAAGGGACCTTAGCTAAAAGTACAAAAGTGTAAAAATAAAAATAAAAATTGCAAACCCTTAGCCACTTAGGCAAAAAGATACCAACAATGACGCTGGTGATTTCATCGTCCAAGTCGCGTGACTTCAACATTGCCTTACCTAGGGCTATGTAACTTTGGGGTTGCTCGAGGCTGCGCAACCTTAGGCGAGGGTAGTAGTTATTGCTCCATCTATTGCAGCTTTGCTTGCTTAATCTATAGTCTAGATCTAGCTCACCTGAAGTCAAATGACCCCTCATATCATTGAAGAAGCAGCAACTGTCACCCTCGCTTGAGGTTGCATAACCCCAAGTGAGGCGATGCCTAGGCAAGGTGATTCTCAAGTCATGTGGCCTCCCCGACCTCGAATATGATCTTTGTGACCTCGTGCGACCCTCCAAATTCTCGGTGACCTTCCGTGGAGTCTTAGGGGTGAGCATGGTTCACGGTTAGAATCTGCAACCTAAGAACCCCAGGTTTCAAGGTATGAAAGAAATGTTTCAAATTCCAAAAATTGATGAACATGTTTGAATGGACAAGTTTTACATTTTAGGTTAGTGGAATATGGAACTTACAACTTAGAAACCATAACAAGTTTTTATGTTTTACTTAGTCTATGTCTTCGCATGATGCTTGAGTATTTCATGGTATTCAATAATGAGTGTATAATTTAGAACAACTAGTCCAAGTTTCTATTTTATGACTAAAACTTTTACTTTGTTAAAGTTTAATATATTTTATGTGTCTAAATATAAGTTATGGTCAATGAATTGTAACAATAAATGGTAATTATTAAAGGTAATAATTTAATATAATCGTTTAATTAATAATATAGATGAAATTTGAGTAGATATTGTAATCGAGACATGATAGGTTTCAAATTCTAGGGTATGTATGGTATGTTCTAGGTTTCAAAAAATGAGAAACTTATTTTAACAGGTAAATTCTAGGTTTTGGATGGATTTTTATGGAATCTCAAACAGTTCACTCCTTCGAAGCAATGAGAATAGCCAATAGCTATGATGCAACATTCAAGGTAAAAGAGGAATATGAAAAAATAATGACGGCAAGATTGGCCCATTTTTTTGTCAATTAACTCATGCTTTGAAATGCTAGAGTGCTGGTTTGGATGAGAAAATATTAGGTACCTTAGTGATAAACATATCGGATTCGAACAAATCCACTAAACACTTGACATGTGTCATCCACAATCTCACATTTCAAAAAATTTCAAATTTTCTCTCTTCTCTCTCTTGCTTTTTCCCCCTTGTCTATCAAATCTCTTGCTACATCTTCAAGCACAAAAATCACCAAAACACACATTTTATTTGCTTTGTAACAACCTACCTCTCTCTCTTCCCCATCGCAGAGATTGAAGAAGAACCTCCAACTCTGGTCATGATTCCACCCCTCCTCTCGATCTCGTCCACAACCCATGACGATCGCCTCTCGGTCTCATCTAGCTTGTGGGAAGTAGCGGATTGTTCAGTCGAGAATCCTGAAAGCTTCACCTCCTTGATTTTGAATTTTGAGGCCTTTGACAACACCTACTCTTGCGGCAATGACGGACCTCTTCGCTAATGAGTTTAGACCAATATGGGTCATGAGACAGAGAGAGAGAGAGTATCTGAAAATTTCTATAATGTGGGATCGCGGATGATACATGTTGAGCGTTCAGTAGACTTGTACAAATCCAACTTGTCAATCACTAAAGTAACTAATATTTTCTTTGTTTGGATTGGTCTTGAGAGAAAGGCCTTTATATATGCGTTGGATTTGTCAAGTGGGCCTTCAAATTACTTTATGCATTTCGTGAAAGGCCTTTCATAGGGTCAATTTCCTTTAGCAAACTTGTGCCAAACTCACCATTTGTGTTGGCATATCTATATATGATTTTACCCTACAAAAATACGACGCTTCTAAATATAAAAAAATATAAAAACATCATAACATCATTATGGCAATTATCATAATTAAACGTAGAAAATGCGATGTAACATACACTTTTATACTTTAGGAACTTCCAATGGCACTTTTACGACATGCCCATAAATATTCAACGCACCATCACAACTAAATCAAGTGAGTAGGAGATTCAAACTAGTTGATACTCAACAAGATCATAATATAACTTCTATTCACTGAGCTCCAAATGAACCGTGGTTGTCATGTGACACGAGTGTGCTATGATATTGGACCATGCTGGACTTATCAAGCATAGAGTGCAACTCTGATCAATATAGCACAACGACCAAATGAAAAAAGTTGGAAAAATTCGTTTCATTTTTTGTACTTCATTGGGTCACGACACTAATGAAGTTCAATTTTTTTTTTTTTTTTTTAAAATTTTGATGAAAAATAGAGCTAGGGATTTGGAAACTGACTTGAGTGAAAATCATTTAATATGCAATTAACTTTTTGTAATTGTGTTTGGAGCGACTTTTACTTTATAAATTTTACGGGGCATGAACTTTGACTTTTTTTTTTTTTAATCTTTAGCGTCTGAAGCTTCACCAATATACATGTAAACGCATGGATTAACACATACTTATTTCAAATTTTTTTTTTTTGAAGTCTTCATAAAAATTTATTTTCAAGGAAAATAAAAAGTTATTTTTGTAATTTTTATTAGTCAAAGCAAAAGATTTCTCACCAAATTGCTTGATAATTACCCCAATGTTGAGTTGACTTGCCGTAGCCATATGAGTTTGGATGATTTTTCTTTTTTTGGTGATCAAGTTCCCTTATTTTGTGGAAAATAAGGGCGCGTTTGATAATATTTTTGTTCAAAAATTGTTCGGAACATAAATAGAAAAACTATTTCTATTATGGGGAATAATTTTTGGCCGAAGAATGCGTTTGGTAAGCGCACAAAATTTCTGTTTCTAGAATAGAAAAATAATAGAAACACGTTTGGTAAATTTGTGTAAATTTTTTTTTGTTTCTTTTAAATTTTTAATATTTTTATTTTATTTTTCCTTTTTTTTCTTTTTTTTTTTTTTTCTTTTTGGCGGTAGCCGCCTCGGCCATGGTCGGTGACCGGTCGACGAGGGTCGGTGGCCTTGCTGGGGCCGGGGGGGGCCGACGCTTGGCCTCGCTAAGGGCCGGCGAGGTCGTCGGCTCTCGACGGCCAATCGCCGACCATGGCCAAGGTCGGCGACCGGCCAAAGAAAAAAGAAGAAGAAGAAGAAAAATGAGAAAAAAAGAAACAAGTCTTGTGTTTTTGTTCTTTTGTTTTTTCAAAAAGTTTTTAGGGAACAAAGCAAGTTTTTTTCGATTTTGCTTTTTTCATTCCAAATTTGTTTTGTGAACAAAAAAATAGATTTTTTGTTTCCAGAAACGAAAGTGTAAACAAACGTGTTTCTATTCTTTTTTTATTCCCCGAAACAAAAGAATAGAAATTTTTGTTCTGGAAAACATAAACACAATTAAGCAAACATGGCCTAAATGTTTAAAAAAATATTTTTTTTGAAAAGATCGCTTGTCATGTCCCGTTCATCTGAGGAAGAAAAGTTCAGGATTATTGGGCCAAACTCAACGCTGGGCTTCACTCGTCATGGGCCGCTCATCCGAGAAACGACATCGCTCTGCAGACACCGCAGCATAGAAAAGTCAATCATCTTCGTCATCCTTCGACTCTCTAGGGTTTTGGGAGCGCATCGTCCACTGTAACTTCACCACTCCAAAAGCTCCCCCCTGCTTGCCCCGCGCATCCCTGCGAAAGTCGTCACCATGAGCAGATCGGGCCAGCCACCGGATCTCAAGAAGTAAGAAGCTCTCTCTCTCTTTCTCTCGTTCCTCTGTATTGCTTTACGTCTTTCCCTTGTTTCCTCTCTGACATAGCTTTCCTTTTGCTATCTTTGCTCAGGTACATGGACAAGAAGCTCCAAAGTAAGTCGTTGCAATTTTTTCTTTTTTTCTTTTTTGCAATTTCTGTGGCGTATTTTTTATTTTTTATTTTTTTTGGGAGTTCTAGTGTTCGTCATTGTCTGTCCGAGGTGGTTTCGTGGATTAACGTCGCGTGCGGCGAGTTCATTTTTTGGCTTTATAGCCGGTTCTAGAACTAGAGATCAGCGTGAACATCGTGGGATTTTGTAGTCAAATATGTCCTATGTGATTTTGACGGAGTTACTTGCTTTTTGCCTCTAATTCCTTTCGTGGCAAACGACGCGATGTTGTTTTGTGCTATGGGTGAAATTATCAAATGTGGTGTTGTCTGGATTCATTTGCCTTGCATCTCATGATATTATGCTGATTAAGAGACGGTGAATGTTGTGCAATATGGGTTCTTTCAAATTATGGTCTAGGTAATGTGTAGCCTGTTGGATTTGCTTATGAGATTCGGTTAGGGCAAATGAGCTGTTCACACCCCTTTGTATAGTTCACAGTACCTTGATATCCTCAACACCAATGGGGCTGCTTGGCATGTACTGCGTGTTGACTTGTCAATGTTGGGTCTTGGTTATGATAAGAAGCTGTGGCCTTGATCTGTATCGTTTCGTTCTTCAGATATGAACTCCAAGAGTTATGTGCTTCGATTACCTAATTATGTTCTATCTTCTTCATATGAGTATTTTGGTGTGTGGGGTTCATTGGTTTGTGCATGAGTTTCATCTGTAGCATGTTGTGGAATGTCAAACTATTGTCGTTGGAAGATGAAAATTGTGCTTAGAGTCTGGTGTGCATTTTGAGATTAGTCTGAACTGTTCGTGGTGATTACCTGTTCATAAATCACATGTGTTTGTATATTTTCTTTTTTACTGAAACATTTGGTAACATTGGCGGTTTGCATATATGAAAATTCATTGATGGAGATTAGGGATCCTTTTTCATGGCTTGATTTGAGTCATCCAGATATCAATAAGATAGTAGACCTGACTGTTCTCTTCTCTGCAGTTAAGCTTAACGCAAATAGGATGGTTGTTGGAACACTCCGTGGGTTCGATCAGTTCATGAATCTAGTGGTAGATAATACTGTCGAAGTGAATGGGAATGAGAAGAATGACATAGGGATGGTGGTAGGTTCATACTAATTGAATTTCAATTTTAATTTGGATCCTTGCATTTTTGCTAACACTGATGATCTCACCACTGATGCTGCAGGTTATAAGGGGAAACAGTGTTGTAACTGTGGAAGCTCTTGAACCTGTGAACAGGACATAGTCCATTTAGCTATGTATTTGGTAGATTTAAAAAACTCTTTACTTGTAGTTGATTCTGATGCTACCAAGCTGCGTGTAAGGAGGATGTTGTATAAACTCGACCTATCTTATGCTTCATGAAATATTGACCTTCAAGTGGAGTAGTGCACTTGGTGCAGGCCAGATTTGAATTTCAATGAAATTATGTATTGCCATACATTGTGACCAAATTATTCACTGTCTTGTACAGTGTTGGGAAGTCTTCAGTTTATCAACATTATGCTGCTTGAATTAGACTGAATTGGAGAGAAGTTCAAATTCGTCAGGCTGACTTATAAGTTTCCTCTTTTATCTTTCATTTTATGGTATTCATATCTAAATATATGGCTTGAGATACTGCAGGTGATTCACATGTCTGTGGCATGTGAAATGGGTCTGTACCCAACCAGCTCATGTCGTTGGATAATGATATTGGTTCAGTTCTAGTTTGTATGAGTGGTCGATTGGTGATATGAGCTTCATAATGGAGAAGGTTTAGCCTGGATATGAGGTTAGAATCTAACCGTTAGATTCATTAGCTTAAATAAATGAAATTATTCCAGTGAACTATTTGTCTTTTTGATCAGTAGATGTTTTAGTTATTGCTGTACTTTCAGGGAGAATCTGAGTTGTTTCGCCGCATATTCCTTTTTGTGCTTTGAGATAATGAGTCTGCACTGCACAAGATCTTGATGCTTATTTTCACTGCTGGAATGAACAGTTACATAAACAAATATGCCAAAAAGTTCTAAATCTATTGCGTTAGTACTAATTTAGTCCTACATCTTTTAATTGGATTAATTCGGTTTTAAACCTTTTGACATTGGTATCGAGTCAGTGTAGTCAATCAACTTTGGTTGGTTAGCTGGATGTAAGATGTCCGGCTAACGTTGATATGACAATCTTTTAAATCTTTTAAAAGTTTTTTCCTTCTTTTCGCTCTTCTTCCTCCTTGGATCCCCGTTGTGGCCAACAAGGGCTTTGTGAATCTTGCTCAGTGGTCGATGAGCCTCACCAGAGTCTTATCCTTGTCAACCATTGGGGATCTTAGGAGGAGAGGAGGGAAAAAGAAAAGAAACAAGAAAAAAATGAAAAAAGAAAAAAAATAATAAAAAATTGAAGAAATAAAAGATTTATTAAAAAAATTGCCATGTCAGTGTCAACTGACCAAGACTAGATGGACTAAATTATTAGGGGTGTGCATGGTTTGGGTGGGCGGTTCCCGACCTAGAATCGGTCGGGAACCGCCCGCTAAGAATTGATTACCGAAAAATTGGAATCGGAAATCGTCCGCTAGTTACATGGATTCACTCGGGGAATCGGACCACCGTCCGGTTCGGTTCGGGTGGATCCATAGAATCGGTCCAACCTCCGCGCCTTCCCCTTTTCGCCCTCCCCACATTTGCTTATTCTGGCTCTCCCGACCATATAGTTTTATTCTCCTTAAGTACTAGTGCCACGGCGGTGTCTGCGGCGGCGGCGGTCGCAACCCTCTCCCCGCTTCCATTCCGGCCACCACCACCATCTTCGCCACCGCCTTCGCCGTCTCTCACTCCTCCCTTGAGATCGACAATGAGGAGGACAACGGGGACGATGAGCCGTTCTTCGACCCGGAGTTTGCCCGTCCCCGAAGATGAGGATAATGGGAAGAAGCTTGAGGAGGGGGAGGAGGAAGAGGAGAGGTAGAAGCGAGACGAGCCCAATAACAAAAAGGACGATAGTGACAATGAATGCGGAGGTGGCGACGACGTGGAGAGAGAGAGTTCAAGTTCGAGGGAGGAAAAGAGAATCAACTCACTGTTTCGCCGAGTTCAGACTAGGATTCGAAGGGAGATGAGTAGGTCCGGGAGGTGAATCGGAGAGGAAGAGGGAGCTCGGGGAGATTTTGAACGAGAGAGATGAGATTGAGTAGGAAAGTAGTGAATTGAGACAAAATGGTGATTGGAGCCATAAATTTTAGATTTGCTAATTTTGAATTTTTTTAATATTAAAAATTAATATATTGTTATAATATAACCGGTCCGGTCTAGGTGGGCGGATTCGCCCATGGAATTGGGAACCGGACCGGTTCCCTTAAGAACCACCAGTTTCGGGCGATTCTGGTCCGGTTTCGGGTGGTCCGGGCGGGTCTCGGTTTTTTTGCATACCCTTATAAATTAGTACCAATATGAAAAAGTCTAAGACTGAATTGATCCGAAAGGTTTATGATTAAATTGATACCAATGTCAAAAGATTTATAATCGAATTAGTCAAATTGAAAAATTTATGATTGAATTGATCTGAAATGTTTATGATTGAATTGATATCAATGTAAAAAGATTTATAATCGAATTGATCAAATTAAAAAATTTATAATTGAATTGATATTAATGGAATATATTTAGAACTTTTTTAGTACTTTTCCTTTGTGACCTCCCATAAGAACATAAGAACATAACTCCCTTGAAGCAGCAAGCTATTTGGTGACCCGTGGCTTGTCTAATCTCGCTTTCTATACAACTCGGTTTTACACAATCTGTTGTGGATGTATTTCATATGGAATATGGTTGGAATTAGAATCAAATGCATGTGCTACATGAACCTGGTTGAGTCTATAGAATTAGATGCGTATGCTATACAAATACGGTCGAGTCTCGGTGCAAAGATTTCCAACAATAATTAAACATGATATATAAAATTTAAGGGGGAAATGAGCATTAATTATTTCTTTAATTGAATATTATGCATAATCATATAAACTAGACAATCTGTATTTTGAAAAGAGGCAATTGTCTTTAGGGTGATAATTGTAGCTAGTATATTCATACTATTGTCAATAGCGTAAAATAATGTCATGCAATACTGCTAATCAAATAATTTTCTGCATTACTTATGTCATAAGCATATTATATTACGTCTTCTAGTGGGAAAATTTCAAATAAGGGTTTGAAGTACCTTATTTTTATAATATGGGCATGAAGCGAGCTTTATTTTAAATAATGGCTTAAAATAGCTATATTAGTCTCAAAAAAGGGGTTTGAAGTGATTATGACTGCTTCAAATTAATATATAGTCTCACCGGTTGGCAAAATTTTTTGGTTGATTAGGGATATTTTCGTCTAAACATAATTTAAACTAATCAGTTGGCGAGGCTAGACACTTATTGGAAATAGCCATAACTACTTCAGACCCTTCTTTGAGATTAATATGATCACTTTATGTCCTAATTTGAAATAATATTCACTTTATGCCTTTATTTGAGGAAATGAGGGCATTTTTTTATTTTTATTTGGAATTTTCCAGGCAATTAACAATTAGATTAATTATATTAATGATAATGGATGTTGTAACGACATTATATACTGATGAATCATACATTATCCGTAACCATATAACATACAATTATTTGAAAATAATTATTAAAGTGTAATAGTATTTATAATTACAATTGTTCTAGTTTTACCTGTAGTTAACTTTTTTTTTTTTTTTCAAAAACGCTTTATTTGAGAATCTTATATGACCACACATTTTTTAGCTATAAAATTAATAATTAACATAATTAGAAACTTTATTCTTGCCATACATAATAGGGTTAAATGACACAAAAAAATCCCCAAATAGTACACTCACGTCGCAAAAAATTGCAAATTGTTATACTCGTGCCACATTTAATGATTTAAGCCAAACTAATTAGAGTGTCACATTCTCGTGCCATATTTACCTTAAATTAATTTTAGTGCCACAAAAAAATTCAAAACCAGTGGTCTAGTATGCCCCGGTAAATCTTTACTAGGTTCATGAATAAGTGAACAGGTAATTTTAACGTCCCTTTTCAGGTTAAACTCACCTCAAACTTTCTGCATTGCCAGCTCTCTCCTTCCATATTCGCGTTTCATTTGGACTGTAAGTCCTTTCTTCGTTTGGCACCAACCGCGTGTCCTTGATTTTGAAGTTCATCATCATCGCCTGCGTAAAGCAAAGTACGCAACGCCATAGTCGTGCAAGAAGACACCACGCAAGAGCCGTGCATGAAGGCATCCGCACGGAGTGCATACTCCAATCGAGTTTCGTCCGTGACTTGCTGAGGTTACCAGCCACGTGGTTTTGTTCAGATCTTTTTCCTTTTGTTGCCATCGTCCTTTGAGCGTTAGGTGAGAAATCTTTCCTTTGATGTCTTTGCTTTGGCTATTTAGTTTATCGAATATGTCTCCGCTCATCCCAGACTAGCTATAAACTCTCTGAAGAGAGAACAACTTCCGACCTCTACCATAAGGCCGCGCGATTTCAACATCGAGGCTCGGCGAAAGGTTTGTGCAGTTCTAACTGTGGACTGAACCGTGAATTTACGATGGCACGAGAAGTGCGGTGTGTGTCCATGTGCATGCTCGTGTTGAGCATGTCCTTTAGACTAAGGTGTGTATGCGCGAATGTATGTGCAGAAGCATTCTCGATTCTCGAATTTGCTCTCGACTCGTTCCTTATTTTCCTTTTGCAAACCTAGCTGCAGGCTAGAGAAGACGATGCCGGTGACAGAGAAGTAAGATTTCATTGGGCGGAAAATTATGACGACGGCAACAAGAGGTCCATTCAAGCATGAGGGCATTGTTAGTGCTAAATCACGCACATGGGTTTTGGTTAATACTTGCTGTGCCCTAATGTTGCCACGGCGATATTAGACTGACTTAATGAGGTGGATCGTGGAAATGACCATTCGCAGTGCAAAAACATCTGTTGGCAATGGTTTCTTAATATGTGGTCAGTTTGATTCAACTTTTGCATACAGACTCAATGTAAGGCTCAGCATGGTAGATGAAAAAGGTCGATTACCAGCATGAAAATGAGCTGAAAGATGGTGTGGGTCAAGTAACGTCCCCAGTACGAGTCGCTGAGGAAGACCCGATTAAGGCACACAGGTAAACGGTCCTGGTCTGACTTGCTCATGTTGTTGGCCGCACTTGCATTCCCTTGCTCAAGAACTCTGGTCAGAAACAGCACCAAGTTCACTCCCACCCCGAAGGAATGCTAGTGTGGCTAGCCTGGATTCGCTGCAACAGATTGAGATGAACAACAGACACCATGACACAAGAATCTTTGTGTGACTTGCTGAGGGTGCCAGCCATGTGTTTGTTCAGTCCTTTTTCTTTTTATGTTGCTAGTGTTCGTTGAGCGTTAGGTAAGAAAACTTTCCTTTGATGTATTTTCTTTGGCTATTTAGTTCATCGGATATGTCTCATTCATCTGAGACTAGCTAAAAGCTCTTTTCAGAGAGAAGAACCTCCGACCTCTACCATAAGGCCGTGCAATTTCAACGTCGAGGCTTGGCAAAAGGTTTGTACAGTTCTATCTAACTCGACTAGAGCATGAATTCCCAATCACACGAAAAGTACGGTGTATGTCCATGCACACGCTTGTGTTGAGTATGTCCTTCTGGCTATTGTTTCTTGTGATTTACTCAGTCACCTTGCAGCATGTAAATATTAGACTAGGTGCGCGCACACAGATGCATGGGCGTATGCACTCTTAATTCTCGAATTTGTTCTAGGCTCCTTACTTATTTTCCTTTTGCAAATCTAGCTGCAGGCTAGAGAAGACAATGCCAATGATGGAGAAGAAGATTTTTCACGTGGAGGAAAATTATGGCAGCGAGGAAAACACAGGTCCATTCAAGGATGAGGGCATTGTTATTGAGAAGGCAAGCACCAGCGGATGGAAGTGGACAAGCCTCTTCCTAGGTGACTGACCGTTATGTTTTCACTTATGAGAAGCAATGTTAATGTTCATGTGATAAATGGTACTGAAAGATTCTCGTGTCATGGTGTCAGTTGTTCACCTCAATCTGCTGCAGCAAATCCAGGCCAACAACACTAGCATTCTTCAGGGCGGGAGTGAACTTGGTGCTGTTTCTGACCAGAGTTCTCGAGCAGGAGCACAAGTGCATCCAACAACGTGTGCAAGTGGATCGGACTGTTTACTTGTGTTCCTTGATCGGGTGACTTGACCTGCAGCATCTTTCAGCTCATTTTCATGCTGTAACTTACCTTTTTCATCCACCATGTCGAGCCTTACATGTAGTTTGTATGCAAAAGTCGAACTTTGGTTGCCTCCGTCAGTACAAGCCAAGTGTATTATCTTCTGGACTCATTTTGTGGGATCAAACCAACCACAAATGGTCATTTCCCTGTCCACCACATTAAATCCGTATAATATCCCGAGGCAACAGTTTGGTCACAGCAAGCATTAACCAAGATGCATGTGCGTGATTTAGTACCAAGAAACTACTTAGTCTTGTATAAGAGTACTTATAATTTACTCGAATTTAATTGAAACTTTCTACTTTCCACCAGTTATAAATGCAATCAAAGTATCCTAATGACTTAGTAGCCAAGTTAGTTTAGCTAACCAACAGCACCAGCATATCAATATACTTTTCTAGAATTAAATGGATTGAGTACTTCTGCAACTAAAGTGGCTTCTTGTATTTGGAGGTACTCTGCAAGGCCCTCCCTTTTGCCATCGTGGGGCATGAAATTCATTGGCAGAAAGTCCGATTTCTCTGTATATTGGTGGAGAGACCCAGAAACCACACTTCAACCAAGCAGGCATAGAGGCTGCAGCAACAAAGCAAATATTAAGCCACACTTATTCATCCAAGATCAAACCAAAGCAAGATTTTAACATACTTATGTTTTGGAACGACAAAACCATCAACAAGATTAGTAATGCAACAGTACCAGCAGTGACAGAAGCAGCCACAGTTTGAAAGATTGAGGCCAGAAAATGGAACGTGAATTTGAGGAAAGTGCATAGAGTAAAGTAGTAATCAGCGGAGGAACCTGCATTAATAAGCTGAAAACAATGAAAGCCATGACTTTTGAGTAAAATGGCAGTAAAATTTACAAATATGTTGCAATGTAACAGAAGTTTAGGAGGCAAGGAATGAAGAACTCTCGTGCTAATACTTACCTGCCAACGCTAGGATGGTATCCAATCGCATAATATGTAAGTGATGTCCAAAACACAGACTTCAGCAGTGAAAGAGGAAGTTTCAGTATACATGCTGGAATTGCATAAGCTCAAGCAGGGTAAAAGTAAAGCTCCTTTTGTTTATAGAAGGCTACGAGCCTCGAAACAGTCAATGCCAATTCTGGAAATCCATCAATGTGGAGTATGACTAGCATGCAAAACAGAGAGCGCGCATAGTAGTTGGCATGAAAAGCATCTATTCCTATCCGAGTTCGCAAGAATACGGTGATCATGATAAATGCAATGAAATAAGCTGTATGATGAAAAGACAACTATCAACTTCTAAAGTTCCTTTATATATATGGAATTAGGGAGATTAGATATTACCCTATAATAGGCATGGACGTGGAAAGAGATATACATCATAAAAGCTGCTAGAGATGGATGAGAGCTTATTTTGATCTGTACTGATTCGAAAACATAGATGAAAAAATTTCTTTTCATGAGAAGAAGTTCTCTCTCCAGCATGCTTTAAGGAGTTCCCATCTAGACAGAGAGTAAACATTAAAAGAAAGAGCATTTTTGTGGCTTTTGGACCTATCTAATGTGTCTGAAAGGTCCAGATCTAGCTTTGTCCCACAATAAGATTCCTCAAACTTTTTACATAACATGTTGACGGTAGTCCCGGATGCTGCTAATAATGTGCTCGGTCTTTTCTTGATATGACCCACACCTGCATGTCAATAGGCAACGTAACAAATGGTCAATGAAGGAAGTAAACTTGCAGTGCACAATCTGTTCAGTGTTTCAGGACACCTGGATTCACAATTCTCAAAAAACTTCAGAGCTCGGTCATGAGGGCCTTGGTACACAGTTTTCCTTCAGCCATCAGAATAAGGTCATCAAAAAGATCAAATCTTTCTGGCACAGGCTGAAGAAGCGAAACCAGTATAGTGGCACCTGTTAAATGTGCTAGTTGCTGAAGAGAAGAAACAATCTCAAAGACCATTGAACTGTCCAAGCCATTTGTTATTTTGTCCATGAATAGAGCTTCATTTGGGCCAATAATTACCTCCACTGTACAATTTTCACCAGACAGGTGATTTGTCTGTTAAGATATTGGAATTTCAAGTAGCCATGCTCTGAAATGACAGTATTCTTCTGCAGTTTTGATAAATAGCCTTGTTTCAGTTACCTAAGATTCACTAAGTATGACCACTTACTATGATTGGTTTTACTAATCAAGGACATGGTCCGTGGTTCTGATAACAGACCAATTCATGAAAAGAAATGTATTGTTTAGATGCTCGATTGCACCAAAAAATAAATTTAAGTATTAAATAAATATTTTGCAGTTGTCCAAAAACTGTTGGAACCTTTGTTCCAAGCTATTAATTCGCCTTTATTAGGCTTATTGCCAATGAAATGGCTAGGAAAATTAGCAGGTCAACTCGTGAGCTACTTTTTTCCTTTTTGCAATTTCTGTTTCGTTTTAAGTCCTTGAAATCGTTGTTGTCCGTTAGAAGTGGTTTCGTTACGTTATATTGTGTGTAATGATCTCAATTTAGCTGTATAACAATTTCAGAACTAGACCTCAGCGTGAACATCGGGGAATTTGGAAGTCATATGTTCTATGTGATTGGGACAGAGTACCTTGCTTGTTGCCTTTAATTATTTTGTGGCTAATGACGCGATGTTTGATGTTATGAATGGAAATATCCAATGTGGTGTATCAATTCAGTTGCCTTGCATCTCGTAATAGTTCACTGATAAAGAATTATCGAACTCCAATGTTGCATGGTATGAGTTACTTTCTAACTTTATAGTCTAAATTACATGTAGCCTGTCGGATTTGCTTATGAGATTCTACTGGGGCAAATGAGCTGTTTGCACCACTTTGTATAATGCATATTAGCTTGATGTTCTTGATGCTTATCGATCTGCTTGGCATGTACTGCATCTTGATTCGTTAATGTTGATCTTGCTTGTGAAAAGAAGTTGTGGTCTTGATCTGTATAGTTTTGTTCTTCAGATGCGAACTCCAAAGAGTAATTTGCCTTGATTGCCTAACTTTTTACTGTCTTCTTCATGTAACTGATTCGGTGTTTGAGGTTTGTTGGTACGTGCATGTGTTTCATCTGCAGCATGTGTTGGAATGTTGAACTATCTCTGTGGAAAAATGAAAATTGTGCTGAGAGTCTGGTGTGCATTTGGAGATCAGTTTGAACTGTTACGTTGTGATCACCTGTTCAACAACCACGTGTTTGGATTCTTTTTTGGTCGGAACGTTTGGTACATATGGCCGCTTACTTATGAAAATTTATTGATGGGAGACTAGGGATCCTTTTTCATGGCTTGATTTGATTCATTTAGATATCAATGAGAAAGTAGAAGTAACTGTTCTTTTCTCTGCAGTCAGCCTTAATGCAAATCAGATGGTTGTTGGAACATTCCGTGGTTGAATCAATTCATTAATTTAGTGTAGATAACACTGTGGAAGTGAAGTGGAATGACAAGACTGACATAGGGATGGTGGCAGGTTCATTCTCATTTAATCACAGGTTTGATTTTGATCCTTGCTATTTTGCCAGCACCGACAATCTCCCCATTGATGCTGCAGTTTATAGGGGGAAACAGTGTTGTTACTATCGAAGCTCTTGAACGTTGAACAGGACATAGTCCATTTACCTATGTATTTGGTAGATTTACTGAACTATTTACTTGCAATTGATTCTGATGCTGCCAAGTTGCATGTAAGGAAGACTTCGTATAAACTAGACCTATCTTATGCTTCAAGAAATGTTTTAACTTCAAGTGGAGCAGTGCACTTGGCACAGGCCAGATTTGGATTATAATGAAATCATGTATCACTATGTATTGTGCATAAATGCTTCTCATGCTCTTACGGGGCTCCAAAGTCTTCAGTTTATTAACTTTATGCAGCTTGAATTATACGGAAGTGGAGGTAATAGCAGATCAAAAATTTCCTCTTTAATCTTTTGATTAATGTTTTTGATGTACAGTCATAGCAGTTATCTCTTTAATCTTTTATATATGGCTTGAGATATTGAGATTGATCGTTTATCTGCAGCATGTAACAAGGTGGTGTGACTCTTACCCAACCAGCTTATGTCATTGGAAAATGATTTTGGCTCAGTTCTGGTTCGCATGGGAGGTTGATGTCGAGCTTCATTATGGCAGAGGGTTTAGTCTGAACATAAGCTCACATTGATTATGAAAAGAAAAATGGGATTGTTCAGGTGAACTATTCGTCTTTTTGGTCAGCAGATGTTTATGGTTTTACTGTCACTTTCAGAGAATCCAAGTCATTTAGCTGCATATGCCTTTCTGTGCCCTGAATTCATAAATCTGTCCTGCACAAGATTTTTGATACTTAGCTACCAGACACCACCCAAGATTAAATTGTGCAGGAGCAGAGCACTTGCATAATAAGCAAAGAATATCAGGTCCGGATGGTGGATGTGACCAAGAACTGAAGAAGAAAGTGATGGATGAGCAAGCCAGAAGTCTCTCTCATTTGAGACTGACCTTGATGGACAGAACTCCCTTGAAGTCTGTAAAACCCTTTTTATGCAGGCTGTTGTGGATGTACTTTGTATCGAATGGGGTTCATAATTAGACTCAAATTGCGACACAAACGCGGTCGATTCCCGGCAGCGCAAATCAATCTTGGAGATTGTTCATATTTGACTTTGTTCTTGTGGAATTCCTCAATCCTTCTTTCATTTTGGAAAATGCATCCTGCTCTGTTCTTTTATAGTTCTCATAGACCACGCAGTCTTACCGGCAATTCAAAACCGCCCTCTGCCTTTTGTTATATTTTAAAATCATTTCCGTCTCTTTAAAATAAAAAGGATAGTGATTTTTTCCTTTTTTCCGCTAACATAGGCTTTCACGTTATTAATAAATATAGAAGCGGTATCTTTTGATTTTTCAGTTTTCAAGCTGTCTTGCAATTGAATTAGAAGACAACACTGAAATTCCCATAATGCATTTTATTACCCTACATGATAATTAATCATATCAATTATAAACCCATTTAATAGTTTGATTAATTATATTGTAAATTCTATATGTTATAACCATATTACATAGCAAACAATTATTTATAATCCACGACAATGTAACATGCAATTAAGTTGGAATAATTATTAGAGTGTAATATTAACTATGCTTGCTTGCAATTGTTCTGTTTTACGTATCATTGCCTTTTCTTAATTTTTTTCAAAAAACACTTTGTTTGAGAATCTTCTTTTACTATACTTTAAAAAAAAATTGAATAACATATAATCAACATGATCAGGAAACTTTATTTGGTTCTCACTACATAATGACAATTTTCTGTTATAATAATTTTTTCTGCCATAAAGCGAAGATTTTAGGTTTTCCTAAATTCATCTCCATCTATATATATTGGAATTACCTATGTTGCGACTAGATAAAATGAAAGTCTAAGTAAATAAATAAAAAAGAGATAAATCTCGAAGGCCGGAGTGGCAGGAGCCGGAAATACATAAAAACCCCTCCTCAACCACTGTCTCGCACTCCTCCTCCTCCTCCTTTCACCCGAATCGTCCGCCGCTCTCGGTGGCCGCCTACCACCGCCGCCGCCGCCGCCGCCGCCGCCGCCTCCCTAACCCTAAAACCCTAACCTCCTCCCCCTCTCGCCGGACCACCGCGCGATGGCGTCGCCCGTCCCTCCCTCCGAAGCGACCGACGGTCCCGTCGTCAGCCTCATCAACAAGCGCCTCCGCGCCCTCCGCAAGAAGCTCAACCGCATCCATCAGATGGAGGAGTCCGTGGCCCAGGGCAAGCCCATCAACAAGGAGCAGGAGGACGTCCTCCGCTCCAAGCCCTCCGTCCTCGCCTCCATCGACGAGCTCGAGAAGCTCCGCCCCCAGCTCTCCTCCGCCCTCCAGGAGGAACTCTCCCTCGCCGCCCGGCGCCTCCCCCGCGACGATGACGCCCCCGCCCCCGCCGCCGACGCCGCCGACGCCGCCGAGAAGCAGCCGCAGCAGCAGGAGGAGCAGGAGGCGGGGGACGGCGGCGATGCCGTCGTGCAGGATGTGCTGAAGCTACTCTACTTTGGCTCGATGTTCGCCGTCAGCTCTCAGACTGACTACACTTCCACGATGCTGACGAGGACGCACGAACGCGGTTGCTGCTTGACTTACGACTACGTGACGGACGAGGCCACCGATCTGTTGAAGGAGCGGGACCTGGACTTGATTGCGACGTTGAGCAGCCTCTTGATCTCGAGGCCTGCCGACTCCAGCTTGTCGCACAAGAACGCTCTGCAGAAGTGTCTTCACCACGCCTCACAATGGATCGCCAATTCCGACGAGCCGATCGAGCCCGACTCTTCTGTTACTTGTACATCTTTTTTGCCCGATTGCGTCTTTGATCATGATTTTGTTGCGTTTTTTTGTATTTTTTGTTTTTGGGTATATTATCAGTGAAGTTTGAATCGCAGATGCGTCATTGAGGGAGCGGTTGAATAAGATAATGGCATCCGATTACTTCACGACGACGCCGGAGATGAAAGCTCCGGTCGATATGGCTGCTGCTGCTGCTTCTGGGAATTATGTGCCTTTTCAGGTCCCAGTCACAGTGCCCGTCCAGGTAGAAAGCGAAGAGCCTCAGTACGAGCAGAAGGTAAATGCATCCTTGCTGTTAAAATCAAGGCATGTTATATGTTATGTGTTCAGCAGGAGGTAAAACAAAATGGTGCATATTTGCATATAGTTTTGCTTATACTGGACTTTGCCTTAAGAGATGATTGGCAAATTACTTGTTATCTGATATATACACTGCGGCTGTGATGTTCTCTGATGTTTTGAAGATTGCTAAACCCTGAGGCTCCTTATTGTATTCTTTTTGCATTTTGTTTACTTTACTGTGATTTTCTCTGTATGAGATGCATGATGCATTATCTATAATCTGGTTTATGCATCTCTTGTACATACCATGGCTGTGATGTTGTTAAGCATCCTTATTCTGTTTCATAGGTGTGTGGATTGTTCCTTGCGTAGTTCTTGGCGTGTTATATATTTTACTTTGGGAGGAGGTTTGGTCTCTTTAAATCTTGTTTTGGATTTATTATTTTTTCTCTACTTGTTAGTTCTGAGAAGTTCAGATTTTTCTTGTATGCATTTTGCAACTTGTCGATATGATCAGTTACTGCAATGCTTTGTCCGAGAGTCTGTTATCCAGCCTTTAGAAGACTTGTGAATCTATTCCTTCCTTTTCCATTGTCACCTGTCCTTTTATTTTTGTGTGGCATGTGAATCTCTGCAATTGAATCTATATCCTGTAGTTCCAGTGTCCTGTCATCATTTAATAAATCCTGGTTCTAGTTCCAGTAAATAACGGTTTTGGAGAATACTCAAGCTTTTGCTGCAACTACAATAGAAGACACCTATCTCTGTTGGTTGGTAGGCAAAATGGTGTAAATTGACCATTTTTTTAAATTTTTTTTTAAAGATAGGGAACTAACGTACAGAGATTGGTATCTATTGCATCAATTACACGCGACCAACGCATCAATTGCATGTAACTGCCCATTGCAACCTAAATTACAGGCTAATGACATTTTTAGATTGCAATGGGCAGTTAAATGCATCATCTTAAGGTAATGAAATGGGGGGAAATGGACTTGGATAGATCCTGAAAAGAGTGGATTCTGTTGTAATGAGTTTGGCATACTTCATACCGCATACTAGTCAGTTGCGCTTCCCATGTGTATCAGGACTCCTCATTCTCTACCTCCCCCTCCTCACCATCATCATCTGTTCTTAATTTTCCTTCTTCATTTGACTGTTTTTGCCGATTAGTGGGTCAGTACTCAGTATTCATCCCGCTACAACACCATCCTAAGTCCCTTTCCCTCCCTGGTAATATAGTTGACATATCTGCTGTTCATGTCTTCATTGATGGTCTGCATGATTATGTGGGTTTGCTTTTATTTTGTTTTTTAAATGGTATGAATTTTGAAGTTTCAGTTAGAGTTGAGTTTCTATTCAATTCCAGTTTCTTGAAAGTTGTTTTCTTTGTGATATCTTTAAATTCTTTAATCTTGCTTATTATGGCGATTTCTTTTGACAATCAGTCGATGTATTCGCTCTTGGATGCCTCTTATGGTCTAGATTTTATTGTAGCAATCTTCCATCCCAATTTTTCAATACTAATGCATTACCCTCATGCTTGATCTCTGCTAAAAAACTAAAGGGACATTATAATAAGAGTGCTTTAGCTATTCTACCCTACCACTAATGTAGTTGAATCTGGTGGTTGCAATAGCCCTTGCATGTTGACAGTCAATTGATTCACATGTAATCAAGTTATTACCCTGAGAGACTTTTGACAAAAATTTAAGTACATGTTTAAAAATTTAGAGGCTATTGAACTTTTCAATTTAATGTTTTGATAGGGGCTGCAGTCTGTTAGCTAAAAGATTTGAAGGAAGAAGAGTGTTTTACATGTCAATGTTATCAACAAAAGCGTAGTCCGAGAGAGAGAAAGGTTAATAGTTACTTTGCTGGAGGAAATTGCACATGGTAGACTATATTCAATTCTTGGTATTTTTAGGACAAAACAACATCTAGTACTCACAAAGTAGGTGTTGTGTAGAGACCCTCCAGCCTAACCCTAAACACCCTTGAGTTTTCTTCTTGAATTGCACATGGTAGACTGTATTTAATTTCTTGGTATTTTTAGGACAAAACGACATCGAGTATTCACAAAGTAGATGTTGTGTACCCTCCTACCTAACCCTAAATGCCTTTTGAGTTTTCTTCTTGAATCTTCTGCTGGATTGTCAAGAGAAGATAAAAAGAACAACTAATTTTGAGTTTGACAGGTTAGGTTGTCAGCGTAAGTGCTGCGTATGAATTTGTCAATTACTTTAGTAATATTCATCTATCCACGTCTATGCATATCAAGGATTGCTCCTTTTCCAACAAATTTACATGTGAGGTTCCCTCCGTTTCTTTCCCCCTTAATGGATGGGCGTTATAAAGAGGGTGTTTGACATTCTATGTTGGGTGAAAGTAATTTGGAGATAGATATATGATGGATCTGACGATTGGGCCCTGCTCATTCACATAATGGCATGCTGATTGACATGTGTAAGTTAGTTCAAAATAGCGAGCACTTTAATTTGAAGACGTACTCACTCTTTCTACCTTCTACCTTATGATGATTTCTCCTACTCCTATTTTCCAGTAAAATGATTTTGGTAAAGTAAATAGCAGAATTGTGTACAGGAAACTATATAAGCAACTGCTTAATTTTATTGTAAGGACCATGCAAACATAATACACCTTCTATTTGATAAAGAAAGATCATTGTATATGTACGTGTGCGTGTGTATTAACACAAACATGCATTTAAATGGATGTCCTATTTTTGCACGGTAGGGTTACAGAAATTCATGAGACAATGACTGGGCATATTATATGTGCCAATTGCCATTTTGCTGAGAAAATAAGCCCATGGATATAGAGGTTCCACAAGTAGTGCTACGAGCTTTTGAGAGTAATTAGAAGTGTTGGGAAGATATGATCTCCTATTGGAATAGGGGTAATTAGGGCTTCTTATTCAACTTTTAAGCAGGCGCTGACATTAGACAGGGCTTCTTTTGTGTGACAGGGCATTGTATAAGTGAATGTGTGCGCATGCATGCACACTTGCTTGCCACAATGCATGCAGTGTAAAGTCTGATGCTAATGTTATTGGTTTTATCTTGTTTGAAAAATAGATGAAATTGGCTAATTTTACTTCTTTAGCTGATTAATTGCATCAATCACAAATTTCCATTAAATCTTTTATCACTGTGGATAAGGTTACAAACCATTTCTTGACGTTCATTCCATTGAATTTGCTTCCATTTTGTTAATGTTTCTGGAATTCTATTGCTAACGCATTACTTACTACTTTTAAGTCATAGGTGAGGTTACTCTGTTATGTGCTGCAAGTAATATCTTATAAGATATATGAACTTACTCCCTCATGTACAAGCTGTCTGTATATGATTTAAAAGCCTTTCCTGGTTGCTCCAAGTTGGATATGAAATCTCCTCCATATGATTAGTTCTCTTAGGAAAAGTTTTGCTGTCTTCCTTCTCATTAGATAGCTTCTGTTTTGAACTTTTATTGTGTGCAGATTCTCTTTGTTTTCATGATACATTGATATTTCTTGGAAGAAAAAGGATGTATGTTTATCTAATTTTATGTGTTCTTCCTGCTTCAGTCCAGCATATCTCTCCATGTTTTTGGTTGTTTCCCTTAATCTTTATACTCAAAATAATAGTAACAGTTGATATAAAAGGAGAATGGAAAAGATAATAATAATAATAATCATTAGAAGAAGAAAGAGATTCCTTTTTTTTTTTTTGGTATAAAATTTGATACTTTATTTCTGATGTTTAAGCAATCTAATTATATGGTAGTGATTTTATGTTATTTGAGAATTAACAATATGATCTTGCAGTGCAGTTGCACTGTTTATGTGATTACTTTAATCACATTTGATGATTCAGATAGGCGTGGGTAACTGTTTTCTGTTCTTCTAGGCATTAGAACTCATACTTTTAGTTAACCTTTTATTAAAAGGAATAACAAAACAGAATAGCGAATCAACATTGTTGCACTATATATGTAGTTAGGCATTGCACAGGCATCTTCTTAAGGAGAAAAGGAGGAGGTTGCTTGAGATTATGTGATGTAGTCTTATTCTTAACTAGGATTTAGTAGACTTTAGAACTGTAGTATGGTAATTAGCAAAAGGTTCTCTTTTATGAAAAAACCTGTTTTATTTTGTCAATCCTTTTAATAGCCGAATTCTTGTCTTATCAATTAGTCATCGATATGTATTCATCAATCTTTTTAATGATCATAGTTGCACTTTACAGCCTGGAGAGACAATAAACTCGTTTCTTGACAAAATGTTTGGATACACATATGATTTTCTATCCTGAGTCTCCATTTATCAAATATCATAACCTAGCAAATGTGTCTCTCGTATTTTCTTTTACAATGGCTCCCTTCTCTTATCAAGGACATCCTAATTTTCAACAAATATATGCTTGCCTTTTATTGCAGTTCTTGTCTGATATTATGCATGTCAAACAAACAAGTAGAATTGAGTGGACTCCTATGTAGCGTAAGAAGAAAATAATACTGAATATCTTGCATGAGAAGCCATGCTTATTTGTTGTTGATTATTTTCTGCTTGACACTGTTCCCTTCTTCTATAGGAGGAAGCAGGGACTGACTTCCAAGGACATGAAGTTGATAATGAATCTAATGCAGTTGATGATGTTCATAAGGTGCCTGCAGATTTTCTCACTATATCTCTATTTTCGCTTTTATCAGTAGATTAATCAGCTCAGTGACTCTTCCTTTTCCGCAGGATGAAGTAGTAGCTGATGATCCTTCGGAGTTTGCCTCAGCTCAACAAGAAAATGTAAATTCGCAGGTGGAAGAGCTTAATCAAAGGGAAAGAGAGCAGAAGGATCATCAGTACATTCCTCGGAGAAACTACCAGAACCAGAGAGGGGGTCGTGGTGGAGGTAATGGTGGTCGCCGGGGTTATCCCAACGGTCGAGGAGGGAGAAGTGGAGGGAGGGGCGGTGGGCCCTACCAGAATGGGCGCGGCCACTATTATGAGCAGCCCGGTAACTATTATCCTAGAAACTACTACAACAATAGAGGGAGAGGCGGCAGGGGAGGTGTGCATTCCTACAACAACCATGGTCCGGCGGTTCATGGCGACCATGCCCCTGCTGATGTGGGGGTGGCTTCATGAGCAGACATTCAGCGGTGAAGAGGGTGATGGATTACTGGTTTTGCCTATGATTAAGTGAAGTTACCTCAATGCTTTTGAGCTTGTGGTTTGCACTTAAAGCTGGAACTTAGATTAATGTCACTTACCGGACTCTATTCTCATTCCAGGAGTTTAGATGACTGAACACTTTTTTGGAAAACATGAAACATCCTTTTCAAATGTGGAATTCTGTAGAAATTTAGGGTATGTTTGGATTGACTTTCGCATTTTGCTTTTTCCTTGATCTAAATCTTGAGATCACGCGATTGGAGTTTTTTCGAATCCAAAATTCTGGGTACTTCCACATAGTTTCGAATCCGAAATTCTGGGTACTTCCACAAAGTTTCTCGTAATTTTCTAAAGTTTGATAATATCTTAAATTTTGACGAGAAAAGAAGAAAAACGGAACTTTGCTTTCGTTCGGAGTCCAAATAAAAACTTGTCTTTAGGTTTAATTGTGCAGATTGCTAAATAGTTATTTTGTAACAGTCCCTTCTCTTTTCGTTGGGGATCTCTGTAGAAGTTTAGCAATGGCTTTTTAAGCTTAGGAAGATAATTTTCCGCTTTAAGATGCTCTAAGATGCCGAAGGCGGCATATAAGAATGTGCATGGGAAGAGGGGTGGTGGGTTTGGTCCACGTTGCCTTGGGCTTTGGAGATATGCCGTAGTCTTCCAGATGTAGCCCTTGAAGGGTTTCCATTTGGGGATGCACCAGGTGAAAAGTAGTTCCCAGTTAGAATGGATATACGAAATTATGTGGTAAATTTTAGGGTAGCTTAATGCGTTGTTTATGCTTTGTCTGCGAGGGTGGAAAACTTAGGAGAGACAGAATATTTTGTATCTCTCTGTTTTCCTCTCATAATAACTTCAAAGTTCTTTTCCATTTTTCCTCACCCACCCGCCTCCCTCACCTCTCCCTGCTTACCAAGCGAACCCTGATCTCTAGTTGTCATGCAGAGTTTGGAGCAACTCCTGCCTTGGACAGTGTAGGGACAGCACTGAGCTGACGGTGCTTTCGATTGCGACCTTGGTGTTGCTAGGCCGTTGAACTCGTGCTCGGCAGAAAATTGTGTTCCTGAAGCTTTGAGTCGGATTCAGAACCAGAATTCTTTCGTTTTCCGCATGTCGAAGAAAATGACAGCCATGCCCACTTCGATTTAGAGTCGTCTGTCGGCAATCGAATCTCTGTAATGGCGTATGACGGCGTATCCGGTGTCTTTCACTTTTGGTATGTCAAACGATCGGTTATATTCTACCTAGGCAAAGTGAACCGTTGGTGCCGCTGCAAGTACGTCATGCGCAGTCATTCACTTCGTTTGCCCACGTAATCTGAGCACCCAAAAGCAGAAAAATACCAGAGTGCGTTACCATTCACTTACGGATTGGATGCATCTTGATTTATTGCTCATTATAGGATTAAAAGAATTTGTTAGTGGAAGAGAATCTCATGCTCCCCCTTTTCACTTAGAAGCATGGGCTGTTAGGCTTTAATTTGCGATTTAGATGGGGCATCATGATATTCCCTTTACCCTTCCGCTATCTTAAGCGGCCCACAGTTTTTCCTTCTTTTTTTTTGTACCAAAGATTATCGAAATTAAAATCCCCCGTGATTGGCTATATATGGCAATTGACGTACCAATAGTCAAATGCTCGAACTTATTTTTCTTTTTTTCATTAATGAGTTATGAAACATTGAAATTGTCATACATAAACTTGAGATAGATGTGAGTGACATCAATATTTATAACCAACCAATCAGATTGTGGCTCGAGAAGTGTTCTCTAATTAAGGGTGAGGGAAAATACCTTTGTATGATATTTCTTGAGGTAATGAATCATCTACATATCAAAAGTCCTCAATTTGTTCTACAAAATTACTAAATCGCCGAAATTCTTAGACATCAGTCATTAGGTAAAAGTCCACCTTTACTCCCTAAACTTGCACATTTTTTCAATCTTAGTCCTTAAACTTTTGATTTATCTAATTAGGTTTGGAATTTGCATTACTTTCTTAATCAAGTCCCACCAGTTTCAATTGTAATCAATTGGAGCTGACTCGTTTGTTAGAGCCAGCAAGAGCACTGACGTGGAAAACTCAAGTGCACTGTTCATTATGAGAATTGTCACTGCCCAAATAAAGGTTGTGTCCATGCATTAGGTGATAGTCCCCGATGGAAAATTCTACTTTCAAGTCAGACTCTTGCTAGCTTTGATGTATACATCAGTATAACTTCACCCGATTGAAACTTGTATCAAATAACCTCTAAGATAGTGTACAAAATTTTGTTTACTAAATGCTGCGAAATGGTTGTATAAGTGGTGTGACTCACCCCTTTTTAAATTAATGCAGCTAAGGACTTGGTGGGACTGCTTCTAGACTTGCATTTATCCAAATTCTATGGTGGAAGTAGGGATTATGAAATTGATCGCACTTTCAATGAGGTTCTCACGGAATATCTAGTGCCTAGCAAATTTCTTTTGAGCCCCAATAGGAAAAACACCGACTTCTCAGCTTCCAAAGATTGATATAAATAATTAGAGATTTGCTTGATTGGGAATCTAAGCTTGTGTGACCTATATAGCACCCAACGCGAAAGATAGCAACCCGAATTGGGGCATCGTCGTCCGTTCGTACACAAAAATAATAAAGCGGTTCGAACACAAAACTTGACCAAATCGAAAACCCTCAAGCACCACCAAGTAGTGTAGTACGGACACGCTATCAGTTTGCCTTTGCACTATAAAAACCACCAATGGTCACGTAACGAATTCTTTCGCAAGCGTTATATGCCTTTGCCCCTTGATTTAAACGAGGTGTTTTTTTTCCTCCCTTCTTTTTAAGGAACGATGCTCCCATGTCCCGGCCGTCAGTTCGATGGAGAAACACCATGTTGCTGGACCACTTGTCGTGGTCAGAATCTATTCCCGATACGTAACGAATGTCCCATTGCTGCCTTTATTGTAGTATAAAACCTCCACCAATTCCTTATAATTCAAGCCAAGCAAAGCACCTCCCAATCCCCAAAGCATTCGCTAGCTTTTGCATAAGCAATTAGCCATCGTATTGTAGGGAAAGAGGAAATAACTGATGGGACAGAACGTGTCTTCCGGAGATTGCAACGACTGGGCTCCTGCGAAGGCGAGCCGTGTCATGGAGTTTCACTCCAAATCTCGCTGGGATGAGCATTTCGAAGCGTCGAAAGGGAACAACAAGCTGGTTAATGCTGCTACATTAATGACTGAACTGTTGCCCTCTTTTTTTATTCATCATTTCCGTTGCTTCATATTGACTGTGCTTCAAAATATTGGTATGGCAACAGATGGTGATCGACTTCACCGCCACGTGGTGCGGACCTTGCCGCAGGATGGAGCCGACGATTGACGAGCTCGCAGAAACGTTCGCTGACGTTGACTTCATCAAGATCGACGTCGATGAGTTAATGGTACGGTTGTCATTCTTTTCCCTCCCAAGGAATTGAAAAGGGCCGCATCATCATTGCAACAAAGTTGGACTTGCATGCCCATAAGGTTTCGGGTTTCGATCCTGTGTACTCCGGATAATGTGAACGTTTTTGTGGAAATGCAGAATGTGGCGAGGCAATTTGCGGTGAACATGATGCCGACATTCTTGCTGATGAAGAATGGGAAGGTGATGGACGAAGTAGTTGGCGCCAAGAAGGACGAGCTCAGGAACAAGATTGAGCAACACTGCAACAAGTCACAACCAGACCTTCAAAGCAATTCGTACCACTACGCAATATGACCGCCGCCTCCTCAGTCGACAAAGTATGATCGGCCTGTGCCTTCCACAGATAAATAAGATCATGTTTCTGACCGAAAAAAAGAAAAAGAGAAAAAAAAAGATCGTGTTTCTCTCTCTTGCTTTTAATATTTTTTCTTGGAGTCGGTTGCTAAGAAACAGATGAGACAGGCATATTCACTGCCAAAGATCATGCTTGAATAATAATCATCTTCCATGAGTTTTTGGCTGAATTGCTCTTTCGATGCAGCTAAGTAACAATCGAATGACATGGTTAGGGGACTAAATTTCCCTTCGGTCAACAGTATGAGCTGGAAAGTTTGCTGAAACGCAAACACTAATGGTCAGGGTGCCAACAACTTACAGAACAACCTCTCATGCGAATTGTACAAATGGGGTCGGACAATACAATGGAAATTGATCCAGCCAAACATCTTACATCACCATAGGACCGCGCATAAATTTAATCAAACAAAAATTGAAAGAATTTGGTATAAACCTAAATAGAAAAGTTTCCAAGTCCCATTTATAAACTTCCAAGGCTGACAGAAACTGCAGACATCATGGCCGGTGATGGAGACTGGAGAGTGCTATTATGATACTTCACCCATCTGACATCTTCCTTTTCTTGCTTTCAGGCAATAAAATTGGGTCAATACTTCCTCTACGAACAATTAACAAGTAGAGGTCTCTGGAAGCGTAAAAGCAGAACTCAATCAAAGCTTATGAATATGTAAATCTGTAGAACGTTTTTGTACGCCCTATACTCTTGCTCCATGACTGCTTCACAATCCCTTACTTAATGAAGTCTTCAGCCACTGTTACATTGAAAGAAAAGCAGAGCAAAATATGAGAGAGAGAGAGAGAGAGAGAGAGAGAGAGTTTCATAGACGTATGCAAACAACAAAGAAAGCATGAAAAAATGGAGAGGAAAAAAATAGAGCTAGTAACCAGCTGACAATATAACATTAGGAAGTTGTTGATCCTTTTCTTGTCCTCAATCCATCCGATCAACAACCACCTTAACTGGTCTATAAGGCAAAGTACACCCTTCAGATTACTGTGGCCACTGCAGTCTATAGAAAAAAGAGTTCTCTCCTAGAGTTTAGTAAGTTGCGCTCGCCAGGCTATTCCCAAGATGGTATAAGGGCTTCATTTTCAACCCAGCTTTCCTTCCTAGTTCCAAGTAACCTTCTAAAATTTTGCATACTGATTTTAGAACTCTGTGACATCGTAGATGGAATGCTGGATAATCTTTTTTTATCCAAATGAATTGAGCTATGAGTTCTCCACCCTGTCTACAATGGTTTGCTTGGGAACTCGATTCTAGGCGATCTACGCAAGCGATATAAAGCCCAAACTGCTACATGACGTTCACTGCTTCTCTAATGCGAATGCTAGCTTTTCCTCATAAAATCATCATGCCTTTTCTGCTCATACAAGGGTTTTGATATATACAGCAGGAGAACCACTGCATTAAACGTCTAAACACCAGAGAGCCATTATAAGAACCAAGAGACTGCTCCTCTTTGGGGTAGCATGAACTCAC
This sequence comes from Eucalyptus curtisii, assembly GCA_017140595.1. Classification (NCBI taxonomy): domain Eukaryota; kingdom Viridiplantae; phylum Streptophyta; class Magnoliopsida; order Myrtales; family Myrtaceae; genus Eucalyptus; species Eucalyptus curtisii. The sequence goes on from CM029504.1 coordinate 10,028,232, forward strand.
TAGAGTAAGATTTCCATGACATCCTCCAAATTGGATGCATCTGTCCTGTTTACTTTAGCAATTGGATGCATTGTTACATCACTACAAAATCCTTTCAGGCCCTTCAACAATTCATTCATATATTTATCTTACTCGAGAAATCTTCAGTGTTACATTTTTCAGTACTGAGATGAAGAGAGATCACATTTTTTCATGATTGGCCAAATGACAATGTCGTCCTTCTTCGCCTAAGAGTAGCAAAATATCATAGTCTTATGCTGCTAAAGTATCAGCAGTTCAATGTGAAGTGGATTCAGAAATCACAAAGGGAAGAATATTGACCAATCACCAATCATCCAATGCATTATGTACTACTCAAGTAGACTCGAATTAGAACTGGCCTACAATGTATATACTCCAAAGTATAGAGATAATTCTCAGCAAAAGAAAACAAGAAGTTTAAACAAAGATCTCACCTATTGAGGAGGATGGCACAACGACGACATGCAGTGTCGAAATATTAGGGGGAAGTTGCAAGCGAAGCGGGAAGAGCTTCCCATTCAACGGGCTTCGAGAGCACACGAAAATGCCCTGCATCCCTGTCTCCTCCTCCAACTTGAGAGTCAATTCCTCCACATTGTTCCCCTTGAAGTTCAAAGTATAGCCTTCCATATCTTCCCCTTCGACATTCCCGTTTTCATCAGCAATGTGGTAGTATACGGTCCTCCCTTCCACTTTCGGGGGCGACCCAGCATGAGAATCGTTCGACTGCACAAGCAAATCCAAGTACAAACTAAGTCAATTTCCACACACTCAACGTCGGCTCGCTCGAGTAACGACAGATCAATGCCAAACTCAGCCCAGTGGAGACGCTTTATAAGGTCCACTGCAACCGTCCTTCACAAGCACAATTTATCAATCAGATCGAACAGCGCGTGCATATCTTCAAGGGGATTGATTACTCGGCCACAAAATCGAAACTTGCCATAAATCAATCTATTAACAAAATTGGCCAAAATCCATCTCCTCAAGCACTTGCGCAACATAAATCCGCAAAGATCCATTCATAGATACTAAAATGAAGAGAGAAAAGAGAGAGAGAGAGAGAGAGAGAGAAATGTAAAGTGGGAACACGCACCTCCTGCCGAGAGAACCGCCCGGAATTCGCGGACGAGGACGAAGGCGACGAGGCGGGCTCGAATCCGAGGGAGGAGTCGAGGTGGTCGAGGGGCTCGACGGGGCGCATGGCGGTGGGGGACTGGACCTCGATCTCGACGACGTCGACGTCCCAGAGGATCCACTCCTGGGAGGCGGTGCGGTGGGGGACGTCGTGGGTGACGGAGTTGCGCCAGGGCGGGAGGCCGCCGTTGGCGCGGAGGAAGTTGCCGTAGCGGGTGCGGAGCTTGACGTGGCTGCCCTCCCGGACGGGCTCCCACTCGAGGGAGGAGTCGAGGCGGCGGGGAAGGGACTGCACCACCTTGCGCCCGGTCATCCCGAGGAGGAAGGGCTGGTTGGAGGCGGCGAGGTACTTGCCGTAGCAGCTCTTGAGGCGGAAGACGGCGTCGGAGTTGAGCACGAACTCGACCGACCACCGGGCGTTCCGGGAGGAGCCGTCGCGCCCCTGGGTGACGCCCTCCTCGTCCTCCTCCGCCACCAGGTACTTGTCGTGGCGGCTCCGGAGGCGCACCGCCTTGGCGTTGCGGAAGAACTCCATCCCCGTCAGGATGCAGAAGCCGCCGCTGGAGATCTGCCGGAAAACGGAAGAGACGGAGGCGATTGAATGAGCTCACGTGGTGAGAGACCTTAGGACAGGGAAGCAGTTAAATGTGTCGTGACGCGACAGGACACTACTTGCACCGGCGAGAGTTAAGGAATAAAGTAGAGATATTTTCTCGCGGGCGGGGGCGGTGCCGGTCAGCGAACACGCCGAAAAAGTCAAAGACAGATGTTGTACGCGGCCGGTGATCGCGTGGGCCCGGGGCCCACCAAGAGAGAGCGGCGTATATTCGGGGTCCAACCCGGGGAAGGTTCCTCCCTCCCCCTTTTTTTCTTTTTCTTTTTTTCTCTTATCCCTCATCTTTTTCGAAGTGAGAATCGGCCGGCGGATGTTGCTTTTGGGGGAAGGGTGGCGTGGATCCAGGATTCACGGCGTTCCTACGAATCTTTCAAAAAAAATATATTCTGACCTCAAAAGTTTCAGCTCGCTTGACGGGGACGGATGTTTCGGGTTTAGATCCTATGGATTCCCGACTCTAAATGACCAGCCTTATTTGCTCGTATAAATCTTAACTCTTCAGAGCCACATCCGCCACTACCTTATGAGTGGAGCCTTGTCTGATGCACGTATCCATAGAGATTAATCGATCAAATATCTGGAATAGACAATTCTAATCCGCCATGTGTCGCCTAGGCCAATCCTCAATACTTAAGGCATACACAATTACTCATCTGTACAATAGTCATCAACAGAGAAGATCCTTTCCAATTTCCCACACGTTGCGCCCGCAAACATGCTGTCTTGAAACCACAATTTCTTTGCAAAAAGCGTCTCCCCTGCTAGTTCACAGAATCGTCCCAAGTCCCGTGATGCTTTTGATTTGACGGATAACAAACACGCTCCACCTAGAATCCATCATGGCCTAAACGAGTGGATGCGAAAGCATGGATGGATACAGCCATCGTGCCTTCGCTTTTCTCTTGATAAGGATTCTGTTCTAGGACACCTATTAAGTGTGCATACAAAAAATTTAATTTGTTATTTTTCAACACGCGCAACAACGTCGTACTTTTTATGTTGCGTGTGATTAGCATATTGACAAATGAAAAAAATTGTTTTCTCACTGGACATTGCATGATCGACAAATGTCCGGAAAGCACTGATCGGAGAGACCCTCCTACTCCTTAAATTAGTGCTGCCATTATGTGCTGAAAGGTAGTGGGGAGAGGTGGTTGGAGGTTTCATCAGGGAAGCATGTGCAGTGAGAGAAAAGAGAGGCTCCTTAACGTTTTAAATCAGGAGCGGCGCGTCATCCTATTCCCTCTCTGCTCTTTACACACGGAGGATTTCATTTCTACCCTTGCACGTCATTCAACTTCTTGCCCAATCTCGGATTACTTGGTGGGCGTGCGAGGAGGGACAGTAATAAGATAATCCTAAACCTATTAACCGTATTAATTCAATATAAAATATCTTAATTGTACTAATTAAGTCATAAACATTTTCATATGTTGCCCATTCAAAATATTCGATCAACTTTAACCTAAAATCGCTAATATAGAGGCTTGGTGCCCACATCAACATTTTTTTAAAATAATATTTTTAATTTTTTTTTTAGCTTTTTTCATTTTTTCTTCACTTTTTTAGGATTGACGGTAGGCAAGGATTATCGGGCGATCCTAGTTGACACTGGGCGAGTGTGTCGAGGTCCTCACCAGCCCTAGTTGAGGGCATTGCAGCCCTTGCCTATGACCAACAAGTCTTAACATTTTCATAAGGAGTGTAGGATTCTTACGGTGTAACGCCACTAAGGCGATCGGCTCTCCTCACCCGTTCACTGATTAGAAAAAGAAATGCTAGGTGGGCAGGAAAAGATGACAAAGATGAACTTCTCTTAGTGGGCCAGTGGAGTGCTTGTTCAAGGGGGAAAAGATCAACGATCTAGATGACATAATCACTTAGCCTAGCCAGCATCTAGTGGCAAATTAATTATTGTCTATTTAATTCAAGAGGGTTCACGCTAGATTCACCTGAAATTTATATGATACCGTACGTTAAGTTACATTGTGATAGGCTTCATGAATTATATTATTTAGAGTATTAACGTCAGTACAAAGTCTAAATTTTTTCCGTGATTAATTACCCTATAGAATACGAAAGATGAGGGGAAGCTTCTTTGAGCCTATTTGCTAATCAATACAACATCTTCTGTCGTGACATTTCATGTCTTTGTTTGATTACTCTCCAGGAGCTACACGAAGGAATTGACATGGGTCACTTATGATTAAGCTCTCGACCGCGTGAGACTATTGGGAGGTTGCTTTCACTGAACACTAAGGTTGTCTTACGTTCACACTATTTTTTTATTTCCTTGGGTCTCCAAGATATATTCAAATCATTCAAGAAATCGATCCGCCTATTCACTTTATGATATGACAGGTTTCGTTTTGATTAAGTGTCTGACTAGATAATCAAAAAAAAAATCTTAAGAAAAGTATCTAAAAAAATCTTAAATTTATTATATTTTTATCAGTTCAGTTTAACTTTTTAATTTTATCAATTGAGTCCATTCAACTAATTTTAACCACAAATCAATAATATTAATGCTGGCCATTTTTAATTTTTTATTAATTTCTTTTCCTTTGTTTTCTTCTAAGCCTAGCAAGGGTCGCCGAGCAAGTTTTGCCAACCCTCGCTTGTGGCCAGTGAGAGTTGGCCCGGCCTCGCCTGTGACTGGTCGGGTTGGCTAGCTGACCCTTGCTGGACTTGGTAGAAAAAAAAAATAAAGAAAGAAAGAAAAATGAAAAGAAAAGACAACAATAAAAAAAATTAAAAAAATGCAAATTTTTTCTAAAAGTATTATAAAAAATTATCAATGTTAGCAACACATGGTACTATTGGTGTTTACATCAATAATTTTTACTTAAAATTGGTCGAATGAACTTAATTGATAAATCCTCAAAATATTTAGTACTTTCTCGATAATTTTCCTAAGGAACTTATGCACTAGTAATTATTTTTTCGTTTGTCTAGTCCTATATGATATCTATTTTATAGGACACTGTTTGTGCTATATGCTATGCACATGTCGTGAAACTTTACTTCCTCACTCACGCATCCCCACCCCAACTTTTGAGAAAATCAAACTCCCCACCTCTCCATTCTTAAGTGGTCATTGGGATAACCCCTAGTATGGCCATGTAGCTATACCATTGTAGTTACTGGATTATCTAGTGGCAAATCAACTATTGTCTATTTAATTCAATATGGTTCACGTCAAATTCACCTAAAATTTATATGGTACGGTACGTAAGTTATATCGTGATTGGCTTCATGAATTATATTATTTAGAGTATAAAGTTAGTACAAACTTTTAAATCTTTCCGTTGTTAATTATCCTATTTAATAGGAAAGATGAGTGGAAGCTTCTTTGTGCCCATTTGCTAATCAATGAACCATCTTCTGTCGTGACATTTCATGTCTTTATTTGGTTAATTTCCAGTAGCTACACAAATGAATTGACATGGGTCGCATATGATTAAGCTGTCCACCGCGTGAGACTATTGTAAGGAAGGTTGCTTTCGCTGAACACTTAAGGCCGTCTTACATTCACACCATTTTTCATTTCCTTGGTTTCCAATGTCTTCTCAACTCATTCAAGAAATCGATCCGCCTTTTCACTTTATGATATGACAGGTTTCGTTTTGATTAAATCTCCGACTAGATAATCTAAATAAGAATCTCAGAAAAATTATCTAAAAAATCCTTAAATTTATTACAGTTTCATCAATTATGTTTAACTTTTCAATTTTATCAATTGAATTCATCCGATCAATTTTAATAAGAAATTGTTAACATGAATGTTGACCATCCCATGTGGAATTGTCGCACTAACATGGAATTTTTTTAATTTTTTTATTAATTTCTTTTTCTTTTTTTCTTCCAAGCTCGGCACAAGCCATTGGCAGAGGATTAGGGCCAGCCATTGGGTGAGGGCCACTAGCCCTCATTGGCCAAAAGCGAGTGTTGCCAGCCCTTGCTCGTGGTCAGCGAGAGTTGGTTAGGCATTGCTTGTCACTGGTAATGGTTGGCTTGCGACCCTCACCGAAGTTGGTAGGAAAAAAGAGATAAAGAAATAAAGAAAAATGAAAAGAAGAAGGAAAAAAAAAGACAAGATTAACTAGTAAAAAAAAATTCAAAAATTTTCTAAAAATATTACAAGTCAATGACACATGATACTACCAGTATCCATATTAGCGATTTATGTTTAAAATTGATCGGATGACTCGTTGACAAATTGTCAAAATATTTAAAATTTTTTGGATAATTTTCCTAGGGAACTTATACACTAGTAATTCTTCTTTTATTTTTTGTGAAGCTTTACTTCCTCACTTAGGCATCTCCACCTCAACCCTCTCAAGAAGGTGGGGAATCAAACTCCCCTCCTCTCCCTCCTTAGGTAGTCATTGGGGCAACCCCCAAGTGGTTGCATCAGTAATTCATTATAAGCATTAGTATGGTCATGTAGCTATAACATGATAGTTACTAAAGTTAAGTTGGCTGGACCCCGACCCGAAGAAATGTTCTCTAGTCAAAGTAGACTCGAACTCACCAAATAATCAAAGCTCGAGTGAAGCGAGTGATTCAACTCTTTTTCTACCGAACATTTGTCCTTTATATCGACGTTCATTCTAGAATCTCTTGACATTTTCTTTTTGTATATTCTTCTATCCTCTACATGTGAGTTTAATTTAATCTTTAAAATTTACCTATCCCACGTCTACTTTATTTATTTCTTTTCTTTTTTGAGATTAGTGACAATATTTAAATTTTTCCGGAAAGCTTTTTTGACAAATGATGCGGAGAAATAAATCCGATAAATGCATGCGTGATATATACGCGTTATTTGATCAATAATTTTCCAAAGAAAAAAAAAAATTTCACTGCGCAAGATCGGTACTAGTAGAATGAGAACTTCAAGAACAAGCAACTGGCACAGGAGGAAGAAGAAGAAGAAGAAGATGCATACCTGCTTTATCTCCATCTTGCTTGGGGCAGCCGCCACTGCCGTCGGCGACGCAACCTCCGAACGCGCCGCCGCATCATCATCCCCGCCAACGACGGACGTGGAGAAGCTCGAATACGCCGACGAGTATTCATCGGGCGCCTCCCAATCCGCGCTCCCCGCGACGGCCTCCACGTCCCACAGCACCCAGTTCTGCGTCCCCCCGGCGAGGGGGTCGTCGTGCGTGACGGAGTTCCTCCACGGCGGCGGGCCCCCGTTGGCTCGCAGGTACTTGCCGCACCAGCTCCTCAGCTTCACCTGGAACCCGTCCCTGATGGGCTCCCACTCCAAGGTCCAGCTGGAGAAGGGGCCCTCCCCGGGCAAGGCCTGGAGGACCTTCTTCCCGGTCATGCCGAGGAGGAAGGGCTCGTCGGAGGCGGCGAGGTAGCGTCCGTGGCAGCTCCGGAGGCGGACGAGGTCGCCCCGGCCCTCGACGGGCTCGACGGACCAGCGGGCGCGGGCGGCGGCGCCGTTGCGGCTCTGGCGGGCGGTCTGGCGGTCGTCGTCGGCGACGAGGTACTTGTCGAGGTGGCTCCGGAGCTTGACGGCCCCGGTCTTCGTGAAGAGATCCATCGAAGCTCACAAGCTTTGAATTTCCCTGCACTTCCCTGCTCTTTCCTGCTCTTTCTTTGCTTTCTTGGGTTTCCCTCTTCAAGGATCCCGAGAGGGCGGTGGGAGTGGATTATGCGTTGGAGTTCTGGACTGGAGTATAATTTAATATTTGGGAGGATGATGTTGAAGAGAAAAGGCGGATGGCGTTGGGATGTTTCTTGTTGGGATTGATAATCGGGGTTTTTCGACTTTGTAACGTCGAGTCTTTTGGTATTTCTTAATGGGCAAGGTTCGAGAAGAAGGTGATTGGATTGGTGAGTGGGAACGAGGACGGAAATTTTCCCACGGCTGATTCGAGGTGGCGTCTTGACCGTGTGACTTCTTCTCGAGCTGAGAGCGATGTTGGAGGATTCAAAGAAAGGGGGCGCGGGCGTGACTAAAACTTGATACTTCGTTTGCTTACATGTCGACCAGTTAAAAGGATTAAAATTGAAGACGCCAGTTTACCCTTCTAGATAAACATGAGGCAGAGAGACCATACTATATAAAGTACTTGAATTTTAGTGAGATATGACGCTTGAATTTTTTTATTCGATTAGATTATTTGGATTTTTTTAGAATCCGCTCGATTTAGTGCCTTATGTTGCGCGGATTGCCATGTTATGCTTGTCTTTCTTTGCTTGATTTTGACTCGCCAGCTCAGCGAAAGGATGCGTTGCTATCGAGGTGGAGGGCGAGGTCAATCAAAATGGGTTCTTCCTCCATGCGAGCCCGCTCCAGTTACTGCTGCTCCGATCGCCACCGTCGCCTCCCACCTTGTCAAGTCCATCAATTGTGTGTCATCGCCGTAGCCTCGTCATCTCTCTCTCCTGATCAACATTGAACACGGTATTTCCAACTTAGCGTGTTCAAGATGTCCGTGGCGATCAAGAATATACCTCAATCGATGTCATGTTAGGTCTGCAATCTTATTTATAGTACGTGGGTTGACCAGGTCTAAAGGTTGTGGGACCCGGAAAAAAAAAAAAAGAAGAAAGAAGAAGAAAGACTGGTCAACAAAAGAAAGAAAGTGGACCTTTCAGCTCAACATATAAGAGTTGAGACAGGCCGAGAAAACACAGAGGAAGGAAAAGAACACGAAAACAGGGAAGGAAAGGAAGGAGGAGTAGGAGGAAGAAGAGGGGTAATCGCCACGGATGCCTCGTCAAGCCGACTTAATTCCGTATTGCAATCCCTTCTGCACCTTTCGCTCGTCCAATTGAAGCAACTTTTTAAATTAGGATTTAACTTCGAAGTTTTGTAAAATTCGAATTAACGAAGTCTGATTCTTAAGTTATTGAGCTTCAGAATTTTATGAAAATGGAGGATTATGTCATTATAGAGCCATAAGATTTGACAAGAGTCATTTTAAAGCAATGATTTAGTTGGAGGGAAATTTTAGAGTTTCATATGTAAGCTCGGCATTGTGTTTCGGTTTGAGTAATCGTTTTGAGTAAGTGATTTGCTGTCGCATAGAAGTTGTTTTATTAGCATTCAAGCTTGTTGAGGTAGTGTTTTCCTTGATTTTGGCGTAGTCTTGTCTAATTGTTAGGATTATGAGATCATCGATTCGAATAAACCACGTTGTTTGGTGTGGGAACTTTCAAGTAAGTAGTGCTATCTATTCTATAAACTTATAAACTTATGTCTTGAAAACCATAAAGATTTGATATATTATGAGTTATGAAAGAACATGTACGTTGTGTAAAAATCTTGATTGGACGTTTATTATTTTTTGGTATTTGAGAATGGTTTGGAAAATGTTTTAGGAAATGCGCTGTGAAGAGTAAGGTTTATAAATTCGGTTTGTGATGAATTCCAAAATAGTGTGAGAAATATTTTATCAAAAGTATTCTAAGAGATGAAATGATTTGCGAAAAATTATATGTTTTGGTTTATGAAATCGAATTTTAAAATATATTTTGAATTGACTATGTGGATATTAGAGAATGTGAGTTTGATGCTCAATATCGCTATTAACCCAAGCATGTATGCAAATACTAGTTTATTATATTTGCTAGCCATTAGCAATATAGGTGAAAACTTTACTAAGGTGGGAACTTAGTCACCTAGTCAATGGATGTTATAAATGATCATGGTAGTTATTGGATCATTGATATGTGATATGAATTTGGTCAATGTAATGGATCATTGACATGTAATTTGAGATTAGTTGATAGAATGAATCATTGATGTGTAATTTGATGAGATTTATCAATGGAATTAATCATCAATACGCGAGTTATTGAGATTGATCAATGGATTGGACCGTTGATGTTTGTTATGATATTATTGATTTAACGAATGTTTTAAGATATGTTTATGATTATGCTAAATCAATATAACTCATTTTATACACATGTATTGAGATAAATAGTTTTGATGAATGTGTATAGCGAATATTTAATTTGCTTAAAAAAGATACGCACTAATCACTGAACTGTAGCCGTTCACTCCCTCATTTCCCAATCTTTCTAGTTTTCTAGATTAGTAGTCGACAATATAATGGCGCTATCAATGGAGACTTTTTAAGAGTTGGACTTTTGGGTATAGTTTGAGGTTGTATCATTCGAGTGGAAGGACGATTATGTCATTACCCTATCCTTATAGATTTTGGTGTACGATAATATTGCCTTAGCTCAATCGAATCACCCTCGTTATTATTTACGACTTCAACTCCGCACAAGCCCGATTTATCTTCCGATCTCATGATGTTCCAGACTCAGAGACCGGATCATTTTATTCAAAGGGAAAGTATAGACCTCATGCATGATAACTATTTTATTTTTTGCCAAAATTATTTTTTTATTTCTAGCAATAAGTTTGGAATAGAAATCTATTTAGCAATGCAATTTTATTTTTTTATTCTAGAATAAATTTTTAGTTTAAAAATAGGTTTGGAACATGAATGATAAGTAAAATTTTTCTATTTCTCTATTTTTGAAATAGAAATGAGAAATAAAAATCCCTTCATTCATTCGTCCTCGCTGCTAGTCGATCAATCACTTACCATTGCTTGCCGTTTGCTATCGCCACTCACTGTTTGCCGTCTACCACCACCCATGTGATCATTGGCCTTCGTTCACTACTGTCATCGTTGGTTGCAAGTTGTCGTCCCCCACAACCAATCACCATCCACCGTAGTCCGCTAGCCACCCTCTGAAGGTTGTCGTTTGTCGACCGTCGTCCGCTAGCCACCCTCTGAAGGTTGCCGTTTGTCGGCCGTCATCCACTAGCCACCCTCTGAAGTTTGTCGTTTGTCGGCCGCCATCCACTAGTCACCGATTGCCATCCGCCGGTTATCAGTTACCGTCAGCCATATATTGTTGCCGCTGTCCAAGAGTTAAAAATTTTGTATTGTTATCAATCGAATTTTTATTTTAGGAATAAAAATTTTATATCGTTATTAAACGCGTATTTTTGTTACGAAACCGTTCATAGAATAAAAAAAAAAATCTATTTCTGGAATAGAAGTTAATTTTTGAAACACAAACGTTACCATCCGCGTCAATTTCAACCGGACAAGATGGGAGAACCGATCAACGGGGCATACTCTGGACAAGAAATTAATTCAGGAAGGCCACATTGATCTTTGTTAAACACAAAGTTCAACCGAGACCTCGACGGTACGTTCTTCTGCCACACTGCTCTTAATGGGCGTACCCCGACTAACTCAAAAGAGTGACATGTCGGAGCTGTAAGCAACCCAAGAACTTAGGTCCACAACATTTATTTTAGTACTCAGTCATCACCACACGATTGTACGTCTAAAACGAGCGAACAAGAAACTGCTTCTCCCTGATTCACTGGGAAGGAGGAGCTCTGAACTTGGCCATTATCAACTTGGCGAACTCGGCGAGCTTCTCCGTCTCCGGCATAACCCCCTTCACCGCGCTGTCGGCGCAGAACCTCTTGGCCCACTTGGCCAGCCCCGGGACCTTGGCCTCGTCGAGCAGCTTCAGACTGTGCGTCCTCTCCGTCACCCTCAGCCACCCAAGGAAGCACCCGAGCGCGATGTCGAGGAAGCCGATGGTGTCCCCGCCGAAGAAGGGCTTGCCCTTGCTGATCTTGCCGAACGCGTCCTCCAGCAGCGACAGGCCTTCGACGACTTGGTCGATCGCCGCCTTCTTCGCCTCCTCCCCTTGCGCTCTGGCGATGCCACTCATCGACGGGAACCACTGCGCGTGATATTGGCAATTGTTTGTTTTTAACAAAGCTAACAAAGCACTGTATACTAACACTCATGTACAAAATGTATATACTACAAAATATCGCAATGGAATTATCCCAGTTTATTAGATGCCCGCTCATGCTGTGTCACATCACTAACACACACACACACACATGTGTGTGTGTATGTATACACAGTCTTAAAATGACTTATTTAGTACATTGACGGCACAAAAAATCATTACATAAATAGGGTAGAGTTGATGACTAGTATACAATTTTTATTTCTTTAAAAAATTATCTTAATGCACCAACTACTTCTCTTTTACATAATAAAAAAAAAGCCCGTATAGAATTTAATGGGAAATTATTTTTTTAAAAAAAAGAGGTCCTAAATTTATCATAATTATGCTAATTCAATCATAAACGTTTTTCTTTGTCAACTGAAAATTTAACCTCTTGCATTTGTACTAATTTAGTCTATGAGTTCAATTTTGATTGACTGGAACTAACAAGAACACCAATGATCCTATATAGTGCTATCAACATTGATGTGAACAAAATTTAATATTATAATGTTTTTTTTTTTTTTTTAAAAATATTTTATTTTTTTTTTTTTTTCTTCACTTCCTTCTTCTAAACAATTGATATTAGACCAAAGGCAGGGCCAACGTCGATAGACTTAGACAAGCCTCGACTAGGCAAGGCTTGACTTCGCTAGGTTTGGTGAGGTTGTGCCTCACCCAAGTCCTAGCAAGGTTCAAGCCCTCACTTGAGGCCATGAGGGTGGCCTTGTCAACTATGGCAAGGTGGAACCTCACCCATCCATGCTTGAGGTCAACGAGGGACCTTGCCAACCTTGCCTCTAGTCTTTCGCCGAGTCAATGACTGACTGAAGAAAGAAGGAAGTGAGGGAAAAGAAAAAGAAAAAGAAAATTACAAAAATAAGAAAAATATTAAAATATTATTAAAATTAAAATATTATTAATAATTGTGACAAATTATGTGCAAATGTTGGTCAAAATTCATGAATAAAAAAAAACACTAAATTGGTATGATTATGATAAATTAATGACTTTTTTGATAATTTTCCATTAATCAACATTGCACACCATGTACATGACATTTTAATGATATAATTTTAAGTAGATTTGATGATTTGAAAACTCTCTGAGGCCCCACATCAGGCATTTGATCAAAATGAGACAGTTGGCCTACTTTATCTGACGGCCCAAATCCAATCAACAACCATAATTTTCGAGAGAAATAGGAAATTAAAATTGAAATTGACCCATAAATATTGGATCATCAAGAATCACCGCATGCGCGAGAACCCCGATTGACGAGCAATAAGCGCGGTCAGTTGAATAGATAGATCCGGTTCACGGTATGAAAACTAAAGAACTAGGTAATTCTCGAACCGTGCTTAACATGATTTCCAGGGCTCGGCATGAGCAATATCTCTTCGATTCGATCAACACATAAGACAGAAGGCTCCCAAAAAATTTATAATGTCAACTACGATCTGCGACTGGAAATGCTTCCATGCTTATCATCATTCATCACCAGGTCAGCAACTAACCATAAGTACAAAAGAGGCTGAGATATCGAAGACGGGAATGGATACCTTCTCGTCGATGTAGGCGGCCCAGAAGCGGGCGGTGGCACGGTCGTAGGGATCAGAGGGGAGGATGGAAGGGCCGGAGGAGGGCCAGGCCTCGTCGATGTACTGGACGATGACGAGGGACTCGCAGATGGGGCGGTCGGCGTGGAGGAGCACGGGTATCTTCTTGTGGACCGGATTGGAGAGGAGGAGGAGCTCGCTCTTGGCACCGAACTTCTCCTCCAGGAACTCGTACTCCAACCCCTTCAGGTTCAGCGCGATCCTCGGCCTCATCACGTACGGGCTCGGCCACGCCCCGATCAGCTTCACCTCCCCGCCCTTCGCCATTTCACCGGATGATGCTCGCGCCCAGTGACGCAAAAAGAGAGACAGAGAGAGATCACACTAGGACGAGCGAGTTTGGTCTCGCAACGAAGGACAGATATTACAAGAGTTAGTTCAGCAAATCGGGTGGCTATAAATAAAAGGGCAGAGAGAGAGAGAGAGAGAGAGAGAGAGAGAGTTGGTCTTTGGGAATATCTTTGGGAGGCCAAGGGTGAAACAAGGAGGTGCGAACGAATGGGCGTGACAAAACAATAAATGCCATGCCAAGGCCTTAACGATGGCGGTCTTCGTGCGAGACCAAGGTCTTGCGCAGGCGGATGAACACGTTTCATGTCCCGATGTGTCTTTGCTCCACGTTGGTGTAAGACTCGACGAAAGAGAAGGAATATACCATATGCGAAACTTGCGCGAGAAATTAAGGTAAGTGTGCCTCGACATCTCTCGATTAGGCATAGGTTAGATGTAGATTAGCACTTTGTAACGTCGTTCTTTGAACTAAACTAGGCAGTTGGGTCTTCATGACGTGGCGTTATTAGTTGGAAAGAAAACGGTCGATGTCTTTGAGGTGAGGAATTGACCACGAAGGAGGTATAAATGCGTTAAATGATGGTCAGACCGAGGACCACAATGGTGGGGGATATTGCCATAACCGACAATCTTGGAACGCTCATAGGGGGGCCGGTCGTTGGCTTCAACGGCTGTAGTCGAAACACCGAGGCTCCAAATCGTGCGGTATTTATTGTCTCAGCCTCGATATCAACTACCCACTCAGAGCCTAGTGTGACGGGTCGGTTGATTTCAAACTATCACCCATCTGACGATCCCATCCAGGCACTCATCTCACAAGAACCTAATTATTATTCGTGAACTGTACGTCTGAAGGGAGAGGGTCCCCTATTTTTACATAAGTGGGCTTGGTCCTAACCGTTGATCCCCTCTCAATCCAACCGTCATATTCAAATAGGTACAATCATTACAAGGCTACATACAGGTCAAGAGGCCCTAAGGCATGGGGAAGCCCAAGGGACGTCTGCCATGGTTCTATAGGGTCAGTCCATGGGGGACCCAAATGTTGCCTGACACAACACCTGACACAAGGAACTGAACGGCCATGGGCTTGTCCTGTATTGCGCATGGGCCGGTTCACATTAATCATGGGTCGACTCATGCATTGATCGTGGGTCGTTCTTGGATTGTTCATGGGCGGCTTGTGGGCTGGCCCTTGTGTGGGATCATGCTGGTCCTTGGGCCGTGTCACTAGCGTGGAAGAAGTCACTAGCAGATGGACCAATCGATCCATTCCACAAATAGAAACCATAGGGGGCACCAAGTCAAGGCCGTCGCTTTTGGCCGCCTTAATCTACCATTCGAGATGCGTCACGATTTTTAGACATTGTGTTGACAGAATGCTTTCGACGCACTTGTTGAGCATGCTCGATACAGAATGAGTGAGAACTTCCAAAACCAGCCTTGGTTTTGTGCGCGCACTGAACACCATCCTCAACTTTCGGAACTTTGTTTAAAATCCCGTCTCGAGTTGACTGTCCCTTATAATCCTATACACGAATGCAGTCATTTTATGGTAAGGAGAAGATATTAAAGGCTTATACATGATATACAATTTTGTTGCCTTCCTCTTTTTTCTGTTCCTCTGTGTGGGGAGCCTGTGTTTCCTAATGGTACGGTAGACAGTGAGAAACAGATGGTACGGGCCTCATTCGAGAGATGGAGAACAGAAGCAAGCTATTAAGAAAATTGGAACGCTGGGCCAAAGGGCTTTCCTCGTCCTTATTGTTGGTTTCGCCAAAAATAGGCGTCGACCAAGTAATAAAAAAATCTTTCCCTCGACGATTGAAAAAGAGCAAAAATCCATTTAGTAATGTTAGTTAATTTTTTTGTTGTCCGAAACAGATAAGTAGCCAAAGAATATATTTAGAATATAAACAAGAAAAAAATCTCGAAAAGAAAAAAGAAAAAATAGGGCCAATTCCATAAAAAAACACGAACTTTAGGTGTTGTTAACTTTATTTCAAGATGCATACACTTTTAATATCTCACTTTAAGGCAATGTAATCTTCTGTTTCCAACCCAAATTTTCCCGACATTGCAAACAGTTTGCCAATTGTTAATTGATCAAATGGCCCTAGCTATGTGCCTCGTCCCCTAGAACCGAAACCGCCGAATTATTTTTCCCATGAAAATGTAAAGTTCACCTCATTGGAGGGCAAACTTAAATTTAACACTTCCTCCAAACACTCGAATGTAGCATCATTTTGCTGTGTTGGATAATATTGCTAACGTAGAAATGCCACGTCGGATGACTATGGAATGAGGGTTAACGGAGGGCTAGGTTCGGGACACAAGTGAAAGTTTGTGTTTTTTTTAAGATAAAATAAAGTTTGGGCGGATTTGGGACAACACCTAAAGTTCGTGTTTTTTTTTTTAAGACAAAATAAAGTTCGGGCGATTTGGGACAACACCTAAAGTTCGTGCTTTTTTTTTTTAGACAAAATAAAATTTGGGACAATATCTAAAGTTCGTGCTTTTTTATGGAATTGGCCTAGAAAAAATAAGACTATTTTAGAAAAAAACAAGCTCAACATAACCTAATGTTTTCCTTTACACAGTCAACATAAGGTTCAGTCTCTTGACTCAATTTGAGTCCCATTTTTTGGAATAAAAAAAAAATAAAAAATAAAAAAATTCCGAAATTTTTAAAAAAAAATTAAAATTAGATTTTGAGTAGTTTTACTAGATTTTGGTGTTAATTTTAATTTAGAATAAGTTTAGCATAAAAATGTGAAAATATTTTGATAAATATTGGATTTAAAATTGAATAAACTTTTAGGGCTACTCTATGGATTTTTTATTTTTGATTTTTTTTAAAGACAATGCGAGGTCACCAAAACTTGGCGACTCCAATTTTCTTCCCTTTGAGATTCTATAGATATCCTTCAAGATCATTCTATTAGATGACTCTGAATAAATTTTTTGCATTATCATTGATCTTGTGTTCGTATCAATCAAATAAACATGTGCTCCATGGATTTCCAATATCAATTGCTTGAAGGTTTGATGAGTTTATTACCAAAGATCGCCTTCATCCTCAATTATTCCATCATTGCCCATTCTACCAAGTACCGTTTGCTCTTCTTCTTATAGTTGGAAAAGTTCAAGAAGTTTATGCACCCGTTTACTGTAATGCTCAAAGATTTACTGTCAACCTACTCAGTTATGAATTATAAACCAGTGAGACTCTCCGCTGCCATTTCTAGTCATATGTTGGATTTTTAGAGACTATGTTAGAATATCTTGATCAATTAAGTCCTTACAAAGGTCCAATTTTATTCAAACATAAGTTGTTAAGTCTCAATTAACATTTTCATAATTACATGAAAAAATGGAATAGAAATTTTGTGCAGTTACCAAACGCATTCTTTTATTTAGAAACTTGTTTAGGGAATAGAAATAGAAAAAATAATTTATGAACAGAAATTACTCCCGGGAACAGAAATGCTACTAGACGCACCCTAAGCCTCCTATTTGTACACCGATCTTATCCATAAGCGGATACAATTCTCAAGGCCATTATGTTACTTAATCGATATATATATTATCAACATCTTCACTCTATTGCCTTATTTTCTTATGTTCCTACGTCCAACACTTAACCAAATTAAACAACTGGCTATACGTTGGTTGTTATCGAAACAAAATATTCATCACCCAATCGCCATCATGTATCAATAGATCTAGTTCATGGTCATTGATAATCATTGTTCATAGCTATTGATAAGTTCTTCCATTATCGATAACTACATTATGCAGCTGTCGTTGACTATCACATAACTTGCCGATAAGCATATTGATTTCATAACCAGGCTCTATATTTGACCAAATCAAGTTTGTTTCGATTATAAAGAGATAGTTATTTTTTATTATATTTTTTTGTGTAAACATTGTGGAAGATACTTACTAGATGAGACTTGTACTATAAGTTATTCACATTCGTCACATTTCTCAGGAGGCAATTGCTCGCGTCGATTGGGCTAGCAAATCATGCCTTTATTGCAAGAGAGATAATGACACCAGGATACTTTTTAAACTAAGTTTACAGAATGCTCAAGCAAATTGTAGGTTGGTATTAGGGTTGTGAAATGGATGTGTTGGAACTAAAATCGCCATATCCAAAATAACTCATTTAACCAGTTTTGACCCATTTATATGTAACAGAAATTTAATGAGCCATCCCTAATTGACACATCTACCAAAATACTTACATAATTAATGTTAATTATAAAAATCCAATATCACCTAGTTAATCCATTTTAGACTCTTCATGTATATATGGTATTTGGATAAAATCACTATTTCGAGTTTAGGAGGCTACATATTGGCTTTTAACATTGTATAGCATTTTCAATTTTGGTATTGATTCAATGAAGAATAAGGGAAAGTTAGCATTTAGTAGTGAATCTATAAAATATAGCAACAAATAACATGGAGGAATTTAAATTTAAATGAAATGAAATGTAAGATATTGATGATGATTTATGCAGACCATGAATTGTAATGACAAGAAGTAAAACTAGAATACTGCATAAAAATAAGAATGCCAAATGCAATCAAGGAAAAATATACTCCAATAACTAATGGACAAAACTTACAAAATTAATAATAATAATGGGAAAACAAGTTGTATTGATATTTCCAATAAGGGTGAAGACCAGCCCATCCAGTGGGCCCACCAAGACTTCTTTGATCTTAGAACAATCTAATAAGTTTATAATTTTCTAACAAAGTGTGAAGAAAGAGTCATAAATGTGAGTGGGGTTTTGATAAATTGTATACTCATTTATTAAACTTAGCTAACCATATAATAACCTAGCCCATTAAATATGGTTAAAAAATGGTTCTATAATCCATTCTGACATGTCTAGTTAGTAATTAAACTAGTGAATCGGATTAATACTCAGTGAGCTAGTCTACTAAATGACTTTGTAGATTGATTTTTGTATACCGATCTCAATATATCTCGCATTGTTCTAATTAGGGAAGAAATTAAGTGATAAATGATGGAAAAAATGACTTTGGGATGAATAATGAGGTTCTCCTTCAATTGGAAGGTCAATTTGGTCTGGTCACTTGGAATTGCCATGTACGTGAGCTATAATTGCGGTGGAAAGTGGAAACATACTCATGAAAAGTGAACAACTGAACCCGCACATAAAAGTAAAACTTGCAAGAAGTCATCTGGGACATCCCATGCGGTGCAAAAGCAAAGTCCAACCATAAGTGGAAACCGTTGGACGTAACAATAGCAAAAAAAAAAAAAAAAATCTTTACGTGAAAGACGGTAACTGCTCTGTGTTGAACGGGGGGGAGAGCAGGTTTCAACGCCTACTCTCTCACCTGAGCCGGTCTTGCCTTGACACGGATTCATGCGAACCGGATCGATTCAAGCGGTCAATCGTGCGGACCATAACAGATTCGACACGCGTCTCATAAAGATTAATGGTTATGATTGCACACAGTCCATTAATTGATCCCTTCTCATCTTGGACGCAGCGGGAGTTTCGCACATCAATTTCTTTCCCACTTAAAAAGGGAAAGGTTGGTGCTCTCGGTAGTTAGATCCGTCTCGAGATTCCAAACTACAGACTATGCCTGCCCCGGACGAAATTAAAAGTGCGCATGGATGATACTTGAAGTTCTGTAGAGAACCCCAGCACAATTTGCCAGCCTGCACAATGTTTTTTTATCAGCACGAGACAAACATGATTTCCTCTCCCGCAACATATGCAAAGCTTTGTTTTTGACAGCAAAAGGCACATGATTCTGACAAAGACATTATTCCTCTCGAGTGTCTTTGTATGGCCAGCTTAGCCCGTCCAAATTTTTCATAGTTGGGTTATAAAGATGATGCTAACCAATAGAAAAAACAGAAAAGAAAAAGGAATCACCTCCTCTATAGGGAACCCGGAAGTTTTCGAACTTATTGCGCCATAAAAATGCTCTCAGGTCTCAAGCGTATCATCCTGGTCTTGCTCTAACATTGTTTTTTTCGGTCAGAGGTCTTTCTCTAACATAACAAATGAAGTAAAGGATTAAATTATGATGAAGACCGGTAGACATGGCAGGGGGTCTCGCAACACTACCTCAGTTACGCCTATTGCTTGCCCAATATTCTAGACCTTTTAGAGGGAAATAGTTGCATAGATCCTGTCCACCGTGAAATCGGTTAATCAAAACCTTCAAATTGATAGATCCCGCCATGATCTAAAACTTCGTTCCTAGATCTGCACAAGTACTTCTCCTTTCCAAGAGGGGTATAAATAAGGATTTTGGTCCTCGCCTTGGTTTATGCAGGATCTTGGGTAAGATGTTCTGGATCTTTGGGACATATCAAAAGAGCAGGCATGACTAGTTTAATGATTTCGAAATATTGGAGGAAGAGATCTCAGGCATCCCCCAGAACAATCAAATAAGAAAATCTCTGACAGCACACAGTCATCAAGACACAGAGACTGTTTTCAGCACAAAACACTGTAAAGCAAAAGGAAGACAAAAGAAAAGTTGGAAACGAGAAAAGCAGAATCTCCGTACTTTAGAGCTTTTTTCGCTTTCTTTGCCTAAATTTTAGCAGGTTCCATAACGAAAGCTAAATTCAGTGTCTCCTTCCTTGATCAGAGACTTCGACCCGAGGAGATACCCTCAATTAGGACTCAAAAATGCAGTATCAGCTCCTGAGTTTGCTCATAGTGCTCACCGTGTATGCTGCTTCACTTGGAGCAGCATATGTACATGGAATATGTACTCCCAAAGACCTGAAAGGACTGACCGGTTTTAAAGCGGGCATTCGCTTCGATACTTCTGGAAGGCTAGAGAAATGGGTCGGCCTCAAATGTTGCGAGTGGGAAGGCATCTCATGTGATAATGCAACAGGCAGAGTCACAGAAATCCGTCTCCCTGGATTTATTTCCACAAGCGACTATGTCTACCAATCTGAGATGAAAGGCTGGTTGTCTCCTTCCATAACACTCTTGAGCTCTCTTGAAGTCATTGATCTTGGTGGACTCATGAATCTCACTGGAACAATCCCGCCTTCCATCGGTTTCTGCCTCCGAAAGTTGCGAAAGGTCTACCTGTATGGCAACCAAATAAGCGGTATGTTACCAGAAAGCATTGGTAAGCTCTGGCAGCTCGAAGAACTTTTGTTGTATGAGAATAAGCTATCTGGGTCACTCCCTCCGAGCCTAGGAAATCTCAGAAATCTGAATTCTATGATTATGTACTCAAATCAATTTTCTGGTACGGTACCCGATTCTTTTACAAACCTGACAGGGCTGGTTCATCTGGATCTCCACAACAATTCTTTTATTGGCGCCATCCCAGAAAAAATTGGTCAGTTGCACAATATGAAAGAGCTCGATCTTTCAAACAATTTCTTAGGAGGGAGAATTCCACTTTCCATTACTAACTTAACTGCCATTTCAGTCTTGTACTTGGACACAAACAATCTCGATGGAGAAATCCCGAGCCCCTCAAGGTTAGATCAAATGCCTTCCCTCAGTTTCCTAAGACTCCACAATAACCAGCTAACTGGCGAAATCTCACCCAATTTTGCCAATCTGATCTCTCTCCAGAGAGTTTCTCTCGCACATAACAGATTGAAGGGAAGTATTCCTTCAAGTCTGGGAGCTCTCTCTGCTCTAACAGAGTTATATCTTGATGACAACCACTTATCTGGCATAATACCCGAGTCAATGGGTCAGTTATCCCAGCTCTTAATTCTAAGCATTTCAAACAATATGATCCGAGGACCATTGCCTCAGGAGATGTCTTCCCTCTTCAATCTTCAAATAATCAATCTTTCTTTTAACCAATTTAATTTCTCCTCCATCCCCCAGTGGTTATTGAGATTGCCGTCTCTTTCCCAAATTTATATGGCTGGATGTGGAATTCAAGGAGAAATTCCAGAGTCCTTGAAGATGATGCCTAGTCCAATACAGGAGCTGGATTTATCAGGCAATCACCTGACAGGAAATTTGCCATCTTGGCTTGGAACACTAACTCAGCTCTACTTGTTGAATCTCTCCAGAAATTCGCTAGTTGCAGATGTTCCAGAATCAATTACTAAGTTGAATGCTTTGGCTGTCCTTGATCTCCACTCAAACAAGCTAACAGGCAACGTAGGTCAGGTGTTCAAAATGGAGCAGAGGTTTCCACAAGGTCCGCTGACTTATATTGATCTTTCTGATAATAGATTTACTGAAGGAATTGAACAGATAGGAATTGGAGCAGAGTGTGGAGTCCAATCTCTAAATTTATCATGCAACTTTCTCTCGGGGAGACTACCAACAACAATCAAAATGTGTCCATCCTTAAAAAGCTTGGATTTGAGTAACAACAGCTTGGGATTTAATCTGCCGGATGCTTTAGCAAATTTAAGCTCACTAGAGGTACTGAAGCTGCAAAGGAACCGGTTCACTGGCAGCATACCAGAAGGATTTTTGAAGTTGAGTAAATTAAGAGACTTGAACTTGTCGAATAATCTTTTGGTGGGGCAAATTCCTGCTGGTAAACCTCTGGCAAACTTCCCCGAGAGCTCGTTCTCTGGGAACACAGGATTGTGCGGGAAGCCCCTTAATCCCTGTAAGCGTTGAGGATTTGCTTTCCATCTTTCTTCATTCAGCAAGTAAAGCATTATAGAGAATGAATATTCAGTGTTTGAAATGAGGTCCCACCTATATATATACGTGTAGTTGGTTTTATGTTAATTTCAGAACATTAAGTAGATTAGTTATATTTCTCAGTCTATCACATGATGAACTCGTTTTCCTTTTTGTTTTCCTTTGTTGTAACATATAATGAGAAACAGGAAGGATTTACAATTGGATCATGGCAGAAAACATATCAAGAGGTTTACTAAAAGTCAGATTTTCATCTCGTAAGAACTCGTGATTTCCAAAAACTGTACTTGTGCTCATGCATGCACAGAGTCACGGACATTTTACTTGCATTTCCCCGGGAAGAGCGAGAAAAGCAGCAACTAAGATGCGGATAATAGCTCCACTCATCAAAGTTTATGCCTCAGCCTCACATTATCAAGGCATTCAAGCAATCTATGACATGCAGTCATGCATTAGCCGTTTGCATTCATATAGCTACTCAGAAATTCATTAGAACATTATAATATGAGATAACAGTACAATACAAGAGGGAAAGGCTTGATGATTGTCGTCGTAAACCGAAAATCAGGGAAAAGTTGACAGATCCAAATCAAGAAATGAGCTTCAAGGCTGTTAGGCCTTTTCATCTTAATTTTTATTTAGGACCAATTTTAACCAAGGAAACAACCAAAAATGCTCGAACTGAACAATTTTGCCTGATCACGTCATTTTTATGCATGTTGCTGAGTATATTTCCATTATAGGATGTGGAAGTGGATTTTACAGTGGACGCAATGTAAACTCTATGTCCATGCGGATGGTTTATGTCAAAAGGTATAGGGTAGTGGGTTTTACCTTAAACAATACAAATGGGATACTGGATGTATTTGCAATATAATGGGTGACAGATATTAGTACAATCTCTAATAAATGATTCTCAAGTATTATAAGCATCAGCAGTACTCGTATTCACAGCCGACAGATAATTAACTGAGAACCTATATTTTCGGAGTACAGACATAGTGGTTCAACTTATAGACATAAGCAAGGTTGAAGTAAGGAGAATTCTGAAGTTGTCATAGAGAAATGCATCAGCCCAAAATGAAGTTGTCTGTCATATAGGTTGTGCCCCACCGAAGGTATTCCCACCTTGGTTCAAGCCACCCCCATTAGATTGGAAAAATGAGACAGCTGCCCAGATCACCCGCAGGAGGAGGATCACCACAAATACAGAGCCACCAAGACTGCAAGCCACCTGAAACCAGCACCAACACTAACATCAGCAGTCGAGGGTCAAAGCCAAAGGCTGTTCCTTCTAAAAAGTTGATCTAGTTATAGCCAATTCCATTTACTATGCTGTGGCACAGTGAGATGAAGTTGCAGCTACTCAGTGATCAACTCTTACTCTGAAAATGCCCTCCACATTTTTCCTCATTATCTAACTTCTCAACAAACAAAGAGCCTATCGCTCTAGAAATGCCATTGGAGATTAATGCTCTTATAAAGGCACAAATGGAAGAAATGTGGAGTGGATGACATACATAATATAGACAGTCATCAGTCTAATGCATTTTTAGTGACGTATGGTCACCAGACTTGAGGTGAACCTCTTGGATCCACAAAGTCATTCATATCCGTTGATAAAAAGTTACTGAAGTACCTCAAGAAGTGCCTTCAAAATGGAAAGTGACGCTAGTAGTAGAATCCCATCAACCGCAAAGGAAACCTGCAGTTTCCATCCAGGGAACCATTTGAGAACTACAGTCAGTGACACTCAAAAAAGGGTAAGCACAAGCTGCATGCTGTTCAAACAGTAATAGTAACATGAGTACACCACTTCAGTTACTAAATGGATGAAAGCCAGCAGCTTGATAAAATAAACTATGCTGAAGATAATATATATGGGGGAAAACAATTTGAAGCAGATCATCGGTAACTTTCTCCAAGGACAGGCCCTTTTTCAAACAGCGGAACAAAGAAAAACTGTCTCCCATCTTATTCTTTTCGGTGAATCTGCAGGCTGCTTATTTCACCACTGAAGCTACTGTAGTTACCTGAATTCCCCGATTCAACCATTTCATAAATAATTTCTTTACGCCAATCAAATCGTGCAGTTTCCATTATTATTTCATAGCATGATAAGGCCAGCAAGTTGATTTCTCAGGTGCCTAAATCTCTTGATGAAATCAGGTTGATTAGGATGAACATTTTTTATATTTACAGTTCCGGTATAGTGTAAAGTGTAAACTAACATTTAAGGGTTTACAATCTTGCATGTTACGATCCAAAGGACAAACTTCTTATTTAAGGGCAAGGCAATGTCATGATGAGCTGATAATATTTACTTATGCCGCAACTTTGGTTAGACTCGCGACATAGGATTAACAAATTCAACATTTTCTCTATTCGACATTACCATCACGACTTGACTAGTAAAGTAAACGTGTACGAAGACATTCTACGGTACTGGGCTTAAGCTAAAAAATAAACGACGAGCCTAGACCTCACAGGCCGCGAAATGCTCGTTTAAGAGGAATTAGATCAAACACGACATGAACAATTCTCAGTTTCGCCTCCTGCCGACCCTGTATAAGCACCGAAAGCCAAAGCAGATTGGGAAAGAGAATTCACCAGCTGCGGCGGTATCGCGTCGGGCAGAACGGAGCGAGAGCCCTTCTTGGCTCGCCGGGCCACCTTCCTGAACATGCTCTGCAAGAACCTGAGGAGCAAATCGACGCTGCTCTCCGCGTCCTCTTCGCCGTCGCTCTCGTCCTCCATCATCGGCCCGCCGTCGCCTCCGAAGAACCCGTCGTCGTCCAGGTCCTCCGCCGGCTCGCCGGCCGGGTGGTCATGGAGGGAGGAGTCGGGGCGGCGAGCCGTGCGGAGCCGGGGCTCTCGGGCCGGACGCCGGGGGAAGGAGAGAGCCGGAGGGGGCGCGAGCGGGGAGCGCAGCAGGGGAGCGATGCTGGTCGGTTGCTTATGCGTGCTGACGAAATTGCGGATCGTGCTGCCATGGAGGTAAGGCGGTCATAGTTTAATGGGAGGAGCTGGTGATGGGGTTGACCGCATCCGTTTTGAGGATGCCATGGGAGAGGAAGTTGAATGGATTATCCCACTACTAAATAAGTGGATAAGGGAAGATTAGGCATGAATTATAACCGTTTTGTTTTTATCTTAGAAATAGAAAAATAAAATTATCTTATCAAACAGATTTTCTGTTTCAAATCTGTTTGCCGCGAATAAAAAAAATTAAAATATAGAGAAATAATTATCATGCTTGTCCTTAACTTCATTCACCAAATATGGTCAATCATGAAACCTCATTCAATATTTAGTTCATTTTCTTCTTATCACATGTTTGATCAAGAAACTACGCCCAAGTTTTGATTTTTTCTTTCCCCGGGTTCTTTCTTTGAGCAATACGGCTGCCTCAGAAAGATCCGCTCAAACCTTGCAATTGAAGCAAAGTGTGACATAAAAATGGAGCCTCTCAGTGTAAATTGAAAAGCCTTCAGAATGAAAGAACAGGAGATGGCGATGCTCTTCTGGTATCTTCAGATTACATTTCCAGAAGTGAAATTTCAATTGACAGGAGCAAGCTCGTTCCCTTCTCTTCAATCTTTGGCACCGTCTTCCGTTTCCATTTTCCAGAGGCTAACTTTAAACATTTTAGATACACACACACATATATAGATTATTCATAATCTTCTGGATTTCTAATCTAAATATATATCTAACAAACAATAGTGAACTGGCTACTGCAGACGGTTGAAAAACCGGGCAAGCTTTTCGGATAAAGACTGATAGCCATCATCCAGTTGCTGCTCATCTCCATCAAATTCATCGTCTCTCTCGAAAATCAGACGTACCCCGCATTTCTTCAGCTGCATTCCGGGAATGAATGGTGGGTTCCGCTTTGCCACCTGAACTTTGTACCCTTCTTTCAACTTGGAAACCAGCGGGTGAAAATCCAAGAACCGGCACAAGTGAACCTGATCTTCATCTAATTTCGGTATCCCATTCAAGCGCAATGTGGTGCTGAAGATAGGCATGTTCATTTTGAGTATCTTTGCCTCGATATCCACAAGTGTGGGAATATAATCTCTCAAAGATTCTGGGAAGTCACTGGTGATGGAAACGACTACGCCTACGAGAACAGCCTTGAGCATGCAGTTTTTGTGTGCCGTGTAGCTCACTTCCTCTTCGTTTAGCCAATCTGGAATTTCACTTCCCGGCATACTGAGAACGCGTAAATTCCTCAAAGAAACCTGCAAAATGTCAAACCATAGCGACCGCTATATAAACATGTCCATTGATGCATAAAATTTATCTTTTCCAGAGTTTTCGGACTTGATCAGTGTAGAAGCATCTTTTGAGAGAGAGAGAGAACCTTCGATATTCTTGTCTTAACTACCGAGGAACACATGCGGCATCCAGTCAGGTATAGCCTTCTCAAGGATTTCAAGCACTGGAGTCCTGGAAGATCCACCACTTTCTCACAATTCGCCATGTTCAGCTCCTCCAAGTTCTCCATTTCAGACAGGTCAGAGATTGTCTCTATTGCCACACAGCCAGCGATATTAACCTCTACCAAACTCGATGGAAGGGGCGGAAGAGACTTGAGCTCCTTGCAGTGCGGTAGCAGAAGTTTCTTGAGGACGGAAAGTCCCTTGAGGCTCGTGGGAAGGCTCGAAAAGTTATTGTATCCTAGATTTAGAGTTTCTAGCGATACCAACTTCTCAAAATCATCAGGAACTTTTCCTTGCATGTACCAAGCACGGGCATTCAGTTCTTCTAGCCAAGAGAGATTCGATAATGAAGATGGAAGAATTGACCCAGGAATTTCCTCTGTGATCAAATCTTGATTCTCTGTTTCTGTGTTGCCTTCAGGAATAACCACAGAACGCGGTTCCTTGCCCATTCTCAATGTTACTAATTTTGAGAGCATCCCGAACGTTTCTGGTAATTCTGTTACCGCGGTACCCTCCATAATCAGTTGGTACAATGATCTCAAATTGCCCATGGATGGCGGAAGCTTGCAGAGACGTTTGCATTTGTTAAGCCTCATGACGATGACATTTTCCAATTTTCCGATTGACTGTGGAAGCTCTGTGATGTTCACCTTGTAAAGGATCATGGTAGTGAGATTCCACAAGTTTCCAATCGATTCTGGTAAGCTTTCAAGTGATTCACAGTTCCGGATTTCCAACCTTCGAAGCATCTTCAGAGCTCCGAGTTGAGCCGGTAGACTCGTGATTGACGGTCCACCTAGACTAAGCTCTGTGAGTGAATGCAATCCTTTAATTGAATCAGGACAATGGCTTGAAAACCGACAATCTCCAATTGAAAGGGTCTTTAGGTACAGCAAAGGACCGATGGAAGCAGGCAGTTCTCTGATTTCACTTCCATCAGTGAACAATTCCCTCAATGATTCTAATTCTCCAACAAATTCAGGAAGTTCAGTCAGCGAGACGCACCACATAAGGCTCAATAACTCAAGATTCTGCAATGACCGCACCGAATCAGGTAGCTCCTCTATTCCAGTATCATTAAGAGTGAGCTCTCTGAGAGAAGCCATCTTTCCAATGTGATCGGGTAGCTTTTTCAAAGAAGTGCACCGATTTAGATGAAGCTTTTCAAGTTCCATGAGGCGGAATATCTTTTCAGGCAACCTTTTTATAGGAGTTTCATTGAGGAGAAGTAACTTCAAAGATTTCATAATATCTATATCCTCTGGCAATTCTTTCAAATTTGCACAACCGGAGAGAATGAGTTCTTTCAGATTCTTGAGCCCGGATACGTCTTTCGGGAGTCTAACAAGCTTTGAACACCCTTCAAGGTTTAGGTGCTCCAAAGCATTCAGACTCCCGATTGACTCAGGAACTTCGGTCAATCTTGTGCACCGCTCAAGAACTAGTTTTTTCAAGCTTCGACTTGCTGATAAATCTGGAATACTAGCAAGACTAGAGCAGCCACGAAGATTCACAATCAATAAGTTCTCCCCAGCCTGGTGGATATGAAATTTTAACCCGCCATAAGTAGTTGCTGAAGCATATGAACGGTAGCAGAAAAATATAAGCATAAACAAATGATAAAGAAGCATATGAATGGTACCAAGTGTTTGGAAATGAACATATCCTCAGAAAAATTTACATCACAACAGTTGAATATAAGATAGTATACTGACAAAATATAGTATTAGTGACCAAGACCGCGGCATACCTTATTACTGTTTGTTTTCCACAAACTTTCAATCTTGCTGTAGGTGAGATCGAGAACTGCCAGTTCTCGTGGACAGAAATCAGAAGGAAGAATGGTCAAAGGACATTCTTTCCATTGCAGCCATTTCAGTGACTGAGGCAGGAACTTGAATTTCCCTTCCAATTTGGTATGATTAATCTGAAGTAGTCTCAGGTTAATTATCGGTTTAAAGTACTTGGTATGAAGCACTGCCTCGTTCTCTCTCTCTGCTCCGAAATCAAAAAATGTCCTAAACATCTCTTGTAGATATTGAATGGCGGAAGTAAGATTGGGCGTTCTCATGAAATTGTGTCGCGACAGCCTCTCACTGCTAGGGTCCATCACCAACGGCTTACGTTGGTAGTCCAGGACGATCCCCTTTATATTCCTCGTCCCCTGCGATTACAAAAGTATAAGCTTATTCAATAGAACGAAAGAAGTAAATCTACCAGCTGCAATAGTTTGCAGTCTGACCACTAATTTATGTTTTTTCTCAAATTCATGTCTGTTAGTAACAACCAAATCAAGAACAACAACATAGGACGTGTATGCGTGATGGTGTTAACGACAGAGAAAGCAAAAGGTGATGATACAAAATTTCCGTACCGATCCATTCTTGAAGACAGCCATGATTTCATTGCGATCCCACAGTCGACTGCGTGTGCCGGGATCATCAGCATTCTCGTGCTTCACAATCTGTCTCCCCATGTCCCTAAGTTGATCGTGCATCCACAGCGTATCGTTGTCCTTTATGATCCTGATAAGGGATCTCGAGACAAGAACTCGGAGCCCAATCTCAGCCTTGAAGCCGCAACCTTCCCATATTTCTATTGCTTCCTCTCTCGTCATATGCGTCTTAACAAATAAGCAAGCTGCGTCGAGGAATATGCACTTGGTCTCGTCATCGAGCCCTTCGTAGCTGATCTTCAACGTGTCCTGGAGATTATTGGGGCGAATCTGTTTCAGCTTCTGCACCGCGCCTTCCCATTCGATTTTCCTCCTCTTGTCGACCAGAAAAGAGCCAAACACCTCCAAGGCCAACGGCAAATTCCCAGCCAGAGACACGATTTGCTTGGACAGTTCAAGGAATTCATCTGTCGGCTTCTCTCTCTTCAACGCATGGTAG
Source organism: Eucalyptus curtisii (assembly GCA_017140595.1). NCBI lineage: Eukaryota > Viridiplantae > Streptophyta > Magnoliopsida > Myrtales > Myrtaceae > Eucalyptus > Eucalyptus curtisii. Next base: position 10,057,740 of record CM029504.1, read on the forward strand.
CTGAACAGACGCAACGCGTCTTCGAAGAACAACTCTCGCACCTCATAAGGCTCGATCTCATAGTTTCTTGCCGACAAAGCCTCCTTATTTCTGGTCGTGATGATGATTCGACTTCCCTCATGGAACCATTCTTTTCCGCTGATCAACGTGTCGAGCTGACTGGCATCATCGATGTCATCCAAGACGAGGAGGACTCGCATTTCACTAAGGGCTTGCTTAATCGCATTCTTGCGAAAACCGAAGTCATTCAAAGGAGGCGAGGGGGCCGAGAGATCGCTTAGGATCTTGTCCTGGAGAGATATCGAGCCACCGCTTTGCGTGAAAGCTTCTCTGATGTCCGCAACGAAACAGCGCTTCTCGAAGTGCACGACAAGCTTGTTGTAGAGCGCTTTTGCGAGGGTGGTTTTGCCAACACCGCCGAACCCATGCAATCCAAGAAACTTGACTCCGCCGGATTTGACGCTCAACACACCGAGGAGTTTCTCGATGCGAGAGTCCAGTCCAACGAGGAATGGAGCCACATTGAGCGGAACGTTGTTCAGTTCATCCATAATTCTGTGGACGAGCTGTCGAATCAGCAGCGACATTTCTCTGCAATTAGAGATTGAAGTCAAGAATACATTGCGAGTGAGGATGGAGTGGATGAGCAGCGGGAAGGAATTATAAATCAAGTATGCAATGCGCATCTACGTAGTTGTACATCTGTTTCCCTGGATAATAGATAAATTAAAGAACCATACTACCGTCCTGTAAGACAAAACAGAACCGATATTCTTCTTCTCTGCTACATTTCTAGAAGAGTTGGTCGGTCTGAAAAAAAACCTATTCGGTCATTTAATTTTGTGGCGGCTTATAGGTAACTTATCGACATTTCTATGAATTTTTCTTTTTAATAGTTTGCAATTTACCAACTCTCCTTACCTTTAATCGATATATTTAATTCAGCAATTCTCTGAAGATTTTATCTATATATATTTGAGTAACTTACCAACTCTTTCCCAATTCAATTACCAATTAGTTTTTGGGTTGACCTTTTTTATTTGGGTTACTTATGAATGTTTATTTGCCAACTTTTGTGAGTAATTATCGACATTCATTTGCTCTCCAGCCTTATTTAAGCTAAAGTTTACTCAAGTTTGATCTTAAAGTTGGATTTTGGCAACTGGAAATTCATCCTGAAGACATGTGCAAAACAGGACTTTGTATCTTAAATCAACATTTCTATTGGACCATACTCCCTTTTGGTCTTAAAACAGCTTTTTCGCGGTTTCAGAGGGCTACGTGCAAGATCTTTCAGCATATTCTGGCTAGTGCTCAAATTTACATTGATGATATTAGATGAGGATTCTCATTGTAAATTACTAACCCAATTTGCAAAGCTAGTACAAAAGCATGAGATTATGTTATCTCAGAAAAAGATTGTCATCGCACGGAAAGAAATTGAATTTCTTGAGATGCACCTCAAAAATAGGACTTATTACCCCGGTCCCCATATTGTTAAAGAATTACAAAAGTTTCCTGTTAATTATCTATCCCACAAACAGCTTCAACAATTCCTTGGCATAGTTAATTATCTCAAGGATTTTATTCCAAAAATCATAAAGCTCCTGAGTCCACTGCAACAAACACTCAAGAAAGATATTCCTCTATGGGGGCTAGAGCAAACTAGGTCTGTAAGCAAACTCAAAGAAATTCTACAACAAATTCCCCCATTGCAAATTCCTTCCGCTGAAAAAAGAATCTTGCAAATAGATGTCAGTTATGAATGTTGGGTTGCAATCCTTTTTGAAGAAATTGATGGAAGCATGGAGTATGTGGACACAAAACTAGAAGATTTACACAAGCATAAATGCATTATCACTCTATGTTTAACAAGATCCTAGCAATAAACTATGACATTAAGAAATTTGAGTTCCGTCTAATAGGACATCACTTCCTTGTAGAAATTGCTATGTCCTCTTTTTCTCAAATGATGAAATTCAAGCAAAAACAGATACCACATCCTTAGTTTCTTAGATAGGTCGAATGGTTCTCAAAATATTTCCTTGAAACCAAACGTATTGCAGGAAAAAAAATAGACTTGCTTACTTTCTATCCCGATTGAAAGAATATGTCACTACCACATCCATCAATATATATTTGGTAAGAAATCCAAAAGGAAGATTCAAGACTAGAGAAATGAAACCCGAATGGCCTTAATACTCATACCCACTATAAATCCCTAAGCTCATTGAAAACAACATTCTCTTTGAAAATCTTGAAATACTCATGTGCCAATATTTCCAAATTTTTAGCGATTATGGTGGTCTTATCCTTCACCCAAGCAGACTACACTCGAAATATCCATTCATTCATCCTCTTTCTTCCCAAATGAGGAATCCCCACAAAAACTCAAATGTTTATTAGTATTTGTTTAATCTCTATACCATTACCATCCAGTTTTTGACAGCCAAGATGCCTTTTATTATCATTAGTAAGATTATCCAAGAAGAAGGCAAACATAAATATTTTGGGCAAATGTTTACTTAGTGTAAACCATTGAGAGCATGAAGAAATAGTTTCTAGACATAACTCAAAGCATGTAGGCTTCATCTAGAACTCCATATAGTTGTATTGTTCTTCATGCCATGGCCATTTGCCAAACCTAGTGGAAATATATGTAAAGCTTCGGCAGATGTTGGAGTATTCATATATAAACCCCAACTTGTTGTAAATGAGATTTTTACAACTTTTCCTTGTAAAATCTTAGCTTACCTTCAAAAGTATCGAGAATTACAGAGGATACTATGCTAGTACGATTGAGTCATTCCACCAAAAGCATGGCCAATTAAAGTTGATAATATTACTTGGGATCATTGCAATGACTACCGCACAACCCAAAAGGAGATCGATATTTACTCAAGAAGATACTAAGGAATTGACAATTCTGTGTTATGAACATCTTCACAAGATCAAGCTTCATCATCACAAGATCTATGGAGAGGACCATTGTCACGAGATCCTTTTAACTATAGTGAATTACATATTACACTCAATCTAGGCCTCAACAAAGAAAGTCCATCACACCAGCTCAAGCATCAACCCCAACCTAGCATTCCATCAAGCTCTATTAATGTTCCAACAAGTCCTCATCAGTCTTTGAAAGACAAAATTTGTTTGAATTAAAAGCAAAAGTTGCCTAATAAATTGAAAAAGTAAAGAAGCCCCTTGAAGGATTAGTCAATAGTATGAAGATAGATCTAAGACAAGTACTTTTAGTAAGTCCACTAACAGCCAATCAAGTTCTCATCAGCCTCTAAAGTCCACAAAATAAGACTAGCTCGAAGCCCTAAAAGTTGAAAGACTCGTCAAAGAATACAGGAGGCAAAAAGATGGAGGCGGCTTAGACAACTCCGAAGATTACACTAAAGAATCAAGTCATAAATACAACACGTGAAGGAGTCAAATGCGACATATGAAGGTGCTGGCGAATGCACAAAATTTAGCTAGAGCAAAAACATTGTTCATATACCTATTCATCTACTGTTCATGACACTGCAACAGTATTGTTCATCATAAATTTTTCTATAATATGAGTAAAAAAAATGAAAAATAATTTGGTAGTGAACAGGCAATCCCTATTCTCAAACCAGAAGGGTCGTGCATGTGAGATAGTGTACCTGCCACAAATTCTATTTTTGTTTTCCCTAATTCATATCATAGTGATATGACAGATTTCATTTGGTGCTTAAACGGATCTATGAACTTCAATATCAATATATAGGATGCAATTTCACCAAGTAAACTAATTTAGTATGTTAATTCTAATATATATAAAGATGTAAAGCATTTGTTATAGCAGCTATCACAGCGGGAACAAAACTTTCCCCTACTTAGAAGTTGAGTTTAAGTTCTCAACTGCAGCATTTGCTTTCTTTTTCCTAAGTAAGAAACCAAATTGTAGAGTTCGTGAATAAGGCTGAGCTAGGTGTGCTTATATGAGCTTTCAAATTTGGCTTATAAGCTGGCCCACAAGTGTGTACCCTCACTATAGCCAAAGTAATAATTGACATTGCTCTGATCTATCGGATTTGTACTAGGATTTCTATTAGAAACGTTAAATTGGAAAAAAGTTAGTTTTGCATGAAAGGACAACCAACCGTTTATAGAATGTAGAATACCTTCAAAGAGATCAGTATATATGACCCCCTAAATCATATAGTTTTGGGACTAGGTGCACCGGCAAGGTACCTTGTGTTGTCCTAAACTTATTATACATAGTCAATTCAATCCTGAATTTTTTAATCTTGTTAATTATATCCTAAACTTTTGCACGAAACTCCAATGTAGTCATTCCAATTACTTTTCATTGGAAATTGCTAACATAGTTGTCTAGTCATCTCCAGTTGTCCCACGTGGCAATGTGAAAATTGGCCAGAAATACTACATTGGAATTTCGTATGAAGGTTGAAGTCTAAATTGATAAAATATGAAACTTTAAGACTAAATCAACATCCTTGCAATAGGTTTAAGGCTGATTGGACCGCAAGAGCCCACTAAATTACTAGTGTGTTCAAGAACCACAGTCTGTCAACACATGGATTATTTCGTTGTTAAGATTTAAAGAGAAGTTAAACATGCAAGCTTATCCTATTTTTAATTAATTGTTGCCGCTTTAGCAAACCCATAATGACGGATGTCGATTCAATCGCCTCAACTATATGATTAAACTTTACCAAAACGGTAGAGAAAAGAGGATAAAAGAGATGAATGTATCTTAGTAACTAAGATTATTTCTATTGACATGTCAATTATTTAATTGGGATAATTTTGAACGGCTCGAGAATCCGTTACCTCTGATCGTCTTGACCGCTGAAGATCCAACCAGAGATTCCACCAGCTTGTTTCATGGCAGCTCTCCAAGCCGAAACCCTCGCATCTCCGAACCGCTTTACATGACTCCCGAACGAGCCCTCGAACGGCCCTCTCTGATGCCTCACATCCGAGGGCTCGACCCCGTAAAACACCGGCAGTATCAGCTTCCGGCACTCGCATATCTTCGCCAGCTCTTCCAAGCACCAGTGCGAGTCCGCGTACTTCGGCGATATCACCGCGATCGCCATGGCGGAGTCCTCGATCGCTGCCAGTAGACTCGGCGAGATCTGGTCACCCCGGTTCATGCCCTCGTTGTCGCGGAAGGCCCGGACCTCTTTGCTCCAGAGCGCGTCGTAGAGAGGGCCGATGAAGGTTCTGCGAGTGTCCGCGCCTCGGAAGCTCAGGAACACGTCCCACTTCAGCCTCAGATCTGGCTGAGTCGATGCAGCAACGCCCTTCTCCATTGTATTCTGGCCGGCGTGCTTGAATCGTAGCTAAAAATGAGAAAGATGGGCATTTGAAACGAGCGTAACTTGGCTTATAGTTATATAAGATCTTGAAGGAATACGCGGACTAGGCTATTGAGAAGCAGTTTACCTCGGATCAACGAAGAACGCAGGTGACCGAGCAGGGAATTCGGTTGAAGGTACTCGACCAGAGAGTCAAGAGAACGGTCTTCAACCTCGCGAGGTGGAAAAGGGAGAATTCGGAACCGAAACCAAGTATCATCTTCTTGAAAGCTCGGTTGTCGCAATAGTGACGGGCGATCGGACAGGGCACATGGGGGGAGGAAGGTAGAACCAGGAAAGGTTTTCTTTGATTCGATTGAAGGTAGGGAGAAAGCTTTTATCTAATCAGTGCCCATGAATAAGGGTGTGCAACCGGACTGGGTATACCTGGGAACCGGACCAGCCCACCCGAAAAATAAGGTCGGGAACCGGTTCCCGTTGAAACTGGTCCGAGAATCGGTTTCCAAAATTCGGAACCAGTTTAAACCGGTCCGGGAACAGCCCACCGATTGACCCACCCAAGAACCGGTTCCCTGACCAGGGAACCGATTTGAGAACCAATTTTGTAAGTATAGGTCAAAAGTCTTTTTTTTTTCCCCTTATTTTTATTTTCTCCTGCAATCACACTGTGTTTTTCCTCTTGACTCTCTCAAACACGCACGACACTCCTCTTTCGTCATTCCTCTTCCTCACTTGCTTCCCTCCCTCATCGGCTCCCTCTCACACCGTCCGATCGACGGACGATGTTCGTCGCCGCCAAATTCTTGTATACCACGTAAATTGACTCACCTAATTTCTCTTTTGTAAGAGGAGTTATGCTTATATAAATGAGTAGCTTCATATAGTAGTTATGGGAATAAGACTAATATTAGACTCATGTTTACTATAAATTTTTTGTCTTATAATTTTATTTATTATAATTATCCGTGGCTCTTTTATGGGCCATGAAGGAAGGCATCCAAGGAAAAACTTAGGCCAAGCAAGAGAATGTTCACTGAATAGAGACCTGCAGTTCCATCACATCATCCTCGTTGGTGAATGAAGAGCCAATTGAAAGTCGTAAACGACAAGTCAAGGTAAGACCTCGGGGTTCGAGAGAAATTTCGAGGTGACACAAGAAGCAAGAACGAAGTAGAGCCGTATGTTCTCGAAATCGTTTCATTATTAAAACCCATGTCGGACACATCCTATTATTTTCAATTATCTAAATCGTTTCGGCGTAAAAAAAAAAATTATCTAAATCGTTATTCTGATAAAATAATTAAATTTAATACGTACATATATATGTAATTATATTTTTATGACGCCTAGTGCTAGTACTATTGCTTTGCCTTTGCCTTGCTTTGGGGCGAAAGAATATATACGATTCATTCATTGGCTTTGCTTCCGTGTTGTTCGCGTCGTTTGTTGCTTTTGTGTGGTTCACGTGACTTCTCCACCCATCATCATCTTCTCCGCATGCTCGCTATTCAATTCTCCTTAGATTCCACTTGGGGTCCACAAGGAGGAAGAACTTTAATGGAAAGAGTGACGATTGTATTGCTTGATTTCGATATCATAGCTAATTCATGGGCCTCAAACCAAATCGGAGTATTCCCGATTGAATATGCTTTGTCGAGGATTAAACGCAAATCTAATACGTACAAGATATGCATGATATGCAAAACATTTGGATGCTTTGCAAAATATAAGTTTTCAAAAAATTTAAGATTAAATTAGTATAATTGAAAGGTTTAAAACCAAATTGACTGTCATACAATAAAATGAAGATTTTTTGGACAATTTTCTCTATAAAGTAATATGATATATCTTTTTTGGTCGAAATATGGCAGATTTCATTTGGCGCTTAAATGGATCTACAAACTTTAAAATCCATCTATATGTCGCGGCTTCACTTAATAAATTACTTTAGAATATTAATTTTCATATCTCCAATATTAAGTGACATACTTGCGATAGGTCATCACTTGCACAAGGAGGGACGATGACAATGATCGGGGCCTCTTCTTAGGGGTTAGTACTCCCCTGTTCATGGGTCGCGTTTGATATTCGTGTGAAATAATTTAATTACAGTGAAATTGTGTTATCATGCCAATTCATGTTAGCATATGCAATTAAATATGTCATATCGTGTTGTGTCATATTCGAGTTTCCACTCTATAATTCACATTTTACCCATGTCATGTCCTTGTCGTGCAGATAAACAACAACAACCGCGTCTCCGAATCCATGTATTACGGTCATTATCTTCCCACTTACTCCCCCATCAACAATAGATTCCTCAAATATTATAGATATTCGATTACAGTATGCAGCATCACTGGTACACTTACAATTACTACTGTTTGTTTCAATCTTAAGCAAGGCACGCAATTTAATCCCCAACCACTGCTGCTAGGCGTGTCCCCTCCATTGGGTCATGGTAATCGCAATTATTATTGATTTTTATGCTTTGTGAGGACTGTCATTTGACATATTCATAAGAACTTTCGTTTGGATTGATCTCTAAAGAAGTGAAGACATTTTGATAATCAATCTCTTCAAAGAAAAAAATGTGATAGCAGCTATCACAGCCGGAACAAAACTTCCCGTACTTATAAGTGGAGTTCAAGTTGCAGCATTTGCGTTCTTTTTCCTAAGTGAGAAACCAAATTGTGGAGTTCGTGAATAAGGCTGAGCTAGGTGTTGCTTATATGAGCTTTCAAATTTTACTCATAAGACTAGCCACCAACCATACCCTCTCTACAGCCAAAGTAATAATTACTGACATTACTCCGATCTATTGTATTTGTACTAGGATTTCTATTAGAAACGTCAAATTGGAAAAAGCTTGTTTTGGAAAAAATATCAAGACATTTATAAATCATTACATTAGTGTCAATTCAATTATAAACTTTTTAATTAGATCAGTTTAATATTAACATTTTTAGAATTTGTCAATTGAGTTCATCTGGCTAATTTCAAATTGTTGACATGGATAATAATTATCTTACATGAAACGGCTAGTACCGACATTGACATTTTTTATAATTTTTGGATCATATATTTTTATTTTTTTGGGTAATTTTTATTAAGTTTTCTTTTTCTTTTTCTTTTTTTCTTTTATTTTCCCACTATAGCCGGCAAGGGCTATGACCCTCACCCATATGCGGACGAGGCCAACCTTGCTAGCCACGTACGAAGGTGGCCATAACTTCACAACCTTTGTCAATTCATGTTTACCATTCCATATTTTAAAAGGTATTTCATCGACACTTTTTAGCGAAACAAAATTACCTTCGAGAATTCATTGTCAGGAAACCAAAAAAAACCAAAGGCTAGGTGAACATTCTTAGAATACCTAAGTGTCTCGACCTTCCTCGATGTGACCACTAAAAGGAAAGTTGATTGATTATTAAGTTCAAAAACTTAACACGGACTCTCACAAACTCATACTAATCACAACTTTCGGATTTTAATTTAATCAATTAAATATGCACTTCAATTAATTAGAAATCACCACTAATCTATTATGAGTCGATTAGAAATCCAAATAAAGTGTGGGAGAACACTTTACTTTTACGAACTAGAAATGCATGAATATGGAGACTTAGTTATGCTAGATTAACCTAACGTCCTTTATGTGCATTTTCTTTTTATTTTTAAAAATATTTTGCAAGTAATCTTAGTCAATTTCAATCCTAAACCACTAACATGTAATGGGTGGTCATGTGAGTGCACAACCAAGAATTTAACAAGAAATAATTCAAAGTAATAAATGAATTACTCAAATATGGGCAAAAACATCAACGCATTAAGCAAAGCAGAAGCTGCATCAAGTTCAACCCACCAAGTGTTCTAAAAAATGTTAACTAAATAATATATACATGACCTAAACATGATTTCTAAATGTAATATCAATCAATTCTTTTTGGGTTTTTCTTTTTAATGAAAATTGAACTATATGCAATGCATGAGATACAATTTATATGCGAGCTATTTCAAAGGTCAAAGTAAAAGAACTATAAATTAATCTAACATGACATGCAATGACATGAATATTATGACGCGATATTATGATAACATGGCAATGTGATGATGTGGCAACGATTACATGGCGAACATGAGGACGGGGCAATGATGTAACAATTGACATATGTGTTTTTTTAGACTAATATAGAGAACCACCTAAAATGTAATTACCTAGTTTAAACTAGGAAATAATAATATTAAATCTTAATATAAATTAGGTAATTTCCTAATTAATACATGGCCCCTACATATGCAGTTTTAAAATAGGGAACTAATATGAATGCAATCTATGCTAACACGAAATGCGTTTTTTTTTTTTTTTTTTTTTTTTTTTTTTTTTTTTTTTGTATTATTCATAATAATAACATTTCATGAATTAACAACATGCAATATATAAACTTAGGCAATCAAGTATTCATGACATTGATAATAGGACATAAGGATAATCAGGAATCCGATCCTAGGTATCGAAATCCCAATTATATGCACGACTCAAGCATAGATAGGCAATGAATTAATTGGGGAAGTTACTTATTAAGGGAACACCTAAAACTCAAACCAAATCAAAGTTTGAGTCAAATAATCTAAATTAGGCAATCGTATATTCAATTAACTTCAAATTAAGAACCCACCTAATTTGAACTTGGATCAAACGATGGCTGGCCACGATGAACCGCAATCGGCAAGGCTATGAGCGTGAACGACAAAGCAACGATGATGGAGCTTGACTTGCGGTAGGAATATGGGGATGGAAAACTGAATATGGAGACGGAAAACCGAAACATGGGATCGGCTACTCTAGAACGGTTTCATTGCAAGAGCATTGGGAGGATTGCTGGAGTTTTTGCAGTCACGGTAGTAGAAGAAAATATTCGGTGATTAGTAACCATCATGTCATTAGTCTTTGTGGCGTGCGTGATCCTAGGTGGCTCCACACAAAGGGCAACACATGTCTCTCACTTGGACCGGATGGAAAATAGAAAAGACTAAAGGTCTGTTTGGCAACCGGCCAAAGAGTACCTAGTTCTATCTTTTTGTTTCCGGAAACTAAAAAAGAACATAAACCCGTTTTGTAAATTTTTTGTTCCCAAGAATATATTTAGAATAAAATCAGAGTAGAAAAAAGTTCCCATTTTTCTTTTTTTCTCTTTTATTTTCTTCTTTTCTCTTTTTCTTCTCTCTTCTTCTTCCTCCCAGTCGATCATTGGCCACCGTAGCCCGTCGCCGCCGTCAATGACTAGCTGGGCGAGATCTGGTGAGCTCACCAAAGGCTTACTTGACCACCGTGAGGCTCAACCTCACCTAGCCGATGCGAGGTCGGCCTCACCCTAGCCTGATGAGGCCGAGCCTTGCCGAAGGCCAACGACACTCTAACAACTAGAGGTTGGAAAAGAAGAGAAAAGGAAAAAAGGAAAGGAAAAAATAAAAATAAAAAAGTAATAAAATAATTAAAAATTAAAAGAAAATGGTTCGAGGTAGAAATTTTAAAGGTCTACCAAATGCATTTCTATTCCCGGATTAGAAATTTTGGACAACTACCAAATGCCATCAAATGTTCAGAAACTCATCTAGGGAACATAATTTAAAAAAAAATCATTTTTTAGTAGAAATTATTCCTAGAAACATAATGCTTATCAAACGTACCCTAAAAGGCTGACTTTCTTTTTTTCTTTTCTCTGGCTGGCTCGTAAAGGACAAGACAATAAATGCTCATACTCCAGCTTAAAAAATTCTCTCCTCTTTTCAATTTTCAGGGCTTTTTTTGTACGTTCTCTCTTAGAGAAGAACAACCCAAACAATTAGAGAAGAACAACCCAAACAATTCCTCTCTTTCTTTCTCCAACGCATCCCACCACCTCCTCAAGAGGCTCGCTAGTCACAGCTACTGCTCAAATCTACCTCTAGCACATCGCCTCTCCCAACACACATGCCACGTAAGATGATGACGTGGTGATTTCAAACCATTGAATTTTTCTAAGTTTAATATCACGAAAAATCTCAAGTTTGTATACTTATAATAAATATACCTCAAACTAATTTTTCTTTTACCACCAAAAACCCTAAATTGGTATATCTATGATAAATTTACCCCCAAAATGACCACAAAAAAATCTTAAACTTGTACATTTATAACAAATTCACCCCAAACTAATTTTTTTTACCTCCAAAAATCCAAACTGATAACAAATATACCCTCCGTTAAATTAGATTAATATTACAAAAAACCACATAATGAATATAACTGTGACAAACGAAAAATAAAATCTCAAACTGGTAGACTAGTGAACTATCACGTATCATCTAACTCAGCAATTTGATAGTAAAATTAAACGGAAACTAAGAGGGTAAATTTGTCACAAGTGTACCAGTTTGTGGTTAATTTATTAAAGATGTATCAGTTTGGCATTTTTGGCTATCAAAAAATTGATTTGAGATAAATTTGTCATGAGTATATCAATTTTTGGTTTTTTGTGATATTAAACCTATTTTCTACGGTAGGACCCGTGGAAAGATACAACTGAGTTAGTCGAGGATTGAGCGTTCCACTTTGCTAAGACCACAAGAAAACGTGCAGAGCAAAGTTTCAAAAACAGCAAAGAAAATCGGACACCCTGAGAATCACCTGGGGCCGGCCGCTGTCAATACGTCGGAGTCCGACTCCTCTGGAGCCTCGCCTGGACTATTGGACTGATGAGCGTGCGGGCTGCAGCACAGGGTCCAAACAGAGACGACGACGGGGAAGGGGCAGCGAGCAACCGCGTTGGCGTCGGCATGGCAGGACCGACACTGCGGAGGATTTACTTGGCGTTGCTCCGGGCGTGGTTGTCTCCGAGGGGTTGCGATCGTGACGAGAGCTGGCCACTAAGAGAGCAAACACGAGCGCTTCTCTGTTTTGGTGAACCAACGGGCACTTTTTTGTTTTTTTCAAAAAGAAGTCCCCCTTGTCCTCTTACACGTCCAAGTTTCATCTTTTCTTTCATTCTCATCTTCCTTGTTTTAAAATAAGCATATATTGCTCTTGCTTTTCCTGTTTTGAAATCAAAGAATATGATAAATATATGCCCCCACGTATAACACTATCTTTCATTGAATCCTCAATATTCCTTTCCCTCTTAGCTTCCTCGTATTTCGGCTACTATCTTTGTGTATCTCCCAATATTTTCTCTCTTCCACCTTTTCTTCTATTTGCCCGTGATGCTTCTTGCTTGCTAAACTTTCCTAGATACATAAGCATATGTTCCCATCCGAAACTTTACTTTGCCGTGAATATGTCCAGTAAATTTCGACCAAGGTTTATTTCCCCAGTTTTTAATGATAGTCGATTTTCTTGCCTTCACATTAAAGGGATTTTCCGAAGGAAATATGCATTGTTACCACCCCCAAGCTTCATCAAAATCCACTTCCCTAATCATGTGCAAGGTGAGAGCATGCCTCACTTGAGGCCGGTGATGGTCGGCCTCGCCAGCGTCGACGAATGGTTGGCCTCGCTAGCTTCGGACCCTACTAGATCTGGCGAGGGCAAACCTTCCTTGAGGCTAAGCTCAAGGCTGGCAAGGTCAACTCTTGCCGAATATTGGGGAGGTGACCTCGCCAACCTCAAGCAACCTCACCCCTACGAGGTCGGCGCTCGCCTATGGCTGACCATCAAGGAGATTGGTGATCCCAGAGGAAGAGGGAAACAAAAAGACAATAAAAAATTATTTAAAAAATCGAAAATATTTAGTAAAAACAATGAAAAACACAAAAATTGTCTACATCAACATCAGTAGCACCATGTAGGGAGTCTAACATGTGTGATTGGTAGGATCCATTTTAGGTGCACTGTTGATCAACCTTGATCTTCTAAGAAGGGTTCAAGTGAGAGCATGGACGTCAGGACCCGAAAGATGGTGCACTATGCTTGAACGAGTCGAGTGGCGTCCACAAGCTAATATTGGCCGGTTGGACTACATTGACAATTTTTCAAAAGGTTTAGGATTAAATTGGTCAAATTGAAATGTTAAAATGCAATAGCTTTATTACTTTTTTGATAATAAACTCAGGCACGTGTGAAATTCAATCATGGTCAATTGAAGCATGGGCTGGCCAAGATCTTCAAATTTTAATTACGCTCGAAACCTCTCTACTTAAATCAGTCCATTTATGCAATTTGTGTGAGCCTAACGTAATTAAATAAAGATGTTGCTAACATGCAAATCAAAAATATTTTTTTGTTTTGGTTGGAGTCGATTTTTAATTTTCTATGCAACAAATGATTAAATGGACTGCCAAAATTTAGGTATCAATACTAGATCTAAATGGAAATCACGAACCCAACTTGTCCAGGCTAAGAAGAGTGATCGCCACGAATCAATCAATACGAACGGTGACATACAAATCTGGGACTAGGTCCTTCTCTCCTTCTGCTCCCCTGGACGGACGACCATGATGGATTAACCGGAACATGTTTACAATGCGGAATAGAGATTTTACTTTACAACAGCTTGGTCTTCAATAATTAAAATATTGTACAATTAATGTTATCCCATGTTTATAAGAATTTCTAACACGAAGTTCCTGGGAACGACGCAACAATATGTTAGTGAGATTTCTGTATTAGTAGAGTTTGTATGTTTGTCAGATTTATCCGACTCGTAAATTACATACACTCCTACGAGGATGAAAAAAGTAAAAATTAACTTTGTACACCAATAATGATTCATATAAAACGTTAATGACTTGGTTGACCGATAGCTAACATGTGAGGTTATGGAACTCAAACCATAGATGTTTCTTTGGAGACATCTACGCACTATCCATTCAACTTTTGACCGAATACACAGACACAGAAGCTCATCGGGGGATGCTGGATAGGACATGCATCATCATGCTGAGAAACTTGTACTGAAAGATGAACCGTGCTTTAGTATTGGTCACAGTAATGGCATTGAAACCATGTTTTATTCGGGGAGATGCGTGATCAAGCATTTTTATAATTGAAGTGCAAGTACCCAAATCTAGAGCTTTTTTATCGCATGGAATCGGCCCATGTTGGGTAACGCACAATCAAACAAATCGAGATTCCAGGACACCTATCAAAGTTGTCGTGTACGAATCCAATAAAAAGATGATTTCACTCACGAATGGTGTGTGTGCATGCAAAGAGATCTTCCATATCTTTCTATTGTTTTATTTAGTTCAACTTTTTAGGCCTTCCAAAACCCTTTAGGGAAAATACACATGACTGGATGACAAATGTACAATGCCTCGTTGATGAGAAGATCACCAAAATGGAGTCCAAACTCAAGCTCATTACCAACATTAAGTGGATGCAATATCTTGAAAAAAATTCTCAGTCATCAAGTAGTAAGTCAATTAGATTGATCAATTGCTCCGTGACATTTCGATTTTCCTTGATCTTAGAGAAGTTTATTTTCATTAGCATTCAATACAAGTACCTTAACAAGTCTTATCCGTCATGGGGGAGATATGCATTAATGGTTCAACTCCCTCGAATCTCTCGACCGTTCATCGAAATGGTAATCCTCAGCTGGCAACCACCGTGTTCTAGGAAAAGCACACCTTAAGATATTCGTCGGGGACACGTATTGTCAAAGATCAGGAAAATTATCAAAAAATCATAAACCTATTGTATTTTCAACAATTCAGTCCAAAAAATTTTAATTATACTAATTGAGTTCTAAAAATTTTCACATTTTGTTAATATAATTCATCCGATTAATTTTAATTGGAAATCATTGATGTAGACACTGGTAGTGCCTCGTAAATGACTGGCATTGATGCAAACAATTTTTTATAATTTTTTCTTTTTTTCCTTTTTTCTACCAAGTCCACTGAGGGTCGTCGGCCAACCCTCATCAATCACTAGGCAAGGGTTGGCTGGCCGCCACCTATGACTGGTAGTCAACCTCCGCCAAGCTCGGAAGAAAAAAAGAAAATAAATAAACATGCTTATGAAAAAATTATAAAAATTGTTAATGCTAACGCCGGCCATGCCACATAGAATGGCATG
Source organism: Eucalyptus curtisii (assembly GCA_017140595.1). Lineage (NCBI taxonomy): Eukaryota > Viridiplantae > Streptophyta > Magnoliopsida > Myrtales > Myrtaceae > Eucalyptus > Eucalyptus curtisii. The sequence goes on from CM029504.1 coordinate 10,073,127, forward strand.
CATCCACTTAAGCAATTTTCGGCTAAAATTGACCAAGTGAATTTAATTAACAATTGACAAAATTAAAAAGTTTAGAACTAAATTGGCAAAAATGTAATATGCTTGGACTTTTTGGACAATTTTCCCACCCGGGGCCTATCAACTCCAATCCACTAATGATGATGTCCGCTTCAACACCACTAAGTTAGACACAACCTCACGGTTGAAAAGATCACTCAAAAGAGCTTAGTGTCATTTGCTTTTTATTGTATCTAGCTAAACCGAACTTGGCTGGAAGGTCTAAGATATCGAGCAAGCAACCTAGATATATTAGTTTTCTTTACACTTCAAATAGCATATGGGAACTTCGCTCAGAGGTCTAAGCTATCGAGCAAGCAACCTAGATATATTAGTTTTCTTTACACTTCAAATAGCATTTGGGAGATGTTAACCAAAATTCTCGCACATGTACCTTTGGTAATGAAGCATCCAGCAATCCACTCTTTTATTAAGCACCGATGGAGCTCACGGTATCTAGAAACCACAACCGGTTTAACAATCTCAGCGAGTGGGAAACATGCTTATGCGTATCTGGTGATTTCTTTATCTAGATATTCATCGGACATCCATAGAAATTGTGGGCCCAATCTATCACATTTGATACCACTTGTTAGGACATATAGTAGTAGTCCATGCCAAGATTACAAAACGAGTGCCCAAAGCTCATTAACATTTTTAGTGAGAAAATTACCAAAAAAATTCTAAACATATGTTATGACGATCAATTTAGTTTTAAACTTTACAATTTGATTATTTTTTTTGTTGAATTCAATTTGGCTAATTTAGTCATAAACATTTTAACAATTTGTCAATATAATCATTTCAGTCAATTTTGGCTAGAAATCAACGACATGGATACCGACCGACCTATATGGCATGACTAATGACATGACTGACGTTGATGTGAACAGTTTTTACAATTATTTTAAATTTTTCTCAATTTTTTTCCTTTTCATTTCTTTCGCAAGCACAAATTTGGAAAAAAAGAAAGAACCAATCCCCGCCAACTTAGAGTTAGAAAAAAAATAAAGAATAGAAATAAATTATAATTAAAAGTTACAAAAATTATTCATGTCAACACTAGTCGTACCATGTAAAATGGCCAACATCCACATGAACAATTTCTAGCCAATATTTGCTGACAAATTATCAAAAAGTTTATAACTAAATTGAGCAATTGAAATAGTTAGGATTGAATTGATTACCAGATGATAAGTTTTTGACTTTTTTTATAATTATTCTCATATTTAGTTAGACCCGTCACTTCAGTCACTGAATTAAAAACTAAGTATGTACATAACGTTTTGCGTGCTTCTTATTGTATAAATGTTTAACGTGAACAGTAAAATTGTTAGAAGCCTCATACTTCGAATGGTAAATTCTTCATTTTTTTAGGGAGGGCTAGAAAAGGACATGATCTTATCAAGCTACGTGATATTCCATATGTTTCTTGTGAGATCTGATCAGCTGATGGCTTTATATGTTTAGAACCATCATCATGCAGATTTGTGTACCCTATTGATATACCATCTGCGAGACACCTCGGACATTGAGGATCATAATCGGCAACATTAGGCACGACCTGTTTTCACGATATAAACATGACACAAGAAGAAACATAAATTACGAGAAAACCCTTATATAAATAGGCTTAATTGCATATAATGACACGAATTGACACATTTTTTTATTATTATAGTTCAATTATTTTGGTGTGTATGTTAAGAAAATTGAATAATCTACAACTTAATTTTTTAGAATGTTTAGTTGTGATCCCACATAAGTTGATATGGAATGAAAGTGGAGTTTTTGAGTTCAAATTTTTTGGCCTCCTGTTTGTCTACCCAATAATGCTACTCTTGCCTACACGTCAGGGAAGTGCCGGAGTATTTTAAATATAAACCACGCCGTTGCCTCACAATTAATGTTTAAGCTATTTAAAACGGTTGATCATGGTTTCATAATATTGTCCAATACATTACCACAATTATAATGTTTTACAATAACATGAATTGACATGAACAATAAAGACAATTACAACATGTCAGCACAAATTCTCAGCCCTCAATAGTTGCGTGTCTCGAAATTACAATCCACATTTCTGTAAATAAATTTCTCGAGATTTACTAGGTAACAAAAGGATTTCATAATAGAGGAACCAAGGCAGGTTCTATTCCTTCTTTGTTTCTTGGTCATACAGGTTCTATTCCTTGGACACCCAAAGTTGCATTCTGATGCATGTCAAATCTCAGGTTCTCAACGATTATATAATCTTGGAACCCGGCACTTTTTACGGCCGCTGACCCAAATCAAAATAAAAAAGAAAAAATGTTGTAGGATACTGTACCTAGTTATATCATCCTTCTAGGAGAAGCCATTCCTAGTGACAAGCATTGGATTCTTGCCAGCATATTGATTATAACTCCAACATGCATGCAGAGAATGGATAAGACAAAAAAATGGGCAATATGCTTTAACCATCGAAGTAAGGAGTGACAATATTCCCCAATCAAAAGGCCCTCAACCATCTAAAGGTGGAACCAGCTTCTAATTCATATTCATGTACATCTATATCTATATGTGTTGGGTGATCATATTCCTAAAGATCACATATCCCCATTTTTGGGAGGGTATAAGTTTTTGCAGTCCAACTAAGGGTGGTCCAAGTGATTAAGGCATAAAGTGGACCAGAGGATGTTAATTAAACTTGTGAGTATCTATTTCTGCCATGATATGAAAACATGACTCGAGTGGAAGTCTAGTGGATTCAAATTTATGTTACTCGTGTTTCGTGTCATAATCTTGTCACGATACATTTGAGTTGATTTATAAATTGGGTCATATAAAAGTGAAACTGATGTCACCCGAAAATCACATGTATGTTCTATTTAATTGAATTGGTCAAGATCTTGTTGCTAGGATTATTGATTTGACCTATATTAACCTATTTGGCTTGAGCGCTTAATTTGGTACATCCTTGCCAATTAATATGTTATGTGAATGAATATTGGTATGCAATAAATTATATATATTAGATCATTTTTCTAGGTATAGTATTGGATTATATATCTTGGAGTTTTTCGTAAATTAGCCCAAAAAAAGGAATCAATTTCGTTATTTTATTAACATTTCCCTAAATATTTCTGTTTTGTTTATGCATCTCCAGTACGCAGATCAATCCCATTAATAAAATCCATCACGGCTATTTAACATCTTAATGAAGCAATTTGGGTAGGTCGGGTCATATTAGGGTTGTACTAACCCAATTTGACCTAACTAGTAAAACCAATATCAGCTTACATATTTGATGAAGAAAGGCGTTTGGGATTGAAATAGAAACCCAATAGTGCAATCCCTATGTTAGGACTCGTAGCAGAAAGTCCTATACCCTTTTAGAGGAGATCTTTAGAAAAGAATCTAAGTTTGATCTTATCAATATATCTAATTTCATCTTTACTAAAAAAGTATAAGTCAATGATTTTTAAATATTTAAGATAAAATGACTATTTCACATAACAATAAATTTCTTATGTGAGAGTTCTCCAACGCATAATTTACATGTATACCTCAAACAATCTCACACTTGCATCTCCACCTTTGTTACGAGATAGCTTCCGAACAAACATCATTGTTGTTCATGGAATAAAATTGCTCTACCTCGATACCTGCCTTCACCCATAGTCTCTTTTTGCCAAACACATCGAGATGAAAGTTTTCACCAAAATCCATGTTGGTCATGAGATTTCTTTTTTGAGATATTTAAGTCAAATATCAATCCACATTGGAGGGCCACTAATCAAGGTTTTGATACCTTTTGTTTGGACTCGTAAGTTGCAACAGAATTCCAATACCTACACTTGAGAAGATCTATCAGAGAGATCGTAAGTCCTAACCTAATAACATATCTAGTTAGATACTACTTCATTAAAAACTTAAACTAATGTGGTATGGACTAATTAAGGTATCCAAACTGCTTCATGCAATACTAAGGGTGCATTTGGTTCAGGTTTGATGAACTTTGGGTGTAATGCAAATGCTGAAAGTCAAAGTCCTTTGAGGGAATGCAAATTATGTTTGGTAAAAACTTTTTGCAAATGGACTTTGGAATTAAGGAGTGTTTGGCAAAAAAACCTTTTGCAATGAGTTTTGGCAATAGTTTTTATATTTTTTTATTATAAAAAAAGAGCCTAAACCTTTCATCTAAGCAAACGAAGAGCTATGGCCGCCGGCAAGCCGGATCCAGTGCCGGTGGCCATCAGCTAAGGTCGCCTGAGGAGGGAGAGCGCGCAACCCAGGCGACCACCGCTTGGGTCCCCAGGATCGTGCGAGACCCAAGTGAGGACCACCTAAGGTCACGAGACCCAGGCGACGGTCGCCCAAGGTTGTGCAACCTTTGGCAAGGGTCGCTTGGGTCGAGTGACCCTCACTGACCCTTCTCCGGCCAAATCTGGCTTCATTGGCTGCCGTCGCACAAAAAGATGAACAATTACACAAATGGGCAAAACCAAAAAACTAATGAATTGGTGAGAGTAATTTTGGAAGAAAAAATCTAATTTTAACATTTGGTTAAATGCTGAAAACTCAATGTCAGTCCTTACTAATATTGGACTTTCAATTTTTCCAAGACCAGCATTTGGCCGAAAGCCAAGCCCTAGGTAAAATTTGTCAAACACCCCGGTATTGATCGAAAACCTCTTGAGAAAACTTAACTAAATGTACTCTAAATTTTCAATATTGGAATCTTCCAACACAACTCACATAGTCACATGTACACCTCGGTGCTCTGCCATAGGTAATTGTATGTGAATCCTTTTAAAAATAGATTGCCACGTGAGCGCAGGAGATACGAGAGGAGCCAATTTTCGTTGCAAATATCTTTGCTTTTATTCGTCACGTAGGATGGGGAGAGAGAGGCACCAAGGCTCTTCGGGCATTGTGGGTGCATGTGCATGAAAAAACTCAAATGGAAGCTCAAAAGCAGTGTCGTATTAAAATTCACCAGTATAAAGCAAACTTAGGTCCCTTTTCATGTCACCAAAGAAGCCAGCTAAGCCTGCCCACTCTCTCTCTCTCTCTCTCTCTCTCTCTCTCTCTCTCTTCGAGAAAGCGCAATAGAATCGCTTCAACCTATAAAGAAAACCAACCATCCGTAGCCCACGAAGTAAATTAGGGAAGACTTCCATCACCCAAAAAATAGAATTCTTGCCTTAGCCCACCCCCCCCCCCCCCCCCGGGACTCCTCTCTCTCTCTGTCTTCTTTTCTCTTTCATGCATGGCAATCATTGTGCAATGATGGCGTTGAGTTCTGCCATATTTCGTCGTTCGTCTTAGTCATCCTAGAAATCTAAGCATTTTTCTTTGTAGGAAAAGGAGAAAAAAAAAAAAAAAGAGTGGAAACCTGTGTGTAGAGGACTATATAAGGAGCATATCCCATGGGTAAGAATTGTCCTCTATACGCAAAGTTCCTACTCAGAGCACTAGCAGCTCTGAGTCTCGTTTGGCTTTTGGTGTTTGCGATGGCGGAAGCAGCTGGCGGTAGAGGAGCAGCACCAAGCCCGCCCTTGAAGGAGTGGTCTAAGGGGAAGGCAAGGAACTCTGAGTTGATTGATCGAGAGAAGAAGCTTGTTTTCCGTCCGCGGTCAGATCTCTACTACATGAGCAAGAGGAGAGTTCCTAATGGATCTGATCCTATTCATAACAGGTACGGTACATGAAGTTTTTTCTCTCTTTTACAGAAAGGACAGGAGACATATTTTATTGGATTCATGAAAACTTGAAGCCGTGTTTGTGATGTGATGAGTGCATTTCTACGCAATGTTCATAAAATTTGACATGATTAGTGATTTTGAGCCAGCGGTATTTAATAGGCTCGAGGTTTACTGTGGGCTTTAGAAAAGAGCTAACGTGATTCTCTTATGTTTTTAATATAGAGTTATAGTCCGAACAGTTTGTGTCAGTGCTTCTTGCTCCATGCATAGTGAATTTCTCTTTTGCTAAAGTTTTCTTCCCTATGAAACAGTTGCTTTTGCGAAAGTTTTAGACAGCTAAGAATAACTATATTATCATCTTCAGAGTGATTCATATGGATGTCCAATTATAAGAGAAAATCAACTTTTCCTTTTAAATATAAAGTATTCACATTCTATTCATTTCATCACACCATATGCCAATGTCAAAATTTATTTCATAAACCAAATAATGACATAATATCTCACAATCATGTCCCTTTCACGAAATTTTATACTTCGAATGTCTTTTCCTTGAAAATACGACCAACGGTAACCAACAAAACAAAAGGTCTGCTTAATTCAACAGTTTAAATATATCCCAATTCTATTTTCTGCTTCATCTTTTGATTTCTCTAAGAGATAGAAGAAAACGCTTGCATGTAAGACATTATATTCGTGTGCACTCATAGTGAGAACCCGTATACTCAACCGTGGGTGCATTTTCGTCAAGTGCCTGCAGAACAAATACCCTTCCCTCTCATTGCATAGAGAAAAAAGAAACTATTGCGTCAGCTATTTACTTAATGCTCTAACAAAGGAGCTAAATCTAATATGTGCCTTCCATCAAAAGGGAAGATGTTCTCTTGCTTTATTCAATTTCAATGCTTATCTAAAGCTTTATGTAAATATAGATATGTCCAGAGTACATGCAACCTTTTGAAGCTTTAATTGTTTCTTTTGGTCTTCACTTTCCCGTCCCTTTAGAACACACATGCCGCATCTTCAAACATGCTATTGAAAATCGTGGTCTAATATATTGGAAGCTGGCACTTTTATTCACAACATAAAGGGTAATTGAAAAAAAAAAAAAAGCTAGAGAGAGCAACCAAGAGAACCAAAGCACATTCATTGCTTTTTATCACTTATAAAAAATAATGCGTGGCTTTAAATTTATGTGTTTTTCCTTTGGTTTCAGGAGAGCTGGGAACTCAAAACAACCTCCGGGTCAAGCATAGGTATCGAGAGAGAGAGAGAGAGAGAGAGAGAGAGAGAGAGAGAGAAGACGACAGAAATGTGTGGGCAGGATTGCTTAAGTTCGGCTAGGCATGGGATTGTAATTAAAGTTAATTAGAAAAGTTTGAGAACACTCCAGTACCAAATGTTTTGTTGCTTGATTGATTGCCCGCCGTATATTCTCTTCCGGGAAGCATTGTATTCTTCGTGGCTAGCACTAGGGGAAGTCGAAGAATATTGGAAGCTTGTGTGGCACGAAATATGCTCTCCAGAATCCAAAGATAAATCATCCAGGGCAACTCATCGGACGAAACCCTACTTTAAATTATCTTCCGTATTTTCTTGCCTGATTACATGTCCTATGTACATCTGATTTGTCCTATTTATCGAAATAGAGTGTTGTCGAAAAGCGCCCTTTTAAAGCAATCAAGTACCAGACGATCTTTCCTCAGCGATACTTTGAAAATCGAACATTTCCTTATTTGAAATGCTTAATGAGTGGCCGGCTAATATTTTAGGGGCTGTCTTGTCATGAATGTTCAGCGGCCAACCGTCTCCCACACGCGCTGGTTGTTGTCCGTAAATTGTTTGTTCTTATATGCTGATTCTGCTGGTCAAAAGGAGGTGGCATCAGTAAGTACACAGAATTCTTTTATCAAAGAGAGGGGAAAAAAAAGGAAGTGCGCAAAATAAAAGCGAACCCACCATAAAACATTAAAGGGGCACGCATGATCGGTAGAAAGCCTTTGCATCTCGGGTTCATGGAACGAATGCAATCTTTTTAATTTAGAATGCAAACTACACACATGTCGTTACTCCTTGGACCCTCCAGGTGGACTAACTATAGCAATTTAGGAGACGTTCCTTTCATTGAAAACGTTTATGGTAAAAGAAAATAATTTCCATAAAAACCAGTTTTCTTAGATTTCCTTTATTCAGTAGTTTATGGAAAGTAATTCCTTTTTTACTAGAAAGGAAAGTCGTTTTCAATTAATCCAATCTAAATCGATTGGTTTCCCTTCATCCAAACACTGAGAAGTTGGACAACAATTGTCCGGAACAATGTTCTTTCAAGCAAACGGACTCTTCCACATAATTAGCCAATTATCTTATTTATGCATATGATTGGTCAAACGTTTAAAAGAAGAAAAAAAAGGGAACGCGCGATAGCACAAGATCACACTTTGAAAGTGGGCACAAAAGTAGTGGGCGGGCTCTCTACCCAACCTCTCTCTGTCTTTTCCTTTTCTCTTTGCTTGTTGAGTTGGGGTTGAGCTGAGAAGCAAAGTTTTGAGTCTGAAGCAAGCGAGGTTCGAATTGGGACAGCTTCCGAAAAGGACAAAAGAAAAGGGAGAACGTGCTCTTGTCACAACCAACGAAAGACAAGCATGTACTAGATCCTTGTCAAAAAAATTGGGGCTGCGTTTTTAGATGAATTGGGGAAGTTTTTGGGTGGTGGGCGTCTTTCCTCTTTGAGATTTGGCTTTCGTGTGATGGTAAACAGCTCTATTCTCAAAACTTGGGTGACCATGCAATGTGGTCCCATCCAAGATTAGTGGGGGAGCGTCCTTATTTGACCCGGGTTCAATCGACCCCACTACGCACCAAAAAATACTTAGATGCGTTGTATATTTGACCTCCTTTTGTAGACTTTGACTCCCCATTATATCTTTAACCCTACCACCGGATGACATCAGAGAAAGCCCCAGAATTATAAATTTGAACATTCAAAATTTAAAAAGAGAAGGTGGAAAAGTACACTAGAGTCCTAAAAAAAATCTCTATGTACGTGTCACGTGTATTTTTGTCAAGTTGTTAAAGCATCACATTTGGCTTTAAATCAAAAGCAAGTGGATTATAATGTGTCTTGAAATTTCAAGGACTTCGTAAAACTTGAATTATAAATATAATTCGCGGACAAATAGACCTTATTAAATCAGAGATGGCTTACAGTTATGGATAGTGTTTGCTCGATGACTAAGTTTGGATATAAGCTTCTTAAAAGAAAGAAATCGATTAAGTGCATAGGGAAGTAAAAAGCTTAGAAGACAACTTTATAGCTTTTATAATTAAAGACAAGTACAATACTGAAATTAGGAAACTTATTTTAATTCAAATTGAACAGTCAAACTTTGTGAAATCTAATCCAAATGATTTTCTTCAAAATTTAACATAGGGGTGAGTATGGTTTCAAGGTAGAACTTGGAACCTGAAAACCATACTAGTAAGAACATATTCGGTTTCAGGTTCCAAGATCCACTGGGATTCCAAATTCCAAAAATTGGGAAACCTATTTTAATTGGTAAATTCCAGGTTCTAGGTTGATTGAACCTAAAATCTGTAACTTAGAACTGAAATAAGTTTTTTGTTTTTCTTGGTCTATGTCTTGTTACGATCTTGCGGTGTTTCATCACGTTCGATGATAAATGTATAATCTAAAACCCCTAGTCTGAATTTCCATTTTATGATTGAGACTTTACTTTGTTAATACTTTATATCTTTTGTGTGTCTAAAATATAAGTTATGATCAATGAATTGTAATGGCAAGTGGTGATTATTAAATGTGATAATTCACTACAATCGTTCAATTAATAACATAGATAGAAGGTGGGTAGACCCCGAAACCAACTTTAAAACCTATGACATGGTGGGTTTTAGGTTCTAAAAAATGAGGAACATGTTCTAACAAATAGATTTCAAGTTCTAGGTAAAACTTATATGGAATCTAGAATTACTCACCTTTAATTTGACAAGCCCTTCTCACGATTCTTGATGCCTTGGTTGATGTTTTGTGACTGTAGAATGTGCAATGAGAGATGCGTCCTTTTGTCCATCATGCATGCAATTTTGTTATGCAAGATCTTCTTCCACAAAATTCACTAATTGCCTCTTGACTTGCAGGCTGTGTTTGGCAGTCGGGATAAAATTCGGGATAGGATATGATTTATCCCATCTTATGTTTGGTGCTCGCTTATGATAGAATAAAGTCGGATATAAGGGGGATATAGACAGGATAAAATTATCCCATGGGGGAGGTGGGATAAAGGTGGATAGGATTTCTAATATCCTTAATAGGAAAGTTATTTTTTCTTTAAAAAAAAAAGTTATCTTTCTCGAATAACAAACTTATTAAATTAATAAAATTGAAATTATATTTCAATATAAATAATATTTAAATTCTCATTTAAGAAATAAAAATAAAAAAATATTTTTAATTAATCTTATTTTAATTTATATATTCAACTTTAATTCTATCTTATAATAAAAATTCAATCTATAAATTACATATTTATATTTATTATATATTTTAGGTATTTTCGTATTTTAGGTATGTCAATACAGTTTACTATTTGATAAAATTTTATTAAAGAATGATGAAAGGGGAAAAAAAGAAATAATAAAATAAATAATATAAAAAGAGGAAACATAAAATAAGAATAAAATAAAAATAAATTAAGGAATAGTGTTACGAGAGATTTTCACCATCTTCGTTTATGAATATTTAGGTTCATTTATAATGATATGCCGTTTATATAAAAAAAAAATGTATATGATATGATGTGAACATATCCGACTTTAATATCGCAATTTACCAAACAATGCATACGTGATATAAAAGAATCTCGGATTTCATATCCTATCCTATCCAGTCCTATCCCGATTAAAAATCCGGACGACCAAACGTAGCCGCAATGCTTTACGAATAATTTGCAACCGCTCCCAATCCTTTAAGTATAACCATTCCTTGGTCGATAAATCATTCTTGACTTGGTCTTCGACTTCTTGATATTTTTCAAGTCAATTGATTGGCATTGCACATGAACTTCCCTTGAACTCTATCCATTAAAAACTCATCATCGATGAGCTTGTTAGACATTACATCAATGTGCTTTTTGAGCCAATCGTAGTATTATGACATAATGAGCTTATTAAGCATGCTATTGAGTTAATCTTATGAGTTAAGGCTACATCTTGTAGTTCGGATAGGATAACAAAATATCTTATTTGTTATTTGGCAACGTTTTCTAAATTAGATAAAATCATATATACCTTAATAAAGTGCTAGATAAAAAATTCAGGCTAGAGGGTGAGATGGCAATGGTTTAGCAAAATTGGCGAGGAAGGAGACAACCGAAGGGAGCTAGAAAGAGCGGGTTTCAAATATCGGTGAGGGAACTCAAGCAGTGAGATCTGGACAAGAGATTGTACTAGGCAAGTGAGATTTTTATTTTATATATATATATATATATATCCTATCTTGGATTGTACCAAGCATGTGATCAGATTTTCTACAATCTAGAGAATATTTGGAGGATTTATAATCTAATCATATTTTATCTAGACGACTAAACGCAGTCTAAGTGTATTGTCATATCCCAATTTAGGCCATTAATTTCTTTTAGATTTGGGCCCTGGGCCTAATGTCAACATGTGCCTCTTATTTTGACCCCACGCTGGCTCAGTAATGGGTCAGAATGTAACAGCATCTCCATTTAGATAAAAACGTACTTGAGCCGTGAAGTCTACTTTTTCAATTCGAGCACTTTGATCTCTCTCTCTCTCTCTCTCTCTCTCTCTCTCTCATTGCCTCCCTTCCTCCCTAATTGTTCGTCTCTTCATTTGGAATCTTTAAATCACTGGTTGTAAGCACAAGTGACGTTACTTTTGTGAAGCTCGTCAAGGATAGGTTCTAATGAGAGCGATTGCCAACCCGTTGAATGCAAGAAACATGTTGTATCAGGTCGAGGTCGAGAATTTCAAGTAGTACACTGTTCAACAATCTGATAGAAGATTGACAATGATGTAACAGGGCCTGTTTTTAACCCGGACGCTACAGGAGTGAAGGACACCCTGAAAAAGAAGTATTCAGGATGGAGCAAATCGATTCCTCAGTGTTGGGTTTCTGCTGATAATCACAATTCAAGGTGGGTCGCATGCTTGATAAGGCAAGAGGGTTCATTTCGGGAAAAACTGAGAATCCATCCCATCCGCCTGTCGACAGAGAAACAAGACTTCCACAACCACCTTCTCTGTACTTTTTCGGTGGTGCTACAGGACAAGTGTTTCAACTTCTTTATGTTTCTAGAGGGCACGATGTCTATCACCCTTGCGGACCTTGCAGCATTCACAGGCCTAGCCGCCGATGGCATTGTGGCGGACACCTTCTCACGAGAGTGTCCTGTCCATGACGGCTACCAACATATCTTGAGCCGATATTCAACCCTCATTGATCACGTTGAGATGTCGAACAGGAGGAGTTTGATTCTTCTGTTACTGGTTTGCTCCGAAGAGGCCTCCGAAACACATGATCCCTTGGCCATCCAGTTGGTGACTCTGTCTCCCGCTGACTTAGCTGTAGTTCAACCGGTGGCCATAGCCCCATTCCACCTAGCATGGCTCTCATCATTGCTTAGGTTAGGCTATCGAGGTGATATCTGGGGTAGTCCATAAACTTTAATTCAATGTCATTTTCCGACTTTTGATTCATTTAATATAATTTTTAAATTATTTCTAAATATTCAACGTGATCTCTAGCTTTTCAATTTATTCGACCTAATCGACCAATTTTCCAAAAAAGTGAAATCAGTGCTTCGTATATTTTCATAATTACATTATTGCCTAGATTTTAAAAAACCTTTTCATTTTCATCATTCCCAACATAATTTCTCCTAAAACCCACAAAATATAAGTAAAGTCTCAATTCTAATATGAACTCCTTTTTTGACTCGAAAAAATTCATCAATTTTCACTTTGTACCCAAATCCATCCTCCGTCAATTTTAATCCACTTTTGCTGTTAAATGTCTGACCTGTCAATTCCACATGTACATCTTTCTCACTCTCTCTCTCCATGGGTCATTAATGAGATGAGATTTCAGCTGAATTATATATTTTCGAGATAAAACACGTCTTTTTTTATTTCCTGTCTTCTTAGCTCCTGTGGCTTTATCCCAGGGGATACATTTTTGGAATCTTGTGCTCTGGATAATGGCATCAAGTCTTGGAGGGAAGATGAAGCTTTAAGCATCGGTCTGGGTTCCTAATGTGAGTGGGTTCCTCTGTATCTTCATCGTCGGTCTCCAGTCGATGTCATGACCAATCGTTCAGCCTCCATTAATGGCGGTGCTCGAGCACAAATCTAGATTATGCAACTTCAAATTTGAGTCGCGCAACCTCACATCTTAGTTGCATGACCTCAAATTTGAGGCTGCGCAACCTTAGTCGCGGGTGGCAACCTCCATCCACGGAGGTTGCGGCTTCAGATTTGACGATGCACCCCTCAAATCTGATTTTGTGCCAAAGGGGAATAAAAGATGGTGGTCGTGGATGGCAGCGAGGCGGTGATGGACGGATGGCTGGGATGGCGGTGAGGTGGTGGTGGTTTGGATGTTGTCCATAGTGCTATAATTGTTTCCGGAGGTGAAAAGAAGAAGAATAAAGCCAAAAAAAAAAAAAAAAAAGAATAAAAAAAAAAGGAAGGAAATAAAGAGGAAATAAATATGTAATTTTAATTTTGAAAAAGGAAATTACGAGGAATTGACACATGGCGTTATCGGACAGAAAGTTAACATAGGTCACATTGAGATACACAACGAAACTAAGTGTCTATCTATGGAATTAAAAAAAGTTTGAATTAGAATCGTGACTTACTCTAATGTTGGTGATTTTTAATGGAAGTGGGTCGTCATTTTGCTATTTCCTTTGCACCTCTTTGTCTTTATAAATATTACAACAACTTCACATAAATATATTTTAGCGGATCATCTCAATAAACGTAAAAATAAAACATCATTTCAACTTGTATTCGGTTGAGTTTCCTACCGTTTGTTATTTTACGTCTATAGATGTGTTTGTACTTAATACTTATATTAACCTGAATCTTACCCAATTTTAAAAGACTCCAGAGATTTGCAAATCTAATTAACGTTAAAAAAAATTAAGGAATAAAAGCTAGACTAATTGAAAACTCCATCCACCTCAAGGGAACAGGTGTCAGATTAATGCGAGAACTTAGGAGGGAACGACATCTTAAATTTGCCGGGGGATTTCGATGGCAACATTGATAATTCCTCGATCGAATAAAACGACGCCTTCCGATGCATCCGGATTAAATTCTTAAAGATTCAACGGTGGAGACAGACGTCGCGAAACCAATCCTAGTCCCGGGCGACGAGGTCAGAGAGAGAAGGGAAGGGAAGGAGGGGAGGATCCGGTGCGCCCGCCCCCACGCGGGGGATGTCTGAATCGTCTTCCCCCGGCTCGACACGTGTCGCCACCGATTTCCCTATTTGACTCGGCGGAGCCACCGGAGAGACAAAAAAGACGGTTTTTTTGTCCCCATTCATTCACCCGTATTTGCATTCGCATTCGAATTTCATTTCAGTCTCTCTCTCTCTCTCTCATGCAATTTCATCGGTCGAAACATCTGCGCGACATCCAAACTGCGAAGGCGGAAGGAGGAAGGAGGAAGGAGAGGAAGGCGCAGGTGAATTCGCGGAGGTGAGTGATGATTGAAAGATCGCGACCCGCTCGATCGCTCGGAGATCCGCTTCTCGCCTCGCTCCGATTCGGAATCCCGATCCCGGCGCCCGGCGGGCCGTTCCCTTCGACGGGAGCCGAGTGAGTGAGGGGGAGAAAACGTCCTCCCGTCGACGATCGCGCGGTTGTTTCCGCCCCCGGCCTGCCATTGGCGATCTGCGGGAACGGGAGGGGGCCGAGGGACGAGGGACGAGGGGTGGTGGGGGTGGTGGAGGGGGCGCCTGGTCGGGAACGATGCCGTCGCACGCGGATCTGGACCGCCAGATCGAGCAGCTGATGGAGTGCAAGCCGCTGACGGAGGCGGAGGTGAAGACGCTCTGCGATCAGGCGAGGGCGATCCTCGTGGAGGAGTGGAACGTGCAGCCGGTGAAGTGCCCGGTCACGGTGTGCGGCGACATTCACGGCCAGTTCTACGATCTCATCGAGCTCTTTAGGATAGGCGGCAACGCGCCTGATACGAATTATCTGTTCATGGGAGATTATGTTGGTGAGCTCTTCTTTTTTCCTTTTTTTTTTTTTTTTTTTTTTTTTTTTTTGGGTTCCGCCTTATGTTTGTTTACATAGCTTCATTTGCGAGCTATGCGGTTTCCAGGATGTGGAATTATTGAGTTTATGTAAGTTGAACTATGTTGTGCGTGATGACGCGTGATCTGAAGATCGCTCCCTGCCATGGTGGGTGGATTGTTTGCTTCAATTTTTCTTTTGCTTGTATGGGTGAGACTGATCGACGACAATGGTGGTCTTACTTCTTTTTTTTTTTTGGGTTTTATTTGTGCACGAGAGACGGGAAGAAAGAAGAATGATTATGGGTTCTTTTTCTTCTTCCAAAGTTTCTGGATTCATTTACATAGCGCCAGATTGGGGGCTCGCCAAAGTATGTTTGTGCAGGCAGGGTGTTATTTGCATATGAAGTTTGACAACCTTGATCCTGCTCAGTGCTCATTGGTTTCTAGTGTGATCTTTGAATCTATTGTTATAAGACCGGAACGAGGAATGTCTGTGGGTATGTTAGAGTAATTGCGCAGGTCAGAAAATTTACTTTTGTTGGGAGTGTCGGTAGCATGGAGACCATCGTGGCATTCATCTCTAATTGTGCTCCAATACTTTAGAATACCCTGTATTGCCACGACATATTTTATACTGGTAGTGATACTCGATTTGCATGATAGCACTGAAGGATTTGAAGGATCGCTATTTCTTCAAATCATCGTGGATCAGAAATTGTAACTTGCAGTCCTTTGCCTTGTAAAAATTGTCTGATTGTTTTTGAATTTCCATAAGCATAATTGGAAGTAGTTTTCTCGGTGGGTCTAAGCCTTACTTTTCTTTATTGCTTACCTTATGGATTTATTCCACGCGCTATGCTTTCCCATTGTTGGCGAATTTATTTTGCTGGCAGTGTTTGGAAACAGAAGATTGGGGTTGGGCAGTATAGGTGTTCTGCCTGTGTTAGGAACTTGTCTTTTGTTCATGCGCATATTGGAAATTAGTGACGTGAGATCTCACTTCAGTACCTTAAAACCATTTTAGTTACTAATTACAGCCATGATTCACCTGTTTGGAATCCATGGTTGATCAAGGTTGCAACTTCAATTTACTTAGAGCCGGAGTGAACGCGGTGGGGATGAAAATTGTTTTTGTGATGTATGCTGCATGGGTATATGCTTCTAGCAAAGTGATAAGGTTAACCAAAGAAGTGCCTTCACTGGCTGTTGAGGAATATTATTGGCAGAGTAACTTTTTATAGGCCTCATTCAGATGTTATTGTTGTCCATGGTTTGTTCGTGTTGTCATTGTTACAACTCTGGGAGTATCCTATGTGGGATGGTTTCCTCGGTGTCCAGCTTTATCCATATTTTATAGCATTTCCCTTCGAGACACCTGTAATTGATGCCACTTATGGTGGTAGATGATTGTACAGAAAGTATTTAACTGTATTTGTGGTTTCATAAATGCAGATCGGGGGTACTACTCAGTGGAGACTGTTACGCTTTTAGTGGCTTTGAAAGTCCGCTATAGAGATAGAATCACTATCCTTAGGGGAAATCATGAAAGCCGGCAAATAACACAAGTGTAAGGCACTTTCTTAGTTTTCGAAGACCATACGTCATGTGAAAGCAATGTCAGTTTTGCACAATAATGCTTGTCCTTTATATACTATCCATTGCATGGGTGTGCTAGATGGTAGCAAGATGTTTCTCTTGGATATTTATATAAGAAGATCACTGGTTTTCATTGATTCAGGATGTACACTTTAGTGCTGATTTACGTTGTCTCTAATTTTACTTGTGAGACTTTTTGCTCCAGAAATTTCAGTCACTCTTTGCTGCTGTATCTTCCCCTTTTTTGTTTATCCATTACTATCTAAGATATGTGTTAGCATTCTGTGTGATAAAATAATCTGACCCTTATAAAACTAGCAGAGTACTAGTTGAATTCTAAAACTCTCTTATTCTATCTCCATTGTTATTCTGTTTGTTGTCCAACGGTGTAACTAATGACTATTCAGCTGGCTGTTTGAATCGATGAATAATTAGCTAAGAAAAGTGACATATGAAAATGAACTGCTCAAAAAATTGGAATATATCGCTTCTATGCAACTTTAAAAGAAGGGTAACTAGGGTAGTGTGCTTGGAATATGAATTATGTTAGAATATTTAAATAATAAACCATACTTTCATTTAATAACTTAAGCTTTTAGAATAATTGATAGTGGTCCCATCAAAATCTCACATGGTATCAGAGTGAGATTCTGAGTTCGAATAATTCCAAGCTCCATTTGTCTCCCCATTTAAATATTTCCACACTTAGGGTAAGTGTTAGAATATTTAAAAAATAAACTACGCTTTCATCTAATAGTTTAAGCTTTTAGAACAATTGGCAATAGTCCCACCAAAATCTCACAAATCAGAGTTTGTTTTAAGAGTGATTTTGCTTTACATGAGTGATGGGCTCTGGAGTTTGGACTATCTACAAATGGGTTCAATGAAAACTTTGTTTCAGAAATGAAAATGCTGAAATGCTAATATACAACATTCTTTTATGAGAGGAAAATCTCGGATCTCTCTCTCTCTCTCTCACTCACACACACACACAACCAAAAAATAAAGCAAAATGGATTGGCATGCACACAGTACAGGCATTCACTTGACATTCATGAACATGCGTAGTATGGTTAAGCTTTTAAGGTCTACTTTACTCTTGACTTAAGTTTTTCATAAATTTCAGGTATGGTTTCTATGATGAATGCTTGAGAAAGTATGGAAATGCCAATGTCTGGAAATATTTCACCGACTTGTTCGATTATCTTCCACTAACTGCTCTTATTGAGAGTCAGGTTTGTAGTGACCTGTTCCACTTCACTGCATGAGCTACCTACATGTTATATACTCACTATGGCACTTTCATGTTCTAGATCTTTTGTTTGCATGGAGGTCTATCACCCTCTTTGGATACACTAGACAATATCCGAGCCCTGGACCGTATACAAGAGGTATGGATCCAAGTAATTGCTTAACATTTAAATATACAATTTTTTGTATGACATGCTGTCGAAAAGAAGATGTGGATATATGGTTGACAGTATGAATTCAGTCTTTCTGAAAGTTAATGTACTTGCCTCAAGAGAGGGGGATTGAGCAATGTCTACAAGTAATATTTTAGCCTAACTGTTGCAAAGTTGCAAAAATTGCAATAAAGTGAGATGTACCCTGGTTAGAATATCGATTTTCTTCTCTAGATAAAATAGTGCTTTTGCTGGTGATTGTCGTGATTTTAAAAATGTCTGGTTACATGCCACTTGACATCATGCAATATCACCTAACCAATTCAGTTCTTCTATTTTCAGAACATGTGCCTATGTAATTTCTAATTGTTTAATATGTATTACACAAAACATTTGCTTAGTTATTCATGGTAGGTCATTTTGTCACATTGTATACACATCAAATGAACTTTTTCCTTCCATTTCTTTCCTTTCCGATGCCATTTTGTTGACATGACAACCATTTTTGCCAAAATTAGCATATTTGAGTCTGACTATTGCATTTTAAGTTCCCACTGGATGAACCGCATGCCCTAATTTCATTGTACATTGTGCAGGTTCCTCATGAAGGACCAATGTGCGACCTCTTGTGGTCTGATCCAGACGATCGCTGTGGCTGGGGAATATCTCCACGTGGTGCTGGTTATACCTTTGGTCAGGACATTGCTGCTAATTTTAATCACACCAATGGTCTCACTCTGATATCGAGAGCCCATCAGCTTGTCATGGAAGGATACAATTGGTGTCAGGTCTGTCAACTAGAACAGGGAGTTTTCTTTTCTAGTAGCATGTATTGCCATTTCATGTCTAACTCATTCTTTATGCTCATTCACATCTTGCTAGGAAAAAAATGTGGTCACTGTATTTAGTGCTCCTAATTATTGTTATCGGTGTGGAAATATGGCTGCAATTCTTGAGATTGGAGAGAATATGGATCAGAATTTCCTTCAATTTGAACCAGCACCACGTCAAATTGAACCGGACACAACGCGCAAGACTCCTGATTATTTCTTGTGATTCAAGAAATGTACTTGCTGCTTGTAATTCAGGTTTGACGCCATCTTGCTGTTGGTATGTCTTATGGAAAAAGAATTTCATTTTAAGATCAGACTTCAGAGTGACGAACAGTGCCATTCTTCTGTCTGGAGCTTGTCTTGCCGCCTTGCAGCTTGTCTTTGTTGAGATCAAGGAACTTGAAGAACCACAGGGAAGGCATCGGCGTTCTTGTTTGTCCTGTATATTCATCGAAAAATGGGGGTGGCAATAATATGGTCTAATCTCGTTCTGCAACCCGAGTAGAAAATTTTTGAAGCTGTTGAAAGTTTTCCATTTTCAAATTTAGCAGACCGAAGAGCTGTGATGAGTTTACTCGGATAGAGAGCATCATTGGCACAAGGTTCTTGAAAGTTTGTTTTGCGGGGTGGATGAGCCGTGAAGTCGAATTTGTTTTTGGTTCTTCGTCTGTAACACTGCTTATGAACTATTTTGGAGCATTTCTCCCTTCATGCTCGAAGTAAAGTCCATTAGGATTCTTTTCGCTGGATAATCGTCTTCTATGAATTGACTGCAAAGGAATCTGCTTGCACGGAAGCTTCAAATATTAAGATGCTGTTTGGTAACACTGCAGGAAAAACTTTTCTGTTTTTTGGTTCTTCAGAACAGAAATAGAATAGAAACATATTTGTTAATTTTTTTGTTTCAGGGAGCAATTTGTTCTCGAGAATAGATTTGAAATAGAAATAAGAAACAAAAAAAAAAAAGTGTTTCTTGTTTCTAGGAATAACTCAAGAAACAAGTTTTCTTTTCTTTTTTTCATTTTCTTTTCTTGCTCTGATTGCCCCGAGCTTGTTGGCCACCGGCAAGGCCCCTCGAGCTCTACCTCATTCAACCACTGTGAGATTGGCCTTACCGAGCCGTGGCGAGGCTTTCCCGAGGCCAGCGACCACGTTGGCCCTTGTCTGACTGGTCAGCCCGTGGCAAGCTTGGCCTTGCCATGGCGAGGCTCTACCTTGTCTAACCACCGTGAGATCGACCTCACCAAGCCATGGCGAGGCTCTCCCAAAGCTAGTGACCTCGTCGACTTCATATAATCGGTCATACCAAATGCATTTTTCTTTCAGGAGTAGAAATTTTGTCAGTTACTAAACACATTTCAATACTCAGAAACTATTTTCGAATAAAAAAAAAAAAAAAAAAACTATTTATAAAAAAATTTGTTTCGAGAATAAAAATATTATCATACGCATCCTAAGCGTTGCACAGTGCTAAGCTAAGTTTTAGTGCTGAGTTTTAAAAGTCACAAAGTTCTAAAATAATGAAATTCCTTGTGCTTTTGACCTACACGTAATCGGGTCTCCAAATCTCTTTGATCCGGGGACATTGAAATGCTTTTCTTCGGTCTTCTTAAATGGCCATTTTAGCCTGTTCTGCATCAGTCGTAGGAAAGCTTCTCGTGATGGTGCTCCGTACTCGCATGGCGACTCGTATAATATTACAAGAAGAGACCTTGAGAAAATGCTACTGTCACTAGATTTTCTCGAGCATACGGCACTTGAGGAGTAAGTCAAAAATTCAGAATCAATGGATTGGGTGGGAAAGGGTCCACAAATCTTGGCGGTGTTAAGGATTTGGAAGCACTCTGGTCTTTTTGGTTTGGGCAATGATATCGGATGTGGCCCCAGAAGGCCATGTGCTGATGCAGAGAAGGCAAGGGCAACAGCTCATGTTATCCACTTTCTTACCTGGACAGCAGAATCTTCCTGACTTGTCAGGAAGATCAAAAGGCCAGGAGTAGATATCAGAGTTGCAGTTGTTGGGTACGGGAGGCACCGCTTGCTGGATAGATGAAAATCATATGGAGTTTGCCTCGTCTATCTTGTGAAATGTTATTGATTTGTTAAATTTGAATTTTTCTTCTTGCTTTGACTCAATTCTGGTTATATGTACCACTCTTTATTGGTAATTTAAGCCTCTCTGTCTTTCCATATAAAAGCTAATGAAAAATTACCAATGCCTTCAATTGACATGTAGAAATATATATACACATTGCTAAAGAAAAGTCACTAAGAGTCAGGTACATTTATGGGTATATTGTGTGCGGAAGCAAGACTCCAATACTACTTATTAAGAAAAGCACAAAACCCTATTGAAAAGGCACTTTTTATACAATATCGATTAAGAGAAATTTTTACGCACACAAACCCTTGGGAGCCAGGCACACGCGCACACACTTATATGGCGCCAAGCGCACACACAAATGAGCACACTTCTTGGCTATTTATAGGCCTAACAAAGAGGTGTGAGTACCTTCTTCCTAGATATTTCTAGAGAGATGTGGCCAATCTATCAGCCCCACATTTTTACTTAAAAATATCTTACAAGAAAATATCTATTCTAGAAGTAGCTTTGGAAAATCTAAAGAACACTAAATATGGTCTATCTATTAGCCATACATTTCCACTTAAAATATCTCAGGAGAAAATATCTATATATTTGAAATAACATAGAAAAATCTAAAAATTTTGGAGGAGAAAGGAGGTGCAACATTTTCTCCAGGGTATTTTAAATTTAGTCCCCACTAATTTTTTTTTTCTTTTTTGTAGTAAAAAGGGCAGCAGTCGTTAACGATTGAACATAACTGACTCTAGAATGGAAAACTGCGACTTTATCACTAAACGGGACTAAGACCTCAAGGCCAGACAAAAATTCTATGGATGATCTAGAATTTATGCCATAATGTATTTTTTTTCCTTACTTACAAAATGAGAACTTATGCTATTTATCGATGAGAATTTAGGTACAATCGTCCCCCATCTTCAAATCAATCCAATTGTAGTAGTAGTAATAATAATAATAATAATAATTAATAAATAAATAAATAAAAACAGCGAAAACTTGAAAAAGCAGCCATGGACATGGAAGCCCAAATGTTTGCTGATGTGCGGTCACGTCTCTGTGGAATACCACGCTTTCTCATTGTTTAAGAGGGCAACACTTGGCCTCAAACGCTCCTCTTTTCTTCTTAAAAATTCCCCTTTTTATACAGAAACTCATTCCGAAATCGTCAAAAGCCCTGATTCTCTTAATTTTGGGCAAAATAACCTTCTATATCTTTTAGGGCAATAGACAGTGGAAGTGGAAAACAGTGATTTTGCTCTCTTTTCATTGTCTGTGAATCTAGAATCAAACATCTGATCGAGCAGAGGAGTATGGCCTCGGTACTTCTCGTCCGTCCACTGCTTTGTATTCTCACTCAAACGCAAACCGACGAATGAGGTTTTCGCAAACTGTCTTGGATTGCACACGACGAAGCCGAGCCATTCGAGGACTAGGATTCGCTTGGACTTATCGCAAGAGGCGCAAAGCTTTGCAATCTCGACTTGCTTTGCCATCACCGCGGCCATTCCATCGCCATCGCGAAATCGCGGATGTTTGTATAGTGAGCGAATAGAGGGACAGAGAGCTGTGTGTTTTGGTTTCCTACTCATTCCAATTCTCTACCGAAGAAGATGAGCACGAAGACACGAAGAATAAGAGCAGGTGTGGCACGTCGGGCTCAAAATTTGGACTTGAAATTTGTTCCATTTTCCACTTTGAACATAAAATTTCTTTTTAAAAAGCCGCATTAGACTCAAAATTTATTTTAAAAAGCCCCGTAAGGCAAATTGTCGAAATAGACACTTAAATGAACAATTTTTTATCATTAGTATTCAAGTAATCCAAAAAAAATGTAGGACACTCGAGTAAACATCGTACTAAAATTATAATACTTGTAATGTTATTATCCTAATTGAAAACGTCAAATGAATATCGATTACTTGAACACGAGGTGAATCATAATTTTTATCGAAGTGGACCCACGAGGTCAATCATAACTTTTATTGAAGTGGACCCACGTGGATGAGAGTGAGGCTTTTTTTATTGAATAAAGAGGAGGCGAGGGGAGGCTAAATTCACGCCGAGAAGAAAATTCAATCTGAAATAGTCAAAGAATTGGTTCTCTGGGGGCTAGTTTAGTCTAAGCCTATGTAATTTAGTCCATGCCCACAACTTTACATAACATGGAGCTGGAAGACGTGCCCTATGACCCACAAATCAAAACGAGCCCCGCGAGGAGATACGTACCTCTGAGTCTTAAATGGGAGTTGCTCCTCGACACAGACAGAATCATGAAGTCAGGGCCATCTTCCAAATCTTTGGGTTAGCTAAGGAGAAATAGTCAAGATTGATGACCTCATTAGAAATAATTAAAGAAAACCTTTGCTAGCGAATAATTTAGGTGGACACTCGCATTAGAAACAGATTTCTTGTCACTATTAGAATGAACATAACTCAACCGAAACTGTTCATAATTTAAGATGGGTGAATCTTGTCTACGAGAGAGTGAGTTCAAACCGGGACCCAAAACTTTCAATGTCGTCAATTTGATTGGACTGACGTTAGTACACGCAGTCTTGACTTGACATGTCTATTTTTAACGTAGGATGGAACCATGACAAAAGCACTTTTAAATTCCACTGAAGAACAATTAAACACTAATATCGTCGCTAAAATAAAGTACATGGATTACTATTGAAACATTCGATTTATGAAGCGTTAGTAATATACACCACTGAAAAAGTTGATGTGTTTGGAGACCGCAAAGTGTCCGAGGCATTCTTTACCCAAACTTTACGAAGCTTTGACGAGGAATGAATAATTCACTCTGATTGCTCTTCGAATCCTGGAAATTAGTCCCGGAAGAGAAGTATTTACGGATAATTCAACCTAAAGAACCCCCCTTAAATTGAGGTTTTACTAAATTCCCTACGACGATTAAACAACACCATGGACACTTTGAAGAGACTTGCGCCAATGCCAGACGAAGACGTCGATTCCTATACTAAATGTTGTTGCTGCCACGTGTGTGTGTCGAGCCTACTAGTTTCTAAAGAAGATTATCACATGGGACTGGGACCAACAACCCCAGAACGACACTTCCTACAAAACAATTATTGAAATCTCAAGGACAATCATTTCAAAAAAAGATAAAAGCGTTACAGACATAACTGGACTTGGAGAGCAATGATTAACGAACGTAAAAGCAAAGCTTTCGTCCTAGCAATGAAGTAAAAGGAGGAAGCTTTGGCAAAAAGACTTCGACATAGGCGACCATTA
The DNA here is from genome assembly GCA_017140595.1 of Eucalyptus curtisii. Taxonomy (NCBI): domain Eukaryota; kingdom Viridiplantae; phylum Streptophyta; class Magnoliopsida; order Myrtales; family Myrtaceae; genus Eucalyptus; species Eucalyptus curtisii. The sequence goes on from CM029504.1 coordinate 10,097,366, forward strand.
CCTTTCCCATCAAACAATGCTCCAAGATATCTATCATTCAAAAGCTGACGTTCTTTAAACAGTCGATCTTCCACGCTTCTTATTCTTTGGCAAGCCAGTCAACGTTCCATTCTCTATGCTTAAATATGCACTAAACTATTCCTCCTTTGGTTTTGTTTTTCCTTAATAAGCCTCCACAAATTAGTGGATTGCTCGTTAACACAGGAAAAATTTCCGATTATTTTACTTAGGCAAGACTATCTCCAAAGGCAACATGCAAGCAAGTTTAAACGACGGGAGATATGCAGTCTAATGGAAGTCTCATGCTGCGACAGTGCCATCGATGGCATAATGCCAAGCAGTGATGCCATGTTTATTCACCACTTGGTTAAGCAGAAAAATCCCCATAGCAAACTTTCCTTGCCATACATGTGGTCATCTTCAATTCAGGTAAAATAGAGTATCCTTCACAGCTAAGACGAGAATCAGTCATGATAAAAATTGCTTCCGGAAAATTATCTTCCCACAGCAATGAATTCAAGGAAGAACCTTCCCTCTATCTTCCATTGAAAACTTTCAAAAACATAAATATTTCTAGGTAAGGTTGCAATTTAATCCATAATATCGCCACATTGATTCTGTGGGGAGGAGAAACGAAAGATTTATCAGTTAATGATTCTCATGAAAATCCTACACAACAACAGATTGGATTAAGAATCTCCAACACCTCAGAATCAGAAGTACATTGCAATGTACTAAGACCTGCTCCACTGATCTAAAGTAGACTGAAATTCCATGCTCACGAAAGGAAGTTAATGGACGGAAGAACTCAGCGCTAGAGAAGAAACATGAATTGCAATATGGCCAAACAAATATAGCTCAGTAGACACTAAAGAGGGCATCATTTCAAAAGTATACCGGTAAGGTACCTAGTGAATGAACAACGTGGCACCCAAAGAACAGGAAGTACCTTTTCAGATTGACAACATTACTTCCCCAAACTATGTAGAATGCTACATCAGATGATGGTTCTTGTATGATACAGAATTTATCCAACAATTGCCAGAAGAATTGGATAGCCCCATGGAGTAGAAACCAGCAAAAGACATCATTCAGAACATAGCATAAGATGCAAAGATTCCCAAATGCGGAGATTTCAGGCTACTCTTTATTGTCGGAATCTTGTTTGAAGATCAATGGGAATTCATCATCTGCTTCTGAAAAACCATGTCTCTCACCAATGGTCCTCAGCGACTCATATACATTATACATGGAAGGCCTATCCTTTGGCCTAGAAACCACACACGAACAAGCAACTTTCAGAAACTGCAAAATTTCATCATCGTGTCCTCTCCCACAGATAGATCGATCGATTGCATCCTTGCTTCGACCACTGCTAGTCAAATTATTGACCCAATCCACCAGATTTCCCTTGAATACTTGCTCCACGTTGCAGATTTCCAATGGCTTCTGCCCAGTAGCTAATTCCAAGAGTACCACTCCAAACCATATACATCGCCCTTTAAAGATGCAACCATGGTGCTCGAGTACTCAGGAGCCACATAACCAAACTCACCCAAATCTCCATTGCGATATGAGCTGTCATTCGAATCACGAGGATTGACTAGTCTTGCCAACCCAAAGTCAGTTATTCGCGCATCCAAATCATCATCAAGGAGAATCGCATGAGAACTAATGCTTTGGAGCAAATATGGGGGCTGGCACCCATGGTGAAGCCAAGCGAGCCCTCTCGCGGCACCCACGCCTATTCTAAGCCTGGAAGGCCAATCCAATGAGCTATACTGACCAGTGGTGCCTTGACCATTCATGTGCAAATGGGAGAACAAAGTCCCACCAGGCATGTGCTTATACACCAAAAGCTTTTCATCCTCGACAACACAATAACCCAAAAGAGGCACCAAATTGGGATGCCTAAGCTGCCCCAATCTGTTCATCTCCAATTTGAACTGCTTCTCGCCAATCGAACAGGCACTGAGCCTCTTCACGGCGAGAGCCGAACCATCAGGCAACACGGCCTTATAAAAAACCCCGGTTCTCGTGGAAATCACGATGTTCCGAGAATCGAAACTGTTAGTGGCAGCAAGAAGATCAGCTAATTTGACCTTCACAAGGGGCTTCTGAAACAAAGACACCTGAATAAGCTTGTGTGCTCTCAACCACTCGATCCAACTACTATCGTCCTTATCAGCAGCAGCGCCGTATCCTCTCTTCTTCCTACTGGCTCCACTAAAGTACCACCACCAGAGCGCAAACCCTAGCAACAAAGATGCCGCAGCTCCAAGAACACCCGCGGCAATAATTATAGCGAGGCTCTTCTTACTCAACCCCCCACACGACCCCAGAGGCTTACCACACAGATCGTCGTTGTCGGAGAAATCGTCGGGACTCAAATCGGACAGCTCCGACGGTATAGATCCGGAGAGATCATTGCCCCGGACAGAGAATTGCTTCAACCGGTCCAGGCGACCGACCTCGTAAGGAATGGTCCCGGTCAACTTGTTGTCGCTCAGAATCAAGATGTTGAGGAACTTACAGTCGCCGATCTGGCTGGGGATGGGGCCGGTGAGCGAGTTGGAGGAGAGATCGAGCTTGACGAGGTAAGGCAGCCACTGGCAGATTTGGGCGGGGATGGGGCCGTCGAGCTTGTTCTGGGAGAGATCCAGCGTCTGGAGGCTGTGGCAGTTCTTGAGGGACTCGGGGAGGCCGCCGGAGAGCCCGAAGCCGTTGAGGCCGAGGCTGATGATGCGGTTCTCGTTGAGGTTCCAGCAGGTGACGCCGTCGAGGTTGCAGATGTGGGAGGCGGAGGTGTTGGCGAAGGTCCAGGAGGCGAGCGAGCCCCCGGGGTCGGCGAGGGAGCTCTTGACGCCCTCGAGGCAGAGCACGTCGTCCTCGACGGCGACGGCGGCGACGGCGAGCAGCAGCAGCAGCAGCAGCGAGTGGAGGGCGAGCACCGCGGCGGCGGAGGCGGCGGCGGAGGAGGCCGCCATGGAGGTTTTGGTCTGGGATCGGAGGAGAGATTAAGGCGACGGGAAGAGGAGGAGGAGGAGGAGTGGTGGTGGAGAGAGAGCGGCCATTGACCGGGTCAGAGAGAGAGAGGGAGAGTTGAAGGATGATGAGGGAAGCGGGGGGAAGATGCGCGACCTTTTGACTGGTTTTTCTTTTTTTTTTTTTTTTTTTTTTTTTTTCGTCGTCGTTTTGTCAGTCGTCGGTCGTCGTTTTGCTTTCGATCGCGTTTCGTTTTTGGTTTTTTTTTTCACTTGCGCGTTCTCTCTCTCTCTCTCTCTCTCTCTCTCTCTCTCTCTCTCTCTCTATTTCTTTCGTTTTCTCTGGCCAAAACCCCTACTCGACGGGGGGGAAGAAGAAGAACAGGAGGAGGAGGAAGGTGCTGGAGGTGGCGGTGATGCGGCGTCGTTTTTCTTTGGGGGTGGGCGTTGTGGTGGGTTGGGCTTTTGGTTTAGGTTAGGGAGGGGTTTGAGTGGCCCCCAAAATAATTCGGATTTATCAGTATTTTAGAGAACCAATGATAACCAATCTATTTTATTGTATTCCCCAAATAAAGTTTTTGAGTAAAAAAAAACGTGTTTGATAATGACATAAAAATTCTGTTCAATGAACAGAAATAACAAAAGTTCACCCTCCTATGGGGCCGGCTAGTAACAAAGGCGAACGATGAGGAGAGTTTTTATTTATCATCTTATTTTCATAATAGAAAATTAAAAAAAATAAATTATCTCTCAATTCTGTTCCAAATATATATCTGGTTAAAAATTTGTTTCGGAAATTAGGAATATGAAATTGCGCTACCTAATAAATTTTTATTCCAGATCTATTATTGAGAACAGAAGATTAGAAAGATAGAGAAATGTAATGATTGTTACACACATCCTTAACTTATTTAACTTATCTAAGGCTGCGAATGTTTGACCAGAGGAGGCTCACTTGCCAATATTAAATTTTGGTATGTCGTTGTACATGGGGTGGACAAATGTGACTTGCCCCCACGCGCACACACACTGATTTTATCGTTACCTGTCTTTGTTTTGTTTGTTCTTTTTCTTTGAGGTATGCTTTTTTTATTTATTCCATGCCATCAATAAAATAAAGATGTGACCCCTACTTGTCAAGGCCATATTTCTACGCTTGCCCCTTGAGATACGCCGGTGGCACAGTTGATCGCTTGGGACAGATGGCATTCCCCCTTTTTTATTTCACTGGGGTTGCTGTCGTATAAAACTCTAAATTACAAGATACACTCATTTTTCGCTCCCGACTAGGATCCGTGCCAAGCCCTTTTAATAACATGAGTTATGTTCGATAAAAAGAAAATCAATTTTGAGATTTAGAGCCTGTTTAATAATCGATCAAATAGTATATATTTTATTCTTTTATCCTCCATAACTATATATAGAAATATATTCGGTAATTTTTTTGTTCGTTCCCAAAAATAGACTTAAAATAGAATCAAGAAATAAAAATTGTTTATTTACTTCAAAGGAAAACTCCAAAATCAAATCTAATTTCTTTTTTTTTCCCCTTTTCTATTTTCCTTTTTACCTTTCTTCTTCTCCTTCTTCCTTTGACAACCAGCCAAACAAAGGGCGACGACTAGGCGAGGCTCGGCCTCGCCCAAGTCTGGTGAGGCCAAGCTTGCCTTGGGTGATGCCACCCTTGCGGTGGCTCGGCGAGGCCAAGCCTCGCTGGCGGTTGGAGTCACTTGGCCTGGGTGAGGCCAAATTTGTCAACAACTAGCCAAGCTCAACCTCACTTTGGCTAGACGAGCTTGGCTGACGAGGCTCACCCTCACCAAGTGATGCTTCAATGAGGTCACCAACCAAAGGAAGAAGGAGAAGAAGAAAAGGAAGAGAGAGAGAGAGATATAATTAAATTATTTTAAAAATTAAAATAAATTTTATATTACAAAAAAAAAATTGAGATTTTACGAAACGCATTTCTATCTTGAAAATAAAAATTTTAGATAGTTACCAAATGCCTTTAAATACTCAAAAACTCGAGGAACATAATAAATAAATAAAATCATCTCTAAAGAGAAATTGTTACAAAGAACATAATGATTACCAAACAAGTTCTTAATATTGTAGATAGGCAATTATCGAAAATCATTTTTTGAGACTCTCTGTATTAACCATTTCTTTTTTAAGCTATTTTTTTCAACATAGCTAATCACATATTAAACTTCCCTATGTCGTGTTTGACAACTAGGAATTTCCCAATCGTTATCAATGCCTGTATTGTAAGTAATCTATTATGCGATTGGAGAATCCCACCTTTGTTTTGTTCGAAATACGAAGATTCACATGAAATAAAATACAATTTGGAAAATAATTTACACTGACGAACAAATTCATGACTGTGCATAAGAATTATTTTCAAAAATTACATAGATTATAGTAAAAAATTCGTGACTTTTATTACTTATTCTCTCAGCCAAATCCGCTGCTTAGACGATATGTAACGTTATATAAGGAAGTTACGTATAGAGCTGTCTGAACCAAAAAATGAAAAATAAAAATACATATAGAGTTGAAAAGGAATATTGAAAAATACGAGAGAACAATCGCAATCAAAGTCATTCTTATAATATTATATTATTTTCTTCTGTTGTTTAATTATATTATCCTTGTTTTTTTTGTCATTTTAGTTTTGCGTATAAATAAAAATGCGACAGCTTCGTGTCAACCACTATTTCCGTTCAATTTCGCGTCAGCTACTAATATCCAGGAGAACTGGGAATACTTTTTCTTATATGGTCCCATAAGAGACGTTAAAATTGAAATTTTGGTCCGGCAGATTTCGCCGAGGCCGAACAGTGGGCTCAGCCCGAATTAAGGTATAGGGGCCCGGACCAAATGATTCTCGGTTAGGTCTGGGCTTATTGGAGCACGGGCTCGGCCCGATTTGGTATGAAAGGCCCATTCTTTGGCCCGAGGGAGATGGCGATGGGCCTGTCGATAGTTGAAGAAGGGAACAGCCACGAAACAAAAAATCACAAAAAATTCTCGAAGTCACTTCCGGCCGTTGACATTCAATTTGGTGGTGCTTGCGGTCGAGCTAGCCGGATCTAGCGTGTTGTTGGACCTCTGGATCTTGCACGGCGGACAAGTTTTGTCGTGAGCGGACTGCGAGAGTCAAATAGAGATGAGAGGCAGAGATGGCGAGACTGACTGGTGGTGGTGGTGGTGGTGGTGCCGGTGGCGGCGGCGGCGGTGGCGAGCGAGTGAGTGAGAGAGCCTTAGACAAAGAAAGTGTCTGAGAAGGGAGAGTGAGAGCTGACAAATTAGGGTTACCACGTTCTAATTTGTTTGGCTCGGACCGGCTTGAAGAGAAAGAAATCATTAGGTCAGGTAGCCTGACTTGGTCCAATTTTAGCCAAAAAGACACTAATTTAGGTTAATTGGGTGGTCTGAGTTTTTGGGATGTAAGGCCTTTTTGAACACTCCTATTGGGGAGGTCCTAATGGAAAACGTATCCTCAAGAGCACATTTTATGAGATCTCAATGGAAAACTCTTCAATTTTAAAACTGGATATATCTTAGCCCTCGACAAATTATGCCAGCCCTCAAGGTTCATGCCTATATATAATTATGCTAAAAGAACAAATTTCGTAAGATAGGGGGAAACTACAGCACCATATTGTTAGATTTAGAAAACTGATCATATTAACGAATTTATTTAAAGCACTTGTTAAGCACACTAAATGAGAAACGGTTCAATTTTTAGAGTAGTGATTATGCATAACATGAGAACATTTAATACATTTAAAATAATAATTATACTCAGTTAATTAACAAGCGTTTCGGAGGCATTATTTAACAAATCCTTTTAATAAATAAATAAATGAAGGCGCACTAGAAGTAAATTCTTGTGTGGCAAACTATCAATCTATTTTAGAAAGTAAATTCGGCCAAGAAAGGAATCCGCCTGTTAGTGGCCCCGTGATCGTCGGAGCTGCAATGTTTGACCTTGACTTTCTTGGTAGGCACTTTTTTGCGTTCAAGTCTAAAAATTAAAGAAAAGTGGGAATACACTTTTTAATTAGAGTTAATATCCTGAAAATCTCAAACCGGTACATTTGTCAAAACTATTTTTTTTAATTATGAAAATCCCAAAACTGATATATCTATGATAAATTTCTCAAACCAAGTACATTTGTCATATACTTTCCGTTAAATTGGATTAATACCACAAAAATATTACAAAAATTGTATATTTGTGATAAACGAAGAGTAAAATCTCAAATTGGTACACCTGACAATTCAACTTAATAATTTAATAGTAAAATTTAACGGAAACTAACATAGGGTAAATTTATCACAAATATACCAGTTTGGAGTAAATTTGTCAAAGATGTACCAGTTTTAGATTTTTGGTGGTAAAAAAAATAGTTTAGGATAAATTTATTACAGATGTACCAGTTTGGGGTTTTTTATGATGTTAACCATTTTTAATTAAATACTAAGGACACTTATTTAAAAATATGGAGAGAATAATAGAAAAAAACTATATGTCCGTGATTAATAAGGAAAAAACATATATTTATTTGAGGGGCAAGTTACCTTTATTGCCAATTATATACAAATTGATAACTAACGCAAATTAATGGTTAATATATTTTTCCGACAAATTTTTATTAATTAATTTTCATTTATTTTTCTCAAATTACGTAAATGATCGTGGTGTAATAACTTGCAAAATAGTACATATGCATTTGTGGTTTTCAATATAAATATTATTCATAGATAATTATCTTTAGACTTGTGAAAATAGGTTATAGACTCATTTCTTAACCCATATTTGATGGGTTGAGTTATTATATGGATTAACTATATTATGTAAATGGATTATAAATGAGTTTAAACTCTATGGCTCATCAATGAATTTAATATGGGTGTTAAATGAGTTTACAATTTACTTAAGCTCAATCTATTTCTATGACTCTCACTTGTCTTTATTCAAATTTGGGCTTGCTCGCTTCATGTTTTCACCTTAGTTTGACTATGAGTTTTCCTAAATTTGGTTAAATTTAGATGTGTTTTAGTAATATGGGCCAGGTCGATTATGCATTAGGTATGATTTGAATCGAGTATAAATTATTAGATTTGTGTTACATGAAAATGAGTCAAAATGGATTAAATTGATTTATTTAGATAATACTATTTTTTTTATCCTACTCGACCCACTCATTCTACAGGTCTCCTTACCATCTTAACTTTGATTAAGAAGTAGCAAGCCGTCAGCTCCCTAAAAAAATTAGGTTCTTGAATTGTGCTGAATTAACCCCACCACGAGCCCACTTGTATCGATGTGGGCAATCCTTTTGCACGAGAATCGATTAAAAAATTGCATACGAACGGCTCGCGCTTTGCGTGGGCATACTTAATTTTTATCTTGTCTGGCATATATCCATATTCATTTGTTCCGTTGATGGCGTTGTCTGTTATGTCACTTCTTCGTGATCGTACAAAGGCCTTTGGACTAATTTTTTTTTTTTCAAAATGCAAATATTATTTAATAAGATATACTTTAAAAATATATTGAAAAGCAATTTTGACATAAATATCGTTTGATAACAAACATAATTTATATAAAATATTTTCGCTAATTTTTTTTTTATAAAGAATTTCAAACTACTCATCGGTGGAACTTGACTGTCGTTGGCCTCACTTGAGGTCGGATGGCAATGGCTCACTAACCGCTTGTCAATGGCATGCTAGCTACTTGTCGATCGCTCGTCGATGGCTGAGCCATTCATCCTCAACTCATCGCCCACCCTCGATCGATGGACTTATTTCTTCCAACGCACTTGCGACGACTGCGAGAACTTTATTGGACTTTCCACGCAACAAAACTTAAAAAGACATCCAATGAATATATCCTACTTTCTTTTTGCTTGCTTCACGACAAGTTTTACATACACATTCACGTGATACAAACACCGCCTCTTTTTCCGATCCCTCTCCTTTTCCTTTCTAAAATTCTTCGAGAGGTCTCTTTCCTATCGACAAACGGGCCAGGGCTTGCATACCTCGCAGAGTCAATGGAAAACCCTTGTAATTCAAAATGAAGAGATTTCTAATGCCACCACCACCAAAACAAAAACCATGCAAAATGCACGTATAAAACAACACATTATAACGCCCGAAAATACTTCAATAAAACAGGAAAAGAAAGAAAGGAAGAAAACAGAGACATATAGACAAGACTATTCACGGACAGATATTTTCCTTTTCCTAAGTTGAGGCTCCCAAAGAAAGCCGGACCAATGACCAGAAGAGGTACCTGGTACTCTCCCCATTTACCCACGAAAAAGCAAACCCTAACCCCGACCAACTGGACACCGACGTAGACCACCACCACGAAAACGACACCGCATCTCCTGTCCCCCCAATCTTGATGTTTCCCTTAGCTTATGTACAAAAGCAAACAATGACTCCTACTTAAACCTTCTGATTAATTCCTAATCTCTAGTTTCATCTAAGCTCTAGAAGATCCCCCCACCACTTTAGCAACATTGCAGCCCGATCATTTGGTGATTATGGATATGACCATACAAGACCATCGATTCCTCAGGCCACGCTGATGATGCTGTTGGTCGGCGACGAGTGTGGGGTTGTTGCTGGCGCTGGTGCCGCTGCCGCCTGCTGGTCGTCAGAGGGTATCGCCGTGGCGAGCTTGAGAGACAGGGGCCAGGGCTTCGCCGGTTCCGAAGCGGCGGTCGCCTTGTTGAGGTCGAGAGCCGCCATTTTCGAGGACGGAGGGATGGGAAGGATCGGGACCGGGCGGATGGGCTTCGACGGGGTGGGTTTCGACTGGCAGCCCTCTTTTCTTAGTCGCAGACTTTCCAGCAGATTCTCGCCGGTTCCCGGTGAAACCGCCGGAGGCAAGGAAAGAGGGAAGCTCGGTACTTGGTGCGCTTGATGATGACCCTCCTCCATTGTAGAGCTTGAAACCCCAAAGTACTGCAGCAGATTGTCAGTCGACGTTTGAGTTTTCAGGGGGAAAAACAATTCTCAGTTGATACCATACTCTCTTCGCTTTGCAATTTCTAAAGGAAACGGGTTGGTTGTTCCACTTATGGCATTGCTCTACCTTTTATGGAAAAGAGAATCCAGAAAAACTTCAATGGATTCTTGCAGTTACCAGCAAGATCCGTTTATTAAATTGGCTCTCACAGCCTCTTAACAGGCATTTACAACACAGACAGACGCAAGAACTTGTGGATTTGGGTTGTTCATCAACAGCTAGCAAAAGTATGTCAGAATGGTTCAAATTTTTAGAAAAAAGTTGATTATCATGAAATTAATGCTGTGTTTACCGAGTCGGTGGTGATGTCGAAGAGGCTGGACCGCCGGCGTCGCCGGTTCTGGTTGGTCCGCCGGAGGAAGTACTTCTGGGCGTGGCTCGCCACCTGCGTCGGCGTCCGCGTTTTCACGAAGTTCCTAGAGATCCCTCTCCAATCCCCCTTCCCCACCTTCTGGAGTCCCAGCAAGAACAGCCTGTGCTCTTCCTCCGTCCATGGAACTCCTATAAAACAAACCACCGTGAGTGAATTAAATCACACAAAATTTACCAAGACCCCACCGCTTCACCTGACTTGAAAAAGTTCATGAAATCGGGCCGACGCGGATACAGTTCTGCAGTTCTATGAATTTTATCTATCGAATTACCTCTCTTCCTTTCACGGCTGCGACCGGAGGGGTGAACGACATCGTCGGAGGCGTAGCCGGCGTCGACCACGTTGGAGGACTCCGGACTGTGCTCGTACTGCGAGAGGTTGTTCATGCTCGCGCTCTTCCTGAAAGCCGAGCCATCCGCCGTCAGGCGCACCCCGAACAGCATGATGCCGCCGGTCCCCTCCCCCCGCCGCCGCCGCCGCCTCCGCCTCCTCCTCCTCCATCCATGCAGGTCCGCGAGTTATGCCCGTTGTTCCCGCACTGCGAGCAACTCCGCGACATCTTCTGGATCAGCCTCCTTTCCACTCCACTCGCCGATCGAACAGAGCACGAGCCTGAGATAGAGCGGATCTCAAAGTTCCTCAGACCATGCAAGAAGAGGAGAGAGACAGAGCGAGAGGAGAGTGCCCTTAGAGAGAGAAAATGGGGGTAAATTGCATGGCGATGTGCGGTTGATTAAGAGAGTGGGGGAGGATTCCGCGGGGAGTAAATAAACGGTGGGGATCCGATTGTTGGGGGGGGCGGTGAATGGCGGCCGTCCGAATATCGAGCGATTTAAACGAGGCCAGGTGTCTCTGGAATTTCTTTTCTTCGAGGGTGCGAAATATGACATGCCTGACGACTAGGGTAACCTTACCAATTTAATCTCGTGTAGGAATATCCGACATCTGCATACGTATGTCGATATTCCATCTTTGAGCATATTTTGCTCATCCATTATCCAAATTTTAGCTATAAATCCTAGGAAATAATTCGGGTAAATATAGTTGATTCGATCGAGAGTTTCGCCAAAGAGGATAATAGAAATGCATATAGTTCTTATGAGGGAAAGAGAATATTGTCCCGGGCCAGAAGAAAAAAGAGATCATTTCTATTTACTGGTAATCATATGTAGTTAGGTAAATAAAGTCGGTTCGACGGAGAGTTTTGTCAAAGAGGAAAATAGAAATGCATATACTTCTTGTGGGGGAAAGAGAATATTATCCCGGGCCAAAAGTTAAAAAGCAACAATTTCTATTTACCGGTGATCATATATAGCCTTCCTAATTATGTGCAAATATATAAGGAAAGGACTCCAACAATCCAAAGTGATAATTAATACAATTGATCCGTATCGCGTGTTATAATTTACATCGATAATTCCTTATCATTGTTTAATGATCTTAGCAAAGTGATTTAACCCGACTCTCCAAATGTCAAAAGAAAAAAAAAACAATTTGAATCTCGATAAAGTACAATTATTGTTATTGAACAAAGGACAGTTTAGAAGGGTCCTGACTTCTTGAAATCTCTACACTCCAAAGCAAGTTGCTAAAGCCTCTGACGTGTGCGTTGATTAATTAAGTTAATGGCAGCGATCAAAGCTGTTGACAAAAAGGTCAAGCGATTGGAGAGGGAATGTCTGCTCACCAATGGAACGACGCAATCGAGAGTGGAGGACAATGATCTTTAATTTTAGGTTTATTGGAATGTGGGGCTGGAAATGGATTTGAGAATTGAAAAGGATAATGAATTTATAGTGGCGAAAGCAGAGGGAAAAAATGGGGAAAATTTTAGAAAAAGGGTGTGGTGGTGGAGCAGCAAAGGCAGGGGGGAACGTCTCCACCGTCGGCTCGGCATATTCGGTCGGCCCCCTCCTTTTTCATGGAAAAAGGATTTTGGGGGTTGCGTCTGTGGTGTTGACCCCATCGTCCTTCGTTCGTCCATCGCATTCAATCCTTCCATAGTGACCAATGGTGGTGGTGATGGTGGTGGTGGTGGTGGAGGAGGATCGTGGTGGGGATAAGAGGAGTTAGAGCCGGGGCCCCGCCACCGCCACCTACCCGCGACCACATTGCTTGCTCGCTCGCTCGCTCGCTCACGGGATCGAGTAGTGGTGATGATGGTGATCCGTCTCGCCCTTTCGCCTCGACCTTTCCATGTGGCTGGGCTGCGTGTGCCGATTCCTTTTTGGCTTTCCATCTCTCCCTTTTTTTGGTCCGTCTATTTGTAGTTTTGAAGGTTCGATGGGTCTGCCGCCTTTTTTTCCTTTTGACCTTTCGGAAGCGAGAGCGGTGACGATAGAGGGTGGATTCCCCCGTCTCTGAAGATTGCTTTGATTCGCTTCACATGCATGGAGCTTTGCTTGAAAAAGTCGACGATAACGTGTCGTCTTCCTAAGGCCGTGACACGAAATCACGATATAACAAGAAGAAAATGAGGAACAATCCTTATTTTGTTTAAGGATGATACAGAAAAAAACTTCAAATTAATATATTTATGACTAATTTACTCAAAACTCGTATATTTGTTTTATTTAGGCGATTCTAGCGGTGGCTTGCCAACCGCTCATCAATGACACACTAGCCACATGCCAAAGTTAGGATTTTCGAAAACATTTTCGGATTTATGAAGTTGAGCAAGGGCAAAGTTGAAAGGGAAAAAAAAAAATCTATTTGCATTCCGAAAAATCAGCATTCAAAAATATTTGATGACTTGCCTTGGGCTAAAATCATTTAGAGAATTTTGGAGATGCAATTGCATTTTTCCAAAGCAACCCAAAAATTTTGTCAAACGACACTTGCATTTGTCAAAAGGGGTTTGGGGCCTAGGCTTTGATAAATGCCAAACCAAACGCTCCCAAAATATCTACTTTCAATGGAAAGTAATCAAAAGTGGAAATGATCTTTAATTGTAAGATTTGTTTAAGTGGTACATTTGTGATAAAATTATCACAAAACTAATTTACCTTTTGAAAGTGAGAGCAGTAACGATAGAGGGTGGATTCTCCCATCTTTGAAGATTGCTTTGATTCGCTTCACATGCATGGAGCTTTGCTTAAAAATTCGATGATAACATGTCGTCTTCTTGAGGCCATAACATGAAATCACGACATAATAAGAAGAAGATAAGGAATGGTAGTTGTTTGTTTGAGATTAATACAATGAAAAACTCCAAATTATTACATTTATGACAAATTTATCCCAAACTCATGTACTTGTTTTGTTTAGGCAAATCTGGTTGAGGCAAAATTAGGGTTTTCAAAGACACTTTTGGTATTATGAAATTGAGCAAAAACAAAGCTGGAAGAAAAAAAAAAGTCTATTTACATTCCGTAAAGGTAGCATTTCAAAATATTTTCGCACCTACTTTAGAATAAAGGTTTTTAGAGAGTTTTGGAGATGCAATTTACATATCTCTAAAGCAACCCAACAATTTTGCCAAACAACATTTGCAATTGCCAATAGAGCTTTGCAAATGCTTAACTAGACGCACCCAAAATGTCTGCTCACCAATGGAAAGCAATTGAAAGTGGAGGACAATTATCTTTAATTATAAGTTTTGCTCAAGGGTTAATTTCACCAAAAACCTTAAACTAGTAAATTTATCCCAAATTAATTTTTTGATCAGAAAAACTAATTTACCTTTCGGAAGTGAGAGTAGTAATGATAAAGGGTGGATTCTCCCAAATCTGAAGATTGCTTTGTTTCACATGCATGGAGCTTTGCTGAAAAAGTCGACAATAACGTGTAGTCATCCTAACGCTGTAACATGGAATCACGATATAACAAGAAGAAGATAAGGAACAATACTTGTTTTGTTTAACATCAAACGCGTAAAATATGATAACAAAAATTGGGTGGGTACTCTTTCAAAACGATCGACTTGTCACTTCTTCTACAATTTTATTCTCAACAGCAATGAGACAAATCGAAACCAAATATAGTTAGAATGATTAAATTAGGAAAGCGATGTGCTCTTTGCATATCCACTTCATCAATCTTATTCCCGTTGTCTATGATACCATTGGACTATAAGATCAATTCACTATCCTATCATGCTATCAGAATTGTGGATCATAATAGTAAGAACATACCGATGTCCTCTTTTTGTTCCTTCATCACATCTTCTGCGTTACACTCGATGTTTTGCTCATAGATGCCTTCACGATACTAATCGAATCACGGGGAAAAACTTTTCAATGATGCAATTTTTATAACCCATTGTCCATGATGCCGTTGGACAATAAGATCATTTAACCATCATATCCTACTATCAAAATCGTGGATCATAATAGTAAAGCACATGCTAACGTCCTCTTTATTATAATACACGTGTAAGTTGTGTTTAAGAAATACCACATTAAAAAATTGATATGGTGTAAAGTAGTTAATATATCATAATCGGTCTAAAACTCATTGATTAAGATTTTGAGTGAAGATAGGTCTAATTAAATATATTGACAAATTTAAACTTGAGCTTCCTCTTGACAATCTCTTCAGGTGAAAGTATCGAATTTCTACTGCGCGCTCTCAACACTCTCTTTGTTCCTTCGTCGTAGCTTCCACGTTACACTCAAGGTTTTGATTGGAAAAACTTTTCGGCGCTGCAAATTTTTTGTAAGCCGTCGATCGGAGACGTCGCAATTAAAGATGACGGCGACTGCCCCCCCCCCCTTTTGACAAAGCGCACTCGCCGACCAAGACATTAAAGCGCGAGCCGGCTGAGGTAAAAGTTAAAAAGAATAAATCACGTGCCTAATGGGCGGAGTGTCACGAACAGAGACGAACGAACGGCGGTCGGCAGTTTCCTTGCAAGTGGTGGGTTCTGAAGAAACGGGTGTGGTTCACGTGCCCTAAATGGCAATGGCCCCCTCTTTTTCTTGGCCGTGCTTCTGTGTCGGGACGCTATTGGATACGTAATGCGCGGCAGTGAGGCGTTTGTCGCGATGCAGTACGAGATCGATCGGGCCACCTCGGTCCTCACTAACTTGTGGCGGCTAGTGTTCCGCTCCTCAATCCATCCTCGCTGGTCCTCCGCTGCTTCCTGTCCACCTAATTTTCGCAGCTCCAAAAGGCCCAATGAGCAAGAAGAGAAACGAGAAAGAAAAAAAAAGAGAGGCTCTTTGAAAACGTCGCCCTCTCTCCCTTTTTTTCTTCTATGGATCACACGTAATCCACGAACGGCGGACGACGGAAAGCATTTTGATTTCGTAGATCCGAATTGGCGAATAGTTTTTTTTTTTTTTTTTTTTTTTTTTTTTTTTTTTTTTTCGGTGGTGAAGTTAGTCCATATATAACAATCTCTCGTGATCCACTTAGATCCGACAGCTCACGAGAGTTGTTCGGTTGTGACCGCTTGAGGCGATAAGCATTTGGAATGAGTCCTCCGGTTGATGTGAGACTCGATAGATGACAACGCTCATATGCATAAAGTACCGATGTCCTTGTTAATGTCACGGCTCATGGCCTAGTGTCACGAGAAAGGGAAAAATTCTCCATGTGGCCTTGGAGATTCCATATACAAGATGAATCCAATCAAATAAGCCCTATAGAATGAACTCTCCATTCCGATAATTCTTAGATTGTGAGAAATCCGACTTGTCCTCTTTCCTATGCTCATTTCGGTGAATTTTTTGAAGAGTGATTAAAAATGCATGCGACTGAGTGATTAAAAATCACACATGTGATTGGTATGATGTATCACATAATGAATGACAACAAAGTGAATAAAGTACTCAACAATCAATTGTGTAATGGATCAATCTAGACATTTAGTTTGTGCTCTTGTGGTTTGTCAGCCTTGATGTGAATCTCATTGCCTGTTTTCATTACTTTTATGGAACTCATTTCACTATGGAGCAATATTTGCTTATGAAAGATCATTGTCCATGTCTCAATTTCACAATTCAGGCTTCAAATTGTGAAATCCGTAGGATCTTATGAAACCTCGATCCAATTTTCAGAAACCCCAGAATGATTGGATCCTGATCTCTACAGCCTTGCACAAAACTAATTTTCTACAAGCACTCTTACTTCTGCTTTAGAGAGCTTTTCAAGATGGAACTACTCCCGAAACCATCTGTCAAGTAAACTGATTTGATCTGTCAAGAAAACTGATAAAACTTTTATCTTCTGCGGATTCGTTTTAAAATTCGCTCAAAGAACTCATCAAACAATTCAATGATGTTCTCTCATCATCAAAATAATCTCAAGAGATTCGATATCGATTTCCAGATCATCCGACGGAGATACCTCAGTTGCCAAAACGGCACCAATCTTTATTGTCGTCGTCGTAGTTGCTCGAATGTACTTTGATTCATGAAAATCATCGGTTCGTTCGTTGGACTCCGAATTGAAGTTAATGAATGAGTCGCAAGGTTATCGAAAGGTAGGATAACCCACTTAGGAAGACAGCCGGGACACGAATCGAGCTAAATTTGAGAAAATGGGCTTATTAAAGTCTTCTTTGATGGGCCCATGGGCCGGGTTGTCCTTCCCAAGTCCGACTACTGCCCCTGGGCTGGGTGGGCCCAATCTCAGCGACCTCTCGCAGGTACGGAGAATCGAATTCTTCATATCCGCTACTAGCACAGGCTCCATGCTGCTTTCCTAGTTTTCCTTAGGCCAACTCCAAAAGATGGGGCCAAAAAAAAAAAAAAAAAAAAACACACACACTTGCTTGACATTCCAAGAATAAAAATATCCTGACCTTTCTAATGATAAAAAAAGAAAATGCACAAATACCATGTTGAATTTTTCATCCATACATTTGATATGACACATGATGTGGCTAACGGTATTGTCGTAATACCTAGAAAATGACACGTTGACATGAGCAAAAAAGATGTTGCAAGACACATTAGTAAAAACCTGAAACACTGTTTCAACAAAAACGTCAACATTTTCAATTTCTCATGATTGAAATTAATATGCTCCACATAAATTTCAAGAGATCATTATAACTCTTTCTATCAATTAGGTGCTTTAAAACGTCGTTGGTCACATCATACGAGGCATCAGCTCGCTTCAATGGAAAGATCTAACGGGTGTATACTTTTTTCCCCTCTCGGCTATAAACTTTGTGAGATGTTAAGGGTTCGTTTACACAGCCATGGCAAGTTCGTCCTACAGGCAAAAAGTTCAGGTGTTCTTTCCTTCGAGATTTGGCCGCTCTTCTTACCTCTGTGCAATTCTTGTGGAATACTAAGTACAAACAAAGAGGGTTGGTCCGACGAGAGGCTCTGAACGTTTCAAATGATCTATTAAGAAAAATTGGCTACTTGAAATGATCAGGACACGGAAGCAACATACGTGTTATTCTCTTCCGCCAGAAACGAGAGATTGCGCGTCAGACAAATTTTCGGAACCTTTGTTAAACATTAGAGATGACATCGATGGGAAGTTCGTGGTCCGATACTGATCTCATGCCCGCATATCCATTCGCGAGATTTCCATTCTTCGCATGTGAACCCTCGAGCCGCTGTGATGTCATTGTCGCCAATAATAAGCTTGGGGAGCAAAGTCAAGATGGTCGACGAGTTCACATGCACAGACCAGATTTATAGTTAAGAATCGAGATGCGATGGATGTTTCCATTGTTTAGGAGTTGCAGTTGCGTATACCTTTCGACCTTCGAGTCTGAAAAGCGTGGGGAGGTTGAAGACCCAAGAAAGGAACTGCGTGAGAGGGATGGAGATTCTCTGACGTCGGTCCCTTTCTTTGGCCACCGTCGTTATTCTCTCTCTTTGGAATATTTTTAGGGTTCCTTCTAGAGACAATAACTTCATCCTGCTCTAGGATATACCACAGTTTAGGATGGCATATGCTCGTAGCTTATAATCAAAGATGAGCATTTCAGGTCCTGTTGAGGTTCCATTTGGATCCTAAAAACTATCTATCAAAACAGATTCTCTAATTTTTGAATCCTAGAGGTTGCTGGAACTCATCCTATGTATCTAGGAACTTGGAACCCGGGTTTTAAGGTCGGTATCAAGGTTTTCTTAGATTCTGTTTGTTCCAAGGTTTACCCAAGTTCTATCTTGGTAAACAATCACCTCTAATGATCACTATTTTCTACAATCCACTTCTCACAATTCACACAGCCACACTTAGACACACAGAGATTATAAAATATCAACAAAGTAAATCTCAATCATGGGTATCACCATAAATTAGAGCTCAAGCTAGTGATTTTGAATTATACACTTATTATTTAACGCTATGGAATGCCCCGAGATCACACGAAGACATAAAACAATAAAAACACAAAAGCTTGTTATAAGTTCCGAGTTCCCAATTCCACCTGAAATCTAAAACCTACATGTCGGACAGATTAACTCAAAACCTGACCGGTTCCCACCGATTCGCTGTCAAGTTTCCATTCTACCTTGGAATTATACTCACCTATACTAGGGACATGGAACTCTGGAAGTATGCGTAGGCATCTCCGTTCGCATGACGCACCGTATGATTTGTTCATCCCCTATTTCGCTAAGACAGTCCTGTGCTGGAGGGAAGTCCACCATGTTTCGCATGTGAATTTTTCTCTAGAGCCTTTTTCTTTATCGGAATCACGAGTGACTTTCCCGGAGTTTTCAAATTATATATGGAATCACGAGCGAGCTTTCGTTTTATCATTGAAATCACATGCTGGCGCGGTAGGTCTTTCCGCGGATTGAACTGAAGCGCCGCTCCTCCTCCCGTGAAGCACGAGCAGAAAAGGAAAAGACGAAAGATGACCTCCCTTGGAATATGATCGTCTAGAGACTCCCCCGTTTAGTAAGTTTTAGATTGAAGTTCTTTAAATGTTCGGAAGTACACATGCAGCTGCTCAAATTAGCTCGGCCTAAGTTAGGTTACAACCTCCACTGAAGAGTAAGACTCCTTGATACAATGATTTTTCTCGCACGCTAGGGCTGGTTTTTGGGTTAACAAACAAATTCGCATGTGTACATTATATGCAAAATACAAGTTTACTTTTCAAAATCGAGACCCTCTTTATCTAAAGAGCTAAAATTTCCTTAAATGGTTGATACGTGAGGCAACCAAATGACCCATCCGGATTAAGTTACGCCACTAAAAATACCTTGAATTTGTTGAAACATGAAAAACTGCACACACACCAATGAAAACCATAACCCCATATTCTCTTTTTTCTTTCTCGCTCTGTGCCGCTGTTGGGGCCATCACGACCCATGAATATAGGTTGCATGCAATACAAAATTTTCCTTCACATGCAAAGACGACTTCACGGGGTTGACAAACCCGATGCATGGGGCTTGTGAATTTGATTCTAATACCATGTTAAAAGTATGAGAATTTTCCAACCTAAAGCCTAAGATATCATATGGAGATGAGACAATTTTGATTTTGGTCTCTCACATTCTCTCCATGGAATGGCTTGCCTCACTCTGGTCATGCATTATCCTTTCACGTGGCAAGTGAACAGCACCGTCCAGAGCAGGTCACAGGCTCTCTCAGTGGTTACCTCAAGGTCAGTGAACCTGTTTGGCACTATTCCTTCACCGAAACCCGGGGCCTCTCCCGTCGTCAGAGAATCCTAAGCACCACCTAAATTCGAACCAACTTCTCACCCTCCTCTACCTCCCATTATTCAAGTCGTCTCGATCGTTGTCCTTATCAGTACCTGACAAAAACATCGACATGTCATTCTCTGTTTTCTTTCGCTAAAAGATTTCGATTTTCACCTGCTCTCTCAACCCACACACGTGGACGTGAAGTCACTCGCTGGCCACTAATGCTGAAGGAGGCTGCTGCAAGTTTTTTTAAGTAATGACATTGAGTTTGATCACTTCGTTTGATGCTTTAAGCACATCGCTGTCGTGTTTGCCCTAGTTCTCGTCGTTCCGCTCTCTAATCATGCAATGGCGGACCAATCAAGCAAACAAATTTGATACATCGTATCATGCACATTCAAATGGTTGGCATATATAATATAAAAATAAGTTAATACCACCAAAAACCCTAAAATAATATATATATAATAAATTTATTTTTCATTCAATTTTATCGTCAAAATGTTGAATCGAATAATACATAACAGTTAACAGGTGTACCAAATTGAGGCTTTACTTTCCGTTTATCATAAGTGTATTAATTTGTAATTTTTTTTGCAGTATTAATCCAATTTAACGAAAATTAATTAATAATAAATTTCTCACAAATATATATATCAGTTTTGAATTTTTTAAAGTAAAAAAATTAATTCAAGGTATATTCATAATAAATGTACTAGTTTGGGATTTTTTATAATTAAAAAAATTATTTTATGATAAATTTATCATCGGTGTACTAATTTCGAATTCTTTATGAAATTAAGTATTAACCCCACAACAATAGTATATCGACTATGAGGACGAACCTACTTAAAAATCTGACTTTTGCTTTGTGGCAAGTCGTTTAAGAATCCACTTGAACCAACGCCAAACGAATCCCTAATGGAGCGTCAAGAATCCAAAAAAATGACAATGTTATGTTCAACAAGTGCTTGAAAGGGAGTGGCCGCAAGATAGTTATACGACGATCCATTATATTTCTTATGAGAGTGCATTCAACATACATTGCGTGAACTCATCGTTTGAGAATTTGCATAAAAGGATTTGTAGAACCACCCTAAGTTACAAAGTTTCGCAGCAGTTCAAGTTGACTATTCACATGTAAACAGGACGATATTGGAAATTGTTTATGTGGTCCGTACATCACCGAGCTTTTAAAATAACCATCCACGTTGTGCGGCGTAAGGTGAAATTTACAATCTGCGTGGAAAGACTCGAAGGCAGAGGGAGAGACCGTAATAGTCTAAGCCCAGCACAAAGCTATCGTGTTAGGAATTTAAAAGAATGCCACTTGCTTCCCAGACAGGATTTTCTTATTCGTTCTCACTAAACGAGGTACTGGAGACCTGTGAATTTTATTTAACTGACAATGTGGTGCCAAATTGCTTGAGGCGCATGTCCTAAGCAGCCAACCAATAAATCTTTTTTCCACCTCATAAATTATTTAATCGATGTACAACATCACAACCCGTCTTTGTAACAAAGTATGAAAAAACATTGTAATGTGTTGTAAAATGTGAATCTATAATGCGTTTTAGCATATAAATATGTTTTTACCGTATAATTACTAAGCCACCCTTATTCAAGTAACATACAACATTGCAATTTACGGCCTTTCTTCATTACTAAATACGAAAAAATTGGCAATGTATTGTAAAATTTGATTTGTGCTTTGTGTCGATTAAAATACCAAAATAAATTAATTTCTTTTTTTTTTTCATTTTTTTGGGGCCAGAGTGGGCAAAAGTATTCCGAAAAGAGGAGGCACGTGGTCACATGGAGTTCTTCGGGTAGTGGGGACTTGGGTGGGGGAACCAATCAGGTGTCAGTGCCGTGCAACTCCTCTCGGCCGGGCCCATCTCGGCCGTCCGCATCAAACACAGCTGGACTCTTCTGTGCGTACAACTGGCATTTCACTACTGGAGGCAGCGAATCTTGCTCCCTCCGAGACATCGTAAAACATAGATTCGGGAAACGATGATGACCGAAAATATTTTCTTCAAATTATTTTTTTATAAAAATAAACGAATTATAAATATTATTATAAATATTTTAATCACGCCCGAAAAGGTTTATACATGAACTGTTCTAGATAATAAAAAATCTTTTCATTGATTTTGATTGGCTTTTTTAACAATATAAGTAATTATTTTTAGGAAAATAATATAAATCATTCATTTATCGTGAAATATACGGAGTATTAGTTTTGTGATTAAATTTTATCATATGTCAATAATCCGACGGTTAATGTATAAAATTACCTTTTCTTGATGACTACAAACTTGTTAAAAATCAATGAAAATAAAGAATATTGAAATATTTGTTTTATAGGTACGGATTGAAGTGTCGATTGATTTTACTTTCCCACGTTACTCATTGTGCAGAGAGATTTCAAGTAAGTTTAGCCAAAATTGTAATAGACTATTGCTTTCCACGACAAGGGGTTTACTTAATCATATATGGTGTCCATCATTTTGAATCGGAAATAAGGTAATGCGGAATAAGTATCGAAAATCTAACTAATTAGTCTAGTAATATATACCAAGTGGAAAGTAATATATTACCAGTTGGATCATCAAAACTCCCCGATGATATTATTCATTGTTTTGTGTTTAATAGGAAAGTAATAGAATTTATTAGTCGGCTCATTTCGTTCATAATCAAATGAATTTTTAATCAAGGTTAATACTATAAAAACTCTACATTGGTACACTTGTGACAAAAAGCCATCTAACTGTGAACGAAATGAGCCGACTAATAGATTCCATTACTTTATATTTAAATATGAAATAGTAAATAATATCATCGGAGAGTTTTGACAACACAAGCGCTAATATATTACTTTCCACTGGATATATATTACTTAACTAATTAGTCAGATTCTTGGTTCAAAACAATTGACACCTTATGTGATTGACTAAACCCCCTATCGTGGAAAGTAATAGACCGACTACAATTTTCACTAAACTTATTTGAAAATTCTCCGCACAATGAGCTATTTAGAAATGTAAAACACAATGATGATATTACTCCAATTTAACCGAAATTAATGAAGAGTAAATTTCTCATATATATACTAGTTTTAGGCTTTTAGTAGTTAAAAGATTAGTTTTTGATAAATTTTTTACACGTGTATCAGTTTAAGTTTTTAATGTTCAAAAAATTAGTTTAAATAATTTATTATACAGTACTAATCTGGGATTTTTCATACTATTAAATTTTTTACTCACTTATTCGACAAAAAAAAAAGACTTTTTATTTCCGCATGTGCATGTTTCACCGCTTGCGCTTTGTTGGCCATACACTTCCCTATCGATCTCACCTTTGGCTTTTGAGCAATTTGGATACCGCTTCTCCGCCTAAATAGAGAGGAAACATGCACGTACACATTAAGGGTGCAAACAAGTCTAGTTACTCATGTTCGACTCGTCGCCTGACTTGAAATCGGCTTCTTTTTTTTCGAGCTTGAGTCGAGTTTGAGTGGCTCGAGTAACTTTGTCCGGCTGAGTTTGACCCTAAAGATACTTGACTTGATTAGCGTGAAAACCTAATTGAGTTTTTCAATTTGTTCATGCGCTTTTTTTTCTGTTTTTGAAGAAAAATTACGTATGTACTTACGATATTACTTTTTCATCATTTAATTATATTCTCATCCTGTAATACACTTTTAATTGCAAACAAATAGGGCAAGCACAAGTATTTCTAGCCGAGTTAAGTTCGACCAAGCGACCTATGTTCGGTGCTATATACTTAAAATAGAGCCGAACTGGAGTACACTGAGTTTTGTATTGAGTCGACTTCGAGCAAAGAAGAAAAGTACTAAATTAAGTTCGAGTCGAGTTTCGAGTTTCACTTCCAGCTAGGGGTAGCGCGTTGACTAAACTCGACCTCACTCTCATTATTTTTATATCTTTTTTCAACGATTATTATTTTCAACTAATGTACCAAGAAATGAGATCGTAGCATTACAATGTTCCAACTCCCATTTCATCATTGTTCACAAGTACACCGAATTTAATATTAAGTTGAATTCGAGCAAAGAAATAGCCTATTTAGTAATTATAATATTCTCGAAAACAATTTATATTCGTAAATAGTTTTTTCTAACTATGTTCACTATACGAGTTTTTGAACATTCCAAAGTGTTTAGTAAATGCAAACAAAAAATTATTCTCGGAATAAAAATGCATTTGTTATGATAGTAACATTATTTTATGACTTAGAATTTCTTTTAATATTCTAATAATTTCATGAGATTCCTCGCAGCTTGAGCCTCATTGTGAGCAGAGTTTCAAGCTTCATTACTAGCTAGATCTTGATGGTGTGTCGCCTCGACTCGACTCGAGGTGCCTCGATTTCTGTATTTTTATTTTTGACGATTATCGTTTTTGCCGAGAAAGGAAATCACTGCATTGCAACGTTCCAACTTCCATTTCGTCATTGTTAATGGGTTTAGATGTCTATTTATATGCGAAAATGAACGAACCAACTAAGACAGGCCGACCAAAAAAAAAAAAAACTATTAGACGGGGCCCTTAAATTAAATATTCTCGGGAAACCAACAAAAAACTCAAGTCCGAATAACAATATTCTCTGAATTTAGACCATAATCTACTGAAATTATAAATAATGCACCGCATTTTCATTTTTCAGAAGGTGCCATTAAGGGGATGAATCGACTTAATTATTGATTTGACCGAAAAGAGACTTAAATATAGATCTCTTTAACGTGCAAATGTAATTTAATTAACGAATATCTACCGATGGTGATCATAATCATACGAATATGATTGCGGGTCATTAGGGGTATTCGATGGTATGACCCCACATCACGGAAAGAGAACTAAATCAAATCTTTTATTTCCATTTTATGCAATTAAAGCAAATAATTTTCCTTTTAAAAAAATGAAATTGCTGGGATTGCGATCCATCCGAGCATGCCAGCCTGGGATTACTACTCTACAGCCAAGACATATCGGACTGTCCGAATATCCTTTTGTCCGCTATTCCGAAATTCAACCCTACATTAGCAACAAACCAGGAAAATAAAAGTCAACGGAAAGGAAAAAAAGAAGGGCGTAATTTTTTCGTGGAGGGTAAACTAGACATTTACGTGGTATTTTGTTCTATTAAGGAAATGACAATTAAATTTCCCCAAAAAAGAATATCCAAAATGTTGCTTAAATTGCACAGGACCAATTTTGCCGGAGATTATAACGTGGATCAAGAAAATTAGACGCCTACGATTCTGGACAGCATGCCACTTTCATAATTTTTCTTCTTTTTTTGTCGTAATTTTGCTGTTAAAAAAAAAAAGAAAAAAGACACGTTGTCATAAATTGAGTCCATCGCTCAAGTCCGATCTCAGAGGTCAAATTGTGGAAAACAAACGGGGAAGTGCAGCACACGCTAAGTACATTACAATGTCTTCGCTTCTAATTCATCCTTCGAGGACATTCTAATAACAGATATATAATATAAAGGGGTTTCTTATTTTAGTTCCGAAAATTTAAAAGGGGTTATAAATTCACGTCATCATGATTTAATCAATGGCTCTAAAAAAGGCAGAGCAAAAAAGTTTACATTACGACTAATGCATTATTATTATTATTAGTTCCCTAATCAATTCGATTAGGCGAATCATCGCATCCACTGCCCTCCAACCCAATAACATAGATGCAAGCTTAGGTGAATATTCCCAAGCTCAAAAAATAAAATAAGGGAAAAGAGGATCTCATTGTTCTTTGCTTGCTCGCCATCCGTTTCCAATTCATTATTCTTTCCCCATTGAGAAATACACACAAAATCACCTAACCAGGTAAATTAAAATCCCATTTTAAGAAATAAATCGGCCGAATTTTCGAAATCACTGTGGATGGTAAACATATCAAGCAACGCCGAGCATTGATTATATACCACGCTTCGTCAATGCTTTGGTAGGTGCCGTAAATTTCTTTACCACGGTCTACCTTCTGGATCCGGTCGCGTGCGGCTCGATCACGCATAAAGTAATCGGTGCAGAGAACGCGATCGGCTCGACCCGATTCCACGAATCCCGAGCATTGTCGATTTTTCGTCCCGGTCATTGATTGACAACAATCCTAAAGGGACGATTCGCTTCATAGGGAGACGAATACAGAGCCAAATAGCCAAATAGCCAATAGCCAATAGCCAAATTCTCTCTCTCTCTCTCCTCGAAAGGACCATTTACATTACAGCGACGAGAACGAAGAAGTTGCAGTCATTCATGGCCGAAGTAAAAACGGGGCTCCGCCTCTTGACTCTTCCGCATTGACTCCTCTCTTATTTTCTCTCTTTCTTTCAGCAAACAAGAAACAATGCCAGCTCCAATCGAACCCCATTCTTTATAAGCCGCATCCATTGTTATCTCACTACCCCAAGAAGACCCCTCCCTTCCCTTGCGATTTCTCGATCCCTTCCTTCCCCCCCCCAAGGGCGGCCCATTCCATGGGCACTCCTCTCCCCCTCCTCCTCCTCCTCCTCCTCTTCCTCTTCATCTGCCTCGCCCCGTCACCGTTATGCACCGCCATCCGCTCCTTCCCGGCGGCGGCCGACGTGCCCCGGTTCGCCGAGGCCCCCGAGTACCGTAACGGCCGGGGCTGCCCCGCCGTGTCCCCGGCCTCCTCCTCCTGCGACCCCTCGCTCGTCCACATCGCCATGACCCTCGACTCCGAGTACCTCCGCGGCTCCATCGCCGCCGTCCACTCCGTCCTCCGCCACGCCTCCTGCCCGGAGAACGTCTTCTTCCACTTCGTCGCGGCGGAGTTCGACCCGGCCAGCCCCCGGGCCCTGACCCGGCTCGTGCGCTCCACCTTCCCGTCCCTCAACTTCAAGGTCTACATCTTCCGGGAGGACACCGTCATCAACCTGATCTCCTCCTCCGTCCGCCAGGCCCTCGAGAACCCCCTGAACTACGCCCGCAACTACCTCGGCGACATCCTCGACCCCTGCGTCGACCGGGTCATCTACCTCGACTCCGACCTCGTCGTCGTCGACGACATCCGCCGCCTCTGGGACACCCCGCTCCGCCGCTCCCGCGTCATCGGGGCCCCCGAGTACTGCCACGCCAACTTCACCAAGTACTTCACCGACGCCTTCTGGTCCGACCCGGTCCTCTCCCGGGCCTTCGGGTCGCGCGAGCCCTGCTACTTCAACACGGGGGTGATGGTGATGGACCTGGCCAGGTGGCGGGAGGGCGGCTACCGGAAGCGGATCGAGGGGTGGATGGAGGTCCAGCGGCGGCGGAGGATATACGACCTGGGTTCGCTGCCGCCGTTCCTGCTGGTGTTCGGGGGCAACGTGGAGCCGATCGACCACCGGTGGAACCAGCACGGCCTCGGCGGCGACAATGTGAGGGGGAGCTGCCGGTCGCTCCACCCGGGCCCCGTGAGCCTGCTGCACTGGAGCGGGAAGGGCAAGCCGTGGGTGCGGCTGGACGAGAGGCGGCCCTGCCCGCTGGACCACCTGTGGGAGCCTTACGATTTGTACAGCAAGAGGGGCGGCAGACTCGGATTCGGGTTCGGTTCGGGTTCGGGCTCTCCTTCTTCTTCTTCTTCTGCCGGGAGCACATTGATGATCGGGTACACGAGCTACTTGCTGTGAAGAATTGGAGAATTGGCGAGACTCGATGATGATTCTTCCATCTCTATATCATCTTTCTCTCATTACATTCGTTCAGATTGGATGATTCTTTGATAGGCGGTGTACAGATTGATTGGCGATTAGTAGCAAAGGATGAAGAACATAAATCTTTTTTTTTTTTTTTTCTCTCCTTTTTTGGGATGGGTTGGGGGGTTCCATTTGTTGTGATCATTATTTTTCAAATTCTTTTTTTCTTTTTTGGGGGGTGGGGGTTTAGGTTGGACAATTGATGATTCTTACAGCACTTTCTTCTTGTTTTTCTTTCGTCGTCGTTGTTGTCGATTACATATTGGTTTAGATTTCATTTCGGTTCACAAATTTTGGAGGAAGAGGATGAATTTGTGGAGGGTTGGTTGAATGAAGAATAACACCACGTTGTTCTTTCCTTCTTTCTTTGTGTGTAGCTGCCCTTTTTTTGTTCGTTCGATTTACAGAATTTTTCTTTTTTTTTTTTTTTGTCGATATTTGGAGTTAGGTGAGGTCCAATCAATACTGACACTCCCCACATCTCTAGTGGTTGGCTTTTGAGCCTTTGAGCTTGGGTGGCAGCAATTAATCAAAGCTGCGCTCTCTGGTCTGGACAGATCACCACCCACATTTTCACAATGATCAATGAATGAAACCCTGAAAAAAGAAAAAAAAGAAAAAGAGGGAAAGAAATAAGAACATATTTTTGCAAGTTGAGTTCCAAATCGAAAATTTTCAAAATTTAATATCTACACTTGTCCACGTCCGGACATCGCTCTCCTCATAAATTGAAGAAAAAATAAAAAAAACCCCCCCAAAAATAAATCAAATAAAAAAAACCCACTCATGGGTTTCGGTTGGGGCCTCAAGGATTCCTAAATCCAATGCCTTTGACCCCACAACAACGCGACCTAAATAAAATATCATTCGAGTTTCTCAAATGTGTCATGATATTCGCAGCCGTTGCGATGTCCACGGCAACTTTGCTTTTCTTGTGCAAGTTCGCCACGCAAGTGATTGGTTCTAGAGAAGCTTAGGAGGCTTTCTTTCTTTTTTAATTATACAAAAGGGAATCGATTCATCGACTTAGCTACGGCTCTGTAGCGGTGGCGCTGGGGCATTTTCGGTGCGTTAGCTTTTTGCCTAGTTCGAAGTTTCTCCCGTCCGCGTGGCACTTCGAGAGGGTTCCAGCGCCGCCAGATCGGACGGCCGTTCGGACAAATCCGGCCGCGCTGACCAACTTTAATCCCTTGGATTCGCGACACCTAAGAGGGGAAAAAGAGAAAAGCGAAAGGGACACTTTCCGGTCCGTTGGCGGGACCCGACGTGCCTTAGCGGCTAACCAGGGATCGAGACCATAAAATCGATCGATCGTCTTTTGACTTTCTTTCGCAACCGGGTTTTGGTCTCCCACATGTTCACGTGGAGATCGACGGCTCTTCCGCCGGTCGACCGAACGCCATTGGCTCGATACCGAATGAATTCTGAAGACCCGGATGAAAAGAATTCGCGGGCGATGATTGGGTTCCCGCTGGAACGAACGAACGAACGAATGATGATGATTTCCGATTAGGTTGACCTTGTTTTGCAAATAAAAATAAAATGGCGGATTTGCCTTTGGGGTTAAACAGTAAGCGGGAGAGGCGGAGCCTTGGTCTTGACTGAACTGGTTTTTGACTCCACGCAAAAAGCTTCGATGGGATCTCCGACGAACCCGAAGCGAAAGCTTAAATGGCACGTTGGACATATTGAAAAATGCCCCCTTTTCTCCCGAAAATATAATAATACACATTTTGTGATGGTAGTAATGAAAAGTCACACGAGAACTCGCAGAGAAGCTCCGGCTCAATGAATGATGTTCCTTTCTGGCCAGTTTCAAGAGCAACAACAGGAACACAAGCATCGACATTGTGTAAGCATTCGAGATAGATCGAACAACATTGCATTGGACCAAATGAAAAGTTCGACATATAAGTTAATCGAGGGTACACTGATTTTGAATTAAAAAGTACAAAGAGGGATAAATTTTGACCGAATTAAACTGATAAGTCCCTCTATGCCGGAACAGCTAAACTAATGAATGTTCTAGATGATGGTTTTATAAACTCTACATGCTCTAGGTCATGTCTAAAATAAGTGGTTTTATTACAAGATTGTTGGATTTTAACACAGATTACCTTGGATAATGTGAGAAACCGGAAAAGAGGAGAATTTTTATTTTTTGTACACTAAATGGGCCCACCCAACCAGCGGAAACCTTTTTCTTTTTGGTCAGATCTCGGGAAAACTTGAGCGGGAGGCAAAATAAAGTTGTGCCTTAGCTGACACATAAATTACAAGAATGACCTCAAACCATGAGGAGTAACTGAATTCCGCTTTTTTTTTTTTTTTTTTGAAGATATTAATAAAACAGTGGCCAACATCGTGTGATTCGGGATGACATAAAAGAATTTGATTTAGCGAGACTCTGTTTGTTTTGCAGAAAATAAATGGTTTGAAAAATATGTTTATAAAATTGATCACTTTTATCATTTTAAATGACTGGTTAATGTAAAATATTTTCATTATGGACAACAATCTATATCTAAATATTTTTATGAACAATGAGAATATCTTTCGTTCGTTTATTTTGATAAACAGTACAAACGATCAATTTTAGGAAATTATTTTCCAAATTATTTATTTTTTGCAAAAACAAACCTACCATGAATGACATGATATAATTAGATTTTGCAACATGGGTGAAAGACGCATCTTTTAGCTCATTTTACGATTACATGGGTTATATAAAGTAACTAAAATGGGCTAAAACATGGTCAAGACCAATAGAGCCCATTTACCTGCAATCGGGTTGCTTGTCGACCCACTTATCGGCCCAAAAGAATGACAACAGTGCGAGTATAGATTTGTTTTGCATGTGTTTGTCAATGGAAGGAAAGACACTACCCAACCGCGATTCTCACCCTTGATGTGATGATTGGTTAGAAAGCGTGCACTACGACCGCCAAATCATATAACTAAAGAATAGATCTGATCATGAATCTGATGACTTGCAAGCTTGCCCAAAGGCTTGCCTTAGCCACAAGAGATTAAGACATTGTCGACCGGCTTCGACAAGACCGGCTAGCGAGAAAGCTAGGCCTGGCCCAGTTGGGTCCGAGCCAAGCCCGGCCCATCCTGAATGTTCGAATACAAACAATTGGTGATGGACGGTCTAGGTCGAGAGATTAGACCCGACTTTAATGCTTGGACTGGCTACGGGTCCAACCAGTTGTCACCTCCAGTGAAGGAGGCCGCTTGGGAACGATCTTAGCAATCAATGCAATCGTTATCTATAACAAGACAGTTACTTGCTTGGTGGTCGGTCCCTCGCGCCCAATCCTCACATTTCGTCGTGAGAGATAGCAAGTAGGTCCACAAGTGTGCTAGGCGAGTGTGGACTATCTAAGCAAGCAAGTTGAAGGGCGTTTTCTGATTTTGCTAACTTGAAACATTCTGAGGTATGCAGAATGCGGTCTGTTTGCACTTCCGTGGACTTAGGCTGAAGTGAGCTTGAAAATAAGGTTTCAGTGAATTCGAGACAGACGATCACTATCATGAGGGGACGATCTCACTAGCATAACAAGTAGATAATTCCTCCGTAGTGGTAGATCTAGATGACGCTTTGTTAGGGACTAGATAAAGCTGTTCTGCTTTCTTGATAGATTGATTGTTTTGAGAAAAGAGCATATAGGGTTAAAATAGGTTAATGGACGGTTGGCTATTGATGAGTTCGGTTGAATATTGGTAGATAAAACTAGACGGGTGTAGAAGAGTAAACTGGATCGACCCATTCGTAACCAAACTCGTGTCACTTCTACTGGCAATTGGAGTTGAGACTTTCACGACCAAACTTAAGTTCCTAAGTCCTAAACCAGACCTAGGTCCCCGCGACGATAACTCAACCCCTGGTAGATGGACCTGGGTCTTGGGTAATCAAATTCAGGTCTGTAATGGCAAGAGCCCGGGCTCCTAAAAGCTGAGTTCATTTCTAACATTAATGTTACGGATTATACAAGGTTTGTGTCGAACGTAATTTCACGACCTTCTCTATGTTGTTTGGGGAAACCGCAGAATAAAAAAAAAAAAGACCACATGTCAACTATCGGATGAAAGAGCGTCCTTCAACGTTGGATAAAAAAAAAATTAACGTCATAAATTGGTCGGACAAAATCTCATTGCACGGTAGAAAAGTCCCTATTACAGACCATACTCATTTACGAGGAGACATCAAAGGTCAGAAATTTGGTCCTGACGTGCAGAGAATTCGTATTTAGACACGGCCATTGTTGGCAGCAAATCCATGTTCAAGCTATGCAATCACGTGGAGAACACGGTTCTTCGGATGGCGACTCTACTCCAACAATCACGTTCCGATGCCTCCAGCGACGTCGCTTTTGCCCTTCGGATAGTTCCTGACAATTATTAATGTTGTTCTGGTTCAACCAAGTAGGAGATCATTTAATGGAAGGCTTTTGTCCCATGTGCCTCCCTCCATCCCTGTCTTCTCGTCTCCGTCCCGCATACACCCTCTCGAGACTCTTTGCCTAGGTGGGGTCTTCACCTCGCAACATGCTCTGATTGCTTATTTCATCACCTTCAAGCCTCTTTGATCCGACTGCAGTTGGGAGGCCTCAGAAAATGGTTAAAGAACAGCTGCCTCCATCCTGCTTTTATCAGTCGGTCAGTCAGTCCACTTTGATCCCGCATTGAGCCAGCGAATCCCATTGTTTATGGCCCATTTGATGGGTCTTTCCGTTGACGTAACTTTTCTCCTCTTGGCTCGAGGTTGAACTCTCTCAATCCAACTTTTCTCAGTTCCAAAAGCAGTGACTGCAAGATTATAGTGAAAAAGGTGGATACTTTCCATTGAAACCTAGTTGAGTTGGGGCCTTCTGCTATCCTTTTCGACGGTTCCTTTCCCTGCCTCTCTTACCTTCATCATGGTTTTTACTTTTTGTGAGGATGGATGATTGAGCTTGTCATTTTGGGAGTTTCCAAAAGAACCAGAAATAGACGGCCCCTTCCCAGGACTGTGAAAATGACAAGAAGCAATGGGAAAGAAAAGGAGCACATGCTTATGCTATCCTCATCTCTTTCTTCTGCATTGGTTGCAATTTTCAATCCTTTCCCT
This sequence comes from Eucalyptus curtisii, assembly GCA_017140595.1. Classification (NCBI taxonomy): domain Eukaryota; kingdom Viridiplantae; phylum Streptophyta; class Magnoliopsida; order Myrtales; family Myrtaceae; genus Eucalyptus; species Eucalyptus curtisii. Next base: position 10,130,196 of record CM029504.1, read on the forward strand.
TTTGTCCTCATCCTGAATGGCACGCTACATGGTCCCTCACTGTCTCTGAGTAGATAGATTGGTGAACTTCCCAGCTGGGCAACAGGGGGCAATGGTTTTTGCACAGCTTGTGTGGCTGGTGAAATAGCTCCGTGGTAAAGTAATCTTATGCTAAGGTGAGGTTTCTTCCTCTTATGGATCTGTGGGAATGACTCCCATTTACTCTGTTTGATGAAATCCATTACATTTCCATGCCTGTACTGGTACTTCATAGTCGACTGCTCGTGGTATTTATGCCTTATTCTAAAGTTACTTTAGTCGGGGTTTGTCAGTAATACTGGGATTAGGTGTCTGAAGACAGTGTGTGGTTCTTGATCTTCATGAAAGCAGATGGGAGAGACAACAGCTGCTTCAAATGCTGCTGTTGAAGTGTCGGTTTCATTTGGTAGGTTTGAGGGTGATTCGCTCTCTTGGGAGAGATGGTCATCCTTTTCGCCTAATAAATATATGGAAGAAGTAGAGAAATGTGCTGCGCCTGGATCGGTGGCCATGAAAAGGGCCTACTTTGAAGCGCATTACAAGAAGATCGCTGCTCAAAAGGCCGAGTTACTGGATGAGGAGAAGAAAATGATGGCTGATTCGTTGCCAACGGGTGAAAGAAATGGAGATCTGTATAGGGATGCCGATGAGGCCACGTTTGAGATCAATACAGACGAGGATCAAAGTCACTTCGGAGCAATTAAACAAGAGATGAGCTTGTTAGCTGAGACAAATGCTTTGTACAGTGAAGACCCGAACGAGGATGACTTGATTACTATTGAATGTCAAAGCTCGTTTGTTGTGGGAGTGCAAATAGAACCGGAGAGAAATCTCGAAATCAGCGACTTGGGTAAACCAGAGGAAATTAACTTGGTGAAGGAAGTGGTAGAAGTGCTCCACAACATGGAGAGACCAGAAGAGCACAATTTAGTGAAGGATGTGCAAGAAGTGGTTCCTTCTATTGGATCTCAACATGATGTCATGGAAGTTCAGCCACATTGTGAAATCGAGACAAAAGCCACTCCAAAGTATGAAGTGAAGAGTGCAAAGTCGAGTAAGCCAAAGCTCCCTCAAAAGGTATGATAAACAAAATTTCTTGACCATCATTGAAAGATCTTGATTATACATGCTTTGATAATACTGCCGGTCCCCTTTCTTTGTCTGGTCCAGATTAGCGGCATAAGCAAGGAGCAGAGCGCTGCGGTACATAAGAGCAGGCCACGGTCACCAGTGATGAAATCGCCAAAAGTGACCACCCCTCGACAGTCGAGGCGATCGGCTTCCACTACCCCAATAGCATCCTCATTGAGATCTTCGAGCAAGCCAGGAATTACTCCGTCTCCACCCAAGAGCAAGAACCTTTCAATAGGAGAGAAGAAAAATGCAGTTCCTAAAGCCTTGCACATGTCGATTGCTTTGGGTTCCACAAATTCTCATCCAGCTTCTCCCGCCACAAGGAAATCTTTCATCATGGAGAGAATGGGGGATAAGGACATTGTCAAGCGAGCATTCAAGATGTTCCAGAACAATAATGCGGGCCAGAAGTTGCCTGGCGAAGAATTAGAGAAGGTAAGTTTTGTGATGATGTTGATCTCTCTCATCTCAAACATACAACTCCTTCGTTGGAACTTGGAACTGATGATTATTATTGCTCAAAATCATGTTGTTTGTAACATTCAAAGCACGTGGTTCTAACTTTGGCAGGTGCTTTCCAGGGAGGGCGAACCAAAGGCTTCCATTCCCCTAATTAGACAGAAGGAAAATGGGGGGTAATGAATTTAATAACATTCTCCATGCATATTGCCCCAGTTGCATCCAACCTTTTGCCTGAATCAATGCACATGATATTTTCTGACTGATGCTAACTTTTTCAGTTTGCAACTTTACTCTCTAATGCTGTTTAAAGTATTATACTAGCACATCATTAACATCGATCTCATGTATCATTCTTCAGGCCACTTAAAGCAGGGAGTGGGGCACAAAAAACTTCTCAGCCTGCGTCTTCTTCCTATGGTTCCAGAAGTGATGAGAGGGTGGGAAAGGTTGCAGAGGTTCCACTGGTGTGCATCATTTTATCCTTTTAGTCTGAAAATGTTTCTTCCGTCTCCTTTACAGGCTTCAATTTTTCTCATCATCTTATTTCAGTTAATGAAGAAGTTGAAGGAAAGATCCACGGCTGTAGATAAAGGAAAGCAGCAATCTCAAGCAAAATTAAAGGTATAAACAACATATCTACTTGGGTCTGTGCAATTTTTTACATCCTGGAAGTTTTGAAAATTTTGGCATGACATCCTCTTTAAAGATCACATTAGTACAAGAAGATTGGTTTTTCTCAGGAAGAAAAGAAGGCAGGGCACAAAAACTCAAGACCTAGTCTCACCCAGAGAGGCACACCCACATCAGGTCAGCCAGTGCATAGTAAATCGACAAACGGCCTGAAAAAGGTACAGTTCTTTTGTATTAATCCATTCAAACCATTTGCGATCGTGAAGTGCTTACATTATAAATAGAGTTCGGTTGCGTGCCTCGGAGGAGAGCATATATTAGCGAAGGAACAATGTTTCTCGATCGTCCAGACTGAATGGACCACTTTTCTGTCTGAGAATAATATGTTTATATCACGAGTCATTATTGGACACGTCTGTGTCTAGTGTTGACTGGAGAATGCTGGGGGAGGGGTAAAAGGAGGTCATCTTCTCATCATTAATTTTGGCACATCTTCATTTCCGAATGAGCTTAAGAGTGTTTGATATGATGCTATCAACTGTCAACTCTTCCAGCGCAAACCGGCTAACTCAGAAGCGAGAATCAAAGTGCTCTAGTTACTGCAGTTCTTCATAAGCCTTTGGGCAGTGTTATATCTGGATGAGAGACAAGAAGGCAAAAGCACGACAATTTCATATAGCTTAGATTAATTTTCGCTGTTGATTGTGTACCTTTGCTTCGTTCATGGATATTTTTATCGTGGCAATAACACTAAAAATTGTTTAATCAATTTTACAGGTGGTTAACAAGGCTGAAGTTCGATGATTATTCAAAAAGGATGCTTGAGGAAGGGTGCCTAAGAGATGGGTCTGGTTTGGAGTACTTCAGAGGCATTCTGAGAGAATTATCCACATACCCAATTGTGTGTAAAGTTAGCGGATCGCCTCGAGTCATTTATGAGACAGGAGGAGCTTTGAATTAATGACTAGAGAGACGCCCTTGTCTTGGTTATGTTGTGGGAAGATATAAATAGTGTTGAATTTATGGTAAGGTAGGTCAGATGTCTCCTGCGATGTCGCATTTTTTCTCTATCATTACACATATACAGGGTGATTGTCTCAGAAACTTTTATATATAGAATTCGTCTGAGAATCTGTGAAAGGTTAAGAGTCTCTGTAGGCCCTGTGGCTTCTTTTACATAGGACAAGTTTGCAGTTTCTGTACTTTATGCTGGAGACTCGTAGTATTGGCAGGATGTCGAGCGCAGTTATACCTTCTTGAAAGGTCTTACACAAATGAAGATGGGTATTCTTCACGAAATTGGTAGAGAGCATAAGTTTGAGATAGAAGATTGGTGGACTGAGAATGTTTAAATCGATGCTTAATCCCATCGATTTAAACATTCTCTCACTCTCTCTCTCTCTCTCTCTCTCTCTCTCTCTCTCATATATATATATATATATATATATATATTTTTTTTTTTTGAGTAAATTTTGCCTTTGAGAACTTATTTTTGTTTATCTATGGTTGGAAGCACAACTCTCTTTCTTCCTCAACCCTTCTTATTCTTTCAAATGGAACTCTTTTGACATATGATGCTCTGAACGGGATACATAGTCGGCTTCCATCTTGTTTCTGTCAAGAACATGATCATGTTATCACTCTCTGGAAAGTGCATTTTGGTTTGGAGTTTTAGGATCCTCGTAATCTATCGCATGAGACACCTGGTAACTGTTAAATTGGTGAGTTCTGAATCCCATCTTCCATGCGAATCTCACTTGATCCAACAATTGGAAGACAAGTTGCAGTACTCATGTTCGGTTTTCTGCAAAAGTGGGGTCTTTTCATGGGCTACTCGGTTTCTATCAATTTTGTTTCCTCCAGTGGATTTCTCATAGGAAATGACTGCATGTTCTTAGGTGTTTCGCATGCTCTTCTTTTGCATGACTGTATCGATGGAGGCAATTATTCTTTCTTTTGCTCATCTCATACTCTGCAACAGCCGATTCAACATATTTCTTTGAACTTCATACTTCCATGGAGATCTTACATTATGAGTACTGAATGATCAGAATAAATGACTCTTTTGAAATAGTTTCTGGGTATGTCCCATTTCAGAATCTGCGAAGCCTGAACAGTCGTCAGGAATTGAAGGTTCTCTTCTACGGAAACACAGTAATAAAATCACCCGTGGAACGTGCGCATAAGACACTCTTCTCCTTCAATCATCTCGGACTAAAGCATAATGATCAAGCTCAACAATTCGGCTGACACTCTCACTAACTACTCAGGTGACAAAAGAGAAAACATTGCAACAGCAAGTGTGGAAAAAAAAAAAAACTGATATACACGATCGTATTTACCAATAATTGTGAAAGAATATGATGCAAATGAAAGAATGCTCAACGCTTGCTCGTATAGTACACTTTTTATGATGCCTATACACATTAGCCTGTTCGCTTTCAAATACGAGCCGAATCATAAATCTGAATCAGTTCCACTAGACATGCTCCCGGACTTCTCCGACAGGAAATGCGGTGGCAACTTTGGAAACCTTACAGAGGGTCTTGTTGCTGGAGATGTTGGCGATGATGACCCTGTGCTTGCCCCCGCCGTTTTCCTCCTCTGCTGGTTTCGAGCAATTTCCACACACGCCTGATCAACCATGTTCAGGAAATCCTTAACAATAACAAACAGCTGAAGTGGGTTTGCTCCTTTCTCCTTTGAGGCCCCTGGTTGGTAGTACTCAGTTGTCCTCTTTACCATCTCCATCACAGCTGCCTGATCTTCCCTCAAGGCACTCAATTCTTCTTTGGCGGCTTTGAGAAATCCTTGCATTACTCTCACGAACCCTCCTCCGTCCCCTGTACCTTGAGACACGAGTTGCCGGATTTCCTCTGTACGGGATGTAAGAGCTGCACATGAGGCAGCGAAGGTTTCATAGTCAATTGCTGCGGCTTTCTTCACGTTAGAGAACTCAGCGCTGAGACCTCCTATGATCGGCAATCCTAACATCATGTACTCCTTCTCTCTTTCCTCTCCCGACATCCTATGCTCAGAGTGTGCGCTTGAACTGCTGCTCTGGCTGCTGGTGCGGCTCAAGCTATGGTTCCGGTTGGCAACACAGCGTTTCCCTTCTGCTCGGACCACTTCTTCCACGACAAAGTGAAGCAAGGTAGTCTTTCCATCGGTGCTTTTGACATCGGAGAGTTTTCGCAGAGAGGTGAGGTTGAAGGCTTGCGCATTTCCTCGGGAAGTTCCAGCATTCATGTGATTGCCAGCCTTAAGAATCGCTTCCAAAAGTTTCATGAAGAGTCCTCGTGATCGAAGTTCCTTGCACCCCGACTCAAGTGTTTGTAAAGATTCCTTTAGCTGCAGGGTCTCTGATTCGTAGTTCAGCCTAAACAGCATGGCGCTAAAACGAGTGAAAGCGGAGGGGACAGCTTTGAGGATGTGGTAGAGGAAAGACTCTGCATCGGCAAGTCTTGTGGGGTCGCCAGCGAATCCAAGGATCTGGGCTTCCTCTTCTTTCGTGGGGGTAATCCTGTCAAGCTTTTCGAGAGTATCGGCATTTAGGCCTTGGCCTTCGGTGAGCACACCGAGAATTTCTTTGCGGGAAACAGCCAGAGACTTGAGCACAATCGCGATGTTCTGCGACCTTCGAGGATCGAGTATAAAGATCTGTCCTGATGGGCCTGGAGTGACAGCACTAGGAATCGCTGAACTGGTTTTCCCTCGAGGAGATTTGCGGTTGGTGGCGACAGATCCGAATAGAGCTGTCATCAGATCATCGTCAAACCTACAGCAAGTAATGGCAAATGAGCATGGGGTTAGAAACAAAAAATCTTCGATGAATCTCGATGTCCTGAAGCTACTAGAATCTGCAAGTTTATCAGGATGCGCTTACTTGAAAGAACCACCCTCGATTTTGTTCCACACCATCGAATGTCCCGTATTGGCAATGTTGACCTTATCCCAGTGCAGTGGCTTCAGCTTCACCTGATCTTTTTCGGTTTGAGCGCTCCCCGATGATGATTTCCCTAGTTTACTGGCCCCTGGCATTGCTTTTGGCAGTGGCGGGGGAGGTTTCAGTGATGAAGCTGGACCACCCACCTTCGGAGGTGGCGGAGGTGGTGGTGCGGCCCTTGTATTGTCTCCGATTGCTGATGAGGTGAGTATCTCCATTGACCTTTTGGGTGGTGCTAATGGTGGAGCAGGTGGTGCCGGTGGTGGCACCGGCGGAGCAGGAGCATTTGGCGGTCGAATTGACGTGGTGGATTTCTCCACAGCCTCTAGGGGGACCGGGTCGTTTGCTTCAGGTTTATACTGGCCGTAGGAAGTCGTGGACTTCTCTCGGAGCAAAGGGAATTCCTGGATGGGCTCGGAGTTTCTCCAGCCATCTCTTCCAGGCGCCGTGCCTTCCTCCATCGCTTCTCCTCCATCTTTCGGGCTTGGCAAAGCCTGCTTCTCGAAGTTCTTGCCACTCCTTCCCTGAAGCTTCCTCCAGTAAAGAACGTCCAGTCCATTCTCATCCACTATCAGCCCCTTAATATTACCATCGAACCGCGTAAAGTCGTCGCGCGAGATCGTCGGGAGGCCGCCACCGGAGCCGCTCTCCTCCTTCCTCCGCCGCGCGACTGCTCGCCTCTTGACCAGAAAGAAGACGAGCCCCGAAATCACCAGCGTGCTGGCCGCGGTGGCGACGACCGCCGTGGCGATGGTCTGTTTGTCCGACCCAGAAGGCGAAGGGGCCGGCGTGGGCTGCGGCACTGCTACCGGCGGCGGAGGCGGAGGCAGCGGAGGCGGAGGTGGCGGACGCGGCGGGGAGGCCGGAGGGATGGTCGGAGGGGTAGGAGCTGGGACGGGCGCCCAGCCTGGATAGAAAACCTCGATGTTCTGCCCGCCGTTGACGAGGCGGGTGTAGGAGACAAACGCGAGGAAGAGAACCCACATGAGAACGGCGGATCTTCGGTGAGGAAACGAAGCCATGGGAGAGCGTTGTCGGATCAAAACCGCAGAGAAAGAGAACACAATCCTCTATCGCTTTTCCTCTGTTCTGCAAGATGATGAAAAGGAGGAGGAGAAGGTCAGCGGCTGTCTTTTTGCTTTTGGTCTCTCGTCGCTGACAGTTTCCAAGGAGGCAGCTTCTGGTTGGTGGCACAGGTCCCTTTTTTTTTTCCCGGGTGTTTTTGCTTCCGCGCGATGACCGAAATGGCCCCCGTTCGCAGCTAGTCAAGGCCTTCCGACTAGGGGCGCTTTGGTCGTTTCATGAACAAATACGAAAAGGACAATCGGAGCACGGGAGCTATGTCGTTTGGTCAAGACCAAGTCGGCGCGAGCGTTGAAATGGTACCCGCGGAAACTGATCTTAAAGAAAGGCAATATGAACTGTTCATTGATGGGTGAGTGCTCAACGACAATTTTCCGAGTAAAGCAAGCGAATTATTATAATCGGACAGGTTGTGTCTCGAGGAGGAGGATTACCAATGAGTGCAGAGCTGAGAAAACAAAAAGAAAGTCCTAAGGGGAGACTTTCATCGGCTTGGGAATTTACCTAAGCATTCACGGGCGGGAGAAGCTTCCGTAGCGTGTCGATCCATCCGAGCGAATACGGGGAATGTTTAATGTAGAGATGCCGCCAACCCCCCCGGTCATTTTCTTCACACGGCATAGATCAGGAGATTGGGCGATGGGGATGGTGCGTGGACCCGGCAGGAGAAGGGAGACAGGGACAGGGGGAGACAGTAGGTGGTGGGGTTGGGTGGTTCGTTGACCGGGCTCTGCATTTGAAACTGGGATGGGATTGCAGTAGGTGGTGAAGATGAACGAGCAACCACGGTAGGGGCCTGGCCAGGAAGGGAAAAAAGAAGCAAAAACTGCATGGTTTGACTTTGGCAAAGGTCGTATCCCTTTCGGATCAGCGAAGGGGGAAAGGTTTAATTTCAAATCCTGGAGATTATGTAGTAAATTGTAACGGCGCAGAATAAGTCTTAGATGTTGAAATCCTTGAGATCTCATACGTTGAAAGTCTAAAGTATAAGGTGAAATGTGAGAACAAAAAGTCTTGCCTTGCAACCATATATGCATCTTTTGCGCATTGCATACGGCTATACAATGGAATTCACTTTACCTTCCATTTCCATCGAAGAAAGAAAAAAAGAACAAAAAGTTACGAAAGAGGCAAGAAATGACAGCGTGATTTCGATTACATCCCGCTTTGCTTGCACTCCTTAAACCCTAAGAGGCTGTAAGCAAACGGGAATTGCCTTAAGTAAACAGAATGAAGTGGATTAGCCATGACGATTCGGAGAGGGGTGGATTGGCCGTCAAGAGGAACTTTAATCTAAGTAGCGAAACTATCGTCCTAGTCCATCTTTATTTCCTATGCTGCTGGTTCCCCAAATGGTTCCTCAAAGGAAAAGAGAGCGGAACCGAGAGAGAGAGAAGATGATAAAAGCGGTTTTATGCTCATTGCTGCTGTGTTTGAACCCATTAAGAGATTGCGTATGCTTATCGTTTTCAGAATATCTTGTCTAGATTTAGCAACTGGTCGAGATAAATAAATCCCAGTAGGCTTTTGTTAAGGGATGTTAAGCGTGACCATAATTTAGTATTGAACACTAGCTTGATTAGCGAACTACATCATAGGCAAAAGGCATAATAGGGACGTTTTCTTCTGTAGGATTGCCTACTACGTGTTATCAAACCCAATACCTTTTTTTAGTCATTTTCCCAGAAACAGATAAGGAAAGGGTCAGGTCTTGTCATCCAATTAAAGTTGTTGGATTAGATCTCCCAAACTTTTTGCAACAAATCCAAACGCCCAAATTGGTAGGAGCATATGTTACCTAGTTTGTTAGATTTCGTCGTTCATCCTCCATCCTGTCAGAGAAGATGTTTTCAGAACCAGATGGATTGTACTGTTGCAGAATCTGGACCGACCTCCCGGTTCGATATGAGATGAAGTGAGACAGAGATAAACATAAAACCGACAACTATCAAGTGGCTTACGATTGATAATTCAGCAGTTTTTGTGTTTGTCGTATGTGAATAATTGATCGACGTAAGATAACCCAAATAGAGTAACCGGTGGAATTGCGAAAATTGGATTATACGAAATTTTCCGGACAAGTGTCGTCTATGCTGCTCGGTGTCTCTCTTAATGTCTCTATTATCATCGATTCACTAGTTGTAAATTCCATACTTATCATTATTCATATGGATGAACGGTTTGGATGGTTGAGATACCGAATAGTGACACCAAAAGGGTAGATGATCTTGTTCCAAATTTGTCAGCTTGTTGTACTCGATCCAGAGAGACGAGTCTAGAAGATGTCGAACAGGTCCCATGAGATGGTGAAATACCAGGACTAAGATCCATCGCGTTTAGTTTGTCGGAAGAAAGTTTCCTGAACCGACCTGTTTACTCATGGACAGGGATTCCTTCATCACCAACAACAAGCGACTTTGACCCATAAACACATCTAGAACACAACAGCAAACGAAGATGCTGTCATCGGGATCGACCTACCCCTTTTTCGAACCCTTGCTTAACCCCGCCATTGTTGTCGGTGGGCGGGCTAGAGGGAGAAGATAGGGGAGGAACTAAAGTTCTTTAGCCATACGCGATGAAAAAATTTAAGATTAATATCATGAACAATCCCAAAGTTTAAAGTAGTACACCTATGATGAATTTATCTAAAATTAATTTTTTGACAACAAAAAATCCAACATTAGTACATCTTTGACAAATTTACTACTCGAATTGGTATGTTAATTCTCGTTAAATTTCACTGTTAAATTGTTCAATTGGATGATATGTGACAGTTACCTAGTGTATCCATTTGAGATTTTACTCTTCATTTATGAATTTTTTGTAGTATTAATTCAATTTAATAAAAAGTATATCTATCATAATTATACAAGTTTGGGATTTTTGTAGGTCAAAAACTTTGTTTAGGGTAAATTTATCATAGGTGTACCAATTTGAGATTTTTTGTGGTCATTTGGGATAAATTTATCATAGATGTACCAATTTGGAATTTTTTGTGGTCAAAAAACAAGTTGGAAGGAAATTTGTCATAAGTATATGAATTTGACGTTTTTCGTGGTATTAATAAAAAAATGTATATCTATTATCAATAGGAGATTAGCATGAATGAGTTTTCAAATTTTGTTTTGATGATTTGATGACTTCAAAACACCACAGTAGGGACTCGAGTTAACCGTCGGTGGAATTTCAATGTGCTGAATGTATTATCTCCTATGAAATCATTGATCATTGTCTTAAAGAGCAAATCTTTCTATTAATTAACACTCCGTTTATTTTGTGGAAACCTTTTCTATGAAAATGTTTTCCTCATTTATGACATTTGGATTGCTTAGCAAAATGAGTCAACATAAAATCTGTATTTAAGTTTAGGAAAATGATTCTCTCTTTAGAAAAAGAAATTTATGACTAGATATTGAGGCTTGAATTAAAATCTCCACACTTGAGCATAGGAACCTTAACGCTTGTTTTCGAGACCCTAGCATCTTGGAATGGATCTTCAGCACCTAGGCTTGGGTCAAGGCCAACTCGTGATCCCTTGTGCCCGTGCCTTGATCCCTGACACGCGCTTGGGTCCATCGAGGCTGGAGCTAGGTCCCCAACACTTGGGCTCAAGTCCATAAAGGCTGAGTGAGGGACTTAGTACCTATGCCCGGATCATAAGTACCTAGGTCAAATCCACAAAGGTCGCCTGAGTCCTTGGTGCTTGAGCTTAGGTCCCTAATGCCTGGGTCTATTGAGATTGAGGCCTTAGACCCTAATGCCCATGCCCATGTCCATCCATCAAAGGGTGCTGGGACTAATGCTCGGGTCCTTAGTGCCCATACCCATGTCCATCGAAGTTGAGAGCCCTATGCTTAGGCCCTGAACCCCATTGCCCAGGATTGGGTCTATCATGTTTGAGCTCGAGTCCATTGAGGCCGAGATCCAAGACCCTGATGCTATACCCTGATCCATCGTGGCTAAGCCTGAGACCCTAGTGCCCTTGCTTGGGTCCATGGCAACCAAGTTTGAGACCTTAGTACCAATGCTCAAATCTACTATGTCCAAGGCTGGGGTCCCCAACACCCGAGCCTACATCCATTGATGCTAGGCCTAAGCTCATCAATAAGGCTTGTTTATCGAGGACCTAAACCCAGTCATTGGGGATCCGACCACATACATTGACGTCCCAAACTTGGTCTCTATGGACTTGAGTCTAGGCTCGAAGCACTAGAGTCCTACGCTCAACTTTTGTGGACCTAAGTTCAAAAACTAGGGATCAAGGCATGGGCATTGGGTTCTTAGTTTCAACTTCTATGGAGCTAGGACTAGTGCCTGTGCTTTTGTTCATGCAGGGGTCCATTGAGGCTAAACCTGGAATCCTAATGCCTATACCCAATTTCCCAATTGCTTGTACACAAGTCACAAACGTCCGGATAGTTTATGTGGATTTAGGAAAATCAAACAAGATTTTTCTTTTCAAACGATAGAAAATACTTTTTAAATTTTTTTCCAATATAGAAAAATATCGCAATTTTTCTTTAAAATGACTTATTGGAAAATAATTTTTGAAAATATATCATTTTTCATAGAACAGCTAAACGTAAGCATCGTACAGGCATTTGCTAATCACTTCTCTCATGAGCTTTTACAGGCAACTGGAGTGTTCATTCTCCTAGTCCTACCGCGTAACAACCATTCCACGAGATTGCTTGGGAAGTCTCCTCATCCAATTAGGGTTGAACATTTCGTACAATTTTGTGCACCGTCGGGATCATCCGTCCTTATTTAACTCCTTCCTTTTAACATTCAATGAAATATATAATGGCATAGGATATTGACGATGGCACGCGATGCCGACCATGGAAAGAATAGATTAAACGCATAAAACCAACATGCATAGAACCAACATAAGAGGGGGGACGCGTTACGAATATCATATCTTTGGAATTTGCAATGATTTTGTAGATTTCGACCAAAGCATTAACTTTGATTACAAAACCTCTATATTATATTTATCCGTCAGATTCGTTATTATTGATTTGGATAGTATATTAGAATTTATAAATGGGTACAAATTATCATCGCCCGAGTGGCTTCCACTTCCCAATACCAAGATTTGAAATTATTTTATTCCCTAACCGTGTTTTGCGATGAACTGTCAGATAGAATATGGGAAGGCCGGCAGGTTAGGCAGGGGACAGATGTCCAGGCCACATTGGCGTGATCTTGGGCCGTGAGGCTCAGGTACCGGCCCATTCAGACAAAGGGGAAATGCCACAAAGGGGAAAAGCCTTGGTTCAATATCTACGTTTCTTATTTTTTCGAAAGAAAATTGCATTTATTGCTCAAAAAGATATATGAGAAGTACATTAAATTTAATGGCAAGGCAAATTGAAGTAAAGGAAAGGCCAAAATGCTATAAAACAAAACCAAATACAAAAAATAAGGAGGATCAATAGAATGCCGGCAAAGTTAATAACATACTCGTTTCTTTATGAAACAAACCTATCAAGCAAAATAATTGACAACCCATTGTTGGATTTTGTATTATCATAAATGATGAATACTTATTAAAAAAAATTTCTCCAATAATTACAGCGCTGTCGGTTTGTAATGGGCACCTAAGTTTGACTTTTTCTATACCAACGGAGACAACCAAAATAAGTTAAATACATATAGATCTTACTTTTGGAAGACCAAATTTGTGGTTGAGTGAGACAGCAGAGCTCCCGCAATTGTCAACGAAATTGGAGTTGGGGACCTATATATAAACAAAGCATGAGAGTATTGAATACCCAAAAACATTATTAAACTCTCATATCTTAATCATGAGAGAATAACTCTTAGGTTTAGAAATAGATTTAAGAGTTCAAACTCTCATAACTAAAACTAGATTGGGGAAGAGAACTTTCAGATCTAAATTGGGAGAGAAGAAAAAAAAATAAACAAGAAAACTCAGATAAAATCAACAACAAATGAAGGGGAGGGTGAGACTTGCTCGAATCCTCTCCCATGACTGAAGGTTTAGTATCCATTGTTGATTTGTATGATCTTGCAACAATTTTGTTGATGAATAAATGTCATGGAACTTTAGTTAAATGTCTCATTTACTTGTCGTCCTCATAGTTTCAATTTCTCCCATCATCTCTCTCAAAAGGCAAAAAAAAAAAATGCCATCACTCAAGCCCTCTCGGTGCGCAAGTGAATCTTATGAATCTATGTAATTCTCAGTACTCTACCATGCAATTACATTTTCCTTTCATGTGCAATTAATATTAATCAAACATGACATGGTAATGGATATTAAAGAAAAGTTTACCAACCTTTCATGCCATTATCCCTTCAAAAAAAAAAAAAAAACCCAATCTATTACCATGCCCCCGTTACAATGTGTTTGGATGGAGAGAAGTGAAAGGAAATGGATAGAAATAGTCCCTTGTTTGGTTTTGTTTTGAGTTAGGAAGGAAGTGGATCAAAATGATATAGGGAAATACTTCTCCGTGGGCCACATTTTATTTCATTCCAAAAAGTAGAGAAAAATGGAAAGCAATATAAACGATGTCATTTTCTTCCAAAAGCCTTACATTATTTTTTTCAAGTGTGAATTAAAGGGAGAATTACATTTTGCCTCTTGGCGGTTGTGGCAAGTTGCCCCATGACATTTTAATTTATGCAATTTTTCCCTATCTTTTTTAAATCGGTGGAAATGTGCCCTTTAGGGTTGATTCTGGCCAAATTTGTCGAATGTCTATCTAATCACGTGACTGCATGTGATTAATTACATAAGGCATATATATGTATGTGTGTGTATGGGCTACTCAAAACTATATTTCAAAATTATATATCGATGCATAATATGGTTTTAATTCACCCCAGAATTTGAATCACACGATTTTCCATATAATATAGTTTTAAATTATTCTTGTTATGTATATTTATATGACGAATTTGCCCTCAATAACATGTGACATCCGGATCTTCGCTCGATGAATCATGATTCCCAAACGCTTAACAGTCCCTAATGCATGACTAAACTCGTCATTGGACCGCACCAATTGCATCACTACAAGGACTTGTCATCTCAGCTCATCTCCATCATTGATGTGATGTCTCAAGTCACGTCGAATCAATAGCCCTAACACCTCTTTGATCGATGCCACCACGGCACCTCGAGCCATGCCAAGTCACCAACCATGCCATCCTTCGCTGCCATCGAAACTGCAATGCCAACTCAGCTCCTCCCGCACGGCGACACCTCAGCCCCGTGTCACCATCGCACCTTCACGACCATGCCACGCCAGCTCGCCAACTCATCACCTTCGCATGCTGCCACTTGGCCGTATCCTTGCAAGACACGCCTGTCCAACTGGCTCTCACTCTGTTTGCCAGCATCAACGGTGCCGCTCAAGTCAGTCACAGCGACTAACTCGAAGAAGCAAGCTGCACAATTTTATTTTTTTTGGCACAAAAGCTGCACAATTCAAAACAGCAGCGGTGAAAAGTATAACAAAAACTCTGTCCATTCTCGCTTGAAGCAGAGGTTGCTTCCTTAATTCCTCTGCAGTCCACTACACGTTTCCCTTCCTCCTCCTCTTCTGTGTAACGCCTCAGCCAAGCCGTCGCAGGTATTGTCACGTCATCGCCTCGCCGAGCCATGACCATGGCTCCCTAGGACCTAAGGCAAGTAGATATCCTCCATTCTATCCTATATTGATCGATTGTTGTTTGATGAGGATGGTTTCTTATAAATTTTATAGGCATTGTTTGGATCCTCCTAGGATCAAAAGTTCCAATCGCATGATCTACCTCAATTGTCAAGTTCGAAGTAGTCAAGTTTTTAGTTGGACTGTGCAAGCATGGCCACTTGATATCTAGCACATACGAGGCTGGGATTGTGGAAAATCTGAACCAAACTAGTGCCGGACCTAGGTTAGGTTTGGTTAGCCCAACCTTGAACTTTTTCTAATTTTGTACCAAATACAAATTTTGCGGGGCATTCTCACAAAAGTCGTTCCTTATTGGCCGTTCTACGACATACTTTAATTTCAAAATTTTTGAATTTTGTACGTCAAGAATATGCTTCAAAAACTAGAGAGTTAGAAATCTGTTTTTATGTTTACTTCACCGACCCCTTCCTACTTTCCATTTTTCACAGATTTTTTGGCCAAGAATTCTAAACATGCGTCCTTCATGAAAGTTGTAGAGTACATTCTATACTAGTACAAATAAAATTTCGATGATTTTTCGATCTCATTTGATTTGTGGAACATTTACTTTCTTACTCCACCGCATTCTGAAAATTCTTACCGTTTTGGGCCCGGTTTACAAAAATTATTTAGAACAGTATGTACTGAATCAACCTTGGAGTCTTATGAAAAATATCTGTCTATCTTATGTTAAAGTTTCGTAATTTTTGAAATCCGTTTCCCTAAACAATCAGTGTAGTTTCTAGAGGTGCGTAGGATGCTCTTATAAGGCTAGTTTGCGGACCTTGATGTAGAACCCTCTTGCAATTTGCCTAATACAATACTGGTGAGTTTAGATAAGTCTAGGGAAATAAAAATGATTGAGAACTCGTAAATTCACGCTTGAGTTCCTGGATAGTGGTAATGTCAACATGCTTTCTAAATTGAATTATGAAATTGCTGCATCATGATGTGTATGTATAACTGAGAATACCATTGGTTCTTGGGACAACGATGCCCTGGATTATAGTAAGGATGCCTAGAGGGGTAACACCTAAGGGGTGTAACGCGGTTCCCCAAAATGTCCTGGCAATGCGGATGGATGCGAGATGCCGAGAGGTAATGGAGTTCCTCGGATGATGATGGTAGCAGAAATTCGTATTGAATATAAACTTAGTACCTTTACATTGAGTTATTGCTTTTATTGATCTGTTAAGTTACTTGGAAGAGGTTCTCAAGTAAATAGATGATTTACTATACATCATATCAAGGCTTTCTTGTTAGTACAGTGATTGGTTTATGTAGTATAGACTAGTAGAACTTCTGCTTGCTAAGGGGTGTAACGCAATTCCCCTCATTAATTGTTGACTTTATCTTTTCAGATAATAGAAATGTCGATCCCACTTGCCTCCTCTATGGTTCATTATGGAGAACTGATTGACTTCACTTGGCAAGAGAATAAGTTCATAGACCTTGATTTCTCGAATACGATGTTTATCCATATTGCGTCTCATTTGGTTGTGGACATAGGGCCATTGACGGGGCCTGTAACTCTTGGATTCATTGAAATGTACACCCATATCAATGGGTGCACGATGGGTCTACTCCCACTATTCGCCAACGAACTAGGGGATGGAGATAGCCCTGCGGCATAGAAGGGAGGTAGGAGGGCGACTGGACTTTTGAGAACTTGGAAAGTTTTTGGACAAAGTCAAGGGCTAGGGTTAGTGACCACATGTATAGTTAGATTGGGATGGGGTGACTGACTTATCACCAGGTATAATCAGTGGTACTCACCTTTTTGAATTCCCTAATGTACCTAACTTGTTGCTTGACACATATATAAATAAATAATAAATAAAGCTGCCCCGTTGGTAAAAGTCCGAGTATACTCTTTGGTCATTTTGGTCAATTACGCTTTTGCATGCATAAGAAAAAGTAAAATAAAAAAGATAATTGCACTACGTTAGCCGTGACGTTAGCCGTGACGTGATAGGGAGGTCACAAATCAATCCATGCTATGAAGTCAAAGCTTCCATCAATATTTAGTTGAAGGTAATAATATCAAGGGACACACTACAACTTCTTTTTGAATTTTAGTGGGCAACTTACAAGGGATTGAAACGTTGGAACAACTTGCAGTAATCCTAAAACCTAGGAGGGCAAATATATCATTTCTCCTAAAACAAGACTGAAAAATAAGTCTATATTCACGAAATTAATTCCCCCTTCCACACCATTTTCACTCTGCCTTTCCATCTATTTACTTCCAGGCTTGCATTTTACCCAAATGAGACAGGACACCACTCCTCTGTTCTGTAAATCACGGGGAAGAAAAGGGTAAAAAAAACCTGAATCAAGAAGAGATAAAAAGGATAAAAAAAAACGACTAAAATTCAGTGGATTTCAAAAGCAAAATTGCATCGCTCATTCCCTGGCCTCTAATCACCGCCGTTCATCCTCAGCCATCTTTTATCCGCGGTCGATGCCGAGGCGGCGGCGGCGGCGGTGGCGGCAGCAGCCGCCATGGAGGGGGAGGACAGGCACGACGAAGAAGCCGAAGGTGGCGATGATGAGACAGAGCAAGCTGGCGGCGATGGCGATGACGCCGAGAGATCTGAATCATCGTAATTGTCGTCGTCGTCCTCCTCCTCTCGCAGCTTTCTCTTCGGATTCACGTTCACTCTGTTCTCGGTTTCGCTTTCGTTTCTCTCTCCGGAATCTCTCCTCATGTACACTTTCAATCGCTTCACGTCCGATAGCTTCACAGGCTTCATGATGAACTCCTCCGCTCCTTCCTCCAAACACCTATCCATCAGCTTCCAGTTCAAATCACACAATAGAAAAGAAGAAATCTGCCAAATTTGGCCAAATAAATCGAGGGAAAATGCAAAAGAACACCTGTCAATCCGTGCCAAGACCTTCTCGGATGACATGATCACAACGGGTATCTCTCTCAAAGCAGACGATTCCTGCCATTAGACAGAGATTGGGAAGTCATATTTTCCTGAAAAATCCAACCTTTTCTTTCCTTTTTTGGTGAAAGAAAAGAACCTTGATAAGTAAAATAATGACCTTAACTCTTTTGAGCAAATCGTATCCGGTCATTCCAGGCATGCAATAGTCCGTGATGATCAAATCCACCTTCAAGTTCAGCCCCTGATAACCAGACGCGGCTACAGTTTTGTTCAGGCTCATTCATAGAAACAGAGCAACAGCCTCACTTTCAAGTTCAGCCAAATTAACCAAAGAAAAAAAAAGCAATAAATGTCTCGGAAAAGAGAATGAAAGGACTTTCCGATTGCCACTCACATCGAAATGACCGGAGCTTTTGTCCTCGTCCAGACCCAGAAACTGCAGAGCTCTGCTTCCACTTTCCACGGTAGTCACTACGAATTGCGGCACCAAAAGGTTCATCTCTCGGAAACCCGAACTCTTTTTATTCGTAAGAAGGAAAGAACACATTTCAGCTCACTCGAGCAAGTGAGTCAAGACGCGAGATTACCTCTGAAGGAAGAGATTCTGAGCAATCGCTCGATGACTTTCCGATCGACGAGGCTGTCGTCGACGGCCAGGACGTGAGCCTCGCCGGAATCAGAACAAGGCTGAAGCGAATCCAAGGCGTCGATGCCGTGCGTCCTCCTCCGCCACGAGACGACGTCGTCTCCGTCCATCACCAGCTCGCTTCGGAGGACGGAACTCAGCTGGTTATGGTAATGGAGCTAATAAAAAGATGCAAGTCGCCAGCTTTTTGCTTTTTCCCTTGACCAAGAGAGGAGAAAAACGAAATGGATCCTGTTCTCTGCTCTCTCTCTCTCTCTCTCTCTATGTCTACACAATCACTGTGGAATTTGCCTTGCTTTTGTGGCAGAAAGGAGAGGAAATGCGTTGTCTGGTCGTCTCTCAATCGATTGGCTCTCTCTCCCTGTCTATCTCGCTTTTGAGGATTGAAAATGAGACCAAATCTTGCAGTGTCGAGGAGATCTCAAATCTTGGGATTATTTTAATGGATTTGAGCTTCGCAGGCGAAAGATTCTGACATCGACTTTTGGGTGTGACATCCACCCAAGTCCCCCACCCGATATCTCGCGATATATGCTCGGTTCGTGTGGAGTGCTCTTCTCTCTCTCTCTCTTTTCTTGTCAGTTGAATGGTCAAGCCTTTTACAGGAAGTCAAAATGCAGGAGCAGGCACTGGGGGTGGGAGGGGTGAAGTGAAGACGAACGCTGTCAAATCAGAAAACGGAATCGAACGAGAAGCGACCTCGCTAGGCTTCTCAAAATCTTGGCTTATAAAAGAAAAGGCGGAACTATAAAAAAATATGCGTGAAATTTTCAACTAACACAGATAAGACATTTCTACTTTTCCAATTTTAAATTTGATACGTATATTTGGCGAAAACCGCATGCATACTAATCAAATTTTGCCATTTATCTTCTCTCCGTAGGTGAGTACCGGCTCTGCTCAATTCAAGAATCGGATTGAATCAGCATGGACATATTGGTTTAAGGTTGATTCTAACGATAATCAATTTTGTTCCTGATTTCATGAACCTAAAACTGGCCAAAGACTGATTCAATCACCGATTTTAAGGTCAAAACCACCAGCTCTAGAGGGAAATAGGAGTTCTGGCTCGTCCCTAATTTTAGGACGGTCGATGAACCTCTTGGAAACCAATCACCCCACGTCTCCCACACAAATCAATACACATCCCCAACGTACGACGCTCCAGACTGCAGCTCCCTCTTCTCTCTCAGCAGCCACCGCACAAAGGAGGCCGACCCCAAGCCGCACTATGCCGCCGCTGCCGCCTCCTCTCTGGATTTGTCTCGCTGCTGTCTCCACCGGCTCGCCACTGTCACCCGGTAATTTCGTTGACGTTGCCCATGGACGATGTAGAGACTTCGATCGAGGTAGCCCGTGGCCTTGGCGACGTGAGCCTGAGGTCCCAACGATCACTGAGCACAATAACAAAAAGTATGTCTCGGCCTCTCTTTTGTCAGTCTCGTGGTAGAGAGAGCCCGTGGCCTTCGCGGCGTCGGCGGGGCAGTCCGAGTCGGTCGGGGCGGTGGCCAGCGGCAGGGGTGGTGGTGGTAGACTCGGTTGAGACTTGAGCGTCGCATAATTAGGCCATTTTAGCTTGGTTGAGGCGTCTCTTGTATTCGTCCCCCCCTCCCCAAAAAAAAAAAAGATTTCAAAAACTATCCCATTAATTGGATTGATATTTTACTTAAAAAATTACGTGACAAACACGTTTTGATTATTTTTAAAGTCCAAAATATTTGCAACTTTCACAATATTAAATTGCAAGGTGAGCTATGTTTTTGCATAATTTTTTAAAATTCATATGATAGTTTAGATTTTGACAGGAAAAATGAGAATGATTTTTAACAATTGCTCAACCATCATCAAACAAATGAAGTGGCAAAAAGAAGTTAAGTTGAAAAATAAGGACTCCATCATCGTATTTGATATATCGAATCAGACTACTAATCCGTGCACTGTTGAAATGACCAAAATTAAATTGAATTGGAAAAGAAATCTAGTCAACAAAGAATCATATCTGAAGTTAGGCCAATACACAATTTTATGTCGGTTGAATCGATTGATGCAAGTACGATTTTCATAACATTAACAGTGAACTCTCTTGACCATGGAAATGGGATGTTGTAACTATCGCTTCTTTGTCTCATTAGAATTCTGCGGCATTCTGTTCATATTTTGGGCAATGACTATATGTTTAGGAATTCCTGGATAGGGCCTCCTTTTATTTCCTTCGACAGTGATATGAAAAAGCCGATTTTTAGCATTCTCAATTTACTATTTGTTATTCCTAGTTACTCGTGTAATTGGCGTACATGTTATGATCAATGATTGTGCCAAGGACAATAATAATCAACATGATCTGCTGCGGGAGATAATGTTTTAAATGCTCCTAGATTATTATACATAAATCCGTAAATGTTTTAATGCTCCACATTCCGTCCTCTTTACTTTTGTTAATGCATATTATTTTTACTAATCATCTTAAATCTTTGAAACAGACAAACGTTGACATTTTCTTTGGTTCAGATGATTTTTAATTTTCTTTTTTCATTTCAACAGGAATATCAGAAGGCTTACGGGGAATTCCTTTTGCCTGATTAAGAAAGGCCCTAAAATTTTCAATGTGGGGTACAAATTCGGTCAGTTTTAGGCATTGATGTTATCTTTAGCAAGGTAACAAAAGCAAATATTGGCTCTGGCCCGTTCGAATTCTGCCACGTCTTCGTCGCGTCAGAGTTTCACCACATAAGCCTGATTTGCTTAAAGTGTATCAATTGCCGGAAAGAGAAAAAAAAGCGGGACGTGTTTGACGATTGAAATCAAAAGCCCGGTACTTACATTTAACATATATTTAAGAATTTATGCTCTCCTTTTTTTCTTAGAAATGTCAAAGCTCGGTACTTATATTTAACATACATTTAAGAATTTATACTCACCTTTTTCATTGAAATTTTCTCTGAACAGCATGAAACAAGAGACAGATATGTGTCACGGGCCAATAATTGTGGCACCTAGTGAGCTGAGAATATTAGACCAACTTTTGTTCTATAGTTATTTATAAGGACAGTACGGCAAATAGTATCATTGTATCAAATCGTACCATACCCAACTTAACTTGAGAGCATTTGGTCCATCGAGAAAGACAACAAAACACATACTATGGCCTCATCAGAAAAACGTCATCAGCTTCCGATCAATCTGTGTACAGAAGACCAACCTCTCTTTTGGAGCTCCCTGGAGATGTAAGTTTTCTATCCTAGAATTTTTAGTATTAATCGTGTCGATATCATATGCATGAATCAATTACATCATCCCTTACACTACTTACTTTTCACCCAATAACCCCAACCTCTTATGGGAATATCACAATCCGTTACACACGTATAAGGAAAAGAGAATCGATGAAAATATAGGCAGGGACCCTTGCTCGACCCGGGTGGCAAGGACGAAGGTTAAGACTTGCAGAGTAGACAGTCGTTGGACCGTTTTTAAGATGGAAGCGACTTTCGGTAGAACTTTGGAGCTCCCAAAAAGCTGCTTTGGAACAAATAATATTGATGAGTAAGAATCAAAAGGAAGAAGCTCCCTTCCAGGGCGCTGCACCGATTGTGCGCCTAGACTCTGACGATGAGCGAACACTGTGGGAGCATCTTTCTGGATGTGAAGGGGAGTTGGAGCTGGCTCGTTAGCCTTGTGTTCTTTCATGTAATCTGGGGGCAAAGCTGCTCTTCCGCCGAAAAGTTTCTGAATCTTCTCGACCGGCCCGGTCTGAAATGCTCCACTGTGATGTGATTCGGGAGATTTTGTGGGACAAGCAAGTCGGTCACTTTACTTTAGAATCAATGCCTAAGGGTGCGCTCGTTCACATTTCTATTCCTAAAAACAATTGTTCAGAAATAGTTTTTTCATTTCTATTTTCAGGATGAGTTTACAAGCATTCAGATGCATTTGATAACTAAACAAAATTTCTATTCCTGAAATTAAAAAAGAACCGGAATGTGTTTGGTACGACCCTCAAAACTAGTTGTGAGGTAGAATTTTCTTTTAGCTTTTCTATAATTTTCTAAGATTTTTCTAATTTTTTCTTTTCTTTTTTCCTCCCTTCTTCCTCCTCTAGCCGGTCATGCGGCCTTGGCAATGGTCGATGAGGTTCTCCTGAGGTCGATGAGGTTGCTAGACCTTGTCATTGGCTTGTTATTGGACACTCGGACCCCGGAGTGTCAAAAGTTGGCACAAATGGACACTTAAGTGCCAAAAGTTACGAAAGTGACACTTAAGTACCAAAATCGGAGTAAAATGAATCACTTAAGTGTCATCGGCGGGAAAATCCAGCCAAAACGTTGACGTGGCAATTTTCCGGCGAGCTGCATATAAAACGATGTCGTTTGTATGCTGATGTGGCTAAACAGTGTTAAAACGACGTCGTTTTGGTATAATTCGAATTTTAATATAATAATTAATTAAATAAAAATTTAAAAATTATTTAATTAATTAATTTTTTTTAAAAAAGGAGGGGGAAGGAGGAGGAGGGAGGCGGCGGCGGTTGAGGGCTCGGCCCTTGCCATTGCCGCCGTTGCCTCCCCCTCGTCAACGGGGAGGTGGGGGAGGGTTGGTTTGGGGCCGCCGAGCCCGGTCGAGGGCCGGTGGCCCTAGTCGACCGGCGGCGAGGGCCTGCGTGCCCTCGCCCTAGATCCGGGCGAGGGCACGTAGGCCCTCGGCTAGGGCTTGGCAACCCCGGTCAACCCTCCCCCACCTTCCGACAATGGTGGGGAGGCGGCGGCGGCGGCGAGGGCTTAGCCCTCGGCGGCTAGCCGCCTTCTTCCTCCTCCAATTTTTTTTTAAACAAAATAAAAATAAAAATTATTATTATTATTATTATTATTATTATTATTATTATTTTATTATTATTTTGTTTTAAATTTAATTTAATTTTTTATATTATATTAAAATTTAAATTATGCCAAAACGACGTCGTTTCTTTGTGTGTTTTGCTGATTCGGCATTCCGAAGAGCCATGTAAGCGAGAAAATTAATAAAAAAAATGTCACGTAGAATTTTCGGCAATGCTCGGCAGATGTGGCACTCAAGTGTCCAATTTTTCATAAAAAGTGACATTTAAGTGCTATTTTCATAAGTTTTGGCACTTAAGTGTCCCTTTGTGCCAACTTTTGGCACTTGAAGCGTTCTTTTCGCTTGTCATTGGCCATCATTGAGGCTCAACAACTGACTAGAGAAGGAGAAAGAAAGGCAAAAAAGAAGAAGAGAAAATGACTTGCTTCAGTAATTGTTCCTGTGAATAAAGAAGTAAAGTTTTTCTATTTCTTATTTTTGTTTCAAATCTATTATGATCTTTTCCAGGAAATATAAAAAATTAGCCGATGTTACTAAATGAATTTCTATTTTTTCCATTCCGATGAACAAAAGAATAGAAAAATTGAGAAATAGAAACGTTACCAAACATGGCATAAATAAGTGCAAGGATAAAGAGGGATAAGAGCGTTAGAGCATAACATTGATCACGAAAATGTTCTTAAATCCTTATACTTTCAAATAGTGCAATTAAATCTTAGAATTAATCACATTAGTGAAAATTTAAAAGTTTTTGTGAGTTCCGTTTAATTCGAGTGACATATCATTTTCCTAATATATTTCGACGACAGGTGATTATGATCCAGCATCAGTTTGTGCAAACATAAATAAAAAAGGCCAAAAATTAAACAGAATGAAAAGCAGAAAACTCAGAAAAAAAAATAGATGAATAGAACCGAGAGAGAGAACCGAAAAGGCTCCTTGCGATGCATTCTCTCACTCTACCTGTTTAAGCTCATGTTAGCATAACGCGTTCTGGAAATCAATTAGAATTTTATGTGAATATTTTTCGTTATTCTTGGATGGAGCTAATGAAATTTTAGAATTTGAAATTTTTAAGATTAGATTGCATTTTTACCTTAATAATCAGTATTCAGTACTTGTAGGGCCTTTATTCTAAAATAATTTCGAGCATTAAAGTAAAAAGTCAAAAACGTTTTTGTCCAAACTAAAGTTTTCCCCTTCAATTTCCCGGTCCTCGTCAAGTCCCCATTTCCCCGCTCCAAGGACCAGGCAGCATCGCAGGCAGAAGCTCAAACGGTCTGAACCGCGATGGAGTGCGCGGGGAAGGGGAGAGGGACGAGGTGCGCCGGCCCGGCCAAGAGGCGGTGCGCTCGCTGCGGAGCCGTCGGCTACTGCTCCGTCACTCACCAGGTGACGATCCTTTCCCTTTGCTCCTTCTTCTTGTTTTTCGATTCTTGCTCCGCCGTGCGAAATTGCATAGGCGCCCGGCGAGTTCATCGTTTTTGGTCCTTAGCTTCGTGGAATGCCTCTCTCTGTTCGGTTCGCTGTGTGCGTGAGGGTTGGTTAGCCAGTCAGGACTTCATATTCGGCACTGGCGTCACCGATTCAGCGGGCGCGCGTTTGGGGATTGGGGGTTTGGTATGCGAACTCGCGCCGGGCGGGCGAACGGAGGGAGTTTTCGTGTTCTGCAGTGGCGGCGTAGTTCAATTCCGTATAATCTGAATTATGAACAACGGGCGATGGTGCATTTGCTGGGTGAACCTGTTGCGTCTGGTCATGTGTGATTATTCTAGCGATGAATGGCTTTGAGATGATGGACAGTGTGAGGGCGATCGCGTCCCTGTTTCGGTGTTTGATTTTTTCCAATAGAGCATTTGTTCAGCAGGTCCATTGTTGCTTGCTAGACCGATCGCAACTTACATGTATTGAGTGGATCCTAGTTGGTGGATTTAACGGAAAATGCAAAATATGAAATTGTGATCCTCTCATTGAGAGGATCATTGGCTCTCAAGCACCAAAAGCTCATATACCTCATACAGCCTCTCCTTGCACCGGTAGGCATGGCTCCTAGGTTGCATCATTGGCTCTCATGACATCATGCAATGAAAGTTTGCATTATGCTTTGCGAAATTTTATCTACCGAAACTAGTATATACGCCATGATTTTCGATTAGAAAAAAAATCAAGGCTGACAGAAGGAAGAATCGGTAGGGTGGTGGTTGGACCCGGTGATTAAGTGCATAGTGGCTGAGCCCTTGAATGGAGAATATATCTCACGTGAAAGTAATGTAATGTGTAGTGCTCACGTGGTATGACCGAGCCATTCATGTCCTCCAACTTTACAAATTGAAAATTTGGGTGGTTATTGTGTTTGCCTGTGGCTTGGTGGTACAGCCTTGGCTTGACAAGTGGTATTACTGCCATTCTGCCATGTAAAATGCTCTCTCCATGTAAACCGTATCTAGAGGCAAAGCATGCTGATGTCACATCAGAATTTATTCGATTGAAATATCTTGATCTGACATCTATCCAAACTAGGGCTAATGTGTTGGGGTTCTGACAATTGAAAGCTTTGTTGTTCTTCTTTTTTCCTGTTGTCTCCTTAGATTTCTCATTGGAGTGCTCATAAGGAAGAATGTGCAAGGTTAGAGCAACAAATGAAGCATGCTGATGCATTGAATGCTTTTCCTTTCACGTACTGTCAAGAAGCTACAACTGAGGTGACTCTCATTTTGCTTCAGAATATTTCTTGCCTCTTCTGGCTTGTTGTGCGAAAGTAAATTGATGATATTCTTTCCAGATTTGTGAAAAACTAGTCAGCAGATGTTCATTCTTGAGCAAAAGGGGCATTCATCAGGTTGGGATGTGGATGTACGAATGCAAGTGCCAATCATTGAGCAATTCTTTCGAGGACTTGAGGTTCTGTGGCACTCCTATATTTGATATATTCATCGTTGGCAATCTGTTTGAGTTTTTCTCTCCAATCTTGGATTTTACTTTGTCGTGTTCTGGTTCAGTAGTGTAAACTTGTTCTGGTGTACGCCTATGGAGAGTATCTCTTGTATGGTCTGAATTTTTGAAATTATAGTATGTTCTGTTTGCCTGGGATATCAACCAATTGATATTACATGGGCCAAATGCTTCTCGAACAGGCAATTTGCTGGTGCTTGCACACCTTGACCAGCACAACTAGAAAAATGCTTCTGTTGTTGAAAGATATGTGATGGCTTCATGAGAAAACTCTTAGGGGATTATTTCGCACCTTTCTTTGTGTTTAATGTATTTTAGCTGGTATTTGGTCTTTTAGCGTCAACACTTTCATACACGTTGGCTTTGTTGAGGAACAGTAAAATTTTTTCCCTGATTCCACCTTATTAGGACCAGCATTTATTGCGTCTTGTGGAAAATATAGGTCACACTTCAGTTATTGATGTGTCAGCCTGCTGTGGGAGAATCTATTTATGATTTCTCATGGATCCACCTTATTAGCACTAAGCTTTAGCCAACTGAGCTACATGACATTTCGCCTGTGAATTTTCTCTTTGTTAATAAATTAGCATAAGAAATATCTCTTATTCTTTGCACTTTTGGAGTATTTGCCAGGACAGTTATGTAAATCAAAGACTTGGCACGGTGTTTCATTTACATGGCCTAATTTTTACCGGACCATTCAGGTGAATGATACTGTCTTTAATATCTGCTTACAAACTTTATTTGGTGGCAGGTTTCACAATAGTTGGGATCTTCCGAGAATGTTATGCCCATGTAAAGGTACAACCAATGGCTTCCAGCTTTTACAGAGTCGAGCCTTAGAAAATACTTGACTAAAGAATTGTGCAGGCCCAGTGTCTCCAATAGCAGACCATCTAAGTGCTTGGGAGGACTATTACAGGTGGAGGCATATCCCGTTTCACTCACCTGTTGCTTTACTCCTTCAATGGGTATTTATGTTAATTCTTATCCTCCGTTGTGAATTATTATGAGTTGTGCTTATTGTATACCCCTTGTTACATCTTTTATAACAAGCGAAGTTGGCCATTTGGATGGTCTATTTTCAAGAAGTTGGGCATTTTGATGAACAGACATCCGATTTTTGTCTTCTCAACACCAAGTTCATGGAAAACTTATTGTATAGAGCAAAAAGTATAGGAGTTGGGGTTGTGGATGTTTGGAGCTTGAGCTTTGAAAGTTTCAAATTAGTATTCTACATTTTCAAAATGATTAGCACCTCCAGTACAGTGGACAGTTTTAATCAATGCCATTAAAGGTAGACTTCTGTGTGAAAACAAGGGGCAGTTTGGTGCCCTTCTTAGTAATAGACAATCACTGCACCGGCGTTTTACGTGAATATTGGATTGGTCCAAATGTCAAGATCTTTTATTGCATGCAAAAATGCGACTATGTTCTCTTCCACTCAAGATCTTTTATTGCCTGCCAAAATGCTACTATTTTTTCTTCCACCTGATACCTTGTTACCTACTAAAGTTGATGCATGCTTATTTATGCATGTCATTCGTGTTTAAAGCAACTTACTCCTCTCCCTCTCTCTCTCTCTCTCTCTCTCTCTCTCTCTCAGCCGATGTTGATATACCATGCCGTTCAGATTACTAGTGCAAGGATTTCAACTATTGGCACTAGCAAGGAACTGCGTGTCCACTATGTTGGTAATTTCTAGCCCTGAACATTCTCCTTTTCAAGAACGCTTTCTTGTGGAGA
Organism: Eucalyptus curtisii; assembly: GCA_017140595.1. NCBI lineage: Eukaryota > Viridiplantae > Streptophyta > Magnoliopsida > Myrtales > Myrtaceae > Eucalyptus > Eucalyptus curtisii. The sequence goes on from CM029504.1 coordinate 10,158,234, forward strand.
ACTTCTCTTCTTTGCCACTGCTTATTCATATTGTTCTCCTGTTGACTTAGGCTTACATAAATGTAGAGAAGATTTCCCTTCTAGCCTTATTGCTACTCTGATCACCATTGCAAAATCAATACCAGTTTGTCCATAAAAAATGTCCTTATTATGAACCTTGGATTGTGTAATCCTGTCAGGGACGTCTGGAAACTTTGTCTCTACTTTTGAGGCACTTGTCGAACATGAATCACTAGCTTTTAACAATCTTTTGAATAAGATAAAAAAATCACAATAAACAGCAGATGCATCAATTGTCCTTGATGCTTCTAATCATGGAGACCAAGTTAAGCCTTGTAAAGCTTACACTTAACTACTACTGTCCTGTAGGGCCTGAGAAGGAGCTTCTACAACTTCCAGCCTTTGGTGAGTTGCAGGCACTTTTTCCTGGCATGCGGATGCATATTGAGCTTGTTGGACCAGCAGTTCCAGAGCATAGGTGACTCATTCATTGTTTTTGGGTTTGATATGTATCTACTCTGGTGGACTTTTGCATGATCTAATATATAATTGGAGAAATTGTAACCCTCTTCCATGTCTTCTTTTTTCTCGTGTTCTGCGCAATGAATAGGGATGGTGAGACAATTAAAGTCGGTGGTTATGCTCAGTGTAGTGACACTGACTGTGACTGCAAATCCACAAGTTCTCAAGGGAGCAAGAGTTTAGACACTGCCTATGACTCCACAGTTGTCTTGCAGCTTCGGAGAGGCTGTTATCATGACATCTACAGAAATATATCAGAAGTCTCTCTCTCTCTTTCTCTCACACATAAAATTTCTTTCTGTGTTTGGAATTCCTACAGTGTTAACTTTTTGAGAAGTTCTGTTATGTTGACAGGAGTCTTTTCCTCATTTGATTGTTGCTCCTAATGCTGGCATTGCTGCTTATTCATCCTGGTTACCTACAATTGTGAGTCTTCTTTAGCTCCATGATTCATTTGTCTCCTTCCTCTCATAATCTTTTTTTAAATTATTCTTTTGATATTTGCAGGAGCTGATACACGAGATGAAAGTCCCTGCAGTTTTTTCTGATTACTGTGAAGAGGCTTGTCATCTTGCAACTCGTTGCATTAACACTGTTGCTGGCATATCTTTTTCTCTTCCAGTGTGTCCCATTTCTCCTCTTTTCTCTTTTTGAAAAGCTTATTTCGAACAGCACAAACTTAACCAAGTTGCGATTGATGTTTCTGCTGCTTGTAGATCCAATTGAATCCATTCAGGCAGCCGATGGCGGTGGAAGACAATGCACTTCTTCTTCCTTGCTATTCAAATTGCTTCCTCTTTGGAATATGAACCACTGAATTGGGAAGTAATGCATATGTTGAAGATCACATTTAGTCTTTTGGAGATGGTTCTATCGAATGATGGAGCATGAGGCTTTGGTAAGTTTAGTAAAGCAAGTTGTTTAGGCTAATTTGAAATGTTAAACTGATTGTGCACCTTGTGTTTACCCACTCTCCAGGTACTTGAGATGATCCACTGCTTGATGTTTAGCTGCACCTATCCAACCTGAATTGGATGGGGAGAATGAATACTTCAAGACAATTCACTTCAAGAGGCAGGACTTCTGCATAACGAGGGTTAATTTAAGTAGCAACAGCGGAGTTCATCTTGCGCAATGGTGACTTTCAACTTGCTCTAGGACTGACCTTTGGCCATCCATTTCCGTATCACACCTGATTGCCATTCAGTAATCGAGGGACTCGCCCAAAATATTGCTGCTGTGAGAACACGGCACTCCATCAAGTGGAAGATACAACTCTGCCATGGCAGTCACCCTCGGTGCATTTGAATGATGTTATCGACCTATTCATTGCTAGATGTGAATTGGCTGTAGAATGGCAACTCGGAGATTGTCAACTGAGGACATGTCGATTGGTAAAAGCTCTTGTGAAGATCGGTCATGCTAGTGGCAGACTCGCCTTGTATGGTGCCAGGGGCTTGCTAGAGTGAAGTAACGTAAACCCTATCGGGACATGCACCATGATTGCATGGTGGTGCTTACCAAACTACTTTTAGCGTTGCAACTTGCTTGTGGACTTTAAAATCGTACTCCCAATGGCGACGGAGACTTTTCTGAACGCACATTCCACACTGGGGGATTTTGGCAACTGGCATAAACAATTTGCAAGATCGATCTCAACCCCTTATGCATTGAAGTGCAATGTGACCTTAAAACTTACAGTTTAGTACGGTATTAAAACCTGGGGTAAAGAAGCGGAACGTAGAGTCCTGCCTCTCACGTTCATGATAGGTTTTGTGCTTTGTCCTAACATTGCGAATGCCGGTGAACTTGGTTTTATTGAGTTGATAACTTGCCCAAAATCCTGAAAGGGCATAATTTGATTTTCGGGTATCGTATTGCTGGGCACCAAATTGTTAGGGCAATAAAGATAGATCATTTTTTAGTTGATAGATCTATTTATTCATAATATACAAAAAATGTAAATTAATTACTTTTAGGCTCTTGTATATTCGAGTGTTTTTGACATTTCTATTTGGCAACGCAATTTTGATTTGGGATGGACTCGAGGATTAACCGATTTTGAGTTTATAATAGGATCAAGCCTCGTAACTCCGTCTTGTTGCAGCCTCTAACTAAGACAAATCAGTAAAATCATTGCCGGCATTTAGCTAGGTTTGATTCAATAGCTTAATATTTATACAAATCTAAAATTATGAGACAGCTTCAAGTCCATGTGATAATGACATATGAAAAATTATGGAGGATTGGGAAATTGATCGTGTTACGTAAGATTGCCGACATTTACATCAACAATTTTTAATATAAATTAATTGGATGGACAAAAATTATATCAATGTGAAAATTCTTAAAATTAAATTGATACCAACGTTGAATCGATATCAACATAATAAGTTAAGTAATTTTTCGGACACCTTTTCCACTGCAAAATGTCTACTTTCGATGTACTGCTTCACTTTTAGTGTGTTCAATCAATTATTAGTGAAGTTTCCTCTTCGGTATATCTGATGAGCGTTGATGGAATATTCGACCCTAAGACCCGTTAATTCCACGAAAAACGGTCAGTTTCACGTCATTCCATCTTTTTCTCTTTTCTCGCTTGAACCTCCACTCGCCACCTGTTTATCTAAAGTTCAAGGCGAAATTTCCAAGAGAAGGCAAGGCGGACCCCACAAAGCGCCACGTCATCATCACCCCCCTTTCCTCTCCCGAGAAAATGCCAGTCCAAGTCCACGAGGCCAACGGGGAGCGGATATTCTACGATAACTACCAAGTTAGCTCTCCGTGAAACTCCGTCGCGGACGTCAAGATCATCATCGCTCGAGCAAACCCTCCCATGGCGGACTTCCCATTTCCCCTCCGTCCCTGACCGAGAAAGGGCAAGAATCCGCCTTCTTCCTCGCGATCCTCGCCGCTCCCCCGATTCGCGATCCACATGCCGCGCGTCACCGCCGCCGCTCGACCCCCGCGGCCGCCCCTCCTCCTCCCGTGGCTCCTCCTGATCCTAGGGTTCCTCGGCGACGTGGCCCTCGGATTCAAGGTCCCGTTCAAGGTCAATGACGTCCTCCCCGTGCTCCCCCGCCAGATCTCGTGGCCGGTCCTCAACGGCTTCCACGGCGCCGTGGACCTGCTGCCGTCCTTCGTCGGGTCCGTCGCCCCCGGCGACGGGCCCCTCCGGTGGAACGGGACCTGCTTCGACGGCAACGACGCCCACCTCGAGTTCACCGAGGGCGATCGCGGCGGGGACGAGGAGCCCGGCTTGGGCGGCGGCGTTCTGTACTTGAAGGTTCGTCTTTCGTTCCTCTGTTGGTCCCGGTCGCGTGCCGAGACGGCGGTGCGTGTCGTGAATTATCCGTTAGTCTGTGTTGAACTTAGCATGGTCGAGGTGGTGCTCTGTAGGTTTTCTTAGGGCAAATGGAGGGTTATAGGGGCTGGTGAGTAGAGTCTGGATTGTAGGAGACGGAGTTAAAATTACATTTTTCCATCATCCTTTGTCGGTTACGACGATGCGTATGAATGGGTTTAATATTCAAGTATCTTGTGGTATCAAATCTGACTTGTTATTAGTCAAGGTAGAGACGATTGTGGAAACATGAAAAAATTATCATTTTCTTTACTCTGCAGTTATATGGAGTCGGTATTTCGGTTGAATAACGCTACTGGCATTACACAGTTGCTTAGGTTTTACATAGAAAGTTTGCAAAATTCTTGCCCTCACTTGTGCTGGAGAAAGTTTAATTTAATTGCTTGAATGGCAGGAGCTTATATTCCAGTCTCAAATGGTTTAAAATGGTTCTAGCTAAATCGCCTACCATGACTCTTTTAAGACAATAAGATTATTGCTCGAATTTTGAGATTTCTTCACTTGCTAGTTGCTTCCTTCACTGGACAAATGAATAATTTTGTCTTTTCTTGCTTTCTCCTTACAGACATCTGAACCACATAGCTGGACGTGCATGGATTTGTATGTTTTTGCAACACCATACAGGATCACGTGGGACTATTACTTTTCTGCGAGAGAGCACACGTTGAAGTTTGACTCATGGGAAGAACAAGCAGAGTTGGAATATGTATGCCTTGTGTGTTTGATTTAGTTGTGAATTAGTAAATCTCATCGTTGCATCAAAATAACGTCTGAGTTGGATGTTGAGCAGGTAAAGCAGCATGGAATTTCTGTATTTCTTATGCCATCAGGAATGCTTGGAACATTGCGTTCTCTATTTGATGTATTGCCCCTGTTCTCTAACACTGTTTGGGGTCAGAATGCTAATTTAGCTTTCCTGAAGAACCGTATGGGTGCTACATTTGAAAAACGTCCTGAGCCCTGGTACACAACTATTAATCCAGACGATGTTCATACTGGCGATTTTTTAGCTGTGTCCAAGATCCGTGGTAGGTGGGGTGGTTTTGAAACATTGGAGAAATGGGTAACCGGCGCTTTTGCGGGTCACACAGCGGTTTGCTTGAAGGATGAACATGGTAATCTGTGGGTTGGTGAATCAGGACACGAGAATGAGAAGGTGTGTTTTTGTTTTTATTTAATCGGTTTCTCTATATCAGTTTCTGACATTCACAAATCAGTAAACAAAGTTTGATGAATATAACATGGGGATTGAGGGTATGGAAAATGAATTGTACGCACTTGAACTTGATACCAAAGAGCAGATACTTGGAAACTGACCATGACATGTTGTGTGGTCTTCCACGAATGATTTCACTGATACGAATTTCTAAGCCAGTTTTTGTCTTGCCTCTTGCTCCTGCTGGGGAATGTATTCCCCTTATTGCCTCAGTTAAAGAGAGACTTGTGTTTTCCCCTTCTCATATCCTAGAATTTTGCCAAGAATCTTTTTGATGTCTATTTTAAGTTTGATTGTCTAGAAGAAAATAATTGTTTTTCTTGCGAATTTTTCTTGGGCTTAGAAGAATGGCATTGTTAATAATGAACACAGGTATGACTGGTATGATTACTTTTTGATATATTCTTCCACCATTTTGATAGCATAGTGCTCATTTATTTGCAGGGGGAAGAAATTATTGTGGTTATTTCGTGGCAAGAGTGGTGGGAATTGGCGCTAAAAGATAATTCCAATCCCCAGATAGCCTTGCTTCCTTTGCATCCAGATGTGCGTGCAAAGTTCAACTCCACGGCTGCATGGGAATATGCTCAAAGCATGTCAGGGAAGCCTTATGGTTATCACAACATGATATTTAGTTGGATCGATACTGTAGGAGACAACTATCCTCCTCCTCTCGATGCTCACTTGGTATGCATTTTCCTTGTTAATTCTGAACTGTGTTAATAACGTGAAGTGGTGGGAAGTGATTTTATTAATTGACTTATCTTATGCATCCATTACAACCTTGTTATTCAGAAATAATTATTGTGCGGTGAATCTGATAGTACCTGGCAATTTTTTGGTGCTATTTCTTTGGGATTGAAAATGGGAAGTTCGAGATTAGCGAATCTCCTCGACCTGCTCAATGCAATTGTTGTAACAGGGAAATAATGCTTAGCATGTGCTTCGTGTAGTATTCTTAAAGTGATTTTTGCATATTTCTTTTCTTTTGAAATATGATAAAGAGAGTTTATTTTCTGGAGTTGCTTTGAATTTTCCAACCTTTGTAACAATTCGACTTTCTTGTTTTGTTTCTTTTTTTTTCCTCACGAATGAAGAAGCCATATTCTTTGCAGCGTGGCATTTTTTGGTTCAGGATAATTTTAGGAATTATCATTATGTTTCCTGATACTTTGGTGCTTTTTGATAGGTCGTTTCTGTCATGTCAATGTGGACGAGATTGCAACCAGCATATGCTGCAAATATGTGGAATGAGGCTTTGAATAAGCGCCTTGGGACTGAGGTATGGCTGCTGTCTGGTCATACTTCCAGTTCTGATTTTCTTTTGTCAATTTATTATTTGCTTAGTTTATCCTTTGTCCTGGCTTTAGAAACGATATGAGTTTTGTGGATTTAATGACAAATATTCCCTAAATGAGGAGCTAAAATGGTAATTGTGAAACTAATGCGTGGATATTCTGGTCTGGTCAATATATTATGAGAGATCATAGATTTTCAAATCAGGAAAAAAGAGAGAGGAAGCAAAAGAGTGGTGTGACTGGTGTCCTGGTATTGGGTGCTTTTCTTAGCTACATAATATGCATACATGGAGCTTGTGTCTCAGGCATTTGGCTAGTCATTCTGATATGGATGGAACTTGTAGTCATCGAGTCCAAGTGGCTGCTGTCTTTGTGGCATCTCATTCTTGTGAGCTGGAGAGGTCGAGAAGATGAACCTCATAAATGGTATTGTGTACTCATGGGGACAAAGTGGCTCATTATTGCTGTTTGGCTGTTATTTGGCATGGGGAATGGGGATGGGAAGGAGAAAAGAGGAAAAACGAAGAAAGAAAAAGAAAAGAGGAGGGGTTCTTTTTTTTTTTTTTTTTGGGTGGGGGTGGGGGGGGGGGGGGTTTGTCATATTGAGGTTGAAATGATTATTTTGTGATTCCTAATTCATTAAGGACAGAATTTTCACCATTTACTGGTTCTATTCTCCAACAAGGTATTGCTAGCAATTCGCAAAGATCATGCATTTCTCGCTTTGTTGTAGGAATTGGACTTACATGGAATAATTCAAGAGACTGAACAACGAGGGATGTCATTTGATGAACTACTTACTACTCCTGAACAAGATGATTGGATGTATAGTGATGGGAAATCAACCACATGCGTTGCCTTTATACTCGCAATGTACAAGGAAGCTGGAGTATTTGGTCCCATTTCGAGTTCTATTCAAGTAACTGAGTTCACGGTAAGTCATCGATACCCTATTTCATCATCTACTTTTTATAGATTTGTATCCTGAATTTCATCATGGAAAATTCGTTACTGTATACGAACTGACTTCTCTTTGCTCTCAGATTCGTGATGCTTACATGCTGAAGATTTTTGAGAATAACCAAACTCGTCTGCCGAGTTGGTGCAGTAACAAGGGAGGTCAACTTCCATTTTGTCAGATTCTTGGGGAATATTGGATGGAATTGCCAGAGTATAACACCATAGAACCATATGCCAACATGAACGAGAACTGTCCTTCACTGCCTCCAAGTTATGAAAGGCCCAAAAGATGCTAAAGTCATGCTGATCCATTACTGCATGAGTAATCCATTCTCAAATACTTGTTTCCTCATCGTAGGGAGCTCTTTGAGCTCCACAATCTGTCTGGTCATACGTGATCTGTTTAGAAGCAGTGACAAAAGTGTGTATATGATAACTTCTGCGATATCTGCGTTTTGTACATATCTAGTCGTGAAATTGAAGGAAGGGACGGTCTATGAAATATCTTGCTTAAATAGACAACTAGCAGGGCTGGCTTGTTGACCACCTATGTTTCATCTTCTGTGAAATTGTCGGACGTTATGCTTGTATGAAATCGCTCCTATTGTCAGAAACTATGGTATAATTTCATAGAAGAGAGTTTTAGAAGTTGCAGGAGATATATTGCCTTAAAGTTCCTGTAATCGTGCGTGCCGTTTGCAATCTATTTTAGCGAGTAAACTGTGTAGCTCCTAGTAAAATTCTTCTTGGAGCATTGAGCAGCGGAGTGTATCCTCCAGGTTCCTGTCAAATGTACAAGCGATTTGGAAAAGCCTTGCAGGTGGAAGACCTGTTTTGGTAGAACTTTCAAGGTACTTTGTCTAGTTGAATTCAAAATATACTGGCAATTCAGTGCCTCTTCATGCGAGCACCAATTAAAACATTATTACGACTCTTCTACTAAATAGACTCCTGCTCTTTAGATTTAGCTTCATTAGTTCCTCCCTACTTGCTTAACAAAAGAGTTTGGCACGTACGAGACCTAGTTGTAAGTAGAGTCCGTCGTTTCCCTCTGCTGCAGCTTACAATTCACCATCCCAGAGCTCCTCAAATGTCTGGTATGGCCCGTCCTCAGAGATGTAATCTTCTCCAAGTATCCTCTGCTCTGTGGGATCTCATCGATCTTCTTTGATTCTTCCTCCGTCAGTTCCCAGTCGAAAATCTCAAGATTCTCTTTCATCCTCTCCTTGTTGAAGCTCTTGGCGAGTACACAAACTCCTTGTTCATATGCCCATCTGAGGCAAATCTGTTGTCACCACCAAACATGCATCAGTTATCTCCCAACACTCTTCTTGCTCCTCCATGAGCCTAGGTTTGAGATTTTCTTGTTTAGTTTGACGCTAACTGCTAAAAGACTCGAAGAACAAGAAGCATCTCACCTGGGCAACAGTTTTCCCTTTGGCCCTGGCGATTTCCTTCAGCTGCTCACACTCCATCACCTTATTGCTTCCTCCATTGCTTACTAAAGCTCCTAAAACAGAGAAAGCAGTGAGCAGAACCCCATTGGCCTCGCAGAACTCCCGAAGCTTCTTTTGTTGCCACAGTGGATTGAACTCTACCTTCAAGATTTCAAATTGTTTGGTTAAAATCAATCTGATAAACTCGGAAAAATCCCATTTCAGAACTCTGTTAGAGGAAGCACGATACTGTGAATTCATGGTTGTACTCAACTGTCTAGACATGGAACTGATCTATCTATGTTGTATACTAATATTCGAGACTTGCACTCTGAAAGCTTAGCATCTTCACTTCATTGTCATCAGAATTTAGATGCGGCTGGCATCAAATTAACAGGGTCATTCCTATTTAAGGACGTCTCTTCAACTTGTGAAGAAGCTCACCTGGTTGACATCAGGGGGTATCTGTGCATTGGCCAGGATGAAAGAGAGCTTTTTACAGGAGATATTGCTGACGCCGATGCTTCTTGTGAGTCCTTTTCTCTGGCACTCCTCCATATCTGCCCAAACAGCTTTGAAGTCCATGGGCATAAAATCTTCTTTCTTCATCGGGAACTCGTAGGTTCCGGGTTTTGTACTTACAGGCCAGTGGATAAGATAGAGATCTATGTAATCCAATTTGATTTTTCTGATGAGAATATTCGCAAACTAGAGGCTATCAGAAAACATTTCAAAAGGTAAGAACAGATTTGTTATAACATTACCTGCCATATTACAGTTAAGTTTCAACAAGTAAGTGTTCATATGACAATGAAATGACCATATATACAAGATTATCTCAGAAGACAAATTTTTACTTGAGGCTATTCTTGAGGGCTGGGAGGACAAGCCCGGGATGAGCATCACTGCACCAGAGCTTGGTGGTGATGAAGAGATCTTCTCTTGATTTGATTAGGCCTTGCGAAAGTGCTTCAGCGATGGCTTCTCCAATTGGCTCCTCTGTGTAATAAAGAGTTGCAGTGTCAAAATGTCTGTAACCCAGCTTAATTGCTTCAAGAACCGCCGCTTTCACAACTTCATGATCCACTTTTGGAAACGCTGCGGTGCCGAATCCTAAGAGTGGGATTTTCTGGCCACTGGACTTCAATACTGCTACCGTAACGCTAGCTAGAGTAAGATCAGATTGGTTTTTCATCTTGGATTATGCAGAAGATAGCAGATGATGCAGGGATTTGTTGTCCTGGTAATCTTTTTGAGACCCTGGGAGTGATGGAGCAACCACTCACATGATAGAAAATGTCTTGCTCTGTGTGTCAAAGCTTATATCATATAATGTGTAATATTAGGCTAGTGAGCCCCAAAAGAAGAAAAAGAAAAAGAAGTTGAGAAGTCAATAAAGCGCAAAGGAGAGGGGAGGCGGCTTGGCTAAATAGAAGCTAAAAAGAAAGAAAAGAAGGAGGAGGAGGAGAAGAAGAAAAGAAAGGGGAAGAAAGGAAAATGATTTTGGCATGTACACGCCGCGGATGTCTCGTCAAGCTGATTTAACTCCATAACGCAGCCTCCAGTAAGAGACTAGGCCCCTCGTTCGTTCAATTGAAGTAATTTACGGTTTTAGGGCTTAAATTCGGAATTTTTGGAAAATCAAGTGGTGAAGTCCGATTTTAGAGTCGTTGAGCCGTATATTTTTATAGAAATCATAGTTTAGGATGTTGTTGAGCCATAGGATTTTACGGATCGTGATTTGAGTTTATGGTTTGTCCGAAATAAAATTTCGAAATTTCCCGCGCACAATGAACAGTACGCATCCAGCAGCTTTGGGCCCGTATTTTGTCATTTTTCGGCTTGATTTTGGGACGGTTAAGTTAGGATTCCTGTAGTATGTTTGAAGGGCTTTCTTTGGACTATAAATACGTTCGGAACGGGATTCGAAGGAGGAAGTTAAAGCGTAACCAAGTTGTGCACTTAAACTCTACGTCGTGAACTGCTTGAATAATTGCTTTCGTTATGCGATTTGTTAGCGTGTAGGAGTCATTTTGTTAGAGTTAAGGCGTAATTTAGTTGTTTCGTTGTTGAGATAAACTTTTAATTGATTTTAACATTATTCATCGGTAATTTGATAGAACCATGAGTTTGACGATATGAGTATCATCTTTCGTTTGGTCATAGACAACGGGGTGAGTGGTACTATATCTTCTTTGGTTTTGTAAAACCATGTCTTGAAGTATATATGTATATTTATATTGAATTGAGGAGCATTTTTATTACATAAAAGCCGGATCGAGCATTTGCTACTTTTCGATTGATTATGAATGTTTGAAAAACGTATTATATAAAGTTCAAGGAGTAATATATATGAAATTGCTTGATTTATGAAAATGTTTATGATGATTCGAGAAATGGATAGGAAATGGATGATGGTTTATGCTGCAAAATGTTATTTGCTTAGTTTACGATATTGATTTTTGGATTGGGTTTTTGGTATTGGAGGATGGTTGTTTATACTCAATACGATTGTGAACCCAATGGGGGGTTTTTGAGGGTATGCATACCGGGTTTAAGATATCCTTCTGGACCGAGCTATCGGCTCTGTAGGTGGAGAGCTTGCCAAAAAGGAAATCTTGGTCTCCCTGTCACCAGGGGTTGTATCATGACCACGGTAGAGTATTGAGCAATACATTAATCAATGGATGGACCATTGATATGTGATATTTGATGAAGATTATTTAATGGACTTGATCATTGATACTTGAATTGTTGAGTTTTTCATATTAGTATAAAGTTTTGATGATGAGAAATAACTTTTATATGATTCAATATGTATTTTATATATTGAGTTTGAGTTATAAAGTTTGGTATTGCTTTGTATACATGCATAATGGTTGCTCGATCTGCTTAGAAGATATGTATTACTCACTGAGCTGTTGTTGCTCATTCCACTTGTCCTTTAATCTTTTCAGGTTCCTCGGTTAGCGGCGAATAGAGTAAGAGCGCTGTCGGTGGGAAACTTTTGAGAGTTCTATTTTTGGGTATGGTTTAAGGAAGTTGTGCACATAATCATTACTATTGATTGGATTGGCCAAGTTCTAAATGTATATTTCTTTTTGGTGGATTATAGAAACTCTGATGTTACAATCAATCTGTTGATTTATCTGATATGTAAATATTTGATTTGAGATATATATAAGTTGATATCAAGTTGTTTATTGCATTTGAGGCTGCCGTCCTTTCTGTGTCATCTCCATTCTTTGTAGTTTTGGGGTGTGACATAATGCTAGGCATATAATAAGAACTTTGTACTAAAAAACTAAGGTGCTACAGTGAGTGGATTAGAAAGGAACTTTAAAGTTGAGTTTGGTGAGATTTCCTGTATAAAAAAACTCAAAAGACTCGCTCCTCGAGAGAAAGAATTCAGAGAAACTTGCTCACTTAAGGCGTGTTTGTTTTTACTCCAAATAATGTCTGATTCTATTCTTTTGTTTCTCGGAATAAAAAAAAATAGAAATCATTTTGGTAAATTTTTTGTTCCTGATAATAGATTTGGAGCAGAATCAAGAAGTAGAAAAAAAGTAGCTTATTGTTTCTGGGAACAATTCATAGAATCAATTCCTATTTTTTTTTTTTCTCTTCTTCTTCCCTTTGGCCGGTCGTCGGCTTCAGTTATGGCCGGCCCCTGGCGACGCCTAGCCACAACGAGGCTCGTCGGGCCGAGCCTCGCTGTGGTTGGGCAAGGTTGACCTTGCCCAACCGAGCCTCGCCAAGCCTCGCCGTGCCTTGCCAATCGGCGCAAGGCTCGGCCTCGCTAGGCCAAGGCAAGGCTGACCTCGTGTTGCTTGGGCAAGGTTGAGCATCAAGCCTCGTCGGTGGCCAAGCGAGCCTCTAGCGAGCTCGTCGGACCTCGCTCTGGCCTGGTGAGGCTCCGGCTACAAAGAAGAAGGAGGAAGAAAAAGAAAAAGAAAAAAGAAGAAAAATATAATAAAAGTATTAAAAAAATTAAAAGAAACAAAAAATTTAAGAATTTTACCAAACACATTTCTATCCTTGAAATAGAAATTTTGGACATTACCAAACGCGTTCTTTTGCTTAGAAATTGTTCCCGGAAGTAAAATCAGAAAAAATCATTTTTGATAAAAAATTGTTCCTCGGACCATAATGATTACCAAACGTACCTTTATTGTCTTCAATTGTTTTTCTCTACCAACAATGCAATGTACCACGAGCTTGTATGAAATCTGACAGGCGATGAGCTTGTATGAAATCTCTCCTATTGTCAGAAGGTATGGTATAATTTTATATGATACGAGTTTCAAAAGTTTGCACGAGAATATTATCTTCAAGTTGCTGAAATGGAGTATGACGTTTGCAATCCATTTTAGCGAGTAAACTGTGTCGCAACAAGTGAAATTCTTCTCGGTGCATTGAATAGCAGTGTGTCCTCCCAGTTCCTGTCAAATGTACAAGCAATTTGGAAAAGCCTTGCAGGTTGAAGACTTGTTTTGGTAGAACTTTCAAGGTACTTTGTCAATTTAAATTTTAAATATTTTGGCAATTCGGTGCCTCTTCATGCCAGCACCAATTAAAACATTATTATGACTCTTCAACTAGAAAGACTCTTGCTTTAAGGATTCAGCTTCATTAATTCCTCATTACTTGGAGTTTGGCACGTGCAGGACCTAGTTCTAAGAAGCGTCCATTGCTTCCCTATGCTGCTCACAATTCGCCATCCCAGAGCTTCTCAGTTGTCCGGTAAGGCCTGTGCTTAGAGATGTAATCTTCTCCAAGATATCCTTTGCTCCGTGGGATCCTGTCGATCTTCTTCGATTCTTCCTCTGTCAATTTCTAGTCGAAAATTTCAAGGTTCTCTTTCATCCTCTCCTTGTTGAAGCTCCTGGCGAGTACACAAACTTCTTGTTCATATGCCCATCCGAGGCAAATCTGTTGTCAACACCAATCATGCATCAGTCATCTCCCAAAACTCTTCTTGCTCCTCCATGAGTCTAGATTTGTGATCAAATCTTTATGATTGGTGCTAAACGACTCATCGAACAAGAAGCACCTGACTTGGGCAACAGTTTTTCCTTTGGCCCCAGCGATCTCCTTAAGCTGCTCAATCTCCATCACATCATTGCTTCCTCCAGTGCTTACAAAACCTCCTAAAACAGAATAAGCAGTGAGCAGGACCGCATTAGCCTCGCAGAACTCCCGAAGCTTCTTTTGGTGCCATGCTGGATTAAACTCTACCTTGCATGATTTAAAAATGTTGTCAAAAATTGATCTGATAAACTCAGAATAGTCCCAGTTCAGAAGTCTGTTTGAGAAAGCACGGTACAATGAATCCATGATTGTACTCAACTGGCTAGGCATGGAATTGATCTATCTACATCCTATATTAATTTTCAAGATTTTTGCTCCAAAAGTAGCATCTTCTCTTCCTCATGGCTATCAAATTTAGACGCGACGGGCATAAAATTCGTAGGGTCATTTCCTTCATTAAAACTTCTTCAACTAGTGAAGAAGCTTGCCTGTTGACATCAGGGGGTATCTGTGCATTGGCCAGGATGAAAGAGAGCTTTTTACAAGACAAGTTGCTATGCTTCTTGTGAGTCTTTTTCTCTGGCACTCCTCCATATCTGCCCAAACAGCCTTGAAGTCCATGGGCATAAAACCTTCTTTCTTCATTAGGAACTCGTACATTCCGGGTTTTGTACTCACAGGCACGTGGATGAGATATAGATCTATGTAATCCAACTTGATATTTCTGATGAGAGCATTCACAAGCTGGAGGCTATCAGAGAACTTCTCAAAAGGTAAGAACTGATTGTCATCGGATTATTTGCCATGTCATTTAAAGTTCCAACAAGTTGGGTGCTCAGATGACAAGGAATGACCACATTTACAGAATTATCTGAGTAGATAAATTTTTTTACTTGAGGCTATTCTTGAGGGCGGGGAGGGCAAGCCCAGGATGTGTCACTACACCAGCGCTTGGTGGTGATGAAGAGTTCTTCTCTTGATTTGATCAGCCCTTGCGAAACTGCTTCAGCAATGGCTTCTCCAGTTGGCTCCACTGTATAGTAGAGAATTGCAGTGTCAAAAGGTCTACAACCCAGCTTAATCGCTTCAAGAACTGCCGCCTTCACAACTTCATGATCCACTTTCGGAAACTCCACCGTGCCGAACCCCAAGAGTGGGATTTTCTGACCACTGGACGTCAAAATTACTTCTGGAATGCTAGCTCGAGTTCGGCCAGATTGCTTTTTCATCTTGGATTTTGCGCAAGATAGTAGAATGGGGTAGGAAATTGTTGTCTTGGTAATCTTTTTAAGACCCCGATGGCGATCGGGCAACCACTCACATGATGAAAATGTCTTGGTCCGTCCATCAAAGCTTATATTAAAATATGCTATGCGTATAATGAGAACTTTGCACCATAAAACTACAGTGCTACAGTATGTGGACTGGAGAGGAGGAAGTAGGAACTTAAAAGTTGATTTTGGTGAGAAGATTCCTTGAATTAAAAACTCTAAGACGCACTCATCGAGAGAAGGAATTTAGAGAAACTTGCTCACACATCGTCTTCATTTGTTTCTCTACCAACAACGCAATACTACATATGAGCTTCATACAAAGTCTTAGAAAGATTAACAATACTTACTAAATATAAGACTCTTATTGTTTATAAAAACTCTGGAAAAATCCTACAGCTAGGAAATACTGCAACAACGTGCTTCTTCACTTAAGAACTGCATAAAGTCCGTCTAAGAATATTTCATGATGGGCATTGTGACCGACAAGACAAATTTCGGTAATCCAATATTAGGGTAAGCATACATAAGGGTGTGAAGCCCTCGATTTGTGAGTGAGATATCCGTGTGCCTATAGCTGAATTTCTGGTCCTTGGTCAGTAGTTTTTTTTTTTTTTTTTTTTTTTTTTTTTTTTTTTTTTTTTTTTTTTTTTTTTTTTTAACGGACCCTTGGTCAGCTTCAGGGGTGAGTATTTTCAGGCAGGAGTTAACTTCCAATTTCGAGTCGTGCTGGTTTTAATTCCTAGGATTTTCACACGTAGATAAGGATCTGGTTGACCTGCAATTACTGGAGTTGATCCGTTTATGGAATGTGGGTAATAACTTCATCTATTTCATATTGGATAAAAGGTGGGTATCTTGAACTTAATAATATTGGACGTGCGAAACCCTCTTAAGAATTGATGAAATTGAATATAATCATGCAGAAATGAGTAGAACTTTTGAAGAGGCTATAGTTCTGCAGTAACTATTCTATGCTTAGAGGGTAGAGCTCACCATTACAACTACTACTAGTTGACATAACTTCATTAATTCTGTCAGCTTTGGGATGCTTACATGCTGAAGATTTTCGAGAGAATACGAACTTGTATGACAAGTAGGTGCAGTAACACAATGAGTTCACCTCCTCGTTCTTTCAGTGGATAACGAAATGGGCTACACCACGGAAGCTCCAAGTTAGGATAGGACTGAAAGCTGGTAAACTTGGACAGAGCTTTCACTGGGCGAGTTCCTTCTTAGTTATTTCAAAGGCTCGATTCATCCAGTAGCTATGCAACTTTGATTTGCAGCTTCTGTAAGTGAGCCATGGACTGCTGCTGAAATTGGAATGCATGTACTTGTGAAATGCATTTTCTTATGGAGTACAATTACCCCTTTGGTCCGTTGGTCATCTGAACTATTATTAGCTTCTGCAATTGACCTTGTATAAGTTCTACAACGAATCTGTGATCGATATCATGCCTGTTTCAGGTTACGGTAGAGGCTAAAAAGAGCACCGTATTTTGATTGTTCGAATTCATCTTCTACATCGCATTCTGTGTCCTCGAATGGAAAAACTTTTTGGTTGTTCCATTCAGTCGTCTGGACAATTGAAAGCCTTTCCATGAGGCTGTAATTGTAAACCAGATATTGCTGAAAACCCAAAGGGTAGAGTGCAATGTTAGACATAGCAACATTTCTTGCGAAAGAATGTGACAAAAGCTTTGCAAGTCAAAACCTGTTTGAATGTAATCTACAACGTTGTTCTAAAAAATTCCAGTTCTGTTGAAACATAGCTTGATGATGTCCACTATTCATAGATTTCCGATGTTCTGATTCAAATTAGTTGAAGTTCAATACAAGCACGCATCTTTAGCTAGGAAATGAGCTGCAAAAATCTGATCAGATCCATTCATGAACAGTGAGGTTCTCTCCTAAGAATTCGGGTGATGTCCAGCTCCTCTTCAAATGAAGAAAGGTGCATCGACAAAACACGGAACTCATCAGAAAGTGTTTAGAGTAGCCTCCGTTGCTCACATCTCACCATCCCACCATCCCACAGCTCCTCAATTGTCTTGAAAGGCCCGTGCACTGAGGTGAAATTTACTCCAAGACATTCTCTGCTTTGGGGGATCTCGCTTATCTTCTTGTTCTCTTCCTCTGTCAACTCCCACTCGAAAATCTCCAGGTTCTCCTTCATTCTCTCCTTGTTGAAGCTTTTGGCCAGTACAGACACTCCTTGCTCAAATGCCCATCTCAGGCAAATCTGTTTACCACTACCCCAAGTATCAGCATAACTTAACATCTTCATCCATCTAAAATTGGAAATTAAATCACTAAACTAGGGCTGAGGTTCGAGAACAGAAGCGCCTCACCTGTGCAACAGTTTTTCCCTTGGCCTCAGCAATCTCCTTGAGCTGCTCACATTCTAAGACCCTATTACTTCCCCAGATGGTTCCTTTAGCGCCTAATGCAGCATAAGCAGTCAATAGGATCTCATGGTCTCCGCAGAACTCTTTTAGTTTCTTTTACTGCCAGAGTGGATTGAATTCCACCTTGCCAGAGACAATGCATCACTGTCAAAATGATGTCCTACCAAGAGCTACAACATGCATCAGAAGAATCAAAGAAACTCACCTGATTAACAGCTGGAGGCACTTGTGCAGTAGCCAGAATTTCAGAGATCTTTTTACAAGAGAAATTGCTGACTCCGATGCTTCTAGTTAGCCCTTTCTTTTGGCACTCCTCCATTTCAGCCCAAACGGCCTTGAAGTCCATGGGTAGAAACCCTTCCTTCTTGATCGGGAACTCGTATGTTCCGGGTTTCGAGCTCACAGGCCAGTGGATGAGGTAAAGATCTATGTAGTCCAACTTGAGATTTCTGACGAGAATGTGCACAAGCAGAGATCATCAGGAAATGTGCAGAGCAAGTGATTTCCGCATTCTCGGCTTTATGCCATTGTACAGACCTCATGCTATCGTCTACAATGCATTCACCAGTCAACACTGCACGACAATCAGTGACTCCAGTTTCAAACACTAACTATTCTCTGCAAAGTTCAAACCTCAGAGGATGTTTCCGAAAAGGGTAACGAGTTAAATAGGAGATCTTTAGGCATATCTAAACTAACCCATGTTTACATGCTTATCACAGGATCTTTACACACAAAATTGTAGGCCTTGACTCGAAACGGAAAGCTAATACGGGACAGTCTGGAGATTTCTGTTGTGTGATTACTTGAGGCTCTTTTGGAGAGCAGGGAGGACGAGCCCCGGGTGAGCATCGCTGCACCAGAGCTTGGAGGTGACGAAGAGCTCCTCTCTCGATCTGATCAGCCCCCTCGAGAGGGCTTCCCTCACGGCGTCGCCGAGCGGCTCCTCCGTGCCATACAGCGCCGCGGTGTCGAAATGCCTGTAGCCCAGCTCGATGGCCTCCAGGACGGCCAGCTTCGTCGCCTCCGGCGGCACCAGTGGGGACGCGGCGGTACCCAGGCCGAGGAACGGCATCTTCTGGCCGCCGGAGCTCAAGGCGCGGCTTGGGCGGGCGTCCATTGAAGATCAGAGTGCAGCTTGAAAGTAAACTCTGTTTACAAGACGATGATAATGACGGACAATGGGTGCGTTTGGGAACCACTTCCCAAAGCCCCTTGGGGTCCAAAGCCCCTTGGGAAAAAAAAAAAAAAAAAAAAGGTGTTTGGCAAAACACTTTGGAATGGACTTAATGGCAAAGCAAGTATTTTCAAGGCTGAAAGCCCAAGGCAGGTGAGGACCGCTTGGGCTTTCATTTCTTTCAGACGCTTCACGCGACAACCGTTCATTTTTTTTTTCCAAAATTGTCCTCAAGAATTTTTTGTTTTTCCGGTGCGTGCCCTTGGATGAAACACTGTTCATCTTCTCCGGCCAACGATTGCTACGGGGACGCCGCGACCTAGGCGATCTTCGTCGGAGAGTCGGGCGACCTCCGCAAGTCGCGGCGTTGCCGTGACCGTCGCTGTTGCACCGCGACCTCCGCACGGAGCTCGCCGGGGCCGCGCGACCCATCCGGTCGCCGGTCGGTGGTCGCGACCGGATCCGGTGCCGGAGGCTCGAGCGCGACAGATTTGGGTCGCGCGACCTCGCCGCCCCGGATCTAGGTCGCCGGAGGTCGAGGTGGCGTCGCGCGACCTCGCCGCCCCGGATCCGGGGTTGCCGGAGGTCGAGGCGGCGTCGCGCGACCTTGCCGCCCCAGATCCGGGGTCGCCGGAGGTCGCGACGGCGTCGCGCGACCTCGCCGCCCAAGAACCGGGGTTCGGAGGTCGCCGACGACCGCGCCCTTGCCGGTCATTTTTTTTTTTTTAATTTTTCTTTTGATAATTTTTTTTTACCACAAAACTCCTTTGTAAATGTAATTCCCCAAACACCATTTTGCTCAAAGTACTTCACAAAGAGCTTTCAAAGTACAATATAAACGGTTCGTTGCCTTGGACGGTTAGGTGCAACGCGACGGTAAGGGAATTGGAGAGGGAATCGGCAATTCTTACTGATTTCATGAAAATGTAATTAAATTCAACCCAGCAATCATGGCATGATACTTGTCTTGTCAATCTAGTGTAGTCAAGTCTTAACTCCATTCAATTTAACTAATTGGAAAATATACTAAGATGATTTGTTTCTTTAATATTTCTCTTTCTTACATGATAATGACAAAGTAGTTAAAACGATGTTATTTTGGATCGGATGAGAGTGACGTTGTTTTAGCCATGTAAAAATGAGAAAATCTTTAAAAAAGTCACGTTAATATTTTCCGTTAATCAAGTTATATGGAGTTAATGAAAAAACTCGATTGCATAAATTTGATTAATTTTAGAAGTTGATTGTACTTTTTGTAAGTTTAAGACTCAATTGCACTTTTAACATATGTTTTAGTACTTTAAGTACATTTATCCCATAAAAAAGAAAAAAAAGAAAGAAAAAGAAATAACCTACTCAATAGGTGGGGCAGGCCGATGTGTAATTAAGTCTAAAAAGTCCTTACAAGTTCGAACAAGCTCATGTTCAAGGAAGAAATTGTGGGAAAAATTGTCTAAAAGATCATAAACCCGTTGCACTTTTATCAATTTAATCTTAAGCCTTTTAAATTTTGCCAATTGAGTTCTAAATTTTTTCATATTTGGTCAATTGAGTCAATCTGCTCAATTTTGGCCACAACTCGTTGACATGGATGTCGGCTATCCTATTTGGCCCAACCCACACTAACGTGGACAAAATTTCATAACATTTTAATATATTTTCGATTTTTTTAATTATTTTTTCTTATTTTTCCCCTTCTTTTTTTTTCCCTTTTTTTTTTTTTTTTTTCTCTTTACCAGTGGCTGGGTTGGTTAGCCTCACCCACCACAGGTGAGGCTCGACCGAGTGAGGCCTGGCGATGGTCGGCCTCACTTAGGCCAAATTTGGCGAGGCTGGAGCCTTGCTTGGTGTCGCCCAAGCTTGGGTGAGGGGAGCCCTCGCTAGGGTATGCCGTTACCCAGGCACACACATCGAGCAAAGGCCGAGATGGAATCGAGGCTTTTTTGGAACTTCAATCGAGCAGAGAGAGAGACGACGGTTAGGGCTCACGGAGGAGACAAGGCCACGGGCTTCGAACCATGGACAACAAAGGGATGATCCTTTGGTGGTCGGCCTCACCCTTGCCAGATTTGGTGATACTAAGCAAGGCGATCGACCCTTGTTAGATTTGGCCTAGGCGAGGCCGACCGTCGCCGGGCCTTGCCTATGGCGAGTGAGGCCAGCTTGGCCATGGCCAATGGCAATTGGTCGGCCATTGACTAAGGGAAGAGGGAAGAGGAAAGAGGAAAGAAAAAAGAGAGAAAATAATGGAAAAAATAATTAAAAATTGAAAAATATTAATAAATTTTGTCCAATATAGCACCTAGAACGGTTAGTGTAGAGTGGTCAGTGTTCACGTCACTGAATTTCGATTGAAATTGGGCGGATGACCTCTATCGGCAAAATATGAAAAAGGTTTACGTTTCAATTAGTAAAATTAAAATGTTTAGGACTAAATTGGTAAAAATGTAATGAGTTTAGGACTTATTGGACAATTTTTTCAAAATTGTGTGTACGCCCATTGTTTGCCCCGACTCGGGTGTCCAACGTTGAGCCTTGTTGGCTTGGACTAATTAAATGGGGTCTATGATCATATCTAGTTTAACAACAGCATCTTCTAGATAGGAATAGAAACAAGCCACACGTAATCGGGTTCTTGATCCATCCCATTCTCAACCTTGATGATTTTTATCCTCTTCTTGATATTACTCGTTCGGATTCCACGGCGCCAAGCTGTGAAACTTCTCTAACCCCCACTTTGTTCGTGAGTCATTGGAACCTGGATCCAAAAGTGACCTAGCTCCCTTTTTAAGCTAACTGGATTTCACACTTAAAAAGATTTGATTGGCTCAATCTTACTCTATTGACAAATCAATCTTGAGACAAGTTCTTTTTGAATGGAGAAATTTTTTTTATGAAAACCAAAATTCTGGTTGTGTGGGTGACCAGAATTAAATGGAAATTCAGCTTTTGTCACTCAATGACCACTCAATCTTGTTGATACATATTTGCCCAAACGGTAGATTGGAATATGATTTTCTAGAGACTGTCTGATGGCTAATTTGGAAGGGGAGGAGTGTAAAAGGAGACCAAGGTATTGAGGAGCAAGATAGTGACAAAGTTTAGAATCTAGAATTTCAAAGTTCGAGCGTACTTCGACTATATATTTGTCTTTAGTGAGCTTCAATTGTGTGATCGTAAGAGAAGTATAGTAGGAGTGATTGAGTGAGATAGTATGACCTATCATACATTGAGTATAATCACTAAATATTGTAAAGTAGGATGTCAATGTGGGAAAGTGGACACAATCTTGATCTAACCGAACCACTATAAGTCTTATGTGCAATTTCTCTTATCCTTAAACTCTTATTGTTTATCATTGTAGTCTATTGCACACTTGCAAGGTGCTTATGTAATTCATTCAATCACAAATTGGTTTTGAACTTTGTTTAGAAGTTCAGATTTCGACTCTTTCAATTCCACTTTAGCTTGTTGAAATTCTATAAAATCATTTATTCATCCCCCAAGAGTTAGTTCAACATCTTTCTTCGCTCGTTTCTCTACCAAGAATGCAATACTAACTTCTTCTTTTTTTGGTGACCGAGGATCCGCCGGAGCATGCCTTTGTAAGCTTATGCCGATTTGGGGTCTCACGGGCCTCCGCGGTGGAAGACCTATAGCGACTATAGGTTGAGAAACTGGCCCGTTTCAATCACTAGCAACGCAGAGTTTCAAACCCTTGACCTCCATGTGCTGGAAGGAGAAATCTCAACCAATTACGCTGCCCACGGGTGGGTACTAACCACAAGACTTTTATTGTTTATAAATCTAATAATGTAACCATAAGCACCCGCCAGATCTTGAAGCAAACTATAGACGTGCATTTACTTTGTTGACCTATATTAATCCACAGACTATGCAAGATTGACAATAAAAACACCGCAAAAATCCTGTTGCTGGGAAATACTGCAGACAACCTGTTTTTTTTTTCCCGGTTCATAAGCAGATGACCAGGTTCTTCACTCAAGAACTGCATAAAGTCCGTCCAAGGATTTTTTGTGACGGGCACTGCGACCGACGAGACAAATGTCGACAATTCTATACTAAGGTGGGAGTGCATAAGGGTGTGAAGCCCGAGATCTGTCAAGTGAGATATCCGTGTGCCTAGAGCTGACATTTTAGAATGCCTTGGTCAGTTTCAGGGTGAGTATTTTCAGGCATAAGTTAAACTTCCAATTTCAAGTTGCACTAGTTTAACTCGTAATATAAATTGGTTTCCATTTCGTACGATTGGTTTCTCTATATTAATGTAAGATTTTCAGACGTAGATAAGGTCTGGTTGACCTGCAATTACTTGGACCGAGCTTTCACTGGGCGAGTTCCTTCCTAGTTTTTTCAAAGGCTTGATTCACCCAGTAACTCTGTATCTTGGATTTGCAGCTTCTGTAAGTGAGCCATGGACTGCTGCTGAAATTGGAATGCACGTACTTGTCAAATGTATTCACTTATGGAGTACAGTTACTCCTAAGGTCCATTGGTCATCTGAACTGTTATTAGCTTCTGCAATTGACCTTCTATAAGTTTTACAATGAAATTGTGACCGATGTCATGTTTGTTTTAGGTTACAGTAGAGGCTAAAAAAGAGCTATGTATTTTGTTTGTTCGAGTTCGTCTTCTACATTGCATTCTGTGCTCCCGAATGGAAAATCTTTTTGTTTGTTTCATTCAGTCGTCTGGACAATTGAAAGCCTTTCCATGAGGCTGTAAACCAGATATTGCTAAAAACCCAAAGAATAAAGTGCAATGTTAGACTTAGCAACATTTCTTGCGAAAGAATGTCACAGGAGGTTTGCAAGTTGAAACCTGTGTGAATGCAATTTGTAACATTGTTCTCAGAGATTCCGGTATCTGTTGAAACGTGGTTTGATGATGCCAACTATTCATAGATTTCCAATGTCTGATTCAAATTAGTTGGAAGTTCAATACAAGCACGCTTCTTCAGCTAGGAAATAAGCTGCAAAAATCTGATCAGATCCATTCACGAACAGTGAGGTTCTATCCTAAGAATTCAGGTGATGTTTAGCTCCTTTTCCACATGAAGAAAGGTACATCCACAAAACTCAGAACCTGTCAGAAAGTGTTCTGAGCAGCCTCTATTGCTCACATCTCACCATCCCAAAGCTCCTCAATCGTCTTGAAAGGCCCGTGTACCGAGATGTAATCTTCTCCAAGACATCCTCTGCTTTCGGGGATCTCACTTATCTTCTTGTTCTCTTCCTCTGTCAACTCCCACTCGAAAATCTCCAGGTTCTCCTTCATTCTCTCCTTGTTGAAGCTTTTGGCCAGTACAGACACTCCTTGCTCAAATGCCCATCTCAGGCAAATCTGTTTACCACCGCCCAAAAATATCAGCATAACTTAACATCTTCATCCATCTAAAATTGGAAATTAAATCACTAATTAAGGGCTAAGGCTCGAGAACAGAAGCGCCTCACCTGTGCAACAGTTTTTCCCTTGGCCTCAGCGATCTCCTTGAGCTGCTCGCATTCTAAGACCCTATTGCTTCCCCAGATGGTTCCTTTAGCGCCTAATGCGGCATAAGCAGTCAATAGGATCTCGTGGTCTCCGCAGAACTCTTTTAGTTTCTTTTGCTGCCACAACGGATTGAATTCCACCTTGCCAGAGACAATGCATCGCCGTCAAAATGACGCCATAGCAACTGCTAGGACGTACATTAGAAGAATCAAAGAAGCTCACCTGATTAACAGCTGGAGGCACTTGCGCAGTAGCCAGAATTTCAGAGATCTTTTTACAAGAGAAATTGCTGACTCCGATGCTTTTAGTTAGCCCTTTCGTTTGGCATTCCTCCATTTCAGCCCAAACGGCCTTGAAGTCCATGGGTAGAAATTCTTCCTTCTTGATGGGGAACTCATAAATTCCGGGCTTCGAGCTAACGGGCCAGTGAATGAGGTAAAGATCTATGTAGTCCAACTTGAGATTTCTGATCAGAATGTGCACAAGCAGAGATCATCAGGAAATGTGCAAAGCAAGTGACTTCCGCAGTCTTAGCTTTACGTCATTGTACAGACCTCATGCTATAATCTACAATGCATTCACCAGTCAACGCTGCGAGACAATCAGTGCCTCCAGTTTTAGACACCGACTATTCTCTGTAAAGTTCAAATCTCAGAGGATGCTTCCCAAAAGGGTAACCAGTTAAATAGGAGATCTTTAGGCATATCTAAACTAACCCATGTTTACATGCTTATAATGCACAGGATCTTTACACACAAAAACGTTGTAGGCCTTGAATCGAACGGAAAGCTAATACGTGACAGTGTGGAGATTTCTGTTGAGTGATTACTTGAGGCTCTTCTGGAGAGCAGGGAGGACGAGCCCCGGGTGAGCATCGCTGCACCAGAGCTTGGAGGTGACGAAGAGCTCCTCTCTCGATCTGATCAGCCCCCTCGAGAGGGCTTCCCTCACGGCGTCGCCGAGCGGCTCCTCCGTGCCGTACAGCGCCGCGGTGTCGAAATTCCTGTAGCCTAGCTCGATGGCCTCCAGGACGGCCAGCTTCGTCGCCTCCGGAGGCATCGGCGGGGACGCGGCGGTGCCCAGGCCGAGGAGCGGCATCTTCCGTCCGCCGGAGCTCAACGCCGCTTCGGGGATCTTGGACGGGTCGCGGCCAGAGCGGGCGTCCATTGAAGATCAGAGTGCAGCTTGAATGTCAACTCTGTTTACAAGACGACGAGAATGACGGAGAGAATATACGGCTCGTTTCGTTGGATGGTTAGGCTCGACGCGACGATAAGGGAATTTGGAGAGGGTATCGGTAATTTTGATTGATTTGGTCAAGCTCAAAGTTCAAGATTCCTAGTGGATTTTAATCCCCCATAGGTTAAAAGAAAAATTTAAAAGTTCACTGAAAGTACTAAAATTTGTGATGAAACATATGATTGAATCTAATCAAACAATTAAATCATGGTACTTGTCAAATTTGGTAGATTGAAAATGTCGAGGTGGCTTTTTTTCTCTCTTTTACACGTTTTAACCACGTAGGAAAGAAACAATATTAAAAAAAAAGTCACGTTAACATTTTCTAATTAATAAAAAGATTTGATTGCATAATTTTGATATATTGTCTGATTTGATTGCACTTTCCGTAAGTTTTAAGACTTTTAATATATCTATCTTGCAAAAAAAAAAAAAAATTAACTAGCTCGGCGGGGCAAGTGTATATTAGGTCTAAAAGTTCTTACTCGGATTCAATCGTATTTTGAAAATGGTACACTTTTTTGTTTGGTTCGGACAAGCTCATGCTCAAGAAAGAAGATGTACTTTGGTTTATGATCGCATCTACTTTGGTTTTCACACTCGGTCTACCCAAATTGAAAAAAGAGAAAGTGCCATGCACTTAGCGCAAGCATCCAAAGAAAAATAAATTATCTGTTTGTACCCACTCCGCTAAAACGAATTTTCCTACCGACTAGTCTCAGAGGGTATTTGCTAAGAGTAACATGAGAGAGTTTGCATGTTGTAATAGAATTCTTTAACAACAGCATCTCCTAGATAGGGACAGGAACAAGCCACATGTAATCGTGTTCTTGATCCATTCCAGTCTCAACCTTGATGATTTTTATCCTCTTCTTGAGATACCTCGTTTGGATTCCACGGCGCCTAGCCGTGAAACTTCTCTAACCCCTACTTTGTCCGCGACAATCATCGGAACCCGGATCCAAAACTGACCTAGCTCCCTTTTAAAGCTAACTGGGGCTATGCCGGCAACAACATGTTCTCTTAGGATAGGAAAAGCATTGGATTCATGCATGCAAAAACTCATCAAGAAGACGAACGAGTAATCACCAAATTAAAGCGCAAGATAACCAATAACTTCGAAAGTCGTTCTAAGTCAACCCAAAATGACATCGAGTTTACACAGCATTGAGTCCCCATCTCTAATATCTAAGTACAGATTCAATAGGGGTTAGGATGAGAACAAAGAAGAATCGATAGAATCCGTTGGGATCCTCATCTTTCTCCGAAGCTAAAAGGATTACATACAATTATTATTATGAAGAATGAAGAAGAAGAAGAAAGCAAAAAGGGGGTCAACGAATCTGTCGGGGGTTGTGGAACGGGAGCTTGTTCTTGACCCGCTGGAGACGTACCCTGAGCCTTTCCCCAGTTTCCTCAGCCATCGCTTTGGCCTTCCCAGCGCCTTCTTTGAGCTTCTCCTTGATCTGAGCCCTCCGGCTTTTGGGGACACTATCAGGCTCAGAATTAGAAAAGAATGTACCTCCCGTGGTCCATCTCGCATCGCAACTTGGAGTCTCGCTCTCGCTCGTCGGATCCATTTGCACCGGAACGATTCCTGCCTTTTTCGCAATGCGATGGAAAATTTTATCGGTATGTCTGGTTGTTCCTTGGACTCATATAGCCACACGGATCAAAGATGGTGATGAGTCGATGATATGTCGCCATTATAACGTCACGATGGCCTCAAAGCGTAAGCGCTGACCAGAACAACCCGCGTTCACGATCAGATTCGATGTATGTCAAAGTCCACGCACAGAGTCGATACGCGCTCAGGCTTTGTTAATTGGAATATTCTTCCCATTGAATCTTCTGTTCCATTCCTTTGAAATGTCCGAGAAGTAGTACTCGCATCGATTCCAACTCGTTTATAGTATTGCAATTATATAGTAAGGATTGTTCTCAGAAACACCGCCAGGGAAAGAAAATTTCTCTACACTCGGCTTTCGTTACCATTGACGCGTTGGTTGTAACTAGGCCTATTGAAATGGGTTATATTCATTTCTAGGAAAAGTATAAAAAAAAGTCTTTAACCTATTACATTAGTACTAGTTCAATTCTAAATATTTCACATCGATACTCAGCTAATTTAGGTGGAAAATGGCTGAGGTAGATGGTGATCGCCTTATATGGTATGACTAATGTTAACGTAGACTTTTTTTAATTATTTAATTATTTAATTTTTCTTTCCTTTCTATTCTTTTTCTTTTTTTCCTTAATCCCTTCGAAAGTCGCTAGCCTTCGTGATGGTCGACAGAGGTCATCGATAGGCTACAAGGGCAAGGGGCCGGCTGGGTTTGCTAGATTTAGTGAGGGGCCTCACCGATGGCCATCACAGAGGTTGGCAACTGCGAAGGGAAAATAAGGAAAAAAGAAAAAAAGAGAAATGAAAAAAATTTAAAAATGTTTACGTCAGCAATTTCCTATATAAATTAGCCGGATGGATTTAATTTGTATCAATATGAAAAAAACTTTAGGATTAAACTAGTCCAATTGAAATGCTTAAGGACTAAATTTGTACAAATGCAATAGGTTTATGATTTTTTTGGTATTTTTCCTCCATTTCTTAACCCATACTTGATGGGCTAAGTTGTTAGATGAATTAGTTATATTCAGTAAATGAGTCATAGATAGGTTTAAAATGGTAAAGCTCTAAATAATTGGGGTGTTAAATGGTTTACAACTTGCTTAGACCCAATGTACTTTTAAGACTCTTTCTTCAATCTCTCTCTCACCTTTACTCAATCTCGTGCTCGCTTACTCCATGCTCTTACCTTGGTTTAGATATAAGTTTTTCTAGATTAAGTTAAATATAAAAGTATTTTAGTAATATAGGTCTAGTCGACCATGTGTTGGGTAGGATACGAGCCATTATATTTGTATTGAATAGAATTGGGTAAAAACGGGTTAAATTGATCATTTTGGGCATGATCATTTTTTACCGATCCATCCATTTGACGTCTTTAGTTGCAACTACTCACCACTTAGAGGTGTTAAGCAAGTGAATGGATTCGGATTAAATAAATAAAACATGGATCAGCCCATTTATAACCCTAGTCTCATTTAGAATCATTTTATTGCGCACTAACTAATAAATAACCCAATTATGAGAACTCACAACCACGCATACAATCAATATAAACTCTTCAGGTGAATATGTTCCTCGGATAAAATTTTGTACATCAGGTTGAAAAAAAAATATGTCAGTACACAAAGCAGAAAAACCTAATAATATCTAAAGATGGACAAACTTACAAGGAACGAGAAAAGACTGAACGAGGAAATGTCGTCATTGCAGACGCGCCAGGTCGTTGTCACGGGTCGAAAAGTGAGGGAGCTTCGGTGCTGTAGAATCGTCGACTAACGTGGCTTCCCGAGTCGGACCTCCTTCGTCCATCACCACTCGAGAAAATGATCCAGCACCTACCCATTCTGTAGATTCGTTTCCCATGCTGCTCTGCTTTAGCGTTGCGTCTTTTTGATTCATGGCCCCTGCTCCTCTTTTCAGAGCCTCCAACTTGCTTCCTCGCAAGATGTCAATGACGTGATGACGCCCACTTGCGTGCGGTCGCCAAAGATCATGATGACGGGGATGGGGAGGGGACTGTCTTCAAGACAAACTGCGCGAAATTGGCCATGCATGATGACCCCACACTCAAAACTCATTGGGATTTGCCTTTTTCTTGTGCTTCACTGCCGATGCTTCTAGCTTGAGCTCGAGATGGCCATAGAGTTTAAGACCATACGAAGCTGCCTTCCCCTTCTGGTACCTTCTCTTTTGTCGCTAGTTGTCGTCATTTTTAATGATGGGATAATACTACAAGTATCTTTTGAGTCATATAATCTTCAAAGAAAATGAGAACCGCCCCCGTCAAATGCATCGCAAAACTATAAGGTGGCGGACATGGCCTTCAAGACTATTCTAAGCGGGAGATATGGCAGTTCCGACATGGAATGTACCTCATCGGGACCAAGCACTCGATCCATCATATGTCTATCCAAATCCATGCGAACTAAGCTTACCCTTTATAAGACCCTATGTTTCACCTAAGAAAACACTTTCAGGGAGTGCAGATTGAGTGCTTAGCGTGCCCTTTAAATCATCGGTCTGGTCCTTGCCGATGTGCTCTCAAGAAAAAGGAGGAAGATCCGATAGCCATACGTGAGCCACACGAATAAAATATTCTCCAGCTCGACCCCGGATTCAACGGCTCTACCAAAATCAAGAGTACAATGCGTACAAAAAGTTAAAAGTCCCATCTCCCACAACTTGCGTCAACGCGCTCGCTCTTTTTAGAGAAGCGTCTGGTTTTATCTCTACAACAGGCGTGGCTGGCCGCGTAAAAGGTGTTTGCGTTAAAGGTATCCGCACTCCCTCCGTCGAATATGCTCAAGAGCTGCGGCAGGACAGCTTTGTCCATATCGACCTCCTCAATTTCGGATGGTTGTCCAAGTGGCAGCTGGCGTCATGTGCGAACCGAGCTTATCTTAGTATGGACAAGTAGGCATTGCCAACTTTAGTCTATGCTACGTGTGTTTTGCATACCATTCAGATGGATGGAGGCAGGTCATAGGTGTGAAGTCCCGTTTGATACCCCAGAAACTTACGAAAGCCCCACTGCGCTCATCTTTCCACGACATAGCCATTACCACCATGAGTCTGCAATCATCTCTCTGTCTATCTTGTGCGAGCGCGCATGCTAAGGCGTCCCTGATCCGCCGCCGCCGCAACAAACCTAAGGTTGAGCTATCCTAACGATGCCTTGCCCCGGTCGGGTGACCCAGGCGAGATTTGCCCTTTGCGTAGGTGAGAACCCGAGTGATACCGCTTCAAGCCATATACAAGGACTTCTTCATTAATAGTCAAAGGGGAGGTCTCTTTTGCTCGAAAGTTGTTCCGTGACTTCTGAATTTTAAGTACAGAATATCATGTTTATAAGTTTTCAATCAATTCAATCGAATCCTATACCTTAATTAAAAAAAAAAACACACAATTGAATCCTAGACATTTTACTTAATTTAATCAAGTCTTTAACTTTCATTGAAAAGTGCAACTGTGTTAAAAAACTTAAATAAGAGAGTGGAATTTATAAATGTCATATTGTTAATTTTTTAAGTGACATATAAACAATTTTAGATATCAATTATCAAAATCACTTTATTGCACTTTTTGAAGAAAAAAGTGAAAAATTTAATTAAATGATGTGAAAAGGTTTATGACTTAATTGCATTCCATAGACATAAGACATTGGTTGCACTTTTCCCCTATTGACATGCAGAGATCATTTCATTCTGTATTTTTAAATTATCAATCGCCATTATGGACATATTTTTTTTTTTTGAATAATCACATAGGCAGTCCTCTATTTTTACTCGAAATTTGAATATCATCCATCGATCTTGATTTGATATAAAACAATTCATCTACTTCCAGAAGAGTTCATCGTTAATGCTTTCCTCAAGTAATTAAAGTGAATGCCAGCTGGATGTTGAAATGCTTGTCCGGACAAACGGAGAACATGTGTCGATTTTTAATACCCTCGAATTGACGTTCGGTTCTTATGTAGTATGCCAAGTAGGTAAAAAGTATTTATAACCTTTGTGGGCTCTCTTAGAAAAGTACTTAGATCAATGTCAATGTTTCATCCTGAATAAAAATCCTAATCAATGGATAAGCTCAGGATTAAGCTTTTGTTGGATCATAGTTGTTTTTTCAAAGAGTGAGGATATTTTCTGAAAAGTAATGTATTTTGCCTTAATTGATAGTTTGCTTTGTTTGGTGATGTGTTGACGTCGGTGGGCTCAATTGACATTCATACTAAAAATGTGTTTGGAACTATATGCTTTTTCCCTTTTTCGATGCTACTTGTAGTTGTATTGGATAATTCACGAAATCATTTATCTATTGTATAATTGCTTGAATTTCTACAAAATCATATAAAACACTTAGGTGTGCTATGCATGCTTATGATGCTCTAACCCGTAGAGTCTTTCTGATTATCATTTTTTTTTAATTCTAAGTAAAATTATTCGTGTTGGTGATATAGTAACATTATATATAGCCAACCACCCCATCATTATTTGATCTTGTAATTTAACCCCTCCCTCCCTCTCTCTCTCTCTCTCTCTCTCTCTCTCTACGGTGAGAAAGAAAACATGGGAATTCTTCCATGTCCCTTGCCCTGCAGCTCCGACGCCACCATCTCCTCCGAGCATCAGTCTTCCCACTACCGTCACCTTCAATCCGAATCCTCAAGTTCCCTCTCCTCCCAATCCAGCCTTCCCTCCGTCCCTTCCCTGACCCCTCAACAACCCCAGCCCTTCGACCTATCTCCGACTCCCGTCCACCACTGTTGCGTCGCCACTCTCTCCGGCCACTCCTCCTACGTCTCCTCCCTCGCCCTCGCCGGCAATTTCCTCTACAGCGGCTCCTCTGACGGCGAGGTTAGGGCGTGGGACCGAAGCCTGCCCGGATCGGATGCAGGGCAAGCGGCGCTGGCCGCCGTCAGCACGAGCGCTGTAAAGAGCGTGGTTGCGCGCGGGGACAGGCTCTTCACCGCCCACCAGGACCAGAAGATACGGGTGTGGAAGATCGAGGCCGACGGGAGGTACAGGCTCGTGACCTCGCTGCCCACGTTCGCCGACCGCTTCGCGAGGCTCTTCTCGGCGAAGAACTACGTGGAAGTGCGGCGGCACGAGAAGCGCACGTGGGTCCACCACGTCGACGCCGTGTCGTCGCTCGCGCTGGCCCACGACGGCTCGGTGTTGTACTCGGCCTCGTGGGACCGGTCGTTCAAGGTCTGGCGGGTGTCCGACTTCCGGTGCATGGAGTCGGTGGACAGGGCGCACGATGACGCCATCAGCGCCGTCGTCGTGTCCCGCGACGGCCATGTCTACACGTGCTCCGCCGACAGGAAGATCAAGGTGTGGAAGAAGGAGGGTCACCAGAGAAAGCACGCGTTGGTCGCGACTCTAGAACGGCACAGGTCCGCGGTCAACGCTCTGGCGTTGAGCGAGGACGGATGCATCCTCTACTCGGGTGCATGCGACAGGTGAGCACTTCAGTTCACTATTTATTCTCCCAGAGCTATTCAATCGCGCGTGCACAAAACAAGTAAATTCACAGTAAAATTCAAAATTCATAGGTCGATCCTCGTTTGGGAGAAGGTCCAAGACGGAGGGCAGAACAGAGGATCAGAGGGCGGCAGCGGCGGGGAGGGCGAGCACTACATGGTGGTGGTGGGGGCGCTGCGAGGGCACACCAAGGCCATTCTGTGCGTCGCGGTGGTGGGGGACGTGGTGTGCAGCGGATCGGCGGACCACACGGTGAGGGTGTGGCGGAGGATGGGAGAACATCGGAGCTACTCCTGCTTGGCGGTGTGCGAGGGACACGCGAAGCCGGTGAAGTGTTTGGCCGCGGCCGCCGACGCGGACGGCGGCGAGGGCAGTGGGAGCGGGACCAGATATCTGGTCTACAGCGGCGGACTGGATTGTAAGATCAAAGTATGGAGAATTTGCTTTGGGAAAGAGTAGGTGGGGGAGGGTCAAGTTGGACAATTCGACCCGCTCATCGTACCTTTTTTTTGTTGACATGTTTGTGTGTTTTGGCGATTTGTACATAAGCAAAATGAGGATGTTTCTTTTCCGGAATTGGTTCCTCGTCCTCCCCTTGTTTTTCTTTCTTTTTTTCTCACGATTCCGTGCGAGATCCAACGGTCGACATTAAAAGTTTTTGATCCGATGGTCCCGGGTTCGCACGATTTTGTTGTTGCAAACCATCATTTCATTCGAAGAAAAGCCCGACAGCTAATCCAACCAGGGCGGTCATTGTTCCAATTTGACCGCGGAAGAAGACTGAGGAGTAGATTCTAGAAAGTCAAGGCAAGGGCTGTCAAATTTTTCCAAAATCTACCGCCGTAGGACCATTCACGAAGTATCTCCGGTTCCACCAATTTCAGGTTAATATGACAGCACAGAGGGATGCTCCTTGAAAGAGCATGACCCTTCACCTAATTCGCTTTGAAAATATTGCAAAAATTAGGTGAAGATACAAAGGATATGCAAGTAAGGATACGCGGACACAAGTGGGGCGTGGCTATAATCAGCTTATGCCGTCAGGTGTTGAGTAGTGATTTGTAGATACAAAGGATATGCAAGTAATTTTTACCAAAAAAAAACAAGGATATGCAAGTAAAGACAAGAGTTGATTTTTTTCTTCTTCTATGGATTGGGGGTCTCCACGTTTAGTTTTCTCTTCATGTAGCTGCCAAGTTACCTTTTAAGATTTCAATGTATGGGCTACGATCAAATTGTATGGCTCGAATTGGGTATACCTTTTTTCCTTTTTCCTTTCCTTTTTTACTCTTTCTTCTTTCCTATTTTTGCCCTTGGATGCGTCTAAGCATTGCAAGTGACACGACCCAATTGCTATGCATGCCAGTCGAGCCAACATCGACCACCGGCCACGATCGTGCCACTGCTGCGGCGCGATGCCAATGTTGATGCCATGGGCCCCGTCCCCAAGCGCCCAAAGCTGCCATGTCTCTCCCTCTCTATCACTCTCTCTGCAAATAGGGTCACAAATTGGGTCTGGGCGCAATGGTTATCTAGCAACATATTTCCAGATCATTTGTTTTTGTGAAACAATTTGAGTCTATGTTCTAAGCTCATTTGATATGAACAATTGGCCAAAAGTGTTTTTCTTGGTTGACAACCGCTTTTAGAGAGCACAAGGACAAGGATCCCTACTGTAGAGGAAAACCCTAATCACACGAAGTGGGTGAATGTCCTTGAAGATGAACACTCGATTCGATTTGTAACATAATCCTTCTCTGTTTCGATCATGTATAAAGCTATAGATGGGTTACGATCTATTCGCGGTTGCAAGAACTTATATATACCAAAGAGAAATGGACTTTGGTGATTGATGACATTTGTCATGTTGGATGTGTGTTTGAATTGAAAATCTAACTTCCCATATGTTTGCCTAGACTTACACAAGTGAACCCATTTTCGCTCTTCGCATTGATCCAACCCGGACAAGATCGACCGATACCCACCCATTCGATCAAGTCTAGTCCTATAATAACACTTACAAGCATCGTTTAGTGCTTGCTGATGCGAAGAGCTTGTTACTGGTTTGATATTTGATTTGTGTTTAACTCCAAAGCCTTCTGAACTGAAAACTTGTGCCGAAGTGAATGATAGTACTAGGAGTCGAATCACACCGAAACATGAACAATACCCGACATCCTCGACCCTAGTTCAAAAGAAGTTTAATATTTATTATATAAAGGCGATTGATTATGCTGATGTAAAGCAAAACAATAAGGGTCTCTCTTATTAATTCTCCACTTGATTTTCTGAGGTATAGATGGCTCACGTCCCGCCTAATCAACAATAATCTAGCTAACTTTACTGACTTTAAGGTTTTTTATTTGGTGAATTCTTGAAGGGCCCTGGCTGTACGACATCCCAAGCACAAAAAGCAGTCATTGCAAGACTAAGATGAAAAAACATTCTCGTTCTCACCTTGTCCTTTTCTAGAGACACCTACTTTCTCCCAGGATACCGACTACGTGGGAGATTACATCGCAGCCACGTAACTAAGAG
Organism: Eucalyptus curtisii; assembly: GCA_017140595.1. Lineage (NCBI taxonomy): Eukaryota > Viridiplantae > Streptophyta > Magnoliopsida > Myrtales > Myrtaceae > Eucalyptus > Eucalyptus curtisii. The sequence goes on from CM029504.1 coordinate 10,193,324, forward strand.
TCAATTAGCAGGCATGAGCTAAGATAGAGGTTGATTTACCCCCATTATCGCTTCGAGATAAAGCTTCCTTAATATTAAACTTGTGGGTGGCCTCATGGCGAGAGTCTATTTGGCCAAGTTTTGATTTGATTAATCATCTTTTACTTTTAGGTCTCGGGGCAAAGCTGATCTGACGTAGTGTCATATAAATTAATCATGATTTGCAGCCGAGTCATCATTGCTCTTCCATTTTATGTGCTACCCTAGGACTTGTTTGCATTAGGTCATACCATATGTTGTTAGGATCGGTTTGACTTTCTGAAAGATACGTGCTTCTAGAGGAATAACAAGTTATGTTGATTCTGATTTTGCAAGCATGTGTTGGGTGCCGTGAGTTGTGTCATCGGTTGGAAAGTGCAATTACAGTTGATGGTCGCTTTATCGGCAACTATAACAATGTATTTAATGTCAACTGAGGCAAGTAAGGAAGCTATTTGGCTCGTATGTTTGCTTAGCGATATTGGAGAGTAACGGGAGAAGATTGTTACTTATTGCGACGAGCAAAGCACCACACATTCAACATGAAATCAGATGCATCACGACTGGATGAAGCACATGATATCAGTATCACCTTATTGGTGCGCAATAAGATATTCAATAATTAATCTCCAGGACACATGCAGATAGACAATTCCATATTAATCGCATGGTTTATAGTTTATTAAAGTCATGCAGATAGGTTTACCAGAGAAGAAAAGAAAAGGCCATGTAGATACAACGAGGTTTTCCTTAATATACAACGTATCTGGTCAACTTCTTTCCAGCTACCATAGTTGTAAGCCAAAAAAAGGTGGTGCTTTTTTTAACAATTTCTGACGCATGCAAGTATGAATGTGACCCAAAAACTAAAAACAAAAATCATGAGTATGTATGCATACACATGTAAAATGGATCGAGACATATGAAAGAGCAACATAGGCCCACCATGCAAAATACCTGTATTTAAAGTCGTTTTAGCCGATGAAAGTTAAAACGAGTCTTGCAAAAACCGAAAATTATTACCAAAAGAGTAATGGGAACTTGGTTTGAACTTAAAAGGAAGGAAATCCTAAGCCACCTACCGACATAAAGAATAAGATAGTGGCGGTGAGAGAGACCACCATCGAATCAACGATCACCGCCGCTTGGGACTGCGGCTATCTTGTGGTGGTCCTCTGAGGATGACAATGGCCGCAAGGTGGTGGTCACATCCTCTGAGAGAGAGAGAGAGAGAGAGAGAGAGAGAGAGGAGGAGGAGGAAGTCTTGTCTCGCAGTGGTCGCCGTCAGCAAAGGATGGATGTGGTTACTTTAACGACAGCGCACCAGCCAAAATCTTATTGAGAGAGAGAGAGAGAGAGAGAGAGAGAGAGAGAGAGAGATGCTGCTTGTTCACCACCGTCGACGTAGCTGGTGGTCCACTGGCACCACTGGCGGCCGTCGACCTCGCCAGGAGGGGTAGACATCGTCAGTGCCTTGTCAACCGGAGATCTACATCGTTGTGTATTTGTATCTACAATTATTTATAGGTTCTTTTTTGAAGTTGTACAAGTTTATTTTTATCAATTTTTTAGTTCTCTATTAACTTAATTTTGCAATTTTTTGTTGGTCTATTCTTTTAGTTTGATAAGTTTTCTGAAAAGTGTTTCTTCAATATTCTATTTTTTTTCCGATTTGCTAAGTTTGTAAAGTACGCTAAAGATGTGAGTTATGTGAATGGTTTCCGACTTGCTAAGTTTGTAAAGTACGCTAAAGATGTGAGTTATGAGAATGGGTTTGGGCCGAAAGAGAATTTGTATGTCCATAAATCACCCAAATTGTATTTATAAAAGATAGGTTAACACGAATTAAATGAATTGATTTAGATCATATGTTTTAAAGACCCGTTTAAAATCCAATCAATCCATTCGTCTGCACAATTTTACTTTTGGCAAAAAAGACAACTTCTTCATCCTTTGAATGTCCCAAAGTTAAGTGAAATTCGTATTGGCTGGGAAGACAGGATTTTACTTACTGACATGTGAGATGATGCACTATCATTTGACATGATAATCTTTCTTCGTGACTCCTAAAGCTGAAGAGCACCGCCAAGGCTATGCATTATTTTTCGCTCCAACTTTAGCATGGCGAGACATTGCCTTTTCACTTCCATCTCTCCTTAATTGTACCTCTTGTACATCTGTGTTTGCTCATGGAATCTCGACTTAGCTCGGCTAAGACGATGTCGGTAGATTCAGCTATATTTAGGTTAAAGTAAAGAGTCACATTTATACCAATGGGCATATGCGAAGTATCAGTGCAATAAGTGCTGCATTGATTTAAAGGATTAAGAAGGCACACCGAAAGAAAAGGCCGAAGGACTCCAAAGTACAGCTGATCGCGTAAACTTGCAACGTTGACATTGAACGTCTAAAAGAGAAAACATGCTTTAGCAGTTCTGGATTATCTTAATCATTGCGTGATACAACCAGATGCAACTGAAGCAATTCACATCCCTACCAACATTGATTTTGGAAACATATAATCTAGGCGCACCTGTGATGACGCAGCATATTCACAGTCCATATGAATCATAAGATGATGATTCGCTGCTGGTAAAACCATGTTCATGGAAGAATCCGAAAGCCATAGTTTTATACAGCAATAGAACCTGAACCGGGTCTTTTGAGCTTCACCGTGAAATTATCTGAAGGTTTTGGTGAAGAGAAGTAGTTGATAGGGAACTTAGGATTAGTTCGCTACTGTACAATCAAAGCATTTATCTGACAATCGAATGAGTAATTGCATTAGTATCTACTGATCTGTCTAAGCTTTTTTTTAGTTAACATATGATATTCATTTATTGAAAAATGAAATTATTTCTCATGACCTGATATTCGAAAACTTAGCAAGAAAGCACTTCGGTTAAAAAGAAAAGGAAGAGAGTGAAAGTACTTATTCATAGTTAAGGAGAAAATAGCGTAGAAAGATGGACATCTGAAGCTTAGCCTAGCCCCTTCTTCTCCAAATGGAATGAACGCACCTCCCTTCTTCTATAGTTCAGCTTGCAAAAAGTGAGCTGTGAAATATCGAATGCTCGTACGTTTTTTAAAATGCAGAGTCTAAATCATTTTGAATGAGTGAAAAGATTTCTAAGCACAGATATAGCAAACACAGTGCAAGATGATTCTCTTACATTCTATTTTGAAGGATTGAACTCTTCTCATTAGTTGTAATTTGCCGGATCCATATGAAGAGCTCTAAAGCAAATTAGGACTTTCCACCCCTTTGGCATGCGTTGAAATACATGTGTATTATGTTAAAAAAGTCTCACATCGGAAAATTAATTTGGTTGAAGCAATTAATATATCTTAGTTGGCCAATAATATATTGATTTAAGCTTTTGAGTGAAGATGGGATCAATTGGACATATTAATAGGCTTGGACTTGGGCTTTCTCTTAGTGATCTTCTTTGGTGTTGAAGGTATCGGGCTTCTGCTATGCACTCTCAATGTCTTCTTTCACCTCTCGAAACAATAAAAAACCAAAACTAACCCTGTGGACAACCCCAAAGTGCATCGATAAATTGCAGATACCCACTTGCATATAAATTGATCATTTCTCTGAATACAGAAACAACCTTTTAATGCTCTATCTGGTCTGAATGTTTCTTTTCTTCGTTAAATTTTGTACCATAGGTCGAAGGGAAAAAATTAGAGACATGCCTTAGGCAGATGCTCCGTCTGTTTAGTCTCCTGCTAAGTTAATCCTTTCTGCGTCGGTCCTCTACTTTGGAGGATCTGAATTTGCTCCACCTGGATCTAGCAATATTTCTACACAGCCGGTGAAGAATAGCACAAGTTCTTCTCATCGAGGGCTGTAGCTGTTATGCGAGAATAAGAAGCTCTGGATTTATATCGTGTTATATGCATAGCGACGTCAAGAAAGCAATCATCAAATATTTGAGGCCAAACTTACATTCTCTTTTACTTGTACAATTAATTAGCAAGGATAAGTCAACTAAAAAATTTTATTTTCCTGCTTTACCATGAGAAAACTTAGGAAATTTGATTTTTATAATGCAGACGGAACGTTCGCTTTCTGCAAGATATCTGGATTCTCATAAAAGTGTAGGAGTATCCACATTGTAGCCACTGCAGATCTATTGAAACCAGCTACAAGGTACATATGTAGAATGTCAAAGATCAAGTCTTTCCTTTATGTGCAGCGCCCGGCGTGCTCTGGAATGATCTCTTCCCTGTTAGTTCTTGGGTGGTTCTGGGGTAACTTTGTATGAAATTCACTTCATCTGTCACTACTCGGCTGCTAGTCTCAGGCGTAGGAACGATAATGCTTGGCTTTCCAAAACATTAGGGTCCTGTGCGTCCCCGTCCAACCACATCTGTACAACAAAATACAGGTTTTTATCATAGTCATTCAACTACTATGAAGTTCATTAAACTGAAAAACTCTTTAACTTACGGACCGATAACCCTTTAACTTAAGAGTCCAAGGAAAGAAGCTCAAAAGAAAAAACGTTTGGCTCTTTCTTCCTACATATCTTTATATATATATATATATATATATATATATATATATAGATATAATTCTTTTAGCTGGTACAAGTCACTTTTGTTCGTAACAGTTTACACATAGTAGGTAGGATTTGAACGTATGACCTTAGTTTGCACGTAATAAGGATTTGAACATGTGACATCCGGTTTCTAAACTGAATATTCCCTGATGCTTCAACATCTATAACACGGGAGTTCAGTGATGTACTTTTCTTATAGAACAGACTACGCAAGACATTGCGAACTCCCCGCATCCCTCTTGTCCTCGACAGGGTTAGGGCCGTTATTCCCTGATGGCTGACTGGCGATGGCTGACGGGGAAAATTTCGGCTAGCAATAGCTAATTTGAATTGCGACGAGAGAGAGCTTTGGCCTACACCTACCAGATGAAGCCAACCGCCTATAAAATGAATAGGTGATTCTCATATTGGGTTCCACAAAAAAATATGAATTCTCATGTAGTTTGTGCCCTGTTTTTCGATTTCTTCTACCGCATCATTCCCATAACAAAGCTATGCACGCAATATCCTTTTCTTTTGAGTTGCTGAAAGCAAAAAAAGAAAATGAAGAAAGACCACGATAAGAGCAGTTAAACATGAAGGGCTCATCAGAAAAGACCTGGAGATGAAGGTAGCCATGCAGGAATCGGGATGGCCGAACTCAAAAGCTTTAGAGAAGGTCCACATTGGGCCAATGAAGGGCCACCCCATGTCGCCGGGAGAAGGCAGAGAGCTGCAGTGAAGCTCTCCCGCACCAAACTGCTCACGTACACCCACTCGTTCACCCTCTTAAGAAGCCCAGATTCGAGGCCATAGCCACACACCGATGCTGCAAACACCGCGCTCACCACTGGAGTCACCCACATCCATGTCGACCTCACTCTATATGCTTGGAGCTTTCAATGTATGAAGACGTGTATTGACATGGTCTCTTATATGTAGAATGTAAGGGTTCGGCAGTAATATATTTATTTTTTTGACCAGTGATATTTGATTGCACTAATATTATTTTGAAACGATTAGAGATTCTTATGCATAATTGGTCATCACTTACTAGTGCAAATTGAAGATAAAAGATTCTTATTACTTCGGCCCCTCTAGCACGAAGCCAAAAACGAGCATCTTTCTTTGCATGTTCTGAACGAACAACATTGCCAACATCTTTCCTTGCGTGTTCTGTCCAGGGGAAAATCTCGACAATGTGCTTCAACCGGAAATTAAACAACGGATTTGACCTATTTCGCTTATTCCGACACCTCTAGTTCGGAAAAATCTTTCAGAGAGCTATCAAGAGAAACTTATTACTAGAGATTTGCTAGGTTGATCCTCGTGGGACTTATTATTGAGCGATTATAATCTTTTTATTTCTGTCTATTATAGTGGAACAATCTCCACGATCCCTCTCCATGGAGGAGGCACACCTGCAAACCACGTAAATCCGCCATGTCAGGATCACTTTTCTTAATTACATAATGGTTGCTGAAACGTTGCTAGAGCAGAGTCAAACAAAGAGAGTCGTGCAAGGCTCATAATTTAGTCGATGTTCGTCGAATTGAGTAAGTATGATTAAGGCCTAAAAAATTCATCCTCGTGCAAATTAAATATTCACGGCACTTTTCTTCAAGCATAAGATATTTAATAACTAATCTCCAAGACTTAAGTAAACGGGCAATTCCATATGAATCGCATGGTTCATAGTCTATTCAACCCATGCAGATTAGTTTACCGAGAGAGAGAGAGAGAGAGAGAGAGAGAGAGAGGCTGTGTTAGGTACGTTCGATGTTTTCTTTAATAGAAAGAACGGTGAGGCAGTGCTTTTCAATTGGTGACGCATTCGAGTATGCATGGTCCGAACTTTCCATAGAAGATGCTTTCCTAAATGCTTCTCCTAGAAGAGTAGAGATCAACTCTCGACACGGCTCTTTGGGATGGGGTTGCATGCATAATACACCCCCTCCATTAGGACCGTCAAATGGATGAGTCGAGTTGAATTTGGGACAGATCGGATCGAAAATAATGCTAACCCGAACCGACACATTTAACTCATATTGACCAATTTAGTTTTTCAGAGAGCCACCAAAGACAAGCAAGCACAATGCAGATCATTGGAGAGAAGGGAGAGAGAGCAAAGATTGAAGTTGGGTTTGATTGAGCATTGAGCAAAGTGGCTTGTGATAACGAGTTACCCGTATCGAATTGGACCCATTAAATCTGAGTGAAAAATGACCCATGTTGCTGGCTCTACTTCTCATGCATGTCCATCAATTTATTCCTCCCATAAGTATGTTTTTTGTGCATCCGCATTGTCATGCTAATGAGGTCGCAATACTGTACGCTCAAGTCGGGGTGGAAGCTGCCATCGACCACCCTGAGGATCACCCACCGAAACTGTACGCTCGCACGGCCTTACCACACCTTCTTTGGTCCTTGTCGCGCCTCTCTCTCTCACTCTCGACCATCGATCTGCGGCTATGTAGTTGGCCTTGGTCGTGACCTGTGTCGATTAGTTCACACGCAGGTTGTGGGATGCTAGCAGTGGTGGCGATGTGTTAAAGAGCATTAGCGACGGAGCGTGGCGGTGAGGTGACTGATGGCAATATCAGTGGCCACAGGATCATAAGCTGTTGCCATGTGGCCTATGTCAAGAAGGACGAAGAAGAACGAGAAAAGTGGAGAAGACAACGAGGGGAAACAAAGGGAGGACCACATCTCGATCTCAAGCATTGACTTGTCAACATGCTGATGTGTACTTCTTGGAAAAAGGATAAATAAACTGTAAATTAAATTTGAGGATCTCTAATCTCTATCCTTGTCGCGATGAATAATAAGTGGAGGCGATAAAAATGGGTTGTGGGTCTACAATCCATTTTTAATTCACATTCTTCGGCCCCTTCGGTGTGGATAATTCTCTTGTTGATAAAGTAGGGGAAAGTGGGTCAGAAAACCAAACCAAATGATGCGGGCCTAATTAGTTGCATGAAAGGCCTATATTTTTTGTTAGGAAAATTCTTAATGGTGTTTTGAGAACGACAAGACATTCTAAGTATAATAGCCTGTGCAATTGAGTGTACAGAAGATACTACCTCTACATATACTTTTTTATAAGCAAGTTGTGTAAGTAAGAGGATATCTAATAGAGTGGAATAACAGGGCTCTAAAACGAAGGTAAGTAAGCTATTAGAAGCAAGATGTATTGATGATTGGATGGACTCTACAAATAACATATAAATTATTGACGAGAATATATTAATGTTAGGATCTTGTGTATGGTGAATAAATTAGAAGATGATAGATAGTTAAAAGAATTTCAATGAACCAATAGAAGGTCAATGAACTGGAGGACTTACAAACGCTAATGAACTCGGCTCGATCTTGCAAATGGTGGACAAATTAGAGGACATGTGATTATTAAAGAGCTGGATGAATCAAGTAGAAGGCGCATGGTCCATAGAACGGAAGGACGTCAATTTCTGACGTATTCAAATTCAATCCGATCCGTCCGATTGCACAATTTCACTTTTGGCAGAAAGGCAGCTTTCACATCCTTTGGATGTCCAAAAGGGAGTGAAAATTAGGCACCGCCTCGGAAGACCGAATTTTAATCATTGCGATGCGGGAGAATAACCTTCTTCGTTACTTCCAAAGCTAAAAGAGCAACCCCACGGCCATGGAGTATCTTTCCACCCTCAACTTTAGCATGGAAGGAAAGTCAGAGTTACGGACTTGTATAACGACGTGAGGTTTACATCATCATTGAGTCATTTTACTTTAATTTCGTGTTTACATTTTCATCTTAGGTCGTTGTGCCCATATGCTTTTCTTTCATAAAAAATTTAAGTATTCAATTGAATATCAAACGTTACATTATGCATGGATCTATTTTATTAATATAACCACATTTTCGAAAATGTTTCGGATGCTTTGCCTTCAATAAAAATCAAATTAATAAGAGTTGTGGGATTTGAGAAAATGATCAAAATAAAAATTCACAGAAGTAAATGTATCTAAGTTTGGTTTTTGTGATCTGATTAAGTTTGGTTTCTGTGATCTGATTAAAAAAAGAATAGGGCATTTACGTGGAAGCTAAGGGGCTGATTTCTAAAAGTTATTTTCTTGCGATCTCTACCCTATAAGAAATTACCACGTGTAGGTTCAAATTCAAAGATCAACTAGTAAAAAGAATTGACCGTGGAATTCTTGTGCTCTGACTAATAATCCCCTATCGCCGGATGAGCCACTCAGGGTGTGACAAACAGCATTGTCTCATTGACAATAGATCCGCACCTTGTTGATGCCTAAGATAAGTGATGTTTATTGTTTAGTGCTGCGGCATCAAATTTGATTTTTCTAAAGGGGTATGACTAAATCGGTAGATAGATGTCTATCAGTCAGTTCACTTATATCGAGTAAAGCTTCACTTTAGGGTGAAAATATGTGGTCCCAAAGTCATTTTGACCCGCTTGAAATAACTTTGAAGGGCGCGTATCTTCCTCTGCACCGATTTTAGTTTGACCAACATTGCACGATCCTTTCTTCCACATTTCTTTCCAATGATATCGAGACACGATTATAAATTAGGTGTGCTAGAAGTCTTAAAGTTCCTATGCGGAATGAAATCGGGTTCTAAATGTTAATCAAATAAGAGGAGTCGAGTATTATTGGCAAACAAGACTAGAATTTTCTCGGAGCACTAAAAGGATTCGCACGTTGCAATTACATTTTCAAATAGATTTTAAATTGATGCATGCCACCGTCTTTTTAGAAGGTTCTTCTTTTCGCCCTCCTTGAAGTTCCTTTAGATGAAATTCCGAGGCTCCGTGTATACACCAAACATAGGTACTAACTGAATTTACGAAAATTTGAAGAGATTGGGAGTATTTGTGTAAAAGAAATCCTATTGATAATATTCCTAAAAGATGGTGTGTACCGAAAATATTCATTTCTTTTCGCTTTTTAATCTCGATGATGATGACTTTTTGAAGTTGGTTTTGTCTTTCGGAAGGTAAAGATACAAACCTAGCCTTCAGCATATGTCCTCTCTTTATCTCTCGCTTTCTCTCTCTCTGTCTTTTCGTACGCTAGGTTTATGATTAACATCACCAGGTCATAGAGGCAGCAATCATCAAGATTGTGAAATTTCACGCAGTGTTTGCGGGATTCTTATCTCTTCATTCGACGCATCATAACAACCCGAAGCAATCATCATGTCCTCTACCCTCCTCCTCTCATCATTATTCACCCCTCGCTTTTATCCCCAGCACACCGTCTTTTACCGATTACCAACCACACCAGATCAACTCTCCATCATCGCAGCTCTCAGAGGAAGAAGAAGATCGAGAAGAAGAAGAAGAAGAAGAAAAGAGGAAGAAAGAGGCTTAGATCGGAGAGATCATCGAAAGGAAGTGAAGATGGTTTCGCTGAAGAAGAGAAACCCTAGTTTTTGTCTCTAGCCTTCGGGCCTTTTCATACCCTTCTGTGTTGACTTCTGAAGAAAACTAGGGTTATGCCTTCTTCACGAGAGACTTCGATCCGTCGACGTTGATCCTATCTTCACTTCTCTCTACCTGGGAATCGAAGCATCATGGTCCGAATCTTGGAACAAAGTAGTAAAGCTTTTATTTACGTGGATCTTTTCAAGTTCTCGCTATAATAGTAAGTATGCTTGAGGTTTGAGTTCGAGATTTGTTTTTAGTGACTAAAAGACATCGTGATCTACATCACAAGCTCTCTCTACATCCTTTCCTTCATTTTTGTATGTGCTGTGGTTTTGTCCCCTTTTTCTGTGAACTTGCTTTCCTGGATTATGAAAACTTTGGACCTATCTGCTCATGTCTGTATAAATAAGTTGTGTTGAACTGATGCAAGAAGTAATATCTTGTGCTCTTGAATTGCCAAATCACAGATTAGGCTCCACAATAGTGGTTTTTGCTTTCAATATCTCTATGCTATTCATTTCCGATCCACTCAATGATGATTGATCTTACATCGGAAAGCCGATGTTAATGACAAGATGCAATCTATTTGGCTTCTGATAATTGAGCTGATTGGTAGATCTTGCAAGAATGAAGCATATAAACCTCACAGTTTGAACGTGGAAATTCAGGGCTGTTATCACGACTACGAACAACTATTCGACTATGTTTTGGTTAATGAGTGATTCGGAGAGAGAAGAAGAGATTTCATTCAGAGGAGCTTGGTGTTTATACTGTTTGGCAAGTGAAAAAGGTTGAAAAGATTTGAAGGAACACTTTTTCTCCTGAAAGGCTGATGTGACGAACTTTTTTATCCCTCTAAAGATCATGATTTCCAAGGTTTGGAGAATTCATGGTGATATAAGTTGATTATCCTATACTTTTGCTCGATTTGCTTCATCTCGCTTGGAGAATTCGTGATGATATAAGTTGATTATCGTATTCTTTTTGCTTGGCTTTCTTCATCCGCCTTCGGTTCTCTTCTACTCATCCAAACCGAAAAGAAATCCTTTTTGTCGCTAACACTCCCCGACTTATTGAGTTGGTCCTCAACAAAACTAATTAACCAAAATCAAAAGTGGATAGGATGAGAGTTGCTATTTATTGAAAATGTAAATGCGGCATATTACAATGAAAATACAAGACTGTCCATATTAATCATGATGTTTTATTCAACCAATTTATATCATTTTCCGTTTGTTTTTAACAAATTTTATTTCCTCACTTCTACTTACTAACGTGCTCGAGATAATTTTCTTTTTTTAAATGGATAAATACACTAAAAATCCTAAAACTTATTTGAAAGTATAATTGATTATAAAAAGTATAATCGATTTTTAGAACTTATCAAATTGGTGCAATCGAGCCCTTTCGTTAACTTTGTCCAATTTGGCTAAAGGAAAATGCTCGCCATTTTTATTATTTCTCTCTCCTACGTGATGCTAATGTGGCTAAACATGAAGGATGAAACTAAAACAATGTCATTGTGTTCCAAATATGATCTTTTTATTTAAATATTATTTAAATAAGACTAAAAGATAAATTAAAAATTAAAGAAAAGGAAGATGCAGAACGGAAAGGATTGCAACCCTCGCCGACCACTAGCCAGCTATCCTTACCATCGCCGACCCTTTCTAGTGATGATGCGGTGGCAACAGCGAGGGCCAGCAAGGCTCTCGCCATTATGCATCTTCCTTCTTTAAAAAAAAAAGAAAAATATAGTTTTTTAGTCTAATTTTAATAATATCTAAAACGACATTGTTTTAGTCTTCTCCTTCATTTTTTTAGTCATGTTAACGCCACTTAGGAGAGTAAACATAATAATAATAAAAAAAAAAAGTCACGTAAGCATCTCTCGATAATCAAATTAGACGAAGTTAACAGAAGAACTTGATTGCACTTTTTGTAAGTTTTGATATTCAATTGCACTTAGATAATAAATTTTAAGACTTTCAGTACATTTATGCCAAAAAAAAAGAAAGTATAATGAGCTTGAAACCTTATTGGTATTAATAAACATATCTTAAATATAAGTTGTAATCATAAGGAATTCACGACTTTAATTAAACGATTTCCCTAAAAAAAATTGAAATTAAGAATTGTTCATTACTTGAAGTTATTAGAGATTGAATTTTAGAAAGACGTTCTAATTCAAATATACTTTATTAGTATTCTTTCAAATTAGTATAGCAATTGCTAAGTTTACTAACATACTTGAATCTTAGATGATTCTTGTAATAAAAAACTAACTTGTAAACTTCTCTGACTTGAACACAAGAAAAGAAGAAACAACAATTTAGGAAAGGTAGATAAAAGTCATTAAATTCATTGATCTACATTAAAGCTATATGTTTCCTCTTTCATCATTTTTATTTATTATTTATTATTATTATTATTATTATTATTATTATTATTATTATTATTATTATTATTATTATTATTATTATTATTATTATTATTATGTTGGTCATAACCATTTATGTAGTTTAGTGAGTGCTATCTTGGACCATTTAAATTTTACAGTGTGCTCAAAGTAATTTGAGTAAATTTATTAAAATCTCGAATCTTAGATGATTCTCGTAAAAACAAACCAACACACATATAGACTTCTTTGATTCGAACACAAGAGAAATTGACAATACAGGAAATGTCTAGACATTTCATTAGATTGATTGATTTACGTTAAACCTCTTTCATCAATCTTACTATTAATGGATTTTCAATATAGGGTTATTTATATAGTTTAAATTTTAGGATGTGCCTAAAGCAATTTGAGGGCTAAATGTGGCATGAGCCTTTATATATCATTCGATTTCAATTGCATTGCAATAAGTGACATCAAATATTTTCAGCTGACTAACCAAGTACGAGCTCAAGTTGATGGTTCTTTCGTAGTGTCGAAAGCGAGTGCCTGCATTACATAGTCTAGCAAATGCATATGATTGTTTATGGTGTTTACATGACCAACAATTTAGATTTAGGGTTCACTTGTTTAGACTAACACTTTCCCAACTTCAAAGCAATGCAAGTTCCATATTTCTAATCAAAACAAGCCTAAAATAAATATGGAATAGCGCGTTTATATAGAATTTTAGCATCGCATCAAGAAACCTCTCACAGAAAAAGTGGTATCGATCCTTGGACATTAAGGTAATATAATACAACCGAAATATGGAAAAGTGCGTTTATATAGAATTTTAGCATTGCATCAAGAAACCTCTCACAAAAAAAGTGGTATCGATCCTTGGACATTAAGGTAATATAATACAACCGAATTTCCAAATCTAAAATATCCGATTTACACAAACTAGTGCCTAAGTTTTAGGTTTGAGCTATCACTCCTAATGTCATAATTAGACCTTGAAAAGTTCCTAACCAACCCTGAAATAGGTCAAGAGGGACTAGGATGATCAACTAATGGGCCCCGGCCGAGCTCTAAGAAATTGGGCCTAATTTCTTGTCCAGGCTCATACCAAAGGAATGATTACAGAATTCTCGTATTGGGCTTTATAACTAATTTGCATTGTCCAAGCCACCCAAAAGTGCCCTTTCAACAAGTCTAGTGGTGGGGACTTCTAGACAGAAAATTCACGACAAAAACCCACGTTGCGACACGTACCGGACTTTCGGAGAGAATCTGAACGTGACATGCGCCTCCTTCATTCGTAAGTCCCGAGTGCTATCTTGTCACCCGTTTAGTCTCCTTCGACCTCAATTTCGGAGGGTTACGATAATGGAGTTTTATAATCCATTTTAGGAAAAAGTCATCAAAAAATCAACACAATTACCTTTTATAAAAAATTCCAAACTTTTGTCGATTATATGACACATTTATATTAAAAATTTGTCCGTGACAAAAAAAATTCTAAACTTTTAATTATGTGACACCAAATTTTTAGGATAAATAAATTAAATAAATACAAATTTGGGGTTTAGGATAATTGTGTTACATGAATACAAATTTGAAGTCTTTCATATCATAATAAAAAGTTTAAAGTATGGTAAAGTTTGAAATTTTTTTGTGACTTTTATTCTCATTTTTATTTTCATTGTCAAAAAAATATTTCTATTAATGCTCGAAATTTCATGATCGGGTCATATGATATTTTCGAGAGTATTTTATACTTTTTCGCTTCCCCGCGTGCGGTTGCACTGATTTTTGATTCCCCTATAAAAACTGCAAAGAGGTTGCCTTTGATCAGACAGCCCGCCAAACTCCCCCCCCCTCACCCAAAAAAAAAAAAAATCCCTCCATAGTTTAATTTTATCAGCACTTCATTCTTTTTGAAAAATTTTAAGCGATGTATAATATTTTCACTTACCCATATACCCATATATTCATTTAAAAATTAAGGATAATCCTAATTCTCTCTATTTTGCCAAGAAAGGAAGAAAATTTAAGTTCCTTTAATCATAAAGCTCGAACATAATTTTATCATATTTTCATTTTGATGATTTAATTTATTTTATACATCATTAGTCCATCGTATGTATCCAGATTTGTTATTTCTTTCAATTCAATTCTCATTTTTCCTTAGCTTATAAGTTCGTTTGCAAAAATTTATCAATTTCAACCATATTGTCATTGATTGTAGAAGATTTTTAATCACCTTAAATTCAATATGTATTTTTTAACGAGATGACAATTACAAGCTTAAATATGAAAATTATCTTATTTGGAGAAAATCTCAATGCACCGAAAAGGTACGTGTTTAATACTTTGGATATTTGACAAAAAAAAATATTTTAGATATCAAAATAGCTTCACTCAAAAAGAAATAGGAAAAAGTCACAAAACTCTTAAACTAGACTTACCATCACATATTTATCATAAACTTGTTTTTGTAATACAAAAAATTCTAAATTTATATCCATGCAATACATTTACCCCAACTTATATTAGTATCATACGTTTACTTCAAACTTTTTTTTTTAATATCAAAAATTTTAAATTTAAATTTGTGCGGCACATTTATCTCAAAATTTAGAATAAATGTATCACCTGAATATATATTTAGATAAGTAAACATGTCAAGTGAGTATAAATTTGGGTTTTTTTGTCAATATAAGTTTGGAGTTTTTTGTGTTATAAAAAAAGTTTGAGTACGGTGGTTTTTCAAAAAAAAAAAAAATAGAAGTTTAAATCGAAAAGAAAGGGAAAAAAAAAAAGAGAGGGAGAAAAAATGGCAAGGGAGAGAAAAGAAGAAGAAAAAGAAAAAAGAGGAGAAAAAAAAAAAAAAAGCAGAAAGGGTTTTCCTCCCCCGTCATCTCCAGCAGAGGCACCCCGAAATGCGTTGGATGGTTCTCTGATTCGACGCCATCGGAGCTCCTCCTCCTCCTCCTCCTCCTTCAGCTCTTTCCCTAACCGCCCCCGACGCTCTCGATACATTCTCGACGCAGCTCCTCCTCCGCCGGAGCCCCCGTCGATCGCCGGTTTCTTCGACTCGCCCCGCGGCGTCGTCTTCGTCGGTCGTCTCTTCCCTGGCGTCTACCGCCCAACGGGAACGCCGTTGCCCGCATCCCGCCGCCGCCGCCGCCTCCGCCGCCGCCGCTCCTCCTCCGCCGTCGCCCTCCGTCGCACCGGCTGCTCCGTCGTGGATTCCGCCGTTGGGTTTTGCGACTGTGGAACCCCGTCCATACGCGCGGCCCGGGTGACGCGTAGCTGATTGGGCTGGCCTAGGGTTTTGGTGTTGTTTTTTCTTGGATGCGGAAATGACTGAGGCTTCGAGAGGCAGAGTTACCATCACTCTCGGGCGAAGTGGCCAGGTTAGCTTCATCGTTTCGCGAAAACTCTTGAAAGTTTGGGAAGTGAGGGTTTGCTTATGGTTTCTCTTGTCGTCGGGCTTTGGCATTATTCTTCTAGGTTTGCTCGTTTGAGATCCATGAATGTTGTTGGATTTGGTTTATTGTAATGGAGAAGCGAAGTCCCGTGGTTTATTCGGTCGGTTTGCTTGTGCTCTGTGTCGTCTTGCTGAGAGAAAAATGTCGTTGGCCAGCACGGTTGACTGATTTTGGGCGATTTTTAGTTGAACGCTTAGAATTTCTAGTATAGGAGAGAAAGAAAGCAACTTCAAGGTTGATATTCGTCTCTCCCTTTGAAATTTCGACAACCGGCCGTCCTCTTAGCAAACTGAGCTGAATGAGAGACGTTACTCTGGTTGGACTGCATAGGTCAAGAGTTTGATTGACATTAAGTCGCTTTCCAGGTGGTGAAGAGGGCAGGAGTTGTTTCAGATGCTTCATATGCTGATTCGGTGCCAACCGTCGGGAGTAAGCGCTCGGTAAGAGATAGACTAGGCAGTACTGCCGATAGTACCCTGTCGCATGGAAACAACTTCGGTAGTAAAAGGTGCGTTTACTCTCATGAGACTTTATATCCCGGCTTGCTCTGGCTTGTTTTGTTCAGTTTTTTATTTACCTACCTATCTTTTGGTGTTGGTTATTGACCTTTCTGCTACTGCTGTTGATTCTGCAACCTTTCCAATTCCCAAGAAAACTTTCACTGTTGATTTCACTTGGTTAGTTTCTGGCCTAGTAGAGTAGTATGCTGATACATTGGCATTTTGCAGACATCGAGGAGATATTTCCATGTCAAGTAGAGGTAGCAATGGATTAGATGGTAATTGATCTTCTCTAACTTTCTTGAGATAGTAAAACTTTTAGTTATCTTCTCTAACTGATATCTAACTATAGTCATCTGCTGTTGGATTACCAAGACATTCGGATTGGTAAAGGCGACCTTCGTTTTAAGCTCATGCAAAAGAATTCATCTCGAAGAACTCTGAGTGATGATGAATGTGATGCCGTGGACCTCCGTGAGAAGCTGTCTAAAACAGTTCACACCTCAGCAGCTGCACTTGACTCAAGGCAGCGGATGCATGAAAGGAAGGATAATGGTTTCTTGGGTCGAATTCCTCCATCGAGAAGTACAAGTCATTTGCCTCGGACTGAGCCTCTTAGAAGTTCTTATTCTTCTTTAGATTTGGAGAGTTTGAGACGAAGATCCCCAGAAAGGTATGTTGCTAGTTCTAGGGGCCTCTCCCCCCGAAGGAGCCCAGAGGATGTTCATAGAAGGTTGCCAATGAGGACATCGGACCAAGGCAGGTCAATTGCTTATATGCAAAAAGAAGTGCTTCCTTCCAGGCCTATGAATAGTAGTGTGCCTTATGTAACGAACTCATCACGTCCTTCTACAAGCGTAAGGCCTACGGCAACAGTTCTGGGTCAGTCTCGTCCTCCGAGCAATGTCGTGCAGAAAAGCTCGTACTTGGTATGCAGCTTCTTGCCTTTTCTATTTCTCTAGTTTACTTTTGCTCTCCAGAAGCCTACGTATAGAGATTACTTGTATTGTGCCAGCTTTTACATGGATAACTGTTTTCTGGTTCTTGTTTTTGTGGTATATAATGTCTGTCTTATCAAAAATAACCTTTGTTCTGTCTCCTATGTTTCCTGTACAATCGATGAATGAATGCCGTGTCTCCTTCTCTTTATTAGTGCAGTGCTTTGATCTACTTATCTGTATAAGTATCATATTTCAATGGACAGTTCAATTAATCTTGGATCTTAGTACACACACGTGAAGCTATGATGTGTATCTTGATGATCTTACCTTTAAACTTTCAATATTTGGATCCGCTTCCCATGCTTTGATAACCTAAAAAGTGTAGATTGGACTACCAATGAGAGCATTGTATCTTTTGGAAGTCGAAGGCATTCTTTTTCAGTCGAGTCCTCCTCGCATGCTTTTGTTCCTGGAAAAGCAAGACAAATGCAGGAATCTACTTGTTTGGTGGTTGATTCGTCTGCCACCCACTTAAGCTTTCTCCTGTCTTTGGCTCCCTAACTCCTAATTACAGAAAGACACTATTCTCCTAACTGTTGTGACGTGTTCCATTTTATTCTATGTCAATTAATTGGCACATGGAAATTAATGTTAGCAACATTCTGATATGGAGATCTTTCATACTTTCATGTGCTGTATTACATATAGTGGTATTTTGCTTGTAGGAGTACGCTTTAAGCCTTTTACTAAAAAGTTCCTCTGTTTACTGTTTTATTTGGTACATTAGGTATGCATTAAACTCAATATTACTATTATCATCCCCAAGCACTTAATATCTATATGTTGTTCCAATACAGACAGAAGCCTACCCAGGCTGCCCCACTATTTAGACGAGGAACATCTCATGTTTCAGTGACCATAACCTGGTTATCGTGTAAAGTGAAGTTGATTGGCCGGAACTTATATGAGCTTAATGTCTTCTCAATTGAGACCAATCATTATTTTTCTCTGTCTGATGTAGTATTGTTGACCATTGATAGCTAAATGTAATAGGCCAGGGGCTTATAGTTGAGTTGGATAGTGCTGTCACACAAACAGCACATATAATCCATGGAACAGGAGAAGTAGGATTGAATTGTCACTGGACAAACATCATCCTGAGTGTTTGGGTTATGATGTGAGAGAAAACAAAAGGGTTTTGATTTCAAATTGTTGATCTCTTTTTTTTTTTGAGCTAATTTTTGTAGTTTTAATCCTCCACGGCCTTCATAACTTTTTTGAGATTTTTATAAAGCATTGGGGTGTCTTTTTTTTTCCCCATCATTTTACATGCAAATGTTATGAATGGATGTTTCATTTTTAACCTCTTTACATGCAAGTGGGTGATCACCACAATCTTCTGCCAGTGTATGAAACAGATGCACGCTTTGTATTACCGACATGATTTTAGAGCTTGTCAACTGCTTCCAAACATGATTGGATTGGCTGTTGTTAGTGGTAACATGCATTAACGGATTTTTCTGCGGATTACCTTTTAGCTTTTGCTACATGAATCTAGCCTATGTTAATATATTGATATCAAGACTGAGTATGAATCATTAATCACCTTACCTCTTGCTGTTTTTATGAAGTTATGCCTTGATTGATCTCTACTCCGTTTAAATTGGTTACATAGATTACCTTTGAGATTGTTGCTTCGTTGAACATCTTACAGTTATAGTTCTTAACCATGACCTAGGATATCTTTCATTCCAACTTTCCTAGTTTTCACTCTCTAATCACGTAAGTGATGATGTCCATTCTTAATGATGACCTTTAGATGTTTTCAATGTCTGACTTTTTTCACTGAGGTTTAGAATATCGCTTTTATTTTTTAACTGCAAATTAACAGAATTACTGGTCTCTTATGACCCTGACATTGTTTTGGCTTATTATTTTCTAGGGTGATGAACATCAAACTGTTGATGGCTTGTTGCACTCATTGGGTTTAGCGAAATATGCCATTCTGTTCAAGGCTGAAGAAGTGAGTGCTACTCTTTTGAAATTTCTTGAGGAAAAAATTATTCACAATCAGGTTGATTGAGCTTCTTGCATGACCATGCTTTGTATTACAACTAAAACTTCAAAGAATATACAGGTTTGCTGGAGAGTGGGAATTGGGTAGAAGCTAAGAATGAAAATTGATGCAAATGGATGAGATCATTGAGTGACAGTAATTGAAATTAGAACTTAGAATAGTTGTCATTAGTTTCATCAATTCTTTCATCCAAAGTTGTCCTTTTCATTTCCTGCTTTCACTGCATTTGCTCATTCTAGAGAGCGGATCTATAAGATGCATCGTTGGAGTGCGCTTAAATCATCCACCTGATATGTTTTAGGTGTGGCTTTGATTCTAGTCTCTGTCTTTTGCTTTTCTGAAGGAACATTAAATTTTAATTAATGGTGTTTTTTCCTTTTGTATCAATATATTTGGCAGATTGACATGGCAGCGTTGAAGCAGATGGGTGAACATGATCTTAAAGAGCTTGGAATTCCTATGGTATGATCTTCAGTGATATTTGACCCCTAGTGAAAGAGTGATCTCTTTGTGGAACATGATAATAATCACTTTCTTGTGGGCTTAATTTCCTAAAAAACCCCAAACTTTAAGTTCAAGGCCAATTCTGTCCCGAATTTTTTTTTTTTGTTTAAAAGATTTATCACAAATTAACTTTTTTCCCAAATCTGCTCTCCTTGATCCCCTGTCCAAAAATTGTCACTGGATTCTTCAGAATTATCACCATCAGGGCCACATTAGAGGTTACCTTCATTTTTGTGTAGAACAACAGCAGCCTCTTGATGTGATCATTTTGAAAAAAACTAGTGGTGATTTTTAGATGAAGGGTTAATTGGGGTAGATTTGGGACTAGAGTAAAATTTTGTGATTTTTTATAGACAAAAAAATTTTCAGGGTAGAATTGGGATTGGATCTAAAGCTGGTTTTTTTTTTTTGTTTTTTTTTTTTTATTTTTTTTTATTTTAAGGGAATTAGGCCCTTTCATGTGCAACTCATCAATTGCGGCAACATCTTGTCTACACGTTGATTATACCAGGGTTATCCAAAAATTGTTCTTTGAGGTCTTTGATTGAAGTTCCATGCTAATTAGATGCCACGTTGCTACAAAGATGAAGTTCGATCATGAGTTTATTTGATGATTTTCTGCGTGATGCACATTCCTTGGTTGACATCTTGGTCGAGCAGTTCTATAAGTATAGTCATGACAGGACCTAATATAAACTTGAAGATTGATTCAAGGAACTCTTATTTCAGGGACCTAGAAAGAAGATTCTTCTGGCTCTCGTACCTCGTTCCAAGCGGCAAATGTGACGTCAATTCTTCCAAAAGTGAGATTATAAGATTACAACATCTATCACCTACAGCGGAAACGGAGTAGTTTTGAAATGCATTTTTGCTGATTTCACATATGTTCAAATTGTCTTTGCGACAATGGCCATAAGCTGTTTCACACTTTTGGCTCAATTAATTAGATAGTAGAGGAAATTTGAGATAGGGACATGATTGCCCTTCAATTTCGTGCTTCTTAAGAGGGTATCTTCGTTAACATTGGCTATTTGGCTGGATTAAGCTACTTTTCTATCTCTGTTCTCTTTCTTATATTGGTGTTGGTTTTGAGTGCTAGACTTCTCTTTCGATGCTGGCTAACATCAACTTTTCCTATCTATGCTTGATTGTTTGCTCATGCTTCCTAGAAACGTCAATCGATGAGTAGATCCGGGTGGTTGCTTGAACATATATCTAGATATCACCCATGAATGTCGTCATAGTTGTAAAGAACAATAGTGATATAGAAATGAGCACAATTTGCCTATTGGTTTATTTGCGTTAACTTTACCACTATGTGACGCAATGAGGTAGCCGACAATAACACTATGCTGGACGTCGACTCTGATAAAGTTTTCGATAATCAAAACCCGAAGATCCACTGGGCTTAACTTGTACCTCGAATCTGAGGGCATAAAACCACAGAGTCGTACCCCACTTGTGACCGGGCTGAAGTCGAGGAAGTATCTGACAATAAAAAAGGCAGACCTTGAAGACCCACCTGCTGGAGCTCCACTCGTAAAGTACTTATTCTAGATACTCCAACTTTAGGTGTCGGCGCTTGGTCTGCTTTCATTAGATGAGAATAAGTGAAGATCATAAAGATCGCGAACGTTTGGTTGCATGCTGCACATCTGTAGTTTTATCGTAGCAGAGTTGTCCAAAATTCTCAATCTAACAACTATATCTTCACCAGGGCGCTGCCATTGGCCCGTCCCTTGGCCACTGAGCGAGGTCCAGTTATTTTGGCGATGGGAATGCACCTTTCCGAGCTGAACGCACTTCGCACTTCTCTGACAAGGAATGATAAGTGCGCTCAACGTTGCATGATTTGTGGAATTGAAATTGTCATCCATTCAGGGCAACTTGAGAATATTTTGGAGACGAATTACGTTTTCAAGCGCGCGCGCACGGGCTTCGCATATAGACTATTAAAGAAAGCCAAAGCGAACCGGTGTCGAGGTTCTAGACTCTGTCCAAAAGATCGTGACGTCGTGTACGGCATAATATATTAGTAACTCATTGACGCTTACCTGCTTTCTTTGAATGGTTGTTTAATAGTCGTCCAATGACGTACGGCCTTATTCAATGCCCCGAGATTATATAAACAACAAAGAATGGAGGAAATTATCCACTTCGCTTGACAACGAAGGATTTATATAATATAATTTATATATATATATATATATTGTCCACCTATAATTTTTATATCATGTTCTATCCCAATTTCTGCCTCATTTGATCAAATTTCACATCGCTTGACAATAGGGTGACCCTGTACTTATTAGTAGGGGTGAGCATGGTCTGAGTTAGGTTGGTCCACCTCCTAATCCTAGGACCAACTCGTACAATGTTGGTCCTCAATTTTTGGGGTCGATGACCGACCCTATTGAGCTTGGGACCAAGGATCAGACCCACTCAATGGGTTCGGTCCTGTTCCAAGGTCAACCCATGACCAACTGATAATTTTTTATCATTTTTTGTACTCTTTAAAAAAGTGATTGAGGACCGGACTGACCCAATGGGTTCGGTCCGGTTTCAAGGTCAACCCAGGACTAATTAATAATTTTTTATTTTATTTTTTGTACTCCTTGAAAGGGCAACAGAGGACCGTACCGACCCAATGAGTTCGATGATGAGCAAGGTCAGCTAAGAAATGCAAGCGGTGAGGATCAAGTGGGGTGAGCATCGAACAGAATTAGCATCGAATGTCGAGTGGGGAGCAACAAGCCAAGCCAGCATCGAGTGGCGAGCGGCACGAGTGACCTAAAGCGAGCGAGACAAGTGTCGAGTGGCGAGCGGAGAAGTTTTTTTCGATTTTAGCAAATTGAAGATTAAGATGACAAATAAGACAAAAGAGAACGAATACTAGAGCCATAAGGTGTCTTTTTGGACGCCGTGAGGACTTCTCACAAAAACATTTTTCTTCTTCGTAAATTATGACTATTGACACTGTAAAAGACACTAAAAACCTAAGTTATTAAAGAATAATATAAAATTATTTGAACTCCTCACTAAATAGCCGTTTAATATTGTTGACGCCGTTTATTTTAAGGTTTTCTCTATATAAAAAATTATAAAAAATATATATAGTTAGGGTTGGTCTTAGATTGGATTGACTCGAAACTCTTAGGACTGAGGATCGACCCACACAGTGCTGGTCCAGGAATTCTAGAACCAAGGACCGACCCAGTCTCCCTGGGAACCGGACCAAGACCGGTAGGGTTGGACCGGTCCAGGGGCGGTCCAGGGTCAATCCTGGACCGATGCTCACCCTACTTATTAGTTCTTGTATTTACTATCTAACATACCCAATTTTAAATGTTGAGTCGCTCAATTTTCATAGAAGTGTTTTCAAGTTTTTGAAAGTTTCAAGTGTTGGTTAAGATTTGTCCACATAAAGAAACCCTGGAAGAACATAGAATGAGATACTTCTCCTGCCTGCTAATGCCGACAGCAAATTTTCAATTTAAGAATCAGCAAAGAAACTTGAATTTAAAGTAGCTCGAAGCTTCTTTTACAACTGATGCACGAAACTAATCATCTTCCAGAACGTTTAATGTAAGTCCATACGGTTAGCGATGAAATTGAACTGCTACGACCGTGAAAAGGTCAAAGAAGTTGGTAAAATAAGAGGGAAATCACTTTAAAAGAAGATATATTTTCAAAAGCTATTTTAGTCGGTTGAATCAATCGTACGTGAAATCCAAACAAGTAAATATTATATTATTTGTATGGAGATTTTTCTTTCCTCCGTCGTATTCTCTTGACATCATATGGTGTAAAATTTTTACGCATGTTGGACAGCAATCGGAGGCTTCAGGTCAAAGAAAAGACAGAAGGGACAGTGAAGCGAACTAATGTATTATCTGTCAAGATCAAGGAGTCTTGACTGGCCTATCAGAGAGATGATCCACCTTCCACATGCTCCGTCTCCCTTCTCTACCCGATGTCCCTTGCTGTTCCTTCCTCCCTAGTAAAACCCCCCCTTTCCCCTGAAGTCAATTTTGGCATTCTCTATGTGGTCTCTTAAAGCACCTGTACGTTTTGTCAAAGGGGAAGGAAACAAAAGGTGCTTGTACGTTTTGGACTTTTCATGAGTTGAGCGTTGTAATGATTAAATATACCGCAACACTCTCTCGTGATTTTAGCTTTTAGAATGATATGAGAATGTGCTCTCGATTCAGAATTTGTCTAATGTTTCTCGCTCATGTCTTTGGAGCGATAAAGACTTTAAAATGTGATTAATTCATAAATTCATCTAATAAAAGTATCTTAACATATCATGACTTTACAGCGATAATGACACCTTAATTGATATATTGACACAGAAAAACATGTTTACCACATTTTAGACGTCTTTGCTATCTTGAAATTTAGCGTATTTCAAGAGGAGTAAGAATGATAATAGATTTGTTTGATTTATACCGTATTAGAGTAAAGACGGCATCGAAGTTTTTCTTCCACAACCAACTATTGGAAAAAAAAAGTATTTGCTTTTTACTATATTATTTTCCCTTATTCCTTTGTGGATTTTGACTATTCATATATTTTTAAGTCGGCATGCTTCAAGTCTTTGTTACTCTCTCTATTGGCTTTCGTATGAGGAAGTGTAATGAAGATGAATTACATGCCCCATGATTTTTTTTATAGATTAGATTTGTAGAATATGACTTGGTCGCAAACTCGTAAAAGATATAATTGTCAATGATGGAACAGATTCGATGTCATTAGACATAAAGGAAGATGACAAAGCTCAAGACAAGTCTTAATAGAGACCCAATAATGTTGATATTACCACATTTACGTGGACCAACTGACTTTTTGTTATTTCCTACACGAGGCTGATGGAGGGGGGCCACTCTATGATCTCCCACAAATCAAGCCTTTGAATAAATGAAAAACCACTTGAGTAGAATGATGTGAAATGGAAATGGGCTGAAATCAATCAAATCAGCCAACCCACCCACAATCCCAGCCACCATTAATCTAATCATCCCCTTTATGTCCTCATTTTATTCCATGTGTTAGGATAGTGAAATGCTTGAGGACAGCAAGCCTACTTGGAATTCTCCTCCCAAAGCAAAGAAAGCCATTTGAACATATTGCAAAAGGGCCATGGAAAAATAAAAAAGAAGTGGGAATTGATTAGCACGAGAGAGAGACAGATGATTGGTGGAAGAAAGTCCACCAATGCAATAGACCTATAGAGGTGGAGACAATGGAATATTTCACACAATCTAATTTATTAGTTTCTTGCATGTCCCCAAAGCAACAAGAGAGAGGAGGGGGGGGGGGGTCCAACCATAACAACTGTCCAACACAAATGCTTCCCACACTCAATACAATAATAAACACTTAGCTGATGACTTGATTCACCTGAAAACATATGCTTTTTTTTCTTTGGGCTGATTATAATATTAGAGTTTTCCTGCTCTCAGAAGATATGCCCAGATCTCATGAAGACCTCAATTAGTATATATGCTTACCTCATCGCCCCACTTCTTATATTCCTTAGTTTAGCAACAACTCTGATTATTCTAATGTTTCCTCCCCAGAACATGGTCAAGGGTGGACACACTTGAGGCCATTTTTTTAATCTATTGTGGGTTGAGATAATTGCTGAGAACCTTCACTTTGCGCTGAGTAATCACATCTCCATAAGTCTCAGGATCATAAAACAAATCTTTTCGAGTGCTGTAGTAGATGGGACAAGACACCCAAAGTGCATGATTTGCGTTTGATCTGTTCTTTGTTTGGCATTTTTTTATGGTGACCTTTGGTAGAGGACAAGTGCATGAAATGCACCGAGTCATATGTGGGTCTAGAACTTAGATGAAACAATGATTTAATAAAGCATTTTTAAGTACAGTGGATGATTTGTTGCAAAGTTAGATCCCTCCCTCCTTTCTAGGTGATTACCTATATCCCCCCATCCTTCTTTGACTTTTGCTAATGTGTACTTCATACAATAATTACGGAACAATATTAGTGTTATTTGCCCCCCTTTGCATATAAAAAATGGACAAGTGGTACTATAATTGCAACGTTCCCTTAAAAAATTCTCGTAGACCATGGATTTCATCCTTAACAAAACACACACTGAATCCTCCTTGACAGAGAAAGTATGTGGTGTATCTACTACAATATGGAAAATCTAAAGATTGATGAAACTAAGTTAGCTCCTACCATTATAAAATGTCTGCATGAAATATATGGGCTACTCTATTCTGACTAATCTTTTCTTGCCTCTTCCTTTTTTATATTCACACTCGGGTACGTTTATGCTGTTCAATGAATATTATATAAATAAAGAGTCTTGTTTGAGATGGAATGCACTCGTCGGAAAACCATACGACTTACTATAAAAAGGACGAGAAACAGACTCAATCCTGCATCAGAAAAATCATCAAGAAACGTTCTTAGATTATCCAATCCGGTTTCCTCCAATGTCAAGAGATCAGATAGCCAGGGAAGTCTCAACTTCCTCCAATCTCCTATCTCTCACATGGGTCAGCGAAAATGGCGGCTCGAGCGGATCTTGCGCCGAGAAGAAGCTGAAACTATTTGGGTTTGAGCTGAATCCACCCAAGAACGACCCAACATGCTCGAAACTAGAGTCCCCTGAAGGAGATGAAAGTGTCAACTCATCAAACACAGTCAAGGAAAAGAGTTCAGCCAGAGCAACAAGCGATCATCATCATCAGGTAGACGACGAAAGCCACAACAAGAAGTTCGAGTGCCAGTATTGTTTCAAGGAATTTGCAAACTCGCAGGCGCTGGGGGGCCACCAGAACGCGCACAAGAAGGAGAGATTGAAGAAGAAGAGGCTTCAGATTCAAGCCAGGAAGGCCAGTCTCCACCAATACCTGCAACCCCTCCAGAACAACCTCCATCTCTTCAATTTCCAAGGCTCAGCCAGCACTAGTAGCTCTGGCTCTTGGTTCTTCTACGAACCCTATAGTAATAGCTCCGAAAATCAGTTCACTCTCTATGATGAATCTCAGATCAGCTTCAGCCCAGTAGTTGACCAAGATGTTCGCTTTAATGGGTTCGACTCTGATGACCTTCATCAGGTGCCGCAGTATTACCCTCCTAACATTTCTTTCCAACAGGACTCGTGTATGTTCCCTCTGACATGTGGCGAGAGATCCGGAGGAAGTTACCACCTGCCCGTGGACACAGCGGGGTCGGCAGGTCCGAAGCAAATCAGCTGTAAATCCTTGGATCTTCAGCTAGGTCTTAGCGTCCAATCGAACATACCGGGTTGATTATAGGTCCTCTAGAAGTAGGGGTTTACAAATGACAGGTGAATAGTGCATTGTGTAAGCTTAGAACCATTAGGAAAATGGGAAAAAAAGTGAATGAAAATTCAAGAGAGAAGTATATTCTCGTAGCAGATTTTTCTCTGCATCTTTGATGGGTAAATTTTGTGCGATTGTATATGCATCATGCTCTTGCATATTTCATTGTTTGAAGAAAAAAAGAACGCACCTTTTGAAAAATCATGAACCAAGGTAGTTCAAGAACACGAACGCCCAAGTTTCATGTTCTTGTTTAGTTTACTGCTTATAAAAGCGTGGTTGCCGATTGATGATTTACTCGAGTTTTTAAATGTTTGGTGGTCATCTCCTTACTTAGATCCTTAATGACAATAATGTCTTTCTTATCCTGAGTTGTTCGTTTTTCTTGGAGGACTGCGTAATCATAGCGAGAATAATCCTTAGTTTAACATCAATCACAAACCTATTTGACAATCTAACTCCCCTAGACAAATGGTGTCTTAACAATAATGTCTTGCGATGGACTTCAAATTGCTTGTTCGGCTTCCTAACCATGTTTGTTTCTTCGCCTAAGACATCGTACTAAAGGATCGAAGACTTTGTTTTCGTTTGTTTATATACTCGCGAAGTAACCGCCTTCTACTTGTTTTATGTGTAGGCTTACGTAGATGAAAGAGGAATAACAGGTTGTGGCCATGTTTTCAATGTGAACTCTAGGACAAGTGCGCTCATCTTATCTTATAAGATTTTCTTCTTGTTTTGTCATAAGAATCTTTTCTTATAAGAATATAAAGGGTCCCTTGCGGGAACCTCTAAGAATGACTTAATTAGCCCACTCATGATGAGCGCCTAAGCCAGAGTCCAATCACCAACTCTATTATATTCTCCATCGATTTAAGTTATTATTTTATTAATAAGCACTATTGGCTACAGACCAAATCAAAATCCCCAAGAACTATTTTTTATCGGTTAATGTTGCAGAGTCAAACATTGTGATTCTTGATAGAACTTAATGTAATGAGTTGATTCTTGATAGAACTTTGTTATTAACTTGGATGAGAGAGCTGGTTGGTCCTTGGTAGTATCAATTTAGGTCGTCGAAAGTAATTATGTATTGTCTATGCGCAATCTTTTCCTTGGACATCTGACATCGGGAGTTTTAAGTTAGTCTCCTTCATCGTACCCAATTACGTGGCTTGGCATGTTTCCCTTTCAATTTCCACAGGCTTAATCACAACTTGGACTAAATCCACTATATTACTTGATAAACACGAAGAAATTGACGAATCATCTCACGTTGGGATGAACAAGATTCCACCAAACCCCGGAGTTTCGATGACCTATAAAGTGCTATATTACGTGAAACCTTTTATCGGTGGATGACTTAAAAGACAAAATTGTCTAAAGTTGGTTTTTCTTCGGGACAAGCGAAAGTGATTCGACTGGAAAAAAAGAAGTTGAAAAACCATCTAAGGGCGGCGATTTCCGACGCGATACAAAAACACAATTCGAACACTAGACAACTTGACAACTTTTATTAAGAGAAACTCGAACCCAACACGATACAAAAACACACCTCAAACACTACATAACTTTTATTAAGAGAAGCCTGAATCAAACGCGAATGAATTTAAAATTGATGCGTGTTCATCCATTTTTATGAACAAAAAATTTACGATTACATTTGGACTATTTTGATAACAATATGAAATGCTAGAATACTCGACCTCATGAGTATTATCGCGCACTATGTATTGCCACGCTCGTCCAATTTTTATACAAATGACATTAACACGGGAAGAACTTCTACTCTTATATAGTTTTTATATGTTTCGATGAAAACAGATTATCCAAGTGCAATTACTAAAGTGGAATCCTAGGATCAATCTTTAATTAATAACCAGCTAGTTTCCTCGTAGCTCAGTCGTCTTAACGGGTCCCAGAGAAGATAGGCTTGGAATTTGGATCCACGTTCAAATGAAGCAACCTTAGACCTATTATTTCATTAATTTTTTTTTGGGGGGAGGTGTGAATTGCAGTCGCTAGGTCCAAATTCTGAACAAATACGAAACCTACCAACCTACTCAGCGAACCCGATTCAATATATAAATGCCCCATGAAACTCTTAATCTAATAGATTTCTTTACATTCGATAATCGTGCGCGTTAGGTGAACCAGCGAATTGCCCCCCGCAAGCTCAAAAACTTTCTTTAATGAGCCTTGTCAATCGTCAAAACTCGATCTATTTCATTTATCTATTTATGAATGCAATTTTTTAGTTCTGGGTTACGTGCATAAGAAAGTGAAT
Organism: Eucalyptus curtisii; assembly: GCA_017140595.1. NCBI lineage: Eukaryota > Viridiplantae > Streptophyta > Magnoliopsida > Myrtales > Myrtaceae > Eucalyptus > Eucalyptus curtisii. The sequence continues at coordinate 10,222,838 of CM029504.1, forward strand.
GTGCCACCTAGACTCGAACATATCATCGTCTAACAAGCAAGATTTAGTAATACTTAAGAAACAAACCTGACCCGGTCGTACACCGACGCCCGGACTTGGATTAGTACGAAAAGATAAAATTGCAATTTGACTTCCTCTCTCATTGACCCTACGGTTCAGATTGAGCAAATGCTTTTCACGTGGATTAAGCACCAAGTTGCAGCAATCATACCCATATATATCGATTTATATACAAAAAAAAGAATGCCGCCAGTATAGTATTTTTCGTACGAAAACACTCCTCAAATACTACACGTGTTCATCAACATATTTATTTATTTTCCTTGGCAGGAGTCCATCCTCATGTTAATGAATGAACGATTGAAAATTCAAAACCGAAATTAGCGAGTTAAAAAAAAAAAAAAAGACATTGACGTTGACATCAATCACTTGACGGATAATCCGGTAGATACTTTGAATCTAGGGTCGAATTATTTCTTACGGTTTGGTTGCTTAAACCCTATTGAAGAAGACCGTTTTATGAGTTATTGAATTGAATATAAGTTTTCTGGGTTCCATCTCGACTAAGAAACACGTTGCAGAAGATTACATTAAAAAAAAAAAGAATTATAACGTGATCTAGGTTGAAATTTGGTTCTACATCAAAGAGAGTCTTAGCAACCAAATATAAAATAATTCAGTCGCCCAAACAGTCAATAGGCAATTCAAAGTTCAAAATGATTTGCTATTCAAATCCACATGCCTCCCTACGTGGCATCAAATGATTGATAACTAGATGATGTGATTGCGACATGGGATCTTATTGAGCTCGAGCAAAGACGATTGCCAGTAGAGATATTATGTTGATTCAAGAATTGTTGTGTGACATTAAAAGCTAAAATGAGTAGAGATTCTAGTTGTGTTGGTAGCATTTGCGTGCAGTAGAAACCCGATACTTTCATTTGAAAAAATCACCAAGATAGAGTTTAAGTTCATTCAAAAACTTAAGCTTCTGCATTAATATATTTTAATTTGAATCTTTAACGTCCATGTTCATCCCTTATCTCTTTCTCCAAACCAAATCATAGAAGTTACCATCGAGACTACGTTGCTACATCACGTCAAGAAAGAGCCTAGTCCACTCCAAAGCTTAAGCTTTTGCATCAACAAATCCCAGCTTTAACCTCTAAAGCCTACGTTCATCTCTAGTCTCTTTTTTCAGACTAAACCAGAAGTCCAATATCTTCACCTAAGAGGTCACCAAGAGAAAGCCTAAATTCATCCGTTAATATGTCCAGTTAGATTCACATTTACTAAAAATGTTAAATTAAGATGATGTGAGTCAATTATAATATTAACTGCTCAAATTATACCAATTTTTTGATGTGAGATTTTTTTTTTCAACATAACCGGTACATACATCTCAACAAGAACATCTCAAATTAAATGGGCATTAAATTTATAGACGTGAGTATGTCTTTTAACGATGATTATAGTACCTACGGCACTTGTTGAAATCTCAGGACCAAGATCACACAGAAACTCAAGTTAAATTAATCAAGAGGAATCAACGAATTTTCACACCCGTCTTATTCGTACCCCGATATTATTGTGAGGGGAAAGTAACATACATCAAAAATTCCGCCGAGGAAACATCGAACGACCCTGATCACAGATTTAACATTCTAAGATGAAGAAAGATGTGATTACAGCAAGATTTCCAGCGACCACTGACGGAACCATGAAGTTGCTTGCTTCGTTATATGACCACGACCAGCAAATCAATGGTCACGCATAAAATAATGGATTTTGCAACAAAAGAAGCCACATGACGAATGGAATCGCATTTCAAAATTTTTCAAAGCTTAATGATGGAATTAAACATACTCTTGTGAAGATTGTCGCCTAATAATTGTCCTACAGAAGAGGGACGATTTTACTGGTCCGTTCAATATTTTGAGAAGTGGATTTTTTTAACTGTTCAGGTAGATTTCTCAAAAAAAAAAAAAGTAATTGTCAAAAAAAAAAAACTATTGATAGAGGGAGTAATCAATATCTCTCAATATTTTGTTGATAACTTATTGACCCTTTGATTGGACTTGAGTATGTCCTAAAACTATTTCATATGAACTTTAGGATGTGGTATTCCCTCCTAGATAGGGAAGAAAAATTTACACTCAGAAATTAGGGAGCTCTTAGGGTCTCGTAAGGGGTGTTTGAAGAATTGGTAGGTTAATATAGTAATCGCCCGCACTGGTGAAGGTGGAGGGGTGGGCGAAACACCTGGTTCAAGGTTGAACTGTGCTTCGTATAGCATCTCCAATTGACTTGTTGGCCTTATACCTCTGATTGAGAGACATTGTGCGATGGATTACCAACTCTTCTTTAGAATTTATAAATCATCGATCATTAATATTTTTTACACACTTTTATTTGTCTATTTTTTAATCAATGTCTTATTTATTGATCGTTATTCAAGTGACTTTTAAACTTTTTTCATATTAAACCTTCCACTCGTTTTGAGTTTCTAAATCTCATTTTAATTATTTACCAATGTTTGTTTGAATATTTTTGCATAATTTGTCAGCTTGTATTTATCATTTACCAACTTTGGTTTTGTCTTCGCACAAAAGCCCTAAATTTATCAAGTCCTACATTAAATTTACCAATTTATATTGTGTGACTAGCCAGTTTTTTACAATTATATTGCTAACTAATTTTGGTTTACTAAGTCTTTTTGAGTTGTTTACCAATGTTTAGTTGTTTTTTTTTTCTCCAAAGAATATCTTATTTGCAAAAGAAAACAAAAGATGGTAATTAAAGTAAAATACACTTAATAAGTAACTCAAAAGAGAGTTGATTATCCAAAATTATCTAATAAACTTAATTAGAGAAAAGTTGATAAATCACCTTAATTAAGATTGGTAATTTCTAAAAAGTCGGGAAACTTTAAAACATTGCAAATAAGAGTTTGTAAATGATAAGGAAAGTTGGGAGTGGGTAATTTTTAAAAAGAGTTAGTAAATGTAAAATTTGTAGCTCAATAGAAAAGCTAGTGAATGAAAAATAATAAATGAACATTGGTAAGTAATTTGAATGAGAATTGGCAACCCAAAATTAATTGGTAGTTTAATAAGACAAAAATTGGTGAATCCCTCTAATTTAGATTGGCAATTTTCCATGAGAATCCAGGGCCAAACTTTAGAGTGAGAAAAGGAAAAATAAAAGTACAAATCTATAAATATCATCTAAGAAAGATGGTACTATGCACATTCATGTGATAGAAATCACGTTAAGTTGATAGTGAAATTAAGGAGAAGAGGAAGTCATTCCCACATAAATCTAGGGCTGCCTTATATTGGTAATGCACATCTATATCACCGGGAGGCGTGCCTCGAAACTTTCTTGTGACGTTGGATTCTTTCCTTGCAAGTCGTGTTATGATTAGGTCAATGGCGATCAGCTTAAATTAAGTGGATGCTGATAAAGCTAGGAAAAGCGTTTACAGTAAAAAGGAAAAAAGCAGGGAAGAGACAAAAGGTAAAGGGGAAGTCACTGGGACATGTCTCCATTTACGACGACTTAAAACTTGCCACCGGTCAAACACCTAGAATAATGGGATGAACTCACCAGTCACCAAAGGCGATTCTCTTTAATGATTATTCGTCGTGGCTCATGCTACCACTCGTTTCTCCTCCCGGGTTTTCTTTTGGAAAAAGCACCTGAACTTCTAGATGTTATCTCAATTCTCTCCCATTTAATATTAACATGGAAACCTCATTTGACAGCGATAAACTTGGAAACACACTTGTTGTCTAGTGGTTGGAGCTGCAGAGAGGATGCATATGAATAGGGCGATTTGGGTGCATTTACATGAGTTTAGATATCAGATTTTAATAGAGAAAAATCTCAGTAAGGATAGCTTCTCTCTCTTTATTTTTAGAAAGAGAAAATCGTCTCGAGAGCCGGAAGATGAACTTCGCAAGGCACACGGTTGCCAACCTATGCCTTAGCGATTTTCTCCATTTGCTCGTTGATTTTGTCGATTCTAGATTGGCTATTCCTTGAGTTACCTACGGTTGATACTTCTAGAGAACTTTCTCATGGTTGCTTGAGGGGTGTTGGTTCGTTTATTTTGATGGATTCTTCCAAAACTGAGCTCAAAGTTGAGTTGATGAATCTGATTAGGAAAATCGTTGTTGAAGAATAGAAAAAGCTTGAGGGAGACACATGTATATTTGAGGAATGGCTTTGATCCATGTTGGAATATTCTTAAATTAATAGAGATACCACATATATAGAAACTAGAAAGACCATGTAATTCTGGTAAATAAGCGATGTGAAATGTTTTAATAAAGCATTTCTTCTTTGATTAATGATAGCTTTGCGCTACTGGGATTGCTTTAGTTATAAGCATATAGATCTTGATCCCTATATGGAAAAAAACATGGACTAAGGAATATAGAGCTTCACAAATTTAGGCAAGGATAAATGACACAGCGTACATGTAATGAAGAGATGTGTTTATTAGGTAGATCGTACATGGAATGAAGAACAGGGTTTATTACAACATTCTGTGTTAAGTGTAGACGAAGCACTCCGCGAAGCCAAGATAATCAGATTATGCTGTAAGAAAAAGTAAAACACTCGAGCACATCCAATGACAAACTGCATGATATGTAGGCTAGACACATTACGCCCTCTCTCCGACAACGAAGAAGGACACAATCAAAGCGAGAACTCCGACCACCACGGACGGAAGCATGAAAAAGCCATTGCTCGTTGGCGTAGGCGCCATGTCCATGCCTGGTGGCATTTTGTTGCTATCGCCATCAGGCGATGAATCGCCGTACTGAGCAGTGACCGCCATGACCGAGACGACGAGGCAAAGAGCCATCAACCCCGTTTTGAGGAGGGAAGAAGCCATGTTTGTTTGGGTTACGATTATAAATCTTCCCGGGGATGAATCAATAAGTTCACCCTGGCGATTGTAGTTCTACAGGCCCCAAATATATAGGCCTCAAGGCATGTGAAAACCACGACAGGCGACGGGCTTAGGAGGCTGGACGGTTTTGTCTCCATGGAGACGTTAAAATTGAAGATTGTATCTATATTTTATCTGTGATCTCTATGCTTGTGTTTTTTCTTCTTATTTTCTTTTGGCAAATTTGAACAAGCGTTTTGACTAATGTCTTTGGCAATATTCTACCTCGTAACAACGCGTAATTTATTTTAATTGCATAGTAATTAAACGGGCCTGATAAACATTCCCTAGCGTGGGATACATCCCGTCGTAGAAGTCGATGCAGATGTTGATGAGCTTAAATTAATATGTTGGACGAATTATTTCAGCATATTAAACTTATGGGAAACGATGAATATATATATACACACACATTGGTATTTCCGGGGCGGCAACAAGGAAGATAATGGGTCCCATGTGTCTTAAAGCAAATGCTACCAGAGTTCTCTCTTGCATCCCAGCAAAGCTCTTTGGCCCAATTCTATGCGGATTGTCTTGCTTTAGACATATTTTCTATTATTTACCTCGCTTAATTCCTGACGCCTAGAATATATTAAAGTTATTGCAACATATAGAGCGAATATGTCTATACACTGCCTACATTTTTATGGGGGATTTATGGTGCTCAGAGGCCCGCTTCATGTACTCAAATGGATTATCTTAATGAAATGAAGTTTATCTTTTCGACCAAAATAATAATAAATAAAAAAATCATAACTTGGCCACGCTTTAGGCTGCCAATAATCAAGCAATGACTCGAAGTGATAAGATGGTAATGTTAGAGGATGATTAACCAATATTTTAAAACATGTAGGGCCATCAAAAGGGTGATCCAAGTTGGGTTTAGGTGAGTTGAAAATGGTCCAACTCAAAATGACTCATTTAAACTATATTGTTTTATTTTAAAGCAATACAATTATAACAATACATACCCAATATGACCTGGACTCCATTCTTAACAATTTCTCTCTTTAAATTGTTGCCTCTGAAAAATGAGTGATTCCATAGATCAGCTTGCCGAGTTAATGAGAGAATTCAAGGGTCGGGTAATGGATGGGGTCATGAAGTTAGTGATGAAGCTAAGGGTGGTGTATCTTAGCCGAGTGACAAGCAGCGTCCCTGCAAAACTATTAATATAACCATTAATTAGAGCTCAATGTTGATACCCCTCCATATGAGACATCAATAATTATTCAAGAAGATGGTCATATCAATATAAATATGAAGATTTTGATACTCACATTATCCACTCACTGCACAATTCTTTCTCCATATGGGCAGGGAAGTGGATACGCGATTTATCTAACATGAAATCTCTTGTAGAACTTGAGGACGATACATGTTGGATAGGAAAAGATAGGAGCCATCATCACATCACATTGGTCATGTTATTTGATGGTTTTATTTATTAATTAATGTAATGGAACTAAGTTGGCCTGTCCGCCTATGTTGGGCCTAAAAGCCTGGCCCACAAGATTATGGCTCATGGATGGAGGGATATGTTGAAGGATTGTAACTTTTGGGAGAACGTCTTTTACCGAAGGGACACGTCCTTTGGAGAGGACGTATTTAAGGGGGAAAAGAGAGGGAGGAACGCACATTTTGACAGTGCGTACGTTCCTCCTCCCTCTCTCCCTCCAAAAGAAAAAACAGTAACAAAAGAGACGACACTCTCTTCCTTTCAAGACGAATTGACGTCATCGGATCGAACGAGATCAGTTTTTCTTCCTCATATCAGCGTCGGTGTTTAATCTGTGGCTAACAAAGTACGTTCAATTCTGTGATGTGCCTTAGGATTGGTGATACATGTGATTTTCCTGGGCTCGTCTTCCGCACTTGTTTTAGGGGTTCAATTTAGTGTCGAATCCGGTTTTTAGGGAATCAATAATTCCCGACATTGGTATCAGAGCCGTAGTTCATGTTTCCCGATCCCTTTTTATGTTATTGAATTATTTTTGTAGTCGAAATTCGAGAAAAGCCGCTGCCGGTCGATCGGGGACGGAAAAACCCGACACCCGTGTACTGTTCGCTTTGTTTTGTACTTTTTGCAAGTCAAAATTCGTTTTTGATAGCGCAGGATCGAAGCTCTCGTCAATACGAGAAAAATGAGTGGCGGATCGCCGCTAGAGGCCGCCGGACGCGCCGCCATGCGCGGCCGGAACGAACGGGGGTCATCGGCGTGTGCAACGCACACGTGTGCTGGTGCGTGCCACGCACGCGCCGGCTGACTTCAACCAGGCACGCGCGTGGCACGTGCCGGTCGGTTTATCCGACCGGCTCGACCGGTCCAACCCAACCCGGTTGACTCCGACCCGTTGACCTCGACCCATCTGACCATTGACCGTTGACAATTGACCGTTGACTTTGACCGTTAATCTAGAAAAAAAAAAAAGGAAAATTTTGTATTTTCCAATTTGTTTGTTGAGGATTATAAATAATCCCTTTTTGTTCTTCATTTATTGCAAGAACCATGGAAAATTATGTATTTTCCCTTTTGTTCATTATGGATTATATGTTAATCCTTTTTTGTTCGCATTTGTTGCGGGAACAATGCCTTCCGTAAGGCGCGCGCATCTATTCGCACAATTACAGATGAACAAAAGAAAAAGCTTTCAAGGATGAGAGCCGATTTGAATGATTATCGATGGGAGAGTGACAATATAATTGATCATATTCTTGAGGTCAACAAAATGATACAAGAAGTCATATGGAATGGTTATCCCATGCAAGACTCTCAGATGGTGCGATTTTTCATGAACACTCTTCCACCAAAATGGCAAGGAGTGTTAAATCGCTTATGAGAGGTCAACAAAGCCACTAGGTATAAGAGTCTAGTGATGGCTTTTGTAGATGAATATCATCGGGTTGGAGCCACCAAGACTGCGACCCAAGGAATGACTTCGATTAGGCGGGGGTTGAACGTGTGAAGGAGAAATCCTAAGGGATATCCGTCAGTTTTTCCGTGGCTATCTAGAATGCCTGAAAATTTTACAAAAGAAAAGAACAAGAAATTGAACCGAGTAGATGCTTTCCCTATTCGTAGTATAATGACTTGGTTTTAGATGTTTCGAGATATTTTTAGTATGCTTTATGGACATCTTATGTAAATGCTTTCTACCTAGTTGTTGTTGGTGTAGCAACGATATGTTAGTTGTATTATGTGAAAGCATTATTATTCTATTATTATTGGATGTCAAATCTGATTTGCCTCTGTTATAATTAACTGTTGTGGGTAGTTCATAGAAATTTTTGTAATTTCAAAGAATTTATTTTGCATAGAATATTATATTAATAATAATTTCATGTTAGGTTTTTGGATGATGATTGGAAACAAAGTGACCTTTTGATTCTGAAACCTTACTTGAAATTATTCATTAATATGATGGGTTTGTGCAAAATGGATGCATAAATGATAGGCATTAATAATTCGTGCATATGTGTCTGATATGTTCGGATCAATAGGTTCAGCAACTAAGAACAAAATTTGCTGATTTGAATAAAGAAGATAAATTGAACGGCGAGAATTGTGAAGTATTGAATAAGAAAATTCAATATGTGCTTGAAAAGCAAGAAGCACTAAAAGCTCTTGACCATGTTATGGAAGAACTTGAGGATGCTGTGCGCCACCTTGAGCTAGCAGAGGACTGCCTCAAGGTATTTGAGTGGGATACAGATATTTGTTGTGTTGCTTTAAGCTTAAAAGGGGCTTCGATCTCTAAGCGCAAGCGCATTGATTCATTCAATATGTGGAAATGCAAGGGATCAAGTCTTTGCAAGAAACCAAAAGTTAACCAACATAAGAGAGGAAAACGTCCTCGAGTGAAGAAGCCGACAAGGGTGAAGTGTTACAACTGTGACCAAAAGGGTCACTATGCTCGCGATTGTCGCGAGCCAAAGAAGGTACACACCCCTTGTACTATTGAGAACTTTGCTTATGTGTCAAGTTCTGTATTCTTAGCTGAATCTAATCTAATCCTTTGTGGACTGTAGATTCAGGAGCGACAGACCATGTAGCGAAGGATAGAGGATCCTTCATGGAATTCCGACGAGTACCAACTGGAACTAAGTGGATCTATGTGGGAAACAGCTCCAGAGCTGAAGTAAAAGGAATTGGCACACCTTCGCAACCGAACATGCGTGGTAGACGCACTTTGTTCTTACATGATGTATTGTATGCTCCGGAGATTCGTCGGAATTTAGTGTCTGTTTTAGTGTTGGTCAAGATAGGTTTTAATATAAACTTCCATAATAGACGTGTGGATTTGTTTTTGGATACAAATTTCTATGCTTGTGGTTATTTTTTGGATGGTTTCATTGTATTAGATATTGACTATGTTAATGCAAATGTTTGTTATTCCATTCTCACGTCTCCTAATTCATATAATAATGATGTGAATGTGTGGCATGCTAGACTTGGTCATATTGGCCAACAACGTATGAATGAACTAGCCAAAGAGGGCTTGTTGGGCAACATTGAAAAAGTCGATTTGCCCATATGTGAGCATTGCCTAGTAGGGAAAACGACAAGGAAACCATTTGGAAAATGTAAAAGAGCTAAATTTCCTCTGCATTTAATCCATTCTGACGTCTGTGGTCCAATGAATATGAGAGGAAGGCATGGGGCTATTTATTTCATCACTTTTATAAATGATTATACTCAATTCGAATATGTCTATTTGATTTCTCATAAATCTGAAGCATTGAGTTGTTTCAAAAGGTTTATGAACTTGGTAGAAAATCAATTAGACAAGAAAATAAAAGTATTGAGATCCGATCGAGGTCGAGAATATTTATCTGATGAGTTCAAAAAATTATGTGATGAAAAGGGAATAGAAAGACAGTTGTCTATTCCATGTACTCCTCAACAAAATGGTGTTGCGGAGAGAAGGAACAGAACCCTACTGGAAATGGTTAAGTCCATGATGGCGCATGCTAACTTACCTATCACCTTTTGGAGTGATGCGTTATTAACTGCTGCCTATATACTTAATCGGGTGCCTTCCAAATCAGAAACTTCCACTCCATATGAGTTATGGACAGGTAGAAAACCGGACTTAAGTTTTCTTAAGCCATGGGGTTGTGCTGCCTATACTCATGAGCTCTCTCACAAGTTTAAGAAATTGGGTCCCAGAGAAAAGAAGAATATTTTCATAAGATACTCTGAACACTCGAAAGGGTATGTGTTCATAGGTGAGTAGGAAAGTGGAAGTATAACTGAATTCGAATCACGGGATGTCACATTCTTAGAGAATGAATTTCCTAAGAATGGCGAAATAGGTGAAGATTACTCCTTATTTGAAACCTTGGATCAAGATAATGATATTAGTGGAGTTTGTCCAAGTGGGAGTAATATGAGAAGTGATGAATTGAATTCAACTCATTCTCAATTACAACCACATGATGAGACGACATCATCATTATCTAACCCTAGTGGGAGCATAATGGGGAATGATGTGCAAAGTGTACAATCTCCCATACGGCGAACAAGTCGTAAAAGTATTCCCCGTCGACGTTTTGACATTGAAGGGGAAACTTTTATGGTTGCTCCACAAGATGAGGATGAGTCAATAAATGTTAATGAGGCTCTAAATTGCCCTAGTAAGGAAAAATGGATGCATGCAATGGAAGATGAAATAGAGTCAATGAAGTCGAACCATGTTTGGGAACTGGTTGACATTCCAAAAGGACGCAAAGCTATTAGGAACAAATGGGTTCTCAAAATAAAGCGTAAAGCTGATGGCTCGATAGAAAGGCATAAAGCTCGCCTTGTGGCGAGGGATATAATCAACGGGAATGAATTGATTATGAAGAAACATTTTCTCCTGTAGTGAGATTTACCTCAATTCGCATTATTCTGGCAATAGTGGCAAATATGGATATTGAATTACATCAAATGGATGTAAAGACTACTTTTCTCAATGGAGAATTAGATGAAGAAATATATATGGAACAACCTGCTGGTTTCATAATGAAAGGCCAAGAAGAAAAGGTATGTCGACTTTTGAGATCGATATATGGCCTTAAGCAGTCGTCAAGACAATGGTATATACGTTTTCATAATGCCATAATGGCATATGATTTTACAATGATTGATGAGGATCATTGTGTATATATCAAAAGATCTAAAGATCAATTTGTGATCATATCATTATATGTTGATGATATACTAATTGTCGAAACAATATGGAGTTAGTTGACACTGTCAAGAGTTGGTTATCTTCCAACTTTGAAATGAAAGATATGGGTGAGGCTGCATACATTCTTGGAGTTAAGATTTCAAGAGATCGTTTGAAGAGATCATTATCTCTTTCGCAAGAAACTTACATAAATAAAGTTCTTGAACGATTTCGTATGCAAGTACTCCTATTGCAAAAGGTGAAGGATTGAGCCATAAACTGTGTCCATTGACTCTACAAGAGAAGGAACAAATGAAACATGTTCCTTATGCTAGTGCTGTTGGGAGCTTGATATACGCTATGATGTGTACAAGACCTGACATATGTTTTGCAGTTGGAATGGTGAGTAGATACCAATCCAATCTAGGTCAAGCACATTGGAAGGCCGTTAAAAGAATACTGAGGTATCTGAAGGGAACTGCTAATTACAAGCTAAATTATCAAGGAAAGGATCTGCAACTTGAAGGCTATTCAGATGCTGATTGGGGAGGAGATTTAGATGAAAGAAAATCTACCACTGGTTTTGCTTTCTTACTGAATAATGGCGCCATATGTTGAAGCAGTAAGAAACAAACGTGTATAGCCTTGTCCACGATGGAAGCTGAGTTCGTGGCATTATCAGCAGCAGTACAAGAGGGAGTTTGGCTTAAGAGATTTTTGGATCATTTAGGTGTTATTGGGTATGCTGCAAATCCATTATTGGTTAACTATGATAGCCAAGCAGCTATAGCGTACACCAAAGATCCAAAATATCATGGCAAGACCAAACATATAGATACCAAGTATAATTTTGTCAAGGATATGGTTGCACGAAAAGATGTGAACTTACATTACATATCTACGCATAGAATGGTAGCAAATCCTATGACAAAGCCAATACCTAGAGATGTGTTTTGTGATAATGTAAAATCTCTAGGACTGCGTAGAGGCTGATGTACTGGATATTGTAATTTCCCTTAAGTGTTCACATTTGATGAATTTGTGTTTTCATCATTAATGCCTATGAGTCTTTGTTTGACCGTTATGCATCTTAATGCTCAGTGCATTATATTAATTGAGAAAGTATGTCGGACAGATGAAAGATTAGCCCACTCACACGGGTAATTGCCTCTATTTACTGTGTGATAAATAGAAATGAGACGGTTTTTAAGCTTATTATCTAGGTGATAATCGAGAGCTCAAGCTTAAAATACATATGCCACCTTAACTGAGTGTTAAGATGATGACATAATATTTACTATGTCCAAAAGTAAAATAACCCACATATTTTACTTTATCTGTCTATGATGCCAGATGTGAGTTCTGATGAATTTTGTGAATGAGTAGATATGTGAACTCAAGTTAGACATTGAGCATGTCTGAACTATCATATGTACGGTAATGAAGGTGTAGACATACGCTCCATGGGAAATGAGTTAATATCGTAATACGTATTTCATACTACGTATGCATGAGACGACCAATAAGAGTGGCAAAAGTTTGATCTCAACTTTTATGCCGTGTGAGACTCTTGAGGAAAAGAGTTCCTCAATTTAGTGCCCTCATGACTCTTACTTATTCTCGAGATTTCTATTTAGTGTTTGCTATCTTAGGATGTTGCCAATGATCATGAATTGATTCGATCTGATGGGACATTTCTAGAAAAGCAAGTTGAATTGAAATTGAGAGTTTCAAGTAAAGAGGAAGATCGAATTTGGAAAATCACATTCTAGTTTTGTATTCACTGGTCGACCAATTATGATTGTCTTTGGGATAATCATAATTGTGAATACAATATATATCATTATTTAAAAGAGATCAAGAGAGATATAAATGTGATCGATCGATTTAGGGTACTGCATACTAAATCTACTCAAAGTGTGAAGCCCATTATGAGCTGCTATATATTCCTAACAGATGTATGGCAACGAGCTCTCGAAGTATGCTGGTCGCACGGATTATTCAGTGGTATGAATGTTGTAGAGAGGTAAAGAGGATCATGTTCGGCCTACCATGTGCGAGTGGGAGATGATGGTTTTATTTATTAATTAATGTGATGGGCCTAAGTTGGCCCGTCCGCCCATGTTGGGCCTAAAAGCTTGGCCCACAAGATTATGACCCATGGATGGAGGGATATATTGAAGGGTTGTAACTTTTGGGAGAACGTCTTTTACCGAAGGGACACGTCCTTTGGAGATGACGTATTTAAGGGGGAAAAGAGAGGGAGGAACGCACCTTTTGACAGTACGTACGTTCCTCCTCCCTCTCTCCCTCCAAAAGAAAAAACAGTAATAAAAGAGACGACACTTTCTTCCCTTCAAGACGAATTGACATCATTGGATCGAACGAGATCAATTTTTCTTCCTCATATCAGCGTCGGTGTTTAATCTGTGGCTAACAAGGTACATTCAATTCTGTGATGTGCCTTAGGATCGGTGATACATGTGATTTTCCCGGGCTCGTCTTCCGCACTTATTTTAGGGGTTCGATTTAGTGTCGAATCCGGTTTTTAGGGAATCAGTAATTCCCAGCATTATTCAATCCAATAGACTTGTCCCCTTTTTCCAGCATTTCAGGTGGTCAAAGGGAAACAAGACTCCTAAACCAGTTCCGAGTTCAGGGACACAGACTCTTCTGGAAACATATCATCTTTTTGCTCATCTCGTTTGGAGAAGTTCGGTAAATGCAAAATCAACAAATCACAGATTTCAGAGACCCATCAAAAGGGGAACATTAGACAACTGAGAAAAATCGACTTGAGGAGGACCGGCTCAATACTTTGATGCACTACAATCCAATCTGGTCGCCCCTTATTAGCTCTTCTTGTGCAGGGGCTCTCTTCGACGTTACAGAAATCAGGGAGGCCAGCGACGCCAGAGCCTATCAATTGGAATCAAAGAGGAGGGAGAAAGCTCGCAAGTCATGATCGGTGGAACTAGAGAAGGAGAGAAGAGAGAAGCGAAAATTAAAAAGGAACCGAGACCTGTTTCCTTAACTCTTTTTTCTTTTTTTTTTCCTTTTTTCATCCTGTTTCCTTAACTTCACTATATTGATTAAGCGAGTTGAAAGTGGGTTTATAACATACTCATCAAAACTCATCTTTTTATGGCTTTTTGCGTAAGAACCCATCATGACTTATATTTTAAATTTGAGGTGACTCATATGTAACCCACATCAGTAAATTTAGGTTAAAATATTGGTTTGTGACCCTTTTCAAAAGTTGCTTCCTTAGCTTGCAGTTGAGACTTCTCCAACACTTCCTCTTCAAGATGAGGCTCCATTTCCACTCTTCAAGAGGAACAAAATAAAAACATATCCCTACATAAAATTTAGTTACTCACAGAAAGTATATATACATACATTAACATATCCCTACATAAAATTTAATCTTTTTCTTTGGAACAACGTGCCCTCCTAATATAAGTCGATGCAAAATATATGGATCGAGGTTATGTGCCAAAGTTCCAAGAAGATTGTTGAAACTATCCAATATTTTGGCATAAATAGTGGGCTGCCATAACTCATTGATGTACACCTGCTGTATGAAAGCCGTGCTAGATAAGCCTGAAAGAAGCGGAACTAGAAAAAGAGGAAGAAGAAGATGCCCCAACGTGATTCTCACTTGAACTGGTGGGGAAGGCAAGGCAGTGCCCAATAAAAACGCAGCGGTTCTCAAATGCGTTTGTACTGTCAATGTCTAATAAATGGACCTATCGAAATAATTGATTACACATTTTTTAGAACTTTTAAAATTTGATCCGAAAATTTCGTGACTTAATTACAATTTAGTATAAGTTTTAGGGTTTTTTGCGCATTTATCTCGTCCTTTTTTCAACATCTACTAACGAGAATATTGAAAGCAAAACTTTCAATTTGCCTTCCATATAATCCGTAATCGTAGCTTCTCTTTTTCCATTTTGCGTTCCTTACCGACGAGCAATGCCAGCATAAGTGGTGCTGTCATTGCTTGAAAATGACGGTGCAATTTCAACCACACTTTCTTTCCTTGTTTTTCCATCCAGATCCTCTTTTGATCTCCAGCCTGTCTTTTTCCTTGGGACTTTTTCTTGTCCGGTACGAATCTTTCTTTCTATTTTTACGAATTTTAGAGCTAAATTGCTATGCAAAGTCAAAGCGTTACAACGTTAAGATAATCTGATTCAAATCACACTTCACAATGTTGACTCTTAATTTTCTTTTGGCCAAAACCTTTTACACTTGATTACTGATAGGCCTCACTTGGTTCCATATGTAAGGAATCCTCAAATGGATTACCATTTCAAGCAACAACTTTCTCTAGAATGATTTTTTTTTTTTTTTTGTCATTGGGATGAAAATGAATTGTGCTTTTTGGAGAAAACTTCTCATCAGTAAACAACCATCAACTGTGATCGACAGCGATCGGTGGCAACTTGGCAATTAGCAGTGGCATTGGTGACTGGCATTGCCGACTACTAGCGATTGATGAGTAATGGAGGCAGTCAATAGAGTTGTGTTTTTGACAATTTTGTGGTTATAGAAATGTGAAAATGGAATTACAATAATATAAGTAATTAAATAGACTCAAATCTAATAAATTATTTATCGATTATAATTATAGTTAACACATGATGCGCGATAAGTCAATCAAATCAAGTATGTGGCACACTTATTCACCATATGCTTTTTAACTTTTTAATTCGAGAAGACTCTTGTCAAATGTGAACGACCCTTACCTAATTCTCCATGACATATAAAGACAGGCTCTTTATGTCGGCATGGAGGGCCCGCAAGGCGCGAAGATTAATTTCACAAACAAAAAGAATTTTCCAAATATTTTACAAGGCACATATCTAGCCATATTATCATCGCACGATATCATGGGACGCAAAGGTCTTTTCAAGCTACTAGTGGTTTAGACTAAATTAAGCAATGACAAGTTTCATGTGATGCACGATGCCATGGCCAGATGTTGGCCCAAAGACGTCCAAAATTCGGTGGAAAGACGCCATCTGGAGTCATTCATTTAACACTCGAAAGTCATTGATTGGATCTTCGATTCTTCTTTTTTAATTTAAGGGTGCGTGCCCTCCCAGCCACAAATTATGCCAGTCACATCTTTTTTGGGACTGCTTCCCTGTATCTATCTGTACACTGCGGCAAAGCAATCCCGCGATATTGGTCCGGCGCCTTCATTGCGATGTCTAAACTCGTTGAAATGATATCGCATTTGTCGGTTCTTTTGCTAAGTATAGGCCGATTCGTGGTAACTTTCTATCAGCCAGTCCAAGCAAAGACCTCTCCTTTTCTCCGATACGGTGCTATCAGTCAAGTCTTGGTTACGAGTCAACTTGCAAGTTCCCCGAATTACTTACTGTACGTGCGCATTCTCTTGGGACATCTTCAGCAGCATGAACCTATGTTTCCCGTTACAATGTAGAGTAACATCATAGAAATGCAATGATTATGAGAAGATTATGTTGGAAATTTCTTATAATATGGGCTTACATTAATTAATTGATTTTCTATTTTAAATAATCGGGTTAATGGATATTCCAATATTTGTTGAACCCTACAGTGATCTGATTAAATTGGGTATTTAAGATCTATTGATAACGGGCCTAGTTGAGCAGCAAAGTGTAGGCAATTGTGTTTAACTGAAACCCGTACCTAGTTGACACGTTGTTGATTATGGTTTGCTAGGTCCCCTCTTTAGCCTATAAAAGGGTAGGTTATACCTATCAGTTGCTTTAATCCCATTGAAAGTTGCTATACTGAAATAGGTTATAGAGAGGAAGATCTGACATTCCGATAGATCACTGGTTATCAGATTGATCTACTTTTCATCAAGTGAAGCAATGGCTCAAACAGGTACGCTTTAATTCCGTTGTGTTTATCGATTCTTAGTGTTTTACAGTCATATATGGATCCGCTTCTTCTTGATTAATTAATTATTCATGTGAATAATTGTTCTACAGATTAGTGTTCAAAGATTTATTATGCCCACCTTCTTTTTACTGCGAGTTCATTGTGTAACTTGAAAGTAAATGTGGCAAAATGGGTCATATATGGATCACCTGTTTTTTGACAAAAAATAGTTAAATGAGTTTAAGTTTTAAAAACTTTGATAGATGGGTCTTAAATAGATCTTAAGTGGGTCTTAAATGGGTTGGATTTAGAATCCATTTTCACCCAAAACCTCACAATATCTCTTTAACTTTAAAAAAATATTTTTTTATAAAAATCGATATTATAATTATTTTTTATTTTAATTTTCTTTTCTTTTTTCTTTTTTCTTTCCATTTTTTTTGGGTAATACCCTAAAAAACCCCAAACTGATACACCTGTGACAAATTTACTCCAAACTATTTTTTTGACCACCAAAAACCCTAAACCGGTACATATGTGACAGATCTTCCGTTCGATTTTGCCGTTAACTTTGCCGACGTGGTTGCTGACGTGACAAGAAATTCATAAGTTTAATACCATTAAAAACCCCAAACTGGTATATTTATGACAAATTTACCCCAAACTGGTATATTTACGACAAATTTACTCTAAATTAATTTTTTTCGATAATAAAAAACCTAAATTGGTACATGTGCGGCACATTTACCCTCTTTCAATTTTCCCAAATTTGACCGAGTTGTGATGTCCAATCAATTTTATTTTCCGGATTACTCTAACATTGCCTCCATATAATTAATACTTGATTTTTTTTTCTTTTTATTGGAATCATTATTAAAAAAACTATTCAAAGACTACCAAATGTGCACTTTATTCTTGTGCCGAGAGGATGCCCATTAACTAAAAGATGGACAGATCGTTTGTGCACATATACAAAAGAATCACACTCAAAGTACACCGAAATCGCGACAAACATAAGTGATTTTGGTTCCGGCATTTCAACGAGCATGTGATGTACGAGTCAATCATACCATTCACATGCAAGTTCCATGTTAAAATTTTGACACACTTACGATTCAAGGTAAGAAAGATTACGTAATGCTAATAAGGACATGGGCTAACACGAATGACCAGCAAAGCAGGAGTAATATGTAAGCGTACAAACAGATTGCGGACAAGCGGTAAACCATGTGGGGCTGAGACATATAAACATAAAGCCAAGTTTGTCATAAACCAAAAACGAGCGAAGCAACCACGATATGTGCACTTCTTTTGTATATGTGCGCAAGCAATCTGTCCATCTTTTAGTTAATGGGCATCCTCTCGGCACAAGAATGAAGTGCACATTTGGTAGTCTTTGAATAGTTTTCTAATAATGATTCCAATAAAAAGAAAAAAAAATCAAGTATTAATGATATGGAGGCAATGTTAGAGTAATTCGGAAAATAAAATTGATTGGACATCACAACTCGATCAAATTTGGGAAAATTGAAAGAGGGTAAATGTGCCGCACATGTACCAATTTAGGTTTTTTATGATCGAAAAAATTAATTTAAAGTAAATTTATCGTAAATATACCAGCTTGGGGTAAAGTTGTCGTAAATATACCAGCTTTGGGTAAATTTGTCATAAATATACCAGTTTGGGGTAAATTTGTCATAGATATACCAGTTTAGGGTTTTTAATGGTATTAAACTTATGAATTTCCACATGGCTTGCCACGTCAGCAAGATTAACAACAAAATCGAACGGAAGCTAACGGAGGGTAGATCTGTCACATATGTACCAATTTGGGGTTTTTGGTGGTCAAAAAAAATAGTTTGGGGTAAATTTGTTACGGTATACCAGTTTGGGGTTTTTTAGGGTATTAACCTTTTTTTTTTCTTTCTTCTTTTTTTTTTCTTTCTTTTTCCTCTAGTCGCCGGCACGGCGACCAGCCAAGCAAGCCTCAAGCTCACCGGATCTAGCGAGGTGGAGGCCTTGCCGACGCTTGGCGAGGCTCGAGCCTCGCCGATCTAGCGAGACTCAAACTCGCCGGCATCGAGCGAGCTCAAGCTCGCCGACATCGTGAGCCGGGCGAGCTCGAGGCTCGCCCGTGGCCGGCTGCCGTGAGTCGTCGTGGCCGGCGGCTGGCCAATGAAGAAGAATAACAAAAAAGAAAAAATAATTTTAAAAAAAAATAAAAATAATTAAAATTCGATTTTTTAAAATAATTATTTTAAAAATTATAAAAATTGTCTATTAAATTTGTGATATATAAAACTATTTTAGCAATACCATTTTGAAATATATATATAAAAAATAAGCTTTCTTAAGTTTAGTTAAATGGGTCGGGTATAGGTCGGGTATGGGTTGGGTTGGGTATGGGTAAAAAATTCTGCATTGCAATAAATGGATCATAAACGGGTTAAATGAGTCAATTTGAGTTGGACCATTTATAACCCGACCCAACCCACCCGTTTAACAGGTCTACTTGAAGTATGCACATAATCAAAAGCGTATGTCGTCTAGCATAGCAAATTTAAAGTTCATTTTGGCGTCTTATCCTTGTTTTTTTTTTTAGGTTCGGTACTTCTTGTCCTTGTCAAGTTCATGAAATGGGGAAAGCTTTGAGGATACTATTCGACATTTATTTGCAATTATTACATTATGATACAACACTATTTCCGTCACTTTTTATTTTAACCGTAATGCTCTAATTTATGACATTATTCTGTTCAACTCAAATTTATAGCGTGACTCTCTTTTAGTACCTTATCTACATAAAAGAATAAAAAAATATAAGGAGGGATTTTTTAAGCTATGAAAAGTAGAATTGGGAGGGGCAATCGATGCGAGAGGACTTTTGATTTTTTATCCACTCCTCATTTATGTTGTTTTTAGAGAAAAAGTCACAAAAAATCTCAAATTATGTCAATTGTAACACATTTATCATCTACGACATAAAAAACCTTAAACTATACTCACCATGATACATTGACTGCAAAATAAATTTGTATCGTCAAAAATTCCAAATTTGTATCCATGATCAACATTCTATTAAATGATTTTACTGCCAAAATGACGTCATTTTTTTTATTTTACTTAAACCTCTATGCCAACATCGTTTAAGTTCCATTGTTCATATAGGCAAATTTTTAATGGTGTTCATTGACGAGACCTTAACAGATTGTAAATGTGTCATATAGGTTAACGTTTCATTTTAATTTCCAATATATAAATAAGCTCTATCATATAAGAACATGATTTCACATGTATCCTATCAGCTTGTAAGTTATACCTTTCATTTAGTTAGCATTTCCTTTATCCTCACTTAGAATTTAATATCCTTTAATGTGTTTAAAATCTCTCTCTCTCTTTTTTATATCTATATTGTATAGGGAAGTAAATAAATATCACGTGTGGTGCTAAAACTTATCTGTGTAGGCGAGTTTGAACAAGATTATCTCCATTACGTCAGATTAATCTAAATAAAAGATTAGACTCTTGCTAAGTATTTAATCTCCTATCATAAAATCAAATTACTTACTCCCATTGATGTCATACTTGTGTTCTTAGTTACTTTCAACTTATTACTTTCTGTGTGTAATTCTGTATATATTTAACCATAATTACTGCAATAAAGAAAATGATATAACAAGCTTGTAATGAATGGATAAAAATGATCAATGAGTGTTGTTAATACCTAAAATTATCCTTACTGTCACGTGTTGGTCACAAAGGATGAAAACATTCAAAATCATCCTCACTATTACGTGCGGACTGTGATTAACATCAACCCAGCCCACCTGTCCATGTTAGTCATAGAAACGAAGGATGGCCAAGAGTTTCAAAAGCCCTTGGGTTGAATTCAATGGGCATACAAATGGAGATACATGATTTGATGATAAAGCAATTGATTGCCAAGTATCCAAGCCAAGAGATGCTATTGAAGACATGGAATTCAGATGGAATTGACATTAAGATTTATGCGGGAACGATTGATGCTTAAAAGAGCACACAAAGTCAAAGGGGTGGTTAATACTTGCTGAACAAGTCATGCGGGCATCATTGAATAAGTCAAACAACAAGATATGGATAAAACGATTAAGCAAAGAACATGGAGCGATTTTTAAGGAGAAAGCAACCGACCACCGACAGTTACCAAATTAGCCTATAAATACTGTAGGCAATCCAACAAAGTCACCCCCGAACAACACACAAAATTCCTTTTATTTTACTCTTTTAGTTATCTTAGCCTAATTTAGATATAGCTTCAAATCCTCACCATAGATTCAATTTCGACGAGTATTTATGTCCTAGGTAGTATTATTGATTAGATTACAATGTTGTCCTACCATCTAGCGTCGTTGATTAAATTCTGACGTTGTGTCCTCATATCCATCTAGGAGCAGTATCTACCAAGTGTTGTTTCCAATGTCCAGTGTCGTCGATTAGGTTCCGACATTGTGTCCTCAAACCCAATCAGAAGCAATGCTTTGCCGGTATTGTAGTCAATGTCCAGTGTTGTTGAATCAGCTTCAATATTATACAAATCACTTTGGTTTTAATGGGCTTTCATTAGTATATTAAAGTAAACTTGGATCAAACTGTTGATTGGATTTCAACATTGGTTATAATTAATTTTAAGCTCATATTAAGTGACTCCATTAGATTTGGGATGATATAATATACATATATCCTCGCTAGCATTTGACCTTATCTGTCTAATACTAGAACATAACTTAAGTCTTCTATAATATATATATATATATAAAAAAAACAAAATATAACACTTGATGAAAAATATTTCGTTGCGGGATCCAAAATCGGAGAAACAAGTGTATTATTTTATTTATAACCATACCATGTGATGAGAATCGATTCTTAAATCATATCATGATATAAGAATATTATTGAAAAGTGCAAATCATGAGATGCCTTTTCATACTTTTGACATTCCGGTTCTAGTATTTCCACACCTTCTGATTTTTGGATGATTCTACACCTCACACACACACCTTCTGATTGACCTGGACAATATTTACAAATTCCTAACGAACAGTCGTAATAAAATTCTTCGTCTTAAAACTATCATTTCAAACGCCATCATCTATGCTCAATAAATTCACTTTTCCAATGGCCGACGCGTTAGTATTTTCTAGAGTTATGGTGCAAATAAAAAGCCCCGACAAGCCGATTTCAAGAAAGTTTCGCGATTGCTCTAAACGTTTTCCCATCCACTTTTGCGCACCACGCGTAATAAATCGTACGATGGTCGCTCGCCAATCAATGCTTTTCTTCTAGAGGGCTGGCCTAATATAAATCACGACCCTCTTCTTTTGTGGGAATTCAGTATACCGATGAAAATGGAGGCCGAGCAACACAGAGCCCATGTCGTGGTTCTTCCATATCCAAGCCAAGGCCACATCAACCCTCTCCTCCAATTCGCAAAGCGTTTGGCTTCCAAAGGACTCAAGGCCACACTCGCCACAACTCACTACACGGTCAAATCCATCCATGCTCCGAACGTCGGGGTCGAACCCATATCTGACGGGTTCGATGAGAAGGGGTTCGCTCAAGCCGGGAGCGAAGTCGTCTTCCTCAAGTCGTTTGAGCAACACGGCTCGAGAACATTGTCTGAAGTTATCGAGAAGTACTCGAGCACCGATGTTCCAGTCACTTGCGTGGTCTACGACTCCTTTTTCCCGTGGGCTCTCAATGTGGCTAAGCAGCATGGCATATTCGGTGCGGCATTCTTCACTAACTCAGTCGCGATCTCGAACATATTCTACCGCTTGCACTGTGGATTGCTCAAATTGCCGCTGGAATTCCACGATGAGGCGCTTTTGGTTCCCGGCTTGCCTCCGCTAAACTCACGGGACCTCCCGAGTTGTCTTCAGTCGCCTGGAACCTACCCTGCTTACTTAGCCATGAAGCTGAGACAGTTTACTAACACAGACAAGGCTGATTGGATTTTTGGAAACAGCTTTGAGGCCTTGGAATATGAGGTATGGGAAATTCACATGATAAACATTGCTATTGTCCTCTTAGTTCTATTGCACATCAATTTGAGTTTCGTCTTCCTCGTGGTGGTCGATCAGGTTGTACGGTCACTAGAGCGAGTTTCAACAGTTAAAACCATCATCAATTGAAAAATCTATTCCAGTTATGAATTGCAAAGGATATGACACGAAATGAAGTATAGTCTTATTTCCTTAAAACCCTTCGATTTTCTATCAAAAGTTGTATTTTCTCCCACAAAGTGCTGAAGATGTTGGGCCACACCACTGCATAGGAATGCTTAGAATCTTGGATATGATCAATTTTGTATCCCAGATAATTATCTTTCTAATTAAGTTCTTCATGATGCATATTATGCTAGGAAGCAAAGAGCATATCAGGCCTTTGGCCAGCAAAGTTGATCGGTCCAATGGTCCCATCTACATACTTGGACTGCCGCATAGACAAAGACGACACGTACGGCGCGAGCTTATGGAAGCCGTTAAACATCGAGTGCGCCAATTGGCTCGAGACGAAGCCTCCTAAATCGGTTGTGTACGTCTCCTTTGGAAGCATGATTTCATTGACTGCGGAGCAAACGGAGGAGATAGCATGGGGGCTAAAGGAAAGCGGCTTCCCTTTCCTATGGGTGGTGAGGCCTTCCGAGCTCGATAAGTTGCCAAACGGGTTCGGAGAATTTGTTCAAGAAAAGGTCATGATCGCCACGTGGTGCAACCAATTGGAAGTCCTGGCCCACCGAGCCACGGGCTGTTTCATGACACACTGCGGGTGGAACTCGACCCTCGAGGGGCTGAGCGCAGGGGTCCCGATGGTCGGGGTCCCCCGGTTCGCCGACCAATTTACCAACGCCAAGTATGTGGAGGAGATTTGGGGAGTAGGAGTGAGGCCCAAGGAGGATGAGGAGGGGGTGGTGAGGAGAAAGGAGGTTGTGAAGTGTCTGAACGAGGTGATGAGAGGAGACAGAAGCGATGAGATCGAGAGGAATGGAAGGAAATGGATGGAATTGGCTAAGGAAGCAATCAGTGAAGGCGGGAGCTCCGACCGGTGCATCAATGAATTTGTGGAGAATCTGGCGTCTCACGGGGAAGGAGGGAGACAAGTTGATTGAGGGGGCATTATCAAGTCTCAGATTTAGTGATTCTATCGTCTTTTCGTGTTCTCTATCGTTTGTCGGCATTCTTGTTTTTAAGTTTTTCTTTGTTGTCCAATCAATATCATTTAAGAAAGACATGACGGATTCCAAACGCCATGAATATTCACATCATTACCTAAAAGCGATGGAATCTTGAAACTTCGCCTATTACTTCCTAACTTTGGCACCATTTTGTATGGAAATGTTAGATCGCGTCTTGCTTAGCTTCTAATTAGCCAAAGTAAATGGGTTGGCAGAGACTCTTCAGATTTATTGAAACAAATAATAAGAAAATACAAAACATGTCTGATACTACTTGGAAAGTCGGCTCACATAAGCACTCGCAAAGCTCTCGACAATTATGCTGTCAAATTAGCGAGATTTAGTTCGTTGTGTCAACAAAAGTAGAAGATAAGAAAAAGAAAGGATGAGAATTGATTAAAGTGCACCATAGGGTTTATGTACCAAAACTCATCTAAACCGCAAATCCCGTGTTAAATATTATGGAATCCACGACACTCGAGTTGTCTGAACTTTTCGAATGGATGCACCTGCCGCATATGAACCGAAGTTTGGTGCTATGATTAGATGATGGTTAAGAGTTAAGCTTGGACCTGATCTCTAGTGTCTCACTAAAAACATCAACTGAAAAACCAGGAGAGCCGTGGGCAGCTGATGCTCAGGACTCAGGACCCCGGCGGGAGGAGGGATGTCGATAAACAACACTAAAACAGTCCGAATGACCTAGCAACAGCGCACAAAGCAGAGCCCCCACTCTGGCCGAATCAAGAAAACAGAGATAGAGAAAGTAGAATGCGTGCCAGTGGTTTGGGAATCTCAAAATGCTGAAGACAGAGTCAAAGATTAGAAGGAAAGACAGAGAACATAAAGACCAAGGAACGGACGCAGAGCGCAGAGAATCGCGCCTTTCAGGCACGCGAGCCCTGGAAAGCCAAGAGAAAAGCGGAGGCCCAGGAAAGCAGCACGCTGGAGAGAAAATATTCAGAGGGAAACTTCTGCAAAGTATCGTCCGGAACTCCTCATATGCGATGATTCGAGCAAAAAGCCTTGTCACGTGCACGAAGTTATTTAGGAATGGACAAAAGCCCTCTTTACTTAAATTAATTATATGTTTCGGATATTCCTATTAAATTATTCAAACACGATTGTTAAGCCATTTATGTAATATATTAGTACACTTTACGCCCACAAATAGCCAGTTCATGGTCTATATCGTTGGTTCATTTAACATGTGTATTTATCACTTCCGTCGCCAAGAACATTGATTATAAAGAATATTCCAAGTCATGACAACAACCTACAGAATGGGTTACCAATTCCACTGAAATGCTGTTTTATTTTTATTCTTTGGTTTTGAAGTGTATGTGTTCTGTTTAGACACCATTTAGTTTATGAAAACAAATGATTCGAAAATTTATTTTTTTAAAAATGATTGTTTGTATTTTTACAAAAATAATGAATGAAAAAAATATTTTTATCGTCCATGAAAATGTTTGAACATAAATTATTGCCGATAATGTAAATATGATTTATTAACTAATTATTTCGAATGATACAAACAATCACTTTTAAAGAAATATTTTGTAAATCTATCTTTTTTACAAAATAGATGGAATCTTAGGTTTTTTCACGAGCATATATATGAAATCTCTTTTGAAGAAAATAAGAAAAACACACATGCGCGTGTGTTTGTGTATACACACACATGTATACAGTTTCTTAAAATGTGGACATTATTCATGTGTTCCTTTCTCTTCGTACTTACTTGATGTCCTTTTCCATGAGACCCGGATCCCTGGAGTATCAAAATTTGGCATGAGGGGATATTTAAGTGTCAAAAATTAGAAAAGTGGCATTTAAGTGCCAAAATTGAAGCAAAATGGATCGGTTAAGTGCTAATATCAAGAAAAATCCGACTAAAATGCTAACGTGGCAATTTCCTGGCGAGGCAAGTGTAAAACGATGTCATTTTACATGCTGACATGATTAGATAAGTGTAAAAACGACATCATTTTACTACTGACGTGGGTAAATAATTAATATATATTAATTAATTAAATTTAAAAATAAATATTAATATTGAAAACCAAGATGGAGATTGCAAGCAGTGAGGGCATTTAGTATAATTAATATTTATATTAAGATATTTATATTTTTTTAAAAAAAGAGGAGGAGGCAAAAGGCGAGGGCTCAACCTCGCCGTTCTGCAATTGTCTTTTGTTTTTTTTTTTTTAAATATTTATATTTATATTAAAATTCAAATTCACCCCAAAGTGACGTTATTTTGGCATTTCTTTGCTGAGTCACCTCTCTGATGAGTCATGTAAGCAAGCAATATTAATAAAAAAATTACCACGTAGGATTTCCGATGAGGTTTGCCAGATTTGACACTCAGGTGTCCTATTTTTCAAAAAAAGTGACATTTAAATATCACTTTTCTAACTTTTGGTACTTAAATATCTCATCGTGCTAGGACTTGGCACTTGAGTTGTTCTTTTCCCTCTTTTCTACTTTTCAATGCCTATATGATCTTTTTAAAAATGAAAATAAATTTCTCGTACATCATCTTCATCATCATCATACTCAATATGGAAATTAGGTATGATAAATCAATTTATGATCATCATCTTCATCATCATCATCAATCGGTCAATATGGAAATTTTGCGTGGCATTAATGGGGTCAAACTAGACTTAGTTATTGCTACCGTATTTTAATTATACATACTAATCTGACATCCACAAAGTGAATGAGGAAAAAAGGGGATCTTAAGAATAGTTATTACAATTTGGCCGTAATTACTATTATAGAGGCAGTCTATTATAGTTTTGTTTGTAATAGAGATTACGCTTTAATAACTATTATTGGAAGCAAACACTATCATAGACAATCAATATGTAATAGACTTGTAATGTAATAGAACCTAACGCAACCAATATGTGATGTATATTTCGTGGAGGGGACCATAGTTTGTGTTGCATTGATTCACCCATGAATGATGCAATTTCGTTTTGTGGAATCAGTCGTCGATCACGCTTTGAACTAACAATTATGATATCATATGGGATGCATTATTCTAATTATTCGTCAGCTGGATTTGTTCTTATCTATGTCATATACCACCAACAACTATGGTTTATCGTATGGACAACCATATCTAAATAGCAATAGACTAAATCTCATGGTTGACTAAAAAGTACATGAAATGGGCAAGCGTTGCTACAGTAAATTGTCCTTTATGAATTCGTCAGCCGCTACATCTTCTTCTTCTTTCCTATTTTAAGCTAATGCCCAATTCGTGTTCCTCAATACACGTATTGAAATTGAGTGGAGCATTAGGACAATAAAGATGAGCAGCAACTTTTATAGGAAGGACGTGTGAGAGGGAATAGATGCGCGTGCGTGAGATTATTTCACCTTGGCACTTCAGCTTCCTTCAAGGCTTGGGCCCAAAAGAATGGTCCCCACGCAACCTAAATCCGAAGACGATGTTAGCTTAAACCATTGAACTTAGGCATGGGCTTGTTAGTAGAAAACTCACCAATGACGGGTCAAATTGAATTTGATCAGGTGCGACGATAGCGACTCGCGTGCCCTTCTTTGACAAGTTCATAGGCAGTCCCTTTGTACGTGCATTGGATAGATCGCACTATGGTGCGAAAACAATAAAGTGACTCAAGAAATTGGCTTTTGAATTTACGTGATAAACCCTTGTTGGTACTCGAATATGCCACACATAGGCGCCGAACGACTCTTCTCTGGGTCCCATTTGTCACTTGCCCTCGCAGGCCATTTCAAGCTTGGAAAGGCTTTTACTTTATTACGAAGGCATCTTCCAGCTCTCGGTGTTTCCATTCACATTTCTCTCGATGGACCGGTCCCTACCTAAACCAATCAGGAAAGTGGTTCTTTTTCGCTTCGACAATTTTTCTTTACCGAGCCTTGTCGTCTCTCCTAGTCCCTCCAATAACGAGGAATGGTTTGAAGGGATCTGACGGGGTGGCAAATGGGTCGAAACTGACTAAGAATAGAGTGATCCATTCACTACCTTAGACTGGCACGACCCGCTACAATGGTGGTCATGTTGTGCCGGGTCGTGTTTGGGACTAGGCCCATTCCAATAGCCACTGGTCCTCAAAAGTATCCTGACGACTATTTTATTGTGGGTGGGCACCAACAGAGTGTGCAAGCTGGCCTGTCTTATTTGTCTCTCCTATTAAAAGTTAATTCATGCACAAGCTAATTTTTTTAAAACTTTGCAATTTAATTTCCCTTTCATTTCTTTTTTCCGATGGTTATGAGGAGAATTTCTATTTCTTTCATGTCGTTTCATCCAAAGATACTATCAATTCATTGAGCGAGCTCATCATCAACGTGTCATTATACATGAGATGTAATGAAATTGGAATAATCCCTATGTCCAACACATAAATAGGCAAACCTACACTACGGATGAACCAATATTTCCTCCAATCGCTCGATAGGAGGAGTCAAACCTCTAATCATGGGAGGCTTCAAGTGCGCTAAGTTTTAACCAATTCGTTCAGCCACCTCAATGATATTTATTTAGTGACGAACTCGTCATCCCGGCTTTCGCCACAATAAGCCAGGCTTCACGATTTGTGGTGAACATACATCGCCAGTTACCCTAGTGTACTTCCCACGACTCCAAGAAGCACTTTGGAAAATGATCAGAATGAAAATAGTTGCAGTCCAGAGTCCCTAAAATCAAAGGCAATCAACAAATGTCGCGGAATCTTTCCAACTCGCTCAAAAAGAACTTTGCTTTTCTATTCCTCCATGTCGACCACGAGAGTTTTGATTAGAAAACCGCAAAAGGGAAAGGCATCGACCCTTTTTTGGGCAAAGATAAAAAGTAAAGAAATCTTTTACGGGGCTCTTGAAAAGCGGTATCGTGAGGTCCATAGTTGTTTGGCCCTCAGCTTAGGCTTGAAGGATAGGGCACTTGAGCGCTCTATGTTATTTTATTTATTTCTTGAAAAAAAAAAAGTAATTTATTCTTTGAAATATGAGGTTTTGATCCTTACTAAGTAGAATAATCCAACCATTTGGCAAATTCCACTGGCCATCCTTCCATGTGGAAAAAGAAAGGTGGGGGTTCGAATCCTTGCATTCTGGTAATAACGATTTAGTTTCGTGTGTAGATTTCGACTTTCACACCCTGCAATAAGGTAAAGTACAAGTCTAAAAATGAGAATTGAAGTTAGAGTAGAGTAGAATCGATAAAAAAAGAAGGTAGAATAACCTATAAATTTTGACCCCTTAAAATTTCTATACTCCTTATTTAGAAAATGTATTATTTGTTTTAATTTCGAACTCACAAAGTATGTTAAGTCTTATATTGCTTATTTAACATGAATTTACATATTTGGTGATGAATAAATAGTCCTTTTAAACAGGTTGAGGGTTAAATAGGAGTAACTGCTACCTTATGTCCTTTGCTTGTAAACGATAATATTAGGTGACTTCATCTATATCAAGAAAGATAAGAAATATTGTCCAAGAAAGTGCATACCTTTCTAAATGAATTGCCAATACATGTTCAAGATTATAAGGCATGATTACATGTTCAAGATCATAAGACATGATTATTATGATTATTCTTTTTTTTTTTTGCAAAGATAATATCGAAAATGCTTGGCACTTTGTGTGTGTGTGTGTTTTTTTTTTTTTTTGTGAACGTAATCTTGCTACCATTATCCCTTGTGTCTTCTATAAATTTAAAAAAAAAAATACATATCTTGTACATGGAAAAGTGAAAAGAAAAATGTATTGATATCAATTTCACTACGTTATATTACAGCCCCGTTGCCCGTATGTTTTAGCTCTGTCCCTGTTTGCATCGAGCATGGGGGCTTTGGAAGTAACTAGGTCCGGAATCATTCATGTTGGGGTTATACTCATTTGGAGATTTTTTTTCATTTGGAAAAATAGCTAGTCTGTTAAGAAAGTATGGAAGAATTATATGTGGACCTATGTATCGATATTTATTCATTTTGAAAATGTTGGGTGCTTAAAATAAGGTTAAGATGTGTGTGTCACAAGATCTGAAAAATAAATAAATAAATAAAAGTTACTATGGATGGACTATTCGCACCACAATTTTTTACTTCTACAATTGGGAACAACGTGTGATTTAATGTTCTTCAATAAATCACGTTGTACATTCTTCTATTGTTAAGGCCATATTAAAACATTTACAAAGGATTCTTGACTTGCATAACGAATGAGGATCAACGTACACTGACAAAATTTTATCTATTTTTTAATGAAAATAAAAAATTATATAGGCCACACAAACCTTTAAATAATCGACATCCCTCTCGAATTCCGCGTAGAATCGGATGTTTCTTCTTTCTTCAATTCTAAAGGAATTTAAAAAGACAACTAAGGATATTCACCATTAATAGTCACTCTATTATAATAATCCCATGAAATATATTAATAAATCCATATGGCGAAACAAAATTAATTGCATCATACTGGTCGCCATATATTGCTTTTTGGTAAATTTTTGATGGAGATACGAATGAAGCCAATCAACGGCCAGGCTTTTTCGAGGAGTGACCATGGTTGAATTTTTCTCTTAGGTAAAAACAATCGTACTTGGTGACCGTGGGACTAGTTCTATTTGTCCATTTGATGCATCTAAGCCTTTATTCCAAAGGAAAATTGAAATAGAACTAAGAAGGGGTCGCATATGCGTGTTCACCAGCTAGTTTGGTATTTAAAAAAAAAAAAAAAGAATTGTTACCAGAACCATGTAAGCATGATGACAAAAAAAGAATAGTCTATGAGATATTGTATTATATATATACTAAATCAATTAATAGAGGGGCCCAGCATCCTCTCGTCAGACGGACAAGACGGGGTTGCTCCTAAACACATCGTAGCCGTTCATCTATTCTGCATCCGCGGTGCAGATTCGATGATGGGAAGAAGCTATAATGGAAAAAAGAAAAAGATCGGGCAGCGACATCCTAACTACCGAAGAAACGAAAGAAAAAATCAACGCCAATAACAATCTCGGGGGGAACCGCATCCTACGGTCACAAGAGCAACATTCCCAATCCAACGGCGACGATCGCCCTTCCCGCCCATCGCGGCGCCGGAGCGCGGGGCTCGCCGCCGTCGCTGGTCTCTCTCTCCTGCGAAGTGGACGGCGTCGACGACGAGCCGTTGTAGTTGGGGTTGCCGCCGTAGAGCACCTGGATCCCCTGAACGTCGTCCGTCGCGAGATCCACCTTCTTCGTCCGCGACGTGATGGTCGGGTACATGATCGACTCCTCCACCGACGAGTGCCCGAGCCCGAGGAGGTGGCCGATCTCGTGCACCGCCACCGACTCCAGGTCGACCGCCGTCGACAGCGACGACGTCGTCACGTCCCCGGTGGCCACCCAGTTCTCATCGCCGTCCAGGTGGAACCTCCCGTTGGGCGGCGAGAACGCGTGCGCCAGGGTCCCCAGCACCCCGTCGAACGGCTCCCCGTCGCCGTGGTCCCCGCTGAAGAAACCGATCTTGATGTCGGCGGCGGCGTACGAGTCCGTCGCCGTGAACGTCAGGGGCGTCACTGCCGCCCACCGCTCGAAGGCGCGCGAGAACACGGCCTTCGCGTCGTCGGGGAGCTGGTTGGCCGGCAGGAACGCGTAGGTCAGATCACTCTTGCCGTCCGGCCAGCGGGGAATCCCCGGGAAGAAGGCGTAGTGCCCGACGGCGTGGAAGTGGGTCGCGCTGAGCGACTCCGCCTTGCCGGAGTTCATGGCTGTCGACCCGTTGACGATGTCGGGGTTGCCGCAGCGCGGCCGCACGAGCTGCTTGAGCGTGGCGTCGTCGAGCTGGCCAGTGGGCTCGAGGTTGAAGTTGTGCTGGTAGGTCCTGATGGCGGACTCGAGGGCGTCGTCGAAGTCGTCGGTGAAGTTGGAGGGGGTCTCGGGGATGTAGCCGAAGTAGCGGAAGTACTTCTTGAGGTTGGCGAGGCCGTCGCGCCTCTCCCCGGCGTGGCAGCCGGAGAAGTTCTGGAAGGCGTTCCAGTTGGGGGAGGAGACGTTGGGGAGCAGCGAGGGCGGGATGGAGGATATGTTGGGGAGGAAAAAGGCCGAGACCGAAGCCGACGGCGGCGGCGCGAGGGCCAGGCAGACCACCACCACCGTCGCCAAGAGCTGAAGAAACCTCATGTCAATTGGCTGTAATTGCTAAGCTGGTGGGATAGAGAGAGAGATCGAAACTTGAGATGGGAGGGGAGAACTCGGGTCGTCTCTTATGGGGAAATGGTGAAGAGGGGGATTGAGAAGAGACGGGTCGAAGCCGGCGATCAGGAGCGGGATAAAAAAATGGAGGTCTTTTCTTCGCGGGGTCGCGGGTGCCGGGGCGGCCTCGAGTTTTGACTCGTTCCGGGGGAGCTTTCGTGTTGTCTGACCTTTCTTGGGTACGAAAGCGTGTGTGGGAGCAGTGGTGGTGGACGCCCTTGTTTCTGAGGCAGCGTTGGAGGGAAGAGGGGCCGGCGACGACGACAGGTCATGATTCCTTCCGGGAAATATCGAAAATCCAAGGGAGAGAGGTCCGCCTCATCGGGTTGACTGGCGTCAGGGGGACCGTGGGAACGAGGTCAGAAGAAGCCGCGGGGGGGGTGACGACGTACAAGGACGAATGACGACTATGTTGGAAGCATCGCCCCCGCAGTGCTCCGAACTTTCCATCGTCTTTTTTGGAAGGTAGTGGTGGACGGGTGGAAGTTTTCTACGGACTGCATTTTTTTTTGGAGCAAAACGGACTGCATTATTGTTACCGAATACGGGAGTTTTGGTCAAATGAAATGAATCTTTCAAAGCTGCGCCACCTCCTCCCGCATCTCCAAGGGGGCCAATCCCACCTCTTCAGCCCCCGCCTGATTGCGGCATTTTTAGTTCACTTTTTTGAACATCCCGTTTTGGGTTATAGGTGATCTCCGCTGAATAAGAATATCCATTGAATATTTCCGAAAAGCAAAATTAGATATTGGAATTTAAATATGTGATAAGAATTTTACAGTTAACCATCGTATAAGTTAGGGCTAATATCACCAAAAAATTTTAAGTGGTATATTTGTGCTGCGTTTGTCTCTAACTAAATTTTGTATTTACAAAAAATACACGTACTATATTTATCCCAAATTAAATTTTACATAATAGAAAATGCCATTTAGGGTACCTATTTATGTTGAATCATGTTGTATTAACATCATACTTTGATAATCCAAGTTATATGCCACATGCCACATGTGATTCGGATACCGATTTATGGAGATATAATTAGTTTGGGCTAAATGTGATTTAGATAGGCTGACTCAAGATATTTTATTTACCGAGAACCAATTCTACGACTCCTAATCTCAAAACTTTGGAATTGGAAGCCAAGACCTGGTCTTGATTCTATTTGGAAACTGGTCCACCTTATATATTTGTGCAAAAATTGAATTTTTTTAATAACATAAAAATTACATAATTTCTTTCACTCAAACATATGTTGATCGAATGATTATGTTATTTATTCGTGCTGGCCCTAGTAGTAACCCTATTATAAGTTTCTGGCCGTCGGCATTATTATGCCGGAGAAACCGAAAATGTCTCGGTCGGTCGAAATTTTCCAGGAACTTGTCTGCGAATTACACGTGGAAAAGCAGTTTTGCCCCTCGCCTGGGGAGCTTGTTCTAGAAGGAGACGGCGACCGGAAGCCGAGCACGACGTCGGGGAAAAATGGCGCCAAAGCGAAAGAAGAGAGAAGGGACTCCTCCCTCCGATCCCGACGGCATGTTCTCGGGGATGGTCGTCTTCCTGGTCGAGTCCGGAGTTCAGCCCCGCCGTCTGCAGGTCTCAGTTCCTTCCTCTTTCCTTCTTCTTCTTCTTCTTCTTCTTCTTCTTCCGCCGCCGTGAAATCTCCACCTGTCGATGTGATCCCGAGCGTGTGGCTGCAGATTTGGAAGCAGAAGCTCGCTCAAATGGGGGCGAAAGTGGTGGACAAGCCGTCCAAAGAGGTTACTCACGTTCTCGCCATCGACGCCGACAAGCTGCGGCGGCAACTCGGGGAGCGACAGCTGGAGCGTTTCAAAGGGGTTGGTTGGTTGGTTGGTTCGATCTATTTCGTTCTTGACCCGGCATTTTGTCGACCGGCTTCGGTTTTTCGCTTTTGGTTTTGGTTTTCAACTGAACGAAGACTTTGAAAGCTGTTCGGGCGGGTCCGCCTTCTGTCGAATTCTGTAGAACCTAGAACGAGGGAAAAAAAGGAGTCAAAAAGGGGGGTTTTACAAAATTACTTGCTAGTGATGTGAACTGGACATGTTCAAGCATTCAATAAGAATCTGCCATCGGCACTTCTTCCTGAACTCCCACAACAATGCTCATCTTTTATGGTGCAAATGTCCATTTGAACACCACGAGGATTTAGCAATTGAACAATTGGTTGGAAGTTGCATCTCCTTTAAAAACACTTCACACTATGCTGTCAAATAGAAATAAGCTGAAATGCTGCTTCAGTCTCCTTCACAAATTGAGATTCCCATGTTGCTAGCTTGCAGACTATGGAAATTGGCATGCACATGAATCACTTCACCAGATCCACATATCAGATGTTTGCACTTTGTAGATTTACTTAATGCCCTTCCCCTGTGCAGAGAATTCTTCTTTACCAGTGGCTAGAGGAGAGTTTGAGATCAGGTGAGAAGGTTTCTGAGGATTTGTATGATCTGAAGTTAGACTTAGGAAAGGAGAAGACGCCAGAGACGCCTTCAGTTCCTAAACCAGCTGATGGAAGTGTAAATAATGGCGATGAATCATCACAAGGTGGAAGTATTAGGTCTCCTCCTCAGGAAAATGCTAAAGACAATGACTTGTCTGAGGCGATAAGTAGCCCCAGACTTTCTTATGACTCAGGCCACTCTTTGAGCCCCGGTAATACCAGCCCAGGCCTCTCTGACATTACATCCAAGGATGTAAGTTCTAGAAGCCAATGATCCTAATGTGCTAATCCAACAATTCTCCCTCCTTGTTTTCGTCTATCTTCAGTCGGTTCAAACAATGATAGAAAATGAATTAAATCACAACCATAATGATGAAGAAATTTGCTCTAATCCTTTTTAGAGCTGAATAATTCTTTTGTGGCAATTAAGGGCGGGGTGCAGCAGTCTTCTTTGATATACAGTCCACCTAATCTAAACAGGAATGTAACTGAGATTTTCGGGAAGCTCATCAATATATATAGAGGTGATATTCATCAACTTTCTCATGTCTTTTCATCAGTGACATTCTTGAAGAACCTAACGACTCTGTTGGTTTACCTGCAGCACTTGGTGATGATCGGAGGTCATTTAGCTATTACAAAGCTATACCTGTTATTGAGAAGTTGCCTTCAAGATTGAAAGCGGGGACCAGGTGAAAAGCCTACCTTCAATAGGGAAGGCGTTGCAAGAGCATGTGAGTTGCCATTTTTAACCAGAGAGATTATTTCTATTTTTTTTTTTTTATTTAAACTGGAGAGTGATTATCCGGTAGCTGAATTTTGTAAACCATCAATGTAGCTGAAGTCAACAGCCATCTCAAACCAGAGAGATTATATCTATTGGCGAGGCGTTGTTATTTTGAGTATTTTGCTTGTTTCTAGACCATTAATTTTTCAATTATCTATAAAAGAGTGCAGACACTGATAGTTCTAACTTGCAGATTCAGGAGATAGTGACTACTGGCAAGTTGTCTAAGTTGGAGCACTTTGAAACAGATGAAAAGGTATACAGAGAGTATATCCAAAGTTTGACATTTACATTTAACTGCACTGCCAGTGAAATGGTACCACTCAATAAATCCTGATGCTTGCATATTTGAGCAGTTTCCTTTCCTTGTTTCCGGTCATGGGATGCATCAATGCAGACACTGTATTGCAACATTTGACTGAATTTCTGTATTGAGATATAATCCCTTGGTTTCATAGAAATATGGATTGGCACATGAAGCTGAAGTACTGTGTTGTTGTTTCCATAGTTAACTATTACTTGCTCTTTCGCATCTATCGTGCACATACATTTCGCCAAGCTGGGGCTTTTCTTTTGATATTATTCTGTGCTCTGGTCACATGAGAGAAGTACATATGTAGTTGAATTTCTTCTTTTCATCTGATTCTAGGTGCGGACAATCAGTTTGTTTGGCGAAGTTTGGGGGATTGGTCCGACAACTGCACTGAAGTTGTATGAAAAAGGATACCGTACACTTGATGACCTGAAAAGAGAGGAGTCATTAACACATGCTCAGAGGCTAGGTCTGAAATACTTTGATGATATAAAGCAGAGGATTCCACGTGATGAGGTATTCTTCCCAAAATCTTTGCCAATCCCAGCACCTCCTGCTGAAAGAATGATTGAGTATGATAGGTGGCATTTATGACCTAACCTGAAAGTTGAAGTTCGATGAGCCCCTAAAGGGACTAGGAAAGGAGAAAAATATGTAGAACATTGAATATTAAAGTTGGAACTTCTGGTTTAACTTTATCTGCTACTCATTTCTCCCCAATTTCCTAGGTTCAAGAGATGGACCAACTTCTTCAGAAAGCAGGTGAAGATGTCTTGCCTGGGGTGAGCACAATAATTTAACTGCTTGATTTTCATATCTGAGGAATTTAAGTTTTAAACTGGATGCATATAAATTATTCTGGAATAGCCTCTGTATCCAACCCTAATGTGCGACTGCTTAAGCAGGGCTTCTTTAGATATTTAGTGAGGAAGAATCTCTTTCACCTGCGGAAATATAATACCGTTGAGAAGGTTTTGGTTCAGTTGGAAATTGGTTCTCCTGGTGACGTTGATTTCCTATTCATGCCCAGTGTCAAAATAATTTCTTAAACTGCTAACTCTGGGCTCTTTTTAGCTTGGCACAGTTCTTTTGCTCTTCATTTGTGAACTATTTTGTATCAGAGAGTTAAAAACTTCTTTGTAGGCTACAATTAATATGTTCTTCTCTCCCCATGTTATGCCTGTGTTCTTCTTATTATTAGATTTCATAAAGCAAATGAACTGGTAAACAGTTTGACTGAAGATTGATTGATGTTGGAGGCATCCAACCAAACTAGTCTTAAGTATATTAAAATTGGATTTCTTATTATCAATTCATGATTGTATAATATCGAGAGACTGGCATGAGAATATGTGCTCATTTAAGCGTACTGTAATGGGTGATGATGTAAACATGGCAATTTGCTAGCCTCTTCCTCCTTTTTCATTCCAATATTTACCCCAGTGGTAAGGTTTAAGGAGCTTTTGTTTTTCTTTTTTCCAAATCTGTGCATGCGTGCCTGTAGATATATATATATATATATAGACACATACATCACAGTGCTTGCATACTTACGTATATAAAGAATTTATCACATCATTCACATCAACAAGGTCATGTAATTGTTTGACACCTTTCAGCATTTTACCTCTTCTGAGAGCAATGCATATACTTATACGTACTCATATAAAATACTTGTCATGTTGCCAATTTGGTATGATTTGTGACACTGACACCTTTCAGCCAAGTATGTGATTAAGACGCATACTTTAACATGTTTGGTTAACAAACTATGCATAAATTTTATATGCTATGCTTGGGAGGAGGGGGTGAGGAAAATTTGGGGAGAAAATACAAAAATTTCCAAAATTTCCTCCTCTTCTTCCCTTAAAAAATTTGAAATTTTCCTCAATTTTTGTCCAGACCTTCATTCCCCCCATTTTGCTCCATTTCCCAAACATGGCATGAGTCTAATTCAATGCCACTTCCACAGTACCTAAAAGGATACTTGGCCAACCACATTATAAAAATGTTAGACTTGTGCATGTAATGACCTTATCTGTTTGTTAATGCGATACTTCATATTTAATAGATTCTTTTCATTGCTAAATATAACAAATGCGATCTACCATAAAATAAAAGCTTAGGATATATATGATGTGCAGTCAGTCATATATCAATAGTGAATCTAATGTTACTTTGGAATCAATGACTTGATATATTATTTAGACAGAAGGAATTGAACAACTCAAAGTTTAAACCAACTACATGAAGATAGTCTATAACTGAAGCCTCACATAGGACCCTCTTGTGACAATATAATTATTTGCAACTCTTCTCATCATATTAACTAGGCAAGAGATCTTAATTTGATTTTGTTTGTTATTATTTGCAACCTAAGTGACTAGGTGATATGCACCTTACAGTATATTTGGAACGTGTATCATATACAATGAACTCACAAACAATTTTCTTTTGTTGTGCTGAACTAGTTGCAAATAAGTGTTAAAATTTATTTTGAACTTCAAAGGGTTGCATTAGTGATAAGTGTGTTAACCTTTGTTGCTCAAGGCCTCAGTTTGAATCATCATGTTTGGTGCATTCTCCTAGACTAGCTCCAGGAGCAAACACCTGTAAGTCTTTGATGATTATCACCTGTGAGATCTGTGGGCACTGCCACAACCAATGTGGATTATTGGCCGCTTGCATAGCCTTGGGTTCCCTGCTGTTAGCCAAAAAGAGTGAAATTTAATTTCAACCAATTCAACCCCCTTACAGTTGCCTGCCTTTTGGATTAACATCTTTTACACTTCTAATAATGAAATTGCTATTTGCTTACCTATGCATCGCATGGGCATTTTCTAGTTATATTACTATTTTATCTTCATGCAGCACATATACTCAATTGGTGGGAATTTATATGTATTTTGTTTTGTGCCAAATCTTGTTGCACTGCAGGTTCATCGTTTCTACTGGATGATGTCTTACCAGATATTTGTACTTGACCAAAGCTATAGGCAGAAATTGATATTTGTGTTTAACTTTGTGTATAATACTTTAAGGTGGTAGTTGTGTGCGGAGGATCCTACAGACGTGGGAAAGCTTCTTGTGGTGACTTGGATGTTGTAATTACTCATCCAGATGGAAAGAGGTATCAAATTCAAGGTCATTTGGGTTTGCTACAGAATTTGCATGTTTCCACATCTCAAAGAACCAAGAACTATCATGTATCTAATTGACCTTATTACAGTCTAGGGTTGCTGCAGAAAACATTCTCTTTTGATTTACTTATTTGTATCTTGTTGAACTTTTGGTGACTACTAGTCACCAAAACCTCAAAGTTCTCCCCTGCCTTTCTGTGAGGGTGTAGAAAATGCATTCAAGGAAATTATGTCTTTGAGTGTTTTGAAAAATACAGAATTTCACTCTGTTTCTCTAGGACCCAAATATTTCTTTCTTACAAATCAATTGTGATATGTTTTTTTTTTTGGGTTGTCGTTACAAATGGACAGAACCATCAGCTTATTAGTCAGGGCTCATGATAGGGATAGCTTGTGTATTATCTGTCAACTGATGACAGTGATTGCTTGAAATTCAAGTCCAGTTCTCTCTTTTGATTGTATTACTGTTGACACTGTAATTTTACTTGCTGTCATGCTCTGTGGTAGGTATGATTCTGGCTTTGTTTCTGAAAGCTGATCTGATTTTCTTTGTTTTCAGCCACAAAGGTTTTCTAAAGAAGTACGTGAAGCATTTAAAGGATATGGGGTTTCTAAGAGAGGATTTGATTTTTAGTACTCACAGTGAGGAGGTATGTTTTTCTAAAGCGTCTGGACATGCTAGTAAGGTACTAGACCTTGGAGAAATTAAGCTAATTCTCGATGCTAGTTATAGAATGCTGAAGTCCGAGGCATGTAATAACCGCTAATCATATGAAGTTAAGTTAATTGGTATCTTGTTTCAGTGAGTCAAGTTGTAGTCTAAAAAAACAGTCTGAAGCATATAAAATGGTAGAATTTTATACCTTCTGCAACTGCATTTTGCATATAATTAGTACCCTAACTAAAACCAGTTTGAAGCATTTTAAACTGATAGAATTTTTTAACTTCTGCAACTGCATTTTGCATATAATCAGTACCCTCTGAAGCATTTTTCATCTTTGGTCGAATTCTTGTTTTGGGATTATGAAGAAAAGAGACTCAAAACAATTAAGTCGAGAGAATTGTGATTGTTGGGGAGAGAATTTTGATAAGAAGGAAAATTTAAGTGGAGAGAATGGACTTTCTTGGCTGAACTTTCAGATGTAAGTGATGCTTCCAGATGTATGATTTATTTCTTTGTCCTAGCTTACCTTCTATGTTTCATACTTGATGACATGTCTTCTGCACCACCTGCTTTCATACTTTCTTCAGGTACTATTTCTTTTCTTTTCACAACATTACGCTTGTCAAATATTCTTATTCGGTAATCTCGACAGGGTACTGACTCGGGTGTTGATACATATTTCGGTCTTTCCACCTATCCAGGAAGAGAGCTGCGTCATCGAATAGATTTGAAGGTACTTGATGAATGATGATCCTGATTTCCATGTATTTCATAAAGTCTGAGATAATTATCTAGAATAGGAGATCAAGAAGACATGAGGCACTCAAGTTACTGCTCAGCCATGTTTAATGTACTGCCACATATGCAACTAGTTTTCCAAAGTGCCACTTTGTGAGGGATGAAAGGATTGTCTGACATTTTATCTGGGTCGAACCCTCCTTCCTTTAAATTTATGATCTTCCATCGTCTGGAATTCTTAACTTCGCCATGGCTTTAGGTTCAATCTAAGCTTGGATATCCTTTTGTTCAATTATTTAGGTATATCCCCGGGACATATATGCATTTGGACTGATAGCTTGGACAGGGAATGATGTCTTAAACAGGAGGTATGTTCAGCAATTTGGGAAGATGCAACACTTTATCTCTGAGGTTTTAAAATCTACTACATGTGAAAACTTAACTGAGAAAGGAACATCAATTGTACCGAGCTTTTGAGTCTTGTAAGGATGTCCCTGTAGCTTATTGAAGAGCTGTTGCCCGCATGACAGCAAGCACAAACTAGTTGGACTGATGTACTCCTGGATTAATGTCAAACTCTTATAAATTTTCTTTGAAGTGATTCCAACAGTGTTCAAGCAGTCAAGTAATTCAAGATTAGTGATCCATGGTTGACCAATGTTTCTATAACTGGATCATCGATCAACTGGATTGGTGTCTGCTACCTAGTTAAACAGATAAAAACAGTACGCGAAGCTGGACTTGTGCCTGGTTGAACCAGGACAGCTTAAACCTCTGTTCATGATTACCGCGCAAATAAACTTGTCATCTAGAGCAAGCACTAGAAGTTATCTCTCTGATCAGTTCATGTACAGTCAAAGAATCCCAAAGCATTTGACGCTGATATAAACAGCACACTCTTGATTCCAACCAGTATAATGATGCCTGCTGTTTGATTCGTATTTCTGGTGCAGGTTGAGGTTGCTAGCAGAATCTAAAGGATTTAGACTTGATGACACTGGACTGTTTCCTGCAACTCATGGTTCGGGCGGAAAACGGGTAATGTCTTAAGTCTTTGCACCCTCATACGGGGGTTTGCGATTCCTTCGATGGTTCCTCATGCATGGCATGCCTTTCTCTATTGCAGGGTTCAAAGGGAAGCACCAGCATAAAACTGTATACAGAGAAGGAGGTTTTTGATTTCCTGGGTTTCCCTTGGCTGGAACCTCACGAAAGAAACTTATAAGGCAGATGGTCGTTCTTTGGCTGTACATATGTAGGACGCCGAGGCTTAAAACGATAGGGAGGGAGAGATGTAAATACAAGGACTGACATGAAAACTTTGCTCAGCTGTATAGCCAAGGCTTTACTGGATTTCGTGTCAATCCCGATTTTCCCTGATTTCTTGCTCTCAAGTCGTAAATAAAAGTTTTAGATGGATTGGAATGAAACCATAATTTCTGTCTTCTATTCCGATCTCAACTTGGACAGGAGGCAATTGTAATTTATATGTTTTCCTCGGAGCTTGAAGACCACGGCCTAAACATGGAAGCAAGATGCTTTACGGCCAATATCCTTGCAGATGGTGAACCTTTTTTTCCCGAAAATGCTGCTCTCCCAGAATGTTCATCGTGCTGCTGGAGTTCTCTTCAACTTGATAATTTGGATGTTACTCTGTCGAGGAGTGAAAAATGTATGTAAAGGCCCCCTTCATTTAACAAAAATGAATAACTTAAAAAGTATTTTCCAAAAATGATGACTTATATTGCTCATATCATCAAAATATATAAATATAAATAAGTGTGAGTGATGATAAAATTTTTTGTTAGCTAATTGTTTCAAGCAATTCAAACAGACATTTTTAGAAAAATAATTTTCAATTTATTCATTTTTAGGAAAACAAATGGAGCTTAATGGAATCTTTAAATATACACAGCGATAATCAATTTTTTTAATGGCCTTTCTATTGGTGAGGCTTTTTTGTCTTTTTATATGAGTTACATTTATTATTTTCTTGAAATATCTTATTCAGTTCTATTAAAATAACTATGTTTATCAAATTTTCACAAACTTTTGTTGTTCAATATTATTATTGATATTGTATTTCAGTTAATTTAGTTCCTCCCATTGTTGATTTTTTTTTTTACAGCAATTAGCAGTAAAAAAGAGATTCCCTTTTAAAATGAAAAGAAAACATACTTTTTTCCCTTAAATAAGGGGCTTAACAACTTTAATAAAATGAAAATTTGGGGGGGTGATAGTTGAAAGTTCAAGAATGAACGTTTACCACCTCAAAGTTGAGAGGAGTTCTCAATCTCGTATTTCAAATAACCGACTTTAGTGGAGTCGTTTTCTAAAAAATAAGCTCATAGTGGATCTTATCCTAAATAAAAGTATAAAGTAATCAATTTAATTTCAAATAAAATTATAAAACAGTCAACTTAAGGGCTTAAAGTGGACCATTTTTCTCAAAAGTGGGTTCAAAGTAGCATTTCTTTTAAAAAGGCATGAAATGACCAATTTAGTCTTTAATTAAAGCCTATGTTCATTGGTCGGCCAAATCATTGGTGGCCAACTTGCACATACGACTCATGTACTTATTCTAGGGACAACCTAGAGGTAACTTTGTCTGAAATTTTTGCTCTAACCCAAACAAAAAAGGGTTCTTCTACAGGCGACTCTCCTTTGGTAATATCATTAACAAAACTTCTCTATTTCAATTGTATTCGTCGTTCTTGAGTGTAGGATGTCGTTGCTAGAATAAGCATTGGAGCCGCACGTGCAAACCAGCCGGCAAAGATATGGCTTGCGGATGAGCTTGAGCTCTTATTTGAGGCTAAATTGACTGCTTTATGTCATTATATGAAACAAGTTTCATTTTGAATCATTTTATTAATAAAATGATAATACTTTAAGACCTTGTCTGATACTAAGGGCATGTTTGGAACCATCCCAACAACGCCAGATTCGATTTTTTATTAGGGAATAGTTTTGGAGTAATCGCGTTTGGTAAAATTTTTGTTCGAGAAACGATTTGAAGGAGAATCAAGAATAAAAAAAAAAGTTGATTCTTGTTCTAACAAAATTGAGAATCAAAACTCTTCTTCTATTTTCTTTTTCTACATCGACCGCCATTTCGCGATCGCTGCTCGCCGCCGTCCGCCGCCGCCGCCGCCCGCCACGATCGCCAGCACCGTCCGGCGATCGCCTAACCCCCGGTGGCCGCGAGCTCGCCCGGTCCGGCGAGCTCGCACACGTACCCCGGCCACCTCGTCGCCAACCGGTGGCCGAAAAAGAAGAAGAATAGGAGAAAAAAGAAAAAAGAAAAGAAAAAAAAAGGAAAAAAATTTAAAATTTTAAAAATTATTTAAAAAAATTTAAAAATTGATTTGTAACATAATCAATTAGACGGTCTTAAACGCACTTATTCCAGATCGAAATTTTGTATAGTTATCAAACGCGTTCTTTTACTTAAAATCGGTTTCCGGAAATAGAATAAAAAAAATTATGATAACGACGAGGATAGAATCCAGTGAGGTCGCCAGCCCATTCGTTATTTGAGATAAACCTATTTTGAGTCATATTAATGCCTTATT
This sequence comes from Eucalyptus curtisii, assembly GCA_017140595.1. Lineage (NCBI taxonomy): Eukaryota > Viridiplantae > Streptophyta > Magnoliopsida > Myrtales > Myrtaceae > Eucalyptus > Eucalyptus curtisii. The sequence continues at coordinate 10,266,985 of CM029504.1, forward strand.
TGATTTTTTTTTTCTTTCCAAAATTAAACAGTAGGGACGAGTCATAGATGAGGGGATGTTTCGAGGGGACAGCTGATTTTGGGGGTTAGCTAAAACCCTGCGGTCTCGTTTCTCGGTCGGATAGACTTGTGAAAGAGAGCGAGCAACGAAGATGGTGCTTTTCTGTACCATCTCTCCTCCGCCATTATCGCTCTCCCCACCCTCCTTCCCTACACTTCACTCTTCTTTTCCTCCTCCTCCTTCTTCGAAAGTGTTCTCTTCAAGCTCATCGCACGCACGCTCTACGAACTTGTACAGAACCCGAAGCTCGCCTTCCTTCGGTTGCCTCGCGTCGAAGCCTCGTCGCGCCAACCACATCTGCAAAGCCGCCGAGTATAAATTCCCCGACCCCATTCCCGAGTTCGCCGATGCCGTGAGTTCGACTATGCTCCAGCCCTTCTGCGGCTTCTTCTTCTTCGTTTCGAATTATAATTCTTTTTTATGTTTAGAGTGCTTAAGGACGGGTTGGGTTGTGTTGTGCTGTGTTGTGACGTGAATTTCTCAGGAGACGGAGAAGTTTAGGGGCCACCTGCTGAAGAGGCTCTCGAAAAAGGATTTGTTTAGCGATTCCGTCGACGAAGTCGTGGGAATCTGCACTGAGGTCAGCTAACTCCTGCTTGTAATTTTCTGGAACTCCTAATCTCTTGGACTGGAGTCGTGTGATATCTCTCGGAATTTTGCCTTTTTGGGTTCGTGAGACTTTTCTGCTGGATGTTGATATTGAACGAGATTGCCCTGCAGTTTTATGCACTTTATTTACTGTTGTTGCTCTTCCAATTAACTTACCGGATTATGAGGAAGAAGAACGTTCCCTTCTGGTCTGGGTCAGTTAGGTTTTGCTGGTGAATGTTGGTATGTCTGAATTTGTAGATGTTTATATTGATGTAAATTACTTTCCCTTTGGTAACTAATGTACTGTGAGGTCACATGATATATTAGCTGGGGTGAATTGTTACTTGAATGGCTTGTTGTCTAGTGCATAAGTTTCTACTAGATAGCCACCGTACAGAGGTACAGTCTCATAGATTGAGCTCTTCATTTGCATCTTTCTTTTGTGGCACAGAGGCAACCGCTTCATTTGACATTGATCCCTCAGATTAGGTGGACTGGTGTTTCGCGGGTGCAATATTCATGAACTTGTTGCTAGATTTGCAAGCTTTGATAGCACAGCTCCTTCCCTTTTATCTTTTCTTATGTAATTTGTATGTCTCAAATTCTACTTTGACAAACTCTCTTTAGGTTGCAGTGTAGAATCCAATTCGCTACCTCTTGAAAGGTCGTTGCTTCTTAAAGGTTGTCCATGTTGAAGAAATGCTATCATCTTCTGTGTGCTACCCCCAAACCGACATTAAAAAAAAAAAAAAAAAAAAAGGATCTTCGTGCCGTACGGACACCATTGACAAGATTTTCTTTGAATGACTTACTCTTGTGAAAAGTAGAGCTTCCTCTATCTATGCTACTCCACATTTAGTCTGTTTCTTCATTATATGTCTTTGGAAGATAAAAGCTTTTAATGGCTTAGGGAATGAATTGCCATTTAAGTCATCTGGTTGGGCATTCTAATAGAGAAGAACAAGATGTCTTTCTGTTTGTAATTAACTCAAAGCATCTCATTTCCTGACAGTTGAATGCACCTAGGAATTCTAATTGGACTATGATCTACAATAGTTGATATGGTCCAATTTCTGGCATATATGAATTTGTAGATTTCTACACTCCCTGTTATACTTGTCTACCCTTCATGTATCATGTCAAGATTTCCTTGTGGATTTTCATTTCTTACATAGCCCGTGTGTATTTTGAAAGCTATATTTGAATCAGAATAAACTTTTTTAGATACAAGTTATCTGGCATATGTCCAGAATAATCTATGTAAATCCAACTTTCACTTATTGTATGCGCAATAACAATCCCTTACTTATCCTGCCATCATTGGTATATCTGTTCGTAGGTGCACTGATGCCACCAACTTATGCAAGATGTGATCTTTTTCTGCAGATCTTCAGCACTTTCCTACATTCTGAATATGGGGGACCTGGAACATTGTTGGTCATCCCTTTCATCGACATGGCTGATACCATAAACGAACGAGGGCTTCCTGGAGGACCACAAGCTGCTCGGGCAGCAGTCAAATGGGCTCAAGCTCATGTTGACAAGGACTGGAATGAATGGAATGGTGAGGATAGCAGTTGAAATGGAGTTGCCCAAGTTTTTGTAGTATTTAGGTTCGCCTTTTTCATCTCTCGCTAGTATCTGTTGTTTATTATGAGAGAGCATTTCTTTTGTAGTGAGAGATGTTACAGAGATTGAATGGGCCTCAGAGTTTAGGTTGGCCAAGTAGTGCGGTAGCTAGTCTCTGTTCTTGAAAGGAAAGCGACTTGTTAAAAGAATTCATTGGTAATGGTCATTGGTTCCACGGTAGATAGGTCCCAAACTTAAAATCTAGAACCTAGAACTTACCATGTTAAAATTGGTTCCTATTTTTTTTAAAGGAACCTATCTTGTTTACCGTGGAATTGATTGTAGATCTACTTAAGAACCTATTTTTCTTTTGTTCCTTTTTTTTTTTTTGTTATAGAAATATTTTTCTGTCAAAGGCAATAATTCATAAAATGATCACATAGTCACTAATAATTATAATTGATAATAAATTCAGACATGTAATATAAAACAAAAACAATAAAACTCCATTTCTCATTCATTGATAAAAATATTATTTTAAATTCTAACCATCTAAAAACAAAACAAACAACGGAGTTAAATTTGCTTGAGAAACTAAGGCAGTCCAGTTTGGTTCCCTTGTAAAACTGGTTCGGTTGCACAACCCTGCTTATTGATAACAAAATATTATGGCAGTTCCCTTGTCTGCTCGCACCTTCTTCGATTTAATCTGAATTGTTTGAGAAATTTTTTTTTTTTTTTTGTGAGACGGTAGATAGTCCAAGGTTCATATTCACAATCGAAAGATGTAAGAAAGAAACGGCCTGTAATCCTCTAAGCAGCAAAGAGGTTTCGCGTTTAAATTTTTAGGCTCGTACGAAAGATGCACTGATCAGGGTAACCTTGACAAAGGGGAAAAGGGTGTCACGACCTTTTGAGATCGCTCGAAAAGTTTGGCGCAAAAATTAACTACTGGAGGAAGGAGATAATACAATAAATAAAGATGATATAAAATTGAATTTAACTGATGCTATTTGTACTGTTCATGACTCCAACCAGAAAAAAGTTAAGTCTAACTTCCTGAGTTGCAATGTCATGTTCTGTCATTGGAAACTCAATCAAGAGAGAGAACTAGATGATGGAAACCATTTAAAAGTGGGAACTTGAATATGAAGTAAATGCCAGGCAAGCAAAAGTATTCACAAAGCTGATCGACTTCGATCCAACATTTCATCCCTGTCTATAAAGCGCTCGAGCATATCCTGCTCCCGGAGAACCAAGCAATCTTCTTCCTTTCCAAACCAATCATATCGCCTTTTGGCAACATAGTCATAAACTGCATCCCTAACTGGTGTCGGTACCATCAGAAGTGCACCAAGAGCAGAGTATGGCAACGGCAAGTAGGACATCACTTTTAAAGCAGCTGCATGATCATAGTTAGATCAAAGGAATTAGAAATGAACTTTTAGTCATTCAGCATGCATTTGGGGAGATGCAAATATCAACTAAACAATTCATAGCATAGAGAAATGCAAAATTCACATAAGTTCTTGCCCATGTTCTCGCATGGACAACTAATTTTTAGGAATGCAACCAATTTGCTTTGGATTGGTAGAGTTAGCAAAGTCCGACAAGCCTGAAGCCAACAATTTCATAAAAGTTTTTATTGTGTCCTCACATCCTTTCATGTGGCATTACAGCTTGAGATATGTCCTGAACAGGACCAAAAACACAAGCTATTGTCAATTAGGTACTGAAAATTGATGATTCAAGTAACTTTTGGAAGTCGTAGATGGAAACCCCAAACTTCCCCGTCCATGGGTTGAACTAATGAGCTACTAGGTGAAAATGTAAGAAGATTGATGATAGACCTTCAAAGATCAGATACAGACAGACGGGAGCCACAGCATATCCATCTACTCTGCAAAGCAATATCTCGCCAGTGTTCACTGGGCATGCCAAGGGACACGGCACAAGGAGAAAATTACAGTATCTTGATAGAGGGGAAGCAGATCATCTACAAGAAACTGAGAATCTCTTAAAGCTTCACACTTGCATGCTATATGGAGATTTTACGAAACAAGAATCATAAGGTGCAAAAGTAATAGACTGAAGTCTGAAGGGGAAGGGGGCAAAATATCCCAACAATCATGCACACTAAGGCTAAGATAGAGATAGGTGAATCACCGAGGATACAACCACAAAAAAGAACTCCAGCAAGAAGTGAAATATGATGTGATGAGTGACCATTCACGGTTTTGCTCTCTTCCTCTCTGCTTGGTGCTAGACCTTCTCACATCTCACAAACAGTGGTCCTAGCATGTGCAACTCTTGCCCACCAGAAACCTCGAGCAACTAAATTACTCGGTGCTCATTATTGCGACTTGGAATTTTCAACACTCACAAAGAACTCTCATCATTCAACAAAGAACAAACGGAACTCAAACCGAATTTTCTTAACCAGGATTAGTCAATCTACATTGTGTACATAAAAAGGAAGAGGGCTCTAACCAGTAGAAGCTATGTGGTATGCTCCAGGCCCTTCAACGAACAGAAAGCGACGAAGGACATCCTCTTTTTCGAGACCACAGAGTCTCATGTACGGTTCTGCAGCCTTAGATTGGAGGCAACAGAATTTAATCTTCCTATGTTTGTCTGCTTTGATTACCCACTTCACCCCTGAAAGTCCAAAATCAAGATAAACAAATGAAACTCATCAAAACCATCGAACTAGGCCTTCAAGCCAAGCGCCAAGAATCGGCGAAGGACAAGCCAAAAGCAGTTGGCACCATCAAAAGAAGACGCAAAATAAAAGCGGGACACCGACGGATGAAGAACTACAAATGAATGCAAATCAAGTAACATATGAGACTACACAAGGAGTAGTTCTACTGCTACAGAATCCAAAAAAGGCCATTCCTTGAACGGACCAAACATGTCCATAATCTCTCACTTGAATAGCATCTCTCAGGCAAAGTTGTAGCGGACGATCAACAAAATCTCCCACACTCATCAGCATTGCGAACACCCACGATTAACGCGGTAACAAGAACAAAAGCACCAGCAAGTTCTTGATGAAGTTAACGAGTAATCGAACGCACACGCTTTCGGCGAAGGAACAAAAAAGCAGGATGTTGAGAAAGCGGGGAAGAAGAGAAGGGCGCATTTTGAAAATCGCAACCCCAAAAGAAAGAATTTCCACAAGGTCACGAATGAACGGGCAAACGAGTGTCGACGTTCGGACCTCCGTGGCAGAGATGGCAGACGCCGTCGTAAACCACCACGCGAGGCTGGAGCACGGTCGGATCCGCCGCCCTGACCACCGAAGCCGCCCCTATACCCAGCACCCCGTGCCCCTCCGCGTCCGCGTCGGCGGCGACATCGGACCGCGCGACCGCGACGGCGCGGCGCGGAGGCGGCGAGGAGAGGCGGCGCAACAGAGAAGCGGAGGAGGCGGCGGCGGCGGCTGCGGCCGAACGAAGCGGATATCCGGCCACGCCGGCCGCGCCGGCGGCGGAGCTCCGGGCGAGTCTCGACAGGATCGCCACCATGGCTTCAGCTGTCCAGAGCTCCTCCTGACCCGTCGCTCAGATCGCCGTCGTTTCCCGGAACAGGAATCGCATTTCGAAGTCGGTCGGCGAAGCCACGGGAATCGTTTCGCCTGGGTGGAGCAGTACTGCCTTGCTTGGCTTCCAAGTTCTTCTCTGGTCCATTTCCTTGACGAAACGACAGTGCGTTTCGCATTTTATAACTTCCTGCCACGCCTTATATTTTTTCCAACGAATATACCGTGTGACATGCTAACGAATCTCGTGTCGTCTGTCACTGGCTACGATGTCGCTTAAATAGGTTCGTAGCTGTCTTGATTTAGTAATATTCTAAACGACGTAATACTCGAGTTAGGGCGACACGTCCCATTCTCTCGTTCTCTTCTTTGGCTCTTGGGAGAGATTGGGTTCGCTTGAGATTAAAAAATGTCTTCCATCGAAATGCTTTTTCCCGCCAACAGAATGATTTTCATGGTACAAAGCCAGGGAGTTACGAGTTTAAAGGAGGGGTAGGAGCAAAGAAGATGCGCGGGCAGTGGCGGTGATTCATGCCGACCGATGCTCACTGACGGTGTCGGCGGAATAAAATGGCGGGCAATGAAGAGCATAAGCAAAGCAATTTTCTTCAATTGAGATCTTGCTACTCGTGGTACACGGTTTTAATGGTGAAACCTGCACAATCACATGGTAATTCATCTCCGAATCGGGGGAGCTCTTCCAGAGTCCGAATTGAATGGTCATGTTACATGTTCAGTTCACATCAGTATTCCAAGCTTGAACGAAAAGTTTTGACATAATCGGGGTGGACAACCCAAGAATAATAAGGACAAGGCCAAGGTCATTAAATTTCAATTTACTTTGAGAACTAAAAAAAGAGAACTTCTGTCTGCTCAGCTCCTGTATCAGCAAAGCATCCCCATTTGAGGGAAATATCGACCAATGTTTTCCTTTTTGTCAGTTAATGTGGTAAGACCCAATCAAATTCCATCACTACCTCCTTCATCATCGTCTTCTTCTCGTCCTACTTGTCCTTTTTCTTCTTCTTCTTCAACCCAAAAGGCTAGTTCTGATTCATCTGGTGCTTGCCCGGATTGTTGGTGCCGTGCCAAGCACGTGATGGCAAGGCATCTACCCACCTTAATGACAGAATATTACAGCACATTATATGTGGCCCTGAAACCAGAGCTTGAGGCAAAATCCTTCTAAAAAGTGTTGCCCGCAGAGTCACACGCCTGAGAGGAAATATTGTAAGAAAACTACTCGTGTCACAATGGCAGAGTCCAATTTTATCCAGATATATACCCAGCATGGTCCATAGTCTTAAGCCATCTGAACCAGCTCCACACATTCCTCTTCAATTTGACCATCTGCACCAGCAAAAAAGGCATGCCAAATTAAAAGATCATCATTATAAATTTAAGAGGAAAGTTAGCTAGTCAATCTCACCAGCGAGAACGATCGCCTTGTTTGCTTGAGCATCGGCATCAGAATTTAGGCCCTTGTAAAAGGTAGAAAAGATTAAAGATGACAGCTTTCCGCAATGTAAAAAGCAGCAGTTGATGATACTAGATTTGTAAGTAACCATCATATGGTGCGTATCTCAGAAAGTTATTATGGGCAACACAAAAGGGCCTTTTGGAGGGCTTTCACCTCTGAAAGGTCACATGATTTTCTGCTTTAAATTACTATCGAGGCAGGTGGCAAGGTCCCATAAAACAAGAAACAACAACCTTTTTTTTTTTCCCCAATAAAGCACAAGAAACAGCAACCACTTTCTTATTGCAACAAGAAACAGTGACTGAAAAAAGTTAAAGCTGGACATAGAATAAAAGGATGTTTTGGACTTCTAGCAAGGAATTCTGCCATCTTGGCCACGAGGTAAATAAAATTCAGATGCAAGTCATAGTTTCAGCAGCCGCAAAGAAGGTGCACAGAGAGAGAGAGAGAGAAAAAGAGAGTTTTCCAATCAAAAGCCCACAATTGTAGCAGAAAAGAACCAAAGAACAAGAGTCCAAAAGTATAACCACACCAAACAGGCTTGAAAGAAATGGCTGACAGACATTTAAGAAATCATAAACATCTGGATCATCAAAGGCAGCAAGTAAATCGCCTTTCACAACAGCATATAGCAGATTGATTCTGTGAAAGGTTGGTATGTAAATCCATAATGCAATCATCTTTGATTGAAGGGTGCATACTATTGTTTTACACAAGCCACTTCCATCACTATTGATATGATATTCATTGTTTAGGAATTGATCAAACACCCAAATTGATGATAACAAATTTAAATTGGGTGATAAAAAAAAGATACATGGCTTGCGTGCCATATAAAAGTCCTAAGCAAATGGCGTCGCAGAAGATAAGGAATGAACTTAACTGCAAGATGCAGAAGCAAAATTAGTTACCCTGAGAACATGGCTGATCTCAAACGAGTGAAAGTTCTGCTTCAATTTGTTGACCTCTTGAAACAGCTCGGACATCTTCTTGTGTCTGACTTTCCATAAGCCTTGAACCTGTCATCCCAAATTTGCCAACCAATATGCTGAATAACAAGGGGAATAAAACAGAAGAACATGCAAATAGAAAAGCAACAAATCCCAAAACCCTAATGGTCTGTTACTCTAAGAGAGTGCTTGAAAGTTCAATTTTGCTGTTACTATGAGAAAAAGATACCCGGAGCATCAAAGTCAGGTACATTATTTAAGATCCAAATAAATAAAGAACAGTCATCATGGAGCCTATGACTACCGTGATTTAATTTCACTCTGAATCATGCATATTCTCAAATGAATTTTTTATGCGTCAAATTCTAAAATTGTGGGGTATTCCACTCCTTAGTTTCGTTTTATTATATTTCAGACACAGGAGTCCAACATGCCACAACAATGACTCAGAGAGTCAGAAGGACAACCTATTGGAAATAGAACAGGCATAATTTGAGAGACCAGTTGAGATCCCTACTTATCTTAAAGGATTCAAAGTCCATCGAGAATATTAACGACTTAGATGTTAGATAAATATGAGAATATTGCATGACATTTGCACTTTGAAGGATAGCAACCTGCATGCAGACGAGTTTGGAGTCACCTCGAACACGAATACTTCTACACCCCTTCTCCAGGGCATACTTCAGTCCTAAGATAACAGCTCGATATTCAGCAACGTTATTCGTTGCTGTACCCACACCTTCACGCAATACACATATCTGTATGAACATATGAAGTCAGAGAGGCATGAGCAAATGAGCAAAATTATGCAAACAAGCTAAATGTATACCACACTTCCATCTTCCGCTCGCAATACAGCTCCTGCCCCAGCTTTCCCTGGATTACCTTTTGATGAACCATCGAATTCAAGAATACAGGAGTTCTGCATACAGAAACTATTATCATGCCTTGCGAATGTTGTCACTTTTACTTTCATTTTAGTGAAAGACATTGCTATGAATGATTACATTGCATCAGTACAAGTACTAACACATTTAAAAAAACCGATTAGATTTTATCGCCATTTTGATAGACCACTAAAATGAAAAGAAACTAGCTTTGTGAATGTTATGGACTCAGCCTAGAAACATTATCAGGTATGTCCCCCATAACATAAACTATATACGGTGCATCAGAACAAGTACTCACGCAATTTAAAGATATCGGCACCCCCTTGTAATTGAGATTGGAGCTGACATGCTTTACAGATGGATCAGTTGAAACGGTCACAGAAACTTCTTCCTCCTGAAATAATGAGACAGTTACTGAGTGAACTTACCTGGCTAGATTGCAAGGACCATTTCAATAAGCCAGAAATGAAAACAGGGAAAGACAAAGATTTACTATGAATCACAGACTCTTAATCTTCAATTAATTATAGTAAGTCAACAGTGGAGAGAAACTATGCTAGGTTCTCTCCCTAATAGCAAACCATCTTCAGATTATGGCCCCTGACCCTGAGTGCCATATACGAAATTTTCATGATTCGACTAAACCCAGAGATTTATGCAGAAGTAAGAAAGCACATCAATGTACTGAATGCATCTATCTACCAATGCATCATGGGATGTCTCTTTGGGTCCATTAGTCTCTGTATCTTCGCCTCTGTATGCAGCAGGCTCCTGACCAAAAGCAATTCAATCAGTGATAAATCTCAACCCACCCAGGGATGACAAAAATCTCAACGATATGGATAATCAACAGAAAGAAACTACTTATGATAGCATCACTCAACAAAAATTTCATTGAGAGAGAACAAAAAAGTGATCCTGAAAAGCATGCCTTGTCACCTCTATGGGTAACTTCTGGCCCTCACTCATCTACCTCGTGCTTAATTGATTGCTGCACCAATCCGCCTAGAAATGCCTACTACTAGCACGTTTTCAATTTGACCCCAGTCTCCACTCAATACCAAGATAATGACACCAATAGTCCTCGAACTTTTCCTCAATGTTTACTGTCACCTCTTTTGTACCCTTTTTTCCCAATGTCATCTCTGAACTTTTAGTTATTATTCAACGTGGTTCTTCCAATAAAAATTGAATTAAATTTGCTGACGTGGCCATTGAAATTACTGACTTGTCATTCTTTTTGTCCAATCTCTTCCTTAAACTATTACATTTTGATTTTTTTTTCTCTCTATCAACCTTAGCTTAAGTATGGTGAACATCATCAAATCTTCTACAAGATAAACCTCAACAACCCTTATCTAAAACTAGTAATTTTCAACACAACCCATCGACAAGACATACACACTAGACATGTTAATGTGTTCGCATAAGCTCAATCGTAATGATTATAAACATGTCAGGTATAAATTGACACTTTTATCTGTTTACGACACACTTGTACTCATTTAATTAAGCAATTTGAAATATGATCCTTGTGCTAGCATGACATGTTTATTTACGTTTAAACATTCTTACAATATGTAAACACAAGTAAACATTTTTACATAAAGAATTCATGTTTCAAATGTTTTGTGTTGTGTAATCCAATTAAATTAACATAACATGTTTGGATTTAAATGCTCTGACACAATTAATAAACATTTTGTGTTGGGAATTAATCAAGGTGCAATTGAGAGAGAGTATAAAAGAACAATTTCAGGACTAAATTGAACAAATAGACAAGACATGGGGACAAAATTGAAAAAAAAATAATGGTATGTCAAAAATTAAAGAGAATATCATGTCTACGTCAACCGATTCTGTCGATAATCTTAACAGCACAATCTCAACGGAATGACCACATTGAACCATTTTGAAAAGTTTAAAGACGACACTGAACAAAATAGAATGTATGGATGAGATGACATTAGACTTTGTGCAACATTCAAAGACTATTAGTGCCATTACCCCTTCAATTTCTAACGGTCCCTCAGTCTCAGGGCTAAACGCAATCAGAGAGTTATGCAAGGGCAACATTCATTTATTCTGTTTGAAGTGATACAGTTCATTGTTCTTTAATAATGACATGAGGGCTCTTTCGGGAGGTACATAGACAAAAAATGCAAAAATTACTCAAGCACCTCAGAAAGCATAGAGAATTGCATGACGTTTAAGCTAATAGTTTCCCTAAGTGGTATAAAAAGCCATAAGATAACATTAATTAAAAACGACAGACAAGCATAGTCCATTAGCAATTTCACCAAGCAAGAATATCTCACCTGAAGAGGACAAGGTGTAAGCATTCCAAAGAGATCATCCTTCAAATCAGCAACATTGATAGTGTAGATAGCATCTTTAAGCCCACGGGAGGTGAGATAATTCTCGGAGTCTGCAGACATCTTATAACCTTTGAAAACACTGACAGGAGGATCACATACCTGTCATGGGAATAAATAAGTCAAACCGTGAGTTCAAAACTTGCACCCATAAACGTGTCAAAATTTCTGAAGCATTATTTACCGGGTAGTTTTGAGACATAATGTCGAAAGACGCAAATTATGCTGGCATCTGTCAGCCAAATCATTTGAACTGACAGAAACCGTGCAATAAGTCATAAGCATTTCGCAATGCAATTTTCATCCCATATCATGAGATGAGCAAAACACAACAGGTAATATGCGTAACTGAAAGCGGCCAATCTCCTTGAATATCACGGATGAACCGAACAAACAACACAATGATAGAAAGCATGAACCGTCTCAGCTCGAGTGCATAGAAAGCAAGAACAGAAGCAACTGAGGAGAAGAGCATCGCGATCACATTGTCTGACCACATCACCTCGATCATTCACTTCTTAAACAAAGCTTATGGCATATGGTGTGAACAGACAAATCAAGAAAAACAGCAGAACAAAGTAAACGGCAAAACCAACACAAAGCGCACGAACCCAAGAACCTCAACCCAAGAAAAAAGAACCAACGAAAAGGAATGCATTGAACTTTAGCGCGACCGAAGCGGCGAAACGGTTATTACCGACGAACCAAGCTGAGCCTGGCATTCAAGGAAGCTCCTGTAAACGCCGACGACGTCCCCTTTCCTCACGACAAAGAAGGAATCTTTCTCCGGATCGACGACCGCCGCCGTCGAGACCGGGCTCACCGCCGCCGACTTGGACCCGCCTCTCTTGCCTCTCTTAGTGGAATAACATCGAACACCATATCTGCACAGCACCAGCTCCGAGTTCGCGCTCCTGAGAGTAGCATTCCGGAACGCTCCGCCCCAAGCAGGCGCACTAGCGCACTCGACGAAAGGACGCCCGCCCATCAAGCGGGCGGCTCTCTTACATATGGCCGCAGTGTAGGAAGGCACGCGGGACAAGCAGTTCATGGGGAGGGCGCAGAAGGTAGTCGGGGGTTGAGGTCCTGGGTTTTGATGGAAATGGGCCACAGTTGATCGGGCGCAGGAGGTAGCGAGGCGTGTTGATCTTTCGCAGTCCGATTCGGATCAAGCGAAAAGCGAGCGGAGACCTCAAACGGAGCTTCGCTAGAACAGAGACATCGCCTGGCCTCTTGAATTTGGAGATTCTGTTGCCGGCCGATCACCGCAATGACGGCTTGTGCGTGGGTTCGAGCCGGCGACGTGAGTAATAAGAGTGGTCGGTTCCAAAGTAAGTGGTTGATTTCCGTTTAGGAACCTGATCCGGCAGGTCCGATTACCAATTTATGAAAGTAGAATCAGCCTATCCAGTTTGGTCCAATCTGAATTCAAGATTGGTTCCAGAATCGATGTTTTTTTTTTCTTTTATTCCCTACAAATGGGAGTTTCACAACATGAAAAAATTATTTATTAATTAGGATTTGCTTTAGAATAAAAAAAGAAAATTAAGAAATCTTGATCGGTCCAATTGGTTTGATTCCTTATATGAAACCAAGAAGTGAACCGATCCTTTAGAAACCACCTAGAATCAGTCGATTTAGCTTGGTCCGATCCAATTTTGAGGTTGAATTGGAACTGATGCACACTCTTAACCGTGAGTCCAAGTCAATGTCTTGGCGTGGTGGTGATCCGGGCAATTATATTGCAGTTTGCTGTAATTAGTAGATTTTTTTTCCCCTTTTTAAAAGGAATTGAAGTTCATTCAAGACATATAACAGTTTCTCAATAATCAATAGAAATTGGAAATTGAATAGAAATATTTTATCATCATCATGAAAGTTTTCAAAGATCATTTAAGCGTATTTTTTTATGTATATGAAGTCATAATTGCAATTATATAATTTTTATTTTCGACTTCAATTTTGTGTCATGCACATTGCGCATTAGACTATCACATGGGTCAATGGTTGGATTTGAGTGGATCAAAATTGAGATTAACCCAAATTGATCAATTTAACTTATTTTATTTAAATAATTTTAGCAATTCAACTCAATCCACATTCAATTCCTACACCACCCAATCCTATCCAATCCACATTCTTCTCCTCCTCCTTTTTCTTAATCTTCTTGCATTGCTTTTCATTACTTCTCCTTCTTCATCAACATGGCATCAAACTTTTTTACAAAGGAAAATTCAATTCTCAAAGTTTTGTAGAGTCTGGACAGGCTTGACCAACGAGTTATGTCCCCAAGACTTGGAATCTCTCCAGCCTTATTGAGGCTCAGATCATACAGAGAAAGATCTAGTAATAGCTCTACCGAATTTGACAGAGGCTCGGTTTGCTTTATATATCTCTCACGTCGCGGATTTCGCTATTTTTTGCTTTGATGGTTCTCTTCAATCCCCATCTTTATTCTGCCCGCTCTTTTTGGCCTTTTGACTTTTGTCGCTTTGATTTGTGCCTAGACTTACTGTCAATGCATATGTTGAGCTGCCTAAAGTAGCTTAATCAATTTGTTTGTTAGTTAGGAAGTTGGACTCATTTTCTCAATTCTCGTTCAAGTGATGTTGCTTCATTTCTTGTTGTAACCGTCTTTAGGCAACCGGTGCAATCCCACTCTCGAGACACTGCTGCCCATCTCTCTATCTCTTTCAAGATTAGGATTATTGTTTCTTCTTTTTTCAGGCTTCAGATTTTTTTTTTTTTAACCCATTTCTAATTGGACTTCGCTGCTCTAAATTCATAACATCCATTCTTTAAATTTTAGCTAACCATATACGGCCCAACTCATTTAAATGTAAGTTTTTTGTTTCTTTCAAAAGTGAAATTTTGACCTATTTTGACACCTCCAATAGACACAAATCAAAATTCTTCTTTCTAATGAAGATGGAAGTTGCACTGAGCAAAGATGGAGACTCTTCCAAGCACAACCAACTACCATAACCGGAGCTCAACCAGACAGTCACCCTGCTACACTTTGGATTATATGGTGAGACTAGAATTTTCCCGGAAGAGGGATAGCAACCAAGCGTAAACAGAAAAAGTAAAGGCCTAAAAAAACACATAACTCAGCCATTTATCAATCTTCTTCATGCAGAATGGAATGATTTTCCCCCTCTGGCCATCTATTAAACAATTTAACCTAATGATTTGTCGTTTGAGGTTACAGCAGCTTTTCTTCCGTATTTAGACAAAACACCGGTTAGCACAGCCTTCTCCTGGATCTTTAACCTGCATCAAGAAGTTGGTAGAACCATTTATATCACCTGGCAACACAATAACAAAATATTAAACTCATCTACACTGTACTGCAACACGCAAGAAATTACCGTCTAGCATATCCCGGGACTTCAGGTTTCAAAACCTTCTCTGCTTTCCCTTTGCCAGGAGACTTCTTGGGATTTGGTTGTGGTTTCTTTTGTTTTCCGGCGACTCTGGTGAGTGTTGCTTCCCCTTGCTCCTCGGTTGAAGATGAAGCAGTGACAATCTTTGTCTCTGATTCTAAGGTGTCGAAAGTCTCAAGATCTGACACATCAAAAGTCTCCATATCCTCTCCAGTTTCATGTTCATCTAGTTCAATCTCATCATTCCAGTCATTCTCCTTTTCAGAAGTGAGATCCTCCAAAGAACCCGAAGTAGGCTCAGGATGCAAATCTGGCTCCCCTTCCACATCAGGCATGCTGATTTGAGAAGTCACAAGGGTGTTACTGGCCAATTTGGTGTTTGCATGAATAGGGAGACGTGAAGACATTATCTCGCATTTGATCTGCCTCTGAACCTTACCAAATGTTAAGCTCTGCCGAGAAAATGTCCGGACAAAACTGGCAAGAAAAGAGATATTCAGCATTCAAAAGGAAAACGAAACACAGACCGATAGAAAGCAGTTTGCCACATAAATTGTTATCGATAGCAACTGAAAACAAACTTGAACGGGGAAAAATATATTCAGCCTATGGTTTTCTTTGGAATTTTTAAACTAAAACAACCATAACTAACCCTAGTATAGTCTAACAATAAATAGGAAAGGGTATTTCATTGAATTATAGCACCACAACTAATATAAAGCAGGATATTAATCTATATATTTATGTGGCTGAAATGACTCTCTATTCCCTTCCCAGTAAAATTAGTACCTCATTGCATGCTCCTCAGACTTAAAATATACAATGGCGGATCCAGTGCAGATAGGATCTCTTGTTTTCTTGTTTCCAGAGACGGCTGGATGAATAACAGTGATTCCATCAACTCCTTTAAAAGCCAATCTTAGATCTCTATGGATATTCTTCTTCTTAGGGAGGTTGACCAGACGAACAGGAATTCCGCTTGGAAGTGCCTCTGTCACTGAATTACTCAACAACGCTGGAAATGAGATTCAAATGAGATCCAACGCTATACTAGAGAAGACCTCAAGCTACAAAAACCTGTTTCAACTATCAATTTTGAAGGTAAAACCACCAACTAAATTATATTCCGCACCAGAACCAATAAAGGTGGAAATCGGATACATGCAAGATAAACAGAGTCCCATGGGCCAATTACATCAACGTGACGTGACCAATTGCACAATCTGAAGAGAGAGCGAGAGAGAGACACCTGTTCTACATTGAGACAGTTTGCCGAGTGTCCTACAATTGCAACCAAATCAACAAGATGCAACAGGACCATTACCAAAATAGTCGAGTTATACTCTTCAGGTTGTGCAGCTCAACTCAAGCGGCAACAAACACCATAATTCCCGAGAGCATGGTGAAAAGAGCGCCTGATTTCTCGAAAAGGCCCTGCTTTCTTTCCTATCTAAGACTTCGATTTTCCCCGACATTACTACACACATTGGTAAACGCGCCCCTGACCTGAGTTCCATTGCATTTCTGGGCTAAAGAGTCTCATCAGACATCGAATAACTATATCAACTTGTCACATGAAAAGGAGAAGGTAGATATGCTATTCTCCATTCTAGCAGCAATTACATCATTCAAGGCTATCTATCCATGCTCTATGACAAAAGTGTAAAGTCGAGCGTAAGAACAAGACAGTGACAGAGAGCAACTTCAGGAAAAAGAAAAGAAAAACATAAAATTCAAGGTGTCTAACACAGAAGAACAAAAGAATTAACCGATCAAGGCCTGACCTTTGAGGTGTGGCTGATCTTTCTTGGGAGGAGTGGGCGGGACGGGATTGTGCTTGAGCTTATTGATGTTAGCAGCCTGAGCCACCCGGCTCTGGCGCATTTCCTCGAGCAGCTTGTCCTCAACAGAAGTGTCGTACACTTTCCCGACCCCGAACCCAGGCGGCCGGTTCTCGTGCCACCTGGTCATCTTCTCGAACGGCGAATACATCTCCTCGTCCTCCTCGCCCTCGTCCTCCTCATCCTCATACTCATCCTCCTCCTCCTCCTCCTCATCATCACTGCCATATCCCATTACTCTACCACCCCTCTCGAGACCGTCCACCTCGGAGTTCCCGCCTCTCCTGCGCCTTCGCGAGGCGCCAACCTCAAGCCTACCGTACTTCCGCCCCGAAACGACATGGACGTGGAAGTGGGTGGGGGGTCGGAGCCGCAGCGAAGAAGGGAGGAAGGGACGATGGGAAGGGCCGGCGAAGAGCGACGCGGAGACGTGGGTCCTGAACGTTGAAGGGACTAACGATGGAGAGGTTGAGGAGGAGGTGCAGTTGCAGCTCGAAAATGGAGGGAGATTCGGATTCCGAGCTCCGCTCAGCATCGTCGCCACTTCCGGGGGGTTGCAAAATGCCCGGGGAAAAGGTCATCCTTAAAAACATCAATTTCCATCGTATGATTTAATAAATATAATAAAGTTGAGATCGCACAGCAAGAAGGTGTCGTGGTGTAGTTGGTTATCACGTCAGTCTAACACACTGAAGGTCTCCGGTTCGAACCCGGGCGACGCCACCTGTTCTCTTTGGTTTGCTCCTTTGCAAATTGTTTTTTTTTTTTTTTTTAAATTTCCATGGTTATTTCTGGTCGGATATGATTGATATTTATTTGAATGCCCACGATAAGTATATTGCATTTATTTTATGATTGCATAGCAGCCAACTTAAAAGAAAACCATCTCTCAAAAGAGAAAATGGGTCGGGTATTTTAAAAGGTCAATCTTTTTTTCTCTCTTGAAGTACTGTGACATCCTGAAATTCGAGCCCTCTAAGGGATGAGTGAAAGTGAATTTCGTCAATGCATTGTTGGTTGATCTCACTCGGAATTGATCACTCATGAGATCGACCTTGGGGGAAAAGGCTAATGAGGATTTAACCCATACGACTAAAGAACTCGACAGGAAAACGACTTGACCGTGAGACTTGCGTGAGGATGATCTTGTAGATAGGCGAGGCCGATTCTAAGGACGACTAGAAGTCGATTCGCGGCGAGAACATAAAGAAACGACGGGTGATTCCGTTTATCGTTATCGAACCCTCGAACGACCCTATGTCGATCTTCGGGGATCGTGTACTTTGAAATAAGAATCTATCCTCCGTAATCTCATGCGATCAAGGACGTCCATGCGTCGAGATGTCTTGAACGTGGTTTGGCACGAGTCGATTACGCGTGAATCCTCGGAGCCGCTGTCGATCGAGTTGTAACCAAAATGGCATTAGGGCGAAATTGACATGGCAAAGAGAACTTAGTATTTGACTTCGAATTATCGGGAATGTCGGGACGGACTTTGGATGAAGCTACATCAAACAATCGACAAAACCAATTAAGCCGAGTAATTGAAAAAAGGGATTTTCGAACCGAGGAAGCAAGCCCGTGAGGACGTGGGCCGGGCCAAGCCAGTGTGGGCCTTAGGCCTAAGTTGGGACATGCCCACCAAATGGGCCTAAGTCAAGCAAATGAGCCCGTTGGGCCAAACCAACTATTCATCTTTCAAAGCCCATGGTCCAACTTTGAGCCCAATCAAGCCCAATTAATTTCCAAGCCCACTCCTATTCATGAACAAGCCCATTTCTTAGGCCCATCCACCAATTTCAGCCCAAGGTCGGATGTGTAATTTGTGCAAGGTGGAAATGACCAAATTGCCCCTAAAAGCATGTGGATAAAGCAAAGGAAGAGAGAGAATATGATGTCATGGCATGGGGACTTGAAGCAAGCATTTATTGGGGTCTTGATAGCCCTCCCATCACTCTCTCTCTCCGCCATTCGGCCCCAAACCGGTCGAAGCTTCTCTCTCCTCCATTTTCTTCTTCCTCCGGTTTCGCTCCAAATTTGGTGACCTTCGGTGAAGAATCGAGTCAAAAGTGGTCCTCCAGGTTGAATCAGAGAACGAACCACCTATCACCGTGACCGTGAGAGACAGACCGTTCCAACGAGCCTAATTTCGTCCCGAAAGGAGTCGCCGTCAGTCCTGTACGGCCGTCGCAAGCCGCCTGTCGCCGGTCCGTCGGTCCGCCTGCAGCCTGGACTGTTTCGACTTTGCAGCCCGTTTTCTCTCATTCCAGCCGTTCCTTTGCCCATCCCAGCCACCCACAAGATTCCCAAAACCCCTGGGAGCCTCCGGTTGTCAACCAACCCCTCGCCGGAGCTCCCTGCCAAGCCGGTTCTCCTCCCAGGCTGTTTTTCGGTGTTTTCGGTGGGAGTCAAGCCGTGGTTCTTTGTGTTGAGCTTGGGAACGCCTTGGATCATTGTTGTAGAGGTCTCGGTGCCGCGGCGTCGGTGCCTCCGGCCCGCTTAACGGGTGAGTCTAGCTCCTAATCCTTCGATTAGTGCCTAAACTTGCTTAGGGTTGGTTTAGTTAGATTTAATTCTAGTTTAGGTGATTAAATTAAGTTGTATTAGCTCTAAGATAGGTGGTTAGATGGATGTATTAAATTAGTTTAGCTTAATCTTGCTTTATTTGCTTAATTATGCCTATGTGTTTAATTAAGCTTGTTTTGCTTAATTAATTGTTTGATTGTTTTAATTAATATTTTTAATGATTTCTGAGTTTAAATTATCATTTATTAAATTCTAGAAATTACTGTTCACTCGACACTATTCACAATTTACTGTTCACGAAACACTGTTCACCCGAGAACGAAAAGTGTCTAATTTCATGTGGGTTTAATCCTATGAAGTGATTGGATATGTTATTGCATAAACATCTGCATGAAATGAATGATGATTTGTGCAATTGTGTGGTGATTGGAAAATTGGATTTTATTCAGAAAATTTCGAGTGTCGGGTTTGGACACCGAAAATGGATTTTAAGATTATATCAAACAGTGGGGTTTGAAAAAGGAAAGTATCGGTGTGATATCCCGATTTTTCCAATTCTATTTTCAGTAAAATTTAGATGGGCATTTCATCTTTGCACATATTGTTCTTTTTCCTTGAGTTGGCCACTCATGTGAAAACTAAGGGTGTGTTTGTTTGTATTCTTTATTTCTGTTTATGAACAGATTTTTTGTTTTTTTGTTCCCGGGAACAAAAAAAGAATAGAAACGCGTTTGTTTGCATTTTGTTCCAAATCTGTTTTTTTGTTCCGGGAACAAGAAAAAACGTAAACGAGAAACAAAAAAAAGTTGTTTTCGTTTCGGAACAATTTTTGGAACAAATTTTCTCTCTCCACTCTTTTCTTTTCTTCTTCTTCTTCTTCTTCTTCTTCTTCTTCTTTTCTTCTTCTTTTTCTTTGGCCGGTCGCCGGCCTCGGCCATGGCCGGCGACCGGCCGTCGAGGGCCGGCGATGATGTCGAGGGCGGCGAGCCTCGCGTGGCCGGGCGAGGCCGCCGCCCTCGTCGGCCGCTCGCCGGCCCTCGTCGGCCGCTCGTCGGCCTTGGCCATGGCCGGCGACCAGCCAAAAGAAGAAAAAAAGAAAAAGAAAAAAATGAAAAATAAAATAAAAATATTTAAAAATTAAAAGAAATAAAAAAAGAGCACAAATTTACCAAACATGTTTATTGTTTTTTTTTATTCTAGAAACAAATTTACCAAACGCATTTTTTTGTTCAAAAACTATTCCGAATGTAAATAGTTTTTTCTATTTCGTTCCCTGGAACAAAAAAAAAAAGAAACACAAACAAATGCACCCTAATTTATCGGGTGAAAGGTAAGAGATTATAATGCATTAGACTCGAGAATTTGACCAAGAAACGACCTTTCGACCGAGCTAATGTCTGCAAGGGTCATTATGGCACGATTAAAAATCGATTAGGAAACCGGAGATAGGTTGACTCGATAGAAGCGGTGATCAAGTGTGGGTGATTCCACCCAGATTGCTTTGTTCTTGTCGGTAAGCCTTTGGGTTGGCTTTTCGTCGATTGGGTCCCCCGTATCCGTAATGAAACCTTGAGATTTCCACGACAATCGAGAGTCGCCAATGTGTCAAAGATGTACATTGTGGCTTGATTTGATCAACCACAGGTCAAATGCACGAAAATTTCTAAAAAGCTACCCGGTAGGTTAGGACGCGCTAATATCGTGCCATAGTGAAATTAACCGTGAAATTGAAAGTGAATTCAGCAATTGGAAGTCCTGGGGTGTCACATATCTTATGAGGAACATGGATTAATTTTATGGATTTTAATTGGACTCAATTTGAAGAGAATTGATTGGAATTGAAGGAATTGTTGTACAAGATTTTATGCGGGAAAATGAAATTGGACCTATTGAAAATAGTTGTGGAGGATTTGAATTTTAGTGGAAGATGACATCACCTATGTCATGGCGGTTGGCCAAGATTGAAGAAGAATTGGACAAGTGGAGGGTGGAGATGGCTTCTTGGAAAGGAACACCCATCAACATCATCTTCAACCTTGAGAAGAGAGAGAGAGAGAGGGAGAGAGAGGAGCAAGGGGGCGGATCCAGGACCGCCAGCCCGGCCGGCCAGCCGCGCCGCCCCCTCGCCGGCCGCCGTCCGTCCGTCGGCCCGTCGCCGCCGCCGCGGC
This sequence comes from Eucalyptus curtisii, assembly GCA_017140595.1. Lineage (NCBI taxonomy): Eukaryota > Viridiplantae > Streptophyta > Magnoliopsida > Myrtales > Myrtaceae > Eucalyptus > Eucalyptus curtisii. Next base: position 10,288,368 of record CM029504.1, read on the forward strand.
CGCCGCTCGCCGCCACGACGCCGCCGCCCGCGCCGGCTCGCCGGCCAGCCCGCCGCTCGCCGCTCCGTCCCGGCCTCGTTCGGCGTCCCCAGCAGCTCCTCGCCGTCCGTCGGAGCCAGCCAAGATCGCTGGAGCCGCCGCTCGAGCCGCCGCCGCCCGCCTCCGCCGAACCGCGCCGAACCGCCGCCGTGCGGCCCTCCGTTCGGCCTTGGACGGTGGCCGGACTTCCGGCCCTAGATCTAGGACTTCAAGGCCCGCTTTGGGTGTCTTCCGGCCTCCTTTGGTGTCGCCCGAGAAGGTTTGTCGTAGGGCTCGCCGTCCTCTTCAGGGGACTCGTCGGAAAGCGATTCGGTGAGTTTAACTCACTAAATCTTGATTAGAGGATTAATGATGCCCTAAGTGTGCTTAGCCTAAGTTAAGTGAGTTTAGGTGGTTAGATTAGTTTATTTTAATTGTGGATTAGATTAAGGGGTGTGATTAGATTAGAATGTGTTTAATTAAAGATAATTGAGTGGTTATATTATTTTAACCATTGATGAGACATAAAAGGGTTTATTTTTTATTTAATTAAATACTTTGAAATTCTGGAATTTTTATAATATATTATATTCCGAAAAAAAAATTTTAAAAATTTATTTTTGACCTCAATTGCTTAGAATTCCGTCTTTGATCGATCATTTCTTTGTGCATTTAGAATTTGAATTTGATGAATGGATGTGGCAAATCGACTATTTAATATGATAAATAGGGATTTTACTCATAAAAACACAAGAGTCGGGTTTTGATGCAAAAATTGGATGTTAAGGATTAATGTTGTGATTGGAGTATATGAATGAAATGTGGAGTGTCCAGAGGTCGTTTTTGACTTGCCGTGTCTTTGGTTGAACGACTCGGTCGCATGAGTGGCTAAGCCAATTTGGACTGTATTCCTTTAGAATTGCCGTCGACTTAGTGATGAGACTCGGGTCATAATAGAGGCTAGGCCAACTGAACCTAATTCCAAACTTAGTGATGAGGCTCGGGTCGCAGTAGAGGCTAGGCCGACTGGACCTATGCTCATTCGGGAATGCCGTCGACGTAGAGACGAAGCCGCGCTCCAAGGGGAGGCGGTGCACTGGCAATTAATGCCGAGAAGCGGCTGAATTTCGAGTAGGCTATGCCCTTGTGTGGCGGTGATTAATAGTTGGAATGTGTCTTGAGTGCGATCGTGATTTATATGGAAGTGTTGGTGTTCCAATTGTTTTAAATTCTCATGATCGTCGAGATTTTGTGGTATAAATTGTGCTAACTGCGGGGAGGAATTAAGACGAGGTAAGTCTTACGTGTGAGGTGGCTAGGCCACCGGGGTGTATTTTCTTTCTAATAGGGGTTTAGGGGGGTTGAACTTGCTGAGACAATGTCTCACCCCGTTGTGGGTCAAAATTTCGGGACCGTAGATGGCGAGAACCCCGGAGCGTTATGGTCTTCCGTGCATAGTACGGGGGCGAAGTTCGGTTGTCCCGATCCCGAGGGCATTGGATCTATGAGCTGGTTAGGACCACGGTTTGGGTCCGGAAGGGCCAGCCTCATAGATATAGGGCTTGGTTTTGTTTTGGGCCCAATGGTTTCAGGATTGGTCCACTTAGTAGTTTTGATATTCCATCTCGCTTTGTCATGGAAGCCATCCTAGGAGAAGGAGTAGATGACCCTCCCGATGGTAGGGTGGAGGACCCCTCGTCTCGGAGGTGCTCATTTTGAAGTGCGATCGAAGAGCGAGTCCGACTAGTAGTCTTAGGATCGCTTCTTCTTTTTGGTGAACCGATCCCTTTTTGTAAGCTGACCATGTTGGAATATATGTAATCTATGAAATGATGTTTATCTATGTTAGTACGCTCGTTTATAAATGTGTTGATTTCCTGCCTTCCTATCTCGTGAGTTTTTGTTAGGGGTTTTATAGCACGTTCCGTATGCGCATAATAAATTAATTGGGTCGGCGACACCACCTGGGGATGTTGCATTTGTATGACCATTGCGGGTTGTTCATGTGTCTCGAGGTTTGGGGCGTGACAATCAGTTTTCTGGTTCGAAGTGACGTGTACCCACGCACGATTACTTTCGCGGATGTTTTTAATACGAAGAAAAGAGGCCAGGATTACTATTTTAATCGAGGCATTTGAGTAAAATGCAAAGTATCCTGGGCCGATAATGAATTTTCGTGTGTTGGCTAATGAGGAACCGTCCTGAGCTGTTGAGCTAGACGTGCCCCTATATGGGATGCTCGCGCAATGGATGCCGATCACAGTAGAGGCTGGGCCGACTGGACCGATGCTTCTTCGGGAATGCCGTCGACGTAGTGACGAAGCCGTGCTCCACGGGGGGAGACGATGCCTGGCTAAATGCCAGTAGATAGCCGAACTGCGAGTAGGCTATGCCCATGTGTGGCAGTGAATAACAATTGGAACGCATGCCTTTGAATGTTATTGACGCGCCGGATTATGGGACGAAATTGTGTGGCACGGTATGGGACGTATCATAACGATTTGGTCTTATAATCAGGACCCCTGTGATTAATTGAGTGGATAAGGCGTTTCAATTGTTGTATGCATTGAGTATATGCATTGTGTTTATGAACTGTGCTAATGTGCATGAACGCATGAGAATCATGGTATCGATGGTTCCGGTCATGCATGAGTGAACCACATTGCTTATGGCACGCACGCATGAATTGATAACGTGCAGGGTGTGGCAATGGCCAGGTGAGATGGCTTGTGATGCGACTCATATGTGATTGATGAAATGTATCATCTAATGGCCATGTGCATTGCGTGTATCGTGCTGAATTACAACGTGTAGGGTATGACATACTAGGTAAGGTTGTATGCGAATCGACTGTTGGTTGTTGCTTGTGGTGGGGTTGTTCTGGATAGATACCCTGAGTTGAGTTGGTGTACTAACCGAGGCCTATGGTTGTAACTCGCTGAGATTTATATCTCACTGGTTATTGAATAACCACTTTCAGGTCCCTAGTGTGAAGAACCCGGAGCTTGAAGCGAAAGGGTCAGGAGCATGGGTGGCTCAGTAGTTCTTTATGAGACGGACCTTTTGTATAAGCTTGAGGTGTTTATGAAAGCGTATTTGATTTGAATTTGGTTGTCCTGCTTTTCTATCTCATATATGTTATTGTCGGGGGATTAGTTAATTCGCTTCCGCATGTGCAATAAAATGAAAAGGGTCGGCGACAAGTCCTGGGAACGTCGCAAAATTCTATCGACCACCGAGGGATGTGCGCGCGCTCGAGGTTCGGGGCGTGACAAGTACCCTAGGGAAAATAAAATGCTTGTGAGATGGAGCACTATAACATATATATATATATATATATATATATATATATATATATATAGCACTATAATAGATATATATTTATATATCTTGTCAATCACTATCAAAAGCAGATGCTCTATTAGAACTTTAACAACATAAGTAACCTATTTAGTAGAACATGATAGACAAAATATTATTCAATCATTATGTAAATATTGTACGATCACAAGTAACCTCAGCCATTCACCTTATAAAGGGGTTGCCATTCTCTCACTTTAAGGCAAAACCTTATATTGTAATCTTTACAATTGTGGATGAGAAATCATTCCCTACTGTACGTATATCTCTTGTTTTAGCAAGAGAAACCTTACCCCTTCATATCTCTATTCCCTAGTTCAGCGTAATTGTCTCGTTGTACCAATCTTTTCATGTAATTTTCTCATCATTTTAAGTTATTACCAATATGTTTAGTTTTACTTTCTGTTTGATTTCATCTACATAATTTATCTATCATTTTGTTTTAGTTTTTTCAGGTCAATAGTGGTGTTGGTTAATATCGACCAAAAAAAAAAAAAAAAGAGAGAATAGCGAGAACATACTAACAAGACAACAATTAGAATGGGTAACCTTTACATAGGTCCGGCCCACGACAAGTGACCCAAGTGGAGACGCACATTCCAATGTTAGGTCACACCATTTTATACAATAGCTCAATCTTTTATGGGATAAGTACATTGAAATTGCTAAAACTTATCGAGAAAGTACAATTTAATTTTAAAACTTTCAAAAAGTATAATGAAATCATAAAACTTGTTACAAAAGTACAATAAAATCTTAAAATTTTTAAAAAGTATATTCATGTTCTAAAACTTGTCAAATTGATTAAATTAAGTCATTTTATTGATAACACTTTTTGAAAGTTATAGAACTCAATTTCATTTTCGTGATAATTTTTAGGACTTAATTACATTTTTTGAAAATTTTAGGACTCGATTGTACTTTCATGATAAGTTTTAGGACTTAATTGTACTTTTTGAAAATTTTAGGACTTAATAACACTTTCATGATAAGTTTTAAGACTTTTAGTGCACTTATCCCATCTTTTATTCATAACTTGCACATCTTTTTCCACTAGGTTTGGCCAAAAAATAGAATCCAAAACACGCATCCGTGCTTATGTATTCCAGATTTTATTTTATTTTTTTACCGTGCTTCAGGGTTTAAATTCACCCAAATAGTGGTAAACCGCCGCTGTGCTTGACTTACAAATCGATTGAATTGCTTTAGACTTTAGAGTGCGATAACCCAATCCTACTCCCGTATCGATTTTACCATCCACGTGAATAAGTTTATATCATTTGAAGGCGGATTTGTCGCTCGAGGCACCATCGATGATGGGCTCCTTATAAAAGATAGAAAATCCAAAAACCAGCTGGTGCCATTCCGATAGTGTGGTGACCTCCACCCTATATAGAACCCACAAAACTTGTCTTTTCCTTTTGTGCAATTTGCAAATCATGGTCCTCAAAAGATGGACTATGCATCCCCACGCACTGTGAAAGGGCCACGTGAATCCATCATAAGATCTCTTATATGCGACATCGCGTGGTGTTTACATCAAGACTGAGGGGTATGTGAATAATGTCGTAGATATTTGATAATAGCAAAAATTACATTTGCTTTTTAGTGTCGAGTAAATAGAGATTATACTCATCATCGCGTCCTCGACAAACTTCGACACTCACATGTACATACACCGTGCATATGCAAATATTACTCTCAAGCCAGACACACCAAGAAGAGGACTCTTGAAAATCTACGTCCATGATGGGAAACCCCTGATTTTACTTATCACTTTGGGGGATTTCATGATACGTTTCTGGGGAATATTTCTTGAAAAGGCAAATACAGTTGTTATTTCCTTTTTTAATGATTAGAGCCAAATCTCCTTCTAAAGTTGGACTCTATTATGTTGGCTAGTTGTCCTTATCTTTTCAACACTTCCCACCAAGCTAGGGCGAAGATGCCATCAAAGGTTAGCTAGGTCATCACACGCTAGAAAGCTTTGATGGAAAGTGTTTTTGTTGGAAGGTTAAGGACAAGTCGACATAGTTCAAATTTAGTTGGAGATCGGGCTCAAACAGTTAAGAACGGAATAACAATTGTATTTGCTTTTCCAGTAGATATTCATGTTTATCCCCAAAGATGAGCCTTCGTGTCTCTATCGTTTCCAGCAGTCAAACTTGCACCGGGTAAATCAACCATGTACAGCCTTCGTTGGAATCGATCCTCACCAATTTTTCCCCCGTTAAAATGTCATGGAAAATAACCTTACCATGGAAAAAACAACAATACAATTCAAATCTCTAGTAACGAGATAGCAAATTAGATGATACAGTTAGAACAAATAAAACATTGGGAAAAAACCACCAAAAACCCCAAATTTTGCTCAAAGTGATAAATTTATCCCAAACTTTTTTTTGTGACATAAAAAACTCCGAAGTTTGCTAACCGTGACACATTTACCCCAAACATTTTTTTGTGACACAAAAAATGCTGAACTTTCATTTGTGTGACACATTTACCCTAAATTATAGGGACATTTTGGTCTTTAACTTTTAAAATTTTTTTTTTCTTCTTCTTCTTTCCTTCCTCCCCGACCATGGCAGAGCCGGCGAAAGGAAGCCGGCGTCGAGCGAGGGCTGCCCTCACCGACGTCAAGCGAGGGTCGCCCTTGCCCGGGCCTGGTTAGGGCCGCTCTCGCCGGCGTTGGGCGAGGGCCTCCCTCGCAAATCTAGCGAGGGCACCCTCGCCGACTCCGGCGAGGGCACCCTCGCCAAGCCCTCGCCGGTGTCGGGCGAGGGGTGCCTCGCCAAATTTGGCAAGGGAGGCCCTCGCCCGATGCCGACGAGGGACCGCCCTCACCGGACGCCGGCTTCCCTCCACCGACTCGCCATGGTCGGCAGAGGGAAGAGATAAAAAGGAAAAAATAAAAAATAAAAAGAATAAGACGAAAATGCCCTTAATGGGGTAAATGTGTCACACTTTGCAAAGTTTGGGGTTTTTCATGTCACATAAAAAAGTTTTTGGTAAATTTGTCACTTTGGGCAAAGTTTGGGATTTTTGGTGGTCTTTTCCCTAAAACATTTGAGTTGGTAGAAAGAAATTCCACCGTTCCAGTCCTTGACCAAGAACCTCCTCTTAATTAGCAACAGTAATAGACGGGTAATTAGATGCACAACAAATACTTTTAATCCATTGAGACGCGCTGCACAAATAATCCGTCACTCTAGAATCAACAATAAAATAAAATTTTGGAGATGTAGATAGGGCAAAAGCATCACCAGCGTTACAAGCAATGTTCCTGAGTCAGATGGAGTCATGCCGCTGCTCGTCATGAGTTGTTGGAGTTGCAAGGCAATTTGGCCAAGAGAAGCTTGAAGATCAGGGCCGAAATTAGGAGCACCACTTTTAGTTTCAAGAGCATTGCCTTTATCTCGCCTTAGATGAAGATGCCACTCCCAACAACGATCCTGAGTGTAACCATCCTTGTTGCAACGAGTGCAATGAAGCTAAGAATTTGACCCTTGCCTTTTCCTTTCCCACCGTTAGATTTATTACTATTGTTAATTTGAATGCTTTGGTGATTGGGACTGGTGTTAACAGTATCAGTCGAACTCTCCGTCGTGTCTCCCCCACACTTTTAGTCTGAATTCATAACACGCCGTCGAGTTTCTTCATGTTAGATGATGGCACAAATAATAGCGAAAGATGGAAGAGTCGGGCTCTTAAAGATTTGTCTTTTCAGCTCCTCATATTCAGGCCAAATGTTGGCCAATAATTGACAACCCAATCTTGCTCTTCCCTTTGAGAGTTTAGTATATGGTCACGGAATCAACAGGTGGACGATATTGATGAAGTTCATCTCATTTCTTTTTCAGAGTTCCAAGATGCTCTATAAATGATTGATTAGGAGCTTGTTCGGTATGAGCAATTTCCTGTTACAACTCAAAAATTCGAGAGGCATTATTTTCATGGCCATACATGTCTTTAAGAGACTTCTATAGAGATTGCGTCGTTTCATAGTAAGCAAAAATTTTGTAAATCTGTGAATCCATGGAGTTGAAATCCATGACATGACCAAGTTATTAGTTTTTGCCATTCGGCATATTAAGGGTCGGTCGATGATGAGGCTTTTATCTAACCATGAACATGGCCTAACTTGGATCGTCCTCCAAGGGCAATTGTAACCGCCCAAGATCAAGGAAGATAGTTTCTTCCATTAAAAAAAAAGGGGATGCCAATCTATTGCTCATCTTATTAGAGCTAGATCGACCAATGTCAGCGCTGACTGAAAGAGCTAGTCATTATAAAAGATAGAAAGGAGAGGATCAAGAGCTTATCTCAATTAGAAGTAGAATGAAGCGACAAATAATGACTTCGCTAGCACAGGCACCATGCTCGAACTTGGCTCCGATACAATGTTTTCTTTGTAATCATACACGCTCACGCACGAACGAGAAAAGGATTTAATGTGATTTAGTCAACCAATGACTGGATCCTTGGAAGCTTGCATTCATGATGGGAAATCCTTAATTCTACTTATCACCTTGGGGGATTTCATTATCTTTAAATAAGATAGAATGCATTTATAAGGATAAACATGAATAACTATTGAAAAGGCAATACAATCGTTATTGGGAAAATACCACAAAAAACCCCGAACTATGCCCAAAGTGATAAATTTACCCTAAACTTTTTTTTGTAACATGAAAAAACACCAAATTTTACCAACCGTGACACATTTACCCCAAACTTTTTTTCTTGATATAAAAAACCCTGAACTTCTATCTGTATAATACATTTACCCTAAACTATAGGACATTTTGGTCTTTTACTTTTTTTTTTCTTCTTCTCTCTTCCCTTTGCTGGTAGTGGCGGAGCTGGCGAAGGGAAGAGAGAATAAGAAGAAAAAAAGAAAAAGAAAGAAAAAATTAGACGAAAATGCTCTTGGTGGGATAAATGTGTCGCGATTTATAAAATTTGGGATTTTTCATGTCACAAAAAAAAATTTGAGGATAAATTTATCACTTTGAGCATAGTTAAGGATTTTTTGTGGTCTTTTCTAATTGTTATTTCCTTCTTTATCAATTTGAGCCGAATCCGCTACCAAGTTTGGACTTTGCTGACTAGTCATCCTTATCTTTCCAACGAATGGCACATGACTACATTTCTTTTGTGATGGCTAACGTAAGTGCAATGATTATCTCTCGCAATTTCTCCTATTAATGTCGAGGCTATAAGATTTTTTTTTATCTTGCTGGCGGTTTGCTTTGCATCCTAGGCTCATGATTTGATTGTATTTTTTTGGTAGATTTAAGTGAGGCTTATAACACACAAATTAGTGGAATACTTATTGACATTCCATGAATCCTCTCTTGGTTTATATCGAGGAAATCCTTCAACCCAAAGATACAATATCGTTGAATCGCTAAAGAAATTTCAGGGTGTAAAAGTTTAACTTTTGAGAACACAAGATTTAAAACTGCAATTTACCATTTTGCATAGTTTGTACACATGTGAAGACGAGTCCACAAATGATTCCACTTCAGTTCCAAAGGCGGGAGCGAGAAATGCACGAGTTCTAGCGATGCCATAAAGCAATAAGATAAGTAGACAATCGTGTTTATGGGCTCTTAGTTTGATGCTAACAGGAGAAGGATCACGAGGCAATATTGTGGCCTTGTCTCTACATCGCATGCCTCGGCCCCAAAACTTGGAGAGACGAAAAGAGAAGAGACACGTGTCCCTCGTAGTAAAGCTTCCTGGACCCAATTGAAAAATAATCCTTGAACCTTTGAACAAATTAAATTTTACAATTTTTTCACTCAAAACTTTTATATCAATGCGTGGTGAATCAATTAAAATGTATTGACTTATTGCACAACATATAAGATCGCCATGTGGGATTTTTGCTTACATTTAGAGGGATCTTATTCACCCCGACTTTTTGAAATTTCAGTAGGTCCCAAATATTAAAAATATGAGTTTACATATGTAACCAAAGTTTGAGTATCTTATTAGTAGGATCTTCTTGTAAGAAAAACTTCTTAATTGACATTATTTCCTTGTCCATACTATTACATAAAGTAAAGAGAGTCTGATGTTATTAAGCGATCCCGATAATCCCTTAAAAATTCCCTAATTACTTATTTTGCAACTATTATGTCCACAGACAAATGCTTAGTTTTCACAATCTTATTTTATCCGTCAAGTTTTCCAACATTAGAATTGGGATTTTTTTCCTCCCACAACCTTCCTAACAAATTTTCGAATCTAGATTTTCTTTCGTAATCTTAAATATTTGTACCATTTCTTCGTGTTGTGTATTTTTGTTAATCATTTCTTTCCGTTATTTACTAATTCAAATATTTCTCAATTGAATGATTTTGCTTAATCTTTGAATGTCGATTTCTTGCACACAGTTGTATGTATATGCTAGTAAGGACCCCGGTTTTGATAGGTGAGGTCAATAATTCTTTCTCGCCATTCCTCCAAAAGTTAAAGAATTAGTAATCTTTTTCTAGAAAATTGAACGGATTGGATCTATCGATGGCAAAGAACAAACCGGGTTAGGAATGGGAACATAGCACTAAGCACCCCTAATTAGCTTAGCTTCTCCTCGGAAATTGGTGCCTTTGCCTATTGCACCACCGGTCAAATCTTTAGGCTCGTAGCCACTAAGGTTTATCAACAAAAGATGCATCACCACACTCAAATAAAACTAATCAGCCACTAATCAAGGCTACCACCACACTATAAAACATAGCTAGAGCGGAACACGATTGAGGATAACAAAAAGAAGGAAAAAGAGAGAGCCCTCATTAGTCATTAGTCATTGCGTGATGAAGAAACGCATTGAAATTGAAGCTCGGACAATCATTATATGCATCAAAAGCCAAAGCCTCGCCACCTAATATTCAAAACTAGGGTTCAATGGCGGAGACCTTGAAATGTCAATTACGAAGAGAGGGGAAGATGTCTCAATCATTTGGCTCGCCGACCATAAATGTAAAGCTTGTCAATGGGGTCCGATTGGGGTTAAATTTTCAGAGTTTGTGCACAGTTGCGATAGGAACTGATACCAGAATCCTATGGTCCAAAACAAAAATATAAGATTCGTCAAATAAGACCACGATGCTGTTCTTAAACTTATCCCGTGTACTTAACGTTCATGTGTCTTTACTTAAACATCAGACGGTTTTAAAGATATCCCAATAATCATTCTCCACACGGCAATTGGCAACTAATAAGATAATGGAATCCCCCCCCAGCACATCCCCGTTTCTGACCCCGGGGATAGGCGTGAGTGTTTGCATCGTATAATCAAATGATACATACGCCCCTCACTTGATATTATGATGCATAGTCAAATCTGGTCGTTTGAATCCTACACACGTTGTCGTGAGGTCACCCTTCATTCACGCACAGTGCGACCCACCCTTTCGAGGTCTTGTGAAGGATGAATGGAACGTCTCATCGTCAAATTGGCAATCGATCTTCAATATAGTTGGGGCCCTCTGATTAGCAGGGTCTGCTGCTTGATCCGACCGATGAAACAAAACTGCTGAACCCCGCATGCACAAGTGCTCGATTGCGACACGCAAGCCTCAAATAACAAAAGAATCGGGTGGGCGGATGATGCGATGCTTGAATTCAGCCGGTGCAAATCATATACTATAAGGTCCGATGGTGATGCTAGGCTCTGTACATCTTAGACGTTATCATTGAATTTGGAAAACCGGAGTACGCCACTTTATGGAGGACGAGCTTTTGCTCTTATCAGATCGTGCACACTTGCGAAATAGAACAGCTTGGATCTATCTTTTCAGGAATCATTTACTTTTATTCTTTTGCTTTCTCGATCGCGTTTGATCTCACGCCCCGATTGTACCCAGTAACATGCGATGACTTCCCCAAGGATGTGGACTTCTCGTTGTCTTTAATTTCCCTTTTCATCCGGCATCGTTTAACTTAGGATGCCCGTCCATATTGACAAGACAATAATTGTTGAATTATATAGTCCAAGAAAGGAATGATTTGTTTTGATGAACGATGTTTCAGTTTTTCTAATTCCCATTGAGCTTCAGCTTATGGTTGCGAAGCTCACGGGGTTCCTTTAATTTCCTTTTGAGGAGCGATTAGATGTCGTTCATATATCAATTGATAGGGAAAGCATGCGTGTGAAAAAATTAACTTTTATTAAGATAAACTTCAATGATAACTCATAATCAAAGCCCAACACTCCCTATAGGACATAGGCTTTTGATAAGAAATTACGTCCAGATTCATAATCTAATATCTTATGTCCATAAGAAATTTTATTTCTTATCCTGAACAGAAATCTAGTAAAATTTTCATTTAAGCAAATCAATTCATTGTCACTCCTTTGTTTTATCTATGCCGATCTCTTGTCGATTTTTATTGAATGCAGTGGATAAAGAGAAATATCTCGAAATATATAATTTATCCATTTAATATAGGAAAAATTTTAATAAAGCCATCATGTCACATGTAAATTTGTATCCTCGAGTTCAGAAAATTTACGAGTAGTATCCTCCGATCCAACTTTACCCTTTTGAAGTTGTGTCCTCCTGATAAGGCCTAGATGCGTTTGAGGTGTAGATTAGTCCATTTTGCTAGTGGATTTTGTATTAGAGATGTGAATTATTCCAAAGCCAAGGATGCGAATTGAATTGGGGACAAAAAATGGAGATGATTTTTTGAAATTTCTCCTTAATATATAATTACATGAAAAGAATATATACGCATGCTTTGAAGTATAGCTTAATATGGAGTGTTGTTGCAGAAAAAATCCAAAGTTACATGCTTTCGCATGGGTACGTTTGTGGACAGCTTTTAGGCCAACTTTACATTTGAAGGGTAGTCAAGTGTCCGTGAACAGTGTTTGGTGGTGGTGGTGGAGATAGAGACCAGCAGTTGCGAGCAGGGTCGCTGGAAATCGGACTGCTGGATGTCAAAGGATTTCAATCTGGGACGGGGCGCATGTTCCCGAGCAGGGAGAAAGCTGACCAGCTACCGTATTCACTATTCAATTCGCGACCCCTTCGTCCTCTGGATTGTGATGTTGCACGACCCCCCCCCCCCTTTTTTTTCCTTCTTTTTGAATCGGCTTCAAGATCAGTTACATGGTCCACCGAAAGACAGATCCTCGAACCTTGCTTCCTTGTGATTTTTTCGCGACTTCTGTGTGGATATCCGTCATCTGCACAAGTTTGAAGGTTTTTACGACGGGATTTATCACCTTTTTAATCCGACGGTCATCGAGGAATTGCGATCTATTTCTCGAGAATCCCTAAAATCACCCTCCATAGAATCAAGCAATTTCTCGTTTCTACTGTTGTGTTGGACTTGTCTCACCTGCCATTAGGTATTAATACCGAATTCAGCATTTATCGTTATTTCTCGATAATTACAAGTTTGCAATTATTTTTACCGTTTATTGTTATTTGAAAATTTTAGTCTTTTGAGTGTACTCAAACGCATCAATTGAATGTAAATGAAATTCTTGGTGTATGAATCTAGCCTTAAGCAACTGATTTATATAAGCGTGGTGGATAAGATTAGGATGGCAATTCTCAACATGACGCGTTTGTGCAACACGAGTTGGCGCGTAGTTAAGCAAATATTAATTTACCTTAAATGAATTTATGTCATAAATATGTCAGCCTTAGAAAGTGTGTGTGTGTGTTTTTTTTTTTATCGAAAGGCCTTAATGTGTTTACCTACTTAAACCGCTTAGACACGAAGTAACAAGATGAAGTTAAATGATCGTTTTCATAACACGATACGATTAGACTCGTTTTAACATGTACTCGATACCCAAATACTTTTTCTTCATTAAAAAAAAACATTAAAATAGTACAAATGTAAGAAAAATAAAGGATAAAACAAAACGAATTTAGGGTTACAAAAGTCCTATGGCATGAAAAAAAAAATCCTAACTCGATAATACATCGTAAGATGTGATATGTATTGATCGCCCATAAAACATGTCAAATGTGTTTATATAGTTTATCGTATGTAAACATATTTTACGTGTTTACCATTATAAACAAGTCAATGTATGGTATTGTGTCGACAGTAGGGTGATCAGTTCTTGGCCTTTAACTAGGAACCAACCTTGTGCCTTCTGGTTCCAAAAAATTAGAATCATAAATTGAATTAGTCGATTGAGATTTTTGTTTTGTGCAAAAAAAAAAATTATAAAAAAGTAAATAAATATTGCATAGTTTCACTACAAGAATATATGTTGATCAAGTGGTTATATTATTATTTATTCATATTGAAAACCGTGGTTTGATTCTCCATGGGCTTAAAGATGTATGTTTTTCTCTAAAAGATTAAGCCAAACCAGTTCAATCAGGGACAACACTTTCACCTAAACTAGTTCAACCAGGGATAACACTTCCGTCCTTGAAATCAGGAGCCGAACTGGTTCTCCTAGAAGTAGGCTTGAATTGGCTAGTTAGGTTTGGCAATCGAGTTGAATCGGACACAGAGCTCGCCTCTAGTCGATGCCAAACCTGGCAATTCGTTGAATAACCGTGTTGATATTCTCTCTTTGTATGACTTGTTCTATTAGGTGTGACATGCCCTTGTCAAGACGATTGTTGGGTTCGAGTTAGCAAGTGGTGTTAGTTCGTACTCACGAGTCATGTCTATATTCCGTCAAGTTTAAGATATACGGTGAAAAAAGGTTACTTTGAATGTGACATGTTTGATGATCAAGTTGCAAAACGTTACCAAAAATGAAAACCCATTTGTAAACAAGTAATTCTAACATGAATCACATGAATTGCTCAATTGATCAACTCAAAATAGGTCAGTTCAATATAGACATGATACGTACAACCAAAAATGATTTCTCAGGTAAATGTTAGGTCCATGAGATTGACTTCGCTCGAATTGATTAATTACACCATAACCAAATAATTGCAAAACAGTTCAATATAGACATGATACGTACAACCAAAAATAATTTCTCAGGTAAATGTTAGGTCCATGAGATTGACTTCGCTTGAATTGATTAATTACGCCATAACCAAATAATTGCAAAAAAAAAATCAAATAAAATATATTTACCCAACTCCCCCTTCTAATCTACCCACGAAAATATCAAACGTTTGTTCCAGCTAAAATCTAAAAAAAATTGTAATCAACGGAATGCTCAGCACCATGAATAGTCTATTGTGATGAATTCATTTCTAAAAGTGAACGGACATGTTTATCTACTTTAAGCTAAGTTGGTCAGGGTCAAGGGTCATTAATCCACCGATCCCTTTTCATTAGAACGGGTCAAGCGACTTAACTTCGGATCGCACGGATTAGATCCCCAAACGCGTTCGCTAATGGCATCGATCTGGCCACCGACCAGTACAATTATGGAGCAAAGCGCGACAAAACTCGACTCGTAATCACCAAATTAGCTCTTGCACCGGACGGACAGGTTACGTCACGGACGTCACGGATGGCCAGATCCAAGCCAGAAACGCAGAGAGAGAGAGAGAGAGAGAGAGAGAGCGGCGGGGTCCTTAATGACGCTCCCCGGCTCGTCCCCGAGGCCCTAGGCCCTAGGCCCCCCGGCGGGGACCATGCTGAGCTCGACCGCCCAGTTCTGTTCTGCAGAGGCGGGAAGTTTCCAGAGGTTCTTTCCCTTTCGCACCCGGGTCGATGCGCGCACCGCGTGCGATGCAAGAGGCCAAAAAGGAAACTACGCCATCGCTGCCCGACTGGACGTCGGCCATGTGTCGACGTGGGAATCGGGCGCGGTAGAAAATCATTTCAGCGGTCTTTTGGCCTCTTCGGGGTTTTTATTGATATTCAAAAATGGTATTGTGTTGAATGGTGCCCACATTGGGAACTTGATTAAGGAAAAATATACTAGCTGTGCTCGAAATTATTATTTTTAATAAAGGTGATCGATTTTCAATCCAGTCTAATTGCTATTTTTTGGGATCAGGGACCAAATTGGACAGTACTAGAATTGCGAATCGGATTGGATGAACCGATCTAGTTCGATCCGATCTAATGGAATCAGCCACTTAGTAAAAAAATTAAAAAACACAATGGAGTTATTACAATTTGAGGGTTTATTGCTATTTTTAAGAAATAAAAAAATATATATTTTAAAAAAAGAGTTGGTCCGATTCCCATCCGGCAATGGGAGTTGGATTGACGCCCCTAAGAACTGAACCAAACTAGCCAGTCCGATCCGATTCGGTTAGGGTGGTTCTCGGTCCGAGCAGTCCGATATGCTTATCCCTAATTTTTAGCACATCACAAGTAATAACACAAATTTCAATGCTCGACTTATCAAGTAGTGTAAGAACATGATAAAATCCTTTCGGATTTGCCGATCTTCGTTTTTATATCTCTCTTGTGCTACTAAATAAACAAATTCATGAAAAGAGAGGCATATGGACCTTGATGCCTCTACAGTAATTCACTTAAGGTATTATCCGCTTTGATCTTCCTCATATCGAACTTCATGATTTGTCCTCTAGTATAAAGATTAGCACTTTCCTGGGAAATCATTCAACATGGTAGTGCTCCTGTCTGAATACACTTACGTCAAAGAACGCCTATTATGAGTTAATTTCGATTTTTCATCAATAAAATTCAAAAATGTTTCCATCCCTTTCGGTGTATAATTTATGTCATTCCATACGATCCCTTCACGATCCTAGATATCTGTCTGACCCACTCCACTGTGTATCCCTCGTGTAGGCTTTCGGCTCGATGACCACTCCTAGATCCATCGGACTGGATCATTTAGCCACATCACTCCATGACGTGACTCCTCCTTCCCCTCATGTCTCACTGTCCAATATCGAACGAGTATATATTCTAATTATTTGCTTGCAATTTTTCGCATTACCTAATTACACGTCATGTAGCTATGCGTGCTCATGGCTTAGATTTCAAGCTTAGATACGCTTTAATTAAATATATTGATATAATTTACGTATCAACGTGATACGTTTAGATACCGTAGAATTCATTTGAACAGATTTTTATTGATTATGGAATCCATTATATCTCATATCACATTTATTAAACTTATGGTATTTAAACTTCAAAGATATAAAATCATCTCTTGTTCAATTTACATTTGACGGGATGCCTCAAAATTAGACTTGTCAAATGGGTCCCCATTGGGTTGGTTGGGACCAAGTCAAAAATGTTTATACCAAAATCGATTTATTTCCATACAATACATATGTAATGATCCACATCCTACTCAATATATTCTGAATGATCTACAGAGTGAGCGAACGTGAGATTTAGAGAGAAAGTCATAAATGTTGATTGGAAGTAAGTAAGATATGAACCGATTTAACACTCGTATTAAACTCATATAATTGGGCTTAAATCCATTTATGATCAATTTATTAAATATAATTAACATATATAATCATTCAGCCCGGCATATGTTTCGATAGGTCTACTCAAAATGATAAAAAAATGCGGAAACCACCCCCAAAAAAAAAAAAGAGTCCACGTGTCACCTCTAGATTCGGCTGTCACGAGCTGCGCCCCACCCGCGCATGCACTGCGATCGCACGTCGCGGTACCAAACACGCTCCCTCGAATCCCTCGAAACGAGATAAAAGCTTTTTGAAAAATCCGTACTTTGAGAGGCGATTTGCGAATCAGATCATCTCCCCGGAGGGAGAGGGAACCGTCCCGATATGGCAAATCAATTTTCCCGGGAAAAAAACATCGAAACCCCCCAATTTCTTTTCCTTTTACATACGTCGCAGCCTCGCGAAATTACCTCCCCCTTCCCCCCTCAGGTAAAATTAAATAATTAAATTATATACGCAAAATACCGCCCCGGGGGGGGGGGGGGGGGGGAGGAAATAAAAACAAACATAAATATCCCAAATGCATCAACAGCCTTATATTTATACCCTGACAAACAGCTAGATTCAAGAACCCCCCTCCTCGCCTCCCCCCCCCCTCCGCCCCAGCCTCACTTCCACTCCAGTCCGCCGGACTCCCTCTCCGATCCTCCTCCTCCTCCTCGCCGTCGCAGCACGCCCGTAACGCAGCCGCCCCCCGCCCCTACCCCTACCCCTACCCCTACCCCCGCCGACGAGGAGCTCCGGCCGCCGTCCCCCCCCCGGCCCCTCCGTTCCGGACATGGCGAGAGAATGAGAACCCGTGGACGCGTCGGCCGCCGACCATGTCAGTCTCGTGCTCCGACTGCTTCTCCGATCTGCTCTGCGAGGAGGACTCCTCCGGCGTCCTGTCCGACAGCTCCCCCGAGCGCTCCTCGTCCGGCCTGGGCTCCCCGGCGCGCGCCGATGAGTCGGTGGCCGGGTTCATCGAGGACGAGGACCACTTCGTGCCCGGGTTCGACTACGCGGCCCGGTTCCGATCGCAGCCGCTCGACGCCTCCGCGAGGGAGGACTCCGTTGCATGGATGCTCAAGGTACGGCTTCGATAAACGACACCGATCGTCATTTCCCCCGTCCTTGCGATCGGACGCGAGGCGCCCGCGCGATATTTGCGATAATGCCACGGCCGTGCGATCGTCGCCTTTTTTAGGCCTACGACCACGAATCGGCGCATGCGGATCTGAGCGATCCGATCGGCGACGGAGCGTATCAGCCCCGGTGGCTGCTCGCGAAACGGACGGCGCTCGCTCGAGAGCTCGTTAAATCGGATTCTTAGATGACGTCGCGCTTTCTGTTTTAACGTGGAATTCGCCGTCGCAGGTGCATGCCTTCTACGGATTCCGGCCGTTGACGGCGTACCTCTCCGTCAACTACTTCGATCGCTTCCTTTACTCGCGCAGCTTGCCGGTAAGCTTTTTTCCCGTCGAACCTTTTGATGCCCGCCGGGAGCTCGAGGCTCGCGGTTTGCGTGAATATTGCGTCGTCTAGATTGGCGCGTCCATAATAATTTATTTCTCTTTTTCTTCATATTTTCTTCTCTCTTTTCCCTTCGGAAATCGTGTAACAATTATTTGATTACCTCGAGTAATTATTCTCGACCTTTTAGGAGAAAACGCCGAAATGACGCAAATGCCCCCGTGGGGCCGTTCTCTCCTCCTTCCCCCATCAACCAACAGTGGTCATTATTATAATAATGATTTATTCATAAAAATCGTTATGTTATCCTTAAATAATACGGACAAATTGAATGCTCATTTTGTAGGCTGCTTTAATTGCAAAAGTGAGTCTTTTCTAATTTAACAATTTTTAAAATTTTAATTTTAATTTTTTTTTTGTTGGTGTAAAGTGGCAAGCGCATTAAGTGCGCGCTGGCAATGTGGGTGCGTGCGTGTACATTCACGTTTTGTTACTTCGCTATTGATTATCACGGCATTTGCGTTTTAGCACTGTGCTGACTTTTGTAATATTCCCACGAGCCTTTCGTCATCACTTTTTCGCAAAATTTCCTTTGCGCAATTATTGTCCAAAGCCTGGATTTTTCCGATGAATTATTATTGATCCTTTCTGAAATTCTCTGTTCCAGCAACCAAATGGGTGGCCGATGCAGCTCCTCTCGGTGGCTTGCTTGTCATTAGCTGCCAAGATGGAGGAGCCTCTGGTTCCTTCTCTCCTGGATCTTCAGGTCCTTGTCAACTTGTCATGTCCCAAAGACTTAATTGTACCTAACCCAGTTAGGCTTGATTATTTTCCTCGACGAAACTGTTGGGCCCTTTTGTTAATTTATTTATTTTGTTCATCTGCTTGTTTACTTTTTCCGCATGAAAAAAAATTCCGATCCTTTGACCAGGTCGAAGGTGCCAAATACATTTTTGAACCGAGGACAATCCGCAGGATGGAACTTCTCGTTCTAAGCGTCCTGGATTGGAGGCTCCGATCCATAACACCCTTCACCTTCATCAGTTTCTTCGCGTGGAAGGTCGATCCGACCGGGGCCGGTGTTGGGTTTCTCATCTCGCGGGCGACCGACGTAATCTTATCTAACATCCAAGGTAATTCCGGTACAGATGTTCATGCCTCCACCCAAAAAAAAAAACATTGGAACGAATCATTTGTTTCCTAACTGAAATAAGCGCCTATTGCTGATGTAACAGAAACTAGCTTCCTTGAGTATCGACCGTCCTGCATCGCCGTGGCAGCCGTGCTATCCGCTGCTAGTGATATCCCGAGTCTGTCTCTCCGTAATCCCGAGAACGCGGAATCATGGTGCGATGGGCTAAGCAAAGTAAGCTTCTGAACGTGACTATGGTTGGGGCAGTGTTGAACAAAGAATAAAAGGGGAAAAAGATAATGTAAACACGAGTCCATATCCAATTTTATTCTTTTTGCAGGAGAAGATCATCAGCTGTTACCGATTAATGCAAAAACTGGTGCACAGTAGTAGCAAGAGGAAGCCCCCGAAAGTGCTGCCCCAGTTTAGAGTGACGACTCAGGCAAGGGCGAGATTTAGTGACTCATCATCCTCGTCCTCGTTATCGCCATCGTATAATAATAAAAGGAGGAAATTAAATAACAGCTTATGGGTAGATGTTGACAAAGGAAGCTCCGAGCAGGGGGAAATAGAATAACCAAGGAAGAGAAAAGCCAGCAAGAAAAAAGAGGGAGAGAGAGAGCGAGAAACCCGACACCGGGTGGTCCCCAAGCTGTCTAGAAAGTTAGAAGCCTCAATGTTTTTTTTGTTGAGAGGGGTTTTCTTGGGTTGATCAGATTGACTTGTTGATGAAGTGAGTGATGTGGAGACCATAAGTAAATAATGTATGTATGTACGTATGAGAGGGGGGTTGGTGCTTTTGGAACTTTTCTTAAATTCTTTTTCTTTTTGGTTTCTCTCAAGGAGGGGGCATTGCCATAAACGTTGATGGGGCTAGCTTTGCTGATTCCCAAGGGAAGAGGTGGGGAGTTGTTTAATGATGTTTGGTTATGAAAAGCATAGGAGGAGAGAGGTGGTGGTGGCTTTTGAAATGGTGGATTGATGGAGTGTGAAAGAAGTGGGGGTTTGAATTCAAAGGCTGCATTGATTGTGGAATGAAATGGGAAGGGGGATCGTGGGACCTTTGACGACTGTATAGAATTTTGTCTTTTGGGGTTGGAGAAAAGGGGGAAAGGGGCGAAGAGACATCTTACGGTCCTCGGGTTGGCAAGCCTAAGGTCATGCATATATACATATCAAATAAATATGGTGGTGGTGGTGGTGGTGGTGAAGTAATTCAAAGTCAAGCCTCCCGCATCTACTCCTGAAAAGCTGAATAAGATGCGGCTCCTCCTTGGACGTTACTAGAGTTTTGAGACTGAGAAAGAGTGATTGTTGTATGGTGTGCCTTTTCTTCTCTTTGGCGGGAATCACCTTCCCCTTTTTTTTCCAATGGCCTAGGGTTCGGCCTGACCTTATACTGAAAAATCCCTTTTGAGTGCTCGTCCATACGTGCGAAGGACACACGTGCGGACAAAAAATACTTTAATTCTTTTTATTTATTTTTTCAGTTTGAGGCCACGCCGCCCCTGACCCGCGCGATGAGGCGGGAGGGGGAGGGCACCGGCCGACGTTCGGCCCTGGCGAACATAGAAAGGTTTTGGGACCTGTTCATGCGTGCTTGTATTGGTTTTCATCGACCCGTGTAATAAAACAGACTGTATGTCATTCATATTTCTTAGACCCACAAAACGTTACATCTCTCTCTTTCTCTCTGTGCATGGCACGTGATCGACCGCGAAAGACTTTGTAGCGTTGCCGTTTGTTTCCATTTCAATCGTCGGTACGTGTAAAATAAGCTTTTGCGAGAGAGGGAACTTTTGGAATTTTGCGTGGGCGATGGCTCTCGGTGAACAGAGCGAGGAGGGGACTCTCGGTTGGTCCCGCTCGCAATAAAGGCGGGAGGCTTGGGGAACCAATCCAATCAAAACCAACTCCATGTCCTCCTCATTTAAATGGCCGAATTGCCTCCCGTGACGCCCCCCCAAATGACTTCTTTTCATCCGTATGCGCTCGGATATATTCTTACCAATCCAATCCCCAACTCCACCTCTCCTCTCATATTGAGAGACACAGAGAGAGAGCGAGAGAGGGAGTACTAAAATGGCCATTTTCGTTATATAGCAACCATACGGGGCAGGAAATTTCCTCCCTATACTCATCTTTGAATGCAATGTCATGCCGAGCCAACGGCGTCACACAAGTCACAACACGTCATGAGTGAGAGAAAGCTGAATTTTTAAGTCACAACACAATGATGAATGAAGCTCATTATAAGAAAAGGTCAAGGCTTTTCAAGCCTCCTTTCTTTCATTTTTTTGTGCACTTGGCACAGTAAGGACTTTTCCGGCATCAGTGTGGTCACTTTGCCCTGTTTCCCCGACGCAGCTTATGCTGTTCTCTTCCTTCACGCGCATGGTAACAAAGTACCACCCAAATGGCCCTCTCTACTCATTGGGTGGTGAAGAAAGGTAACCATTTTTTGGGGCAATTATGATCATGCCATCTTGTCATCGCCGTTTCAGCAATATGTGCCATCTACATGAAACCCTAGGCGAACATCATGGGTCACATAAGTTTTTGTTTGTTTGTTTTTATTTTTTTGCATATTAGTTCGCACGTATGTCGAACTTGGTCGGGTGGACCACCGCGTAGTAAGAAATGCATGGCGATGATTTTGATCTAGTATGTTTTCTCTTCATCATCGTATATGCCATTGATGGAGAAGACTAAAAGAGTGAGGACCCCATGGGAGATACTTACACGCGTTTCTCTTTCTGCCTTTATGTTCGTATGAAAAAGGGGTTGAGACTAACCGGAATTTACTTATTTTAAAATACTTTATTTTATTTTATTTTATTCGATCATATGGCTCCCACAATCTACCTTATCAGGATTTTGATATCTGGGACTCAGTTGATCTAAAGAAGCGGCTGTGGAAGTAGATGGAGGATCGTGATGTGGCCTTTGTTCATTAGTCTATCGTGGTGGGACTTAGAGGAGCCTCTGGGAATTTGGACTTATATCGCCAATCAATGTCGCCCCTCTTCCCCACTGAAAAGGATCACACTGAACAAAATGGGACTTCGGTTTGGTAATCAACTACTTCGAGAAAAATTATATATAACTCATTAAGAAAAAAAGATGTGCATAGCCCACCTCTCGGATTGCTACTTTCCACGAGTTCTGTATAGATGAACTCATCTCGTGAGTGGGACACCATCAGCACATTAAGGGTAGAAGAGGAAAAGCAAAGGAGGGGGAGGAAGAAAAAAAGCTGGAAATTAAGAAGGAAAAAACGGTGTCCATGTAATAACATAACATGGCCGTCGGTTCGTACGTGGGAATAGGTGATGAGAAGAACATTCCCCACAGTCCATCATCGACCATATAAAATTCAGCATGTTGCTCGTAAAGAAGAGAAATACCCATCCTTAAATCTAGACATATGCTATATATAGTCCATTCTTTGCTTAGTGAACTTTGATTGATTGTTGTAAAGTCAAAGTGCGCGCGCGACGATAGTATTTGGAAATTATGGGATTGATGTAGAAGATCCGACAAGACTCCAACACCTACAAAAGATGAGCATTGAATACAAATTGTCTTGTCTCCAAGAAAACACGCAATTAGTGACTAAGTTTGTAGGTCTTGCACTAGTATAATCCGTTTGGAGGGTGGCCATGAAGCCAACAAAATTAGGATCGGTGACGACGTGACCCCTTCTCATTGGCTGCAAAAAGTGGTGATTTGGCTGGGACCGTGGGACACATGCAAATCTTTGTCCGCAATGAGATTTGAGAATCGAATCTAATCTGTTCAAAAGAGTCCAGGAAATATTAGTATGACAGTAGTTAGGGTTGAAAAATTTCGGACACCTTTGGTAACTGGTGGACATAATTCAAGTATAATTGCACTGAAGAAGAGTATGGTCGAAAAACTTTGATGAGTGTTACTTAAAAAAGTAAATGAGATATCTTGTTCCACAGAGAAAGACAAGAGGTGTGACAAAAGTGACCAAAAGGGTGCTTTCTTTATTCGATCGTGCAAAATTGCCATGAATGTGGACGACTTTCCAAAAAAATTTTGGGTTGTTTTTAAAGTGCCACGTTCCATAGTCTTTAACCAAAAAAAAGGGCTATATGGTGTTTTACTGTTCATGTTCCATTTCATTTTATTTATATAGTAAAGTAACTTTATTGAGATAAGAATACTATTACGCGATAGTATGAAAAGAGCTGATTAATTTTGAACGAGTTACGAAATCGACGTGAATTTCTGAAGTTGCTAATAGTATACAATGCCACTTTCCAAGCACCTTTTCTTTTTTAAATATATGGACAAAATGGTCTTTAAAGTTAGGAATCCTAAGTATAAAACCTAAAAGCCAAAGTTTCTTTCCACATCCCAAGATAATGAAACTAGGGTTTCTTTAGGGGTGTGTAGGGAGCAGGGTCTAGGCTTATTCCTCACCTTTGTTCGCTTGCAAGAAATTTTCGACTTTAGGTGGCCAAAACACATTAGAAAGGACCCATTAAAAATTCAGCTTTTGAACTTGATTTTTAACATGCCCAGGCCATATGCTCGTGGGGTTTTGATAGCTGCAAAAAGTATCATCCATAGGCCCTGGTGCTAGAGGGTCTCTCTTTTTCTTCAAAGGAGGGAATGATTCTGAATTCCTCAGAGATATCATCTCTTGATTACATGCTGAATGCGAAAGGCAGCACCAACTCTGTAGCCAGAGCGGGGGGTCCCCCGACTTCCCCATCCCATGTCAAATTTCATCACAAAAAGAAAGGAAAAGCTTCAAAAGGAAAAGGCAAGTGAAAAAAGAAAATCTTATGAGCATCATGCCAACGCCCACATGAAACGGGGGAGATAAATATTTTGTCTCTTTGATTGGCAAGATTTCTGCTCTTGGACGTAGACCTGCCCGAACCACCGTTCAGATTAATCGATCTGGGCTATTAGCTGCATCATTTAAATATAATATATTTCTTTATCATATCTTACATTCAACCCTTGAAGGATTTAAATCTTCAGCATTTAGCTAGGGCTAATGCATACGCATTCAGTATAGATTCCTTTTCTAGTTCTCTAGTACAGCTAGAGTGGGAAAGATCCTACTTTCATCTTATCCATCCTACTCAGGCTAAACAGGCTAAACATGAAGCGTGCGTACTTTAATCTATCCAAAAGCCACATATTTCTACTTTTAACCTATTTATGATACCCAAACTTTAAACTAGCATCTTAAAAAGAACAACTCATCCAACTGTGCCGACTTCAATCTCGATATCATATGTTTAAAATTATAGGATAAAAACCCAGAATGAATGGATGGGACTCTGTATTACCTTCCCTCTCCAATCATTGTTACATGACCAAATTCGGATCTTGTCTATGGTTTCGCATATGTTTAAACCTATGCTAATGCTTGTAAAAAAGCAGTGGAACAACACAAACAAAACAAAACGAAACAGAACATGACAGAACAAAACAAAACAAAAGTCTCTTTGGCCGAAGGAGGAAGCCCTATTTATTGGCTTTACAACTCAGAGGCCTGATCTCTTTGGATGCCGATTGAAGGTCATGTATAGAGGAAAGGCAGAAAAAGAAGAGAGAAAAAAGAAACGGGTTTGTGTGGGGGGAGTAGCTACTATCGAGGGAGCGTCTATGTCCATGTCGTGTTGTTCTTTATTTGTTGTTCTTTTAGCTTTGTGCGATAGTGGATGGACCTCCATTAATTCACATGTGGAGTGGAGAAAAAGAGTCGTCCATTTAATCATCAACACAACCATCAAAACCGAAGCCTTCCCCTCATCACACCATTCATGACTTCTTGATCTCTCGCATCTCTATCAACCTCTCCACATACGCAACATGTGTATGTACATATTAAGCACGCAAGACCTTGCCCACGTAGGTTGACGTATGAGCCCTTTTGCTGATGGACATGGAATTTGTCAACGAATGCCCTTAGGCACTTATTTAAATTTTCATATAGGTAACTCTGTGATTTTCAATGCATCATCTTTTTCATATTATGTATTATCAATGCATTGGAAATCGAAAAATTTTCTTAATATATATGGTTAACTAGTGCCATGGGGGTACTCATTGGCAAGATCTTATATACATGTAATTCAATTATTGATACTTCGGTAAATGTCTAAGTAGATATTGGAACCCAATTTACTTTAGGATTGATATTAAGACAATTACTATCCAAGGTTCTTATATAATT
Organism: Eucalyptus curtisii; assembly: GCA_017140595.1. NCBI lineage: Eukaryota > Viridiplantae > Streptophyta > Magnoliopsida > Myrtales > Myrtaceae > Eucalyptus > Eucalyptus curtisii. The sequence goes on from CM029504.1 coordinate 10,313,929, forward strand.
TTCACAATATTTTTGGGGCGATATGCCATCATAATAATATGAGAAAAATTATGGGACTCAAGCCAAAATTAACACAATCCTCGAATCATTCTCCGATTGTAAAGCTTACGAACAGGAATCCCTCAGGGTTGACATTGTGGGCGAGGGAATTCTAGCCATAGAAATTAGATCGCTTGTTCAAATACAAACAACTACTTACATATTGTTTCAGGTCCAATTCACGAAGCTTGTTAGATGTTCTACGGGCCTCCAAATAGCTGGTCTTCTGCATTTGTGGCCCCCTGAGTTTTTTTTTTTTTTTTTTTTTTTTTCAAAAAAGAAAAAAGAAAAAGAGTTACAAAAGGAAAGTTCTCAAATCCGACGTTCAAAATATGATCCGAATAGATGTTTGATCAAAAGGATATCGCTCGTCTAGGGGGTGTTAACCTCGTTTGTCAAACTCCACTATCTTCGGTGAGACTACCAAAAAAAAGTCCTCGAGAACAGTCTAAAAAGCATCGCCTCCATGTGTATGCTGTGAAGGTTGGTAAAGCAATGGACTTCAAAAAGGCGCAGCGCGATCTTTACCGAGTCGTGCATTAGGGTTTCTATAGGTTGGGGAAAAAGTTGCCCTGCGAGGCGCTCTTAGAGCCGAAAGATTCGTACCTAATAGCATGACAAAGTGGATAATATGAAAAGACATGGACACGGACAATCTTTAAGACAAAGTCTAATCGCATAATTAAAGAAATCTCAGTCCTCAATTATGTCTCCCTTCTTTTCCGTATACATGGAGAATTTCCCCCGGGTCGTGAGCAGGGAATCGCCTACTCGTGCTGTCAGATAATTTTTCACATCGTAAGTACAACTAGCAAGACACGTGATTTATTGTTAAACCAAGTATGTTGCTTGTTTTATTCCCCTTTAGTTTAATGGAGGGGCACGTGCTTTCGGAACGAGGAAAGGCTCATTGAATAAAACAAGAACCACCCCATGATCCAATGACAATTTCATCTTGATTCCCTAACAGTCCCCGACAACTAGGAAGAGCCCGAACTGGGCTGAGCTCTATTCCTCGTATATATGCCGTTGAATGGTCTCAATACATACTAATGAAGATGCTTACCAAAGAAGAAGAAAAAAATTGCAGGAGAGAATTATTAAACTGCGAACCACCCGAAGATGGCGTGCTGAAAAGGTGGGTTATTGTCTATAGCGGTTGCTCGTTTTCCTCTTGTTTGAGGATTCAATGTTCATTTATTAACTTGTTTGATTTGGACTGAGGTGCCAATTTTTTTAAAGGTTGTGTTTAGACGTGTTGGGGCTTTAGGTGATGCTGGTTGGACCTTGCTCGCGGAGAAAACAGAACTTGTGTTTTGTATTGTCTCGTCTTGTTTTCATCTATTAAAAGAGAGACGGGAGGGGCAACCAGCGTTGCAGTCGACGTTATTATTATAGAGTTTAGGGCTCCCTGTGGAATGTCCGGTTCAAGCTCTAGTTGTCACATGAGAGGATCTCCGAGCCATAACCAATGAATCCATCACACCCTCCTTATTATGAGATGAAGATTCCCCGTCCCACAAATTTACGAATTAAGCATATTATCAAAAGATCGATGCCGGGTTTTGCTAGAATTGGTTCACAAGATAAGTTTATCAAGTGACGTGTTGGATTGCAAGTAAGTGTTTAACTAATTGAGCCATGTACAATAATTAGTAACAGTTGAACACATCATTTTATAATTTAATTTTGCAACACTAATCTCAATAAACCTAATATTTCTCTTATCAAAATGATTGCTTTGGCAGTCAGTATAGGAATAAATTTCATCATGTGTACTAATGCCCCATGAAAGACGACTACATGTAGTCCATCTTTTTCTCTCTTAATTTTGAAAATGGAAAGAAAATAAAACCAGCTGGTATTCCTTCAGAATAACTTTCATCATCATGAACAAAATAGAGTCCATCTTTTTCACTCAAGAATTTATATTCATGATGTTACTCAATTCAGGATATCTTTCGTCATTTTATACAAGCATGTATAGAAGTACTTCCCGACGTGGAGACCATAATCTGTCAGAAGTGAAAGTCATGGGCGTCCTACATTTCAGTATTATGTCACAGCAGCTTGCTGCAGAAAATTAATTTGTGGACGTGCCAAAGAGATGTTGATGAACATCGGTATGCACCGAGGCGATCTTAACTTCATATGGTTGGAGAGAAATTGAGATTGTTTTTGCAATTCCACACTCGAACACAAAGTGCCCAAACGAGACTTGGATGGATTGCTAAATTCTACAAATCTAAGTGGCTGATAGCAAATGAATCGGAACCAATACTACGCATACATGCAATTGATGTTAAATGACAGGAAATTAAGGAATTGAAATGTGTAAGGAAATGTATGTACAAGGTAAATGAAGGATAGAACAATCGGGGAGCGTTTGTGCGCATGTCTCATCCTTGGTCGGGGGATAGCTTCTATAGTCCATGAATTTTGCAGCACGAAATATGTTGCGATTAACTTCCCATGATGTGAAGAGTTGCTGCAATTTTGAGTAACCTCCTACCATGTCTGCAACCACCAAACTCGCACTTATCCTTGTCACCCACTTTCTTTCTCAACTTCTCGCAGCCACTCATCCATTTTGCCATTTGTTTCACAATAAGATCATCTCCACAAGTCTTCAATGTCATGCTCTTCCACCTAGCTCTGCTCGAGTGCATCATCCGAGCTTCCCTCACTGCGACCTACCTAGTAGTTCTAGGTCGAGCCCTCTTTATTTCAAGTAGTCCGAGGTCGAATTATCCACATGATACATTTATGTCCATCGTTTTAGCGAAATCAACACTTGATCAAAGTGGACACACCTAATTTAGACAACGCTTCCTTGAAAACATCTGCGGTCAAAGCGGGTGCTAGCACATCTCTTATAGAAATCAATAAATACTCCTTTTATGCCAAATTTAGCATGTGGGTCCAAAGACGGATGGACACAGATTGGATTGGGTTGAGTCCGAATGGTCTGGTGCAGTTTTGTTGTGTGGTGGATTAAGCTCAATGGGTCATATCCATCTTTGATAGGATGATGGAATGGAATGGGCTTCAATCCATCCATAATGTCTTCTTTGCAATAACGGAAGATGAATCGCTATGCAATTTATATTTTCAATGTGCGCATTTGCAACTTTGTTGTGTCGATGGCCTTATTGGTGGATAGGAGCTTGAGTATAACTAGGCTGGAAAAGAGACGAAAGGTAAACGATGGTTGCAAGATTTTCTTCAAGCTGGCTTGAAATGGTTGCATCTGCTACATTTGAAGAGCTAGGAACAATACTTAACATGGCGTAACCCTTCTTCACGTTGACAATGTAGTCGGATTGATTAGATTTGCTGCTTGGCATCTATATTTGGGTGCTATGTTTTCTTGTTTGATTGAATATTATCTATAAAGGGACACTTGAGGCGTCATGTTAGCAATAAATAAGCGATTGTTCATAAAGAAGAAAAATGTACCGATTAATAGTCGTCAGACTTTTTCCGGCGTCTAAATCCCCTAATTCAAGAATCTTTAATTCGTAGAGAATAAAGCACAGTCCAATGTTTAACTTAAACTTCTGACCAGCCCAGTATATAGCTTAGAAGTGACTCTAGGACAATAATCACTAATGCAAGAAAACATGTTGCGAATGGTAAGATTTGGAAGAATCCATGTGAAATACAAGCGCCAGCCGACTAGAAGATTATTCATATCCCATTAACCCGATAAATCTGTTTGGGGTAGGACGGATGAGCGAAGGAAGGGATGGGGGAGGTGTCGTGCTTAAGCTCCTGAAATAACACCTTTGAAGAGGAAAAATCATAGGAGGAGCCGACGGGCCTTTTAAGAGCTGAAAGCATCAACTTTAGCAAACAACAGAATGTAAAACACGTCCTCCACAACACACATACGCATTCTGAAAACCTTGAGTTTCTAGAAGTTCTGGTTAATATGAGGCACAAAACTCTCGATCTGTTCAAATTCCTGTGGCATAACTACTATGAAGTAGTCATTGTTTGCTGCCTCTTGGTAAAGAGAGATGTAGATCATTTGGTGAAAAGGGAGAAACAGATCAGATCCAAACATAAGTACCTAGTATGGAGGTGCACCTGTTAGGGATGTTAGCAAAGTCCCATACTGGAGGCTTGGTGGGAAGTGCAATCTTTAAGATATCATAATTGATTTATAACTTATGACTCAAACTTTCAAATGGAAATGATTCAGACTGGTGATGGGCCTAGGCTTGGGCTTGAACTCCATCGAGCTTGAACTCCATATTCCAACAACCGAAGGGAGTGGAGAAAGAAGGTGATTTCTGGTCGGTCAAAGCGACGACCACCGCGGTGAGATTGCCGTCCTGCCTAATTCATTCTAGCTAACCACATCGCGCGAAGCGGTGAAATGAGCCGTTGTCCTTGAAAACCACGTTTGGGTAAAAGGAAAACGCAGGCCATCCTATCGTCCTCCCCTTCAATCGACAGGAAGATCGGATACTGATAGGAAAATCCAAAAGTTCTGACATTAGCCTCGTGTACTTTGTGATGTCTCCAAACTCCATAACTCCACCTAGGTGAAGTGCAATTGTAAATTCGTTAAACATCCGCAAGGGAACAACAAACAAACCGATTAGTTTATAAAAACCTCTCACAAATAACTAGCAAAGATGGGATGATCAAGTTTGACACGAAATGAGAAAATCGAGTTCGCCAAACAAGATGCGTGGAAGCCTTGATAGGAAATATGAGGCACCTACGTCTAGAAAGAGACCCAGAGCTATTTCAGTCATAGCAAAAACCAGCAACAAGGTTAACCAAACTATGCTGATAAAACTCGGAAATCTTGATATTAAAGGAACAAGAAACTGGACAATCACAACTTCCAACTACTTGCTTACATTAGGCACTTAGATTGACACATATCTCGGTAGCATCAGGTTAGATACTCTAGGTTATGTAACAAATTGCATAATAACCGACAAAAGATACTAAGAATATAATCATTTTATGTTTCACAAGCAAACATCAGCTTTACGAATTGCCAACCGACATCTACTCCGCCTTATTTATTAAGCAAACAAGAATTTCAATCTCGTTAAGTGGGGTTAAGCGAGCTCAAGTCACTATTCCAAATAATATATGGGTACATATAAGTGTGTGCCCTTGTATAATTTCAATGACCAAAGAGTTCACAAAAGGAAAAAAGCTTGTCATTGTATCGTGACTATCATATCAGCTTCTTTAATATCAATTAATTTATTATGATGATCCTGAGGGATTACCTAGTTCGTGTACAGGGCAAAGCTCGGCCGTGCAAGTCGCCCTAGACTAGGAGGACTAGAGAAAAGCTGCCTTATATTCTATTCAGAGTAATGATTAAGATACAGAATATAACTTGTTTCTACTGCAAAATCGAACCTTGAAACCTTAATCAAAATTATCCACGTACTAAAGTCGGCGTAATATTATAATATTCAAATGCAGGTGCTCTTTAGGGACTAAGCATATTTATGAAATCTCATGAGACATGTAGAATCACACTCAAAGTACACCGAAATCGTGATAAACATAAGTGATTTTGGTTCCGGCATTTCAACGAGCATGTGATGTACGAGTCAACCATACCATTCACATGCAAGTTTCATGTTAAAATTTTGACACACCTACGATTCAAGGTAGGAAAGTATAGTAACGCTAATAAGGACATGAACTAACACGAAGGACCGGCAAAGCAAGAGTAATATGTAATCGTACAAACAGATTGCGGATAGTAAACCATGTGGGGCTGAGACATATAAATATAAAGCCAAGTTTGTTTCAAACCAAAAACCAGCGAAGCAACCACGATTAGAAGAATATGGCTGAAAGATCCAACAAAAATGAAAGAGAGGAGGTCCTCAGAAACATAAAGCTCGAACGCGACGTGGAATAGAGAGCTCTTGTTTTCCTACCTTGATAACATGAAACCACTCAAGTGAAAATCCGCCACATTGGTCCTCAAATGACAGAACACCACAATTCCACTCACCAGGCTGACTTAAGAACAGTTCAATGGCGTACTCAAATATCTGAGCAACGATCCATTCAGACCACTGTTTCCCCTGAAATCTTGCATCACATTCGTCCTCACTTTCTGTGCTGTCTGCCATCCTGGGCCCAGCTCCAGCAAGGAACCGACTTTCGTTTTCACTTTCAGGCCTTTTGCTCTGGCCATTACATTCAACTTCTTTATTTCAATAAAAGCTAGGACGATTCAACTTTTCCTTTTCCGCTCGATACAATTTGGCATATGATTTCTCTATTGGCTCATTCGCGCTGTCCTAAATTTACAAACCAAGTTCTCATGGTGACAAGAAAATCGTGATCGTCTTCTCGAGAGAAATAGGAAGCTCCGGAGCAGGAGTCGACTGGTCCCGAGAGATCATTCTCCTTTGACCTGGCTTCAATAGGTGTTAACTCATAACAGAAGGCCTCGTCTCCATTTTGGAAAATTATAGGCTCTTTTTTCTGCTTGCTCCGCGTGAAACTGAACTAGAATCGATGAAGCACCATCGAGAATTCATCGGCTTCCACATTCGTCTATGCTCTGCAAGTTGGGCCGCCAGGATTTCGATCTCCCCACCGCAGCACCCGCCGCCGCCATTTTGGGCCTTTGCTTTCCGTGTTTCGAAACCTGCGGGAGACGTTTCACATCACTCGTCAACGTTCTAGGGAATCGGTTTCTTGTAATAGCTTAAGCTGACCCGCGAAACCAAACGCCAATAATTTATATCGCACTCAAGCATGCAGATGATTATTGTACGGTAAAATGAGTAAGGGACTTTACTTTCACTCTACTCCTACTGATTTAATCATACCCTGAGAGATACTGCGCTCCCATTAAAAAGTTCTACTTGCATTTTGGGGGTACTCAAAGGAAAATCTGGAGGGAATCCGTCAAGGCTGTCAAAGAAAACATTCAGACCGGGAGAGGGAGGAACTGACACAGATCTGCGAGCACTGAAACCCTCGTGCACACATGATGAAAAAAGATACTCCCGAAAGTGAAATTTAAAAAGAGGAAACTTTAACCATCTTGCAGGTGTAGTGTACTGAAAATTATGAGTTTTCTCCTACCTTGTTGATGGCCTCCATGTCAGAGCTCTCGTCTTTTGCCACCGCAGCGTTTGCTTTCTCAGCTGCTGCTCCTGATTGCTGTTGCCTCTGCTTCATCTTGCCATATTTCTTCGCTTTCAGCACCTTCACCACCTCTATTAGCCAATCACAAAGAGTTAGAAAAAGGGGGAAAAAAAAGACATAAATGTATCTCCCTCTCTCTCTCTCTCTCACACACACAAAACTATGGAACAACAAAATAATGAACAGAACCCATGAACATACCTTGAGTGGTGATGAGGCGGTAGGCGTGGCCGAGGGCGAGGGTCTCGGTCGGGCGGAGAAGCTTCACGCGGGTGAAGCGCACCGCCGCCTTGGGCGGCGGGTCTTGCCGGCCGCCCTCGTCCTTCTTGTCGTCGTCGCCGGGGGCGGGCAACGGGATGATGAGGGACACGTAATGGCCGGGGTTGGCCCTCATGACCTCGCTCGCCGTCACGGGCCAGTACATCCTATCCAGCCTCCCGTCCGGGTGCTGGATCACCAGCGCCGCCGCATCTATGGCCTGGCAATTCCCCATCTCCCCAAGCTTCGAAGCAAAAGCACGAGAGCGAGCGAGAGCGAGAGAGGAAGAGAGAGTGAAGGGGTTGAAGGAAGGAAGTAGCAAGGAAGTCTCTTATCTATACACACCACACCAGGCCAGCCTTTGGAATGTGGTGAATATAGAGACGTGAGAACGGGGAAGAGGGGCCGTGCGTGGGTCATATTTAAAATCAATGCGATGCTAACACCTTGAGAAGCGATTAAAATAAGGGTGAAAACAAAAAAGGTGTTAGGATCAGTGCGATTGTAATTAAGTTTTGTCGTACGTGCGTTTCCGGTTTACAGTACTATTCTTATTAGGGTTAAAAGACTTGGCATTCGTTCGTTGGGATCGAAGCGTTGCTGCTGATATTTTCAGTGACAGTTTGGCGCGCCGGCAAGGGCCTGGCGAAGCCGGCGTACGGGCCACGTGGAGGGATGTCAGGAGGAGGAGATGTGGAAAATATGGCTGGTCGGCAACGTTGGCGGACGGGGTCAAAGGTTAGGCCGAGGTCTCGGTTGGTCGCCTATGGAAAGGCGACCACATCACCCTGCCCACGAGGGAAGTGCTGCGATTCACGTGGTTTCATTCGTACCATCCTTTACGTTTCATCCATCTCAGGTAGCTTTTCTTTTACGGTCAAGCTCGTCTTATTCTTCTTTTTGTCCGAGGGAATCTGATCCTTACGATTCGTTTGATCTGTGTCTGATCTCGTCCAAATGTTTGTGAGTCATGTCCAATGTGGCAATTTTGAATATTGTTAAAGTAGATGCCTGATTTTGAGAAAAGTGTAAAATTTTGATAGATCATCGTCAATTATTTAAAAAGCTTAAAGTGTCATAATTTGATTTTTTTGTTCATATACTTAATCAAAGAGGTTTAATAAAATAACTACTAACTGTTCTAAAAATTTAAATTTTTAAATGAATGTGGGGTTTAATATTTAATTATTCTATCAAAAGAAGCAATTTTAAACCTAATTTCCCATTTTTGGGTTCAATTGTGTTGTTAGACGGGGTGCTTGATTTGCATATTTAAGGTTGGTGTCTTTGGCGAGCCAAGTGGAAACAATGGTCACTGTAAATTTTTAGCGAGTCAAGTGGTTAAGTCACTTAAACGATTGTTTTTAATAATTCGATATCAAAGTGATCATTCGGAAAGGTTCGATATTTAATAAAGCGTCATGCATGATTCTGGAATTTGTTTCCAGAGAGAGAGAGAGTTGATCTAAGTGAGAATTGCCATAGAGGCGAGTAGCAATGTCGGTGCGACTAGATTGCGACGGGTATATGCATGTAGCATTCGTGGCAACATGCGGTGGCGTCAAGTCAATTAGTTTACAAGACACATGTTACCATGTGTTAAATTTTTGAGAAAGTGATTACACAAAGTTGGGTAGTCTCAAACTTACTCGACTTTTTCCCAATTATCAAAAGTATGCTCGTATCGTGGACATGTCGTGAGCATCTCCGTAGTCTATAGTCAAGAGTTATTATACCCATATGAATTATGTGAAGATAGCTCGTATAAAATAATCAATTATCACCTAGCAACAGTCAGTGCAACATAGCTGCCATAAAATATGACCATAGAACATAGTCACCAATCCCACAAGTGTAAACCTGCGATTGATATCTCAATCGCATCACACGTTGGTAGGAGATAATAGTAACATAACAAATCATTGGAAAACGAGAAAGAAAAATATATATGGCTGGACAACATTTAAGGATTCGACAGAAGGACATCTAGAATACTCTGTACCATCTTCATCCCCATTGGCCACGCCCATTTGGTCGTTTGGCCTCTCTTACGAACTCGATATGGAACTTAGCTGAAAAACAGGAGAGGTATTCCCCATGGGAAACTGAGCCATTCAATAATGTTGGACCTCTTCTGCATTCTACTCCATTTTAAAAAAAACCCCTGGAATTGTCTCCAGCTTGAATGGCATACATACACACATCGCACACCATACCGTCCTTATACCTAACTAATCAATAATTAATCACCTAATACGTTCAACTAATCACAATGATGAATTGATAATGATGGGAGCTACATCGGCAATCGATGGCCCAAGAGAGGACCTATGGCATTCACATGTTACAAAGTGGTCAACTCGTAAGGCCAAAATCGACCCCATTCATGTATATAATAATTGTAGTACCATTGGCTATAATTGGATCCGCGTCTATATATGTGGATCACCCTCGACCATTGGCTTCGATGACTATGATTGGGGGATCCCTTTTGCTTTCATTCACTACCATAATAGTCCCACTTGGAGAAATTATTAATTTTGGAAGGATATACTAAGAGGGCACTCTTCTCTAGCTTTTTTGATGATATCAAATATCAAAGTATAGTATAATATTGGTCACAGAACTTAGTGGCGAGCCACATAAAGGAATCGATCTCCACTATCTTGCACTGGAATATAAGTAAACACTAGGCTCCACTTTTCATCATTTTTTCCTCCCAATTCCAATGCATTTTCAAGGAAAACTTACGAAGGAACATATCTTCCCACTACAATAATATTATCAAGATATTACATAAGGTATAAAGAATATAGTGAACCACCCCGCCCCGCAGCCCCCCAAAAAAAGAAGAAATTATTATGAGCCCTGTGGGAAGAGACCTAGATCATTCTTTTGACTCCCATTGAAAATTAGATGATTAATTAATTGAAAAGCATTCAAGTTGTGTCGTTCAAGGAAATAATAAAACAAGATTTGCAGGAACAAGCTGCCTGCGATCTCACCGGCAAATTTGACCACCAGATTTCACCAACTCCTGTTCCTGTGTCGCGCAGCAGCTAATTAGACAAAGGTGAAATGGCAGTAGTAGTCCTTTTGTTCGGGCCCAGATTTCGAAACCGCTCATGTACTTTTTTTTTTATGCGACAATTGTGCATGTACTTCTTAGAAAAGGTGTCATTGATCTCCCCTCAATCGGTCCGGTAATGGATTTTGCTAGTGTGGATTAATGTCGTTAAATATTTTCTAGTCTGGATTTTTTGTCCTTTTTTCCAAACGTCGACTCTCTTTTTTACTTGGATTTCTTCTTCTTCTTCAAAATCTTCAGACCCTACCAATGACCTTTCCATCTCATGGCCATGGCCACGAACTTGAAGCTCTCTAGAAGCCATGGCGGCCGCAAGCTTCGAAGTCAGATCTGGACATAGTGGCCACAAGCTCCAAGCTCAAATGACATTAGCTGCGGGCTTCGAGCCGAGCAGCTATGGTGGCAAAGCGAGTCAACATTTAAAAAGTGCTCCATGTTCCAATTGTCCGCATGAGCGTTCCAATTGTCCGCATGAGGATTCCAATTGTTCATATCAGCAGAAATCGGCCGAGAAAATGACCGACATAACAAAAGATCGAATGTTGACCCTTTCTAATAAATACGGGTACGATTTTGGAAAGTACAGTTCGAATTTCGGACAAGAGCATGGGGACTATTTCTGCCATTTTACCTTTAGACAAATTATCAAATGCATAAATCAGTCCTTCTTGCTTAATTTCTTACAGAAATCATCGGGATCGATATAAGTGCCGATCCATAAAATCCCCCCCAAGAAAGAGACACTAACCTTCACCAGGGATCCTTGACTCTTGTATACGCAATCTTGTTCCATTCTGAAGCCAGCCAGATCATCCCAACAACTTATGGGAAAAAAATATGACAGCTCTTCCGAGATTTCTCATGTGTAAGTAAACAACCTATTAACATATCTCCGATCAATTGTCAGTCTATGTAAGCCATGTGAGGGGTTGGGTTTATGCCATTCACATATTAAATGTCGAAACGGACAACTTCTTGTCCGAGCACGACTCGGGTGGGGGGACTACAGACGCTGCTACTAAATGGAAGATCTTGACCTGTTATGGCTACAGAGCGAGGCAAGTAGCAACCATCGGGAATATTTTAAAAAAAAAAAGGAGAAAAGGACATTGTCTGGCGTCCTTTTCTTTCGTTTCAATGCGTTGGGGAGTTTTATATGCACAAGCGGTCGAAATTCGGAACTCCCGCTCTGTTCATGCATGGCGGCTCGGGGAGGCAGCAAGATCAGGTCTGGTATTCTTGTAGCTCGCATTGTGAACATTCTAATTTCTTCTCAAAGCCCCTTCTTACTAAACAAATGAGGGCATGGGGCCTTCCTGATTAGGTTGGTCGTAGGACATGATTTAGAAAGTAGCCATCTTCAACATATTCTTCCCCCTTCGATGCATAACACGGACCGTCCGGTTGTACCAGGATTCGCAGAATGTCTGAATGGAAGAGGTTTTAATTAAGTTCTGAAGAGGAGATAATGGTACGGACGACGGTGGAGTAGGAGGAAACATGTCGTCGTCACTGAAGATTTCGCAAGAAAGGTTCATGAACTATTCATGTTCATCACGATATGTCCATCTTCGGAAACACTGACGCTATGCCAAGTTTGATGATTGCGCTGAAATCAAAGGACAAAACATCTTTTAAAAAATTAGAAGCATTTTGCTTCAGGGATTCCTTTCTTAGATGCTTGGAACTTCACATTTAGTAGATAATATTGATTTTTATTTCATAGTACTAATGACATACTCTCTTAATATCGAAAAAACCTTTATGAATAAATGGTAATCTCTAATATTAGGATAAGACACTCAGATTGCAACTTCACACCCTCAAACTTAGGGAAAATTGTCATAAAAGTCTTAAACATATTGCATTCGTGCCAATTTAGTCATAAACATTTTCATAATGCCAATTCAGTCATTTTAATCAAATATTGTTGATGTGGATGCCGGCAAAAGCGAGTTCTTGCCTGCTGTGCCGAGGGTCACAAGCCCTCATCCATATTTGAGTCAGGGTTGCGAGCCCTCACTTGCCTCAGGCTGCAAGTCGTTGCTAGATGTGATAAGGGTTGCAGCCCTCACCTAACTGTGAGCAAGGGTAGCGACCTTCGCCAACAACCTTTAAGTGCTTGCACGCCCTCTTCCCGTAGCTGGGCGAGGTCACCAAGCCTTGTCCGATGGCCCCCTGCGAACCCTTAACAATAAAAGAAAGAGAAGAAAAGAATTAATAAAAAACCCATAAAAATTGAAAAAGAGCAAAGTTTTAAAGAAATTTATACATTAGTATTGGCAGTTTCTCATATTACGGCTGGCATCTATGTTATTAATTTCTAGCCAAATTTGATCAGATGGACTGTATCAACAAATAGTCAAAATGGTTATGACTAAATTAGCAAAAATTTAATAGGTTTGTGACTTTTTTGGTAATTTTCTAATAAATTATCAAGGATGCAGATCCATTATATCCTACTTTGGTCCTATATGCTCTCTCTATCATGCGATCATGACACATATCAGTTCAATTTGGAACGAAAATCTCACTTATTGGGATTTTCTCTAATTCCACTAAGTAAGATTCTCTTAATGTGTATATAACAAAAACAAAATAAAGGAAATTATAAAGTCAAAGAAATCCACGAAACATGCACGACAATACAGAAATTATGATTCCCACTTACGATCATCAATTGAGCAAACATAACTACGAGCTTCAATTGAGCGGCCATGACCTCAAGCTTTGTGATTCGTATGGCTATTGTGACCATGATTGTGACAAGCTTAGAGCTTGAGCTTGAAGCTATTAGGGGTGAGCACAGTTCTTAGGTAGAATCGAGAACCAAAGAACCGGATCGGTGGGTCCGGTTCGGTTCCCGGTTCTACAGAGGCCGGTTCCGGTTCCTAAACCTAAAATCCCTAAATAATTTGAACTTTGAAAGCTTCAATTGTTATCCTCCTCCGCCCAACTGAAACCCCTGTCCCCTGATTGAGACTCCCCCATGCCCTGTCCTTGAATCCTTCAATGACACCCTCCCTCGATGCCATTCGCCCAGCCTCCCCCGACGCCGCTTGCCCAGCCGCCCTCGACACCGCTTGCCTCCTTGCTTGCCACCCTCGATGACGCCCCGCCGCTTCATCTTCTTCTCCTCCGTAGCATTCGATTTGACGCTGTCGCAGAGCGCGCGCGCGCTCTCTCTCTCTCTCTCTCTCCTCCGTAGCATTCGATTTGACGTGCATCTCTCTCTCTCTCTCTCTCTCTCTCTCCTCCGTAGCATTCGATTTGACGCTGTCGCAGCGCTCTCTCTCTCTCTCTCTCCCTCTCTATGGCGTGCATGTTTGTGTCTTCTGTGCTTTCACGCTGGTTTTTGATTTCTCTTTCTCGTTCTGTTTCTTGCGAAGTGCAGAATTCAGGTTTCAAGAACTCGAGGAGCTTCTCTCAGCCGCCTTTTGTGCTGATAATCTCTATGACCCCCTCTCTCCGTCGTTTTACGAAGTGCGTCTGGATTCAGTGTTGCTTTTTTACGTGCCCTGTGCATTTCATTTAGAAGAGAGGAGTGTGAAGCTGGGATTGTGTTGGCGTGTTAATTGACTGGACTATGAGATGATTTGTTAGAAGCTTTAAACCTTAGATTGATGATTTGCCAAATAGCAGAAGGCATAACAACGGTGTACATGTAGGATTATAGTGAAAACATAAGAGGAATAGGGAAAAACTAAGTTGTGAAAAATGATGAACTGCTGAGCATCTTCTATTTGGCATATGTTGCTTGTCGGTTTAGATGAGGAAGCTGGATAGCAAGCTTGGATATGGTTTTCTTAAATTGCTTATAAGAGATGATTGGAGTGTTCTGATTTTTTCTTGCTTTATCTCTCTTATACTGGTGGCTAAAATAATTGGTGTTGATTAGTAAAATATTCTCGCAGAATCTACCTTATAGTTTTTGAAGGGGCAAAGTATAGCCTGAGTGCCAAAACTTGGAACGAAAGGACACTTAAGTGCCAAAAGTTAGGAAAGTGACACTTTTTTTGAAAAGTGGGACACTTAAGTGCCATCTCCGGTTAACCCCATCGGAAATCCTATGTGGCAATTTTTTATTATTTTATTCGTCTACGTAGCTCGCCGGAATGCTGACTTAACAAAAAAAAAAGGCAGAGCGGATTCGAATGTTAATATAAAAATTAATTTAATTATATAAAAATAAATATTAATATTAATTTTATTTTATATTAAAAAAAAAGGTGGGGGAGAGGAGGCGGCGGGCGAGGGTTGAGCCCTTGCCGCCGCCGCCGCCAAGAAGGGGCGACGAAGGAGGGGGAGGGTCGGCTAGGCTGATGCTTTTTTTTTTTTTTTTTTTTTTTTAGATATTTGTATTTTAATTTTTAAATGTTTTAAATAAATTTAGTTTTAAATTAAATTTAATTAATTTTTATATTAATTTTTTATCACGCCAGAGACAAAACAACGTCGTTTTTACATTTTCTAGCCACATTAGCATGCAAAACGACGTCATTTTGCACTTACCTCGCTGAAAAATCGTCACGTCGGCATTTTTGGCCGGATTTTGACGGGATTGGCACTTAAGTAATTCATTTTGCTCCGATTTTGACACTTAAGTGTCACTTTTCAAACTTTTGGCATTTAAATATCCCTTCGTGTCAAGTTTTGGCACTCCAAGTGTCCATACCTCGTTTTTGAAGGTATAGATATAAATTTGTCAAGAGTTCTAGTCCAAAATTCTCGTTTTTTTTTTTAACGTAATTCTAAAAAAAAAAATGAAGAAGATTTGCGCATGTTTGTTCATGGTGTGGCAATTTAAAAATTCATGTCTCGAAATATTCAAGAGATCATGTCGTATTGAAATTTGAAATTTTTGAGTATATATCTTTCTTTTCCTCCAAGTTCACTAGCATTTTCATTTTCCTTTGAAGATATGAGTTTTTTCCTAAATCCAGCTTTGATCCTTCTGCTTAATTGCTAATAATGTTAGCTACGTCAGGCCTCCATGAACTCTTTATTTTCGAGAAAAACTATTTTGTTACATTCTTCTCAATTCTCCACATGAACTCACGTCCACACGATTTTTTTATCAACAAGCCATTGAGGAAATATATAGTTTGACCATATGTTCTGCTCGTCTTTATTGGGGTTGATAATTTTCTTTTTCTTTGATTCTTCTTGCAGTTTTCCGTGTATATATGAGCTAATAGTGGACACTCTCTTTATAGATGTTCAATTGTTAGAAGTTCCAGTAATTGTAAGTATTCATGTTTAGCATGTACAGTACAAAGAGTAGCAATGAACTAAACTATCGATATCATTATATGAATTGGATTGAAATAAATGGGTTCATTGTGGTGTTTCATTTCTAGTTTGCTCTATATTTTGAAATTTCTAACTATATTCTATTATTGTTGTGCAGTGTGGAGTTAATGTATCAAGATAATATGTCAATGGAGGTAAAGGGATGTGAGAAGATGACTCCAATCACAGAATTGAAGTTTTTAGGTGATCAAATTTTGGAACAAATTTTCATGCTTATACCCGCAATTTTGATGCTCTTGTTTTTATGGTCTAGTTGGCTCTGTGGTGCTATAAACTCCCTGATACAAAGTTCCAAAACAAAATTCATGGTCTAGTGAATTTTGTTCCATTTCAATGCTGATTGTTGCTCCATTTTCTCTCTTTTATCTAATTGAATTCCTTGTCAAGAATTCATTTTCCTCTATTGATATTTTTCTTCGTTTTGTACTATCTTTGATGAATGACAAGCTTATTTTTATTGTTGCGTTCATTTCCTTTTTTTTTTAAACTAAAAATGAACATAAAAAAAAAAAATTGTTAGAACCTAGAACCAACCCTAGAACTTGTGACGGGGTAAGTTCCAGGTTCTTAGGGCTGTTTGGTTCAAAGATTGGAAATGCTCATTTGGACTCTAAAGTCCCTTGGCCAAATGCAAACGCGTTTGGTTCGTATTTTTACGCTACTTTGGCAAGATGCAATTGCATCTCCAAAGGAGTCTAAAGGCCTTTAGCCCAATGGAGCTCTTGAGGTGCATTGGCAAGTTGCATCCTGGGAATGCAAGTAGCTCGGTTACTGTTCATCTTCTCCAACCTCTCCAAGCTGCTGATCGGAGGCCGACGACCACCGGCGAAGGGATGGCGCGCACCAGCGACCGCCGCCGCGAGGGTCGCCCGCCCGACGACCGTCGCAGGGTCGCCGGACCTCGGCGACGCCGGATCTCGCGACCCAGGCGTCGACCGCCTGGATCGCGCGACCCAGGCGACCGCCTGAGGTCGGGCGGCCCCAGGCGACGGTCGCCGGGGTCGGGCAACCCCAGGCGACGGTCGCCGGGGTCGCGTGCGGCCGTTGCCCTAGTCGCTGGGTCGCGCGGCCGTCGCTGGTCGCGAGGTCGCGCGACCCGGGCGACGGCCGCTGGTCGCGCGACCCGGCGACGGTCGCTGGGTCGCACGCGGCTGTCGCTGGTCGCTGGGTCGTGCGACCCCAGGCGACGGCCGCCTGAGGTCGCGCGACCCAGGCGGCCAGATCCGGCCATCCGGCCGCCGGATCCGACGGTCCGGCCATCGGATTTCAAAAAAGAAAAATAGAATTTTTTTTTGTTTTTTTAATTTAATAAAAGTAATTTACAAATAAAAATTTTACCAAATGGTATTTTGGCCAAAATTGTATCTCAATACAAATTTTACCAAACGATATTTGCATTTCGGAAAACCTCCTTCACCCAAAGGTATTTGCATTTTGGCAAATGCATTCCCCAAAAGCCGAACCAAACGGGCCCTTAGTTCCGACGGGTAGGTTCCCAATTCCAAAAAATGAGGAACTTGTACTTGATGGTAGGTTCCAGGTTCCAGGTTTCAGGTGGAACTTGTAAGGAAGCTGGAACCGCTCACCCCTAGCAGCTATAATAGATCTTATTTCTTCCTCTCAATTTTGTTTTCTCTTATGCTCTCTGATGTTGTGCGTATTTGGTGCCACAAAATAATAATGAGCGAATCATATCATTATAAGTGTATTTTGGCGTTTGTGTCATTCAATTTACATTTTATGTAAAAGGAAAAAAAAAATCAACTGGTAAGAGAAAAAGTATAATCAGAAGATTAACATTGACATTTTCTAAAAAGTTGAGGGGGACATTTTTAAGGGAAGAAAAAAGAAGAAGACAGAGAGATGATCTTGATTTCGGACACAAATAGAAGGACACGGTGATGTTATTCCTTAGATAAAACTGAGGAAAAAAAAAATTAATCCCACGGGACTTTCTCAAATCTGGTCGCCCGCAAGTTGAAAGTTGTGATGTTCGCCGTCACAAATTCAACGTATCCATACGCTCGTGCTAGCTTGACTTTTCTATCCGGACAAGCTCGAGACCAAAGTTTTTTATTTCATGGAAAATGAGACATTTCTAAGAAATATCTTTTTGGAAATTATTTTTTTAGAAAATAACAATAATTTCGATTATTTGGCTGTAACTTGAAAAAGATTGAAAAATATATTTTATTACTTTGTAGGGAAAACATAGAATTTCCTAAATAAGCATATATTATTCAAGCACTAGTAACTTGTACACGGTAGTCTAGGGTCTTGGGTTTGGCCTTGATGGACCTCGAGCGGTGTGTCAAGGACTCAAGCCTGGCCTTAATGGATTCGAGTGAAGGGGATCAGGGCATGCTTCAAGGTCTTGATCTCAACCTCTATGGACTCAAGCACAATTGTTAGGGAATCATGCTTGGGCATTGAGGTCCTGGCCCAACCTCGATGGACCTCGGTGATAGCTCTAGGGCCTTGAGATTGGCCTTGATTGACCATTGGGGAAAGGGGGGGGGTTGCCGATGTCCTAAACTCAACCTCAATGGATCCGAGGACCCAAGCATGGGCATCGAGGTCCCTGGACCGAGCACCAAGGACTCGGGCAGGGATGCCATCTCAAGCCTTGCCTCGGTGGACACTTGCACGGGCATTGAGGACCCTGTTGTGACCTTGGGCTAGGTGCTGAGGACTTGAGCACTAGCACTAGGGTCACAATCTTGACCTTAGTGGACTCGTCTCGAGTGCGAGGTGTTAGGTCAACACCTTGTGGACCTAAGACCAGCCTCAATGGACCTAAGGCCGGGTTAGAGATTCGGGCATAGGCATCAAAGTCTTGAGGTTGGGCTCTGCAAACTCGAGGCGGGGTGTCGGGGAGTCGAGCAACAGTACCGAAATCCTAAGCCTAGCCACAAGCGCTAATATCCCGAGCCCAACTTCTGCGGAGCGGGGCCTAGTTTCTTTGTGATTTGGGCTTGGCTTTGATGGACCCTAACGGACCCAGCCTTGGCCCGAGGCAACTGTCAAGGGCTTGAGAACCAGTATTGGGATTTTCATACAAAAACATAGAGTGTCTAATCCAAGTGTTAGAAATTTAGTTACATTTTCAAAAATGATTATTAATTATTGAAGATAAAATTATTTTCATGAATTTAAGCATAGATTTTTAGTTGATTAGGAAAATAACATTTTTCATTGATTCAATTTCTTTAACAATTTAAATATTGAAAAATAAAAAATATTTTGTGCAAAATAAATGGAGCGGAAACTCAAAGCGTTCCTTGAGACACGGAATCAAAGGATTTTAATGGAGGAATCTTGATCTTGGCTCTTCGAAAGGTACCTTTCCAAGATATCTAAAGCCAAATTTGATGAAGGAAAACAGACCAATTTTTTATTTTAAATGAAAAAAAAAAAAAACCACTGTGGAGAGAACCCTGCATGGATCACGAGTTCAGATACAAAGCTTGGCAATTACGCAAAGTCGCCTGCAGAATTCCTTTGCGTAATGTCTAATTTCTGCTCGACAAGACATCCCTGCACAATGAGGATCGAGATTTGCCCCGTCTTTTCCTCCTGCGAAGAAGTTTCTTTATGTCTTCCTTTGCTTTGTCAACGCAGGGACCGGCGGATGAAGTACGTAAGAATCACGAGCCACAGGTCTGCTAGTGCCATGGAAAGGTAAAGATAGAGGGATTAACGTAAAAGTAAAAGTCTGTGTTTATATCAATCTAGTTCTAGTTTTGAACTTTTTAATTATGCTAATTAGTCTTTATATCAATCTAATTCTAAACTTTTTAATTATGCTAATTTAATCTTCCAATATTACTGATGTTGACCATTTTTAATTAGATTTCAATATATTTTTATTTTTTCTTCTTTCTTTTTAATTTTTTTTTCTCCCTTTTACCAATGAGGAGCCATTGGCCATGATCGAGCAAGCTGGCCTTGCCTAGGCGAAGGTCACGATTGCGCCCACAGGCAAGGGCAAGCACCAGCGAGAGCTCTCCTTGCCCATGCAAGGCTCGGTGAGAGTCAACTCACAACCAAATTTAGCGAGGCCCAGCCCTCGCTTGTGGCGGACAACAACAAGCCTAGCAATGACCCTTGTCTAGGCAAGGCCAGCCCGCCTGTCCATGGCTAGCCATCGCTTGTGGCTAGTGATTGGTCACCGGTAAAAGAAAGAAGAAAAGTAAAAAAAAATTAAAAATTAAAAATATTATTAAAAATTATCTACATCTATAGACCGGTGGATATCCACATCAGCAATATTCGACTAAAATTAATCAAAATGACTAAATTGACACTAAATCAAATTGTTTATAATTAAATTGACATAATTATGTCAATTAAAAAATTTAGGACTAAATTGGTACCAAAATAATTGGTTTTGAAATTATTTTACGCTTCTCCCAGGTTAGAAGTGTGCATGAACCATGAACCGGAACAAGCCTGGAATATAATTTAATTGATACCGGAAGAGAAAAGAAAAGAAGCTCAAATTTCATGAAGACAATTTACAATTAAAAGATTGTAGCAGGTAGGCTACTTACAATGTAAAGATCAAAGCAAAATACGAGTAGAAACAAGAATAATAGGCGACAAAATAGAAACTAAATTTACTAATGCGATCGCATAGAGCACACAGTGACACGGACAATCTGAAAGGCAAGCACTCCAGTCTATAAAATATGCTGCTCAATCTGGTATCATATATGCTCTGAGAGAGAGAGAGAGAGAGAGAGATCACAGAGGGCAACCTGCTTTGACATGAAGCAGGTGCACGACTTGATCAAGACATACATTCAAAATCTCCGCAGGTGAAGTCTCAAACCGACGGGAAGAATTTGTTGAGATTGAACGGCAGCACGTAGAACTCTTCGCTTCTCGTGTCTGTCTTGAACGAACGGAATCGATCCCACCAGTGCATGCCCCTGTCTCTCCTCGTGGTACTATCCTTGCTGCGGTGAAGCGTGATGTCCAGGAAGTAAGCCAACAATCCGGCGACGAATGCGTTGGACGAGAAAGGCACGTTGATCATATCGTTGAACTGCCAAATTCAAGACCCTTATCAGCACCCACACCCATAATAAAATAAACAAATAAACCAGGATTAGCTAGTATACCCATCTTGCTCCTGTATGGACCGGACCATAGCCATTCACCACTGTGTACTCATTGAAGTACTGAGGTATGGACAAGCCCATAAAGATGGAGAACCCGAGCACGAACTTTATCCTGAAGCTGTTCAGATTACAGAATTGAAGCAAGCTAAGACCGGCGGAACCTGCTCAAGCATCATAGAAAGGGAAAAATTAACCACACTCCAAAGGCACGACAAAACCGACTTTCTATAGCTCACGGAACATACCAACATAGGCAAAGAAAAGACAGTACAAAGCCGCAATAATTGGTGCTGGGATCGAAGCAAAGACGGCTCCGAATTTTCCTGGATGAACGTCAGTTTGTCACTAATATGCAGGAGATGAGACCCTGTATGAATTGGGAATTGTCACATTAGTCTCTTACCGAGAATAGAAAAGAATATCATGAAACCTGCTGATATTTGCACGACCCTTCGGCTGCCGACACGTGTCAGGGCTAACAAGCCGGCATTCTCACTACACAAATCAGTTGGGGTAATGGAAGTCAGAGAAAATGAGGCTGCCAAGAGGTGATGATATACTCTGCAACTGCTAATGATGATATGACATGACCATAGAAATCTTACACAGTTACAGACGATCCGATTCCTGTCCCAAAAATCCCAGATAACAAAATGCCTACTCCCTTCAATCAGGAGAACAGCGTTGTAAGCCAATTGTACAATCGCAACTATTAATTATAGAATTGAGGCGTGTAAATAGTTTATCCGCCCAAGTCAATGAATATGGTTTGTCTGAAAATGTATATTCAGGGACACCGGCAATAGGGGAGGAGGTTTCGAATTGCTGTCCCACAGAAAAATCTTACTGGAGAAAATATGAAGTTTTCCCCAAGATGAAAATGAAAGAATGTAGGAATTGTACCTGCCAACCAACACCTCGGCTAAGAATTGATGGTGGCAATGGAGTAGCACTTGCATACCTCGACGCCGCAATGAATGTACCAGTTGACTGTTTGATAATATAGAAGAATCAGTTGGAGCCTGATCAATCCTAATGATGCGAACTAGCATAATAAGCCATAGGATGTCTAGATTCTATGATTAACCACAACTCTTGTTTGATGAGAGAGTGAATATCAAATTCTACTTTTGACAAGACTTAATTTTTAGAAATATTTGACCAGCCTTGTGTGGCAATAATCCTATATCCACGAACAACAGAAGCAAAATATGGTCGGAAGAACTTGGCTATGATCCAAAAAGAGCAATGATAGCTCAATTTTATCAAATAGAAGGATTCACAAGAAGATTGCCAGACCATAGTGAATCTTAAGCGATTTTGCGTATCTCTGTTAGCAAAGAAGGGTTAAGTATTCCCAACAATTGACAACAAAATGATTGGTTGACGCATTTCTATGCTACATTTTGCAACAAAATAAAGTTGAGATGAGATACGAGCCTCCACAAGAGCAACGAAGGAAGCAAACATCATTGCAAATGATTCTCCTGCATCGAATGTGGGAGCTCCCCATTGGAAAGGATATGGAACTCGTATCCTGCATGAACATTGCCAAGGAACAGACTAATCAAAATGTCAGTTGACTTTCTTAATTTATTGCTTCTGCAGAATCCGCTCCTAATGGACGATATCTCGCAGCGTTACAATCACTTGCGAGTTGCAGCTTACCATAAGCTCAGTAAAGGATTATCTCTCTAGTTGGAATGGAGTGGTGGACTTACCATGGTGCAGCACCGATTATTCCAGCACGGTCAGTACGGCAACTTTGTTGAGTTTTGAGTGCCTTGTGCTTATATGCTCCGCCCACGGTGAGAAGATGAGCATATATCCACACAATAATCACCGAAAAAATAACAGCAAAGCGATCAAACACGTGCCTCTCTCCACGTGTTAGATGAGGTATATACTGCAAACAGCACACATTCAAATAATCGCTGGAGGAGAATTAAGCACAAACAGAAAAGTAATCTAGGAAAGAGCACGTAAGTGATGACAATAATAACCTGGGAAAAGATCACTAGAAGGATAATTTGAGGCAGCCCAATCTCCACGCATTTTGCAAGCTAAACAGGTAAACACGCAGTTAATGGCACGAGCAAATTGAAGAGCCATTCCGATGTTCAACCAAGTGAATCACCAAAATGAATCACCTACCACGGGGAAACCCAACTCGTACAGCCCAAATCCAGAAAGAGCGACTAAAGGTACAGCAGCTAGTGGACTCAAGAATCTGAAAGCAACGCACAAAAACAAAAGAGCAGTCATTTTACTGTGAGAATTGCTCGCACAAGAGGAATGGCACAATTATTATATCTTGTGGTTGCCTGTTAATTAAGTAATGCTGCTAAGAATCAGCTATTATAGTATTTCTATAAGTAATTGTTGCAAAGCAGCCAGTTCATTTAAGCCTGAGAAGCACAAACCTGTAACTGATGAGGACAACATTTGATTTTGGAAGCTTATTATATATTTGAACACATGACAAAGTTCTATGCTTGCAAGTCACATGCAAATGCAACCACTCTTCCGAACCTCTCTCTAGAAAATATGGTCTAAATGGCACTCTGATCTGTTCAACCAGAGACATTTTCTATGTTCAATCCAAAACAGAAAGTTACTGCTGACCTCGCAACATTTCTCCACAGGCCACTAAAGCCAATGACAATTTGGAGAGTTGAGGCAACGATGAGAGCACCCTGGATGCCTCGCATTATTTTCTCGAATCTCTGTATTTTAAAAAATCTGGTGCTTCAGTCAACATTTGAGTTACTTATGTTAGGGGCAAAAAAAAAAATTGATGGGGCCTCGGGAACAACCTCTCGAGGATCCAATATGTCACTGTATCGGCCAGCCAATATAATCGAGATGGCCGTCGGCACGAACGTATACGATGCCCCTATAACAGCAGGCAAACGGGTCCCGAACAGAGTCTGAAATAAGGTGCTCAAACCAGCTACAAACAGGATTGTCTGAATCATCTTGGCCTTTTCTTCCTGGAGAGAGAATAATATTGTCTTTCAGGTCAGAATGATCGCTTTCCTTAATAAAGATAAAGATGAAACAGAGGATTTTCATGAATAGTTGCAAGTAAAAGCCTACATTGCCTCCTCCCATTTGAGGAACTAAAGAAGTTGGAATGAGGACTGTCGTGCCAAGCATCACTAAGTAATGCTGGAATCCAAGAAGTATAGCTTCAGCTGCAGCAAAAAAGCAATTCATACAATAATTCAGATCAATGCTAAAACCCACTTAAAGATTTTTACAAAAGTTTGAACATCGTTCAGCTCCGATTGATTACAACCATTCAAGCACTAAACTTTATATTAAAATCAAATAAAAATCAATGTAACAGGAGACTTGCTCTGATATGGAGAACAACAAAACAGAAAGCAAATTCAGGTGAATGCTAAACTCACGCCAAGGAGGAGGGCTGGTGATGCAATAGGAGATGTTGGGAAGCTGATCCCTCACTGGATGGGGCTGCAGCTCCTCCTGTTTCGGCGGTGGCGCCGGTCCTCCACCTGGTGGCATTCTTAGAGTCTCTGTTTTCTTTCTTCTCCTTCTCCTTCTTGTTCTCTAAACCAGAAAAATAGGTTGATGGATCCTCAGACTCTTTGCCCGAATCTCCAAACAAAAAGCTTCTATCCCAAAATCTACCACAAGCCAAAGCAAGTAAAAAGAAATATGGTAAACCCCAGATGACTCAATCCCCAAGAAAGGAAAATTCACCAACCTTCACACGCCCACACACACAGACGCACACAACCTGGTGAGTAAATCTAAAGCAAGAATGTCACTTTACTCAGCCGGAATGAAACCACCAGCAAAAAAAGGAACCACAAGATTAGGAAAGCTCTAGAAAGAGAGGGAACATCACACTCTGCTCTTCTCTTCTCTTCTTGGCTGTATAAAGTTACACTCCCATAAAACAACGGAAATTTAGGACAAAAAAGAAAAAAGAAACCCCACTTGAGGACCAAGAAAAAACACTAAAGAGAGTATGACGATGGCGAGGAGGGGCAAAAGCAAAAGGAGGGAAAAGGAGCGTCCCTCTCTCACTCAAAGGCCGAAAGCTAAAGCAAAGAGACCCAAATGAGAGAGGAGGGAATCTCTTAGTTCCATCTTGCGAGCTTTCTAATGGCGTATTTAATACGAGGGCGGGGCTCGCTTTTTCTCTCTCTGCCTTCCATCAGAGAGAGATAAAGTCGAGCGCAAAAGCATCTCCAGTGTCTAGTTTCTCTCAGCTTCGATGCATTACCAGCTTCTAAAGCCAGCTTCATGGAAACAACGTCAGAACACTTTAATTTTACCGAAATCATATTATGGCTTCCAGTTCAAATACTTAGCCGCAGAGGAAATACCTCTTTCTCTCTCTCTCTCTCTCTCTCGTCCTCGTCAATTACTGCA
Source organism: Eucalyptus curtisii (assembly GCA_017140595.1). Taxonomy (NCBI): domain Eukaryota; kingdom Viridiplantae; phylum Streptophyta; class Magnoliopsida; order Myrtales; family Myrtaceae; genus Eucalyptus; species Eucalyptus curtisii. Next base: position 10,339,318 of record CM029504.1, read on the forward strand.
ACTGACTTTAAGCAAGTCGGTGGTTAAACCCTTTTTTTTCTTGGAGTTGGAAAAAGATGCCGCTTCGTTCGATTTTCTTGCAGAGTCAGGCAAAGAAAAAAAATAAAGAGAGAACTGTATGCCACTTTCTTTCTCTTTTTCCTTTTGCCAGAGCCACACTTTAATGTCAGAACACCGTTTTTACGGACAAATCCAGCTCGTCTCGGAGTGTCAAATCCAGGACAGGGATTGAGCGACGCTTGGCGGTGAACTACGCGTAGGAGCGGACACGTTCCTAGGCTAGAGAGAGAGAGGTGACTGTTTTTCCGCTTGTTCAGAGGAGGAAGAGAAGAAAATGCAGGGCAGCATGTCTCAGGATATGCCGAGACTGATCAAGATCAAATCCGTCAGGAATCACCAGAAAACTCCGCCGTAGCCAAAGCGACTGCTCTGCTCTGCTCTCACCTGACGTAAAGGCCACCTTGAGCATGCCCCTGCTTAAAAGACACCTCGCTCGTAATTCGTGCACAACAACAGAGCTACCTGGGCATCCATCTTTCCCATCCGCCATGGACGGAGGGAGGGATTCTTCCGGAAGATCTCACGATCGTACCATTGTTATCATCTTCGATTACCTCTCGACTGCTCGGGTTTTGATGCTCTTAGGATTTTGCAGGAACGTGTCTAATATCAGAGGGGCATTCTGGAATTTGCAGAGAGACCAAATTCAGATTCTCCTCATAGAGATGGCATAGAGATGGATGGCGAACATTGATTGAATGTAAAACTATACAAGCCCTCTCTAAGGAGATGATCCCAGATTCCCAAGTGTATGATGAACGTCCCTGCAAAAGTCTGTCCTGGCTTTCTCTTTAGCCATGTGGACTCCACTTGGAGTTGTACACAAGCAATCCTAGACATTGAATGATACTAACTATTTAGCATTTTAGGTGCCTCGTGGATACGCTTATATTTATTTAAATTTATAAACCAATAAAATCATTTAATTTTTTTGGTCTATTTAGATATTAATTGATTGAAGTAATGTTTGGTTTCACTTATGGTGTGCTATGTCATGGAAAGCTCGAGATTTGAAAAACATTTTCTGAAAAATAATTGATTGTATTGCTTAGAAAAATTAGTCAATGAAAAATATTATCATTATCGATAGCAATTTATCACCGACTATTTCTATGGGTAATGAAAATATTTTTCGTTTATTTATTTTAATAAGCGATACAAGTGATCATTTCAGAAAATATTTTTCAAATTTTGAGTTTTCCGTGAAATAAAACGCACCCTTAATGATAAAAAATATTTGTCATGTCTTATTGTTAATTATATTTTTATTTTATTTTATTCCTCCATAATACTTTTCGGTCATAAACTGTATATTTGAATCAACTAATTACACACACACACGATCAACTAATCAAATAAACAAAAGAAACACGCGTTAATATTAATACTTAAATATAGAAAAAGTGCGACAGCGATTCATCATGTTCATATTTAAAGGATAGGGTAAAGAGGGGAAAATCAAAGAAAATACTACGATAGATGTGAATTTTATTGCAAAGCATCTTAGCAACTGCTTTAAATTCTTATTCCATGGGGTGATCAACTTATCGCTTACAAGATGAGCTTTTTATTAAAAAAGATGAAACTTTGAGATAACTTTTTTCAAGTGATGTTGAAGATAGTTTTAAGGAGCCTCAATCAATAGAAGAGAATTGTGTCCTTATTACGTCGAAACTTTCTCTCCATTAGTCTAAAATTCTACATAGGAAAAATCACTCTTTAATAATGGAAAACCAAAAATTTCTACTTTCGAGAAATAAATTATGTAGAATTTTATTTGGGATAAATCGATCCTATATGCACCCATCCAAATAGTATTTTCATGTGAAAAAATATTATTTTATTTTTAAAAATAAAATAAAATAAACTTATATAAACGTAACCAAACCGCATCTTACTTTTTGTCAACCGATTTTCCGGTCCAATTGTTGCTCATGTTCTATGTAAAGTATATTCCTTTAATTTAGGGATTAATGAAATGATATAAATTTGATTCTCTTCTTCTTCTTCTGGTTCCTTTTTTTTTTTTTTTTTTTTTCTTTTTTTGCTTTTGTCTGTTGAGCAAGTTACTTCATGATGAGCCTGGATAAGGGGAATTTTAGGACAGAGATGTAAGAGAGGCCAGTGGGCAAAGTTGTGTGCACTAGAACGTTGCCTAGAAAAGGGTAGATTTATTCATTTATTGGGTTAAGTGTGCTTTTCGCTCCTAATCTGTATATCTAACCAAATTGATATATTAAGCAATGCGGCTTATTATAGTCGAGTATGGAATACGGTTAGCCAATTTAAATGTCCACTTGTGATTCACCTCATCATTCAGTATGTAAACTCTATAAGCTAGTCTCATTTATTTTAGTTTTTAGCTTTTGAAATAGCGTTTGATAGACGACTTTTGTCTAGTGCCAATTGATGGTTCGTAAAGACAAGCATCATTCATATTTGTTTTCAATCAAATCTATATCTAGAAAGGCATCCTTATTCGTTTTGTTTTCAATCAAATCTATATCTAGAAAGGCATCCTTATTCGTAGTTCGTGATTGGAGATTGGGTTGAACATTTTTAAAAATAAAAAATAAAATTCTCCCCAGCATGAATAGACAAAAGAATAGGTCCTGCTTTTCTTTCAGACGTGTCTTGCCTCCTATTTCAAGGAGAACAGCTTGTGACCGGCACAGATCTCTTTCTTCCTTTTTCAGGTCCAGATAAAAAGTTGCGTTGAATAAAATAGTCGCAGGATGCACTCACTTCACGAGTCCTCTGTTACAACTCTCGATTACCTTAATCTTTGCCAAGTTTAGGAGCATCGGCGACAAAATATGCAGCAAAAATCTAGTTTCTGTTTCACTAAATGTCTCTGTGCATCCAGAAATCTCAAATGGTCCACCTTTAATTTGGAATTCCACGGAAAAAAAGTATTATCTTGCATGAATGAAAGTTATTCGACCATGCAAAGAAAGAATGAAAAGGACAGTCAGGCTGCTTTCTCTTGATTGGATGGCGAGTTCGTTTTCCTGGGACGAACTTCTTCTATCCTGATACAAAAAGGATTGTCTCATTTTATACGAATGATATCGACATCCGAATTTGTCTTCGAGGACTATAGTTGCAGCTTGGGTTTTCCACATTTCCGAAGTGAGAATTTCTAATATGGGCTCCATCCACCAAATACCTCATGATCATGTCCACTCGGCAATATGATATACTTAGTTTATTCATTAGTCTTCACATGATTTGGAAAAAATTATCCGATGAATCTTAAATTTATTGTACGAATGCTAATTTAAATCTAAAATTTTCAATTTTGGTAATTTAATCTTAAACTTTTTGCATAAATTTCAATATAGCTCTCGTTGAAAATCGTTGATGTGACAATCGGTCATCTTTGACCATCTCACGTGAAACATCGCTATGTTAGCGATTTCTTGTGGAATTTCATGTAAATGTTTAGAATTAATTATGAAAATTGAAAAGTTTGGAATTAAATTGATATTTGTACAATACATATAGGGCTAATTGAACAATTTTCCTAACAATGGTCATGAAATCGAGTAATTTTCTTGGCAAAGAAACCACAACATCAAGCCTTTTGTTTCAACGCCAATCGTGAACTCATGACCCTACCAATTTAAAGTCTACTCAATGTCTCTGCAAACAAGGACACAATAATAAGAATCCTATAAAAAAGAGGATATAGTAGTTAGTACAGCTTTTTACTAAACAAGGAAATGATTTGGTAATTTATCTATTGCTTCCAGGCAGATTTTCAGATACAACCTTATAAATCTAAATTAATTCTTGTACTTAATTTAGGTAAATAGGAGAATTGCCGGTACGAGGAAATATTGTCGCTGGAGTGCTCAAACGAGTTTGTAACATTCGAATATTATGATAACATTCGATCAATTGAGAGCAATGCACGGTTTTCTTGCAAATAACGTATGATGGTCGACATAGACCATTGATTCCCCTGCGATGTTCGATACCTCTTAAACCAGGTGCAGCACATTTTTTTTCGGGCCATGAGAAAAAAAGATATTCCAAGAAACCATCACCCGTATCGGTGGGAAATTTAAAACTCGAATGTATGGACCGAGTGCGACCACGGCCATTGGTCCTGTAAGACCCAGAGATAGGGCCCACGCGAAATCGTCACGATCGATCCATCTCATAATATTCGAGTCCTGGCAAGAAACTTCCCCACATGGAGAGATCAGAACCGTTACAGATTCCGCAATCTCTTCAAAGAGTTGGCCTTTCAATGGGCCTCTCATCACCCAAAGAACCTGTGAGCAATAGATCAATCGGGCGACTATTGACCGTCAGAGCTATATCAAAGATTGCTCGACGATCGAGGGCACCGCCGGTGCTCCACGGTCTGTGCTCCTAAAAGCACAAACAGCGACTATTCACTGCATACGACATGGTATTTGCCCATCATACATCATATTTTCTCTGTTTTTCCTCCACATTTCTTCTGCCTTCCGAATTGATAAGAATCCGTAATAATTCGCCTCCTGACCAAGTAACGGAGCCCTGTCACCTTGCCTTAACAATAAAACCCAGCCATTCATCCGAAACAAGAAAAGCCTAGTTCTCTGTAAATGGCCCGAACATAACAGCATCACAGAAGCAATTGGAGCTTCCACTTGGTCTTATGGTCTACGAGAACATTAGGCATGAAGATATGAGCATAGCATACCACGGAATAACATAGTAAATCTTCTACAGACAACACACAATACCAGATAAACAGGTATAATGGAAAGCTTCGATGTTCTATCTGCACCACAGGTTGATCTGACTCCACAACAAAGAAGGCAACAGAACAACTGCGGCTCACCTGTGTAAGCTTCTAACATGTCGTCAATTTCTTCAGCACATTTCTACCATCACGAGTCACACAACATCGTAGCAGATACCGTTACACAAACTCTCCAAGTCAAAATACAAGAGGCATACAGCAGGCAGATGTCTTTAATCATCAGCAAAGCTCAACGGAACTGTCTCCAGTCTTCTCCATCTGCACACCCTTCTCACAGTGAACGAGAGATTATTCGATGCAGATCAACTAAACCTGACATTGATAGGTGAAAGAAGACATTTGTTGGAAGATATGATTTGCAGCATCCGGATGATTTGTAAATTGATATGTTTGTGTCTATATTAGGATTAGAAAGATCACAGGATATTCGGGAAATGTAAACTTGCTTTTATTATTATTTCTTTTGTATTATATACATCATTGTATAGAAGATACAATCAATGAAGTGAGGCACTAAATTTTTTCTTCCCTACGACCTTCGGCTCTCCTTTCTTCTTCGCTCACCTAGTTTTGTGACATGGTATCGAGCCTTCTTGAAGTTCGAACCTTTTCATTGCTTCCGCTTCGATTGCCTCACGGAACTCCAATCCGCAAAGGGGTTGCCATAGGAATCGTTATTTTCTTTAGGGAAGAAATTATTTCATCATGACTAAAACACAAGACCTCACCTCTGCTTCAAGCGACAAACCTGCAACAACACCAGAAATCTTGCAAACCCAGGACTCCTATGTCGTGACTACAGATTCAGAACAACAACTCAGTCAGGTGCATCAACAGGCACAACACGTGCAATGGCAGCGAGTTCCGAGGCTCGGTCCAACTGGGCGGCCGTTTATGGGCCATCCATACCAGTGGATACCATATCCATGGTTCCTTGGGCAAAACCCAAATGCATCACTGCCTGGAGGCTACCAAAGCAACGTTGGTTCCGATGGAGGCCTACCAATCGGTGAAGGGGCAAGCGCAACCATCGGAACAGAGCAGACGGGCGGCACAACTGGATCGGGCATGGGAGGAAACCCTCACCCGACCTTCCTCAATACGGGTCATGCGGGTTATGCGAGTCAAGGAACCGGACCGAATCTCGGACCCGGAATTTTTCCCTATCAATTTTTTGCTGCCGGTGCCCGACCGGAACCAGGCGACCCGCTTCACACGACTAATGCCGACGGGCCGGAATTGAAGCTTATCAGCCAGCAATTGACCGGTGCCGACAATTACTCGAGCTGGTCGCGAGAATTTCGACGGGCACTGGTAACAAAAGATAAAGATGGATTTCTCGACGGGACAATTCCGATTCCAACCGATGAAAGGATGGCACGATTTTGGAGGAAATGCAACCAGTTGGTTAGAACGTGGATTGAAAATTGCATATCAACCGAAGTCGCGGCCGGACTCCCTCCGACGGAGGATTCAAAACAGATGTGGGAGAATATCAAAGAGATGTTCGGAAAACTTGATCAACTCAAGATTTTTTCGTTAACACAACAAATCTCGGAGCTCAAACAGGGAAACATGTCCATTGCAGCCGTCTACAATAAACTTTCGGCTTTATGGAATGAACTCGAGGCAGCCGAAGAAAGGTTCGACTAGCCCGAGCCGATTCTACAACAATACAAACGGATGCGCAAAAGGGAAAAGGTGACAAGATTTTTGCTCATACTCAACGAGACTTTCCTCTCGTTCCACTCCCAGATCTTGACTATGGAGCCCCTACCGAGCATCGGCCGAATCTATCAATTGGCCGTGTAAGAAGAAAATCAACAGAGAACAGCAGATTACAAGAGGTGGAGATGGAATGGCGTTGGCGGCGAAAACCCTAGCTCGATCTTCGTCGAGGAGCGGAGGAGGAAGAGGACGAGAAAGGGGCGGAACTAGGGTTTCTCGAGGAGAACCCTAGCCATCTTGAATATATAGGGTGATCGGACGGTCCTCGTTCGTCCCTGGCAGCGAGCAGATCGGACGGCTCACGTGGAAGCGGCGCAATCGGCCCAGATGGGCCGCGAAGTGCTTTTGGCTGGATCAACCCAGATGGGCCACGGGGCATTCATGGGCTGGAAATCTCGCGCGGGGAATTATCCGGTGGATCAAAAGGCTCGTATAGGCCGACTTTGGCCCAAATTTCACAATCTGCGAACGTAACTCTTTTAGGCTCGAGAAATTTTACCTCTAAAGGCAAAGGTAAAATGTCGTGACTATTGTAAACGTCCACATCACACAAAAGTAGAAAATTGCTAGAAATTATATGGGAAACTTGGAGAAAAAGAAAAAAGGAAAATTTTCTCAGATTTTTCAGATATCGGGACAACCAGCGGAGAAGACAATTAGTCATGATGAATATCAAGGACTTATGGAGGCTCTAAGGAAATTGGACACCTCGATAAATCTGGAAGTTTCACAGGTACTTCTTATTGTCTACGGTAAATACAATTTCGAAGAGTGCATGGATTATTAATTCAGGTGCTAGTGACCATATTACCTGTGATAGGAGCTTGCTTTCAAACATCAGAAAATTATCTTTTCCCAAATCTGTTCAGCTCCCAAATGGAAACATGATCCAAGTTGAAATGATTGGCACTGTGAATCTTAGTTCACATATCATACTTTGAAATGTGCTTTACATTCCTAATTTCCAGTTCAATCTCATGTCAGTATCTCGAGCTTGCGAAGAAAATTCCTGTCGAGTCTTATTCAAATCTGATAAATGTTTCTTTCAGGCCCTTTCGACTGGGAAACTAATGGGCTTGGGTAGAGTCTTCCAAGGACTATATTTCTGGATGAATTTTCAATTATCTTCCAATAAATCATTGTGTAATACTACTATCAATGATAAGAATCTTCTTTATCATCAAAGATTGGGTCATACTGCTTTGTTTCCTTGTCCTCAGTGCCCTATCTGTCCATTAGCAAAACAGACACGTCCTCCTTTCCTAAATAGCGCTTCTCAAGTCAATGAAATATTCTCATTAATTCATGCTGATGTTTGGGGACCCTATCACACTTTGAATCATGATGGGTCCCGATTTTCTCTCACAATCGTAGATGATTTTTCACGTGCAACATGGATATTCCTCATGCAATCAAAAGCTCAGGTTCTTTCTCACCTGAGAATTTTCCTTGCTTTGTCCAAAAATCAATTTGGGAAATCAATTCGTCGTATACGTACTGACAATGGAAGAGAGTTCTTTAATGGAGAATGTGCTTCTTTTCTTTCCTTAAATGGAATTTTGCATGAAAGCTCTTGTACATATACACCACAGCAAAATGGAGTAGTTGAAAGAAAGCACCGTCATTTATTAGAAGTAGCACGTGCTCTTAAGTTCTAGGCTTCTATTCCTGAAATTTTTTGGGGAGATTGTGTGGTCACAACAACATACCTGATCAATCGTATGCCATCACGCATTCTTAAAGGAAAAACTCCTTTCGAAATATTGTATGGGAAAAAACCAGATCTGAGTCATCTCAGAGTTTTTGGGTGCCTATGTTATGTGACCACGGTAGGGCACAGGGATAAGATGGAACCTCGTGCAAGACGGTGTATATTCATGGGGTATTCAAATCTGAAGAAAGGATATCGTGTTTATGAACCATCCACAGAGAAATTTTTTGTGAGCAGAGATGTGTTTTTCTATGAAGACATTTTTCCTTTCAGAGACGCTCTTCATATATCTCAAAATGAAAGGCCAGGCATTAATCGATCCTTATCAGAGGAGGAACCATCTTCTGGAGAATCTTACATTGTTATTCCTCCTCCAAGAAATTCAGAATCAACTGCTGCACAATCCTCGATGTCTACTGAGGCCCATACGGATCATTCAATTGACGAGGACCCCAAAGAAAGGGATTCTCATCTGGCAGCTCTTCCAGAATCGAGTACTAATGAAGACCCGACCTTAATCCAGCATGAAGAACCTCGGCGATCTGGTCGAGTTAGTCGTCCACCTATCTGGACGAAGGACTGTGTATGTCCTTCATCAGGATCACCAGGTACTCGATATCCCATCTCATCATATATTTCATTTGATAGGCTATCGTCGGAACATTTATGTTGCATGAGTCATATCTCTGAGGGGCAAGAGCCATCTAGTTATAATGAAGCAATGCATGATCCACGTTGGCAAAAGGCTATGGAGGCAGAATTATAGGCTTTAGTGGAAAATCATACTTGGGATATTGTGCCATTACCTACTCATAGAAAACCTATTGGGTGTAAGTGGGTATATAAAATTAAATATCGAGCAGATGGTTCTATAGAGAGATATAAGGCTCGACTCGTGGTCAAAGGTTTCACACAACGAGAAGGTTTTGATTATCACGAAACCTTCTCCCTAGTAGCCAAAGATGTCATCGTTCGTTCCTTCCTGTCGGTTGCTGCCTTTCGAGACTGGTCATTGCATCAAATGGATACACATAATGCCTTCTTACATGGCGATCTGGATGAAGAAATATACATGGATCTTCCACCAGGATTACGGAGACAGGGGGAGTCTAAGGTATGTCGTCTCCGCAAATCTCTGTATGGATTGAAACAAGCTTCCCGTCAATGGTATGCCAAATTTACTAGTGCTCTTACGGCTGTTGGATTCAAACAATCTAAATATGACTATGCATTGTTCACTAGGAGGAAATGTATGTCGTCTATTTATTTGATGATTTATGTTGATGACATACTCATCATGGGCAATGATGGCTCTGCTGTCAAGAATCTGAAGGAATATCTGCATTCCACCTTCCATATCAAAGATTTAGGCTCGCTTAAGTATTTTCTCGGAATTGAGATAGCTCGTTCAGATCAGGGAATCTCACTCAGCCAGTGGAAATTCGTAATGGAGATTATATTAGAAGCAAGATTGTCAGGTTGCAAACCCGCCATTATCCCATCGAGCAAAATGCCAAGCTGACTTCAGTTGACTATGATCTTTGGAGTATCTTCTTCGATGATCCAAGTATTGAAAGATCCATCAGGATATCGAGACTCGTAGGGAAACTTATCTACCTTATCATGACGAGGCGGACATACGCTATGCAAGACAGACTCTCAGCCAATTCATGCACAGCCCAAAACAGTCTCACATGAATGCAGCTTTGAAAATTGTGAGATATTTGAAGACATACCCAGGATTGGGAATACTTCTTTCTCGGAAATGCAACATGGAAATGACAGCCTATTGTGATGCGGATTATGCTACATGTACCATGAGCAGAAGATCTATTACTGGTTTCTGTATCAAATTTGGGGAATCATTACTTTCATAGAAGACGAAGAAACAATCAACTGTGTCCTTATCTTCAGCTGAAGCCGATTATCGATCTATGGCCAAAACTATTTGTGAAATAGTTTGGTTAAGAGGTTTGCTTATGGATCTCGGGGCACAAATTAAGGGACCTACTATACTCTTCTGTGACAATGATTCAGCACTCAAGCTTGCAACAAATCCCATAGTTCATGAAAGGACAAAACACATAGAGGTCGATTGTCATTTCACTAGAGAGAAAATTCAAGAAGGAGTTATTCAGACTAGAGGAATCGGAACTACGAAGCAACCAGCGGACATGTTCACTAAACCTCTATGTCGAGACAACACGCATATTTTCTAAGCAAGCTGGGCGTCTTGGACATATACAAGCCACCAACTTGAGGGGGAGTATTGGAAGATATGATTTGCAGCATCAGGATGATTTGTAAATTGATATGTTTGTGTCTATATTAGGATTAGAAAGATCACAGGATATTCGGGAAATGTAAACTTGCTTTTATTATTATTTCTTTTGTATTATATACATCATTGTACAAAAGATACGATCAATGAAGTGAGGCACTAAATTTTTTCTTCCCTACGACCTTCGGCTCTCCTTTCTTCTTCGCTCACCTAGTTTTGTGACAACATTGCTCCTTGTTGCAGCCCTCAGATTTCCCTTGCCAGTGGATGGCAAATCCGCCTAGAGTTGGTAGAAACCCATGAATTCGAGTATGCAGAGAAGCTCACTTTGTCGGACGCACTTGCAATTTCTTCCTCTCCAATTCCAACTAAGATTGATCATGGACAGTCCGTCAATCGCTTTATTAGTCAAGTGATAAAAACGGATAACTAAAGTAGTCGCATTTTTTTCCTCACCACTTTCTTAACCCGTTCGTTGGCGACAGAAGTTCCTCCACTAACAGATTCAGGAACATATGGGCTGCTGACACGCACTTCATTCAACACAACTATAATACTCTTATCCCAGCGCACTGGCAGCCTGTATGTGAGGAACTTAAAGTTAATAAATTGCTTCTCCTGTAAAGCATATTGGCAAGTTCCATTTCCACATAGCCTACACTTTGAAAAGTCTAAACCAACTCGAGGCTTCCTAATCAGCATTCTTATGGGGAAAATAGGCAGAGTATTGACAGAGTATACTTACTTTCGTTTGGATACGAAAAGTGAGACCAAGAAAAGACCATCAACTGATACTAAATCTATAGGATTCACAAAATATGATGGCATTTTTCTCTCCACATGCACTTATTTCTCTTAACATAATAAAGGAAATAGTGGAAATGCATTAAAATTTGTTCTTGCTTTTGTTTCCTTTTCCTATCTCTAACTCAATCGTAGGCTACAAAGCCATGAAGTCCATATAAATGGATAAGAGGTCTACCTCTTCATGAGTGAAACATTGACCTTTACTAGCGTAGTCAAAGGCAAATGGCGCATTAAGGCACTAGGGCCCTGAAATGACTAAGGTGAGAGGCAAAGAAAAAAAGAGCACGCCCAAGCAAAGGAAGGCGCAATCAAGCAAATCTTTTTAGCATTAATCATCTTAAACGAGAATCAAATTTACATTTTAAATTTAAACTAGTCCAAAAGTGTAAATAGAGAGCATACAAGAAAAGCGTGCACTTAGCCATAAGGATGGAGTGAAAAGTAACCCAAACATAATGTCATTTAGCTTAGAAGAAAACAAAGCGAAACGCCGATTTCTTCTAGATCTAAGAATTATGATTCTAGAAATTTACTTTGTTCTGGGTCCTATCTTCCATCCATCTTTCTGAAATAAAGGATAAAAAAAATCATTCAAAAGAAAGACTCCTAAAAGTTTCCATAACCCGCAGTTCGCATCAGGTGAGTGCCTTGTGCCCTGTGTGTCTGATGGCTTAGGTAAGAAAGGCATGCCCCTTGTTGAACATGCCTCACCTAGACATCGCACAGGTGAAAAGCCATTGCCTTGCCTTGCCTTCCCTTTGTGCCTAGGTGTGCGCTTTGTGCACTTTCGACTACAATGACGTTTACAATTCTACATGTAATGAGCTATAGAAATTATGTCAGCAACATGTACTTGTCAATTTTAACAGGCTGACCAGGCCAAAGCGGACTTAACTCTAATTATATCCAAGAGCTTCGATACAATCTTACTCCAAATGCTTATGAAGAACCCTCTGATGGGCTCAACATCCACAACTATCAGATAAGGGTGTGAGTTAGCTAAAGACTCACAAACCAAATTTATTAGTTTAACTAGCAATCAACAGCAATGTGCCACACAACAACCTTCTCTCCATAATCTCCAAATTTAGTAGTTTCGGCCTTTTAAGCAAGATCAGGTGGAAGTGATGACTAGCTAGTTAGGTGAGGTGGTTGTACATGGCCATCCTTGGCTTATTACAGTTAAGCACGGCATGAACTATCATACCCCGCCGTTTCGTTGTCCATGAGAGTGCTTGTCCACGGACATTGATGCAAGGGCTTATTCCATCAAAAGCGGTTAGTGGAGAAGCCTCTTTTTCGTTTTCCGCAAACAACCTTTAGAGAGGCTATACAAAAACAAGATAAGCTTCTAAATAAATTATGCGCAATACCTTAACATCTCCTCTTACATGTAAATCAGATTAAAAATGATACATGAAAATTTAACAAATGAGGCCATGCACTCGAAGTTTGTTGGAGCAAAATCTATTATGACATTATGTTAGAGGAGATTGAAGCTTATAGGTGAATGGCGATCAAATGCATGAGAAAAAAAAAATTCAAAACCCTTAAGCAAATGATGTAAATATATATTTGAGTGATGATGATAAGTTCTCATTTAGAAACTATTCATAACCCCTAGATGAAAAGATTATATGTATTTGATGGTGTAATATTTTTCTCAATCAAATTTTTTATTGAGAAATTACAATTTGGGAAATGGCTATACTTATTTTTAGAGCAACTCTAAGTGAGATTATCTTTGCTTTAAGTTCATGTTGTGTCACCAGCGATTGTCATTCACTCAATGATTATTGTGGTTTGATCGGGCCCGTTTGGTTCAACTTTGTGGAAATGACTTTAAGAAAGTGCAAATATCTTTGAGGTAAAGGGGTTTTCCGAAATGCTACATTATTTGGTGAATTATAATCTCAAATAGCATTGAAAAATAACTTTAGCATAAACACCGTTTGGCAAAACTTACATTTGTAATTGGCTTTTGCTATTTTTATTTTTTTTATTTAAGTCTAAAAATCAAATTCGCGGTCGACTAACTGTCAGAACAGTTATATCTGGCCGTCGGACCACCAGATCTGGCCGCTGAGGTTGTGACCTCAAGCGGCGTCACTTGGTTCACGCGAGCCAGGCGATGTCGCTTGAGGTCGCGCGGACCTAGGTGGCATTGCTTGGTTCGCGCGTGCCAGGCGATGCCACCTGGATCGCGGGTCACGCCACCTAGGCGGTGGTCATTGGGGACGTGCGACCCCCAGGCGGTGGCGGCGGCTGCTGGAGAAGCCCGACTCTCAGTCGGGGAAGACGAAGACGAATGGGAAAGAAGATGAACAGTAACGATGATAAACAATAAACTTGCATTTCCAAAATGCTCAATGCTCAAAGCTAGTCCGGACCTGCGTTGGGTTTTCAACATTGGAAATGCTGATATTTGGCTAATGAGCTTTCAAAAATATTTGCCAAACACAAAATATTTTTTCCAATGGGCTTTGGGAGCTCAAAGCTCCTTGAAAAAGCTGAACCAAATGGAGCTAGAGGCCATATTTCAATTTCAAAGAAGAGGATGGTCGATTTTTTTAAAGACCTATCCACCTATATGCCTAAATAATCGCAGTCTACCGATACACTAATGAAGTTGCATCGGCAGGCTTGTACATGTCTCTAAATCATAATTAGTATTTTAATAGTTATGATTCAATCAAAATATAATCATTGAGAAGTACGAAACTTTTATGAAAATTGATACTGAGAGTCATTACTAATGGTCCCTCCTTTCCGTCCTATATCTATAAACAAAAAAGTTTTGGCTTGTGTCGTTTAGCGTGAAACTTCTATAGCAATTCATCATTTTTAGTCAACTACGATTCATATTCGCTAAAGAAAATAAAGATAGCATCAGATCTTAGATTTACTTTTCCGGAATTAAGTATAAAGAGCGCACAGAATCCTAAAAAGGCCGGTGATTGACCAATTCCAAATTTTCTACTTCGTTATTGTCGGATACTATTCCTTTAGTTAGAAAATAACGATGAAGGAAGCCTTCATATTCGTACTTTCTAACTATATTTAATGAGCCCTAACGCAAACCTTCAGGCTACGCTTGATCGTCCGGATTTTTAATCGGGATAGATTTGGATAGGATAGGATATGAAATCCTGTGATTTTTTTATATCCCGTATCATTGTTTAGTGAATCACAAGATATTAAAGTCGGATATGTTTCACATCATATCATGTACATTTTTTATATATAAGTGGCATATCATTATAAATTAACCTAAGTGTTCATAAACGGAGATGGTGAAAATCTCTCGTAATACTATTCCTTAATTTATTTTTGTTTATTTTTTATTTTATTTTTCTTTTTTATATTATTTTCATTATTATTTCTTTTTTCCCCTTTCACCATTCTTTAATAAAATTTTATCAAATAGTAAATTGTACTAACATACCTAAAATACAAAAATACCTAAAATATATAATAAATATAAATATTTAATTTATAGATTGAATGTTTATTATAATATAGAATTAAAGTTGAATATATAAATTAAAATAAGATTAATTAAAAATAAATTTTTATTTTTTTTTATTTTTAATTATTTAAATTAGAATTCAAATATTATTTATATTGAAATATAATTTCAATTTTGTTAATTTAATAAGTTTGTTATTCAAGAAAAATAACTTTCTTATTATGGACATTAGAAATCCTATTCACCTTTAACCCACCTCCCCATGGGATAATTTTATCCCGTCTATATCCCCATTATATTCGACTTTTCTTGTTGTCAAAGAAAGATCAAACGTAGGATAGGATAAATCATATCATATCCCGAATTTTATCGGATCGCAAACGCAGCCTCAAGGTATATTTCACTCTAGTTAATTTCAATGTCTTGAAAATATAAGTGATTATCATATATCTTGATCATAAAGTAGCCATTATTAAGGACCGCCCTTAGGGAGTCATTAGGTAATCAACCAATGAAAATGTACAAAATCAATATGATACTTGGCTCATTATATATGTAAACTGCAATTGATCATATGGAAAATTGAACTGTTCCTTTGAAAGCTTAAATAAGCACTGTCTAGATAGGAAAGTGAATAAGTAAATAAAATCAAGTGTAAAAGAAATGTCACAAAAAGTAGCGTCAGATAAGCCCTGTCTTGATAGAAAAGTGAATATTAGTGCTATGACCATCTTTAATGTTCTATGAATGACCTATGACCCCGCGACACGTGAATCGTGTTGGGGCACGTCATTGGGTAATGTACTAATCAAACAAATAACATGATTAATCACCTCATATTAGCCATCATTGCTCCTTTTCTTATGGCTAATCCAATTACTTTGTCACCAAAACATTGCCATGTCCCTGTATGAATTTTGTTAGCAAGTGGCCCCTTTAGACTAGGGCCACTTGTTCAACACCTAAAGAATGATTTTTTGTTTTTAATATACTTTTGTTATCGTGTTATTGGTCATTATTGTATTTTAAAATTAAGATATTTTCTTAATCAAGAATGGCTGACGAGGACTCTCGTTAATTTAAATACCAGTTATTCACAATTTCACATGAATTCATGACCAGCTTCAATTATCCTAACAATATACTTAAAAAATATATAAATAATAGACCACTACCCCACTAATGAGACTAATTGAAAAAGCAAAGGATATATTGAAAAAAGAGCTATACTTTTACCAAAACGACAAAAACTCTTCCCAAATAGCACAAGAGCGGTTGACATACAATGAATTGAAGATATCTCGGTGTTCAAAACAATTAAGTTATTAAATAGGGCCAAAAGAGCTGTATTTAAATATGGCTGAGAAGGATAATCGCACAAATTTCAATTGCCAGCTTTTGTTTTTACCAAAAGATTTTCCATTGATCATCAAAATTATATATGAAAGAGAATATTAAAAGTCAAGTAACTAAGCAAGCCCATATAACTTCAAAACAAAAAATAAAAGTCAAGGTGTTTCATTGGAGCATGATTGACAAAGATAATCACATGCTCATTCTTCAAGAATAGAGGACTGCATCTAAGTGAAATGATCAGCGGCCAATCGCCAAATCACATGGTAGCATCAGTGATAAGTACATATCGGGATCTCTATCTATAGTTATAGTTTTGTCTTTTGGCGGTATGCATCTAGGTTCAATGTTCCCAATACCATCACCATAAAATTGTTGAAGAAACTTAGATTTCACACCGGTAGAAGTGAGCTTTATAGACAATGCGAAGTGAAGAAGCAAAGGATATATTGAAAAAAGAGCTATACTTTTACCAAAACGACAAAAACTCTTCCCAAATAGGACAAAAGCTGTTGACATACAATGAATTGAAGATATCTCAGTGTTCAAAACAATTAATTTATTAAATAGGGCTAAAAGAGATGCATTTAGATATGGCTGAGAAGGATAATCGCACAAATTTCAATTGCCAGCTTCTTTTTTACCAAAAAGAATTTCCATTGATTATCAAAATAATTTATGAAAGAGAACATTAAAAGTCAAGTAACAAAGCAAGCCCATATAACTTCAAAATAAAAAAAAAAAAATCAAGATGTTTCATTGAAGCATGATTGACAGAGATAATCACATGCTCGTTCAAAACAAAAAATAAAGAGCTATAAAAAATAAAGAGCTATACTTTTACCAAACGACAAAAACTCTTCCCAAACAGGACAAAAGCTGTTGACATACAATGAATTGAAGATATCTCGGTGTTCAAAACAATTAATCTCAGTGTTCAAAACAATTAATTTATTAAATAGGGCTAAAAGAGATGCATTTAGATATGGCTGAGAAGGATTATCAAAATAAAAAATAAAGAGCTATACTTTTACCAAAACGACAAAAACTCTTCCCAAATAGGACAAAAGCTGTTGACATACAATGAATTGAAGATATCTCGGTGTTCAAAACAATTAATTTATTAAATAGGGCTAAAAGAGATGCATTTAGATATGGTTGAGAAGGATAATCGCACAAACTTCAATTGCCAGTTTCTTTTTTACCAAAAAGAATTTCCATTGATTATCAAAATAATTTATGAAAGAGAACATTAAAAGTCAAGTAACAAAGCAAGCCCATATAACTTCAAAATAAACAAAAAAATAAAAATCAAGACGTTTCATTAGAGCATGATTGACAGAGATAATCATATGCTCGTTCTTCAAGAATAGATCTAGGACTACATCTAAGTGAAATGATCGGTGGCCAATCACCGAATCACACGGCAGCATCAGTGATAAGTACACACCGGAATCTCCATCTGTAGTTATGGCTTTGTCTTTCGACGGTGTGTGTCTAGGTTCGATGTTCCCAATACCATCACCATAAAATTGTTGAAGAAACTCAGATCTGGCACCGGTAGAAGTGAGCTCTATAGCCAATGCGTAGTGAAAAAGCAAAGGATATATTAAAAAAAGAGCTATACTTTTACCAAAATGACAAAAACTCTTCCCAAATAGCACAAGAGCAGTTGACATACAATGAATTGAAGATATCTCGGTGTTAAAAAAAATTAAGTTATTAAATAGGACCAAAAGAGCTGTATTTAAATATGGCTAAGAAGGATAATCGCACAAATTTCAATTGCCAGCTTCTTTTTTTACCAAAAAGATTTTCCATTGACTATCAAAATTATACATGAAAGAGAATATTAAAAGTCAAGTAACTAAGCAAGCCCATATAACTTCAAAATAAACAAAAAATAAAAATCAAGGTGTTTCATTGGAGCATGATTGTCAGAGATAATCACATACTTGTCATTCAAGAATAGATTAGGGACTGCATATAAGTGAAATGATCGGCGGCCAATCACCGAATCACACGGTAGCATCGGTGATAAGTACACGTCGGGATCTTCATTTATATTTACAGTTTTGTCTTTCAGCAATGTGCGTCTAGGTATGATGTTCCGACACCATCACCATAAAATTGTTGAATAAACTCAAATCGACATCAGTGGAAGTGAGCCTTATGGCCAATGCAAAGTGCCAAAGCTTTGAATGAAAACATGTTGAATGAGCATAAATTTGACACTGAAGCTGCTGTGAACGTCATTGAAATTGGAGGCTGACTATTTATTCATTAAAACTTCAAAATCTATAATTAGATCAGAGAGAAAAACTCCCAACTTGTTGGTTACCATCTATATCTCACTAATAGCTTCACATGATTTTAATATCAATTGCTTGAGCTGAATTTTCCGTATTGGTTGTTGATTTCCACAAAAGATTGTCATAATTTTTAAAAAACCTATTCACCTCCTTCTACTTCTAGAAAACTTACTCAAACTAAGAATTCAACTCCAACTAGGGAACCTATTCAAATTAGAAATCTTACATGGATCATGTTTCCTTCAAGAGCTTGAACTCGAGACATATTTTCAATAAAATAAAGAGTCTTTCGCACACTTTGTTTATCACCTAGACAAAAGCCTTTACTTTAAGCATAATGCCTTTTCTCGTGTGCTTAAAAATGGGTTTGACACTCTTGCTAACTCTGTGGATAAGCAAGTAGTAGATAAATGGACTCTATAGCACTCTATAATGCTTAGATTTATCGATTTCAAGCACTTGTCGACATACTAGGTTTTGCTAGAGGTTTCAAAATGGGTTATGGACCCATTTATGGTTAAATGGGTCGTTAATGGGTCAAGCTTTATTTCCTAAAGCACCCATAATGGGTTTTAATGGGTCAAGACTGAGATATATGGATTTTAAATGGGTCAAAGAGCTGACCCATTTAAGACTCATTTATCAACCCATTAAAAATGAACCCATTTATTTTCACTCAAAACCTCACCATCTCTCTCTTCTCTCTTTCACTTTACAATTTTTTTTATTATAAAAACCGAAATTATAATTATTTTTTTATTATCATTTTTTTTTCTTTTTTCTTTCTTCTTCCTCTGGTCGCTAGCACGGCAATGGCCGGCGATTGACCAGGCGAGCCTCGAGCTCGCTCGAAGTTGGAGGCCTCGCCGGCGTCGGCGAGGCTCGAGCCTCGCTAGATCCGGTGGCGGTGGGGTGAGCGCGTCGGCGAGCTCGCCGGACATCGCCGGCGAGCTCGCCCGATCGACGAGGGGGCGGAGGCCTCGCCTCGCGACGTCCGGCTAGGGGCGAGCTCGCCGACGCCGCGAGCCTCGAGCTCGCCGGATCTAGCGAGGCGGAGGCCTCGCCAACGTCTCCGGGCGAGGCTCGAGCCTCGCCAACGTTCGGCGAGACTCGAGCTCGCTCGCGCCGCGTGTCGGCGGGCTCGAGGCTTTGTGGCCGGCCACCGACCGTCGTCGTCGTGGTCGGCGGCCCCAAAGAAGAAGAATAACAAAAAAAGAAAAAAAAAAAAAGAAAATTAAAAATTATATTTAAAAATAAAAATAAAAATTAATAAAAATTATTTTTTAAAAATTAAAAATAATTAAAATTCGATTTTTTAAAATAATTATTTTAGAAATTATAAAAATTTTCCATTAAATTTATGTTGTATAAAACTATTTTAGCAATACTATATATATATATATATATAAGAAATAATTTTTTTGAAAAATTATAAAAAATTGAAAAATTATTGATTGGATTTTTATTGCTCGGAAGTTTTTTTAGTAATATAATCTTAAAAAAAACATAAGAATAAGTTTTCCTAAATTTGGTTAAATATGAAAATATTTTATTAATATGGGTCGGATCGAGTATGTGTCGGGTCGGGTATGTGTCGAAAAATTTACATTAGATATAAATGGGTTATAAATGGGTTAATGGGTCAATTTAGGTCGACCCATTAACGACTCGACCAAACCCGACCCGACCCGACCCACCCGTTTGACACCTTTAGGTTTTGCACAGTGTTTGGTCTTCTTATAGGTATTCATATACATATACACACTCTGGACTTGTGGAAAAGACAAAAAAATCCTCTGTTTTGATCTTCTATATAGGGCATATTGCAATTGTACTCGTCACTCTCGTCGTCGGACTATTATACCCACCGAGCATGTGCTCTCCTCCGTCCTCATCCTATCTCTCTCTCTGTCCGTTCATGTTTTAAAGAAGGAGGCCCTAGCGACCTCGGATTTGGATCACTGAAGGCAACCAAGCAGCTACGGGCACGATTGTCGGTATCACCACGTGGCTACTTTTAATGGTTATCTAAAGAGAGAGAAAAAGAGAGGGTGGGTGGATAACGCGGCGAGATACGGACGGGGGTTGTAGCTGCGGGCCAACGATGGAGGATAGCGCAAGTCGACGGGAGACGACAAGGAGCGAACCCTAAAGGCGGATCCGAGTGAAGGAGAAATCAGGGTATTATTATTTTCTTTGTGGTAATTTCTCTGAGAGCATAAGGGTATTTTAGTAAATTCGGGCTAGGTTGATTTTTTTATGAGGTCTTATCATCTCAAAATGGACAAGAAGAAATTATTTTTTATGATATTTTGTAACGTGACGAAGAGTACATGATATACCCAATCAATCACTTTTATCTTGTGTTAAAAAATCTCATCGTAATCGGTTCAATTTATGTTATTCTTTCATTTTCGATTGACTTGTTTCTGTAGAAAAACATTTTCTGTAGAAACCCTTATTTTCTCAACTTGCTTGCTTCAAGAAGCAACACAAAATATATTAGGTGGGGCCAAAAAAATGGTTATCCAGTATTCAATCAACAGATTCTTGGATCTTTTCTCAATAAGTAGTACAGCTATTGGTAAGAAAAATGTGGATCAGATACACAGAATGTAAGCATGCATTTGGAACAAGTAAAACAATGATAAAAACCTAAATCTTCGGCACATTCGACCGTCCTTGTCACCATGTGGAGCACTAGATGATATTGCCTAGTAAAATCTAGAAAAGCAAGATGCGCCGTAAAATATGAATATGTCGAAACAATTAGTGGGGACTTGGAATTTCAGAGGCTTATGGAAACGTCCAGGTAACTCAATTTTCTTCAATATTACCTATGTGCTTACGTCTATAATTTACTAAGTCCAGATGTATTACTGCAGCACCGGGTAAACGACGAATCTGCAGTCACACCAATATTTATCTTTTGGGCCTTGCCTGCTTGCTAATATACTGGTGAAGCCTTGTTCAGTACAGGTCAACAGAGTAGCTTGCGTCTATCAATGAAAGACTCAAATTCCCAAGCTTCGATCCTACATATATCTCCAAAACCCTTTCCTTCATTCACAAACATGGAGTCCTCTTTCTCGTTTTCAACCACAGCCCTTCTTGGCATCTTTGCCTTCGCAACCATTCTCTACTTTTTCCGCTCGCTATTAGTTAGAACAAAAAATGGCAGAAGAAGTGTCGAGGGCCACAAAAAAGCCTCCTTGCCAGAAGCTGGCGGCGCATGGCCTTTGATCGGCCATCTCCATCTCTTAGGAGGCCCAGTGCCACCCCATATAATCCTAGCAAGCATGGCTGACAAGTACGGGCCGATCTTCACCATCAAGACCGGCGTTCATCGAGCATTGATAGTTAGCAATTGACAAATAGCCAAGCAGTGCCTTACAGTGAATGATAGAGCCTTTGCGAGTCGACCAAAGTCGGTCAGCTCCGAAGTCATGGCCTACAACTATGCCATGTTTGGCCTCGCTCCCTATGGCCCTTATTGGCGCCAAGTGCGCAAGGTCACCATACTTGAGCTCCTCTCTAATCACCGGCTGGAATTGCTCAAGCACGTCCGACACTCGGAGGTACAAGCATCGGTGACCCACTTATATAAGCGATGTATGGAAAGCTATAGTGGTGCACCAAAGAAGGTGTTGGTGGACATGAAGCGATGGTTTGGTGACATTACTCTAAATGTGGTGTTTAGGATGATAGTTGGGAAACGATATGAGGACGAACAAGACGAGAAGGGTCGAGAGGCCTTGAGGAGCTTCTTTGATTTGGCAGGGAGGTTCATAGTGTCCGACGCATTCCCGATTTTAAGGTGGTTGGATTTGGATGGGTACGAGAGGATGATGAAGAAGACAGCCCAAGAGCTAGACCGTGTGGTTCAAGGATGGCTGAATGAGCACAAAAGCAGAAGAAGCGCTAACAAGAGACGTGGCGACAACAAGGACAGTGACCAGGATTTCATGGATGTGATGCTCTCCATTGTAGATGCTGCCGAAGAAATTCCAGGTCACGATGCCGATACTTTCATTAAAGCAACATGCATGGTAAGTTTATTTAGCATAATCATTACCGCAGTTTCATTAAAAAAAGCATTTGATATGGTAGATTTGATTTCCGACATTCACAATATAGATTTTTGTGTACATAACATGTATATACATCTATCTACGATTTGTTTTGTATAGATAGTCCCGGAGTATGACATGCCATGTGTCCTCTAAAGCTTTTTCCTAGTTTGGAAGAACCAATTTACTCCCCTTTAAATGATCACATGATACGCATAAGAATATTTTTCACAGACGCTATAAGCAATTAAGGGCATGTTTGGATATAGTACTAGAAACTTTGCACAGATTACATCACTTGCAATTTTTAACCCCTTCAACACCAAAAATTTCACAAAATTAGTTGACATATAAGTTATATATCATATTTTGAATTTTTGACAAGAAATAAAAATAAAATCGCTTCCAAATTGGCTCTTCCAACACGTTAGCGAAAATAGCATTTTACCTGCCCTAAGTCCCACTTTCAAGTTTTTTTTAGAGGAAATGTACTCTAGCTTTATTTTTATGCAGCTGTCTGAAAAACTTATCTTTTAGTATCTGCAAATAATTGACACGTTAAAACACATTACAAATTCAACACGTTGCGGTGTACTACATATCTATATATTTCACGTTTAATTTGACTTTTATCACATTAAAACAAAGAAATCATATAAAATTTAATTCATTATATATCTATCATCTTCTTCATCCTAAATGTATATTAAAAGATTTTTATGATACAACTTCTGAACGTAAAGAAAATATGGCCGAAACAATTTTAGGTCCCATATATTCATCATGCAAAAGGTTATCACTAGTTATTTAGATTGTTGAATAATTTCTTGTGAACCGATGATACGACACATGGCAACTCCATTTAGATAAGAACAATCTCACTTCACGTTCTTTTTTTCATATTCGTGTATAAGAACAAAAATTGCCGTGGAAGCACACTTGTTCTTTTCCTCGCCTGCCTGAATATGATCTGGCATAACACGCGTCCGGATCAGATCATGCAATAACGACTAGATTCAAGAAAAGAAGAGACTTTTAATGAGAAAAGAACAAATTCAACTCAAATGCATAAGAACAAAAATTGCCGTGGGAGCACGCTTGTTCTTTTCCTCGCCTGCCTGAATAGGATCAGGCATAACATGCGTCAGGATCAGATCATGCAATAACGGCACTGGATTCAAGAAAAGAAGAGACTTTTATTAAACCCATAACAAAGGAGAAAAGAACAAATTCAACTCCAATGTGACAATCCCTTAAGGTCAGGTAAGACAGAAAAATAGAACAATAATGCCAATGTTAATAGAACAGCTAGGTTCTTTCCTTGCACTCGGAACAAATCATATCATGTGATTCGACTATTTAAGGGCGGCATATAGCAAACACTATGGGGTCTAAACATTTTTCTTTGATAAAATTTGCAGTTGCATGAAAAGGAGAAAAAAGTTCTTCGGAATTAAGGTATACTATGAATCAAGAAGTATTGCTTAGTGTGTCTGATCAATTGGTGTCTCCTACGTATTTCGAATGATAGTATAATGCATCACCGGCCTTTTAAAATTAAATACTAAAGAAATAATGTCATTACCCTATAAATGTGATATAAGTTTGTTCTCTATGATTGGTGAAGGCCACCAGCATATTTTGACAAAAGATTGTCCACAAGTACCATGTTTAAATATCGTACATCAATTGACAATTGGGTTTATATACTCTTTATAGACATGTGACCTCCCTCCTCCTATTAGTTTAGGCTTTTGGATTCAACTTTTTAACATGTACTGAAAAAAGGTCCTACCTCTTTTGTGTGTGTGTCCACTCGTACTAATCAAATTTCACGTGTCACTCATAATTTGACTTGCACATGAGAAAATGTGTTGAAATATCCTATGTTACTTAACAATGGAATTTATATATAGTTTATATACATACAATCTCCCTTCACCTATTTATTTGAGTTTTTTGTTGTCGACCATCCGTTACTTTGTAGGCACTTGTCTTAGCTGGCTCAGACACTACCTCAGTCTCTCTGACGTGGGCCTTGTCTTTGTTGCTCAACCATCGTGAAGTTCTAAAGAAGGCCCAACATGAACTGGACACTCAAATCGGTAGAGAAAGGCTAGTAAATGAATCGGACCTCATGAATTTGGTCTACATCCAAGCCATCATCAAGGAAACCATGCGTTTATACCCGGCGGGCCCACTCGGCGTCCCGCATGAGTCCATGGAAGACTGCACCGTGGATGGCTACCACATCCCGAAGGGCACTCGTCTCCTCTTCAACTTTTGGAAGATCCATCGTGACCAGCACATATGGTCAGACCCTCTAGAATTCCGGCCGGAGAGATTCTTGACCACCCACAGAAATTTCGATGTTCGAGGTCAAAATTTCGAGCTGATACCATTCGGGAGTGGTCGGAGAATGTGCCCCGGAATCAATTTAGCCATGCAACTAATTTCGCTTTCGCTTGCTGCTCTTCTGCATGGGTTCGACATTACAACATTGGCGGATGAACCGGTTGACATGACCGAGGCAATCGGAATGACAAATCTCAAAGCCACCCCACTTGAAGTCCTTGTGACTCCACGACTTTCTGAGCACGCATACCGGTGACTCTCCTCTATAAATGTGAAATGCTCAGGCTCCACATCTGTAGCGTCTCTCTTCCATGTCCCACTCAGTTTGTGAAGTACGTTTCTACAAATAAGTTGAAGAGAATACTGATATATGGATAATTTATTAGTTGACAGTTTCACTATGGGGCATGCTTGATCATGTCTAACTTTCATGATTTACTTTTTGTGTTCTATGGTAATCATTAAGGATGCTGATGTGTTAGTTTGTGTAACAATGCAGTTTGAATTATGGACTATTATTGGGAAGGGAATTACACAGTTATTTTTTTTTCCCCGTGACAAAAGAGCTGTATATATATGGTAACACGATAAAGTCTGCAGTTATGTTAAAGCACACGGTGTGCTGTGAACTATGCTTGACTCCTCGCCTGTGCAAAGTATGCTTCGAAAACAATATTAGTTCATTGTAGTAGCGGATTGAAAAATATAAATTGGATATGGAGGGTATTACTTGGGTAGGTTATCGAGGACTTATACGATGCTTTGATTGTGGCCTTTATATCTATCTTCCCCTTTGTCCATTTAAGTTTTTAGATCATATGAAAAGGTCACCCTCAATTGTTAAAAGTACATCTTGAGTTTCTGTCGAGATTGAAGGAAATGTGTGAAAATAAATAGGTAAAGAATTGAAGTGTCTGAGTATTGAACCCTAAATTTTAACATTCCATTTAGTCATTTATTGCATGAAAATTAGGGATTGACCCCATCCCCTAAACAAAAAATAATCAAATTGCATATAGTTTAGGAGCCTTTTATAGCATATAGATAAACTCATAAAATTGCATTTAATTTGACCGGCGATGGATGCACTTACTTAAAGGTTTTGAACTTAATTGAGTTATCTAGACTAAGCTCATGGAGACAGCAGGATTCGACCAAGCCCATTGCACAAATACATTGGCTGAAATTTAAATAGCAAAGGGAGGAATTCTGAACTTTAATTGAAATGAATTTATCCCATAAGAGCTAGAATTAATATTAGGCTTTGAGCTTAATTTTAATTTTTTAAACAATATTTGTCGTGTCTTATTCCTCCATAATACTTTTCGGTCATAAATTGTATATTTGAATCAACTAATTAAATTGACAAAAGAAGGACGTTCTAATATTAATACTTAAATATAGAAAAAGTGCGACAGTAATTCATCATGTTCATATTTAAAGGATAGGGTAATAAGGGAAAATCAAAGAAAATACTACAATTGATGTGAATTTTTTCGCAAAGCATCTTAGCACCCGCTATAAATTCTTATTCTTTAGGGTGATCAACTTATCGCTTACAAGAGGAGCTTTATATTAAAAAAGATAAAACTTTGAGATAACTTTTTTCAAGTGACGTTGAAGATAGTTTTAAGGAGCCTCAATCAATAGAAGAGATTTTTGTCCTTATTGCGTTGGAATTTTCTCTCCATTAGTCTAAAATTCTACATAGGTAAAATCACTCTTTAATAATGGAAAACGAAAGATTTCTACATTCGAGAAATAAATTATGTAGAATTTTTATTTGGGATAAATCGATCCTATCTGCACCCATCCAAATAGTATTTTCATCTGAAAAATAATTCTTTTACTTTTAAAAATAAATTAAAGTAAACCGTCTATATAAATGTAACCAAACCGCATCTTACTTTTTGTCAACCAATTTGGCGGTCCAATTGTTGCTCATGTTCTATGTATTTTTTTTTTAATTTAGGGTTAATGAAACGATATAAATTTGATTCTCTTCTTCTTCTTCATTTTTTTTTTTTTTTTTTTTTTTTTTTGCTTTTGTCTTTTGAGCAAGTTACTTCATGATGAGCCTGGATAAGGGGAATTTTAGGACGGAGATATGAGAGACAGAGAGAGGCCAGTGGGCAAAGTTGTGTGCATGGGAATAACGTTGCATAGAAAAGGATGAATTTATTCATTTTTGGGGTTAAGTGTGCATTTCGCTCCCAATTTGAGAATTGTGCGTTTTATATCTAATCAAATTGATATATTAACCTATGCGGCTCATTATAGTCGAGTATTGAATAAAATTCACCGATTTAAATGTTCACTTGTCATTTATCTCGTCATTCAATATATAAACTCTATAAGCTAGTCTCATTTATTTTAATTTTTAGCTTTTCAAATAGCGGTTGATAGACAACTTTTGTCTAGTGTCGATTGGTGGTTCATAAAGACGAGCATCATCCATATTTATTTTCAATCAAATCTATATGTAGAAAGACATCCTTATTCGTAATTCGTGATTGGAGATTAGGTTGAAATTTAAAAAAAAAAAAAACGAAAGTCTCTCCATCATGAATAGACAAAAAGATAGGTCCTGCTTTTCTTTCAGACGTGTCTTGCCTCCTATTTCAAAGAGAACAACTTGTGACCGGCACAGATCTCTTTCTTCCTTTTTCAGGTCCAGATAAAAAGTTGCGTTGAATAAAATAGTTACAGGATACACTCACTTCATGAGTCCGCTGTTACAACCCTCGATTACCTTAATCTTCGCCAAGTTTAGGAGCATCAGCAACAAAATATGCAGCGAAAATCTAGTTTCTGTTTCACTAAATGTCTCTGTGCATCCAGAATCTCAAATGGTCCACCTTCAATTTGGAATTCTACGGAAAAAAAAAAAGTATTATATTGCGTGAATGAAAGTTATTCGACCATGCAAGGAATGAAAAGGACAGTCAGGCTGCTTTTTCTTGATTGGACGGCGAGTTCGTTTTCCTGGGATGAACTTCTTGTATCCTGGTACAAAAAGGATTGCCTCATTTTATCCGAATGACATCGACATCCGAATTTCTTCGAGGACTATAGTTGCAGTTTGGGTTTTCCACATTTCCAAAGTGAGAATTTCTAATATGGGTTCCATCCACCAAATACCTCATGATCATGTCCACTCGGCAATATGGTATACTTAGTTTATTCATCGGTCTTCACCTGATTTGGAAAAAATTACCCTATGAATCTTAAATTTATTGTACGAATACTAATTTAAATCTAAAATTTTCAATTTTGCTAATTTAATCTTAAACTTTTACACGAAATTTTAATATCGTTTTCGTTGAAAATCGTTGGTGCAATAATCATTCATCTCTAACCATCTCACGTGAAACATCGCTATGTCAGCGATTTCTTGCAGAATTTCATGTAAATATTTAGAATTAAATTGTGAAAATTGAAAAGTCTAAAATTAAACTGGCATTTGTACAATGCATTTAGGAATGATTGAACAATTTTCCTAACAATGGTCATGAAATCGAGTAATTTTCCTAGCTAAAGAAACCACAACATCAAGCCTTTTGTTTTAACGCCAATCATGAACTCATGACCATGTCAATTTAAAGTCTACTCGATATCTCTACAAACAAGGACACAATGGTAAGAATCCTATAAAAAAAAGATATGGTAGTTAGTGCTGCTTTTTACTAAACAAGGAAATGATTAGGTAATTTATCTATTGCTTCCCGGCAGATTTCCGAATACAACCTTATAAATCTAAATTAATTCTGGTACTTAATTTAGGTAAATAGGAGAATCGCCGGTACAAGGAACTATTGTCGTTGGAGTGCTCAAACGAGTTTGTAACATTCGAATATTGTGATAACTGCATATAAACGTTGGTTTTAGGATACTAGACATTCAATCAATTGAGAGCAATGCATGGTTTTCTTGCAAATCACGTATGATGGTCGACATAGACCATTGATTCCCCTGCGATGTTCGATACCTCTTAAAACAGGTGCAGCACATTTTTTTCGCGCCACGAGAAAAAAAGATATTCCAGAAAACCATCACTTGTATCGGTGGGAAATTTAAAACTCGAGTTTATGGACCGGGTGCGACCACAGCCATTGGTCCTGTAAGACCCAGAGATAAGGCCCACGCGAAATCGTTGCGATCGATAGCCACGATCGATCCATCTCATAATATTCGAGTCCTGGCAAGAAACTTCCCCACATGGAGAGATCAGAACCATTACAGATTCCACAATCTCTTCAAAGAGTTGGCCTTTCAATGGGCCTCTCATCACCCAAAGAACCTGTGAGCAATAGATCAATCGGGCGACAATTGACCGTCAGAGCTATATCAAAGATTGCTCAACGATCCAGGGCACCGCCGGTGCTCCACGGTCTGTGCTCCTAAAAGCACAAACAACAACTATTCACTGCATACGACATGGTATTTGCCCATCATACATCATATTTTCTTTGTTTTTCCACCACATTTCTTCTGCCTTCCGAATTGATATAAATCCGTAATAACTCGCCTCCTGACCAAGTAACGGAGCCCTGTCACCTTGCCTTAACAATAAAACCAGCCATTCATCCGAAACGAGAAAAGCCTAGTTCTCTGTAAATGGCCCGAACATAACAGCATCACAGAAGCAATTGGAGCTTCCACTTGGTCTTATGGTCTACGAGAACATTAGGCATGAAGATATGAGCATAGCATACCACGGAATAACATAGTAAATCTTCTACAGACAACACACAATACCAGATAGACAGGTATAATATAAAGCTTCAATGTTGTATCTGCACCACGGGTTGATCTGACTCCACTAACAAAGAAGGCAACAGAACAACTGCGGCTCACATGTGTAAGCTTCTAACATGTCGTCAATTTCTTCAGCACATCTCTACCATCACGAGTCACACAACATCGTAGCAGATACCATTACACAAACTCTCCAAGTCAAAATACAAGAGGCATACAGCAGACAGATATCTTTAATCATCAGCAAAGCTCAACGGAACTGTCTCGAGTCTTCTCCATCTGCACACCCATCTCACAGTGAACGAGAGATTATTCGATGCAGATCAACTAAACCTGACATTGATAGGTGAAAGAAGACATTGCTCCTTGTTGCAGCCCTCAGATTTCCCTTGCCAGTGGATGGCAAATCCGCCTAGAGTTGGTAGAAACCCATGAATTCGAGTATGCAGAGAAGCTCACTGTGTCGGACGCACTTACAATTTCTTCCTCTCCAATTCCAACTAAGAATGATCATGGACAGTCCATTAATCGCTTTATTAGTCAAGTAATAAAAGCAGATAACTAAAGTACTCGCATTTTTTTCCTCACCACTTTCTTAACCCGTTCGTTGGCAGCAGAAGTTCCTCCACTAACAGATTCAGGAACATACGGGCTGCTGACACGCTCTTCATTCAACACAACTATGACACTCTTATCCCAGCGCACTGGCAGCCTGTATGTGAGGAAGTTAAAGTTAATAAATTGCTTCTCCTGTAAAGCATATTGGCAAGTTCCATTTCCATAGCCTACACTTTGAGAAGTCTCAACCAACTCTAGGCTTCCTAATCAGCATTCTTATGGGGAAAATAGGCAGAGTATTGACAGAGTATACTTACTTTTGTTTGGATACGAAAGTGAGACCAAGAAAAGACCATCGACTGATACTAAATCTATAGGTTTCACAAAATATGATGGCATTTTCCTCTCCACATGCACTTATTTCTCTAAGCATAATAAAGGAAATAGTGGAAATGCATTAAAATTTGTTCTTGCTTTTGTTTCCTTTTCCTATCTCTAACTCAAACATAGGCTACAAAGCCATGAAGTCCATATAGATGGATAAGAGGTCTACCTCTTCATGAGTGAAACATTGACCTTTACCAGCGAAGCCAAAGGCAAATGGCGCATTAAGGCACTAGGACTCTGAAATGACTAAGGTGAGAGGCGAAGAAAAAAAGAGCACGCCCAAGCAAAGTAAGGCGCAATTAAGCAAATCTTTTTAGCATTAATCATCTTAAACGAGAATCAAATTTACATTTTAAATTTAAACTAGTCCAAAAGTGTAAATAGAGAGCATGCACGAAAAGCGTGCACTTAGCCATAAGGATGGAGTGAAAAGTAACCCAAACATAATGTCATTTAGCTTAGAAGAAAACAGAGCGAAACACCGATTTCTTCTAGATCTAAGAATTTTGATTCTAGAAATTTACTTTTTTCTGGGTCCTATCTTCCATCCATCTTTCTGAAATATGGATAAAAAAATCATTCAAAAGAAAGACTCCTAAAGGTTTCCATAACCCGCAGTTCGCATCAGGTGAGTGCCTTGTGCCCTGTGTGCCTGATGGCTTAGGTAAGAAATGTTGGAAATTAATCCAGAAAAAGCAAACTGTTTGTTGTAATCAGAACATCAATGTAAAGAAGATGATAACAACTTTATAATATCCTCCCTTTTACCAATCTTGAAGAAGAAGAAAATAAGATATCACTGAAAAATAACATAAAATTGGAGGTGAGGTACGGACATCCGAATCTCCTTAAGGCGATTAGTTCCGCCAATGGTGCTCCCGTGATTCACGAACTATGCATCCCAAGATACAACACCTCGAACCTGTTTGGATTAGCACTATGCAAACAGGACTCAGTCGAACCGTTCAATTGAACCAGTACACTCAGGAAAAACAGAAGAGTAAAAGAGTATATCAAAGCCTTTTGGAATCGAGTTGAAAAAACCAAAAACCAAAAGCCTTAATGAAACTCTATGCTCTTATCTATTTATAGAGCTTTTTAGTTCATGTACATAAGAGATACATGAATTAAATAGACGCATGTATCAACGAAGTTCATGAATCGAGAGATACATGAAACCAAGAGATTCATGAATCCAGAGAAATGTGAATTCAAGAGATTCATGAACTCAATAAATACATGAACGAAAAGATACATGAATCTAGGAAATTCATGAATTCAAAAGAGATACGTGAATAGAAAAGACGTATCTAAATTCATTGGTTTTCGTTGATCCATTAACCATAATTATAACCATAATTACAACAATCCCCCACATTAATGGATCAACAAAACATTTTTGACTCGAAGGAATCTAAGCATGCCTGTTGAAATACACCGCATCAAGATAGGTAGCTTTCGCTTTGAACCTTCTTTAGTGAAAGCCTATCGGACTTACTTAACTAGTCGATGGACTAAGCCTTGAATCGCTAGTTGTTTGTGTAAGCCTAGACAATAAACCTCACACGGAGTATTTCCAATTCAAGATTGGTTCTCGGTTGTGTTCGTTATTTCGGCCCTGAACCTCTCGGGATTCATGCGTGCTTTAGAAAATCTAGCCTTTAAAGATTTTCATTGAGTCGGCCAGCTCCACGCATATAGGTGCATTCCTATTAAAGATATCCTACCATATCTCTCTTGAATGTTACATTCCAAGTTATAGGAATCATTAAACACATAGCGTACCCTTAATAACGCTGTAGGAAAGCACTATTGCATCACAGGAATGGGCGACAGTGCTTACACTAGAGTTTCCAAAATTTGCGTTATCCTATTGAACCTAGTCCATGGGATCTCCAATCGCATAGGTTAGGTTTCCACCCTGGAATCTCTTTATTGGGTTAAGGCTTTTAAACCCATTCCCCTCGATGCGCAGTTTATCTGCTCTTTTGACAAACCTTTTGTCAACGGATCTGCAATATTTTCCTTTGACTTTACAAAGTCTAAAGAAATTATTCCATTTGAGAGCAACTGCCTTACGGTATTGTGTCTACGACGAATGTGTCTAATATTACCGCTATAAATCACATTATGCGCCCTTGCAATCGCCGCTTGATTGTCACAATGTATGCAAATTGCAGGCATAGGTTTTGGCCACACTGGAACATCTTCTAAAAAATGTCGAAGCCATTCGCTTCTTCAGCTGACTTTATGCAAAGCAACAAACTCGATTCCATTGTAGAGCGCGTTATAGAGTTTGTTTAGAGGATTTCCATGACACCGTTGCACCTCCTAATGTGAACACATATCCGCTAGTCGATTTCGATTCATCGAATCGAAATCCAAGTTGGCATCACGATAACCTTCCAAAACATTTGGATATTTGTCATATTGTAAAATATAGTCTTTTGTCCTTTTCAAATATCTCATCAGAGCATTCCAGTGCTCGTGACCTGGGTTACAAGTATATCTACTCAGTTTGCTTACTGAGTATGCAATATCAGGTCTAGTGCAATTCATGATATACATGATGCTGCCGATTACTTGAGAGTATTCCAGTTGTCTAACACTATTTCCAGTGTTCTTTCTTAAAGTCAGGTGTGGAAGAAAAGGATTGTTTGCATCTTTAATGCCGAATCCTTTAAATCTCTCAAATACCTTTTCAATGTAATGAGATTATGTTAAACCGAAGCCATCAGAATTCCTTAGAATTTTGATTCCGAGTATAACATCCGCTACACCTAAATCTTTCATCTCAAAGTTCTTCTTGAGAATGTTCTTGGTGATTTTGATGACCTCGTAATATCTCCAAGAATTAATAAGTCATCGACATATAGACAAATAAGTACATATCCAATCTGTTGTAGATTTAGTGTACCCACATTTGTCACACTCATTGATTCTATACCCATTTTGAATCATTACCCGGTCAAATTTCTCTTGCCATTACTTAGGAGCTTCTTTAAGTCCATACAATGATTTAACAAGTCTACACACTTTGTGTCCTTGTCCTTTGACCTTGAACCCTTCAGGTTGTTCCATATAAATCTCCTCGTCGAGATCACCATTTAAGAATGCAGTTTTCACATCCATTTGATGTATCTGCAAATTCTATAGCGAAGCTATAGCAATCAACATCCTTACAGATGTTATTCTTGTGACAGGTGAGTAAGTATCAAAGTAGTCAAGACCCTCTTTTTGTCTAAACCCTTTGGCTACAAGCCGAGCTTTGTACTTATCAATGGAACCATCAGCTTTTATTTTTTTTCTTGAATATCCATTTACATCCAATTGGTTTATTTCTAGGTGGAGATCAACCAATTCCCAAGTATGGTTACTCAGGATAGAATGGATTTCATTGTCAATAGCTTCTTTCCAGAAAGGAGCATCTGGAGATGACATTGCCTTTTTATATGTTTGGGGCTCACCTTCTAACATGTATGTTAGAAAATCAGGTCCGAAAGATTTTTCCATTTGAGACCTTTTACTCCTTCGAAGTTCGATTTCTTTGCTCAATTTTCATCATTCTCAGATTCTGATTCTCTAAGCCTTTTCTGAGAAAGTTCTCCTTGATTTCTTTTTGCAGGATATATATCCTCAAAAAATTCAGCATCCCTTGATTCTAGGATTGTATTGACATGGATTTCCGCATTTTCAGATTTGTGAACCAAAAATCTATATGCTCTACTATTTTGAGCATAACCGATGAATATGCAATCCAGCGTTTTAGGTCCCAACCGAGTTTGTTTCGGAGGAGGAATTGCCACCTTGGCCAAGCACCCCCACACTTTTAGAAAATTGTAGGAAGGCAACTTTCCATTCCATAACTCGTATGGAATTTTACCTGTCTTTTTGTGGGGTATTTTATTAAGAATATAATTTGCAGTTAAAAGCGCTCCCCCACAAGTTCGAGGTAAACCCGAACTTAAAAGCATGGCGTTAGCCATCTCCTTTAGTGTCTTGTTCAATCGTTCAGCAACTCCATTTTGTTGTGGAGTATAAGGTGCGGTCGTTTGGAGAATTATTCCAAAACTAGCACAAAACTCTTTGAAATTGATTGAACTATATTCTCTCCTCTCTGTCGAGACCTAAGCACTTTGATTCGTTTATCAAGTTGGTTTTCAACTTCATTTTTATACTTGACAAACATGCTCATAGTCTCATCTTTGCTTGTTAGTAAATAAACATAACAAAATCTAGTACAATCATCCACAAATGTGATGAAGTACTTCTTTCCACCTCTACTTTCTACAAACTTTAAATCACATAGATCACTATGGATTAATTGTAGAGGTTCATTTGTTCTTTCAATGGATTTGAAAGGTTTCTTGGCAAACTTGGCCTCAACACAAGTCTCACACTTGTAATGGGCATCCAACTCAAATCTTGGAATTAACCCCAAGTTTGTTATTCTCTTCATTGTACCATAGTTTACATGTCCTAATCTACCATGCCATAGATAATGAGACACAACAGTGTAAACTGAAAACTTTTCTTTATTAATAGTCTTTGGGTACACATAATTCGAGTTTACATAAATGACAGCCACATTGGTTTTAAACAGGTCATTACACAAGTACCATTTCTCCACATACATCCCTCCTTTCGAAAGTACAAATTTGTCAAATTCAAATACAACTTTGAAACCCTTCTTGACAAGTATGGGGCCATAAATTAGGTTTTTCCGAATCTATGGTACATGTAGCACATTCAGCATGGCAACCTCTTTGCTAGATGTAAACTTCAGAATCACCTTTCCTCTTCCGGCAATCTTTGCTGATGCAGAGTTAGCCATATAAAGCTTATCATCTTCTTCAGCCTTCTCATAAGATGAGAACATGTGCTTAATTTCCAAAAAAGAAAGACATGCCCCTTGTTGAACATGCCTCACCTAGACATCGCAGAGGTGAAAAGCCATCGCCTTGCCTTGCCTTCCCTTTGTGCCTAGGTGTGCGCTTTGTGCACTTCCGACTACAATGACATTTACAATTCTACATGTAATGAGCTATAGAAATTATATCAGCAACATGTACTTGTTAATTTTAACAGGCTAAATAGGCCAAAGTGGACTTAACTTTAATTATATCCAAGAGCTTCAATACAATCTTACTCCAAATGCTTATGAAGAACCTTCTGATGGGCTTAACATCCACAACTATCAGATAAGGGTGTGAGTTAGCTAAATACTCAGGAAAAAGTACACTCCAAGTGCCAAAACTTGGCACTATGGGATATTTAAGTACCAAAAGTTAAAAAAGTGACATTTAAGTTTCAAAATCGGAACAAAATGAATCACTTAAGTGTCAATTTGGCCAAAATGCCGACATAGCGATTTTCCGGCAAAATAAGTGCAAAACGGCGTTGTTTTGCATGCTGACGTGGCTAGACAATGTAAAAATGACGTCATTTTGGTGTTAACGTGGTAAAAAATTAATATAAAAATTAATTAAATTTAATTTAAAATTAAATTTATTTAAAACATTTAAACATAAAAATACAAATAAAAAAAAAAAAAAAAAAAGTGGGGAGGGAGATGGCTGAGGGCTGAGCCCTTGCCGTCGCTACCTCCTATTGTCAGCCTTTCCCGGTGACGGCGGGGAGGCAACGAGGGCCCGCGAGCCCTCGCCGCCTGGTCGGCCGGGGTCGGCGACCCCGCCAACCCTCCCCCTCCGTCGCCGCCCCTTCCTAGCGACGGCGACAAGGGCTCGGCCCTCAACCGTCTTCCTCCCACCTTTTTTTTTTATATGTATTTTTTTAAATGTTTTAAATTTAATTTAATTAATTATTATATTATTTTTTATCACGTCGAAAACAAAACGACGTCGTTTTGGCATTTTCTAGCCACATTAGCGTGCAAAACGACGTCGTTTTGCACTTACCTCACCGGAAAATCTCCACATCAGCATTTTGGCCGGATTGACACTTAAATAATCCATTTTGCTCCGATTTTGATACTTAAGTGTTACTTTCTTAACTTTTGGCACTCCGGGTGTTCGGCACTCAAACACTCATAAACCAAATTTAATAGTTTAACTAGCAATCAACAGCAATGTGCCACACAGCAACCTTCTCTCCATAATCTCCAAATTTAATAGTTTTGGCCTTTTAAGCAAGATCAGGTGGAAGTGATGACTAGCTAGTTAGGTGAGGTGGTTGTACATGGCCATCCTTGGCTTACTACAGTTAAGCACGGCATGAACCATCATACACCGCCGTTTCGTTGTCCATGAGAGTGCTTGTCCAAGGACATTGATGCAAGGGCTTATTCCATCAAAAGCGGTTAGTGGAGAAGCCTCTTTTTCGTTTTCCGCAAACAACCTTTAGAGAGGCTATACCAAAAAACAAGATAAACTTCTAAATAAATTATGCGCGATACTTTAACTTCTCCTCTTACATGTAAATTAGATTAGAAATGATACATGAAAATTTAACAAATGAGGCCATGCACTCGAAATTTGTTGGAGCAAAATCTATTATGACATTATGTTAGAGGAGATTTAAGCTTATAGGTGAATGGAGATCAAATGCATGAGAAAAAAAAATAGTGATGATGATAAGTTCTCATTTAGAAACTATTCATAACCCCTAGATGAAAAGATTATATGTATTTGATGGTGTAATATTTTTCTCAATCAAATTTTTATTGAGAAATTACAATTATGGGAAATGGCTCAATCAAATTTTTATTGAGAAATTACAATTATGGGAAATGGCTATACTTATTTTTAGAGCAATTCTAAGTGAGATTATCTTTGCTTTAAGTTCACGTTGTGTCACCAGCGATTGTCACTCACTCAATGATTATTGTGGTTTGATCGGCCGTTTGGCTCAATTTTGCGAAAATGACTTTAAGAAAATGCAAATATCTTAGAGGTAAAAGAGTTTTCCGAAATGCTATACCGTTTGGTGAATTACAATCTCAAATAGCATTGAAAAATAACTTTAGCATAAAAATTGTTTAGCAAAACTTACATTTGTAATTGGCTTTTGCTATTTTTATTTTTTATTTAAGTCTAAAAATCAAATTCGGCAACCGGCTAATTGTCGGCCAACTACCGAATGGTCAGATATGGCCGTTGAGGTTACGACCTCAAGCGGTGTCGCTTGGTTCGTGCGAGCCAGGCGATGTCGCCTGAGGTCGCACGGACCTACAATGGCGCCGCCTGGTTCCGCACGCCAGGCGACGCCGCCTAGGTCGCTGGTCACGCCACCTAGGCAATGGTCATCAAAAACGCACGACCCTCAGGCGGCGGTGGCGGCTGTTAGAGAAGCCCGACTCTCCCCCAAAGACGAACGAGGAAGAAGATGAATAGTAACGGTGATAAACTGTAAAATTGCATTTCCAAAATGCCCAATGCTCAAAGCTAGTCCGGACCTGATTGGGCTTTCAGCATTGGGAATGCTAATATTTGTCTAATGAGCTTTCAAAAATATTTGCAAAATACAAAATATTTTTCCCAAGGGGCTTTGGGGACTCAAAGCTCCTTGGAAAAGTTGAACAAAATGCGGCCGAATGCCACATTTCAATTTCAAAGAAGAGGATGGTCGATTTTTTAAAGACCTATCCACCTATATGCCTAAATAATCGCAGTCTACCAATACACTAATGAAGTTGCATCGGCAGGCTTGTACATGTCTCTAAAACATAATTAGTATTTTAATAGTTATGATTCAATCAAAATATAATCATTGAGAAGTACGAAACTTCAATGAAAATTGATACTGAGAGTCATTA
Source organism: Eucalyptus curtisii (assembly GCA_017140595.1). Classification (NCBI taxonomy): domain Eukaryota; kingdom Viridiplantae; phylum Streptophyta; class Magnoliopsida; order Myrtales; family Myrtaceae; genus Eucalyptus; species Eucalyptus curtisii. Next base: position 10,377,703 of record CM029504.1, read on the forward strand.
CTAATGGTCCTTCCTTTCCGTCCTATATCTATAAACAAAAAAGTTTTGGCTTGTGTCGTTTAGCATGAAACTTCTATAGCAATTCATCATATTTAGTCAACTACGATTACCGACCAAAAAAAAAAGTCAACTACGATTCATATTCGCTAAAGAAAATAAAGATAGCATCAGATCTTAGATTTATTTTTCCGGAATTAAGTATAAAGAGCGCACAGAATCCTAAAAAGGCCGGTGATTGACCAATTCCAAATTTTCTACTTCGTTATTGTCGGTTACTATTCCTTTAATTAGAAATAACGATGAAGGAAGCCTTCATATTTGTACTTTCTAACTATATTTAATGAGCCCTAACGCAAACCTTCAAGGTATATTTCACTCTAGTTAATTTCGATGTCTTGAAAATATAAGTGATAATCATATATCTTGATCATAAAGTAGCCACTATTAAGGACCGCCCTTAGGGAGTCATTAGGTAATCAACCAATGAAAATGTATAGAATCAATATGATGCTTGGCTCATTATATATGTAAACTGCGATTGATCATTTGGAAAATTGAACTATTCCTTCGAAAGCTTAACAAAGAGTAGCATTAGACAAGCATTGTCTAGATAAGAAATTGAATAAGTAAATAAAATCAAGTGTAAAAGGAATTTCATAGAAAGTAGCGTCAGATAAGTCCTGTCTTGATAGAAAAGTGAATATTAGTGCTAGGACCATCTTTAATGTTCTATGATTGACCTATGATCCCGCGACACGCGAATCGTGTTGGGGCAAGTCATTGGGTAATGTACTAATCAAACAAATAACATGATTAATCACCTCATATTAGCCATCATTGCTCCTTTTCTTATGGCTAATCCAATTACTTTGTCACCAAAACATTGCCATGTCCCTGTATGAATTTTTGTTAGCAAGTGGCCCCTTTAGACTAGGGCCACTTGTTCAACACCTAAAGAATGATTTTTTGTTTTTAATATACTTTTGTTATCGTGTTATTGATCATTATTGTATTTTAAAATTAAGATATTTTCTTAATCAAGAATGGCTGACGAGGACTCTCGTTAATTTAACCCCAGTTATTCACAATTTCACATGAATTCATGACCAGCTTCAATTATCCTAACAATATACTTAAAAAATAAATACAATATTAGACCACTACCCCACTAATGAGACTAATTAAATAGCAAAGGATATATTGAAAAAAGAGCTATACTTTTACCAAAACGACAAAAACTCTTTCCAAATAGGACAAAAGCAGTTGACATACAATGAGCTGAAGATATCTCGGTGTTCAAAACAATTAATTTATTAAATAGGGCTAAAAGAGATGCATTTAAATATGGATGAGAAGGATAATCCCACAAATTTCAATTGCCAGCTTCTTTTTTACCAAAAAGAATTTCCATTGATTATCAAAATAATTTATGAAAGAGAACATTAAAAGTCAAGTAACAAAGCAAGCCCATATAGCTTTAAAATAAACAAAAATAAAAATCAAGATGTTTCATTGGAGCATGATTGACGGAGATAATCACATGCTCGTTCTTCAAGAATAGATCTGGACTGCATATAAGTGAAATGATCGGCGGCTAATCACCGAATCACACGGCGGCATCCATGATAAGTACACACCGAAATCTCCATCTGTAGTTACGGCTTTGTCTTTCGATGGTGTGCGTCTAGGTTCGATATTCCTAGTACCATCACCATAAAATTGTTGAAGAAACTTAGATCTGACACCGGTAGAAGTGAGCTTTATAGCCAATGCGTAGTGAAAAAGCAAAGGATATATTGAAAAAAGAGCTATACTTTTACCAAAACGACAAAAACTCTTCCCAAATAGCACAAGATCTTACACCGGTAGAAGTGAGCTTTATAGCCAATGCGTAGTGAAAAAGCAAAGGATATATTGAAAATAGAGCTATGCTCTTACCAACCGACAAAAACTCTTCCCAAATAGCACAAGAGCAGTTGACATACAATGAATTGAAGATATCTCAGTGTTAAAACAAATTAAGTTATTAAATAGGACCAAAAGAGCTGTATTTAAATATGGCTAAGAAGGATAATCGCACAAATTTCAATTGCCAGCTTCTTTTTTTACCAAAAAGATTTTCCATTGATTATCAAAATTATACATGAAAGAGAATATTAAAAGTCAAGTAACTAAGCAAGCCCATATAACTTCAAAATAAACAAAAAATAAAAATCAAGGTGTTTCATTGGAGCATGATTGACATAGATAATCACATGCTTGTCCTTCAAGAATAGATTAGGGACTGCATATAAGTGAAATGATCGGTGGCCAATCACCGAATCACATGCCAACATTGGTGATAAGTAAACGTCGGGATCTCCATTTATAGTTATGGTTTTGTTTTTAGCAGTGTGCGTCTAGGTTTGATGTTCCGACACCATCACCATAAAATTGCTGAATATACTCAAATTTGACACCGGTGGAAGCAAGCTCTATGGCCAATGCGAAATGCCAAAACTTTGATGAAAATATGTTGAATGAGCATAGATTTGACACTAAAGCTACTGTGAACATCATTAAAATTGGAGGTGGATTATTTATTCATTAAAACTTCAAAATCTATAATTAGATCAGAGAGAAAAACTCCCAACTTGTTGATTACCATCTATATCTCACTAATAGCTTCACATGATTTTAATATCAACTGCTTGAGCTGATTTTTCAGTATTGGTTGTTGATTTCCACAAAAATTGTCGTAATTTTTGAAAAACCTATTCACCTCCTTCTACTTCTAGAAAACTCACTCAAACTAAGAATTCAACTCCAACTAGGGAACCTATTCAAATTAGAAATTTTACATGGATCATGATTCCTTCAAGAGCTTGAACTCGAGACATATTTTCAATAAAAAAAAAAAATAGTCCTTTGCACACTTTGTGTATCACCTAGACAAAAGCCTTTACTTTAAGCATAATGCCTTTTCTCGTGTGCTTAAAAATGGGTTTGACACTCTTGCTAACTCTGTGGATAAGCAAGCAGTACATAAATGGACTCTATAGCACTCTCATAATGCTTAGATTTATCAATTTCAAGCACTTGGCGACAGACTAGGTTTTGCACAGTGTTTGGTCTTCTTATAGGTATTCACATGATGTGATTATTCATATACATATACACACTCTGAACTTGTAGAAAAGAGAAAAAAATCCTCTGTTTTGATCTTCTATATAGGGCAGATTGCAATTGTACTCGTCACTCTCGTCGTCGGACTATTATACTCACCGACCATGTGCTATCCTCCGTTCTCATCCTCTCTCGCTCTCTGTGTCCGTTCATGTTTTAAATAAGGAGGCCCAAGCGACCTCGGATTTGGATCACTGAAGGCAACCAAGCAGCTACGGGCACGATTGTCGCTATCACCACGTGGCTACTTTTAATGGTTATCTTTTTTTGGTCGGTCACTTAATGGTTATCTAAAGAGAGAGAAAAAGAGAGGCTGGGTGGATAACGCGACGAGATAAGGACGGGGGCTGTAGCTGCGGGCCAACGATGGAGGATAGCGCAAGTCGACGGGAGACGACGAGGAGCGAACCCTAAAGGCGGATCCGAGTGAAGGAGAAATCAGGGTATTATTATTTTCTTTGTGGTAATTTCTCTGAGAACATAAGGGTATTTTAGTAAATTCGGGCTAGGTTGATTTTTTTATGAGGTCTTGTCATCCCAAAATGGACAAGAAGATATCATTTTGTATGATATTTTGTAGTGTGATGGCATCAATCACTTTTATCTTGTGCTGAAAAATCTCATCATAATCGGTTCAATTTGTGTTATTCTTTCATTTTTGATTGACTTGTTATGCCACATCATATAAAAAAACCTTATCTATAGAAACTCCTATTTTCTCAACTTGCTTGCTTCAAGAAGCAACACAAGATATATTAGGTGGGGCCTAAAAAATGGTTATCCAGTATTCAATCAACAGATTCTTGGATTTTTTTTCAATAAGTAGTATAGTTATTGGTAAGAAAAATGTGGATCAGATACACAGAATATATGTATGCACTTGGAACAAATAAAAAAGTGATAAAAACTAAATCTTCAGCACATTCGACTGTCCTTATCACTATGTGGAGCACTAGATGATATTGCCTAGTAAAATCTAGAAAAGCAAGATGCGCCGTAAAGTATGAATATCTCGAAACAATTAGTGCGGACTTGGAATTTCAGAGGCTCATGGAAACGTCCAGATAACTCAATTTTCTTCAATATTACCTATGTGCTTACGTCTATAATTTACTAAGTCCAGATGTATTACTGCAGCACTGGGTAGCGACGAATCTGCAGTCACACCAGTATTTATCTTTTGGACCTTGCCTGTTTGCTAATATACTGGTGAAGCCTTGTTCAGTACAGGTCAACAGAGTAGCTGGCGTCTATCAATGAAAGACTCAAATTCCCAAGCTTCGATCCTACATATATCTCCAAAACCCTTTCCTTCATTCACAAACATGGAGTCCTCTTTCTCGTTTTCAACCACAGCCCTTCTTGGCATCTTTGCCTTCGCAACCATTCTCTACTTTTTCCGCTCGCTATTAGTTAGAACAAAAAATGCCAGAAGAAGTGTCGATGGCCACAAAAAAGCCTCCTTGCCAGAAGCTGGCGGCGCATGGCCTTTGATCGGCCATCTCCATCTCTTAGGAGGCCCAGTGCCACCCCATATAATCCTAGCAAGCATGGCTGACAAGTACGGGCCGATCTTCACCATCAAGACCGGCGTTCATCGAGCATTGATAGTTAGCAATTGGCAAATAGCCAAGCAGTGCCTTACAGTGAATGATAGAGCCTTTGCGAGTCGACCAAAGTCGGTCAGCTCCGAAGTCATGGCCTACAACTATGCCATGATTGGCCTCGCTCCCTATGGCCCTTATTGGCGTCAAGTGCGCAAGGTCGCCATGCTTGAGCTCCTCTCTAATCACCGGCTGGAATTGCTCAAGCACGTCCGACACTCGGAGGTACAAGCATCGGTGACCCACTTATATAAGCGATGTATGGAAAGCTATAGTGGTGCACCAAAGAAGGTGTTGGTGGACATGAAGCGATGGTTTGGTGACATTACTCTAAATGTGGTGTTTAGGATGATAGTTGGGAAACGATATGAGGACGAACAAGACGAGAAGGGTCGAGAGGCTTTGAGGAGCTACTTTGATTTGGCAGGGAGGTTCATAGTGTCCGACGCATTCCCGATTTTAAGGTGGTTGGATTTGGATGGGTACGAGAGGATGATGAAGAAGACAGCCCAAGAGCTAGACCGTGTGGTTCAAGGATGGCTGAATGAGCACAAAAGCAGAAGAAGCGCTAACAAGAGACGTGGTTACAACAAGGACAGTGACCAGGATTTCATGGATGTGATGCTCTCCATTGTAGATGCTGCCGAAGAAATTCCAGGTTACGATGCCGATACTTTCATTAAAGCAACATGCATGGTAAGTTTATTTAGCATAATCATTACCGCAGTTTCATTTAAAAAAAGCATTTGATATGATAGATTTGATTTCCGACATTCACAATACAGATTTTTGTGTACATTACATGTATATATATCTATCTAAGATTTGTTTTGTATAGATAATCCCGGAGCATGACATGCCATGTGTCCTTTAAAGCTTTTTCCTAATTTGGAAGAACCAATTTGCTCCCTTTAAATGATCACATGACTCGCATAAGAATATTTTTCACAGACGCTATAAGTAATTAAGGGCATGTTTGGATATAGTACTAGAAACTTTGCACAGATTACATCACTTGCAATTTTTAACCTCTTCAAAACCAACAATTTCACAAAATTAGTTGACATATAAGTTATATATCATATTTTGAATTTTTGATAAGAAATAAAAATAAAGTCGCTTTCAAATTGGTTCTTCCAACACGTTAGGGAAAATAGCATTTTACCTGCACTAAGTCCCACTTTCAAGTTTTTTTAGAGGAAATGTACTCTAGCTTTATTTTTATGCAGCTGTCTGAAAAACTTATATTTTATGTATCTGCTAATAATTGACACGTTAAAATACATTACAAATACAACATGTTGCAGTGTACTATATATCTATATATTTCACATTTAATTTGACTTTTATCAGATTAAAACAAAGAAATCATATAAAATTTAATTCATTATATATCTATCATCTTCTTCATCTTGAATGTATATTAAAAGATTTTTATGATACAACTTCTGAACGTAAAGATAATATGGCCGAAACAATTTTAGGTCCCATATATTCATCATGCAAAAGGTTATCACTAGTTATTTAGATTGTCGAATAATTTCTTGTGAACCGATGATACAACACATGACAACTCCATTTAGATAAGGACAATCTCACTTCACGTTCATTTTGTCATATTCGTGTATAAGAACAAAAATTGCCGTGGAAGCACACTTGTTCTTTTCCTCGCCTGCCTGAATATGATTTGGCATAACATGCGTCAGGATCAGATCATGCAATAACGGCACTAGATTCAAGAAAAGAAGAGACTTTTAATGAGAAAAGAACAAATTCAACTCAAATGCATAAGAACAAAAATTGCCGTGGGAGCACGCTTGTTTTTTCCTCGCCTGCCTGAATAGGATCAGGCATAACATGCGTCAGGATCATATCATGCAATAACGGCACTGGATTCAAGAAAAGAAGAGACTTTTATTTAACCCATAACAAAGGAGAAAAGAACAAATTCAACTCCAATGTGACAAACCCTTAAGGTCAGGTAAGACAGAAAAATAATGCCAATGTTAATAGAACAGCTAGGTTCTTTCCTTGCACTCGGAACAAATCATATCATGTGATTCGACTACTTAAGGGCGGCATATAGCAAACACTATGGGGTCTAAACATTTTTCTTTAATAAAATTTGCAGTTGCATGGAAAGGAGAAAAAAGTTCTTCGGAATTAAGGTATACTATGAACCAAGAAGTATTGCTTAGTGTGTCCGATCAATTGGTGTCTCCTACGTATTTCGAATGATAGCATAATGTATCACCGGCCTTTTAAAATTAAATACTAAAGAAATAATGTCATTACCCTATAAATGTGATATAATTTTGTTCTCTATGATTGGTGAAGGCCACCAGCATATTTTGACAAAAGATTGTCCACAAGTACCAATCCATTGTTCATGTTTAAATATCTTACATCAATTGACAATTGGGTTTATATACTCTTTATAAACATGTGACCTCCCCCCTCCTATTAGTTTAGGCTTTTGAATTCGACTTTTTAACATGTACTGAAAAAGGTTCTGCCCATTTTGTGTGTGTGTCCACCGGTACTAATCAAATTTCACGTGTCACTCATAATTCGACTTACATATGAAAAAATGTGTTGAAATATCCCACGTTACTTAACAATGGAATTTATATATAGTTTATTTTCATACAATCTCCCTTTACCTATTTATTTGAGTTTTTGGTAAGCAAGGCATCAAGATTCGTGTTCGAGGTGTCGACCATCCGTTACTTTGTAGGCACTTGTCTTAGCTGGCTCAGACACTACCTCAGTCTCTCTGACGTGGGCCTTGTCTTTGTTGCTCAACCACCGGGAAGTTCTGAAGAAGGCCCAACATGAACTGGACACGCAAATCGGTAGAGAAAGGCTAGTAAATGAATCGGACCTCATGAATTTGGTCTACATCCAAGCCATCATCAAGGAAACCATGCGTTTATACCCGGCGGCCCCACTCGGCGTCCCGCATGAGTCCATGGAAGACTGCACCGTGGATGGCTACCACATCCCGAAGGGCACTCGTCTCCTCATCAACTTTTGGAAGATCCATCGTGACCAGCACGTATGGTCAGACCCTCTAGAATTCCGGCCGGAGAGATTCTTGACCACCCACAGAAATTTCGATGTTCGAGGTCAGAATTTCGAGCTGATACCATTCGGGAGTGGTCGGAGAATGTGCCCCGGAATCAATTTAGCCATGCAACTAATGTCGCTTTCGCTTGCTGCTCTTCTGCATGGGTTCGACATTACAACATTGGCAGATGAACCGGTTGACATGACCGAGGCAATCGGAATGACAAATCTCAAAGCCCACCCCACTCAAGTTCTCTCGCTTGACTCCACGACTTCCTCGAAAGACGCATCGGTGACTCTCCTCTATAAATGGTGAAATCTTTCAGCTCCACATCTGTAGCTCTCTCTACCATGTCCCACTCAGGTGGTGAAGTACGTTTCTACAAATAAGTTGAAGAGAATATTGATATATGGATAATTTATTAGTCGACAGTTTCACTATGGGGCATGCTTGATCATGTCTAACTTTCATTATTTACTTTTTGTGTTGTATGGTAATCATTAAGGATGCTGATGTGTTGGTTTGTGTAACAATGCAGTTTGAAATATGGACTATTATTGGAAGGGACACAGTTATTTTTTTTTTCCGTGATAAAAAAGCTGTATATATATGGTAACAAGATAAAGTCTACAGTTATGTTAAAGCTTACGGTGTGCTGCGAACTATGCTTGACTCCTTGCCTGTGCAAGTTCGAAAACAATAATAGTTCATTGTAGTAGCGGATTGAAAAATATAAATTGGATATGGAGGGTATTACTTGGGTAGGTTATCGAGGACTTATACGATGTGATTGTGGCCTTTATATCTATCTTCCCCTTTGTCCATTTAAGTTTTTAGATCATACGAAAAGTCACCCTCAATTGTTAAAAGTACATCTTGAGTTTGTGTCAAGATTGACGGAAATTTGTGAAAATAATTAGGTAAAGAATCGAAGTGTCCGAGTATTGAACCCTAAATTTCAACATCCCATTTAGTCATTTATTGCATGAAAATTAGGGATTGACCCCATCCCCTAAACAAAAAATAATCAAATTGCATATAGTTTAGGAGCCTTTTATAGCATATAGATAAACTCATAAAATTGCATTTAATTTGACCGGCGATGGTTGTACTTACTTAAAGGTTTTGAACTTAACTGAGTTATGTAGACTAAGCTCATGGAGACAGCAGGATTCGACCAAGCCCATTGCACAAATACATTGGCTGAAATTTAAATAGCAGAGGGAGGAATTCTGAACTTTAATTGAAATGAATTTATCCCATAAGAGCTAGAATTGATATTAGGCTTTGAGGTTAATTTTAATTTTAATATTTGTCATGTTTTAATGTTAATTATATTTTTATTTTATTTTATTCCTCCATAATACTTTTCGGTCATAAATTGTATATTTGAATCAACTAATTAAATTGACAAAAGAAATACGTTCTAATATTAGAACTTAAATATAGAAAAAAAGTGCGACATTCATCATGTTCATGTTTAAAGGATAGGGTAATAAGGGAAAATCAAAGAAAATACTACAATTGATGTGAATTTTTTCGCAAAGCATCTTAGCACCCGCTTTAAATTCTTATTCTTTAGGGTGATCAACTTATCGCTTACAAGAGGAGCTTTATATTAAAAAAGATAAATGTCGCGACCTAATTTTCGGGTGCACCCCCTAAAACTAGGTTAATGGACTACTAAGTCTTTAAGCTTAGCTCGGGCTCTCCCAAACCCATACCAAATCGCGACTTAAAGTTTTAACATGCAAGAGATTACTATCTAGGAGTCGTCACTAATCAGTTTAGGGTAGGTCGATTAGACACCTAAGTAAAATAATGGAAGAATTATTTTATTCCTACGAACTAGAGACTAAGGGTACGGGGACTTGGTTACACTAGATTTCTCTAATACCCTTTCGGTACCATTTCTTTTTAATTTTCAAAAAAAAAAATGTTTTGCTGGCAACTTGATTTGATTTTAATTCACTTTCCTAACATGTGAGGTGATCATGCGGATGCGCAAACCACCAATTTAACATTCAAGAAAGTAATGAATAAATTGCAAAACTTATCTCAAAGCAACGAAAGCATTTGCGGTGTTAGATCGGAATTCACATCAGCAATCCTAGTTATGATTCCTAATTAACAAGCAATCAATTTTTTTTTTTCACTTTATTTAATGAAAGTCATGCGATGCACGCTAATAATCTAATATGACATGGCGACATGACCTAAACTATATGACATGAAGAAATACAATAATTAAATGCAATCTAAATGACTTAATTCTAATAACATGTAATGCGATGCAATGACACACAAAATGATTTTAACTAATGTTGACACCTAAATTTTCCCATTTTTAGGATTTAATCGTGTACAGAATTAGGAATTAGTCATTTTTTTTTTATAAAAAAAAAAGAAAAAACAAAAACAAAAACAAAAACAACAAAAAAATAGAAAAAAAAAATACATGGAATGGGCCGGGCCGAATCTCGCCTTGGCCCGGCCCATGCCGCCTCCTTCACCGTCGCTGCGCCGGATCTTCGCTGAGTCGTTGTCGCCACCACCATATGTTGTCCCGAAGCTGACCAGCCGAGAGAGGAGGGAAATCGGAGGAGGTCCAAAGACCCAGATCCGAGGACGAGGGTCGAACAACGGCCAGATCCGGGAATCGATCGAGCTCCGCGCGCGATCCAGTGCCGCCGTTGCCGTTCGACCAACCGCCTCAAGCCGTGCCACCAATCCCCCCCGACGCCGTCGCCGCACCGAGATCTCCTTCGTCGCCTTCGCAACATCGGTTCTTGGGCTCGACGCCTCCGCCGCCAACGACGCCGCCGCGCCGCCATCCGCCATTTGCGACCCAACCCCCGGCCAGACGTCGTCCCTCGAGCCACGCAACTACCAGCCTTGATGCGGTCGCCGCACTAGATCCCTATCGAACGCTGTCCCCGACGCCATCGCCGCATCGAACTACCGCCCGGGACGGTCGCCCGCCGTTCGGTCACCCACGACCCCATCGCAAAGACTAGCCCCAGTCGCCTCCCTCCCGCCCGACGCCGCTCGAGTCACCGCCGTCAAGCCCGTCGCCGCGCCCACGGCCGCCGGCCGCCGGCCTTCGCCAGAAACCCTAGAGAGAGGAGGCACAAATCGGGTCGCGCGAGTGGGGCCGGGTCCGATCAACCGGGTAGGGTTTTTGCGCGTATTGGGCCGAGCATACTTGTGGGCTTGGGCTATTTTTGCTTGCGGGCTTAGGAACTTTTGAACTTGTGGGCTTAGGGAGTTGTGGGCTTCGTTTTTAAAATAAAAGAGATTTGATCAGATTGGGCCCGCTAGTTGGGCCCAATTCGAACCAAAGAAAGGCCCTACCAAGAAATTTGGTCGGGCCGATTCGGCCCCCCCATTTGGACCGAACCCGATCCACGTTGATCGGGTCGGGTCGAACCGAACAGATCCGGTTCACCTTTTTAATTAAAAATTAATTTTAAAAAAATTTAAAAATTTAAAAATATTTTCTTTAAACTAAGGATTAAGTCATATTAAATCCTAATTTAAACTAAGACATTATCTTAATCTAACATGGAATCTATCTAATATGCAATGATGTGCGGAGTATGCCCTAATTCTACGTGACATATGCATGACATTTTTCATTTTTTATTTTTTTTATAAAATTGGAAATTTAAAATTGCCACGTAATTAAACATGCAACTTAAATTAAACAAAAACTAAAATCCTAAATGAGTGCATTTTTTTTATATTTTTCGAACTGAAATCCCTATCCTAGATATGCAAGATAACAAGAAATATTTTAAAACAAACTGAATCTTAATTCAATTTTTTTTTTCTTAGTGGTTTTCCAAAACAAGCGATTATCAACTAAACCTTAAATCTAAACAAATAAGATATTCAACAAATAAAGTATTAAAATAAATGAAAAAATAGCCTGTTATCTCACAGGTCAAATTAACGATTACTTTTAACCCAGAATATTACGACAAGAAATTAAAATAATTAAAAATCTGATCCAAAATTTTACGGATCAAATTAATAATTATATTGATTCAACAATTCATATGCTATCAACAGACCCCAAGAATTAATATAATTAAAAAAATGACCCAACATCTTACGGGTCAAATTAATAATTACAATAATTTTAGGGATAACTCCTGTCAGTAATGCCTACAATATCCATAACCTAAAAGTCACCTCACAATATTCAAACTTAAACAATAATAATAAAACTAAAACGAATAAATAAATGACAATAAAATAAGGAAAAATAAACTACCTAATTTGCTTTTCTCTTTTTCTTTTGTTTTTTTTTTCTCTTTCCTTTACTTCTAAAAGAAAAGCCCGGCAGCTCGTGCGGCTGGTCACCGAGGGACCGGTCGTTGGTCCGGCAAAGGGAACTCGAAGGCGGGCTGGCGTGAACCGGGCGACACCCGGGAACAGGGAAAACCGACGGAACGGGGACGTCGCGGTCGGAGCTGAATCAACGGTGGCCTTGCGAGACGTGGCGTTGCGGGCGGAGGACTCCAACGGTGGGCGAGTCGCGGTCAGCACGGGGGTCAGCGATTGAACGAAGGAGTCGTGAGCGGCGGTGCGGTGGAGGTGATGCTGGCGTCAGGATCGTCGCGGCCTCCGGAGGACGAACTACTGGGGTGTTCGTCAACGAGCAGGAGAGGCGACGTCGGCCGGCGCAGGCGGAGTCAGGCGTTGGATCTCGGTCTTCTGTCATCGGGGCAGAGGGGGATTGCAACCGTGTGGCTGGATCTGGTTCGACGGTGGATCGTTGAAGAATGGCGAACGACTCCAAGAGCTACAAGATCGACGGCGGAGACGGCATCGGGGTTGAGTCACGTCGGCAGGAGACGAAGCAGCTAAGGGCGTCGCCGGCGTCGACGGCTTCAGCGACGGGCTTGGTGCGAGCTCCTACTGGCGTCGGGTCGCAATTCGACAATGGCGGAGGCGTTGGCGGCTACGGTGGTGCAGGAGCGTGGGCGGACGGTGAGCGGAGCGGAACAGCAACGGCAAGTCGCGGGCCGGCGCGATGGAGACAAACTACGGGCGGTCTGAGGCGTGGTCGCTGGACGCTGGGCGCGGAGGTGCTCACAACTATAAGGGTGCGATAGTTCGGAGGCGGAGGCAACGCGGTTGAGGAAGAGCCGACCGGTCGGTTGCAGAGGTGGGGCAGCGAATTTTGGGAAGATAATGAACAGTGAGGGCCAAATCATTTCCTCCTCTGCCTTTGCGCTTCCCCCCTCACTCTGCTGTCTCTCTCTCTGCTGTAGGTCTTCCCTCTCACTTCACTTTTTTGACTTTTCTTTCTTTCGAACCAAGAGAAAAGCCTACGTACACCCTTTTATAGGCCAAAACAAAATGCAATCTTCTTATGAATATTTCATCTGACGAAAAAATTACTTATAACCTCCTGATCACAAAAATCCTTATCTCATGAGTATTCTCCTCGATTTCCTCATCTATTAATAAATATAAGATTGTAATGCGATTTTCTTAATTTCCAAAAATCATCATAATATCGCATCAAATCAAAATTTTTCATAAGATAATTGATAAAGAAAAACAACGGGCTTGGGTTAATTCGTTCCTTTCGTGGGCCTAGCTCGGCCGCCAAGCTAGAGCTCGAAATATTAATTCGAACCCATCCATCACTAGTCCTAAAAAATAAAATGCAAAACATGTAAATTAAAAACAAATGCATCTAAAATTATATGCTATGCAATTGAATTATAATATTTTTTAGGGGTTAAAAATTAATCCATAATTCTTTATGCAATAAATAAATAATTGGGTACCAAAATTTAGGTGTCAACAATAAAACTTTGAGATAACTTTTTTCAAGTGATGTTGAAGATAGTTTTAAGGAGCCTCAATCAATAGAAGAGATTTTTGTCCTTATTGCGTCGGAATTTTCTTTCTATTAGTCTAAAATTCTACATAGGCAAAATCACTCTTTAATAATGGAAAACCAAAGATTTCTACTTTCGAGAAATAAATTATGTATAATTTTTATTTGGGATAAATCGATCCTATTTGCACCCATCCAAATAGTATTTTCATCTGAAAAATAATTCTTTTACTTTTAAAAATAAATTAAAGTAAACCGTCTATATAAATGTAACCAAACCACATCTTACTTTTTGTCAACCAATTTGGTGGTCCAATTGTTGCTCATGTTCTATGTAAAGTATTTTTTTTTTAATTTAGGGTTAATGAAACGATATAAATTTGATTCTCTTCTTCTTCTTTTTTTTTTTTTTTTGCTTTTGTTTTTGAGCAAGTTACTTCATGATGAGCCTGGATAAGGGGAATTTTAGGACGGAGATATGAGAGACAGAGAGAGGCCAGTGGGCAAAGTTCTGTGCATGGGAATAATATTGCATAGAAAAGGATGAATTTATTCATTTTTGGGGTTAAGTGTGCATTTCGCTCCCAATTTGAGAATTGTGCGTTTAATATCTAATCAAATTGATATATTAAGCAATGCGGCTTATTATAGTCGAGTATTGAATAAAATTCACCGATTTAAATGTTCACTTATCATTTATCTCGTGATTCAATATATAAACTCTATAAGCTAGTCTCATTTATTTTAGTTTTTAGCTTTTCAAATTTGATAGACAAAATTGGTGGTTCATAGCATCATCCATATTTATTTTCAATCAAATCTATATGTAGAAAGACATCCTTATTCGTAACGTGATTGGAGATTAGGTTGAAAAAAAAAAAAAAAAAACGAAAGTCTCTCCATCATGAATAGACAAAAAGATAGGTCCTGCTTTTCTTTCAGACGTGTCTTGCCTCCTATTTCAAAGAGAACAACTTGTGACCGGCACAGATCTCTTTCTTCCTTTTTCAGGTCCAGATAAAAAGTTGCGTTGAATAAAAAGTTGCAGGATGCACTCACTTCACGAGTCCGCTGTTACAACCCTCGATTACCTTAATTTTCGCCAAGTTTAGGAGCATCAGCAACAAAATATGCAGCGAAAATCTAGTTTCTGTTTCACTAAATGTCTCTGTGCATCCAGAAATCTCAAATGGTCCACCTTTAATTTGGAATTCTATGGAAAAAAAGTATTATATTGCGTGAATGAAAGTTATTCGACCATGCAAGGAATGAAAAGGACAGTCAGGCTGCTTTTTCTTGATTGGATGGTGAGTTCGTTTTCCTGGGACGAACTTCTTGTATCATGGTACAAAAAGGATTGCCTCATTTTATCCGAATGATATCGACATCCGAATTTGTCTTCGAGGACTATAGTTGCAGTTTGGGTTTTCCATATTTCCGAAGTGAGAATTTCTAATATGGGCTCCATCCACCAAATACCTCATGATCATGTCCACTTGGCAATATGGTATACTTAGTTTATTCATCGGTTTTCACATGATTTGGAAAAAATTACTTGATGAATCTTAAATTTATTGTACGAATGCTAATTTAAATCTAAAATTTCCAATTTCACTAATTTAATCTTAAACTTTTGCACGAAATTTTAATATAGCTCTCGTTGAAAATTATTGATGCGACAATCGGTCATCTCTTACCATTTCACGTGAAACATCGTTATGTTAACGAGTAATTTTCCTGGCTAAAGAAACCACAACATCAAGCCTTTTGTTTCAACGCCAATCATGAACTCATGACCGTATTTATTTAAAGTTTACTCGATGTCTCCGCAAACAAGGACACAATGGTAAGAATCCTATAAAAAAGAGAGGATATGCTAGTTAGTACAGCTTTTTACAAACAAGGAAATGATTAGGTAATTTATCTATTGTTTCCAGGCAGATTTCGAGATACAACCCTATAAATCTAAATTAATTATCGTACTTAATTTAGGTAAATAAGAAAATCACCGGGACAAGGAACTATTATCGCTGGAGTGCTCAAACGAGTTTGTAGCATTCGAATATTGTGATAACTGCACATAAACACTGGTTTCAGGATACTAGACATTTGATCAATTGAGAGCAATGCACGATTTTCTTGCAAATCGCGTATGATGGTCGACATAGACCATTGATTCCCCTGCGATGTTCGATACCTCTTGAACCAAGTGCAGCACATTTTTTTTCACGTCATGAGAAAAAACCATATTCCAGAAAAACCATCACTCGTATCGGTGGGAAATTTAAAACTCGAGTTTATGGACCGAGTGCGACCACAGCCATGGGTCCTGTAAGACCCAGAGATAGGGCCCACGCGAAATCGTCACGATCGATCCATCTCACAATATTCGAGTCCTGGCAAGAAACTTCCCCACATGGAGAGATCAGAACCATTACAGATTCCGCAATCTCTTCAAAGAGTTGGCCTTTCAATGGGCCTCTCATCACCCAAGGAACCTGTGAGCAATAGATCAATCGGGCGACTATTGACCGTCAGAGCTATATCAACGATTGCTCAACGATCCAGGGCACCGCCGGTGCTCCACGGTCTGTGCTCCTAAAAGCACAAACAGCAACTATTAACTGCATACGTCATAGTATTTGCCCATCATACATCATATTTTCTTTGTTTTTCCACCACATTTCTTCTGCCTCCTGAATTGATAAGAATCCGTAATAACTCGCCTCCTGACCAAGTAACGGAGCCCTGTCACCTTGCCTTAGCAATAAAACCAGCCATTCATCCGAAACAAGAAAAGCCTAGTTCTCTGTAAATGGCCCGAACATAACAGCATCACAGAAGCAATTGAGCTTCCACTTGGTCTTATGGTCTACGAGAACATTAGGCATGAAGATATGAGCATAGCATACCACGGAATAACATAGTAAATCTTCTACAGACAACACACAATACCAGATAGACAGGTATAATATAAAGCTTCGATGTTGTATCTGCACCACAGGTTGATCTGACTCCACAAACAAAGAAGGCAACAGAACAACTGCGGCTCACCTGTGTAAGCTTCTAACATGTCGTCAATTTCTTCAGCACATCTCTACCATCACAAGTCACACAACATCGTAGCAGATACCGTTACACAAACTCTCCAAGTCAAAATACAAGAGGCATACAGCAGACAGATGTCTTTAATCATCAGCAAAGCTCAACGGAACTGTCTCGAGTCTTCTCCATCTGCACACCCATCTCACAGTGAACGAGAGATTATTCGATGCAGATCAACTAAACCTGACATTGATAGGTGAAAGAAGACATTGCTCCTTGTTGCAGCCCTCAGATTTCCCTTGCCAGTGGATGGCAAATCCGCCTAGAGTTGGTAGAAACCCATGAATTCGAGTATGCAGAGAAGCTCACTGTGTCGGACGCACTTGCAATTTCTTCCTCTCCAATTCCAACTAAGAATGATCATGGACAGTCCGTTAATCGCTTTATTAGTCAAGTAATAAAAGCAGATAACTAAAGTACTCGCATTTTTTTCCTCACCACTTTCTTAACCCGTTCGTTGGCAGCAGAAGTTCCTCCACTAACAGATTCAGGAACATATGGGCTGCTGACACGCACTTCATTCAACACAACTATGATACTCTTATCCCAGCGCACTGGCAGCCTGTATGTGAGGAAGTTAAAGTTAATAAATTGCTTCTCCTGTAAAGCATATTGGCAAGTTCCATTTCCATAGCTTACACTTTGAGAAGTCTCAACCAACTCTAGGCTTCCTAATCAGCATTCTTATGGGGAAAATAGGCAGAGTATTGACAGAGTATACTTACTTTTGTTTGGATACGAAAGTGAGACCAAGAAAAGACCATCGGCTGATACTAAATCTATAGGATTCACAAAATATGATGGCATTTTCCTCTCCACATGCACATATGTCTCTTAGCATAATAAAGGAAATAGTGGAAATGCATTAAAATTTGTCCTTGCTTTTGTTTCCTTTTCCTATCTCTAACTCAAACAAAGGCTACAAAGCCATGAAGTCCATATAGATGGATAAGAGGTCTACCTCTTCATGAGTGAAAGATTGACCTTTACCAGCGTGGTCAAAGGCAAATGGTGCAACAAGGCACTAGGGCCCTGAAATGACTAAGGTGAGAGGCGAAGAAAAAAAGAGCACGCCCAAGCAAAGGAAGGCGCAATTAAGCAAATCTTTTTAGCATTAATCATCTTAAACGAGAATCAAATTTACATTTTAAATTTAAACTAGTCCAAAAGTGTAAATAGAGAGCATGCAAGAAAAGCGTGCACTTAGCCATAAGGATGGAGTGAAAAGTAACCCAAACATAATGTCATTTAGCTTAGAAGAAAACAAAGCGAAACACCGATTTCTTCTAAGAATTATGATTCTAGAAGTTTACTTTTTTCTGGGTCCTATCTTCTATCCATCTTTCTGAAATAATGGATAAAAAAAAATCATTCAAAAGAAAGACTCCTAAAGGTTTCCATAACACGCAGTTCGCATCAGGTGAGTGCCTTGTGTCCTGTGTGCCTGATGGCTTAGGTAAGAAAGGCATGCCCCTTGTTGAACATGCCTCGCCTAGACATCGCAGAGGTGAAAAGCCATCGCCTTGCCTTGCCTTCCCTTTGTGCCTAGGTGTGCGCTTTGTGCACTTTCGACTACAATGACGTTTACAATTCTACATGTAATAAGCTATAGAAATTATGTCAGCAACATGTACTTGTCAACTTTAACAGGCTAACCAGGCCAAAGTGGACTTAACTCTAATTATATCCAAGAGCTTCGATACAATCTAACTCCAAATGCTTATGAAGAACCCTTTGATGGGCTCAACATCCACAACTATCAGATAAGGGTGTGAGTTAGCTAAACACTCATAAACCGAATTTAATAATTTAACTAGCAATCAACAGCAATGTGCCACACAACAACCTTCTCTCCATAATCTCCATTCTCTATCTCTTCTCCCCTTGTCTGTGATTTGATAGTTAATTGAACTTCTTATTTTAATACCATCAATCACAACATATTGAAGTCCCAGATTCCCTCACCCATTCATCATTGACTTTGTTCCTTGCCTCGAGATTCAAAGAAGAGCTAGAACTGAATTAGTCCAAAATGCTCACTCTAACATGATACACTTCTATGCGCCAAAATCCTCAATCTGACACAGGTGACAGTAGTTAGTCTGCACAATTTACCACCAATGTTTCCATGATACAGCCGAAACCAACCACTCTTAGACACACCATTTAATATGATAAACCCAAAGCATTGTCCCAACATCTTAATGAGCAGAGCAAACTTCTTCATCAGAGTTACTTTCTGTGTCACCTCATACGCCTTTTCAAGATCTTTTAACTTCCACAAATAACAATTTCACGTCCTACCATAAGAATTTCGCACCTAAAATCACAAAACATAGGCAAGTAAATGGAAAGTGAACTCTTTTTCTTAAGAAGCAAACCCCAAATCATCTCCACTACCTTCAGCACATCCTATTCCCAACCATACCAAAAGACTCAACACATCTCGATTTGAATACCACAGCATGTACACGCATGGCAAAAGTCACTATCTGAAACTGGAGAGCATATTCTACTAGATGCTATGAAAAAACCCAAGCAACCATGGAGCAAAAATTGTCAGAATACAAAAGTACTAAAGGGGAAGAAGCGTGAGACACTTTACGTTTTAGACAATGCATCGAAGATGCTTTGAGCCTCGCTGGTGACACCCACTCCTATCCTCTCGGCCCCCGCTTCGGCTTGCCTGCAGAACCAAAACCCCGACCAAAACCATGGAAACTCCAAACCTTGTGTGGAAAACAGAATCAGGAAAAAAAGGAAAAAAAAATTCGGAAACGGCGCAGAGCACCGACGCCAAACCTCAATGCCAATTGCTCTCGAGCTCGCAAGGCGTCGAGATCAATGTAACACTTGCCGAGATCGAGCGGGTCTTCGCCGCGGCGCAGGAAGGTGAAATGCTTGATGTAATCCGCCTTGAGCAGCCGCAAGTTCCGCCGAGACCCAGCCTTGGAACCCTCCTGTGGCAATCGGGAACCCGCGAACGCGAACGCGGTCAAGGAATTCGAACCAGAAAATGACGATCGAAGCATGAACATAAAAGAAAAACCCCTCAGGGAAAGCACACGAAACTCGAGGCGCGGAGTCGATCGGGAACGCCGAACGAGTCAAGACGGTCGAGATGGGAAAAAAGGATATGGAGGACGAGGATGTTGGAGGGGGCGTCGAAGGCGACGACCTGGGCCTCGAACTCGTCACCGAAGGTGGTCTGGATGGAGAGGAAGCATCCGATGGGGAAGTCGTCCGAGCCGGCGGCGGCGGCGGCGGCGGCGGCGGAGTCCGTGGCCATATCGACGATCTGCGATCGCGCTGCTGTCGTCTCTCCTTTCCCGGCGTGCTGCGCGGTGGCTGGCTCGCTGCGAACGAAGCGAAAATGCGGGCGGATTTGGGTCCGGATCCGAGAGGATTGTTGGGCCTAATCTGAGTCTTTGTTGACTCGAGACCGGCCTGTTTTTGTGTCTTCCGAGATGTTGCCTTTGGACCGTACAATACGAGCGCGTATCATCGTCGTATGTTCTCCTTCATCGTCATCCAAATCCTCCTTAATTCGAGGGAAGAGCATTCGAATTAACAAAAGGAATATGGACTTCGATTGCATTAGCGAGGATGAATGGAAGTTCATGATACTTGATTGTTCTTAAGAGGATAACAAAGCATGAGTAATCGAGATGATGGACCGGAAGCCGAAGCTGTTGTGGCTTTCTCGATCGAAAGTCGATTTGTTCTCACGCTTCGAAACTTGTTCTTTTGTCTTGTCTTGATGCTCTAATCGAATGACGGTAAGTTTTCATTGTAAGTTGAATGACAAATTCGATTTACATCAAAAGAAGAGAATTTAGGATAAGTTTATTTTCTTAATCCAAACTTAAAAGATTGTGTTGAGAAAAAGACTTATAGGAACTCATAATTAGAAATTAGAATTGGAATCTTCCCTTTAATGTTGCTATTACTAACAACACTTTTGGGTTGAATTTCCACAAGAGGAACTTGTTGTCGCGATTTGTAGGTGCCACCATTGAGGATTGTTTAGGGTGAAGAATCAATGACTTTTTGGACTATGCATGTCTACATCTAATTTAAGGGTACTTTTTCTACAAATCTTTGTGTTTCTTATTTTTTGCATGGTACCACTCAAAAATCCATTTTCCTTTCAGGGTGCTTAAAAGCTTTTAAGGATTTGACCACTCGACATATGCACCCGATTATCCCAAATTTTTGGTACATCATTGGTACCATTATTGTTGACTTAATACATAGACATGGACTTTTGTTCCAATTAGCTCACTCAATAGCATATGCACTTCTTTTGGTGAGGAGCGTTGCGTAATTGAACCGACCAATGTGTTTCTCATGAAAGGAGTGATATATGCGGCATCTTTCCTGGAGTAAGAATCACCGGCCCAAATCGGCCTAATTATGTGCACTAAGGCGCTTAGCAAATCATCTTTGATCTCTTGACGAATACTTTCTTTGATGCTTTTATGTGGATCTATAACGTGTCTACGAGACAGCGTTATGACTTAAGTTTTGTCTGAAACATTGCCCTTCGAAACACAGGAAAGAAATAAAAGCATTAGACACCAAAGGGCAAAAACCTTCGCAAAAGCATTGTCAACATTTCCAAAAATGAGATAAAACAGCGATGGCAAAATCCACCAAGGGTCGTGTTTTTTTTCTTGGCGCAGTGTCTGTGGTAAGCTAATCCTCGAGCCCGAGCTCGCTCCCTCTTCCCATGGCTTCCACGCTTTCCTTCTCTCTCTCCTTAGACCCCCAACACCACCACCACCACAAAGCTCTCCACTTTCTCCATCTCCCGTCCTCCACGCCCCCCGGTCTCCGACACCCACCTCTCGGTTTCCGAAAATCCGACCGCTCCGCCTTCGCGGCCTCGTTCTCGTCCCCTCAGCCCTCCCCTCCGGCGACCGCGTCGACCGGGACGACCCCCTCCGCCCCGTTCCTCGACGACCCGTACCGGACCAGGAGGTTCTTGACCGACGACGAGTCCGACAGGCTCGGGTCCCTCGAGAGCTTCGCGTACGACCGGGAGCTGCGATCCGGGTCGCTGCGGGTCCGGGTCATGAGGGCCGAGGAGATGGACGAGACCGTGGCGCTGCTCGCCGAGTCGTTCGCGGAGTCGATGCTGCTGCCCGGCGGGTACGTGTCGCTGCTGCGGTTCCTGGTGAAGCAGTACTTGATCGAGCGGCGGGGCGTGATGCCGCACGCCGCGACGCTCGTCGGGTTTTACAAGGGCGGGGGAGAGGGCGAGGAGGAGTTGGCCGGAACCGTGGAGGTGTGCTTCGACAAGAGAGGCTCCAACGCTTCGCCGCCGACGCCGACGCCTCCCCGAAACTCTCCTTATATCTGCAACATGACCGTCAAAGAGCAGCTCAGGAGGTAATACTGGAGCCCCACTAATTGCCTTGCAATGCCGTTGAACAGAAAACAAAGGGGACTTATTTATTGCTTTTCTTGGCTGTTGGTGCTAGATATGGTCACTTGTTACTTGTGCGTTGGTTGTTGGTGAGCACTGAACATTGAGTTTTTGGAAATCCAAATTACATGTTTGTACCAGCTCTGTTGCAGCTCTGTTGAATGTCATCTGGTCCATTTGTCGCATAAACTGAGAATGAGATCGTTCATTTGCACTGACCTTTTTGTTTTACAATGCAATTAACCCGATTGATGTTGATCAAGGGCTCTCCCTCTTGATTTGAAGCATACTTTGGACTAAGGTTCAGATTGTACTCTTGTAACCTGGTTCTTATCCCGTTTAATGGGTTGAAAGTGGATAATCTAGTGTGAAAGTCTGTCAGTAGCTTTGATTTTACTGATAAAATAATTTCGACTTCCTAGATAGCTCAAAAGTCATGTAAATTGTGTTAGCAAAGTATCAACTTCCTAAATAGCTGAAACTTCACTAGTGTATCAACCATGCCTCGTGGTGAATATATTAAGTGGAGATGCTTTTAACTTTCAGGAGAGGTATCGGCTGGCATCTATTGAAGGCTAGTGAGGAACTTATTTCCCAGATGCGTTCCTCGGGAGAGGTGTACTTGCACTGCAGAATGATTGACCTTGCTCCATTCAACATGTATACAAAAGCAGGTTACAGAATCGTTAAGACAGACAACATTCTGGTCCTGTTGACACTTCAAAGACGCAAGCACTTGATGTGCAAGAAACTTCTAGTACTACATAGTCCTTCAGAATTAGATGAGTCGGGCCCTGACGAAGAACAGACCTCTTGAATGCATGCTGAGGTAATGTCATACCATATAATTTTCCTAGTTGCCAAGGAAAATCACTGTTACTCATTTTTCCCCGTCTGTAACATGTGAATCAATCATCTTTGTACAGTGTCCGACTTGAATGATAATCTTGGTCTTCCCTCTTCGAAATTTCTCTCTTCCAAGTTTCTATAGATGTCCTGTTTCATTTTCCCACTCCCTTTTATATTCAGATGGTTCATATTGGTGTCTGTTGTTTAATTATTCACATAGCTGACCCTTTGACTCGAACAAGAATCTAATTGATTTCTTAATTCTTTTTTAGTGCAATTTAATAATAACTTCAAGTCTCTAGAGATCTCTGTTTCGTCTTTGCTGCTATCAACTTTGATTGGGGATGAAATGTACTATGATTTTACGAAGAGGGAAGCTTCATTCCTTGCTTACTTTTGATCTTGTTGCTTTAACATGATTTCTGCCTTCATTTTGAGTTATCATGATATATCTTCTTGGAATTGGATTGACCATGCATATTTTTTAAGATATGATATGAGTTGTACACAATAGTGATAAAGATGAGGTTGCATAAAGCAATTCAATCTGGCAGTATCTGATTGGGACAAATCTCTGCACATTTGAAAGAAAACTTTGTGAAGAAAATAATGGTTATACACATTCCAAATAAACTTGCCACTGTACAAATAGTTCAACTCGAAGCTGGCAGTAGGGTGAAAGAAATAAATACATGCATCTTATACCTAGCCTAGACTCAATAGTTCAAACGCTTCCTAGACTCATTACAATATAGCCCAAAATCTTTCTTAAACTTTCTTTTGATTATGTTGTGCATAGCACGCAGTTTGTGCTCTTTTTCTTCACAGAGGATAACTAAACACTCCTTCAAGAATCTTAGGCACATGGAGGCCCCAAAAGTATTCTTATAGCATAAGAGGTCATGTTCCTTTGTAGACATTATCATATCATTTTTCTTGTTGGGAGACATCTCATATCTTAGATCAATTCGCGTTTGTTCACAGCCGTGCCCAAACCTTTCGAGTTAATGAAGGATATTAGGTGAAGTTCCTTTACACATTCCCCCATGGAGGGCCTCTCACTACTGTCAGGTCGGACACAGCGTGATGCTAGGTTAGCATACATGGCTACGGACTCCAATGTGTACGAATTTTGAGTGAGGTCTGGATCCATAATCTTCCGCAATTTTTTCCGGCTGTTCAGTAAATTCCTTACCTGCAACTCAAAGTAGATTTTCTGTTGTGTCTTACAGCTTTTGTAGATTGCCTGGTAAATATTGAGTTCCAAATTGAAATTAATCTACCTGAAGTACTAGATTCTGATCAGTTGGACCCTGATTTAAGTCCAATGCTCTACGTCCGGTCAAGAGTTCTAGGAGCACCACACCAAAAGCGTACACGTCACTTTGCAGTGTGAGTTTTCCTGTCTATTGCCAAAAGTCACTTTAAGCCAACTGGAACAAAAAGAAGGCGAATTATGCTGAATCTACCTGTGATTTGGTCCAAATTCAATTTGCTAAATTGTGGTTTAAGAAATTGCCCTGTTGTGGATTTGGCAGACACTCATGCTAACTGTCAGCTTTGGCAAATCATATGCCTGGTTTTGCAATCTTAGAACCATAAAAAATTCAATAAAGTACGGTAACAACTGGGTAACTTAGTTTCATTTCTATGTGAGAGTGGATTTGTTGTTTTTTGAAATTTTTTTATTTCTAAAAATGGAGCAAATTTAAACCCCTAAAACTTCTATCACAAAACCCATCAGGAAAACCCTGGAGAGAAACTGAAAATGGCCACTTATAAACACATAAGCATATATTTCTAGAGATAGGAAAAAGTCCCCTTGGATGGGACGAAAAGCAAGCTACTTAATAAAAACAAGTTTTATTATTTCAAAGCACAGACCCTGAACAATCAATCTCTTCCTGGATGATTGAATTCATTTCAATAGAAGAAGTCCATATTGGAGAAAAATGGAAGTGAAGAATGTTTAGTGTCCCTGATGAAGTTTGTGAGTAGCTTCTTTTAATTTGAACAGAAACTTTAAGAGAGTCTATATGGTCCAAAACTGAGTTGGGGTCAATGCAACTTTTGAAACAAGGTGATGAAGTTTGCAGTTAGATTCTTTTCTTTTCTTCATATAGATTTAAATAAACCAAGTCTAGGGTACCATCAATTTCACATCTCCTTCTTTTGTAATATATCTCAAAACAAAACCATGCTAGAGATTTTTTTCGTTGTTTCCCTTGCGAAAAGAAGGATGTCTACGATTGTTCTCTAAGTCTGAGTATCTTATTTGGCTAGTGTGATGAGATGTCTTGGTCTGGTTGTGGTCAATTCACTTGTTTCTCTGCCTGGTGTGCTAATGTGTCTAGGTCAGGTTGTGGCCAATTCAGTAGTTTCATATCAATCATTAGCCTGGCTGTAACCTAATTTTCATTTTATTTATCTGATATTTTTTTTTTTGTGTGGGGGCGGGGTTGTTGTTGAATTTATTTTGTGGGAAAATTTGGGAAGGAGAAGAGCATTTTAACGTATTGTAATACGTGAACAGACTTCCTGAGCTATTTTTATTGCCATATACCATAATGCAGATTATTTATCCAGAAGTGAACATGCAGATTGTAGCAAGCTACTCGGATGATATGCTTTGAATTTTGATTCATGTGCATCTTATTAGCAAATAGTGAATGTTCTGCGTATATAGTATATCATGCATTATTGCGTGGAGGAACCTTAAGATATTTTTCCCCAAGGTAGAGCAATTGATCAAATAAATGTGTCTGCTGCAGTGTACTTATGGTTGAGTCTTTGTGCGTGCATATGATCTTATAAAAAGCAGGGGACACATGCCTATGTGGACAAGATGTTCTAAAGTAACTTTTCTGCCATAGAACTGGAGAGAAGTTCGCAACCTCAAATACTCTAGGACGAACTTTGAACTTTTTGAACTGATTAGGCTTAGAGACTATTAAAAAGGATTAGAGACTAAATGTATCAAGAAACTATGGGTGACAATGATAGCTTACCGATGTATACTCAGGATCGAAATAGCCGAACGTACCAAGCATTCTGGCAGTCTCACATATTTCCTGGCCCTTGGGCATCAGCTTGGCGAGTCCAAAATCGGATATCTATTTCAAATAGCCTCTGAATAAGTTCTCTCATGCCCTTAAAGCTGGCCATACTAAGGGTTGAAACATTCTTATCTGGCTTACCTTTGCCTCGAAATCAGCCGTTAGAAGTACGTTGGTAGATTTGAAATCTCTGTGAACAATCGGGATTCCCACAGCCGAACCTGAGTGGAGATAGGCCAGCCCCTTTGCTGCTCCTATTGCTACTTGGAGCCTTGAAGGCCAATCCATCTTTGAATCCCCAATTCCTAGCACAAGCGTACAGTGAATACTTACTTATCAAAAGTCATTTTACTGGGAATACGTATTACCCTGAGTGTCGAGAAGCTAACCATTCAAGTGATCCTGCAGGTTCCCATTTGGCAGATATTCATACACCAAGAACCTCTGCTTTCCATCGGCACAATAGCCAATTAATGACACCAGGTTGGGGTGATCGAGGCAGCTCAAGATATCAACTTCCACCCGGAACTCCCGTTCTCCATCAGCTTCTTTAGATGGTGGCAGCTCCATTTTCTTGATGGCAACCACCTTCAGGTCCAAATTAAATAGGATAATCATAATGTGTTTCAACAAGAATTCAGGGGATCAAATAGGCCCTGAAGGAGATCTCTAGGAGATCTCTTTAACTAGAAAAGGGCATGAGAGCGAGAGCATGTGCAGGGAAGCATTCATTTGTTATTTGTTTACAAGTAATCGTAATCCATTGCTTTATTGAACCTGAATAGCTTAATTCACATAACACGAGATGAGAATTGGTGTCTTTTGTACTTGCCTCGGCAAGAAACCTAAAATTACGCTCTTTGCCTTGTACCTGTCCTGGCCTGAGAATCCCCTTGTAAACTCTTCCAAACCCTCCTTTCCCTACCAGGTTGGCATCGTCAAAAGATGATGTCGCCTCCTCCATTTCTTTTAGAGTGAATACGGACGAGCCATTGCGCTTCTTTGAGGTTGGTTGAGATTGATATTCGAGCTGCCAGAGCTTCACCGGCTTATAGGTCCCTGCATCCGCAGCAGTTAGCAGCAAGATGGACTGTACCATGAGATTTTGTAGTCCTCGAAAGTCGCCAAGAAGCCATACATATTGGTATCAAATTGATTCTACTAAATATTGTAAAAGAAGGGGCTCGTGAAGAAACAATTACAGGGGTCCGCCTGTTCCAGGGATTTGCTTCTCCGTCGCTTGTTCCATGTCGAGACCAAACTGAATGGCATGACTGCTTCGGGGAGAGAGAGAGAGAGAGAGAGAGAGAGAGAGAGAGAGAGAGAGCTTCGTTATAAGAGGAACTGGGGATCTGAGGAAGAGCGATTGGGTTGATGTTACAGAGCATCTGATGAAGAGAGAACTGAAGCATCAGTGCAGGGGGGTTTATCTCTGTAAAAGCTCCAACGTCCTGCTTTTGATGGGTGGGTGGAATACGAATAT
Source organism: Eucalyptus curtisii (assembly GCA_017140595.1). Classification (NCBI taxonomy): domain Eukaryota; kingdom Viridiplantae; phylum Streptophyta; class Magnoliopsida; order Myrtales; family Myrtaceae; genus Eucalyptus; species Eucalyptus curtisii. The sequence continues at coordinate 10,405,326 of CM029504.1, forward strand.
GGGTTAAGTGAGAATTACCGCCTGAGAGGACTACGTACGACGCAAGTGAAGGTCTACATCATTTAGGAGGGAGAATGCATTCACCATACCAGCTGATAGTAGCCTCAACCTTAAAAATCCAGCGGTTGTACTTGAAGTAGAAGATAAAGTCGATAGTGGGAAAGAAAAGAGGGGAGCTGGCATTTGCGTGGTCGCTCTGCATGGTATTTCAAGTTCGGTCTTTGTTTTAAAAGTAAGCAAAGAGATGAGATCTCTCCCTCCTTTTCGATTTGATTTTTCCTTGTCTGTTTTCTTCTAGAGGGGATCAAAATGTGGCCGTTGAGAGGGCATTTTCATCTGTTTGAATTGTAGAGCTAAAGTACCGTAGAGATGGTACAAAGAATAATTAAAATGAAATATAGAAAACCCAAATATTGGCCACAACCATATAGTACAAAGAACAATTTTAAAATCATAAGATGACTCATGATATTTTGTATTCTCTATAAAAATAATTTGATATGAGTGGTTAGTGTGGTGATAAGTGAATCGAGGAACACTTCACTTTTTTGGCTAAGGACAGGACGAGGGTTCCGCAAGAGTCGGTTCAGATCAGATTACATGTATGAAATCCAGATGATTATTCTACAAACGCATGAAGTGGGAGGAGAAAATTTACATTCTCAGTGACATTGAAGAAGCACGGGACGTCAGCCGCAAGGCAGAGGGTTCACCAACAAAGGGTCAATGAGCTAATCTCAGTGATGTTGGCTCAACGATTGCTGTGGATCTGGACAAGTCAGGAGCAACTTATTAAGACAATGACATTATCCACACGAAAACCAAGAAACATCAACATAAAGAATGACAGTTTTGTTGGTCCGTCATGCTGATAGGTGTGTTGGAGAATCTTGATAAAAAATGGCAGGAGGTATGGTCAGAGATCAGAGTAGAGAAAAGAGCATGAAAATGTGATTAAGCTGATAAATCGAGCCTCCAGGCAGGGACAAAATTTCACGCCGCCTTTTGTGAGCATGGACTGTGAAACATGTAAATCGTTTTGCTCCGCGCAACAGAGAGTTGCTAGACTTCCTTTTTTGACACAATGGGCTCTGTACATTCCCAGCTGTTGTCCCTTCTTAAAGCAAGCTTTACCCTCACATGATTCTCTGGATTTTTTTATTTGGTTATAATAATTTTTTTATACAAAATTATAAACTTGTGGGTGGTGTTTTAAAATTGGATTGGACCGGACAGTTCAACTAATTGAACAGAGGAATCGGACAATCATCCGACCCATTTCCCTCATGAACTGAAATGATCAAGAACAAGTCAAATCCAGAGTTGAGCCAGTTCAGCCGGTGACTAACCCAGTAAACTACTCAGTCAAACCGGATAACCAGTTGAGCTAGGCACTTGTGGTTGCTAAATAGCTTCAATAGACACGTGTTATGTGCAAATCATCACCTCAGTAGTTCAGCCAATTGAACCAGTTGACCAACGAACCAAAAACCAGACGTGTTTATTGACCGGATCGTGTTTAAAAACGAGGCTTGCGGGCACCTTCTCATTTGTTCGTGGATTAATGGGTCATTTTTTAGGGCTTTTATGATAAGGGGACCAACCAATTACTCGATTCAAGGATCTAGTTTGGTAATTATGACATAGTTCATGAGAATTGAAACTCAAAGATGACAATCTCCTGGCAGATATTTTTCGAACTCACTTGCGAATCACTGGAAAGAACTGTGAGAGTTCTATTGCGAGCGGATTCGTCCAATGCATGTGAATCAGGGTTCCTCAACTTTGCCGGAGTGGATCTTCGTCTGCCATGTTCAACATGGGCTCAAACATTAAAACATCGCAGTCTCAGGGATTATTGTGCTGCAGGAAGCTTCGCCATGGAAGAGTTCAAGAACATATCAGCTCGTGCTCACCAGAAAATACATTCTGGGGCTCACTTTTAAGGGACGAATTAGTCAGCTCGATGTATACTTGTTGGCCTTCTCAGAAATTTCAGAGAGAGAGAGAGAGATGTAATGCTTTCTTTTCGGTAAGCAATCGTTGGGGAAATTTCCTTTAACCCGCTGAATTTACCTTAATTTTATAGCTTTTAACTTTGTTAACTTTTTCCATTTACATGTGCCGTGAGCTGATTTTGGGGGCTTATGGAGTAATTTCTCCTTAAGTTTGTACTAAATGTCCTTTCTTCCTTCTGTTTTTTGGGTCAAATCCTTTCTTCCTTATTTGAAATAAAAAATAAATGGGTTAGGCAAAATTTCCACCATTATTTACTTTTTAATCCTTTAAATATTGTTGCAAAAAATAAAAGAAGAAGAAGATAAGAACGCTTTTAAAATGAACAATAACAAAAGAAGCCCATGAAAAAATTAAGAAAAACGGACCCTTTAAGAAACTGGAAGTCGACATTGCAACAAAGACCATTTTCGAGAGATATGCTTAGAATAAATGTTTGGTTGCCTAATCCTCTCTCTCTCTCTCTCTCTCTCTCTCTCTCTCTCTCTCTCCCCCCTCGTGTGCCTTTGGAGCTTCATCATGACATCTAAATATTTTCCGCTTCCCAAAGTTTATTTATGTTTACCTTTATAAAGTTTAGCTCACCGAATTGATAAATTATATGATTTGAGCCAAATGATACAATTAACAAACCTTTCAAATAGCTTAGAAACTTTGTTGCCTTTTCTACACAACGATCACTTTAGATAAAATATTTTTTCTATTAATTTTCATGTCTATTTATCTTAATTTATCCTAAAGTATAAGCTGGGGGGATAACATATGAATTTTGGAATTTTGGAATTTGGATTATATACGCAAGGGATGGGTGGAAATGTAAAAGATATAGATGTAACAATCATCTACTAGTTAAGTTGTTTTATCATGTTTTTCTATGAGGAAACTCAATATAAATAGAAAATATTTGAGGAACATTACCTCACTTATTATAGGGCCAGAAGAAACATGGATTACAGAAATTTGAAGGAATGTCATATGAGAATATTTACACGTGATGATAACGCTCGACCCTGACCGACTTTGATACCAATTGATGCCACGAGCAATCGAATAAAAGGGTTCTTTTTTATCTTAGAAGATAGGAAGGAAGAGATTAGATAATCTATATCTTAGCTAAATCACTGTATTGCTCTCTTGATGACTCACGAATTCTAGAAATCCATAAAAAGGAATAAAGAGAAAAAACAATGAGAAGGACAAGATGGGAACAATTCCTATGAACAAGTTCATTTTTTTATGGGTAAGTTCTTTATTCAACCATAATAGTCAACAAATGTTAACAAGTCAACCAGGCCTTGAGAAGCAATAATAAGAGTTTGTTCGGTAATGTTTCTATTTCTCTAAATTTCTGTTATGTTATTCTATAAAATAAAAAAAGAACAGAAATCCGTTTGATAATGTCAACTAGTTTTTTTTATTTCCCAGAATAGAAAAGTGGTTGGATAATAGATTTGAAACAAAAATAAAAAATAGAAAAAAGTAGTTTCTTATTCCTAAGAATAATTTTAGAAATAAGTTATTTTTTCTTTTTCTTTTCTTCCTCCTTGGTCTCCACTGCCACCCGTTGCTGTCTAATCACCGCCAACTACTGCTCATCATCGTCGTCGCCCACCGCCGACGCTGGCTGCTACTACTAGCCACTGGCAGGTGGTTGACCAAGGCCACAGTAAGGAAGAATAACAAAAAAAAAAGAAAAAAATCTTAAAAAATATTTAAAAATATTTAAAAATTAAAAGAAATTCTACGTTACAAAAAAAAAATTGTGGATCGTACCAAACGCATTCATGTTTTTTTCAATTTCAAAAATAGATATTTTGTGTAGTTACCAAAAGTATTTTTTTACTCAGAAATTATTCCGGGGAATAAAAATAGAAAATGACTACGTTTGAAAAGAAATTATTCCTAGGAACAGAAGCGTACGGATCCTAAACAACTGCTAAGCAAACAGTTTAGCAGCTCTTTGAGAACAACACAAACATCTAAATCTCTCAGTAAGAATGATTGACTAGAACAGCAAAGACACTCGGCAATTGGAACTCAATATGCTAATTTGAACATTGCAAGAGCCTAGCAGAGATAACTTTCTGCCTGAGGACACGATGACCTTCATGCTGCGGATGACAGCAAACAACCAACTTCAGTACTTGATCCACCGAAGGGTTGTTGTGACCGTGAAGAACGTTAGTTCTGGCCTGCCATTCATAAGTAGACGCAACCATTCCAAACCAACTTGCGGAGGACTGAGGAAAAACTGGAACCCTGACTTGCTGCTGAAGCCACAGAAATTCAGATTCCCGCTCTCCCGGAGTTCTAACAATTAAGCAAAGATGCAAAGGCAAAGTAGGCAAGAAACAACAGCCAAAGAACTGGCGGTCTCTAGACTCATGGCATTGCCTACAATGAAAGCAAACTAGAGAAGTGGAAAGAGAAACCAACTCCAGATTCTGCCAAGAGCTTACTCAAGATTGCCATCCGAGAAATCAAAGCAAACTTGGGAACATTAGGTGCAAACAACACGATCCTATGTCGACACACTTGAGGACCCCGTTCCTAGCCAGATCCCTAGTGGAGGAAAGGATCAAAGCACCGTTGGAAGTGTAACATTTGGCCTTTCTTTTTGTCTTGGTCAAAAGTGGGCTTTTTAATAATAAGAAAAGGGAAAAAGAAGAGTTATGACGGAAAAGGAGCGCGTCCAGGAAAAGGGCAAAAAAAAAAAGAAAGAAGAAGAAAAAGAAAAGACTGGACGAAGAAGAAAGGGAAAAGAAAAAAAGAAACTCTCGTGTACACACCACAAGAGCCTCAAGTCATATTAACTTCGATTTGCAACGTCTAGTAACGATTGAAGCCCTTTGTTTATCTAATGGAAGTAGTTTTTAGGAAAACAAATACGAAATTATGTGGAATTTAAATTGCGAGGTCCGATTTTGGAGTTGTTAAGTCATGGAATTTTATGGAAATCATGAATTAGGACATTGTGGAGCTGTAGGGTTTAGTCGATTTGTAGTAACAATTTAGTAGGAGTGAAATTTTAGAGTTCACGCTTAAACTCATTGCGGATAGCTTTAAATAATCACTTTGGGCAAACGACTTGTCAACGCATGGAAATAATTTTATGGCGATTAAGCATAGTTTCAATGAGTCGTTAGTTAATGTAGTGTTGTACTTGGTTTTAACATCGATTCTCTTGTAACTTATTAGATTATGAGATCGTCAACTTGTATAATTACGTTGTTTGGTTTTGAGTATTCCTAGGTGAGAGATATCATCTCGTTTTCAAGTTGGTAAACTCATATTTTGAAGCAATGTGGATTATATATAGTATGAGTTATGAAATAGCATTTTTATTGCATAAAAGTTTGGATCGAGCATAAATTAATTTTTAGTATTTGTGAATGCTTTGAAAATGGTTTCAAAGAAATGTTTTGTGTATATATACGTACATACTACTTTGCAAATCTGATTTGCGAAATGAGTTCTGAAATGTTTTGAAATATTTATTATGAATGAACTAAGTTGTGAAATATTATATATTTTGGTTTGTGATATAGATTTTAGATTGACTTTGTGGATCTTAGAGGATGCTATTGTGGGTTTAAATTAATGCTTAATATCTCTATGAACCCATTAAAGGATTTGTGGGTATGCATACTAATTTTAAGATGTTCTTGTAGATCGGCTACTAGTGATATAGGTGGAGACCTAACAAGCAAATCTAGGTAGCGTTTGTCACCAAGCATTAAACATGCTTATGATTAGATATTGAGTATAAGATTAGTTAATGGAATTAACCATTGACATGTAATTTGATGAATTGACGAATTATTGATGCTTGTTTTGATATAATTGTTGAAATGGGTAACTCTGCTATGAATATAATTACGTTAAAGTAATATATAACAAATTTTAATCTTGTAAGTTTGTCATATTCTAGATTTGGCATAAATGAGTTATGTTTTTGTGTTATAAATGTGTGTAGTGGATACTCAATTTGCTTAACAAAGTTATATTACTCGCTAGATTGTGGTTCCTCAATTCATTCGTCTTAAATGTTTTTCAAGTTTCTAAATTAGTAGCAAATAGAATGAGAGCGTTCGTGTTGTCGCCAGAGTTTTTTTATAAAGGGATAATTTTGTATGAAGCTAGTTAGTTGCATAATTTTTATCTTGAGCATTTGCGTTACTAACTGAAACTCAATTAATTTATGTTATGTTCATTTTGGAAAGATAATTATATAACAACAAATAAATAAATAGTACAATTACCCACCTGATGTGTATGTTACAAGAAAACCATTTTTTTGGCTTCCTTGATTAGTCAGGTTTGAACTTTTGGTTACTTGCCAACTGAATTACTAATCCTGATCTTCACAAGATTCTAAGTAAGTTTCTCCATTTGAAACTCGAGACTCGATTATAATTGGCACTTTCAAGGTGTAATAATGTGATGTAAATCATATATTTCTTTTTACGACACTTTTGCACTTGGAACGTCATGAAATAATCTTACGGAATGAGAAGATTTTTTTTTTTATTTAATTAGGCCATACAGCTATAAAATTGCAGGATTTTGACAGGTTGGAAATCCGGTTTAATTTTCCAACCGTCTCCAAGCCCTAATAGATTTGACGGTTAAGACTTGTCTCGCGTCCTCAGGCACTCACTCATCTGACAGAATCGCCCGGCCATTCAATGAATCCGCCACACCAACATTAATGCTAGACGATAAAGCTCAGCTGAATTGGTCGGCCTTAAGTTCCTAATTCTCGGAGATGTCAAGATCAATGCAAAGGAAAAAAGGTTTAGGTGAGATCGTGATTCTCAATTCAATCGTATCTATCCTCGTCCCCATCTGATGCGACGATCCAACCTGGGCAGCTACTTCATCATCGTCACTGTTGCCTTTGATTCCGAATGCGACCATCCGCATTCCATATGTTGGCCATTGAGAAGCTTTCTGATGAGCCATCCAACTAAGCACTAGGTGATGGAAAGCTGTCATCTTTCGATGGTTCGATCTTCCGAATAGCAGAATTTATTACGACGGATAGTATGACAACGACGTGACCAATTGATCATGGATGTAAATGCTCCTGACCTAGCAATTGATACAAAATGGTGGTGCTACTGCCCAAGGAAATTTTTAAAGAAGAATTGATTTGATGAATTCGAACCCACCATTCAGTAAGAAACGCCTTGTCACCATTCCAATGGGATCTGAACTTGTGAAGGACCTGCCATATGTTTGATGAAATTTCTGAAACATTTCTTTGAAGAAAAACTGGCCGGATGAAATTCCTCGAGGAATTGTTCATCACAAGATTGGTAGCCCTCTCACCACAATAAAAAGATCTCGGCTTATCTTAGAAAGATTTTTAGATATTCACACGTAGACACACTTTTATAGAAACTACAATAAAAATATATTTGATACGATGCATTACGACATTAGATGAGTCTCTTAAAAGATCATATTCTCTAAGGACGGCAATGTTAAAACTAGATCGAACAACATCATTTCGGTGGCGCAACTGTAAGCGTGTGGCCTATTGTTTGCATGTATTTCATAGGCTCGCGCTATTTTATACTCTAAATAGCTGTGACATGCCCTGACTTATTAAGTTGGTGAAAACAATCTCAAAAGAACTAATTAATTGAAATTACCAAACGAAACGATGAAAGTTGATGTCCATTGAAAATGCAAAAGCTACAAATCACCATAAAAATATAAGACTCCATATTAATCAAATGATTTATGTTTTATCCACCACCTTTGATTCGTCTTTTCACAAACTTTTATCTCCTCTCTTCTACTCACTAATGTGCTCGTTCTAATTTCTTTATACGAGCTTTGGAAATGAGTATAAACTTTGTTGGTAATCTTTGTTAATTTGCATATGTTAAGTATAAAGTATAATCATAAAGAATTCACAACTTTCACCGAGGAATGCCGCTTAAAACAAAAGCTTGAACTAAAGAATTGATAATTACAAAGGAGTTATTAAGAATAAAACTTTAAAGAGACATTCAGGGCGCGTTTGGTAATGATTCTGTTCCCGGGAATAAATTCTGACCAGAAATGATTATTTTTTATTATATTCCCGGGAACTGATTATGAGTAAAAAAATGTGTTTGGTAACTACCCAAAATTTCTGATTTTGGAATAAAATTGCGTTTGGTACCGTGCTCATTAATTATGTTCCAAATCAATTTCTTTTAATTTTTAATTTTTTTTTTTTTACTTTTTTTTTTTTTTTTTTTCTTTTTTCTTTTCTTTTTTTCTTTTTCTCCTATTTTCTTCTTCTTCTTCTTCTTTTTTCTTCTTCTTTTCTTCTTCTTCTTCTTCTTCTTCTTCTTGTGGTGGTCACCGGCCCCGCAACCGGCTAGACAAGGGTCGGCGACCTCACCCGCCGAGGCTCGGCGAGGCCAGCCGCCGGCCTATCGAGGCCGGGCGAGGCCGGGCGAGCGGGGTCGGGCGAGCCTCACCGGTGCTAGGCGAGCCCTCGCCGGCCGGGCGAGGCCCGCGAGCCTCGCCGAGGCTAGGCGAGCCTCACCCGGCCCGGCGAGGGCGCCCGGTGAGGCTCGGCCTCGCCAGATCTAGAGAGGCTAAGCCTCACCGGTGGCTGGGCTTGCCTCCGGCGAGCTCGCTGGACCTCGCCCTAGCCTAGCGAGCTCGCCGGACCGGCGGCGGCGAACGGCGGTGAGCGGTGGTGGACGGCGATCGCGGGATGGCGGAAGGGAAGAAGAAGAAGAGTTGGTTTTAATTCTCAAATTTGTTCCCGAAACAAGAATCAATTTTTTTTTATTCTTGATTCCACTCCAAATCTGTTCCCGGGAACAAAAATTTTACCAAACGCGATTCTGTTCCCAAACTGATTCTGGGAATAAAAAATCATAATCATACACTGTTTGGATGGTTACCAAACAGTACCTCAAAGTAATATACTTTATTGGCGCTCTTTTATATAAAATTTGATCATTGAATTTATTAATAGACTCAAATCTTAGATAGTTCTCACACGAAAGTAATGAACATGTAAATTTCTTTGATTTAAAACACAAAGAAGAAGAAACAACAATTTAGAAAGATTGATAAAAATCATTAGATTGATTGATCTACATGAAGACTCCATGTGTCTTGTAGAAAATAAATAATTTGAAAAATATTTTTCTGAAAATGATAGCTTGTATCACTTGCAAAAATGAATGAATGAAAAATATTCTTATTCTTTATGAAAATATGTAAACATAAATTATTATTGACAATAAAAATATTTTTTTATTGACTAATTATGATAAGAGATCCAAGTGATCAATTTAAAAAAAATGATTACAAAATTATTCATTTTCCACGAAATAAACCGAATCCAAATGTGTACTTTTTTTTTTTTTTTTTTCTCTTTTTTCAATCTTAGCATTAATAAGGTCCCATGAAGGTTAGATTTCTAAAGTTATTTTAGAGGTGAAAATAGTGGGAGCCCTACCGTATACATTCTAATGATGATGGAAACACTCCATTTAACTTGAGAATGCATTAACTGTATTGGAAATGAGTATAAACTTGTTGGTAATCTTTGTTAATTTATGTATGTTAAGTACAAATTATAATCATAAAAAAATTCATAACTTTAACCAAAGAATGCCATTGGAAAAAAAAAATGCTTGAACTGAAGAATTGATTATCACAAGGAGTTATTAAAAATAAAAGTTTACAAAGACAATCATAATAAATATTCTTTATTGGCGCTCTTTTAAATTGAATTCGATCATTGAATTGACTAATATGCTCGAATCTTAGATAATTCTTGTACAACAGTAACCAACATGTAAATTTCTTTGATTTAAACACAAAAGGAGAAAAAACAACGATTTAGGAAAAGTTGATGAAAATCATTAGATTGATTGATTTACACTAAGGTTTCATTTGTTTCGCAAAAAATAAATTATTTGGAATAAATTTTCCAAAAAATGATCGTTTATATCGCTTATACAAATGAATGCATGAAAAATCTTTTTATCATTCACAAAAATATTTAATCATAAAATATTGTTGATAATTAAAACACATCCTATTAATTAATAATTGTAAGGAATTTAGCGATCAATTTCAGAAAAATATTGTCTAAATCATTCATTTTTTGAAAAATAAATGGAGCCTAAATATGTACTTTAATTTTTTTTTTCAATCTTGCCATTAATGAGGTCCTAGTGAGGGCTACTTTGATCCATTTAAATTTTCGATTTCTAAAATTATTTTAAAGGTAAAAATAGCGTGAGCCCTTCCGTATACAATCCACGATAATGGAAACACTCCATTTAACTTTAGGGTGCAATGGAATTAACGTACAGTTATCTACCTGCCTCCCTTTGTCTTAAATTATAGGGGTTTAGCGGTGACTTCTCTACCTGTTTCCGCGGGCGGACATTTATTCCACCACCGCATAGGCACGATCAAGTCAACAGGTCCGGTAAGAAAGGGTCATGAAATTCCCACTGACTTTAATGTTTCTGCCATCCGTGGCACCGACACCATCCTTATCAGTGGAAGGAATGGCGATGTTTTGCTGTGTTTACGAGGCATGGACAATGTATCTCAGTCGATAATCTTGGTCCTGATCAGGCAAAACAAAATGTGAGAGCACACTCACCTTGCATTTATACGATAGTTGTGAGCAGTGCGGGCTGGTGCTGCTGCAAATTTATGATGTTGATGTGATAGGCAGATGAATGGCAGTTGAGCTAAGTTAAAGCCCTCATACATAGATCAGAGCAGGAGGAGTAGTATATATAGACATCATGGCAAGTCTCTAACGGAGCGGCTTCGTGTATTCCCACATATTCCTCTCTCATTAGAACGTTCAGAAATGGGTGGCCCTTTAACTCTTGATGCAGAGGTTGAGGTTAAGTCTCCTGCAGACAAGTTCTGGGTGAGCATGAGAGACTCCACCAAACTGTTCCCAAAGGTCTTCCCCGACCAGTACAAGAATATTGAAGTTCTTGAAGGAGATGGGAAGGCTCCTGGCTCAATTCGCCTCATCACATATGGTGAAGGTAATATGATGGTGATCATAGTAAAGTATCTTCGTTGCTTTTTTCCCCCCTAAATTAATTAGATGGCAAAGCGCACTTACTGCGAAAATCTTTAGCGGTTGAACTTGATCCAACAAACATATCACCTTTTAAATGGGGGACTTGGCTCTTTAAATGTACCTTTAATCTAAAAAAACTTGAAACTGCAGATGCCATGAGCATGATCAGGTGAATTCTTCAATGAAGATGGAACTGATGAGTAGTAGTGATTATTCTCAGACATCTTGGATATGAGGTTGCAAAAGGAAGGCATGCAGTGCTTTTCTATAAAATAAGGAATTCTCCTTTATAGATTAGATTTGAACTTTTGTTGTCCATTGGTTTGTGCTGCTTCCTGGGACTTTGGACTGCAATTTTGTAAGAATGAAAAGTAAACAACAAAACGTTATATGACTCAGCTAGTGTAATGACACTGAAAGAGGCTGAGTGAGAAAAAACAGCTTGAGACTCCATTTCTTTATTTGCCGGTGTTTTTTGGCCAAATAACTTATTTTCCTGTAAGCTAACAAGATCTAAACAGAAAGATCATTTTGGCATGAATTGCACTTAAAGCGGATCCTTGTCACAAACATCATTTATGCTTGATTTAGAAGTGTGGATATTATTGCTTCTCCAACAAATTTTCCATGCTCTAGGTTCTCCACTTGTTAAAGTATCAAAGGAGAAGATTGATAGCGTGGACGAAGCAGACAAGCTCGTGACCTACAGAGTTGTAGACGGTGATCTCCTGAAATACTACAAGAATTTCAATGGCAGCATCAAGATCATTCCTAAAGGAGACGGAAGCTTGGTGAAATGGTCATGTGGGTTTGAGAAGGCAAGCGATGAAATTCCTGATCCCCACGTAATCAAGGACTTCGCAATGCAGAATTTCAAAGAGCTTGATGAGTTCATCCTCAAGGCATAGATGCCGCCAATCGTCTATTCGAATTTGCACTAAATATCAAGTAAATAATGTGGAGCTGGACTCCGCACTTTTTATATGCATCTAATATGAGATTCCCCTGCTGTCTCTGTTTGTATTCGCTTGAAGGGTTTTCTATTAAGCTCTCTTTACTGCCTCCAAATATTCGTTCCCCCTCCCTTGCAATGTAGATTGAGTAACAGATGAAGTTCGCAGTGGTAACTGAACCTGCATCTGCCTGATGAATCATCCAATCATAAAACTAGAGATCAGTTCTGACCAAAACAATAAAGAGGACAAGACATTAAGTTGAGAAACAGCGAAGCGAATCAGATCACACAGCTCATGCTTATGACATCTCCGTTTGTTCCAGTCGAGCCACAAGCGAACTAATAGTTAGTGTTAATCAACGAGCGAGGGACATCCTCTCTAATGCTGGCATGCAATGACATTCTCGAGTTCACAGCAGTCTTTCAGTCTAAGAAGCTGACATGCATCATTCTCTGATGAACACTTGAATTAGGTGGTTTAGGGATCACCTTAGAAAACTATGAGAGGCATGTCATATAAGATGAAATGCATCAAACTTCTGCTGCCTCCTTGGCTCTCAAGCACCACAACGGCTGTCACCATTAGAAAGTTTAAAGCATCACAAATGCTATGTTGCCTTCCAGAACTCAGTCTTTCATGCCTCCTGATCCCAACCTTTCGGCTTAATCAATACAGAATGAGGGATTGGATATTTTGAGCTAGAGATGGCTCCAAAAGCCGAAAGCCTTTCAGAGTCAGTTTTGTTGAGGGCAAGAGAGATAATCAAAGAACCGAACAGCCAAGAGAACTGAATCAGTGCAAGTGCAATGCTCAGCCTGTCTTGTACATAAACATCCCCAGTAGGTACAAGATATACTTTGCTAGTTCCATTTTTTTACGTGCCATGAAAACCAGCATGGATGTCAACAGAAGGAAAACCAGGGACCTTTCGGGAAAAAAGAAAAGGCCAGTCTGATAAAACTACCAAACAGAAAGTAGAAGAGGGAAACGAAAAACCAATGTACATTACAAAGTTTCTCATGATAAGATACAAGCACACGATTTCTGATTGAGGTGTTATCCACAGAGTAAACATCTCTCCATCAGTAGCCTGGACCGCTGCCCAAATGTACCTATCTCCAACTTCTGGCAAGAGGAACTAGATTGGCATGAGTTTCCTCTGTCAAGTTCCTCGAGCAAAATCAAGCAAGAAATAGCTAGTAGAACTAAAGCTGGAGGACGGTCCTTCTCTTACCATCGCAGTATGTATTATGTACAGATTCAGCCACCAGTCAAGGCATGTCCATTAAGCAAAAACTAAAGAGCTCACGTTTTGAGGCTTGCCAGGAGCATTGTTTCGTTTACTTTGCTTATACCAGGCATGATATTCTAGACTTGAGTCTCATCTTGCAAAAGGGGTACCTTGTCATCATGAGAATCCCCATTTCTGTTGTCATGATCGTCATGTGCTTCGCCCTCTCTGATTTGTCCCCACATCAATGAATAATATCCTATTCCTATTATGAATGCCCCTATGACACTGCGATTAGCCAACAACATACTTGCGATTGGATCATTGACAGAGACAAAGTCCAAATGGATGCCTAAAATTACAAAGATATATCACAACCAAGGCTCAGGCAGTTAATTTCTTGCACTTTTGCAATGATGAGCTGAATAATTGATGAGAGTGCAAGGCAAGCCCTAGCATGAATATATACTTTAGTCCTCTGAATTGGTGAAGATCACATGAAAGAAAAGATACAAGCAGCATGTGCCCAATTCCTGCCGCTGTGAAATGGAAGCATATGTGCACTCTTTGAATCTTATGAGCTTCCCATTGTAATGTGTTACTGATGGAATAGAGACAGAGAAAGTCTCTGCAGGCAAAAATGTGCTAGATTCTGTGTTTTCAAGTTCCCAATTTGTAACGAAAAGAATATTCAAATTCCTCTCCTGGACTAATTTTTAGGTCGTTTCAAGCCTCACGCAGTTGCATCAATAACCTTTGAAAATCATTTGGGGTGACAACAAGACATGAGTTTTACCTTCCATAATGAAGGCTATTTGCAAAGAAGCAAACAGCGAAGAAGCATGCATACAGGATCCCAAACGGCTTAAACATGGGAACATAGAAAGGACCCTTTGCTTGAGTGCACCATATTTGAACTTGGGGCCGAATTACTCCTCCGAAAATCGCCTGTGGCATGTATAAGTTATAGTCAGAGGGCATCATGACATGAGCATTTTTATTTTTATTTCTTTAATTTCCGTAAATTTATGCTTTGGTAAATGACACTGAGTGAGTACAAGTAGCCGTGTACTTACGGTTGAAATTATCAAGAGAAGCTTCAAATCCAATTTTAGCTTCCACGCGCTTAGGTTTCTCTCTACAGCAAAAGAGACTACTGCACATTGAAGAGTCCCAACTAAACTGTAGAAAGATACCACCTTCATCACTTGTGGGTATTGCGTCAATGTTCCAACCTGACAAAAAAAGCAACATTATCATAAAGCATGCAAAAGAACATAAAAGACTGTTTTATCTACTTTTCAATTTTGTGGCTGAATGAACCGTTGGAGTTTTATTAAGGAAGATGCGGTACCTGAATGATGTTCCATATAGAGACAGATAAAGATGCACCAGCGAGCAAAATGCCACCAACAGCCCAATGCTCAGGCGTCGAGGAGTAGACGAATAGTTGCTGATATTGAAGTCGATCGGGGGACGAAACTGAAGATTTACTGACGACAGGTCCCTTATAGAGATTGACAAATATTGCCCCCACAACTGAAATAAAGGTACCAATTACTTTCGCTCGGATGCTTGAGCTTCTCCAGTCTAGCTTTATCGTCCTAATATTGGTAAAGTATAGTTCAGTCACTATTTCATTTCCAGAGGTGCACCTTTATGAACTACCAGCAATCCTTATATGCTCAGGAATTTGAAATAAGATCATGACATCAAATATCAGACAGAGAAAGAACTTAACGGTTTAGAAACGGTGAAGACCTGAGTAGTAAGGCCAAGAGGAAGGAAAATGTCGGAACCAAGTGTCCCATTGCACAAACAAGAATCGGAGAACTGAAATCTAGGCCGATGAAGGCGAGGTACTGAGTTATGGTTATCCTGCAAGAACATATCAGTAACAGGTTACACTTCATTCTCAATGCCTTCGTGGACCCAAAGAGAGGAGAGAGTTATGTATTGATCTAACAGGTCCATTTTAAATTGGTCCCCACTTGTCAAACTTCAAGGTACATATATCGAGTCTATCTCATAGACTTTCAAGAGCTAATGACTAGAGGTCCATACTACACACGGTCTATGCAAAGCACCACAACAAAGAACGTTCCAGGAGTGAAGACCACCAATTTAGCCCCTACAGGTACTGAAGCAGATTAGATATTGATGGAGCGAGAAGTGTGAATCGGACGGTGGCCTGGTGAAATGGCTTGGCTGGTTGGCGCTTGAACCAGCCTTTCGTAGATTACCAAGAGCAGTGTCGAGCCAAACCCAACTTCAAGCCTTGGAAGCCTCACTGACGCCACCACCGCCAGATGTAACATCTACAAAGAAGGTGTATATAACTTCTGGCTTGGATCAACCTAACAAGGGTGAGCTCGCCCGTAAAGAAGAGCTGACATGTCCAAGTCCCCCCAACTCAAACTTTCCTTGAATTTGGACCCAAAAACCCTGCAGAGTTTGGTCCAGTGATTGGAGGGCCTCTCAAGCCCATTGAGCTGCCAAGCAACAATTAGGTGTAGACCGGGGGTGAGCAGGTTCAATTCCAACTAGAGATGTGCAAAAGAACCGAGAACTGTCCGGACCAAACCGGCCCGGAACTTACAATTCCCAAAGGAGCCGGTCCAATTCTCAGTTCCAATTTATTGGAACCGGTGAGTATTGGTTCAATTTTTTATTTTAGATGTGGAACCGCCCACCCGCCCATCCAGACCAAACTTGTAATATATAAATGTATGTGTATATATAATTTTTAAGAAAAGTTTCTAACCAAAAAACAATTTAAGAAAAATGAAAATCTTAAAACCCTTAATTTGGAGCTTAACATCCATTAATTAAGTGTTTGTCTTATCTCATTCTTACTTCGTCTAAATTATTTTACTATCTTTCACTTACGGCCTTGATTCTTAACTTTTTAATATGAGTTCAATCTTTAATTGATATTGCAAATAAGAATATGGAAGTTCTTTGTTTTTTGCTTTAGCTTGCTAGATAATGTCTCACCAAGTGCGTGAAGTTTGGTGGGACGAGTTCCATGGATCCACTTGGAATGGACCAGACCGACAGTCTGGTTCTCAGGTAAATCCATAGAACCAATAGGCGATTCTCGGTTCCAATCTTTCATAACCGATTCTTAGTGGGCGGTTCCCGATTTTAGGATGAGAACCGCCTACCCGGACCATGCTCACCTCTAGTTCCAATTGAAGAACTGGACTAATCTAGCCTGTTCTGAATGATTCTCGATTTTGCAAAATTGGAACCAGTGGTTCCTGATCCTTTCCCAATTTCAAGTGCAGAACCGAACCATCCAAATCAGACCGGACTAATATGTCTTTTTTATAATTCTTTT
Source organism: Eucalyptus curtisii (assembly GCA_017140595.1). Classification (NCBI taxonomy): domain Eukaryota; kingdom Viridiplantae; phylum Streptophyta; class Magnoliopsida; order Myrtales; family Myrtaceae; genus Eucalyptus; species Eucalyptus curtisii. The sequence continues at coordinate 10,421,957 of CM029504.1, forward strand.
TTACTTGTAGAATAAAGATGCTTGTCTTGCATTTCTTTTTTACCTTCAAGAGAAATAGAGTAATTACTACAAATTTGTTGGTCCATATAAATGCATTCTTTTATTTTTCAACATATGTTTATATGATGCCATGTGATAGAGTAATAAGTATAAAATCCACTGGGAGATTGGTCGATCATCAATTAGATCAGGTAAACATTTTTTTAACAAAAGATCGAAAATAATGCTCTTTTGTGTCCTTTTAATGTTGGGAAACTCCCACTTGTAGCTCTTTAACCAAGAAGATGCATATGGAAGGGGCAAATGAAAGCTTTTGGAGTTCAAGATGTAGAGAATAGAAGAAACCAAAAAATTAAAACTTTAAAAAAGGATTTACTAGTTTCAGGACCGGCTCTAGAATTGGACTGAACAGGTCGGTTTGATTCAAAGACCAAATGGGCCGGTTCCTATTTCTACAAACTAGGAAACCTTGCTTGATCCAGTTCCAGATATCAAGATAGGTTTAAGGTAGGACTCACTCTGAAATCGATTACCCTTATATGATAGCAACTCTTTCAAACAAGAAAAGAAAGCAAGAACATAAGGGGAGAAGAAATGTTGAGATTGTAATTTGGTGTCTAAGACCTCAGAAGTGCATCTAACTTACAGAGGAGGGAAGAGACAAGGATCAGGAAGGAGAGAGCGAACCCAGTTAAACCCAAGAAGAAGAGACGCAAGAGTAGAGCCGGGCTGATGGCTGCTTCCTCTGTTCTGCAAGCTAAAACATATAGACAACCAGCAAGCGCCCCGTGTCAAATTATTATATGATTACATGGGAAAAGATCCGTACACAAAACAAACTGATTGTCACAAAACACGCACACGACCTGTCTCTATGGAAGACGAAGGAATAGGGGAGAAGGATGAGGGAAGCGAGAGCATTCGTGTAGAGTACGAAGACGAAAGGGCTTATGCCGTTCGACATGGCCGTCTTCGCCAAGATGGTCAATCCGATGGTGCAACCCTCCATGATCACCATCACCACCAACCGGGCCACTTCCATCGCTTTACCGTCCCTCGTCACCTCCAACTCATCCCTCATCTCTCACTCACTCTTTCTAGCTAGTAAGCCGAGACCTTCATCCTCTCTTCGATTGGAAGGATTCTAAAAAAGAATAGATGAACGAAACAATCTCAAGATCAATGCAAAATTCAGGCACGAGTTACATACATGTGTTGCTCTAGCTAGAACATGGTGTAGCTCGCACGGAGAGAGTGGAACTCCATGTCCATGTCTCCATGTCCATGTCCCTGGCCTTTATCTGAGAATGCCCACATCAACATGTATAAATGAGAGAGAGAGAGAGAGAGAACGGAGCACGCGGCAATTCTCGACAATTTTACTAAAATTATCGAATTAAATAGATCCAGGGACCATACGTTAGCTTTATAATTCTCTATAGGGGTGTGTTAGTGGTTCACATTCAAAAAGGTCCCATCCCATGTCCTCGGGGCTGGCCGACTTGCTTCTTTTTTTCTTTTTTAATTTGGGGTGAATCAACATATCTTTTATCTTTTCTCAAACTCAATATTTTGACACATCAATATATATATTATTCCGGCATCTAACTTGAGTATGTCAGATTAAGATGAGCTCCTCTTCCTCACCCGTGGTCCACTGACATCTCCTGCTGCCCATATAAGCCTGAACCATCGGTTAATTAATTATGATTCTTTCTGGACTTAGCAGGATCAGCTGCTCCCCTAACCACGCGATTTCTCCGTGTCCCCCATAATGAGATCGAAAGAATTCGAAGTCGATTTTCGGTCACAAATGAATCCACAGCATTTGCTTAAAAATTGAATTGACGACATCTTGTATGAGTAGAGAATGTTCTTGCAAGAGCATATATGATTACGGATTTGGTCGCTAGCCAATGCATAATTAGATGTGTTTTGAAAATTGAAGTTCATGTTCAATCAACGCAAAGCTCCCTAGCCATGATTCCCAAACTCTCCATTGCCCAGAAAGTAACCCAAACCAGTCACCAATTCCAGCCGTATCTTATCCCATACCGTTGTCAATTCCGGGATCTAACCAAATAAAAATTCACTTGCGCGCACTAATTATTGGCACCCTCCAATCAACATCACCTCATTGACAAACTACACGATCGGATGCAGCGGTTGAGTCTGCCCCCTTGTTTCTTTTCCCAATTTTCTGGGGTTCTCTCTTTTGCTCCCTCCCTCTTTTTTTTTTTTATGCATGAGTCGTTGCCTCACCGTAATAAGGGAGAGACTAGACAGGTCAGTAGTCTCCTCAATTACATACGAGAATCTCCTGTAAGATGGGCATCATAGGTAACCAGATTCTACTTTTTGGCCGATTCTAAAGTCGACCCTTTGAAAACACTTAAGTGCCTGTTTGATTTGGCCAAGAAGCTGACGTGCAATTTTTGCAGCAAAAGCAAAGTCACCCTCTCATGCGGCCGAGTGGGGCAATGAGGCTGAATGCAGCTAAAAGACCAGTCTCTTCATTTTCAGGAACAAGAGACAATTGCAAAGCAATCGACCCAAGGCATTAAGAGCCAGTTCGAACTTCGTTCAACATATGTCTGGGACTCAACAGGAATAGTGGGTTCGATAAGAATAGAAGCCACACTGTAGGAATACTAATAAGACTCTGCAGAAGACTCAGCATGATCGTGCCTCTCATGTTTTGGGGCCAGCTCCACAATTTATATTTAGCATGACTCTGCAAGGCAGTCTATGGACATCATTCATTCAGAGGGAAATAAACGGATCCCATTATGAGACGAAACTATAGCTTTTTACCTAAATGGTCAGTAAATGCAATAACATTCATGATAAATTGTCACTAAAAGATAAGCTTTCGACACAAAGATACATATCCTTCAACAGGACAAAATTCTTTTGAAACGTCAACAGATTCAAATTTTTTTTGTCGCAGGAAAAAGGAAGCAGGGAATGGGCATGCATCATCATAGATATACGTATGATTACACAAACATGCACGATTACACAAAGCCTAATCGATTGGCATGTTAAAAGAAGACAACTTAAAAGTCAATATTGACCACCGGTGCATTGATCTTGTTCTTTGAATGAGCGTTTGGATAGAAATCTCTTGCTTAAAAAATCCTGCTAAAACTCAAACAATGTTGAGCGTACAATAAAATTAGCTAGATTATATATACATGCCTAATACCGACTCTTTTGAATCAAGGACAGAAGAGATGCCAAAATTGTCTCCTCTGGCTTGGAAGCGGCAGAATCAGTATCAGTATACTGAAAATAAAAGGGCAAAAGAAAAGGCCAGACATTATATTGATATAGGGGATGACGCCCCTAACACCTTAATTTTAAAGAATAATTATTAATTGCTAAAGCTACTTCTTTCTCAATAAGAAATGTCAGCCGGGACAAAGATTGTGCAAAGCATTCAACTCAAACAGAAATAATCAAATTCAGAAGTAAATCTCTCTTCCTTCGTTGCCAATATCCACCAATTGCAAGGTGAACCTAGGAGAAAATGGTCCAAGTCACACTTTACCTCTGCGATACGATCTACCTAAGAATTCTATGTTGACTGAACCAACATTAGCCTATGATCCCAGCCTAATGAATTTCCGCTATTTACCTAACACATACACTGACCATGACGAGAATTGTGAGCCACGAAGATCAACCGTGATGCTATCTTTTCATATTGCAGCAAGGGTTTACGACGATTTTGAACACAACCATTTCAGTTTATAACCACGATATGCATTCCAGCAAAAGTGGTGGTAATCAAGCATGAAATACATAGATCATCTTAGACACCATATCTTACCACAGCAGGCAAAGTGTGATCTAGATTGCGGATAATTGAAAAAGAAAAAGAAAAGCTTTGAGTTGAGAAGAGCCTCCTTTTTGTCATGTCATCAATGCAGCTGTCTCCATCCTATTAAAACAAACACTAGTCAAGCACATTAAACAAACTTGACTTGCTGAAGATGTTCAGTATCCTTGCTCTGTGGCATGTTCAATTTGCTTTCTTTTTTCACTCTTAGGACAAGGAAGTCTATCTCAGGTAGCTAAATTGGGAGAAGTATCCTCACTAACCTTGCAGGCTTAGTAAAATACATGCTAACGCCCATATTACTAGCTCAAACACAGGACCATTGGTATAAAAAATTGAACATGTACGGGATGCCTTATCCACACACATATCCATTACTCAACCACTAAACCAATTGCATGCTGTTTGAGTGAAAGCAAATTGAAATAGAGGAATGATTAATTGGAGGATAAAGGCTGAATTGCTCTCCACCAACAACCGACTATTGTATAGGGCTCAACATTTTGAAACTAAGAGGCAAGCTATATGGCCCTTGGGACTACAGAGTCATAACCGTCTCTCTATGAATTTGACCTTCTGGCGTCAATTAACTTCAGCCAATAGCCAGGTTTAACAAAAAGGGCACTTTTTTTTATTACTTTTTTCAGTTTCTGTGTTTCACATAAATGTCCTTGAAACCCAGTACAGGATAGAGAAGCTGCCAATACCTTTCTGATGTAGACAACTTACATCTTTATGTATGGATAAAGTCCAAAGGAATTTCTTCTGTCATCACAATTTACATGGCCAGAAACAATTACATCTCTTCAACAATAGTTTGCAAAAGAGGGACCCTTTTCGTGTTTGGTTTCACATTACCCACTGAGATAGCAAGATCCTTTTTCTCTTCTTTGGCTTTACCCCACATCACAGAATAAAATCCAACAGCAATTGCTACCGATCCTACCAAACTGCAAAGATGAAACATGTAACTTATGAAGCTGTCACGGTTACTAACACAAAATTAAATTATAGAAGAAAGGGAAAGCTATCAGTTGCAAGAACAGCAAGCATTGAACACATGGGCATCACAAAGTTTGATTAAAGCAAGTACATAGATTAGAAATACCTTCCAAGATAAAAGTTATCTCCCAAAAATAGAACACCTGCAACAGCTGCAATGACGATCCCCAGGGGCTTGAACATTGATACAAAGACAGGTCCCGTTCTGTGCAGGCACCATGTACTTACACCAACTTGGAAAGCAGAGCCAAAAACGGCCTACATCATAAACCTAAAGTTACCAACTAATTTTGCGAAAGAAAACACAGGTAGAAAGTGACGTCATGGCAATAAACAACTGCAAATCTGCTACAAACGGAGCCACAGCACCAATATCCTTGCAAAATCACTCCACTACATGAAATCAAAACAAAAAAAAAAGGTTACCTGGAGCAAAATTGCTCCAGTACATGAAACAAAGACAGAACAAGTTAAAAATAAACATTTAATACGATAGGGATAAGCTTCTATAGTATAAGTTAATCAAACTCCAAATTTAGCACAGAAAAATATTTCGGCAGACGACCCTACTGAGTAAAGAACCGCCATCAACCGCATGTTGTCCTTTAAGCTCCAAGCACTTGACTTTCGTTCAACAAAGAAAGATATGGAGGCAGACTGGATGGCCACAAAGAAGCAGTAGAAGAAGACTATAATCAACTCTGCTGGATATTTTTTCAGCACTGATGCCTGGAAGCATTAAAAGCAGAAGCTAACTATTTAGACTCAATATGGTTTGACTAAGTGAGACTTCAATTGAGTTTCCTCTAGACCTTACCTGTACAATGAGCCATGATGAAGCCATCACACAATCAGCTACCAGAAGCAAACCTCCTAGAACCCAGTTTGACTCTGGTGTCAGAAGTTTATGATGCAAATTGAAAACTTCATTATGCAAGTTTGAAAGAGAGGATGTCGTCACAATAGCTGGCCCCTTGTACAAAGTGACAACAAATGCACCGGCAACGCATACTATGGTTCCAGCACACTTGGTCAAGCTACTTGAACTGCTCCAGTCTAATCTCTCCAATCTGAAGCACCAACCACGTAATTATTAATCAGCAGGCAAGACAACATGAAATTACCAGAATCCTCAAGTGTACCAATCTTTCATGTACTACTAAGGGAAGTGCGCACGGATGGTTATTCCAAGAAATCCAGTCCACCATTTTTGTATTCTAGCATATAAAAATTTCAATATTACTTGTTCCCAGTCTGAATACTTAGCAAGGACTGTTTATTGTTCCAAGCCAAGAGAAGTGGAAGGATCCTTATCCGGATATCAAGCATGGAAGCTATATAGTACGAATAAACCAAGAGCAACAAGCCAAACAACTTCACAGAATGGTCGAGCCCTCAGTTCGTGATTCAATGTTTTCAGTGCAAGCTATGTAGACAAGAGCTTACCTATGGAACTGGAAAAGAAGACAATCTACTAAAGAACTACATATTTAAGATAACTTTCCCAGCGTAATTTCTATCAATTTACCTATTAAGTGGCACCCCTAAATTCAGGGGCACAATACTGAAAAGTAATTGGAACAAACTGATCTTATGTATTACGGGCATATTACACTCTCTAACCTAACTTAGGCTTTAGGAATCCAGGTTATAAGCTGGAAGTGTAATTGTATTACGAACTTTATTTAGTTAGTCAGTAGTCAATTTTGCACTTCGTTGGCAATTTCGAAACAAAACTACCAAAGAGAACATTTGACAATCATACAATAAAGAAAGAACAAGGCAACGGAATGCTTCAAACAATATCTGGCTCCACGGTTAACGATCTCACAATGCGCTCCTAGCAGTCGGCACGCCTCTTTCAAGACAAGCGGTACTCCCCACTCCTTTTCCCGTCCCTCAGTTACAACCAAGAGCATACAATGATCAAGGTACATGTGAGATAGGCCAAAGTTCTACTTGAAAATCCACTAGCTCGCTACATATGACGGGCGAAAAACCGAGCGATAAAGTAGCACTGAGCCAATCAAAACTACTATAGTGACCTGAAAATGATAGCAAGAACGAAGGTGAAAGCCGGGACGAGGTTGAGCAAGGCCGAGCCGAGCGTGGGCGAGCTGTAATTGATCCCAGCGTACCCAAGTATCTGTGCCAAGCAACTGTGAATAAGAAAAAAGAGAGAACACCGAAGGCAAAACCCAGCATCAACAAAAATCCATCTAAACAGTAGGAATCGACCGAAAGACAAACGAAGGCACGTAAAGATTCCCTATTCGAAGCCAATCGAAGCATTTCACTCCGAACTCACCCAAGGAGGCCGAGCACGAAGAACTGAAGAACGAGTGATGGAGTCAATGGAGGACGTCCCGATCTGCAAACGGCATGGAAAAGCCTCGTGACAATCGACCGATAGAAACGCCGGTAACCTCACGATTACCAGATAGAAAGGCATGCAACGAGAGAGAGAGAGAGAGAGGGGGAATGACCTGTGGAAGATGAGGGAGGCAGGAAGCAAGATGAGAGAAGCGAAGGCGTTGGAGTAGAAGACGAAGACGAGGTTGCTCATGCCGTTGGACATGACGGCTTTGCTCACGATCATGAGGCCGACCTGCGCGCACTCGGCCATCACCATGCCGGCGACCGGCGCAGCGAGCCTCGTCCCCATTGGTCGTCGCTCCGCCGCCGACTTCAACGGCGGAGGAGGAGGAGATGGAGCTGGAAGAAGCGCTGCGCCGAGCAGAGCAAGAAGCGTGCTCGCTTTTGCGTTTGACGAGCTGTTCTTGGAGCTGTTTGGTTTTTGTCTTCTTCTGCGCAAGCGGAAGATGCAGGTTACACCTGATTGGTCGGGGGATTCCAGCATCGACACCTCAGCATGTACCAAGAGCGCTTCTCGATGGATCACAGCCGTTGAATCTCACGCGATTCAACGGCTGAGATTCATGGAGCTCGTATGAACTATGAACCTGGACCGTATAATGAATTTTCTACACCAAGCATGAGCAAGACCAAAATCTTAATGCATGAAAATTTGGTAGGTTGACTAAAAATTGACCGAACATGTATGCTACTCTCATCTTCACCTATTCCCACTTTCTTTTTCAAAATTATTCATTTTCTTGAATTTTTTTATGTATCTTTTTCCTCATTTCATGCATTTACTTAACATTCATGAAGTCAAGAAAGCACGATTGCGAGATTTTATATAAAAATATAACTTGAACTTTACGTAAAATTGGTATGTTCGAGTTTGTGTTAATCGTACTTTTGGGATAAGAGCTTGTGGCTTGATCTCTATGAGACAAAACTTGATCCCATGAGCTTTGTTCATAGTTCACCTTGACCGCGAGCACAAGCCTTCTATAGAGGAGTGAACTCGCTCGAGCTCCATGCCCAAATTCATGTCAAGCAGACCTTGAATTGGGCTATCATGGAGGTCAAGACCATCATCGACCTTAGGTAAAAAAAGTGATACTAATAATCTAGGAAAGAAAATGGCAATTTAACAAAAATGGAAGATAGATAGTGAGAAGAAGATACAAGTTGAAATCTCATAATGAAACTCAAATTGCAAAATATAGATTTTTAAAAGCAAGTATATACATTAATGTTTGTACATCCATTTCGCCAAAACAAGAATGCACCCAAATAGGGAAAAAATCTTTCACCAAAAAGTTGATTCTTGATTTTTAATGGAAATGCATCCTATGGTGATTGCAGGCAAAAAAAAAAAAGGCTCCTAAAATGAAGATGAAAAATGTAAATTGTAAAAATAAAGTACTGGAGATGATCAAACAAGTGTTGATGATGAAAAGACATATTAATACATTGATCAAATGACATCAGGAATCTGCTTGCGTTTAATAGACCATCCTCTTTACAACGAATGCTATCGGCATTTATGCTTCGCTAATCACTATTACAACAAGTACTTATCACATTAAGTGGTAATACAAGAGCACGTTTTTTTTTCCCAGATTTCCGGCGTGCCCTTTATGCATTGACAATTGTTATCCACAAGAAGTTACAGATCCGAAGGTCACTAGGACACTCAACCGTCACTCTGCATTGGCGCTTCCATTTGACATCCTTGATCAATGTGCTCTCCTTTTTGTGTCCAACACTAGGCCAAATTTCAAGATAGCTGGTTATCGGTAGGCTCTGTCGATGAATCATGATATTTGCTGAACATCCCTTCCCTTCTCGTCGACATCAATATTACGTAGCTATAGATGAGCATACCATACTGTTGTCGATGTCCACGCCACAATCGAAACTCTTATCAAATCTGTCATTTTATTGGTAATGCCACTATTCCGGAAGGAATAATCAATTCGAATTCAATTCAAAAAGACAAAAAAAGGGAACATCTCTATAGATGTGTACACACCTTTGTCTCTTTCCTTTTGATTCTTCTTCTTCTCTTGGCCGAGAATATCTACACACTCAACGGTTTGCTTTGGAGCAAAGGAATCTTTTGGCTGGAGGATGCCAGGCTCCCATCAGCCCCACCTCCGTCCTCGATTGTCTTCTCTTCTTCTCTGGACTTTCCCCACATGACCGCGTAGAATCCCATCGCAATTACCGCTGCTCCAATCAAGCTGCCAAAACCAGAAGGCAAGTAAAGGACCAAATCAGATACTTTTTTAACAATTAGAAAGTAGTCCTCGTACAGCTCATCTTCCTACCCCTGTTTTGCTCCTTCGCGTATGCATGTAATGACAGAGACTCTGGTTTTTTACAGAGTCTCTGGCAAATCGCCAGAGTTGAGCAATAACCGTTTGGTTTTAAAAAGTTAATCTGAAGAGCAAGGCAATCTATGTTTTATATCTTAAGAATATCTGTTGCTATGTTTGAGATGAGCTCGTGAATGAGCTTTTTCTCTTATGAACACATCTTTTTCTTAATCTCTTTTAATGAACTACATTATTGGTTATAGAAAAAGATGGGGTATAGGCGTTTAATGGAGAGGAGGAGAGAGCCTTCGTACCTTCCAAGGTGTAACTTTTCCCCTAGAAATATGAACCCCAATCCCACAGCAAATACAATTCCCAAGGGCTTGAACATGGAAACAAAGACAGGTCCAGCTTTCTTCAGGCACCATGTGCACAATGTGACTCTAAAGACACCGGCAACCAGAGACTGCATTTACAATATTAATCCGACTTTTATCTTCAAACTCGAAGTTGACCAAAAGTTTAAACTTTAAGAGAAGCAAAATCACACGCTTACCGAGTATAAAATAGCAATCAAACCCACATCGAGTTTCGGAGTCCAAGACAGCGGCTCTCTCACTATAATGAAGGATAATAGCCCGGAAAAAATTGTTGCAAAGAACATTAGATAGAACATTATGTTCAACACCACGGGGTAATCTTTGAGGATAAATGCCTGCAAGATTACAGATTTTTTGTACTTTGTCAAGTCTTTTTTTAAATTCGTTCTAATGCCATTCATAGTCTTAGGAAAAAATAGGGATTGTTGGTACTAACCTGCATAATGAACCACAATGATAACAAGAAAGCTTCGGCCGCAAGGAGAAACCCACCGAGAACCCAATTCAATTGTCGTGAGAGAAGAGAGACAAGGTGATGGGGATGGACAAAAGAAGGCAGCGAAGGCGAGCGGAGAACCGTCGGACCCTTGTACACAGTGATTACTAATGCACCAAGAATTGATGCAACGGTTCCCACAAGCTTAGCTTGGCTACTCGAGCTTTTCCAATTCACTTTCTCCATCCTAGATTTTCAATCCATGAACAAATTCAACAGTAAGATAAGTTTATCTTGTTTCATTGTCTGACAGACATATTGTGCATTGCTGTGTTTTGCAGTTTCATTTGAATGCGCAGCCTCCACTTGCCGAAGCACTGGACTTTCTTGATTTTTGTCCCATTTCAGGGATTTATTCATTTGCAGAGCAACACCTATCTCAGAAATTTTAGGGATCCAGCATCATCAGAAATAAAAGTTATAGAACTATTCATAATCTCTGAGATTAGAAGGACGGATACACAGAAAATGAGAAGTGAATTAAGTCGTAGCGAAGTGAATCTCTCCGGGCCTGGTTGAAACAGGAACTATGGATTTTGCTTTGGTCAGACTAGATTAAAAGCATTCTCAATTTTAAGCAGAACCTATGTGAAATCAAACCTCCATCATCCAATTAACACATCATCATCTGCTTCTCTCATTTTTCTTCAAATGGAGGTTATTTAAGTGCACCGCAGATCCCGAGAAGGAAGAGAGAACGAACCTTGAAATGACGGCGAGAATGAAAGTGAAAGCTGGGATGAGGTTCATCATGGCCGTGCCCAGCACAGGGGAGCTGTAATCGATCCCGGCATACCCGCATATCTGCGATGCGGATCTGCATCAACCAAATCACTAAAAAAATTCACCATGTTTTCCCGTATCAAACTCTCAGCAGTAGATCAAGACGTTTCGCTTCGAAAGAATTCCAAGAAAAGCAAAATCCACCAAGTCCGCAAATTAATGCGAAACGAGGACACTTCACTCACTCACCCGACCAGAGCGAGCAAGAAGATCTTGCGAAGCACGGAGAAAGTGAGAGGAGGGCACGACCCTGACCTGCCAGGCAGAGCAAACAAACAATTCAAGAACTTAAAACCCTTCTCCCCCCTTTTCGCCTGCCATTAATGGAGCTAGCGAGTGACAGGCATGAGCAGAGCACGAACCTGCGAGAGATGATGAAGGGGCAAGGAAGGAGGACGAGAGAGGAGAGGGCATTACAGTAGAAGGCCAAGGTGTACTTGTTGAGCCCGTCGGACATGGCCATTTTCGCCACCACCATCTCGCTCGCTTGAACCAGAACCACCATTATCATCCCCACGAACGGCAGCGAACCCCCGGCCCTCCCCTCCATCTCCATCTCTCTCTCTAGCTCTCTCTCTTCTCAGTTCGTGAGTGAAATAATTGGAGGACCCCCAGAGGCTTTCCTCCGTTTCACGGGACCGCCATTGATTGGATGCTTTTGTTTGACTTCAAAACTGATGGAAGACAAAGATCTCTCCCTCCAACTTTTGATGCGCTGTGATATTTTAATAGCTTGCGAACCAGAGGACGATTTCAACAACCGTGAAAGGAACGCGGGCGAGCTTTATTGACGCGGCTTTTTTATAGTTCATAATAAATTAAACATGTGTGATAGCTTCCTTTTGCACGATACGATTCGTAGTGTAACAGGTTCGGATTCGGGATGGACGGGGGACCGTGCAGAAGCATAAATTCTAGGAGAAATACTGAACGTTGTAAGCAAATTTAACCGTGCGCATAGTTACTGTTGTAAGAAAAGGGACGAGGCGTATTAGGTGTGAGAACGAGAGAAGTCAAAGTCTCTTGGATTTGTACAAGCTTGTGATGGACATCATGTCGCGATGGTTAAGAGAGAGAAGTTTCTAAAGCTCTTGCCTAGACGTGTACGTGTTGACAAAGTGAATTGTTTTACATTAATTGGTTACCTTTAGCAAAACGTTCATTGAACAGTTGTTGCAATGGGAGTTTGGGGTATGCCTTAAAACCGGACCAAACTAGCCGTACTCGATCAACTTTGATCCATTTCCAGTTGCAAGATGTTGAACCAAACTGAATCCAATTTCAGGGTGCTAATCCGGTGCCTTTGTAGTTGCATATCTTTAGCATGATCTTGTCGAGACGATAGAAGTTAGAAACCCCCAAAAGTAAGAAGGATTAGAAGGATTTTAGTGTTAATAGAAGCTTATGTCATAATTTTTACTTATTCATTCGGAAGTTTCATCTTCTCTCATTAGTCGCTCACCTACTATTAGCCTATCAGTCTCTTCCTTACCATTGGATGAATCATTTTTCAGTTTATTGGCAATCGTTTGATTGGTTGCCCATCAACCACCCGAGAAAAAAAGGAAAAAATTGTATAAATTATATATAAAAAAAATCATGAAAATGCAAAAAAAAAAATTATCCATATCAAAGCCAACTATGCCACATAAGATGATCAATGCCCACGTAAGCGATGCTTAACAAAAATTAGCTGGAAGAATTACATTAGCAATTTGTTAAAAAGTTTATGATTAAATTGACAAAATTTAAAAATTTAAAACTAAATTAGCATTTATACAATAGATTTATAACTATTGTGGTAATTACCCCTTTGGTAGACGTATTATGTTTCATCAATATTTCCTTACTTCTTTATTGATTTTATGATGCTTCATTCAGTAGATTTATTACATTTTAACAAAGCACAATTTGTAGGACATTACTATATTCACAGTCTTATTAAAATTTCTCTATGCGTGATTGTGTGCACACAAATAACTTCAATTCTTGAGTGCTTTGCTTACTTGGGATTCACTAGGCTAGATGCTCTTGTTTCCACCCCAAATCTATCTTCGAGGCAGACTAAGTATACATAAATTCACTAAAGTCAATTATGTATTTGGATCGACAATATCTTTATCTTAGTATCGCGTACCTCCCTCCAAAGAATTAATTTAGGTTCTGTCATAGTCTCCTCTGAGTATAAAAGAGTCGTAAAATATAATTGAAAGAGAATCTTTGTTTTTTTTCTTTCTATTGTCCGCTCAAGTTTCGATTTTGTCTGTAATGGTGAATTGGCGATTGGTTTTTCTTCTCTGTTTCCTTGGGTGGGCGAAGGTGTGGAGAAGACAAAGGTGGAGGGAGAGGCGGAGAAGTTGACGGTGGAAGGGAAAATGGATGCCGTGAAGCTTCGCGAGAAATTGCAAGAGAAGACGAACAAGAAAATGGAGCCGGTGTCTTCATTGCCCAAGATAGTCATGAATGTTTTCCGAATTCTTCATTTTTTGGCAATGCCCCTGTGTTGGTATTTTCACGTGTATTTCATCACATCGGAATATTCAATTCGAATTCATTTCAGCAAGACAAAAGGGAACATCGCCGTGAACATGTATAAAACTTTGTCATTTTCCATCTTTTCCTGTTTCGCCAAAGAATATCTACACGCTCGAAGCTTTGTTTTGGAGCAAAGGAATCTTATGGCTGGAGGATCCCAAGCTCCCACCCTCCATTGTCCTCTCTTCCTCCTCTTTAGACTTTCCCCACGCTACCCCGTAGAATCCCATCGCAATCACCATCGCTCCAATCAAGCTGCCAACACCCGACAAGAAAAAAAAGATAAAAAAAAGAAAAAGTAAAGTAAAGAGCATGGTGATTATAGTTAATATCTTGAGGATGTATGTCGCCAATACTTGAGATGAGCTCGTGGAGGAGCTTTTTCTCTGATGAGCGCATTTTTCATAATACCTTCTAATCGATCAGATTCTTGATTATAGCAAAAGATGGGGTGTGGCCAATTTAATGGAGAAGAAGAGAGAGAACTCATACCTTCCAAGGTGTAACGTTTCGCCTAGAAATATGAACCCCAATCCTAAGGCGAATACAATCCCAAAAGGCTTGAACATGGCGACATAAACAGGTCCAGTTCTCTTTAAGCACCATGTGCACAATGCGAGGCTGAAGATGCTAACAACCACAGCCTGCATATGCAATATCATGGCGTGTTTGTTTCATTCAAAAGGAAACTATTTTCCATGAAAATCATTTATTCGGTGATTTCCAAACTAGAAGAAAAAGCCATTCTATTCCAATCTCAGCTCGTTGTTTTTAAACGATGGAAAACATTTTCCATAGACTAATCGAAAATCGGATCAAAGTCGGATCAAAATCTAGACTTGAAGAGCCATGGTATTATGCACTTACCGAGTATAAAATAGCGATCAAGCCCCTGTCGAGTTTCAAAATCCATGACCGTGGTTCTCTCACGGTAATGAAGGACAACAGCCCGGCGAGAATTGTCCCGAAGAGCATTTTGTAAAACATTATGTTCAGCACCACGGGGTAATCTTTGAGGATAGATGTCTGCAAGATTCCAAATTTCTTTACTTCTCGAGTTCACTTCTGTTTAACGTCGGTAAAATTCTAAGTGAAAAAAGTAAGGATATTGGTGCTGACCTGTATAATATACCACAATGATAATAAGAAAGCATCGGCCGTGAGGAGAAACCCGCCAAGAATCCAGTTCGACTGTCGCGAAAGAATCAAAAGAAGGTGACGAGGTTGAACGTAAGGAGGAGGTGGAAGCGAGCGGAGGATCGGCGGACCCTTGTAGAGAGTGACTACTGATGCACCGACGATTGATGCGATGGTTCCGACAAGCTTGGCGTGGCTGCTTGAGCTTTTCCAATTCACTTTCTCCATCCTAGTTTTTTTAATTCGATAAAACCAATTCAAGAATGAAATAAGTTTGTCGTTTCATCATGGATGACATGTCATGCACTGCTATCTTTTGCGTTTCGTATGAACGTGCAGCCTGCCTCCACTTGCTAAAATGAAGGTTATAGAGCTATTCTACTCTCTGAGATTAAAAGGACAGATGCACAGAAGAAAATGATGAGTGAATTGAGTGGTGGCAAAGTGAATTTCTCCGGGCCTGGTTGAAACGGGAACTATGAACTATGCTTTGGTCGTACTCGATTAAAAGCACTCACAAACTTTGAGCTGAATCAACACACCATCATCTGCTTCTCTCGTTTCTTCAAGTGGAGCTATCTTTAAGTGCACTGCAGATAACGAGAAAGGAGAGAGAAAGAACCTTGAAATGACGGCAAGAATGAAAGTGAAAGCTGGGATGAGGTTCATCATGGCCGTGCCCAGCACAGGGGAGCTGTAATCGATGCCGGCATACGCGCATATCTGTGCTACCAATCTGCATCAACAAAATTACTCAAAAATCCACTCTGTTTTTTGGTATGAAATTCTCTGCGGTTGATCAAGACGTTTTGCTTCAAAAGAATTCCAAGAAAAGCAAATCCCAAATCTGCAAAATCATGTGAAATGAAGAAACTTCCACCCACTCACCCAACCAGAGCGAGCAAGAAGATCTTGCCTAGCACGGTGAAAGTGAGAGGAGGACACGACCCTGACCTGCCAAACGGAGCAAACGAACAAGGCCAGGATTTGAAACTATTTTCCCCCTAAAGCTGGCATTAATGGAGTTAGCAAGTGACAGACAGCGCAAACCTGCGAGAGATGATGAAGGGACAAGGAAGGAGGACGAGAGAGGAGACGACGTGACAGTAAAAGACCATGATGTACTTGCTGATCCCATCGGACATGGCTATTTTCATCACCACCATGTTGCTTGCTAGGGCCAGAACCACCATAATCATCGAGACAAACGGCAGAGAACCCCTCGCTGTCCCCTCCATCTCTCTCGTCTATCTCTCCTCCCCGTTCGTGGCGTCATACAGATGGAAGACTTCGGGGTTTTTCCTACATTTTCTGCAGGACAGCCATTGATTTATTTGACTTTAAAATTGATGGTATCGAATATATGCCCCTGCCATCTTTGGTGTCCCATGGAGAAAATATTAACAAAATCTATCGTGCCAACATAATAAATTGAAAGGACGGATGGATTTTGTCATAAATGGAAAGAACGAAAGCGAGCTTGATTCACGTGGCTTTTTAAAATTCATAGAATATTAAACATCAATGATTGCTATTACATAAATGATAATAATGTTAATATACACCTATAGTTCTGCTGCTTTTCTTTTCTCCTCGATTGTCCCTAGTTCATTATTGGTCGGCATCTTCGAAAAAGAGATCATCGGTTCACGTTTCAAAATGATTGCTATTACATAAATGATAATAATGTTAATATACACCTATAGTTCTGCTGCTTTTCTTTTCTCCTCGATTGTCCCTAGTTCACTATTGGTCGGCATCTTCGAAAAGGAGATCATCGGTTCACGTTTCAAAATGGATCTGCCAAGGTACCTGCAAACTCCGGGAAATTTCTGCTTCTTTACTCGCCCATTGTCCTGTCAGCATCAGTTTATAAAGGATCTTCCTTCATGGTGCATGTGCGATTGTGCATAGGGGCAGTGCTTCCGGGGTACATCCGCTATACAGTATAATGCCGGAGTCGGTCGACTCTCGATACGATCCATTTGCACGGCACAATACGTCGTTAAACGGATTCGGATTTGGCATGAATTTATAAGAGTAGAGCAGCAGTTTAGACATAATTTCTGTAAAAATTAAATTATGTAGAAAGCGCATGAAATTATAAGAGTTTTGTAAGCAAATAGAGCGATACATATAATAATTACTCATGGGAAAACGGGTGGACTTTTTGTAATCCATGATGATGTACAATCATATAAAATATTAGGATTGATTGGTTCCCGATCCGGTATGCTTCCGAGGTGGAACCGAGAACCAAACCGACTGGTCTTGGAACCAGAAACCGGACCGATCGACCGGTCCGGTAGAACCAGTAAATTTATTGTTTTTAGCTAAAAATAAAATGAAAAATGGGAGAAATTTAGAGGAATTAGGTTTTTTATTAAGAAATTTAAAAATATATATTATCTATATATAAAATTAAACGATTAGGTTGATCCGATTCCCACCTTGGAACCGGGAACCAGACCGCCCTCACTTTTGGAATCACCCAAAATCAGCCAATCTAGTCCGATTCGGTGGTTTCCGGTTCGAGCGGTTCTAGTACACACCCTTATAAAACATGCATTTTTTTTCCACGATGATACAGTGAACTTACTTAGCTCGAAAGGGCGCGACCGCCGCTGACCTGGCAAGCGCACGGACGGGGGGACCCCGCCCATCTCGAGCGGCTTTACCGGGCCCACAGCGGGCCTACTTGGGCCGGAGAAAAGCCCATACCAGGCCCAATGCGAAGGTCGCTGAAGGAAGTCGGCGCACGTACATCCTTCGCCTTCGCACGCCCAACGGACGCTCTTTCGCATTCCCCATTCCCTCTCTGCAGTTTCGCTCTCTCTCTCTCTCTCTCTCTCTCTTCTCCAGAGCGACGCTGCGAGTTCGCCATGGGCAAGGTGAGTCGACTCGCTCCTTCCCCTCCGTCTTCCCGGCGTTCGCATCTTTCTCCGTTCCGCCGATCGCGTCGTTGGGAAATGCGTCGTCATCCTCGGTTTTTTGCTTTTTTGTGTGTGCTTTGCGCAGCAGAAGAATGAAGGTGGCGACGGGGCGATGGGAGGAGGAGGAGGAGGAGGTAAGGCCGGCGAGCAGAAGGACGGGCGGGTGGCGGTCGTCTTGAAGATCGACCTGCATTGCCGAGGTTGCGAAGCCAAAATCGAGAAATTCCTCAAGAAATTCCCAGGTTCGGTTTTCTACATAGTACGTACTGCCTTTTTTTTTTTTTTTTTTTTTTTTTTTTTAATTTTTTTCCCGGTTGAGCTTGGGGTTTCGAATGCGTTCCCGGGTGATCGGATTCGTTTCCGATGAAACCGTTGACGGAATATGTATATACATCGGCGAGCTATTGCGCTCTCCGCCTTTCTGAATCTGCTCCGGTTTCTCTCGGTTTGTCATTATCTGCTCGAGTTTCGGTTTTTGTCTGTCATGTTCAATCGAGCTTTGTTTCCTTTTTTTTTTTTTTTTTTTTTTTTGTTTGGTGGGCGAAGGTGTGGAGAAGACGAAGTTGGATGGAGGGGCGATGAAGGTGACGGTGGAAGGACACGTGGATCCCTCGAAGCTGCGCGAGAAGATGCAGGAGAAAACGAAGAAGAAGGTGGAGCTGGTGTCTCCGCTGCCCAAGAGAGAAAGGGTCAGTCCAGCGAGAAGAAGAAAGCCGATGAGGAGAAGAAGAAAGCCGATGAGGAGAAGAAGAAACCCAAAGAGGTATATCGGCTTTTTCATTCTCATTTTTTCGATTTTTCCTGGGGATTCCGCGCGTTGCATGGGAGGAGCTTGTTGGCTTGCTTGCTTGCCGAGTTTGGCTGTTTCCCTTTTCTTTCGGTTTCAATTAAATGTGCATTGTCCATGAACTTGAACATGTCCTGGCGTACAATTCTCTGGTGCAGCCTCCGGTGACGACGGTGGTTCTGAAGTTCAGTTGCCTCCACTGCGAGGGTTGCATCCAGAAGATCCGCAAGATAATCACAAAAACAAAGGGTTATCTATTCTGCAATTCATTTGCGTGATTCAGCCCAATTCCCATTTTTCTTTTTTCTTTTCTTTTTTTCTGGGAAAGGATGTTTATGATGGTACTTGGGGCGCAGGAGTTCTGGACGTGGGCTTCAACAGGGACAAGGACACGGCCACGGTGAGGGGGGCCATGGACGCCAAGGCGCTGGCGGAGAACTTGAGGGAGCAGATGAAGAGGGCGGTGGAAATCGTCCCGCCCAAGAAAGACAAGGATGGCGGCGAGGCCAAGGACAAGGAAGGCGGCGGTGGGAAGAACAGGAACGTCGGCGGCGGCGGCGGCTGCAGCTGCAACAAGGCCGCGGCGGCGGCGGGGGTCATGGGGGGCTGCTGGTGGGAGAAAGCGGAAGGCCAGCGGATGGAGTACCAGGGGCCATGCGGGTACGGATACGGGGGCGGCGTGTATTGGGAGCCGATGCACTTGCACGCACCGCAGCTGTTCAGTGATGAGAACCCGAATGCTTGCTCCGTCATGTGAGATGAGAGATTTTTAGGCAGAGGAAATTAGCATTAGACAAGAAGAGAGAATAGAGGGTACAGTTTAAAAAAAAAAAATTTAAATAAGTGACACGTCGATGAGGTTGATCAATGTCTAGCGGGTCAAAGACTACGAAATCGTTACCACTTTCTTGTTCTTTTTCTTTTTGTTGTGCCTTTGGAATGCGTTGTTAGCATTACCGGTCGATTGATTTGGCTGGTCTAGCCTTCTTTGTTTCCTCTCGTCGTGCGCTTCATTTTGCTAATGTCGATATCCAAATTGGGAGGGACGCGTAAGTCGCGTACTGATTTGTAAAAATTCGCCTGGCAAAACGTGAACAGATTACCTAGATTAATAAGCTCTCGACGTCGTTTTATATAATATTGTATCAAGTTTTAGTACCAAAAGGAATCATTCCTCCGTAGCGGGATTAGCAGCGGGAGCAGAGCGGCTCTACTTTTTGGGACTCGGGGGGCAGGACCTGTGAAACTGCAGAAAATTGTGGGAATGCAAAAAGACAACTTAAAATGAAAAGGTAGCCTCCCATTTTACATGGAGCTGGGCCAAGTGTCGCTTACTCCCTCATCTGACACATGGGTATTTTTTTTTCCTCTTTTTATTTTGTTATGTATGTGAAGGGAAAAGAGATAGAATCCACGTTGGTTGAAGTAATTGAAGAGAATGTGGCGACCTTCAAAACGCAAAATCTGATTTTCCCATGCAAAATACGCATCCTAACGACCTCAAACGCTAGAGAAGTGATTACATGACGATTTTTAATATATTATAAGAAAAAGCCTAATTGCTAAAAATGCATTTGATTCGGTTTTTAGATAAAAGCCCAAATAATTTTGGTGAAGAGGATTTTTCAAAATGCAAATAGCATCTTGTAAAAGTATATTAAAATATAGTGGAAAGTAATTTTAATTTAAATGCCATTTGAGAAATTTGTACTTTATGAATGACTTTTGCTAATTTTTTTTTACAAAAAATCCTAAAACTTTTCAACAAAACTCAACCACTAACTAGCCATATCGGCCATCAACCGACCATTGGCGGCCAAATCTAGCCTCCTACCAGCCTCATCTCAAGTCGCACGACACCAAGCGATGCCCGCCTAAGATGCATCACCTCAGGCAAGGCTAGGTTCTCCAATGGTTGAGGTAACATTAGGGTTTTCAACGGATATTTTTGTAATAATGAGAATATAATGAGTGAAAAATTGGAAAGGAAAAAAAAAAAAAATCTATTTACATTTCGAAAAATGCAGCATTTTAAATCATCTCCGAACCTGCCTTGGGCCAAAGACTTGAAAATGTATTTGCATTTCCCCAAAATTCTCCAAAACATTTGTCAAATGCATTTACATTTGCTCATGGTGGGTTTTGGCAAAGTGGAGCCGAACGCTCTCCTATTGCCAATGAACAGCGGCAGCATTTAGAGGATGATCTCTTTCACCTTTGTGTGCCACGATAAGTGACAGACCCATGCACATCCAGTCTAATTATTCTTTTTTATTGTTAATATATATATATATATAAAAGTATGCTTTTAAGATTGATCTCCTCGACTCAATTTTGGAGGGACGTAAGAGTGGTTATTAATGAATTGGGGTGTGCTCAGAAGAAAGCACCCCTCCTTCCCTGTCCTCACCCGCCTTAAAGCCTGTTGCGCTACTACCCCCAAGTACTTCCTACCTTTCCTTTTCTTTTCTTCTTTTTGTCCCCTATAATATAATAAAACAAAAACAAAAACCTCGGATTAAGGAGACCCGCCACGTGGAAATTAATGCTTTTTCTTCTTCTTCTTTTTTAATCCTTTAAAAAAGACTCACAAATCACTTTTAATCTACTCCATTAGAAGAGTTAACAGAAGAACCCTTATTGGCTAATTTGCTCCCTGATCGTTTCCCTTTTGGTGGCCCCAGGCGACTCTTTGCTGTTCCATCGAATCAATGCATTCGTTGGGCTAGTAGTACCAGCTGCATCCGTTGATCTCTAATTGCAACCACTACAACTTTTGATTTGATTCCGTCGGTTCCAATTCCTATCAAGAGATGTTGTGTTTTGTATTTTCACATTCTCTAACAAATCTCATTTAGTAACAACAACGAGACATGAATGACCATTAGAAAGCTGTCTGTCAGTAAAATTTGTGGGGAGAATATTCCCACATCTTGTTACCTAATCAAAAGACTTCCACCATATGTCAACCCAATCAAATTATGAATACTGATCTTTGCAATTTCTCTATATAGGATTTGTTCTGGTGGTGTAAGCTAAGGTCATGCCTTTTGGTTTTGGAATGATGCATGAAAACGATAAATTTTCCTGATGCAGACTCCAGTTCCAGGTGACCGAAAAGAGGGAGGTTCCCCTCTGAATCCCTTCCTTCAAGAGATGACAATCACATGTCCATGCGGAAAAGGAAAATGGATTGTTTCTTCCCCCGCCATAGAAAATGGTCATTTTCGACTGTTAGAGATCTTGCAGTTACCAAATTATAATCAAGAGGGACAATTCTCTTTTCCCATTAGACTACTACCAGAAGAGGAAAACCATCATCACCCCATGAATAAGGTTATCCAGATTTGTTTAATTATCGCTATCTTGTCATCATAATAACCACTATCATTGGAGCTTGTTAAAGAATGTTAGTTGAACATCTCTTCATCAACCCAAACTCGATCGTCGATGTTCCCAATTACTTGCTTTCAGCACAGGCTTGTTCTTAGCACAAATGCCGGCATAAGAGCCGAGCCCGGCCCTACTGTTGCACGCATGTGTACGGGTGGACAAAGCTATTTGCTGAGCCCTTTATGAACCTTTCCTTTGGCTGTGTTGTCAATCATCGCAATGTGTTCCTGTTCTTTGGCTTCATTAATTAAGAGAACGCAGCAAGCAATCGAAGAGCAGTAAAGACGGGGGATCAAAGAACTAGAGAGCCCTGTTTGCAACAGCCGCGCAGTCTCTTTCTTTGACCACTCTGAATGAAAGAAACATTACCATCAACAAGACCATTCAACAAGAACAGCAACACTGAGATGACAGGACTTGAGGCCCCGCAATTTCTGCTTCTTGGGTCACTGGAGAGAGGTTAGGTGTTCGCAGAGACTTGTAGTATCCATTAGAGGAGGAACCATTTAAAGCTTCCGCATTTACTGCTGCAAATTGCTATTCAAGAATCCCTGCAAAAACAACAGCTATGTAAAGGGGAGGGGAAGAAAAAAGGAAAGGGTGCTGAAACAAGCATTTGTATGGTGCCTTAATTTCGAGCACTTTCCTTTTATGTTGCGAAAATAAATGAACAAGTAATTGCACAAATAAAGGAAAAGACAAGAAACTGGGAGTCCAGGGCATTCATATTAATCAACTTATCCAACTTTAGGAGAAAATGATCAAGATATGTTATTGTTACTTGCTATGGGGATCCAAGCATTCGCCTTATCAATGAGATAAGGTAGGATTAAACCTGACATTGCTAACTGTCATTAGACATGTTATCAATGAGATATTATCAGATCAGTACAACAATGCACCCCCATATTGGACTCCGAAAGCGTTTTTACTATCCTAGAATCAAGGTATCAGCTGGCCTTTTCCTTACCAAAAGTTCTGTTTATCACCAAAGTGGTATATGAATTTTCTTTGAAACTCTCTTTCTTACTGGTGAATATTAGCCACCTGAAATCCTCTTCTTTTACAGCCTAAACCTTATGAACATACTTCACAACCTCAAACTCATCCTCAGAATAAGTAGGGAACTCTCACAGCCAATCATGGAGAAGAATCAATGGTCACGAACAGGACTTTCTTATAAGATTGAGGAATGCGTACATAACTTCACACTGCTGATTTCTCTAAGAACGCATGACGGTGGTCCACAGCATTTGTGAGTAAGATGCGGATTTATCGTTCTCTCATAAATGAAGATGAAAGCAGCAACAAAAAAAAAAAAAAAAAAAAAAACTACGAGTTTTCCCTCATTAAAAACAGGACATATATATATATGTAGAGAGAGAGAGAGAGAGAGAGAGAGAGAGAGAGAGAGAGACTTTATATTTTCCAAATTATAAGATTATGAAGCCATAGTTGCCATTCATTTATACTCAAATGGACCTCTAATGGCGAGAGTAACATGTCTAGGCATTGTTTGCATCTTAGCATGCGCACTCCTCTGCTGAATCAGCAGCCCACGCTGAATCAGCAGCCCACTGCAGCTGTTGGAAAATAATACAGAGAATACACACTGTTTGTTGTAATCAGAATATAAAATTGGATGTGAGGTACGGATATCCGAATCTCCTTAAGGCGATTAGTTCCTGCCAAAGGTGCTCCGCAGATTCACGAACTATGCCTCCCAAGATACAACACCTCGATCCTGTTTGGATTAGCACTATGCAAACAGGACTCAGTCGAACCGTTCAATTGAACCAGCACACTTAGAAAAAATAGAAGAGTAGAAGAATATATCAAAGCCTTTTGGAATCGAGTCGGAAAAACCAAAAACCAAAAGCCGTAATGAAGCTCTATGCTCCCATCTATTTATAGAGATTTTTAGTTCATGTACAGAAGAGATACATGAATTAAATAGACGCATGTATCCACGAAATTCATGAATCAAGAGATACATGAAACTAAGAGATTCATGAATCCAAAGATACATGAATTCAAGAGATTCATGAACTCAATAAATACATGAACTAAAAGATACATGAATTTAAGAAATTCATGAACTCAATAGATACGTGAACAGAAAACTATAGGAAATTCATGAATCCAAAAGAGATACGTGAATAGAAAAAATGTATCTTAATTTATTGGCTTTCGTTGATCCATTAACCATAATTATAACCATAATTACAGCAATCCCCCACATTAATGGATCAACAAAACATTTTTGACTTGAAAGAGACTGAGCGTACCTGTTGAAATACACTGCATCAAGATAGGTAGCTTTCGCCTTGAACCTTCTTTAGTGAAAGCCTATCGGACTTACTTAACTAGTCGATGGACTAAGCCTTGAATCGCTAGTTGTTTGTGTAAGCCTAGACAATAAACCTCACATAGGGTATTTCCAATTCAAGATTGGTTCTCGGTTGTGTTCGTTCTTTCGGCCCTGAACCTCTCGGGATTCATGCGTGCTTTAAAAAATCTAGCCTTTAAAGATTTTCTTAGAGTCGGCCAGCTCCACGCATATAGGTGCATTCCTTTTAAAGATATCCTACCATATCTCACTTGGATGTTATATTCCAAGTTATAGGAATCATTAAACGCATAACGTACCCTTAATAATTTGTAGGAAAGCACCTTGTTGCATCATAGGAATGGGAGACGGTGCTTACACTAGAGTTTCCAAAATTTGTGTTGTCCTATTGAACCTAGTCCATGGGATCTCCAATCGCATAGGTTAGGTTTCCACCCTGGAATCTCTTTATTGGGTTAAGACTTTTAAACCCATTCCCCTCGATGCACAGTTTATCTGCTCCTTTGACAAACCTTTTGTCAGCGGATCCGCAATATTTTCCTTTGACTTTACAAAGTCTAAAGAAATTATTTCATTTGAGAGCAACTACCTTACGGTATTGTGTTTACAACGAATGTGTCTAGACTTACCGTTATAAATCACATTATGCGCCCCTGCAATCGCCGCTTGATTGTCACAATGTATGCAAATTGTAGGCATAGGTTTTGGCCACCTTTGGAACATCTTCTAAAAAATGTCGAAGCCATTTGCTTCTTCAGCTTTATCCAAAGCAACAAACTCTGATTCCATTGTAGAGCGCGTTATTAGAGTTTGTTTAGAGGATTTCCATGACACTGCTGCACCTCCTAACGTGAACACATATCCGCTAGTCGATTTCGATTAATCAGAATCTGAAATCCAATTGGCATCACAATAACCTTCCAAAACATTTTGGATATTTGCCATATTGTAAAATATAGTCTTTTGTCCTTTTCAAATATCCTAATACTCTTATCGAGCATTCCAGTGCTCATGACCTAGGTTACGGGTATATCTACTCGGTTTGCTTCTTACCGAGTACGCAATATCGAGTCTAGTGCAATTCATGATATACATGATGTTGCCGATTACTTGAGAGTATTCCGGTTGTCTAACACTATTTCCAGTGTTCTTTCTTAAAGTTAGGCGTGGAAGAAAAGGATTGTTTGCATCTTTAATGCCGAATCCTTTAAATCTCTCAAATACCTTTTCAATGTAATGAGATTGTGTTAAACCTAAGCCATCAGAATTCCTTAGAATTTTGATGCCGAGTATAACATCCGCTACACCTAAATCTTTCATCTCAAACTTCTTTTTGAGAATGTTCTTGGTAATTTTGATGACCTCAGTAGTATCTCCAAGAATTAATAAGTCATCGACATATAGACAAATAAGTACATATCCAACTGTTGTGGATTTAGTGTACACACATTTGTCACACTCATTGATTCTATACCCATTTTGAATCATTACCCGGTCAAATTTCTCATGCCATTGCTTAGGAGCTTGTTTAAGTCCATACAATGATTTAACAAGTCTACACACTTTGTGTTCTTGTCCTTTGACCTTGAACCCTTCAGGTTGTTCCATATAAATCTCCTCGTCGAGATCACCATTTAAGAATGCAGTTTTCACATCAAGTTGATGTATTTGCAAATTGTATAGTGAAGCTATAGCAATCAACATCCTTACAGATGTTATTCTTGTGACAGGTGAATAAGTATCAAAGTAGTCAAGACGCTCTTTTTGTCTAAACCCTTTGGCTACAAGCCGAGCTTTGTACTTATCAATGGAACCATCAGCTTTTATTTTTTTCTTGAATATCCATTTACATCCATTTGGTTTATTTCCAGGTGGAAGATCAACCAATTCCCAAGTATGGTTACTTAGGATAGAATGGATTTCATTGTCAATAGCTTCTTTCCGAAAGGAGCATCCGGAGATGACATTGCCTCTTTATATGTTTGGGGCTCACCTTCTAACATGTATGTTAGAAAATCAGGTCCGAAAGATTTTTCCATTCGAGACCTTTTACTCCTTCGAAGTTCGGTTTCTTTGCTCACAACTTCATCATTCTCAGATTCTAACTCTCTAAGCCTTTTCTGAGAAAGTTCTCCTTGATTTCTTTTTGCATGATATATATACTCAAAAAATTCAGCATCCCTTGATTCTAGGATTGTATTGACATGGATTTCCGCATTTTCAGATTTGTGAACCAAAAATCTATATGCGCTACTATTTTGAGCATAACCGATGAATATGCAATCCACCGTTTTAGGTCTCAACCGAGTTTGTTTCGGAGGAGGAATTGCCACCTTGGCCAAGCACCCCCACACTTTTAGAAAATTGTAGGAAGGCAACTTTCCATTCCATAACTCGTATGGAGTTTTACCTGTCTTTTTGTGGGGTATTTTATTAAGAATATAATTTGCGTTAAAAGCGCCTCCCCCACAAGTTCGAGGTAAACCTGAACTTAAAAGCATGGCGTTAGCCATCTCCTTTAGTGTCTGTTCAATCGTTCATCAACTCCATTTTGTTGTGGAGTATAAGGAGCAATCGTTTGGAGAATTATTCCAAAACTAGCACAAAACTCTTTGAAATTGATTGAACTATATTCTCCTCCTCTATCGAGACCTAAGCACTTTGATTCGTTTATCAAGTTGGTTTTCAACTTCATTTTTATACTTGACAAACATGCTCATAGTCTCATCTTTGCTAGTTAGTAAATAAACATAGCAAAATCTAGTACGATCATCCACAAATGTGATGAAGTACTTCTTTCCACCTCTACTTTCTACAAACTTTAAATCACATAGATCACTATGGATTAATTGTAGAGGTTCACTTGTTCTTTCAATAGATTTGAAAGGTTTCTTGGCAAACTTGGCCTCAACACAAGTCTCACACTTGTAATGGGTATCCAACTCAAATCTTGGAATTAACCCCAAGTTTGTTATTCTCTTCATTGTACCATAGTTTACATGTCCTAATCTACCATGCCATAGATAAGGAGACACAACGGTGTAAAGCGAAGACTTTTCTTTATTAATAGTCTTTGGGTACACATACTTTGAGTTTACATCAATGACAGCCACATTGGCTTTAAACAGGTCATTACACAAGTACCATTTCCCCACATACATCCCTCCTTTTGTTAGTACAAATTTGTCGGATTCAAATACAATTTTGAAACCCTTCTTGACAAGTATGGGGCCAGAAATTAGGTTTTTCCGAATCTCTGGTACATGAAGCACATTCGACGGGCGACCTCCTTGCCAGATGTAAACTTCGGGATCACCTTTCCTCTTTCGGCAATCTTTGCTGATGCGAGTTAGCCATATAAAGCTTCTCATCTTCTTGACCTTCTCATAAGATGAGAACATGTGCTTATCTGCATAGATGTGGTTTGTGGCTTTTTGTGTCTAGCCACCAGCCATTAGTGTTCGACACCGGGGATGCTTCGGACATTACCACAGAGACAGTCTCTCAATATTGTCATGGTCTGTCAAATTCGATTCTTTGGGTTGCACCTTCGTTCTTGCCTTTTTTCGGGCGCTTCTTGCAATCCTTAGCACGATGGCCGGGCTTGTTGCATATAAAACACGTCCCTTGGAATTTCGGAACTGCTCTTTCGCTTGCCTTTTCCTTGAAAAGACATCTTCATTTTTCTATCTTGCTTAGATTTGGAAGATTCCACAACGTTGGCCTTTGGCTCAGAAGAAGGGTTCGCACTCCTTCTATTGTCCTCCTCGATTCTGAGGCGCAGAATGAGATCTTCAAGGCTCATCTCCTTCCGTTTGTGCTTCAAATAATTTTTGAAGTCGACCAGCCCGAAGGTAGTTTCTCAATCATGGCTGCCACTTGGAATGATTCACTAAGTATCATTCCCTCGGCCGAGATGTCACTCGAATTAATTGCAATTCTTGAACCGACTCATGATGATTTAGAATCCACCATCCTGTAGTCCAAGAATTTGACAACCACAAATTTCTTGGTGTCAGCATCCTCAGTTTTGTATTTTTTTTCTCTAAGGACTCCCATAACTGTTTAGCAGATTCAATATTACAATAAACATTATAAAGAGAATTCACTAAACAGTTCAGGATATAATTTCGGCATAAGAAGTCCCCATGCTTCCAAGCCTCCAACGCACCGAGCGTCGTGACATCTTGCTCATCTGGACTAATTATCGGGCACACCTCCGATAAATATTTCGTCAGATTGAGCATGGTCAGATAGAAGAACATCTTTCGCGCCACCTTTGTTTAAAGCCCACTCCGATGAATTTCTCCGGTTTCTCATTAGCTGTAACTGGAGGTGTTGCCATCATAGTAGGCATAGTTCGTTGAACTACCCCTCCAGAAATGGAGCCAAAAGCCATTTGGCCTATACTGTTATGAAAAACAGTCCCAGGCATACCAGTCGTGTGACTTGTACCCGCACCACCAAAATTGGTGTTGGTCAAAGGGCCCGTAGCATTGGCTGCTATAAATTCAGACCCTGAGAGTTGAACATCTTCCATAGCAACGGTCGAATCGACCATAGGAACGTCTCCTGAAACATTCGGGACATTGAAGGGCACTTGATTGTTTCCAGCCATCTCAATAATCTGACAATAACAACAAACAGTGAGTGAATAATCGCCTTAAGATTGTTGGAAAATAATACAGAGAATACACACTGTTTGTTGTAATCAGAATATAAAATTGGATGTGAGGTACGGATATCCGAATCTCCTTAAGGCGATTAGTTCCTGCCAAAGGTGCTCCGTAAATTCATGAACTATGCCTCCCAAGATACAACACCTCGAACCTGTTTGGATTAGCACTATGCAAACAGGACTCAGTCGAACTGTTCAATTGAATCAGCACACTCAGAAAAAACAGAAGAGTAGAAGAATATATCAAAGCCTTTTGGAATCGAGTCGGAAAAATCAAAAACAAAAAGCCGTAATGAAGCTCTATGCTCCCATCTATTTATAGAGATTTTTAGTTCATGTACAGAAGAGATACATGAATTAAATAGACGCATGTATCCACGAAGTTCATGAATCAAGAGATACATGAAACCAAGAGATTCATGAATTTAAGAAATTCATGAGCTCAATAGATACGTGAACAGAAAACTATAGGAAATTCATGAATCCAAAAGAGATACGTGAATAGAAAAAACGTATCTTAATTTATTGGCTTTCGTTAATCCATTAACCATAATTATAACCATAATTACAACAGCAGCAATTGCAGAAAAGGATGCCTTTGACTCGGATACTTAGAATTGAGTGCAAAAGAAGCTATCGAAGATGTACCGTCTCTGCATATTACATGCATGATCATGCTTCTATTTGACCGCATATAGCAAGGTGGTGAATTTCCAAGCAGATTAGAAACAACTAAGAAGTTGCTCAATAACTTGGCCGAGCGTGATCCTCATTTTCGTCAAGTATGAGTTTGACTCCATTGTTTTTTAATGCATTGACAATGGCCTAGATCTTTTTTCTATTCTTAAAGCCTTTCTTCTCCATCTCCTTGTTTATGTCGACATGAATGCCCCTACCCAGTACATGCTCAAGGACCTCCATCTTAAGTCGCATTGCCAACACCTCCCCAGTGACACATGCAGCCTTGGTGTCACAAAGCTGATCAGAGAACCCGCAGCAAGTAGAAAGAGAGAAAGAAGGAAGAGAGAAGGAATAGAGAGAAGGAGGAGAAGGAGAACGTAAAAGAAACAAAGAAAGGGTTGTAGTTTTCTGTAGTAATAGAAACCCTACACCCATTGTATTTATATTGAATATAAATTGTATATGACAATAATACCAAAAAGGAAATAAAACTCTGATAATAAAGGAAATAATAATAAAGGAAACTCTGATAATAAAGGAAACTCAATTAAAGTAACTTAACACTCCCCCTCAAGCTGGAGCATATAGGTCACCCATGCCCAGCTTGGAACAACCAGCAACAAAAGCAAGACGAAATAATGATTTGATTAACATATCAGCAAACTGATCTTTAGAGGCAATGTAAGGAGTAGCAACCAGCTTCTGCTTCATAGCATCACAAACAAAGTGACAGTCAACTTCTATATGCTTAGTTCTCTCTTGAAAAACAGGATTTCCAGCAATATAAACAGCTGCTTGATTATCACACATCATATCAATAGGTTGATCAATAGAAAATCCAAGCTCTTGGAGAAGAGATTTCAACCACAACAATTCGGCCACAGTATGTGCCATATCACGATATTCAACCTCCGCACTAGACCTAGCAATGGTAGTCTGTTTCTTGCTTTTCCAAGTAACCAAATTACCACCAATAAAGGTGCAATACCCGAGTTGTAGACCGCCGATCAAATGTTGACCCAGCCCAATCAGCATCAGAATAGCCAACCAAAGTGGAAGAACCATTAGATTTATAAATTAGTCCCTTACCAGGAGAGTTTTTAAGATACCGAAGAATGCGACATACAACATCCCAATGAGCCTTCTTAGGTGACTCCATAAACTGACTCACCACACCAACAGCAAAAGAAATATCGGGACGTGTAACAAGTAAGATAAATTAGTTTCCCAACTAGACGTCGATATTGATGCTTGTCTTCAATTTCATTTCCATCATCAACTCCAAACTTTTGATTTGGATCCATAGGAGTATCAAGCGGCTTGGCAGCTAGTGTACCAGTCTCGGACAAAAGATCAAGAACATACTTTCGCTTAGACAAATTAATACCTTTTTTACTTCGTAAAACTTCAGTACCCATAAAATATCTAAGGGTTCCCAAGTCTTTAATCTGAAATTGCTGCTGAAAAAAGGACTTAACCTCAGAAATGCCGGTCACATCACTACTAGAGACAATTATATCATCCACATATACCACAAGAATGACCACCCCCGATTCCTTCTTGCGAACAAACACAGAATGTTCTGAATAACATTGGTGGAAACCACATCTAGAAATCACTAAACTGAATTTTTCAAACCATGCTCTTGGAGACCGTTTCAACCCATAAATGGCCTTATGTAGCCGACATACTTTACTACAATTCTCCCCCTGAGCAACATACCCAGGAGGTTGCTCCATATATACTTCTTCAGACAAATCGCCATAAAGAAAAGCATTCTTGACATCTAATTGATATAATGGCCAATCGAAATTCACAGCAAGAGAAATAATAACACGAACAGAATTGAGACGTGCCACGGGGAAAAAGTCTCAAAGTAATCCACTCCATAAGTTTGAGTAAAACCTTTAGCAACGAGTCGAGCTTTAAGACATTCAATTGAGCCATCCGGATTGTACTTGATAGTGTACACCCAACGACACTTCACCACATCTTTCCCAAGAGGAAGATCAACTAATGACCACGTTTGGCGAGACACCAGAGCTTCCATTTCCACATCCATAGCTTTCTTCCACTCAAGGTGAGACAAAGCCTCAGTGGTAGAAGTAGGAATTGTGTGAGTTTGTAATGATAGAGCAAAGTCTTGTAATGGAGAAGGAAGATGTGAAAGAGACACATAATGCTCAATAGGATAAGCCAAAGAGGATTTTTGTGTGCACGATCGAGTACCTTTGCGAAGGGCAATCGGAAGATCGTCCGGACCAGGAGACAAGGAGGAAGATTGAACGGAGGGCATGGAAGAGCTGGAAAGCTGGTGGTGCCGTAGATCGCTTTCACCGCGATACACGCAAGGGAGGAGGAGGTGCGGAGAAGAACTAACGAGAATCTAAGGGTATAAGATGTGGGATAGGAGGATCGGCTACAATGTCGTTGAAAACTCTTTACCCTCGGTAGAATAGTATGGTGTGCCCTCGAAAAAAGTAACATCGGCACTAACATGCGAGTACGAGTTATTGGATCATAACACCGATATCCCTTTTGTGTACGTGAATACCCGAGAAAAATACATTTAGTGGCACGAGGAGATAGTTTATCAGAACCGGAACGTAGGTTATGAACAAAACAAACACACCCAAAGACACGTGGGGTAAGAGGGAATAACGGCTTGTCAGGAAATATAACACTAATTGGTGACTGATGATTGAGGACAGTGGAAGGCATACGATTTATGAGATAACATGCGGTAAGGACAGCATCACTCCAAAATGATTTTGGCACACGCATATGAAATAAGAGTGAACGAGCAACCTCTAGAAGGTGACGGTACTTTCTCTCGACCACATCATTTTGCTGAGGGGTATAAGCACAACTTGTTTGATGTATAATGCCAAGATTAGAACAAAACATAGAAATTGATTTCTGTGTATATTCTAGAGCATTATCTGTTCGCAAAATTATAAGGGATGTATTAAAGCGATTAGTAACTTCACGATGAAATAATTGGAAAACTTGTAAAAATTCAGAACGGTCATGAAGCATATAGAGCCATGTTAAATGAGAATCATCATCCACAAAAGTAACAAAGTACTTAAAACCATTTCTACTAACAATACGGGAAGGTCCCCAGATGTCCGAATGAACAAGCTCAAGTAAAGTAGATGCACGAGAATCATTACTTGGAAAAGAACGACGATGATGTTTCCCAAGTTCACAAGCTTCACACTCAAGAGTAGAAATTGATTTACACTTGGGAATTATTTGTTGTAACTTAAATAAAGATAAATGCCCTAAACGAGAATGCCATAATAGGGGGTTAATAGAACTAGTAGCTAGACCATTGGCGTCAGCAGTAGAGACACCATTTAGATAGTAGAGTCCATCACGTTCATGCCCTCCACCAATCGTCTTCTTTGTTTGAAGGTCCTGAAAAACACAATAAGATGGGTAAAATGTAACTGAACAACTAAGAGCTTTTGTTAAGCGACTAACGAGATAACAAATTTAGAGGAAGTTGGGGAACATGTAAAACAGAGGACAAAGATAAGGAAGGTGTAAGTGAAACAGTCCCTGATCCAACCACTTGAGTCGAGGAACCATTAGCTAAAATAACTTCCGATGAAGGACTAGAATTATGGTGGGAAGAAAATAGTTCTTGCTTACCCGTCATATGACTAGAAGCTCCCGAGTCAATGACCCAAGGGGTGCTAGGAGACAAAGTAGAGAAAGAGGCCGTGTTACCGTATGTGCAAGAGTAGTAAAGTGGATGAGAAATTGGAAGCCTCTAGTTGTTGGACACGGTTGATGAGTTGTGCAACCATATCATCTCGAGTCATAGACTCAGAAGAACTACCCCCAGGTGGGATAGATGGGTTCATGTCGTTGTAAGACACAATTCCAGCACTCCCTTCAGACACAACAGCATTTGCAGTAACTAATCGTTGAGCCCACTCAGGCTTGCCATGCTTGGCCCAATAAGTGTCAATAATATGACCGGATTTGCCGCAGTATATATACTGACGGCTATTGTGATTAGAACTTTGTCCACTACGTCCACCATCACGACTACGACCTCCCCCAAAACCACGACCTCTATTGGAAACACCACCACGACCACGACCACCACTACTAGCCACAAATGCTGAATTGTCTTTAGATGACGTAGAAGACGGAGGGATAATGCGCTGAATTCGACAAAATGCTTCATTCGTAGAAGGAACTCTCTCTCCAAAGCAAGAAGGCGACTCTTCACAGTGTAAGTCAACATTCAAGCCGAGATAAAAACTTGGCCACTTGAAATTCAGCCCGTTGTGTCTTAAGTCTCTCAAGATCGGTAGTAATGGGCTGATAAAGATTGAGTTCTTCCCACATACCTTTCAAAGCACTATAATATTCTCCAAGAGACTTGTCTCCTGTTTAAAATTAAAGATCTTCTCATATAGTTCATAAACTCTAGACATATTTTTGTCTTGTGAGTAACTCTCCATAAGATCATCCCACACTCCCTTAGCGGTTGTGTGGAACATGACATTAGCAGCAATGGATGGTTCCATGCTATTCCATAACCACACCAAAAGTGTATCATTCTCTCTCATCCAATCACTATAGTTTTCAGAATTTTCAACGGGAGGGTCTCGTAGTAAGATAATGGAGTTTCCCTTTGGCATTAATATAGACCTTCACGACTTGGGCCCATAACAAGTAATTGGAAGATCCATTTAATTTAATAGTGGTAATTTGAACATTGACACTATTTGTAGAAGCCTTAGTATCACTCATGATGATAGTCTCAATATATCTACCACTTAATCAAGAAGGCTGAAACTTTAGTGCAAGAAACAAAACAGCAACAGTAATGTCTAGTCAGATATAATTGGTTCCATCAGTTAACCAAAGGGAAACCCAGCAAAATCAGTCAACCATAATCAATGAAATACTCTGATTTTTGAATCCGCTGATCAGTAAGTGTTGTAATCCATGTTCGGAAATCGAACTGATGAATCGATATCTTCGATCTCATACATATAGAGACTCAAAGAGAAAACCGATAAAAAATTGCAACTTTAGGTGGCTGCGCACCGAGAGAAGAAGTAGGGTTACTAGGGGACTCTCAAACCAGCAATAGGATCAAGTAATAGGTAGTTAAACCTGCTCTGATACCATGTCACAAAGCTGATCAGAGAACCCGCAGCAAGTAGAAAGAGAGAAAGAAGGAAGAGAGAAGGAATAGAGAGAAGGAGGAGAAGGAGAACGTAAAAGAAACAAAGAAATGGCTGTAGTTTTCTGTAATAACAGAAACCCTACACCTATTGTATTTATATTGAATATAAACTGTATATGACAATAATACCAAAAAGGAAATAAAACTCTGATAATAAATGAAATAATAATAAAGGAAACTCTGATAATAAAGGAAACTCAATTAAAGTAACTTAACACTTGGCATTGCAAGATCTGCCACACTCCAGAGAGTTCTTAATGGAGTGCTCAACTGTTGATGCTATCGCCACAATCCTCTCATGATTCCTGTCCACGACATAGGAAAAACCTCAACCCGTACCTCTTTAGAACTGTCATTTTTCTTTGAGTGATCCTGCAAATGTCTAATGAGCAAGACCATTCAAACAGAAGAAAAATCAACATCCAACGGTAGAATATTTTCCGGTGAGTAATTTGCAACCCAAACATCCAAAGGGAGGGACAAAAGAGTTGACAGCTCAAGCTGAACTTTCCAGCGCCTTGCCATTTGCAAGCTGCTATAATTGTTTAACCAGCTCGGAAACAGGACAAATATTCACAATTTCATCTCATTCTAGCATCTGTGCCTCCTAATTCAACGTAATTAAAATGAAATTCACTTCTGTCCAAGCCCTTACTGTTTCTTCCTTTGAGGGGAAGCTTAAATTTGTCCTTTATGCTACTCAAGAATAACGTCCCTCATTAGATGATTTTCATCATTATATAAAGAGAAGTGTTAGAAAATTGAACCTCACATCTTCCCTGAACTTATGAAGAGTTGTTTTTATAAGATAGATTTCTTTAGTTGGATGTTAAGAGGTGTACCTATGTGTCCATCAATTTACTGAGGCTTTTGAGAGTTCTCATATGGGTTACATGTCAACCTCTTTATTTATATTTGGCGAGAGCGACTACAATAGACTTCCCTGTTATGATTTTCTAACAAGTAGAAAGGACAACATTAGTTACGTGCTGTCAAAATATTCACAGTCCCAACGAGCATCCAAATAGAAGGATTTATTATAGAGAAAATAATCCAGATCACCAAGCAGATATAATACTCTTGACAGAAACAGGAGGCACATTATTGACAAACTTGGACGAAGCATAGTGAATATAGATGCAGTGCTAAAGTTAGGCAGAGCACAAACCCCATAATTACGTGCTATTACGGAAGTAGCTAATTGAATTAAATCAAACTACTCCACATCCATCGACAAGAATACCATGGCGGTGTCATCTCTGGTCTCTCCAGTTTCCACTCCTATCACATTCAATTTTCTTTTTCTCTTTTCTCAATATATGACCCTCAACAATCCGCCAGTCATGCTGGGTGGAGCACACCCAATGCATTTTCCGCCCTTCGATTTCATGGGTGCCATGGGACCCGAATGATCAAAGCTTAGGGAGTGCATTCGTGCACTCTGCCCGACGCACCTCATGTTTTCTCTGTAATGGGAAGCTCATCGCCTAATTTTACTGAGACACTAATTTCTGCAATCCTTTAAAATAGCACAATGCAGGGAGCTGATGAAACTAAGCAAACCCAGGAAACTTGTGTTATTGCAGGGCTAATTCTAGCTAATAAACAACAATATCGCAACCAATGAATCTGCTCGGGTCCTGAATTTCTCCTCACCGGTGGCGATAGATATGTTTACTCCATTACAGCACTCCCTTGAGAAGAAAAATCGAGTCGTGGAATAGGCTAATCCAATGTAATCCAAAACTAGAGATTAACCAGAAACTCCGCGCAAAGTCCACAACTCGAAAATACAGAAAGCAAAAAGACTAACAGAGAAAGCTAATCTGAATAAGCAGACTTACAGAGAACCATAGGAGAGCGACTACCGGCAGGAGGGAAACAAAGACCATGCTCAACTGGAGCGCAGGAAGCTTCATATGGAGAGAGAGAGAGAGAGAGAGTATGGGCCTTGAAAAAAGATGGTGGAGTCTGACAAAATCGTGGGCTCTGCCTGTGTAGATCTTTGCCTGATGCACTACAATAAAAGATGACAGATTCTGTACTTGAAACAATGCAGTTCTTGCAACGTATACATTCCATTGGCGTATCGTACACCGTATGTATCCTCAAGTAATTTCGAATCGTTGTCGAGGTCCGTCGTGTCGTTCTTCCTATCGGACAATGTCAAGTACTGAAAGGGTGACTCGTGGTCAGTTCATGCTGTGTTGTGTAGTGCAAAGGAATGAAAACATGTTTCTGCATGTCGTTCGTGCAATAGAGACTATGCATGGCGTCGGCGAGATCGTACGTTCGTGCAATGTGAGCTGTTAGTCATCTATATGCATTGACTGCCTCCCACTTGTCTAGAATGAAGCTTCTCTTTTTTCTTTTCTTTATTGGGAGAATCGCATCTGAAGCGGTGTACGTTTGATCTGATATGTAATCAAATCCTAAATATGTAGTAAAATCTTGAGCTTTTCAAATTAGATGCAATCAAATCCTTCGATGACCCAGTATGTTGGAATTTGACCTGGTGTTCATGAATATTTTGCTAGCATATATGGCACTGATATTATAGCAATACATCAGAAAAAGTAGACTTTTTAGAAGGGAAAAAAAACACGATTAGTTTAGAGGAAAAATAAAATAAAAAAGCCAAAAAAAAAAAAAAAGGAAACCGAGAGAGAGAGAAAGAGAGACTCAGAGAAAGTATTCTTTGTGTAATGAGGATTTTTGAAGTTTGAGGGCGCCCCCGTTGTCAGCCTTGACAAAGGCCGGCGAGGGTAACTGGCCACAAACGAGGGTATGCGGACCGCGGGCATTATGAGAGAGTCTATATGAGGGCTTGCCTGATCTGATCGGTGTCGTCGCTCCCAAACATTTGCTCCTTATAGTCTTTGGTTTTTCTTTTCTTCTATTTTCAATTTTTAGCCTTTTTATCTTTTTTCCAATTTTTTCTTATTTTTTTTTTTTTTAACTATTTTTGACGTGACATCACATCTGTAACATCCTTAAGTTTTTACCTATGAGAAATAACTATGAGTCCAGCATGCCAGTGATAAAGATCGGCCATTGGTCATTCCAAGAACTGAACATAAACCGATCGGCTTGACCGGAAGGGTAACCGAGACATTCACCATTCACCGATCAAAGAATCGGCCATGGATTGATCAAGGGATAGACCATGGACCAATATAATGACCACGCAAGTGGACCTAAGTAGTTCAATCGATGGACGACTGCCCGACTATAAAGGTTGATCGAAGGATGGTCACGTTCCACCATAGATTGATGGGCGATCATGAATCAATTCCAAACGGTCATTTTTCGGTTGCAGGTGATTTCTCTTGATCATGTACCAATCATGGATGACCATGAGTCGACCCGGTACGTGTCGATTACACATCGACCGATCTCGAATAAACACATGATAATCAGGAGTCAACCTGGATTAGGCCTGGGGCCGGTCCAAGAGCCGGTCCACTCGGCTAGAGCCGGTTCAAGGGCTATCCATTAAGCTCATGCCCGAGGCCATTGACCTAGTCAAGAAGGCAAATCTTGCCTACGACAACCACATCAAGGATGCCTTTGCCACGAATCTCGAGTATGTCGAAATGGTCGATAGGACATACACAAAAAGCCCTTGCCCGTTCTTGGTTGCACTTGTAATGGCCTATCTCCCATATTTGTTATATTCTTTCAAAATGGACAAAAGAAAACATTCTAGAACCCCCTAGATCATTCATGAGGGGGGGGGGGGGGTTACTCATCACCATAGGTGGACACTTCTAGATTTGGTAATCATTACCAAAGACTTGCTTTGGGAATTAAGCAAAGGATTCTTGACAAATGTACCAATAAGAATGAGACACCATAGGCAATTATTGCTATCCTATGGCCTAGGTGCCACCTATTTATGGTGACTTATTCTTTAATAATGAATCGAGGACTTATGTGGGCCAATGGAAAGGAGACAAATGAACCCTCAAATTATTACATTAGGCCATTAGATTTCCACCTTATAAGCCTAGGTGTGTCACCTTGCAAATTAGGCTTGTCACCTCAATTTTGTAGCCATGCCACTTCAAGAAAGATAATTGCCATTTGGATAAGTAATGATGAGAATGATGCCTATAAATAGGATAAGCCCCTCGTGTATTTCCACCATTTGAGCTCTCTTGCCATTCATATGCTATTCTCCTATTTCTTTCCTTTCTCTCGACCTTGCACCGCCATCCCTCACCAAGTTGCTTGCCCTTACTTTCTCGAGATTCATCTAAGTAAGATCCTATTTCTCTTCTAGAGCGTTAGAATCCATTGTTAGTCTAGTAAGGTGCTCACCCGTTCAAGCCGTGGATAGGATATTGGATCTTTTGCATGGTTCGCTCATATTTGTGCTTAAATCTGTGCTTGAGTTGTTCACGCCCGGAATAAGGCCGAGGTTCGCTCAGGTTGAGTTTAACGCAAGGAAAGGTCGCCCAAGGCCACGAGGCCTTGGATGAGCATTAAAGCATGTTGATTCCAAGTCTCATACGGTGCAGGAATCACTTAAAGTTGCGAGGTCTTGGATTGGCATTGAGGCATGCCGTTTCCAAGTCTTGATTGGTACAGGGATCGCCTAAACTCACGAGGTCTTGATAAAGCATTAAAGCGTGTCGATTTTATGTCTTCATTGGTACGGGGACTTTGTGCTTAGCGATTGAATCAAGCCACAAACCAAGGGTCATTCACGACATGAAGTATGTTCACGCTGGGTCAAGGCCAAAGTCCATCAACCTTAGGATCTTCACGAAAGTGAGGTATACCCAAGCCTCAAGGTCTTGGATTGGCATTGAGGCATGCTGATTCTGAGCATTGTCCGGTGTGAGGATCGACGCTAAGTATTCGGTTCAAGTCACGGATCAAGGATTGTTCCCAACATATTTTATAGTACAATATTAGGATTCATGGCACACAGTATGAATGAGCACGCCTTTGGGCCATGTATGAGTCGATTAAGAAGAAAAGATAAGAATCGACTTGTGTGACGCACTTTTGTGTACACTTAAAGGGAAAAAAGTGCCCGTTGTCACATAGCCTGATGACGATATCTCATTAATTGAACGTGATGCCCTAGTTGAGTCAAGATACTTGGATCTTAAACCCGAAAGCCTTGGAAGCTACTCTCGAGAAATCTCAATCGAGCTGAGATGCCTTGATCGAGATAGGAAGCCTGGCAAGAAGTTGAAAGCCTCGATTGAGCCGGGAGAGCCTGGTCGAGGTAGGACAATGATAAAAGGATCATTTTATGCGTGCCAATATATGCATAAGTATGATATGTTGATATACTCATTGTTAAGCCGATGATAGTTTTACATGGATATCATGTATTTAGTCAAGGCATGGTAAGTAATTTGCTATTGATCTGTCATCGACACTGTTTGCAAATGTTGTACTTGTTAAGCTTCGATGATGAGATGCTTTCCTAGTAAAGAACTAAGAATTTTACTTACTAAGTTCCTCGACTCACTCTCTTATCTTCCAAACTTATAGGCATAGAAGTTTTATGTCAGTTTGGGAGCTGTAATCATGCTAGAAGAGATAGGAATTCTCCTAGCCTATGTGAAAATTTGTAGTGTGATGTAAAAAGGAAAAATGACTTGTAGAGAAAAGGCTTATAAATGTGTTGTTGTAATATAAAGTAATATGTTCTATGTGATGTATGTCTTGGTCTTTTAGTTGTTGTTTGTCTAGGGAGTTTGTTTGTTCACGCTTTCGCATGTGTTTATTAACAAGATAAAAAGAATCAGAATGGTGATGAATCTGAGACGTTGCA
This sequence comes from Eucalyptus curtisii, assembly GCA_017140595.1. NCBI lineage: Eukaryota > Viridiplantae > Streptophyta > Magnoliopsida > Myrtales > Myrtaceae > Eucalyptus > Eucalyptus curtisii. Next base: position 10,462,644 of record CM029504.1, read on the forward strand.
AAAATAACCCTTATTACTCAAGAGCCTAGAAATGGAGTTGGGGTCGGTACGATACCAGCACCTCAAATGCAAAGATAAACATGAAAATGCCACATCAAATCCCAACATACTTAGGCAACGAATTTGATCATCAAATTGCCAAAAAGACTAAACTACACCCAATCAAAAAGCATTTTGAACTTTGATTGCAAACATTTAAAACTTTTGGTGCAAGTTTCCCATATTTATTTCGCCCAAGGGTGTGTCCCAAGTGAAGCTAAATTAGCTAGGTGGCTTATTTAAACACTTTTACAAGCCTACATAAGAAATGGAAAGACAATTTTTTAACCAACCAAAACGTTGAATATGAACATAATATTCTATGATAGACCACCCCCCCCCACCCCACCCCATGGTGCACACTTGCATAAATGACTTCTATGGAGCACACTATCATTATTATCCATGCCTCCAAAAACACGTACAAAAATAGTATTTTAATAGATGAGAATTTTTATCATAGATAAATAAATTTTGTGCACACGAAATATTTTATTGATCTTATAAAATCTGTAAAATTTATGCCCAAAAACCCATGGACGGCCCAAATATATAAATATTCACATTGAATCGTGTGAGGTACTGACGCATAAATAATCCATTATTGATGATCTTTCTTAATTTCTTCAAAAGTGTTTCAAGAGAAAAGCAGCACAATTATCATGAGATACGAAAATATTACCACATCAACAAGGGAATTGTTGTTGAGGTCAAGAACATATATTCAAGAGAAATATTAATCCGTTTTCTTCCGGTTGGGGAAAGATAAGTCATAAGAGTCAAGAGAATATATATTTTAAAAAAGAGAAACCTATTCTTTATTTATCTTCCAAAAAAGCACGGCATTACATTTCTTATCAGTTTTTAGAAAAAAGAAAGAAAGAAAGAAATAGAGAAGAAAAAGGACATTTATTGTTAGTTGTAACAGGTGATCGCGCGTGATGGTATTAGGATCGCCAAATATCTGTGAGCAGAAGAAGAGGACAAACAACGTCTCAGTCCAACCATCTTTTCTTACTATTCATCAATATATTTACCCACGCGAGCAATTTGAGAAATTGATTCCGGCTCCATCTCCTTGTATGTGGTCACTGTTCATTTTTTTCCCCTTATATGATCTAGATATGCGAAAGGTGACGATGCTTTGTTTATCTTAAAGCTCTTGAAACGCCTTGCAATCTTCATGAACCAGTGAAATTTAAGCATTCGATCTGTATGTGTAGCACAACCTTGAAGCAGTAGGCGCAATTCGAATGGATAATTTCAAGTTTCTAATTGAAAATCTCTCAAAACATCCAACGGATTACATCAATTATGAGTATTTTACATAGTTTTAATAGATTAATATAAAAAACATTTTCTCTCTCTTCCATATATTGAAGTGAAACTCGATTTCAATAAGATTATTCTTTGTTAAAGAAAGGATTTGGTTGATCATATTCAAATTCATATTCAGATTCCATAAACTATAGACTAGTTGATTCAATCAATCCATAAGATTGGATATTTAGATAGTAAAATAGGAAAACATTATCTTGTACTACAAATATGCTTACTTACATGTATAACATATATAGCAATACTATTACAATTGCTCCAATGTTCTAGCAAATGGTTTTGTCGAACTACACATTGATGTCTTTTTTCGAAATCTCTTCTCCCAAGTGTAAAGTAATGGACAGTTTCCTCAAATTTCATCAAGTTCTATTCACTTGCAATTTAGTTCGCCAACTTCTCATCATGCAACAAAAGTTGCTTACTAGAGTCGGCAATCAAAAGTATGTTTACACGTGCAAATACTATCTACAAAAAAATTCCTCAAAGGTAAAAATTTAAATGCAGAGCCCTTGTACTCTTTCTTGTACACGACCCATATGTATACCCAACAAATAAAATTATAGTTAACTGGCGAATCAATGATTGTAGATATAAATTGTGTAAAAATAAAAAATAAAAAGCACACGGTCTATGTAACGTAGAAAAATAATATTTTATGAAGACCACCGCAAGGAGTATTTCTCAAAACCTAATATATCGGATAAGTGTGGAGAAGAAATCTTCCAAACAAAATAAAAGTTCCTTGAAAAATCGAACCAAAGTTGTCTTCTATTCAGCCAAGTGTCAAGGTCTACTTTCATCTTGGGTTGGAGAATTGATATCGAACTTAGATTATAGATCCAAGCCAAAAAAACAACTTGTAAACGAAAGCATTTCCATCGAGTTCTGCAAAAAGACTTTGAATTTCATGCGAGTTGCTCTTGAAGATAAAGCTTCCTCATACTGATACCATGGGGTCGGTAATTGGATGAAGGATTAGCTCTGCTGCTGGTCCACAAACAATTTCAGTAGGTCCATTGCTGGAGGCATCCGGACTGAAAAGACCTAACGAGGCAGTTTGGACGGAACTATAAGTTAGTCGTACCTACTTGTTGCGCGTGCTTGAAAAACTAAGGCTCGAAGGGTTTTATATTTTCAAAGCAGTAGTTATCAGAATAGTTTTCGCATTGATTTTTTTTTACTCAAACAGTGTTAATCAAGTGAATTATCACGAAGCAGAGTCCTTTGTACTTAGAAAAATGGATATTTTCTAACTAACCCCTTTAAGGTTCTTCCGTATCATCTTTGAAATATCTTATATATGGATCTTCTACCTCCACACTATCGAGATCATAACTATCGTTAACCCTAGATTAAGAGAATCCAAAACCTTCCTTTTTTTGCTAATCGTGAGACCAAGATAATGCCCGTGAAATTATTGTAAGATATTGAATTTATATCATCGGAGTTCTCCTCATATTTAGATTTTCACTCGAGACAACCTTAATGGACTTGTGATCGAGCAACTCGATCAATTTTGAACAAAAGTGACTAGCATTGATAGGCTTGCTTTGCTTGCTTTTATGGGCAGAGAGAGGCACTCAGATGAATCTCAAAAACATCACTGAACATACGGAAAGGAGTTTTTTGCGAGAGCGACCATGTTATTCCATCTAGCTGGCTAAGGTATAACGTCTAGAGCTTTTGGACATTACACCAAGCATATTAGTCACGGCATGAACCTCCAATGAAATCTTGAGTAATTAAGTACATTAGTCATCACCTGGACATCCAATGCTTAAATGCACCGTATGAGCTCAATTACAAGTAAAAACATGGGGACTAGAGGAAGAGTCACCATCATCCACTGGCTTGACACCACTAATCTCTGATAAGACTAGGCAAAAGCCTAACCTATCTTGTACTTTTATATACGATAACTTCTAAAAGAGATATAACAATAGTACTAACCAATTTGATCCACGCAAGAATTCAACTCGGTCGTAGTTAGCATCAACCCTAGTCGACTACTCCTCTCGTCACGCTAAATTATCGACTTAAGGGTCATCTCTCTATACTCTAGCTAGACAAAATCCTCTCGAGCTCACTAGGCTCGCAAGGAATGGCAAGTGCACCTTCATGGTCAAACCCGTATTCTTCGGCCGCCATCTCCAAGAGCCTAACGAATGTGGGGTGCGCCAGATAGCTCAAGGGGATCACGAACCTCTTGGGTTGGTCTCCTTCAAGAGCCACCACCGCGAAATGACCTTCCTTCACGTCGTCGGGCACGGCATCACCATTGTTCTCGCGCTCATTCGCATCTTCGCAATAGTCATCCTCTCGGTGATAATAAGTTGACCATGAAGGTGGTGATCTCCTACCGAGTGAGAGGCTCTTTTGTAGCTTCTCCACCACAATCTTGAGATTCACAATGCCCCTCTTTTTGCTACCACTGGATCTACTAAGCTTAGCCATTCGGGATTCCTTTCTCTCTCTCTTTTTTTTTTCCTAGGGGGTAGGGATAGGGAGAAGGGAAATCGAGAACTTTGAGGAGTGTTGCCTTATGAGTAGATTTCGATTTGCGCTTGCTGTGGGACGTCGTCTGCTGGAGGGCTATGCGTATATATAGCGATGGGAGGCACATGAGAGAGAGAGAGAGAGAGAGAGAGAGAGAGAGAGAGAGAGAGATGAACGGTTATGATACGAACATCATGACAATTAGGGTTTAGACTTGAGAGGAAAGAGAGGAGAAAGAGAGAGGAAACGACACGAGGAGAGAGAGAGAGAGAGAGAGAGAGAGAGAGAGAGAGACGCTGACTGGAGAAATAAATATTGGGGAGACCAGCGCATGTGAGTAAGAAACACCTTAGCTTACAACTTACCATGAAACGTCCCTTTTCGCTTGTCACGTCTGCCGTCTGAATTATTAACTCTCTCTCTCTCTCTCTCTCTCTCTCTCTTCCCATGCCATGCCTGCAGCCCCTCCGCTCTGGATTTATCTACGACCAACCACTGTCCGACACTGTTGATACTAGTTGAATGTCCTTTCGCAGAGTCCCGCATATGCCACTCGGAGAAAGATTTGACGCGCGGAATGTATGTCCGCACGTATATCTTTTTTCACGCACCAGTTACATTCACATGTCGGTACCTGATTCATTCATGCATGCGTGCATGACCATGTCTTCTCTTTTCGAGCCTAAACATTGATCTTAATGAACCTGTGCATTTGGTATTTACAGATTGGCATTTTTATTAACTTTAGATGCCGAAGTGTAACGAGATCGAAGTACAAAGTAAGAGGTAGGAAAGGAATAAATGCGCATGTGTACTTTTCCTATAAAAGCTGATATGCGCTATTTTCTCGTCTTGTGAAAAAATATTGAAGAAAATTCCCTAATTAATTTGAATATTGACAAAAATTTTCTTAACTGTCTTTTTATTATGATAGTAAGCTTTTTCAAGGGAAAACTCTTATGTGTATCATCGACCGTTACTTTTTAAACTCAAGAACGTAATAAAGATCTTATCCTTACTATTCAATCCCAATGGAATAAGGATATTGATCCTATTATGAATCATTGTGCTAACGGCTAAAAGATTAGCGTTGGATTTCTTGCCTTATATATATTGATTGTCCAAAAGGAAAATATTGAATACAATCTTACTTATTTGGAATATCTCAATCCATCAACAGGACAACTAATTGAAGATGAAATGTTCTCCAAAGGAAGGATTCAACTTATGGACCCTATCTATTGTATGGGCGGTAGATCTTTTGGGGAACTTCATTATCAGCAATCTAGAAGCGATATGATCTTCTTCAACATTCAAGTCCAACAGGTTGATCAGATGAATGATCCTCGGAGCTTGGGTCCAACAGTCAACTTGGACACTGAGGAGTATAAAAGGAAGTTGTAATGCTGAAGGATGCCAAAAGAGTACTGAAGTTCTAAATTCCACAAGTTCAACAAGTCTTATCCTAAATAGTTTCATCTTTTATGAGCTGTTCGTTATAATCATTTAGAGGTCGAGCGTGTGAGATCAGATATTCTTTCACACTAGCTTAAGTAGTGAATACTTAGTTCTTGTAACCTCTGATGATTGATTATAGTGGAATCTAGCCAATAAGCTGTCAACGTAGAAAAGTAGATGCAAGCTAGTCAAAGCCGAAGCACTATAAATTTCTTGTGTGCAAATTTTCTATCCCTTAAACTCTTATTTATATTTTGTGATAGATTAATGCATATCGATAAGATCTAAACACGGCACAGTTTGTTACCAGACGTTGTTCTACTGCAATATTATCTTAATTTTGTTTTAATTCCACATTATCACCTATTTAAGCCCTCTAGGTGATAAATCTAGCCCTAACAAATAGTCACATATGTAGCAGTTTTATCGTCAGCACTAGATGTTGATAAATAGTGAGTAAAAATGTACTCCCTCCACAAACGTGGTTAGTTATAACAATCCAATGTTATTTTCCTTCCATTTTGTTTGGCAATGAGTAGATGAACAAGGAGAGACGCTGGACGAAAGAACCGGTGATATGTATGCATATAACCCGCATTCATATTTTCTCTCGATTCATCTCTGATTTTAAGCTATTACAACAAGTACGTGTTCCAAAGTAGGTTTTGGAAAAACACATGAAAGCCAATACCTTCACGCGCATTCGTGCATAGTCTATTTGAGTAAACAGGAGAAACACGGGGAACGAGATTTAGGTTAAGAACCACGCGTGCATTGTATATGAACATATCATTTCAAGTGCATCGTCACCTGACACGTATGTAGATACAAGTTTTCCAAAAATGCCATTGGAAGTAAGATCGATGCTGAAAATGTTAGTCACACATAGGAAGCTATTACAACAAGTATGTGTTCCAAAATAGGTTTTGGAAAAACGCGTGAAAGTCAGTACCTTCATGCACAACGATGGCTGACAGAAGTCTGTGGAATTATCCATGCATAGCCTATTTAAGCAAACAGAAGAAACATGGGGACCAAGATTCAAGTTAAAAAATATGCGTGCATTGTATATGAACATATCATTTCATGTGCATTGTATATGAACATATCAATTCATATACGGCGTCACTTGATACACATGTTGATGCAAGCTCTTAAAAAATGCTGTCGGAAGTGAGATTGACGCTGAAAATGTGCGTCACACAGAAGAAGCCGAGCTCGATGCATGTGGTCCGTCTCAGACTAATTCAATGAGTATAGTCTTTTTGATTGCATAGTGGCAGGTGATTTGATTTCGCACGTACAGAGGGGACGAAGAAGTTTCCAGATAGGTAAATCGAGAGGACAAATCTCTGACAAACTTGTGTGGCTCGCCTGCCTATGGTCCTGCTCAGTACGAATGACTTTACCATGAAGTTTCACAGAGAGAGAGAGAGATGACTGTCGTGAGAGTTAAAAGGGAAAGCAAATGCAATGCATACATGCCCTGCATTTGCATGTCTGCATGTATCCGGGCATGCATGCAATTTCCGGCCCCAAAATCGCTCTAATTTCTCATCACCAGCCGATTCGAACGTAACAATTCCTTCGTGTGGATGAGCGATTAGCAGCTTTACATGCTGGTGTCGAAAAGCCAGGGTTGGTTCTTACGTGGCAGGGTCCTGGATGCCTCCGCGACGCGACCTACTCGACCTTTCCAAACCACCCCCATTTTTCCATGTGGACTTCTGGGACATTCAAAGATCGGATTCAATAAAGTCTGCGTCCATATCCTTTAAACACGTAGTCATGAAATGAGAATTCAATTCTCAATGGGAAACAGTGCATATGTGTCGGCATCTGAATGCTAATTGTTTTTTAGTGTTTTACTTGTGAGTGTATCATATAAAAGTTCTTAAGATCTCTCTTTTCTCGGGAACCTTTTTTTGCATATTTATTGAATTTATATCTTTTTCTACATAAGTAGTTATAAATGGAAATTCTCATCTTATTGCGAGGATTGTGCAAACCATATAATTAGCGACTCATCTTAAAAATTGTCCTCGGGTCTATCCTCAATTTTGTCGATCAGTAACTGAAACATCATATATATATATAGGTTAGCCTGGATTGAAGTAAAGTTCTTCTATGAAGCTCTTATTTGTGACAATATCTAGGTGAGTAATACACAAAAAAACCCTCCAAGACACTAAAGTACTTATTTCTTCTCTTGCCCCTTCTCTCTCTCTCTCTCTCTCTTCCCTCGCTGATTGCCAGTAGCCGCACCCTCACCGCAGCTCCGCCTGTAGTCCAGTGTTGCCGCTGCTTCAAGAATCGGCCTATCTGTCGTTGCCCAGTCTTGCTACGTCGTCTGTCTCGGGACTTCAGATCGAGATTGATATGAGAGGTATGTTGACCTTCGATTGAGATTGATGTGTCCACCTGAATCTAGGCAAACCTACAGCTATATGTCAACCAAATCTTGGAAATTATTACACGGGCTGATCGATAGAAAATGAAATATTCTAGAAAGAGCATGAGCTTGCATGTTCTTTTTTGAGAAGAATGGAGTGACTTTTCACTCTTTGTTTGAACTTTTGAAGCACCTTATTATGTGAAGAACGCGCGGTGCACAGTATCAAGCATATCATGTTACCATATTTAGGTTGCTATCTTCGATTTTAACTCGCTTCTTATTCAGCAAATATAATCTCTCTTGCCTTTGGGGGCAGCACCAATTACCAAGGGCACGGACAAATATATCTTAGTAACTATTCGTGGAACAAGACTAGGGAATTATCGCCCTCAATTTAAGTAGTCGGGTATTAAAAAATTTGGGATACTTCATTCTTTGGGAAGAAAGGGATAACTATTTGAATATATGGACTGGCTTGTTTCTATCTTTCAATATCCACCTGTCGGTATTTTTCTCACACATAGTTAGATTATCAAGTGTGCCCAAGGTTTAGTCTAGTCCAGACAATTATGTTTCTTAAGTAAATGAATATAGTAAGATAATGTCTGCACGATGTCATTAAGCTAGGTCCCACCGTCCGGTTTGTCACGGAAATTGGACATTCCTTGTCGACTTAACTTTGCAAATGCAATAGTCTTATGACAGGACTGAAGAGCACACATTCGATTACGATGACTTTCGGTCATCATATTAGTAAGAGATATTTTGAAGATATTTTTCTCCATGAGAGATAATTATCATAATTTTCTTAATTTTTCTCATCTCTCAAGATTGGGCATATATTTTCCTTTAATTGAATATATCATTTATATGTTAACTTAAAAAATCATATCTACCAGCGGTCTTTTTGTCAAAAAACGAAAACCACCATCAAACTTGCCTCCCTCATATGAGGCACATTTGCGGCCACGACAGGCTTCTGTACAACAGTAGCCTCCTGTTGTTTAGCTTGCATAGCATCCCTCTTCAGCATATCGAATCGTTTCGAGAATCCACTGGGCATTTCTCAATTCATTTATTTAAACTCAAGTTGACATCTTCTATACATATAGAGTTCGAGGGGATGTTAAATATTTATCTCTAGGATATTTACCTATTTTAGAAATAATTTAAATATTTATCTTCATTCTCTCTGTATCTATCAAGATTGTACATATCTCTTATTTGATTGTGCATATCCTTGATTCATACGTTACTTAAATAATCATTAAATAAAATCTACGCCTTCTATCTTTTTGCAACATTTGCATTTGTGGAAAAGTGGTCAACTGACAAAGGGCTTATCTCTCTGTCATAACCATGTGATATAACTCTGTTGCACTAAATATATTTTCAAGCAGAAGATGCGTGCTTGCTTTCAAGACGTATTAATGCCTGAAAGGGACTTGATAAGCATATTCAATAAGAAAAATATGCGATTTTCAAAGTATTATTACACATACATAACAGAAATTAACGTGCTGGAAAGTACAACAAGTGTTTTAGGTGAGACTTTCTAAGAAAATCATTTCGAAACTAAGGCTTGCGTGTCTCTGATTTCAAAAACAAAGACTAACATAAATCTTTGAGATTTATTCGCCGTCGATTTCGCTTGGTCTCCCTCATTAATTATTATGATATTTTGGAGGAAAGAAGGGCAGCTCTCCAACGATATTCACAAGACATTTCAAGGGGACCCACTCCGACCTCTTTTTCCATGTTTTGGTCACACTTTACGACTATATATCATGAGAATCATTGGGACACAAGCACGTTTTAGTCCATGTAAGGCACGTGCGCATAAGCTGGACAATGAAAAGAGATCAATAGCGAAGAGAAAACTCAGTTGTGTGACGTGGATGCTCATTGTGAGGCCTCTCGACCCTAGCTGTCATCAGAAATATTATCGGGGCAGCATGGATTTCAATTTGATGAAGAAGAAACAACACAGGTTAGGGCTTTTCTTCAGATATCCCTTTCCTGAATTGAAATAAAGAAATTGTATGATATATTCAAGATAGGAAAATAAGATATCTTTTCCTATCCAATAATCGAATATTTGAGCTCAATATACTTTATCGTTCTTCAATTTAATTAAAGAACGCGATCTTTCGTAATTTGACTTCCCACGTACATCCCACATGTGAAATTTTGGTTACTAGGGGCTTGGCCGAATTTTGTATTCTCTAAAACTTAGTTCAGATAATCCAATTAATCTCATAGCATCATTGCTTAACTCAATTCAATTATAATGCAGTTTATATGGTTTTATTACTACTAAATGACAATGCTCCTAATATGCAAATGTAATTAAACAATATTTTTGTTAAGGGTCAAGGTGGATCCTTAAGTTTTCTATGTAATGAATAGGATCGCCAAAATTTAGTTGTCAACGGCTATCCCTATTTGAAGGAGAGCTCAAAGAGGTTTCATTGAAAGATGAAAGATACCTAAATCCTGAGTATGCAAATGCAATGTTAACTGTTTTTATTGAGAATATGGATACCCCTCTCTAAATGAGAGCTCGAAGAGGTTTCAATGGAAGATGAAAGACACCTAAATTTAGACTATGTAAATGCAATACAATGACTATTTTTGTTGGGAATATGGATATCCCTCTCTAAATGAGAGCTCGAAGAGGTTTCATTGGAAGATGAAAGACACCTAAATTTAGACTATCTAAATGCAATACAATGACTGTTTTTTGTTGGGAATATGGATCTCAATGAGTCCAAGACCCAAATATATTTCTTTTTGGTCAAAAGTCCAATTCCCATATTTTAAAATGCAATAAAATGTAATGAAAATGCATATGCTAATGCAAAGATAGAATACACACCGGTCATTAATTACTTGGAGATCCAGGAAAGTATACTAGGACCAAGACCCTCTATGCCTTCCTTATGTCAAATTTCCATGCGCTAGTGTTAGAACAAAACATAGCCTATGTGTAAGCCTTCATTAAATAACTTGAACCTTCAAAATAATTGATGGTGGTCTCACAAAATCTCGCAGTACCAACTTCTTATTTGTATATTTTGTCTACTAATTTACGCAAAGGGGTTAGTATGGTAGCCAAAAACTCAAGTTGCAAACCACAGATCATCAATTGTAATTATATATTAGTGACAAAAGTTGCATGTCGCACGGGGGCAACTAATGGTATTTGTCAGGCCCCAAGTTGCAAACCACAAGTTATCAATTGTAATTATATATTAGTGACAGAAGCTGCATGTCGCACAGGGGCAACTAATGGTATTTGTCAAGAAGAAGAAGAAGAAAAAGAACAGGAATTAGGAAAATAGAAAATATTATCAACTTGTGGATAATATGGCATGATAGTGTCCAATTAGATTGCGAGAAAATATATGGCCTTTCATGTTTGACGTGCTGTGGATGAAGTACAGCTTCCGTGTTTCTCTATATACGGTTTTTGTAATGCCGTGCTATGAGCACGTACGCTTCTTTCTCGTTGAAAGCATCTGATATTTAGAAAGTAGGTAGGCAGTGAATTTATTCATTTCAGATGTCATTGTCGCTACAGCGTATTGGAGAGATCTAACGAGTGAGATTGAAGGAGTTAAAGAAAATTATATACAAAAGTTACATATAGTTAGATTTGATTTTTGGATGATGGGTCTACTTTTGTTGTGGGGGATGCATTGGATCCGTTTGGACTTGGAGAAGGATCCAAATCCTTTGTCGCTGGACTTGTACGAAGAACCATTCCTTCTTAGCATTTGGTGCTGTTAGTATGTCTCGAGTTTTGGCTAACAGTTAAAAGCAAGAAACGAAGTTAAAAAATGGATAGGCCCGAGGTGGAGTTGGTGGGGCTCTCGAATGCGGAAGAGTACTCAAGCGGGCAGGCCCAGGCAATGGCCGGGTAATCTGGCAAAAGCTAGGTTTGGCCCCGAACTTTAGCCACTTGCTAGGCACTCGGCCCTGCCTAGGATGTCAACTTTGGGGGTTCCACGGGCACCCGGACCTCGACGACATTTTGGCCTAGTTGAAGACCTTTTTGAGAGAGAACAAAAAAAAAAAAAAAAGCTAGATTACCCATCATAGCCCCTTGAGGGTGTCTCTAGGCTTTTTATTTGGGAGTTTGAGAGTACACTAGAGATATGGAGTGAAACACCACGTAAGGATTGTTTGGGTGCATTGCAAGACTTGGGTATGAGAGACCTTTGGATTTATATAATAATATTTATATATCAAATCACGCTTTCATCTAACTGCTGAAGTATTTAAAACAGTTAATAGTGGTCTTACGATATTGCATATAATATTAGAGCCAAATTTTGCCCTCTTCACGTGTGCATCTCCTTCTGTTAGTCAAATTCCATGTGTCACTCTTAATCTCTCGCATGTGTTAAAATATGGAAATAGTAAATTATGTATTCATTTAAGAGTTTAAATTGTTGGCTAATTTGTTAGCCAAATTCCACATGCTCTCTTAAACTAGTTTTAAGTTAATGGGTTGAGGGAGACCATACGTATATAAAGAACATGTAATCCATTATCAAGCGCTGCAAGATATTTTAATTCCGCTTGCAACATTTAATCGAATCAAGAATGGCGCGTGGAATTTGACTAACTAAAGCAGACGCACATACGAAAACGAGCAAAACTTAACTTAATATAGTATGAGATTTTGCAAAATGAGTAGCAACTGTTATAAAAATTAAGATTTTTATAAAAGAGTTTGGTTTAATAATTAAATATGACATATTTAACGAGTGTAGTAGGTGACACTTTCTAACAAAATCATTTCGAAATCTGGGGCTAAAACAGATAAAAACAAAAGACAATAATGTTTGAAATTTATTTGCCGTCGATTTCGAATGGTCTACCGCATTGATTGTGGTGATATTTTGGAGGAAAGAGAAGGGGCAGTTCTCTGACGATGTCTTCAAGAGTTGTCATGGGGGGACCCCACCTCCCATAATGCGTTCGACGCCCGGAATCATTTATTTCCCACTTTATATTATTGGGTCGGAAGCGCTTTTTAGTCCACGTAAGCACATGCGCATGAGCTGGACGACGAAAAAGAGCAGAAAAGGTGAATCGTCTGACGTGGATGCCCATCGTGGGGCCCTTCGCCTCGCTGTCGTCAGAGATATTTCCGGGGGCCGGCATGGAGGTTTCGATTCGATGAAAAGGAAACCACACGGATGGAAGGATTATCGGAAAAATTGGACCACCTTCTCTTGGGACATCATGTTGTTCATCTTCGAGCACTACCGCAATTTATGAATTGGCCGCCACATGCAATCGGAGAATTCTATTATTATGTGCCACTGATGCCGCGCAACAGTTTGTTGATATGGTGTGCCCCATTGATCAGAGGCCCGAAGCACTTTTGTCGCCTCTTTTTCTTGAAAAGTTGCTTTAGAAATGAAGACGGTCGATTGAATGCGAGACACGAGATGAGTGCAAAGGATGCGTACATGGCTTCATTTCTACACACATGGGATGGGGCAGTTGAAGGGTTTCTTCTGCTGAATTTCTTTTCGTTTAGTTTTCCCCGTCGATCCGTTTGTTTCGGGGACCCCACGCGGGTGGGGTTTATGAGGAGTGGATGGACTTGATACATCATTTCTATCATTCCAATAAGAACAAATACCATTTAATGTGCAAAAAACGTGCCAAGTTTCTCTCAAAATTTTATCCACTTTGATCAATGTTGGTTTCGACTAGAAATGGAGATTTTTGTTTTGTATGGAAATGTCAATGGTCGGTCATGACATGCGCCCGAGAGGCATAGGCACTCGCTCGACCCAGAGGACTCGAAAGAGGAAGGATATTCAACTTTATGCTCGACAAAGAAATAAACTAAGAACCGAGATTTTTGCGACCTAGAAAGCTCGGTAAGGACTCCTGTTCTGTTCCAATGCTAAGAGAAGGACCAGAGGTACTCCATGAAAAGCTCAAGCTCAAATTTGTTCGAGGTGGTTTCCATTATAGGATATATGGAGAAACCCTAGATTGATTAATGTTAGCTCTTCGAAAATCAAAAAATTGGAATGTAGATGCGAAGTGGGGTGTGAATGCAATGCAGAGATTCTCGGGAGGGTTTTGCCAAAAGGGCAGACAGACAAGCATGGGGATGGTCGAATGGTCCTTTAAGAGATCAGTGCCTGACACAAAATCGATCAGGAGGATAGTATCTAATCGGTACTCTGTTCCGACGAACATCAATCATGCCGGTTTTGCGGGCTCCTTCCATGATGAAATACCACCTGCCCCCAATATATACAGATAATAATAAAATGAGAATAAATGAAAAGGGTTTCAATTTCATCCTTCTAGATGACCAATTTCTATTTTAGAAAAGAGAAGCATCCATTTTTGCTTGAAGAATATAACATAAATGTTATCTGAGCTTTAATCTAATATACAACGCTTGAACTTTTAATTTGTTTAATATAATCTTTAAACATCGGTCTAATGTACAATATCCCCCTTTTAATTTTTTTAATACAGTCATTGAATTTTGGTTCAATATTCAATGTAGTCCATAAACTTGTCATATAGTTTAAGAATTATACTAAATATTTACCAATAGTGTATGGATCAAATTTAATAAATTAAAAATTCAGAAATGATATTACATATTTGATCAAAATTTAGAGATAACGTATTAAAAATTAAAAGATTATGAATGATATATATTAAGTAAAAATTCATGAATTATTTATGCCGTAACTTCTTTTGTTTGAGGTGAGTCAATTAATTGGGAGCTCAATCCACAAGGACAGTGCAATGTACGGCTGATAACCAGCCAATCAAAAAGGATAGAGAAAGGGAAGTTAGAACATCCATAACGCCAACGTGGATGGGGACCAACAGCTCACTGCACAACGTACAAAACTAATGATTCTAACCCTTCATTGCTTTGGAAGGCACAGGGGGCCATTGGCCTCGCGACGACGATAGCCCTAGTTGCCAAGCGACTCGAATGATGTCATTGTAGCACGGCTTAGATCTACTCAAAAGTCCGACACGACTGGAGACGGAACGGGTAAAAAGAATCAATAGTTTTACCTCATAATGACTTCCCTTATCCAGTAAGAGAAGGAACTATCAAGTTGTTTTCGATTAACACCGTACATCACATCGGTCGATTCAGTAACCTTTTCTTCTTTTGGATTGAGAGCTAAGAAAGAGATCAATCCATGAGGTGTGACCCATCATTGGCCATCACTACGTCATCATCATTCCATACTTGGCAATCATCCCAAACTTGCAAGTTTTTGGAAAGCAAATGAATGTTGCAAATCAAGTACAAATTATGAACCGTTGAGAGTTCATCTTGTGCTCTACTCAGGTAACCTCATGGTGCACTGCGGCTGAGTTCCTAAGGTGCCGAGTGATTACATAAAATTTGGGGGAATTTCAAATAAAGGCCCAAAATATTCTTAATTTTCTCAATTAAGGATCTGAAATGAACCTTATTTCAAATAAGAGTATTAAATAGCCATGTTTATCTCAAAAAAAGGCTTGACCTCATTGGCCGGTCGAGGGCATTTTCGTCCTTTATATTTTTTTTATTTTCTTTTTTTTTCCATAAAAAGACAAACTAAAAATAGGGAAAAAAAGAATAAAAATTTTAAAGATAAAGAAAAGAAAGCACAAGTTAAATAGAAAAGGGAAAAAGCCACGAAAAACCCTGAACTTTGCCCAAAGTGACACATTTACCCCAAATTTTTTTTGTGACGTGAAAAAGTCTGAACTTTGCCAAGCGTGACACATTTACTTCAAACTTTTTTTGTGCCACAAAAAATCCTGAACTTTTGTTATGTGACGCATTTCCCCAAAATTATAGGGCATTTTGGTCTTTTCATTTTTTTTTTTTTTTTATTTTTTTTTTCTTCTCTCTTTCCTCCGCCGGCTGGTCGGCGGAGGAAAGCCAGCATTGGGGGACGGCGGCCCTCGCCTGCGTTGGGCAAGGGTGTCCCTACCCTCGCCAGATCTGGCGAGGGTCCCCGGTCGCCGGGTGAGGGCACCCCTCGCCCGACTCCGGCGGAGGGAAGAAGAAGAAAAAAAGAAAAATGAAAAAACAGAATAAAAAGACAAAAATGTCCTTGATTGGGTAAATGTGTCACGGTTTGAAAAGTTTGGGATTTTTCACGTCACAAAAAAAAATTTGGGGTAAATGTGTCACTTTGAGCAAAGTTCAAGGTTTTTCGTGACTTTTTCCCAATAAAAAAAATGCAGGCAAGTGGCTATCCCAACCCTCTTGCTTGTGGACATCACCCTCTCTTGATTCTAGAAAGGGCTGCTGGGCCTCACCAAGGTGCTAACTACCCTACTAGCCATGGTTGATGCCCCCACCAACAATGGGGTAGCAACCATAGGCAGGGCCTGCCTATTTTTTCCTTTTAAAAAAAAATTAGCCATTTCCTCTTTTTCTGGAATGAAAAGATAGAAAAGGGTAAAAAAACAAAACAATGAAAGAAAACAAAAAATTAGCGGACAAAAATGTCCTCCAGAATGGTGAGATCAAGCCTTATTTAAGACTAATATGACAATTTCAAGCCGTTATTTGAATAACATCAATTTTGAGTTTTATTTAAAAAAAAAAATGAAAACACTTTATATCATTAGACACAAAATTCACTTTAAAATGTTATTTGGAATTTTCCCACAAATTTAGCTGTTGGGGCTCACCGTCTGGGTTCGGGTTCATGATGGCTCCACCTTAA